>CM034354.1:38802349-41359013 GCA_019925275.1 Mytilus edulis
AGCAAACAAACAATTTGTATTCTTCCCGCTGGATGTTGTTGTTATTATCATATATGTTAATAATAACCAATCGGGCACCTTTTCCATACTTTTAATTCTGGAATACAAAACAATATGATCAGGAAATCTTAATGATCGTCGAACAACCCTAATGCATTGAATTAGTTGCACATAGAAAGTAGTGCTCAATAGAAATTCGTATGTAGTTTATACTAAACGCACATAGTTTTGCAATGACAGATTTGAAACAAGTTATACTGTCATTCCCTACTAGAGAATAACCAGTTGAACAGTTCAATATTGCCGTGTTTCCAACATATTTCCCCCCTCTGGAAACGGTTAAGTCCATTGAGCACAGGTTCTGGTTTATAGCTATAGACACTCACCTACGGAATGAAAAAAAAAAGTAAATATTAAACACAAATAAACCGGACCCCGAAGAAAAATTAAAACAGAATGTCCGTGTATCATTTAATTACATACACACACATGACAAACCGATAGCTTAAAGACATATCATAGAAAAAATAGGTTGCCTAAATTTTTAATTGATTGCATGAACCACGTTTTTCTAAACGACATTTAAATAAAGAGCGATTTTCTGATTACAGCCCCAAAGCGGCATATCGAACGAATTTAAAGATACAACTGAATATATTGCTTAAACATACTAACCCTAAATCGGGAAAGTTGCAACATGATGACCGGAGGTCGAACTGCAAAGGCAATTCAAGTACAACCGCAATATCTCTAGCTACTGAAAATGTTAGACACATTGTTCAACGCAATTATTAGAATAGTTACAAAGGAATGTATTTTAATATATTACAAACTGTCCTTTTGTGCATGTTTGGCGTATCCAATTATGAGCCTTGTACTTATGGTGACCACTTAGTTAGATTTAGATATTTTAGATTAAGAAACTCTACATAAAACCTTGTGACAAAAACTTCTATTCATGCTCTGTCAGATCTTCAATGTCTGTATCTGATTCATACATGTGCAAGTACGATGGTTTGTCATAACTTATTGTTTTGATGTCACTTAAAGTTGCAGGTCACTTGCAAATGCTCCCGATGGTCCAACATACAATTCATATAATTTCATGCAGTTACCACACTCGCTAACCGAGCAACTTCTTTCTCTGATGTAAAGTAAGGGACGACATCAAAAGATCGATGTAGTATAAAAAAACGTAAATCAAATAGTTTGGGGGGTTAAACTTCTGCAAGTTTAATATATCTAAAATCGATTTTTACCTATCGGTCAATCAATTTTTCCCAAATTAAGTTAAGAGGGGGGGGGGGAGGGGTCACTGACTCCCATCTTTCCCAAGGCTTCTTGTTGGACCATAGAATAGTACGGTCTGAATGTTGACAATATATACTCCCATTGATAGTACACTGGTTGCAATACCAATTTGTTAAGTCATTGTTAGATTTATATAAGCAGCTAGCAGCAAAAACCAAGTCACCAATGTGCAGTCTTCTATTCAAAATGGGCAGAGAACACCACTTGAGGGCAATATGTTTATTTTGACAAACCTGAAAAAGTCATTTTTTCAATTTAAAAAATGTCAATCAAAAATAAATCTGTACAAGTTTTTGTTAGATTCACATGCATAAAATGAGAGTGGCTGCTTTTTCGTATCAAAATTTGCATTGATAAAAATATCACATCTCGTTAATATTATAATAAAATAACCCATTTCAAGTATAAAGCTGAAGAAATCAACTCCATCTTAATTGTTAAAGGCAATCTGCATCCTTTCCTTTCACATATAGGTGGGATCGATAAAGATTGAGCTCATATAAACACTAAGTGGGCTGTCATCTAAAAAGCTATTTGGCTCCTGGTCTTTTTTATACTTGGACGTAGGTGTCTAGTTGTTGATCAGAAAGGGTCTGCTAATTCGTCTTCAAATCCTTCGGTTTCTAACTCTCACCATTGTCTTGGCTGTAATAAAATGTACCTGATATAAATATAATATATACTAGATATTTCAAATCTTGTTTTGACTTCCTATACCAAAAATTATAATTTCATTTGAGACAGACTAACATCAACTAGTAGACACAAGGATTAGTAAACACAAAAAACCCCTTATTTTCAAGTATTGTATTCAGGACATCATACTTCATCTACAAGAAAATATGTCTTTAATTCCCAATTCAGTGAACCATAACATTTGGGTCACAACTCCTATTTTAGCTTTTGATATAAAAAAACATGTGAACTAAAGGAGTATGTTCGATAAGGTCATAAAATGGCCCCCTTTTTTAGTGTAAATTTCAAATTCGGATTTATTAAACAATATCACGATAAATTATAGCTAATACATTGACTAGATATGATATAAACCATTTTGTTGAAAATTTTACGTTTCTTCGTTTTATTATGACGTCACAAGTTGTACTCATATTGATTTTTCACGAAAAAATCAATGAAAATGGGTAAATTTTCAAAGATTATTTGACAGGAAACATAGAGCGCATACGTCGACAACAAAGTTCTTTTAAAATAATGTTTGTGAAGACATTTAACATGTCTTATTTGAATATTCAGCTGGTCGACGCCTGCGCTCTATGTTTCCTGGTCCTTTATTTGGTTGAAATCCAGCTGATTTTGTCAAATTTCACCAAAATCTCTTATCTTGACCTTTTTGGGATGTAAAAATCAACGTGTTAGAATTAAACTTTGTTTAACTTTCTCACATGTCTCTAAGGCAACTTAAAACAATTATTGTCTTGTAACCATGAACTTTATAATTGGGGCCAAATATGGCACTTACCGAACTTACTCCTTTAAAGTTTATTAGACTTCAAGTTAATAAAAGAAACTAACATGACCAAAAATTAACCACGAATGAACAGAAAGATACACAGACTGAACATAATGCCCCTCTAATACAGTAACTTAGTAAGTCGGGCATTAAACATATTTTTTTCTGACAATATCATTATTTTACATTCACTCTGTTACACTTACATGAAAGGTTTACATAATTGTATATTCTCTCCGGTGTTTGGTCTTATCTCGCTCAAGCGTTTAGCTGATCTGTTGTTGGTTAATGTTTACATCTGATACAACTGTCAATACATCTAAGAAAACGATCTGGAACAAATGACCGATTTAAAGTATTATCAAATACAATTATCACAATAAGGTCAAATTTACTGAAAACGAATTGTTTTTATAAAGCTGTGGTTTACAATACTTCTAATACAATTGTCAATACATATTGGAAATTATCAAAAATGTCAAATTTACATTAAATTGTGGAAAATTATCAATACAGCGATGGTAGGTTTGCTGTTCTATGCAAATATCTTCAAATAATGGTCGATACAAGGTTTCATTAGATACAATTATCCACAAGCTGTGGTTGGTTCATGTTAACATCTAATACAATTGTCAATACTTCTTTAATGTCTTCAGCCTCTTTTCGTTTTATTTCATCTTCTGAAATAATTCCCTGAGCCAACTTAGCGGATACCATCCGTTTGACATCATACCCTATCTGAAGTGCGTTGCTAGGAGATTTTAGGTCCTCCTCATCTGCACATGACACAGCATTCAAACTGGATACAGCTCTTAATTTGGATTGTGACTAAATAGTTCGCACATCATAGGTTTCTGACACAGAATGAATGTGGTATAATGAACTTAAAATGTGTGTTTTTTTTTATTTTGAGCAATTCAGTATGCTATTGAATATTAATCCTTTGATATTTGAAGAAATTTTCTTTTTCATTTCTGAAATAAGAAAAATTCTGTTCATACTAGCCCCAACCGATCAGGGTCCGACCTATGCGGTCGTATAAAGCTTCGCCCTGCGGAGCATCTGATTATAGTTCGTTCTTATGTTGTGCTGTTATACCACTGTCCCAGGTTAGGGGGAGGGTTGGGATATTGCTAACATGTTTAACCCCGCCACAGTATTTATGCATGTGCCTGTCCCAAATCAGGAGCCTGTAATTTAGTGGTTGTCGTTTGTTTATGTGTTACATTTTTGTTTTTCGTTCATTTTTTTTTACATAAATAAGGCCGTTAGTTTTCTCGTTTGAATTGTTTTACATTGTCTTATCGGGGACTTTTATAGCTAACTATGCGGTATGGGCTTTGCTCATTGTTGAAGGCCGTAAGGTGCCCTACAGTTGTTAATTTCTGTGTCATTTTGGTCTTTTGTGGATATTTGTCTCATTAACAATCATACCTCATCTCCTTTTTTTTTTTTTATAGTAGTCTGTATTTTTGATTTAGAAAAATGTAATTGTAAGAAAAATAATACACATTACTTAGAGTACTTTAGATCATTCAGGTAGTCTTTATTAAGTAGGTACATAAGAACAGCCAGTAGCCATTGGATATTGTAGATCATTTAAATAGTCTTGACCTTTTTATTAGTACAAAAGAACAGCTAGTAATCATTGGATATTGTAGATCATTCCAGTATTCTTGATCACCTATTTATTTGTACCAAAAAAAAAGCCAGTAGTCATTGGATACTGTAGATCATTCAGGTAGTCTTGACCTATTTATTTGTACAAAAAAAACAGCCAGTAGTCATTGGATACTGTAGATCATTCAGGTAGTCTTGACTCTTGATCTGTTCATTTGTAATAAAGAAAAAACAATCAGTTGTCATCATAATATTGGCTATTTAATATCAATTAGTTTACAGTGGCGGATCCAGAACTTTTCATTAGGGAGGGGGGCACTGACTGACCTAAAAAGGGGGGGGGGCGTTCCTTTCATGCTCCAGTGATTCCCCATATAATCAACATTTTTAAAATTCCTGAAACTCCTGAAATTCTCTGTATAGTAATAAAAGTATATATGCATGTTCATAGAGTACAGAAAAACAGAAGGTATAAAAATCGGTATTTGGAAAATAGGGGGAGGGCAAAAAATGTGCCCAGTCCCTAAGTACCTTTGACTTTTGATATCTCTCCTGAAATTCTCCAGTCAGTATAATTTTTTTTACAGTTTACATACGCTCTATTTCCCGCGATTTCGCGGGTGTGTTCTAGTAAAGAAAGAAACAAGAATTAGAAATGATAAGATAAGAAAAATGAGGTCTAGAGTTAAGTGGGTTCATGAAGGTGATATCCATCAAAATATTTTTTTGACCTGAATAATTTTTTTTACAAACAAATTTATCCCAAGAGTCGAGTTAGAAGATGGGAAAGTTGTTGTTAACCAATTTGATATCTTGAAGGAGGTTAAAACATTTTGAAAGGGATCTTAAGATTGTAATTTTATAAATTATCTGTAGAGGAACATATGAGTCTAGAACGGGAGATAACTATTGATGAAGCAATTTTTTTCAAAACTAAATATGAAAAATGATAAATCACCTGGATCTGATGGTTTTTCAACTGAATTATTTAAGTTTTTTCTGGAGAGATTTAAAGTCTTTTACACTATGGATACAGTATTGGGGAATAATCAGTTACTTAAAAACAAGCGATTAAAACATGTCTGCCAAAAGATAATAATCCAATAAATTTCTTAAAAAATGGCGACTTACATCATTATTAAATACTTTTTACAATATTGAATCAGGACCATATAAGGAAAGCATGTGATATTTTTATATACCTTATTAGGAAATGTTAATTATGTGACCATATAAGGAAATTAACCACGTGTTTTATATTTTGATAACCATTATTGATAAAAATTGAATTCTTGTTGAAAACAAGAATGTGTCCAAAGTACACGGATGCCCCACTCAATCATTTTTTTTTTATTCATCATACTACATATCTATACATACTATACAATCGTTATACATATCATATTTTCAATATTATGAAGATAGTCCATACATCACTACACACATGCATACTCTCACACATTACATCATTATCATTAAAAATTTTTTTAAATTTTTTCTTCTAATCTTTAAATTTAAAAGAAATTTAATAAAACTATCTAAAAACAACAACAGTCAATCGTATTAATAGTTCACAACATTGCTCTCAGTCTCAATGGTTATTATAGCATGATAACAAATATTGAATATATGCAGATGGTTTTCCAATTCCGCCACATATCCACTTTATTTTGACATTGCAAGCTGTTTACTAAAAGACTTATTAGTTGAAAATTACAGAAAAGAAAGTTATTCAAAATCATGGAAATCAATGTTCAAAATTTAAAATTTATCTAATATAAACATCAATCATTTCATACAAACGAACAGTTTTTTGTCAAAAGCAAATTTTGCCATCAACAAAAGTTTATCGTTAGTATCAACCGGACGAAATCCATAAGTTCTCACGTCCATAAAGTCATGTTCTACATTTTTCTTATATATTTGATAATCAACATCATTTGGATTCACTTGTTCTACTTCATCAGATCCTCGATCATATTTTATAATGTTCCCGGTTCCTTTCAATTTCGCAATGAATTTATCAGAGAACAGTCTACTTTTCTTTATCACCGCCTTTGAAATGATATCGTCAATTTCAACTGCAATTATATCATCATTATCACAATCGTCGTCGTCATTATCATCATCATCGTCGCCGTCGTCATCATCATCATCACCATCGTCGTCGTCGTCATCATCATCACCACAATTATCATTTTTATCAGATTCATCTGACTGCTCTGGATTTTCATTTCGAATTGATATTGTGGTATCGTTATCATCTGTTTTCATAGTTTCGAATAATTGATGCTCACTAATTTCCGGTTGTTTTGTAACTTTGTTTAAATCTTCCAATTCAACTTTTTTGGAATGTATGTTTGAAAAAAGTGCATTCTTTTCCTGTAATTTAAGCTCACCATTCTCTACTATAGTGTTTGTTTTTGCGCTCTGTAGAATTACGGTTTCATTTTCCATTAATTGATCATCAACGATATTGACAGTCTCTTGTAAAATACTTTTATTTCTATCTGGACTTGCATCTACTTTTGCAACTTTTTGAATATATTCAGCCATTCTTTTGTTATTTCGGTGTTCCGTAGATTTTGATTTTCGTTTAATTGTTTATTATCACTTTGTCCGAACATTATTGATATTCGTGCTTTACTTTCATCCCCGTGAATTGTGAATGTTATATTGTCAAATATACTACATGCATTTTCTAAAGACTTCATCAAATAAACAGGTAGTTTATCCATATTGATATTCTCTAGGTTAATATCTAGGTCGATGTTACAGTAATTAACAATCGGCTTAAAATGTCTTTGTGAAACAGGGACATCACATTTTTCAACATAGAAACACCACTTACTTTAAACTAGTAAGCTCTGCCGCCAAAACATGAATACGGATCCTGGAAATCCTACATATATTGGAGATTTGTTTTCCTGTTGAAATTAACGTCCTTGCTTATCAAAGGTGCGTTCGACCACTCAATCATTTTCCATGTTCCATGGACCGTGAAATAGGGTAAAAAATCTAATTTGGCATTAAAATTAGAAGGATTATACTATAGGGAACATGTGTATTAAGTTTCAAGTTGATTTGACTTCAATCTCATCAAAAACTACCTTGACCAAAAACTTTAACCTGAAACTCCCTCTTTCATTTTCTATGTCCAATGGACCGTGAAATTGGGGTCAAAAGTATAATTTGGCTTTAAAATTAGAAAGATCATATCATAAGCATCAAGTGTACCAAGTTATAAGTTGATTGGACTTCAGCTTCATCAAAAACTACCTTGACCAAAAACTTTAACCAGAAGCAGGACGAACGAACGAACGGAGCCACAGACCAGAAAACATAATGCCCCTCTACTATCGTAGGTGGGGCATAAAAAATATATATACTCACATTGAGGAATATCTCGCTCGCTTCTGCCTTTTCTCTTACTAATGATATGTCCTGATAAGAAAATAATGTCCAAGTTTTGTGACCCCTACTTTTTTCAAAAAAATAATCATGGATTCATATTTATTTACTGGAACATCTTCTGAAGTTAACCAATAAACTGCCATCATTGCAAGAGTTACAGCTTCATCCTCAGCACTGTTAAGTTTGTTACATGATTAAGTAAATTCTTGCTGATGTATTGATGTAGATATTGCTTGTTTATTGTTAGGTGTCTCTTGATGTCTAGACATTGTACTTGTTTTGCAATACATTTTCGTTCCATCATACAAAAGCCTGGGCCATAACTTTTACCAAACCGGGCGATAGTTGTGGGAATCTTAATCTACAGTAGTAGAACTAGTATCTTCACCGAAATCGTCGTGTTTGTCATGTTCAAGTTCCTTTGGGTCTTCGTCGACCGCCATATTTTGCTCCGAAATGTCCGTATATGTGTTGGACGTTGAAGACAATTCGACATTTACTGAATTATTGTCTACATCCCGATCTACAAAAGAAAGTTATGTTTTTTTGTCCAGGCAAAACCTCAATTCGCTGCTTCCTTGGGGGCATGTTTACAAAATTTAATGAACGAACATAAGACCAAAAAATTGTATAGTTTTCTTGACTTCAAAAGGTATCAATTTGAATGGTTAGTTGCTCTGGATTCCCCACTTCCCTTATTTGAAACTAATGATATCCTTTCTATATCTGTCTGCTTTGAGGGGTATTTTAGTTGCATAATTTTAAAACATCTGCAACATTTAAATTAAAATAAATATATGTTTTACTATAATACCCCTTCAGCCGAAATGGAGTCTTCCATGTTGTCGTCCTTATACTTATAGAATCAGAATACAACGATAATTCGAGAAAAAAATAACTCGTTCTGTCGATAGATGTCGTATTATATTAAAAGCGATTGCAATTTAAACAGAGGAATGTGTACGGAAAGGAGTCATGGCCACTGACCTAAAGGAAATAAAATATTTAAAGAGTTAGAAATGGGGTTCCTCCTAGAATTCACGAAGGAAAATATGTGATAAGGTACGAAGTGAAATACCTTTTCTCACTCTCAGTGACTACTGTGAAAAGTAAATTTGGAATTGATAGTACAAAAATAAAACACAGTAATTACATTGTTCATACAAAAATAAAACACAGTAGTTACATTGTTCATACACTTGTAACGAGAATTTGCTATTTATACAGTTGAAAAACTATTAGATTACGTAAATTACATTTTACATGTGCAGTTGAATTATTTTTGAGAATAATACTAATACATGTATCAATGAAAATAATGGCAATCGTATCCCTCAAAGCAATCATGCTCTTTGATTGAATGACGTAGAACAAATTATCAAAAAACAATAATGTACAATTTATTAGACCGGTGTCTTTCCTGGAAAAAAAACCCATATAAAACTCATCTACAATAATAATCGTGCGTATTAACGTAGCACTGGTACGTTTCTTTTGTCTTTCAAGTAATTGCATTTTGTGATAATCGTTCTGTTTGTTTGTTAAAACAATAATATATACAATATTAGCCTAAGGAAGCAGTAGAATACCGCTTGAGAAAAAACAAATCCGGGTTTCAAACTAAAATTAAGGGAAACGAATCAAATATAAGATAAACAGTTTGCTCCCTGTGTCTCATCTTTTCAAGGAGATAAAGTTCTTTGCAAAACTAAAAGACGTGACTGCCCATCTTTCGTGGACAGGCATTGTTATCTTTTTGAATTGCTATGCCTATCATTTTGAATCAACAATGTGTTCAGCAAAGTTTAACTTTTAATTTTGATACAAAATCAGCCTTCTTTCCTACGTGAAGCCGTAGAGTGGCAAAGTGTTTTCAAGCTTGAACTGCGAGGTATGGCATGGTGCATCATGCATGGTGCATAATACCTGTCGGGCCTGTTGAATACTATTCCCAACAGGTGAATGACATGTGGCTAGTCTTTTTTTTTACATCATGATTTGGTGTCTCCGCCATTTTGTGACAAAATAGAATGTCTGACATGAAAAAAAAGATTTTTTGTTTTATTAAAATTTGCTGTTACAAAATGTTAGAAAATATTATAAATTAAGGAATGTATCTCCCTCATGCAAAGTTCTGATTCCTTTCACGAATTTGGCTGTACTTTTTGGAACTTTTGGATAATCATTGTTCATTTTTTATTTAAGCTTTGGATTGCAAATATTTTGGCCACGAGCATCACTGAAGAGACATGTTTTGTCGAAATGCGCATCTGGTGAAGAAAAACTGGTACCGTTATTGTTACTCATCAATAGGTATCACGTTTTTTGTATATACTTGCTATTTACAGGTGAAATAGTATATCTATATTAATATAGTTCAACTCCAAGTACTCCATTCCTTAAGAATTTGCATTAAGAACACAATATTAGACATTCATGTAAGAGCGCCCATTACCCACTTTTGTCTAGCCAAATGGTTTTCATTCACTGGAATTTGCACTCGAGGTCGTTTGTGTCTTAACGGTGGTTAGCGAAACGCTTTATGTCGTTTAGACGCTTGTAACTACGATAAACTAATGGAGACGACGGCAAAGTACAACACATGGACGGTGCCGAAGTTAAAGGCAGAATTGGTTGTACGGGGAGCTGTAAAAATTCAGAATTTCAACAGTTGTGTTTGCTCATTTGGTGAAAGTCATTGTTTTAAAGCATTTAATTTTTCTGGTGCTTTAAAACACAAGATTTTTTTTTGCTGACCATTTCATTTAATAATTTCAAGACGGAGTTAGAACAGAATATCGAACTTTTTTTTAAAACGACTGAACTGACAAAACCATATCATAAAAACATAAAGATAAACAAATATGTATAGCCAATGTCATTGATTTGTAAAAAAAAAAAAAACTTTTATTTTAACAATATCATTTTAATAGCAAAAATGTTATAAGGTTTCTAATGTATATATGTTAACACTTAAAAATTCTAAAATATCTTTTCCATAGATAAATTGCCTATGACAAAAAAAGGAATTTCAAACGGCCAACAATTGAAATCCCAGACCACACTGATATTTCATGGCCAAAGTGTGGCTATAAGCAACTCATTCGAGACCACAGACTGGTTTTTTTCAGATCGATGGGTACTTTTTATACAGATTAGCTGGTATGTAGTCAATTTACATGTTGTTGTTCAAATCTTTAGGTCATTGTATTTAATTTTCCCACATCTAAAACAGTTACATATGTTTAAAACAGAAAGAATCAGTGATCTGCTATCAACAATAATTCTAGACATGTATATTCATTCATTGTTGAAGCTTGTAGGGTGAACTTCAGTTGCTTTTATCCACATTAATTGAAATCTAGTTGATACAAATGTATTTGTCTCATTGCCATTGGCAAATATATAATTTTTTCTTATTATTAAAATTACAACATCTTTTTAAGGTAACATACAACTACAAATTGAAAATAGAAAAGGGGCATGAAGTCCAGTAAATTCACAATGTGAGTGTCCATCAGGAAAGGTCCGCATGCAACCTGCAAACATATTGCAGCAGTACTTCTAATGCTAGAAGAATTCTCCCAGTCAGGCCAACTAGCTGTGGAATTTTTTCAAATTTTACTGTCAATTTGACTTAGTTAATTTAGCCACTTTCTGATTTATTGTTTAAGATGAGACCTTAAATCGACCATTTTTTTTCAAATATTTGTATAAAATGTACAATACAACTGCAATCGGTGTATTGTTAATTTTTCCACATTTGACTAAAAATCTGTTTCTTTTTTTATTATTGTATTTGATGTTACATTAAATCGGTCATATGATCAAGGTAATTTTTTATTATGTATTGACAATTATATAAGAAGTAAAATTGAACCAGCCACAGCTTTATTAATTTTTTTATATAGTTTGTTAGTTAATTTAACTACTTTTAATTTTATTGTATAAGATGAAATCGTAAATCGACCAATTTTTAAAAATATTTGTATAAAATGTACACTTAGCCTGCAATCGGTGTATTGACTGTAAATTTGTTAATTTTTTGGATAATTGTATTTGATGTTCCATTAAATCGGTCATTTGATCAAGATAATTTTCTAATATGTATTGACAATTGTATTACAAATAAACCTGAACCAACCACAGCGTTATTTAAAAAAATACAATATTTTAGTAAATTTTGCCACTTTTGGGATAATTCATTCATATGTAACCTTTAATACAATATATTCTCAAACTAATTGTATAGAATTTAACACCGTTCCTGACGCCGGTTTGCTTATAATTTTTCCATATTTCACTGTAAATTTGGTCAAATTTTGATAATTTTATATGATGTTACATTAAATCGGTCATTTGATCAAGATAATTTTTAATATGCATCGACAATTGTATTAGAAGTAAAATTGAACCAACCACAGCTTTTTTCATTTTACTGTCAATTTGACTTTAGTTAATTTAGCCACTTTCTGATTAATTGTATAAGATGAGACCTTAAATCGACCATTTTTTCTCCTCAAATATTTGTATAAAATGTGAAAAGTGACATTTTTGTTGGCATATTTGATCGGTTTTTCAGATTCAAACTTGAATCGGAGCGTTTTAAATGACTGAAACATTTAAAATCTTTCACATGAACTAATTGTATGAACTGAAATAGACAATTAAGTGTATCAACTATTCAAGAATGTAACACATAAATCTTTTTTTTTTGTATATCTTATATTTACCTACTCTCAAGATGCCGAGTACTTATTTAAGCACGTGGAGACAACTGTACTTCATAAACGATCTGTCTTCGGAATATATCTCCTACCAACCTCATCCTCACACACTTACGACCGCTCTTACAACCCACTCTCGTCTGTATAGGTTTTTTTTCTACTTCAAAAATGGATTTCTTTAGCTGTATTTGACAAAACTTTGGAAGATAAAACTAAGGTATAAAAGAACAGATTGAGAGTTTTAAGGAGAACATTAACACACAGAAATAATTTTAATTTAAATATATACATGTCGTTATAGAAAAGTGTCTTCATTATGAACATTTGATGACAGCCTCAATATAAGTGATGAAACATTAGAATCTGGAAATGAATTTCAACTTGTCCAAAAATATATAACAATGATCTGTTTAAATCTCATCAGTAGCAAAAATCACGAAGATATCACATCTGTCTACTATTTGTTCAAACATATACATCCCATGCCTCGAAATTAAATATGATTCGACTTCCTCACCAACTGCAGATGACATTTTTTTTAAAGTCCAACAATGGTCTAGCACTTCAATATACCAATCCTGTTTGGAGAGTCAATGATGGGGAACGCAAAATTTCACTACACATACATTATGAATACAAGTTAATTTGTGCTTCTTAAGTTAAGCTGATTGTAGCATACACTTAAAATATATAAATGGTGTAAATGAGAGTGGACGAAGGCTACCTGGAACCAATGACATCAAACGGGATGTTACAGTAGCACCTGATTCAACGTTTGTGTATCAGTCACAATTTTCCATGACAGAGACCCATGTGTTGCCAACTGTCCATGAAAAAACTGTCGTGCCAATGTTTTAAAAGCCAGATTAAAAGAAAAAGAAGAAACGGACCAAAAGTGCTTTACTCTCTTTCCAATCTACATCGCATGTTACATGCATGAACATAACTGATAATGTTCATACAAACTAGTTCTTACCGAGCTGCATAAAAAGATTATTGATAATTCAACCAAAAATAAGAAGATTTGGTATGACTGCCAATGAGACAAATCTCCACCAGAGACCAAATGACATAGAAGTTAACAACTATAGGTCACCGTACGGCATTCAACAATGAGCAACACCCAATCCGTATAGTCAGCTATAAAAAGGCCCCACAATGACAAATGTAAAACAATTCAAATGAGAAAACGAACGTCCTCATGTATGTACAAAACAATATAGAAAAACAAATATGATATACAGCAACAAGCAACAACCACTGAATAACAGACTACTGGCTTGGGACAGATACATAAAAGAATTTGGTGGGGTCAAACTACTTTGCTGGGGTCAAACTACTTTGCTGGCGTCAAACCCTCCCCTAACCTGGGACAATGGTGTAGCAGTGCAACATAAAAACAAACTATAAAAATCAATTGAAAAGGGCTTAACTCATCAGATCGATACAAAGCAGAAAAAATATCTAACAAAATACAGACCAGAGGTGGCAGGGTATTTATACATCCCATGTTATATGTTTGTTTTCCAAAGTGTACACTATATTGGAATAACTTAAAACAGTTTGTGTACTATATTAATCTTTTCTGCTTACAAAAACGTCCTACTATGCAGATGTTTGTTAGTTGTGAACTAGAAATAAATTTGTTATACAAATTCAAAATTCATTTTATATGTAATAAAAATTAGTATATTCTTTTTCAGCCGGCCAGATGATGATGTTACTGTCAGCCACTCAGATGATGATGTCCAGGACAGCCAGTCAGATTGTGAAGTCCCTGTCAGCAAGTCATATGATGATGTCCATATCAGTCAGTCAGATGGTGATTTCCATGTCGGGCAGTCAGATGGTGATGTCCCTGTCAACCAGTCATATCATAATGTAACTTTTAGCCAGTGAGTCAGGTTGTGATGGCTCTCTCTGTCAGTCAGAAAATTCATGTCTTATTCAAACATTGAAGAGCTGATAAAACCAAAAAGGACAAAAAGTATAGCCAAAGACAGGCAAGGAATCAGAGCTTTGCATGAGAGATATATTCCCTAATTTAAAATAATTCCCAAAATTTGTAACAACATTCCAGATTTTCTTTTGTTGGCATTATATGTGATTCAGGCTCCTTCTGATTTCAAAATAATAACAAAACAGTGCTTTAGTGGGCGTTGGTTTTCTCGTCTGAATTGTTTTACAATGGCCCTTTTGGGGCCCTTTATAGCTTGCTGTGCGTTGTGAGCCAAGGCGACCATAACCCTTAATTGCTAACATCAACGACATTTGGTCTTTATTTTGGTAATTTATTAAATTCTATTACACACCTATGTGCTTTCAGTTTCAATCCAGGAGAATATTTGTCAGTATTTATGGCAAGTCTACGTTTGCTGTGGTGAGAACATGTTGACTTTTGTTGTTTACGTTTGTTAATTCATTATTTTATTGTTATATTTTTTAAGCGAACAGTCATTTTCTGGTTTTATTTTCAAAGCACCTTATCAATATGATAAAAATCTTGCCCTCTCTTTTAAATTAGTTTGTATGGTTCATCTGTTCATAGTTTTCAATGTAGCATTATACAATTTCGGCATACAATTTTAACATAAAAGTTTGTCCACTGCGAACAAAAAGGATTAAGACGAAGTTACATGTTAATTATATATGTATTTTTCAATCTTGAATATATCCCTCAATTTTGATTTATATAGATCATAATATATTTATAGGTTGACAATTGGCCTAACAGTCGATACTACAAACTTCATAAGACATGTAAGGGATGGATTCCAGAAGAGGTACTGCACAGTATCCCTGCAGATGACGTTCAAAGAAAAATTAAACCACCTGTTGTTGTGCAATAAGGCAGAAGATCTGTTTATGTATTTGAAGGTAAGTCTTGTGTTTTGTTATCATACCCACTTATATTTGGGTTGGGCTATTTTAGTTTAGGCTGTTCTAAACAAATTTCTAATTCATTTAACAAATAAAACATTCCTGAAATGTGGCTTTCATGTTTAGTATAAAATAAGGAGATGTGGTATGATTGCCATGAAACAACTATCCACCAAAGTTCAAAAGAAATGGATGTAAGCAATTATAGGCAATAATACGGCCTTCAACCATGAGAATAACCCATACTGTATAGTCGGCCATAAAAGGCTTTGACATGAAAAATATGAAACAATTCAATTCAGAAAACTAACGGCGCCTCAAGTATATGCTTAATGTTTTTGGTAGGATTGAAAGATGGGAATGGCAATTTTTATTGCCATACATGGACTCTGTCCTCAGTATAGTCTTAACCAAATTGTCAATGTGGCATCAATAAACCTTAGACATGTAAACATTCAACCTGACCTAACTATGATGGTGAAACTGGTGACATAGATCCTTGTCATGGGCAAGAAATAGATGCAGAGCCTGATGTGAGCCAACCTGTAAATGCTACATTACCAGATGCAATCATTTAATTACAGACATACAGAACAACTTGAAATGGATTGACTCTGAGATATTATTTGAAGAAACCGTAGTGGAACTACAACCAGACTAAGAAAATGCTACCACTGGAGGAAGGATTCTCTGTAAGAAAGGAATTGAGACCAACATATCTGAAGAAAAAACTAAATTATCCACTGTCACTGAGAAGGAAGAGAAGAGGAAAGCTCCATTGAAACAAAATGTAAATAAAGGCCCATCAAAACGTGTTTTAGAATTAGATGTGAAAGGGACATTTGAGACACCAAAAAATATTGAAATACCAACATCAGAGGAACCACTAACGTCCCCTAAAAAGTATCTTTCCCAAGGGAGACCCTAACACCAGATAATCATCTTATTAATAGTAAGAGAAATCATGGTATCTTATTGTTTTATCGTACATTGCTAGCAATTGCTTCAACTTAAATCCAGTTTGATATTTATGTGAATAAAATACTTGAAATAAAAAAGAACCCTTTAGAACAATTGAAGTGTTAAATTATTATATCATGCTTTTAATTAAAACACTGAAATTACCTTGTTATCAGTTTTCAGGTATCTCTTGCACTCGAGAAGGACATCCATATGACGCTTGAATACTTCTGCTGATAAATCCCCAGTTCGTCTCAGTTCCTCTTAAAATTTCTGTATGTCCTGAAAAGCCCTAACGCCTTCAGCAATGTAAGAGTGCAAATCTTCCAAGCATTTCCCCACTGTTGCAGCACATTCAGAAAGAATTTTCAACATGGTACTATCTCCTATAGAAAAATAATTTTACTAAAATTAATTTCTTTGAAATGATCGTAAAGGATGTGATAAATGTACTGTTTTTATATATATATATAAACAACCCTTAATTTCTGTCCCTATCCAATATGCCTTAATTTTCCAGTGGCAGTCCAAATTTCCCGGACCATCATCCCGAATGGCCTTTAATCTGACATGACCTACCTATATTGTTGTTATTGCTAATTTGTTCTCGTCCTGAACGTGTATCCAATATTTGGCACTGGACGTTAAGCAACCAACAATCATCAATCATTTTTATACAAATGATGAAAGACATTTAAAATGCATTTTTTCAAAGCTCTGTTTGATTCTGTTTGACTGCACTAAATTAAACAAAAGAAATCTCGTCAATGTAAAAGTGTTTTAATTAATTAAGTGAATATAAACAAGATTTCATAGGGTTCATTCACGATTTTGGTTTTGTGTATGCATGTGATAATATAGGACAAGTTACGATAGGGGCTAAAAACCGAATATGTTTATATTCCTAATATAGATAGGCTTAAAATAGCAATTTAAACCGTTCAACTTCAAAGTCGTTCTCAATTCCATTTCTGTCCTATTGGATGATTTTCCAAAATCGTTTGCCTTGGCCGGAAGGCTTTAGACGGTCATGTTTATAGAAGAAGTCTGATTTTGTTCGTGTCAGGTTAAGTTGGGCACTTAAACATAGCATTTGATCTTTCTAGAAAGGTAACCAATACATCTCGTCATATCTAAAATTTTGGTTGAAAACTAAATTTTACGACCAAAAGAGATGATTTTAGCTTCCAAATTGAGAAATATTTTCAACTGGAAGTTAAGCAACCAACAATCAATCGTCCCTCTTTGAGAATGCCTGGACAAAGTCAGGAACATGACACCCGTTGTCCATTCGTTTGGTGAGTCACATCATTTGATATAACCATTTGATTAGGGAATTCTCTCCGATATTCAATACACCTGTGGTTTCTCATTTGATGAGTTAGACCTTGAAAGGAAATCCATGTTTTGAAAACTGGGTTTGTAAGAAAAAACATAAAATGTAACGGTACTGTTGAATTAACTATTTATTCTGCTGGTTTTGAAGATTTTGGTTTATTTTGTGGTTGAGCTTGAACCTGCTGAGGTAGCTGGTGGAGATTAAGCTGACAAATATTATCCTATATGTAAAGAGAATGGTAAAAATACTTGCAGACGTACTAGGATTAAATTTAATCCTAAATGAATTTGAAAAATATCACCCCAAAATTTTCTTTAAATCATACATTGATACAAAAATGTGTGAACTCTTTGTTTTGATTTATTTATCTTGTGAGTATCAACAATTTGTAATATAATGCATTTAAATATCATTTTTGTTTTGTTTGAATAATACAACAGCTTCGTTTGAATTTAGCTTTTATTGTAAATGAATGATTGATTTTATTCTCACAAACTAGTACATACATGCAGCTGTAGATAAAATAAGTTCACATATAACACATATTTTGTCATTCACTTTGGTATGGTTAACTGTTTGATAATATGTCCTTAAAAGGAATCACAGAAACAAAAATAATTTGTGGCTTGTAATTGGAGTACACCCCATTTTTCATTTTACTTGAAATGTGTCATTTGATGGCGCATTTGTGTCATGTCTTCACCATTTGTTTATGTGGGTGTTTTGTTTTATATTCATTTTAATAGTTATACCATCTACCGTTAAAAATACATATGTCAATTATGCCAAGGTGATCTAGGCTAGATCAACAAAAGGACCAGATAATCGTAAAAACATGTCGAAAATGCCCAAGACAATTCAAATTATACAGCAGTGCCTAACCATAGTCAACACATTAGTGTACTATAAAGATATTACATATAATAATGAACAAATACCCCGAAATGTACATTCCATAAGTTGAGTACAAATGTAGAGTTCATATATTGCTAATCTATCTAAAAAAAAACAAAGCCAGGGAAAAAACTCTCTTTATTGAAAAATATAACCTGAAGAACTGATGTAAACAAACTAAATTGTAAGAAAAGGCTATGAACATCAATTTTGAACAAATTTGTAAATCTGATGCTGTCCACACGCCTCTGTTAGTCCGAGATTACTCTGACGTCCAACGGCTGTTTTGCCAAACAAGCTGGGGCCGTGGGACGTCAGAGCTCGTCCCATATCAAAAAGTGGATATTTGCCCATCCAAAATAAATGCGCTGCTTCGTCGCTTCTGGTGCCGACTGACGGCCTTGTAATTATATAAATCGGGCATCAATCTGTTCATTTTTCTCTTCATTTATGTAAGTTTCACCTACCTGCCAACCTTTTTTTTTCAATATTTCAACAGTTTTCAATGAGACCCATCGATTTCGGCATTTTGACTTTCACTTTCAAATGGACGTCAAGTTACGAGAGAGTTCGTGGTCTCGAGACTCAAAATATGCAAATATATATATTTTTTCACCTCTTTTATAGGAGATCGATGTTTAACATTTAGTAGCCAACCACGATGTTTCACCTCCTGTACAGGAGATCGGTATGAAGCATTTAGTTCCGACCACGTTAAAATCGGAAACTCTCGGACATTTAGATAACTTGCATCGTAAATGAACGAGGTGTTACATTAAGGTCATTTGCATAAATCATCACTGTTTTCTCGTGATAATCTTTGAAAATGAAAGGCAAAATGCCGGAATCGATGTTTCACAGTGAAAACGGTCTTATTATGAGCTAATAAAGGTTGGCAGGTAGGTGAAACTTACATAAATGAAGAGATAAATGAAAGATGAACAGATTGATGCCCGATTTATATAATTACAAGGCCGTCAGTCGGCATCAGAAGCGACGAAGCAGCGCATCTATTTTGTGTGGGCAAATATCCACTTTTTGATATGGGACGAGCTCTGACGTCCCACAGCCCCAGCTTGTCTCGGACAAGTCTCTGTATGCTGCCAGTGCACCACAAACAATATTGACAAATGATGTACTGAACTTACAACAACAGTTTGCAAGACGTAAAAACTAGCAATGTGAAATGATGATTATAGTAGTAAAACAATTATCCCATACATTAAAGAAAACTGGAAATAATTTTACAGACGTAATTTGCTAAGATTATAAGCTTAAACCAAATATGACATCAGAGAGAGCTGGACTAGATTTCTTCACTCTAATTAAAATCTCCGCACTCGCGTGAGCGACCAAGCATAAACAATGAGTTAGTGCAGATATTTAATTTTAATTAGATCGGAGATCGGGATTGTTTAGAAAAAAAACAGAGTCTTTGACGCAAAATGTAAATATCCAAATACAAGAACGTATATATAATGAATATAAAACTTCATAGTATCTTAACTGTCCAGATGATGATTTTGATTGAAAAAAAAATAGTATATTCAACGTATACAATCGAACCCATGCAGAGGTTTGTAGTGATGATTTTGATTTAAAAGCATTTAAAGCCTACATTTCATAATGTTACCCTTAAAGTGTTGCTTGGGTTGAAAAAGTGTTTATCTTTAGAAATGTTTCTTCTACATGCTGCCTTGCATAATTCCCCAAACTTGATGCAGTTAGCATCAATCTCAAGGCTTAGTACCAAGCCGAACTTACACTTTATCTTCTTGCCATATGTTCGATTTTGTTTGCCCTTTTTGCAACAACCTTAAATGTGAAGTATTAATTTATTGAGTTTATATAAGTGAAATCCTCATCAATGAAAGAGACAAATAATAGAAATATCAATTTTGTTGCCCAAGATGCGCATTTCAATATTTTTTTCTTCAGTGATGCTCGAGGCCAAAACTAATGAAATTCAGAAAAATACTATTCAAACTTGTGCAACCAAAGAATTACATGAGAGACAAGAACACATAATTACAATTAAGTTATTCCAGCATGAAAGTAGGTCAGAGTGGCAGTTATTGGAGAAATATAATGTACTGTTTCTAAATCTGAATAAGTATCTACAACAATGTACATTTCACGTTAGTTCTATTTGCATTTTAATTACTGATGTTTAGGTCGTTGAGCTCATCGTGGTAACATGTTTTTCCATACTTGTCAACCAAAACAAATGGTGTTGTATTCCTGTTACTTAAGGTGTAATACCACCAAATCATGGTACGTCACATCCATTTGAGTACGAAAGTAGGTCTTAAAAAATGTTCCCTTGAATTTGACATTTCAATGCACTTAAATTTTTCATAAATGAGTCATAAACTTGTATGTTTGGTGTATGAAAACATCATTCTTTTTTTATTTAATGGTCTTATAAAATATTTTGGAAAGTTAACGTTACATAGATACCAAAGCAGGTGACCAGTAGATAACAGTGTAAAATTTGGGTTGTTTACTTCCGGTGATGGTTACTTTCGTTGATGCAATGAAATGTAGTGTGAAGGTTTCAAGCAAAGCGAGAAAAGAACAATTAAATATGCCCCTCTTTTGAAAAAATAATAAATCAAAATATTTGGAAGAAGAGATTCATTTTATTATTCCTTCCAATGATTTTGACACCTTGCACCAGTAGTCCGTACTTTAGTGACACTAAGTTGTTCAACCCTATATGCTCAAAGTGTCATGTTTCTGATATTTTACTTATGGATTGGAAGACCTATCTTCAGCATGTTGCCACAGAGTGGAGGAAAAAAAGCACTGTGTCGAAAGAAACATATTCAAAGCATGCTGAGGAAATAAGGGCTGACCCATTCAAGGGACAAAACAGACGAGGAGTGATTGCCTTCAATTTGAAGGCAATACATGCAGCGGTAATTTCTTATCTTTGGTGAATGTCAACGAATATTAATTTTCAAGAAAGTAAAGGTTTATGTTTACTTTTTGCAATGATATAGATTCAATATTTTATTATAGGCAGTAATATCATTTCTAATATCAGATCAATAGCATTGTCATGGTTTTGCCGCAAGCATATATCAAAACTAACAATCTAAGATCAGATTAAAAGATTATTATCTTATTAATCATGATCAGATTAAAATGTTACCGAATTATAATTACAAATAACTCAAAATTATTACATATATACTTTAAGATAATCACAAAAAAGTAACAGAGAAGAAATGTTTAAATATCACATTACGTACACAAACAATATATAGAATGTACTGTGTCAAAACTCTAGAAAAAACTTTCGAGAAAAGGAAACACCAAGCCACATAAAGCGTTTTATACAGCCTAGATGGTCAAGTGTTCTAGAGGGCTGAACACTAGACGTTAGGCGGTGTTGAGGCGATATCATAACTCGTCAAGAGAACAAAAACAAACGCATCCACAGATATGAAAAGAATGCGTATACTGCACTCGTTCTCTTTGAGCAGTCAAAATGCGTTGACTGTATATTTCTGTCATATATAGTCACTGACCCGATATTACTTTTTCTCGTGAATAGTTAAATAGAAGATGCCGAAATAGTATCTAATTCTTCATACGACCTCTTCAACCTGTCCTTGTTTCCAATGCATACAAAGATGCATGGAACCACTCAACATTGTTTCTTTTGCAATTATTAGAAACACATATTTCATTTGTTAATATTTTTTGTTTGTAACCTATACATCATTGTTTTATACTTATGGTGGATATTTTAGTCCATACTCAAACGATTTAGTTCACCATCGAGTGTGGGATTCAACAGGTAAATGTACATTTCATTGTGTTGTATATTTCTCCGCCAGCATGATATGAGGACTTTTTAAGGGAGATTTCCCCCAATATTTGAATCAAATAAATAACCTTAATTATTATATATATTAGCCTTGGTGGATGGATGGATAAATCTTAAGAGTTGTCACTTAACAGTAAAACAATGATCGTTTTGAATTTATTTAATGCGGTGCAGCACCTTTGTATTGTGAAATCAACTTACATTATCTATAAATTTGTAATTGCAGTGTGAGGTACTGGAACCAGTGGGGTTTGAGATTGGGGGTTCGGAGTTGACCCGACGGAGGTGAACCCAGTGGTGTTTGCCTCAAGAGGAGCACTGTCGTTTTCAACAGGAAAACTTTCAAACTTATGAGACAGGTATTTTATGTAAATGATGATTGTCAAATTCTTTTTTTATAAGAGTTGGCTGCTTTAAGGAAATATTTTACTCTTATTTGCGTTTTTGTTTGTAAATGGCAATTGTCGAAATGGCAATAAATAGCCAATTTGATTGTCAATATAACAAGTTTGAGAATTGACAATTGGTAGTTACTACTTCCCTGCTGAGTACATGGTATATAGGAGTAGGGAAATTATTGATAGCTTCGGAGTCAAACTAACGCTGCCTAGGTAGAATGATCTGTTCCACTGTTACCTAGTGAACTTGCACGTAAAAGATCCGGCTCATTATTATCATCTTTTTTTAACAGGAAAAACACAAGTTGGTCTAAAGAATTAGAAAAGTAAGATCTCCAACAGCTGGTGAGGAAGCATTGATTGAATGATTGTTGGTTGTTTAACGTCCAGTGGAAAATATTTCATGCATATTCAGGACGAGAACAAGTTCACAATAAATACAATAGGTAGGTTGATACAATAGAGGCCATCTGGGATGATGGTCGGGGAAATTTGGACTGCCTCTGGAAATGAGGGTATATTGTATAGGGACAGAAATTTAGCCTTGCAACAGGCCACCTACGGACCCATCAAAGAGTTGTTGCAAGGGTTCTTAACGTGCAAAGAGCGTGGCACTCTCTTTACACGAGGCATCGGATTTAACGTCCCCCTTCTGACCGGACCTGACTGCGAACTTGATACATCCCGCACAGCCTAACGGACGCCCCACTTCGGCAAGCCTTTTACTGCCGGTCGGGAAAATACCAAGTGACCACATTTCTATACCCCAGTCACCCTTGGGGTTGGTGAGGAAGCAGGTTAATTCTGCATGGGGTAAGTAATGTAGAGAGAAAACAAATACAGATAAGCTGAACACACATCTGATATGCTTTAAGTGAAACAATCATTACAATAAGCAACATAAGTTTACTGGAGGATAAATTATTGATAACAGTCAGCTTGATTTGCGACCCTGTTCTACCCAAGAGGACATGAAAAGGTTACCCTTTTGTGCGGCACACTCGTACAACTAAAAATATAGGCAGTAAACCCGCCGGGGACGCAGTAGCAGCGGAGCTCCTGCCAAAATCACAAAATTGGAAGATACCCCCCTCCCTTTTGATGTTAGAGGAAGAGAGACTTACCTTGAGTTTAAAATGAGAGTGTTCGAAATAAATTAAACTTCTTGAATAGTCAACTACTTAAATAAATTATTAATTATAAAGTACATTATCGTGAAAAGAAATTTTTATATTTTGTTATAAAAAAACGAAATATTTCTATAGGAAACAAGCGTCAGCATTAGTATATTAGTTCAAAACATACTTTTATTAATATCAAAATGTCCGATAAACATTGATAGGATTTGGAATTATCCCGTCTCAGCTTTTTTTTTCACGCTGTAAAGTAGTTTATCATTGGTAGTCGTACAACATCTTTTTATTTTTAAAATAAACTTTATATTGGGAGGTTTCTATAAATACTTACTCATATTGAGTGCTGAATGAAGTTGACGAAGAACTGAACGTTTTGATGACAAAATCCGACGGCAACGGTCGCATCAAAAACGAGTTTTTCGATTTTCAAAAGTAATTGTAAACTCTTTCTCTTTTGAAGCCATTTACGAATTTGTTACGTCTGCAAGCTTATGTTAGTGCTTTTAAAGCTTAGAACTTAAGTCGATGATCGCGATTGGCTTAGCGTTCCGAAAACGCAATTTGATTGGTTGATTCGGTGCTTAACTAGAATCTCTTCAGACTCAGCAGCCAGCGTCAACAGGTATGTGCTAGTGGTTTGGACAAGAGAAAATAATGTCCGTACTATTTCGTTTCGATCTATTGTTTCGCCAAGAAAAAAATTGCTGATTATAGGATAAATGAAGCAGTCATTGCAAAATATCGAAGAAAACTTATCCAGCTAGATTGTAAAGAAATCAGGTTTGAAAAACAACTATACGAGTCCAATGACGGACATTTTTTTATTTTTGATACTAAAATATTTGACTTCACATTGTTATATACTCAATATTATCTCCTCAAGTTTCACGCTTAACCTCAAATCCTACGGCAGTTGACTTGTAAAACTGCCTTCTCGATCCAACTTTAAACAATATGGGGAGGGTTCCGTATGCGGACCGAAGTCATGGCAAAATATTCAGTTAGTTGATTGTAGCCATTTTCCGGTAGAAGTAGAAATTAAATTTTAGAAAATCTAAGGTTCTGGCTTGTGGACTTAAAATTTAAGCGTGAAGATTTTTATCTCAGGGAAGATCTGTTTTCGTGACGAATAATTGGCACTTTTGAGACTCTTGTGTAGCTCGTGATAGCGGTTCAAATGAACGTGTATAAACGTGAAAAATAAAAAAAAAATGGCATAGTCCGGTATCGTCATGATCGGGACTGTTTACCCTCTATCATAACACCTTCGCACTTGACATATTTTCACCCTTCACGTTTCCAGACGATGTTTAATTCAGATACAAATGTTTTCGCTCCTTTTCTTGAAGGTGTATTGCATACTACTTAGTAGAACATTTTCTAATTTCAACTTTTTAAGTTTAAGTTATTATTTGAGGAATAAGAGTAATAATGTTTTGTCTAGGTAGAAATAACCACAATCATGTAGGACGGTAGTAGACTTTTCTAAAGTTGACATTATTTAAGGAATGACAGTTATAATGTTTGGTCTGGGTAGAAATAACCACAATCACGTAGGACGGTAGTAGACTTTTCTAAAGTTGACATTATTTAAGGAATGACAGTTATAATGTTTGGTCTGGGTAGAAATAACCACAATCACGTGGGACGGTAGTAGACTTTTCTAAAGTTGACATTATTTAAGGAATTACAGTAATAATGTTTTGTCTGGGTAGAAATAACCACAATCACGTAGGACGGTAGTAGACTTTTCTAAAGTTGACATTATTTAAGGAATTACAGTAATAATGTTTTGTCTGGGTAGAAATAACCACAATCACGTAGGACGGTAGTAGACTTTTCTAAAGTTGACATTATTTAAGGAATGACAGTTATAATGTTTTGTCTAGGTAGAAATAACCACAATCATGTAGGACGGTAGTAGACTTTTCTAAAGTTGACATTATTTAAGGAATGACAGTTATAATGTTTGGTCTGGGTAGAAATAACCAAATCATGTAGGACGGTAGTAGACTTTTCTAAAGTTGACATTATTTAAGGAATGACAGTTATAATGTTTTGTCTAGGTAGAAATAACCACAATCATGTAGGACGGTAGTAGACTTTTCTAAAGTTGACATTATTTAAGGAATGACAGTTATAATGTTTTGTCTAGGTAGAAATAACCACAATCATGTAGGACGGTAGTAGACTTTTCTAAAGTTGACATTATTTAAGGAATGACAGTTATAATGTTTTGTCTAGGTAGAAATAACCACAATCATGTAGGACGGTAGTAGACTTTTCTAAAGTTGACATTATTTAAGGAATGACAGTTATAATGTTTGGTCTGGGTAGAAATAACCACAATCACGTAGGACGGTAGTAGACTTTTCTAAAGTTGACATTATTTAAGGAATGACAGTTATAATGTTTGGTCTGGGTAGAAATAACCACAATCACGTGGGACGGTAGTAGACTTTTCTAAAGTTGACATTATTTAAGGAATTACAGTAATAATGTTTTGTCTGGGTAGAAATAACCACAATCACGTAGGACGGTAGTAGACTTTTCTAAAGTTGACATTATTTAAGGAATTACAGTAATAATGTTTTGTCTGGGTAGAAATAACCACAATCACGTAGGACGGTAGTAGACAATTACTACTTTAAGAATTTTCTCAGAAAAAAACATTCAAAAAGGTTGATAAAATCACAATCCCGTGAGATAGTTGACAAAACTGCTTGCATTTAGAAGACGAGTTACATCCAGAATTTAATTTTATACTGCTGAAAATAAAACTAATCGGAAATATTAGGAATGGAGACCTTCTAAAATTGCTTCAATCAAATTAGTTTTAATCGACGTAGACTGTCATAATATTTCAGGAATCAGTGGATTTGGGAGGACCAAGAAAAGACTTTTTTGTCGTAGCCCTGAGAGAAATGAAAGACCAGTATTTCAATTATATTCGAGAATCACCCAATCCTTTACTTTTTAGCTTATAATATAAGAAATTTGTTAGCATTATTAGTCCCATAGTATAAGTAACAAATTAAGACCGTGAGACCATGCGGTCTAACAATTTATTGTAGTAACGTTAACAAGGTCTAATTGAAAATATAATAGGAAGGTTAATGGATAGTTCTTAAATAAAGGCAACAGTAGTATACCGCTGTTCAAAACTCATAAATCCATGGACAAAAAACAAAATCGGGGTAACAAACTAAAACCGAGGGAAACGCATTAAATATAAGAGGAGAACAACGATACAACACCGAAACGCAACACACAACAGAAACGGACCAAGCAACAGACAAAACACCACGAGAATAACAAATATAACCTCAAACCAAATACATGAATTTGGGATAGACAAGTACCGTGCCACGTCTTATCTCAAAAAATAAGAGAAAACACAAACGACTCAACGTTAAAATGCAACATTATTATTATTATGGGTAATAAAAAAGACCGTGCGGTCTAACAAATTATTGTAATTGCGCTAACAAGGTCTGTTCCTTTATTGCACTTTGAATATATGCCGACCTTGGAACCTATGACGTAATTTAACGTTTTCCTGTTTTCGAAAATTCTCAAAAGTTGGTTATTTATAAAGGTTATTTTAAAAAAGAAAGAAGAATATTTATTAACAAAAAAATGGACATCAAGAATGATTCTCGGGTAGGTACATCTATATATACTGTCCTGCTCTGAAAAAATGCAACAAAAAAACCCTTCTCTACCAAAACTTATCATCGAATGCACGTGGTGTGTTTCAAACACAAAAGATTTGTACTGCATGCCGAGTAGATGCATCCAGACGCGTTCAAATGCCACTGAAAAAAACACAAATTTATTAAAATGTATATCAACAAAAATGCTTCGCGTTATGTACAGATGATGCGGGTCCATTTTGTACAACTTGTATTTACCCTCTTGCTACCAAATTCAAATTTCAAACGACTTTACGTACGCCACAATAATGTATGGCGTTCCAACAGATAAAAAATGTACAGGGGGATGTGTTCAGTACTGTTGTTTTTTTTCAAAAAGGGTTCTTACTCCGGATCCAACCTCCGCCTAGATCCATCACTTAGCATCTACCGCCACCAGGAAAATTTACATACTTGAATCAAAAGTCTTACTGCAAGTGTTTTTTGTACCCTAGTACCGGGCCTTTTTTTTATTATTCAGCATATAACATCATTGTGGACCTATGACATGCACAGTAATGTACACGGATTCAACTGCACCCTTAGATCTCAAGAGGTGCTCCGGCTATCGGCAGAATCTACCAGCACATACATAAATTCGTGTAATCCCCCCTCATTCGATTGCCTCGAGTGTAATCAGCTGTTTTTTATATGTCTGAACAGTACGAACAGAGCGCCTCCGCAGCAGTTCTGTAGACCAGTTCAACAAATAGTTTTCAAATAATATGCCTGGTTATTGGACAGATCCTACTCAGTTATTATACAAAGATATGTAGTTTTAATTTTTATTTTACGGTATCGGGTCCGTTCGTTCGAGACCTGTTAATAGTGTTATAGGATTTTTACCTTTTTAGTTATCTGTTATTGTGAGAATGTATTTTTTGTTAACTGTTATTGGACCCCTTGTCCCCCCTCCTGTAATTATAATATTGAGTTAGTTTTGATGGTATTTGTAATTTGGTCGTTCCACCTTTCTGTGGAAAACCATTTGATATTCTTTTGATTATTATTTTCTCCATTAATTCTGCTACTTTTTTCGTTAACTCTTTGGCTGCGGGAAGGACATATGTGTCCATTGTCTGCACGCCACGGGAAGGACATATGTGTCCATACATAAATTTAACATTTTCTTAATATAAATGTAGTCAAATTTGTTTGTCTCCGGACTGTGTTTGTCCTTACTTGATGTTTTTGATCTTTGTGTTATAAAACAACGTTAAATGACGTCACAGTGAAGGAGTGAACGTTCACGCGAAAATGTTTTCAATGTCTTATGCAAAGTTGTAAAATTAATGCTGCATATAACGTTACATTTGTATACATTAACTTCGCGGCCAAAGCGTTAAGTGGTCAGGCCATAACATATAGTGTTACCCTTGTCCCTCACTCTGTCATTCCACATCAAACAATTGTACAGAGTATTTTTCAAAACCTCTTTAGATATTATTGGGCTAATTTTTGGTATGCGAGTTCCGCATGATGAATTATAGTACAATATAAAAAAGAAGATTTGGTGTAATTGCCAATGAGACAACTCTTCACAAGAGACCTAATGACACAGAAATTAACAACATTAGGTCACCGTACGGCCTTCTACAATGAGCAAAGTCCATACCGCATAGTGCGCTATAAAAGGCCCGAAATGACAAATTTAAAACAATTCAAACGAGAAAACTAACGGCCTCATTAATGTACAAACAAATGAATGATTAAATCATTTTTTAAATTTACCATATATATATATAGTAGAAATAAAATATATAAATAAAAGAGTTCCTTGGTACATTATAATTTATTTCAAAATAAATTCAAATTGGCACGTTAAAATTACATTTTGAAAAAACTGTTAGCATTTGGGCCATTTATTCAATTTTTACCTATAGATGTGGATTGGAAATAAAAATGCTAGAGAAAGATCTGTGGGTACTATAGATTACTCTAAAAAGAAAACAGCAACTAAGAGGGGGCACTTCTGAACTAACAGACTAAGTACAACCACTCCTTAATGTTGTCCCTGTTTTAATAAGTTCACATAAAAAAAACAAGTTCCCTTCAATGAAAATTTTAGAATAAAGAAAAAATATACTGAAAATAGCAGTCTTGTGATAAAGATCAATCACCTTATTTTGTCCATCATTATTTGTATCAATTATAAAACACAGTAGTATTTTAACTATCATTTAATCTTTTTTAAAAGCAGCTGTTTACTTTGTCGAAAGCTATAATATTTATTTTTTTGCATGATTTATGATTTGAGAAATAAATTTTCAGGAATTAAGAATACTTTTTTTTTTAAGGTAACATGACTGGTAGCGAATACCTTAGAAAAACAGCAGAGGTGTGGAGAGGAGCTAGTGCTGAGCAAAAACAGCTGGCAACAGAAAAGGCCAAAAAAAATTAAAATGGACCCTCTCCAAAATATGGACTCAGAGCAGGCCATAAACCACCATCTGAAAATCATCTCAAAATCTGTAAATTGTCATTTATTTATATATTATTCCTATCTTAAGGCTCTGTGTTGACATTTGTATCATTGGTACTCGTATCACATCTTTTGACATCTAATGACTCATGAACAGTAAAAGTGACGCCACCCAATATCGAACTTCATAGATCTGTGTTATAGGGTAATAAGCATTGCGTATAAGGTTTATAACGTTTGATTGAGTAAAACTTATTTAAGAGAACGGAAAAGAAAAATTCAGCATTTTCTATGTTTTTATAGGGACACGAATTCTCATAAACGGTAAAAGTGACGCTACCAAATTTCAAATTTTATTTTGTGTTGTGTGGTAATAAGCATTGTCCCAGGTTAGGGGGATGGTGGGAACCCGCCTTATTCGGTATGTATGTGCCTGTCGCATGTCAGGAACCTTTAATTCAGTGTTTGTCGTTTGTTTATGTGTTGCATATTTGTTTATCGTTCATTTTTGTTCATAAATTTGCTAAGGTAATCTACTCCTGGGGTAAGTAAGAAAACCTCGCAAGAACCTCGACGCCGTAAAGTCATTTTGGTTGAGTAGGTAAAAATATATGTACTGAATGGGTTTAGTAACCAATACAATTATAAGTATACACCAACTTGTGCATAAAGAGGTCGCTTTTTTTTATAGATATAACTACATCATAATATTGTTAATTATGTAAATCAGAAAACAATGTGTCATCATGCAAGTCTATTAGACTTGAATAACTTATCGGAGCCACATGCTCAGATTTTGGAACACTACCAAGAACTTTGCCCGCTGTCACGGTTTTTACTCAAAATCAAATTTAATCTTTTCTATAGATTCTTGACCTAGTTGCATTTATAAGGGGAGCAAAATGGGGTTAACATGTTAACAAAACCTCAACTTTAACGATATTTTTTACTTGATATCAGATGACAGTGGTGTTAAAATTTCAATAACATTCAAAAACCATATTGAATGTAAAGTATTTTGATTGTTGATTGATAATGGGAACTTTTAAAACAAAACGGCGGATGTACATGTGCACAAAAACACGCGACAGGAGTTAAGAAATTTTGTTATAGCTCACTAGCCCAGGACTAATTGGTAGCAGGATTTTATTAGCCCTGTTGGAAGAACTACTAGTCCAACAAAACTGACCTGCTAGCCCAGTATGCCTTACAAATTCAGAGTTTGCTGCAATAATAACGAATTCTATAAACTTAACAATTTTTATCCATTGTGCAGCAGGTTTTTGCAAATTGGATACCCAAAACTTATAAAAGGAAAGTAAGTAAAGTAAAGTAATCTTTATTTAAAGTCGGGTTGCATATATACATAATAACAAAGAAATATCCCATTAGCAGATACATTGTATATTCAATTGATCAATAATTGAATATTCACTGAATAATCTGTAATAATGAGTTGACCAAATCCCCAGATGATACAAGTCTTGACCACTGCTATACATGGGTATATGAATGGACTGGAGTTTTTTTTTTTATCAGATACATCATCACGTTTGTGTAAAAGAATTATCAACTTGTTAATTATGTAATGCTCATATTTGATTTCAGTTTTAAAATTATATTTATTAAAATAAATTAAATGACCTCAATTATTTATGTGAATAAATATCACCATCCATAGTTTGGGTCTTTTGTTTTATAAACGAAGTACAGTAATGTCCATATTTACATTTATTACAGGTAAGTTAATTGTTGGCTATAAGTAGATTACAACCTGAGCACAGTCTCTAAACTGAAATGTATTTGTTATAAATTTTATTTCTTTAAAAATCGAATTCATTTGAATATCAATAAAAATAATCATGATTGATGAAATATTATTGCATCAAGTTTAAGTTTTCTGAAGACTGTTAATGTTTAGGTCATGGTATTGGAGGCTTCTTCACAGTATGTAAACAAAAACAAAATGGCGTCCATAAAATGTGCACATGTTTTAAATTTATATCTGACAAAAGGTTTCTGATGTCAAAAGGGATTCACATTTATATTGCAATACAATTTATTCAGAAGGATGTACAACCAGGTTGCATAAGCAATGTACAATACCCCTGTTCTGACACATCAATATTGAAAGTACGGGATCCACCCAGAGTTATTTGTTCTATTTTAAAACTTGTACAAAATCAGTTCAAATTCTGGGAATCCCGGATGACGTTGTCGAATCCGATTGGTTAAGATAGAAGAGTGATGAGGGGATTTTCCCGTTTCTATTTTAGAAACGTCAAGAATTTTTTGTTACTAGTCCGTCGGGCATATTGGGTTACAAGTTTTGGTTGCCCGAGGTCTAAATGCTGTAGTCCCGGGCGTCGGGCTAGTGGATTTTTTAACCCCTGCCGCGAGTTCATTGCTCTTCATTCCAGTTTCTCAGTTAATCTAATTGTGTACATAACGAGTTTCGGAAAAATTTCCGGAGTTTACCGAGTTCTCAATTTTCTGAACCCCTCTATATTGTGCGCCTTGTTAGAGAAAGTATAAAGTATTTTTGTCGTTTTACAAATACACAGATTGACGTCTCTTCGTTTTGTGTAGAATATTGAGATTGAACACTCTTATGAGTGGAAACCATGTGTGAGACTTGAGCGCAACTGGCTGTGAAATGTTTTGTCCCGTCATAGGCAAATTGGTTGAAAGTAGAAAATAAATACATCACACACTTGATCTTCTGGAAGACGATTGGTAGAATGGGGACTCTTTTAGACAATTCAAAATTCTGCAAACAGTGCAACATGGGTCCTTTTCTTCTAACCGATGACTTTGTGAAAGGGGAAATGAAATGCGTTTTTTTCTGTTGTTCATGCATGGAGTTGGGCTCATTAGATATTATTCAACAGTACAAACTATGAAGAAAACACTGTTATCCCATTAGGTAAGAATACAAGCAATAAGTTTCAAGTAGCCTATTCCTTCTGCTATTGTCTGTTCTATGGTCGGGTTGTTGTCTCTTTGACATATTCCCCATTTCCATTCTGAATTTTATCTTGTTTTATATTGCATACTTGTTACAAAAATCGTTATTTTTTTGTTTGTTATTTGTCTCACATTGACGGCTTAAAAAAGAAAGACTTAGATATGGTAGTCAAGGTCTATCGATTTAAAAACTTTTCTGGTATTATTCCAGAAACCAAAAACAGAAGAACCACACATCTGGATCCTAATTTATAATTAGTTGTGGATAAACTATGACATCGGAATACACTTCGAAAGACTAAATCACTTTTCCTCTGTGATGTCTTCCAATGGTTTGTGTAACGACAGAAGAATGACAGCAGATGAACGACATACAAGACCAGTCTTAAACTTCTATCTGTGACGTTGTAGACTAGAGAACGATGTTGATAAAGAATACAACACTAAAGAATGACGTATATAGCTACATAATTCGCTTTTCAAGCACAAAGAGACATTATGTTAATTTTTAATTTTTTTTTTGCATATAATGTATACTAAATCTGCAATCGATGTATTGATACTATTTCCACATTTTACTGTGAATTTATCATTTCTTTTTTATAATTGTATATGATTTCCCTAAATCGGTCATTTGATCAAGATAATTTACTAATATGTATTGACAATTGCATTAGAAGTAAACTTGAACAAACCATAGCTTTACTATTTTTTTTGACATTTTTCAGTTAATTTAACCACTTTTTGCATCATTTTATCAGATTAATCTTAAATCGACCATATTTTATAGATATAGAATATACACGTATTCTGCCATCGGTGTATTGATATTTTTTTTTATAAATGTATATAATGTTACCTTAAATCGGTCATTTGATCAAGATAATTTTTAATATGTATTGACAATAGTAATTTGAACCAACCACAGCTTTATTTTAAAATAGCTACATTTTTTAGTAAATTTTTTTCTCATACCGGGCAGGAAATGTAAAAAAATAAAATAGAACAACAATTGGAGAAAACTGCTAAATACATTTCATGATCATATTTTTCTTCTAGTGAGGAAATGTTGTTTGTATGACACTGCATTTATCATATAAAATCAATATTATAATATCATAATGAATTATTAAATTAAACTTTAAATTTGTTTGTCTAGAAAAATGCTTCAGATATTATTGGACACATCATTTCACAAAACTTCAACACAGATTTCAGCTGTTTGGAGAGCTGCAGCCTGTTTACCGGTGAAATACAGTTCAAGCCTAGAAAAAGACCATTGAGGTATTGCCCTCTTTATGTTTTGCCTCAATATTTGCCCAAATTTCTAAACCAGAATAATGTAAAAGGTTCATGATGAACAAAAAAAGCATATATTTTTCTTTTTTTTTCTTTTTTAAACAAAGCCTGTTCTGAAGTTTACACCACAATATTATATAATATATATAACCCTTTAAAGAGAAAACCAACATCTGATTTGATAAAAAGATGACAAACGTCGTGTTTTATATTTTCCAAAATAATTGCAACAATACATTTTTTCCAAGTCATATGAAACCTCAAATTAAAAAAATAATATGCATATAACAAAATATGCATATAACAAAATGGATAGTTTTCATTATTAAACTTGTGTACATATACTTTTTTTCCTGAAGAAATTCTTTAATTTGTATACACAACAGGCATGGGTCTGTCACTGAAATAAACTATTATCTGATTGTACATATAAAACGTGCTCAATATCCATGTATTTTCGGTTGATTGTTTACTATAAGGTGACAATTGGTAAACTTTGGAATCAAAACACGACATTTAATGAGCTGCCATATTTGTTAAATCATAACAGACAGAGAGAAAAAAATTACGATTATACGATATAGTTTTGAAAGAAAAAGACAAAATCTTGCACAGAAGACTAAGCTTGTGATATATACATTCATTGGTTCAAGAATTGGATAAACATTATTTTTCACCAGTTACTTGTTTCCTAGGACTTTAATTTGATAAAGTACACACTTCTATATCTGAATATGTTCAAATATGCAACAGTTAAAAGGTAAGCAAATTTCATCTGTCTGTCAAAAATACTTGTTATTTCTGAAATATATTTTCAAATGAGAATTTGCATTTTGTATACCTGTTTCATGCACTTGTCTTATACAGCTAATATTTTCTTATCTTGTCAAATGCAAGGACATAAAATGGACCGGATATTTTGGTGCCAGGATAAGGTGGGATAAGTGTTTTCGACCTCCTAAATATATTTCCAGATTTTGCTAAAATTGCAGTTAACATTTTTGCAAAATCCCACTTGGACCATTATGTACAGCAGGTTTGTCTTAATTTTAGAGCTCCTTATTTTTGTTAGATAAATTCCTCATTATATCAGCTGAAGTAATCAATTAGGATTGTAAAATTAAATAACATTGGTATTAACTTGTAAAGTTGGATTCTTGTTTTAAGTTTATCATCATTTGCATATGCTTAATTGGGGGCAAAATAAAATGGCAACTTATTGAAAATGCTCAAAGAACTTTTTAACTCCATGAAAGTAATTGTGAATTGTTGTTGTATCATAAAGTTGACATGGATAACATCAAAAAGGCCCTAAACAACAAAGGCCAAAACAGGACAGTCAGAGACCTGTTAATTGAGGAGGCCAAAATATGTTAACAGATGAAAAATGGGTATCTTACTTTACAAGAATATGATTTTTTTTTTCAAAAATATTTTAATATGTCAAAGGAAAAGTATAGTATATATCTAATCCAAAACATAGTACATTTATATTTTTTTAAAATAAAGTGAGACTATTTATGATTTCTACATTTGTATATGTTCTGCATACAAATGTTGAGCGGTTCACACAAATTTTGGAAAGATGGAGTTGAAGTCTCTGGGGTCATAGAATATAGTACTAACATATTTATTATTCTAGTTAGGGGAAAGGACAACAAAAGGCTGCAGTCTATATATGTAATAAAATGTTTGTCAGTAAGTAAATTGATTTTCATTACTAAACAGGAATTACTCGTGCTCCTTGCAGTTGTCTCTAACATTTGCACAAGTCATTATTTTAAGATTTTATTGTTTCCTTATAGATCCTGCAACATTAATGTTTACTGCAGGATACCTATTGAAAGAGCTGGTGATATACCACGAAGAGGGGGTTAATGACTACTTGTGTGCCTGTCCTTGTGCTGAAGGGTTAGAAGTGCAGCACATCTACCATGATAAAGGAGTAAAATAACAAAAATACTGAATTCAGAGGAAAATCAATTCGGAAAGTCCATAATCACATGGCCAAATCAAATAACAAAACGCATCAAAAACGAATGGACAAGAACTGTCATATTCCTGACTTTGTACAGGCATTTTCAAATGTAGAAAATGAGTGATTAAACTTGGTTCTATAGACAACTTCTATCCCTTATCTCATAAGGATTTATGGAGAGGTATGTAAATTCTGTCTTTTTCCTATATCATTAAACAGGTATAGACAACATGCATTTTTTTTTTTTATAAACGTTAATTTTTTATTCTGTGTTTTTGCCATTTTCATTTTTTCATCGATTTCAGAGAATTAAACAAAAATTAACATAAAGAGATCAGTTATAAATGCTGTATATATATTTTGGCTGTTGTTTAATCCTGGTAATGGGAGTATTATTTTGCCTAACTGGAGTGGAACATGAAAGTCTTCATCTGAATTCAAATGGGAGACAACTCTTGTACTATTTTACTTATTAACATTTGTGACATTTCTTTTAATCTTTATTTATTAGAGTTTAAATTGTTTTTGTAGAATGTTGATTCCTATGCTTTCATTATAAGACCAGTATTTCTCCATATTAACATTGTTGTAGACTTTTCTTTATTTTGTCTACATTATACACGAAATGATTATCTGCCAGATTGTCAAACATGATGTACATGTACATGTAGCCTACATAATGTAACCTAAATTGCTTTTCTGAGAGAAAACATAATGAAAACATTTAAAAAAAATATTTCGTCTTTCAAGGTTTGACCAAGAAATGACTGTTTGTCCATACCACAGATACAGTCTAGGAATAAATTGAAAAGCAAGTAAAAAGTGTATTTTCCCATTGCATGTAGGAAAGCAGCAGCCACAGAAAGGGGTGGCTCCATTGATGAGCAAAACTATCCTAAACAAGTTTGGATGTCTTCAACCTGTAGGTTCAGGTAAAACATTATTTATTATTGCAAATATATCTAAATAGTTGTATACAAATTGCTTGTCATGAAGAAGATTTGTTTCAGTTTTTTTTCTATAGGCTTAAAATATATTTTTTGAAAAAATGGTTCTTTACTGCACATCCAAATTATGAAAATCCATGTTTAATTATAAAATTGTCAATACTGGTTTAAAATTCTTTACACTTGACCAATTATAGATTATAAATTTAAGTGTTTCTGTTTTGAATTTTTTATTATGTTCATGTCAAGAATTGAAACATTATTATCATGATTATGAAGTACCTGCACTACATAGTACACTTTCCATATAGGGGTATAAAATTGAATATGAATATGACATTTTCTGACTTTCTGTGCTAATTTGTAGAAAAATCCACATAAAAATTTGCACTGTTAATATATATCTTTTTACTATAAACATGATAAATGTCTTAGCAAACTTTTAAAAATAAATAAAATTCTTCCCTTTTATTCAATGTGTATTTTTAAAGCAAAACAGCCCATTGAAACATAAATTCTAGTTATGGTTTGTTGCCCAGTACATACTTTATAAAATTAAGATAGTAGAGGGGCATATAATTTTCTTTTCTAGCCAGGCTAAATGTAACCAAATGTACACTTTAATTGATGTATACTGCAACTAGTTGTGTTTAATTCCTACATTCCTAAATAACACAGCTATAATTTTTGCAATATCAATTTCATCATAAAACACTTTTTCCACAGTCAGGGTTTATTTACATGTAGGGCTGAAAATAAGTTTGAAATATGTGTTACAATTTAAATAGCTATGAATTTATTTTTTTAAATTGCAGTATAAAAACAATATTGGGTCAATGTCGTAACAAAAATCAACTTTTTTGTACTTGCCCTTTCCCAGGTTCTCAGCCTCATACAAAAAAGTTGATATTTTTCTGACATTGACCTTATATTGTATACCCCGGTATATTCTGATTTTTAATTACATTTAATATACGTAGTAATGTTAAATACATTGTAGGTTATGAATAATTTATAATTTTAAAATTTTTTTTAGTGCATGTGTTGTCAGATAATTTCGTGCCTGTAACTTCCAAGGCCTTTGTAGCAGTAATAGTCTTCATTATTTTTCTGCAAAGTTTCATCAACTGTTTCTATTGCAGATATCAGAGAAGAGCTACGAAAATGATGGAGAAAAGGGCAGTGGTTCCTTGACTCTGGCTTTGTAATACTGTCATGGAAGATAACATCAAAACCCTATAAGTGCTACCAAACATTTTCTCCGTGTTCCGAGAAATCAGCAATTCTTTCCATGTGCGATTGCAACAGCATAGGAATGTCCTTAAAAGTGTGATAATGTAGAAGGCTTGCTTGTCTTTTAATTGTGGAATAATGGTTGGAAAATGAATTAACCCAAATTTGAGGTGTTTTGCTGAGCCGTGAATCAAATAACAGCATTATCAACTATCCAGCCTGGTTTTCTTTTGGATGTTCCTGCTGAAATCCTTCTAAGATCACCAAAAGCGATATCGTTCTTCCTGCTATGTTAGTACTGATTTTGTATTTATGATACGGTATAATTCGGCCAAATGGGTTGAAATTGAATGAAAGTGAGCGCCATAAAATTTTCACTTTGTCATTTTAACTGGATTACCAATAACTTTTTTGCATAAAGTTCCAAATAAGAATGTTTGGTTGTGGAGCCTCAGCAGTTGTTTTGGAGACCTCTGTTCATAACCACTGTAGGAAATATTTATGATGTCAACTAAAGATTGTACAAATTTACCAGGCAATTTTCCTTCATTTTTTTTAATCAGAGTGAATTTTGCTAACTTCACAGCAAGCAACCTTGCGTCAAATCCTTTTATCTGGTTACGATCACCAATGGTGTCTTTAGAAAAGGTTTTATACTCGGTTTTGATTTTTTTTATCTTTAATGTGTGATGGTTGTTCCTCGATAAGATTTTTGACCATACCAGCTATGTCATGAAGAGGTTCGCAACCAAATTTTTATTTTCAAGGCTGGCGAGAGGATTTTCAATTGACAGTGCAGGTTGCAGTTTGAAATATGTGTTACAATTTAAATAGCTATGAATTTATTTTTTAAATTGCAGTATAAAAACAATATTGGGTCAATGTCGTAACAAAAATCAACTTTTTTGTACTTGCCCTTTCCCAGGTTCTCAGCCTCATACAAAAAAGTTGATATTTTTCTGACATTGACCTTATATTGTATACCCCGGTATATTCTGATTTTTAATTACATTTAATATACGTAGTAATGTTAAATACATTGTAGGTTATGAATAATTTATAATTTTAAAATTTTTTTAGTGCATGTGTTGTCAGATAATTTCGTGCCTGTAACTTCCAAGGCCTTTGTAGCAGTAATAGTCTTCATTATTTTTCTGCAAAGTTTCATCAACTGTTTCTATTGCAGATATCAGAGAAGAGCTACGAAAATGATGGAGAAAAGGGCAGTGGTTCCTTGACTCTGGCTTTGTAATACTGTCATGGAAGATAACATCAAAACCCTATAAGTGCTACCAAACATTTTCTCCGTGTTCCGAGAAATCAGCAATTCTTTCCATGTGCGATTGCAACAGCATAGGAATGTCCTTAAAAGTGTGATAATGTAGAAGGCTTGCTTGTCTTTTAATTGTGGAATAATGGTTGGAAAATGAATTAACCCTATTTGAGGTGTTTTGCTGAGCCGTGAATCAAATAACAGCATTATCAACTATCCAGCCTGGTTTTCTTTTGGATGTTCCTGCTGAAATCCTTCTAAGATCACCAAAAGCGATATCGTTCTTCCTGATATGTTAGTACTGATTTTGTATTTATGATACGGTATAATTCGGCCAAATGGGTTGAAATTGAATGAAAGTGAGCGCCATAAAATTTTCACTTTGTCATTTTAACTGGATTACCAATAACTTTTTTGCATAAAGTTCCAAATAAGAATGTTTGGTTGTGGAGCCTCAGCAGTTGTTTTGGAGACCTCTGTTCATAACCACTGTAGGAAATATTTATGATGTCAACTAAAGATTGTACAAATTTACCAGGCAATTTTCCTTCATTTTTTTTAATCAGAGTGAATTTTGCTAACTTCACAGCGAAGCAACCTTGCGTCAAATCCTTTTATCTGGTTACGATCACCAATGGTGTCTTTAGAAAAGGTTTTATACTCGGTTTTGAATTTTTTATCTTTAATGTGTGATGGTTGTTCCTCGATAAGATTTTTGACCATACCAGCTATGTCATGAAGAGGTTCGCAACCAAATTTTTATTTTCAAGGCTGGCGAGAGGATTTTCAATTGACAGTGCAGGTTGCCAGATTCCTGACAAAGTTTCATTAAATAGCATGTCTTTTTTTAATTGCAGTTACAAAATTGTAAGCGTTCAAAATCACTTGTATTCATATTCCAGTTTTGAAAAAGTTGATATTTTTTCTCTTGTTTTTTATACCCATATATTTTAATACATTATATATATAAGTTAAAACTTGTATTAACGAATGAATAAACAAACCTGGCTAATTCCTAACTTGTTTGAAGACAATAATATCACATGTTATATTTTCCCGAAGTACAACCGTTTATACTGCAAAACGAACGAAATCTCAAGTAGAAAGGGTCGGTTTATCGGCTTTCAAGTACCTGTCTCAGCAGTAACACAAAACCATTAATGTTACCAACACTTTCTCGAGTTCCGAAAACATGAATTCATTTCCATCTTGTCTTCAAAAGTCATATGTGAATTCCTTCAAAGATTGATGTAGAGCATTATTGTATGTACTTTTAATTGCGAATATGTGTGAAAAGAATGAACATTAGTGTGTTTGGACGTGTAATAAATGCAAACAACCACGTTTCTTAATGGATGTCATACTGAAACCTCCCAACACCAAAACGAATCTTCTTCTGAAGATACATTTTGCATTTATAAAATCAAATGGTGAAATTGAATAGAAATCGAGCGCATAAATACTTCATTTTAACTGATTACCAATAACTTTTTTGCATAAAGTTCCAAATAAGAATGTTTGGTTGTGGAGCCTCAGCAGTTGTTTTGGAGACCTCTGTTCATAACCACTGTAGGAAATATTTATGATGTCAACTAAAGATTGTACAAATTTACCAGGCAATTTTCTTTCATTTTTTTTAATCAGAGTGAATTTTGCTAACTTCACAGCGAGCAACCTTGCGTCAAATCCTTTTATCTGGTTACGATCACCAATGGTGTCTTTAGAAAAGGTTTTATACTCGGTTTTGAATTTTTTATCTTTAATGTGTGATGGTAGTTCCTCGATAAGATTTTTGACCATACCAGCTATGTCATGAAGAGGTTCACAACCAAATTTTTATTTTCAAGGCTGGCGAGAGGATTTTAATTGACAGTGCAGGTTGCCTAGCAATTCCTGACAAAGTCTCTTGCAGCATGTCTTTCATTTCCGTTCTGTTCATATTTGACGTGTTGATTCAGCGTAAGTTCATATTACAGATTTTGATTGAGCATATTTTTTCTTGTTTTTTTACCATATATTTTACTACAATTATATATTACAGTGAAACCTGATTAAACCGAACCCTGAATAAACCGGAAACCTGGCTAATCCAAACTTGTTCTGAAGACCAATCATATCACATGTTATGCATTGTGTACCTGATGAAACCGAATACCTGCCAAAACCGAACGAAATCTCAAGTCCCGAAAGGGTTCGGTTTAGTCAGGTTTCACTGTACCTTCTTCAGCTGTACAGCATTCAAGACATCATTTATTTTCACAGCACACTTTACTGTTGCTGAAGTTCGATAACATGATTCATTTCCATCTTGTTCTTCACAAAAGTCATATGTTGCTATCTTGCCAGATTGATGTAGAGCATTTATTGTATCAGTATCTTTGTAGTATCCAGCGTTGTCTGAATAGAGATGAACATTAGTGATGTTTGGATTTTGTTATTAAATGGCATCAACAGTATCTTAAAAAATGGATGCAATAACTGATAAATGACCCAACACAATACAGAATTCTCTTCAAGAACATCATATGCATGTTATAAAATCAAGATGGTACATGAGCAAAGCTACATCGGTGATATACTCATTAACATGCTTGACTAGATTTGAGTAGAAAATTTGTTTGATTCCTGCTAGGATTATGACAAAGATTTAAAGAATGTATTTCCCCCCTCAACTTTCAATAAGTAAAGTGAATTGTTACAGACTGACCATTCCAAGAATATTGTCAAAGTAAATGAATGCCTCCATGTACTGTCTGACACTATGTAGTATGCTAGCGATTAAGAAGTCTTAACATGTTCATATCGCTCGTTCATTGTACAAATAGTTATAAATTGAAACTTCATTGTACAAATTTACCTTTTTTTTATTATAGCAACTTATGATAGATGAAGGAATGTTCCCATTTGGTTTCCATGTTGCTTGTGATACAGGATAACCATCCCAATGAACCAAAAATAGTCCCTTCCTTCCTTCTTTCTTCTGGGTGACTGGGGAATAGAAATATGGTCACTTGGTCTTCTTCCGACCGGCAGTAAAACGCTTGCCGAAGTGGGGCGTCCGTTGGCTGTGTGGGATGTATCAAGTTCGCAGTCACGTCCGGTCAGATTGGGGACGTTAAATCCGATGCCACGCTCTTTGCACGTTAAGAACCCTTGTAACAACTCTTTGGGTGGTCCGTAGGTGACCTGTTGCAAGGCTAAATTTCTGTCCCTATCCAATATACCCTCATTTTCCGGTGGCAGTCCAAATTTCCCTATCATCCCGATCGGCCTCTATTATGACAAGACCTACCTATTGTATTTATTGTAAACTTGTTCTCGTCCTGAATATGCATGAAATATTTGCCACTGGACGTTAAGCAACCAACAATCAATCAATCTTCTCTCCCAAGATGCCTGCAACTCTGAAGAAATTGCCATTGAAATCTTCCCCTGCAAGAAATAAAATTGATAAATAGATATATTCGGGTTTAGTTTTCTGTAATTAGTTAATACTTCAGTTTCATTATGTATATCTCTTTCATATTCATTTGTTAAAATTTACTGTTTGCAATAGCATGAATTGTTCTATATAATAAGAATGTTCTTATCCCGGGCATACAAACAATGCCGTATTTGGCAAAATCTTTTCAACTTTTGATCTTCAGTGCTGTTCAACTTTGTACTTTTTTCACTTTCGATCTTTTATATCTGGGCGTCACTAGTGAGTCTTGTGTGGACAAGACGCGTTTTTGGCGTATTGAATTTTAACCCTGATGCTTTTTGTTATCTATTAATCATGCTTTTCTTTGTCTAATATGGTCTCCTTTTTATTTGTATTGTAATATTATGTTGTCATTTCAATGTTATATTTAACTTTGCCATTAAAGTGCGAGGTTTGGCATGCCATAAAACCAGGTACAACCCACCACTTTTATTCCCCTTTAAAAGTGCCCTGTACCAAGTCAGAAAGATGGCCATTGTTATAATATTGTTCGTTTCTGTGTGTGTTGCATTTTAACGTTGAGTCGTTTGTGTTTTCTCTTATTTTTGAGATAAGACGTGGCACGGTACTTATCTATCCCAAATTCATGTATTTGGTTTCGATGTTATATTTGTTATTCTCGTGGTGTTTTGTCTGTTGCTTGGTCCGTTTCTGTGTGTGTTGCGTCTCGGTGTTGTGTCGTTGTTCTCCTCTTATATTTAATGCGTTTCCCTCGGTTTTACTTTGTTACCCCGATTTTGTTTTTTGTCCATGGATTTATGAGTTTTGAACAGCGGTATACTACTGTTGCCTTTATATATACATATATAGAACAAAAATGTAGGTAAGTCACATACAATATGCTTAGAATTTTAGTGTACAAAATTTCTTTGAACTTGACGTGTCGTATCAATTAGGAAAGTTTGGCCAAATAAAAAAACAAGTGTGTTTTGCTTTTGACCCTACCCTCCCTCCCTATTTTTAAGATATAAAGAAGCATACCCTTAATTTTTTTCTTCAATTTTTCAATTTCCATGTAGCACAGTCATGACTGTTAAAGTGTGAATGTCCCTACCATACACTCAATGTAAAAACAAACGGTGAAAAAAATCCCTGTATGTCATGTATGTATGTTTGTATTTGTTATGTTTCTCATAGAAACCAATTCATTAGTTAATTGTCAAAAGTTCGTTTTGCATACAATCAATCTGATGAGTTGATCCTTTTTTAATAAAATTTTATTCTTTATCGGTCACATTGGTAATTATACAGACAACATCATGCTCAATATCTAATTTGTATAGTATATATTCAGAAGTTATTATGTCAAAAATTTGATTCCAATCCAAAATTAGATAGTATCTAACTTGAATATTGTTTCCAAATTTGCCCCAACTGTTCAGAGTTTTATCTCTGTAGTTGTATCAACGCTGCGCTCAGCGACACATCTCATTATGTTGATACATGTACTCGTTCAGAGGCAATATTTCAACATTGAAAATCAAGATTTTTATGTGTCAGACGAGTACTTTTAACATTTTACCTATTTTAGTTTTCGTGAAGCTGCCTGTAGAATCTTTGCTCTCTTCCTCATTTTTGTGTTGGTAGCTTTCGAAGTTGTTTCTATAGTTTTTTGTGTGTGTCCAATTTGTGCAATTGAGGGTGTGTCTGTAGTTATTAGACTGGGTGTATGCATTATAGTTGTGAGGGTGTCTGACAGTTTAGTAGATGTTGATGTAGGATTAGTAGTTAAGGTTGTGCAGTAATTACAGGTGAGTGCATAGCTTTTTTAGTTGAGGCTGTGTTAGGTATTACAGTGGTGTATGAATTATAGTTGTGAGCGAGATTGATGGTTTTTGTAAATGTTGATGAAGGTGCAAGCGTAAGTTTTTTGTTTGAAACTGATTGTATAGTTACAGGTGAGTGCATAGCTTTTTTAGTTGAGGCTGTGTTAGGTATTACAGTGGGTGTATGAATTATAGTTGTGAGCGTGATTGATGGTTTTGTAAATGTTGATGAAGGGCAAGCGTAAGTATTTTGTTTGAAACTGATTGTATAGTTTTTTGTGTTCGTCCCAAGTTGTGCAGTTGAGGGTGTGTCTATAGATATGAGTAGGCCGGACGGTTTTGTAGATGTTGATGTACATGTAGATGAGAGTAATGGTTTTTGGTTTGTTACTGTGTGTATAGTATTTTATGCTCTTCTAAGTTGTGCAGTTGAAGATGTGTCTGTAGATATTGGAGTTGTGAGTATATCTGATGGTTTTGTGAGTGATAGTTCATGTTCTGTAGTTGACAGTAACTGTCGGAATAATCAATTTGGTACGCAGATCTGAAAATAAATATTGAACGTTGATTAGAAAATATGCAGTAATTATAAACAATATTTACCAATGGACCAAAAGATCTAGGTTATCAAAACAGTTTTCATTTTTAATTATTTGTGTCCTGTTCATTGTAAATAATTTTGATAGTTACAATATTGCCAAAGAAGTTTGTCACTCACAGTGGTCTGCTATACTTTTTCTCATTTCTATCATAGCGTCTTCAAAGGGATTTCTTTAAGCAATCTGATGTGACGCTTTAATATCGGAAATATCACAAATTATTTATGATTCTTTTATATTGAGACTATAAAAGAATAGAATATTGGGATAGAGGTATTATGCAAAGCAAAATATAAAATTTATCTTTTTTGGATTCAGTGAATTAAGTAAAGAAAGAGAAGGCAGATTTATCTAAACTGCTAAGAATATCAACTAGTTACAGGTAAATATTACCACTGGACGTTATGCAACCCACAATCAATCACTCGGTAGGATTGAATCGCATTCACAACTTCCTTTTCGACTTGATCGTCTATCTTATTCACTTGATTCTTTCTCTACCCAATATTTCTGCCATATACATTTTAACTCCTAGTTAAGAAATTCCTGTTTTCACAAATCAATCAAAAATATATAAGGTTGGCAGAACACAAGTGTTAGTGCATGTTGTTGCCTTCGGGAATCGGTCCTTCCAGAAGATGACTGGTCTATTGGCTATGACCCCCTTCCCCAAAATGGTGGTATATTTGTTTATCCTGTAGTGGACATGGTTTGAAATGTAACATTAGTTTCTTTATCTGAAAAAAAAACGAGAAATTAAAAACATCTTTCCATACATGCAGTAACAAAATTATAAAAAGTAAAAACACAAAAATACTGAACTCCGAGGAAAATTCAAAAAGGAAAATCAAAAATCAAAAGGCAAAATCAAAAGTCCAAACACATCAAACGAATAGATAACAACTGTCATATTCCTGACTTGGTAATAATATACCCTACACATTTTATCTAATTGCCTTTTGCTAATTTTTAAAGACACACAAGAAATTATCATTTGTGTTTTTTCACTATTCAGCCTTTAAAAAAAATGAATATGTATGTTTTATTTAAGTAATAGCTGTTTAAGTTATCAATGTGTTATTTTATCCAAACATCATCTGATAGGTACATTCATAGTGAGTGCATAGCTTTTTTGGTTGAGGCTGTGTTAGGTATTACAGTGGGTGTATGAATTATAGTTGTGAGCGTGATTGATGGTTTTGTAAATGTTGATGAAGGTGCAAGCGTAAGTTTTTTGTTTGAAACTGATTGTATAGTTGTTTTTTTTTGTTCGTTCCAAGTTGTGCAGTTGAGGGTGTGTCTATAGATATGAGTAGGCCGGACGATTTTGTAGATGTTGATATATATGTAGATGAGAGTAATGGTTTTTGGTTTGTTACTGTGTGTATAGTATTTTATGCTCTTCTAAGTTGTGCAGTTGAAGATGTGTCTGAAGATATTAGAGTTGTGAGTATATCTGATGGTTTTGTGAGTGATAGTTCATGTTCTGTAGTTGACAGTAACTGTCGGAATAATCAATTCGGTAAGCAGATCTGAAAATAAATATTGAACGTTGATTAGAAAATATGCAGTAATTATAAACAATATTTACCAATGGACCAAAAGATCTAGGTTATCAAAACAGTTTACATTTTTAATTATTTGTGTCCTGTTCATTGTAAATAATTTTGATAGTTACAATATTGCCAAAGAAGTTTGTCACTCACAGTGGTCTGCTATACTTTTTCTCATTTCTATCATAGCGTCTTCAAAGGGATTTCTTTAAGCAATCTGATGTGACGCTTTAATATCGGAAATATCACAAATTATTCATGATTCTTTTATATTGAGACTATAAAATAACAGAATATTGTGATAGAGGTATTATGCAAAGCAAAATATAAAAAATTACCATTTTTGGATTCAGTGAATTAAGTAAAGAAAGAGAAGGCAGATTTATCCAAACTGCTAAGAATATCAACTAGTTACAGGTAATTATTACCACTGGACGTTATGCAACCCACAATCAATCAATCGGTAGGATTGAATCGCATTCACAACTTCCTTCTCGACTTGATCGTCTATCTTATTCACTTGATTCTTTCTCTACCCAATATTTCTGCCATATACATTTTAACTCCTAGTTAAGAAATTCCTGTTTTGCACAAATCAATCAAAAATATATAAGGTTGGCAGAACACAAGTGTTAGTGCATGTTGTTTGCCTTCGGGAATCGCTTCCAGAAGATGACTGGTCTATTGGCTATGACCCCCTTCCCCCAAAATGTTGGTATATTTGTTTATCCTGTAGTGGACATGGTTTGAAATGTAACATTAGTTCCTTTATCTGAAAAAAAAAACCCCGAGAAATTAAAAACATCTTTCCATACATGCAGTAACAAAATTATAGAAAGTAAAAACACAAAAATACTGAACTCCGAGGAAAATTCAAAAAGGAAAATCAAAAATCAAAAGGCAAAATCAAAAGTCCAAACACATCAAACGAATGGATAACAACTGTCATATTCCTGACTTGGTAATAATATACCCTACACATTTTATCTAATTTCCTTTTGCTAATTTTTAAAGACACACAAGAAATTATCATTTGTGTTTTTTCACTATTCAGCCTTTAAAAAAATGAATATGTATGTTTTATTTAAGTAATAGCTGTTAACGTTATCAATGTATTATTTTATCCAAACATCATCTGATTGGTACATTCATACCAAACACATAACAGGAATATATCTGCTATTATGAATTTTGCAACATACCATATACTAAAATATATCAAAGCATACAGCCATACATGTTAATAGCTCTTTTTGTATCAAAAGTTAAGTCTAAAAAGTAAATGTTCTGTGTATCTCAAAATAGCATTTCCATTACTGCCAGTGGCAATTCCAATAAAACCTGACTGTCCTCAAAACCAAAAAAGAGAATTAGTTCAATCTTTCAGTTTGTAACAGAAATACTTGCATGAAGTATAAAAAGTTCACTAACTAGTTGAAATGAAATAAACATTTTCCTTTGTACAGATATAATTACCCAGAAAATGTATGTTTTGTAAGACTTAAAATTACATGCATGGTAACTGAAAGGAAAAGAAAGGCTGAAATTTTATAAAATATATAAATTAATTTCTTTAGTTAACATTTTATAAACATGATTAATACAAATGATATAGAAATATATAAATAAATGATTGTAACATTAATAGGAATTATAAATAAATGATGAATAAATAAAAAGATGAATCAGTTTATATAAGTCCATAATCCAAAAAATTATGGGAAATTTATAAACAACATGTATTAAAAGTGCGTATTAATTGAGATTCAAAATGGACTAGTTTATTGGTAGTAATGTTCAATTGACTATTAATGAGTATATTCTTTTTTAGGTTTTATTTGCTTGCTGTTCAAAATTTGTTTATCGTTTACATTTCTATTCATAAACTAGACCATTGATGTATTCATTTAAATTTGCTTCCAATGTTCACATGTCCTAGCCTATTATTACATTTTATAGCTTACTATACATAATAAGTTTATTGTTAAAGGTTGTAAGGGGACCTTTATTGCAAAATCTACTTTACATAGATACTCTTTGACAATTGTCCCATACGCAATCAAACTGCAACTCCTTATTAATTTAAAATTTCATGAGATAACTTGATGCTTTAGCATGTTTAGCAGTGTAGTAGTTGAAAATGTTCTTAAAATATTCACCACAATTTAGGTATAAATAACATATATAGTTACTGTACGAACATTTACTCCTTCATAATTTTGTTATAACTTAGCTATTCTTACCCAAAACTTCCAATCTTTTCATAATGCGACGAGCATCAATCTCCGCCAATTTCTCTCACTTCTCATCACTAACCCCCTTGGTGGTTTCAATGTAAAAGATTTGTAACTTATTCCAAAAATCTGGTATACTCTGCTTGGTTGCAAAGAGGTCCCTCTTATGCAGGAATGATCTCTAAATATAAAGTTTCTTTATATTAAACTTTTTTTTTTTTTTAAATCAGTCATATAATCACAGCTTATCCAAATAACAATGATTTAATAAATTTAAAAAAAATATTTCTCAAACCAGTCACCATGTGCACGTAACAGAATTGATTGTTGATTGTCATTTTTTTACAGTGACATATTTAATAAGCAAAATGTACGATTAACAGTGCTGCAGTTGAAGAGTTGACACTGCTAATTATCGATTTCATAGTCAAATGCAGTTTTACTGGTGACGTGTAGATCTTATTGGTTTACTAAATAAATTTAAAATACATTATAAATACACTCACAAATACTAAAAAGAGTTTGATTCTCTCTTGGGAATCATAACTATCCAAAGCACTGCAGAAACTGCAAAGAATGACTTTGGCAAAGTAATCTATCTGCAGGCTATGAAGGTCAGTCTTCCCCTATGTCAACTCTTGGAAAATCAAAAATGCACATATATATGACGCCCGACAAGCAAAAACGACCCTTATGGCAAAAATTATGAATTATCAGATTTTTTATTAATTAAACAGAAAATACTTATGCCAATTCAATGTAAAAAATTTGAAAACGATCGGTGAAAAAATAGTTGAGAAATTTCAATTTTGGTAACACATGAAATGTGTTCTAACGTAAAATTCAACGTAACGTTGGAATCATACACTTTAACGTCGATTTAGGTTGCAGCAATTTACTACTTTACTCTTCTCCTGATACTTGACAAAATGTAGCCTGATATTCCTTCCTAGCATATGGACGATTTTTTTAATATAGATGTTCCTACCTAACACGTGCAATTCTGGCTGCAGGAATAACTACAGTACGAGCCAACTTATCGAACTATTATAAAGGACGATGAAGAGTATCTATTTCTTTTTATTTTGTTCATTTTTTTTTATAAATTAATTTCTGGTTTATCATGAGCAACGATGAAATAATGGTACGTTCTGATACCATAGAATAGGTTTAATCAAAACAGATAAAATTGGTTTCTAATCTCTCAATTTTCTAAGTAGTTTCATCGTTCTCTTGCTTACAATGTTAACCGACTTATCTTATTGATGATGTTTTTAGGAAGAATTCTGCCACGTTCGATACAGTATCACAGTTTGATCGTCAAATATTTTTTTTAGCTTGACAAAATCTACCAAACGTTAAGTATGACCAAAGGCTTATTTTTCTAATATCGTCCAGTTACACGTAGCACACACAAAGCAAGATAGTCAGTCATATACCGATTTTTTTCTCCTACAATAACAGAACAATAAAGACTTTCATTTGTTGGATTTCAAATATAAAAGAATTCTTTTTATTTTGGTAGCGTTTTCAGTGTTATCTTAAATGTAATAATAAAAAAAAAAAACACTGAAGTGTGAACTCCTGATTCTTCCAGGGCACTGTCTGTTTTTCATCGGGTTCGTGTTGCTCAATTTTTAAATTTCTGTGTTATTTTTTGTTTCACTCGTTTGATTTTAAGACATGGTCATCTGAGTTTTCTGTTTATGATGTATGATTTCACGCGTGGTGTCTGTTTGTATTTATTTGATATTAAGATTCAACTTGACTAATTTTTACTCTTATTCGATCTTTTTAAGGTTCAGATTGAATCAATTCATATTGCCAGTTAAAACAGTTTGGCCATTCAAAATCAAATTGACAATAAAATTAGAAATGAAATATAGATTAAAGGAGCTCAATGTGGGAATTTTTCGTGGAAGGTCAGTGTTTTGAACATTTAATCTAAAGGAGTGGAATACATTTTGCCAATAGGGCGTTTAATACTGGTATTAATTTACAGCCGATTCTATTGAGTGTGAAGGCAAAGGTAATATCTTTGGTTAGCTTGATTCGCGGCTAGCTTAACCGTGAAGTCATTTTTAGTTCAGGTAAACTACACTCCTTTAAAAGTAGACTCATTCGACAGATAACCAATCTATCTGTCTGTAAGACCAGGCTACTCCGAAAGGATGGTCGTATACCTTAGCTAACCAAAGATATTACCTTTGCCTACACACTCAATGGAATCGGCTGTAATTAATTTAATTGTTTCATATTTTTCATATCGGGGTCTTTTATAGCCGACGATACGGTATGTTTTATCTCAATGTTGAAGGCCTATAACTACGACCTGGGACTATTATACTACGCAGTATAAGAGTCCCATCTACGACACACATCAGAATATATAGATGCAAATATTATGTGCGGACAGCAAGGCGACCAGACATTTGTCCATTCTGTTCAGTGGACATATCTAGTCTATAGATGCTCCGTGTTGAAGACCGTACTTTGACCTATAAGGGTTTACTTTTTTAAATTATGACATGGATGGTGAGTTTTTTCATTGGCACTCATACTCATTTTCTTATATCTACATCCAGTTCCATTTGTCTGAAATGCTGATACATATATGTCAAAACCAGACTATTTTGATTCACAAGAAGATTACACAATCTGAGGTTCAGAGTCATGTCTGTTATGAGGTACTGTTTGTGGTAAACCATGCAGACTAGCATAATTTTTCAAATATTGTACCAATGAAAATGTATTTTTTGGACGTCTATTAAAATTTTGATATTTTTTCTTGGTATTTCCGTTTTACTGTTGATGTGTTTAATCAAAGATTTTAAACGGGACTCTCGAATACTATAGGTAACAGAAATACATCTCGACAAACTTACCTGTCGTCAAAAGTTTATGTAAAATGTGTTCGCTTTCGCTCTCCGTATCTAGAACGGGATTATCTACGCCGTTTTATTTTAATTTACCCAATAAATACATATCTTTGCCTTCTTTGAATAGTTCATTTCTACATGTACTATCTTCAATGTTATCGTTAAATGAGAACTGCAGCTGGGTGTGCAATTTCATCCGTTTCAGATATATTTCTTGCAATAAATATATACGCATGTCAATGTTTACAAAACAAACTAAAATGCACGTTAAACTATAAGTGATTTAAACGAAAAATAACATTTGAAAACTTTATTAAATAACATTAAAAATATATCTCAAGTGCGAAATTTCAATCTGTCCGTGTTCGTAATAAATATCAACTATTTTTATGTATTACTATAATTATAATAAGCTTCGCCTGGATATCCCTTATCAGAGAAATTTGGTTCGAAGTGAACTTGAAAATTTCAATATTATGCAAAAGTAAAATAGATTGTTTTTTAACATCTAAAGTATGACATTTCAAGATTGAAAAAAATATGAAGAACAACAAGATTATTTGATGTGATCTAATTATATGGGTTTTTTTTCAGCTTGTACTGCCTCCATTAGTCCTTGCCTCATGTTTACAGATCATTGTAATATATCCAGCATCATCTTTTTGAAAATTAATGCAACATTGCAAAATTGCATTTGTTTCTGTTTCTGCTGTTTGCTTATTATCCAGTGACAAATATTTCATTCATATTAAAACTGGCATTTTTTTAATAATAAAAAATAAATTGCACCAAACACTATAGCTTTTTTTTTTATCCTCACCCACTTTAATTAATAGAAATGAGTTAAAACTGATTTTACATGGCGTTAAAAAAATACCATTAAAAGTTTATTATCGGATTGTTAACCTTATCTATCCTGAACTTAGAGATTTACACGACGGGTGATACAGTCAGTGACTCCTGATCATTAAGTCAAAATCATCAATTTAAAAAATGTCTACTCGTCGTTGTATAACCTTTCGTACTAGAGTTGCATATTTATTTCAATCAGTCAAGTTAACAACTCAATTTTAGTCAAACAATATCCCGCATCTCATTTTATTCACAATCAGAGAAAATTAATACAACTTATGTTCTTTTTCACGGGTTCAACCGAACATAAAGCATTTCTTTTCTATACAAGGCTTAATAACACAAAACACAAATATACTATGGGATGTAGGTTTGCAGCATCCAGTCGAGACAAAAGGCGAAAGAGTGTATATTAGATGCCAAGGTATAAGAAACAGACCGTCTTTCACCTATCCGTCTTTAGAATTTTCGGCTCGCCAACGGCCATTAACTTTGAAAAGCATATCTGAAACACTTTTGTTTGCGGCTTGAGAAGCGCCTCCTCTTCGTAAACTATACAAACTAATTGTTTTTGTCTAACCCTATTGCACTTAAAGCTTCTCTGGCTCTAGTATAAGATGAAGGCTTATACATTTTACTCAATACTAAGGTATCTTTTAGAGCTGCAAAGAACAAAAATGTACTCCGAAGAATTAATCTTAAGATTGCTAATTAAGGCACAATAATATTTAAAAAAAAAAATTAACAGGATAAGTTGGTATATCCGTATTTGCTATCATAACTATACTACCTTGTCTATAAATATCGGTCTTGCCATTGTGAACTATAATTTCAACGTGTGTTTTATGAAAATTGATATCACTCATTATTATAAGCGAGGGTTCTTTGTATCTAAAAAATCAAGCATAAGCCAATTATAACATACAAAGTAACCTACAATAGGACAGGTTAGAATTATCATGATACAGGTTAAATAGGAAGTTAAATTCTTTCTTTTGTATGGTTTTCGCCTATCCTTCAAGTACAGAAAATCACGACCAGGTCCGTGATACAAGCGGCCAGGTCCGCATATTAAACACATTTACAATGTACAATCTACTGTTACAATACCAAAAAACAAAAATCGGCAAGATCCACATAAAGAAATATTTACTCAAAATTAATTAATTCATTTTAGCATCAAGTTTCAATACAAACATGGAAAGATATGCAATATCCTATCCTTCAAGGACAGAAAATTACCGGCAGGTCCGAAATACAAGCTGCCAGGTCTGCATATTTAACATATGTACACTGTACAATCTAAAGTTACAATATGAAAAAACAAAAAAAGTGGCAAGGTACGCATAAAGAAAGTTTTACTCAAAATTCATTCATTCACTTTAGCATCAAGTTTCAATACAAGACATGGAAAGATATGCAATGTCCTATCCTCCAAGGACAGAAAATCACGGCCAGGTCCGTGATAAAAGCGGCAAGGTCCGCATATAAAACATATGTACACTGTACAATCTACAGTTACAATATAAAGAAACAACAAAAAAGCAGCAAGGTCCGCACAAGGATATTTTTAATAAAAATTCATTCATTCATCTTAGCATCAAGTTTCAATACAAGACATGGAAAGATATGCAAAATCCTATCCTTCAAGGACAGAACATCACGGCCAGGTCCGTGATACAAGCGGCCAGGTCCGCATATTAAACATATGTACACTGTACAATCTACAGTTACAATATCAAAAATCAAAAAGCGGCAAAGTCCGCATAAAGAATTTTTTCTCGAAATTCATTCATTCACTTTAGCATCAAGTTTCAATACAAGCACATTTGAAATAAACTTATAATCGTTTAAAACCGAATTCTCAGCACATCCCCTGTTGAAAAAAAATTAGAAGGGGTTTTATACTCAACAAAGTCTTGCACTAAACCAACAAACTTGCCGGTGTCAACAGACTACAGTATCGGCCAGAGAACTGTAGGTTTCAAGTAAGGGATACCCAATGTACCGTTAGCTTTACATAATTGAATATGTTTGCAGTGTAAGCTATTAAAGATACATGTGACAAGAGCAAATTATTATCGACTGACCAGTCAAACGTGAATGCATCAATTATAAAATTATACCTTTTGTTAAAGGATTAAAAAGCTTTGAATTATACCTTGGGAGTTGAGCATTGTCAATATTAGCAAACCGATCTAAGCTAAAAGGTCCCAATATTTTACTAAAATAATGGAAAATTCTGTCCGACAACGACCAATCGTCAAAATCAAATATTTTCCTATACTGATCCGCGGTAGTATTCAAAGTTCTTGGTATCCACTCAGTTTTCAAACACATCGAATTTTCTGTACAAAAATAAAAAATCTCCATAGCTAGATTGGGCAAATCCAGTTTCATACTGCCAACTTCGAATATTTTTCTACGTTTTGGTAATCGGTGAGTAGTTTGAATTTATTTTAAATGATCAGGAAAGCTTTCCAAGTCAAAATCACTGCCTTTAATTCTCGCCAAGTTGACCTTGAGATTTTAGTGAAGAATGCCAAAATTCTAACTCTTTAATAAACACAAGATCTAACTTAACTCTAGAGTCCCAAGACGATCGATCATTTACTAAATGGTGTAAGTGTCTTGTCAAAATTCTACATATATTACCTAATGCGGGTGATAATGCAATGATTTTACCAATATCCGCTGCAAATTTCCTTGCAGTCGTATAACAAGGATTTATAAGTGTCACTTTTTTATGAAAACACAAGAAACTTTTGTGATTCAACATGCATATCTATATGAAGGTACCCCGATGATGTCTTGAATCAAACTTAAATGCAAACTTTTTATTTGCTGCATACGTTTTGGCCTCTTTTACAACCTCGTATTTAAATTTAAATAACATTTCGTATTGATGTACGTGTCTGAGGTCAAGTATCAACACCGATAAACTTTAAGGATTAACAACAAAAGGGGGAGTGCTAACTTCCTTAGCGACTCCCGTAAATACCTAAAATACAGAAGAAGTGCATCGGTAATTTTCCCCAAAAAAAAAAAAAGCCAGATTCAAGTATATTCTATTCTATTCTATACTATAGGTAAAACTAATTATTTGAACTCGGCCAATAAAAGTTTTTCTTTCCAAAATTGTAGGCTATTATACAATCGACCTTTTACATTATAAACTTATTCTAACTCATTGTCATACTCATATGTGTCTAAACATAAATTAAAGTCAATCAAAGATAATACCTCATTTGGAACTGCTGGTGTTGTTAGACCGCTTATTTCTGGACAATTAGACGACCAATGTCCTGTGGAAAACAACGAGAAAGCATCAGCTGTAGGGATGCTAGTAGGATTGTCATCTTCACTCCTATAATGACTTCTTGCAGGTGCACATTCAGGAGAACTTTGGACTTCCTCGTCAGACATGAAGTAGAAAAAAGTCAAACAGACCTTAACAGCAATTGAATTAAACGTGTAGACTGATTGAATGCAAACCGTCGAATGATTTAATTCCCGCTTAGGTATGCACGGGTGATGCACGGGTGAATTCACCCGTGCAAATTACTACGCATAACGGTATTCGTTAAGCCTTATAACGAAAAGAAATTTATGAAATTGAACTGTGACCATTAAATAGTATACATATTTTTGACAACATTGTAACAATGATTAACCAGCTTAAACAATCTCGTGTATGCATCCAAAATTGTTAATCTTTTTTCGAATTAACTCAAGCCTCTAGCATTTTTTATTTTATAATGATCACTGATGATTTTTCTTCCTTACTTTGTTGTTTTGTTTCTTCATGGCCTACCACACAGACCATTTAAGAATAAAAGATTAAAAGATTTGTTTTCGAATGGATGCAGAACACCTATATTTTGTTTACTTTTAGAAAATGTAAAACGAGAAAAAAGATAAAACTTGTCCTGAATAAAATTGAGAAAGGAAATGCAGAATCTGTCAAAAAGACAACATCCTGGCCAAAGAACCGAATTTTAGGTTTATTATAGTTTTTGTGCCGTATGATCCGAGTGGGTTCCATCCCCTTTCCACTTAGAAGATGAGTGGCCGGGATCTCTAAAGCCGATTTTGGCGATTTTTGTAGGAGATTTAAGTAAACTTCTAAAGCAGTTATAAAACAGTGAAACATTGAGTTACTGCTTACCGATGATACCCCCGCCGAAATATTTCGGTAAACAGGAAGTTGTTGAGTGATGAATCTGAAAACGCATCGCACGATATAACTGAATTATATTAACCCTGAAATCAAATTTCAGAAATCCTTGTAATGTAGTTCCTAAGAGATATGCGACGAATATATTCATGGAACAAACGGACGGACTGACGGATAGATTGACTAACGGACAAACAGGGGTTAAACAGTATACCCCACTTTTTTAAAGTGAGTGATATAATTATGAACTATTATTTGTTTCATACTAACAGTTTTAAACGCATTGCAAATTTTTATGCCCCACCTACGATAGTAGAGGGCATTATGTTTTCTGGTCTGTGGGTCCGTTCGTTCGTTCGACGTACCGTTCGTTCGTCCAAGTTCAGGTTAAAGTTTTTGGTCAAGGTAGTTTTTGATGAAGTTGAAGTCCAATCAACTTGAAACTTAGTACACATGTTCCTTAAAGCGTGGCAAAATAAAAGACGAAAAATGTCAGACAGACTTACTTCTCTTTCGTACTTAATTTCTTGTAAGCAAACTCTCTCGTGTGATTGACCATGCAAGATTTTCCGCATTTGACATGCATAATTTTGCGACAAATATTAAATTATTTTCTTAGGTTCTTCATACAATAACTTGCCGTATTAAAAGTATAAAAGAAATCCAGCTGCGGAAAAAAACTTTTAGAAAATATTTAAGTGGTTTTTTTTTACACAACATTGGTATTGTTTATATATTGTAGAAGGTTAATACGTGTATCATTACACATCGTGGTACTATGTCATAATGAGAATTGGTGATGTGTGGGATTTTATTATATTGTTTATAAATCATTCCTCTCAAGACAATAAGAATATACAGCGTATGTCAAAACAAGCATTTGAAAAGTTTGAATAGAAATTTATCACAAAATTAAATTTCAAATCGTAAATACGGCATTATTTTACAGAAGGATTTAAATGTAATATAAGAATATACTATTCAGTTCGCATGGATAACGCTATGTTTAGAAAAAATATCTCAATTTCAACGTGCAATTTATCGGTTTGTTCTACGTTACATTCTAGCGTTGACTACCGATAACGACGTCAAATGCGATAAGGGTGGTTTTTGCTTGACGGGCGTCATATATAAATTAAATTGTGTAAAGAATAAAAGATATAACACTTATTTGAATTAAAGACTTAATAATGATTTAAACAATGCACACAAATCTTTCAATTCTTTATCACATAAGCTGTTCAGTGTCATCCATAGCAGATATATACAGTACTTAAAGTTAACGGGGTTCAATGATTTCAGATTTTTATGCCCCACCTACGATAGAAGAGGGGCATTATGTTTTCTGGTCTGTGCGTCCGTTCATCCGTCTGTTCGTTTGTCCGTCTGTGCGTCCGTTCGCTTCAGGTTAAAGTTTTTGGTCAAGGTAGTTTTTGAAGAAGTTGAAGTCTAATCAACTTGAAACTTAGTACACATGTTCCCTATGATATGATCTTTCTATTTTTTTTTAATTCCAAATTAAAGTTTTGACCCTAATTTCACGGTCCACTGAACATAGAAAATGAGTGCGAGTGGGGCATCCGTGTAATTGGGACACATTCTTGTTTTTATATATATTTTCATTTGTTTAGAAATGAAATTCAGGAGGTGAATTCCATGTGCTAAGATTTTGTATGATTTTTTTTTGATTTTTTTTTTTGTAGAACCTATTGATGTCTACTGAGGTCATTATTGGAGCATACCACCAAAGTGGAGGTCATTGGGATTTGTTGGTAAGTGTTCATCTGTTTTCTATTAGTATATTTTTGTTTAATGAAAATATCATAAAAAATATATCAATATATTTAAAAAAGTAAATTCAATATTCACAAAATAATATATGCTAGGTAATAAATATCGAAATGAACCAGAAAATAGTTGGGGCATGCAAGCCAATTTATGTAAATACACATTTTTTATAAGAGCTACATTTCCTTATCTTCTTGCATATTTAATATTGGTAAGGCCATAACCATACCCTGACTGAAACATTGCGCTACTATTTAGTAATGCTTAGCATGCTAGATTAATGTGATAAGACTGACTGACACCACATTGAAAAGGTTAAGATATTTTGCTTTTTCTATAGAACACTGTATATTAGATGGGCATGCATGTGCTTTTATGAGGAGAGATGATGATAGATTTTTTATTTAACCTGTTTATTTCAGATTGTAGAACCTTATCTTCCTTAATCCAATGGGTGAATCAGATTTTCTGATGAGGACGGTCCCTAAAAATGGAAGTAAGACAAGAGGCTGTCACAACGACAGCAAACCGGATTTATTAACATTTATTTGTGTCCTGGCAATATCACAAGAACCATCCATTACTGTTGAATGGTGAAAGTGAAAATCGTAAATATCAAATTTGACCTCCATTTTGTCATCAGTATCAACATATTAAAATTTGAAAAGCTTAGATTGAATGGTTCATGAGTATATGCATCAACGTGAATGGAAACGCCATTTTACAATCTTTCAAGAACCATGACTCTTAATAGGTAAAAGTCAAAATCGTCATTATTGAACTTGACCTCTATTTTGTCATCAGTAATAACATATAAAAATTTTAAAAGCTTTGGTTGAATAGTTCATGAGAAAATGCACGGACACGACTGGAAACACCATTTTTCAATCTTTCAAGAACCATAACTCCTGAACGGTAAAAGTCAAAATCGTCATTATTGAACTTGACCTTTATTTTGCCAACAGTAACAACATATTAAAATTAGGGAAGCTTTGGTAGAACAGTTCATGTGTAAATGCACGGACACGACTGGAAACTCCATTTTTCAATCTTTCAAGAACCATTACTCCTGAACGGTAAAAGTCAAAACCGTCATTATTGAACTTTACCTCCATTTTGTCATCAGTAACAACATATTAAAATTTGGGAAGCTTTGGTAGAACAGTTCATGGGTAAATGGACGGACACGACTGGAAACTCCATTTTTCAATCTTTCAACAACCATAACTCCTGAACGGTAAAAGTCAAAATCGTCATTATTGAACTTGACCTTTATTTAGTTGTCAGTAACAACATATTAAAATTTTAAAAGCTTTGGTTAAACGGTTTATGAGTTAATGCACGGACATGTGATTGCCGCCCGCCCGACCGCCGTACATCCCAAATTCAATAACCGACATTTTTGTCACACAAATCCGGTTCAATGCTGCACCAAAGACTCAACAACAAAATGTACCTGTAATTATTTCGAATTTACTGATTTGTGTCAATGCACAAACATTTCATAAATGAGCACAATCATTTTACTTCAACCATTCAAATCAGTCATCATTTTCATATATGTTCAAATATGACACAGTACATATCCTTTGAACAAATTGATAATGTTGCCTACAATTGCAATAAAAACAGTAATTTTATAAACCACTTAGAACTGGTTTCAACATACAAATATATATTTCATCGCTTATCAGATTTTATTCAAACTGTGAAACATCTATGACATTTCTGTAATGACATCTTAAACCTATTGGGTAAGGAATATTTCTGTCATATAAAGGGAACATCTGGGTATTTACAAACTACATGCAATTCAGTTATACAAGGTGAAAGTGAGGTTGCATTAGGTTTATAAAGGGAATTAGCAAATCTTTTTCAAAAAGATATCAGTCAAATGTAACTGGTCAATGGTCAATGTCATAATTGTTGTTTTCATTTCAGAAAATTTATTGGACAACTTCTACACTAGTTTCCAGCAGATGCTGCTGTTATAGATAAAGAGTGGAACCTAGAGGTACTAACTCATTCCAAACAACAGGACAGTTCCAGCTGTTGGATTTATTGCCTAATGGTGTGTATTGTATTGACCTGCTTTCCCTTTCACGGAAATATGTTTTCTCAGTAAGTGTTTACCTCATTCAAATAAAAAGAATGCTGGTGGTGTTATGATAAACCAGATTCAGTTATCTTCCCTTAATTTATTGTTATTTAATTTTTAACTTTACTTTCTATTTCTTTGTATAAAAGAACATGTACCAGTAGATGACAATGGATAGTTAATCAGTTGTTACATCAATAAGTAGGGAAAAAGGAAGAGGTATACATACAGTAAAAGGAATTTATTTTGTCTGTTTACACAAATGCCTTGTATTAAAATTAGTCTGTTATTTTTTGTAAATTTGTCTGCAAAAACAAATAATTTAATTTCATCCCCGTTTGGCTAATCAGAACTTCCTTAAAAATTAGAATTGAGTACACTTTGAGACTGTGCAATGCATATTCACATTCATTGCTTACATGGGGTATCAGTATTTGGCAGTACCTGATCCCTGTTGTATTCAAACTGTTACTAGTTACTGTTCATTAAAACATATTACAGTAAATATACCAAACCTCTGAGCTACTTTAATTAAGTGTATAATTTGATTTGATTTTTTTAAGTTTGCAGACGAATACCTAGCCAGAATTTCATTGCATGTAACTGCAGCTGAATCCAATCAGAAGCGGAAGAGTATTGCCCGCAGTCTGATGATGTTTGAAGGTAACTTTCAATCATTTTAATGGCATAATACATAATACATGTGCCCGATTTTGTTTAATCTTGAATGTATTTGCTTTTTGATAAAACCAATGATTCAAACAATTATCTGTCTTATTCTTGATCTAGTTTCAGAACTGAAGAATTATATAAAAATGTCAACTTAATCATTTTTACTTTTGAATATTGATGTATAATAACTTTTATTCCACATTTAACTCTTAATAACTTATTTTTTCTATTACAGGATATATGGAAGGTTGCTGTCCTTGTTGCGGTTGCCACACCAACCCAGATGAAGAACCCTTGGTACTATTTTAAACTGTCTTCATTTTATAATTATGTTAATTTACATTTTTTGTCAGAAAAGAAAATGACATTTTTTTATTTTCTTTAAATGCAAACATTCATGGCAGCTAGCAAAAAAAACAGCACCACAGATTTCCAAAAAAATCATGCTCTATTAATACAGTGCTCATTCATACTTCATCATACAAAATCAAAACATATCACTATAACACAATATATCAATAAACAAATCATTTCGTAGATCCTTATAAAATGCACAATTTAAAAGTGCATTCTTTTCTTCCTCTAAAATATTTTAGTTAAAACAAATATTGTCATCTCTTTTTAAACCTACCTGTTTCAACTATTAATATAAATCATAAAAAGTATTACAATGATGTAGTGTCATTTTCTGTAGCAAATTTTGCTCAAAGTTATACTGATATGTTTGAAAAAATTATATGTTCTCATTTTACTGTGCGATAAAATGATAATATTCTTGTACTATATATGCCTATTTTTTGACGGATAACGACATCTCAAATATATGCTATTGTTTGTGAAAGATGAAAACAAATTAAACACTGAAACTGAAATGACGGAAATAAATGAATTGATACAAGAGAAAATTTTTGCACAAGCGTAAACCCAAACTGTAGACTTAATCTTGTTTCATTTTGGTTTAAGGTTTAAGTGGTTGGCTTACAGAGAGGCTAAAGAATGTCCTCATATGGAATAGGACAGTTAACTACAGAGGATGCCAAAGTAACAACATTGAAATGGACATGATGAATGAGTTCCTAAACAGAGAATTCAAAGGTCAATTGAGATATAAAGATATATAATGTACCACTTAAAACTTGCACTTTACATAGTTCACAACAAGCAAATTTAACACAAGTCGGACTCGTAATTTCTGTACAGCATAGAATATCAAATTATAAATGTATAAATTATTTGTAGAACAGATGAAATTAAATAGTTATAATAAATATTTATATTTTTGTTTTCATCATTATGACTCGATCATTAATCGAAACTTGAAGAAAGAAAACATGTTGAACAATGTGAAGTAAAAATAAGTTATGCAATGAGCTTGTATATTAATAGTTACAACAACCGATGATCGTCGTTTAAATTTCTTGCATCTATTTATGCTGATTGAAGTTTTTTTTTGCAGATCGGATAGACTCAGCTGCCAGTACTTAACACCAGACGTTTTGAAGAGGCATTCCATCTTAGCTGGGGTAAAGGGAATGACATCGACAAAATCTTCCAGTATCGTGTCTTCTCACGATCGGCTGATTATCACGGTTCTGGGAAGAAACGTAACAACACCGTTGATATCATCTACTTTGTTGAGTTACTTCAGAAAGAGAAACTTGTCCAGCCTATGGGGTGCAGGAATTTTAGCTCACATCTAGAATTGATTCATCAAATTAACATTAAGTCGCCGTCAGTTCTTGTCAAAAATAGTCTCACACTCTATCAAACTTGACAAAAGAAAAAGTCTTGTTGTCAATGGTTAAACCATGTGTGAATGTTAAATTATGTTGGTATGAAATTGAACGGGATTTTTAATGGTTCTTTTTGATATAACAAATCTAATTTGAGTTAACTTTACGAAATTATGATTATTTATTTTATATTGGCTTCAATTAAATTGTCAGGTATACTATATACAATATTGAACCGCTGGGTCACTGCAGTTGCAGCTCAAAATTATTAACTAAATATTTATCATTAGGAGTTTTTATCATTTATCATTAGGAGTATGTCTATCCCGGATTCATGTGTTTGGTTTTGGTGTTGTGTTTGTTGTTCTCGTGGGATTTTGTCTGATGCTTGGTCCGTTTCTGTGTGTGTTAGTTACATTGTATTGTTGTGTCGTTGTTCTCCTCTTATATTTATGCGTTTCCGTCAGTTTTAGTTTGTTACCCCGATTTTGTTTTTTGTCCATGGATTTATGAGTTTGAACAGCGGTATACTACTGTTGCCTTTATTTGTCATGAATAAAAATATTGAATTCATGAAAACATGGTCAATGTATGATGAATAGTGACAACACATTTGAAAATGTCGAATATGTTTAATATGTTCCTTTACTGAGATTGGATTATAGTATACTGTATAGGGTGATACAGCTTTTATTATTCGAGAAAGACAAAGCTGACTAATAATGGAACTGAATAACTTTAATTTCAGTTTTCAGTTTACCTGATAGTTTTGTGTTGTTCAATAATAATTATAATACCTTTGATTATTATTTTTGAAAGAGCATAAAGTGTTTTTTCCTGCTTGATCTGTCATTTTTTTTCCCTTGAATTTGTATATCATCGTTACAGTAAAATAGAAATCCCAGATTGGCGGTATAATATATCTAAATCTTATAGAATTATGTTTTATGTATTGACAAAACTACAAGGCATACTATATGGAAATATGGTAAGGTTTACTAAAAGACTACCAAAACGGGGGTGGGGGTACCAGTCGAAAGATCAATTAAGCTTAAACTTATGTGTGTATTTTTTAAATAAATCCGGTATTTTTTATATGTTTTTACACTATGTATGTAATTGTATAAATTATGTGTAAAACATTGTCATTATGATCCAATAAAATTAGGATTTGTCACTGAAAGTTTGTTGAATTTGCGTCATTTGGATTTCAGTTCGTTAGTTATCTTATTGACAATTAACGGTAACCACACCTCCTCTGACACAAAAAAAAATGTGTGAACTCTCTGTTTGTTGAAGACTCTTTACTCTGGTGAAAAACATATTCAGTTATTCAGTCGAGAACATTATTATCGCGACCGAACTTCAAACTTGCAATTTCCGTACTTGAAAAAATGGGTATTCGATGTTTTTTTATAACCATAGCCAAACAGGATAAAACTAAAAGCATTTTTTTTAATTAGAAAATGTTACAACACGAACATCAATTGTATAGTTCATTTCTGTGATCATCTGATTATCCAAACTTGAATTTCTTTAGGTGACCCGTGTTTTTTTTCGTGCATTAAGTATGACAACCTCTGTACAAGCCTATCAATGCAGTTGACAGACACGGATCTTCAGTTTGGCATTTTATATCTAGGCAATAATAACTGCAAATATACATTCAGGATAAAGCTGATCTGAATCCTACAAATATACAAAATATACATGGATTTTTTTGTTCAATAGCAGTTACAACTATATGTAATGTGACAACATATACTTCAATGTCCTTCAGTTGTATATTATTTTAATAGTTTATATAGTTAATTTTTACACTCCCCCTTTTATATATATATTTTAACTTAAAATCTAAGAAAAGGGTCAGCGTATGCAGGTGAAGTATTCTATTTAAAAAAAATCGAATTGATAAAAGTAGTTGCACTCTAATAGGCTTAAATATACCGGAGAGAAATTGAACACAAAAAAATGACCAATAAATGTGATATACTCTAATATACTCTCTAGGTGATAGGTTGAGAGATTCGGTCATATAATCTTCAACTGTTGTCTGAAACTCTCTTGTGAATACAGGATTTAATGTATGTACGACTGATTTGGCAATCTTTGCTGCAGACTCGTGTGTTAGATATTGATTTGATGTTTGAGACCAGTTTAACTTTAACTGCCTTCTGCCGAAAAACTTCATAGAATTTTAATTGCATTTTTGGATATCTGTGCATGAATATATTCGGGTTTGTTTTGAAATACAGTTAACGTAATTAGATGGTTGTAAGAAAAGTGCATAAAAGCAAAGCATGATAAACTTTTAAACAATATTATATATTAAAACATTGTATAATGTGTTTATCAATGCTTTTCATGTGAATTTAGAAGTACATCATTATTTTGCATGATCTGCAAGTTCAGGAACCTAAGCAAGTGCACAAAGTGCACAAAGTTACAATTCGTAATGAGGAATGCTAAAGCTTTTCTACCTCAGGCATAGATTACTTGTATTTTTTTTAAAACCGGTTTTTTTCTAAAGTGAATATTGATCATTATTTCTCAGTGGTGTCGTGCCATGGCTTTATAAAAAAGAAAATAAGGTATGATTGCCCATGAGACAACTATCCACAAAAGGCCAAAATGACACAAACATTAACAACTATAGGTCACCGGACGGCCTTTGTTTGGACTTGTTTGTTTGCTTTTTGGCCTTGAATGTTTGTCTCTAATATTTAATTAACTGTGCATTCAGATATCGCAGATTAAATTTATTCGTTCATTGTGTATTAATTTACGTTTTTTTATTGAGTTAAGTCTGCCTAATGATATTTTGTTTTTTTATGTTGTGATGTTATGCCATAGTTTCAGAAAAAGGAAGGTTTGGGTCCATTAAAACGTTTAATCCCGCTGAAAATGTTTGCACCTGTCTTAAGTCAGGAATCTGATGTACAGTAGTTGTCGTTTGTTTATGTAATTTATATGGGTTTCTCGTTTTTTATATAGATTAGACCGTTGGTTTTCACGTTTAAATGGTTTTACACTAGTAATTTTGGCGCCCTTTATAGCTTGTTGTTCGGTGTGAGCCAAGGCTCCGTGTTGAATGCCGTACAATGATCTCAAATGGTTTACTTTTTTTTTAAATTGTTTATATTTGGATGGAGAGTTGTCTCATTGCCACTCACACCACATCTTCCTATATCTATTTGGATAAAAATTGATTATGGAATAATGATAATGAGATAAATTGAAAATGATGTAATACTGTCAGGTGAAGATGTCTGTTAAAAATTTTATTTACAAATTAAGATTATTCATATATTAATAAACTCTGGATTAAAAATTGATTATGGAATATTAATAATGAGATAAAGTGATAGTGTAAACGTTTGTATACTTTTCAATAATTAATAATTGACATGCAATTACAATATTGATTAACAGTAAGTTAAATGCCAAGCACAGCTATACTTAACTCCTGCTTACTCTGACTTTCAGATTCATATTATCAGCACTAGTGAAAGTCTGTCTATATCTGTGCCTGACATTTTCACACCTTATCAACCTCTTGTGATTTTCAATAATTGCACTATTGATTTGATGTGCCCAAAGTTTATCCACAACAGAATCTTCTGGGTGGACACCGTCCATAAATCTATTGTAGACATATCAATATTTCCCTCTTTTACATATATTTATGCATTTATGAATATTTGGTGTTAGATACCGATTGTGATTATTAGTTTGTACAATTTTTTGGTTGACGAGGGTAATTGTGTTATTTAATTCCTCCTGCATTTGGGGATAACTATTTTCAAATTGCAGGTAGGAAGTTTTTCTTTGGTTGAGTGTGATTTCATTCCAAGGTTGTAGACTCATTGTTGGCACTGTGCAGTAAATTGGGACACAGTCTTTGTGTGCCAAAAAATCTTTACCAGACTGCATTTGAAAGTGATAATCAAACAGTACACTTGGAGAGGCCTGGTATACAACCTCTTCATATGTACTGCTTGTGTCAGAATTTAATTTTGTTGTCAAATTGCATATACCCCCAACAACATATAAAAGTTTTTTTTACCAGACTTGGGTATTTGTTGTCTGGCCAGGTCTGTTATTTGTCCAATTGTTTTTGCTGGAAAGTATTTGGACACAGCCATAGGTATTTGTTCCTTCAAATGCGTGGCCCGACTATCACCATATCAAATGTAGACATTTTAAATAATAAAAAATACGACTTTTTAACAATTTCAGATGGTAATTGGCCAGGTAAGACTTATTTTAAGTTTTAAACTATTTTTACTCCCTTCTACCTCTTTGATATTTGGTTTGCCATAGCTATTACATGCAACTTCTGATTTTGCTCTTTTAAAGAAAAGAGCTTTGTATTGTTGTAACCATATTTGATTACTGGGTTCACGATTATCTCCACAACAGCCTCTGTGATGTGAAAACCAACCCTCAACAATATCTTGCTTAAATCTTTTAGGAATTGTGTATGGTTTTGAAGGATATTTCACTTAGAAATTGTTGTGAACATACATATTTTACTACGTCTATGAAAGAGGACCGTGCAAGGTGAACATCTTGAATGGTGCTGGTGGACGTTTCGTCGCCGAGGGTATCACCAGCCCAGAATTCAACACTCCGGTTTTGACATGAATATCAATAATCTGGTCATTTTAATAAATTTCCTGTTACAAAACTTTGAATTTTCGAAAAACTAAGGATTTTCTTATCCCAGGCATAGATTACCTTAGCCGTATTTGGTACAACTTTTTGGAATTTTGGATCCTCAATGCTCTTCAACTTTGTACTTGTTTGGCTTTATGAATATTTTGAAATGAGCGTCACTGATGAGTGTTATGTAGACGAAACGCGCGTCTGGCGTACTAAATTATAATCCTGGTACCTTTGATAATTATTGCCAAGAAATATTATGCTTTTGTATTTCTGAAGGCAATATAAATTCATGTTCCAATTCTGTAGACCATTGAAAAAAACAATCAACCGTGTAAATAGTTATCAAAAGTACCAGGATTATAATTTTTATACGCCAGACGCGCGTTTCGTCTACATAAGACTCAACAGTGACGGTCAAATCAGAATAGTTAAAAAGCCAAATAAATACAAAGTTGAAGAGCATTGAGGATCCAACATTCCAAAAAGTTGTGCCAAATACGTCTAAGGTAATCTACTCCTGGGGTAAGAAAGTACTTAGTTTTTCGAAAAATTCAAAGTTTTGAAGAAATAACCTTTAACAACAGTGGAATCTGCTGTGGTTTTACACCGAGATTCTAGTGGAAATCCATTGCTATCCCAATGAAATCCTAAGAAAGTCCAAAGAAAATCCCGACCAAATTTCCCAATGTGAATCCAGTTGAAATTGCAGTGTATTTCCACTGGAAATCCCAATTAAATTTTCAGTAGGGTTAACAGTACAAGTAATATTAATAAAGACAAATGAAAGAATACTATAACACGTTATTAAGATGATAACCAACATCAGTACGCAAAATCTATACTTCAAGACCATCTTGTATTTTTGTGAAGTTGATAAGGAATATTTATCAACAAGTTCTGGGTATCTTCCGATGAACTTTTTTTTAGAAAAAGGACAAAACGTTCTTTGACATATCCTTGGTTCATCAACTTTCTGCTCAGACACTGGTGATGTTTTACAAAGTCTGAATAGGAGCTTCAAGCCTTTGAATACCTGATAAGTTGGGAAATGTATATTCCATATGCAGGTGAAGTGCAAGCAAACTTCAAGAAAAACGGATGGCACCACCGTCCCCCAATTGCCAGGATAACGGCAGTCATTTTAAAATTTCCAGTCTAATATAGCATCTTAAGGTAGCAGTTATCATTATTGTTAAATTTCAGAAAGTTGAGACTTTTAGACTTTTTTTTACATCTTTGCTGTTTCCATGGAAACGGCGGCCATTTTGAAAATTCAAAAATCATATATCAACTCTGCACATGCCAGTTAACATTACTGTACAGTTTTACAAAATTTGGTGTATTTTGTAATTTTTGTAGTTAAAAGTTTTAATACACCTGTTAAGTAAGACAAGACCGTGCACATTTTCAGATTGTAGTTCTACTTATTAAATCAACTTATAATTAATGGAAAAAATACCATCAAAATACAAAAATGAGCATCCGTGTACTTACGATATTTTTTTAATAATAAAATAAAATAAAAACATATATTAATTGGAATATTTGAAATATATTTCAATGAAATGTAAAGCGGGCGATACATTTCCAGTAGGTTATGATTTTGAAAGGTAATATATAGTATGCGTAGAGTACATGGACATTATACGACTAAACTTATGTTTAATATTACACCATCCTGTTGGCTATATACTTATTCCATTGGACCCTAACTTGTGTCCCAAATATTTATGGATCATGTTAAATATGTACCTTTATGCAGGTGTCCACAGTGGCATTAAATTGGACATTCCCTTGCCACAGTTCCACCACCATGGAACTGATGAAATGTGCAGTACACCGTTCCATGGTGGTACCACATCTTCCTGGTTACCGTCCCATAATTTCTTGCCTATAATCTTTTTCTCGTCAGTTATGGTTACAATTTGAAGGGAGGTTTTGTCTGTTGTCATCGAAGCAGTCTGAAAGTATATCAAGATCCGACGTCAGATTATTTTGTTAAATAACTTGAAGGTACGATTCTGGCCATGTTGGCCCTAAACTAGATTGTTTTATATTTTCAAAATAAAAATAGTTATTTGCATAAGACATTTGATTATAAATGAAAATATGTACAATTGATTGGTTGTACATGTAAGAAAAGACAAAAAATGAAATGACGAATTTGCCTCAAATTACGAGACGGGACTGACAAAGAATTTAGAACACAAGCGTTGTTAAAAAAGATATTTTAAGAGAAATGACTAAGCTCCTCAGCTTGGGATACTGGTATGGGCGAAAGATCTTCAAATGAAACCAACATAGCAGGTACAATGTACACAACTTCAATATATATATACAAACTTCCTATAATTATTTTTTTAAGGATTTTAAGTTAAAAACTGTAGGAGCAGTTCATTACACAAACTATGTTCTCATTTTCCTATCCAACATCACCATACTATTGACCAGATTTTGACTTCCTGAAACAAATAAGAATAATGATTCTTTCTGAAGTTATACTATTCCCGAGGTGACTTCCCTTAAACTCGAATTGAAATTGACAATAAAAGTAAAACTTAAAAAACATATATATTGATATATTGTGTTAGATGTACAAGAACAAAACAAGTAGATCTTACCGATTCTTATTCTCTCTACCACAATTATCCATTTGTATATAAAGCATGTCTGGTAACTTTTCTATATGTTTATTAGAACATTAATAGTAAGGACACTTCCATGTTGGTACTTCATGTAATACAAAAAAAAACCATATAAAACACCGTGCACAACTGCTCCTAAAATGTACATACATAAATATTCTGAACAACATAATTCAAGAATAGAAAAATAATTAACATATTCCACTTACCAACATACTGTAAATTCAGAAATTATTGCGAGGTTTTTATTATTGCGAATAATGCGACGGAGTTGTAAACGCAATAATTAAAACTCGCATTTGGTAATATCTTAACTGAATTAAGCATGACTTTTCTCAAAATCGTAAAAATTAAAATCGCATTTAAGTTTAAAATGACAAAATCGCAATAATAAATGCACGCAATAATTTCTGAATTTACAGTAACACATTTTTTCCATATAACAGGAGCAAGGGGGTTTGAAAATCAAGTAAAAATAAGTTAAAATTCTGTTTTAAATTTGTATTGGCTATATGTAATAGTGATTTGAGACATTATAAAAAAAAAAAATATTTAGCCTTCAATGATAATCTTTTGGACATTGACCAACTGTCTTACGATGAATTTTTTTTTTTACATACTTTAAAACATTTAATTCGATGTCAACTGTATGGTTGACTTCAATTTTGACTTTAGTAATGTAGAGCATACATGTGTACCTGCAAATGAACACGCAATATCCAAAGACATCTAACCATTGAACTAACATATATATAGTGTGGTATTTCCGTCTTACTTTGGTCCATTCAATCAATGATGATACTCAAGCATTTGTCTCGGATGTTTCTTTGCCTTTTAGATATGTTTGTAATATTTTTGTCGTTCCAAGCTTTTAAATAAATATCTGTTTTAACATTTATACTCAATAAGTCATTTCAAAAGCTTTATATTATGATATGGGAATAAAATATGCAATATTTTTTTATAATTACTTGTAACTTCTATGTCTTATAGGAACCTATGTTTCAATGTTGTATTTGATATTTTTGTCATATATCTAATTTGCTGGTTCAGTGTATTGTTTACTTTTTTTGTTTCGATTGTTGTGGGTTGGTTTTTGTTTGTGAGTTCTATCATGTAGGTTAACTGCTAGTTGTCTGTTGTTATTTATGTATTAAATTGTCATTTTGTTTATTTTCTTTTCTTACAATGTACATCTTCTGACATCAGACTAAGACTTTTCTCCAACTGAGTTTTAATGTGCGTATTGTAACGCGTTTACTTTCCTACAGCATGTACATTGGGTAGAAGTATAGGGGAGGGTTGAAATTTCATTAACATTATCAACCCTGCCACATTTTTGAACTAGTATATGTATTTATTTAGGGGGCAGCTGAATGAAGCCTCCGGGTGGGGGAATTTCTCGCTGCATTGAAGACCTATTGGCGACATTCTGCTGTTGTCTGTTCTATGGTGGTTTTTTTTTTTTTTTTATCTTTTGACACATTCCCAATTTCCATTTTCAATCTTATATGTATAATTGTTTATGTAAATATTTTATTCTTACCAGCTGCAAGTTTTGTGTTGACATTAGTTCCAGTTCTTTTACTGTCAGGGGGTCGATGTGTCTTTCCAAGTTTCAATTTGTTGATCGTGGCACACTGCGGTCATTGAATGTACATCATTCCAGAAACACCCATTGGTCTCTCCCCTTATGCGTTTGACAAGTGCATCTTTTCTAAACATGTTTCACAGTGTTCTACTTAATAATCTAGTTCAATTATTAATCTACAATGACTTAGGCTGACCAAATCATTAGGGAGTGAAATAAGTGAAACATTGTTGGGATCATTTGCCACCAAAGTCTCAACATGCTCAAGTGCTGGTGTATCTGTATAGCTAGAATTGGCATATGCATGCTCTGGTATTAAATCTTTTAATTCAGGTTTGTTCTTTAGTTCGATTTGATGTCTTGCATTTTTTTAGCTTGGCATATCTGTTAACCTAATGTGTTTTAGAATTTTTTTTATTGTTGATTCTTAAATCATGTTTATATGGCCCCATTCTCAGAGCGAAATCAAAAGAAATTTGAATAAAGACATTTCTTTCAGCAGACGATGATATTTTATTTGGATTGTCGCTAAAGTGGTTTTACGAAGACATTTTTTTCTCGACCATTGTTGCATTCACTTTCCTTAAATCAGTGGATCTGTTGGACGTGTGCTGATGGTGGACAAGGAAGAAGCTTAAAAGTATACCCAAAAGAGGATCACAATTTTGACAAGTAGAACAAGTTCACAATAAATACAATATGTAGGTTGCTACGATAGAGGCCATCTGGGATGATGGTCGGAGAAATTTGGACTGCCACTAGAAAATGAGGGTATATTGAATAGGGACAGAAATTTTGCCTTGCAACAGGCCACCCACAGACCCCTCAAAGAGTTGTTGCAAGGGTTCTTAACGACGGGTGCCACATGTGGAGCAGGATTTTTTAAGTCACTTCTTTCCTTCTTTTGTTCAATTTTTGTACATATACTGATACTGATTAAACTTGCAACACATCATACCTTTGTTTTGGAATTTCAATTCTCTTTTTCTTTGGCTTGGTTTAATAGCTGCAAGAATTTGTCTCTTTTTTTATAGAGATATTTGGTCTTTTTGATAATGTTTGTTTGAAGTTATTTTTATGGAATAATTCTTCCACCAACGAAATGTCTACTACAAACACGATGCCAAGCAGGGGGGGGGGGGTCATAATCAGCTGGTCTATCAATCATTTTTAACCATTTTCTGCTTAACTTAGCATTTTTATATCTTTGTTGGGAATTGATAAAACTCGACATTCTTCATAAACTCGTGTTTGTCAGTGTTCTTTCTAGTGTCTGATTTGCAACCGGGAACAACACAATATAAATTTCTTTTTCCGTTGGCTTTCATGGCTCTACCCATTGTTTTGAAAATTTACCGCTGTTGAACTAAAAGTGCCCTAAATTTTGACGTTGTCACGTGATCGACATACCTTTTCTTGTCTTACGACAGAAGGAACTCCAACATCTCGGAAACGACGTATTCTATCTTTTAATGAATGGTTTTAAAAAGAAACTCACAGCTTTAAAACATTTATCCACTGCCCAAGACGGGAATCTATTATTACTGCCACCACGCTGATCCTTAAGAACTACTGGGAAAAGTGCATTCCTACAGGCCATTGCGGAGGTTACATCTAAATTTTCTGCATTAAACTCTTAACAAGCGTTTGATTTTCGGTCCATTATCAGTTAATATCTGCATCTCGCTGGAACTTTCTTTAAAACAACATCAAATCAAAGAATAATTGTAATGCAGGGGAAAGAAAATACTAGATAAAAATTATTTAAAATTTTATAAAATATATATGCCACCGTGAAAAACGTACCATCAGAGTATACTAGTGTTAAAAAATAAGTGCTTACCATTGCATTTTTAGTTATAAACCTTAATTTCAACATAATTTAGGCCGTTAGTTTTCTAGTTTAAAATGTAATTACATTTTTCATTTATAGCCCATTTATGACTAACTAGTATGGGCTATGCTCAATGTTGATGACTGTACATTAACCTACAGTATTATTATCTGTGATATTTGGTATCTTTTGGAGTGTTGTATCATTTTCAAAATTACCACAGTAACATCTTATTTTTGTATATTCTCACCTGATTGAGTTTGTGATGCATTTGAAACGAGTCTTTATATGTGTCTGAGCGTTGCTTTACAATACAATCTTGAAATCTTGAAATCTTGTTTCTTCATAGCTTTCACAAATAGGTAGTAGGGAAAATTTAGTGTCTATAAAATATTCCTTTAAGCTATAGCCTTGGAAACATTGTGAGCCGGAATTACACAATTCCATCTGTATTCATCTAAGTCGAGTTCCCCTGTTAAAATAATGTTATTCATATTATTAAAATATTTAAAAAAAAAAGAGCAGTGGTAACACATTTAAAAAAATCCTTTTTGCTTCTATGTATTGCTTAATACATATTTAAACGTTTCATTCAAAACAAATACTAGATTACATATGGGTAAGCAATAAAATCAACATGTTTATCTTAATTTCTAAAGTATACAAAAATATTGTTTGTCAGTTATTATTGTTTTTCATTGTTGACAAGACAGCATGAAACATAATCGGCGTACCTTTTACTACATCTAATGCATTCTGTATTGCTGTTATAATTCCCGAAAGCCGTACCACGTAACCAAGACTTTTTGACAAAACCCCTCTTCTATTTTCATCCTCACCAAACTGTTTTTTCTTGACTATATAAAAGTTGTCTTTGAAATAGTTAAATGTAATCCTGGCTTCCTCGTCAAATTTGTAGCATGTATCATTTTCATGTTTTTCATTAATGATTTTAAATATTTTATCCATGCTGTTTCTCAATTTCTCCGGTACTGGAACTTGGTACATGTCTGAAGTAAAAATTATCTCATTTGGGCATGAAATCAGATATCTGGAAAATAACATTTATTCATATGCATACTTTCTTCAAACGCATATTTTTTTTCAAATGTTTTTAACAATCATAATAACAATGATAACATAAATTTGTGTTAAGTCTTCGTACAGCATTTAAAAAAGAAAGGCAAGTAATTCATATAATGACAAGAAATTATTCCTCACATAATGACAAGACATTAGTCATCATATAATGACAAGAAATTATTCATCATATAATGACAATAAATTATTCCTCACATAATGACAAGACATTATTCATCATATAATGACAAGAAATTATTCATCAATCAACCAACTTCTTTACAAATAACAAGATTGTTTGGCTTCATTTGTTTTATATTTATACAAATAAAATATCTTGTTATCCCGATTCAATGTTGAGCAAACGGTATTGTGGATATTTCTTTTTCAATAAAAGTTCATCAGGGGTCCTCTTCGAGGTCCGCGTTTAAACTATTAATGTTAATTTGTTAATTTTTTTTATATATCAGTAGAAATAGTTTCAACTGTCGGATATAAATTGCAGCTTAAAACTACATGTGCATGTAAAATATTTTGTTGTCCCTGCTAAACATTAAAATAGCGCGTAAACACCTTTTTCTAAAAAAAATATCTAGAAAATTAATTTTTTATTGTCGGACAATAAACATATACTGCAAATAAATTTGTGCATACATCGATCAAAAAAGAGTAAATTTCAGAAATCATGTGTCCATAATGGAAATAAGAAAAAGGGTTAATTATCAATGGCAATAAGACGGTTTTTATGAATTCAAAGCTAAAACTATTTCACCATCTAAGATAAAAAAAAAATAATGTCTAATTCAATTAGTAATAAGACAACTTAGATATTACTATCTAATAGCAATTATATTTGTTTTTTAATCTGTAAAATATAAAAGACTAAAATTAAATCCAAAGGTAAAACATTATTCGAAATTGTATTCAAATACGTTTGACCGTTATAAATGTGCTTTAATTTGTCTTTTCTATGCCATTTGCAGCTACTCGTGGTGTAGATAATATGCTTATTGTTAAAGCCACATACGTTTTGTAAAAATATAATGCCAAATGTGAAATCTATCAAACGCAATTTCTTAGCCCATTACATATAAATGAAACGTGCAAAGATACAAGCCAAAATAAAGTTAAATTTGTTAAAAGGGTACATAAACAGTATAGAAAATATAATAACTTCAAATATGCTTATTTTATAGAAACTTCGGATACGTAATAGTAAAACAATAATAATTAAACTGTCAATTGTTCTTGAACAATTGAGAGGTCTTTCCTTTTTTAATGTAAAATACATGTTCAAATAGACGTAGAATGTATTGAAAAGCTTTAAAACACACTGAAAATCCTTTAAATAAGGTTAAACACACTAAATTCGCTATATGGGATATGACCTTGACCTTTTGACCTTTGTCAAGGTCATTAGTCCCCAATGTCATTGCTGAAGACCCCATGGGTCTAGGACCTTTGGTTATAAAGTAAAAGCTGATTTTGTGTTTTCAGAAACCTAAAACAAGGGTTATGCCCCTTATAGAAAGGTCAAATCTCTTTTGTCAAAATATAACAAAGTTGCGCCATAATGATCCAAACATTTTCCACTATTTAAAACTTCTGTAAGTATAATGGTTCCTGAGATTATCCCATAACAAGGTGTTAGGTCAAAGGTCAAGGTCAACATACAAATTTGACCTTGAGGTATTTTTCGAAAATACATAAATTGATGATGATTGGTGAAGATCCCAGGTGTCTACGACTTATGGTTTCTGAGTTTTGGTGTCCAACCGACACCGGTTAATTTCCATAGGGGCATAACCCTACCAATGAGTCGTTGAATCTTTTCGATCCAAATGTAACGAAGAACCGGGGTCAGGTCCTGAACAAATTTCACCCTTCGTTTTTTTTCTACCTATTACGGTTACGGTGTTGGAACGATAACAAGGTTTTTGGGTTTCGGAGGGATAACTCCGAACCGACAAAATATTTCGACTCACAGGGTGAGTTCAGGATAGGTATTCATGACACCGATACAAGGTATGAATATGAAAGCGACACGTCTTACGGTTAACGCGGATAAATTTGTCAAAGTTTGGCGGAAGAATAATAATAATAATTAAAAACCAATTGTTCAGAGAACCATTGATGGTCTTTCCACCAGTAATGATTTTTTTTTATATGAAAATATTAAAATTTGGTTTTAAATGTCAATTTCAACGTCAAATGACAACTTATTGTACGCTGATTCCAAAAATATAAGGTTTCTATACAATAAGATATAAATAAGGGAGATAATTTTTTTACTTCCGGTTCAAATATGTTACTTCCGGTACTGTCTTATAGTTTACTTGACGCTGATTCCAAAAATATATGGTTTTACATACTTTTACAATAATTTATTACAAAAATTAGCTACTTCCGGTTTACAAAAGGTCACTTCCGGTTAGCATTTTCAACGTCATACTGCTTGCAACCTAATGCAAAAAGTCTAATAGCTTTAACATGAATACATATGAGGTAAAAGCAAAGGTCAAAATCTAGAACGTTAAATTAACAATGACCTTGAGCTCAATTTCAAGGTCATGAACCAAGGACCTCAAATCAAAAGACTCTAGGTCTTTACTTTATATTGTTAATGAGTTATATTACCATACGTATGATATCAGATATAAAAAGGGGGAAAACTCGCGTCAAATGTCTACGTACCCTTTCGACTAAAACTTATGTGTTACGACATGTCGTAACTAACAATTGTGTGAAAATATTTTGTCGATATCTTGTATGATTTCTGAAAATAAGAGATAACAAGCCAAAATCAAAATTTTAATCATGACCTTGACCTTTGACCTTGACCTCATTTCCATTTTTTTGACCAAGGACCTCAAATCAAAAGACCCTAGGCCTCTACCACTTATGGTTTTCCAGTTAAAAATGCATATCACTTATATCAAATATAAAAGGGGAAATAACTTTCATATGGAGTCTCCGGATAGCTTCGGTCGAAATAAATCAAATCATCCTGAGGATGTAACAAGCAATTTGGTAAAATAAATTTGTCGGTTTCTTATACGGTTGCGAATATTAAGCGATCACAAGAAAAACAGTGTTCGGGGAGATAACTCTTATATGGGAAAGATTTTGGTTACGCGGTGTCAGTTACAAAAGCGTAATAACTGTTCGATATCATATACCATATGTCTAAGCGACATCTTGCGAAACAAAAAAATTGCGAAGGAACAAAAAGATGGCGGAAGAAAAAAAATAATAATAATAATAATCAGAAGAAAACCAATAGGTCTTTCCACGGAAAAGTGGAAAGACCTAATAATAAACAGAAGAAATACAGTAAGGTCTTTCCCTTTAGTAAAAGGAAAGACCTTAATTATATGTACGAATATAAGATGTAAGAGCAAGAGATTTAAATTCGTGACCACAATAATAATTATATGTATGAAGATAATATGTAAGAATTCGTGACCACTTAAAATTGTATGAGATTCAAGATTCCGAATCATAAAACCGGTTCTTTGATTTCGAAAACCTACGGCATTGTACTGGTTGAAAATTTATCTTTTTTACATATACGTGAAATAGGAGCAAGTTGATTAATCAGATTTGTCTGTTAAATTCTATGATAACCACTGTTCATATTCGTTTGTTGTTTTCACATGGTCAGCCTGTTAGATGTATAGATATATCAATTGTGAACTAGCAGTTGTTAGTTGAATTCCTCAATCTCATGTACCCTTGTGTTGATTCAATGCCAGATATGGTAATTTTACAGAAAACCCAAACATTTCGCCTTGTACTCTCATGTTAGGTTATGCGATGCTCGATATATATATGCTTATTGCATACAGTGTTAGCAATGATTTCCTTAAAACAAATTTATTGGTTTAAAGAAATGTATATCTGGATCTATTCAAGAAGGTGTGCTCGACTTCAGTGGCTTCGCACGTGGTGTTTGGAATTTAAATGTTGTTTTATTGGACTTTTGGTAAACAATATATGTTAGCTGGTCTTAGAAGGAGAAAAAACCCTCTATTAAACTGTATGGAATTTCTTCAAAAACCTTGGGTTTATTTTCTCCATTTTTTCTTTTTTCTACAAAATCCACCTGTAATATTGTACCTTTCATTCATTCATAAATATCCCATCGTCTTTATCCTTCTACTCTCATATATGACAATTTGATTACTGATAGGTATAGGATTATTTCATTCATGTTCAAAAGATATAGGAAGATGTGGTTTTAGTGCCAATAAACAACCCTCAATCCTAGTAACAGTTTATAAAAGTAACCCATTGAAGGTCAATGTTGACACTACTGACACCACACTAGGATATCATTTTCTGTGTTATCAGACATTATGTTAACTTGTGTCTTTTGAAAAACTTACAAAACTTTGTCAACTTCAGATTTATTTCTTATATGAATCTGAGACATTCCTTTTTTTTAAATTCTAAGGAACTAAAATGTGGATAGTACAACCTTAATATGCAAGACTTACGAGCAAACCAATTTGGCTCCACAATGTAGGTCAGTTCCCCGTTGTTAACGGTTCATCTGATTGTAGTGCCTTCTTCAAACAAAAAGGTTGGGAAGATGTTTCTCATCAATTCTTGGGTTTCGCTAAACACCCCACGTCCTCTCTATATATAGACAGTTCTTCACTGAAAAAAGTAAGACTTCTTGCATGTTTTCTTTTTTATTTTGTACGTTAGCTCTTGTCAGTAAGGCATTTATACACTTTTTAGGAGATGGTTGGACGTTGGTTAATGTCTCTTTGAGAGCTAATTTCATGGATATGTCAATAATCTACATTTTTTTTGATATAAAAGATACAAAAAGGAGACCTCCATTGTATTTAAGGTAAATAATAGATTACATGCAATTATCATAGCTTCATTTAGATGTCCAGTACATTGCAAAATATTTGCTTCCAAGTTCATTTTACCATTTCTTATTTTCTGTTTCAGTCTTAAAAGACATGAAAGGGTTTGGTTTACTGTATTAATTACCAAATGAAGGATGCACCAATTATAAGTCCCTCTATTGTTTCTTAAAACTGTGTCGATCTGCAATATAATTGAATTTAAAGTGGATTGACAAAAAACAATGGTATGTGATTTATATAAGTATCAGCAGATAAACTTTTATACAATTGTAAAATTGCAAGTTGAATGGAAATATTTTTTTCTGTCTTGATCTTCGGGGTGTTTTTTTTTTTTTTTTTTTTTAATAACTTTATAATTAAAAATAGAGATCCAGTATACATTGTGTATAATGATTCCAAATGTTACTGAAAATTAATGTGTTTTAGTTTATATATTAATAGATTGGATTTTTAAACATGTGGTACAATCCAAAGTAGTATATTTGACATATTTATCATTTGAAACATCAGTTAATATTTTTTTTTTTACAATATATTTAATTGGTATTAAAGTGAAAATTATGGTTATTTTAAAAGATAAAACTTTGTTTAAGTTGTTTTTATATTTCATAGGAATGAAGATCTTGAAAATAATCCAGCTCACCATTATCTTTGTATCCGACATGGAGTTGAGGAAGATTGACCCCCTAAACTCCACGACCTTCAAATTCTTCACAACTATCTTATCACCCAATAAATAACCATTTGTCATGGAGGCCTTCTCCCTCCATAATTTGACTTTCAATGAGCGAGGCCTCATGATGGGATTGCTCAAGCGCAATTCACTGTAGGGATTTTCTTTGATGGTTCCAGCTCTAATGGAATCTATTTTACAATAAATAAACAATGTGAGATTTATATGTATGTTTATCTTGTATGAATTAAATAATAATTAATCAGAAAACGATTTCAAATATAAAAAAAATGTGTAAAGGTTAGTATTCACTTGCAATCAATAAAAGTAGTTCCAAAAAAAATCTGCTCTTCAACACCACTTCTAATGTTTATTTAAACAAACATAGAAGCTATGGTCTGTTCTTAATTTTCACATGTCCCAGGCCATCATGTTGAAATACATCATAAGCTTAAAAAAACTCAAGCCAGGCCATGTGTGTATTTATATCAAATTTAAAGCTTTCAGGAATTATTTCTATTCTAATAGTTAGATACAATCAAAATGTTTGTTACCATTAGGGGCAACATAAAAAGTTCAATGTAGGATATCAAAAAATTGAACCAGTTTTTTCACAGACACCAACTTTTCTCAATTTAATTTGAGAAATCTTTTTTGACCAATATAGATATTTGGTGGAGGGATGCTAATCCTGAAATCTCCTGCTTCCTGAGGTCCCAAATTTAAAAACATTTAAATCACAAAATTCGAGAGAAGAATTCCCGGATCCGAAAAGGATCTATTAAAAAATTCTGACCTTAAAAACACCCAATCACAGAGTTCGTATGAAGGCCCTACTACCCCCTCCTCTTATGTATGTAAAAAAAGATTTCGGATACACAAAACTTGCTGAAATTTCAACTCATCTTTATTCCAAACTATTCTATACTACATGGATCTTATCTTTTGATGTTGTCCCTTTATGTAACTTCTCAAGTTCTGGTCAATTGCAAAATGTGTACTTGACTGCTTTATTTAATGTAAATACTTGTTTTTGAAGATGCCACACTTGCTTATGAAAAGAGAACCTATAAAAACACATTTATTTCATGCTTATACATTAACATTTGAAGAAACTTGTTATTAATGGTAAGAGTTCCAAGTAAAAAGTAATTAAAATGATATGCAACTGATATATAAATATAATGATGTATTCTCCACATACTAATATTTGCAAAATGTAAAATTAATTTGAATACAAACTTACTCTAGCTATTTCACTTCTTATAGATATCCTCTGATGGTCTGGCAGATTGGTTATAGAGCTGATGGCTACAACAGGGGGGACTCTTGAAGTGAGCTATAGCTTCCTCAAAGCTGTTTAGAGGAAATGGTGCTGAATCGAAGCACTAAATAAAAACAATGCCTTTCATAAGATGTAATGTAAATATTTTTTATTTTACACAAGTATTTATTTTAACATATGATAATTGTTGAAGGCACCGAGCTTGATGTTTCAGCGACGGTGTCCGTGGTTGGACTTGCTAATGGAGTTGTTGTTAAATCATCATCACTATGACTTGTATTGTGTTTTTCTGAAAATGATATACAGATTTTAGTATATACATTATTGTACCTTAATTAAAAAAAATCTAAATCAGACAGGAAAAAAGAGACAAAAGAGATAAACAAGTAAGTGTTTAAAAAAATAATGGGTTTAGCTTTTATTAGATTTTGATTTAATGTACAACAGTTTGAATCTTTTCGAACAATATTGGTGGCCTTTAAAAGGGCCGTTTTGCAATCAGTAAGACTCTATCTTCTGGCGGCTCTACCAAGTCTTTTGTTGGTTCCAATGCCCCTGGTTTTCAGAACGGCTGCTTTGATGGGAAAGTAGTATTTTGACATACCGAAGTGGGTAAAATGGATCTCATCACGACAGAAGATGTCTTTTTTGGTAATCCACGATGGGAATTCGTAAATGTAGATGGTCTCTCGTCGAAGAGATTCCCTTGCAAGTAGCCGAAGGGGATTGTTGATCAAATCTCTTATTTGGCTGTAGGATTCTGAAGATATTTTGATGGGAGTCTTTCTAGGAAGGATGTTACAGATAACTACTCTTTCAACACCTGCTTCGTTGAACGTATCAAGAATGCGCGTTAACAGTCTCATGTAATCAGACTCGTTAAATTTCAACACCTGCTTCGTTAAACGTATCAAGAATGTGCTTTAACAGTATCATGTAATCAGACTCGTTAAAGTGTCTGGAATCAATATTGTTGCTACCTATTGATAGAACAACGGCAAATGGTGAAGTTCTCTGTTGTTTATAGATTTAGCATCCTGCTCTACCTGGTGAAGGGTCGACATCTAACGCCCATCAAACGTCCCGACGCATTCTGTCCTGGGTGGTAGAGCAAAAGATCTGCGAAATGGTGTTGTCCCGAATTTGCTGCGAAGTTTTCTCACGAATGAGTGACCGACCACTACTATTTCTTTTTTGCGGTAAATCTGTAAACGAAGACAAATTCTATTTTGTACAATATTCCAATATATAAAATTTTATATTTATATCATTATACTTTTCGCTTAGTTTTTTCTATTGAATGAAACAAAACTTGCATTTATTGGTCTGAATCGAAGACACCAGCTATCAAATGGTTAATACAAAAAATTACGGCTAATCACATTTTCGTCTCATTATTAATTGGTAAATAAATTTTGGTTTGTTTTTCGTATTGTTTACCCTTTTTTTAGGGGTACACAATGGGAAAATGTTTTGATTTTATGATGTTTTAATCAAATAGTTGTTTAGTTTTATACTAACTTAAACTGTACTATTTGTTTATAATTTCTTAATTATTTATATTAATAGTGCAAAAGAAATTTTAAATTATATATGTATAACACACAAATATAGTGCAATTGAAGTTGTTTTTTCCTGTATAAAATTGATATAAAGATTCATTTTGTTTTATCTTGTGATCAGTTTATTTTGCAATCGTCAATAACAGTCAATATAAAAAAGAAGATGTGGTCAGCATGGTTTGAGAACTTCAGTTGTTCGACCTGCAAGTCAAATTTGTTTCCTTTTCACTCTTTTCGTCTTCTGACAAGTGTTGTTTGTGCTGTATTTAGAACCCTCTACAACGAAATTTGTATTTGTATTTCAAAATTGTATTTTTATTCAACGCAGTCATAGGTTTGAACGTGGTTTTTAATTTAGACTTACAGATCCGAGGTCGTACAGACAATGCCAATTACCTCCCTTTGTATGTTAAAGGTTTTTGTATTGCACGGTTTAAATATCAAACTATATAAACATTACAACAGTCTGTACTCTCAAGTCATGTCCGACCTAACTTTATATGATTTCAAGTAAAACATTTCAGATAATGCACACAACAATAATTTGCTAGCCATTTAGATCTATAATACTCGTCGTCTCAAAGTTTGGTATTGTGCCTTCTATATATACAAAGTAAACATAATTTATAAGTGGAGATAACCGAGTTTCTTGAAAGCATCATTCTCTTCACTGAAACTTTCATCATGCGTTTCTGATTGTCCTCTTCTTCTCTGCAATAACATTAGATAATTCTGGGAAACTCGGCTTCTTCTTTTTATTATTAATTTGGCTTCCTATCATTCAGATTGATCGATTGTTTGTTGGTTGCTTTACGTCCAGTGGCAAATATTTCATGCATATTTAGGACAAGAACAAGTTTACAATAAATACAACAGAGGCCATCTGCGATGATTGTCGGGGAAATTTGGACTGCCACTGGAAAATGAGGGTATATTACTGAGTATAAGGACAGAAATTTTGCCTTGCAACAGGCCACCTACGGACCCCTCTCAGAGTTGTTGCAAGGGTTCTTAACGTGCAAAGAGCATGGCACTCTCTTTACACGAGGCATCGGACTTAACGTCCCCCTTCTGACCGGACGCGACTGCGAACTTGATACATCCCGCACAGCCAAACGGACGCCCCACTTCGGCAAGCGTTTTACTGCCGGTCGGGAGAAGACCAAGTGACCATATTGCTATACCCCAGTCACCCTTGGGGTTTCCTATCATTTAGGAAGTGAAAGTGTACCTAAACAAAAATACATAACCAGGAAGCCACTTATTAACTGAACGGTCCCTCCTTTATAGTATTTAATGTAAAAGGACACCTTTCTTTCATGTAGGTGTAATACCACCAAATCATGGTACGTCACATCCGGTTGCATACGAAAGTAGGCCTAAATAAATATTCCCTTGAATTTGACAGTTGTAGAAAATTAACCCTGCATTTCAATGCACTTAAATTTTTCTGAGTCGTAAATATGTATGTTGGGTGTCTGAAAGCATCATTCTTTTTTTATTTGATGGTCTTATAAAATATTTTGGAACGTTAAGGTGACATAGTTACTAAAGCAGGTAACCAGTAAATAACAGTGTAAAAATTGGGTTGTCTACCCTCGGCGGTGGTTACTTTCTTATATGCAATGAAATGTAGTGTGAAATTTTCACTGTATCACTGGAAAGGATTGAACTTTACACATGCAAAGTATTTCTTTGGTTGAAATAAAGGTAAATACTGTACGATTTTTTTAAAAGTGCCAATTTAACAAAGACTAATAGGGAAAAATCAATGGTGGTATTACACCTATATGCAATGAAATGTAGTGTGAAATTTTCACTATCACTGGAAAGGATTGAACTTTACACATGCAAAGTATTTCTTTGGTTGAAATAAAGGTAAATACTGTACGATTTTTTTAAAAGTGCCAATTTAACAAAGACTAATAGGGAAAAATCAATGGTGGTATTACACCTGTAGGAGGATACATGTCGTATTCATGCAAAATGATGATGTTATTTATATCTTTAATATATCTTGATATTTTTTAAATGATTTAAAATGTTGTAAATGATTATTCGTTTATTAGTAAATTACAACTCTCGATGGAATGGCACTGATAATGTATTTTGTAAATTTATCAAGTGACAACCAGTCAAGTCGAAATATTGGACGGAAATCCTTGAAATATTTCTAGGATATCAGATGCATAACTGTAATAAGTTTGCAATCTCTCTGTGTCATGTTTTAAAACTATAAGATAATTGATTGCATAAAGTTTATACTGCCTTGATGTCTTGTATATATTTTTTTGAAAGTCTTGTATATATTTTTTTTTAATTTTACTATGTTGATAAACACATCATGAAATTTCTTACCAGGCTGTCAATGGCTTGTTGAGTGTTTGCTCTTTCAATTGTCCTCTCAACACCTGAGCTTGCAATTCCTGGATGTCTTCACTGCTTGTTTTGCGTTTTCGGGATGATGTTATCAATACAGTGTTACATTTAACAACTGTCTTAGTGGATACTGGTGTACTGGGCAATTTCATTGTAACTAAACCAGCTGATGTTGAAGGCTTCGAGCTTGATGTTTCAGCGACAGTGTCGGTGGTTGAACTGGCTAATGGAGTTGTTTTTAAATCATCGTCACTATGACTTGTATTGTGTTTTCTTGAAAATGATATACAGATTTTAGTATATACATTATTGTACCTTAATTTAAAAAATACAGAAAAAAAGAAACAAAAGAGATAAACAAGTAAGTGTTTTAAAAAAGAATGGGTTTAGCTTTTATTAGATCTTGATCTAATATACAACAATTTGATTCTTTTTGAACAATATTGGTGGCCCTTAAAAGGGCCGTTTTGCAATCAGTAAGACTTTATCTTCTGGTGGCTCTACCAAGTCTTGTTGGTTCCAATGCCCCTGGTTTTCAGAATGGCTGCTTTGATGGCAATGTAGTATTTTGGCATACCGAAGTGGGTAAAATGGATCTCATCACGACAAAAGAGGTCTTTGTTGGTAATCCACGATGGGAATTCGTAAATGTAGATGGTCTCTCGTCGAAGAGTTTCCCTTGCCAGTAGCCGAAGGGGATTGTTGATCAAGTCTCTTCTTTGGCTGTAGGATTCTAAAGATATTTTGATGGGAGTCTATCTAGGCAGGGTGTTACAGATAACTACTCTTTCAACACTTGCTTCGTTGAACGTATCAAGAATGCGCTTTCACAGTTTCATCTAATCAGACTCGTTAAAGTGTCTGGAATCAATATCGTTGCCACCTATCGATAGAACAACGGTTTTGTTACACATTTTGTCTTGCTCTTCCCAGCAGAGCCCACCGCTTCAGCTTTTCTTCAATATGATGCTTGCCAGTTTTATGTGTTGTGGGTGTTGCAGCAAATCTGAGGTTGTGCAAGATGTTGTGTTCTGGTCTATGGTTATACCCTGTAGCCACTGGTATAATAGCCGGACTATTGCCAAAAATGTCACCTAGTTCTTCATAGAATGAACACATTTTTGGACTATTACCAGTTGTTTCTGGATCATTGAATTTGTGCATATTTGATTTGCTGTCCTACATTCACTCGTCAGGTATATATTTACAGGATAAAAAAAACCCCAACAAATAAGTGAAGGACCAATTCGAAAAATTGCAAATAACAGAACAATGCTGAAAAGGATGGTACTATAAAATAAAAATAAAGCTATTTATGAAGTTATTGTAAATATTTACCATCAATATTGGTAAAAGTTTGACAAACAAAAAACAATTTAAAATGATGTTTGTATTGTCATGAAGATGTTCCTGCATCAAACGTCACAAAGATGGGGCCTGGTAAGCTGGTGATCCAGCATATATAAATTGTAAACTGCTGATGGTTTATCCTCTATTAAACATTCAAAGTTGCATTATTCATTATTAATAATAATGTCTATAATGATAAATTAATTAATATAAATACATGTATTTTAAATCTGATTGTTAAGGAGAACGAGAATACTGGTATACTATTATGTGTTAAAATTAAAACCAGTTGTGCGATAAAAATAGATGAAATGAAGGTAGGACAAATATATGTCAACAAACTTATACAACTTCTGTCTACAAACAATAAGCAATTTATATATCAATCCTTTTTTGTTTGTTTTCGATTTAATGTGAAAGAAAAAACACCGTGTATGTGATGATACAGCGAAAACACATAGCTCTGAAGATTCTGTGGGTTAAACAACGATGATTCAATTAACTAGTTGATCAATCAAGTAAATTACTTACATTGAATAGTGGTCCAGTGTCTCTTTTGATTGCCTGAGGAAATAGGTGGAAAAAACTTGATGGCGACGACTATTGTCGTTAAAGTTAGGAACACAACAATGTTGATCACTACCTTTTCCCATCTTTGATAATACAAGGACATTTTTCTCGTCTTCACTCATGGCGGCCCGGCTTTTTAATAGTTATCCGAATATAGCCTGATTTTTTTAGCGGTATTTAAGAATATTTGTTAAAAAAGAAGTATTCTCTACAATAACATTCTCATGTACAATAATACAGTCAGTAGTCTAGTGTTAGTTAAAGGTGTATGGTTGATACAGCTCCTCCTTCTCTGCCAATTAAACTTGCATTACTCGTCCTTTAGCAAAAACATCCACCCCACCTATCCAAGGGCAGACACACGCGGGTTGATGAAACCGTTGCTGAGTGGCATCCTCAAACTGCCCGGCACTCTTGGGATGGAATCCCACCGCCCCGACCCATCCCGGCTCCAGCTTCAACGGTACACCGGGCGAAGTCTTCGGATCACAAAAAACTGCATCCCCTCCATCCAGCTTGACTGGGTCCACAGGAGCAGGGGTCAACCGAACCCGAAGAAAATCCCCCAAGGATGATTGGGAAGGCATCCCCATCTTTGGATCGCTTCACACATTTCCACCACTGTACTGTTTTTCTGGTAGTATGCTTGGTATACCTGTACCCCTAATAGAAAAGTTTGGAACCGTAATGTATAACTAAAAAAAGTGTAAATATTTACAAATGCTATATTTAAAATTTACATTTATACATGTAATACAAATTCTTTAGTCGGGCCAATTTTGGGTTACTTTTAATAACAACAAAGTTTAACAGATGAGACAATTTAGTTTGTATTAAAATAATGACAAATAAAACAATTCAGATATGAAAATATTTACAAATACAGTTCAGGTATTACAATATTCACAAATGAAATGATAAACAAAAACAGCATAATAATCAATAAGTGACGAATGTCAAGACACAAGGCAAACATTATATTAACATGAACAGAAGTTTTGGAATCAAAATGACCCCATTTTCATCTCCATACATAAGTGGGACTGAAACATCTGTGACAGGTATAACTTAATTTGGAAAGTTCATGTTGTGTTTCACAAAATAACAAATGGAACCAGTATCATAGTCCAAATTACCAAAACCAGCTAATTAATGCAAGATCTTCACCACTACAACTGAAGAAGAGTGAAATTGATCCAACACAGTTATTATTGACCTTCTTTCCCTTTGTGTTTCACTCTCGATGGAAATATCTTTGGGTGCTCTTGAATGGTCGACTGTTGTAATACGTGAGGAATAGGTCTTGCTGTTTGGTGAGGGCTATTCTCCGTGATAAAGGCCGTACCTTGACCTATGCTGGTTTACTTTTATAAATTGTTACTTGGACGAAGAGTTGTCTCCTTGGAACTCATACCAACTCTTATTTATCATTGGTATAACTTACATAAAAAATGCAAACACTTGATGTTTAAAAAACTAAAAGCACACATCTCATTCCTAAGATATATTGACTTAAATCTTATATAAGGTATGCAAAATTGAAAGAATTATATAATAATTTACATACCATTTATTCCCAAAGTTATTGTTCTGAGAAATATTCATCTTGGAATTTCAATTCTAATATTGATTGATTTTACCCCCCCCCCCCCCCCCAAAAAAAAAAAGAGTAAATATTTTAAATCAAGAAAACAAACCTAGAGAGAAACTGAAAAATCCTTTCCAGCATTCATAATCCCTGATGCAACCGCTTCTCAAAATCTTCAAACTTGTCCATGTCTACTGTTGAACAATATGCCTCCTCCAAACATAAACAGTTTACCAACGAGCATATCTCTAATACAAAATATCACCATACCAGTGGTTAATAGCCGAAAAAATTTATATTGCAACTTAAAGAAGAGAGTTCCAATTATTATTTCCTTGGTGTCATAACTCATTCCAAAAATATTTGATGAAAACTTGTTGCCAATATAAACTTATAATATTAATTTCAAAATTTTAAAAATAAATGAAAAAACTTGATTTAAATGAATAGAAGTATTTAATGCATTTATTTTCTAAATCAGCTGTTAATTCTGTTGACGTTAAATCCTTTCCATATCGAAGGTTTAAGTGTTTGTAGGCATCTCTTTTTGTTAAGTAAGCCACCACGCAAAATGTATAGTTACCAAACATGTGTTCCGTTATTGCTGAGTGTCCATTTTTGATACCGTCTTCTGGACTTTGATTCTGATCAATCATGTATGAAAATTTCTTCAGGATTGAGTCAACGATCGTTTGTGTAGACTCTGTGATTTTTGGATTTTTTACAATTTACTATTAACAATAAAAATATGATTTCTGTCACTAGTGTTTTCAATTTCCAAATGTGGCATTTGCTTTTTTCTCCGAACCCTGATGGAGTCGTCGTCTGCAGCAATTTCCGACACATTTATTTTCTTCACCACAACCAAATTCTTCACCATTTAAGCTACCTCATCCGCTTCCATAGCCATTCCGATTTTGTTTGCATTCATGAACTCTTGCGAAATCACCCTGCTTTTTTTGGAAATTCACATATTCGATAAGTGGAAACCTTCTGTGCGTGATGAAGAATTGTCTTTTGAGTTTTAACCAATGAGGGTGGCAACACATAAAGAAAAATGTAAACATACAATTTATATATCACAGAAGTCCGGAGTTTAAATAGAGAATAATACATGGCAAAATCCGTATCATATGTCGTATCATCCAGAGACATCAATATCAGACCGAGGGATGATATTGGTCGAGGGTGATACGGATTTTGCCATGTATTATACGTTTTATCATATATTTAAACAGAAGAGTATTATGTTATATGAACTGTTTTCTGATCCATAGCACTGGGTTACCTTCAGGGGTGTGATAAAGGGTAGGGTATGCGATAAAGGGTGCGCATCAAAGTTGCGCGATATGGATTAAACAGCAGGCTATTTATCAAATATGCAAAACTACTGTATTTACTACTAAACATATGATAACTATGTTATTTAAGGTAATTTCCACGTTATAAACTGGAATTACAATACTGAATCATGTGTCCATCAACACTATTTTTGGCTATATCAACAGGATGAAAATAAGTTATATCGATGCCTACTTTTTTCATCTGCTGTTAAATGGTGATACATTGCAAACATACAATTTTTGACACATATAATATCTATATTTGTTGCCTCATTTCCAAGTTTTAATAAAAAAAATATCAATATATTCGAGAGCAAGATTTTTCATTTCTGCAATATATAATTGATTTTTTTCTGTCTGCTCACAATTGCCACGAAAACTTGATACCATCCAATGAGAATTGTCATGTAATGAAATACTTTTCTGGCAAAATTTGTATTATTGCTTCGGTCACAGAATCATATTACAAGTTTAAAATCTAAACTTCCCGTGTGATAGCAAAGACAAAGCAGTGTTAACATTTGCTAAAGAAATGTTATTGTTCTCTGTGTTCTAACTAGCATCCATACATTATCGTAATAAGTGGCAGAATCTTGTAAAAAGTAAAACAACAATTAATAAAGTAAGTGATAGATTTCACTTAAAAAAAAATTGAAAAAATAATCGAATTAAGGTAATACATAAAAACAAATATAAACTAGTATCTCAATTGTTTGTAAAGCAATTGAAAGTTCTTTCCTGTAAAAGTGATGTTTTGATAATGTACTTTGTACGACCTTTCGTTTGATATACGACAAGCATACCTTCTCAAACTTTTTGCTTTTAACACTTGAGGAACTCATCTGCCTACATTTTTGAGATCGGAAGTATGATATATGTAACATAGAGTAGATGAGCTTTCATTTGATATGCGACAACGCCTTGTTCTAGAAAGTTTGATTGCTGCACTTTATAACCCTATCCAACTAATTTTTGGAGGTCGGGAGTTTGATATTTCAAATGTACACATCATGACCTTTCATTTGAAATAGAACAACCCTATTTTAAAAGAAAATTTATTTTTTGCACTCAATAACCCCATCCAACCCATTTTTGGGAGACGTCAATTTGAAATTTGAAATGTACGCGTTATGTTCTTTCATTTGATATGCGACAACCTTACCATCTGAGAAATTTGAATGTTTGCACTAAATGACATCTTTGCAGTTAAAGAGGTGCACGGAATTTCCAGTAATCGATGCATAGAAAAAAAAGTTGTCATTTCATTCAAGAAGATCATCAATACAATTTTCAATTTTGAAAATACTCGTTTTTATACTGCTTATTACCATGACATACATATTGACTAGATCTCCAATCTGAAGAACATTTTTCAAATAATTTTCTTAAGAAGATTTCTTTTTTCAATTTTAATTGTCTCAGATCTCGTATCCTTTTACTCAATATAGTCACCAATTCCTTACATCTGTACAGTATTTCATCTTTTTCGCTTTGTTCGCAGTCTGCTAATGCTCTTTTACCAAAAGTTTCAAATTTCTCTATTGTTGCCTTGGTTGCGTTTAAAAAATCATATTGTTCAGACAACCTAGACTGTTTTTCACAATAAGTCGGTTTTTCTTCGTAACCCCAAAGGTTTACTGCTATGGAACTAGGATTGATTTTCTTTCCATCGACGCGAATCTTATTATTTATTCAATAATGGTGTACCGTTAATGTTATCACATATTGATTGTCTAAATATGTACATAACTTCCGTTTGACTTGAAACACTAAAACTATCTAAAATCTATATATAAAAGTTATAAATATTCATGTTGAAATATTTTTTTCAGTGCTAACAGTGCCGTCAGTACTTTGATTGTTTATTATCTATTTATAAAGAGTCACAATCTAGAACGATATTGACAATAAACATATCGATGCATTTGTGAGTTTTATATGTGTTTATAAGATTCTATTATTTTGTATTATTTCTATAATTTGTACAAGCGAAACAACTAAGTCAATCATAAATACAATTTGACACATCAAGAGTTATTGCTCTCTAAACAGATAGATTTATTAAACGTTGAAAATAATGCAGTGTGATAAAAACAAGTCCTGAAAGTTGGTTTTAATAGGTTGAACTTTAAGCACACTTTATCAAAATAATTTAAAGCTTGCATAAAACGCTTAAACTACTGCAATAGAAGCTGCTTATCGAAATATTTAATTCGTTGTTACGCAGGCAACTCTACGCAACAAAGCCCATTCGGAACTTTTATTTTTTGCTCACTTATAGAAAAGTCTAAAGTTTTGCTAATGTTTTCGCGCCACATACAGAAATCGTCAAAAAAAATGGGATATGTATGGTTTACTTGGTGCTGTCTTCAAGTTTTGTGGATTTTGATTGTGACATGTTATAGTGATGTCCTGGACATCAAAAACGTGTGTAAGGTCCCAAGAGCTTGGAATTCTTTCTACAATAAGGCACATGACTATATCGACGGAATACTCAAAGAGCTTGGAATTCTTTCTACACTTAGGCACATAATAACGTCACTATTCTGACTGCAAATGGCTGCTTACATGTACATCACAAAATTGACACTACACTTCGTAAAAAAACCTGCCACTGGACAAAGAGGGTGTATTGGATAGGAATACTTATTTTACCTTGCATCATATTCTTTGGAGAAATTACAGCCATATTCATAATGCATGTAGTTTGAAGGTTTGGTTGGGTTGCTTGCTTTGTTTGTATAAACGTTTGCACACGCATCCAATAGCAATATAAATGCTGAAGAAAACCTTTCAATTGATTGCAATTGTAAAACTTCATTGAAATACTTGAACAAACAGTCTTAAAAAAAAACAAGCAAGCTAACCAAACTTTCCATAGTAACCAATATCAAAACTCAATTATTGATGCCATGTTGCATATCAATAAAGTTTAGTTGGGTTCCATTTGATATTCATTGCTAAAATGCATATTGAATGTATTTCTCCATAAGGTCAATATTAAACATTTGTGAAGACTGCAGTTGGCTCTTTGTTGAAAGGAGCTGGCTATTATAGGACTGCAGCTGGTTTTGTAGACCACATATCTGGTGGGTGTTGGACTGAACATGTTCCTGTAGAACTGTACAGTCAATACAAACGTCACGCTCTGGTGTTGCAGGTCGACAATCGGTTACCAAGATATCCATCGACTCTCTTACAACTTGGCTGATTGGTAAGTACCTACAAAATTTAAAATTTGTTATTTTGGGACAAAAACATTAAGCAATAGCATTTTTTGATAATTTGGATTTAAAATAAAATATTATTAAAATAGATTAAAACTTTAATATATATGTTTTATGTTTTAAAAATGTGTAACTTTTATAGATGTGTTATCTTGCATCAGGTTCATATGTACATGTATATATATTAAATTAATTTATTGAATTTCATTGACATTTGATGATATTGATTTAAAGATCTGACAAGGTATATGGTTTTATAGTTGAGATGATGCAAACTGTTGTAAGCATGCAATTATTTTCACTAAAGATCATTAAGTGTAACCATCCATAAAAAATGTCTTCCTTTTATTTTTTTTATCTATTCAAATAAAATTCAGTTGATTTATGTTGGTATGGAGTTATCAATACATACAAGAAACCAATTTATAGCCTACTTTTATGGGTTTGACATACAAAATGTATCTACCAATATAACCGGTTTTCCTCAAGCGGCTGGTGAAGCTCTGTAACTTCAAGTTCTCTGGCAACTGTCTCAAGGTTTTTCTGAAAATTTAAGATATAGGTCAATGGTGCTTTCATCATAAGACAGTGTGTTTTCTTGTTTGAATTGTCTCTTTTTGGTTCTTTCTAGCTTGTAGTTTTGAGTGAGCAAGGACTCTGCATTAAAGGCTGCACTGAAAGCTATAAGTCTTACTTTAACTACATAATAATCATTAAAATACATTGTTTCTGTTGATTAAACATTCATACCAAAATTACATACAGATGGGTGCAGTCCAAACCTGTACAGCAAGTTAACTTGATAACCAGTCATTTGGACTGGTCAAAGTTAACCTGTGACCGGATTTAGGACTGCTCTGACCAGTCCTAGGACCAAAATCTAGTTAACTTGAAAAGCGGACATGGTCCTAGGACTGTTTTTATGTCTGCCAAAAAGTTAACTTCGAAACAGGTCCGCTATTGATATAAATTAACTTCGAACCAGTCCTGCCGTAAAGTTAACATAAGTTAACTTCGAAACCAGTCCTGCCGTAAAGTTAACATAGGTTAACTTCGAAACCAGTCCTGCCACAAAGTTAACATAAGTTAACTTTTGCTTTGACAAATCCGATCGAAACCAGACCTGTTCCCAAGTTAACTTTTGACTGGTCTGCTCAACACTAAGTTAACTTGTAACCAGGACCGCTCTACGTCGATTTAAAAAAAAATATATATTTTAATTATTTTGTTTCGCAGTATAAACATCGAAAATAAAGTAAAATTAATACTTCCGTTATATAAACAGGATTTAATACAAATATTTGAAAATAAAGTACGCATAAAACGTTGCTTGTATCACAAATTTATCTGTGATCTGCCAATCTATAAAATAAAAAACGATCTTGGTTACAATGATAACGGGCACTGAATATATATTCCAATACCTATCAAATTCAACCATATTTGCACTTATTTATATGTTTATCTATGAAAGGACGTAGTTTAGATGTTAGTTATAGGTCCTTGTTAGAATTTTGGATCCCAAATGCTCTTCAACTTTGCACTTGTTTGGCTTACTAAATATTTTGATATGAGCGTCACTGATGAGTCTTATGTAGACCAAACGCGCGTCTGGCGTACTAATTTATAATCCGGTTACCTTTGATAACCAATTAAAGTAAGAGTCAAGAAAAAAACTTACCTTTTTACTTCGAATTAATCAACTTCAATGGTATCCTTCCCAACATTTGGATACCTTATACGAATTCAGGCTTATAAAAAAAGACACTGATCAATCTCCAATGTAATTTACATTCAAAACACTATTGACTTATCATAAGTAGTTCTTAGATAAACTTCAACTAATACCTGTCAACTAAGCAAAATTTAAAGTAAAAAAAGACATTGCTGAGGGGGCCAAGTTTTATATAAATGCAAAATAATATGTGAAATTTTCGCATTTAAAATGATTTTTAAGCAAATGGAAAGATTGCTTTATTTGGAACCCAAAATCCTTCATCATGAAAGAAGTTGATTATTGCTTGATGTTATATGTTTATAAGTTAAATTAATATTTGACTTATCGTATGTGCTTCTATTACAGTATATTATTACAGGCCATTTCATATTAACGATTTGCTCTGATGTGTGTTTTAATAAATCAAGGTGTCCAGTATATTTATCCATGTATAATCTGTGAAAGGACGGTTTTGTTTCACTTCAGCATATATGAGAAATTGTATGCTGACAGAGGGTCTTTTTAACGGTTAATAAACTGACATATAAATTGATTAAATGTCAGCACAACAGTGTTCAATGATTTTATCTGCAAATTTGCAGAAGACCATCTTTTAATCCTCCCCTGCCGGGATTGGAACATGCAGTGTGTTGTAAAAAACTCTTCCTGTCCATGATATGCCCATTTTTTTTAGAAGTTAGTGTATAATATTATAACAAAAATATAATTATACACTGGTAGACCTATTCGGAAAAAACCCGCGAGTTTTTAACAAAATGCGGTGTACTTGGCTAATCTCCGCGAATCGTATAATAATTAGAGGTTAATCGTTAATTTGGTGTTTCACAGAAAATTATGCATGTAATCCTAAGATTTACCGTATCGGCGTGAATTAGACATTCGTCCGATAAAACTTGTTTGTATTGAGTCATTGATAGAACCAGTTATGCGTCATATATGACGGTAATCGACTGTATATGTAATATTGTACTATAATAATTTATTAATTTAATACCTGTGCGACTATTTGAGATGATTTTTAAAGTCGTACTTTCACATGTATGTTAGTATTGTTCCTTATGTTTTAGTTTTTTTTTAAGATGTTATAACATGAAATAATTCTAGCAAAAAGGCTAGAATAACAAAAAAATTTTGGCACATATGTTTTTTAAACATAAAAGAGTAAACAACCCTTTAGTTTTCAATATTACATTTAATTGAATTATATATTTCTATTTATGTCTAATGACCATTCAACCGCGTGTTAAGTGTTTTGAGTTTATATATAGATAATGTACCAACAATACTACAACTGCTTTGAAGACAATTTTGTCAGTAAAATTTACCACCTTTTTGATTATTGTATTTGATGATACCTAAATTTGCCACACTTCTTAGATAATTTAATTTACCAGTAAAACTACAACCGCTTTATTGGCACATTTAAAATGTAAAACCTATTTGATAAAGCAGTATTATGATTTGAAGGGCATGTTATAATGTTTTCAATCTAGATTATCCTAGAAAATATAATCAGTGCTTAGGATTTTTACAACAGTATGTTTAGGAGATGCTTTTACAGGTGAAAAGAGTGCAAAATATAAGCACTTTGTCAAGAAAATAACTGATGACTTTTAATCAGTATATATAAAGAACTAAAGGCTCTGAAGATCCTGTATTGCTCACCTGAAACAAACTGGGTTTTTGAATTCATATAAAAAAAAAGATAAAATCTGGCTACAAAGTAACAACAATTCGCCAGAACCTCATTAGGAAAGACACATTTATGCTATGTTTAGTTTCATTCAATTCAGTGGTTCTCTAAAAGAAGAAATTTGTGTGTATTAAATATTAAAATTAAATATTTGGACACATAGTAAGCAGTGACGGTATTTTACCGAACCCTGATAAAATAAGTGCCATCAAAGACTATCCGATACCAAAAGGACGTTCGTGCATTTCTTGGACTATCGGGTTACTACCGCAAATTTATTAAAGACTATGCTGAAATCTTATCCCACAAATGCTCACAAACAATTTCTTTGCCATTTATTCCTTTTTAAATTTCTCGTCTTTCATGTGGTAAAATGACAAGAACATACAATTTGACGAAATTAAAGCTGATTGATACATGTACCTGTAACTTTTTCCTTTAAATTTACATTGATGAATGAGCAGATAAACTATATAAAATTGATGTGAAGTTTAAAAGAAGGACAAAAGATACCAAAGGGACAGTCAAACTCGTAAATCTAAAACAAACTGACAACGCCATGGCTAAAAATGAAAAAGACAACAGAAAAACAATAGTTCACATGACACAACATAGAAAACTAAAGAATAAACAACACGAACCCCACCAAAAACTTGAGGTGATCTCAGGTGCTCCGGAAGGGTAACAAGATCCTGCTCCACATGTGGCACCCATCGTGTTGCTTGTGTGATTACAAATCCGCACTTGGTTATAGAAGAAAAAGAAGTTGTTACTATAATATAAAATTTCTATCAGAAACAAGTAAATGTATGTATTTTATATTAAAATAGTTAGATTCATATAGCACAATGTCACTGGTTAAGAATTATAATTCTTCCCTGTACCTTCAATGCCATATAGTGTTACCATGTGTATAGTTTGTACTACTTGGGTTTTTTTTGGTCTGTAGGAACGAAATACAATTCATTTTACTTTCTATTTCTTTGAAGACATAATTGGCTGCAATCTCCTTTTGATGAAATAAAAGTGCTAAAATCTTAAAAGATAAGCCTATACACTGCCACAGAAATAAAAAAAAAAAGTGTATGGACTAAGGAGGAAGAAAATGGAGTTCATGAACTCAAAATAAAAAGAGTTAATTAAAGATCCAGCTTGAAGGGGTCAAAATAAAACAACTATTATTGGCATGGCTGAGGTAGCTTGGGAATGCTATAACGCTTTAGATGCAAGCATTGATGTTATAGAGGTCGATTCACCGATTGCAGCTCTAGAGAAAATGGGGCAAACTTTCAATGAAAAGCAGACAAAGACAATATGAAAAGTAACAGAAAGAGTAATCAGGGCTAAAAGTGATATTGAGAAGAATAAAGGACATTAAAGAGGATTCTGAAGTGGATGAAAAGGAAAAAAGTAGGAAGATTGCCAAAGAGGAGGATAAGCTTACCATTATGCATCCTGAACTGCAAAAGGGAACAGACTCTTTAAGGAAAGCTTGTTGTATAAAGATTGTACAACTTCAAAAGTTATTGCAAACAATTGATATACCTGAAAATAGTGACAACGGAAATGAAAGTGATGTGTCTGCCTCTAGCATTTTTGAAGACATTCTAGACCAAGGCTAAGGTGAAAACGGAAAGCATAATAGAGACCAGGAAGAGGATGAGGATGAAGAATTTAACAAAACTTTAAATAAAAAAATATTGTGTATTCTGTATGTGCTTGTTCTTAGTGATCTTGGTTCATTGGCAATTTTTTTTTAACACGAATTGGTTGACCGTTATGGAATAACCGTTTCACAAATGATATCGGATATGTTCCTTACGTCGTAACTACAAACCCCTTCCCTTTCACGATTTTGACCTACCGAGTTAGACTTTTTACCGGATTTGTAATCACATAAGCAACACGACAGGTGCCGCATGTGGAGCAGGATCTGCTTACCCTTCCAGAGCACCTGAGATCACCCCTAGTTTTTGGTGGGGTTCGTGTTGTTTTTTCTTTAGTTTTCTATGTTGTGTCATGTGTACTATTGTTTTTCTATTTGTCTTTTTCATTTTTAGCCATGACGTTGACAGTTTGTTTTAGATTTACGATTTTGACTGTCCCTTTGGTATCTTTCCTCCCTCTTTTATATATTAATAAAATAAGACATTGTTATGATTTTATGGTTCTTGTACTGACTGAAATTAAATGCATGCGATTTTTTAGAATGGAGATAATATGATCATCTGTCTGAACTTTTAATGTTTCATTTCAATATATGAATATAAAAAAGAAGATGTGGAATGATTGTCAAAGAGACTGTTGTACTCCCCACAAGAACCCAAAATGACACAGAAATTAACAACTATAGGTCAATGTACGTCCTTTAAAAATGAACAAAGCCCATACCGCATAGCCGGCTATAAAAGGCCCTTAAATGACATTGTAAAACAATTCAAACGAGAAAGCTAACGGCCTTTGATGCGACTGTCATACAAGTGAGAGGTTTAGCTAGCTATAAAACCAGGTTCAATCCACCATTTTCTACATTAGAAAATGCCTGTACCAAGTCAGGAATATGACAGTTGTTATCCATTCGTTTGATGTGTTTGGACTTTTGATTTTGCCTTTTGATTTTTGATTTTCCTTTTTGAATTTTCCTCGGAGTTCAGTATTTTTGTGTTTTTACTTTTTACTTATTTTCAAAAATGAACATTGATTGATTGATTGATTGTTGGTTGCTTAACGTCCAGTGGCAAATATCTCATGCATATTCAGGACGAGAACAAGTTCACAATAGATACAATAGGTAGGTTGTTGTAATAGAGGCCATCTAGGATGATGGTCGGGGAAATTTGGACTGCCACTGGAAAATGACGGTATATTGGATAGGGACAGAAATTTTGCCTTGCAACAGGCCACCTACGAACCCCTCAAAGAGTTGTTGCAAGGGTTCTTAACGTGCAAAGAGCGTGGCACTCTCTTTACACGAGGCATCGGATTTAACGTCCCCTTCTGACGGACGTGACTGCGAACTTGATACATCCCGCACAGCCAAACGGACGCCACACTTCAGCAAGCGTTTTACTGCCGGTCGGGAGAAGACCAAGTGACCATATTTCTATACCCCAGTCACCCTTGAACAAAAATCAAACATATGTTATACATAAACAAACGACAACCACTGAATTATTGTTTTATGTGTTTATGTAATGGGGACCTGGATTGGTATAAAAAATATTCTTATTCTTTTTATTAAATTTACTGATATAAAATCAATTTTTTAATGCTCAATATTGAGACATTATGTTTTTCATACTGTGTATCTGTTAGTCCGTCTGTCTGATTGTCTCGCTTCAGGATAAGCTAAGTACACATGTTTCTTATATGCTTATGATATGATCTTTCTTATATTAATGCCAAATATTAGTTTTGATCCCAATTTCAAGGTCCACTGAACATAGCAAATGATAGTGTAAGGTTTTTTGAGTGATATTAGATAATGATAGTGTAAGCAGGCTACAGTATTTCTTTTTCTTGAAAATTAATCTTTCTGTACATTGCTCTTATTCGAGCAGAAGTAGTTGTTTGAGGGGCCTTCTTAAGCTTTCATTCCCTGCAGTGACAATAAATTTATCATTATATCAAACAGAAGCAAAAAAAGATACAAAAGAATATTCAAACTTTTCAGTCGAAAATGAATAATGCCATGCCAAAATGAAGACAACAGACAAACAACAGTACATAAAACATAACATGTATTAAAGCTATAGACTGACACATAACACAACAAATTCTGGGATCATTTTATCGCATGTGCTTTGGAAGTGTGGGCCGATCTTGCTCAACATGTGGCACCAGAAAATAATACTTGTACTAGTATGCGTAGTAACTAATTATAGGGATCAACAGCTGATTTAACAAGATGATATTTGTTCATACTTGGACGTGTATACACTTCATTTTAAACATTAAAAAGGTATCAATAAAAATTAATTTAAGCATAGTCATTTCTGTATTAGTCAGTAATGAAATTTCAATGGAAGACAGATAGCTACTTATTGCACTCTTTTCAATTAAAATACTAAGTGTATGCATGTGTACCAAGGGCTGATAAGCTAATAGTAAATTCACTATTTAATGATCTATTATATATTAAGGGTTAAAAATACATATCATTAGGTATCAACATATATATATATATTTCCTAGTAATTCAGCAACCATGTTCGTCAAAGTTTCACAAGATTACTAGTACTCGTTAAAACGTAATACTAAAAATAAATTAAAGAATGAAAGTTTATATACATAATATCTTAAATTATGTTATATGAATTTAAGGCGCAATTACTACATAAGTTAGCCGCCTTCCAAAACCAATAACAACAACAACAAGGTATCAATTTTTTTTATTATATTGATTGATTGATTGTTGGTTGCTTAACGTCCAGTGGCAAATATTTCATGCATATTCAGGACGAGAACAAGTTCACAATAAATACAATAGGTAGGTTGTTGTAATAGAGGCCATCTAGGATGATGGTAGGGGAAATTTGGACTGCCACTGGAAAATGAGGGTATATTGGATAGGGACAGAAATTTGGCCTTGCAACAGGCCACCTACGGACCCCTCAAAGAGTTGTTGCAAGGGTTCTTAACGTGCAAAGAGCGTGGCACTCTCTTTACACGAGGCATCGGATTTAACGTCCCCTTCTGACGGACGTGACTGCGAACTTGATACATCCCGCACAGCCAAACGGACGCCCCACTTCAGCAAGCGTTTTACTGCCGGTCGGGAGAAGACCAAGTGACTATATTTCTATACCCCAGTCACCCTTGGGGTGTTTTATTATATCATAAGTATCTTAAACTAATCAGATAGCATCATGTCAGTATTTGTGTTTGATGTGTTAGCAAAGGTCTTAAATGCATCAAGTATTTGTCAAGCCAAATTATCTCTGATTTGATCTTCCGCTGTGGTATAATATACCACTGAGAGATGCTAGTCATATGGGCTATTAATCCAATTATTTTGACATTTGCACTATAAGACTTATACATTCATGAAACTATTCAAGATAAAAATTACCAAAAGAAACTTTGTAGTTTCAAAAGCAATTGTAATCTAACTGATTTAAGTTTTTCATTTAAACATTGATTTTTTTAAGTCCTGAAAGACAAATCACAAAGTGGTTAACAAATTAGCAGAAAATTGCAAAACTTTAACAGTAACTTTATTTATTCAATTTATTCAGTCTATTTGCAATTTTGTTTTACACTACGTTTTGATTGCTCCTGCTAAACAACTTTCAGAGTTGTGCTTTCTCCTTTAATTAGAAGTCTTTCGAGAAATTTATAAATAAAAGACCATTTAAATCTTGTGGGTTTCCCCATAGTCAAAAGCGGTATATAGATGCTTGTATGTTCTGCTTACATTCACTATATTTGAACTGCAGATAAATATGAACTGCAAATAATTTATTTCAATAAATCGTTGTCAAAGACTATCCCAGCACCCAAACTCCATAGATCATAAGGTGTTTCGAACATCTATTTAGACCAATTAGAATTAACTAATTGACCATGGCCATGTCCATCGTCAGGAGCCCAAGCCATTGCATAGTGACACTTATTATAAAAATACTGTATTTTTTATCAGGGGCTCGACACCTCATGATCTGTCTGACTAATATTTTTCTATACTCTTTATCTACTTTACCTTGTTTATCAATTTAACTAACAAAGTATAGAATCTATTTTCATAGTCTGCAACATATTAATTATTCCGAGTTGCTGATGTTACTGTGTCTTTCAAGTTTTTATGCCTACGGAAAGCAGAGGTCTTTTATCAAATAACAGTTTTGCCTCTTCGTCATCCTTTAGTTTATCCCAGTGTTTTAAGATATTGTTCTTTATGTGTGATTTCTGTCTTGAAAACACTGTCCAGGAGAATACCAAGGGAGGTGTTAACAAACAGAAAAATCCCTCTGAAGGACCAAATTTTGAAAAAGAAGATGCTACCATGCAGGAATTTATTTCTTGCAGTGGAACTGTGATTAAGACAGAAGAAATTCCATCATTGTGAGAAATATCTTTTGACTTTAAAATGGATTGTGCGGATATTTCAAATGTTAATCCTGAAAAGGAAGGAATAGTCACGCAGTGTTTGGTGGAGTTGGAAAACAAACTCAGAAAGAAACACCACAGTGCACCTTAAAATACAGTCTTGGTAAGGTCGATTCGACAAAACTTCCAAGTTATATCAGACTAACAGTTAATTGCACACCATCATTGGACCAAGGTTCTAAATCGTTTTTTAACGAAAATCTGGATATCATTAAAAGTGAACTCTGTGAACAATTTCTAAATAGACATAATGAAATATGCGAGGAGCACCACAAGAGCTTGTTATCCAGCATATCCAACTTGCTTGAGGAAACAGAGCGAATGATAGGTCGTGGAAGTGCAGAAGAAGGCGCTTGTCTAAAAAGGTTGACATTCCTAGTAAAGGAAAAGAAAGAGATATGGAATGAACGATATCTGAGGGCTATTAGAAACATGTCTACACCTAGTACCGAGAAACCGGAAACTGAGGCAAATACTATATCTAAACTCCAGGATGAGTTACGAGAGTTGATCGGCTTCCTTGAACCATCCCATCGAGGACGAGGCGCACTTCGTTTTAATCGTGGAAGGGGGAGGGGAGGAAGAAGATTTCCCTCCTTTTAAGAGCTTGCTGCAAACTATGTGTACCAGGTGCTGATGAAAAGTCTGGTAATGGTTCATTATTTCGAGCAATATTGAGTGATAATAACAGATCTAAAGTTGACAACTTTTCATGGTCATCGTAATAATTTGCTTTTAGTTAAGGGTGCATCTGTGTTTTTTCACAAAGATAATATTTATAAATTTATTGATTTGTATTTTGAAAAAGAGAATAGAAATAATTTATTAGAAGCTGTTGCTAATTATGTTAAAAATCCAATGTATTTGGCTGGTTGTATAGCCTTTGGAATAGTAGACAAGTTATTTACTGGTCTTTTGTGGCGTATAAAAGAAAACGCAGATCACATATTAGATTTAAAGTTTTTTTTAGAGATTTATTCTCAAGATGCCTCTGATTTAGTTGAAGGAAAAATATTGTACAAAAAATTTACTAATATTGATGAAATTTTTGAGTGTTTGTTTGCTGTTGAAGACGAAGAACTCAATATTCTTACTTCTGAGGTCTTCAAATTATTTTATTGGACTTTCACTTGATTTTAGAGATACAGTTAAGTGACTGTCTTCCGGGAGGAATATTAAATGAAATACTGATGGTATTGATATAAATTTTAGAGAACATTAGTTCTGAAAGAGATTTTGCAAATTTAGACAGGCTCCAAAGGGGAAAACCAAATGCAAATTTAATAGCACTGGAAGGTATTATTTTGTTTGCTAACAACAAAACAGTAAAATGGTTAAATAATTTAGAAAATTGTGCATCACAAATTATTGAAGATGATATACATGTTGTCCCTGTGTCCCTGATATTTCTATCCTTATGTCAAAAAAAAACACAACTACTAACTGTTTTGATCATGTTTTCCATAACGAGATATGGCAGAAAGAGATAACAATGTAGATCTCGACTTCACAAACATTCCATCAGATCTTGTTGATTTCAGTTATTGCCGTTTTGTAGTAGAACTTAATGTCCTTGCCAAACAATTACGACTATGCACGAAGTACTGTACTCCTTTGCACCTGCATAACTCACTTGGAGTCGGCCCTCTTGGCTTGTCAGGAATTTTGTTTGTTCAGTGTACTGAATGTGGAAATGTTGACCGAATCAAATTGGGCCACACACACTATCGTACTGAAGTGAAGAGAGGAAATGGTATTTTTGATATAAATACTAAAGTGGCTATATGTACTTTAATATGTTACTCTATTATTATCTTTTCCAATTAAAAATGACTACCAAGTATTGCATTGAGCCAGTCATATGGAGACTTCCCCTGAAATAATCATGTGTATGTATATAGACTTAACTAATCGATCAGATCGGTATTCGAACACTTATCGATCATATTCGATTAGTACTCGATTGATGACTTGAAGTCGTCGATCAAGCTCTCTCAGGAAGATTTTGTAACACAAACCTAAATAGTTGTAATTAGAGAAATTCTCGTCTGTACTAGCCAAATTTCACAAATTTAATGTTTATAAAAATTTATATCATGAATGACGAATAATATGTTTTAAGGGTAATCAGTTATACTGCATGTTGCCATTATTACCATAGGAAAACACCAATGATGACCCTTAAATATATAGGTGCTCCTATCATTGGAGGGAACACTACACAGTTGCATACACACACATGGCCACGCTGGCGCTTACATTTGTCTCTCTATACGCAATTTCTGGTCGATTAGGACATGGCGCACATCTTTCCCAATCTGAAATTGCAGATTTTTTAACTTTTAAGACACGGCCATTCGTCTGGTTTAAAATGAATATTGACACTATGATACTACAAGTACTATTTTTAGTTACATAGCGTCAATATTAATTATTATCACATATTTTGTACTGATATGTACGTTTTTGCATGGCCAATAATAGCCGGAAGTCATGGCTGGTTATCAGCCCTCGGGGCCGATATCGATATCAGCCCTCGAAATCCATATCAAGCCCCGAGTTTAACTTCCGGTAACCTTTCAATCAAAGACTATTTGTAAACAAATTGAACACAATGAAAAGAAATTTAGAAAGTTAAGAATTTGTGCAACTGTGTTGTAGTGGAAAAAAAGTAAAAATCAACAGTGAAAATCACAAAAGTTCCCGTAAAACTATGACGTAGTCAAACAGAATTTAGAAAATATATGACGCGCCACACTGGAATGAGTAGCGATATAGGATTCTTCCTAAGCATTTTTTAACATTTGAAATGTAACTCTTTAAAGTCGTTTCATATTTGCAGTTCTTATTATTAATATATTTATTGTAAATTATAATTTGCTGTAAGCTATTTATTTTCTCTCGCTTGAAAATATGTGATAAATAGATTATTACATGTCATTTTCCATATGGTCCGTGGTATCAGCCCTAGACCCATATCAAGCCCTCTGGCTTGATATGGGAGTCTAGGGCTGATACCAGGGCCATATGGAAAATGCCATGTAATAATCTATAAATAAATATAGTTATGTCAGTCAATATGGCAAAATAGTAAAAAAATACAAAATATTATATATTGACTTAAATAAACTAATGAGAAACAAGAAAAAACAAAACTATATGTAATATTGCCCTTTATCATATGTTAAGTAGTTAATACAGTAGTTTTGCATATTTGATAAATAGCCTGCTGTTTAATCCATATCGCGCAACTTTAATGCGCACCCTTTATCGCATACCCTTTATCACACTCCTACCCTTTATCATATGTTTAGTAATAAATACAGTAGTTTTGCATATGTGATAAATAGCCTGCTGTTTAATCCATATCGCGCAACTTTGATGCGCACCCTTTATCGCATACCCTTTATCACACCCCTACCCTTTATCGCATACCCTTTATCACACCCCTACCCTTTATCGCATACCCTTTATCACACCCCTACTTTTTTTTTTTTTTCATAAAGTCAGTTTTGGTTGTTTTTTTTTTTGCTTAAGAAAAATTTTCCTCAAAATAGGTAATTTTTTTGAATGACGTCATTGTTTGGTATGTGACGTCACGAACGTCGAGTTTTCATATTGTATGTGACGTCACGAACGTCAAGTTTTCATATTTTTTGGCACACTATTAATAAATGCAACTATGAAAAATACAAAACACACAAATTAATACAATAATAAACAAAATATTTTTAAAACAACAGCACGCAAATTGTAAGGTAACCCAGGTGCTTCGGATAAGTAATTGAGCAGTTCTTTTAAGGCCTTTGTAACAAGACAAAAGTAGAACTGAAGGTAACCCAGTGCTATGGATCAGAAAACAGTTCATATAATATAATACTCTTCTGTTGAAATATATGATAAAGTGTATAATACATGGCAAAATCCGTATCACATGCCGTATCATCCTCGACCAATATCATCCCTCGGGCCTAAAGGCCCTTGGGCTGATATTGATGTCTCGGGATGATACGACACATGATACGGATTTTGCCATGTATTATTCTCTATATAAACAGCTGCCCCTTACACAAAAAAGAAATGTGTATACTGGCTAATCTGTGTGGGTACTCGAAAGAAAATGTTTGACAATGTTCAGCAAAGGATCGATCAATTAACCTAAATGTTTATGACACTGCTGTTTCCATATTTTGTAGTCTTCAAACCTAATGATTCGGATACAAATTATTACTGAAACTGAAAAAGGAAAGAGCAGTACCATGCCTATGTAATAGAAAACGTCAATACAAACGTTAGTCCTATGTATTATCCGGAAAATGTCTTGGTAAAATGAAACCAGATGGCTTCTACATAATAACAAACGCCAATAAAGGAAGTGCTATCAATGTTAGCCAATACTCAAAGGTAAATAATATATATTAGTGACGTTTAAAAACTGTGAAGCCCGAATCAACCAGTATTGTAACAGTAAATTAAGTCTATCCTTGTGCCCAAAAATAAAATTCAAATTTATATTGGGTTGATTATTGGTATAATGAAAGTTAACCAAGATGGCTTAAGTTATGTTTTGTTCTGCTCTACTCATATTTGCAGAAATTGCAGGCTTTGGACTTGTTGGTATGTGGGTCAACTATGACGAGTTGCAGATCCAAGTTTCGTTCTAATATATTGCGGGCTTTGAGCTGATAAATTGTTTGAATACAATTGAAGACTTTTTTTCTTAACCCTTTCAGATATTGGGTTGTTTTTTTGGTATGCGAGTTAACCATGATGACTTTTTTTGTGTTGCTGATAGTTTTTTTCTGTCTAACTATGCTGATTTTTTCATACCATTTTAACATCTGATAATTTCTGCAGTACATCCACACGCATCCTGTTTCCCAGTCAGGGATATAACTCTATCGGCTTATTACAGAAAAATAGCATACATTTGTTATTGTGGACAAAAATATCAAAAGAACTGTGATCACATATGTATGTTACATAGGGACATTATACATATATCATCAGTTTAGCTAAAATGTATTCAAGTTCTATTGATATTTCTATTGTCTTTATCTATACTTAACTATAGAAAGATACAACAGTTATATGCATAGCAGAGTTGGAACACTTGAAAGATTTTATTATCTGTTCAGATGTTGTTAAAGATTTGGCCTTTTGGTATGAAAACTATGAAGCTTACAACTGGAAAATAGTTGCTGTGTCAAATTTGATTCGAAGCCTTGCACCTTCATCTCTTGTTAATCAGTTCATTTAGTTTTGTGATTCATAAAATGTTGGTCATATAGATAATTTAGGTTGTGAACAGTGTATTGACTTGACAGACTTTTAAGCTCTAACACAGAATGGTACATGGGACAATAAAGATTCCATTGTATTCCAGGTAGTTTAAATCACCTTATTTTCATTTCCTTAACTAAATGGAGAAGTAAACATAGGAATTTCAAATTGTTTTAGCAGCTTATTATCCAATACTGTGGTCCAAACTATTACATTTAAGTACAAAACATTGCCATCATAAAAATGCAGTAACCGCCCTTGATAGACATGAAATGACATCAGTGAATTGCTTTGAGGTTATTTGTAAAAGAACATGTATGTAAGGGCTTGGGTTGTTGAATTGTATTTAAAAAGAAAGACTTTTTATTGAAAAAAAAATCTTCTTGTGTGAAATGCACTTTTAATGATGACATCGTAACTCGAAACAATAGTAAAATACTAATCAATAAACAAAATAGCTTTAGAGAAGTGTAACAAGAATTTGTTGTCAACAATGTTGACACTTATAGCTGATCAGGTTAAAAAAGGAGGTATACAAACAGAATGTCACAGGACATAAAGTTACAAATTTGGTAGGACAATTGATTGATTGATTGTTGGTTGCTTAACGTCCAGTGGCAAATATTTCATGCATATTCAGGACGAGAACAAGTTCACAATAAATACAATAGGTAGGTTGTTGTAATAGAGGCCATCTAGGACAAGAAGTCACCAATAATTTGTTGATAATTCTGTAAATATACACGATAATTATCTTAAATTTAAAACCAATTGTTCAGAGAACCATTGATGGTCTTTCCACCAGTGAAGAACCTTTTTTAAATGAAAATATTAAATTTCTTTTTAAATGTCAATTTTAGCGTCAAATGACAGCTTATTGAACGCTCATTCCAAATATATATGGTTTCAAAACAAATGTTATGTATAAGAAACTGTTGAGCGCCATAACACTGACAACACTGCTTTTTATGATTTTTTCATGCATACTTTAAACGACAAATTTATTTTCCATTACCTGTGAAAAAAAATTATAATTATCACTTCATGTCTTCTAACTTGCTGTCCTGTATGATTTTAACACGATCAACTAAAAAAACGATCTTTAAAGATACAGTCATTTAAGAATTGATTGTTCTTTTTTGTAAAAGAAGCATTCAATATTTATAATTACATTTTTAAACGACCCCCAAAAATTTGGGATCGTATAATGGTATGATGTCGTCTACGTCGTCGTTCAAAGACTCAATGGTTTCCGGATAATAACTTCAGTTGAATCAGTACTTAGGAACACTGTAAATAACACCGTGACAGTTGTTTATTTTAATTTATTTCTTCTTAGAGGGCCCTGTGTTCAGTTAGGGTGTCTTCAATATTTTGGTACGGAGACATTCTGCTATTGATGGTTTGTAAATTCTTGCGTAATTTCACCTGTACCTGAGACCTCCAAGTATTTAATGGTATCAATGATCATTTTTATTTGGTTTGTTCTTGCTATCTTGCTTATCAAGTCCCATAATCTAACACTAAGATGGCATTTCAATGTTCTAGATCAATAACATTCATTTAGGGTGACTGGGGAATAGAAATATGGTCAATGGTCACTTGTTCTCTCCATACCGGCAGTAAAAGCGGGGCGTCCGTTTGGCTGTGCGGGATGTATCAAGTTCGCAGTCACGTCCGGTCAGAATGGGTGGGGACGTTAAATCCGATAGATTCATTGGATCTTTTTAAGGTAGTGAAATAGTTTGAACTTTTACTTGAATATTTTTCTTGAGCTTTATTAATCCCCCCCCCCCCCACGCATACACAATGGGTGACTGGGGAATAGGAATATGGTCACTTGATCTTCTCCCGACCGGCAGTAAAATGCTTGCCGAAGTGGGGCATCCGTTTGACTGTGCGGGATGTATTCAGTTCGCAGTCACGTCCTGTCAGAATGGGGACATTAACTCAGATGTCTCGTGTAAAGAGAATGCCACGCTCTGTGCACGCTAAGAATCTTTGCAACAACTATTTGATGGCCCGAAGGTGGGATGTGGCAAGGCAAAATTTCTGTTCCTATCCAATATACCCTCGTAATCCAGTGGCAGTCCAAAATTCCCCGACCATCATCCCAAATGGCCTCTATTATGTATGAAATATTTGCCACTGGACGTTAAGCAACCAACAATCAATATATTATTTACCATTAACACCAAAATGTCAGTTGCAACTATCCAGAAGAGAAATATTTCGGAAGAAAAAAGGTAAGGTTTAATTTAAAATCACCCCCCCCCCCCCCCCCCCCATTTATAATGAAAATGTTTATAACTCCATAGTCAGTATACATGATGTTATGCGTACTCTACAGGAACAACAACAGGATATGTTTATAGTATGCTGATTTCATTAGAATGACGCTATCTAAAAGCTATGCATTTATTAATCGTTTGTTTAGGATTTGTATTGTAAGTAAGTAAATGCATGAACACTTTATTGGAAAATGACAAAATGAAATAACATACATATGTGAATTCCACTAAAACAGATAAATAAAAAAATCAATAATCAGTAATGCTATAAACTTTGAATATATATGACTGGATACTCAAAATCCTGTGTTACAGTTTGAAAGCGTAGTTAATAGTGCAATGTATTACATGAAAATTTGAAGTCACCATTGTCAAGTTAGCAGATTGTAATGTATCAAGTTTTAAATTGTCTGCTGTTGTTACCATGTATGTTTAAATGGAGGAGCTATTAATTATATAAACTTGTTAGACCAATTGGTCTTACCAGTTGTATCTGTAAAACACTCGGACAGATGGTCAATCGCCTGGAATCGAATATGATATTAACCCCAAAGGTGACTGGGGTATAGAAATATGGTAAAACGGAAGCCGAAGTGGGGCGTCCGTAGCAACAATTATTTGATGGCCCGAAGGTGGGCTGTTGCAAGGCAAAATTTCTGTCCCTATCCAATAGACCCATTATAGTGGCAGTCCAAATTTCTTTGACCATCATCCCAGATAACCTCTATTGTATCAACCTACCTATTGTATTTATTGTGAACTTGTTCTCGTCCTGAATATGCATGTACTATTTGCCACTGGACGTTAAGCAATCAACAATCAATGAATTAAATAGGATATTAGCCAATATCCAGTGTGAATTCTAGACAAGGTCACAATAGTCTTGATAATCTTGTTCCGATTCGAATCGTTTGTCTGCTATAGTTTTGCGAAACTTGAACATGTGGTTTCGGTCTTGAAAAGGCCTTTGGCACTGCATGGACGTTTGGCATTTTAAAAGTTCTGAATAATATGGGTTTTGATTAATAAGCTGCAAGACTTCCCCGTTAATGTCCATACCATTTGATATTAAATGGAGTTTGATACTTTTGTTAAGATTTTCTAAACTTTCATCTGAGAATGCACATGAATCTCTCTACTGTCAATATTGTTCGTAATGAAAGTTAATGTTCTGCATTGTTTGCTGGATTCTTTCTTCTGGAGGATGTTCGAGGTTGAAGATCCCTGTGTGTTTTATGGATCATTTAGTATGAGTATTAAAACCACAGGTAGGTGACTGGTTTGTTTTGTTCTCACTAAATGATTATGACTTTTTTTTCATTCTCTCAGTGCCAAATCAATTCGTGAAGAAAAACACAATAAAGGATCCATCTATGCATACATTGTACCGATAAGAACATTCGCATTTGACTCATTGATTGTACCACAAATTAATGATTGATCAAAAGTTCTCGAGACATCTATATATATACAATTTACTCTTGCTGACTTGCTTGTTAGGTTCCTGTTTCTTTTTCAACTGAACTGATAAGTTTGCCTTTGAATTTAAAGCCTAATGTTTGAGACAATACCCAATCAAAACCAAGGAGTAAACAAATTCACAAAAAAACCAAAGGACATTTTACATCAACAGTTTTAAATGATAAATGAGAAACATTACGAGCTCTACTAAAAATGGGTAAGCATTTCCTGATATAAAATAAAATATGTATAAATAAAATATCGGGCGTTGTCCTCTTATTATAATGTCAAACTAAATTCGCTTTAGTCCAAACTCGGGTTTACGTAATTATTAAGTTAAATGTTTCTCCCATTTTTCATGTAAGTAGTATGGCAACTTTTTTACAAGGTGTGTCGATTTTCAGAGTATTCTAGGATTCTTGCTGCATCATTAGTCTGAAGTTTTGAAATTATATACCCTGTAATGTAGTATAACACTAATTGATCTGAATTTGTCATTGTGCTATCTAGGTTGGTTGCATTTTTTTAGTACAGCTGTGCACGATTTTCACTACAGACTTCAGTAGGGCATCTTGTAACACAGATAAAAGTAGCGGAAAGTTCATCCTCACATTCAATGTTCACAAATTCAGCTGACACAATGGCAGATATCTTAGATTGGAATACATTATCAACTGTTATATTATAAAAATATGAGAAAAGTTTCTCAGATGTGTTTAAATCTGTATTGCAATCGGACTCGACTTTTTCAAACAAGTTAACGAAAATAGGTGATAGTTCTTCTGACAATTGTGCGTTTGCCTGTTGACTTGTTGCGTAATATAATGTAATTGCCAGAATACCATTCCCATGCTTAGAACGGCTACTGTTCCGGAAAGGACTGTTCATTATGTTTACCAAAGCTTCTTGATATGACATTTCAAAGATCTTAGTTAATTCTTCTAGGGTCATACTAAAATATGTTTTATTGTTGTATTTTTCTGTAATCTATATATATCTTTTGTGTGCTCTGAAACTATAAAACCAGAAAAGTTTTAGTCTATTGTCTACATTTTATAATATAGTGATTTTCCAGTCCATCTTGTTTTCGAACTTCTTCACAATTTCAGCATACAAATGCTTCAAAGGGGGGATATTCTCACTTTTTTTGTTCCTTCTTTTACCTGAATGATTGTTTTTATTTGTATTTGAGTATTTCTGAGAGTTAAGTAACGTGTGTAAGCCATCTTTTTTTATTCATCTTTTCTAATCAAAATCCACGGGCAATTGTGGTGAATCGTTGTCATGTTTTTTAACCTTGGTTCAATTCGGAGAAATATTGTTTTTAAAAGTGCTTATTCAGAAATAGCCAAACAACTAAAGGGTCTATGCATTTTCTAGAAAGATGAAGTTTTGGTCCAACAGCAGACCAATGATGAAGAAACTGTGAGTCTGTTAATGCAGACTGCTGCCGTCACATGCAAATCATTAAAAGAAAAAGTAAAAGATCATTAATCTGCTGGAAAATTTGAAAATGTTACAGCAGAGGTACAAATGCAAATGAATTCAGTCATTTCGCACAACAAATTACCTGAGTGGGTATTTGAATACCTTGATTTGGCTCCGAAAACACAGACTAAACTCGACAAGACTAGCCAAAATTAAACAAAACATCAGAGTGGCTCCACTAAAAAGGTGAACTAGAGTTAAAAAAAAAACCTCAGGGGCTCTGGAAGTCAAGGCCAGAAATAGAAATGAAACTTCAACAGAAGTCAAAAACGCAGAAAAGAAAAATGCTGAATAGTCAAGAAAGTTTCTCTTTGCAGGAGCTATTTTTCAATAGCTTGTGAAAAGTCTTCTTGCAGGAGATCTTTCCACCACTGATTGTCGTTTCTATGACAGTTCGCATTATCGAAAAGATATACCATAGCTCTTAACAACCTTAATCTTTTAACGACTCTCCGTAGACAAAAAGAAGACTACTGGATTAGACAATTGGGAACAGCAACACCGTATGGCTGCAATGACTAAATTGATGGTATAGGTATTCTATTTAGTCCTTCGTGTAACTCGGTGAATGTGATGAATATTTTGAACTAGACTCCTCGACGTAGACGCAGTCATGGTCATTATACATCACCTTCTCTGCATGATGTCTCTATTAATGACTTGCTGCCATTCATACAAAAACCGTTAGGTATTCATCACATTCGCACGGAACTTTATTCATTACCCCTTTCAGAACTTCATTCTTTGTTCAATTTATGTTTGGAATCCACTGTTACAAACCCTCGTTCAAACCGATATAATCTTCAAGCTATAATTTCGGATATTGCAAGTCACAGACTTTTCAAGCCAGTTCGCATTGGAAAAGATGCAAAAGAGAAAATATCTAAATCTTTCCTTTGCCAACAAAGGTCTCGATACCGTCAACCTAGGCAATATCCTTAATCCTAAATTAGTTCAATCGAAAATACCTCCTTATTTCAAAGACCAGTCTGTACCAATAATTCTTATACCTAACTAACACTACTGGACGAAAAAACAACTGTCCATACCAGTAACAGTCATTGTACGACTATTTTAGTCTGTGGAAGACTGAAGAAGACTGTCAAATCAACCTTATTTCGTTGTTACAGTTAAATTATGTCTGTCCCAACACTTTTATGGGTTGTGAAAAACATTAAATGCTATCAACAGTAATTTTAGGACTGTTGCAGTGGTTTACGGCGTTGTCACAGCCAAATACTATTTATAACAGTCTTTCTAAAAGTTGTGGCAGTTGTATAATGTTTGTCCCAACCTTTTTATAGTTGGGACAGTTGAAATTTGTTTGTGTCAACTTTTCAGACGTTTAAGCAGTCAAAAAATGTTTGTTACAATGTTTTTAGAGTTGTAACAGTCGTAAAATGTTTGTTACAACTTTTTAAAGGTTGTTACAGTCATTAAATGTTCATTACAACTTTTAAAAGGTTGCCACAGTCGTAAAATGTTTAAAACAAACATTCCATGGGTTGTTACAGTCGGTAAATATGTAATACAAATATTTTAGTGTGACGGTTGCGAATGTTAAAACAATGTGTACACGTCTAAGGTGCACCTTCTCAAAGTTTGATACAGGATAAATGGATAAATGTATTTTATTTAAGTGTCACGTATTGGTGATACAGTTGTGAAATTTCCCATAATTTATATGATCCCTCATCTTATGTTGTTGTTGTTTGTTTTTTTTTTTAAATTGCGATCGTTCTATGTCTTTTGTCGTATTCCGTTTATGGCATTATAATTATGTCTGTTCATTTGTGGCGGACTTGTGCGTTTGACGGTTTATCTTTATTTTTTATTCAGACTATTCAAGAGTCCTTTTATAACTTGTTTTATACCAAAAGCCTTCGTTTAAAAATAGAATTAAAATATTATTGCAGAAGATTGATTTAATTGTCTTAATTTCAAATTGCTACGTCGGGGTAGTCCTGAAGTAAATTTAAAAGAATATGACTAAGTTACATATATCATACAGAATAATAAAGCTGATTAATTTTAATTGCTATCCATTAGGGACATTTCCCGACGATAATAAATCAAATCTGTCAAGTTTTATTAAAAACGGAAATCTTATTCTTCACCCGTAAACGATTTGACGGTTATTGTACCCTTGTCGGCAGAAATAGCGGGTCTGCAAACTTTACAAAAAATCGTAGACATGCCATGGTAGATATGTAGAAGGGAAACTACATACAATATAACGGATGACCTGGAAATTTCAATCGGTGAGTATAAATGAACAATATTTTAAAGCATGTCTATCAGAATAATCATGGATCCACGATTTTGAAGCGAAAATGTGCACATTTCGTGCCTACCCTCATGCTTCAGGTATGAATCGACGTTCTATATCGGTTTCTCTATATCACCTCACTCGTGCATATTACACATCTTTCTATGTATATATATAGTAGCATGTTCAAAAGCAAAGTAAGAATTTGGGCTTGTAAAAATTGTTCCCGGGATTGTAACCCCCCTTTTTTTGGAAGATCAATAGTCCAAATAATTATGACGTCTTGAAAGGCTATTATAATTTTTTTCTTTGACGCCTTACTTCGACACAAGACGTCATAATTATTTGGACTAGAAGATCAATTGCATTTGAAAGGGTACATTTAGTTTGACCCCCCCCCCCCCCTTTATCCTGGGTTGGGACCCCTTTTTTAAATGGCTGGATCCACCCGTGTTCATCGTCTTACTGTGTTAAACCCTACATGATGATGTGGGGCATTCACAATGGTTTTAATTTTGCCGGATGGCCTTATACTACAAAACCTATATTTATATTGTATATAAAAAAGAAGATGTGGCATGATTGCCAATGAGACAACTGTCCACAAGAGACCAGGATGACACAGCCATTAACAACTATAGGTCACCATATGGCCTTCAACAATGAGCAAAGTCCATACCGCATAGTCAGCTATAAAAGGCCCCGATAAGACAATGAAAAACAATTCAAACTAGAAAACTAACAGCCTTATTTATATAAAAAAAATGAAGGAAAAACAAATATGTAACACATTAACGAACGACAACCACTGAATTACAGGCTCCTGTCCTGACTTGTATGTTAATGTATTTAAAACTGCATGACTCATCCTAAATTTGCTTGAAATATTTCTAACTGGATTTTTTTTAAATTGAGAAAATTCAAGTTGAATATTATGACAAAGTAAATATTTATGTGTAAAATTTGAAACTAGCATGTTTGAGTATATTTTTTAAATAATTTCTGAGTCATGATTAACAAAACATGGATATATTTTATAATTCTAAAGCATGTCTTATATTATCAATCAAAAGAACTATTAATCAAATCAGTGTGACCTTAACTTTTTATTTTCATGTGAACTCTGTCAGTTTAACTTTTTATATAACATTTGCCGGGTTAGCATGGTTAGTCAAAATTCAATTATGCCTTTTAACTTGTTTTGGTCTTGGGGCTGCTGTCTCTTTTGCATATATATATATATACCAATCATCTGCTTTTAAACATATTTCAAGTGTCTTTTAATTTATTCCACTGTTAAAGGACTTTCCATTCAACAGTCATATTTTTCTACATGTGTTAAATTGTGCTTTGACTACTTCATTGTTTGGTTGCTGTATCATTGATATATACATGTATATTTCACATCTCCTTTCATCATGTATAATCACATCTGATTTCAGATACATGTATTTTGTCTTTTCCAAATTACTAAAATATTTTATTTATATTTAATTTCATATGTTGAAACATTCAGTACGTCATGTATGTGGGAGGATACAAAAAATCTATCTGTAAGCATATTATGTTATGTAAACATGGCCTAAACTTAAGCATTTTATGAATTTTATAGATATTGAATTACAAAAATTAACTTAATTAACTACATGGTATGTCTCACATGGAAGTAATATTTAAATATTACTTCCATGCTCAGATCAATTTGGTTTAAAACATACTAAACATGTTTTACATGTTTAATTTAACTTCAAAATAAATAATTTTAAAAATATATTTACTGAGCCTGAATTCATGACCATGTAAATGTGATATTACAAAAGGTAATAATCAGGATGTTAACACTGAAAAGTTATATGTAATAAACAGATTAAGACACAACAGTTTCATGAGTTTATTGCCTTGAGGGATGAAAATTAAAATGTCATAGGTATTGAAGATGATTTTATATAATGATATTAATAAATTTTAAATGTCCTTTTCAAATTGTGGATAAATTTATAATTGAAAGTAATTTAAAATTATGAAAAATATGAAACAACAGGATATAATCTTTTATTTTGGATATTATATTAAAAGTTTTAAAAGTTTATCTAACATGTCTAAGTCATGCAGCCAAGTATTGATTTATCAACATAAAAATGGGTAAATAACTAATATAAAATAAAGAAAATATATTGTCTGGTTAAATAAACTACAAAGCATTATTTAATACAAGCTGTAATTAGTAAAAAGTATACTGGGTAACATTTAAGATGTCAAATTAAACTCAAAGTTTACTGCTAATCATAAGAAGGAAATACTAGCTTGTTTAGGTAGCTAAAAATGTTTAAATTAAAGAAAGGGTTAACCTTTGAACAAAGATTCTACATTTCATGATTCACATAAAAAAAAAGGTTTATTCATTCATGACACAAAATGACAGTCAACAGTGCATTTTTTTTTGTCATCTTTGTAGTATTTATTTCCTATTAAAATGATCCAAAGAAATCACCTGTTATGTTTTACAGTGAAATAACTTTGTCTGGCTTTAAATAATTGATTAAAACAATCTTGTATAGTGCTAGCCTCAATTAAACAGCAACCCTTCAATGAAGTGACACACTTAAGAAAACATTAATGTAGAAAGAGAGAACATGTTTTTTTGAAATAGAACCCCCAAAAAAGGGTTTTATTCTTCTTCTCATACAGGACATATAAATTCAATTGTATAAGTCTCATAAATTCATTTGTGTACATCATAGAACTTTGTTGTCAAAAAAATTATGATCTCTAGTATTTATACATGAGTATTATCTTCTATATAAATTTAAAGAATTATTAAGTAATAATAATCATGATACATGTAATTATACTATATTAGATAAGTTTCAATACTTTATTCTTAATTTATGTTTTTTCGTTTGTAGAATTCACATTGGTTTGAGCATGATTCCCTGCCAGATTATGAAGCCGGCAAAAAAAGGAAATACATATAGCATGTATAGGTGACACTAAGTATCTCGCATACCTGTAGCTGTAAATTGTGAAACAGTGGACTAATGGACTTATTGTTGTTGGAAATAACAAATAGGGCTTACAGCAATATGCCATGATGTTGTTGGGATTTCATATCAAATTGGACAAGAAGAAAATTGTGCATTGTACAAATAGCAAACTTACAATTTGAAAGAAAGACTACATTATTTGATGAAAGTGAATACCTTCGATAATTAATTTATTTGAAATTGAAATAATAATTTGGAATTGAGAGAATTCAAAGTTTTCTGGGAATATTAATATCATAGTGCATCATATTTGAATTCTATGAAATACCTTGGATAGTTATTCAAAAATAGCAAATTGGATTAATAAAAAAATCAGTTTCAGTGAATATCAATAGAGCATCATATCTGAATTCATGAATACCTTGGATAATAAATTTATATGAATTTGGATATTGAGAATATCTGGTTTGTGTGAAATTTATAGAAGTTAATGCTTGCATTCCTATTGTTAGCTATATGTACCACCAGGGGGTGTTACACAACCTTGATTACCCATGAGGGTCTGTCGTGGTCGGTCACTATTGGTGAGTGTCATGATGACGGAAGTTTTTAATGACCTTGACTGCATTTACAGCCCTTGCATGGACGTTGGTTGATGTCAAATGACTGCTTGCTGTACTTATATAAGAGTCGCGATCTGAATGTACATACAGTATATAAATATAATCTATCATCTAAATTAATGTTCATTCTGAAACTGGCATTTTATACTAGTCAAAAATATTAAACAATATATGTACTTCAAAGTATCATTTTATTGTTTTGCCTTCCACAAAAGTCATTTAAAGTTGATTGTATGCAGGACATAGGTATTACAATCTTGGGCTGATGACGTAAACTTTTTTATAAAGCTTTACATTTTAAAAGCTAAAAGAGCTGGATGCTTCTTATCTTGTCGGTATTCAGATAGCTAATATGTTATGAAGTTTCAGCCTGTCATTATATGTCCATTGTTTAGTGACTACTTGTAATAAAAAACAGTGAGATGCTCTCTTATACAAGTACATGTACATTTTGTAATTGGATAATTTTTTTGTATATACATGTATGATATAAAAAAAGAAGATGTGGTTACACTGGTATGATTGCCAATAAGCATGATGAGACGACTCTCCACAAGAGACCAAAATGATACAAAAATTAACAACTATACATGTAGGTCACTGTACTGTGTACAGCCTTCAACAATGAACAAAGCCCATACTGCATAGTCGGCTATAAAAGGCCCCGAAATGACAATGTAAAACAATTCATAGGAGAAATATGAGTATCTTGCAAGGTCTACTGGTCTATCAGGTTGAGCTGACCTGACCCTGACATTTCATGGATAAGTGATTAAGGATAATTTCAGTTTAGGCCAAAATAAATAATTGTGTGTCTCCTATTGTACTCTCCAAAAAATTAAGAACATTTTATTCTATTAAAAAATTTTGTTTTTAAAGTTCTAAACTTTTTTCTGTTAATGTACATTTGTACTGTGATAACATTTCCCATATTTGACAGATATTAAATACACTGTGCAGTCTTAGTCGTTTCAAAATGACATGTACATGTATGATGAATACATTGTTTCGGGTAGGCTAGAAACGGAGGTACATGTATGATCGAGAAACCAGAAACATGCAATAAATTTATTTTGGCCTAAATATTATACAGTACTCCAGTAGATCAACTTCATGTATATTTAATGTACATGTATAGACAGAATGGAACAATTGAGTCTATGTCATGTATGTCTGACTGGCAGGGTTCATCAGACATTGAGCTAAATGTCATGAGTTCATTGGTCAATGTTGAATTTTTGTGGTTTTGTCTATTTTTCAATGTTTCTCAGATGTGATATAAAAAAGAAGATGTGGTATGATTGCCAATGAGACAACTATCCACAAAAGACCAAAATGACACAGACATTAACAACTATAGGTCACTGTACGGCCTTCAACAATGAGCAAAGCCCATACTGCATAGTCAGCTATAAAAGGCCCCGATAAGACAATGTAAAACAATTCAAACGAGAAAACTAACGGCCTTATTTATGGGGAAAAAAATGAACGAAAAACAAATATGAAACACATAAACAAACGACAACCACTGAATATACAGGTTCCTGACTTGGGACAGGCACATACATAAATAATGTGGCGGGTTAAACATGTTAGCGGGATCCCAACCCTTCCCCTAACCTGGGACAGTGGTATAACAGTATAACATAAGAACGAACTATAAAAAAGTGATAAGCTCCATCATGTACATTGTACATGTATAGGATCACTATTTTTTTTGGCATATGACATGAATGTTAGGTGTACATGTTTGATTGGCCGGCTTTATCTAACAATCAGCACATTTTCATGGTTTTCATTAATTTGAATAAGGAGATGTGGTATGAATTTTGATGAGACAACCATCAACCATAGACCATGTAGACCAAGTGATGTGCTTGTTAGCTATATAATAGGTTACTCTACACCCTTCAACAATGATCAAAACTAATACTTCATAATGAGCACCCTATATAAAGGGTTCTGCCTTGCACGCAACACAGTCAATGTAAAAAAAAAACAGAAGAGAAGCCCTACAGTGATGATACATTTTGTAGTTTGATTTATATACAAAAGCTACATACAAACAAATATGATATACAGCAAGCAACAAAACACACTACATACATTGAAAAATAAACCTGTGTCAGGGTGGTGCAACTTTCATGTACAATTCTAGCATAAATGAAAAAATAATTAAAAAAACTGATATACACATGATAGTGTATCCAAAAAAAAAAATCATATGGAACCAAAATACCATAGATGTATATATGACTACCAACATAATAATCAATATTCATGATATTTAATAGATCAGTGTTAAAATATGTTAACACATGCAGAAGAATATCTCAAGAATGTTTTGAAGGACTTCACGAATGCCTACTCGAATCCAATCTATTAGAAAAATCAGTTATTACAGAAGAGTGTCTACCATGCACTTGCACTGCACTTTATACTAGAATTTCTTTTGACAAGCCTGCATACGTCCTTATCCATTTAAGGATTCTCTACCTTCACGAAACTTTAGAGGCGTTGGTTCAGCAGTCCTTCATTTATATTAGAATAGTATGATAGCAGAATATATCGACATGAACATATCATATGTATATATATCATGTATATAGAATGATATATTCAAATGGATGAAAATCATATACATTTAGCATGCATGTAACTGTATAAACAAATATACAAATATGTATATGTATATAACAACAAACCAGAGTAATATACTGATTTGTATCACTACAATGTAAAATAGTTATTACGGTGACGTAATTCCCTGTCATCTAATTTATTCATCGTCCATCGACGAACTTGTCTCAGAAAAAAATATATCTCTGTCATGTCTGTTCACATGGTACATTTACCTCACTTATACATGTAGGTTTATATATGTGATAAAACCCGGCGAAATATGAACTCGATGGTTAATATTTTTTGCGTCCATGTGGAGAGTTATTAATAAAGACATTTGAACCTCAAATATTATAAGACACCACTCGGTACAATAACAGTACAAAGTTGAGTAAATCTGACTAGACTATTAAAAAACCCGGTAAATAATATAAATTGAATTTAGATACAAGACATTAACGAATATTTCAGTGTTTTCCATAGCTACAAAAGATGCGTTGAAAGTTCAGCATAACCAGAGACATATGTGTATTTATGTCTGGCATAACTGATATTTTATTTGTATTTATAAATCAAAATTGTTAGAACCGAGTACGGTAACTTGTATACTTTTCAAATAGTCACAAGAACTTAAAAAACAAACAAATTTTTTCTAAAAGTGTCCATGTCGTATGAAATAAGCCCTCGGCAGTTTTCTACGGGGATAAGTTTGACAAGTGTGTATATTCCCGCTGGGTTTATAGTATATTGACCGTTATGAAGTTATTTGATTCGGAAATCTACGGGTATTGGAGGTAAAACCTTACATGCATGAATGATTTCACAACAAGGTTATAAAAATTAAAACGTTGTCATTATGATAATTTCGAAAAGTGTCTTATATGATATTATAAGATACATTTTTTTACAAATGAATTGAGACACCTTGTTCACCATTTGATTTTTATGTGGGGGGGGGGGGGGGGGGGGGGGCTAGGATGAAATTTGAAAAAAATAGGCAGGACAGGAGTTTTGAGTAAAAAAAAAGGCAGGATGAGACACTTTGCAAAAAAAAAGGCAGGATGACAATTTAGGTAAAAAAAGTCAGGATAAACTAATAAAAAAAAAAAGGCAGGACCGAATAGAGTGAAAAATAAAAAGGCAGGACAGAGATTACAACTAGACAAAAATAAAAAAGGCCTTTTAGACGTTTAAACAGTTAATGTACGACTGTTTCAACGTTTTGCGTGTTGTAACAGTTATTAAATAACTGTAACAACTTTCAAAAGGTTGCAACAGTCGTATTATAACCGTGACAACATTTTCGGCGTTTTAACAGTGTATTTATGACTGTTACAACGTTTTTCGAGTTGGGACAGTTGTAAACCAACTGTTACAACTTGAAATTAGTTGTATCAGTCCTTTAATGTTTGTGACAGCTATTTCTAGCGTTGTTGCAGTCGATTTATGTTGGAGACAAACACTTTAAAAGTTGGGACAGTCATAAAATAACTGAAACAGTAAAATTTTACAACTGTTACAACTTTAACAAACAATTACAGTCTTAGAACGACTGTTACTGGTATGGACAGTTGTTATTTCGTCCAGTAGTGTAACATAAAATATACTTTTCAAAGATATGCATAATGAAGTGCAAATATAGTTGAATTTGATAGGTATTGGAATATATGTTCAGTGCCCGTTATCGTTGTAACCAAGATCGTTTTTATAATAGAAAGATTATCTGATCAGAATCCGGGTCCGTCCACCCTGATTTCGGTTCGCCCTAGTTACTGTTCGCCCAAGTTTCGTTTCGCCCTGATTTTTATTTTTTATTAGTGTTGTGTTGTGTGTATTTAATTGAATATGTTGAAGTCAGTCTACAATTTCGCCGAATATTTACGATGTACTGTGTTGTATACAGCTAGCTGCTACTAGGTTATAAGTTCTTGCCAATTTCGCCGAATATTTACGATGTATTGTGTTGTCTACAGCTAGCTGCTACTAGGTTATAAGTTCTTGTAAATTATAAAACGTGTTGTTTTCCCTTTTTTCAGGACTACAAGATATTTTACTTCAAGGTATTGAGAACTAAGTTAGTATCTGTATGTAAATACGTTACTAGGAAATAAGTTTTTGTGAATTTCAGCACTACATTGTAGTTTTAAATGTAAAACAACTGAAGACTTAACTATTTGTATGTAATGGCATATGTTGAAATCTGTTTAAATTCACCGAATATTCATTTATGATGTATTACGTGTTGCTGTTATGTATAACAACTGAATACTAAGTTATTATGTTGTCTTTCTGCTACTAAGATAAGGTTCTGTGGATTCAAAAACTACAAAGTATTTGACATGAACAAAAGAAACTGAAGACCGATTTCGAACTGCACTTCGCACACATGTATTTCAAGCCTAAATGAATAATTGAAAGCACTAAATCGAATTACTTTTAGTAAAACAAATACCAAAAACACAGTCATACTGCTGTACATGGATCACTTGTTATTCACCATCACAATCTTATATACCAAATATTCAAACCAAGGTGTAACTTTCTGGTATATTAAAGAGCACTAAAACATACAAAGCCACTATCACACATCCTTTTACTTCACATTTACACACAGGATTTAATCAATAAAAGTTATGCACTAAATTTATACATAAAAGTGTTCAAAGTTCTAAGTGTTGTTCTAAAATTCTTTACCGCAGCGGCTGTACGTTGTCTAGTTGGTTGTCGTACGGCTTGCAGAGTATGCGATCACTTTCAAAAAGTGGGTTGTTGTGACGACATTGCCCATGTACTGGTCCCATGCCGTATGGATCTTCTCTTCTAGGACGGTGTACTTCTTATGGATATCACGATCTAGGTCGTCGGCACGGACACTGCAGTCGACGACTTCAGCTTCTGTCATAAGGTCTGGAATTAGGACGTAGAATGGAACACCTGCGTGCTTGGCTGCAGTGTTGATCCTGTTGTGCCATATATTGAAAAATAATAAATATGAAATTAAATATATAATTGCACAAAAGCAAAAATATACAATTATATAAAAAAGGCATAATTTGTAAGGTTATTTGTTATCTATCTCATTGACAAGGATACCACTTTATACTGTTATTTGTTATCTATCACATTAACAACAATACCACTTTATACAGTTCTAATTTCTGTTCAATGCATTAAAACGTAGAGCATACATGTTATTAGTAACCAATACCTATAAAATATCAGGTTTTTTTTACTACATTTGTAAATGTTTTTGTATAAATATGAAAAGTGACTATAAATATGCAATCCCTCAACGTCATTATTGGTGCGTACATGCACCAGTCTTCCTATAATTCCTGATGATAGTTGCAACAAAATTTTATATATTTATAAATTGAAACACTTACCAGTGCCACACAATCTATGCGGCCATCTTTCACATACTTTACATGATACTGCATGTTGACGAGGTCGGACCTCTCTGTCACAAGAAATACACATGTACACTTCCATAGTTTATAGAATAATGCACCGGTTCCATAATCCACTTCCATATATAACAAATTTGTCAAAACACACTGATTTCAAAGAAGCCAAGCTGCTAAAATAATTTCCCTTTCATGCCTAACAATTTGTACATCAGTGTTTTTACCCATCTAAGCTGACTATTTTATTTGAGAACAAGAATGTGTCCAAAGTACACGAATGCCCCACTCGCACTATCATTTTCGTCGTTTTTTTATATTTAGGTGTTACGGAAAGAAAATTTAATCATCGCCTTAATTAATTATATTTAATTTTGTACGATAATTTACGTTTAAAGTTGAATTCGTAACAAACTGGACATAAACATATTATAGTTAATTGCTATTAATAAGTATTGCAAAATGCATTTTAAATGTAATATCAGTATTTAGTTCTAATGTAATCTTAAATCAATCCTAGTTCTATCTTAAATTTGAATTATATTTCTTTATATGTGACGTCACGCTGTTTCTAAATTTCATAAATTTAAATGTGGCGTAATGTTTGTGGGGTTCGTGTTGTTTATTGGTCACCGCCTTCATTTATCAGATTTGATTTCGTTCAAAGTAATCAGTACGATATTTTACGTTTGGGGTTGGATTCATAACAAACCTGACATAGTTTTATAATATAGTTGATTGCTACCTCAGTTTTATATTAATAAGAATTAAAATGTGCTTTGTTGTTAAGTGCAATGTCAGTATTTAGTTCAAATATATAATCTTAAATTAATCCTAATTCTAATGACGTCATTTTTTCGTCATTTTTCATTTTTTGATGCTCTGTTTTACTAATTCTAATGACGTCATTTTTTCGTCATTTTTCAGTTTCAAATAGGACGTCACTTGGCGTAGAGGTTTAAACGTATTCGGATGTGTCTACTTTTGTGTTTCAAATGTCTGGTTATGTAAATGTATTTCAGTTGTTTCCTGTAATTAGTTAATACTTCAGCTTTATCATGTACATCTTTTGAATATTCATTTTATTAAATTTACTGTTTGCAAAAGTATAAATTACTCTAAATTATAGGGATTTTCTGGTAACTTAACGGAAAACCCTTGCCGTTTTTGGCACAACCTTTTTGATCTTTTGGTCCTCGATGCTGTTCAACTTTGTACTCGTTTCGGCTTTCAAACTTTTGTATCTGTGCGTCACACATAGGTCTTGTGTGGACAAAATACACTTCTGGCGTATTAAAATTTTGAACTTGTTGCCTTTTGTTGGCTGTTGTTCGTGTGATTCTTTGTCTATTGTGTTCTCCAATTTATTTATATTGTAGTCCTGTGTTGTCATTTTGATGTTATATTTCACATGGCCATAAAAGTGCGAGGTTTGGCATGCCACAAAACCAGGTTCAACCCACCATTTTTTCCTTTAAAAATGCCCTGTACCAAGTCAGGAATATGGTCATTGTTATATTATAGTTCGTTTCTGTGTGTATTACATTATAACGTTGTGTCGTTTGTTTTCTCTTATTTTTGAGTGTAAATTCACATTGCGATAAGACGTGTCACGGTACTTGTCTATCCCAAATTCATGTATTTGGTTTTGATGTTATATATATATGTTATATTTGTTATTCTCGTGGGATTTTGTCTATATGTGTTACATTTTAGTGTTATGTCGTTGTTCTCCTCTTATATTTAATGCGTTTCCCTCGGTTTTAGTTTGTTATCCCGATTTTGTTTTTTGTCCATGGATTTATGAGTTTTGAACAGCGGTATACTACTGTTGCCTTTATTTATTGTCGAATTATCGTCTGCTAGTAATTTCACATGAAGTGAAAAGCATGCGAAGTGTAAATTTCCGGTAAAGCGTCCTTAAAGTTTTAAAAAACAATCAATCTTTTAATTCAAAAGTGTTTTAATCACGGACGCTCCACTCCCATTAACATTTTCTATGTTCAGTGGACCATGAAATTAGGATAAAAATGTAATTTGGCATTTTACTTCTGATCTGTATATTTATGTAAATAACAAAAGCATATTCCTTCTTAAATAACAGATATAAATTAAGACTTGTTTGCGAAAATACAAGTTTGGAAGTCACAGCCTAATCCTAACAATGCTTCTTTATATATTTTACCTTTTGCTTTGTAACATGTTGCTTGTCCTTTCCTCTGTAGCACTTCTATCAGTCATGATTTTTTTAATTTTAGACATTATATTTAAATTAGGATTATCAGTACACACATCATTTATATCAGAAATCATATCATCTGTTGTTTTAGCATATGTTTCAGCACGGCCATCAGCAAGTTCTTGTAAACCAAGCGTATATGTAGTATTTGCATTTGACAGTTCAACGGCATAAAAATGTCTTCTTCCACTTTTAGTTGTGGCATCTCTGTGCATAGTGAGATTGTCATTTTCATTAAAAATTTCTGACATTTGTTCTTAAGCCAAAAAGTAGAGCAGAACTACAACTTGGGAGTTCACTATATTCAATATTGAACAGATTCAAAATATACTTTAAAATTGGTCCAATAAGTTCAACTCCAACCCCATGACTTCGCATAAAATAATAAATTTGTCGTATATGACTATCAAAAGGTCGACCTTGTGAACTGTCTATCGTTTTAAATTTCATTTTATCAACTATCTCATTATCATTTTTATTTGCATCAAATTGATTTTCAATGTTATCATATAAATCCGCTATCTCCATCTTGGAATCTTTAATTACTTTGGATAAGTTTTCATATTATTTGTGCTTGCTTTCAACCAATTTTATATACTCCATTTCTTTCTTTGAGTTATTTTCACTAATTTGATTTTTTTTATTTTGTTAATGTTTGCTCTTGTCTCTTCAATTTTGTCTTACTATTGTTAATTATGACAGTTTTTTGACGCAATAGATCAGTCTTAAGCTGCAACAGATGGTAAACGTGATCCACTTGTCGATGGCGAGAACATGTTTCTACTTTATTTTGTTCTGCCTGTACAACTGAATGTCTAGGAATAGGAAAACAAAAAAACTTTTTCCTGTAGTCTTGAAACTTATTGCCATTTCCATAATGTTTTTTAACCGTTTTAAATGAGCCACAGTTGTTCTGGCTCTGGTATATAGGCTGCTTATATTGACAGTGTTTTTATCAATTTTCGTCATGTGACATAACGTAGTGTGTAGTTGTTGCCTATTTCCATTACAGCGATCAACAATTGTATTTATGAGGCCGTTGCTTATACAAGTTCTTGGATTAAACACATTGAAAGTTCATGAGAAATTACCTACATGAAGTAGGCTGCAAAGCAAAAGCAAATAATTTTAAATATTATTTGTTTCAGACTAAGGTATGTGATGTATTATATGAAAAGACTTCATTGAAATACTGTAATTCATTGATTATTATTTATGGACCAGCAGTCGGTTTCACAAAAAAAAAATTACGATTAAGATTGATTGTAAGTCATGAACAATTCAGTATACTTCGATAAATCTTAGTCATCATTTTTTTTGAGAAACAAACTCCAAGAATTGCAAGTCAAGACTAAAATCAATCTTGTATATAATTGTATTAAAATCCAAAATTTATTATGTTACCCATGTATTAACACATATAATGCTATATAAAATTAATAGTGCATGTTTACATCATTTAAAATGTGTTAAATTCAGTTAAGACTTGTTTCACTGTGTGACTTTAATTGTTGTTATTTGAAATATTTACGGAATTGTTCAGTGATTACTTGTTATTCCTAATCTAACCTATTTACTGTTACATATTCAACATTTAGTCCTGGTTTCTATGATGAGTTTATTTACTACTACTGGGTCGATGCCACTGCTGGTGGAGATTTGTTTCCCCCGAGGGTATCACCAGCCCAGTAGTCAGCACTTTTATGCTGACCTGAATTATCATTGATATGGTTATGTTTATAAATTTACTGTTCACAAACAATTTAACAATCTAATTGCTATTTCTCATCAACTTCCTGTTTTAACTTGTTGTTTCTTGCCGACATACGTCCTCTATCGAAGACTCACATCTGAGTTTTCAGTAAAGCAAGCATTTCAGCTTTTAAGTAACCATATAATTGTGTTTAACATTTACCATTGTTGTGCCGATATGGTACAAATAAGTAAAGTGTATGTGTAATAAACAGAATACCTTTAATATCTGTAAATCTCTGTATATCTGATGAATCAGTAGACAGCAATATAATAATACATGTGGTTAATACAGTAAACGGAAGTAGAAGAGAATCCTCGTGACGTCAGTCGTCCAGAGGTATTGTTAGGCATACTGTAAGATATGGACTGGTTCTTCTATGTATACACAAGCGGCACCACATTCGTCCCCTTCATGTAGAATCAGTCACATATTTAAACTATAAAATAAACCTAAAAAACAAGATAAAACACTACCGAAAACATAAGTACGTTACCCTCTACATTTGCACCCCAAAGTGCAGGATGCCACTAGAAACATCCTTGAACATTCAAGCAGATTCACAAGTAGCAGAATATAAATACAATCAATTAACGTTTTTACAAATTGCAGTACCGTCCTGGTAAAAACAAATATATTTACAAAGTCCATACAATAAATGTTCCTATATAAATAAACATGCAAACGGGGCCAAAGGCCCCAGATTGCATCTCTGAGTGACTGTTATGTCCCATAGGTACATGTGCCAGGAAAACTCAACCTCACAGCGTGACAGCAGTAATGTCATGCACAAATATATATGTATTCTATCAGTATTCAGGGGTGTTTTCATTCCAACTTGGCTAATAACCAGTTTCTTGCTTAAGCCAAATATCACTGTAACAGTTTCATAGCCTATCTCTGCTGGCCTTAATGTATTGTTCATCAGTGTTATTGTCGATGCATTCTTCACAATTATACTTTCATTTGGATCTAACGATGTAACCCTTCCTGTCAAAACACGACTTCTAACAACATCAGACGAGGCCGTGGGCCTCTGTTCTGATATGTCATTTGTCATTTCATTTTGGCCATCAGAATTAAGGGTCGAGCGTTGACCTACCCACTCTTCCCGCTGATGTTTAAAGACTCAGCTGATGGATTAGGGCTATGCTTAACACTGCCATTGGATAACGGAGACTGTTGTCTGGAGTATCCTGAATTCTTATAGTTTGGTCCTGGTGATGGTGATCGTTGCTGTGAAGGACTATATGACCTTTGAATTTGTGGGGGTGTAATTGTTCGATATACATTGAACTTTGGGAATCTTCTAGACGCAGATTGATCTGAGGAAAGCATTACATCTGATAATTTAGACACAAGCTCTGTCAAGTTTTGTACTTCATCCTCCAATGGGCTGTGATCGACATGTACTATGTCAGTCAAGTTATTGATACTGCTAGCAAATGAAACTTGTCGATGGGCAAAATTCGGACTTCTTGACCCATATATAGCTTTTTGGTTTGCAATAGACGTTTTCATATGTTTCAATGCCTTGTTGATAGACTCTGGATTTCCTTCTATTACGTGACGGGCAGATTCCTTATCTTTGCAACCTCTGAGAAATGCCTCTGTACCGATTTGATCAATAACCGAGTTGTCACATTTATTGTATCCGTCCATGGCTATAAAATGGACACGTTCGGCAAACTCTTCCAGGGTTTCACTGTCCTGTTGCCTTAAATACTGTAACTGACGTCTTGCTGAAACTGGTTCATCCTTTCGGCTAAAACGTTGCTTAAGGGCTTTTCGTAGCGCCTTGTAATCATCACTGATATTAACTTTGCGGGCATATTCTAATGCCACATCTGCTAAACAGTCTAACAGTCTGCAAACCTTCTTCCGATCCTCCCACTGTCTTCGGCCTGCAGTCCTTTCAAATTGATAAACAAATGCTTCCCAATTAAGGGATCCTCTTCCTGTAAAGACTTGCATCTTCGGAAGCTGAGGACTTCTGCTTCTGTCCCTAGCCCCAGAATTGTCATGCCATCTTGAGTACTCCCTATCAAGAGAGGAATCTGAGGAAGAGCTATGGCTTCGTTTCTGTTCCTTTTTAATGCGCGATCTTGACCTTCTTTTATCAATTTGCTTTGGTGACTGGTCTGTAGTCATCACAGGGGTCATGAACGCGAATGGGGGTTGTTGTACTATTGATTCCATATTAGCGTACATTGCTGGTCTATTCAGCACCAAGGAAGCTGCATGTGACTCGCTACTTGCAGCTGGTTTTATGTGTAATGGTGTACTACTAACATGTGTACCTTGAGCTACATATGGTGTACCAACATAGGACGATGTTAAAGGAACCATTGCTGGAGTAGTATAATATGTGGGTCTATATTCTGTGTATACTCCATCTGTGCCTTTGAATGGAGGCTGTGTTAGCATACCTGAGGTAGTCCCGTGCAGAGCCGAGGGCCCTGGCACGTTACCCTTGCTACTAGGTAGTGACAGCGAACCTTGCATGTGATAAGTTTCCTTCTCAGTACCAACACTTTCTAGCATGTCGTTGCCATGAGGCTGTGGAAACAACACTGTGTTGTGTAGTGCCGAGGGCCCTAACACATTACCTTTGGCACTTGAAAGTGGAAGTACACCTGCTTTGGATTCAGGCAGTGTAGTTGTATGGTCAATTGAACTGCTTGTTGAGAAGCCAAAAGCAGGAGGCTTATTTTGCATTAATTGTGTCCTGGCAATATATTGACTGGGTTCAACTTTTTGTTTCACTGGGGTATCCATAGGTGGGAGTTTGACTTCTTTGTTCCTCTTGGTAACCAAATCACTAACCACTGATGTCATTTCTTGAAATGATCCTGTTTGCTCAAAGGCACTCTTAAATTGGACTGTACTCGCCTCCTCCGATGGATCCATTTTGTCCAACTTTCTTGCTAAGGCATTAAACTTTTCAGATGTTAATTCTTCTAAATGCTTAGCGTTGTCATCTATCTTCCGGTCAATTCTATGTTCCGACTGTTGGACTTGCTGGGATATTGCTTCGATATTTTCTGAGCAAGTTTTCATTGCTTCCTTTTGTTCTGCTTTAAAATTCAACAAACCATTGAATATTTGGTTAATGCGTTCCTCGCTTTGTTTAACCCTGCTATCAATCTCAGCAGCTCTTTTTTCGTTTGCCTTTCTCTCTTCCTTAAATTCTTGGTAAAGCTGCTCTAATGGTATGTTGTTTTTGTGTTCAGTTAGAGTGTTGTCAGCTATTTGTTCTTTGTTTAATATCTCTACCTGTGTCAACTCATCAAGGTTTTCCTTCTGACTAAGTTCATTATCATCCCCAATTCCTGCCATTTTGTCCTTTAATTTTTTAATAGAATATCACAATTTATTCTCAAATTGCAATAAAATATTTCAAATTGAAATATTCTGCAACTCAAAACAATATGATATGCACTGAGTAATTACTCAAGGCAAATAAATCTCAAAATCACAACTTTTATATGCGATTCAAGACATAAACAATGCAGCTTTTTTATAAAAGCTACTACTTTTACAACTTCAAAAATGCAGGCAACAAAATAGGGCAGAACTGGAACAGAGACTCAGCTGACACACTGTACTTTATTATACGGTGTATAAGATTTTGTTCATAAATATTTATGAGTGTATACACCTTCTTTAATATAAAATATCAGTCTAAATTCAGTATAAAATATTATACGAAACCAATCTACTGAAATGAAGACTGTTTCCGGTTTGCGTCTGCGCAATGGAGTTTTGCAGACAAATGACTTCCGTGAAGAAGGACCTAATGGCGATAACCGGAAGTTCCTAACATTATCTGATGAAAAATATCAAATATAAAGATATCATACGTGATAAACTGTAAAAATTTGATGCAATTTAATCTACAATCAATATGAAGTAAATTTATTGTAATGCTTACGTAACAAATTTACAAAAAAATGAAGCATCAAAAGTTTTCAAATCTGCAAAGGCGCCCTCGTGGAGTCCGCCTCACTTGCTAAAAATAATTCGTTCTTTGTCGTACGACGCCAATGTTGTGCCGATATGGTACAAATAAGTAAAGTGTATGTGTAATAAACAGAATACCTTTAATATCTGTAAATCTCTGTATATCTGATGAATCAGTAGACAGCAATATAATAATACATGTGGTTAATACAGTAAACGGAAGTAGAAGAGAATCCTCGTGACGTCAGTCGTCCAGAGGTATTGTTAGGCATACTGTAAGATATGGACTGGTTCTTCTATGTATACACAAGCGGCACCACACCATGTTTGATAAAATATAAATAAAAAGTTTTTCTACAAGTATCTGTTGTACATAAGATAGAAGCATTTTTCTATTACTTTATTTATCTCTTTCAGTTGGGTTTCAGCAAAACAGTTCAGTAAGCTGAACGAGGAAGCGAGGCAACTACGGAAAATTAGACTTACACATTAGTTCTGTAACTTCATGTGGAACTAGTTTGAAACAAGAATCATAACCACAGAAATCCTCATCTTTGCATATAGTTCCAAAGAAACCAAAAGTGGAATTCACATTAAGCATGTAAAGCAACACCCCTGACATATGCTAGAGTGCAGCTTCTAGTTATACCAGTTACTTTAGAACACAATTGGCAGATTTTATCTCACATATTGTTACATTAAATGCAGCTGTAAAAACACTAGTACTACAATTGCTTCCAGAACCTAACATTTTATCACATTCAGTTTCTGGAAAGCTGCCAACATCAAAATTGTGGCAAAGACACAGTTTGATTCCCGACTATAAGATTTTTTACTTAAGGAAAAAAATTTGTCTTTAACTAAAGAAATCCCAGATAATGTTCACTCTGTCCAGCAATATTTGCAGAAAAATATATAATTTCATAAATTTGTAGAAATGCAATGTAAACATTACATACAACATAAATAATTGTTTGGATAATGGTTAATTGCTAATGGAGATAACTCTGCATTTTGTTTAATGTGTTTGCTTAAGCAGCTCAGTGAATATAATTATAGTATAACTAATCGCCGTATTTGAATATAAAAAAAATAAGACAACGCGTGACCGAAAGACGCATGGATTAAACTACTGCGGCGTTATTTTTGATATTCAAATACGGCGATTAGTTATACTTATTATTACATAGTCAAATTTTTTTTCTATGAAATTAATGTAGAAAAATGTAAGGAACTATATGTTTTTCCTTTGCATGTTTTGTTTCGACTTTATCGACGTCTTGACAACGCCTATTGTTGTATGACGTTAGAGGGTGAAATAACCACCTTTATTTCACATGAGGAGAAATTATCGGTTTTTATCTAACTGTGAACTCAATGTAATGCATTGCAACCAATGTAATAATATAATTTATTTCTAATGAATGAATGAATGAATTGTTTTCCTATTATTTTGTTATGAAGTAAATTTTAACTAACACATTGTAATGGATTGTTTCAGATGCCAAACTCTCCAACAAAGAACCGAAAACTATAGAATGTATACATGTAGATAAAGAAATCAGGAGATTATATTTTATCAATATCAAAAAGGAAGCTGAAAACAGAAAGGAAAAATTAGCCTGTAACATTTCAGAACCTGTAAAAGGTATAACATTTATTTTCTATGTACTTTTTGCTAGCATTAATAGACAGCCAATTTTAACTATTATAAGAATATTCAGTGTTTTATGGTTTAAAATTATAGCTCCTGAGAATAGTTTCCTTAAACAGAAGTATGATTTTTAATACAGGTAATAATTATGTTTTCTTTAATACAAAATTTTCTTCCAGATGTGAACGCCATTTCAAAAACTAAGTGGCCATCAAAAAGATTGATTGATTGTTGGTTGCTTAACGTCCAGTGGCAAATATTTCATGCATATTCAGGACGAGAACAAGTTCACAATAAATACAACAGGTAGGTTGATACAATAGAGGCCATCTGGGGCATGGGATGATGGTCGGAGAAATTTTGACTGCCACCGGAAAAGGAGGGTATATTGGATAGGGACAGAAATTTTGCCTTGCAACAGGCCACCTACGGACCCCTCAAAGAGTTGTTGCAAGGGTTCTTTACGTGCAAAAAGCGTGGCTCTCTCTTTACACGAGGCATCGGATTTAACGTCCCCCTTCTGACCGGACGTTACTGCGAACATGATACATTCCGTACAGCCAAACGGACGCCCCACTTCGGCAAGCGTTTTACTGCCGGTCGGGAGAAGACCAAGTGACCATATTTCTATACCCCAGTCACCCTTGGGGATCCATCAAAAAGAAAAGACAGAGATGAAGCCAGTTCATGCTACGAAGCTGACTGCAAAACGGACACCTCAATGCTTTTCAACTTTGTATTTGTTTGGCTTTTTAATTGTTTTGATCTGAGCGTCACTGATGAGTCTTATGTAGACGAAACGCGCGTCTGGCGTATTAAATTATAATCCTGGTACCTTTGATAACTATTTACACCTCTGGGTCGATGCCACTGCTGGTGGACGTTTCGTCCCCGAGGGTATCACCAGCCCAGTAGTCAGCACTTCGGTGTTGACATGAATATCAATTGTATGGTCATTTTTATAAATTTTCTGAGTACAAAACTTTGAATTTTTCGAAAATCTAAGGATTTTCTTACGCCCAGGAGTAGATTACCTTAGACGTATTTGGCACAACTTTTTGGAATTTTGGGTCCTCAATTCTCTTCAACTTTGTATTTGTTTGGCTTTTTAATTGTTTTGATCTGAGCGTCACTGATGAGTCTTATGTAGACGAAACGCGCGTCTGGCGTATTGAATTATAATCCTGGTACCTTTGATAACTATTTGTGACCAGCCAGGGAAATTCTGGTAAGGATTTAATACTCTAAAATATAAGTGAAACTGCGAACTACTGCTCACATGTGATACCCCGCTCCCAAGTATTTTAAAGCGGTTTAAAGAATTTAGATTATTGATAGACATTCAGTGCTGACCTTTTATATTGTACCTCAGATTATATATTTTTTTCTTTTGTTTGGTGTAGTCTCTATTACAGCTATATAATAGTAAATCTTTAATTTTTCATAAGTGATTTTGACGTACATATACGTTATTAAAATTTTTCTTTAAAATACTAAATTTTACTAATCGTTCAGAACCATCTAGTGGAAAAAAGACACCGTTGGATCTTGCTGTGCAGTTGCTCGGAAAAACACCAGAAGTGTTCGAGTGCATCAAGTATAAAGGACTCGTGCAAAATCTTCCAAGTCATGCACCCTTCTCGATGAAGTATGACAAATTGTTTTCCAAACTCCAGATAGACATCAGCGCCAAGTACCATGAACTAAAAAATAAATTAAACAACTCTGAGATGCATGAATTTTTTGTTGTTGACTTGATAAATTAGGGTCAAACTAATAAACGTCAGTTCCAAAATTGTAACGTGGCTGATATACCATAATAAAAGTAAATAAGGCTTGGGGTTTGACGTCACAAAGCTGTGATATGCAATTTCATTATAAGCTGAGATAAAAGTGAATACAAATGTATAAGATATTGTTATATAACCTAATTCTCAAATGAAAGAAATTTTCAATCTTGTGCATATAAAAGTCATAAACACTTAATCCATACAGTTATTATAACAACAATGTCATTACTATGTTTTATTGGAACAGAAATCTGACAGGGAGACGTAAATAGACTGTCAAAGGGTCATTGGTTGGATGAAAGCATTGTTTATGTTGCAATAAGGTGATTACTGTACACGACTTGTACTGCTTATATGCAACATTCATCATTACCAAAGGAGTTTGTTATCAGCATTATTCAATAGTATATGTTACTGGAATAAATAAAATAAAATACAGGAATATAGCAATAAATTGTGTTAAAAATATTTGGACAAGGAAGATTACTTTACACTTAAAGTTGGTTTTGATAATTAAATATTATATACCCTTGTTTAAATAAAAATACAGTCTTTTTCAAAATATACAATTGATATGCTTTAACACTAATTTATTAATGTATTCTAAAGACATCATCAAGAGACGTGTGCAACAGAAGATAGTATTCACACATTTGATCTAGTCTTCAGCAGGAAGCTGATAGCAAAAGAAAATTGTCGTGATGATGGGCAATTGTTAAATTTATCACAAGCAATGCATTTAAAAATATATGGAAACAAATTATCAAACTTCACACTTAAATACCATATCATGATTAGCTAATAACAGAGTTGTCATTTACTCATTTAGTTGGCTGAAAGGGTGACAATCTTTTTTAACGTCAACCTCTTGTCCAGATCAATCAAACTGAACTAACCATTCAATGACAATGAATTGAATACTAAAGTAACTGAAGACAATTCTTAAGTTCTACATTGATGCTCAAATTTTATCATTTGACTGTCAAAATAAATTAAAACATTTTGCTTCCCTTAGAACTGTTGATTTTTTTCTAATAACAATGACATTGTTATGTACATGCTACCTTGTTTTCAAACCATTATAAAATCAGGAGATTGCCTCTTAAGGATGTCTGCTGCTCAAAATCAAAATAACAAGAATCATTCAAACTATGCATTAATTGATAGGGCTGATATGTTAGTTTAAAAAAATAATATAAAAAAAAATGTTCGTGTCCAGTTTTTTTGCGGCAGTAACATCTTTACGTCCACAATAACATGCATTGGAAAATCAGCAGTTTTTCAGGAAGGGGTGGCCTTGTTTGAAATACAAAAAACATTTAATGTTACTACATAAATCAATTTTTATTCCAATGACAAGCAACAATATATGTTCAAGTTTAACAATGTTGGAATTTTTTTTACAATACTAATAGTGATCTATTCTATTTTTGGCAATAAATAATGTAAATAAAAAGTACGGGAAAACATTGCTGAAAACATATTTTTGATTTTTTTACTAATAAGAAATAACAAGAAAATCTTATTCCTTTACAAAATTGATGCTCCATAGAGTCTTTTTCAAAAAGAAAAAAAAAAATTATGTTCGTGTGCAAATTTTGAGTTAAATCCAAAATAATTTTATTTCACAAAAAAGTACGGGAAAATGTATGATTTTTTGGTATTTTGTACCAATAAACAAGTTATTTTTACTAAACCTCTACTAAAATTTTTTAATTTACAATTAAAAAATCCATATTGATTCATATATAAATGGTCTTGTACTGTTTTAAGTTTTTTTTTCTCACTTTAAATGGCATCTTTTCCAACTATATATCTTATCAATTTGATAACAAATTTTCAAAAAGCTAAAAAATGTGACTATGAGACACATGATATCTTTATCATATTTTCATATCAATGTCTAAGCAGCTAATGTAGGCCAGATTAACTTAATTCTTTATCACCTAGGGTGTTATAACTAAGTTCTTATGATTTTGTACCAGCAAAAAAAAAGGGGGGGGGGGCAATCATCAACATGAAATTTTCAATCAACAGGCCAACAAAACATCTCATTGACCTAAATGGAAAAAAAACAATGCGGAAAATTTTCTTTTGTCTATATTTATAATGATTTTACATGATTCACACTTTGCCTACCCCAAAGAGATGGAATCCCCTGTCCCCCGGTCAAGGATGGTAAGTCACTAAATATTGACCTGATCATTGAACCATAAAAATGAGGTCAGGGTTGGATGACAGGTGTCAGACTGACTTACCAGTACATCTTACCATGGGACGAATCCATAATCAAAATATCATTAACTTACAAGAATAGTTACAAAGAAACAAGACCTTATCCCAAAACCTAAATGTGGTCAGTGGACCATGAAAATGAGGTCAGGGTTGGGTGACAGCTAGGTGTTACACTGACTTGAGAACCTTCCCTTTATCCCATAGACAAAATAATATCGACCTACTAAGTATAGTTACTGAGTAACAGCAGGGACAAAACTTGAAAGTAGCCTAGTTGCTCAAAACTGACATGATCACAAAACTTTGATAAAAGTTTACACTGCAGCCGTCAGAAAAGCAATCCATGTGTCTTTCTATCTGTGATTTTCTTTACAGGTGAGACAAAAATTATCAAGTAACATTGGTTGATATGATAGATAAAATTACAAATGATAAAATTTTCAGAAATGAATAAATAAGGGACGAACCATTTAACTTGCAGGGGGGAGGGGGTTGCAAGGTGTTTTCATAAATAAATATTTTGATTCTGAATTTTGAGAAAATAAATAATTTGGCTAGAAAGGGGACAAAAAAAATTATTCTGACAGAGGATATTTAACATAAAAAAATAATGTTAAATTTGCCAAAAAAATTATATGTTGTGCTACTTCTAAAAAATAAATAAATTTGCATGCGAAGCGCGCAAAAAAAATATTCTGACCACAAAAAAAACACATGCCCCCCCCCCTGGACTCTAGAGAAAAACTTGGCATAAAAGACATGTACTAAATTAATATCATGAATGAATCTCAGTATCAAATTACAAATGTTCTACATCCTGATCCACTTATCAAGTCATAACAATATTGGCATACATCAAAACTCAATTTGAACAATGGAATGATTCGATCAGAGGTATATCACAATAAAAAGATCTCACATTTTGAAATCTGATACATGTACATGCATTTGTATGCAGATAATAATTATTAAAGCATTTTGGACAGTCATGACAAAATCATAATAATAAATGCACACAATGATTTCTGAATTTACAGTAAACAATTCTGACATTACAATTCTTTCAAAAAGTCTGAAACACTGTCAATAATTTTTGCTGATTTGGTTACTCTGGCTTTGGACCCACAGGGTTCACTAAAAATATCTTTAATACCTGTTCTACCATTTCTGGAATAAGCAAGTCGTAAATGACTTAAATTAAGTCCACTTCTGGCAATACAATTTGCCGTTCTTTTAGTTACAACTTTTTCATCCAACATCTGTTTTAGTGAAGGCACATTTTTATTCATTTGTTTTAATGACACATAATTATAAAATACACTAAGCTCTGATTGAAAAACTTTCTGAACATCTGTAAAATTGTCAATTTTTTCATTGACCAATCTAAAAAGTGCATTAACATCATCTTCAGCATTGTGAGCATCATAAGAAAGGTTAATTAATGTGTCACACAACTTACATTGTGAATATGAGCCAAGATTGGGAAAGGAAAGTTTAAACAATTTTAAAGTATCAACAAAACCAACAATGTTGCTTTGAAAATCATCAAGCAAGGAACAATCATCTAAGGCATTGTACAAAACAGGACAATCATAATTATATATGTTATGACCAAAAATTACATTATCGGTTGATTTTTCTAAAAATGAAATAAAACCAGTCAGTCCTTCTTTTACGCCAACAGCTGGGACAATTTTGTCAAGTAAATATAAAGAACCATTTTGGAATGTCAATCCTGTAACCTCAGCTGCTTTAGGAGTTATTTCACGGGCTGGTAGAATGTACTTAGAAAATGTTTCCAGACCTCTCCTTGCTGATATCTACGTTAAATGCGAAGTTCTACCTGAAGAAAGAAATAAAGAAAATAATGAAATATATTTTACAGAATGGAAATACATGTAATAAATTATTCCTACATGCTGTTTTCTTTGTATGAAATGTTGGTACATGCTGATTTTGAGTGGTGTGATGTAATGGGAAAGATTTAGTACTAATCTTCATGATTCAAAACATTACCTAGCCATATTCAAATGTACTTGTTTGAAGCCATGAGCCTTAGTGTTTCAATGACTATTTTTTTGTGGTCTGTCAGAATGTGGAAATCATCAATGCTACTATTGTTGTCTCATTGGCACTCATATCACATCTTCTCATTAATTTTATAGTTATACAATAATTTTTAGGGTATCCATTGCACTATCGCACAAAACTTTTCAGAATCTAAACATATTTTTTTATCCAGGGATCACATTATCTAGAAGGAAGAAAACAGTTTGTAAGTTAAAATTAAACCACATTCATTGAATTTTGATAGCTGAAAATACATTTTTTATATATCTTCTCATCTTACCATCAAGTCTGCAATTGAAAAATTAAAATTATATTCAAAATCACAAACTGGGTAATATATGTCCACAAAGTATGTGGTGCAAACTATATAACACTTACCGACTGGCTTTCAATGCAATTCTACGAAGTTTGGCCTCAGTTGTAATGGCTACGGCTTTTCGCTTTCTGGCCTGTATATCTCTTAGGGTTGCAAGTTTTCTTGTGTAAAGTCCTGGTGACAATCCGCTTGACACATTAACCTGAAATTATAAGACATGTATGGTGTTCATAGCTATTTACATATATTATAACATGTGAAAACTATAAGACAACATGAAAACATAAACAATAGATAAACAACAAAGCAGCTTATTTTTGAAACTATAATTAAATATACTTAAATTCTTTTTGATGCCATGATGGTCTTTGATTAAAAAAACAATCCAAAACAAAGACCTCTTTGATTTTAATGGCTTACTTTGTGACAAGTTTCAATGCCTTAAACTCAGGATATCATATTTACTTTTATTAAATTAAAAATCTTTGAATTCCAAGGTAGTTCCATTTCTTATAAAAAAAAAACAGGACACAATAAGAGACTTAATGAGTTTTAATTTCACTATTTGAAAAGAAGCTTATTTGCAGAAAATACTTATAAATATCTCTTATATGTTATACAGATGCATGCATAAAATCAGAAGAAAAACATCATAAAATAAATATAAGAAGTACTGTTATCGAGCTCACAAAAGAATATCCCACTCAACTCTGGTGGAAAAACCACTGAGCTGGATTATCTCCCTTTTTATATATATATTTTCTTCCTTTCATGAACTGTTTTTAGTACATATAAATTGGAAATAACTAGTAAAAACAAAGTAAACGAATTTCAACAATCAACATGCTTTTCTTACATCTACTGTGTATCTGTGCCCTGTATTTTTCTGAGCAACAGCTGCAGCGACACGGAATGCAAGACTTCTAGACCCACCATAAAACCTGTTCTTCGGTGCTTTGGCTGCAACACTTTTATTAAAACTCTCATTACTTTGAGTACTTCCTAAATTGGCTAACTTTTCTGAATTTAATATATATTTTTGAAATAATGTTGTCAATGATTCTTGTAATGCCTTATCCTGTAAAGGTTTACCATAAGGTAAAGATTTGTACTTGATGCTTGGATCTGCAATAAATCTACACCAATCTGTGGAACAGGAACTATGATCTCCAAAGGGGTGTTTGGATAAAGCATGTAAGTTTTCTTCAATCTTTTTTGGCTGTCCTTTACCTTGAGCAATTATGTAATTGAAGCATTTCATTATATAACTGATGACTTTAGGTGATAGAGTTGAATGTTTGTTTTTGAGCTCATACAGACGATTTCTAATGGGTTTTTTCATATGGTTGCTCTCTGATAGTTTTACAATTGTTGGATCTACTTTTGCACGTAGTCTGGCAATGGTTGTCGTGTCTTCATCTCCAATAATTGCAGTTATATTAGCACCCTTTGACCGTGACTCCTTGACCATATCGACAACCATATCGGGTTCCATGGCTTTAGCACTTCCTGTAAAATTCTTATTACATTTATGAACTCTAGGAATATTACCTGATGTCTCTGCTCTCTGGCAAACTCGACAGGCTTTAGATCTCCACTTGTAGTTGATTACTTTTCCTGTTTTCGAACCAATCATGGAGCAGTGTCCTGTTTGAAATAAATATTAAATAAATATGATTATTCAAGAAAACTTATTAACAAACTCAATCAACTGACAGTGTATCCATTTAAACTCATTTTTGCAAGTGTTGTAACTGTTGTAAAGTATGTTCATTATGAATTAATAATTCTAATATGATTTGCATATCCACAAATACTTGAATGTGATTGGTCCGTTAGTTTCTATTCAAGGTTTACACTTCGATAAACCATGTTGCCGAAACTACTCACGTTGCCTATGGAAACATAACGTTGACGTGTATTCATTATCGAGCTAACACATCAATAACCTCTAGAAAAAAATGAGTTTAATCCTATAATAAATCCAATGATGTATCCTCCAACAACAAAAAAATCAAATACTTCTGTCACGAAAAGATGAATCCTAAGTTCATTACTCAGAAACAAAAAAATTGGAAATACTTGCAAATCAAAAGGAAGCTTACTCTAATGATGCTTAGCATAATGTCTTAAATTTTACTTTAATCGATCAATTGAGTTATCGTACAACATAAGAAATGCTGACAGACAAGATGGAAATACAAACTGATTACTATAGGGTATCGTATACAAATTTTGGGTCCTCATTAAGCATATCATAAAAACTGCATGTTTTGTATTATACATTGTGTACATGTATACATTTGTATTTATTTATTTTATAAATGTCAGATTAATCATTAGTCCAAATCAGGATAAAAGGGTTTACCTGTCAGGCTGTCATAAGATCTGCCCCTGCCTCTTCTTTGCCATGCAGCATCAACCGAGACTGTAACATTGTCATTGCCATCAGATCTGAAGAAAATAATTATACAAACTATAAAATAAAATATTTTAACACAAAATATATAGCTTAACAAGATTGTGATTAAATATATTTAACACAGCATATAAGATTTCTGACACAGAATGAATGTGTTGAGCACTATTATTAATGCCTTTTAATAAAAGGAATACACATTCATTTACATAGCTATATTAAAATGACAGAACATTTAAAATTAATAATGATCAAGAGTTATCTGTCTTTATAAAAAAGAAGATATGGTATGATTGCCAATGAGACAACTATCCACAAAAGACCAAAATGACACAAACATTAACAAATATAGGTCACTGTACAGCCTTCAACAATGAGCAAAGCCCATACTGCATAGTCAGCTATAAAAGGCCCCGATAAGACATTGTAAAACAATTCAAACGAGAAAACTTTGCATGTTTTAAGTAAGTGTATGGAAACAAAACAAAATAACTACATCTATATAAAGTAAGTTCAATTATCTCCCTTTAAATACGTCAGACCAAGAACATCTTCCTGTATGCCTATTCTCTGTTAATGTAAATCAACTGTGTAATGTTTCATTAATATTGCTACAGTCATTTAGGAGGAGTACTAGTTGTGCTTACATGTACAAGACCTACAATGTATATTGTGATATTTAAACTAAGTAATTGCAATCATCTCCCTTGATAAAAATTCTGAAAAGAAATATCCTCTTTCATGCACATCCTCAGGTGGTGACAACAACTGTGTGAAGTTTCATGATTATTGATTGAACCGTTTAGAAGTAATTGTGCTTACAAGATTTGTTGCCATTTATTGCTATATAAAACTAAATAAATTAAATTATCTCCCTTGAAATAATTCTAACCAAAAATATTTTTTCTTCATGCACAGCCTCAGGTTGTGTACGTACTATAACCGTGTCAAGTTTCATTAATATTTGTCCATCCGTAATGGAGGAGTTATGCCTTATGAGAAATATGTGCAGACAAAAATCAGATAATTTAAAATACTTAAATAGAGTGGGTGTGTGTGTGGGGGGGGGGGGGGGGGGGGGGGGGTTTAAAATATAAATTATCCTGCAATGACGCCTTTTTGCGACCTTATTAAGCTGACCGTGTGAGGGCTTAACAGCCAGTCAAGGTGGTTAATCACTCCCATCATCATCACCTAATAAAACTTATAGTGTTATTACATGAAGTTGTATCAGCTAGGTCATTCTGGTACATTATAATGTTAAGGAATGATATGGAATGTAGATGTATTTGTGCTTGCTACAAAACATGCTAAAAACTGGCCTTTCCTTGTTTTTTTAAAGATTGCCAAATAAGTTTTATATTTTCGGAAAAGGAATATGTATTGTATATTTATTTTCAAAGAATAAAATTTTTAGATCATGAATATGGATATTTTTCATAGCATTGTATACATGTTAAAAAAGGAGTGATAAACTAATAATTATGATCATACTCTCTAGTCATTTCTTTTTCTCTTTCTGTCCACTCTTCCACTGACTGGTCTGCAACAGATTCAATGACATCTCCAACTTCTCTTATTCTGCTGTCAATCATGCAGTGGCTGACTATAGGGATATTAAGAATGGAAAGAAGGCCATTTATCTGGTGTTCTCCAAGTCCAAGATCAATAGCAGCTAAAATATATTTGAAAAACATGTAAATCTTAATTATATTTTTTAACTATTTATTGTAATTTTTTTTAATTGATTTTGTTATTTGAAACAATAGTATATACTAGAGATTACAGATAAGTTTTATGAAAATCAAAGTTGATTTGGAATAGTTACGAAAAATTTTAAAGGTGACCATCTGAATTTAGTTTGTACTGAACATTTTAGCTTTTTTAACTATTCATTAAATCATTATACCTATAATACCTATAGGTTTGGCATTTTAAACAAAATACCAACAAACTTGGTAATTTGTAAGAACAGTATATAATAAGAGATAACTGATAAGTTTTATAATTATCAAAATTGGTTTGAAAAAGGTCTTGAAAATTTTAAAGGTGTCCATCTATATTTTATCAGAACTGCAACACAGTCAAAATTTTAATTGAGTGCAGTTCTATTCATGTTTAAGGTCATAGAAACATTTGTACAGAAATCTTGAATCAATGTTATAAATAAAGTGATATTAGGTCAGTATCCTGTTCATTCATTATTCATTTTTTTCTTCTATGTATTTTGTGTGATTTTGTCTCGTGTACATCTAATCCATATTCCTTTATTTTCTATTAAACAAGACAGCATGCCGACAAGACTGTCACATTCATCATGTTCAAAACTTATTACATACATGTATACATGTTGGTTTTTTTAATTTTATAGTGGCTGTATAAATAAAAATACAATGTATTTTTTCTAGTACCTTCTTACCCAATATGAAAATATACCAAACACTTTGTTGTTTCAATTTAATCTTACACCCACAGTTTAATCAGCCCAAATCAGGTTGAATTGGTATGGGGTCTGATTAATCTAATAATGTTTTATGATCAAATACAGATTTAGCACAGACCATTTTTGACTTTCTGGGGGAGGGAGAGTGGCTATTTTTTTTTTGGAAAATATCCCTACCCAATTTTTGTCAAAATAAAATATCTGGCCCGCACTTAGATTAAAAAAAATATTCAGGCCCGCATTTTGCCAATAAAAGAAAAGAAACTTTCCACATTGAACATATATGGGGAAAAAATCATCTGCATAGCGGGTGAAACAATATCCTGGTCGACATGAAAAGACTACCACCCCCCCCCCCCCCCCCCCCCCCCCCCCCCCCCCCCCCCCCCCCCCCTCCTAGAAAGTCAAATGCCCAAACATACAAATACTTTTCTTTAAGATGGAGTTTCTCCAAATTTTCTTTCGTCCATGGATATAAAGTTTCTGATTTATAGGGGATATCGGCTGACTTCAGCTTTTTATCATTTTAGTTTCTGTATATATATGAGGGGGGATAGGACCTTTCTCGGGATGCGGGAATTTTCTTTATCAAATTTCGGGACCTCAGGATTTCATGTTTTTAAGCCTGTGATTTCGGGATTTCGTGTTTTTAAGCTCGGGATTTGGGGATCACGACCCCTCCTACCCTCCCTATATAGTGAACCTTACATATTAAGTCTACCTTTTTAATTCACGTTTTCAGGAAAGGGGATCTTTTCACTATGTTTTTTCATCATGTTCATGCAATTTTTTTTGCAATTTTTATTTCATGTGTTTCTGTGTTCATTCCTTATTTTGTTATATTTACCTAAAGCTAACTTTGTGTTTACATTCCAAATCTTGTGGTCATGTTGTTTTCCAGTTGGGATAGCGTTGATGTTCCCACACGACTTATTTGTGCACAACACTTTCAACACTGACCCCAAGCCATATGTCTTTATATCAATAATGTTATGAAGAGACAGTGGTAGACCACAGTGTTCACATTGTTGTAGGTGGTCAGCAATAACACCAAGTTCCACTACTCTACGACCAATGCGCCAGTCATCTGTTGGGGTCAAGTTATTTCCGTCATTGTCTAAAACTTCTTCATGAACAATATTTGAAATATCTGGGACTATTTTTTTACTTGTTACATCATATGAGTGATCTGCATGAAGTGACTTTAAAGCTAGATCCTGATCCTCTTCAAAATACCGTTTTCGTTGACCCTCTCGAATGGACACGAGTTTTCTTACTTGTTTCGATGTTCTAAAGCCATTATTGCGAAGTTTTCCCATGATAAATAATATATAAAAATTTCAAAGACTATAAAAAATATAAAATACTATCAAAACGGTGTAAAATGACATCTATAAATTCTTTTAGACTCTCCGTTGAAGCTGTCAAGTGGTCGGCTGCTTCCATGTAAACAAATACCGGAAATCGCGGGATTTAATATTGTCGTATAATTATGTCGTCTATGTTTATTTTTATTAATAGTAGCATACATATACGTTATAAAATGATTAATCTATAACTATTATTCATATTTCAACCATTTTATTGATTTAGTTTTGTCAAACACTGTTTACATTTTTACGACTTTCTTTATAAATTACGGTGCGCAAAAAGTGTCAAAAACGACACCAGCAGACATCCTTAAAGTAAACTATTTCACTGAAACTGAACAAAAGTGATCTTACGGCATGGCGCTATGTAATTTTTATATATATAAAAAAAAAATTCTTAGAAGTAAAATTTTCCCCAATGTAAATAGAAAATTTCTGAATTTGAGGTATTATTACAAGCTGGGGCATCATGGACACATTCTTCTTTTATTTTTAAATAATGTTGTCATGTGGAAGTATAGCTCATTGCCACATGGTAAACCACTTTCAGATGGGGCCCTTCAGAATGCTCTAAGAAGTGTGTTCACCACTTATGCTGAGAATTCTGGTAAACTTTCGTCACTAGGAAGTACACAGGCAAAAGAAAGTTTTAACAGAATTTGGGCTTGGAAGGCCCCTAAACAACAACACTACAGTTTGTCTGGTTCCTTGAAATATAGAATAGCCGCATGTGTTGCTCGGAAAAATGAAGGGAATAAATATATATTAGATGTAAGATTTTAATTGTAATTATTTTAACTCCTGTATACATATATCTCAAGACAAATCTTTTTTAATATTGTATTTCTGTTCATATTTAAAACCTCTAATTAATGACAAATTATTATCAAAATGTTTTTATCTTCATTTCCCATTTGCCAAATAAAAAAAAACATTTGTTATCAAGTTTTGAAATATTTTTATTTTGACTCTATATTTAGCTTTAAAAGGGATTTCTAACATCATCATAACTGAGAGTGATCCCCAGAAAACTTGCGTCTAAGAGAACATTTCAAGTTGGTGCTCGGAAGAACAATGCTAATTCCTAAACTGTTGGTGACCAATACACCCAAAATCAATCCCAACCTTTCTGTTCTGGTAATTAACCTTGTGTTCAAATTTCATAAATTTCTATTTACTTTTACTTAAGTTGGAGTGCAAAATCCAAATTTGGAACCGAACGACTACAACGATACCTTGATGTAATGAAAGTGCATGCCTTACTGGAGGAGGAGTTCAGGGGCACCTATAAACTAAACTATATCATACCAGAAGTTGGCAGAATTGTTAAAACTGCAATATGACAACAAATTTAGTATAAACTTAGGAAACTACATGCTGCTGAAGAAATACCGAGGACGTGGGGATGCTTAGCGTAATCCAAGAGAAAACGAGAAACCTCTTCATAACCTTTATGTTTGAAGAACGCATTACAACAAGATGTACCGTTTATAAAGGGGAACTAACCTACATTTTAAGTTTACTTTTTATGTCATTTAGTATTAAAATAAGACCCATATTGGTTTGCTCAAAAGTCTTGCATATTAAGGTTGTACTATCTCCATTTTAATTTTTTTTTAAATCAAAATAGTATGTCAATTTCTGACAGTGTTCCAAGTTTTTTCAAAAATCACAAGTTAAGATATATGCATTTTCTGATAAAACAGAATACGAGACCATAGTGTGGTGTCAGCAGTTTCAACATTAACCTACAATGGATAACTTTTATAAATTGTTACTTGGATGGGGAGTTGTTTATTGGCACTTATACCACATCATTCTATATCTATTGAACATGAACATGAATGCAATAATCATATACCTATCAGTCATCAAATTGCCATATATGAGGGTAGAGGGATAAAGGCTGTGGATTTTCTATCAATTTTTCATATGTTTAGCATTGAATCCAGGGAACATAATCCTTAACAGGTCGGGACCACTACCTTATATGGAAATTCATAAATTAGCATACTTACGTTCTCGCACATGTAATTGTTTATTTACATATAACGCAATTTATTTTTACAAAGTATATATGTATAAAGTCTATATAGATGTAACACTCCCAAACGTGTCCGATTCCCCCAAACGTGTCTTTTCTCCCTAAACGTGTCCGAAATGTACAATATTCCCCAAACGTGTCCGATAAATGTTAGTCGCCAAAACGTGTCCAATATTTAACGCCAGAACGTCTCGCGTCTTTTAGCGTTAATACATGTATCTCCAAAATAAAATCGCAGATAACGTTTACGGCAATTTTATAATGAGGACACAGGTGACAAAATTTTCATTTATTATCTTTTATTAGTTAATTGAATGTAGGTTTTTAACGAATATCACAATTCAAAATCTAATCTGTAATTGTTAATTAATTTTTGACTGAAATTGCTTATTGTTCAGTTGCAAGTATTTTAAACTCATTGAGAGCGAACCTGCACATAATTATAGAGCTGAACTAATCGGTGACTTTGTAAATTAGTTTGTACTTATAAATACCGATGATGTTTTCTATATTAATCCGAATATTGCCTGGCGGGCATTAAGCAGCAATATTTTTTACTTTTGTTAATAGTTCTCCATCTGAATTTGTGTGTATTTTAAAAACTCATCAAATCATAAACTGGTTATCCGTTGTTTTTTTTTATAAATTTTAGGTTTCCAGCATTAATAAAGACACACGATCAACAGTGCCAAATATTTCATGCATTGGTTTTATAGATTCTTTTTATTAATATGAATGTTATGTGATCAACGCCGGTTATTAGGGGTTACCTTAATTGCAAATTTAATTTGTACTGTATAAATTCACTTTCTTTACTGTTTCGTATTGTCCAGTTGCAAATACTCTATGTATAGTTAGAGCGAAATAGTTTAACATTTGCTGTATAAATTAACTTTAGACTGTTGATAGCGTATTTCCAGTTGCAAGTATTTCATGCATATTGAGAGAACACACATGTTTTAATAATTTTAATGTTCTTTACTGTTTGAATTATCTTTAAACTGATGATTGCGTATTGTCCAGTTGCAAGTATTTCATGCATATTAAGAGATGAACATAGGTTACAAGTTTTTATTTTTTTACATTTGTACTGTATAAATTTACTTTAGACTGTTGAACGTTCAGTTGAGGGTGTTTCCCAATATTTAGAGAGAACATACACATGTTAATGTGCAAAGAAAGGGACACTTTCATCCGTTAACTCTACAGTATAACGTTACTAAACATATTTGCTTACACTTTACATACGACATAACCGAAAGGGCGCCCCCACTTTTACCCGGTTTGTTTGGCCGACTTAAAAAAATTACCTTATCTGTATTTTTAATGCAATGGTAAAATTAGTATACGTTTATGGAATAGCAATAACCAAATAACGCTTGACATGGACACGTTTGGGGTTTTGTTGAGAAATGGACATGTTTAGGCGTTTATACAAATCACACGCTTTGGCGATGTTTTGAAGTAGACAATTTTTTAGAGTTCAGTGACGTCAATGTGGACACGTTTGGGGAAAGGACACGTTTCTGAGTGTTACATATATATATACAACTCGTCTAAACATCAACCCAACAATGTTAGATTGCAATTATTTGTTCTACCCTCGCCGGGATTCGAACCCATGCTTCTGATATATCGTGACACCAAATCGCCTGCACTGTAGCCATCCCGCTAGACCACACGATCACCTGGGCTTCACTATATACAACTCGTCTAAACATCAACCCAACAATATAAGATCTGTAATTTTTTTTTCTTCCCTCGCCGGGATTCGAACCAAAGCTACTGAGATATCGTGACACCAAATCACCTGTCTTGCAATCGTCCCACTAGACCACGCGACCACCTAGGCTTCTCATACTAGTATAATAAAGCGTTCGGTGGCCGTGTGTAACCTTTCCTCGTCAGTATTAATCTAACGTCGTATTACAGTACGTGATATATAAGGCATGGATATATATAAATGCAACTCGTCTAAACATCAACCCAACAATGTTTTACATGCACGCGTATAAAAATTGCGGTTTTTATCCAACGCAATCATAGATTTGAACGTAGTTTTCAATTTAGACTTGTATATTAAATATATATATATACATGTACAACTCGTCTAAACATCAACCCAACAATGTTAGATCTGTAAATTTGCTTCGCAACAATAAATGGCAAACTATTCAATATTACTGTGAGGATGATGATCGCTCAACCATTTCTATATACATTATAATGGAACCCCACCATTTAAACCGCCAAATGATTCAACGTGCATATATATATTTTAACAAGGGCTAAGTTTTATGACCCAAATGAAATACAGTACAACGTTTCAAAATGCAATAACCCTAGATGTGGTCTTTGTCAATATATGGCAACCGGCCCGCAAATAACATTGAAAAAACGGCCAAACCATAGTTCCAAATGCAGACATGAATTGCAAAACGGTAAACCTAATTTACTGTACTGTATGCAGCACTTGCAAGGAATGGTACATCGGACAGACTGGTAATTCAATTTGTCAAAGAGTTCGTGTTCACAGACAACAGATACGAGACCCATCCACACGAATGCAAGATGTGAGCGAACATTTCGAAACGTGTAGTAGTGGAATATTTGCCGTATATCCGTTCTATAAAATGAACGAACCGAACAAATATCAAAGACTGGCAAAGGAAGCACACTTTATGAAGGACTTTTAGCCAAAATTAAACGGATGTACGTAAATACGTTGGATTTATCTCCCCTTCTCGTTATTGTAACGTAATAAACGTTACCAACGGCAGTGTGGTCAAGGACATTGTTAAAACGTCACCTGAAGATTGCCAGAAGGCATGAAAGCGCTAGTGGTAATATTTTAACGAACTGTTATTATTTGATGTGAAATGTAGTTTGCAAATTTAATTTTTTTTTTATTATATATATATATTGCCCTAAAATGAAAAGAAATATTATACTGGCTAACGTGTGAGGGTACTCTTACATTTTTGACTGAAAATTAAGCAAACGGATCAATCATTAAACAATATGACAATGCTTTTTCCATATGTTGTAGTCTTCCAACTTAATGATACGTATCAAGATCATCAGTCCTATAGAAAAGAGGAAAGATTAGTTTCTTACCAATGTGATAGAAAATGTAAACAAAGAAATTAGACAGATGTACTTCCCAGAACAAATTTCTTCAGAAACTGAAACAAAATTGCTTTTACGCAATAACAAATGCTAAAATTGGAAATGCGATAAACGGCAGCCAATACTCCAAAGAATATCCTTGGGGGCACTCAGCTGTTCCATCTGAGTTTTTGGACCTTGATGGAATTTTATCACTGGTTATTTCTAAAATTTCATTCATCCCCAAGCATTTCGGGGAAAAATTTTATCAAATTTATTCCAGCGCCAGTTTGATAGACCCCTGCTACTTCACAAGTACATGGGCTATCCCCATGCAGACCTTGCACACACCGGCTGCAGATGAGACGCCTAGTCTCATCACCTAAGTGGAGAACCCTCGCATCACATTCCCCGGCTGGCGTATTGTCGGGCAGGCAGGTTCTTCCTCACACTGGAGGTTGCAAGCTGACTTGCTCAGGCAGGAACTCAAAATTGTTTTGTATGCTGAGTGTTTCCCTAAGGCCAAAACCAGATTGATTAATTGTTTTTTATAATAAAATTATTATTCATTCTAATATATCTTTCTGTTTTAAGCCAGTATGATTTGCTAAGACCATGTTTTGGTTTACACACAGATATCCCTTATGTTACATTTGGTATTGTTTTTCGGAGCTGGTATTTGCTCAATTACAAGGATGAGATCTGGACTTTAATTGAGATTTGTTCTATTATGAGAGTTTTACTTTGAGTAAGTGTAGAGTCAAGACTTGCTCATTAATACAAACAGAAGAAAAAATTTTACCTCAAAAGTTACACCTGTTAAAATATAAGTTGATGTGATCATTAAACATTTCATCTTATCAATGGAAGGCTTGCTTATTGATGCCTTGATCTTTGGGAAAGGTAAATAAATTTATGTCTATAAAAATTTAGTAAGCCTGCCACTGGTGACCTGAAATGTTTTGATCACTGACACTAGAGGCAAAGACAAGAAGTATTGGCAACCACTCACTCCAACAACTATACAAATTATACAACTACAGAAACAATATTTCACTTTATGAGACTCAATAAATATAAAACATTACACTTAGAAAAACAAATAGGAGACTACAGAAAAGAATAACAATAGGAGACAACAGATTACAAACTTGGCTTGTTTGTATAAATATGGTACTTATATATAATAATATAAGTACTGTTTATACAATCTGACATTCCAGCTTACACTTAATAATTAATGTGATAATAAAGATGCTGACATTATTGATACTTTTAATTAACATACACAGACCACTTGGTACATCTTGAGGTTAAATCCCTGGCATTTGACACTTTGAAGTTACAACTGGAATCTCACTAGGAGGCACACTCTAATCTTTTCTTAATCAGATACATGTCATAAACAATCACAGTTGGTGAAGAAATGCAGATTATGATACCAGATCTTATAGAAAATAATTACACAACAATTAGTACATTATCTAAAGGTCAGTGAGGCCAGACTCCTCCCACTGTTGATTGATGTACCCTATCTGTGTGTGAAGCCATATGCATGGTCTTTGTATAATCACTTTTTTGGTTCATAGCAGGCTTGACTAGTTGATATAGTTTTACAGTGCTATTATTTAATTTACCACCCACCATCCACCGACCTAACACCTTCAATAATGTTTCATGACAAGGGAAACATCTCAGTTTTTACTAGTGATATATATTTTATTTATTAATTTCAATTCCTTGATGGAATTTTATCACTGGTTATTTCTAAAATTTCATTCATCCCCAAGCATTTCGGGGAAAAATTTTATCAAATTTATTCCAGCGCCAGTTTGATAGACCCCTGCTACTTCACAAGTACATGGGTTATCCCCATGCAGACCTTGCACACACCGGCTGCAGATGAGACGCCTAGTCTCATCACCTAAGTGGAGAACCCTCGCTTCACATTCCCCGGCTGGCGTATTGTCGGGCAGGCAGGTTCTTCCTCACACTGGAGGTTGCAAGCTGACTTGCTCAGGCAGGAACTCAAAATTGTTTTGTATGCTGAGTGTTTCCCTAAGGCCAAAACCAGATTGATTAATTGTTTTTTATAATAAAATTATTATTCATTCTAATATATCTTTCTGTTTTAAGCCAGTATGATTTGCTAAGACCATGTTTTGGTTTACACACAGATATCCCTTATGTTACATTTGGTATTGTTTTTCGGAGCTGGTATTTGCTCAATTACAAGGATGAGATCTGGACTTTAATTGAGATTTGTTCTATTATGAGAGTTTTACTTTGAGTAAGTGTAGAGTCAAGACTTGCTGATTAATACAAACAGAAGAAAAAATTTTACCTCAAAAGTTACACCTGTTAAAATATAAGTTGATGTGATCATTAAACATTTCATCTTATCAATGGAAGGCTTGCTTATTGATGCCTTGATCTTTGGGAAAGGTAAATAAATTTATGTCTATAAAAATTTAGTAAGCCTGCCACTGGTGACCTGAAATGTTTTGATCACTGACACTAGAGGCAAAGACAAGAAGTATTGGCAACCACTCACTCCAACAACTATACAAATTATACAACTACAGAAACAATATTTCACTTTATGAGACTCAATAAATATAAAACATTACACTTAGAAAAACAAATAGGAGACTACAGAAAAGAATAACAATAGGAGACAACAGATTACAAACTTGGCTTGTTTGTATAAACGGCAGCCAATACTCCAAAGAATATATATTAGTTACGCTTAAAACTTAAGAAGCCTCGACGGAATTAACCACCATTGTAAAGTTTATCATTGTGCCTAATAGTTAATTGTTGATTACAACTCTACTGGAAATTTTCTGAGTTAAGGCCAAAAATAAAATTCAGATTGTTTGATGTTGCCAACCTAAGCTACCCACCTAAAAAGCCAAAACAAATTGAAAAAAAAAATTTGAGACAATTCGTTTCAAATTTTTTTCTAAGTTTCATTTGTGCTCTAATATTGTTTTCACGTCTTTTGTTGTCAGCCAAAAAAGAAACGATCCCTACCTACCTAACCCTACAAGGCATGGGTAGGCAACATGAAACAAAAGAATTTGATGAGGGTGGCCTCAAATATCCTGGACTTTGCAATATGAAAATCAATGGACCACCTAAAAATTAAAAGTGGAGTTCTTTAGAATTGTGCAGGTCAAATTTCTAAAACAAAATATGTTTATATATTATACATGATATATAATTTGTACCATAACTTTTGATTTCGCAAAAACATGCAACATGAAGGCCTGTCTGAATTTTTACAATTTTCATTTCCCTTTGTTCTGCAGTATGAGCAATGCAATCATTGGTTAATGGAAAACATTTTAAACCAAATCTTTTGAAACTTTTACCTTTGTGCTTTGGCATCTATAGGGTTTTAAGTGGCTAAAGGTAAATACTGCTTTGAAGAAATTTTGACACATTGTGAAAAATGTGTATTTACAGGGGTTCAAATTTACTTTAGGCAATGGAAGGTCCAGTACCTTTGACCAAAACGACTGAAAGGTCATCCTTTATTCCGAGAAGGGTCAGTTTAAAATGAACTTGAATTTTTAAATTTAATTTATAAAAACAGAAAATGCTTACCCTTCCAAAGCACTCACCAGGTCTTACTGTAGAAGTATAATGTCTAAAAAAACAAAAAAGTTTCAGTTCTGTCCATTCATATTTGATTTGCTCCTTTTCATTATCAGGAAATATTTCACTAAACTCGTGCAGATTGATTTACCAATACTACTAACTGGTCATTTCCAAATTCAGCAAGTTCAAATCCCCTTCCAAGAGGCCCCGATGAAAATTAAATATTTGAAGAAATCAGAGGGGTTTCTCATTCAAAGACTTGAATCTTCAATTTACCCTGAAAGACTTGAGTTGAATGATTGATTGGGTCAGTCATACCATGTTCTCCCTGTTTATTATTTTATCCATTATTTTTTTGTCTTGCAGGTTATGGAAAGCAAACCCTTTCCATATGATGTCGAGGTTAAAAGGGTCTTTATTCATCCACCAGTTGCATCAGTAGCAGAAGCTCTAGCCTGCCCTCCTAAAAGGAGGTTAAGTTTGAGTGGAAGATTTGAGGGGGAAAGCAGAATATACAGGATAAGATTTTGTTCACTTTTAAACATTGAATCTGTCTTCCCCAAATGATCTTATCAAATGATTAAATTTGTGACAAGATTTAAATCTGTGTTTAACAATAAGAATATATTGACTATTTGTGAGTGTCTGCAAAGAAAATACACTGATCATTTATTTCATGTTCACATTTTTTTTAGAAAACAAAGTAAATTGTCAATGTTTGTACACTGATATTCTGACATTTTATAGAAATTTCATTGTTTTAAAATAAAACGTCTCGAGTGTACTTGATGTGATTATATGTCAATCCTTCCTGATTACTTCAGCTGATATAATGAGGAATTTATCTAACAAAATTACAGAGCTCTAAAATTAAGACAAACTTGCTGTACATAATGGTTAAACTGCAATTTCAGCAAAATCTGAAAATATATTTAAGAGGTCGAAAACACTCATCCCATTTTCTCCTGGCACCAAAATATCCGGTCCATTATACGTCCTTACATTTTACAAGATAAATAAATATAAGCTGTATAAGACAAGTGCATGCAACAGGTATATAAAATGCAAATTCGCCTATGAAAACATATTTCAGAAATAACAAGCATTTTTGACAGACAGATGAAATTTGCTAACCTATTAACTGAACATATTCAGATATAGAAGTGTGTACTTTATTAAATTATCAAATTAAAGTCCTATGAAACAAGTGACTGGTGAAAAAAAATGTTTATCCAATTCCAAAACCAATGAATGTATATAACATAAACTTAGTCTTCTGTGCAAGCTTGTCTTTTTTTCCAAAACTATATCGTATAATCGTAATTTTTTTCGCTGTCTGTTATGATTTAACAAATATGGCAGCTCATCAAATGCCGTGTTTTGACTCCAAAGTTTACAAATTGTCACCTTATAGTAAACAATCAACCGAAAAGGCAGGGATATTGAGCACGTTTAATATGTACAATCAGATAATAAAAATAAAAAAAGTATATGTTCATAAGTTTAATAATGAAAACTATCCATTTTGTTATATGCACATTTTTTTTTAAATTTGAGGTTTCAAATGATTTGAAAAAATGTAGTACGTGTACTGTTGCAATTTTTTTGGAAAAATATAAAACACGATGTTTGTCATCTATTTATCAAATCAGATGTTGGTTTTCTCATCAACGGGTATTTGCCGTCATTTGTTGTTATGACACAAGCATATTTAATAATTTGCATCAATATGGATGTGCTAATTATAACCCCAAAAAATGATTATATAATATTGTGGTGTAAACACCAGAACAAGCTTTGTTTAAAAAAGAAAAAAAAAAGGAAAAATATAAGCTTTTTTTTTTAATCATGAACCTTTTACATTATTCTGGTTTAGAAATTGGGGCAAACATTGAGGTAAAATATAAAAAGGGCAATACCAATGGTATTTTTCTAGACTTGAACTGTATTTCACCGGTAAACAGGCTGCCGCTCTCCAAACAGCTCAAATCTGTGTTGTAGTTTTGTGAAATGATGTTTCCAATGATACCTGAAGCATTTTTCTAGACAAACAAATTTAAAGTTTATTTTAATAATTCATTATGAATCCGTTTGGCTGTTCGCAGTCACGTCCGGTCAGAAGGGGGACGTTAATTCCGATGACTCGTGTAAAGAAAGTGACACGCTCTTTGCACGTTACGAACCCTTGCGACAACTCTTTGAGGGGACCATAGGTGGCCTGTTGTAAGGCAAAATTTCTGTCCCTATCCAATATACCCTATTTTTCCAGTGGCAGTCCAAATTTCCCCGACCATCATCCTAGATGGCCTCTATTACAACAACCTACTATTGTATTTATTGTTAACTTGTTCTTGTCCTGAATATGCATGAAACTTTTGCCACTGGACGTATAGCAACCAACAATCAATCAATCAATGGTAGTGTATGATTTGTGTATAGTATGTTGGCAGATAATGATTGATTTATTGAAGGTATGTTGGCAGTGTATGATTATTTGGACATTTTTTTAAGTTTTATTTCCAACCAAGTTTATTTCTTTTTTTTTGTCTTATAGACACAATTGTCTGACCATACCTTTCTATATTTTTTTTCTCTTACTTTTCAATTTTTTTTTATATTTAACAAGTAATCTCAGAGATATTTTCAAAAATATTAGTTAAATTTTCAGTTGCACCATCAACCCCTTTCGTCCTTCATATTCATTGAATTCAAAATTCAATATATCGTGTTAATATGCTCTGATGTAAGAGCTTTAAGTAGCAAGTTTTGTGAATTTTCAGTCCATTTGTAAAATCTTTCCTTTTTTTTCTATATGACTTTTAAGGTCAAAATTTGTTTTATATTACAATTTAAAGTATTTCACTGAGGACAGGAGACTATCACTTATTAATACATAATCTACATCACTGTATCCATTTATTGACATATAAGTATAGTAGCCTAGGCTATCCCCTAATAAAAAACAATAAGTTTTAAGAAAACTGTGTTCGTTCATTCATTAAGTGCATTGATAAAAATGTTAGTCCCTCCATGTAAACGTAAAGCACAGACTGATTTCTTCATGTTTAATTTAACCTGTTTATTATACAGGTATTCCATCATAAAGTTGTACTTTATTATTTATTATCTGCATCTGTTTACCCTAAACTATTGTATTTGTATTTATATTGTAATTGTACTTTCTCTGTAGACCTGTATTTAGTTTTTAGAGAATAAAATATCTATCTATCTAATAAGAATAAAACTGAATGTTACCTGTTTTGATTTTACCCATGGACTGCATCCTTGATCTATTAACAATTTTGTTGTTTCAATCTGTCCAAACTTAGCAGCATCATGTAAAGCTGTTTCTCCATCAACAAAATGGAAAATAAAAATAAACATGTTAATGGTGTGAATAACAAAATCATGAGAGGAGTCAAACAATTTATCAAATGTAAGAAATATAACATCGGGTAAGAAAATATCCAATTACATTAGTGTCTAAACTATTAAATGGTAGATTAAGATATATAAATTCAATGTATATTTTCTGATTCAGTAAAACAAAACAGGTAAAAAAAATTAGTAAACTCTTAATGATATGTGTAACAAGTTATATAATAGCAACCCTTACTTTATATAAGTCAAACAAATATTTGTTTTCCATTTAAATTGTATGATAAACAACATGCTTTTATGTTGATTCAGTAGAATGATCAAAGTTGAAAAAAAACTACTTTTTCAAGAAACGTTTAAAACGAGTAACAGGGGTGTGGAAATATTTGTTGTGGCCACTTGTCCAGAAAAAAAATTACTTGCCCCGATTTCTAAATAAATTTGGAATGAAGACATGTATGTTTCTCAAACAGTTTTGAAACACAATGGAAATGGTATTCATGATCTTTGTTTGTATATTAGAATGATAAAAAAATAAGTGGAGTATAGACCACTATGAGCTAAAAAAAAAAAACCAGCTCTAAATTAAAGAATCTAGAGGCCAATATTGCAATGATTGTCAGTGCTAGCTTACATGAACCTGGGAGATTATATCATGGCTTATATTTTCTTCACTGTGAGCTAGTGCGAAGTTTTAAAGTTAATAAAGGGATGAAAACCAAATAATTGATGAATTACTGAATTGTTGTTTGCACCACCTACTTTTACCCCCAAATGGACCAATTGTAAATTTGAGATTTATTTAAGATACCTAAGCGAAATCAAAATTTTATAGAACTTCAAAATCCTCTATTCCGTTTTTTTTCATGATATTTGCGCTGTGCCGCCTCTGATTTCCGTTTCTTGTAAAACTCAAGTTATTTGCTCAACAATTTTATTTTTTATGAGGCGCCCATTTTCCGTTGGTCATCTTCCGAGCGATGACCTATCTTAAGATGCTTATCCAACTCGAGCGGTCATTTAGTTTTCATTCTTGAGAAATCAGTCTTCGAAATTAATAATACCATTTCCGGTGTACCGTTGCTATAACCTGATCAACGATTCCGGATCAACGGGAAAAAAATCACAGAATATGAATGAAACCCGGATCCGCATACTTATTTTTTTGGTTTGATAATCGATCTGTCTTGATCATAGATGGAGTTTTACTAAAACATGTTGTTGTCGTCTTATTTCATACAGTTGGGTGCAGACCAAGCATTACATAAAGTAAACACAAGTTAACGCGGCGTGCACATGTTTCGTTACTTAACTTTAAATTTTGCGTTTACTAGTAAACGCCCGTTTACTTCATTTACGTTAACGCGGTCAAAATGGAAATTTCCAATGTCTACCCGAGTAAACGCGCGTTTACTCAGTCCGTTTAGTCAGTAGTAAACGACCGTTTACTTCAGATTTCACAAGTTTAATTGTACTTGCACGTAAAAGTAAACGTTTCTCAATTGTATTTTTACATGCACTTGAAAGTAAACGCGCGTTTACTTTTCGAGTTAACTTATTGTGTATACCATAAAATAATTGTCGTATGCATTTGTACATTTATTTATGTTGTTGAAATTAATTAATATTTTACGTGTTTTAAACCTCAACATATAAAAAAAACTTTTTATAAGACTTATTATTATAAACATTTATTAATTGCAAAAAAAGTCAGTTCCAAAAACTTTTAACAGCAGATTTTCTATTTTTTTCTGTTCAAAATTTACATATGCAATGATTAATTTTTAATAAATCAATTTAAGAGTTGTCATTTCATTACATGCAACCGTCAATATGTTGACCGAAAATGAACAGATGGATATTTTCATGTACCTTATCATGTGATATATTAGATCAGTGTATCCAGGATACGAGGATTGATTGATTGATTGTTGGTTGCTTAACATCCAGTGGCAAATATTTCAAAAACAATTAATTACACCACCTTTTTAAAATCAATATCGTAACCTATAACAATGTAAAAGATATATTATATAGGCGTATTTCGTTTATTTCGTTGTATTTCGTTTCTTCATTTTCCATTTCGTTTCGTTTCGTTTCTTCGTTTTTTCATTTCGTTGCGTTTCGTTGTATTTCGTTTCGTTTCGTTATATTTCGTTTCGTTTCGTTATATTTCGTTTCGTTTCGATTCCGTTTCTCACTTTAAAACTACCCCACAAAAGAAAGGTTATTTGTCTTGATGTAACGTAGAAGCCTTATATATGAAACTCTGGAAGTTTAATCCAAGGTATTTATCTTTCCTCAGCATTACCTCTTTGATCAGCTCCATTATACCATGCTGCATTAAAACAACTTGTTGGTTTATTTCCTTTCACATTGAACTGCACATTCAAATATTAACAGAATATTTTCTTATTTTTAAATTTATAATAAGAGGTAAGCGGAAGAAGGGATCCCGTAGACCGCCCTACGTCACGATTCATGAATTATGCATATTTTATTTATAGGATATTTTTAAACGATTCGGAAAATACTAATGCTAAAAATAGAATTTTCTTAACATGTAAAACTATCTTAAAAAAACGATGCAAAATCATTAACTTTCATGGAGAGTGGTAGAGGGTTATTTTCGTGGTACGTGAATGGTTTTTTTTATTTCACGTTCAACGTGTTTTTACTTTTTTATTTTACGTTCAGTCGTGCAAAACAGCGAGGTGTTCAACATGTTCTGCTTATGTAATTTTTATACGTGCTTCGTGATTCAAATGCTTATTTTGCGTGCTCAGTATTTTAAAAAAAACACACTAGACAGGGATCGTCAACATGGACAAGAACGAAGTTGATTTAATTTTGTTTCCGTGATAAGAAACGATAAGGCGGTAAGGCCAATGATGTTGTTCCTTTATTTGCATTTTAAAAGTTCAGAATATCTTTATATATATATATATACTTTTTTAAAAGCTGTAAATTATTTATATCATAAATGTGTACACACTAAATAGGGAATATTAAGTAAAACAGAGAGTTCATATATACAAGAGGACAGTGACTCAGTCACAAAAGGTTCACCCTAAAGTCTTTATATTTTTGTTAAGACTTGCAAATGTCCCATGCACGTGATCCCATGGCTGCTTAGAATATACTATGGAGTTAATAATATTTTTATTATCTGCTTAATAGAGTACTTTGATGTAGGCAAATTGAAAAAAAAACATGTAGCTTACACGTTCTTAGACACGAGACATTACCTTTACGGGGTGTGAGGGGGTGGTGGTAGTTGGGGTGGGGGTGGTTCTGCTGGTCTTTGTTTCCATTGTTATTTGTTTATAATGAAGCTACATGTTCTATTAGGGCGTTCTACGGGATCTTCTGGGCGGTCTACATGATCCCCTGTTGTCTGAACCTTATATTTCTAGTTATAGAACGTTCTATAGGATTGTTTATCATGTATATAGCAAAGGACGTTCTACAGGATCCCCTGTTGTCTGAACATTATATATAAACTGTAGAACATTCTATAGGATACTCTATTGTTTGTTTTTGATGTATCTAATAGAGGACTTTTAACGGGATCCCTTAGTCAATCTGTGTGATCCCCTGTTTTCTCAACATAATATATCTACTATAAGACATTCTTTAGGATCCCCTATTGTTTGTTAATCAAGTATATACTAAAGGGCGTTCTAGAGAATCCCCTGGGCGGTCTTCAGGATCCCTTGTTGTCTGAACATTATATATCTACTAAAGAACGTTCTATAAGACCCCTGTTGATTGTTTTTCATGTTTATACTATAGGGCGTTCTACAGGATCCCCTGGCCGGTCTAAAGGATCCCCTGTTGTCTTTACATTATATATCTACTATAGGACGTTCTATAGGATCCCCTATATTGTTTGTGTATTATTATATACTAAAGGGCGTAATACCGGATCCCCTGGGCGGTCTACAGGATGCCCTGTTGATTGTTTTTTTTTATGTTTATACTATAGGGCGTTCTACAGGATCCACTGGGCGGTCTACAGGATCTACGTTTGTTTAAAAATATATATCTACTATAAGACGTTCTAACGTATCCCCCGTTGTTTGTTTTTCAAGTATATACTATAGGGTGTTCTACACGATCCCCTGGTCGGACTACGGGATCCCCTGTTTTCTCAACATAATATATCTACTATAAGACGTTCTATAGGGTCCCCTATTGTTTGTTAATCAAGTATATTCTAAAGGGCGTTCTAGAGAATCCCCTGGGCGGTCTTCAGGATCCCTTGTTGTCTGAACATTATATATCTACTAAAGAACGTTCTATAAGACCCCTGTTGATTGTTTTTCATGTTTATACTATAGGGCGTTCTACAGGATCCCCTGGCCGGTCTAAAGGATCCCCTGTTGTCTTTACATTATATATCTACTATAGGACGTTCTATAGGATCCCCTATATTGTTTGTGTATTATTTATATACTAAAGGGCGTAATACCGGATCCCCTGGGCGGTCTACAGGATGCCCTGTTGATTGTTTTTTTTTATGTTTATACTATAGGGCGTTCTACAGGATCCACTGGGCGGTCTACAGGATCTACGTTTGTTTAAAAATATATATCTACTATAAGACGTTCTAACGTATCCCCCGTTGTTTGTTTTTCAAGTATATACTATAGGGTGTTCTACACGATCCCCTGGTCGGACTACGGGATCCCCTGTTTTCTCAACATAATATATCTACTATAAGACGTTCTATAGGGTCCCCTATTGTTTGTTAATCAAGTATATTCTAAAGGGCGTTCTACAGGATCCCATGGGCGGTCTTCAGGATCCCTTGTTGTCTGAACATTATATATCTACTTAAGAACGTTCTATAAGACCCCCTGTTGATTGTCTTCCATGTTTATACTATATAAAGGGCGTTATACCGGATCCCCTGGGCGGTCTACAGGATGCCCCGTTGATTGTTTTGTTATGTTTATACTATAGGGCGTTCTACAGGATCCACTGGGCGGTCTACAGGATCTTAGATTGTTTAAAAATATATATCTACTATAAGACGTTCTAAAGTATCTCCTGTTGTTTGTTTTTCATTTTATACTATAAGGGGTTTCTACAGGATCCCCTGGGCGGTCTACAGGATCCCCTGTTTTCTCAACATAATATATCTACTATAAGACGTTCTATAGGATCCCCTATTGTTTGTTAATCATGTATATACTAAAGGGCGTTTTACAGGATCCCTTGGGCGATCTACAGGATACCCTGTTGTCTACATTATATATCTACTATAGGACGTTCATAGACCCCCTGTTGATTGTTTTTCATGTTTATACTAAAGGGCTTTCTATATGATCCCTTGGGCGGTCTGCAGGAAACTATGATTGGTCTGCAGGAATCCCTGTTTTTCAACATAATATAGGTACTATAGGACGTTCTATAAGACCCCTGTTGATTGTTTTTCATGTTTATACTATAGGACTTTCTATATGATCCTTTGGACGGTCTGCGGGAAACTTTGGGTGGTCTGCAGGAATCTCTATTTTTCAACATAATATATGTACTATAGGACGTTCTATAAGACCCCCTGTTGATTGTTTATCATGTTTATACTATAGGGCGTTCTAAAGGATAACCTGTTTTCTCAACATTATGTATTTACTATAAGACGTTCTATAGGATCCCATGTTGTTTGTTTATCATGTATATTCTAAAGGGCGTTCAATATGATCCCCTAGGCATTCTACAGGATCCCTTTTTGTCTGAACATCATGTATAAACTATAAACGTTATATTGGATACCCTATTGTTTGTTTTTGATGTATCTAATAGAGGACTTTTTACGGGATCCCTAGGTCGGTCTGTGTGATCCCCTGCTTTCTCAACATTATGTATCTACTATAAGACGTTCTACAGAATCCCTTCGTCAGTCTACGGGATCCCCTGTTTTCTCAACATAATATATCTACTATAAAATGTTCTATAGGATCCCCTATTGTTTGTTAATCATGTATATACTAAAAGGCGTTCTACAGGATCCCCTGGGCGGTCTTTAGGATCCCCTGTTGTCTTTACATTATATATGTTTTAAATGGCGTTCTATATATAAGACTGTTTGTTTTTCATGTTTATACTATAGGGCTTTCTATATGATCCCTTGGGCGGTCTGCGGGAAACTTTGGGTGGTCTGCAGGAATCTCTGTTTTTCAACATGATATATGTACTATAGGACGTTCTATAAGACCCCCCTCCTGTTGGTTGTTATTCATGTTTATACTAACGGGCGTTCTACAGGATCCCCTGGGCGGTCTATAGAATCCCCTTTTGTTAAAAAAATATGCATCTGAGATTGGAAATTCTATAGGTTTCCCTGTTCTTTGTTTTTCATATTTATACTATAGGGCGTTCTACAGGATCCCCTGGGCGGTCTACAGAATCCCTTTTTATTAAAACAAATATGCATCTGAGAAAGGAAATTCTATAGGTTTCCCTGTTCTTTGTTTATTATGTATATATTATAGGGCGTTTATGATCCCTTGGGCGGTCTGCAAGATCCCCTGTTTTCTCAACATTATATATCTATCATAGAACGTTCTATAGTATTCCCTGTTGATTGTTTTTCATGTTTATACTATAGGGCTTTCTATATGATCCCTAAGTCGATCTGCGGGAAACTATGGGTGGTCTGCAGGAATCCCTGTTTACAACATAATATATGTACTATAGGACGTTCTATAAGACCCACTGTTGATTGTTTTTCATGTTTATACTATAGGGCGTTCCAAAGGATCACCTGTTTTCTCAACATTATTCATCTACTATAAGCCGTTCTATAGGATCCCATGTTGTTTGTTTATCATGTATATTCTAAAGGGCGTTCAATAGGATCCCCTAGGCAGTCTACAGGATCCCTTTTTGTCTGAACATTATATATAAACTATAGAACGTTCTATTGGATACCCTATAATTTGTTTTTGATGTATCTAATAGAGGACTGTTTACGGGATCCCACGGTCGGTCTGTGTGATCCCCTGCTTTCTCAACATTTTATGTATCTACTACAAGACGTTCTACAGGATCCCCTGTTGTTTGTTTTTCAAGTATATACTATAGGGTGTTCTACAGAATCCCCTGGTCGGTCTACGGGATCCCCTGTTTTCTCAACATAATATATCTACCAAAAATATTCTATAGGATCCCCTATTGTTTGTTAATCAAGTATATGGTCCGAGACCACAATTGTCGTCCCTTGAAATATAGTCCCTAGTGTTGACAGTGGGTTACTTGCCATAAATTTTTATACCCCTTTCAAATTTATCTCTCCATGTTTAATGCCTCAAATTGCAAGTAGGTGGGTGAAATTACACTGTTAAAAAATTTGGGTCCAGAATTTTAAAGGAAAGTAGTGATTTGGTCCAGCTGAAAAAGGTTGAAAATTAGCACTTCGGAAGCTGTCAAAAGATTTCAAGACGCCCTAAACAAAACATTGTCCATATTTTGAGTTAGAGACGATGAAGTTTTCTGTAATTTTGATATAATTTGTCCCAAAAGTAGTACAACACACTGTAAAAGTTTCTTTGAGAAAGCGCAGGTGGGATTTTTTTATTTTCATTTATGTTCTAAAAGAAATGCACTACGAAATAATTGTGTTCTCGGAACATATACTAAAGGGCGTTCTACAGGATCTCCTGGGCGGTTTTCAGGATCCCCTGTTGTCTTTACATTATATATGTTCTAAATGGCGTTCTATATATAAGACCCCCTGTTGATTGTTTTTCATGTTTATACTAAAGGGCGTTCTACAGGATACCATGGGCGGTCTACAGGATCCCCTGTTGTCTTTACATTATATATCTACTATAGGACGCTCTATAGGATCCCTATATTGTTTGTTTATTATTTATATACTAATGGGCGTTCTACTGGATCCCCTGGGCGGTCTACAGGATGCCCTGTTGATTGTTTTTTTTATGTTTATATTATAGGGCTTTCTACAGGATCCACTGGGCGGTCTACAGGATCCCCATTTGTTTAAAAATATATATCTACAATAAGACGTTCTAAAGTATCCCCCGTTGTTTGTTTTTCATTTTTATACTATAGGGCGTTCTACAAGATCCCCTGGGCGGTTTACAGGATCCCCTGTTTTCTCAACATAATATATCTACTATAAGACGTTCTATAGGATCCCCTTCTGATTGTTAATCATGTATATACTAAAGGGCGTTCTAAAGGATCCCTTAGGCGGTCTACAGGATGCCCTTTCTCAGATGCATAATTTTTAACAAAAGAGGATCCTGTAGACCGCCCTGGGGATCCTGTAGAACGACCTTTAGTATAAACATGAAAAACAATCAATAGGTGGTCTTATAGAACGTCCTTCAGTTTATATATAATGTTCAGACAACAGGGGATCGTGTAGACCGTCCAGTGAATGAACAACAAACAACAGGACTTCCTATAGAACGTCTTATAGTAGATATATAATGTTGAGAAAACAGGGGATCCTGCAGACCACCCAGGGAATACTGTAGAACGCCCTATAGTATAAACATGAACAACAAACAACAGGGGACCCTATAGAACGTCCTATAGTAGATATATAATGTTGAGAAAACAGAGGATCCTGTAGAACGCCCTTTAGTATATACATAATAAACAAACAATATATGGGATCCTATAAAACGTTCTATAGTAGATATATAAGAGGATACTGTAGAACGCCCTATAAAATAAACACGAACAACACCAACAGGGGACCCTATAGAACGTCCTATTTTAGATATATAACGTTGAGAAAACAGGAGATCCTGCAGACCGCCTAAGGGATCATAAAAGCCTTATGGTATAAACATGAAAAACAAACTACAGGGGGACCTATAGAATTTCCTTTCTCAGATGCATAATTTTTAACAAAAGAGAATCCTGTAGACCGCCTAGGGATCCTGTAGAACGACCTATAGTATAAACATTCAAAACAATCAATAGGGGGTCTTATAGAACGTCTTTTAGTAATATTAAAAAATGCCCAGACAACAGGGGATCGTGTAGACCGCCCGGTGAATGAACAACAAACAACAGGGGATCCTATAGAACGTCTTATAGTGGAATAATGTTGAGAAAACAGGGGATCCTGCAGACCGCCAAGGGGATTACTGTAGAACGCCCTATAGTATAAATGAAACAACAAACAACAGGGGACCGTATAGAACGTCCTATAGTTGATATATATGTTGAGAAAAAACGGGATCCGACATACCGACCAAGGGATCTATAGAAAATCTTATAGTATAAACATGAAAAACAATCAACAGGGGATCCTATAGAACGTCTTACAGTGGATATATAATGTTGAGAAAACAGGGGATCGTGTAGACCGCCCAGGGGATACTGTAGAACGCCCTAAGTATAAACATGAACAACAAAACAACAGGGGGCCTATAGAACGTCATATAGTAGATATATAATGTTGAGATAACAGGGGATCCTGTAGACCGCCTAGGGGATCCTGTTAGAACGCCCTATAGTATAAACTTGAAAAACAAACAACAGAGGATCCTATAGAACGTCTTATAGTAGATAAATAATGTTGAGAAAACAGGGGATCCTGCAGACGCCCAGGGATACGTAGAACGCCCTTGTATAAACTGAAAAACAAGTATATAGTATATACATGATAAATAAACAACAGGGGAACCTTTAGAAGGTCCTATCTTAAATGCATAATTTTCATAAACAACAGGAGACCCTCTAGACCGTCCAGGGGATCATGTAGAACGCCCTATGGTATAGACTTGAAAAAGAAACAACAGGGGATCCTATAGAACGTCTTATAGTAGATAAGTATTGTTGAGAAAACAGGGGATCCTGCAGACCGCCCAGGGATACTGTAGAACGCCCTATAGTATACACTTGAAAAACAAACAACAGGGGATCCTATAGAACGTCTTATAGTAGATAATAATGTTGAGAAAACAGGGGATCCTGCAGACCTCCATGGGGATACTGTTGAACGCCCTATAGTATAAACCTGAACAACAAACAACAGGGGTCATATAGAACGTCATATACATGTAGTAGATATATAATGTTGAGAAAACAAGGGATCCTGTAGACCGCCTATGGGATCCTGTAGAACGCCCTATAGTATACACTTGAAAAACAAACAACAGGGGTTCCGGTAGATCGTTCTCTTAGCCTAGTAGATACATAAAAAACAAACAATATGGTATCCTATAGAACGTCATATAGTAGATATATAATGTTGAGAAAACAGGGGATCCTGTAGACCGTCTAGGGGATCCTGTAGAACGCCCTATAGTATACACTTGAAAAACAAACAACAGGGGATCCTATAGAACGTCTTATAGTAGATAAGTAATGTTGAGAAAACAGGGGATCCTGCAGACCACCCAGGGGATACAGTAGAACGCCCTATAGTATAAACATAAACAACAAACAACAGGGGGCCCTATAGAACGTCATATAGTAGATATATAATGTAAAGACAAAAGAGGATCCTGTAGACCGCCCAGGGGATACTGTAGAACGCCCCATTAGTATAAAAATGAACAACAAACAACAGGGGACCCTAAAGAACGTCTTATAGAAGTTAAAATAATGTCGAGAAAAGAGAAGAACCTTTAGACCAACCAAGGGATCCTATAGAAAGCCTTATAGTATATACATGATAAACAAACAACAGGTGAATCTATTGAAAATATTATCTTAAATGCATAATTTTTTATAAACAGGGTATCCTGTAGATCGCTCAGGTATTCTGTAGAACGCCCTATAGTATATACTAGAAAAATAAACAACAGGGGAACCTTTAGAAGGTCCTATCTTAAATGCACAATTTTCATAAATAACAGGGGACCCTGTAGACCGTCCAGGGGATCATGTAGAACGCCCTATAGTATAGACTTGAAAAATAAACAACAGGGGACCCTATAGAACGTCTTATAGAAGTTAAAATAATGTCGAGAAAAGAGAAGAACCTTTAGACCAACCAAGGGATCCTATAGAAAGCCTTAGAGTATATACATGATAAACAAACAACAGGGGAATCTATTGAAAATATTATCTTAAATGAATAATTTTTATAAACAGGGTATCCTGTAGATCGCTCAGGTATTCTGTAGAACGCCCTATAGTATACACTTGAAAAATAAACAACAGGGGAACCTTTAGAAGGTCCTATCTTAAATGCACAATTTTCATAAATAACAGGGGACCCTGTAGACCGTCCAGGGGATCATGTAGAACGCCCTATAGTATAGACTTGAAAAATAAACAACAGGGGATCCTCTAGAACGTCTTATAGTAGATAAATAATGTTGAGAAAACAGGGGATCCTACAGACTGCCCAGGGGATACTGTAGAACGCCCTATAGTATAAACATGAACAAAAAACAACAGGGGGCCCTATAGAACGTCATATAGTAGATATATAATGTTGAGAAACAGGGGATCCTGTAGAAGCCTAGGGGATCCTTTAGAACGCTCTATAGTATGCACTTGTAAAACAAACAACAGGGGATCCTATAGAACGTCTTATAGTAGATAAAAATTGTTGAGAAAACAGGGTATCCTGCAGACCAACCAAGTGTTCCTATAGAAAGCCTTATAGTATATACATGATAAAATAAACAACAGGGGAACCTTTAGAAGGTCCTATCTTAAATGCATAATTTTCATAAACAACAGGAGACCCTCTAGACCGTCCAGGGGATCATGTAGAACGCCCTATAGTATAGACTTAAAAAAGAAACAACAGGGGATCCTATAGAACGTCTTATAGTAGATAAGTATTGTTGAGAAAACAGGGGATCCTGCAGACCGCCCAAGGGATACTGTAGAACGCCCTATAGTATACACTTGAAAAACAAACAACAGGGGATCCTATAGAACGTCTTATAGTAGATAATAATGTTGAGAAAACAGGGGATCCTGCAGACCTCCATGGGGATACTGTTGAACGCCCTATAGTATAAACCTGAACAACAAACAACAGGGGATCATATAGAACGTCATATACATGTAGTAGATATATAATGTTGAGAAAACAAGGGATCCTGTAGACCGCCTATGGGATCCTGTAGAACGCCCTATAGTATACACTTGAAAAACAAACAACAGGGGTTCCGGTAGATCGTTCTCTTAGCCTAGTAGATACATAAAAAACAAACAATATGGTATCCTATAGAACGTCATATAGTAGATATATAATGTTGAGAAAACAGATGATCCTGTAGACCGTCTAGGGGATCCTGTAGAACGCCCTATAGTATACACTTGAAAAACAAACAACAGGGGATCCTATAGAACGTCTTATAGTAGATAAGTAATGTTGAGAAAACAGGGGATCCTGCAGACCGCCCAGGGGATACAGTAGAACGCCCTATAGTATAAACATAAACAACAAACAACAGGGGGCCCTATAGAACGTCATATAGTAGATATATAATGTAAAGACAAAAGAGAATCCTGTAGACCGCCCAGGGGATACTGTAGAACGCCCCATTAGTATGAAAATGAACAACAAACAACAGGTGACCCTAAAGAACGTCTTATAGAAGTTAAAATAATGTCGAGAAAAGAGAAGAACCTTTAGACCAACCAAGGGATCCTATAGAAAGCCTTATAGTATATACATGATAAACAAACAACAGGTGAACCTATTGAAAGTATTATCTTAAATGCATAATTTTTATAAACAGGGTATCCTGTAGATCGCTCAGGTATTCTGTAGAACGCCCTATAGTATATACTTGAAAAATAAACAACAGGGGAACCTTTAGAAGGTCCTATCTTAAATGCACAATTTTCATAAATAACAGGGGACCCTGTAGACCGTCCAGGGGATCATGTAGAACGCCCTATAGTATAGACTTGAAAAATAAACAACAGGGGATCCTCTAGAACGTCTTATAGTAGATAAATAATGTTAAGAAAACAGGGGACCCTGCAGACTGCCCAGGGGATACTGTAGCACGCCCTATAGTATAAACATGAACAACAAACAACAGGGGGCCCTATAGAACGTCATATAGTAGATATATAATGTTGAGAAAACAGGGGATCCTGTAGAAGCCTAGGGGATCCTTTAGAAAGCTCTATAGTATACACTTGTAAAACAAACAACAGGGGATCCTATAGAACGTCTTATAGCAGATAAAAATTGTTGAGAAAACAGGGGATCCTGCAGACCAACCAAGTGTTCCTATAGAAAGCCTTATAGTATATACATGATAAATAAACAACAGGGGAACCTTTAGAAGGTCCTATCTTAAATGTATAATTTTCATAAACAACAGGAGACCTTCTATACCGTCCATGGGATCATGTAGAACGCCCTATAGTATAGACTTGAAAAATAAACAACAGGGGATCCTATAGAACGTCTTATAGTAGATAAGCAATGTTGAGAAAACAGGGGATCCTGCAGACCGCCCAGGGGATACTGTAGAACGCCCTATAGTATACACTTGAAAAAACAAACAACAGGGGATCCTATAGAACGTCTTATAGTAGATAATAATGTTGAGAAAACAGGGGATCCTGCAGACCTCCATGGGGATACTGTTGAACGCCCTATAGTATAAACCTGAACAACAAACAACAGGGGATCATATAGAACGTCATATACATGTAGTAGATATATAATGTTGAGAAAACAAGGGATCCTGTAGACCGCCTATTGGATCCTGTAGAACGCCCTATAGTATACACTTGAAAAACAAACAACAGGAGTTCCGGTAGATCGTTCTCTTAGCCTAGTAGATACATAAAAAACAAACAATATGGTATCCTATAGAACGTTCTATAGTTTATATATAATGTTGAGAAAACAGGGAATTCCACAGACCGACCAAGGGATCCAGTAGAGAGTCCTCTAGTATAAACATGATAAACAAACAACAGGGGATTCTTTAGAACGTTCTCTTATCCTAGTAGATACATCAAAAACAAACAATAGGGTATCCTATAGAACGTTCTATAGTTTATATATAATGTTCAGACAACAGGGGATCTGGAGAACACGCCCTTTAGTATATACATTATAAACAAACAATATGGGATCCTATATATATTTTTTCCCAAAATTACAGGGCCCATAAAGGGCATAAAATCAGATACAATTGATTTACATAATTGGTAACAACAACAATTATAGAGGCATATACATATATATTTGGAATATAAGCATTGGTCAGAATCAAGCCAAAAACTACATATATATTGTGAATAAAAGAATAATAAAATTACATTATATATGTATTTATTCTCAAACTGTTTACTTGACTTAGTGTCAGTGTTCATACCTGATCTCTTTAATTCAAAACAGTCACCATGCAATATAACAGCCCAGTTTTTCCATAGAGTAACATTTTCTTGGGTCAAGAGCCATAAAAATTTAGAAGATTTATTTAAATTTATAAAATTATAACAATTGTTAGAAATGTCTTGGAAAAAATCGTCCCTTTGAATATCATAAAGAGGGCATTCTAATAAAACATGAAGCTCATCTTCAACTGTACCGAATGAGCAATTAGAACAAAGACGCTCAGATCTTTCTATATGTTTTTTTGAATATCTGTTTGTCTCAATTTTTAAATGAGCGCTTATTCTTAATTTACAAATTGACTGTCTTTTTTGAAGTCCTGTAATTCTAAATATCTTTTTTTTTAAAACAATTTTTTCCCTTTTTCGGAGTTAATTGTTTGATACTTCAGTTTATTCCAAAATATGAAAGAATTACATAGTTTATTTTTAACATATACTGACATAAAGAACCAATTGATTGGTCAAAATTTGATAATTCAATCTCTCTCTGAATATAATCTATACTAGAATACCATGTATTTACATTAGAACTATGTAACTGTATGTTTACAACATATAAATGCATCAAATAATAATCCTTCTTTCAAACGTTCCAGTCTATGACAATATTTTAACATTGATAAAATTATAGTAAAATACATAGGAAATCTACCAATCTCTGACATTACAGCTATATTACTTGACTTTCTGTTTACACTGACCAAGAATATATTTCATAAATTTGGTGTGAGCTTTTTCAGAAGAATCCTGACCAAAAACTTGTTCCTAATAGTAGATATAGTAATATTCAGACAACAAGGGATCCTGTAGAACGTCCTTTAGTGTATACAAAAGTCATGATAAACAAACAATATATAAGGGATCCTATAGAACGTTCTGTAGTAGATATATAAGGTTCAGACAACAGGGGATCATGTAGAACGACCAGGGGATCCTGTAGAACGCCCTAACAGTAGCTTTATTGTAAACAAGTAACAATGGTTCCCATAGAACGTCCAGCTATAGTAGAATGGTCAGACAACAGGGGGTCAGATTACAGATTCGTTTCTTTAAACGCAGACCAGTTTAAACACCCTCTCACACTCCTGTAAAGCATTAGTACGTGTAACATGTTTAACATGTGTAAGCTACATCTTTTTTCAATTTGCCTACATAAAAATATTCTTTTAAACGGATAATAAAAATATTATTAACTCCATAGTATATATATCCAAAGCCATGGGACCACGTGCATGTGACATTTGTAGGTCTTTACAACATAATTAAGGCACTAAATACTACTGTTGATCATATCTATATGAAATGTATCATGTGTATTTTAAAATCAAATCAAATCAAATCAAATATTTTATTGGACAAAGCACATATAATTATGATACAATGCGTATTCCCAGATACAAGGAATCTGTATATATATATTTGCACAATGATATGCTACTGTAATGCGGTACATTTTCCTTTTTTTTCATGTGATAAAAAAATAAATAAAGCAAATTCACCGTGTTTCATGAAAGTTAATGATTTTGAATAGGTTTTTTTTTAATAGTTGAACATGTTGAGAATATTCTATTTTTAGAATAAGCATTTTCAGAATCGTTTATAAATAGCCTATAAATAGAATATGAATCGTGACGTAGGGCGGTCTACGGGATCCCTTCTTCCGCTTACCTACTGTGTTACGTATGAAACTCGGGAAATTGTATGGATTTCAAGATTCCGGATTATCCAAATAAACTCACCACAGATACAAGGACTCAATTTTGTATATACGCCAGACGCGCGTTTTGTCCACTAAAGATTCATCAGTGACGCTCAAATCCAAAATATTCCTGAAAATTTTGCCAAATTCAGCGGAGGTGGAAGAGCCTTAGTATTCCAAAAATTCAATATTTTGAAAACAGTTGATATATAAAAATAACCATATCAATGATCATTCATGTCAGCACAAAAAAAGTACAACCAGCCAGATAGTTGTTTGTGATTTTCATGAAAATAAACTGCTGCAAAATTATAGGTTTATTCTGTGACCATGACATTTTTCATAAGCTCCTGGCACACACAGTCCTTGCACGAATAAAATCAGACGTTTTTTTGGTTGTACTTGAACTGATGGAAAGAATTCAGCACACTTTGTTCCCATAGTTTTAAGCCAGATTCTGCCTGTGATGCTAAATTTAGTAAATTTAGTAAAATGTCCCGGTTACATTTAAAAATATTTGATTTTGATATTTTTACGTTTGTCTTCGGAGTCAGAACTGTTCGATTTTATTAATAATTCAATTTCATTGAATTCAACATTCAATTTTCATTCTGTTCAGATTTTAGGACCGAACCTCTCTTAAATGTGTTGCCTATACCAATATTGTATGCTTGCCATGTAATTATATCACCTCCATCAAAAGATATATTGCTGATGTTAGAAATTCCTTTAATGCGGTGACCAATCATGGTTTGTTTTGTTGTGTCTACTTCCACAACAGCACACTGACATCCTGCCACTCAAGTTCCTCCCATAATAGCATCCTGCATATCAAATGGAGAAGTGATATTTTTCAATGAGGAGACATACATTCGCATTTTAGAGCGCCTATGTGATATCTTAGCATCAGAAATACTTTTTCCTTCTTGGATTTCACTGAAGTCATAACGAACCACTGTAATACCTGAAAAATTAAAATATTCAACTTAATCAATGAACACTTATGCAGATTTGCAAGACCCATTATGACTATCTACAATTATTAATTAAGGCTTACTGAGAAATAATACATAGAATGTCATTGTTATCTAAATAATTGAATAGTATATATGACTTGTGTAAATAAGGAAAATAAAAAGACAAATAAATTTTGTTATTGGCGATCAACACATGCATGAGGAAAAAGTTTACTCCTAACTAAAAACTCATATAATTTCTTAACCCCATATGAAAATATCCAAGAAGATTTATTTTTCAAATGTCTGGCCTAAGATGAGAATTGCATGGCCCTAAACATCGAAGAGTTATTAAACTTATAATATGCACTTAAGAAATCAAGATTTTGATCATGATGTGCAACAAAGACAAGAGCAACATATTTTTTTTTAATTATGGGGAATGCTCATGTTTGCATGTTCACACCCCTTAGTGTTAAAAATAGTTTTTTTTTTAACCCATTGATGCAGTTTACATTGCAACTTTATAATGAAGCAGATGATAGACATGTCCTTCTATTTTTATATGTTCAAAAAATCTGGAAAATTGAGAAAAGAAAATCCAAAAACATTGAAAATCAAGGGAAAAGCTTTGCAGGGGACAGTATTTATGTTCAAAGTTTATGGTGAAAGACTTCTCGGCTACAAAATGTAAATGATTTTAAAGATGCTATTGTTTTTATCTTACTACATAATGCATATATATGCCTGCAGAAATATTCTGTTTCAAGTTTTCAAATAATATTTCAAATATCATTAAAGGTACCAATTAAATGCTGTTAAAACATTTTATACGGAATCAAAGCAAGTGGTCTTCACATTTTTAGCAAGAATGCAAGCATGTTGCTTGCTTTCCTTACAGGCTTACTTTATGAATTATCATAAACTGCTTTCTTATTTCAATTCTTTCTGAATCAATTGTTCAAACCTCAAAAAAAATACACTATCTAGTTTACTTTGTTCCTGATTCGACAGCTCTTCCTCTCTATTAGTCTTGCTGTTATCAGGATTTATAAGATCTTGATCTTGATTAGTTATCAAAATTATACTGCTGGACAGGACTTCCCCTAAGGAAGGCACGACTGCTTGATCAGTATTTGTATCCATATCTTTTTCTTTTTCCATCTTCTGTTCTTTTTCCTTCTTTTCTTTTCTTTTTCCTTTTCTTATTCCATCTCCCTCTCCTTTTCTATTTTATTCTCTTTCTTTTTCCGTCTCCTTTTCTTTTTCTCTCTCCTTTTCTTTTTCCTTTCCACTTTTATTTGATAAAAATTTGTACAAAAAGTCACTTTTCAGCTAATATGCCCAAAAAGTAACTTTTTCACTTCTTTCAATATTTTTGCAAATTCAGCATCCTTAATTTTTATCTAATATCTATTTGTGTTTGTGGTATTGATTTCATGTGTTTTACTTATTTGTGAACTCTGTACACAAAGAAAAGTGGATAAAAGCATAAACAGAGTATAAAATGTGCTGTTTTAATAGTCTAGGTCTAGCGGTCCGTACAAAGTGAAATATGTAGTTCTATGCACTTTAAAATTGTATTTCTTTAAACAGATTGCACGTGAATCTATATGAAAAGCACTTATGACTGGTTGTTTAAATTTGTCTGTCACAGAATACCTTTATTTTCTTCTAATGGATGGCTGGTGGTTAAAATATTGACATTTTAAGACTGAAATTCCATGCACGTTCTAAACAGTAAATTGAAAATACTTTGCATCAGACCATACTTTCTACATAAACAATTAAAAGCAACAGTCTTGTTACATCCAGGCTTCAAATTTGATCATATCTCAGCAAGGATTTTGGCAAAAAGAAGCATATTTCCATCTCCAATATCATTTATATGCAATTAAATATGGAAATATAGGGAACGGCCTAAATTGACAACTTGTTATTTTAAGCTTGACATTGCTTAAGACCATGTAAAACTCATGTGTTATGACAATTTTCTAATAAGTATTGATAATTGTATTATAAGTCAACTTGGACCAACCAAACCTTTACTATACAATTGTAAAAATTTTCAATAATTTTTACCACTTTTTGGATAATTATTCAGATGTTACCTTAAATTGACCATGTTCTGAGGATAATTGTAAACAATACAACAGCAAATCTGATATTGGTATTTTGATGATTTTTCGACATTTTACTGTAAATTTGACAATTTGTTTGATAATTGTAATTAATGTTACCTTAAATCGGTCATTTGACCAAGACATTTTTCTTATATGTATTGATAATTGTATTTGAAGTTACCTTAAATCGGTAATTTGACCGAGATACTTTCTAATATGTATCGACAATTTTATTTTAGGTCAATTTGAACCAACCAAACCTTCATTAGAGAATTATAATACTTAGTCAGTTTTACCATTTTTGCGATAATTGTAATTGATGTTACCTTAATTCGGTCATTTGACCAAGACAACTTTTTAATTTCTAATTAACATTGATAATTGTATTAGATGTGAACTTGAACCAACCAAACCTTTGCTATAATATTGTAAAAATTTTCAATAAACTTACCACTTTTTGGATAATTTATTCAGATGTTACCTTAAATTGACCATATTCTGAGGATACTTATAAATAATACAACAGGAAATTTGTTTTTGGTATTTTGATGATTTTTCGACATTTTACTGTAAATTTGACATTTTTTTTTTGATAATTGTAATTGATGTTACCTTAAATCGGTCATGTGACCGAAATACTTTATAATATGTATTGACAGTTGTATTTGAATTCAATTTGAACCAATCAATCCTTCATTATAAAATTGTAATTTTTTTAGAAAAATTTACCATTTTTTGGATAATTTATTCAGATGTTATCTTACATTCACCATATTCTGAGGATAATTGTAAATAATACAACAGCGAGAATGATATTGGTATTTTGCTGATTTTCGACATCTTACTGTAAATTTGACAATTTTTTTGATAATTGTAATTGACGTTACCTTAAATCGGTCATTTGATCCAGACAACTTTCTTATACGTATTGATAATTGTATTTCATGTTACCTAAAATTGGTCATGTGACCGATATACTTTTTAATATGTATTGACAGTTGTATTTAAATTCAATTTGAACCAATCAAACCTTCATTATAAGATTGTAATACTTTTTTTGAAAATTTCACCGCTTTTTGGATAATTTATTCAGATGTTACCTTAAATTGACCATATTCTGTGGATTATCGTAAATATAACAACAGCGGATCTGATATTGGTATTTTGCTGATTTTTCGACATTTTACTGTAAATTTGACAATTTTTTTGATAATTGTAATTGCTTTTACTATAAATCGGTCATTTGACCAAGACAATTTTCTAATATGTAAAGTTAATTGTATTTGATGTTACCTTAAATTCGTCATGTGACCAATATACTTTATAATATGTAATGACAGTTGTATTTGAATTCAATTTGAACCAATCAAACTTTCATTATAAAATTGTAATACTTTTTTAGAAAATTTTACCACTTTTTGGATAATTTATTCAGATGTTATCTTAAATTAAACATATTTTTTTAAATAAATTTTTACCGTTCAATCAACACAAAAACAGCTATGGCGTCATAAATTATATTAGACGTTTATCATTCATGCGAATTTTCGGTGATTTTAAACTTTTTATTAGACCACAAAAATTCCCGCAAAAGTTATTTTGCGAATAATTTGTTACGTCTGACACGCATATTTTTGACGTTTTGGTAATATTTGTATCTTTATTTGAAACTATAATGAAAAGTTAAAGAATATTTTTGATATTTCTGGAAACAGTAATACCTGCCTAATCAATGGATATAAATTTCATAAAGCTGAACTGGTTAGTATTCATAGAAGAGCTATTATCAAATTGCTCTGTCGCATTTCACGGCATTGACGCAATAACGTGCTTAACGTCAACAGCAAATCTGATATTGGTAATTTGATGATTGTTCGACATTTTATTGTAAATTTGACAATTTTTTTGATATTTGTAGTTGATGTTACTATAAATAGGTCATTAGACCAACACAACTTCTTATATGTATTTGATGTTACCTTAAAGCGGTCATTTGACAAAGACAATTTTCTTATATGTATTGATAATTGTATTTGTAGTTACCTTAAATTGTTCATGTGACAGATATACTTTTATGATTTTTTGACATTTTACTGTAAATTTGACAATTTTTTTAATAGATGTAATTGATGTTACCTAAAATCGGTCATTTGACCAAGACAATTTTTTAATATGTATAGTTAATTGTATTTGATGTTACCTAAAATTGGTCATGTGACCGATATACTTTTTAATATGTATTGACAGTTGTATTTGAATTCAATTTGAACCAATCAAACTTTCATTATAAAATTATAATACTTTTTTAGAAACTTTTACCGCTTTTTTGGATAATTTATTCAGATGTTACCTTAAAATGACTATATTCTGAGGATAATTGTAAATAATACAACAGCAAATCTGATATTGGTATTTTGATGATTGTTTGACATTTTACTGTAAATTTGACAATTTTTTTGATAATTGTAATTGCTTTTACTATAAATCGGTCATTTGACCAAGACAATTTTTTAATATGTAAAGTTAATTGTATTTGATGTTACCTAAAATTGGTCATGTGACCGATATACTTTTTAGCTCACCTGGCCCGAAGGGCCAAGTGAGCTTTTCTCACCACTTGGCGTCCGTCGTCCGTCGTCGTCGTCGTCCGTCGTCGTCGTCGTCCGTCGTCGTCCGTCGTCGTCGTCGTTAACTTTTTACATTTTGAACTTCTTCTAGAGAACCACTGAATGGAATGAAACCAAACATGGCATGAATGTTCCTTATGAGGTGCTGACCAAGTGTTGTTACTTTGTAGCCAATCCATCATCCAAGATGGCCGCCAGCGGGGGACTTAGTTTAACAAAGGACCCTATGGGAAATGCATACAAATGACTTCTTTTAGAGAACCACTGAATGGAATAAAACCAAACATGGCATGAATGTTCCTTATGAAGTGCTGACCAAGTGTTGTTACTTTGTAGCCGATCCATCATCCAAGATGGCCGCAAGCGGGGGACATAGTTTAACATAGGACCCTATGGGAAATGCATGCAAATGACTTCTTTTAGAGAACCACTAAATGGAATGAAATTAAACATGGCATGAATGTTCCTAATGTGGTGCTGACCAAGTGTTGTTACTTTGTAGCCGATCCAGTATCCAAGATGGCCGTCAGCGGGGGACTTAGTTTAACATAGGACCCTATGGGAAATGCATACAAATGACTTCTTTTAGAGAACTACTGAATGGAATGAAATCAAACATGGCATGAATGTTCCTAATGTGGTGCTGACCAAGTGTTGTTACTTTGTAGCCGATCTATTATCCAAGATGGCCGCCAGCGGGGGACTTAGTTTAACATAGGACCCTATGGGAAATGCATACAAATGACTTCTTTTAGAGAACCACTGAATGGAATAAAACCAAACATGGCATGAATGTTCCTTATGAAGTGCTGACCAAGTGTTGTTACTTTGTAGCCGATCCATCATCCAAGATGGCCGCAAGCGGGGGACATAGTTTAACATAGGACCCTATGGGAAATGCATGCAAATGACTTCTTTTAGAGAACCACTGAATGGAATGATATTAAACATGGCATGAATGTTCCTAATGTGGTGCTGACCAAGTGTTGTTACTTTGTAGCCGATCCAGTATCCAAGATGGCCGTCAGCGGGGGACTTAGTTTAACATAGGACCCTATGGGAAATGCATACAAATGACTTCTCTTAGAGAACCACTGAATAGAAAAGAATAGAACAAGCAAGCTAACAAAAAATATTACCATTAGCTACATACTGACTGAAATGTGCTGTAAAGTTATGTAAAAATTAAATAACAAAAGTACCAAACTCTGAAGAAAATTCAAAATGGAAAGTCAGAGTGTAATCCAATTGGAAAATGAAAATCTCAAACTCATCAAAGGAATGGATAGAAACAGTCATATTTCTGACTTGGTATAAGCATTTGCTTATGTAAAAAAGTACGGATGAAACCTGAATGGTACAATTGATATGAAAAGAAGTACTCCTTTGTACTAAAAAAATAGTACCGTTAAAAGTTATTTAATAAGGTATAGGTCTACAATGCTCCAGTCATGCTTCATTGATTCCCTATATAATCAACCAAATTTTCCCCACAAAAGGGGCCCCGCTGGATCACCCTTTGCATTATTCAATTATTGTGAACCATTGTAGACCTATACCTTATTAAATAACTTTTAACGGTACTATTTTTTTAGTACAAAGGAGTACTTCTTTTCATATCAAATGTACCATTCAGGTTTCATCCGTACTTTTTTACATCAGCAAATGCTTATACCAAGTCAGAAATATGACTGTTTTTATCCATTCCTTTGATGAGTTTGAGATTTTCATTTTCCAATTGGATTACACTCTGACTTTCCATTTTGAATTTTCTTCAGAGTTTGGTACTTTTGTTATTTAATTTTTACATAACTTTAAGACTATTCTATTTAATGAGTAATTCTTTAAATATTGAAGCATATACTATTTAGTTTATAGTATATTTTCATGTCTAATTTGAGTGTACAAATTGTACTTTGTTGTTTATTTTATTTTTGCGGTATTTAGATACAAAGTGGTATTAAGATAAACCGGAACTCTTCATTTAAAAAGATTACTTTGGGAGATTTGTCTTATTTTGTAAGAAAACGTGATTTTAACATGTTTCACTGTTATTCTATATATATACATGGGAACATAAGCAAAATGTTCATCTAATAAACATGGGTGTTCCAGATATAAATGTGCAAAAGATAAATGATATCCTGTAATCATACAGCGACAGATAAATTAACATGATTAACATATAAAATTTACTTGTGCCGGTTGTGGTTCAAAAACTCTTCACTGCCTCCTGACGAAATTAAAGTCTATAATAAAAATAAAAGGTTTTCAATCAAGTAGATAATTGATATGTGGTGTAAAAAACAACTTGTGTGGTGACATTGTGTTGAAAAAGAACTGGAATGTTCAATGAGATCTGTAAATCAATATGTCCAATGATTTTTTTTAGCTGTATACATGTACGCAAGGATTTGTATAGTAAAAAAAATATATGCCTGCCTCATATTACTTACATCAAGGATTTGCACTATACAAATCCTTGATGTACGTAATATGAGGCAGGCATAACCTGTGAGTGTGAATGGGGAGGAAGTCTGTATGTTTTTTTTTTAATTCAAACATGTGAAAAAAGAAACGGAAATACCGTAATGTTTCCGATTTTGATTCAGTTGTTAGGGATTTTAGTTGTGATAATATTTTTAAGGTATGACGTCGTTACATTCAATGTAAACAAAGAAACACTGTCATCAGGTAATGTTTTTCCATATGAAACAATTATTAAAAATTAATATTTGTATTGAGTCCCTTCTTTTTGTTTTACTCCACTGATAAAATATATAGTTTATTTAAAGTCTCATGCAAAAAAAACGGAAAACAAAGTAGATTTCTGCAAAGTTGCAGGGATATAAAAAAGACTGAAAAAAAAGTTGACGATTTTGAGTTCATTAGAAGAATGAAAAATTTGGGAAATTTGGGATTTTTTTTTATTAATTTTTCGTCCCCATATTACTTAGAAACTTTGATATATATATTTATTGATAGTTAGACATTATACATGTATATGAATCGTTTGTATCGAAATTGGGCCCCTCTACAACATGTTGTACAAAGCAACTTGCTTTACACGCACACACTTAAAAATTGCATTTTTATCCAACACAATCATAGGCATGATAGGTTTGAATGTTGTTTTCAATTTATACTTGTTTTGTATGTTTCAATTAAATGGAAAATGATCCTAGAATTAGACACTGCCCAAATTTTCAAAACCAATTGAGATATAAACACTGATGTTCAGTGGTTGTTGTCTGTTAAAGTGTTTATGTGGTTCTTAAGTGTTTCTAGTTTCTCATTTTTTATAAAGATTAGATCGTTCGTTTTTCTCTTTGAATGGTTTTTCACAAGTTATTGTTGGGACCTTTTATACATGTAGCCTGCTGTTTGGTGTGGGCCTAGGCTCTGTTTCGAAGATCATACCTTGACCTACATTGTACAACGGTTTACTTTTTATGCCCCACCTACGATAGTAGATGGGCATTATGTTTTCTGGTCTGTGCGTCTGTCCTTCCGTCCGTCCGTCTGTCCTTCCATCCATCTGTCCCTCCATCCATCTGTCCCTTCGTTCGTTCAGGTTAAAGTTTATGGTCAAGGTAGTTTTTGATGAAGTTGAAGTCCAATTAGCTTCAAACTTAGTACACATTTTCCCTATAATATGATCTTTCTAATTTAATTGCCAAATTAGACTTTTGATCCCAATTTCACGTTCCACTGAACATAGAAAATGATAATGCGAGTGGGGCATCCGTGTACTATGGACTTATTCTTGTTATTATAATTGTGACATGGATAAGGAGTTGTCTCATTGACACTCATACCACATCTTTCTATATTTATTAAAACACTCTGATCATGTTGAGTTGTAAAGAGTTAAATAATTATTGTTCATTGCCAATGGCAACATGTCCTGAAAGTCATAAGTGGAAATAATGAGCAGACATAGTTTATATCTAAAATCATGGAATACATTATTTTGTTTTTAATAACCCATTGATTGAAAACATAAAAAAGGTTAAAACTTGCACAAAGGTCTTCATTTAGTACATGCGTATATAAATGCGCATTTATTAGATGAATTATTTACAGAATGTAATTTTTACCAGCAACTTGTCTTATTATTTTACGTTTACAAGGTAAACAGGCAAAAAAAGAAAAGTTTTCAACATATATTTCAGTTTGAAAAGCTATGCCACTTAAGAAGTTTTGGCGAAGAGGGCTTTCAAAGAAGGGGAAGAGTAACCATGATAACAAAAGCTCAACGACTGACAATGACATGGGTACGCCCCCTATAAAAAAGGCACCACATGACGACATGGGTACGCCCCCTGTAATAAAGGCACAAAATGACAACATGGGTATGCCCCCTTTAAAAAAGGCACCATTTGATGACACGGGTATGCCCCCTATAAAAAAGGCACAAAATGACAACATGGGTACGCCCCCTACAAAAAAGGCACTATTCAACTGTTCAAAATTAGCAAATGCACATACAAACTCAATAGCAAATTCAACTAGCAAACCTTTAGCAAACTCATTAGCAAAACTATCTAGCAATTCATTGGCAAAATCATCTAGCAACACACTTTCAGAGCTCTCTAGCAAGCCATTACAAACAGCATATGGCAAAATTAAAAAAACTGACCTACCGAACAACTTATTAGCACATTCTAATCAGTGTACAAGGATAGATAATACTCCTTTTCAATCTAATTTGCCAAAAAAACAAGATAAAAAAAATCATAATAATCATGCAAAGATAGATTCTCATAGTAATACCCAGACTAATGTGCAGCAGAACAAAAATAAACAAGCAGAAATGAAGTTGGAAAAAGAAGTGTCAACAAGTTTAAGTTGTTTCAATGCACAATTTCTTAAATTTGGAACATTTGACCAGTATAACAAACAATTTTCTGACTTAAGCAGGGGAAACCAATGCACTTGTAATTGCTTAGTTTTCTTATCACTTTCTACTTTAAATTTTGATCCAAACACACTTAATCTGGATTACATTTTACATACTGGAGACAAAATTTACAGAAAGCATGTTCAAGAATTAAAATGCAAGGGATTATTTCAAAATATGCTTTTTAATTTTGATGAAATTCCAGTCATGATAGAAATTCCTGAAGGTCATTTTACAATTAGTAAACACGAGATTCTTTTAGGTATAGCTTTAAAGTGCAAGCAGTTAACTGGATTTCTTACATTACAAGAAGCAATTCAAAGTTCATTAAAAATATCAGACAAATTTCTCGTTATGATTGGATCTATATGTTCTTCAGTTAATTATTATGATGGAGTATACTATTTCTTTGACAGTCATTCCCACTCTAAATCTACACTAAATAATGCATATGAAATCTTTGGCCAAAGTATCTTAATTGGATTTAAAGACTTGCATGACCTTCTTAGTTACTTATATGCATATTACACAAGTTTACACATTGATTTAGACTCACAATTTGAACTTCTCCCAGTAGGCATCAGTAATCAAGATACAGAGACAGTTCTTAACCAGCAGATCAAAAACTATTTTAAAGATCAGAAGTTAAGGAACACAAATCAAAGTAAAATTGCTAACCAGTATGTGGAATATTATGGCAGGGAATATTCTGTTAGCAATGAAAAAGACGATCAACCAGTGTCAAAGAGTCAAGTTATTGCAAAAGTACCTAGATTTGTATATATGAAAAACTACATGCAAAATAGAAGAAAAAATAAAACATTCAGCCAAAAAGAATTAATAGCTAAAAGATATTCAAGACAAGAAACAGATTTAAAAAAGAAAGAACTTGTCACTAAAAGAGAAAAAAGAAAGGATGAAGTTTTTAAGAAAAAAGAACTTGCTGCTAAAAGAGAGGTTAGAAAGGATAAAACATATAGACAAGCTGAAACAGAAAAAAAAAAGTCTCAAAGAAATAATTTGGTTTTAAGAAAAATAGAGAGAGAAAGGGAACTTTTTTCTAAAAGAGAGGCTAGAAAGAATAAAGATTTTAAAAAGAAAGAACTTGTTTCTAAAAGAGAGGTTAGAAAGGATAAAACATATAGACAAGCTGAAACCGAAAAAAAAAGTCTCAAAGAAATAATTTGGTTTTAAGAAAAATAGAGAGAGAAAGGGAACTTTTTTCTAAAAGAGAGGCTAGAAAGAATAAAGATTTTAAAAAGAAAGAACTTGTTGCTAAAAGAGAGGTTAGAAAGAATAAAGATTTTAAAAAGAAAGAACTTGTTGCTAAAAGAGAGGTTAGAAAGAATAAAGATTTTAAAAAGAAAGAACTTGTTGCTAAAAGAGAAGTAAGAAAAAATAATAATGTCAAAAGAAATGAAGCAGAAAAAAAAAATAGCAAGACAAGATGAAATGTATCGAAAACGCGAGTCAGAACGAGACTTCCAAAGAAAACAAGAACATAGGTCAAATCCAGAAAATTTAGAGACTGAGCGTTTGGCAAAACAGATTTCTAGACGAAAAAACCTCGACAAAGATAGAAGTTATAATCAGTCAGTCAAAAGTACTAAAAGAAAAAACACTGATTTTACAGATCATGAAAAAGAATTAAAAAAAAACAGAATTCAAGGTATAACCCTTGATGCTTGTATAAGAAATTTTGAACAAAAAATTAATGAAGGTCCCACATATATATGTACTTCATGTCATCAAACTTGGTTCTGTGATTCTGTAGTTAATGCAAAAACTTTGAAAATGAATACTCCTGCTAACATGTCTCATTGTTTTACTAATTTTAAATCTGTACAAGATATAGAATGGATATGCCACACTTGTCTTTATGCAATTAAAAATAAAAAAATTCCTAGATTTTCAATTGCCAATAAAATGGGATTTCCTCAAAAACCAAAAGAATTAAATTTGTATCCCTTAGAAGAGAGACTATTGTCATTAAGAATTCCTTTTATGCAGATTCGACAGTTGCCTAGAGGTGGACAGTTATCAGTAAAAGGCAATGTTGTAAATGTGCCTGTTGAAGTTCAACCTACAATAAACTCACTTCCACATACAATAGAGAAATCAGGCACAATATCAGTTAAACTGAAAAAGAAACTAGTATTTAAAAAGTGTGATTTTAGTGAAAATGTAAGACCATTTGCTGTTATTTGTGCATTACATTATTTGATGAGGACAAGTGACTTATACAAGTCTTCTGGAATAGAAATAAATGATGGTTGGATTGCAGAAATAGCAAAACTTAATGAAGAAGAAACTCAAAATCAAAACAATAATACAGAACAAGAGGATGTTGACGATCAAAATGATACAGATGAGGTCTCAGATCACTTCAGTGAAGTAGATGAGAATGAAACACAAGTTGGAAATACAGATACACTGTTAGATTACATTCCAGATGACAATCCACCATGTGATACAAGTTTAATTTTTGCTCCAGGTGAAGGCCAGCGACCAATAAGCCTCTACAGTGATCCTGATGCAGAGTACTTATCTTTTCCAACTATATTTTGTGGCCAAAGAAGGCCAGATAACAAAGAGAGGTCTGTTTCTGTTCACTATACTGATATTGTTAAATGGGAACTAAGGTCCATGGATAGGAGAGTAGCACAGTCTGTACCAAACTTATTTTTTAAGTTGAAGAAAATTCAGTTAAAAAATATAAGTGATAAGGTAAATCTTGCTCTCAGAAGGTGTAAAACAGATGGAAAAACATGGACAGCAAAAGATGTACTGAATCCCAATACTGTAAATGATATTGTAAGATTGGATGAAGGTTATTATATCTTTAGAAGTTTAAGAAATTCTCCAGTATACCTTGAAAAAAGGAAGAAAGATTTGTTTGCAATGATCAGGCAATTGGGTCTTCCAACATGGTTTGGCTCTCTTTCATCAGCAGACACTAACTGGAAAGATTTGTTACGAATTCTAGGCAAGTTAAATGATGGCAAAGAGTATACTGACAGTGAATTGAAAGAAATGAATTGGAATCAGAAATCAAAACTTGTTCAGAAAGACCCTGTGACATGCTCAAGATATTTTGATTATCGTGTCCAACAGTTTATTAACTTGGTTTTGAAAAGTGATCATGATCCTATTGGGAAATTGACAGATTATTTTTATAGGGTTGAATTTCAACAGAGAGGTTCACCACATATTCATATCTTGATTTGGATTGAAAATGCACCAGTATATGGAAGTGATTCAAATGAAGATGTAGTAGCATTTATTGATAAATATGTCTCCTGTTCACTTTCAGAAAATAATACTAGCTTAGTCAACTTGCAAGTTCATAAGCATTCAAAAACATGCAGAAAAAAAGGGCACCCAATTTGTCGTTTTGGTTTTCCCCTCCCACCTATGAAAGAAACAGTACTTTTAGAGCCTTTGAAAGAAAATGAAGACATAGAAAAGTACAAGGCTATATTTAAAGAAGTACAAAATGAAATTAATTCACTTCATAATTCTGAAGATATAGACCTAATGACATATGACATGTTTTTGCATGATGTTTTGCAAATGAATAATGAAAATTACATAAAAGCCATTAGAAGCAACTTGAGTGGTCCAAAAGTTTTTCTCAAACGTAAACCATCTGAAGTCCGTGTTAATGGTTACATAAAAACTGTGTTGGTAGCTTGGCAAGCAAATCATGATTTACAGTTTGTTATAGATGCATTTGCATGTGCAGTGTATATTGTTTCATACATAAGCAAGTCACAAAAAGGTATGAGTGCATTACTAGACCAAGCAGCAAAAGAAGCAAGACAGGGAAATTTAGACTTGAAGCATCAAGTAAGGCACATTGGTAATTACTTTTCAAATTCTGTTGAAACAAGTGCACAGGAAGCAACATACTTAACACTACAGATGCCTTTAACAAAAGCTACAAGACAAGTTGTATTCATTAATACATCTCCACGAGACAAAAGAACTTTCCTGCTAAAGCAATCATCAGCCTTAGAAAAACTAGGCCCAGACTCTACTGAAATAGAATCAGACAATGATATTAAAAGATACTCGCGAAGACCAAAACAACTGGAGAACTGGTGTCTAGCGGACTATGTATCACAGCTTGAATTGCAGTATCCTAAAACAGAGTCCTCAGATCATGAAACAGAACAGCAGGAAAATGAATCTGAAAGTGAAAATGAAGAGGAAACTGCAGATGTTATACAAGAAAACAATAACAAAATCAACATAACCCTGAAGAATGGTATTAGAATATACCAAAGAAAAACACCCAAGGTGATAAGATATGTTAAGTACAATTACAAGACTGACTCTGAAAACTTCTACAGAGAACGCTTAATGTTATTTTATCCATGGAGAAATGAACTTTCAGATTTGCAATGTGAACATGAAACATATGAAAAGATGTACTTGACTGTGTCAAGACTATTAGAAAAAAAAGCTAAGCAATATGAAGCAAATGTAATAGATCTAGAGAAAGCTATAGAAGAGGCAGAACATGATTGTAATGAGAATGACCAAATAGCACCTGCCACCCAACAAGTAGAAATGGAAGATGCAGAAATAGGCCCAACAGAATCAGAACAATATGTTCATTTCAATCCAGATAGACCAACAGAACATAGACTGTATGATATGTCCCGTGAAGTTGGAATAGAAGCAAGAACAGTAGAATTGACAAATCATGCCAACAGAATAAGTGAGAGTGATTATTTTGCATTGATTAGATCCTTGAATAAGAAACAGTGGGAATTTTTCCAACATGTTGTCACATGGGTTAAAACAAAACATGAACCATTTTATACATTTTTGACAGGTGGAGCAGGATGTGGGAAATCTGTTGTTGTCAAAGCAATTTTTCAAGCTTTACACAGACACTTATGTTCTACTGAAGGCGAGGACCCTGACGATATAAGAATTCTTCTTTGTGCTCCTACTGGAAAAGCAGCCTACAATATAAATGGTCTGACCATTCATAATGCGTTCCAGATCCAACCAAATAAAGGTCTTGAACAATCACTGTCATGTGATGTCCTCAATACACTCCGAACAAAATACAGAAACTTGTCTCTGATTTTGATTGATGAAATTTCCATGGTTGGTAACAAAATGTTCTCTTTGCTTGAGACACGGCTGAAAAAAATCAAGGGTAGTAACTGTTCATTTGGTGGCGTGAGTATCATAACTATTGGTGACTTTTTCCAACTCCAACCTGTATTTGACAGTTGGATTTTCAATGATCTTAGCAAAGGTTTAACAGCATTAGCACCTAATTACTGGAAAATATTATTTTCTTTTCATGAACTCACTGAAATAATGAGACAAAAAGATGATTTAGAATTTGCTCAGTTACTAAATAGGTTGAGACAAAATCAGCTAACTGAAAATGACTTTGCAGTTTTAAGTACCAGAACTGTTTCAAGTAGTGATCCAACATACAGAACTAATGCTACTCATTTGTTTGTTGAAAATGCTTTAGTGGATAATTTCAATTTGCAATACATATCTAAATTATGCTCACAAAAGGTTAGAGTTAAAGCAGTTGACACAGTTTGCGGGGATTTACCAGCATCTGTAAAAACAAAGTTACTTAGTTCTTTACCAGAAAAACAGTCTGAAACAGCCAATCTTGCAAAAGAAGTAGTATTAGCTATTGGAATGAAATATGATCTTACAGCTAATATTGAAGTCATTGATGGTCTCACAAATGGTTCAACTTGTGAACTCAAATTGATTGAGTGCAAAACTACATCTTTAAGACCAAGTATCATATGGGTTAAGTTTGAGGATGCCAAAATTGGTGCTAACAATAGAAGAAAATATTCACACTTGTATGGAAAAGATATTGAAAAAAAATGGACTCCAATGTTTGACATTAAAAGGTCATTTTCTTTTAAATATAAGACCTTCGAAAGAATTCAGTTTCCTCTTCGTCCAGCTGCCGGAAAAACAATTCATAAATCACAAGGAGATACATTACATGAAGTTGTTGTTAGTCTGAAATCAAAGCGCAAAGGGAAAATACCACATATTCACTATGTAGCACTAAGCAGAGTAACATCTTTATCTGGATTACAGATATTAGATCTTAATCAAGGAGCAATAGCTGTAGCAGAATGTGTTAGACAAGAATTACACAGACTAAGGACAGATGCGACTCTACAGTTGTGCTTTAAGCCATTGTATAACTTATCAAGTAACTATTTTAAAGTAGTCTTCAATAACTCAAGGTCATTGCATGCTCATTTTGATGATCTCAAATCAGACCCTAACATCTTGGATGCTGATGTTATTGGTATTGCTGAATCAAGGCTTATTTCAACAGATGTAAATGAGGATTTTTATGTACCTGGTTTTGAACCACCAGTACGCCTAGACCAAAAGCAAACAAACTTAAATACAAGACCACCGCATGGATTGGTATTATATTATCGTACTGATTGTGTTCTTCACAATACATTCACTTACTCAACTCCAACTTTAGAGTTTATAATAGCAGACATAATATCATCCAGCAAAGGTCTTTTTCAGGTTATCTTTGTTTACAAAGCACCAAACTGCAAATTGCAACAACTGAAAGATATTTTCCTTGCACACCTTCTTCCTGATGTGTATTTAAGACATCCAAAAATTATCATAATGGGGGACTTTAATATTGATTTAAACATTGGAAACACTTCTTTTTTAAAGTTCATGAGAGATACATTTTGTTGTTCACAAATTGTGTCTAAAGCTACTACATCCTATGGCACATTGTTGAAATTAATTTTCCTAAATTTTGATCAGATCATAAAGTAATATATGTGGCCATTGAAACACAATGATTCAGTGTAATGATTATTGTATGTACCAAAACCAGCTTTCTTTGAAACGTTGAATTAAACTTGCTGAAAAGGTTTGGCACATTTAAGGTTGCTTAAAATGCAACCTCAAATGTGCACGGGGTGGTTTTAAAGGAAAAAAAGGTTTCCACCATCAACAAATTTGTCTTTTCACAAGTAGGAATAGAAATGAGTTCTTTAAAATAGTGGCATTCACGACTCCTTTTATCTAGTATTACCTGTATATAGGAGAGAGCTTTCTTCTTTATAGCTACACTAGATTATGGGTAGAAGAGGAAAAGGAATTTGAAAGTGTGTTACTTTGAATTCCATAAAGCAGAACGCTTGCTGATTATTCAACCTATTAATTTCAAGTCTGTAACGATTGGAGACTATAAATTTTAGCATCTGTTCAATGTATCAGTGGAGAGTTCCATGCACTTTGTATGTGAACACTCCTGATATTAACTACAATCATTGTTTTTATATATATTTTTTTCTGTTTGGACCTTTTTATAGACTTGCATATATCTACATGTAAGTCTATAAAAAGTTCCTACCAGCAAATTTATTATTTAATTTTTACTGGATCGTCTACGATATAAGGTACTGTGCAGATAAAAAAAACAATTATGTAAGTCTAAAAGTTTGCACAACTACTAGTACCATGGTGCAATTTTTACACTTATATATGTTATATATATGCTTAAAATTTTCATTTTTGTACACTTTCAAAAAAAAATTGTTAATATACATGTATATATAAAATAAAAGAGTTTTGAAGGCCACAAGTTTAATTTCACATTTCTCTTCCTACAATATTTTAACATTCTGTTTGATGAACCATGGCTAAATCATCAACATGATTCTGAATGTTTAAAATCCTTAATGTCACTTCTATCAATTATGTATAATAAACACTATAATTACATGCATATATCCATTGTAATTTTTTTTATACATTGTAGATTACTTGATTTCTTCAATTCTTTTGTTCAATATATATATACATATAGATTATTACATTGATTCAAGTGGATTATTGGATTTATCCAATCGAGATAGTGAAATTATCAAATTTTAAAGTCCGAACCTTGGCAAGGACTTAAAAATTTATAATTTAACTATAGAGATTGGATAAATCCGATAATCCATGCGTTACTATGTAATAATCTGTTTCTCTACTGATTAAAAGATACATTTTCCTTTATTCTCGAATAAAATCCCTTTCGAGTACCTTCCACTTTCCACGAAGTTGTCAATTACTTTAACACCTGTTAGAATATTTTGAAAATTTCAGGGAGCTGAGAAAGGTTATGACCCTTTGACTCAGCCAATCATCTGAGATCACTGGCAACCACATGTTGATTATTTTTTTTTATACAATGGGTTCGGAAAGGGATATATTTCCATAGAGTTAGAGAAAAGTTTATTCACTATACAGTTATCATGTTAATGTACAATTTACTTTCATAATACCAAATTTATCTGTATATCTATTTTCTCTAATATTCATTTACATTGATAATTCTCTTTAAAAAATGATTAAATCTGACTATTTTTGGTCTCTTATTATGATTTTAGCTGTTAGAACAAGAACAAGTTTATCAAAATGTGTAAATCATTAATTCATCAAAATAGTTGAATATTGATTTTTTTTTTTTGCATATATATGTACTGTTGTTCTACTCAACTTTCTGTTTGCTTATATTTGATTGACGTCTAATAAACATTCATAAAACATACCCGTAGCCAGGGGGGTTCGGGGTTTGGACGAACCCCGCCTTGAAAACAAATAAGCACTGTTAAAGTCGATGTTCTGTTCGAATTGTGACTGTTAAACTCGAGTTTGTGAGTCAAAGGAACCCCCCTTTGAAAATTCCTGGCTACGGGCCTGTAAAACATTAATTATTAAACATTTCTTGTAAACATTTGCTTTTAAGAATAATTATTAGTCAACATTAATGATATTGTAATATCATAATAGCCAAATTGTAAGCAAAGTTGAAACTGCTGAAAACAATTGTGAATTATACAGATTACTCCAATTTTCATGGTTTTAACATAATGATTACTCTTTTTTTTAATAAGAAATTCGACAAATTTTGAAGCATGTACTATTTAGGTTATTTTATATTGTATATTTTCACTCCAATTTCAATGTATAATTGGACTTTGTTGTCATTTTTTTGTGTTTGGTATTAAGATAAAACTTATTGATTTCCTGTAAAAAAAACCGCGAAAACTTTTGCATCTCTTCGGGGTTTTACCTTGTTTATATCTTGTAGAAGTAAAGGTAAAAACCCGAAGGTATGCGGAAATTCGCGGGGTTTTCACAGAAACGCTCATTTACAACTGAATATGGCTAAGCGTCCTAATCCATCTACATCTTCATCAGAGGAAATTGTTGGTTATTTGCATGACATTTCGCCGATAAAGACAAGTAAAAATAATACAAGATATTTCAACGCAACCCTACAGAACAGAGATGAATTTCATAGACTTGTGTGTTTCTCGCCGGACAAGCTGAGTGCTTTCACAAATGCAGAGAAAATGAAATCTCCGCTAAAACTTACCAACATAGCCATGGTTCCATCTGTATCTGAAACTGGGAAAATAGACATTAAAGTCTCTAGATTTTCGAACCTGAACATCGTGGACAAGCTTCCATTCAAAAGACGAAAGTTGGATTTCGACGACAATGTTTCAAATCTGGATGAGTAAAAGATATCACATCAAACGGTATGTACTGCATATTAAAACAGGACCATTTGACCTCAAGGTTGGGTTATTGTTTTTTTTCCTAACACATTATGATCCCCAAGTTGATAAAGAAAAAAATATTGCAAGTGCAGATCTTGCCCACACCTTGTAGAGGTAGTGTTTGATTTTGAAGGGAAACACATATACATCCAGGGGGGGGGGGGGGGGGGGGATTCTGGGGTTTGGAACCCCACTTTTTTTGGACAATCAATGCATTTGAATAAAAAAAATGTGGTTAATGACCCCCTTTTCATATTGTAACCCCTGTGGTTGCTCCCATATTTTTTTTAAAAGTATAAACATTTTACATTGATGCTGTCATTGATTAATTGAAATTGTGTGACTTTGGTGAATGAAGTGCATTCCCAATTTCAATTAAAAAAAAACATAACCTTAAAAAAAACCCAACTATAAGCTCATAATAAAAACAAACATCTTGGCTTAAATGGACAAAACCTAAAACAAACAAAAACTATTATATTGTTGGCACGAATAACTATAATATGAACAACCTAACACACCGGAACAACCAATTAAACCCAATAATTCAATAAATTGAAACAGGGGTCCACCATAATGTAAAAAGTCATCTCTGGGATATACATCTATAATACTAAAAGTACGAGGTCCAATTTGTCAGCCGTCGTCACGTTAAAACGATGAACAAAGAATTCAACTTTACATATTACTAATATAGTACAATGCTGTTGATTACACTACAGACCCTTTTGTTTTCCACATAATTAATATTGCCAATAATTAAGAAGTTCTGGGTCGAATCCGATACCGATACCAATAGTAATTTCACCTGTTACCTATTAACTTATCTGTACATTCCGCATCTGACAGGCGCACCACCAAACGCTGTATTTAGGATTTTGCTATGTACACGGGTCGTAATCACAGGGTTGACACTACTACTGTTCCCCATTGTAGTACTTGTATTATAAATACCTGTATCATATTTCATTCTAGTTATGAATGAAAATTGAATGTTGCCCTGTCTGCAAAGTGGGTCTTATTGGAGTCCCAAGCGTGACGATTTGAAGATATTTTGTAAACGTGACACGTGAAAGTTGTATTATTGTGCTGTGAAAACCGGAAATAAAGTCTAGCTGGACTTTAATAAATTACAAAAAAGAACGAATTGCTTACATACATAGTGTAAACTGAATACAGAAATCAAACATAACAACCAGCAGGATCTGGCATCAGAACCCCCCCCCTCCCTATTGAGCCCCCCTAGACTTCATTTCCTATTTTCACACCACAATAATACAACTTTCACGTGCCACACTTACTAAAAATCGTCAATCCAAAAAGCTAGAATGTATAATCTCGCGTAAAATAATATCCTTCTTAAAAATTAATCATTTGACTTGTATACTTACAAATGACTTAGTGATAGACGTAAAATTATAAAAGTGTATACTAGTACTATACATTACATGCAATAAATTCTCCGTATGTAGCTCATGAATTTATACTTGTAAAGATTTTTGTAAAATGATAATAATTATATCATCAACCATTTAGATGATTTATATGAAGACAAAAGTGAGTCAACATTGATGATATTCAGATTGAGTTTACGCTACATTCCGCTTGACTGAATTTTTGTTGAATTATGGTCCATGTACTTGACATCGGTCATTCAAGTTGTTCCAACACCTGCAATATCATAATATGTAGATATAAAACTTCATTATCAAATACTGAATATTACATTTAGTGCTTTTGTAATATATATTTATGATGTCTTCTTTTTCTTCAGGTCTCTGTTTCTGCTAAGGTTACGGGTGTGTATGCTGAACAAGAAACAGTTGATGTTTATGGAACTTCGAAAGAAAAGAAGGAATTTGTTATTGCAGATAGCACTTCAGCCATGCCATTGGTGCTATGGAATGAGCAAATTGATTGTGTTCAAAGAAATGAATGCTATAATTTCAAAAATGTGTCTACCAGAATTTTTCAAGACAATATAAAACTATCAGCGACAACAAGGACAGTTATAAAGCATATTCCACCTATGGAAAATATAACAACAAACCTGCTTCATATCAAATTACCGACAACAGTTATTGGAAACATCCATCAAGTTTTACTCAATAAAACCTACAAGTGCGGATCATGCTCAAAAAATGTAATGGAGAATGACATGGGTAAAATCACAACCAAATGTACTTCATGTTCTATGAAGCAAAGAAATGAATCATTAAAACTGATGACTATTTGCAAATTAAATGTAGTAGATGATTCTGACAGCAGTCTATCAACTAAACTGACCATTTTTGATACCGAGTTGAAATCATTCCTTCACACTATACATAAAGAAGACCTCGTAAATCAGACAGATGACTTTGAAGACTTCATGTTGACCCTACCAAAAATTAGAGTGACACATGCTAATAATATAGTTACTAGCATCTGCATCCAGGAAGACTAATTTGCTGAAGATATGATATATATAACTTTGTCCTTTAAATTTGTTAGTTTTGTTGTTTTTTTTGGAAAAAAATAATTATTTTTCTTTAAATTTAAATTGAACATGAACTGTGAAGACTTTTTTTATGTTGACTCTACCACAAATGAGACTGCATATATGCTAATAATATAGTTACTAGCATCTGCATCCAGGAAGACTAATTAGCTGAAGATATGATATATATAACTTTGTCCTTTAAATTTGTTAGTTTTGTTGTTTTTTTTGGAAAAAAATAATTATTTTTCTTTAAATTTAAATTGAACATGAACTTTGAAGACTTTTTTATGTTGGCTCTACCAAAAATGAGACTGCATATATGCTAATAATATAGCTACTAGCATCTGCATCCAGGAAGACTAATTTGCTGAAGATATGATATAACTTTGTCCTTTAAATTTGTTAGTTTTGGTTTTTTTGGGGGAAAATATATATTTTTATTTGATTTTATATTGAACATGAACTTGGCCAAGATGCTAACTTTGGATTTTGATGATTTTGTTTACACTTGTTTACAGGAAATAAACATGCTTGATTAGAATTTTATTCTTTAATTATTTTAACTTAACTATATATGAAGAATTTATAAAATGTTCATCTGACATACAATAAAGTATAGAAATAGGGAATGTGTAAAAAAAAAACTGATCAAAATGTTTAAAACAACCCTTAGGCCAACATTCAATGGGTCTTCAATGTGAAAAATTTCCATCAAAAGTCTGGCTTGAGCAGGCTCCGAACATGCAACTTCTATGACATGTTTGACGAGGAAATGGACACTGCTTGTACATGTTGAAAATACAAGAGATGAACAAACATGAAAACCACACCATTTTTCGATATCAAAAAATAAAAATTACTGACTTGAAACAGGCTCAAAATGCTGCAGGATTAAACAAGTTTTGTGACATCTGAATTACACCTCTTGCCCTCTAGCCAATGTAGAATATATAAACACCTATAATCTATTAAATAGAAATTTAAATAAGTCTTGGTCTTGAATTAGTTTTGATTTTTGTATAACTTAATCATGATCTGTTTAAATTCAATGTTCTATCTAATAATTCTTTTGTCACATTATCATTGAACATAGACAATTCACATTAATCACTATTCCATTATTGTTTGAGGCAACAATTAAAAGTAAGGAGAATATATCAAAATCAAGCAGAGAAATAAAGAGTTGAAAAACAAAATACACTTACAACAACCAGTAAAAAACAAGAGTGAAATCAGGTCTTGAGGTTATGCTTCAAGATTTTGATTTGATATTGGTACATAACTTGGTCATGAGCAGATACTTATGTCATGTATGTTCGCATATGTTCATCTGATGTTGTCATTATTCCTTGGCAGTAATTCATGCACATGAGGTTTCACACAATTTACATGGAATGTGAGCTTTTGTCATCACTTGGAGTCTGTCTGCAGTATGCATCTGTTGTCCACTGGAAACCAATCTTCTCTGAAACTACTGAACAAGTTCAAAATTAAACCACACCAAATTCAGCTGAAAGATCCTTAAAGTATAACAAAACATAACTGCCATTTCTTAAAATAGAACATGTAGAAGGGAGTTTGTTTAATGACCGTCCAAAAACTTATTTGGTTTCAAGACAAAAACTTGTATTCAGTGATTGAATCTTGATTAGATTTTACAAGATAGTTCAATACCACCAGAGGTAGGTTGGCATTGATTTGAGGAACTATGATTCCAACAGTAAAGGGTCAGTATAAAAAGATGTGATATGATTGCCAATAAGACAACTATAGGTAACTTTTCAGTCTTTAGGAATGAGCAAATCCCATACTGCATAGTCTGCCACTTATGTGGAAATTCTTAGTTTAATTTGCAGGATTTTTTGTTATCTAAATTATTGGAGCTATATACAATCTGTAAACAAAAATAATGTTCAGCAAAGTAAGATCTACAAATAAGCCAACATGGCCAAAATAGACAATTGATCCTTAAACCGATTATTGCCGTTCATAGTCAATTTTTTTTTTAAATCTCTTCCAAAAATTTTCTCTCAGACTTCTAGAAAAATTAAACCATTCTTGACCACATTCGTAGGTATCAAGTTTAAAAAAATGAGTGATGGCTGTCATGGCTAAGAATAGAAAATGGGGACAAATTGCAGTTTTTTGCTTTGATCTCTGAAACTAAAGACATGTTTAGATCTAACTGCCCTGAAGTTTCCAGACAAATCAGACATTAATTATTATGATAAGAAATAAACTATAAAGTGCAATAATGTGAAAAGTAAGATCTACAAATATTTTAACATGGCCCAACTGGTCAATTCACCCCTTTATGGTCATACTAAGCAATTTTTAACATTTTATTTTACAAAATTCTCCTCTTGATCTGGGCTGACTAGAAATAAACTTGGCCACAATTTTCAGTAGGTTATCATGACTTGTTTGAAAAAAACCTGTATCAGATGACCCTGCCATCAAACTACCTTTGCTAAAATAGAACATAAAAGTAAACTGTTTAGAAGTCTATCAGAAATTTAAAAAAAAATCTGAATGGTCACAACTTGACCACTTATTCAAAAATAATAATGATAAGGTGTCTTCAGTAGCCATTGTAAGACTACACTAAGATGACCTGCGTTTAATTTTAAATCTGTGCCAAATTAAACCAATCTTGGTCTCAATCATTATATAATTTTACATAATTTCCAAAATCACATTAGATACAGGTGAGCGGCACAGGCTCTTGAGAGCCTCTAGTTTCCAGTTTTGATAATTTTGGGGGAAGAGTTATATTTTCAATGTCATTTATATCATGTATTTTTTTAATATTGGCCATTTAATACAACTCCAAAAGTGCATTGTTATTGACAGAAGTAAAAAATAGCAGTCTACAGCTGAAATAGGTAGGTTTTCAAAATGAACTAGAGGAATGGATCTGTTTGTAATAGATGGAATTTGTGGAGCATTTAATGGTAAAACCAAATCTGTAGCAAATTTTCCATAGAAGTTGTGTAACAAATATGATCTGTAATTTCATCAGGTGTGGCTATATAAATTGATTCATCTGCATTTTCATCTGGTAATGGTGTGGCTATATAAATTGATTCATCTGCATTTTCATCTGGTAATGGTGTGGCTATATAAATTGTTTCATCTGCATTTTCATCTGGTAATGGTGTGGCTATATAAATTGTTTCATGTACATTTTTAAAGTTTTCAATTTCTTCTATTGTAGAATGCTCGTGTGATTGTGGATTGATGGGTGATGGAAATACGGTGTCACATACAGATGCTGATGTTGAATCTATGTACATATGATCCAAAGAAATGACTTTTACATTTTGTTCAGATTTTGTTCATAAGCTTCTTATTGAATGTACAAACTTTTCATGGAGTTCTAAAGTTGTCTGAAACTTTTGGAATTGTGTTTGTAAAAAAGACTAAATTTTTTGACATTCGTGTTTATAAAAGCAAAAAGACTCTTTTGTAATTTTTTCATACTCATATTTTAAATAATTTAAAATAATATTCTAAGTGTGCCTTTAATGGACTGTAACATGTATGTTCTGTCATCTGTACAATAATTTCTACATCAGAAATTAAATAGTTTTCTCTTTGCCTGAGAAATTTCAATAAATTGTCTATGTTTATGTGATCAAAATATCTATACTGGATGTTTGCTGTATTCCTAGAAATATTTTTATCTGAATTTGGTGGGGTTGTTTCAACGGTTTCGAAACTGCCAACATCTGTGAATTCACACATGTTCTTGTAGTTCATTTCTGATGTTTAATACTGAAAAAAAAGAGTCGGGTGGTCCAAACAAGGAAAAATAATATTGACCAAATGAGCAATGAAAATGAGGTCAAGTTCAGATTAAACCAGACAGGCTTTCCTGTATACCTTTCAAGCATTCTTTATATCAAATATAATTGACTTACTGCTTACATTAGTTCACAAAATTACCAAAGCAAGAAAGTTATGAAATCTTAACATTTATTATTGATCCAATAAATCAGTTTGAGGTAAAATGAACCCCGAGTTGTAGACTTGTAGACCTTTTTTGTTATTTTATGTACTTATGTTTGGCCATTTGTTTTCTCTTTTGAATTGTTTTACATTATTATTTTTGGTCCTTTGAAAGCTGACTATGTTATCAGGGCCTTATATAGCTGACTTTGCGGTATGGGCTTTGCTCATTGTTGAATACATATAATACAGTGATAACACCTTTTCGGCACCTACATGGATTGACAGTTTCGCGTGCGTGAATAGTGTCTATCAGGGAGTAGGACGGTTCATCCTAAAAAAATTTCATTGACTTACCATCATCAGTAGCCTTCTGTGGGTCCTGTGTAGACTGTGTTATGAGGCTCATGTCTGCAATAAAGATATGTCCATGTTATTATTGATGAGTTGAGTAATACCCCAAAAATACAAGAGTCCCGAAGTCACGCGTCAGTGTACAGTGTGTGTGCTTATTACAATAATATTATAATAATCCTTTGAGGTGGAGGCTACCATCCAGTTGTACGGTGTGGTTTGTGTTGATGATGGTTGTTCTGTAATAGTAACCTTAATTTACATCAAAACTTTAACATGTACAGTTAGTCTTAGTCAAATGTTGTCATTGATAGGAAACGTGTGTTACTTTACGTTATGCAAAAATAAAGTTCTACACGTGTTCATTTACATTATAAATTATATCACATTTTGCCATAAAAAATGATACATAATTGCATTTGAACCCAACATGTTTAAATAAATTACAAAATCCCGTAGTCATTAACGTAAAAATATTCTTTCCATAATTGCATTATCATACTATAAAACTCTTTATATGCCGTTGAGAGTAGGATAAGTAAACATGTGATTGGCTACATATATTGCAGCTTCTTCCATCAGAGGTTGGCGTCACTCTTCGCCGTATGTGAGGATATAATTGGGTTATCCAAGAATTGTCATTGACTTACCTATATCAGGCAGTGAGTGCGTGTGTTGTGTTTACTGCTGGCTAGATCTTACCAGCCAGTTGTATGGTGTGAGTGGTCTTCTTGGTGGTTGTTCTGTAATAGTAAACCACTTTACATCAAAACTTTAACATGTATTGTTAGAGTCAAATGTTGTCATTGATAGGAAACGTGTGTTACTTTACGTTATGCAAAAATAATGTTATAGACGTGTTCATTTACATTCACCTCTTCTAATAAATAAGATCACATATCTTGATGGGGATGCCTTTGGAGGTTAAAGCTATCATCCAGTCGTAGGGAGTTGTACGTATTGATGATGATGGTTCTTCTGTAATAGTAAACCCCTTAATTTACATCAAAAGTTTAACATGTACAGTTAATGATAGTCAAATGCTGTTATTGATAGGAAACGTGTGTTACTTTACGTTATGCAAAAATAATGAAATATGTTGATCTACAGTTGTGAGATGTAGGTTGAACCTGTGGTCGCATACATACAATACAGTGATAACACCTTTTCGGCACCTACATGGATTGACAGTTTCGCGTATGCGAACAGTGTCTACGAGGGAGTTCATTGACTGACCAAGATCAGTGTGAAATGTTGATGATGTATACAGATACAAAGGGAAAGCGGTTACCCGTTGTCATTTGCGACGACAGACTTCTGCCATGAATCGAGAGTTGTATTGAAATGTGCTGGTCTACACTTGAAAGAAGGATGTTTAAATTAGTGATCGCATACATTTAATAAAATTATAAGACCTTGGCAAGATATGTGCATGCTATTATTGATGGGTTGAGGAGTAATACCCCAAAAATACAAGAGTCTCCAAGTCACGCGTCAGTGTACTGTGTGTGTGATGAAGTAATGGGGTTAATTGATGTATTGTCGTTAACTTACCGATCCTTTGAGGTGTAGGCCTGTGAGGTTGAGGCCTTTGAGATCGACACTGGTTTATACAGGTCCCTGGAGGTGGAGGGCCTAAATATAGGTATATTGTACATCACTTGAAAGTCACATGTAAATACATCCAATCATTTACAGTATCAGATCACAAGAGCCTCCAATAGAATCCCATGTTAAACCAGAATAGATTAACATTATAATGAAAGAGTTGGCCAATCATTTTACATGTAAAAAGAATAACATACAAATTCTGAAAAGAAAGATATTAGGAGATATAAAACTGTATTTAAAATCAAAATCCAGAGGCCCTTCCCTCTATCCTAATTACTTCCGGGAGAACTCTTTTAAAATGGTTAATGTATCGTGTACATTTTTCAACAGTTGCAGTCTCCCAACACTTTAAAATTCAATTCACTAACTTTTCCTTTGTTCTCGGTTTTATATAGTTAATAGTACAAAACAGGAACTTCTGATTTGAACAACAGGTCAAATGTGCCCTTCTATCAAAATTACATATATTTCTTATAATTTAAATAAATCTTTCAACAAGGGTTCTACAGTGATCCCAAAGCTTTCTTTAAAGTTTTGAAACCACAAATACAAATATACCCCCCATTTTCCGACCGGGCCTGAATTAGTGGTTCTATACCTTTAATAATTCACTATTGAAAATCTAATTCTTAGAAAATACAAGTACAGGAAACTGACCACCATTCACAGTTGTGTTACCACTAACAGGCTCCTTGAATGTAATTATATTCTGATCCCCATCTACATTGCTGCATTGTCTAATTTCTGCTCCAACACTACCTTGTACGCATTCTCTGCCTTCCATAAAAAGTTGCAATGTATAGCATCTTCCTGCTAACAACAATAGAGGAGCTTTAAACATAAGAAATACTACATTGCTCTGGCATACAATACGGCGATCAATTTTTCCAATTATCTCGTTTGAAGTGGTTTTATAGACCTTATATTTTTGCTTTACCATATACACCTACAGAGCGCAAATTACATGTGTTGTCTATTGTAAAGGATAGACGTTCTCCATCTATATTATTGCACGGCAATAGTGTATTGGTATTGCATACCATAAATCTGTTAACCACGATATCATTGTTGGTTTTGAATAACCTAGGTAAACATATCTTCAGTGAACGAAATGTCCTCAGTACTACTGATGTACTGAAATATCTTATTACAAAGTAATGTCGGAAGAATGTGATCAAACACACATCTACTTGCAAAAAAAGAAATGCTCATGAAGCAGAATCTGATGTGGGGTGTAAATGAGTCCCAAATATCAGGTTCTTAATTTTACTGCAAAAAACAGATATAATATCAAACAGAAATTTCCCACTTACAACCAACGAATCTCTGATTACAATCTGTACCATAAGTTCTAGAGGTAGAGCATAAAAGTCCTCAACAAAGTTGGCACCAAGGTATACAAATTTGATATCTATATAGTGAAAACATTTTTCCTTCACACTATTTAAATGAAACTGATCTGAAATTGTCAGAATATTGAAAACATTGGCATCGCAGACTGCCTTTTCTTAAAATAACTGGCAAGCTGCTAGTAGGTCATCAATCAAAAAGTATGGACATGCATGCAACAGATCAGCAACATTGTTATAAGTAATATCAATATGGAAGTCATATATAAAATCAATGACCATTTGCATGGTACCTATATGGAAATTGTTACAATTGTTATCACTCAATTTATCTGATAATTTTTCCTCAAAAAAACTACTTGTGGTCTGCAAAATTACAGAATGGCAATTTATAACCTTATCATCTTCACACACCAGGCACAGAGTGAATGTAATGTTTCCTGGCAGAAAAATTAGGTCAATTTTAAAATAAAATACCTGAAAAAAATGCATATTTATAAAAAAAATATTACTTCTTGATACAATTTTATAATCATAAATAAGCTTCTGTCCAATTTTTGGGATATTCATTCGGATGTTACGTTATTGATATTTTTTTCATATTTCACTGTAAATTTGTAAATTTTTTTGATAATTTTTTTTTGGTTACCTTAAATCTGTCATTTGTTCAGGAAGAAAACTTGAACCAACCACAGCTTTGTCAAAACATTTCGAGATTTTTTATTCAATTTAACCACTTTTTGGATATTAATTCGGATGTTACCTTATTGATATTTTTTTCATATTTTACTGTAAATTTGTCAATTTTTGGATAATTTTTTTGATGTTAGCTTAAATCTGTCATTTGTTCAAGAAGAAAATTTGAACCAACCACAAGATTATCAAAACATTTCAAAATTTTTTATTCAATTTAACCACTTTTTGGATATTCATTCGGATCCTTATTGATATTTTTTTTCATATTTTTCTGTAAATTTGTCATTTTTTTGATAATTTTTTTTATGTTACCTTAAATCTGTCATTTGTTCGAGAAGAAAACATGAACCAACCACACCTTTAAACATGAACCAACCACAGCTTTATCAAAACATTTCAAGATTTTTTATTCAATTTAACCACTTTTTGGATATTCATTCGGATGTTACGTTATTGATATTTTTTTCATATTTTACTGTAAATTTGTCAATTTTTATGATATTTTTTTTTTGTTACCTTAAATCTGTCATTTGTTCAAGAAGAAAACTTGAACCAACCACAGTTTTATCAAATTTATCAACATTTTCATTCAATGTATACTCTTTTTGGATATTCGTTCGGATGTTACCTTCTTGGTATTTTTTCATATTTTACTGTAAATTTGTCAATTTTTTGATAATTATTTTGGTGTTATCTTAAATCTGTCATTTGAGCAAGAAGAAAACATGAACCAACCATAGCTTTATAAAAAAATATCAACATTTTTCATTCAATGTCACCACTTTTTGGATATTCGTTTGGATGTTACCTTATTGATATTTGTTTCATATTTTACTCTAAATTTGTCAATTTTTGGATAATTTTTTTGATGTTACCTTAAATCTGTCATTTGTTCAAGAAAAAAATTGGAACCAACCAAAGCTTTATCAAAACATTTCGAGATTTTTTATTCAATTTAACCACTTTTTGAATATTAATTCGGATGTTACCTTATTGATATTTTTTACATATTTTACTGTAAATTTGTCAATTTTTTTGATAATTTTTTTGATGTCACCTTAAATCGGTCATTTGACCAAAAAGAAAAACTTGAACCAACCACAGCTTTATCAAAAAATATCAACATTTTTCATTCAATGTAACCCTTTTTTGGATATTCGTTCGGATGTTACCTTATTCATATTTTTTCATATTTTACTGTAAATTTGTCAATTTTTTGATAATTTTTTTGATGTTACCTTAAATCTGTCATTTGTTAAAGAAGAAAATTTGAACCAACCACAGCTTTATGAAAAAATACCAACATTTTTCATTCAATTTGACCACTTTTTGGATATTCCTTCGGATGTTACCTTATTGATATTTTTTTCATATTTTAATGTAAATTTGTCAATTTTTTGATAATTTTTTTGGTGTTATCTTAAATCTGTCATTTGTTCAAGAAGAAAATTTGAACCAACCACAGCTTTATCAAAAAATATCAACATTTTTCATTCAATTTAACCACTTTTTGGATATTCGTTCGGATGTTACCTTAATGATATTTTTTTCATATTTTACTGTAAATTTGTCAATTTTTTGATAATTTATTTGATGTTACCTTAAATCTGTCATTTGTTCAAGAAGTAAATCTGAACCAACCACAGCTTTATAAAAAAATATCAACATTTTTCATTCAATTTGACCACTTTTTGGATATTCATTCGGATGTTACCATATTGATATTTTTTTCATATTTTTCTGTAAATTTGTCATTTTTTTGATATTTTTTTTATGTTACCTTAAACCTGTCATTTGATCAAGAAGAAAACTTGAACCAACAACAGCTTTATCAAAACATCTCAAGATTTTATATTCAATTGAACCACTTTTTGGATATTCATTCGGATGTTACCTTATTGATATTTTTTTCATATTTTAATGTAAATTTGTCAATTTTTTGATAATTTTTTTGATGTTATCTTAAATCGGTCATTTGATCAAGAAGAAAACATAAACAACCACAGCTTTATCAAAACATTTCAAGATTTTATATTCAATTTAACCACTTTTTGGATATTCATTCGGATGTTACCTTATTAATATTTTTTCATATTTTACTGTAAATTTGTCAATTTTTTGATAATTAATTTGATGTTACCTTAAATCTGTCATTTGTTCAAGAAGAAAATTTGAACCAACCACAGCTTTATCAAAACATTTCACGATTTTTTATTCAATTTAACCACTTTTTGGATATTCATTCGGATGTCACCTTAATGATATTTTTTTCATATTTTACTGTACATTTGTCAATTTTTTGATAATTGTTTTGATGTTACCTTAAATCTGTCATTTGATTAAGAAGAAAACTTGAACCTACCACAGCTTTATCAAAACATTTCAAGATTTTTAATTCAATTTAATCACTTTTGGGATATTCATTTGAATGTTACCTTATTAATATTTTTTTCATATTTTACTGAAAATTTGTCAATTGTTTGATAAATTTCTTGATGTTACCTTAAATCAGTCATTTGATCAAGAAGAAAACATGAACGAACCACAGCTTTAAAAAAAATATCAACATTTTTCATTCAATTAAACTACTTTTTGGATATTCGTTCGGATGTTACCTTATTGATATTTTTTTCATATTTTAATGTAAATTTGTCAATTTTTTGATAATTTTTTTGGTGTTATCTTAAATCTGTCATTTGTTCAAGAAGAAAATTTGAACCAACCACAGCTTTATCAAAAAATATCAACATTTTTCATTCAATTTAACCACTTTTTGGATATTCGTTCGGATGTTACCTTAATGATATTTTTTTCATATTTTACTGTAAATTTGTCAATTTTTTGATAATTTATTTGATGTTACCTTAAATCTGTCATTTGTTCAAGAAGTAAATCTGAACCAACCACAGCTTTATAAAAAAATATCAACATTTTTCATTCAATTTGACCACTTTTTGGATATTCATTCGGATGTTACCATATTGATATTTTTTTCATATTTTTCTGTAAATTTGTCATTTTTTTGATATTTTTTTTTATGTTACCTTAAACCTGTCATTTGATCAAGAAGAAAACTTGAACCAACAACAGCTTTATCAAAACATCTCAAGATTTTATATTCAATTGAACCACTTTTTGGATATTCATTCGGATGTTACCTTATTGATATTTTTTTCATATTTTAATGTAAATTTGTCAATTTTTTGATAATTTTTTTGATGTTATCTTAAATCGGTCATTTGATCAAGAAGAAAACATAAACAACCACAGCTTTATCAAAACATTTCAAGATTTTATATTCAATTTAACCACTTTTTGGATATTCATTCGGATGTTACCTTATTAATATTTTTTCATATTTTACTGTAAATTTGTCAATTTTTTGATAATTAATTTGATGTTACCTTAAATCTGTCATTTGTTCAAGAAGAAAATTTGAACCAACCACAGCTTTATCAAAACATTTCACGATTTTTTATTCAATTTAACCACTTTTTGGATATTCATTCGGATGTCACCTTAATGATATTTTTTTCATATTTTACTGTACATTTGTCAATTTTTTGATAATTGTTTTGATGTTACCTTAAATCTGTCATTTGATTAAGAAGAAAACTTGAACCTACCACAGCTTTATCAAAACATTTCAAGATTTTTAATTCAATTTAATCACTTTTGGGATATTCATTTGAATGTTACCTTATTAATATTTTTTTCATATTTTACTGAAAATTTGTCAATTGTTTGATAAATTTCTTGATGTTACCTTAAATCAGTCATTTGATCAAGAAGAAAACATGAACGAACCACAGCTTTAAAAAAAATATCAACATTTTTCATTCAATTAAACTACTTTTTGGATATTCGTTCGGATGTTACCTTATTGATATTTTTTTCATATTTTAATGTAAATTTGTCAATTTTTTGATAATTTTTTTGGTGTTATCTTAAATCTGTCATTTGTTCAAGAAGAAAATTTGAACCAACCACAGCTTTATCAAAAAATATCAACATTTTTCATTCAATTTAACCACTTTTTGGATATTCGTTCGGATGTTACCTTAATGATATTTTTTTCATATTTTACTGTAAATTTGTCAATTTTTTGATAATTTATTTGATGTTACCTTAAATCTGTCATTTGTTCAAGAAGTAAATCTGAACCAACCACAGCTTTATAAAAAAATATCAACATTTTTCATTCAATTTGACCACTTTTTGGATATTCATTCGGATGTTACCATATTGATATTTTTTTCATATTTTTCTGTAAATTTGTCATTTTTTTGATATTTTTTTTTATGTTACCTTAAACCTGTCATTTGATCAAGAAGAAAATTTGAACCAACAACAGCTTTATCAAAACATCTCAAGATTTTATATTCAATTGAACCACTTTTTGGATATTCATTCGGATGTTACCTTATTGATATTTTTTTCATATTTTAATGTAAATTTGTCAATTTTTTGATAATTTTTTTGATGTTATCTTAAATCGGTCATTTGATCAAGAAGAAAACATAAACAACCACAGCTTTATCAAAACATTTCAAGATTTTATATTCAATTTAACCACTTTTTGGATATTCATTCGGATGTTACCTTATTAATATTTTTTCATATTTTACTGTAAATTTGTCAATTTTTTGATAATTAATTTGATGTTACCTTAAATCTGTCATTTGTTCAAGAAGAAAATTTGAACCAACCACAGCTTTATCAAAACATTTCACGATTTTTTATTCAATTTAACCACTTTTTGGATATTCATTCGGATGTCACCTTAATGATATTTTTTTCATATTTTACTGTACATTTGTCAATTTTTTGATAATTGTTTTGATGTTACCTTAAATCTGTCATTTGATTAAGAAGAAAACTTGAACCTACCACAGCTTTATCAAAACATTTCAAGATTTTTAATTCAATTTAATCACTTTTGGGATATTCATTTGAATGTTACCTTATTAATATTTTTTTCATATTTTACTGAAAATTTGTCAATTGTTTGATAAATTTCTTGATGTTACCTTAAATCAGTCATTTGATCAAGAAGAAAACATGAACGAACCACAGCTTTAAAAAAAATATCAACATTTTTCATTCAATTAAACTACTTTTTGGATATTCGTTCGGATGTTACCTTATTGATATTTTTTTCATATTTTAATGTAAATTTGTCAATTTTTTGATAATTTTTTTGGTGTTATCTTAAATCTGTCATTTGTTCAAGAAGAAAATTTGAACCAACCACAGCTTTATCAAAAAATATCAACATTTTTAATTCAATTTAATCACTTTTGGATATTCATTTGAATGTTACCTTATTAATATTTTTTTCATATTTTACTGAAAATTTGTCAATTGTTTGATAAATTTCTTGATGTTACCTTAAATCAGTCATTTGATCAAGAAGAAAACATGAACGAACCACAGCTTTAAAAAAAATATCAACATTTTTCATTCAATTAAACTACTTTTTGGATATTCGTTCGGATGTTACCTTATTGATATTTTTTTCATATTTTAATGTAAATTTGTCAATTTTTTGATAATTTTTTTGGTGTTATCTTAAATCTGTCATTTGTTCAAGAAGAAAATTTGAACCAACCACAGCTTTATCAAAAAATATCAACATTTTTCATTCAATTTAACCACTTTTTGGATATTCGTTCGGATGTTACCTTAATGATATTTTTTTCATATTTTACTGTAAATTTGTCAATTTTTTGATAATTTATTTGATGTTACCTTAAATCTGTCATTTGTTAAAGAAGTAAATCTGAACCAACCACAGCTTTATAAAAAAATATCAACATTTTTCATTCAATTTGACCACTTTTTGGATATTCATTCGGATGTTACCATATTGATATTTTTTTCATATTTTTCTGTAAATTTGTAATTTTTTTGATATTTTTTTTTTATGTTACCTTAAATCTGTCATTTGATTAAGAAGAAAACTTGAACCTACCACAGCTTTATCAAAACATTTCAAGATTTTTAATTCAATTTAATCACTTTTGGGATATTCATTTGAATGTTACCTTATTAATATTTTTTTCATATTTTACTGAAAATTTGTCAATTGTTTGATAAATTTCTTGATGTTACCTTAAATCAGTCATTTGATCAAGAAGAAAACATGAACGAACCACAGCTTTAAAAAAAATATCAACATTTTTCATTCAATTAAACTACTTTTTGGATATTCGTTCGGATGTTACCTTATTGATATTTTATTCATATTTTACTGTAAATTTGTCAATTTTTTGATACTTTATTGATGTTACCTTAAATCTGTCATTTGTTCAAGAAGAAACTTTGAACCAACCACAGCTTTATCAAAACATTTCAAAATTTTTTATTCAATTTAACCACTTTTTGGATATTCATTCGGATGTCAACTTAGTGATATTTTTTTCATATTTTACTGTAAATTTGTCAATTTTTTTATATTAACTTAAATCGGTCATTTGATCAAGAAGAAAACTTGAACCAACCACAGCTTTATCAAAACATTTCACGATTTTTCATTCAATGTAACCACTTTTTGGATATTCATTCGGATGTTACCTTATTGATATTTTTTTCATATTTTACTGTAAATTTGTCATTTTTTTTGAAATTTTTTTTGATGTTACCTTAGATCTGTCATTTGATCAAGAAGAAAACTTTAACCAACCACAGCTTTATCAAAAGATTTCAAGATTTTTAATTCAATTTAATCACTTTTGGGATATTCATTCGGATGAAACCTTATTAATATTTTTTTCATATTTTACTGAAAATTTGTCAATTGTTTGATAATTTTCTTGATGTTACCTTAAATCGGTCATTTGATCAAGAAGAAAACATGAACCAACCACAGCTTTAAAAAAAATATCAACATTTTTCATTCAATTAAACTACTTTTTGGATATGCGTTCGGATGTTACCTTATTGATATTTTTTTCATATTTTACTGTAAATTTGTCATTTTTTTGATATTTTTTTTTATGTTACCTTAAATCTGTCATTTGTTCAAGAAGAAAATTTGAACCAACCACTGCTTTATCAAAACATTTCAATTTTTTTTATTCAATTTAACCACTTTTTGGATATTCATTCGGATGTAACCTGCTTGATATTTTTTTCATATTTTACTGTAAATTTGTCATTTTTTTTATATTAATTTAAATCGGTCATTTGATCAAGAAGAAAACTTGAAACAACCACAGCTTTATGAAAATATTTCAAGATTTCTAATTCAATTTAGCCACTTTTTGGATATTCATTCGGCTGTTACCTTATCGATATTTTTTTCATATTTTACTGTAAATTTGTCAATTTTTTGATAATTTTTTTTATGTTACCTTAAATCGGTCATTTGATCAGGAAGAAAACATGAACCAACCACAGCTTTATCAAATCATTTCAACATTTTTTATTCAATTTAACCACTTTTTGGATATTCGTTAGGATGTTATCTTATTGATATTTTTTTCATATGTTACTGTAAATTTGTCAATTTTTTGATAATTTTTCTTACGTTATCTTAAATCTGTCATTTGATCAAGAAAAAAACTTGAACCAACCACAGCTTAATCAAATCATTTCAAGATTTTTTATTCAATTTAACCACTTGTTGGATATTCATTCGGATGTTACCTTATTGATATTTTGTTCATATTTACTGTAAATTTGTCAATTTTTTGAGAATATTTATGATGCTATCTTAAATAGGTAATTTGATCTGGAAGAAAACATGAACCAACCACAGCTTTATCAAATCATTTCAAGATTTTTATTCAATTTAACCACTTTTTGGATATTCATTCGGCTGTTACCTTATCGATATTTTTTTCATATTTTACTGTAAATTTGTCAATTTTTTGATAATTTTTTTTATGTTACCTTAAATCGGTCATTTGATCAGGAAGAAAACATGAACCAACCACAGCTTTATCAAATCATTTCAAGATTTTTTATTCAATTTAACCACTTTTTGGATATTCATTCGGGAATACAAGTTTAAATTGTTTAATGTATGCAGATGACATAATTTTAATCTCCGAAAATGATGTGGAGTGTTTCATTTTGAGTGATTAATTATAAAAAGAAGATGTGGTATGATTGCCAATGAGACAATTCTCCACAAGAGATCAAAATTACACAGAAAGCAACAACTATAGGTCACCGTACGGCCTGTTTCTTTACTTTGTTTGCATGTTACTCGTATGCATTGAGCGCATTCACATTAGTTTGCATTTCACAATTTTTGAGTTAGCATTTCGTTTAAAGTAAGACTAAACCTTGCACGACGGAGGTTGCACATATAGATGTAGGTTTACACAATATTAGATCAGAAACGAAATAATGAAGTAAATCGTAAAATTTAATTGCATTACTGATTTAGAGTTACTGCTAAAAAAAACAAGTATACTAATTATGTTTCTTTAGATCCTGCCCCGAGCTGAGAGACAAATTCTAATTAATTTTATGTTGATTGGATTAACAATAGTAATCAATTTACAGTCAAATTAATTACCACGACGACATTTTTAAGTAAAACCTAACCTTTTAATAATTTCAATACAAATTTATATAAAATCTATCAAAATTGAAAAAAAGTCCGGTTAACCGGTTAGCGTTTTTGGTATTCGGTATTCGGTCGTTCGACCGATTAACCGGTTAACCGGTTAACCGTTGACAGCACTAAAAATGACCCAATTCTGCGATAAAAATGAATATGTTATCACTGAACTAGTATATATATAGAATAACCATACATTGTCTCAAAATATCAATGTTATTTGTACAAGGCTTAGAAACAGGTAGAAAGCGAGGCTGTGCCGAGCATTTCTACCTGTTTCGAGCCGAGTACAAATAACATTGATATTTCGAAACAATGTATGGTTATTCATTATATACTGCAACTCTTATAACTGTTCTAAATGAAGCATTTAGGGTAAAAAACATCATTTCTTAATTTTCAACGGAAGACGTAAAATTTTCGCGAACCTGTATGTTTTATTGACGTCATAAATAAAACTCTACGGAAACTTATTGTCAACGTCATAAACTAGGTGATATACGGTCAGTGACTGTATGTGACATATGAATATTTATACGGTCAATGCAATTTGACTGCTCAAATAGCACAGCTGCAGTATATATATTTGTTTAGGGGCCAGCTGAAGGACGCCTCCTGGCTGCATTGAAGACCTGTTGACCTGTGACCTTCTGCTGCTGTCTGTTCTATGGTTGGGTTGTTGTCTCTTTGACACATTCCCAATTTCCATACTCAATTTTAATCAAGCATATTGATACAAAAAAAAAATAACAGGAAAGGCATACAATCATGCAAAACCTTTCAAAAATAGCTTATGATAAACCACTATCCTGTTCATAAATTCTGTATAATGTTATGATACCTCCGTATTCAATGTGTCAATTTTAAAGTCTTATTTTTCATTGATAATTTTAATGTTCAAATACAAATACAGCAAAATTTGCTAAACTAAACACCCAAATATTTGTGTTTAGAATAAACAGGTTTTATTTGTTAACTGACTAATAAAATTGAGAAAGGAAATGGTGAATATGTCAAAGCGACAACCACCCGACCATAGAGCAAACAACAGCCGAAGGCAACCAATGGGTCTTCAATGTAGCGAGAATTCCCGCACCCGTAGGTGTCCTTCAGCTGGCCCCTAAAATATGCATAATAGTACAGTGATAATGGACGTCATACTAAACTCCGAATTATACACAAGAAACTAAAATTTAAAATCATACAAGACTAACAAAGGCCAGAGGCTCCTGACTTGGGACAGGCGCAAAATTGCGGCGGGGTTAAACATGTTTATGAGATCTCAACCCTCCCCCTATACCTCTAGCCAATGTAGAAAAGTAAAAGAATAACAATACGCACATTAAAATTCAGTTCAAAAGAAGTCCGAGTCTGATGTCAAAAGATGTAACAAAAGAAAATAAATAAAATGACAATAATACATAAATAACAACAGACTACTAGCAGTTAACTGACATGCCAGCTCCAGACCTCAATTAAACTGATTGAAAGATTATGTCTTCATCATATGAATATCAGGTACAATCCCTCCCGTTAGGGGTTTAGTATCATACTATCATAAAATATATGAGAAGAACATAACCCGTGTCATGCCAACAACTGTTTTTTTAGAAGTAAATGTGTTTAGTTCCGATGCAAAGACCCTATCAGTGAATCAATGTTAAAGCCAAAATATGCAATCTTTAATGACCTGACAACAGTATCGTAACTATATCCCCTTTTAATAAGTCTATTTAAAGGTTTTGTTAGTTTCTGAGGAGAATACTGACATGTTTGTGCTTTATAAAGAATATTTCCATAAAATTTTGGATGTGAAATACCTGAACGTATAAGATGTCTGCATGTTGAGTTATATTTACGAATTATTTCCTTATACCGGTGATAAAATTTAGTAAATGTTTTGACCAGTTTGTGATATCGAAAACCCTGGTGTAATAATTTTTCAGTAATACATAAATTTCTCTCGCTAAAATCTAATACATTGTTACATACACGAGCGAATCGTACAAGTTGAGATATATAAACACCATAAGATGGTGACAAGGGAACGTCACCATCTAAAAATGGATAATTAACAATAGGAAATGAAAAATCATCTCTTTTATCATAAATTTTTGTATTAAGCTTCCCGTTTATGATATAGATATCAAGATCGAGGAAAGGGCAGTGGTCATTGTTATCATTAGCTTTATTTAAAGTAAGTTCTACAGGATAAATTTCTTTAGTATACATACTGAAGTCGTCATTATTTAGAGCCAATATATCATCCAAATATCTAAAAGTATTGTTAAATTTTTGTATCAAATGTTGTTTTGATGGGTCTTTGCTAATTTTAGTCATAAATTGTAACTCATAACAATACAAAAACAGGTCCGCAATAAGTGGTGCACAGTTAGTCCCCATTGGAATTCCAATAACTTGACGATATACGGAATCTCCAAAGCGAACAAAAATGTTATCAAGTAAAAATTCAAGTGCATAAATAGTATCAAAGCATGTCCAATTGACATAATTCTTTTGTTTATTGCTACTAAAAAATGATCTAAAAGAGTTTGAACATATGTACTCGCATTCCGACTTTTTAAATGCCCAGTTAATTAGGGATGTGAATTTTTTCTTAATAAGAATATGAGGCAAAGTGGTATATAGGGTAGAAAAATCAAAACTTTGAACAGATTCAAAATCACCAATATATGCATGCAATTTATCAAGTACTTCCAACGAGTTTTTGACACTCCAAAAGTAATTAATTCCACTATTTTCAAAGGCCTTATTTGAACAATTTATTATCAGGTTTTTTATTGTACCAAGTGTACTAGTAAGTAAAACAGACAATTTAGTAGTTGAACAATGGCTGGAAGATGAAATAAATCTATATTTGTAAGGTTTTTTGTGCAGCTTCGGAAGCCAGTACATAGTTGGGACTTTCATTGTGTTTGGTTCTGCTTGTAAAGAAGTAGCTAAAAGTTTATGTTTGTTACAGATGTCGTTTTCTGAAAATGAAGTCAGTTGGAATGTTGGTGAATTCGTGATTTCCTTTTGCAGAACCTCTATATAAAATTTACGTCAAACAATAATGATATTATTAGCAGCTTTATCAGCCGGGACAAAAACAAATTCCTTGGCTAGTTCTGTTAGTTTATTTTTGATACGCGAAATAGGGTTTTTATAGTTTTTGTTGAGGGTAAAATGTTCTTTAAAATGTTGTATTCGAATATCAACTATCTTCATTACTGAATTAATAAAAGAGTCCAAAGATTTTTTGTCAGCTTTTTCCCGTTTTACCCATTTCAAACAGTAGGCGCGGAGTGAGTCGTTGATGATATTACGACACTCATTCCAGTTAATATAATATATATGTGTCTAAATTGTGACCTTGACCATTAATCTATACATTGAATACAAGAATGCACTGATGGCAGGTTTGGTGAACATTCTATACAAATATTAAAAAAATATAGTTGATTTCTTAAAATATCAAAATAGTTGTCAAATTTAGTCAAAATGTGGAAGAAAACATGAAGTTGTAGTTTGTTGTTGTTTATATCTGATCCATCTCTAAGTACACATTAGAAAATTATCTTGATCAAATGACCGGTTTAAGGTAACATTAAATAAATTATCCAAAAAGTTGTCAAAATCACATTAAAATGTGGAAAATTTTCAATGCACTGATAACAGGTTAGGTAAACATTCTATACAAATATCAATAAAATATGGTTGATTTCTAAAAATATCAAAATAGTTGTCAAATTTAGTCAAAATGTGGAAGAAAACATGAAGTTGTAGTTAGTAATGGTTTATGTCTGATCCAACTGTACGAACACATCAGAAAATTATCTTGATCAAATGACCGATTTTAGGTAATATCAAATAAAATTTTCAAAAAGTTGTCATATCACATTAAAATGTGGAAAATTATCAAGGCACTGATGGCAGGTTTGGTGAACATTCTATGTAAATATCAATCAAATATGGTTGATTTCTAAAAATATCAAAATAGTTGTCAAATGTAGAAGAAAACAAATAAAGTTGTAGTTTGTTATTGTTTATATTTGATCGAACTGCAAGTACACATCAAAAAATTATCTTGATCAAATGACCGATTTTAGGTAACATCAAATAAAATTATTCAAAAAGTTGTCAAATCACATTAAAATGTGGAAAATTATCAATGCACTGATGGCAGGTTTGGTGAACATTCTATACAAATATAAATAAAATATGGTTGTTTCTAAAAATATCAAAACAGTGGTCAAATTAAGTCACATGTAGAAGAAAATATATTTAAGTTGTAGTTTGTTATTGTTTATATCTGATCCATCTCTAAGTACACATTAGAAACCTATCTTGATCAAATGACCGATTTAAGGTAACATCAAATAAAATTATTCAAAAAGTTGTCAAAATCTTATTAAAATGTGGAAAATTATTAATGCACTGATGGCAGGTTTGGTGAACATTCTATACAAATATTAAAAAAATATGGTTGAATTTTTCAAATATCAAAATAGTTGTCAAATTTAGTCAAAATGTAGAAGAAAACATGAAGTTGTAGTTTGTTATTGTTTATATCTGATCCACCTGCAAGTACACATCAGAAAATTATCTTGATCAAATGACCGATTTAAGGTAACATCAAATAAAATTATCCAAAAAATTGTCAAAATCACATTAAAATGTGGAAAATTTTCAATGCACTGATGGCAGGTTAGGTAAACATTCTATACAAATATCAATAAAATATGGTTGATTTCTAAAAATATCAAAATAGTTGTCAAATTTAGTCAAAATGTAGAAGAAAACATAAAGTTGTAGTTTGTTATTGTTTATATCTGATCCACCTGCAAGTACACATCAGAAAATCATTTTGATCAAATGACCGATTTTAGGTAAAATCAAATAAAATTATCAAAAAATTTGTCAAAATCACATTAAAATGTGAAAAATTATCAATGCACTGATGGCAGGTTTGGTGAACATTCTATACACATATCAATAAAATATGGTTGATTTCTAAAAAAATGAAAATAATTGTCAACATTAGTCAAATGTAGAAAAAACATATATGAAGTTGGAAGTTTGTTATTGTTTATAGCTGATCAACTGTAAGTACACATCACAAAAGTATCTTGATCAAATGACCGATTGAAGGTAACATCAAATAAAATTATCCAAAAAGTTGTCAAAATCACATTAAAAATGTGGAAAATTATCAATGCACTGATGGCAGGTTTTGTGAAAATTCCATACAAATATCTATAAAATATGGTCGATTTCTAAAAATAACAAAATAGTCAAATGTACAAAAAAGATATTATTAAACCAACGGCAGGTTTTGGAGTTAGTCTTTACAATTATTTTTAGAATATGATCGATTGAAGGTTTTACCTAATACAATTATCAAAAGAAAAGTTAAACAGAAAAATGTAAAATTTGAATCAAGCTGTGGTTTTTTATTGTTTATATGTGATCCAACTGTAAGTACACATCAAAAAAATTTCTTGATCAAATGACCGATTTAAGGTAACATCAAATAAAATTATTCAAAAAGTTGTCCAAATCACATTAAAATGTGAAAAATTATCCATGCACTGATGGCAGATGTGTTGAACATTCTATACAAATATCAATAAAATATGGTTGATTACTAAAAATATCAAAATAGTTATCAAATTTAGTCAAAATGTAGAAGAAAACATATAAAGTTGTAGTTTGTTAATGTTTATATCTGATCCAACTGTAAGTACACATCAGGAATTAATCTTTAGCAAATGACCGATTTATTGTACCATCAAATAAAAATATCAAAAAAATTCTCAAAATCACATTAAAATGGGAAAATTATCAATGCCCTGATGGCAGGTTTGGTGAACATTTTATACAAATATCAATGAAATATGGTTGTTTTCTAAAAATATCAAAATATTTGTAAAATGTAGTCTTTGTTTGGCCAAATAAAAGTATTTCCTCTCATACTTACAGTGTATGCATTGTCAATTATATCCATAATTTCCCCTGGATACCAATTATCCTCGTAGGATACTACAACCCATATCCCTTTTTCTAAAACTTTCTGTTTGTCAATTTTCAAAGTAAGTGTTAAAACATCTTTCATTTGGTTAACAGTGTTTTTCCACATTATGTCTTTTTTATCAACATCTAAATTCATAAAATGTTTACAATAAAGTAACTGATTTCTGAGTTTTTCTTTCTTTAATCTGATTGTTTTAGACAATTGTAAAGACGGTCAACATTCTTCCTAGATCTCACTATACCACCCATTAGCCTCACACTTTGTTCAATTTTGTTTATTTCCATCTTTTTCTTTTGTTCAAGCTGTTGTTTTTTCTTCTTTATTTGCTGTAAATGTGTTTTCCTAGCTTCCATAACACTCTTTTCATACGCAATTTCTTTTGACTTTAAAGATTTAGCATTTTTTCTAGCTTTTAAAAGTAAAACTTTCCTGGAATTTTCAGTTTTAGTTTTTAGCCATTGTATTGTTTTGTTTCGTTTGAGCATACTTATTGCAGAATGGTGTCTTAAAGTTGCATTTGGTTTTCTTTTAAAATAAAAGTCTAGATCTCCAAACAAATTTTCCGCGGGTATATTTGTTAACTTGCTATGAGATGTTCTTGATTTCAGATCTGGATCAGGGAGCGATCCATATACTCCATTTTCAAGGTGGTCATTAAGTTGTCTTTTTACAATTGTCAACATGGATGAACATATAATTTTAAGAATGTCATTAGTTTTAGGATGCATCTTTGCCTTGTTGAATACCTTTTGAATTATGTCATGTGGATATTGTTCATATAAACTAGGAATTTCGTCATAATTAAAATCAAAAACATTGAAATCATTGGAGCTCCAATCAACCAATCTATCTCTTAAAGGTATAATAAATTTGTAAAGATCTAAGTAATGTTCATCACTGTTAATTACATTCCAGAATGGTTCAGCTAAATTCATAGATGCTATAGCAATGGCGGAAACATGGGAGAGAACATCAGGACATTTAATGTCAGCAAGAACAGATTGCAATTTATCATTTGGATTTTCTCTATAGTTCGAAATAAAGTCAATTATGTCTTCAGAATGGTTTAAAATAGAAACAGCACCTGTAAACAAATTGTTGAACCTATTCCCCCTGTAATTTATAATCATGGAAGATTTTTGTTTTAGAGCTAAATAAGCAAGCCACTCCTGTCTTGCACCGTTCTTCTCGTCACCCCTTGGACCTAAATCTTCTGAAGCCATACGAATTAATCTGATGGATGATGGCTCAGAATTGTGTTTGAAACGAGAAAATTTTGGCAATGAATCTCTTCCAATAGGTGGATTTTGTTTTGCTAATTCTTTAAGTGATTTTGTTATTTCATTGTGGAAGCCTAAAAGTACATGTGCACTGCAATAAAAGAAATTAAGTTTTGATATGTCGTTCTCATTTAAATCTTCTGTTAATTTTAATTTTCTCCATTCATCAGTAATTTCATTTGTTTTTTTCATCACGCTTGAACGATCACTCATCATAGCTGTAAGTTGCAACAATAATTTATTAATAGATATGCTTTGAAGATCAGCAAACTCATTTAAAGAGTCTTTAATTGTTTGAGCAACAGTATCTGAATCCTCCCTTGTCACTGATTTATATCCTAATGATAATGTACCGGATTTTGTATGTACTCCTTAATCTATTATTTTTTTTCCTTCACGACCAGTGCCATCTGAGAAAATGTCAAATTGCTGACAGTTAGCCAATGTTTCACTCACATGATGTTTAGCTAAAACATGTCCTTCATCACATATATTTGAAATTGTCGATCTACATGGCAAATCTGATGGTACAGAGTCGAACAAGTTGTTGCTTACAATATTTATAACATTAGAAATTTTGTTTGCAGAAATATCACTGCCATGGAGATCCATAATGCATGTTCGCATGCTATCAGAGTATCTGAAACCTTCCTTTGTAGATACTTTTTTATTTTGATTTTCTGCCTGAATTATATCTAACTGATCATTTGCAACACTTAACTCTCTATTTAGATTTAATGTTTCAAATTTTTTATTTTCTAAATCAACATTTTGGCTGTGTAATTTCTGTTTGAGTTTGATATTACATTTCTTCGCATGAGATAATCGGTTTGACAATCTGTGAATTTTTATTTTTTTTTCATTCTTTTTTTTGGCAAAATCTAATTCAATAGCTCTTATTCTTGCATTTAGACCACTGTTTTCTCTGTTTAAAGCTTTATTCTTCTCTATTATTTTTCTTTCTTTCTTTTCAAGCTTTTTCTGTTTTCGCCTTAATCTCTTACAGAAATTTTCCTTTTTCAAAGAGGTCAAATTTTCTTTTAAAGATTTATTTTCTTCTTTTAAGTTTACATTTGCCTCCTTTGTCAACCTTAGTTTTCTAAGTTCCTGGTTTCTTTTCACTGATTCAGATTCATTATTCCTGATGTTTTTCTTTTGTTCAACAATTTGTTCCTTTAACACTTCATTTTCAAAACACAACTCTTGATTTTCAGTCAAAACTTCTCTTTGATTTGCTACAAGTTTTAAACAATGCCTTTTTAATGATCTATCATTTTTCTGCATATCTGTTTGTAATTTTGGTTGTAAAGTACTATTAAGAAACTTAAAGAATTTGGATGATTTAAAAGTGTCAAGATCTTCATTTTGTCTATTTTTCATGTAACTTTGAAAATTGTCATTAATTTTCTTGTATAAATATAGAACTTTATGTTTGTTCACAAGCATGCCTTCTGGCAACATAGTGTTTGTCCATTCAGCCACATCTGACCATGTATAGGAATACCGGTTTTTGAAAAGACAGATTTCATGGAAAGCTTTCACAGTTAAAAGAGTACTTGATAAATTTTCTGGTGGATGGAGCAGAGTTGACCGGCGTATACCTAATGCATCACATACATTTCCTATACTTTCATTATTAAAAGTTGTAGGCTTTTCTTGAGGAGTTAACTGATAAACAATATTCTTTAAATTTATGTTTTTATTCACATTGTTCATTACACTTCTTGTGATATTGGCCCATTTTTTTGGTACCGTAACAGCAGGCATGGCATAACGTAAAACATCTTCAAGGGTTGCATATATAGGACACTCCATTTCCTGCACCAATGTGAAAAGAAGGGCATATTGTACATTTGTGATTGACTGTATTCCTACAAAAGAAAACACATTTATATACATTGTAACAAGTATTGAATAAATCATCAGAAAATGCTAAAACAAAACAGCAGTTACCTGTATTGCATTATTTTATTAGTACAATTTTAGACCCATCTATTAAATAAGATCAAAATGACTTTTAAGATTTATATATTCAATTTTTATAAACAGGTTTTTTTGTTCCTTTCAATAATGTATTAAAATATGTATAATATCTGCACATAAATCCCCCAAAATTGTCTCTCTAAAAAAATAAATAAGGCTATGACTGACGACGGAAAAATAAACTATTTGTCAGTTTTATCCCTCTTTCCTGCTGCCACCCCCCCCCCCCCCCCCCCACCAAATAAACCTGGGGAAAAAACTCAGACCTGTGGAAAATTTGAGCAGCACTTCCCCTACAATAGACAGTTTTAGTTTCACCCCCACCCTATTTCACCCAGGCCAGAAGGAAGGAATATGTTTGCGAAAGAAAAAAAAATACAGGAGAAAGAATGGGGGCATTTATCAGACATGAGACCATCCAATTCTCTCTTTTTCAATATTTATTATCATTTCTTACATAAAAATATATAATCTTACCTGCTTTTATCTTTTTGTTGATCAAATCATGTAAAAATTCCTCATTCCAGTCACTCAAGTCCATTAATTGTTGACGTTCCATTTTTTATCTGTAAATTGTTGACGTTTGACGTAACGTTTACTTTTGTGGCGTCGTTAGTAACGGAAGAGTACAAAGGTCATGACCGGCAAAAGAGCCAGTTTCGTTAGTTTCGAACTCTCAACTGTATTTTGAAGAGAAAATTCTCAGCTTTCTAATGATACATTTTTCAAATATTAAACTAATTGGGAACCATTTGTAAAACTCAAGTTAAGACTTTAAATATATTTTTTTACCGTAAAAAATAAATTTTTTTTAAAGAAAAATATATCATCTCAAAATACGAAACTGCCGCTTTTAAATGGACCATAGAATATATGCAAATGGCGACTGGCTCATTTACCGGCGAAGCCATGAAATTCACCCTTTTAATCAACAAACGCAAATTTTTGAACGTGACGTCGGGAAGAAATTCAATACTCGCTGATCGGACCTTTTCAGATAAACAGGAAAATATGCAAAAAACTTCTTTTGCAACGAAATTTGGCAGAACTTATCAGTGGGTTACAGTTGTTTACAAAATATTATTTTTAATGTTCTTTTCAATACAACCTTTTCTGCAGGGAAATTTGAAAATTCGATTTTATTTCATAACCACCAATGTACGATGACAAAATGGCGTCATGTGTCATACCTAATATATATATTTGTTATTTCCTGAAGTTAGTTCAGAAATAAAAGGAACCACCTTCAACAAAATTGTTTGGTTACATTAAAAAAGTTTACATACTTATATGTTTTTTACGTTATGTTTTGCCATATGAAAAGTACGCTTTTAATGAAAAACGCCCGTAAAGAAATGCATAGGGGCTTTCTGGAATCGATGACATACATTACTTAAGTTCATTATACAAAAAGTGTGGGAATATATATAGTAATTCCTCGTATATTTAGAAAAATAAATATGCCTTTTGGAAAAGTTATATTTTAATCTTCTCCCTTCAAAATGCTTTTGAAAATTTATCCAGTTGCCACGATAGTTCACACTGTTAAATCAAGCAACTACGATAAATATTGGATTTTCTGTCGTGTTTAACCTTAAATTGCGATTTAAACAAAACAGATGGAATAATTGTAGGAATATGTGCTATTCATAATTATTTGAAATATCGTATATGGAATAGTTTAATTTTCTATCATGTCCCTGTCAAATTGATTTGAAAATAAGGTATTTTCCGAAAATCTGGTATTACTTTTCTAGATGGAGACAACATTGACAGCGTGGGGCGACATGGTAAACAAAACAGATGGAATAATGGTGGGAATATGTGCTTATTGTTATATTCATAAATATTTGAAATATCGTATATGGAATAGTTTAATTTTTTATCATGTCCCTTCCAAACTGATTTGAAAATAAGCTATTTTCAGAAAATCTGGTATTACCTTTCAAGATGGCGACAACATTGACAGCGTGGGACGACATGGTAAAAATATAATTTTATGGTTAAATGTTGGATATACATACTGGGTGTGGTGTTTCTTATCACTGAACTAGTATGAATATATGTTTAGGGGCCAGCTGAAGGATGCCGTTGGGTGCGGGCATTTTTCTGCATTGAAGACCTATTGGTGACCTTCTGTTGTTGTCTGTTCTATTGTCGGGTTCTTGTCTTTTTGTCGCATTCCCCATTTCCATTCTCAATTATATTTGAAAGGCTAAAAAGGTTAAGTGTTCAGAAAAGTTTATTGTGTGTATCCCTGAAAAAAAAAAAAAATTGTATACAGAAAAGTGTTTTATAATTCTAATACATAATTTTGAAATAAGGATTCGGATGAGGGTAGAGGTTGTTAGGGTTATTGCCTATTTAAAATTCTATTATCAATATCTCACATTCAATACATGAACATATTGGTTTATAGTTGTAGCAGCAGATGTGACTTTACATCTGATTTTTTAAAGCCATACTGCCGTAGTAGGTATTCGCGATTACAAAAACAGGCTTTATATCCACTTAATTCGCACCAATATCACTATTGCTGTAATAAAAATAAACGACAGCTTTGGTTGCTATCCCTGAACGACCAGCACGCCATATCTCTTGCACATATTCAGACAGTGATCTTGGTGGACTTGCATGGAGGATTAAACCCCATACTGACAACTGATGTGCAAAAGACAAGTTTTGTTTTTCGGCTTCCACAATACAACTCTTTAATTGCATAATTTCTGACGCTTTCGTCTTGTCCACTGCAGAGAAAACCATATACACACGATTCAAGTGAAGGTTCGTTGAAAAGGTGTTTACAGACGACACCTGCATTATCGATTGGTTGTAATGGCATGAATAACAAGGTTATTGGAAAGGTCTTCCCATGTTATTACAGATAGTCCGAAATTGGCTTATGTATTTTTATAGACCACATTGATATCAAGGGATGCCTCTTAAAGTTTGATCTCTTGGTAAATGTTTTCCCTTTCAGGACTTTCCCGAATTACTTTATGATTGTTCATGCCTATGGAACTTGTTACTGTATTCTCTTCTCTTCCTGTTCCCCAAGGGTGACTGGGGTATAGAAATATGGTCACTTGGTCTTCTCCCGACCGGCAGTAAAACGCTAGCCGAAGTGGGGCGTCCGTTTGGCTGTGCGGGATGTATCAAGTTCGCAGTCACGTCCGGTCAGAAGGGGGACGTTAAATCCGATGCCTCGTGTAAAGAGAGTGCCACGCTCTTTGCACGTTAAGAACCCTTGCAACAACTCTTTGAGTGGTCCGTAGGTGACCTGTTGCAAGGCAAAATTTCTGTCCCTATCCAATATACCCTCCTTTTCCGGTGGCAGTCCAAATTTCTCCGACCATCATCCCAGATGGCCTCTATTGCATCAACCTACCTATTGTATTTATTGTGAACTTGTTCTCGTCCTGAATATGCATGAAATATTTGCCACTGGACGTTAAGCAACCAACAATCAATCAATCAATCTTCTCTTCCTGTTTTGTAACAGTGGCACACAGTCGTAATATTGGTACTCCCGGAAAAATCCTGGAAGCTCCTTCGGTTGATGTAATGCTTTTCTGAATGATTACCCCTATTTAGTAAAAACATACGTGATGATTATAGATTTTTACAATAACTATTCAATAAATATAGTCAAATACGCAATCACCAAATAAAGGGGATAAAAGCAACGTGATAACATGTTTTTCAAATAAAAACTGATTTTATATATAATCTTGAAATTTGTATTATGTTATTTAGTAATATTTGTTTTTATAAAGAAAGTTGAAACTCACTTAAAACATACTAGTCGGTGTCATCTTCCTGTACAATGCTAAATGTAAAAGTACAGCCAGTTATTAAGGCATTTTTCATAATATTGAGTGCGGAATTAGACATCTAACCCTTTGACATTATGACCTCAATATCCCAGACTGTGTATGAAGAGGAACATACAGAATTTGAGGTGAGTGTTGTGACTTGTGAAGCTGAAGGGATAGTTCCTGCTTGTAAAGCTGAAGATAGTGTTCGTCTTTCATTCTGTTGGCTCAATAATGTAGCTCTCAAGACACTAATTTTGATAACCAGTAACTGACGTTATATTTAGCATATCTACTCCTTGTCTCTTTAAAACTGTGGCCTTAATGCAGTGGTTTGTGTAGATTTATAACAGATCTGCACGTGTTTTTATATTCCAGACATCCATTATGCCAGCTTATTTTTTCCCAAAAGGCTGGGCTGCATACCAGCAATATGACATGGAATTTACCATCTTCTGCTGAAAAAAGCAGACAATTTCTCCGCTTACTAAGTTAAAGATCTAAGCTTTTTCACTTGGCAATGAATAGCATCTTGACATGCATACATACGCGTTTCTTTGATGTTTTCTTGACCATCCACTCCATAATGGGTTTTTTCACACTCATTGTATGCAATTGTATAATATTTCGTACCTTTACCATCACTTGAATTCTCCCTCGCAATGCTTGTCCGAATTAACATTTCTTTACTTAACCCATTGTATAATAAATAAAACTTGTATACTTTTAAAATAATTTGTAATTTTTTTTTTAATCGCAATAAAAGAAATAAAGCTTTGCCAGCAATAATACAATAGTTTACCAAAAAAGATATTCTAAACAATGTTAAAGAAACTTTTATAAATTTACCAAAAGATTAAAATACTTTAATACAAAATGTGAAATCTGATATTGCTATATGGGCCGATTGCGAACTTTGCGTTATGTACATGTTTACTTTATAATTTGCCAGTATTCTTATAATTTTTTAATAATTTTATTTTTGAGTTTCAATAATGCCATTGATGTGTTTTGAAAATAACCGTTTTTGTGTTTTGAAAATTGCCATTTCTTTAGTTGGATGTTATAGATATATATTTTTTTATAATGTTAAGATATGAACAGAAACGCAAAAATCATGGAATTTAATAGAAAAAAAAAATAACAAGACTTTTGACGAAAAAAAGACCCGGGCTTAAAATAATGGTCCTCTCCTTTGACTGAACCTAACTCGCTATCATCCACAACTTTCCTTATTGCATTCTGAAAAAAAAATAGGGTTGTATTCAAATAAAGCAAAAGAAAAAAATAATTTGAATACATACAGGGAAATTTTCAATTTATAATAACGGCAAGCATACAAGATAAGTGACACAATTTTTCGATTTCATTTATTTTTTCTTAACAAATATATTCATGAACATGAACAATTTTTTTTCAAAAGCATTGACGACCAAAATTCCTAAAAGTTTCGCCAAATACAGCTGAGGTAATTCATTCCTGAGGTAGAAAAGCCTTAGTATTTAAAAATTCAAACTGTTTAAATAATTAATTTATATATATATTATCAACAATAATTAATGTCACCACAGCTGATTTCTGGCTGTTGATATCCTCGAGGAATTAAAACTAGTTTTTTTAGCCTTGGCGTTGTCAGTTTGTTTTAGATTTATGAGTTTGACTGTCCCTTTGGTATCGTTCGTTAAGAACCCTTGTAACACCTCTTTTGAGGGGTCCGTAGGTGGCCGGTTGCAAGGCAAAATTTCTGTCCCTATCCTAGATAACCTCATTTTCCAGTGGCAGTCCAAATTTTCCCGACCATTATCCAAGATGGCCTCTATTGTACCAACCTACCTATTGTATTTTTTGTGAACTTGTTCTCGTCCTGAATATGCATGAAATATTTGCCAGTGGAAGTTAAGCAACCAACAATCAATCAATCTCAGAATAAACAATGCAGAACATGCATTCTTATTCCATAATGTATGCAATATCTGTCATTGAACAAGAATGGAAACAGGGAATATATCAGAGACACAACAACCCGACCAAAACAGTCCTTTCATAAGTATTATCATGATTGATCTGATGCCAGTAAGAAAAATAATAATGACATTAAAATAAATCTGCATGATGATATTTTTAAATACTTACCCAGTTTTGGTTTGATTTTCTGCCCAAAATATATCAAAGCATCAGTCAGTAAGTCAATCCTATTTTCAGGGGTCATTTCTGTCGTGATACTTGAAAATTTCCCCAAGTAAGACCACAACCTTTCCATGCTTTCACCATCTGTCAAGCCTAGTGTTTTCCGTGGGTTGTAAAGAATCTGAAGAGATAAAGTTGTCCTTTACTGAATTTTAGAAATCACATTGTAACTAGTGATAGTTTCATTTAAGTTTATGATTAAACGGTTTTTAATGAAACATGTATATGATAATGTTCTGAACTATCAACAGTCGGGGCACTTAGCGAACTCCATAATATTCTGGAATTCCGTAATTTTTGTGGAAAATTAAAGTTGTCTCCCTTTGACTAACAGGCTAAATTTAAGATGGGAGATAACTATATTTTGAAACTGATTCTCTAAAAAAAAACAAGGGAGACAAATGAAATCTATTTATTGTTTTCTTAACTACAATGGAAAAAAATATATAATAACATGAAGGGATGTTACCTCGGTGAAGAGTACTCGCTCGGTAAAACATTTACAAAATGGAAACACAAAATTATATCCATTTTATCTATTGTGGGTCGTTGTCTTTTCATTGTTTTATATATATGTAAACTGTATATATTATGTATAATGTTTTAAGCCATTGGCTCATACTGAGGGCTCATATGGGCGTAAAGTGCTTTTAAATAAAGAATTTAAGGACTTATAAACGTAAAACCCTCAACATTATAACAATGGACTAGATAATATGAATTATATACCATATAAATCATAATTAAAAGCTTATTTAATACATGACATACATGTTCTTATTTTATTATGTAAACTGACAATTATCTAATCCAGTAATAAAGGGATATCTATAGAAAAATTATTACTCAAACAACAGTATTAAGGGACCGTAAAAAACACATTTTTAAAATAATCAACAAAGGGGTGATGTTTGAACTAACTGATGATCACTGATGACTTTAATAATTTTCTGAGGATCGACATAAGGTGTATTGAATTTGTCTGATCTAAAAGTAGTATCTTGACAACTGTGCCTGGGATGAGGCTAATTCTCAACTTTATTTGTAACTAACAGTCCTGCTGATGAAAATATATGCTCTGACGGTATAAATGGAGAGGGAATGACTTAGATTAGCTTAAAGTGTAAGATTTTGAAAACTGATCTTGTTCATGGCATACCTCTGTTTGGGAGAATTTTAAATGAGAGCTAAGAGGAAATATTCGATTCGTATTTTAATTATCGAAAAATATTAGATAGTATAATTGCAGGACATAAATACAACTATTGACAAATTGTTGATGCAATCACATTGACGTATGCGTATCTGTTTCCATATGTGTGCTATAAATACATTATAATCTGCAGAGATATATAAACTGTGTAATGAAAAATTTTGTCCTGCATTTTTTTTTAGCTGTAATCTCTGTCCTGCCTTTTTATTTTTCACTCTGTTCGGTCCTGCCTTTTTTTTTATAGTTTATCCTTACTTTTTTTTACCTAAATTGTCGTCCTGACTTTTTTTTTTTTGCAAGTGTCTCATCCTGCCTTTTTTTTTACTCAAAACTCCTGTCCTGCCTATTTTTTCAAATTTCATCCTAGCCCCCCCCCCCCCCCCCCCCCCCCCATAAAGATCAAATGGTAGCTCCCTTATAAATTATTATTTTTGTTTTAACTTTAATTGTTAATATGCTTCTGAAGGAAAACAAACTAATCGACGACACAAAATAAAATAAAACTAAATTAATCATTTGAAAAAGTCTATATAATAGAAAAACACTCGAAACAAATTTATGAGTTTGTTTGAATGTTAAATTCGTTTGATTTTTTTTTTTTCATATGTTCTAACTTTCACGGACTTCAACGTGAAAGGTTGCTGGAATTTAAATTAAATTCATAATCAATGTTAAAAGCTTGTGAAATACTAGAACTCTTTTCTTAATAATCGCACTTTGTCACTTTTGGCCTGGTGAGCTTAAAAGGAGATATTGGCAATTTGTAAATTTTATATACACAGTTATACATATTTTCCTGGATTGAAAAAAAAAAACCCAAACTAATCATAATGCATCTCGTTTGAATTGTTTTATCATTTGTAATTTCGGGGCCTTTCATATAGCAGACTATGCTGCACGAATTTTACTCGTAGTTGAAAGTCGTATCATGACCTTTATAGATATAAGGAGATAACATATGATTGCCAATGAGACAACTCTCCATTAAAGTCATAATTTTTAAAGATAAACCATTGAAGGTCAAAGTACAGTCTTATATGTACCATTTACTAGTTTTCAGGATCTTGAGTTGATTAAGAGAGCATGAAACTAAAAAGACTCAATGTGTCAGTGGCAACTCAGGTGCAGATCCAGAGGGGGGAGGGGTCCGGGGTTTGTTGGACGAACAATGCATTTGAATGGGACATGTAATTGGACCCCCCCTTTTGTCCTGGGTTAGGACCCCCTCCCCCTTTTTTAAAATGGCTGGATCCGCCCCTGCAACTATTTGATACCCTTTGATAATTTGATTCACTTCATGTCAAACCACCTTTTAAAAAGTCACACTTACAATTTTGTAAATATACACGTGGCTTAAGCATAGTTTCATCAAATTTATACCGTTGGTTTTCCCGTTTGAATGGTTTTACACTAGTAATTTTGGAGCCCTTTATAGCTTGTTGATCGGTGTGAGCCAAGGCTCCGTGTTGAAGGCCGTACATTGACCTATAATGGTTTACTTTTTTTTTTAAATTGTTATTTGGATGGAGAGTTGTCTCATTGGCACTGCACACCACATCTTCCTATATCTAAGAGCTGGTCTTGAGAGACTTCCCCTGGAACTACATATTAAATTTCAATCTATATTGTATGGTATACGTTTGTATTCTCATGCCATTTATCCTCTTGTAAAGGAATCATTTTTTTTTGTCTCAAAGCTTAGACTCTGTGCGAATTTATTCTTCAGTTGGTTCTCATTTGTAAAACATGTATCAGAAGAAACTGGTATGGATTTAGACACTTTCAAGAAATATTCCTCTCATAAGATAAATAAAACTATTATATATAGAGAACAAATAAAATTAAAATTGAAGGATTTTTATGAAAAGAGAGTAAATGATAAGATATGAAGGATAACAGCAAACTCACTATTTATAATCTTGTAAGACTAAATAATACAAATGAAAAATATTTAACTTACTCAAAATTTTAATTTAGAAAACTAATAACAAAACTAGAATAAGAGATCATAATTTATTAATAGAAAAAGGAAGATATCTTAGAAATGTAGAATGCCAATATATATAGAAGAAAGATTAACTGCAACCAATTTGAAGATGAAATTCATTTCTTTTCTATTTTGTAATAGTAACAGTAATAATAGAAAAGTGTCTTTTTATTTAAAACCCAATCCAAGATCACCCATTCAGGTAAATATAACAGGTGTTTTCGTCTTTCCTGTTATTTTTAGATTTCGGAGATAAAGCCACTGGCTAAAATCAAAACAGCTATAAGTTAAGCTTTACGATGTTTTATATTATATAACTTCCTCAATAGTGCAAAATAATTACAATGAAAGTTCAATGGTAATGTTCCAAAAAGACAGAATAGATAGTTATTTCAGTAAATGGTCAATACTAAATATACAATGTATACATGTATCAATGTAAATGCACGGCATCTCTTCAGCTTGCCCGCTGTTATTTTATGAACAAGTCACACTAGACCACGATCGCACCACGCTCAGCACGATCTAAAAAGTATTCAGATCGTGTTGAGGTCGCGGTATGGGCGGCATGAAAATGTAAATTTTGGATGAGTTCACGATGCTACTACGACCTCATTACTTTTCTACAACGATTCCGCCAAGAGTATACCCCGTTTTCACCACGCTTGTTCTGCGACCTCACTACGATAATCACGATCTTGCTACGCTCATCACGTTCTTACTACGATTATATCACACTTTATCCGATTAAAAAACGATCTTAGCACGTTTCTTCTGCGATTAAAGAACGATTTTATCACGATCATTCTACGATCTTACCATGTTCATATGGCGATTTTACTACGCTCTCGGTAATATAATAACGTCAATATCATGTTGTCGGAGTCAATATAAATACTGTTCCACCCCCTTATTTTCATTTATACGTAAAATTCTCGATAACAACACAGACAGGCCACCAAAATCTACAATATTTTGTATTTGTGCATGATATGGATAGAGGTAGAGTCAGTGGGGCCTCTGATACGAATCCTGATCCAGATGAGATGTCGGATTAACCTATCACAACGTATATTGCTGATCTATCAAGATCAAAGGAAGATATTTTATTGAACAATTAATAGTGGGATGATACAAATGTGTCAAGCATGGCTGAGCTGTTGGAGACTAGCGACATTAGGTCCAAATTATATACAGACGAATAAAACCTGGAGAGCTTTTACATGCTTTATTTGACAATGAGAATGAGCCCGAGCATGGCTATAAGTAAAAATGGTCGTAATATGAACGTAGTAAGGTCGTAAGACGTGCGTGATTAGGACGGCATGAGCGTGCTAGAATCGTTCTGTGATCTTTAAAGCGGGGTTTACACAGGGCGATTATTGCTCCCGTTTGAGATCAGACTGCGCTTAGACTCGAAAAGTTAAAAAGTCAGATTACTATCCTCAATGATATGGAATGTCCTGTTATTGCCTGAACGCTGTAGTATACGTTCGTAACACTCGGACTCCTACGGATCGGAGAGTTTGGACAAGCACCCCGACAGTAAGGTGCGTCCCTTAACATTCGGGAAGTCTCAATCAATTTTGTCTAGTCGAATTACAATCGTTATTATGTCGTGACAAATTCTCTAGTATCGCGATGATCAAAATCGTAACATTAATCTGTGACTAATAATTTCATTATCCCAGGAATTGATCACCTTAGCCGTATTTGGCACAACTTTTTGGAATTGTTGGTCCTCAATGCTCTTCTTCTTTGTACTTGTTTGGCTTAATAACTATTTTGGAACTTAACGTCACTGATCAGTCATGTAGACGAAACGCGCGTCTGCCATAAAAAACTATAATCCTTGTGTCTTTGATAACTATTTTCTGCATGGACAGTGTCATGTGGAACGGGCATGATCTAGAAAGATTTACCATTGCTGTTTTTTTGCCGATTGAGTCCAGATTGCATCCCGAATGCGAACAGTCCAAGATACGACCCTATCTTTTCTTTTGATATTCTCAAAGCAGTGTCTGAAATCTATATGTTCCTGAAGTATTTAATAATTCTATCATTTTGTTTAGTTTCTAATCACAAAATGGTGTTTTTTCCTGTATAATCCATACAAAATGTGTCATTTTGTCCCGTCCTGTAGCTTGAGAAAATTCGCGTTGACTTATCATTTTTATTATATTTTTCGACATGTATCAATAGATACTACGTTTTGGCAAAGTAACGAACAAATTCTATCATTTTTATTTAGACTCCCATACCACCTTAAGTATTTTCTAGACTGATTTAACTCATTTCTGTACAATAGTTAGTACAATCAGGGAGAATCCATGAAATGTGAAAAGGGAGTGTAAATCCCAAAAAGGCAATTCATACTGGCGAGAGGAGCTAGGTGAAGGACTACTTTAGCCTTTAGATACATATAACTGTGAGAACCATACTATTTTCTGTCTATTTCGATGAAAGGAGGGGTGAACATCTTGCTCACGCCCTATCATAGATCGCCACTGGCAATGACAAGACGCGATTCTTTTATGATTAAGTGGTAAAGTTGTTAAAAAATTGATTGGACTCCAGTGGCAAATAGTTCATGAATGGTTCCGGACGAACACAAGAAACAATACAAGGCAATGTATATCATTAAATTGAATACACTGTAATAAGGAAAATAATAGTCCAATTGGTCCTATATTTACAAAGTGTTATGTTCTTATTAAAACTATTGAAGACAAATACGCGATTTCTGTTGTTGCAATAATTGATATTTCAAAAATCTTATTTTCACCAAAAAAATTCATGAATCGATTTTGAACTGAAAACTTCCAACTTAATCAAAGTACTGAAGTACTAAACATCGGATGACTCAAGTTCTTGTGGATGGTCAAAAGCAGATGTCACAGAAAAAGATCACACCTCTGTACATTTGCTATACCTGAAACTGAGTTTAATGTACATAGTATATTTTTTTCTGAGACAAGTTCTTGCGTGGATGATGAATAAATGACAGGAAATTCAACCGCACCGTAATAACTATGATATTGTTGAGATACAAATCAGTTTACTTGGGACTATTATACTAATATGGGGACGTAGTCCCCAATAACAGTAGAAAATTCAATAAAAAAAAAAAATACGGGAAAATTTCCCGAATTTTTCATTGTACTAATGAACTCAAAATCGTTCAAATTTTTTTTTGTCGTGTTTTGAAATCCCGGACCTGCGCAGAAATGTACTATGTACGTCCTTTTTCCGGTCTCGTTTGCGTGAATCTTTGAGTAAAATATATATTTATCAGTCTAGTATAAAAATAGGAAGGAACGCGCAATACCAATTTCATTTTACATAATTCCTTGATATGAAAAAAACGTTACCTGATGAAAGCGTTTCTTTGTTTACATTGTATATGACGTCATAATTTAAATAACGTCATAACTAAAATCCCTAACAACAGAACCAAAATCGGAAACGTTACGGTATTTCCGTTTCTTTTTTTTTGAACAAATATTTAAGTTACAAAATAATAATTCATACAGACTTCGTCCCCATTTACAGGTAATGCCTGCCTCATATTATAATAAACGTCACAGATTATGTACTGGTTTGTTGTTATTTTATTATTAATATAACAGTTACATGTACAGTCCTTGGATGGTGTAAACTTCCCACTAACACCATACACCATTACACCATACACCTTACAGCATTACACCATACACCTTGTACCATTACACCATACACGTTACACCTTTGCACCATACACCTTACACATTACACCATGCACCATTCCCCATTCTATCTACACGGTCCGAAATTACCCATAATGCAATTAAATTTCAAATATTAAGATTATTATTATTGAGTATGTTTACAACTCGAAAAAATAAAATAAAAAGAAATTCGTTTCAACCAATGAGATGTCGTACACCATCATTCACACCATTCCCGATCGCTAGTTACACAATCACAACATTCCTCAAACACCATTACACCATTCCCCTTACACCATACACCACAGCACCATACACCACAGCACCATTACACCATTACACCAGTACACTATACATTTTTTTGGAAAGTTAACACCATCCAAGGGCTGTATATATAATTTCCACATTATTTATGTATATGCCCGTCCCAAGTCAGGAGCCTGTAATTCAGTGGTTGTCGTTTGTTCAAGTGTTACAAATTTGTTTTTCGTTCATTTTTTAAACATAAATAAGGCCGTTAGTTTTCTCGTTTGAATTGTTTTACATTGTCTTATCGGGGCCTTTTATAGCTGACTACGCGGTATGGGCTTTGCTCATTGTTGAAGGCCTTACGGTGACCTATAGTTGTTAATGTTTGTGTCATTTTGGTCTTTTGTGGATAGTTGTCCCATTGGCAATCATACCATGCACATCTTCTTTTTTTATATTTCATCCATTTGTATATCAATATATTCTACTATGCTTTTAATAGTGCAGTGTAAGTGCATGGTGGACACTCTTTTGTAAGAAATCGATTTTTCTGAAAGATTAGATATGAGAAGCCATTAATATTTTCCCGCAAAAAAATACAGAGTTACCGGTCCTTATCGGGAGTGTCGTAAAACGTTTTTGAGATATTCTTCCGCAAGCTTTAACACAATTTACAACTTCAAACGTTTAATGTTTTGCATGTTATTTTCTTTGATAAAGCACTAGCATGAATTTTATTAAATGGCTTGCATATATATTTCCAATTTCCTTACTATTTCCTATACCTTTCCTAAGATTATAAATATAAAGCGATGTTGTATGATTGCCAATGAGACAACTTTCCACCAAAGTTCATATTTAGTAGATGTTAGCAATAAGAGGTAACGGTACGACTTTCAACAATGACAAAAGCCGATACCTTAAAGTCGATTATGAAAGGCCAAGACATAAATAAAAAGTGAAACAAATAAATTGAGAAAAATAACGGCATAATTCACAAATCAATTGGGAAAAACAAAAAATAATGACATGAACCATTACAACCACTAAATTGCAGGTTCTATACAAAAGACAGGCGCATACATAACGTGGCGGGTTTAAACATGTTTGTGAGCGCTCAACCTTCTAACATATGAACAAACTATAGAAGCCAGTTGAAAATGGCTTGTCTCATCACTTGTCTCATCAGATCGATACAAACAGAAAAAAACTAACTAAAACATAGACCGGACGTGACAGAGTATTTATACATCTCTTACAACAAAATATAAAAAGTAGAGACCTAAGACTATATATATTGATGTTTCAACTCATGATGGGGTTCAACTTGATTTCTTAGACTTAGCCTTTTGAATATATGTTTAGGCTACAACAGTGAACTAATGGAAGAAATAAATGTCTAAAAAAACCGAATGATATAAACATACAACAAAAGTGCCTAACTATATAAGTTTAACATAGAAAAGTATACGACGTATAATTGATTTTAAGACCAAGAAATATTTTCCAGTTAACAAACATATATACATAAGTACGTGTACGTACAATTGAAATTAAAATGAGATTTATAGAATAAATTATCGAAGAATCCAAAAAGAAAAATATTCAACGAGTGACCGAACAACACATGACTTTGCTAATGCGCGCAGCCTATTTGAATTCTTTGATTCGTTATTCTTTTTATTACATTGGCAAATGGCTTTTTTTTAAGTAAAAAGGGTAAGAAACTAACATGTATATCTAAATGAGATTTAAATTTCACACACATTATTTGATAAGAAGATACCAAGTCAATAGCTGATAAAGAAATTAAGAAAACAAATGGCACACATACAGGTGAACTCGTTTGGACCCTGCAAGATGATTGACCAAAAGGAAAAATGTAAATCCTATAATGCACTGGTCATTAGTCATTTCTCTGCATGTCTTCTGCCATAATCATAACAGACTAAATTCACTGATCCAGGGTTTGGTGTTTGAAGGCTCTACCAATGTTGGGAGTTAAAGAACCATATTTTACCCCCAAAAAATGGATGTAGTCTAATCTATGAAATATATTCATTTCTTAAAAAAAAAAGGGGGTGGGGTAAAATTGAAGAAAAGAAAATAATAAGCAACTGCGCATCCAATTTAGGATTTCAAGCATGTCAGTCATTGTGATTACAATTTCTAAAACATATCATTTATTCTTTTTTTTTCCTAATATATTTTTCGGTGTTAAAGAAGTTATCTTGTCCTCCCCTGAGTGCTCCGTATAAAAACATTTTGGGGGGAAAACACAGATACATTGGATTTGACAGTTTGACACCACCATTTATTTGTTTTCATGCTGCTACTCGTTACTCGACACGTTACTAGGATAACATTGGGGTGATATGTATAAAACTACTTATCCGAAAGGACGGATTTTTTTCTACATGTCCTACGATAAATAAATAATACGATAAGATCTGTCCTACTAAAAAGCGCTTGGGAACGCCCGAGAGCGCCCGAGAAAAGAAAAAGCGCCCGAGGAAGAAAAAAAGGCCCGGGAGAATAAGTGATTTCCTGAATGAAAAAAAAAACATTGCGTGTTTCACCCGTATAAATGGGGATATTAACGATGCTAAATCTAAAGTGTTTAGATAGTGTTGTTGCACTTTTACATTTTAGATTTAAAAATTGTATATAAGTTGGTAAATATAAGTATATAGAAGAATCATGAACGATATTGTCCTCGATCAAAACGTATATTTAGTTAGTTTAAAAAAATTCAGTTCCCGAGGTCTAATATTCGCAACTGCATGGTGAACACTTGTTCAATTACTTTTACCGTTCTTAAATAATGTGCAACTCTTTTAATTTTATAAAATTAATATTTATCTGGGAAATTTGAGAAACGTATCTGTCGGTGTTTAACGATTTATAAATCTTCAGCATAAACTGTGATCCATTATTAGCTTTTCGAAATAGTATTCATATATTATTGTTAAAATTGAAACATTCATCTCTATATATTTTCCCCGGGCGCTATTTTTTTTCCACGGACGCTTTTTCTTCATCCGGGCGCTCCCGACGGTTTTTAGTAGGACCCGATTAGATATCTTAACTTAAATAGTTTTAAATTATTGAAAAACAATAGTTAATAGTTTTAAATAGTTTTAAGGAGTATGATTGAATTTAAGTAGAGTAGAACTCGTTTTTATAGTTTTACTTATAATTTTGCAAGTTAAATTAATCTAATCGTTATTTTTCAGTACAATATGAATTATGTTGAAACAAAGTTACAATTTCTTTTAAAAATAACAGTATTTTTTAAATAGTTTATTACAGTGTAGAAAGTTGAACGTTAATCTTTACGGGATTCCTAAATGTTATGACACCTTCAGTAGGTCAGTCTAGTCATTAAGAGTTCAAATAATAGTCGTCTGCAAATGCAGCTGGTGGATATTTAATTACATTGTTTTTATCCGGTCTGGGAATCAGGTTAACTTAGTGTGAACTTTTCTGTGTAATGTTGCAGACGTAAACAGTTCGCTTTTATTACAGCGAAAACAATGTTGTGAAATTATAATAAATGTTGTAAATATTGGATAAAAAAAAATAGTTATAAGAAAACATTCGATGTCACTGCTTTAGAGGAGATGATACTTTTGCAAATTTAAATGTGAAATTACAAAAAATCCTAATGCAATTGTTATAAAATATATCATATAACAAATACTAAGAGAAAAATATAAAAATATTCATAACTGTCATACAAGCGCGGAATATAGTTTCAATTGGGAGATATATTCTCCGTAACACATGCGAATATCAACCAGAATACAGGTGCGCCTATACATGCGATTTCTTTATAATAAATAACAAGAGGCTCTAAAGTACGAAGCCCTGTTGGTCTCACACAGATTATAAAGTGTCTTTTAAAGTCCTGCGCTGATGATGTGTAAAGTCTAGCGCTGGAGATATAGAGTCTAGCGCTAGAGATGTAAAGTCTAGCGCTGGATATGTAAAATTCAGCGCTGAAGATGTAATGTCTAGCGCTGGAGATGTAAAGTCCAGCGCTGGAGATCTAAAGTCTAGCGCTGAATATGTAAAGTCAAGCGCTGAAGATGTAAAGTCTAGCGCTGGGGATGTAAAGTCTAGCACTGGAGATGTGTAAAATCTAGCGCTGGAGATATGCAAAGTCTAGCGCTGGAGATGTAAAGTCAAGCGCTGCAGATGTAAAACCAAGCGCTGGAGATGTAAAGTCTAGCGCTGAAGATGAACTATCAAGCGCTTGAGATATGTAAAGTTAAGCGCTGGAGATCTAGATGTAAAGTCAAGCGCTGGAGATATAAAGTATAGCGCTGGAGATGTAAAGTCAAGCGCTGGAAATGTAGACTCCAGCGCTGGAGATGTAAAGTCCAGCGCTGGAGATCTAAAGTCTAGAGCTGGATATGTAAAGTCAAGCGCTGTAGATGTAAAGTCTAGCGTTGGGGATGTAAAGTCTAGCGCTGGAGATGTGTAATATCTAGCGCTAGAGATATGAAAAGTCTAGCGCTCAAGATGTAAAGTTAAGCGCTGGAGATGTAAAATCAAGCGCTGGAGATGTAAAGTCTGGCGCTGAAGATGTAAAATCAAGCGCTGGAGATGTAAAGTTAAGCGGTGGAGATCTAGATGTAAAGTCAAGCGCTGGAGATATAAAGTCTAGCGCTTGAGATGTAAAGTCAAGCGCTGGAAATGTAAAGTCCAGCGCTGAAAATGTAAAGTCTAGCGCTGAAGATATAATAAAATTAACGGTATCAATTTTCTTGCACCAGATGCGCATTTCGACAATACATGTCTCTTCAGTGATGCTCGTGGCCAAAATATTTGAAATCCAAAGCTTATAAAAAAAAAGATGAAGAGCTATAATACAAAAGGTCCAAAAAGTATAGCCAAATCCGTATAAAGTAGAGCACTGAAGATGTAAATTCAAGCGCTGTAGATTTAAGTCTATCGCTAGAAATGTAAAATCGTGTTTTATAGTGTGTTGCAAATAAGGATGCAAGAAAAGCCTCGGTCACATCTTACTGTATATCTCGAACGCACGCCTAACGGAAAACCTTTTTTCCATCCGTTCATGTCCGTTAGACATTGTCGTTGGTTCATGTCTGTCATTTTTGTTTTTACGTTGTTTTGTTATAAATTAGGCCATTAGTTTTTTTCAATTAAATTGTTTTATATTGTTTATGTCGGGCCTTTCATAGCCGACTATACGGTATGAGTTTTTCTCATTATTGAAGGCCGTACGATCGCCTATAATTGCTTACATCCACATCATTTGAACTCTTGTGGATAATTTTCTCATTATCAATCATACCACATTTTATATAAATGATTTTTTCAGTAATTTCAGTATTTAAAACATGTGTCGCGTATTTCCCTTTTGTAACTACGAGGTTACCTACCAATTCCTCTAATCAACATGCAGCTGAATAAGTAAGTCCATATACGAATAAAATAAAACAAACCTCTGTCAATTAAGGATGTTCGCTGATCTAGTTGTTGATTTTTTGTAAGCTATTCAGAACCTCTAGTTTATTAATAATTTTGCCCGCTAACCCCTTCTTTTCATATTATAATGCAGTTTAAAAATCCATTTTTGAAAATCTTAAAATTCCTTGTAAATTTTTCAGTTTTGGAAATAAAAAGGAGCCAATGATAGATGTTTGAAAAATCAATAGGGAATCATTTCTCGCCGAATTTTCAATGGCCTTTATCTCATTAAGAAGCACACGGACCTTTCATGATTTCTGCTTTTTAGTTTCGTTATTTATATATTATCAATTTATAACAATCTTTAAACAAGAATGTGTCCATAGTACACAGATGCCCCACTCCCATTATCATTTTCTATGTTCAGTGGACCGTGAAATTGGGAATAAAAATATAATTAGAAAGATCATAACCTAAGGAAACATGTGTACAGAGTTTCAAGTTGATTGGACTTCAACTAAATCAAAAACTACATTGACCAAAAACTTTAACCTGAAACTTGCACTATCATTTTCTATGTTCAGTGGACCGTGAAATTGGGGTCAAAAGTATAATTTGGCAATTACATTAGAAAGATCATATCATAGGGAACATGTGTACTAAGTTTGAAGTTGATTGGACTTCAACTAAATCAAAAACTACCTTGACCAAAAACTTTAACCTGAAACTTGCACTATCATTTTCTATGTTCAGTGGACCGTGAAATTGGGGTCAAAAGTCTAATTTGGCAATTAAATTAGAAAGATCATATCATAGTGAACATGTGTACTAAGTTTGAAGTTGATTGAACTTCTTCAACTTCATCATAAACTACCTTGACCAAAAACTTTAACCTGAACGAACGAACGGACGGACAGACGGAAGGAAGGAAGGACGGACGGACGGACGGACGCACAGACCAGAAAATATAATGCCCCTCTACTATCGTAGGTGGGGCATAACAAAAAACGTATCACTTCGGAACAGAGCAGCGAACATTCTTTATAGGAATGTCAGGATTTACTACGCAATTTCCACTTTACATAAGTACATGTATCTGACCTATCACCCATGGATAGCAAGATATATGCATTGAACTGACAAACCGATAGTATTTGGGGGAAAACTAAAGTCCGGATTTAAGTGTTCTGCCGTTTTCCGGGGAATGAAATTAAATGCTTAATGTATGAGCTAAAAGGTAAGCACAGATATTTCAAGCCAACAATTTTTGTGAAAATGTCAAACTAAATATACAAATTCAAATTCAATTTAAGCTTAAAGTCTTAAGACAAACGAATGTTGCTCTTTATTATAAAGTCAGTATTTAAAATGAGATGTTATTAAAAAATATTGTACGGGAAAGAATTTAAAGTCGAGTGCAAAACACAATAACAAAATATTTAAATTGATATATAACGCCGCTGTCTAAATCAGTGATGGTAGGTGTTCTGGTTGATTGGTGTTTGCTTTACGCCGCATGAGCTCAAAAAGGCTATATCGCGGCGAGAGCGTATTCAAATATTTTTACAATTTATAGTATATTTTTTAAAATCAGACAAAAGGTCACAAATAAAATTAAATACTGATATAACGTGATAAAATTAAAATCATTTTACAACACTTTTATATTTTGTAAAATATCCCAACTTCTTTTAAGAATGAAACAATATTTGTAATATTTGTAATTGGAACACTATTAAATAAACTCATCATAGATACCAGGATTGAAATTTTCTCTTTACGCCAGATGCGCGTTTCGTCTACAAAAGACTCATCAGTGACGCTCGAATCAAAAAATGTCAAAAGGGCCAAACAAAGTACGAAGTCGAAGAGCACTGAGGACCAAAAATTCCCAAAAGCTTAGCCAAATACAGCCAAGGCAATATAGTCCCGATGCAGAAAAGCCCCAGCATTTCAAAACATTTAAAAGCATTTAAATAAATCAAACATATTATTGACATTGAAATGCTTCCTACGAACAGTCAATACAATTATAAAAGGTAGGTGTTCTGAATATAGATAGCTTAGCATTATGAAATACAGATTTTTACTTACCTTTCAACGGTTCTCGAAGTAGCTGCTAAAAAAACCTCCCAATATCCAAATAAAGATAGAAAAATGATAAGGTAGTGGCTTAATATATATATATATATATATATATATTCTCAATGTTACAACTGTTGTATCTATTATTATAAATATCAATATATCTTTGTGTATGATGAAGTATGACCTTTAAATAAATGATTTTTTTTCATTTTTTTTGTTGTTGTTGAAGAAGGGCACTTCGTACAAACTAACGAAACAACTAAAACAATGTAAAAATATAAAAAGAATAAGCAACATATGGCAGATCTTGCCACAGCTTGGTGAATATGTAATTTTTTTTATATTATCAGTATACAATAGATCATTGATCGTTCACAATTGTTGTCGACAAAGATTGATTCTCTTTGTTACCGAAGGAAGAAACAAGGAAGACTTCCTGAATTATACTTAACAAGAAAGTTGCCAAGATGACCATGTGTACTGAATTATACTAAAAGATAGAAGTTCTCAAACTGACCTGCTGTACTGAATTATACTAAAGAAGGAAGTTCTCAAGATAACCATGTGTACTGAATTATACTAAAAAAGGAAGTTGTCAAGATGACCATGTGTACTGAATTATACCAAAAGAAAGAAGTTCTCAAACTGACCTGCTGTACCGAATTATACTAAAAAAAGGAAGTTGTCAAGATGACCACGTGTACTGAATTATACTAAAGAAGGAAGTTTACAAAATGACTTGCTGTACTGAATTGAAGATCTTACTTTGCTGAACATTATTGCTGTTTACAGTTTATTTCTATCTATAATTATATTCAAGATAATAAACAAAAACAGCAAAATTTCCTTAAAATTATCAATTCAGGGGCATCAACCCAACAACAGGTTGTCTGATTCATCTGAAAATTTCAGGGCAGATAGATCTTGACCTGATAAAAAATATTACCCAACGTCAGATTTGCTCTAAATGCTTTGGTTTTTGAGTTATAAGCCAAAAACTGCATTTGACCCCTATGTTCTATTTTTAGCAATGGCGACCATGTTTGTTGATAGATCATAACTTCGGATACAATTTACAAACTAGATACCCTAAGGAACATTCAGTTAAAGTTTGGAAGTATTTGGCCCAGTAGATTCAGAGGAGAAGATTTTTGTAAAAGATTACTAAGATTTACGAAAAATGGTTAAAAATTGACTATAAAGGGCTATAACTCCTAAAGGGGTCAACTGACCATTTCCGTCTTGTTGACTTATTTGTAAATCTTACTTTGCTGAACATTATTGCTGTTAACAGTTTATCTCTATCTATAATAATATTCAAGATAATAACCAAAAACAGCAAAATTTCTTTAAAATTACCAATTCAGGGGCAGTAACCCAACAACAGGTTGTCTGATTCATCTGAAAATTTCAGGGCAGATAGATCTTGACCTGATCAACAAATTATCCATGTCAGATTTGCTCTAAATGCTTTGGTTTTTAAGTTATAAGCCAAAAACTGCATTTGACCCCTATGTTCTATTTTTAGCAATGGCGACCATGTTTGTTGATAGATCACAACTTCTGATACAATTTATAAACTAGATACCCTAAGGAACATTCAGTTAAAGTTAAAGTTCGTTCACAATTGTTGTCGACAAAGATTGATTCTCTCTGTTACCGAAGGAAGAAACAAGGAAGACTTCCTGAATTATACTTAACAAGAAAGTTGCCAAGATGACCATGTGTACTGAATTATACTAAAAGATAGAAGTTCTCAAACTGACCTGCTGTACTGAATTATACTAAAAAAAGAAGTTGTGAAGATGACCATGTGTACTGAATTATACTAAAGAAGGAAGTTCTCAAGATAACCATGTGTACTGAATTATACTAAAAAAGAAAGTTGTCAAGATGACTATGTGTACTGAATTCTACCAAAGAAGGAAGTTTTCAAAATTACCTTCTGTTCTGAATTATACTAAACAAGAAAGTTGTCAAGATGATCATGTGTACTGAATTATACTACAAAGGGAAGTTCTCGGGATGACCATGTGTGCTGAATTATACTAAAAAAGGAAGTTCTCAAGATGACCATGTGTACTGAATTATACCAAAAGAAAGAAGTTCTCAAACTGACCTGCTGTACTGAATTATACTAAAAAAAAGGAAGTTGTCAAGATGAGCATGTGCACTGAATTATACTAAAGACGGAAGTTTACAAAATGACTTGCTGTACTGAATTATACCAAAGAAGGAAGTTCTCAAACTGACCTGCTGTACTGAATTATACTTAAGAAGGGAGTTCTCAAGATGACCATGTGTACTGAATTGTACTTAAGAAAGAAGTTCTCAAACTGACCTGCTGTACTGAATTATACTAAAAAAAAGGAAGTTGTCAAGATGAGCATGTGTACTGAATTATACCAAAGAAGGAAGTTCTCAAACTGACCTGCTGTACTGAATTATACCAAAGAAGGAAGTTCTCAAACTGACCTGCTGTACTGAATTATACTTAAAAAGGGAGTTCTCAAGATGACCATGTGTACTGAATTGTACTAAAAAAAACAAGTTGTCTAAACGACCATGTGTACTGAATAAAACTTAAAAAGGAAGTTTTTTAAAATGACCTACTGTACTGAATTATACTAAACAAGGAAGTTGTCAAGATGACCATGTGTACTGAATTATACTAAAAAAGGAATGTCAAGATGACCATGTGTACCAAATTATACCAAAAAAGAAGTTGTCAAAATGACCATGTGTCCTGAATTATACCAAAGAAGGAAGTTCTCAAAATGACCTGCTGTAATGAATTATACTAGACAAGGAAGTTGTCAAGATGACCATGTGTACTGAATTATACTAAAAAAGGAAGTTGTCAAGATGACCATGTGTACTGAATTATACCAAAAGAAAGAAGTTCTCAAACTGACCTGCTGTACCGAATTATACTAAAAAAAGGAAGTTGTCAAGATGACCACGTGTACTGAATTATACTAAAGAAGGAAATTCTCAATATGACCTGCTGAACTGAATTGTATAAAAAAAACAGGAAGTTGTCAAGATGACCATGTGTACTGAATTATACCAAAGAAGGAAATTCTCAAAATGACCTGCTGTACTGAATTATACTAAACAAGGAAGTTGTCAAGATGACCATGTGTACTGAATTATACTAAACAAGGAAGTTGTGAAGATGACCATGTGTACTGAATTATACTAAAAAAGGAAGTTGTCAAGATGACCATGTGAACTGAATTATACCAAAGAAGGAAGTTCTCAAAATGACCTGCTGTACTGAATTATACTAAAAAAATGAAGTTGTCAAGATGACCATGTGTACTGATTTATACTAAAAAAGGAAGTTGTCAAGATGACCATGTGTACTGAATTATACTAAAAGAAAGAAGTTCTCAAACTGACCTGCTGTACTGAATTATACTAAACAAGAGGCTCTCAAGAGCCTGAATCGCTCACCCTAATTCTTTTGGTTAAATCTCTCATCAATGATTATTTTGGCTTTTCAATTTATTTAAATGTTTTTTGGATCGTCCTATTTTCTTCAAAAGCCAAAAAAAATAATCATTTTCTCCTATGTTCTATTTTAGCCGTAGGAGCTATGTTTCGTGACATACAAGGAGATAAAATATAAAATTTATACTAGATACTCTGAAACTCATTTAGCCTAAGTTTGGCTGAAATTGATACAGCAGTTTCAAAGGAGAAGATTTTTTAAAGTAAGTCAACATGATGAACAAATTGTGAAAAAAGTCTTTAAAGGGCAATAACTCCTTAAGGGGTCAGTTGACAATTTTGGTCAAATTGACTTAATTGAAGATCTTATTTTGCTGAACATTATTGCTGTTTACAGTTTATTTCTATCTATAATTATATTCAAGATAATAAACAAAAACAGCAAAATTTCCTTAAAATTATCATTTCAGGGGCATCAACCCAACAACAGGTTGTCTGATTCATCTGAAAATTTCAGGGCAGATAGATCTTGACCTGATAAAAAATATAACCCCATGTCAGATTTGCTCTAAATGCTTTGGTTTTTGAGTTATAAGCCAAAAACTGCATTTGACCCCTATGTTCTATTTTTAGCAATGGCGACCATGTTTGTTGATAGATCATAACTTCGGATACAATTTACAAACTAGATACCCTAAGGAACATTCAGTTAAAGTTTGGAAGTATTTGGCCCAGTAGATTCAGAGGAGAAGATTTTTGTAAAAGATTACTAAGATTTACGAAAAATGGTTAAAAATTGACTATAAAGGGCTATAACTCCTAAAGGGGTCAACTGACCATTTCCGTCATGTTGACTTATTTGTAAATCTTACTTTGCTGAACATTATTGCTGTTAACATTTATCTCTATCTATAATAATATTCAAGATAATAACCAAAAACAGCAAAATTTCTTTAAAATTACCAATTCAGGGGCAGTAACCCAACAACAGGTTGTCTGATTCATCTGAAAATTTCAGGGCAGATAGATCTTGACCTGATAAACAATATTATCCCATGTCAGATTTGCTCTAAATGCTTTGGTTTTTGAGTTATAAGCCAAAAACTGCATTTGACCCCTATGTTCTATTTTTAGCAATGGCGACCATGTTTGTTGATAGATCATAACTTCGGATACAATTTACAAACTAGATACCCTAAGGAACATTCAGTTAAAGTTTGGAAGTATTTGGCCCAGTAGTTTCAGAGGAGAAGATTTTTGTAAAAGATTACTAAGATTTACGAAAAATGGTTAAAAATTGACTATAAAGGGCTATAACTCCTAAAGGGTCAACTGACCATTTCCGTCATGTTGACTTATGTGTCATCATGTAAGTCTATTAGACTTGAATAACTTATCGGAGCCACATGCTCAGATTTTGGAACACTACCAAGAACTTTGCCCGCTGTCACGGTTTTTACTCAAAATCAAATTTAATCTTTTCTATAGATTCTTGACCTACTTGCATTTATAAAAGGAGCAAAATGGGGTTAACATGTTAACAACACCTCAACTTTAACGAAAACATTTTTTTACTTAATATCAGATGACAGTGGTGTTAAAATTTCAATAACATTTAAAAACCATATTGAATGTAAAGGTATTTTGATTGTTGATTGATAATGGGAACTTTTATAACAAAACGGCGTGTGTACATGTGCACAAAAACACACGATTTCATTGCTTTTTATTCCAGTTTCTCAGTTAATCTAATTGTGTACATAACGAGTTTCGGAAAATTTTCCGGAGTTTACCGAGTTCTCAATTTTCGGAACCCCTCTATATTTTGCGCCTTGTTGGAGAAAGTATAAAGTATTTTTGTCGTTTTACAAATACACAGATTGACGTCTGTTCGTTTTGAGTAGAATATTGAAATTGAACACTCTTATGAGTGGAAACCATGTGTGTGACTTGGGTGCAACTGGCTGTGAAATGGTTTGTCCCGTCATAGGCAAACTGGTTGAAAGTAGAAAATAAACACATCACGCACTTGATCCTCTGGAAGACGATTGGTAGAATGGGGAGCTCTTTTAGACAATTCAAAATTCTGCAAACAGTGCAACATGGGTCCTTTTCTTCTAACCGATGACTTTGTGAAAGGGGAAATGAAATGCGTTTTTTTTTTTCTGTTGTTCATGCATGGAGTTGGGCTCATTATATATTATTCAACAGTACAAACAATATTGTGAAGAAAACACTGTTATCCCATTAAGTAAGAATACAAGCAATAAGTATCAAGTAGCCTCTGCCTTCTGCTGTTGTCTGTTCTATGGTCGGGTTGTTGTCTCTTTGACATATTCCCCATTTCCATTCTCAATTTTATCTTGTTTTATATTGCATACTTGTTACAAAAATCGTTATTTTTTTGTTTGTTATTTGTCTCACATTGGCGGCTTAAAAAAGAAAAACTTAGATATGCTAGTCAAGGTCTATCGATTTGAAAACTTTTCTGGTATTATTCCAGAAACCAAAAAACAGAAGAACCTCACATCTGGATCCTAATTAATAATTAGTTGTGGATAAACTATGACATTATCGGAATACACTTCCAATGGTTTGTGTAATGACAGAAGAATCACTGCAGATGAACGACATACAAGACCAGTCTTAAAGTTCTATCTGTGACGTTGCAGACAATAGTGTTGATAAAGAATACCAAGCAACACTAAAGAATGACGTATATAGCTACATAATTCGCTTTTCAAGCACAAAGAGACATTATGTTAATTTTTCATTTTAAGGACGTTAATGCCGAACAAGATATCGCCTAAGGCAACCAACTGAAACGAAAATGAATTTAAAAAAACCCAGAAATAACAACTTGTGACTTCGTACTAAAGTAATTTGAAATTCAGTTTAATATTTGTAGGAAGATGTGGTATGAGTGCCAATGACTTTATTTATGAAAACAATGTCAAAGTATGTTAATGACAAATATAGATATTGGAAGCACTAACTTTATCACACGATTAGTGCATGGTATGACCTAGACCCCCCCCCCCTTTTATAAAAAATCATGATCGAACTATCAAATAGATCATGCACAGCTACATCATAAAACCAAGATTTTGAGTAAATTTCATAAAAATTCTGACGATGGTTGCAGATTTATTTATTCTCATTACCACTAAGTCTATGTTATACCAAACATGCCAAAGGAAATGAGACAAGGGCACACAAGTTTGAAGAAATGTTGTCAAAGATTTCAGAGCAGTGGCAAACACCATATTACGCAACAGGTTGACAAATGAAAGAATGAATAGAAAGATATACAAATGATAAACACTGTCATCACATTAAACAACAACACATAGAAAGCATGAACTATAACATTCAAACTTTTTTTCAGGACAGAACATATTATTTGATCTTTTTTTTAAATTTCATGGCAAACACATTTCTCCCCTTATTCAGACTACATGTAATGTAACTGCTTTTCACAATCACTGCACTGCTTCACAGACACTGCAAAAGACCATACTTGTGTTTTCCACAAATTTCCTGATTATAGCATCAAGGTTTATATTAGCACAATAAGTTTGAAATACGTCCAATCACTCTACCTCCATATCTCTTTTATAAAGTCCAATGTAAAATTATAAAAACAAGAAGTAATTGTAACCGGATGCTGTTACGAACTCTCCCAAACAAAGCTGCCATAACTCGCCATTCCTATGGTCCCATCATTTACAAGTATTCAAACAGGAAAAGGGGGGGGGGTGACCCCAGGGACTTTTATTTTATTTGTTTTGTATTATTATCCCCTACAAGAATATAATTGGTTTAGGGGTGGGGGGTCTGAACCGTTTACAAGAAAATATCACATTCTCAAATTGCACAGGATGGGGTAACACCCAGGGACTTCCCTTTTATTTCATTTGTTTTGTATTATTGTCCCCTACAATAATTTATGTATTTGGTTTTGAAATATATTTTCAAATGAGTATTTGCATTTTGTATACCTGTTTCATGCACTTGTCTTATACAGCTAATATTTTCTTATCTTGTCAAATGCAAGGACATAAAATTGACCGGATATTTTGGTGCCAGGATAAGGTGGGATAAGTGTTTTCGACCTCTTAAATATATTTCCAGATTTTGCTAAAATTGCAGTTAACATTTTTGCAAAATCCCAATTGGACCATTATGTACAGCAGGTTTGTCTTAATTTTAGAGCTCCTTATTTTTGTTAGATAAATTCCTCATTATATCAGCTGAAGTAATCAATTAGGATTGTAAAATTAAATAACATTGGTATTAACTTGTAAAGTTGGATTCTTGTTTTAAGTTTATCATCATTTGCATATGCTTAATTGGGGAAAAATAAAATGGCAACTTATTGAAAATCTCAAAGAACTTTTTAACTTCATGAAAGTAATTGTGAATTGTTGTTGTATCATAAAGTTGACATGAATAACATCAAAAAGGTCCTAAACAACAAAGGCCAAAGCAGGACAGTCAGAGACCTGTTAATTGAGGAGGCCAAAACCTGTTAACAGATGAAAAATGGGTATCTTACTTTACAAGAATTTGATTTTTTTTTTCAAAAATATTTTAATATGCCAAAGGAAAAGTATAGTATATATCTAATCAAAAACATAGTACATTTGTATTTTTTGAAAATAAAGTGAGACTATTTATGATTTCTACATTTGTATATGTTCTGAATACAAATGTTGAGCGGTTCACACAAATTTTGAACAAAGATGGAGTTGAAGTCTCTGGGGTCATAGAATAAAGTACCAACATATTTATTATTATAGTTAGGGGAAAGGACAACAAAAGGCAACAGTCTATATATGTAATAAAATGTTTGTCAGTAAAAGTCAGTTGATTTTCATTACTAAATAGGAATTACTTGTGCTCCTTGCAGTTGTCTCTAACATTTACATAAGTCATTATTTTAAGAACTTATTGTTTCCTACATTAATGTTTACTGCAGGATGCCTAACGAAAGAGCTGGTGATATACCACGAAGAGGGGGTTAATGACTACTTGTGTGCCTGTCCTTGTGCAGAAGGGTTAGAAGTGCAGCACATCTACCATGATAAAGGAGTAAAATCACAAAAATACTGAATTCAGAGGAAAATCAATTCGGAAAGTCCATAATCACATGGCAAAATCAAATAACAAAACGCATCAAAAACGAATGGACAAGAACTGTCTTATTACTGACTTGGTACAGGCATTTTCAAATGTAGAAAATGGTTGATTAAACCTGGTTCTATAGACAACTTCTACCTCTTATCTCATAAGGTATTATGGAGAGGTACATGTATGCAAATTTTGTCTTTTTCCGATATTATTAAACAGGTTTAGACAAAATGCATGTTTTTTTTATAAACGTTATATTTTCATTCTGTGTTTTTGCCATTTTCATCTTTTCATCGATTTCAGGAGAATTAAACAAAAATTAACATAAAGAGATCAGTTATAAATGCTGTATATATATTTTGGCTGTTGTTTAATCCTGGTAATGGGAGTATTATTTGCCTAACTGGAGTGGAACATGAAAGTCTTCATCTGAATTTCAATGGGAGACTCTTGTACTATTTTACTTATTAACATATTCCTTTATCTTAGTTAATCCTATGGTGATGGAAATATGACTTTCAACTAACCACTAACAGGTACAAAAAAAGTCTTCATCGGAAGGAGAATACATTTATTGTAGGTTGGTTCAATTCCAATGGGATACAACTCTTGTTCTATTTTACTTATTAACATTTATGACATTTCTTTTAATCTTTATTTATTAGAGTTTAAATTTTTTTTGTAGAAGGTTGATTCCTATGCTTTCATTAGAAGACCAGTATTTCTCCATATTAACATTGTTGTAGACTTTTCTTTATTTTGTCTACATTATACACGAAATGATTATCTGACAGATTGATAAACAACTTGTTTATGTTTATTCTACAGCTGATGTCCCAAGTACCCGTTCCAAAATCATAGACAATTACCAGACATTGGAAGAGGATAATAAAGGGTACTTGACTATGCATCTTTTTTATTTATTGAATCTTTATTAGGCTGTAAATCACCTACTTCAAATATAATAGTACCAACCATCCTGTCAGTTGAAATCAATCAATCATATTTAAAAGACTATAAATGGCTCCCTTGGTAAATTTATTGCATCTTTTAGGAAGGTAAATATATATATATCTATATATATATATAAATGCCCATCTGATGCCAGGAGCCTGGAATCAATTTAGTGATTGCCAGTTTGACTGTTTATTATATTTTTTCCTTATTTTTAGATGACTCTTTTTATATGCTTAATTAAGGTCATTTGTTTTATTGTTTTATCTCGGGTCTGTTTTAGCGGACTTCAATTTTTGCATAGTAAAACACTTCATTTAATATGATTCAATCAAAAATGCAAATATAAAACTGTTGCACTCATTTTCTATATTTCAGATGCTTACCAAGAATGGAATCAGAGTCAGTGTAAGCATTCAAAAAAATAAATATATGATGTGTACCATGTAAACAATGTATGCCACAAAAATCCATTTTCCAGTTTTATTTTTTTTATTTTAATTGCTATTAAACGTATTTTTCATCACCTATTAATGAGCAGGTTGTCTGCATATTGCTATTGTAAAATATCAACTGAAAGTCACAATATGAAGCTTTTTTGTTGAGTGATCTTAATGTACAAATGTATTCTAGACATCATCAAGAGACGTGTGCAACAGAAGATAGTATTCACACATTTGATCCAGTCTTCAGCAGGAAGCTGTTAGCAAAAGAAAATTGTCCTGATGATTGGTAATTCTTAAATTTATCACAAACAATGCATTTAAAAATATATTGAAACAAATTATCAAACTTCACATTAAAATGCCATATCTTGATTAGCTAAAAACATAGTAATCATTTAGTAATCATATGGCTGAAAGGGTGACAATCTTTTTTAATGTCAACCTCTTGTCCAGATCAATCAAACCGAATCAACAATCCAATGACAATGAATTGAATACTAAAGTACTTGAAGACAATGCTTAAGTTCGACATTGCTGCTCAAATTTTATCATTTGACTGTCAAAAATAAATTAATGACATTTTGCTTCACTTAGAACTGTTGATTTTTGCTAATAACAATGACATTGTTATTAAATGTTACCTTGTCTTCAAACCATTATAAAAATCAGGAGATTACCTCTCAAAGTATACTATTTCACTGAAACTAATCAAGTCATCTTACGGCATGGTGCTATGTTATTTTTATAGAAAAAAAATTAAATTAAATTTTCTTAGAAGTAAAATTTTCCCAATGTAAATAGAATTTTTTTTGAATTTGAGATATAATTACAACCTGGGGAATCATGGACACATTCTTCTTTTATTTTTAAATAATGTTGTCATGTGGAAGTATAGGTCATTGCCACATGGTAAACCACTTTCAGATGGGGCCCTTCAAAATGCTTTAAGAAGTGTGTTCACCACTTATGCTGAGAATTCTCGTAAACTGGCAAGTACACAGGCAAACGCAAGTTTTAACAGAATTGTGGCTTCGAAGGACCCTAAACAACAACACTACAGTTCGTCTGGTTCCTTGAAATAAAGAATAGCCGCATGTGTTGCTCAGAAAAATTAAGGGAATGAAGACAACAGACCACTCTCCTAAATAAAAAAAAAACAACATAAAACAAATGCAGAATTAAGTTATACTATTTAAGATTGCAATTTCAAATCATCATATCATGTTGAAATAGGTACATGTACATGTACCTATGTGCAGGATATATTAAAATGTTATTATTAATCTTAATGGCTGATTGTTTATGACATCAACGTGGATTGAAGGAAGCTGTGTCCGCTGTGTTACCTTTGTTATATCTTCATAAACATATATCTCTTTTTATATGCAGGAATGAAAGTATTGCAACTACAATGAGAGATAATAACATGAATAGTAATGATTATTTATAGTGTGTTATTTCTATATTTCAGTTTAACAAGAACATGTAGTATCCCCAGTATATTTTTCTTTACGTTTGGCAGTCCTTAGAGATATTCAACAACGAAAAAGAAAGGCGATAGCAAATACATACAGGATCAAACAAAGACGAAAGAATTCAACAAGGTACCTTTAACGCTTTTTGAAATTAGCGGAATGTTCTCCCAAAGGGCCTATCTTTTGGGGGTTTATTTCTGTGTTGGTATTTTTGAATTATGAGGGTCGTATTACCAATGAGCTGACTATCAAATAAGTTTATTTGATTGGTGAATGTCATAATAAACACACAAACACGGTGCATTTGTGACAATAATTTCCTGCAACCAATTGGATAAATATTTACATTGGCTGCATATAACAATGATAAAGCATGCTTTAAAGAAACACCGAAATGTCAGGACTATATTCGGTTTGTCTGTAAAACGATCAAGTCCTCCTACAGTTCATTATCATATGTGAAATAATATAGATAATCAGGGCATACCCTTACTGCTCTTTACTTGTAGAAGCTACTCTATCAATATGTCTGTCCTTCACAATGCTTGTGAGTATGTTGTATGATAACTCAATGTATTTTGAAATGTTTGTGATTTAATTTACTAAGGCTGAAGACACCCTTTATGATGCCTCACTTTTTTTCATCAAAAGCTTGCCACAAGAGAAGTTATGGAAGGTGTCACTTATTCTCCTGGCATTGGTTTGGAAGACCACCTTTCAGATGACATTGAAAAAGTCCAACACTGCAACCTGTATACCAAATGATTGAATGGTCCACTACAGTGAATAAAGTTTTCTTCGACATTGAAGCAACAGGCTTAGGTATGATTGCAGTAAAAAGATATATCTCTTCTATAGAAATTTTGATCTGACATATATTTTCAGAATTGCTTTGATATGTGTTGAAATTTTAACCCTATTTTTCTTTAAAAAAAAACAAAACTTTATACATGTGTCATAATTATCAGACACATTCATTATAAAATTGATCACCTACAAAAGCGATGAGACACACTAAAACAAAACATAAATTATATGCAGTTACTCTAAAAGAGTGAACCATATGTGCTAAATATCATACTTGTATTTCTCCATATATAAAAAACCAAGGTGTGGTATGATTGCCACTGAAACAACTCTCCACAAGAGACCAAATAGCATAGAAATTAACAACTATAGGTCACTGTATTCCTTTAAACAATGATACTTAATATGGCTACTATGCTCAAACAACAATGTATGATGGTCAAATATTAGGTCTCACATTTACAAATCAAATTTATTCTAAAAATGGACTGTTCAATCAGTACCCAGGTTAAGTTAAAGTTCCTGATTTGACAAGTTTAGCTTAAGTTTTAATACTACTATCTTGAAAACAAAAACGGAGACCATGAGCACTCAAATAGTATAGATAATATGAATGACAGGTCCAAATGCATTTTTAGATTCTTATTGTCATGATTCTGTTGGCTATTCCTTGTTCAACATCATGAAAGTGATTTACCAATGGTATACCTTTTTTATTTCAACAAGAAACTTTCACATAACACAGATTTCTGCAACATCTGACAAAGGTTCAATCAACACATGTGTACTTCCAAAGAAACCAACAACACCTTAGGTACAGGAATTGATTGATTGTTGGTTGCTTAACGTCCAGTGGCAAATATTTCATGCATATTCAGGACGAGAACAAGTTCAAAATAAATACAATAGGTAGGTTGATACAATACAATAGAGGCCATCTGGGATGATGGTCGGGGTAATTTGGACTGCCACTGGACAATGAGGGTATATTGGATAAGGACAGAAAGTTTACCTTGCAACAGGCCACTTACGGACCCCTAAGGTACAGGAAATAACAGGGATCAAGGTGGAAGGGAGCAATATATTTTGCCATGACAAGGAAGTGAAATCTGTTGGCATCAAAGAGGCTTTCAAATGGTTTATATTATGTTTAGCGCAATACAAGAGAAACATAATTATTGGTCATAACATCAAATCATATGACATTCCAGTGCTATTTTGTGCTTTAAATAGTTGTTCAATTATGAATGGATTTTCATGTTCCATTCTTGGATTTTCAGACACGCTACAACTATTTAAATCTTTTTTACTTGGATTAACCTCATATTCACTATCAAATTTGTACAATACAGTATAAAATGAAACATATGACGGTCATGATTCAATGGTAGACGTTTTGCTTTGAGTCGTCTTTTCATCACTTGACTCCATCCACAGAAGCAAAACAATTGTCATCTTTTTCCTTTGATTCAGCTGCACGGAGATATGACCACAACTAGAAAACGAAACTACTTCTCCCTACGTTTATACCACTTACAGAGAAACAAGAGGCTCTAAAGAGCCTATGTCGCTCACCTTGGTCTATGTGAATATTAAACAAAGGAAGCAGATGGATTCATGACAAAATTGTGTTTTGGTGATGGTGATGTGTTTGTACATCTTACTTTACAGAACATTCTTGCTGCTTACAATTATCTCTATCTATAATGAACTTCGCCCAGTAGTTTCAGTGGACAATGTTAGTAAAAATTTACAAATTTTATGAAAATTGTTAAAAATTGACTATAAAGGACAATAACTACTTAGGGGTCGGGTCAATGGACCATTTCGGTCATGTTGATTTATTTGTAAATCTTACTTTAATGAACATTATTGCTGTTAACAGTTTATCTCTATCTATAATAATATTCAAGATAATAACCAAAAACAGCAAAATTTCCTTAAAATTGCCAATTCAGGGGCAGCAACCCAACAGCAGATTCTCTAATTCATATGAAAATTTCAGGACAGATAGATCTTGACTTGATAAACAATTTTACCCCATGTCATATTTGCTTTAAATGCTTTGGTTTTTGAGTTATAAGCCAAAAACTGCGTTTTACCCCTATGTTCTATTTTTAGCCATGGCGGCCATCTTGGTTGGTTTGACGGGTCACGCCACACATTTTTTAAACAAGATACCCCAAAGAGGATTGTGGCCAAGTTTGGAATAATTTGGCCAAGTAGTTTCAGAGGAAAAGATTTTTGTAAAAGATTTATAAAATTTACGAAAAATGGTTAAAAATTGACTTTAAAGGACAATAACTCCTAAAGGGCTCAACTGACCATTTTGGTCAAGTTGACTTATTTGTAAATCTTACTTTGCTGAACATTATTGCTGTTTACAGTTTATCTCTATCTATAATAATATTCAAAGTAATAACCAAAAAACAGCAAAATGTCCTTACAATTACCAATTCAGGAACAGCAACCCTACAACGGACAATTTTACCCCCATGTCAGATTTGTTCTAAATGCTTTGCTTTTTGAAACTGCCTTTTACCCCTATGTTCTTTTTTTAGCCATGGCGGCCATCTTGGTTGGTTTTGCAGGTCACGCCACACATTTTTAAATCTAGATACCCCAATGATGATTGTGGCTAAGTTTGGTTTAATTTGGCCCAGTAGTTTTAAAGGAGAAGATTTTTGTAAAAGATATATTAAATTTTCGAAAAATTGTTAAAAATTGACTTTAAAGTTTAATAACTCCTATAGGGGTCAACTGACCATTTTGATCATGTTGACTTATTTGTTAAATCTTACTTTGCTGAACATTATTGCTGTTTACAGTTTATCTCTATCTATAATAATATTCAAGATGATAACAAAAAAACAGCAAAATTTCCCTAAAATAACCAATTCAGGGGCAGCAACCCAACAACGGGTTGTCCGATTCATCTGAAAATTGCAGGGCAGATAGATCTTTACCTGATAAACAATTTTACCCTGTCAGATTTGCTCTAAATGCTTCGTTTTTGAGTTATAAGCCAAAAACTGCATTTTACCCCTATGTTCTATTTTTAGCCATGGAATAAAAGAATCTATATTCAGAAAGGCAGCCAATTATAGTAGATCAATTATTTCAATAGTACTTGGCCATTTAGTGTCTGAGGAGTTTGCCCGTCTGTTAATGAAGCATAAGACCTTTAATGAAAAATCGGATAAATCACAATGTGTCCCCAAAAACGAATCACTCCCTGAAATGTGGGAGAAATCTGTGTGCAAGCCGACGTTGCACACACTGTTCTTTTAATGTAATCTTCATTTCTAAAAATTAAATGACGTTCATAAAAATTTTGTAATTCTTAAAAAGAAATCAAAAAGGAAAATTATTTTGTGAAGATTTAAACTTATTGAAACTATAATTTTCTGGCAGTAGCATGCCTTATCCTTTCAATACGACTGCCAACCATGTCCATGTGCTTCTTCAATGTCGGCCGTGTTTCAACATAATGTTCGTCGGCTAAATTACCAGACGTACTATTGTCTTCTAATGAAACCTCGTCATCTTTTAACTTACTCATGACGACATTTCCATATAAAATCCCGGTGAAAAAAAAATAAATCCCTAGATCCGTTATAGTAAAACAACAAAAAGATTTTGTCAATTAGCATTGAATTTCTTGGAGCTCTTCACTCGACGTTAGCCAGTAAGAGAATGAGCAAATGCATGTGGAGGTTTATAGCACAAATAAATGTTACCGTTGGATTCGGTCGTTGTTAAGTTATATGCATATTCTCACTCACATACTTAACAAAGCAATACATGTGTCAGTTAAAAAAGCATATTAACAAATGTTAATAACAAATTTTAAGACAACCAAAATGTTGATAGTTTACAAAATTTAAATTTGAAATGTTTTTATTTATTACAGTTCTTCTACATCTGGCGTGACTGGGGTATAGAAATATTGTCACTTGGTCTTCTCCCGACCGGCAATAAAACGCTTGCTGAAGTGGGGCGTCCGTTTGATTGTGCGGGATGTATCAAGTTCGCAGTCAGGTCCGGTCAGAAGGGGACGTTAAATCCGATGCCTCGTGTAAAGAGAGTGCCACGCTCTTTGCACGTTAAGAACCCTTGCAAAAACTCTTTGAGGGGTCCGTAGGTGGCCTGTTGCAAGGCTAAATTTCTGTCCCTATCCAATATACCCTCATTTTCCAGTGGCAATCCAAATTTCCCCGACCATCATCCCAGATGGCCTCTATTGTATCAACCTACGTATTGTATTTATTGTGAACTTGTTCTCGTCCTGAATATGCATGAAATATTTGCCACTGGACGTTAAGCAACCAACAATCAATCTACATCTGGCTTTGGCACAGTCGTCCCCCTATTTTGGTTGATTGTATGTTAATAAATTTGATTTTGCATATCCCGAAAAAAGTCATTCCAATACTTTGTGGGTCTTCGCATCCAGTGAAGGAAAACTTCTGCTGTGTCCATACTTGTTTAACTCGTTTGCTAATTTCTCCTGCGGTTCTTGTAGAGAGAAGGATGTCTTAATGCCTTGGAACCACTTGTTGTTGTTATTGACTGTCTTGGCATTGAGGGTGGTATTCGCGACTTCCGATTCTTTTTAATAGAACAATACTAAAGAAATAATTTCTGCTGGTAGTAATCTGATGTTTTGATTATACTTTCGTTTCGTTTCCTTTCTTTTTAATCAAAATAACTTACTTTCATTTGTTTTTACTTAAGTTAAGGAGTCAAAATCTTTATTTAACATCATACCGGTCATCAAATATATCTTCTAAGGCCCGTTCCTTGATGGTTACCTGCTGCTCATGTTTGTAATATTTCTTCATCTGCAACAATTGAAAATTAAGTATCTTAAGAAACAAAAATAAAAATAATAAATTATTTATCAAGGAATATGAAGAATCATTAACATCTTTAGTTATTATATGCTATCCCTTAAAATTACTACTGATTTAACATAATCACTGAACATTTTAATAATTATTCTGCAAATTCCCTTATATGATTTTAGGGATTAAAACATTTTTTTCTGTTATGACATCAAAATTATCAAATAAATAAAAAGTACTTAAGGTGGTACCTAACACTACAGGGAGATAACTCTGTAAAGTCAGCTAAACGTTTTAATAATGTTGTGTTGTAAAAGGAATATTAAGCTTCTCAATGATCACTGTTCCAGGTTAGGGGGAGTGTTGGGGTCCCGCTAACATGTTTAACCCCGCCACATTATTTATGACTATGCGGTATGGGATTAGACTTCCGGTTTGCGTTTTTCTGTATACTTTGAACGTACATATACAAAGAATAAAGTGTATTTTCATAATTCTATCTGCTATCATTTTCAAGTTTACTATCCACGGCAGTCACAGAGTTTATTAAATAGAGAGGGTCTGTATACTATATCAATGACCACTATGGATCGATTAGTAAACTTAGAATTGAAAGTAAATACACTATATTTATATAGTAATGAATGTTCATAATATACAGATAAGCGCTAAAAGTATTCATGTGAACTTTTGACACGTTTTCTGAAATTCTCCAGTCATTAAATCTTTAACAAAAATCATTGATTACAAAAAAAGAAGATGTGGTATGATTGCCATGTTGAGACAACTCTCCACAAGAGACCAATATGACACAGATAATAGCTAGGTTACCGTACGACCTTCAACAACGAGCAAAGCCCATACGACCTTCAACAACGAGCAAAGCCCATACTCAGCTTTAAAAGGCCCCGAACTGACAATGTAAAACAATTTAAACCAGAAAACTAGCGGCCTTATTTATGTACAAAAAAATGAACGAAAAACAAATATGTAACACATACACAAACGACAACCACTGAATTACTGGCTCCTTACTTGAATGTTCATAACATACTAAATGTATGTTCATATTGAAATTGATAGAAAACCAAAAAATGGGAATATTGGAAATAAAGGAGGAGGGATAAAAAAAAAAAGCATTTTCCTGTCCCCAATAACCTATGACTTATGATACTTTTGCTGAAATTCTCCAGTCATTAAATATTTTACAAAATTCTTCCAACAACACTTTACATACTTTAAACTACGCTTTGAATGCCCGCGATTTCGCGGGTGTGTTCTAGTTTTCATTGGATTTAAAGAATATTATATGATATTTCACTTGTAAGAATGATTGGACACACTTAAAAACAAGGTACACATGTTGGTTTGAGAATTTTTTTTTGCTACGCGAATTTTGCCTATAGCGATATGACCTCGGGTGGCACATTGATAGTAAAAAGAAAATATCAGAACAGCAAATAGAAATAGTGAATAATGCCCCCGAGGTCATATGTTATAGGACTATGTGTTGATTGGTTAAAAGAAAATTTTAAAACCGAAATCAAAAACTTTTGAGATATTTATCTATATGTATGGGCAGCTACATGCAACCTGACTACTAAACACCGAGGTGGCTCTATACCTCTAACATCTTCAAATAAAAGTTCAATAGATCTAGTACTAAAACTGTACAGAGACATTATAAGCTTCATTGAAAAATTTCCATCCTGCCGGGTTACCTTCCTGAATATCTCAGTGTACTCCATATTCAAATACAACGAAAGTCTAAAGGTACCCAATCCTGAGGATGTAATTTAACAAGACCATAACTTACTCCATCAGATCCACATTCTCAACGCTGCGATAAACAATCTAAATCGTTCATTGAGAGTCACATCACCAGACTTTAATGTAAACCTATGTGTTAACCCAAAACACACCACACGTAGAGGACAAGGAATTGCCTACAAATTATCCTATAACTTTGAACTTAATCAGGATGGTTGTGCTTGAAAGAAACCAAGAACAATGTAAAAATGTCATCTTATTACAGCTAATTTCCTAATGCTTGTAGAGTAAAACTTTAGTTGGCTTGCTTGCTTTGTTTGTATAAATGTTTATTCAAGCTTTGTAATTACGATTGACATCTTTAAACCCAATATAATTGTACAATATACAAGCAAAGCAAGCAAGTTAACCAAAGTCTTGATCTAAATGCAGTAGTAAATTAACTGTAACTATAGGTACACTTATCTCTTACTTGTTTTTTGCAATGGTTTTTATTTTATCTAAATCTAGCATCATATAATTATGTTGCAGATCAAACACTTGAGTACATCTGGAGGAGATACAGTTAAGCAGAGTGTAAGAAGGATTATGGGCACAATCCTTGAAAATTGTATTGCCATGAAAATGAATTGGCTAGGGAGAGGGGACAAGACTGCTTTTTCCCGTCTGATTGATTGATTGATTGTTGGTTGCTTTACGCCGCATTAGCACAAAAAGGCTATATCGAGGCGAGAGCTAATTCGAATATTTTTACAATTTAAAGCATATTTTTAAAATAAGACAAAAAGTCCTTCAATATACTAAAATTCTAGACTAAAGCAAATTGATTATTTACAAATAAAAATCAACAGTAAGATAACGTGATAAAAATTAAAAACGACTTAAATATAATAAGATTTTTATATTCTATAATAAATTCCAATTTCTTTTAAAAATGCAACAATATTTGTAAATGAAACATTATGAAATAAATCATACATATTATTTTTCCGTCTGATTCTTAAAGATGTTTTAATAAGTAAGTATTAAACTTTATGCGTTCTTTATGACAAATTATACCCACAAATCCTTCTAATACTAATGAATTTCTGACCATTAGACAAATTACCAATATTAAAAAAAAATTTAAAAAAATTGGTTATTTAAGATTTTATTTTGTATTAGCATAATGCCCAATGTTTACCACATCCATTGGTTTGTTTATCAAATAGTAAATTATGCTTTTGTGCACTAAGATGTCTTTTATGTTGTTATCACGTTTATATGCCAAGATAGGCGGATCGGGAAATATTTTCTTTAGTCTGTCGGATTTATGGAGAATTTTAAGATTTTTTTCTAAGAATTGAATGTACATTTGGAAGCACTTTGGAAAAAGTAATTACTAAAGGAACCCTGCTCTTTTCTTTCTTCTGTGTGTACTGTAATAGATCTTCTCGGTTTAAATTGTCGACTTTTTTCAATTGAACTTCAGTGGACGAGTTATTGTATCCACGTTTCCTTAGGTGCGTTTTTATTTCTTCTCTTCTTGTTTTGTAATCTTCTTCTGTTGAGCAAATTCTTTTAACACGAATACCAAGTTCATATGGTATAGCATTTTTTACAGAGTTTGGATGGCTTGACGACACATGTAAGTACTGGTGTTTATCTGTTGATTTTGTATAAAGATCTGTATTAAAATTATAACAAATATAACAAAACCTTGTGCAGCTTTAATTTCATTTCTTCTTATCAATACAAAATACATATACCTTTTTAAACGCCCATTTAATTAGGGATGTGATTTTGTTCTTAATAAAAATATGAGGCAAAGTGGTATATAGGATAGAAAAATCAAAACTTTGAACGGATTCAAAATCACAAAATCACACCTACATTTGATGAAATTTTTAAATACTCAATGTATATTTTACAAAACTGTAGATGTAACTTTTCCAAATGTGTTTTATCTTCCTGAATTATTTGCTCTTCTTTTGACTCTAAAACTATATAGGTAGCTAAAAGTCGTTTGTTTTTTATACTTGATTGTAACTTAATTACTGTTCCCTATAATACATGTATAGGTGTATCGAAGCTGCGTTTCGGGTGATATGTTTTTCCTCTAGCGATTATAATTTTCCACTCGTCCAAGGCCAGTATGTTTACAATGACACACCCTTACGTGCAACTAAATATACATTTTAAAAAACTAACTTTAAAATCATGTACTAACTGTAAAATATTGCAAGATTGGATCGAACATTATTTGTAAGGGACAGACGGACTGACATGCGGACAAGCAGACTGATCACCATATACAAGGTCACCGCTGCTTCGATGTCGGTTCGTTCGCGCTCTTGCATAACATGTTCTCCTAGATTAATAGTATTGTTATCTTCTGAATTAAAGGGTTTTCGTTTTGTTTTGATGTGACATTTTTTGTTTTCTGGAAAGCAGTGGATTTGGGTGGACCCCGAAAAGAATTTTTCTCAATTCTTATGCGAGAAATTCAGCAGAAATATTTTAATCCAGTAAATGAATGGTCAAAAGATTACCAAGTGATTGGAAAGATTTTTGGTAAGTATAAATAAGAAGATATGTATTCCTTTGTAACCCTTACTTATTCTTCTCAGATACCGATTATAATTATGCATCCATTTTTTTTTACAACCGTTGTTTTAATAGAAGGTAAATAGTAATTAATGGGGGTTCAGTCTGTCTTTCCGTTCGTTCGTCCATTTGCTACAATATGTACAACTTTTATATCCTATTCTAAACCATGTATTATATAACTTTAAAATGAGACTTTCCAAGATTTCCCAATTTTGTTGTTTCATTGAATAATTTCAGTGTTTTCTTTTTCATTTAGTCTGGCAAACATTGACATAACTGATGCATACATATTTCATGTCTGAATACTCTCTTTGTTTGTCCTGAAGAGATATTCCTAATAATATACTGTAGAAAAGATTGTTTCTGGTTGTAATGGACAATTATTGTGTAATTCTGTCCTTTATGATCTACCTTAAGTCCAATTTTTAAGGGGATTGTTCTCGCATACTCCATTTTATTTTGTAAACAAGCAGAAGATAGATGAAACGTGTTTTTCAGAGGGAGGGGTTTGAAGTTTGAACAGCCAACATGAACGTTGCGGTATCTGGGTCAAATATGTCAATTTCGAATTGTAACACATTGTTGTCATTGTGAAAGTATAAGTAACAAAATGTGTATCATTTTAGAATTTGAAAGTGTTTTAAGTTCATGGAAAACATTAAATGCATACCAATTTGATTGAATTTTTTTTCTGCTGTAGTCAATATACGCATGTGCAAACTAATTTTATTGGATAATAAAGTATGGTTTCTTTACATAGCGAAAGAAGCACGTCATATAAGAATGAACACCAAAATTGTTAGTACCACCTAAGAAAGATAAAAAATATGTAACTTTCTGAAAATTGCAAAGGAAAGATGCTATGCAAGTGAAAACTATTGAAGAAGATTTCAGTTACCCTAACATATTTGGCAAGTGAACCAAGACGGGACTTGCCAAAATAGGGGGGATTTGTTTAAGACACCAGTACATAGTCAACCAATATTGGAACCAACGGTAGCAATCCGACATATACCAGTACTGTGAGAAAATTGTCTTTGTCAAGGGAGAAAAATACCTGGCTCTGGAAAAAATGGATTTGAAGCACAGACATAGATAAATTCACATATGAAGGAAGAAATAGATAAACTCATTGGTAAACATTTATAATAGACCTTATAAATTATTATATGCAGTACATTTACATTTGTTCTCGAAAAAAATCATAAAGATCTATTCGCTTAAACTAAAGTTACTGTCCGGAAACCAATGTGTCTTTGGATGACGCAGATGACGACATCATACCATTATAAGATCCTAAATGTTTTTTGTGGTTGTTTAAAAATGCTTTAAAATGCCCTTTTTCTAATCTGTTGGGACCATAACCTTAAAAATCAATCCCAACCTTTCTTAAGTGTTACTGAATCATGTGGAATTATTTTTAAGAGAGCCATTCACTGAAACAATTGTAATTGTCCGAAATCTAAATGTGTCTTGTGACGACAACATGATAGCATTATACGATACATTTTTTTTTTGGTGGGGGGAGGGGGGATGGGTACATAAATCTTGATAGTTAGATTGGGTATATCTACTCTGATTTTCAGTCAAAACTTGATAGATATAGAAATATGTGGTATGAGTGCCAATGAGACAACTCTGCATCCAAGTCACAATTTATTAAAGTAACTCATTAAAGGTCAAGGTACGGGCTTCATCAAGAAGCCTAGACTCACACTCATCAGCAAGCTATAAATTAAAGGGTTTCAGAAATTTGACAAATTAAACAAAAGGGTGTTTGTACAGCTTCTTTTTGGTCTAGAGGCTTTGCTCTGACATGCATAACAATGTATTTCAATTCACTGCAAGAAATGATGATCAGAGCTTGTAAATATGCACTGTGCAAGATTCCAAGATTAACAAGATTCAGATCAAGTACAAATTAAGGTAGTGTCACTTTGACCATTTCTTCAGTTATGGCCCTTAATAACTTTACATGATTTTTAATAGCACTATCTGTAATTTCTGTGTTTCATGAACTCATTCCCCATTTATTTTTCCAAAAATATATTAATTTGGACAGAAAAAATGAAAATAGCACAATGATCAACTATATGATAATTTTAGATGTATTAGTGTGGCTGAATTGTCAATTAATTCCTTATAGAAGTAGTTATCTTATAGTTGTTTTTTGTGTTGTTTTAGCAGGGTAGCAAGAGTCGTTTAGTGAAAGTATTATATCAAGGAGCTGGAGATTATAGTCAGACAAGAGCAGTCCACAGAGAGAGCTATGTTTTAAGGGAAGCCTTACCCAAGACAAAGCAGATATTGTCATCAATCAAGTCCAGTATTATGAGAAAGGTGTTGTTGACAAACAAACTGAGACTGATTCTGTCATATTATCAAACTAGAAAGATTTGCAGAATATACTTACTGATTTTAAGTCAACTCCAAAGACCACATCAGTGTCAATACAGACAGATCCTCCTTAAATTCCAGATATGCCAAGCCAGATATTTGAAATTCTCAGGGTAATGATTGGAAATTCTTAGGGTAGTACAATACATCCGTGGACACATCCCATCATCACGGCAATCCTTTTATAGCCAAATACAGTTTATATGGCTCCTGCTGGATAAGCTACCGCTTCTTCCTCAGTCAATTACAATTCTCCTTTAAGTTCTTTACAATTCAACCCTAAATGTGCACAGCATACGAAAACAGCAACCGCTTCAAAACCAAACAAATCAAGCTTCTCAGATAGCGAAGAACATATTGCAAACTTGTTTTTTTCCTTCAGATTCAAACCGATGAAATGTAGCACAACTAAAAAGACAAAGAAAGCCACAGAGACGTAGAAGTAATCCGTATGCTAAGTCTGCATTTCAATACAGCTTTTCTAGTAACGGCGACTTAACATGATTCAGATTGGACTTGAGACATGATATCGTTAACTTTTAAGAGGACGTTGAAATTGTGTTTTATCTTTGAATTCAGTGTGTACATTTTTGTGTTAGTAATACTCCATAGACAGAAACAATTTCACTGTGCTAAAATTATGAACATTTATAACTTTGATGGATTGATTGTTTTGGGAAATATCAAACAACTGATTGAATCAGGTAAATATGTGTTTGACGATGGTAACAAAGTGCTATTACGTCCAACAAGAATGATGTGACCTTCTGCTGTTGTCTTTTCTATTGTCGGGTTCTTTTCTCTTTGACACATTATGAAACTTGCCGATGGTAAACCATTTAAGGAATAACAGTACTGTAGTTGAAGAGTTGCCACCGTCAATTGTAGATTTGACGGTCGCAAATGCAGTTTTACTGGCGACGAGTAGCAAATAAATATTAACGATGGCAACTCTTCAACTACAGTGTTATTGCGATTCTAATGCATTACAAAAAGAAAAAATACGAAAAAAGTCTATATTTGTCAATAAAAAAAATCCGCGAAACTTCATAAATGATTTTGGCACAACGACGTCAGGGTAAACGTGACGTCATACAAATAAAAACTTACAAACTGGAGGATATTACGTCACCTGTACGCTTCAAATTCGGATAAAATTACATTAAAACGGCGAATTCGAGGTAGGTATTGTTTAATTTTAATAGTAGTAATTGAACATTTGTTGATTCATCAATTGAAAATGGCGGTCCCTCCTTGGTTACGCCTGGTCAACTGTGGATTTGACGGCAACTTTTAGCCAATGAAAAAAATTGTTACATCCAAATTGCATTAGAATTAAAGTTAGAGGAATAGGCAAATTGAACGTTGAAATTGGAAGAACACTTCTGACACACAATGTGTTGGTAGCTGATATTGATGAAGTTATAGACTGTATTATCGGTTATGACTCATTGTTTTTCATTGCCAGAGTTCGACAGATACATGATCCCTGAAATTCAAACAATGTTTCAAATCTGACTCCAAAAAACGTGGAAGATGGCCTTTCTTCGTTTTATGACTATGCTTTTTTGATAAGCTAGAGAAAAACTTTAAAGTTGGTAGAATTTAAAGAATGAGGAAAACTATTAATAGACAATAGGAAACAGTTTTGTTCTCTGAGGATTACCTCAGATATATCTATGATATTTGTACAATATAATGCAAAAGACTAAATTAACCAAGGACCTTGCCAGTCTTTGATAACACTAGAAGATCTTGTTTGAGTCCCCAAAAAAAAAAAGACTCTTAGAAGTCAGAATGAAAATTTGATATTATGTTCCCTTAAGTAAAGCAATGTTATTAGTTTGTGTTTGTGTGTTACTAGTTCTTTCATCTTTTCTCGAGTTTAGTTAAACAGTGGAAAAGGGAATTTGGAAAGGATCCGAAATAGAATATTCAAATCACTTCCATTGTCATTTGTGACGTGATTTGTAAATTTTGTTGTTTTGATATATGATACAGGAAGAGACCGGACAGAATGACGAATTAACAGAGAAAGAAACAAGAATCTGACAATCAATACCTAATAATCAAATAAAGAGTAAAATGTCCGAAATAAGGTCTTCATGATCCTAGCAGATTTTGTGATTTTATTTACACTATCTGTTGGTTTGTTAGGATTAACCGTATTTAATGCACTATTAGTAAATAATTAACATTTGATCGAACAAGTTAAAGAAGAAGAATCCTACCTTAATTCGGACATTTTACTCTTTATTTGCAAACTATTCTATTGGAGATACAGATAGTGCCCGGCAAATTGTTCAAAAATCAGTCATTCAGAGGAAGCTTTTAAAAACAAGAATATTTGTTAATGAAATTGGTACTCCTCGGTTAACAATAAACCCTGCAATAACTGATGGTGAATGAGATGAAGGTGTTGGAGATTGCAGTAAGGAGGCATTCAGGGGCTGACTCAACTAAATCCTTTTACAAGGGAAAATACTGCAGCGGGTCAAAGAGATAGCAGTATGACAACAAGTTGTACACAATTACAGTTTTTAAGAATGAATTAGAAAATGTAGCTTCTTTAAATTGCAAAATATCTAAATACAACCATAAAAAATTAAAGCTTGAAAAAAAAACCGCAACTTTAACTTATTTTTAAATGAACAAAATCAGAGTTTAGACATTTGCGAAAATCGAACTGATCCATGATGGCTACATCTTACAATATGCTAACGCCAAGCCATTATGTTCGACGTTGACCGCTCTATGTCTCTTAGTAGCTCAATGTTAAGGTCTTCTGGAAAATCTGTAATACAATAAAATGAGAAATAAAAATGTATCTGTGGTATGATCATACTTTCTTTAAGTACAGTATAAAAACCCTAGAAATCAAATGTCTTTGAGATAAACAAAAATACAATTGTAATTCAATTTCAACTTCATTTGTGATACTGATCATTTTTACAATAATTTATTCCATCCAGACTGGAACTCCTTTTTAAAATTTATGAAGGATTAATAAGTATGGTTTACCTATTATACAGATATAAACTCTATCCTGTATTAAACACTAATTAACTTGTAGCAGGTTATGTTCAAGTGTGTACAATAAAATCAGCCAAATTTGAATTCATTTAAAACAAGGTTTTAACGAGGCCCGATCTAGAACGCGTTTTTGAATATTGCGCAACTCGGGCATTTTTCGGTAGTTGGTTTAACGGTTATAACATAACACATAAAATAAATATAAACAATACCTTTTCTGATTATTTTAGGAACTAAAATGATAAAATAAATCAATGTTTGATCGTAGTTTATATTTTATTTAAATTTATACTGTTATTATTGTTTACGACATAGTTTCGCGCCATTTACGGCAATGTAAACAATATCAGACGACATGCCTAGTAGAAAGAAGAACGGTCGGTTTTTGAAAAACTGTCAGGCAGAGACTTACAACAACAGATTAGACAACATATCTAGACCCGATTTATCCACAACTGATTTTGATACACCATCTACACTCGATTTTGATTAATCAAATTATAATTTAGTTAATCAAATGTGGGATGTGGAGGTATCCTTTAGTAAGTTGAGTCATATTCCTATGCAATACTCTCAGACTGCTAAGTACTATCCATACTGATCTGTGTCCACTATTGTTACTCTTGGTTTAATTATACAAAAGAAATTTGCAATTGAACTTTTACCATGACAATCATTCAATCTACATATTTTCATCAATTTATTAAGTTATTTTCTTTTTTATATAGGTAGACAAAGTTCAATTACACAAATCTCTGCAGTTTGTGAAGAACAGGAATTTAACAGATACGCAACTCCTACTCAAGAAATTTCAGAAGATGCATGTAGAGTGACAGGATTAAAGTTTAATACAGCGACAAATGAGCTCCTTTACAATGATGAACCAGTTTCACATAAACACCCACAGCAAGTTCTTTTAGATTTCATACAGTTTTTAATGTCACTTTGTGCCAGTGACAAACACATTGTGCTTGCTGCTCATAACAATAGGCGATTTGACAGTATCATACTATTTAATCAATTAAAATTTTATAAATTATGGAATCATTTTTCAAGATATATTGTTGGATTCTGTGATACTTTACCTTTTTTCAAAATGTTGTATCCAGAATTTGAAAATTACAAGCAAGAGTATATTGCTCAGAAACTGTTGAATGAAGCTTATTCCGCTCACAACGCTTTAGATGATTGTAGAATGCTTATGTCTCTTGTAAAAAAGACGGAGAAAATTGATGTTCTCCTATCTGACTATTTTTACAGCAGTCACCAAGTTACATTTCAGGGTGTGCAACCGAATAAAGAGTCATTAGAACAACTTGTTAAGAAATAAGGTCCTCTCTAGAACAATTTTCAAGAAACTTGAAGATTCAACATTGACTTACAATCATCTGAAAATTTCTTATCATAGAGATGGATTTGATGGTCTATTTTATTTGTTGAGTGAAAAGACAGGCAGTGGAAAGGCCAGAATTAGTAACAATCGTCGAGTGATCCAAAAGATAGCTGACTTTTTTTCTAATGAAGAATGATGTTATTACTGTATACAGTGACTATACACATGAATATGTATTGATAAATAGGGCAGCATTTAATATTTATACATGCGCTTTAAACAAAATAGGGGTTTACTGTTCTACCTCTGTCTGTGCCATAAATATATTTTGTTTAATTTTTTGAGGAACTTGAAGACGAGGATTTCTGATATTTTATTTCAGGGTTTATAAGTAAGCTTTAACCTGTGATGCATTTTAAGATTCCCCACTCAACAACTTCCTGTTTAACAAAATTAGTATGATTTTACACATGATAGCCAAGTTGATATTTTGTCACATTTTTCTCAGAAACTACTATATAAGTCAGCAATACCATGTGATTCTTTTTCAGATTCATCAATCAACAACATCCCGTTTATCTTACACTTGTATCATTTCACACATGATAGCAATGTGGAAAATTTTAGTTACATTTTTCCCAGGAACAATTTCAATTTACCAAGATTTCTGAAATTTCAACATCTTTCTGTTTTATAAGGAAATATTCAGGTGGGGGTATCATTTTACCTGCATCACGGTATGTAATTCTGTCTGTCTATTAATCTTTCGACAATGATTTCTTCGCTTCTATGAGAGGGAATGATTTTATATGAAGCCCAGAGCTTGATCATGGAGAGTTGTAAGCATTTTTTTTATCTGGTATGCAGCCAAATTAATTACTCAGTTTAAAGTATGACTGCTGAATGTACAAGGAGATTATTTTTGTAAAGTTTTCTTGGCTTTTATGAAAGGGGATGATTTTATATTTGGCCCAAAGCTTGAAAATATTGAGTTGTAACGATTAAGCAGTTTTTAGATCTGCAGTTCAGCCACTTTGTGTTTGCTGATAGTTTGAAATGTAACTACTCATTGTACAAGGTAAAAGTTTGTCTTCAAAATTGTCTAAGCTTCTATGAAAGGGAAAAATTTCATATTTGGTCCAGAATAGACTCCAGATCTTAACATGTTGAGTGCAATAATTAGATCTTCAGTACAGGAACTTCCTGTAAGAGGGAAGTTTGAAATTTTACTACCAATTGTATTTGTGTATAAGGAAAATTTGTGAACCAAATTTTCTTGGCTTCTCTACAAGACAATCATTTTATATTTGTTAACCTTTTGTAAATTTGTGTAATACTAATGGATATCTTGGATAAACCAGTAGGAAAACTTGAATCACATTTTCCTGAGTGACCATCGGTTCAGTTTATATTTATAAGGTATGCTTGGAAGGATGGATACGTCAATAAACGCCTTTGCCAAAACTGCTTCCCTAATATAGTCATGCGCAGTACACATGAAAAGAATTTGAGGTCTGAAGAAAGATAAAATTTGGAAAACAAATATTAAAAATGTATCAATTAATAATTATCAGAATTTAGCACATGTTTTTAGAACGTGGTTGCTTTGTAATCTGGTCTCAGACTCACAAATTCAACATAAAAGCCCTCTTTTTTGTTTGTAAGTTTAGGACTCCGTCCAGTAAATAAGTTTAATCCTATAATGTTGCACAAAAATTACAATTTCATTTGATTTCAGTTATCAACCTTATGTTTTAGGGACTTTAAAAATCTGTTCATAAACATATATAGTTACCTTGTTTTCATTGTTGAATTTATGTTATTTGTTATATTGTTAATATTGAAATTATTAAATACTCAATCAGTAAGAGATTGTTTTTTTTATTATGTTTATCTGGCCTAGAAACCAAAGAATAGATCAGGGAGTGTTGGTTTTGTCTGTAGTAATGAACATTGTTGGAACAAATGCATGAAGTCATCACCAAGTCTCCCGGGTGCAGTAGATATAAACAAATAAGAAGATGTGGTATGATTACGAATGAAACCGATTCAGCTATAAAGGCTCACAATATGATCTGCACTGAATGACATTGGAATTGACTACTGACAGTCTGCTCCATATTGCCTCAAAAACATTTAAAAAAAACAGTTGAATACAATGGCTCAGCAAAATTTCAAGATAAATGATATGACAGAGAAAAAAAAAGACTCGTCATTCCCAGAGAGGAGTTCACACGGCCTTAAAAGTACCCAAGCCTCCAGGCTATAAAGACCAGCTTTTAATGATTTCAACAGGATTCTGTATGAGATATCTGTTTTTATAGTTGAACCCTCACAAGTTTATATATATACGTCTACTAAAAGTAGGGGATTATAGTGTAAAGATCTCTGTGTCCGATAGTCCATTGGTACAAAGTCTGGTTGAACTGCAGGTAGAAGTTATTTTATTTTACCATAAAGGATTGTGCTATGATATCATTATGAAAACTTTATATAAACCTATAGGCATCAGAGTATAAATAATATCATTTTGGTATTTAACCCTTCTAATCAACTTCACGGTTCATTGATTATGTAAAAAAAGGTATTACATTACATTTTATTTTTTTAGATATTCAATTTGTGTTTTGAGATGTTCCCCATTAAGATTTTTAACCAATATTTCCATTTGCAAGTCTTACTAGGAATCTACTTTTTTCAAATAAAGTGCAATTCAATTCCTATTGATATTTTCTATTTGTAAAATAAATAAAAAAAAGTTTTGAGATTCCCTCTTCAAAAATGTCAAACCCAATAAACCAAGTTTTTTTTATTTCTTTCAACTCAAATGCATTCTTTTATGTATGTATTATAAGTTTGTTTTATTTACATTTACATATTTCTTTTCAATTATTTTTGATTATTAGATTTTTGCTTGTGAAGATATGATAATAAATGACTTGAAATTTTGCACCCCCCCCTCCACCCCCCTCCTTGTGAAATTTTACCTTTTAAGTATGTTTTTTTAATTAATAATTACAGTTTTGTTGATCCGGGATAACAAAGAGACAACTTATTACATTTTTAAAAATTAATTTTGGATATTTTGAGTGATCTCTTGATTTTCTTTTAAAAAAATGGTAAAATGTAGGTTTTGAGAGCCCCCCCCCCCCCCCATAAAAATTTTCCCCCGCAACACCTGGTTTTCTGACTTTGAATGGAAAGAGTGATGTTTGATGCATGTCATATGTGAAAAACAAAATTAGTTATTGAACAGTTTTTTTTTAAATTCACTTTTAGTTCATTTCAAGGCAATTTTTACTATATATCCATTATAATATTAGCCCTATTTTAGCATGTCCCTCCCGTTACTAAAATAAAGGTAAGGTATATATTTTTTTAGCTTAATCCATTCATTATACATATATAGGAATTGAGGAAAAAATTCAGACATAGTTATTGGTCAGATTTTTCATAATTCTTTTAGATTGGGCCTCGTTAATACTTAAAATCGCCTGTTTTTTTTTGTTTTTTTTTGGAACAGCGAGTTATGTCATGACTATCAATTTCTTTCTGAAATTACACTTATCTTATAATGCAGGCAATCACACAATATCTTTCAAACCAAATAAATTACTTGATGTTTAATATAATTTCAATACCTTGTAGCTCTGAGAGGATCTTTTTAGGCTTGACCAATGATACAGATAGTAGTTGACATGTGTCGCAAGTCATGTCATGGTTATGTGAACACACGGCTTGTAAGCTGCTGTCATTTGGATATGATAAGTAAGATGAACAAATGGGAGCTAGATTTATAAGTATTGTGTGATACATAAATTTTATATGAGAAACGAACATATTGAAGTTGTTCAACAGGAAATACAAGCATTAAGTAACCTCTTGTGACTTTCATGTTATAGATATGTATAGACAATTCAAAATAAATAAGGCTGTTAGTTTTTTTTTTTTTTTTTTTTTGTATGAATTGTATTTCATTGTCATTTTGGGGGCTTTGCTCATTGTTGAAGGCTGTACAGTGATTTCAATTTCTGTGTCATTTTGGTCTCATGTGGAGAGTTGACTCATTAGCAATCATCCGACATTTGTTAAAATAACTTGATTCAAATTCATTGTGAACAGATAAGTTGTTACTGTTTATCTTAAAGGTCAACTCGATTGACAAAAAGCATGTTTAACTGACCGAATAGAAAGAAAAAACTGGCAACAACTAAAACGCACGTGGAAGTAACATTAACAGAGGTTGATTTAATTTTGAATGGCTATTCGAAAAATAGTAGCAATTGGATGGCTATTCAGGCCTATGTTAGACGGCAAGTTCTACTCCCACCAGCTGCCAGGAATTTGCCTAACCTTGAAATCTGAAAAAGTCAAAACGCATGTCCGACAAGATAAAAAAAAAAAAAAAGGCCATGAAGGACGATTTTGTCACCACCAGTGAAGATATGAAAAAATATAGCAAATCTTTACCATATACGGAAAGATACATTCACATATTGGAGTAAATTGTTTACTAATGATTTAAATTCTGTTTATGAATTAGTGATGGAGTGCATAAACAATCCTACTTTAAAACGACTACACTCTGGCAGAACTGTTTTCTTGAAGCAATATCCAACCCCGCTTGGATATGCTAAAGATGGAACTCAATATTCTGTTTTGAAAGTTGTAGTCGAAACCAGACGGGTCTAAAAATGCGACAAATAAATCACCTGGTGTAAAAAAGGCACTACTGAACATAATCAAAACATGCCAGGTAGCAAAATCCTTACATACAAGTTCATCAGGGGATTCTGAAGAAGACCAGCGTGTGTTGCTTGACTTCAAAATGCTCCCTGCTCACATCAGAAACAACGCCAATCTGTCAATTGTCGAGTTTGCTGGCACAAAATTTAAAGTATTTGCTTCCTCTGGACAACAATATGTTCAGTTTGTTTCTAATGCAATCATAAAGAAGCTTGTTAGCAGTCTACCGAATTTAAAAAGAATTGTCATTTGCGAAGAAAAATATTCTTTTACTCCTGATGATTTCAAGGCCAGTACTAGACTTAAAAGAGAGAAAAAAGAAAAAATAACCATTGCCCATTTGAAAGAAGAAAATAAAATTGTAAGCAAAGAAAACTTCAGCAAACAGGCTGCTGTTTCTACTATGTCAGGCAAAAAACTCATCAGCAAGTTTCTAACTAAACAGTTAAAATATGTAGATCTGAAGAACAATCTTATAGTAGACATCGACAGTGAAGCATATTTGTCTGAATGTGAATGCCAGAATGATGACCATTGCCAGTGGGACTTGTACGCAACACCAGTCAGATTTTATGTTAAGAAAAAAACATAATTATCATTCACAATATTTCATAAAAAACGTATGGAATATAATATTTCAATATAGACTATATTATTGTCAAGTTTTGGATATTCAATGAACCTATGAAATAAATAGATCTGTAAATCCATTTTTAATAAAAAAAAAAAAAAAAAAAAAAAAGAATAAAACAAGATTCGTTTTTTAGTCAAAATCAAAAACTACATAATTCTTTAATACTACTTATAAATGTTTCACTCAAACACCTATTAATAAATTGTCATCACTGAATCTCATATGGGGAGAAGTTAATTCCTAATCACCATGACACTATAAATTTTAATTAATCTGATTGGCTAAAATATACCGTATAAAAGCGTGTGACAAACCAGATTCGTCATTCTTGACAAATATCACTGAAGAAAACAATCATGGAGCACATATATCTTTACAATATACGGAAAGATACATTCACATATTGGAGTAAATTTTTTACTAGTGATTTAAATTCTGTTTATGAATTAGTGATGGAGTGCATAAACAATCCTACTTTAAAACGACTACACTCTGGCAGAACTGTTTTCTTGAAGCAATATCCAACCCCGCTAGGATATGCTAAAGATGGAACTCAATATTCTGTTTTGAAAGTTGTAGTCGAAACCAGACGGGTCTAAACATGCGACAAATAAATCACCTGGTGTAAAAAAGGCACTACTGAACATAATCAAAACATGCCAGGTAGCAAAATCCTTACATGCAAGTTCATCAGGGGATTCTGACGAAGACCAGCGTGTGTTGCTTGACTTCAAAATGCTCCCTGCTCACATCAGAAACAATGCCAATCTGTCAATTGTCGAGTTTGCTGGCACAAAACTTAAAGTATTTGCTTCCTCTGGACAACAATATGTTCAGTTTGTTTCTAATGCAATCATAAAGAAGCTTGTTAGCAGTCTACCGAATTTAAAAAGAATTGTCATTTGCGAAGAAAAATATTCTTTTACTCCTGATGATTTCAAGGCCAGTACTAGACTTAAAAGAGAGAAAAAAGAAAAAATAACCATTGCCCATTTGAAAGAAGAAAATAAAATTGTAAGCAAAGAAAACTTCAGCAAACAGGCTGCTGTTTCTACTATGTCAGGCAAAAAACTCATCAGCAAGTTTCTAACTAAACAGTTAAAATATGTAGATCTGAAGAACAATCTTATAGTAGACATCGACAGTGAAGCATATTTGTCTGAATGTGAATGCCAGAATGATGACCATTGCCAGTGGGACTTGTACGCAACACCAGTCAGATTTTATTTTAAGAAAAAAACATAATTATCATTCACAATATTTCATAAAAAACGTATGGAATATAATATTTCAATATAGACTATATTATTGTCAAGTTTTGGATATTCAATGAACCTATGAAATAAATAGATCTGTAAATCCATTTTTAATTAAAAAAAAAAAAAAAAAAGAATAAAACAAGATTCGTTTTTTAGTCAAAATCAAAAACTACATAATTCTTTAATACTACTTATAAATGTTTCACTCAAACACCTATTAATAAATTGTCATCATGAATCTCATATGGGGAGGAAGTTAATTCCTAATCACCATGACACTATAAATTTTAATTAATCTGATTGGCTAAAATATACCGTATAAAAGCGTGTGACAAACCAGATTCGTCATTCTTGACAAATATCACTGAAGAAAACAATCATGGAGCACATATATCTTTACAATATACGGAAAGATACATTCACATATTGGAGTAAATTTTTTACTAGTGATTTAAATTCTGTTTATGAATTAGTGATGGAGTGCATAAACAATCCTACTTTAAAACGACTACACTCTGGCAGAACTGTTTTCTTGAAGCAATATCCAACCCCGCTTGGATATGCTAAAGATGGAACTCAATATTCTGTTTTGAAAGTTGTAGTCGAAACCAGACGGGTCTAAACATGCGACAAATAAATCACCTGGTGTAAAAAAGGCACTACTGAACATAATCAAAACATGCCAGGTAGCAAAATCCTTACATACAAGTTCATCAGGGGATTCTGACGAAGACCAGCGTGTGTTGCTTGACTTCAAAATGCTCCCTGCTCACATCAGAAACAATGCCAATCTGTCAATTGTCGAGTTTGCTGGCACAAAATTTAAAGTATTTGCTTCCTCTGGACAACAATATGTTCAGTTTGTTTCTAATGCAATCATAAAGAAGCTTGTTAGCAGTCTACCGAATTTAAAAAGAATTGTCATTTGCGAAGAAAAATATTCTTTTACTCCTGATGATTTCAAGGCCAGTACTAGACTTAAAAGAGAGAAAAAAGAAAAAATAACCATTGCCCATTTGAAAGAAGAAAATAAATTGTAAGCAAAGAAAACTTCAGCAAACAGGCTGCTGTTTCTACTATGTCAGGCAAAAAACTCATCAGCAAGTTTCTAACTAAACAGTTAAAATATGTAGATCTGAAGAACAATCTTATAGTAGACATCGACAGTGAAGCATATTTGTCTGAATGTGAATGCCAGAATGATGACCATTGCCAGTGGGACTTGTACGCAACACCAGTCAGATTTTATTTTAAGAAAAAAACATAATTATCATTCACAATATTTCATAAAAAACGTATGGAATATAATATTTCAATATAGACTATATTATTGTCAAGTTTTGGATATTCAATGAACCTATGAAATAAATAGATCTGTAAATCCATTTTTAATAAAAAAAAAAAAAAGAATAAAACAAGATTCGTTTTTTAGTCAAAATCAAAAACTACATAATTCTTTAATACTACTTATAAATGTTTCACTCAAACACCTATTAATAAATTGTCATCACTGAATCTCATATGGGGAGGAGTTAATTCCTAATCACCATGACACTATAAATTTTAATTAATCTGATTGGCTAAAATATACCGTATAAAAGCGTGTGACAAACCAGATTCGTCATTCTTGACAAATATCACTGAAGAAAACAACATGGAGCACATATATCTTTACAATATACGGAAAGATACATTCACATATTGGAGTAAATTTTTTACTAGTGATTTAAATTCTGTTTATGAATTAGTGATGGAGTGCATAAACAATCCTACTTTAAAACGACTACACTCTGGCAGAACTGTTTTCTTGAAGCAATATCCAACCCCGCTTGGATATGCTAAAGATGGAACTCAATATTCTGTTTTGAAAGTTGTAGTCGAAACCAGACGGGTCTAAACATGCGACAAATAAATCACCTGGTGTAAAAAAGGCACTACTGAACATAATCAAAACATGCCAGGTAGCAAAATCCTTACATACAAGTTCATCAGGGGATTCTGACGAAGACCAGCGTGTGTTGCTTGACTTCAAAATGCTCCCTGCTCACATCAGAAACAATGCCAATCTGTCAATTGTCGAGTTTGCTGGCACAAAATTTAAAGTATTTGCTTCCTCTGGACAACAATATGTTCAGTTTGTTTCTAATGCAATCATAAAGAAGCTTGTTAGCAGTCTACCGAATTTAAAAAGAATTGTCATTTGCGAAGAAAAATATTCTTTTACTCCTGATGATTTCAATGGCCAGTACTAGACTTAAAAGAGAGAAAAAAGAAAAAATAACCATTGCCCATTTGAAAGAAGAAAATAAAATTGTAAGCAAAGAAAACTTCAGCAAACAGGCTGCTGTTTCTACTATGTCAGGCAAAAAACTCATCAGCAAGTTTCTAACTAAACAGTTAAAATATGTAGATCTGAAGAACAATCTTATAGTAGACATCGACAGTGAAGCATATTTGTCTGAATGTGAATGCCAGAATGATGACCATTGCCAGTGGGACTTGTACGCAACACCAGTCAGATTTTATTTTAAGAAAAAAACATAATTATCATTCACAATATTTCATAAAAAACGTATGGAATATAATATTTCAATATAGACTATATTATTGTCAAGTTTTGGATATTCAATGAACCTATGAAATAAATAGATCTGTAAATCCATTTTTAATAAAAAAAAAAAAAAAAAGAATAAAACAAGATTCGTTTTTTAGTCAAAATCAAAAACTACATAATTCTTTAATACTACTTATAAATGTTTCACTCAAACACCTATTAATAAATTGTCATCACTGAATCTCATATGGGGAGAAGTTAATTCCTAATCACCATGACACTATAAATTTTAATTAATCTGATTGGCTAAAATATACCGTATAAAAGCGTGTGACAAACCAGATTCGTCATTCTTGACAAATATCACTGAAGAAAAACAATCATGGAGCACATATATCTTTACAATATACGGAAAGATACATTCACATATTGGAGTAAATTTTTTACTAGTGATTTAAATTCTGTTTATGAATTAGTGATGGAGTGCATAAACAATCCTACTTTAAAACGACTACACTCTGGCAGAACTGTTTTCTTGAAGCAATATCCAACCCCGCTTGGATATGCTAAAGATGGAACTCAATATTCTGTTTTGAAAGTTGTAGTCGAAACCAGACGGGTCTAAACATGCGACAAATAAATTACCTGGTGTAAAAAAGGCACTACTGAACATAATCAAAACATGCCAGGTAGCAAAATCCTTACATACAAGTTCATCAGGGGATTCTGACGAAGACCAGCGTGTGTTGCTTGACTTCAAAATGCTCCCTGCTCACATCAGAAACAATGCCAATCTGTCAATTGTCGAGTTTGCTGGCACAAAATTTAAAGTATTTGCTTCCTCTGGACAACAATATGTTCAGTTTGTTTCTAATGCAATCATAAAGAAGCTTGTTAGCAGTCTACCAAATTAAAATGAATTGTCATTTGCGAAGAAAAAATATTCTTTTACTCCTGATGATTTCAGGCCAGTACTAGACTTAAAAGAGAGAAAAAAGAAAAAATAACCATTGCCCATTTGAAAGAAGAAAATATAATTGTAAGCAAAGAAAACTTCAGCAAACAGGCTGCTGTTTCTACTATGTCAGGCAAAAAAACTCATCAGCAAGTTTCTAACTAAACAGTTAAAATATGTAGATCTGAAGAACAATCTTATAGTAGACATCGACAGTGAAGCATATTTGTCTGAATGTGAATGCCAGAATGATGACCATTGCCAGTGGGACTTGTACGCAACACCAGTCAGATTTTATTTTAAGAAAAAAACATAATTATCATTCACAATATTTCATAAAAAACGTATGGAATATAATATTTCAATATAGACTATATTATTGTCAAGTTTTGGATATTCAATGAACCTATGAAATAAATAGATCTGTAAATCCATTTTTAATAAAAAAAAATAAAAAGAATAAAAACAAGATTCGTTTTTTAGTCAAAATCAAAAACTACATAATTCTTTAATACTACTTATAAATGTTTCACTCAAACACCTATTAATAAATTGTCATCACTGAATCTCATATGGGGAGGAGTTAATTCCTAATCACCATGACACTATAAATTTTAATTAATCTGATTGGCTAAAATATACCGTATAAAAGCGTGTGACAAACCAGATTCGTCATTCTTGACAAATATCACTGAAGAAAACAACCATGGAGCACATATATCTTTACAATATACGGAAAGATACATTCACATATTGGAGTAAATTTTTTACTAGTGATTTAAATTCTGTTTATGAATTAGTGATGGAGTGCATAAACAATCCTACTTTAAAACGACTACACTCTGGCAGAACTGTTTTCTTGAAGCAATATCCAACCCGCTTGGATATGCTAAAGATGGAACTCAATATTCTGTTTTGAAAGTTGTAGTCGAAACCAGACGGGTCTAAACATGCGACAAATAAATTACCTGGTGTAAAAAAGGCACTACTGAACATAATCAAAACATGCCAGGTAGCAAAATCCTTACATACAAGTTCATCAGGGGATTCTGACGAAGACCAGCGTGTGTTGCTTGACTTCAAAATGCTCCCTGCTCACATCAGAAACAATGCCAATCTGTCAATTGTCGAGTTTGCTGGCACAAAATTTAAAGTATTTGCTTCCTCTGGACAACAATATGTTCAGTTTGTTTCTAATGCAATCATAAAGAAGCTTGTTAGCAGTCTACCAAATTAAAATGAATTGTCATTTGCGAAGAAAAATATTCTTTTACTCCTGATGATTTCAAGGCCAGTACTAGACTTAAAAGAGAGAAAAAAGAAAAAATAACCATTGCCCATTTGAAAGAAGAAAATATAATTGTAAGCAAAGAAAACTTCAGCAAACAGGCTGCTGTTTCTACTATGTCAGGCAAAAAACTCATCAGCAAGTTTCTAACTAAACAGTTAAAATATGTAGATCTGAAGAACAATCTTATAGTAGACATCGACAGTGAAGCATATTTGTCTGAATGTGAATGCCAGAAAGATGACCATTGCCAGTGGGACTTGTACGCAACACCAGTCAGATTTTATTTTAAGAAAAAAACATAATTATCATTCACAATATTTCATAAAAAACGTATGGAATATAATATTTCAATATAGACTATATTATTGTCAAGTTTTGGATATTCAATGAACCTATGAAATAAATAGATCTGTAAATCCATTTTTAATAAAAAAAAAATAAAAAGAATAAAACAAGATTCGTTTTTTAGTCAAAATCAAAAACTACATAATTCTTTAATACTACTTATAAATGTTTCACTCAAACACCTATTAATAAATTGTCATCACTGAATCTCATATGGGGAGGAGTTAATTCCTAATCACCATGACACTATAAATTTTAATTAATCTGATTGGCTAAAATATACCGTATAAAAGCGTGTGACAAACCAGATTCGTCATTCTTGACAAATATCACTGAAGAAAACAACCATGGAGCACATATATCTTTACAATATACGGAAAGATACATTCACATATTGGAGTAAATTTTTTACTAGTGATTTAAATTCTGTTTATGAATTAGTGATGGAGTGCATAAACAATCCTACTTTAAAACGACTACACTCTGGCAGAACTGTTTTCTTGAAGCAATATCCAACCCCGCTTGGATATGCTAAGATGGAACTCAATATTCTGTTTTGAAAGTTGTAGTCGAAACCAGACGGGTCTAAACATGCGACAAATAAATCACCTGGTGTAAAAAAGGCACTACTGAACATAATCAAAACATGCCAGGTAGCAAAATCCTTACATACAAGTTCATCAGGGGATTCTGACGAAGACCAGCGTGTGTTGCTTGACTTCAAAATGCTCCCTGCTCACATCAGAAACAATGCCAATCTGTCAATTGTCGAGTTTGCTGGCACAAAATTTAAAGTATTTGCTTCCTCTGGACAACAATATGTTCAGTTTGTTTCTAATGCAATCATAAAGAAGCTTGTTAGCAGTCTACCGAATTTAAAAGAATTGTCATTTGCGAAGAAAAATATTCTTTTACTCCTGATGATTTCATGGCCAGTACTAGACTTAAAAGAGAGAAAAAAGAAAAAATAACCATTGCCCATTTGAAAGAAGAAAATAAAATTGTAAGCAAAGAAAACTTCAGCAAACAGGCTGCTGTTTCTACTATGTCAGGCAAAAAACTCATCAGCAAGTTTCTAACTAAACAGTTAAAAATATGTAGATCTGAAGAACAATCTTATAGTAGACATCGACAGTGAAGCATATTTGTCTGAATGTGAATGCCAGAATGATGACCATTGCCAGTGGGACTTGTACGCAACACCAGTCAGATTTTATTTTAAGAAAAAAACATAATTATCATTCACAATATTTCATAAAAAAACGTATGGAATATAATATTTCAATATAGACTATATTATTGTCAAGTTTTGGATATTCAATGAACCTATGAAATAAATAGATCTGTAAATCCATTTTTAATAAAAAAAAAAAAAAAAAGAATAAAACAAGATTCGTTTTTTAGTCAAAATCAAAAACTACATAATTCTTTAATACTACTTATAAATGTTTCACTCAAACACCTATTAATAAATTGTCATCACTGAATCTCATATGGGGAGGAGTTAATTCCTAATCACCATGACACTATAAATTTTAATTAATCTGATTGGCTAAAATATACCGTATAAAAGCGTGTGACAAACCAGATTCGTCATTCTTGACAAATATCACTGAAGAAAACAACCATGGAGCACATATATCTTTACAATATACGGAAAGATACATTCACATATTGGAGTAAATTTTTTACTAGTGATTTAAATTCTGTTTATGAATTAGTGATGGAGTGCATAAACAATCCTACTTTTAAAACGACTACACTCTGGCAGAACTGTTTTCTTGAAGCAATATCCAACCCCGCTTGGATATGCTAAAGATGGAACTCAATATTCTGTTTTGAAAGTTGTAGTCGAAACCAGACGGGTCTAAACATGCGACAAATAAATTACCTGGTGTAAAAAAGGCACTACTACTGAACATAATCAAAACATGCCAGGTAGCAAAATCCTTACATACAAGTTCATCAGGGGATTCTGACGAAGACCAGCGTGTGTTGCTTGACTTCAAAATGCTCCCTGCTCACATCAGAAACAATGCCAATCTGTCAATTGTCGAGTTTGCTGGCACAAAATTTAAAGTATTTGCTTCCTCTGGACAACAATATGTTCAGTTTGTTTCTAATGCAATCATAAAGAAGCTTGTTAGCAGTCTACCAAATTAAAATGAATTGTCATTTGCGAAGAAAAATATTCTTTTACTCCTGATGATTTCAAGGCCAGTACTAGACTTAAAAGAGAGAAAAAAGAAAAAATAACCATTGCCCATTTGAAAGAAGAAAATATAATTGTAAGCAAAGAAAACTTCAGCAAACAGGCTGCTGTTTCTACTATGTCAGGCAAAAAACTCATCAGCAAGTTTCTAACTAAACAGTTAAAATATGTAGATCTGAAGAACAATCTTATAGTAGACATCGACAGTGAAGCATATTTGTCTGAATGTGAATGCCAGAAAGATGACCATTGCCAGTGGGACTTGTACGCAACACCAGTCAGATTTTATTTTAAGAAAAAAACATAATTATCATTCACAATATTTCATAAAAAACGTATGGAATATAATATTTCAATATAGACTATATTATTGTCAAGTTTTGGATATTCAATGAACCTATGAAATAAATAGATCTGTAAATCCATTTTTAATAAAAAAAAAATAAAAAGAATAAAACAAGATTCGTTTTTTAGTCAAAATCAAAAACTACATAATTCTTTAATACTACTTATAAATGTTTCACTCAAACACCTATTAATAAATTGTCATCACTGAATCTCATATGGGGAGGAGTTAATTCCTAATCACCATGACACTATAAATTTTAATTAATCTGATTGGCTAAAATATACCGTATAAAAGCGTGTGACAAACCAGATTCGTCATTCTTGACAAATATCACTGAAGAAAACAACCATGGAGCACATATATCTTTACAATATACGGAAAGATACATTCACATATTGGAGTAAATTTTTTACTAGTGATTTAAATTCTGTTTATGAATTAGTGATGGAGTGCATAAACAATCCTACTTTAAAACGACTACACTCTGGCAGAACTGTTTTCTTGAAGCAATATCCAACCCCGCTTGGATATGCTAAAGATGGAACTCAATATTCTGTTTGAAAGTTGTAGTCGAAACCAGACGGGTCTAAACATGCGACAAATAAATTCACCTGGTGTAAAAAAGGCACTACTGAACATAATCAAAACATGCCAGGTAGCAAAATCCTTACATACAAGTTCATCAGGGGATTCTGACGAAGACCAGCGTGTGTTGCTTGACTTCAAAATGCTCCCTGCTCACATCAGAAACAATGCCAATCTGTCAATTGTCGAGTTTGCTGGCACAAAATTTAAAGTATTTGCTTCCTCTGGACAACAATATGTTCAGTTTGTTTCTAATGCAATCATAAAGAAGCTTGTTAGCAGTCTACCAATTTTAAAAAGAATTGTCATTTGCGAAGAAAAATATTCTTTTACTCCTGATGATTTCAATGGCCAGTACTAGACTTAAAAGAGAGAAAAAAGAAAAAATAACCATTGCCCATTTGAAAGAAGAAAATAAATTGTAAGCAAAGAAAACTTCAGCAAACAGGCTGCTGTTTCTACTATGTCAGGCAAAAAACTCATCAGCAAGTTTCTAACTAAACAGTTAAAATATGTAGATCTGAAGAACAATCTTATAGTAGACATCGACAGTGAAGCATATTTGTCTGAATGTGAATGCCAGAATGATGACCATTGCCAGTGGGACTTGTACGCAACACCAGTCAGATTTTATTTTAAGAAAAAAACATAATTATCATTCACAATATTTCATAAAAAACGTATGGAATATAATATTTCAATATAGACTATATTATTGTCAAGTTTTGGATATTCAATGAACCTATGAAATAAATAGATCTGTAAATCCATTTTTAATAAAAAAAAAATAAAAAGAATAAAACAAGATTCGTTTTTTAGTCAAAATCAAAAACTACATAATTCTTTAATACTACTTATAAATGTTTCACTCAAACACCTATTAATAAATTGTCATCACTGAATCTCATATGGGGAGGAGTTAATTCCTAATCACCATGACACTATAAATTTTAATTAATCTGATTGGCTAAAATATACCGTATAAAAGCGTGTGACAAACCAGATTCGTCATTCTTGACAAATATCACTGAAGAAAACAACCATGGAGCACATATATCTTTACAATATACGGAAAGATACATTCACATATTGGAGTAAATTTTTTACTAGTGATTTAAATTCTGTTTATGAATTAGTGATGGAGTGCATAAACAATCCTACTTTAAAACGACTACACTCTGGCAGAACTGTTTTCTTGAAGCAATATCCAACCCCGCTTGGATATGCTAAAGATGGAACTCAATATTCTGTTTTGAAAGTTGTAGTCGAAACCAGACGGGTCTAAACATGCGACAAATAAATTACCTGGTGTAAAAAAGGCACTACTGAACATAATCAAAACATGCCAGGTAGCAAAATCCTTACATACAAGTTCATCAGGGGATTCTGACGAAGACCAGCGTGTGTTGCTTGACTTCAAAATGCTCCCTGCTCACATCAGAAACAATGCCAATCTGTCAATTGTCGAGTTTGCTGGCACAAAATTTAAAGTATTTGCTTCCTCTGGACAACAATATGTTCAGTTTGTTTCTAATGCAATCATAAAGAAGCTTGTTAGCAGTCTACCAAATTAAAATGAATTGTCATTTGCGAAGAAAAATATTCTTTTACTCCTGATGATTTCAAGGCCAGTACTAGACTTAAAAGAGAGAAAAAAGAAAAAATAACCATTGCCCATTTGAAAGAAGAAAATATAATTGTAAGCAAAGAAAACTTCAGCAAACAGGCTGCTGTTTCTACTATGTCAGGCAAAAAACTCATCAGCAAGTTTCTAACTAAACAGTTAAAATATGTAGATCTGAAGAACAATCTTATAGTAGACATCGACAGTGAAGCATATTTGTCTGAATGTGAATGCCAGAATGATGACCATTGCCAGTGGGACTTGTACGCAACACCAGTCAGATTTTATTTTAAGAAAAAAACATAATTATCATTCACAATATTTCATAAAAAACGTATGGAATATAATATTTCAATATAGACTATATTATTGTCAAGTTTTGGATATTCAATGAACCTATGAAATAAATAGATCTGTAAATCCATTTTTAATAAAAAAAAAAAAAAAAAGAATAAAACAAGATTCGTTTTTTAGTCAAAATCAAAAACTACATAATTCTTTAATACTACTTATAAATGTTTCACTCAAACACCTATTAATAAATTGTCATCACTGAATCTCATATGGGGAGGAGTTAATTCCTAATCACCATGACACTATAAATTTTAATTAATCTGATTGGCTAAAATATACCGTATAAAAGCGTGTGTGACAAACCAGATTCGTCATTCTTGACAAATATCACTGAAGAAAACAACCATGGAGCACATATATCTTTACAATATACGGAAAGATACATTCACATATTGGAGTAAATTTTTTACTAGTGATTTAAATTCTGTTTATGAATTAGTGATGGAGTGCATAAACAATCCTACTTTAAAACGACTACACTCTGGCAGAAACTGTTTTCTTGAAGCAATATCCAACCCCGCTTGGATATGCTAAAGATGGAACTCAATATTCTGTTTTGAAAGTTTGTAGTCGAAACCAGACGGGTCTAAACATGCGACAAATAAATTACCTGGTGTAAAAAAGGCACTACTGAACATAATCAAAACATGCCAGGTAGCAAAATCCTTACATACAAGTTCATCCGGGGATTCTGACGAAGACCAGCGTGTGTTGCTTGACTTCAAAATGCTCCCTGCTCACATCAGAAACAATGCCAATCTGTCAATTGTCGAGTTTGCTGGCACAAAATTTAAAGTATTTGCTTCCTCTGGACAACAATATGTTCAGTTTGTTTCTAATGCAATCATAAAGAAGCTTGTTAGCAGTCTACCGAATTTAAAATGAATTGTCATTTGCGAAGAAAAATATTCTTTTACTCCTGATGATTTCAAGGCCAGTACTAGACTTAAAAGAGAGAAAAAAGAAAAAATAACCATTGCCCATTTGAAAGAAGAAAATATAATTGTAAGCAAAGAAAACTTCAGCAAACAGGCTGCTGTTTCTACTATGTCAGGCAAAAAACTCATCAGCAAGTTTCTAACTAAACAGTTAAAATATGTAGATCTGAAGAACAATCTTATAGTAGACATCGACAGTGAAGCATATTTGTCTGAATGTGAATGCCAGAATGATGACCATTGCCAGTGGGACTTGTACGCAACACCAGTCAGATTTTATTTTAAGAAAAAAACATAATTATCATTCACAATATTTCATAAAAAACGTATGGAATATAATATTTCAATATAGACTATATTATTGTCAAGTTTTGGATATTCAATGAACCTATGAAATAAATAGATCTGTAAATCCATTTTTATATAAAAAAAAAAAAAAAAAAAGAATAAAACAAGATTCGTTTTTTAGTCAAAATCAAAAACTACATAATTCTTTAATACTACTTATAAATGTTTCACTCAAACACCTATTAATAAGTTGTCATCACTGAATCTCATATGGGGAGGAGTTAATTCCTAATCACCATGACACTATAAATTTTAATTAATCTGATTGGCTAAAATATACCGTATAAAAGCGTGTGACAAACCAGATTCGTCATTCTTGACAAATATCACTGAAGAAAACAATCATGGAGCACATATATCTTTACAATATACGGAAAGATACATTCACATATTGGAGTAAATTTTTTACTAGTGATTTAAATTCTGTTTATGAATTAGTGATGGAGTGCATAAACAATCCTACTTTAAAACGACTACACTCTGGCAGAACTGTTTTCTTGAAGCAATATCCAACCCCGCTTGGATATGCTAAAGATGGAACTCAATATTCTGTTTTGAAAGTTGTAGTCGAAACCAGACGGGTCTAAACATGCGACAAATAAATCACCTGGTGTAAAAAAGGCACTACTGAACATAATCAAAACAATAAAAATGGTACCCAACAACCAAATTTTCCAACACTCTAATTCCACTCATGGCAAACATTACTTAACCTGACTAAGGAATAAAAATGTTTCATTTCTGGTGATATTTTACTATATTCTAGAAAATCACTAGTACTGACTGGATAAATTTATAGAATTGCTTGCATCATTCCTACACTAATTTTGTGTTTCGGCGGTATTTTTATAATTATAAATTGGGTTTTAGATACAGGCCCGCTATCATCAGGGATTTCCTAATTTCGAATTCTAGTAGATCTTAGCAGATGTGCGAAATTTGTGTGCTTTTAACATACTATAATAGTGGTTTCTGTGCGTCTTAGAAACAGTTTGAATGAAAATCTAATAGGTATGATTAACAGGAGACTACTTGACAGTGATACTTTTAATTACCAAATAAATGGTAATAGAATAATGGATCAGTACCTATGCACACACTTCTACAAATTCATAAATTGAATCAATCTGGCAAATGCAATGGGTTTAATATTCATAACATAGTGCCACCTGGTTGATCAATTATTTTCAGATCGGCTCGATTACAGAATGTATAAGCCGGTATGTCGATTATTTTCTTATGCCTATTGTTCAAAAACAACAACAATACATAGAAGACATATCAGATTTTATACACAAATTGGAATTGCCTAGGATGATTTTGACAAATCACAATACAAAACAAAATGGCTACCTAGAGGATCTACTACACCTCCTTAGATCTGTCCTCGTAAACAATATCTTTGATTTAAATTGACTCCCATATCTACAATGTATTGGTGCAGCTATTGGGGCGTGCTGTTCACCAGAGTAACATCTAAATGTACAAAGTAAAATCACAAAAATACTAAACTCAGAGGATAATCCAATAGGAAAGTCCATAATCACATGGCAATCCAATCGGCAAGTTCATTATCACATGGTAAAATCAAATGCCTTTTCTCAGGCGATTTTTCAATAACTCAAAAATTAATATTAAATGTTAGTCTTATATAATGTAAGCAAAACTGCTCAAATAAAAAACACAATAATTTCTGAATTTACAGTTTTACCTCTTGACGAGATTGTAGCCAGGGAAACATGTCTATAAATTCCTTAACTCGCACCTTATCCTCAACTATTTGTTTCCTTCTGTAGGAGAATGTTGGATCCATTTTACAGTTGATGGTGCTTATATGAATGTCTGAAATTGTCTTTTTATTTTCCCTTTTCAACCAGTCTTATATGGGCTTGCTAGGATATAAATCTTCAGACACTGGTAATTGTGTCGGAAATCTTGCCAACCCCCAAACACACTTGAATCCTCAGTTTGTGGTTGTGGATTTATTTTGCTCTTTTTTTTTTGCTTATTGATATCACCTCAGGGTGGTTTTTAGCGAAGGTAAAATATGGCAAAGATTGCTTTAAGGTGTTTTAAAAAGGATAATTGTATACTTTACCTATTTACTGGACTTTCTTCAGATTTATCAAGGTAGTGTTATTCGAAATTGAAATTCAAACTTGTGTCGCTATTGAAAAAAAAATATAAAAAATATTTACAAGGTGGTTATAGTTATCAAAGGTACAATCGGTTGTTGGATTGCTGCCCCTGAATTAGTAATTTTTATGAAATGTTGCTGTTTTTTGTTATTATGTTGAAAACTATTATAGATAGATTTGGTTTGTCTTTATTGAACTCTAAAAGAATTATTTTTTTTCAAAAATTTTACAATATGTTAGTAACATGGCTAAAAATCAATCTCCTTGTCAATTAAGAAGAGACGAACACAATCCGACACAGGCGAGATTTTAACTCAAAACCTCAGGCTTAAGACCATTAGTTGTCTAAACAATCTACCTGGATTACTGGGCCACCAATCTCCATATTTGTTTTTAGCTCACGTGGTGAGCTTATGCCATCACTTGGCGTCCGTCGTCGTCTGTCGTTGTAAACTATTTCAAGAATCTTCTCCTCTGAAACTACTAGGCCAAATACTTCCAAACTTTAACTGAATGTTCCTTAGGGTATCTAGTTTATAAATTGTATCCGAAGTTTTGATCTATCAACAAACATGGTCGCCATTGCTAAAAATAGAACATAGGGGTCAAATGCAGTTTTTGGCTTATTACTCAAAAACCGAAGCATTTAGAGAAAATCTGACAGGGTAAAATTAATTATCAGGTCAAGATCTATCTGCCCTGAAATTTTCAGATGAATCGGACAACCCGTTGTTGGGTTGCTGCCCCTGAATTGGAAATTTTAAGGAAATTTTGCTGTTTTTGGTTATAATCATGAATATTATTATAGGTAGAGAACCGCAGAACCGTGAATACACACATCGTATAAACCTAGTCATAGCAGAGACAGTAAAAGGTTAATAAGAGTACACCAACATATTGTCTTTACAGATTATTGTACTTTAATTTGTTCACCTTATCAGTCCGAAAATGCATTAATTAAAAATAAATTTATAACATTTTGTGTTGTCTAAAAAATTAATTTGAATATATACGTTTAACATAGAAAATTTATCTCATGAATATGTACAATTGCACGTCTGTGCGTTTTATCTTCTTATTACCGGCTGGTTATTAGATAAAGCAGAAGTCATCGACGCGCTTACGATTACGTTAAAATATGATTAAAAACCAAGACTTTTAATGATTTTATTTTAAATCCCGGCATGCAAAAACCAGGAGAAAACGTCACGACCTACAGGAAGTTGTTAATATTTTTTCATTGATTATTGAATTTCTCCTTTATTACTGCAATTATAGCGATAAAATTTGTAAATATATATATATTATGTCATAATGAACATATTTAAACCATAAGTAAAAAATCGCGAATTTTCCATTTAATAACCTGCAATGAATAAAAAGTAAACGCAAAGAGCACTGAGCTTGGAGGAAAATTCAATCGGAAAGACACTAATCACATGGCAAAATCAAATAACAAAACACGTCAAACGAATGGACAACAACTGTCATATTCCTGACTTGGTACAGGCATTTTCAAATGTAATAATTGATGGATTAAACCTGGTTTTATAGCGATCAACTTCTCATGTGAACGACAGTCTAATCAAGTTAGAATGAATATGGTGCGCACAAAAGTATAAGGCAAACTTGTTGGTTCGAAAGTATACCGTGCAAATGTGTTTTGGAAGCGTACTTGGAGACCTTTTGTCATTGCCATTCTGCATCCAATGAATTTCTGTCTGTTACATTTTAGTGTTGTGTCGTTGTTCTCCTCTTACATTTAATGCGTTTCCCTCGGTTTGAGTTTGTTACCCCGATTTTGTTTTTTGTCCATTGATTTGAGTTTTGAACAGCGGTATACTATTGTTGCCTTTATTTAGACCAAACAAAACCATTTTTTTGTCCCGCAACGCTCTTGATGCAAGTCCACAATTTTTGGACAACCACAAATTCATCATCTGTCTATGGAAGTTAGTTATATTTCCATTCCGGCGACGCTTTGGAAGGTCTGTTACTGATCCTGACCGCTTGAATCTATCTAGAAACTTCCGTATTGCTTGTCTAGATGTCTTAATGTTATGAGTTTTTTCCAGAACACGTTGAATTCTTACTGTTGACAAAAGTGCTGCTGCGTATTGCAAAATTAAATGTCTTACTTGTTATGATAATCGTCTTACGCGCTCTATCGCCATCTTGTTTATGTTTACAATCCGAAAAATTAAAATAAAACGAACTTCGGTTTCAACCAATGAAATGTACACCATTCATTCACACCATACACGATCGAACGTTACACAATCACACCATTCCTCATACACCATAACACCATTCCCCTTACACCATACACGTTTTTTTGGGAAGTTTACACCATCCAAGGGCTGTATCAGACAGAAACTTGAACCAGCCAAAGCTTTGTTGAAATTGAGCATTTTTTTCACTCCCAATCAGACAACTTTAAACTGATGTAATTCATTTCATCCTTCTTTATATTTTATAAATGAAGTACCAAAAGAAAGAAGAAAGATTGATCTTTCAAATTGTGATAATTTCATTAAAATATAATTATTACGTAATTAATTATTATGTAATTAGTTGCCATATTGTGATGTCCACACTTGGATGAATTTAGCGTCTTTGTTCTTCATAGCATCCCAAAATATTTTATAGATTCTTGTACAACACAGCTTGACCTCCAAAACTGTGTCTCAGATTTCCAAAAACACCAATAGAACAAATTTTATAACCAATTGAATTTCGTGGTCTCTTATGAATTGATGTTGCAAACTTCATTGAAGAATTATGAGAGAATGAAATACAATAGGAAAAATCTGAGACACAGTTTTGGAGGTCAAACTGTGTTGTGCAAGAATCTATAAAATATTTTGGAATGCTATGAATAACAAAGAAGCTAAATTCATTCAAGTATGGACATCACAATATGGCAACTAATTACATAACAATTAATTATGTAATAATATTGCGAACTTGTTCTCGTCCTGAATATGCATGAAATATTTGCCACTGGACGTTAAGCAACCAACAATCAATCAAATGTAATAATCATGTTATGATGAAATTATCACAATTTGAAACAGTAATCCTTCTTCTTTCTTTGGTACCTCATTTATAAAATTTAAAGAAAGATGAGTGGAATTACAACAATTTAAAGATGTCTGATTGGGGATGAAAAATCTTTGTATTATGCTACCTTAAGGTGATATGAACCTGACAAAATAATAATTAAAGTAACATAAAAAGGGTATGTACTCAAAGGGACAATATCCATTGTCAGAAAAATAAAATGAAATTGGCATGTACATGGACACCGTTTCCATGGCAACGACCTCTGAATATAACATATTTGTGTATATTCTGAGAAGAAGGATATAAGGGTAAAAATCAACAAAAAAGAGTAAATGTTTTTGTTGGAAATTAATTTATTGTTAGTATTAACATGTCAATGGCATCAGCATTTGGTAAATAACAAAAAAATATGAGATTACACAAACTTGTTTGAATAAGATATTCCAGAATTTCCAAATTTACTAAATTTTCACTGATTTTATAATAACCATGGCCTACATAAATGACATAAAATATAATTTGCAAGAATTAATCTTCTTTTTTTTTGTTATCATCTTTAAGCCTTTACAGTAAGCTAAATTATTACAGAAAAAAAAGTATGGGTACATAATTTGGAAAAAAAGTTACAATAAAGGAAAATTATAACTTTACCATCTCAAATTATGATGGTGCAGTAGACAGTACATAATAAAAGTATAAAATGATTTTACCTTTAAGACGTTGTTACTTTGCCCTTAAGACAAATTTTGTAAACATAAAATTTCAACTCAAGCCAAAAGATGGCGGGAATTTTTTGACTGGTTATATAGGGGAAATTTGGAGGGAAAATATTCCCGCACTTTTCACTATTTTATCTTTTAAAAATATTTCAAAAAGTTTATGTCCAAGTTATTGGCAATAAAATAATCTATTTCTATCTTTGTTCAAAACAATAATTTTAAATCTAAATAATCCACGTTTCCTTATGTTTGTATTAAAAAAAAATTCTGCTTTACTTGATGTATGATTTTTTTTTTTTTTTTTGCTATTTTCTAAAGACTTTAAGACAGAAAAAAAGTATATGTTAGGTAAGAAAGATCCAGGACCTTCCTTGGTATTTGCCTAAGATGCAGATAAAAAAAAAAAAAAAGCCCCCCCCCCACCCCACTCTAACTTTATCAATAAGGAATGAGACGGAGTATAACCCCCTTTTAAAAATATAACATTGGTTACCTTCCCTTTACACTGTTGGTCTGCAATCATTTTCGTTTATGTACATAATAAGTCGTGTACAGTAGATTTGCAAAGTTTAATGAAACATTTAATTACCCTACGTCAAGGTAATAATGAACATAAAAAAGTACCCTTATTACCCATATGATAGGATATAATTTTCTGCCTTTAAGGGGTCATTATTTCAGGACACAGCCCTTACTCAAATACAATTTCTTTTTTTCCATCTAAATGTTGGTAAATAGTGGACAAATCTATCATAAGTTTGGTTATCTTTCCTTTACACTTTTGGTCTGCAATCATATTCTTTTATGTACAGCATAAGCAGTGTACAGTAGCTTTGTAAAGTTTCATGAAACATCCAATTACCCACTTCAAGCAAATAATAAACATAAGCAATTATCCTTATCACCCATATGATAGAATATAATTTTCTGCCTTTAAGGGGTCATTATTTTACGAAACAGCTCTTACTCAAATACAATTTCTTTTTTTCATCTAAATGTTGATATATAGTAAAAAAAAAATCAACTACAAATAAAATCAAGCTAGTCTATTTTGTCAATAAAACTCTATCTAAATGTGTATTATAATTCATTCCTCCAAGTCATTCAGATAGGTTGATATTGCCTGAATTAATTTTTTTGACTTTGTAACACGAGCTTTGGATGTATGTCCACATATTTCAGTAACTATATTCTCTATTCCATGTTGTCTTGTCTCTTTTATGTGCCAGTTTAAGATGGCTTAGACCTAATCCACTGCTTGCAATTTCGTAGCCATACAGTTCGTTATAGTTTTGCTATTTGTTAGAGGTCTCAGTGTTGTAAGCAAACATTTTGTACAGTTTCTGTGTTGATACAACTGCATAACAGATTCATAAGTACCAGAGAATTTGGATTTCAATACAAGACTAGGAGATATTTTTCAAATAAGCGACGTAGAGCAACAACATCTTCCATTGAATCATGAGCACTATACAGTTCACCAAATAAAGTGTTGTAAATTTTTGGCTGTGAATATGATGGTCGATTTGGAATACACTCTTTGAAAAGAGGAAGTGTGTCAATGAATCCTTTCACTGATGACATATAGTAGACATTTTTTTTCAAGTGCAGTAATTAATATTGGAACATCAAAAATTTTGGAGTTATGCCCAACAAGTAGTGTTATTAATATCTTTTAGAAAGAGAATAAAAGCTTGTAAGGCATTATAAATTCCAATACTCTGAACTTCTTTCTCATCATGGTACATTTTCCCATTTTGAAACTTCAGACCAGTCACTTCAGAGGCTTGGGGTAATATTGGTCTAGCTGGTTTTATGAATCTGTTGAATTTTGTGTTTTGGCTGTTGACAGCAGACAACTGTATTATGTGATAATCTCTGCCTGAAATAAAAACAATATAATCTAGAGGTCCAAAGTTACCTGTTAGACAAATTAGTATAAGTTACCACCTTGTTCAAAATATTGTCATAAGTTAGTTCAGAAGCATCAAATGTCAATAACAGCAACCCAACTTAGATTGGAAGCTGACTTTCTATCCCTGATGCATCTTTAAGCAAGGTTGCTTGATCCTACCACATATAGTCTAGATGCTGATATATGAATTTGAACATTGAATAAAGCAAAAATGTGATGAATTTAAAATGTATGTCACAGTGATCTATGTTGATCAGTTACCCACCTCTGTTCTTTCACGCTCCTTCCACATTTTTTACAATAACTTCTGTTTTGAAAAGTTGGGATGAAATTAACTTTATCAGTAGAATACTTTTAATTTTCTAAAATTCAAACAATTGTAATCAAATTTTGCTGATGCAAAAAAAAAAGCCAAAAACAATGTTTTTGTAGATCTCAAATATATATGACATTGGTTTTACACTAGTAAGTCATTTTTGGGTCCTTTATAGCTTGCTGTCCAGTATGAGCAAAGGCTCCATGTTGAAGACTTAGATGGAGAGTTGTCTCATTGGCATTCATACCACATCTACTTATATCTATATAATAACATTACATGTATGTTTCATTATAACACATTATTTTGATTGGTTAACACTAATCTCGCATCATTCTAAAAGTAACCTTTATTTCAAAATCACATGTAACTTTCTGATGACACTGGCTTTCACAATAAAGTACACAGGTGAATAAAAGAAAAAAACTGGAAAGATATCTTCTTTTCATGATCCTTACAAAATAGTATGTTATTGTTAGTGAATGATTTTTAGTAATTTTATAGGCTTGTAAAAGCGTTTATCGTGCACACATTTTTAGAATGAAGCAAATCTGTGCTTCTCCAAAAAGAACTTCAGTCAATACTTTTACACCCAAGTAAATCTACAAAAAGAGGTATTCAATTCTTAAATATTTAAAGCCTTTTGTCATATTAAGTAATCCTTACCAAGTCCTGTTATTTCAACATCAAAGTATGTCATGCAACTGTCATTCAAGGTCTTTGGTTCCAAAGGAAGATATTCTGGAGTAATAACTGGTGCAGGAATAGACTGAATATCATCCGATATTGCTGCACCAAGAGAACATCCTGTTTGATAGGAGACACCTTCTCTGACTTCTGCAGATGCAAGCTTTTGGTGCCTAAATAAAATAAGATTTATTTCAATTATCAGGAAAATAGTTACCCAATCTTTTTTTTTACCATTTGGGTCTTTATGCTTTAAATTTTCAATATTACTAGTAGTAACCCGTGATTGTGCAGTGTTATTGCCGATTGATTGTGTTAATTTGAATGAATATTTTGAATGAATTGAAATGGATTGTTCTGAAAGAATTAAGTGTGTATTCTCCAGGGTGTTTTAATGATTGATTATACAATGTGCAATTTGAAATGTCTTGTCAATCCTGCTCTATCACCCTCTCAGCTATGTGTTATTTATATATTGTCAAACATTTAAAGAATTTTTAAGATAAGAAATATTGAAATTTTATTTATATGCATACAATTCTAAAGACATATGAAATCTGTTATTGTGTTTACAGATATGGTAATTTTTTATGTATGCTAGATGCAACATGCAGGACAACAATGTATGCCCTGCCACTCTCCTTTCCGGCCGGCAGTTAAAACAAATCATGGACTGCTAGTGAGCGTGGTTTGCCGTCTGTTTGGACAAGATTTGGCCCTGTTGAGGCTATATATAAACCAATTAAATCCGTGTACCCACCTTTAATATCCATTCTTTGTAACGCAGTCACCGATCTTCCTGAAAATTGGCTGAGATGTAGGCCCTAATATTCTAGTCAGAAAAATGATACCAACCGATATATTTTTTTCTTTCTGTGACGTATTAAATTTATATCAAGATCCATTTTGTTACAACTTGTGATCAATTTTATTTGGCAATCGCCAATGGCAGTCAGCAGGGTTAAAGAACATCAGTTGTTCGACCTGTTAGTCAAATGCGTTTTGTTTAAATATACTTTTTCACTCTTTTGGTCTTTTGGAAAATGTTGTTTGTGCTGTTTTTAGACCCTTCTACAACGAAATTTGTTTGACATGCACACGTATAAAAATTGCGGTTTTTATCCAACGCAGTCATAGGTTTGAACGTAGTTTTCAATTTAGACTCGTTTATATTTTTTTGTTTGGGCATGTATCATATTTTCCCTCCGGTTTATATGATCCGTTCATCCTATATATTGACCCTTAAAATTCAAGAGTTAATCTAAAAATGAGGGTACTTTCTCTAAAAATGAGGGTACTTTTTTTGGCCTTCCAAATACCGTTTCGATCCCTAACATCACTGAAGAGACATTTATTGTCGAAATCCGGATATGGTGTACTAAAGAAATATTGACACCGAATGTTCGTGGCACAACATCCTGTCCACAAGTTAACCCAATTTTTTTTTCTGTGACGTATTAAATTTATATCAAGATCCATTTTGTTACAACTTGTGATCAATTTTATTTGGCAATCGCCAATGGCAGTCAGCAGGGTTAAAGAACATCAGTTGTTCGACCTGTTAGTCAAATGCGTTTTGTTTAAATATACTTTTTCACTCTTTTGGTCTTTTGGAAAATGTGTTTGTGCTGTTTTTAGACCCTTCTACAACGAAATTTGTTTGACATGCACACGTATAAAAATTGCGGTTTTTATCCAACGCAGTCATAGGTTTGAACGTAGTTTTCAATTTAGACTCGTTTATATTTTTTTGTTTGGGCATGTATCATATTTTCCCTCCGGTTTATATGATCCGTTCATCCTATATATTGACCCTTAAAATTCAAGAGTTAATCTAAAAATGAGGGTACTTTCTCTAAAAATGAGGGTACTTTTTTTGGCCTTCCAAATACCGTTTCGATCCCGAACATCACTGAAGAGACATTTATTGTCGAAATCCGGATATGGTGTACTAAAGAAATATTGACACCGAATGTTTGTGGCACAACATCCTGTCCACAAGTTAACCCAATTTTTTTTCTTTCTGTGACGTATTAAATTTATATCAAGATCCATTTTGTTACAACTTGTGATCAATTTTATTTGGCAATCGCCAATGGCAGTCAGCAGGGTTAAAGAACATCAGTTGTTCGACCTGTTAGTCGCATGCGTTTTGTTTAAATATACTTTTTCACTCTTTTGGTCTTTTGGAAAATGTTGTTTGTGCTGTTTTTAGACCCTTCTACAACGAAATTTGTTTGACATGCACACGTATAAAAATTGCGGTTTTTATCCAACGCAGTCATAGATTTGAACGTAGTTTTCAATTTAGACTCGTTTATATAATATTGGTTGGTTACCATGGAGACGGGGGATAAAGTTGTTATTTAAAAAAACCAAAAACAAACCAATATTTGATGTTGTTTTGTGAATTTATGCGGCTACATCTATTAAAGAGAAACACTAAAGAAATTAATTTCAGTCGGTTTTACTTATGATAAAAAAGTTATTGGTATTTTATCTAGAAACGTGTGAAATTAATTTCTAAAAATTATGCCTGTACATTATTTTTTCCCTAAACGAGTTATCTCCCTTTACCATATTTAGAACTCTTCAGAACAGAGTTTAAAAAAAAGTTTTCAGTAATAAAGTTAACGGTACCAATTGCCTTGCACCAGAAGCGCATTTCGACAATACATTTCTCTTCAGTGATGCTTGCGGCCACAATATTTGAAATCCAAAGCGTATATAAAAGATGAAGAGCTATAATCCAAAAGGTCCAAAAAGTATAGCCAAATCCGTGAAAGGAATCAGAGCTTTGCATGAGGGAGATACATTCCTTAATTTATAATAATTTCTAATATTTTGTAACAGCAAATTTTAATAACACAAAAAATCCGTATTTTCATGCCAGTACCGAAGTACTGGCTACTGGCCTGGTGATACCCTCGGGGACTAATAGTCCACCAGCAGAGGCATAAAATATGGCAAAAAGCTGTCTGCTGCCAAAATCCTTTCCTGAATTTCATTTAAAATCTCCTTGCAGCTTTAAATTTGTAAGTCTCAAAGACATTCCTAGAAATAAATTGACACTGCTATTCTCAGATTTGGGTTGTTTGCTGAGCGAATTTGAATCCTCTCATTGTATTTCTATTACTAACATTGTAATGTAAAAACCATTTTTCTTGAACTTAAAAGTCGTGATTATAATAGACAGCGCTCAGTAATGTGTATGTATCCGTCCTGCTTAGCAGTGCACAGTGATTTAAGAAAACAAGAACGCCGTTTGACAGAACAAAACGTCCAACAGATTTTTCTAACTACAGACATTGAACTTCCAATTGGCACAGGTTAGTATAGACTATAGCTATTATTATATAGCTTACAAGTTGCATTCATCATTTGTAATTCTCTTCTTTTTACCCTTCAAAAATAAGGATAAAATCAAAAGTCAATTTTTATTCAGTGGCGCAACCCCTGGATCCGCCAAGATATTGTAATACACTTAATTGTAATTAAGAGTTATTCAACACAAAATTAAAACGTTGCCAGAATCCCACTTTATTTAGAAAGGATTAATTTTTTTTTGTGGATAATACACTATCCAAAACATGATTAAGATTTATTCAACCCCCCAAAATAATGCTGTCTCACTTTATTTTAAGACAATTGCAACACATATACTTTAAAGAATACACTTCCCAAAACTTGATCACAAAGTTATTAAACACAAAATCAATTAAAATTGTGCACGAACATGTAGGGTGATTAAGTGAAAGGAGGCGAACATGAGTGGATGCAAACATGAATGTGCGCGATCAGACCGGGATTCCTCTACTACACTAAAAATCATTGTAGCAGGTCCCCAGCTAGCTTTTATGCTAGGTTAATGTATGATGTATGAAATTTAAAAAAAAAACCAATTAAACATTAAAAAGAAATGGCATTTTGTCTGTTGATGTGGATTTGAATTGAAAAAAATTTATTGACCAGTATTTAATATTATCGAAAATATAAAAAACAAAAAGGCAGATCACCAAATCGAACAGTACACTTAAAGCAACTGGAAGATACATTAACCTCATTTTATTTGGAAATGAGAAGTAAGGAAACATTATAAAAAGACAAATATGCAATCATACAGACGAGGTTTAAACAGACATATTCAGAAATGTAGGGACATAAACTTTTGTGATTAATTGGTTTTGATGTATTTCAATTGTTTAGACGTATAGCTTACAACGGTATATTGCTGACTCATCTTCATGTTCCACTAAATATTTGTCCATAAGATTGACTAATAGTTATCAAAGGTACCAGGATTATAATTTAGAACGCCAGACGCACGTTTCGTCTACATAAGACTTATCAGTGACGCTCATATCAAAATATTATAAAGCCAAACAAGTACAAAGTTGAAGAGCATTGAGGATCCAAAATTCCAAAAAGTTGTGCCAAATACGGCTAAGGTTATCTATGTCTGGGATAAGAAAATCCTTAGTTTTTCGAAATATTCAAAGTTTTGTAAACAGGAAATTTATGAAAATGACCACATTATTGATAATGACTAACATTCTGAGTGAAAGAGGGTCTTCAGAAATACGTTTACTCGCGTAGTGGTATTAACCATATGTGGATTCTTAAAAATTCCAAAGAACTTCTAGACCATTTTAAATCTCGTCATTTTCTGAAATTAGATCCATCAAAACTTTTTATTTTTTCAACCCTGTATACCACCATTCCCCATGTAAAATTGAAAAATCGCCTTAAAGAAATAATCCACAATGCCTTTCAACATAAAAATGCATACTCTATAAATTTAGTACTTTGGAATTTCATAAGGCATAGTTCGTTAAAAGTGACAAACAAAAAGGTAAAACATGTTACACAGAAGAACAAGTGGTCATTATTCTGGAGTTTCTTATCGGCAACATATTTGTTGAGTTTGGAGGTAGACTTTTCCAACAAATTGTCGGCATTCCTATGGGAACACACTTTGCGCCTCTTCTTATCTTCATATGAATCGGAGTTCCTCCAGACACTTGTCACAAACAAGAGGATCAAAGAAGCCAGATTATTTAATTTCACTTTCAGTTATATTGACGATGTTCTTTCCATAAACAATCCGAAGTTTTCTGATTGGGTTCAATTTATATATCCCCAGAACTAGAAATTGAAGAAAAGCTAAAGACACGGCTTCCTCCACCTCACTTATAGACCTGTATCTCAAATTTGACTTACACAGTCATATCAGTACCAGAATCGATGGCAAACGAGACGATTTTAATTTTGAAATTATAAATTTCCTCCACCTTAGTAGCAATATACCAACTTCACCTACATATGGGATATATGTTACCCAATTTATTCGATATTCAAGAGCTTGCAGCTCCTACTAAGACTTTGTAAAACGTTATCAGTGTCGTTGATGAACCAGGGGTGTGTCTAAGAACGTCTCGTCCTTTTTCTTAAAAAGTTCATCAGATGGTACCACTTCACAAATAATACATGACGGTCTTGATGTATATATTCGACGTACTGATGTTGTTTATCATCTTATCAACGTCTTTTATTGTTCTTTCATTTGTCTTTGTTCTATTTGTAATATTACTTTATTGTTTTTGGTGATATCCGTTTAACGTGGCTCGGTACTTATACATCCCGTCAAACTGTTTGTATTGTCAAAACTTTAAGGAATTGTGGTCCTCAATGCTCTTCAACTTCGTACCTTATTTCGCCTTTCTAACTATTATTAGATTCAAGCGTAACTGGTGTATTCTTTTTGTAGACGAAACGCGCGTCTGGCACGTATACTAAATTTAGACCTGGTATCTATGATGAATTTATTTCATTTATTGGTTGTGTGTTTTGTATATAGATTTCTGTATTTCTTTGGTTCTTATAACGTGACTCTGTACTATGAAAAGTCCAGTCAGTATGATATGTTCTATTTTATGTTATTATGATAATATTTCTATTATGAATTACAAAATACGTTGAACCACAAACGTCAAAATCATTCGATCGCGTAGTGGAATTAACTATTTGTGGATTCTTGTAAATTCTATATAACTTTCGGAGTATTTTAAATCTCGGTCTATTTCTGACATTTATTCTTACACACTTTAGATTTTTTTAACCCTGTATGCTAACATTGCCTGTTTGAAATTTTTAAATTGCTTGTTTGTGGGCAAGGATCAGATAAAGTGTAAACAGTAACGCCCGAACATTTTTCATGGTTATTTTTTTTTTTATTTCTTTGTGTAAATAAGAGTCAGAAATCAATAAATTGTGGTGTATATTGTGTATATATGTAATAAATAACTTCAATCAAAAGCAATTTTCAGTTCATCTTTAAATGGTGTTTTATGCTGAAATGTCAACGTTTTTTGTTTGTCATTTTGTGGGCCCTTCAGAAAATGGAAAATCATATTCCCTTTGTCTGTTTTCACATTATTTAGCTTTAGAAATATTGAGATAAAGTGTCAAGGTCTAATAAAACCTGCGTAACAGACATACACCAAATATAGTTGACCTAATGCATAAAGTACTGAAAAATAGACCAAAACTCAAAAACGTAACTTTGACCACTGAACCATGAAAATGAGGTCAAGGTCAGATGACACCTGTCTGCTAGACATTTACACCTTACAATCATTCCATACACCAAATATAGTAGACCTATTGCATATAGTATAAGAAAAACAGACCAACACACAAAAAAATAATTATAACCACTGAACCATGAAAACGAGGTCAAGGTCAGATGACACCTGCAAGTTGGACATGTACAAATTACAGTCCTTCCATAAACCGAATATACTAGACCTTATGCTTATAGTATCAAAGATATGGACTTGAACACCAAAACTTAACCTTGTTCACTGATCCATGAATTGAGGTAGAGATCAAGTGAAAACTGTCTGATTGGCATGAGGACCTTGCAAGGTATGCACGTACCAAATATAGTTATCCAATTACTTATAATAAGAGATAATTTAACATTTTAAAAAATCTTCAATTTCTTTTCAAGTGGTCACTGAACCATGAAAATGAGGTCAAGGACATTGGACATGTGACTGACGGAAAGTTCGTAACATGAGGCATTTATATACAAAGTATGAAGCATCCAGGTCTTCTACCTTCTAAATATAAAGCTTTTAAGAAGTTAGCTAATGCCGCCGCCGGATCACTATCCCTATGTCGAGCTTCCTGCAAAAAAAGTTGCAGGCTCGACAAAAACCAAAAACTTTCATTTATGTTGAAAAAATTCAATTAATTTTTAAGTTAAGTTTTCTGAAATTCGTGCTTATGATGTTATATTACTTTTTGATTAGGATCCATTGGAGATTTTTGGAACTGTTGTTCATGGGGCACCAGAGGTGGAAATTGTGTCAACAACAGAGGAGGACGCATACATGAGCATTACATTCGAGTGGACCAGTTACAAAAAAGGTACTTTTCACACTTTATACTTCTTTTTTCATGTGGTAAAGGCCCCAAGGGTGACTGGGGTTTAGAAATATGGTCACTTGGTCTTCTCCCGACCGGCAGTAAAACGCTTGCCGAAGGGGGGCGTCCGTTTGGCTGTGCGGGATGTATCAAGTTTGCAGTCGGGTCCGGTCAGAAGGTGGAAGTTAAATCCGATGCCTCGTGTAAAGAGAGTGCGCTCTTTGCACGTTAAGAACCCTTGCAACAACTCTTTGAGGGGACCGTAGGTGGCCTGTTGCAAGGCAAAATTTCTGTCTCCATCCAGTATTCCCTCATTTTCCAGTGGCAGTCCAAATTTCCCCGACCATCATCCTGTATTATAACAACCTACCTATTGTATTTATTGTTAACTTGTTCTCGTCCTGAATATGCATGAAATATTTGCCACTGGACGTTAAGCACCCAACAATCAATCAATCAATTATTGTACTTTGTAGGGCTAACGACTGAACTCCATGTGCGGAGCACAAGTACCGATCGAGATCAAAAGTGAAAAGGGAAAAACAAAATCATTGTCTTTGCCAACACAGAAAAGGGAAAAACAAAATCATTGTCTTTGCCAACACAGACAACATACAGGACTGTGACAACACAGGTTGGATTTTCTTTGGTCCAACCTTCAGCAGCTCCTAAGACTGTCGAAGGTACACCAAGAAGAAACAACCTGTAGACACAGTCCTCACAGACGCAAATTAGTATGATTCCTGGAAAACAGGCTAGGGTGTTGTCCCCAATAATAAAAATCCCAAAAACAAATGTATTTTTTGTAGAATTATATATAAATCTGCTGCTGACAAGTCTTTAGAACTTGGCTAGGCATTGAAAGAAGAAAGGAAGAACAAAAGATTTAATGTGAACCAAAAAGAATATCTTACTGAAAAGTAAAAAAAAAGGTCTAAAAACTGGAAGAAAGGAAAATCTTTTTTGGTATCAGAGGAAATGCTGACTGAGAGAACAGAAGATGGAAATATAAGATTTTCTAATATTGAAATTCTTTCGGTACAGCAAATTACACGTTTCTTTTCTAGAATGGGCAGGAAGAACAAATCGTTTGATGATTCCGTTGGTGCATCAAGGAAAGAAACTATAACAACTATCAGAAGAAATTTATGTAAACAAGAGTGCACACACTGAAATGTCTCGCCTTCTTTACTTATCATTGATATTATGTTGATAGTCCTAAGTATAAAGCTTTATTACAACTGTCACATAAACTTTATATTAACCAAGATAACTAAACAAAGATCAATGAACCATGAAAACTGGGTCAAGGTCAGATGAACCATGCCAGGCTGACATGTACAGCTAACAATGCTTCCATAATAGTTGACCTAATACTTATAGTTTAATAAAAATAGACCAAAACACAAAAACTTGACACAGAGCAATAAACTATGAAAATGAGGTCAAGGTCAAATAAAAACTGCGCGACTAATATATAGATAATAAAATATTTCCATACACTTAATATAGTTGACCTTTGGCGTATAGTATTTGATAAAAAGACCAAAACTGAAAAAAATTACTTTGACCATTGCACCATGAAAATGAGGTCAAGGTCAGATGACATCTGTCCGCTAGACATGTTCACCTTACAATCATTCCATACAACAAATATAGTAAAAACAGCGAATGGTGGGGTCTTTGTCAACACTGTCACATTTCTGTAATGGTGTCTTCTGTGTCATCCGAAAGTATGTGAATCAATCCTTCTTCTAGAATAATATCTGGCAATTTTATATTTCCAATAAAAAACAACTATGTAGGACTTTTTTAATAACTTCTTCTGTATCTGATGTCTTTAATGGAGGAACTCTCTGTATTACCGAGAAATGTGTCCTTGTGTGTGAACTGGCTTTTGACGACCTGAACACAGAAGCTATCTGCTGATCCACTTGTACTTTGCCTGTTGCCAATGATATTTCTTTGCTTGTCCTATATTATTACTAAATATTATCATAGTAAAATTGAATAGATACAATTAAAGCAGTTAGCGATTATCTTGACGCAATTGTAAACTAGACATCGGGATTTCGTGTTTTTAAGCCTCTAGATTTCGGGATCAGGGTCCCTCCTAACTTCTGTTTGATTTGAAAAAAAAAAAATTATTCCTTGTTTTTTCTTATTTAAGAAACAAGGTTAATATTAAATAAAAATTATAATAGTTTTAAAAGTACATTTGTGGTTTTAAGAAGTATGTTTGGATAGAATTTGAGTTAGATTTTATATAAATGATAATTGTACGGTTTTAAAATATTTGCTAGTGAAGTACATGTTTGTATAACTTCTTGAAAAATATGTGTTCTAAGAAGTATGTTTCTGGATGGTAAAGATTGTTTTCATTTATCAGTTGGTAGTAAAAGTGAATATACATTGTACATCGTATGAAACAATGATTTAAATTGATTTAACTACTATTCTGGACAATGAAAAATAACTCAAATTTACAAAGAATACTGAAAATTTATTTAGTTTTGGGCCCTTTTGACTTTAATGTAGACCAATTTGAAAACAGGACCAAAAATTTTGAATCTACATACAGTAAGATTTGGCATATCAAAGAACTCTAATTATTCAATTTTTGATGAAATCAAATAAAGTTTAATTTTGGACCCCGATTTTGGCCAATAATAAAACCAGGGCGCAGCTTTATACGACCGCAGATGTTGAACCCTGAACGGTTGGGACAAGTATGGACACAACATTTAAGCTGGATTCAGCTCTAAATTTGGATTGTGATTAAATAGTTGACACAGCATAGGTTTCTGACACAGAATGAATGTGGTCTAATGAACTTTAAAAAAAATTTGCTTTGAGCAATTTACTATGCTGTTGAATATAAATCCTCTCAAACAAAAGTTTGAAGAAATTTTCTTTTTATTTATGAAATCTGAAATGAGAAAAATTGATCTCAAAATCAAATTTCTAATGGAGTTTGAAACAATAACTGCTTATTAAACTAGAAATAAAAAGTAATTTTAGATGGTAATATTGCTATTGTCATTTTTAATTGGTTAAAAACCATACAGATGGGTAATAGAATTTTAAAGATACCTTTGATTGAAAATACTAGATCTGCATTATGTCCATTGAGAGCATATAGAAATATGTGTAAATTAATTCCTGCCGCCGGTGATAGTCCAGCCTTTTTATTTCCTAGTAAACACAAGTTAGTTCCTGTGACTTATACATATCTTCAGCGGTGTATTAAGGAGTTTATTAGTAAGATAGGCAGGAATCCAAGACTATTTTCTACCCATAGTTTCCGCCGAGGGGGTGCGACCTTTGCCTTTGAATCCAAGGTGCCTGCAGAGTTAATACAAGTTCATGGTAATGGCAAGTGATGCCTATAAATTATATCTTCAATTTTCTTTATCCGAAAAAGTCTCTGTTGCTAAGGCCATGATTACATGTATCCCTTAATTGCAGTAATGAAGAAGAGGGTGTTAATCTTATGTGACTCTATTGGGAAATATCTGGATGGGATGAAAGACACGGTTGTACAGAGTTTTAGCGGAGCTAATTAAGGTTACATTAAGTATGTTATTGATAAGGAGTATTATATGTATCTTCATGAGTTGGATAGCTGTTATTTTACATTTTGGTGCCAATGATGTAAAGAGACATACTCTTGAGATTATTTTATGTAAATTTAGAAATTTTATCTATAGTGTCAGAAATAAAAACACAGACATAAACATATTGATATCTTCTATTTTACCGCGACCAGTTGATTTTGTTCAGTTAGGAAATAAGGTTGTTCAGAATAATAAAGCCTTAATTGGTATTTGCTTAGATTGCCATCTTTAGTAACAAATATATTAGCAGGTGATGAAGAAAAGGAACAATACGAACTTCAAGTAAGCAAATATCAGACTGATGATAGCATACCTTTGCTGCCAGATGATTGTAAAATAGATGATGAGAGACGTCCCGGAAGTAGATGATAAAATAATATCGGGAACGTATACGGAAAAACAACCGGAATAGTTATTGCGGAACACGACCATTAAGGTAATCATGTGTGCACCAACTGGTTAAGCCGCTCACAACATAAACGGCAATACCAAGAACTTTCTGCATCCCTGCAAATTCAGGTTTTAAATAAAAGGAAAAAATACAATGAAAGTTTTACTGATAGATGAAATTCCAATGGTAGGTTGTCATATGTTTAATTTCATAAATTGTAGATTGCAAGAAATCAGGGGTACTTATAACTAGACATCCATTTGGTAGCATCAGAATAATAGCAATTGGTGATGTTTCATTTAAAGCCAGTCATGGCCAATTGGATATTCATGGTAAACCCAAATGATTATGGCATTATTGCTTCAAAATTATGGACAGCTATTTTCAAACTTTATGAGCTAACAATCATCATGCGCGAAAGATGATGCTGAGTTTGCACACAGCTGTTGAACCGATTGCGTGAAGGTTTAGCAACACAGGATAAAAATTTGTTGAAAACTAGGATAGTTCCTGACTTTTGTCCACATTTATTCACAACAAGAAAGGAGGTAGATGGTTACAATGAAATAGTTTTCAGTAGACTAGATGGTAATACTAAAACTGACATCATTAACAGTATTGATAGTATAACGGGGGACTTAGACGAGAGTCAGCACGGGAATGCATTAAAAAGAATTCCTACTGATCCATCCAAAACAATGGGATTGGTGTATGTTTTAAAACTTTACCTGCTGATACATGTATCAATATTAGTGCGCAAGATGGCCTCACTCATGGTGCATCATGTATTATAAAACATATAGATTATAGAGTAGATAGTCCTGATTGAGTTCGTATTATATGGGTGTTGTTTGGTGATAAAAATATTGGCAAGCAGCAACGGAAGCACTATAGGCACCTGTTAAAACCAGGCATATAAACAGAATGTACTCCTATATTTGAGATTTCAAGGACATTTTGTGTAGCCAACAATTAGGCATACAAATTTCTAAGGAGACAGTTTCCGATAAGACTGTCAGCAGCTAAACCATTCACAAATCACAGGGTTCAACTCTTGCAGTCCACTTTGGCAGCAGACGAAATCGGCACATGCATTTGGTCGGTATATGCAGAGCAAAAAATATGTCTGGGTTAAATATTTTTGCACTTAATGAAGAAAAATAAGCTGTTAGTCCAGAAGTCATACTCGAAATGGAAAGAATGAGAGAAGATGCTCAATTACTAGTAAGTCTTTGTCAGAATATTATAACCAATAGTATATCCAAATTTACTATTGTCTTCCATAATACCAGACATGCTTGCAAGGAAGTGATGATGATTAAACCTACATTATTTCAGGTTTCAATATGATTAGAAATGATAGCACAAGTCAAAATGGTCGTCCCTTTTACGGATGTGCCACATATACAAAATCCCTATGTTCTGACAATGTATATAAAGATCATAGAAACTAATGATACATTACCACGTGTTCCCGAAGCATCAGTTTCGCCAAAGTTGGGTCAAAACAGATTGAAAGAAAAAGAAGAAAGAGAGTCACACTCACTCTGCCCTCTTTCCACCCAACACCTTAACGAAAAACAACAGAAGCAGCAACGAAAATAGAAGAGGTAATGCCAGAAAGCGCAGAAGAACGCTTCCACCAACGCCCTGCTTCATTTCAACTTTGGTGTCCACCCACCGATTTCTTCCACCAAACTGATGATTTAAGTGATCCTTATTATGGACAAGGCCTAAAATCTGATGTTACAGAAACTGATCAGTGACAAGTATGTTGGAATGAATGGTCTTGAGGCAACCGTCCTGGCTCCACACTTCGAAGAAAAAGCCAACACATGGCATTATTTAAAACGAAGGAAAAAAGTTTCAACATGCATATCCAACATCAGCTCAAATACACCACACAGGAAAAGGCCATTGGGTCTTGTCATGCAAGTCAGTTGACAGTCAATCGGTATACCTTATTGACAGCATACGAAGTTCACTCGAGGCCTTGTCGCCATCCTTGCACATTCAACTTGCAGCAGTGTACGGTCACACGGATAACCTACCTCAATATCAACATGCCATTTATTCAGCAGCAAAGAAACAGTGTTTACTGTGTATTGCATCCTTGGTGGAGTTTTGTGAAAAGGGACACCAATGTGTCCTTTCTGCCAACTTAGATCTAAGTCAAATTCGCTCTCGCTTGTTTGGCTGTTTTGGGAAAGGCGATATTACATCTTTTCCGCAAATTGCACATAAACTTCGGTCTAATGTAAGATGCAAAGATATACAAATGAGACTGTACTGCATTTGTAACATGCCAGAGGTATTCAGTGACATGATAAAGTGCGACCGATGTGAATTATGGTTCCACAAGAAGTGTTTTAGTCTCGATCATACGATGGACAGCAGTTGGTTCTGTGTTGGTTGCAGCAATTAAACTTAGTATAGACACTGATCCGTGTTCAATTATAGAATATGTTACATTTTATTTGCAATTTACTGCAATTTCATTCACAGTTGATACGCTTAAAAAATGTTTCATTGTTATTATTGATTGAGATATATTTTATTAGATTTTCTTCGGCATGTAGATGTACAATTATATACTTAGTTTTAAAGATCGAAACAAAAGGTCTCAACTTTAATTTGTATAGAAGAAAATATTTGAAACAATTAATGCCACACATCTCTTTAAAGGGCTAATTTGATGTTAATTTATTCATAATTTGTTGTATAGCATTGTTTTGTAAATACATTCTATCATTTAAATGTTACATAGATGTTTTCTAATTGTGGGTGTGTGTAAAAACATGATTTTCTGGTACATGTGTAGGTAGTATTAAATTAGATATAAATCTGGAATATTCAGTGCAAAACATACGCAACTTCTCTTCTCAAACTTGAAATTTTCTGTACATAAATTTGGTATTGTAACTGCGGTGTTTGATACCTTACTGTGATAGTTGGTAACTAACAGCGGTAACTTAAAACCTATTTGTACTAACATGATCGAACTTTTCATTAGTAGTACACGTGATGTTCTGTAAATTTACATTTAATATAAATCAAAAGTATGAAATTTATATAAATCTGGCATTATTTTCATGTTACACGTTTAAGCGTACACAGAAGAAAAAAAGTTTGGTTTATGAAGTTAAAGTAAAGAAAAAGACAACTAAAGAACAAATTAACTTTATTGTAACACTTGGAAATCCTGTCATAAAAAATAGCAAAAATTTCAATAAATCATTGATTGTACACATGTATTGCATTATTTCTCGATTTGATTAACGTATATTTTCCCAATCCCATGACTAACAACCTCGTTTTTATTAGTAGAGTTAATTGTGTCACGTACATGCTACCTAACCCGTGACATATAGAGTGGTGGCTGGCGGTGCGATATAGCTTCGTTTATTAAACTTGCGAGTTATTTCGTGAGATCGAACTATACAGCCTGATGAATAAAATTTAGTGAACTGTACTGTTATAAATTTTCAAGCGATTTTGAATTTTTACTGTTTTAGATTCAAAACTTTTAGAAGTAGAATTGTTAGTTTACGTGAACATGATTTTCTCAAGTTAATTTGAAAAAAAACCGAATCGGTTTTGAAGAAAAGATAGAAAGAAATTATATTGTTAAACGTGCATGAATTACGAAAACACGGGAAAACAAAAGCCAGCAAGGGTTACAAACGATAAAGATACATTTCAGAAATGGAGATATGTGAACCACAAAGACGAGTATTATGCTGATGAAGAAATCAATCAACCTACGGCAAATATCCTGGAAAGAAGGAATGAGGGTCATGAAGAAAATACCGATAAAGAGAAAACCGGCAACTTAAAGATTTCACAGCAAGGTCGGACAACGCTATTTATAGACGCGAAATATCAACACCTATATACGGGACTGTCATGACAGCACTAGAGGAATTAGGCAACAGTTCAAGAGCGGCATGAGGTCTCCAAACAATTACAGAAGAATCTGGATGTATAGTACTGAGAGGCACAAGACAAGAACACCTTTAGAAGCAGAGGGTCAACAATTATTACATGAGAGATGTGTAAGTAGATGTAATGAAGATATCCGGACTAGGCCATTAATGAATACACACAGTCACATGGACGAAAAATGATTGATTGATTGTTGGTTACTTATGTTTTGCAGATGGCTTCAAATATCCTGAATGCTAAAGCACCGATTTCAAAGAGGGGAGATGCCTATAAGTGTGTAAGGTGCCAGACTAGCAAAGCAGAAATAAACTCCTACTATGTGGTCAATCACTTAAGGAAACAACATTTGCTAGCCACACAGTGATCATATTGGTGCACCCTGTGTGACTACAGGTGTAACACACAAGAGGAATTAGCCAAGCACGTTGACACGTCTCCAGTGCATAAGAAAATAGTTTGTATACAGAAGACGTCAGGAATTACCATCAATCCTGACAGTTTCTGCGGACACTCTGATATGCCGTACTTATATCGAATGATGATATTGTTGCATTCAGCAAAGAGAAAAGCGAAGAACACTACAGAAAGAAAAGAAAGGATTTCCTTATCAACGTTTGTGAACTCACATGTTTTTGCTAGTTTTCTTAGTTCTGTTACGAATTCGTCAAGTGATTGTCCTTCTTTTTGTTTATGTGTACGGAATTTATATACCTCCATTTGAGTATTTTTCTTCGGTTCAAAGTACGTAGTTAGCACTTGCTTTGTGGCAGTATACGAAGCTTCAGTTTCCCCCTTTTCTGCATCATAAATGTCATACACACTCTCCCCAGCGTAGTGAAGGAGTAGGGCACGTTTGCGTTCTTCATTTTCGATTTTAAGGCCAACAAACAAATTTTCCAGTCGTGATACCCATCTTTCCAATCTGGGACCTGCGTTTGATTTGTCACTGGCAAAATCAAAGGTTGGATATGGTGGGAGTGATCCTGCCATGGTTTTTGCTTAGGTTCTTTGTTTTACCTCGTCGCCATTGTGATATTCTGGTAGTTTATAGTTTAGGCGTTCAGACAAAGACAATCGACTTGCACATGGATTTAATAGGGAAGTAGCATAATCATAGTATTATACAAAACAGATACGGAACAGATATGTAGTACAACTACATATGTCTGTGTCCTAAGAAAGATAACTCAATTCTTACAATGATAAAGTAGGATATTACATGTATATTTCTGAATTATTGAATAAGATCCAACTTTTTTTTTTTTTAAATCCAAAGATGATTAAATCTTTGTTAAAAAATCAAAATGTCAAAGTGGTTTGGCATTTGTGACTTTATGTCCTGTGACTCTCTGTCCATTGGCCATTTGGTCCGCAAAGTCTTTTCTTCTGATTTCCCTAAGGGTGACTGGGGTATAGAAATATGGTCACTTGGTCTTCTCCCGACCGGCAGTAAAACGCTTGCCGAAGTGGGGCGTCCGTTTGGCGGTGCGGGATGTATCAAGTTCGCAGTCACGTCCGGTCAGAAGGGGGACGTGACATCCGATGCCTCGTGTACAGAGAGTGCCACGCTCTTTGCACGTTAAGAACCCTTGCAACAACTCTTTTGAGGTGGAGGCTGATTAATAGGCTCAACAGGTTGATCAGGTTGCTGATGCTCTGGCGCAGCACGCCTTCTATTTCCACGTCTACCTCTGTAGACAACTTCTTTAGTGACTGGTTCCTCTTCAGGTACCAGTCTTGTATTACAACTCCATTTCCGGTGTATCTCAAAACATGGAGGGACACAAAATAGTGCATTTTTTCTGTTTGATTATAGGTTTATGCTGAATTGAAACTAATATAGATTTTAAAAGAAATATTGCATCTTTTCGGGTTATCAATTCAGGAAACTGGATATCATGTTTACTGGAAGTGGTGCGGCCTAGTAAAAATAGCTAATAGAAAGTAAAAAAAAAATGTTTTGACTTTAAGCTTGCGTAACGTTTTATTCTTCTTTATACTAGACACCATTCAAAAGTATTAATAGATATGAAGCTCAACAGTTCGAGTCAAATTGAGATTTTGATGGTATTACATACATGATTTTCAATTAAAAAGAACATAGAGCGATTTTTTCCTTAATGAAATCTTCTTCTTATGATGAAAATTTAAGTTACACAGTTTTATTGAAAATTAGAGCATAGTTGACGAGAAAGCTACAGACAATAGTAATTTCTCTTATTCGTCTATTCCTACGTTCAAAATGTTTATTGTCCTTCTTTCTCTCAAGTTTGCCTCAACCAACCGTTATGAAACTTATACAGCATGCTGATTTTTTTTTTGTTAACTTGTGGACAGGATGTTGTGCCACAAACATTCGGTGTCAATATTTCTTTAGTACACCATATCCGGATTTCGACAATAAATGTCTCTTCAGTGATGTTAGGGATCGAAACGGTATTTGGAAGGCCATATAAAAAGTACCCTCATTTTTAGATTAACTCTTGATTTTTAAGAGTCAATATATAGGATGAACAGATCATATAAACCGGAGAGAAAATATGATACATGCCAAAACAAAAAATATAAACGAGTCTAAATTGAAAACTACGTTCAAACCTATGATTGCGTTGGATAAAAACCGCAATTTTTATACGTGTGCATGTCAAACAAATTTCGTTGTAGAAGGGTCTAAAAACAGCACAAACAACATTTTCCAAAAGATCAAAAGAGTGAAAAAGTATATTTAAACAACGCATTTGACTAACAGGTCGAACAACTGATGTTCTTTAACCCTGCTGACTGCTATATATATATATATATATACGTCTGAGAAGTGTACAAAACAACACCGAATTAAAAGCAAATCAATAATAAAAATATTTCGGATAACCGATATCCTTCATCAGTATGATGTCAAAGTATCTTTTAACGAGATGTGAGTAGTTGACGTAAAAGAAAATTTTGAAATTTATACAAATTAAAAAAACCCGAACATCTTGTAAAATTTATGACTGCAGATTGCGAGGATAGTTTTCAAAACTGAAAGCACTGCGCGATTAAATTACATCTTTTCATTGATACCCAACGGTATCAATGAAGATAACCAACAGTATCAATGAAAAGATGTAATTTAATCGCGCAGTCCTTTCACTTTTCAATATATAGCAGATGTGGTGTAATTGCCTTGACACACTTCTTCACAAGAGACCAAATGACACAAAAAATAACAACTATAGCTTACATGTACCTCACAGCCTACAACAAAGAGCATACCACATAGCTATAAAAGGCCCCAAAAGATTTATGTTAAACAATCCAAACAAGAAAATTAAAAAACTAATTGATGTACAAAATTTTTTTTATAAATTATTTCATCCTTTCATTTTGCAAAAAAACAAAGAAATTGTTCCAGACCAATATTTATGATTTATAATTTAAACCTCCAACCCCCATACAACCAAAGGAATTTTTTTTTTTGGATGTAGGGGGTATATAAGAATTTCTCTGTCTTGTCTGTCCATATTTTTTGTAAGAACAACTCCTTTATGTATGTGTAATGAGACGACTCTTCACAAGAAACCAAATGACATAGACATCAACAATTATAGGTTGCCATACGGTCTTCATCAATGAACAAAAATTAAACGGCATTGTCGGCTATATGTTGGCTTACTTTAAGAAAATCTTTCTTTGAAACTGCTGTGCCAATTTCAGCCAAACTTAAGCTGAATGAGTTTCAGAGTATCTAGTATAAATTTTATATTTTATTTCCTTGTACGTCAAGAAACAAATGCTAGGGCTAAAACAGAACATAGGGGAAAAAAGCATTTTTGTTTGTCTCGCCTGCGAATTTTGTCGAGACTTTAAGGCGAGACTTAGGGATAGTGATCCGGCGGCGGCGTTAACTCTTGACTTAAAAGCTAAATATTTCAGAAGGAAGACGGTCTACTTGGATACTTCATACTTTGTATATAGATGCCTTACGTTACGAACTGTCCATCTATCATATGACCAGTGGCCTTGACCTCATTTTCATGGTTCAGTGACCACTTGAAAAAAAAGTTCAAATATTTTGCAATGTTAATTTCTCACTTATTATAAGTATAAATAGGTAACAATAAGTAACTATATTTGGTATGTACATACCTTGCAAGGTACTCGTGTCTGTCAGGTAGTTTTCACATGACCTTGACCTCATTCCATGGATCAGTGAACAAAGTTAAGTTTACATGGTTAGGTCCATATCACAGAAACTATACGCAATAGGTCTTCTATATTTGGTGTGTTGAATGAGTGTAAGGTGTACATGTCCAACTGGCAGGGTGTCATCTGACCTTGACCTCATTTTCATGGTTCAGTGGTCAAAGTAAAATTTTGGTGTTTTGGTCTATTTCGCAGATACTATTAGCATTCAGTCAATTATATTTGGTGTATGGAATGATTGTAAGGTGTACATGTCCAACTGACAGGTGTCATCTGACCTTGACCTCGTTTTCATGGTTCAGTGGTCAAAATTATTTTTTTCTGTTTTGGCCTATTTCTCAGATACTATTAGCATCCAGTCAATTATATTTGGTGTATGAAATGTTTGTAAGGTGTACATGGCTGTCTAGCAATAATCATCTGACCTTGACCTTATTTTTATGGTTCATTGGTCAATGTTCAATAACCAATGATTTGATCTTTTTATCAGATACTAGTACTATAGCGATAGTAGAACTATAGTTGGTGTAGGGAGTAATTGTAAGCTGTGTGTGTCTGTTTAGTAGTGTAAGTTGAATTTGACCTAATTTTCATGGTTCATTGGTCAAAGTTATTTTTTATGAGGTTATTTCTGAGATACTTTTAGCAATAGGTAAACTCGATTTGTTGTATGGGATGAGTGTATGAACTACATTTAAAAAATGTTCAAAATTCTCTGGGGCCATCTCATCCCCAGACCCCCGGCCGTAGATCGACGAGCAAGCTCGTCGCTGCGAACAGCTTCGCCGTCCGCAATACATCACCTCCTACTTTTCTTATAATTAACCTGTTAATTCTTCGGGCAAATTGGAAATGAAGCTGTCCGGTACCCCAACACAGCTGTTAAGAAGAAGAAGGGACCGGGAAAGAAAGCAAATGAACAAAGGTCTGTCTTTGCTTGACAAGATGGCCAAATTTGCCAATGCAAATGAAGAAGATACATCCTATTTTGTCATGTTCAAGAAGGGACAGAGAGTTCATTTTGTGGATTTAAAGAGTACGTAGAAAAGTTTAAAAACAATGAAGCCCTGAATTAATTTAGTGAGGCAATGATAGAAACAAGAGAGGAGCCTTTGCTGAGGAAAATAAACATAGCTGCTGCCAAAAAAAAGCTGTCAAACCCTCTCCCTCAAAAGGAAATGGAAATATGTCTTTCCTTCCTGGATTAAATGTACAGTTTTACCAAAAAGAGGTTTTAAAAGCAACAAAACCCACTGGATAAGAAAAATCAATTGCAATTAACAAAGACACAATTGTTAATTTAAAGTCAATATTTTTTGTAAGACAGAAGAAAAAACCCTAATGACAGATGCAAAGAGATTGTAAAATACAACATTGAAAATGAAATGTCCACTAAAAAGGGAAAGGGGAAGGACTAAATAAATTTAATTTTCTAGGGAGTAGCTACTTTTTCAATTCTCCAACACAAAATGATTTAAGGTGGTACCCAACACTTTCACTTAAATTAATTTGCCTCGTTTAATTTTCATAAAATTTTGACAGAGTATTTTCTTTGACCCTTTGACAAAAATATAAATATTTGAAAAAAATTGAACCAACCATTTTATTAGAAAAATTACGCTTGTTACATAGCAGTTTGACAAACACTAATTTTGATCATATTGAGAATCTCAATATTCCCTTAACAACACAATGTAATTAAAATGTTTTGCTTAATTAACAGTTATCTCCCTGTTTTATAAGGTACCACCTAAAATCATATCCAGGTTAAATTATATACAGAATTGTAATATGAGGAAGGCTCTACCTTAAATGCCAGCTTTATACTAGGACAATGTCCTATATATTGATTGGTTGTTGGTTGTTTAACGTTCAGTATTTTTTTAGGTGATAATAAGGCCGTATTTGCCAATTTGTTATAATAAACCTTAATACTAGTGTTAAATTTTGACTAAATAATTTTAAATGATAGCGCTGAAGGGCTTCGGTAAAAAAAATCTGACTCGAATAAAAAAAACATTTGTATTTCTGATCATCTTCAGTTTTTGAGTTCTACATCAATATCATGTACTATTTAATTTGAAGCTGCAAACATAGGTTGTTAACCGATTCCAGAGATCCAAGATGGAGATCTAAGCTTATGGTAATTATTACATTGTACATATATTAATGTATGATACAATGTATGTATATTATTTTATAATCCTGATGATAAAGATAAAAACATTTCTGCTGGTCAGATTTTTGATGTATTGTCTATATTTCTTTCATTTATATTTATTTTTTCTCTCAAATACATGTTGTATATACTAAAAATTATGTATAACAATATAAAATGTGATTTGCATCAATGATGCACAGAATAATTAAATCATTTCTGTGATAAATTATGATTTATAGTTTGATGAGCTGAAAGTAAACATGGCCATAAATCATTCTCAGGATGGTTATTCAGTTGTCAAACTGCTTCTTTATAATCAGTTTGCAATTGTAGTTAATTATTTTGAATGAGTTAATTTACATCATGTACTGCTGCTGGACAGATAGATGCTGGATCATCATAGTACTACGGTATGGGAAAATAAAAATCTGTTGTTACACATCTGCTGGTCAGTTGGAGTCTTCAATAGAATCAAGGTATATTATGTATATATATAGTACTTTCCAATACTATCTCAAGAAAGTTCTCAAACATGTGTTTTGATGATTCTTTAAATTTATATGCAGTCTCCAATTACAAATTTAAAGTATGATACACTTGATGTGTCACCTTCAGAAATTTTAGCAGACACTCAGCATTGTTATGCAAATTCAGTGGTTGTTCTGTGAAACCATGTTGTAACATATATTGTTTCAAATAATATATCAATAAATCTAATACAGAACTCGTGATCATCTAAATACAAAGACATCACCAAAAATATTCATTTTAATCAAATTTCATCACCAATTAATTACAATATTTATGAGAATAACACTGTTGCTTAGCCATTAACGTACATAATATACTTATAAATATTTATATGTGATACTTTTAATGTTCATTGATGTCAATTGTTCTGCAGTGCATTTGATTCAATTCCTTCACCAAGAGTTATTAAACTGGAAAAGAAATTACAGGAAAAAATAAAGCGGCTACAGGAGAAATTGCAAATTGAAAGATTTGGCATTTTCAGATTTCCCAAAGAGGACTCACTGATTTTGTTTTATACTCGATTTGTATCCATGTCAATGTTCACTTAATTTTTTAATTCCATTTAACCTGCTGTTAATTCCATGACATGCTACTATTATAAATCATACCAGCATTAGTGGGTATTTTTTACAATTTCAGTTCACCACAGAGAGACAAAATACAAGAACTAGAGGCATTTGTTAAAAGCAGAGATCAGAAATACAGATTGCAGGAAAAAATTGAAATAGAAAGATTTGGGATCAACAGATTTTCAACTGATAATTCCATGATTTTGTTCTACACAGGGTTTGTGTGTCTGTCAACGTTTTCTGTATTTTTCAATTTTATAAAACCAGTCGCAAACTCAATGACCAGCTATTACTACAAATCAAGCGATAATGCCAAACAAAATATATTAGCAGGTAGACAGAGAAACATGCTATTAATGAGGGGCTATTTACGTTTTTGTGTAGACTCAAATGTGGTTAAATGGAACAGGATTTAGTTGTAAGGTTTGATTGCCATGTTTCAACTGGTAGTCGCAAGATGATAACTTGGGCAAACTTTTTACATTTTGTTTTAGGAAGCTTCAACATATGGCCTAGTAAACAACACATAGATGATAAAATGCCTGATAGATTACGAACCCGCCCAGCCAAACGGACGCCCAACTTTGGTAAGTGTTTTACTGCTGGTCGGAAGAAGACCAAGTGACCATACTTCTATTCCCTAGTCAAAACAGTCGAAACATAATATTATCGTTAATATGCCAGCAGTGTTCAAACAGTCTACTCTAAGTGTCTCAGTAAAATAGATAGTTATGAGGTGTATAAACAAAATCCAATTATTTAACTGCACAAACATGGTAGGACGTCCATATGTTCAGAGCAATAGATAAAATATTCATTTTACAATAAAATTCGTTGAAAATGATTTCATTATAACGTATCCGTTTTGTTTTCATAAACCCCAAGGGTGACTGGGGTATACTGCTTGACTTACAATTTCTAACAGTGCACCACTAAAGCATTTGGTATTGTTTCTGTTTTACGCCATGATACTTCTGTGCTAGGTGTACCGTTAGACAAGTTGGAAATGGAAAATGGATCTGTTTCAACAAGTATCAGTAGTGTTGTAGGAAGTGGTACTAACGTTCCTGCATCTGGCTTATTGACACTGTGGTCAGTTGAAACAATCGACTCTGATGATGATCGTTGCATGAATAATGTTGTAGTTGGTATCACAGTTTTACAGGCTAAAGTTTATATGGCTTGTGTGTCGAAGACAATATGTCATCTGGTCCAAAATTTTGTTGATCTGGCTCATTGATATCTATTAGGTCCGGTATACTGTTAGTCAGATTAAGAACGACACTGATATTCCAATCATTCTGTCTTAACATTTGGAGAATGAGATACAGAAAACACTTAACTTTTTTTCAATTGTAGATGTGGACTCTAGTATGTCTGGTGTCTTTGGTAGACATTTCTTTTGTTTCTTTACTTAGCTGACTACAAATAATAGACGGTTGTGTCTGGGTTGTTCCACACGTTTTATTAAGTTTATTGGCGTCAGATGGTATTTCTGCTGATGTGGTGTTTAGTGTTGGCTGTTCTTTCATTGGCTGTGAATAGTAGGATAGGAGGAATTCCTGAGTGTTGTTGAAGAGTAAAACATCGTCTGTTTGAATAAAAACAGAGGTTTGATTGGAACTTTTTACTTGGTTTGGAATTATATCTGTTTTAAGTCAAAACTATTTATAAAGTATTAAAAATTAAATGCATAAAATCTGAACTGTACTTTTATGAATATCACCATTTAAGTTCATGTGACACTACACTAAAATGTTTTCTCTTACATATATATTTAATGACACTTACACACATTATAAATGGTTTATTTAGATAGGACAAATATATTCAAGTTTAACTTTTTATATATTTTGAAGGGATACTGTTTATAAAGTAAAACCTGTCTTACTTGTACAAGGGTATGGTGAAATGTTCCTCTTTTGAAGTAAACCTTGTTGTCTGATTGCTTTTGTGTTAGGAAGTCCAAACCTTCTGTCTGGGGGGGATGCATCTGACTTTAGGGTATTGGCTTGACGAACACAAGGTGTTCCTCTCTGTGAGTTCTTTAACATGGCACTCCATTGGGGTATTTGGTCTGGTGTAAGTTGGTTGGTTACTATTTGGCATCACATACTGGTTAGGGGTCCACATACCCTGCTGATTCCAAAACATTTTTTTTACAGATACTTATTGACGCCATAACGATAAGTGAAGGGCAGTTTTGCTATTTTTCTCAACAAAACCGTTTCTGATGTCCGATTTTATGTGTAGAGAGAAACATATCGGACCAAAAGTAAAAAATACTTACATTTCGATAACCTCTTCCCTCCTTCTTTTGGCACGAATATTTGTGTTGTTAATAAATATCCCAGAAGGAAACACTGCCATTAACATTGTGTGTGGGATGTTTAAGTACTCATCCTGTACTTCTGTTATATTGCTGCAATTCAAAAACAAGACCTATATTAATTTATATGAAATGGTATGTGATAAACATTGCCTTTTATATCTCCTTTTTCAAACTATTACATTTATTTTACTCCCATCGAGCTATATCACGTCTATCTTAAACTTGATCTAAAAAACCATTATAGTTTCATAAACTTTACGTAGGAGTTTTATTGTCATTGCGGACGGCTCTTTCATGATACTTGGAAATGCCATTTGTGTATTAAGATAAAGTAAATATTTAACATTTTGCCTATATTATTGGTAGTCTTCATCTTCAAAGAATGCCCAACTTTTTAATGTTTCTCTTACAAATATTAGTTACCTTGAAGAAAACATTAAGGACAAATACTTTTAACCTGTGTACAAATGTAAATGATATTAAGAAGTTTAAAACCTTCCATTAATAGATATACACAAAATATTGTATGCAAAATTTTAAACAGTAGGTCTTTGGTTTTTCTTATTATATTTTAAATTATTTTTTTCATTTTACGGATATATTTTTTCTAGTGTTTCCGAAAAATTGTTTAAAAAAAACTTCCGCTTAACTCGAAAACTTCCTCCGCATTCATTAAATTAAACACTAATATTTTACGACAATGCGAAAGAAATGGTAACTACCTTGAAAATGAGCACAAAATGAAATGTACCAGGGGAATTTCAGTTTGGAAACTTGGAAATATTCCTGTAAAAACAAATAATTAATTTATCAAATTGTAAGCACAATTGTTTTGTACTAGATGCAAGCTTCAAACTAAAATTATCAAAAAAATTTAGCTACAATTGAAATTAAAACCAATCAAACGCTCAAGCATCTCAAAAATTCTTCAAAGGGTCTACACAAATGTGCAAGTTGGTTACTATGTTATTCGAATTATAACATGTTTGGTTAACATATAATTTAAAATGTTATTTTCTGTGGATAATACTCTAAAATAGTCGGTTTATATTGCGACTTAAGTAAAGACATACTAACTTTTAATACATACACTTGTAATGCCAACTTTCTCCAATGAAATTCGGACCCCGTTGGATATGGATGCCACTTGGTTCATTGTATAAATTGTGTGGTTGAAAAATTGTCCTTTCAAACCCACCACAGTTTGGTTGAGGGGACCACTCATTTACATTATCTAAAATAAGGAATTCGTGATGCAGTTTGTTACTATTTCATGGATATTAAAACTAGTTTATCAAACAAATAGGTACAAACAATGTAAAAGAGATGTGTAATTTAGATAAATTCTTTTTTGGATATTTTAATTTGAACACCGAAATGCTAAAATAATGTATATGTATTACTACAACACCTTCCGCTATGCTGTCATATAGTTTGTGTTATATTTGTAATTATGTATTCTAATATGACGTGCTTCTTTCGCTTTGTAAACAACACCGTGTGAAAATTCTCGATATATCTATACTTAGCGCAGACTCGGAAATATTCAAAATAATTGATGTTACAATATACCTCCCACGTCAATCCACATGTATTTGAAAAAAATTATACTAGATAATCTGAAACTCTGAAACTCATTTAGCCTAAGTTTGGTTGAAATTGATACAGCAGTTTCAAAGGAGAAGTTTTTTAAAGTAAGTCAACATGATGAACAAATTGTGAAAAAAGTCTTTAAAGGGCAATAACTCCTTAAGAGGTCAATTGACAATTTTGGTCAAATTCACTTATTTGCAGATCTTACTTTGCTTAACATTTTTGCTATTAACAGTTTATCTGTATCTATAATAATATTCAAGATAGTGACCAAAAACTGCAAAATTTCCTTAAAATTACCAATTAAGTGGCAGCAACCCAACAATGGGTTGTTTGATTCATCTGAAAATTTCAGGGCCGATTGATATAGACCTAATGAACATTTTTACCCCTTGTCAGATTTGCTCTTAATGCTTTGGTTTTTGAGATAAAAGCCAAAAACTACATTTGACCCCTATGTTCTATTTTAAGTAACGGCGGCCATGTTTTTTTGACGGATCAAAAATTGAAGCACACACTTTATGCAGGATAATCTAAGGAACAATCATGCTAAGTTTCATCCAAATCCGTTCCGTAGTTTCAGAGGAGAAGATTTTTTAAAGTTAGCAAATATGATGAACAAATTGTGAAAAATTGTCATTAAAGGACAATAACCCCTCAAGGGGTCAATTGACAATTTTGGTCATTTAACTTATTTGTAGAACTTACTTTGCTGATCATTTTTGCTGTTTTCAGTTTATCTTTATCTATAATAATATTCAAGATAATGACCAAAAACTGCAAAATTTCCTTAAAATTACCAATTAAGTGGCAGCAACCCAACAATGGTTTGTTTCATTCATCTGAAAATTTCAGGGCTGATAGATCTTGAGCTAATGAACATTTTACCCCATGTCAGATTTGCTCTTAATGCTTTGGCTTTTGAGATATAAGCCAAAAACTGCATTTGACCCCTATGTTCTATTTTAAGTAACGGCGGCCATGTTTTTTGACGGATCAAAAATCGAAGCACACACTTCGTGCAGGATAATCTAAGGAACAATCATATAAAGTTTCATCCAAATCCATTCAGTAGTTTCAGAGGAGAAGATGTTTGAAAAATAGTTAACGACGACAGACGACGACGACGGATGCCAAGTGATAAGAAAAGCTCACTTTTAGGCCAGGTGAGCTAAAAAAGGGGGAAACAAATCAAAGTGCTGGTAACTATCGCTGCCGTAAAACTGAAGGGGAAATAAGGGTGTTCGATTTTAGTAATCCTTGGAATTTTTAGTCCTTATTTATGAAATCGGATATTGAGTTAAATGAGTGGCTCCGAGAAGAGAACTTTCTGTTACCTTCCTATGATTGTTCAAAATGTGTCAAAGTATGTAGGATAGGGGTAAGGAAAGACAAACTAGGAAGTCAAACTTTCCGATGCACGGCAAATAAAAATCACGAATATTCCATTTATACAAATTCATGTTTTGCCGGATGCTATGCTGACATAAGGGATGCATTTCAATTTATAAGAAGTTATTTACAGAAGAACACTTTACGTCTGTGCTCCATAAGTTCTCGAATTGCTTATAAAAGTACCGCCGTCTACTGGGCCCAGGATGTAAGAGAAGTTTTTGTGCAGTTCGTGTGGGACAATATGTTTTCTTCAAAGTTCTCAGGGGAGATGGAATTAGACGAGTACCTGTTCGGAAGAAAATGCAAATACGATAAGGGGAAAGACAGTGGGACAACAGTTTGGGTGTATGGGATAATAAGAGAAATCTTGAAACAGAATAGTGCTATACCCGGTGGACAAGAGGTCGAGGGAGGTGTTGCTACCCTTGATTAAAAGACATGTAGAAGTCGGTAGCACCATCTTTTCGGATGGTTGGGCGGCTTACCTGACCCTGAACCAGGAAGGATACAGGCATTTTGCTGTTTCACATGCCTCATTATCAAACAGGTATGTCATTTTAACATTCTCCTTTTGTAATATTTGAATATAAATGTCCTACTAAAAGTTGATATACATAAAAAAGAAGATGTGGTATAAGTGACAACTCTCTCTCTAAGTAACAAACAATAAAGGTGGAAGAACAACTATAAAAAGGTTGGGACACACATTATACAACTGCTACACCTGTTAGACGGACTGTAATGAATAGTATTTGACTGTGGCAACGCCATTTACCACGGCATCAGTCCTTAGATAATTGTTGATATCATTTACTGTTTTTGCACAACCCATAAAAGTGATGGGACAGACATAATTTAACTGCAACAACGAAATTAGGTTAATGTGACAGACTTTTTCAGTCTTCCACAGATTAAAACAGTCGTATAATGACTGATAATGGTATTGACAGTTGTTTTATGTCCAGTAGTGTTACGGCGTCCAACACTAGCTAGATATGTTTTAGCGTATAGTGATTGCATTTGGACACGTTTCAGGGTGTTCATTTACATTAAAAAAAAGAAGGAGTCGACTATATATATTTTAATCCCAGACTCCCTTATATATGTAAAAAGTAAAAACACAAAAATACCGAACTCCGAGGAAAATTCAAAAAGGAAAATCCAAAATCAAAAGTCCAAACACATCAAACGAATGGATAACAACTGTCATATTCCTGACTTGGTACAGGCATTTTCTAATGTAGAAAATGGTGGATTGAACCTGGTTTTATAGCTAGCTAAACCTCTCACTTGTATGACCCTTTTTGTGTGATTAATAACAAAACAATACCTTGGTATGAATACAGTGATATTTTCTTTGTCCAATGTAAAACTCCTCCTGTGGCTCTGTAATTGGTGTCAATATACCATGAGAAGTATCATCTATACAACTTTACTTATTTCGGGTCATCTCCATCTCTAGTTTTTTCCAATCTTGTACTGCTGGTCAATAGATGAGTGGGGAAATCCGCATCGGTATTCACATTATGTCAACAATTCTCCCAACCGCTGACACACATATCCCAAATGTCAATGATAAGAGTGTATAAGTTGGGTATTGCCGTAACCAGATCAGTGTCAGTAATACACGATTTTCAAATGTCATCCATGACTCCCCAACGTTATAGTTTTGTAATCTCCGTGACACTTATGTTATTAGTTCTTTGAAAGATTCCTCTGTCTGTCCCAGCAATATCCAGAATTCGTACGGTCTTTTGATTTTTTTTTTGTAATTATTTTATTTTGGATGATAAAACATGTAAAATTACATACTTCATTATTCGATACACATTTAAAAATAAAGTATATTATTTGATAAATCAATTAAGTCATATGGATATAATAAGATATAGATATAAATATGTCAAAAAGATTTTGTTAATTAATCAAATAAATTAAATAAAAGCTGCTTCTAACAAATGCCATTTCTGATCCATTTTTACTTTGTGTACAGGGGTTTAATCTAGGAATATTTTTTTCTATATTGATCCAATATTTTAAATGCGCATATCAAAATATTTAAAAAACCAAAATAATACAAAGTTGAAGAGCATTGAGGATCAAAAATTCAAGAAAGTTGAGCCAAATACGGCTAAGGTAATCTATGCCTTAAATTAGAAAATCCTAAGTTTTTCGAAAGATTCAAAGTTTTGTAAACAGGAAATTTATAAAAGTGACCAAATTATTGATAATCATGTCAACACGGAAGTGTTAACTACTGGGCTGGTGATACCTTCGTGGACGAAACGTCCACCAGCAGTGGCATCGACCCAGTGGTGAAAATAGTTATCAAAGGTACCAGGATTATAATTTAGTACGCCAGACGCGCGTTTCGTCTACATAAGACTCATCAGTGACGCTCATATCAAAATATTTAAAAAGCCAAACTAGTACAAAGTTTAAGGGCATTGAGGATAAAAAATCCAAAAAGTTGAGCCAAATACGGCTATTAAGGTAATCTATGCCTGGAATAAGACAATCTTAGTTTTTCAAAACACTCAAAGTTTTGTTAACAGGAAATTTATAAAAATGACCAAATTATTGATATTTAAATCTCTTTCCCATTTTTCACGGGAAGATAAAGATTGATTGTAGGTTGCTAAACGTTCAGTGGCAAATATTTCATGAATATTCAGGACGAGAACAACTTCACAATAAATACAATAGGTAGGTTGATACAACAGAGGCCATCTGGGATGATGACCTGGGAAATTTGGACTGCCACTGGAAAATGAGGGTATATTAAATAGACACAGAAATTTTGCCTTGCAACAGGCCACGTACGGACCCCTTAAAGGATTGTTGCAAGGTTCTCACCGTGCAAAGAGCGTGGCACTCTCTTTACACGAGGCATCGGATTCAACGTCCCCATTTTGACCAGACGTGACTGGGTTTTTAATGTTTGCATTAACTTGGTCCAGTTTCCTGTAAATCATGGAGGAAAACATAAATATCAATTTTATCCACCTTAGCTTCTCAAATTCCCAAGCCGCTTTTAAAATTTGTAATCCATACATTTTAAAGTGGTTCTGTTTTTTGAGTTTCATACATATAACTAATTGTGAAAGATTTTGGTATACAAGCAAACAACGGTCAAATATATATCCACTTCAAACAGGTTTTAATACACACTTGTATAGGTATCGATTATTTCTGAAAGCCTGGCTTGGGAGAAACAAGGCAGCGAGAAATTCAAAATTCACGTTTGCTATCTCATTTTGTTGTTTCAAACTGCTGGTAACTTGTCCAATCGGCGAGCTGTTGATTCAAATTCAAATTTTGCACACATGTGGTTTCACTATTGAGGATATCTCTTAGATATGAAATCATAAATATAGTGTTAAAGCAGATACTGTGCAATAGAGAATTAGTTGCGGTTGCACGATACTGTGCAATAGAGAATGTATTGCGGTTGCACAATACTGTGCTATTTAAGATTTTTTGCTATTGCGCAATACTGTGATTAAAAATTTTTCTTTTGCACAAGACTTTAAATAATAATTTTTCACCCCAATTTGGACCAACTTTAAAACTGGGCCCATAATCAAAATCATGTTTAGATATCCGGTTGGTAGAGATCGACGGCACCCGACCTACCCCGCGAAGATGACGGTAACAGATAGATAAGTATGGCAGGATTTACGACCATAAGCATTACTTGGTTCCGAAGGAGAAAGACAGTAGGGATCCAAGACATGTACGCCTTCATCTAATTGTCTGGCGGAAGAGGCCGCATTGCATATGCGCCTTAAAGAGGGAACAAGACGGAAGGGGGTTACTTGAGAACTCTACAGAAACAGTCGATGGCATTCCCTGCAGGTTTCATTGAAAGAGACACAATTGTATAATATATATTTTGGATAGGTTTCAATGTTATTTTAAATAAACACAAATGTTTGGATAGAAAGGTTATAAAATCGAATACCAATTATTTATATTTATAGGGATACCTTTTATCACATTGTATTATGGGAAGATTTTAAATTAGTATGTTTGTTTTGAGCTTAGGCTATTATGGAACAGTTTGCGGACAAACTTTTTGTAAACGGGGCATTGTAATGCCCGCGGGGGAGATTCAGGTGTAGGCGGGATATTCATATTTAACAATATTGTCATTGTCAAGTACAGAAATAATGAATGTAATCACTGGTGAAATGGCACTGGACCCACAATATCTTTTTTATGTTTTTAGTTATAAATAAAGGCAACAGTAGTATTCCGCTGTTAAAACTCATAAATCTAAAAACAAAATCGGGGTAACAAACTGAAACCGAGGGAAACGCTTAAAATATAAGAGGAAAAAACGACACAACACTAAAATGTAACACACACAGAAACGGACGAGCATCAAACAAAATCCCACGAGAAAAACAAATATAACTTCTAAACCAAATACATGAATTTGGGATGGACAAGTACCGGGACACGTCTTATCGCAATGTGAATTTACACTTAAAAATACGAGAAAACAAACGACACAACGTTAAAATGCAATACACAATGCAACGAACTATATTATAATAATGGCTATATTTCTGACTTGGTACAGGGCATTTTTAAAGGAAAAAGAGGTTGGTTGAAGCTGGTTTTGAGGCATGCCAAACCTCGCACTCTTCTGGCCATGTGAAATATAACATCAAAATGACAACACAACAGGACTACTCTATATATAAATTGGAGAACACAATTGACAAAGAATCACACGAACAACAGCCAACAAAAGGCAACAATTTCAAAATTTTAATACGCCAGAAGTGCATTTTGTCCACACAAGACCTACTAGTGACGCCCAGATATAAAAGCCGAGACAAGTACAAATTTGAACAGCATCGATGACCAAAAGATCAAAAAAAGTTGTGCATCAAACGGCAAGGGTTTTCTGTTAGTTACCAGAACATCCCTATTATTTTGAATAGTTTATACTTTTGTATAATACAGTAAATTTTATAAGATGACATATAAAATTCTATATAAACGTATTGAATTATTATAAAATGTGCTTCTTACCTTTACTTGATATCAAATATGTATGGGCAAATGTATTAAACGTTCATTTAAACCACAATCAATCATTAAATCAACTATATGTAATGGATGATTGTAAAGAATGTAAAACTACATCTTGCATTTGTTTATTAATAATTTTTCTACATTTTACTGTAAAGTTGACTATATTTTAGATAACTGTATTTGATGTTGCCTTAAATCGTTCAATTATTCAGATTATAGATGGTAAGCAACCTATAAAAAAATGAAGATCGCTGAAGATGTTCACCAGATACAGTATGCAGTCCTTGAGAAGCAATTGGAAAAACATACCCTGCAAATCAAACTGTTGGAAAAATTAATTTCAAAATATGAAAATGATGACTTTGGCTATTTTATCAGTTTTTGAACATTAAGTATAGATTATCCGACATAAATAAGTTGTTTTATTGAATACCAATATAATATTTTCCACATTAAGTATCATGAAATGTAGACCTCTGTGAGTCATAATATAAGTCATCTACATTCATATCCGTAGATATAGGATATTGTATTTAACACCCTGAAGTATCTACCTTTTTTTTTTTTTTTTTGAAGGTATATATATTTTATTGAAATCTTTACATTTGTTAGTTTAAAACATCGATTACCGGTACCTTATCCTGGCCTCGTTAACATTAGTAATGATATTTATATATAAAGGAGTTAGTGGTTGTTAGTAATATTCACCAATTATATATATATAATGTACCAGTATAAATACATGTAAGTTAGATGCTAACAAATATAAAGATGGTTCAACATAAATGTCTTATAAAACAAACAAAAAATAAACAGTTCTTTATAAATGACATTATTTAGTTTTGGATTTTAAGGAATCAAACAAAGATTATAAATCCATAGTAGTTTCATTTCTTTTTTCTCTTTCTCCTCTCTTCCCTCCCTTTTCTAAAGCAATAAATGTTTAAATGATTTTATTAAATTTTAACTTCTCCCTCACAAGAAAAAAAAATAAAAACATAAAATAAAAATAAATAGCTAAGATAAGCTTTAAAACACACTGAAAGTAATTAAGAAAAAGAAAAGCAAAAAAAAAAACTAACAAAAAACAAAAAACAAAACTGAAAGGGTGAAAATTTATGAATATATAAATAAATATCAGGATATAACAATGTAAAGAGGTAAATAGAAAAAAGAAACGAGAACCACTTGCATTCACTTTCACTTTCTCTCAGTCTCTCATACAATTCTTACTTACATACACACGTACATTACTTAATTGTGTACATAGTTATTGTTCACAATTACATCAAAGAATAACCAAAATCTAATCAAAAGATTTGCTCACAGATTAATATCATACTCTATGGTGGAAATATATATTGTAATGGGGTCCACAATTTTTCATATACATCAACATTATTATTTTTCTTTGCAATATAATATTCATATGACTGATATTGTTTTATTCTATTTTTAAAACCAAAAATATTAGGAGTAAGTTCCTTTAACTTACATTTATAAATATAATTTTTTGCTACTATAAATAAAAGATTCATGAATAAGCTTTCTGAATAGAAACCAAGGAATATCTGCTTTTTACTGATGGCAAAATCCCTGCTATACAATCTTATTTGCTGTAATAATGATGACCAAAATTGATACGTTATTGGACAATCATAGAAAAAATGTACAATAGTTTCGTCATCAAGTTTACAAAAAGTACATGAACTAAATCTTTCTTCTTTATCTTCTACAAAAAAGAGTTTGTAGGAATTATTTGATGCAGTATTTTGTATTGGAAGCTTTTTAAGTAGGTATCTTTGCAAGACTTCCTTAGTAGCATAAAGTATTTTTTGCCAATTTTCAATTTCTGAGTCTAACAACTGCTCCCATTTCTGAAATTTTTCAAGGGGAGGTTGAAATATATGATCGATAAGACTCTTGTACACAAATTTTGGTTTCTTATTATGAATAATCTGAGTACAAAAAGCATCAGAGATGTTGACATTTTCAATCTGTTGAGAATCACAATATTCTTTTATGTGATCTTTAATAAATTTTGGAATATTGGAGATTAGACTGTAATATTTCAGAAAACTATTTGTAAGAATCTTATGTCTAATCTTTTCAAATGTAAAGAATTCTTTGTTTTGACCATTTACAAGGTCTTTTATATACTGTACACCAAAGTCCTTCCATTGCATGTAAATAGTGTAATCTGAAAGTGGCACAAAATTTAAAATATCTAGCGATAATATATCATTTGTACAAGCCTTAGTATCAGGCTTTGCAGTGTGTAAGCAAAATAAAACATCTTTCCAAAAAGGATTCTTAACATAGCCATGCATTTCTAGTAGTTTTTCTTTTTGTAAAGAAAAGACTCTGTCACCACCAAATTTGGTTAGTTCAGACAATAATAAAGTCTGCCATGATCCCTCTAAATTCAAAAGAAGTCTTCTAACCCAGCTTATTTTTAGATATGTACTAAAAGATGACACATGCACCATGTTCAAACCTCCCTGCATAAAATCCCCAATTAGTGTATTGCGTTTTATATGTTCTAATTTCCCATTCCAAATAAAGTTATAAAAGAGAGTATTTAACTCTTTAATTTTAATCTGGGATAGATTTGGTAAAGCTGTTAGCAAATGAACTATCTTTGGTAATGCCAGAGTCCTTACAACAGTAATTTTACCAAGTAATGTAAGTTTTCTGTGTTCCCAAGCCTTAAGTATTGATGACATTTCCTTGATTTTCTTTGTGAAATTTATGTTTAACATAGCTTGTAAATCTAATGAAAAATTTATTCCTAAAAGTTTGAACTTTGACTTTGTCCATTGAAGATTATAGTTAGGACAAAGTATATGGTCTGAATATTTTTGGTTCCAATCCAAACAGCTTTGGTCTTGGATGCATTCATTTTTAGTCCAGAAACCCTGTGAAAAGAATCAAAACATTTTAAAGTCTCCTCTAAAGATTTTTCCTTTCCATCTAAAACAAGAAATGTGTCATCAGCATACTGGCTCAACAATAATTCTTTGTTGTGAATAAGAATACCATGGATGTTCGATGTAGATTTTAGTTTTAGCGCTAATAACTCAACACCTATAATAAATAAATATGGGGATAGGGGTCACCTTGTCTACTGCCTCGCTCAGGATTGAAGAAACTTGACAAATTACCATTATTTATTACACAGCTTTTAGCTTCTGAATAGAGAGTCTCAAACCATTTGCATATAGATGGTTCGAAATTAAAGCTTTTTAGAGCTTTTACAGTGTACTATAAAATCCCACTCAGCAGAATCAAATGCTTTCTCAAAATCAACAAGTCACAGTAAACCAATCATATTATGCTCTTCAAGATAGTGCATAAGATCATATAATAAGCGAATGTTTTCCCTAATGAACCTATCTTTAATAAACCGATTCTGAGTGTCACTTATAATAAATGGCAATACTGGTTTGAGTCTGTTAGCTATAGCTGCTGAAGCTATTTTAATGTCAGTATTCAGTAAACTGATGGGTCGCCAATTACTCATATACCTCCTATCGTTTCCATCTTTTGGAAGGCAAGTAATGACACTCTGATATTGAAAACTTGAAAAATTTCTATGCTCATACCCAAAATATAATGACCGATATACAAATGGACCGAGATCTCTCCAAATTTTTTTATAAAAATCAACTGTAAATCCATCAGAACCTAGACTCTTACCATTTGTCATATGTTTCAGTGCCAAAGCACATTCATCAAATGTCAAGTTACCCTCACACAGATCACTTTGTTCCTGTGTGAGTTCTTCTGCTTGAATACAGAGTTTTATAAAATTTCTGTTGTTCAAAAAGAATGCTTGACTGTTCAGAAATATGTTTACCTTGGTCATCAATCAATTCAGCCAGTCTTTTTAATGAAATTACTCTTCTCTAATTTGCAAAAGTATTCGGAGAATTTTTCTCCATTTTCATGCCAGTTTGCTCTTGATCTGAGGATTAAATCTTCAATCTTTTGTTCCTTTTTATTTTCTAGTTCTAGTTTCTTCCCATATAAAGTAGCTTGAACATTAGCATTTGGTGACATATTAATAATATTTTCTAATTGTTCAACCTCTTTTTCAAGCTTAGATGTATGTTCTCTATCCTCTCTATTTTTTCTAATACTATAAGAAATGGACAAAGTCCTGATCTTCATCTTCAGGATTTCAAAAAATAATTGATCATTACATGTAAGTTTAACATCGAGACAATTTTGAATGTCACCTGAAAGATAATACTCAGAAATAGTGTCTTTTATACATGTCTTAATTTTCTTCACATACTCAACATCTCTTACAAATTGTGAATTAAATTTCCAATACCCCTTTCCCCGCTTAGCAAGACTGGCAGAAAAAGTAAAGACAATGGCAGAATGTTCTGTCTTATAACCGGGTATAATCTTCGTGTTCTTCATAAGAGAAAATATGTTCTCAGTGAATAAGAAATAGTCTAGTCGACTTTGTTTAATAGGAGAGTAAATTTCAAGTAAATTTTCTGTCAGTAGGGTGACATGTTCGCCAAGGATCTAATAATTCTAATTTTTCCGATAATTTCTTCAATCTTTTCACGAGCTTTGGGATTTCTTTTATGTAAAATGTTATATGTATCTAGATTGCAGTCTTGGACAACATTCCAATCACCACATAATAAAATACTAGTATTAGCATACAATGCTATTTTATATAATATATCATCAAACAATAATGGTTCATCTGTATTATATCCATATAGACATACTAAAGTCAATCTCTGTTCAAATAAAGTGATATCAATAACAATATGGTCACCTTATTCATATATGAGATGTGGTTACCTCTGATAACCGTATGCAGATACTTGATTTGGGGACCTTTGGTGACCCTATGAAGATATTGGATTTGTTTTATATCTTGTCACCTTATGTAGATATTGGATCTGAGGACCGCTGATAACCTTATGTAGATATTAAATTTGGTTACCTCTGGTCACCTTATTCAAATATTGGATTTGGTTATATTTGGTCACCTTATGCAGATATTGAATTTGGGACCTCTGGTCACCTTATGCAGATATTAGATTTACGGAACTCTTGTCCCCTTATGCAGATATTGTATATGGAGACCTCTGGTCACCTTATGTAGATATTGGATTTGGGGACCTCTTGTCACCTTATGCAGATATGTGATTTGTGAACCTCTGGTCACTCTATGAAGAAATTGTAATTGTGAAATATCTGGTCATCTTATGCAGATATTGGATTTGAGGACATCTGGTCACCTAATGCAAATATTGGATTTTGAGACATGTGGTCACGATATGCAGATATTGGATTTGAAAATTGAAACAATCCACACTACATTTTATCGGAAAGCTCGGTAGAACAATTGACTTATAATTATTGACGTAAGATTTACTATTTTATTTGGCCTTACAATTCGACTTGGTCCTATGTTTTATTGTTGATATGTATAACATTGCTTTTCTCATTTATTTTTCAACGGTTTAACATGCTCTTTTTTATTGTAGCTAGGAAACATTAGAAATTATTGAATACAATTTTTTTTTATTAATTATATAAATTAAGCATTATAGTACCAACATATTAAAACATTTTAAAAAGAATATTTAAGTCAGTAAAATAAAATGCATTCTTGTAAAGTCTTTTCTTTGTTTAGATTAAATGATTCTTATGAAAACTAGGAGAATTAAAATGGTGTCATTATATAAAATATGTAGGCAAAGAAATGTGCTGTAATAATAAAATTATTGTCTTAATTTTTATTTGCAGAGAAATTATTGGCCATGATATAGGCGAACTAAATAAAACAAATGTTAACAAGGCAATGCATGGGAAAGTTTTTGAGGCCTCTTGGAAGACAATAGGGACAATGCTGCAAGGTAATTATTTATTAGACACTTCACACGTATTATCTTAACTAAAAACATATTTTATCATTTGCTTAAAAAAAATCCCTACTTGAGACAGCAAACAGACCTAGTCCAATGTAATAATTAGCCAATGTATCTGCTTCAAAAAATCTTTATTAGGAATAAGTATTTGTTATATTAAATTGTATACATTTGGTAACATCAATATCTTTGAAAAACATGTCAAGAGCAAACTGTATATGTCCTACTTTTAAAGCCTTTAGGCACCATTGTAACATATCAACATTTTGAGTGAATATCAAGAAAAAGCAGTTTCTCAAAATAAGTATAATATTTCACAATTTTTGTCATTGAAATGGTTTACGAATAGATCCTTTCTTTCTGTGGGTAGATTTGAAACTGCAATCATCATTATTTTAACGCCCCGGTTTTTATTTGTTGCACTATAATTTTTGCCTTTGTCTCAATAGCAGCTAACTTTTTGTATATATTGTACATGTACATGCAAGTCGTCAAAACATCAACCCAAAAATGTAAGATCTGTAAGTTTGTTTTCGTAATTTTTTTGTTCTTCTCATGCCGGAATTCTAACCCATGTTACTGAGATATTGTGACACCGAATCTGTACAATTTTTAAACACCAGAGAAGAGCAGATGATTTAAACACTTTTGTGTAATCCAGCATTATATAAGATGTTTTTGTGTCTTATGTCATAGTGCAGTTTGAGCACTCAAAAACATGTTCATTATGTCAACTGGTTGTGTTTGGTTGCTGTCTGCCATATTAAATGGATTTCCTTTTTTTTTGTTTTTTGCTTAAATTTGTCTATTAGCTTTCTCTTTTGAAATTAAAAGAAAACAGTTCACAAATTAGGTGTGCTGGGCTTATTTTAATTAACCTTCATCAGAAACATACAAACAAAAATTTGACAGCAAATGATGTAGATACCATTATCTTGGGACTTTACAAGCCCATGTATAACGATGTTTAAATTAAGGCTTTTGCTTATTGTTGAAGACTTCAGGTGACCTGTACTTGTTTACATCAGTGCCCTATTATGCAGGGCTAGTAGTTGTCTCAATTGCAATCATTCCATGTATCCTTGCTTTTGTATCATTTAAAGACTTCAATTCTTAAATCATTTAAGTTAACACATTTTAATTTCAAAACATTCAACAGATATTTCCGAATAACAAATTTTGTAAACAACAGATATAATTGGTAACTGGTAATTATTTTACAGTCAATATGTTTTTATATTTATCAAGAGGCATCATAATCATGTTCATTAAATTCTTTCCTTGTCAGACTGTTACTGATCTCAAAACCAGTGAAAATTGCAAGTAGCTTTTAGTTTCTAGTAGTACTATTTTGATAAGCTGTGTAATTTTTCGTCATTTCTTTTGATGTTCTGTCATAATCAGTCAGACTATTTCACCAAGATGTTTTCAAATTCTCCTAGTACTTCAAAGTGCTCTTTTTTCAATAATAATCTGAAATACACAAAATCAACAGGTTAGTAACTTCATAATGTACAAACTTTAACATGTCAGATTAATATGATTAAGAAAATGATGTGCAGCGCAGCCTTGTTATTTGACTGACCAGTTGGTGCATGTTTGGACACAATATTCAAGCTTGATAGACTGTCTGTATTTGGATTTTGATCAAAATTATGTTTGTGCTGCTTGTTCCCATATATGGTGCATGTTTTTATTTCCTCGTTGGACAGCACAAACTCAATGAGATTAAGGGCCAACTTTTCGGCTGTTTTTGCCCCAGCACGACATCTTAACAAATCAGTTCTTTTAATAGAGATGCCATATCTGGCATCCCCCACAAAAGCTAAATCTGAAAAATAAAGAACAAAATGCATGTACATGTATGTATGCACTTATATGAAACTAAAGACAAGCAACCTGTTGACATCCATAAAATTATAAAGACAACCACACAAATGTCTACTTGAAGTGTATCCCACACATCCAAAGTCCTAGCTGCTAAATAGAAAGTTGATTACAAACAGCAACCAAAATTACTTGTATCATATACAACTCATCAAAACAAATTAAGCTGCATAACAAATTTGAAATCATATAAACATCAAAGAGAGGCACTATATTGTTTATACAGAACTTTCCCCTTTTATTATTACATGCTTTGAAAAATTCAAAGTTCCGCTATTAAACAAGAAACTGAAATTGCTATAAACAATTAACCTATATGCCCCATCAGTATGGGTCACGCCACACATTTTTTAAACAGATACCCCAATGGTGATTGTGGCCAAGTTTGGTTTAATTTGGCCCAGTAGTTTCAGAGGAGAAGATTTTTGTAAAAGTTAACAACGCAGGACGACGGACGCAAAGTGATGGGAAAAGCTCACTTGGCCCTTTGGGCCAGGTGAGCTAAAAAGTAAATCTATAAATTTCCATCACAAGTATCTGTTAAGACTAAAATGCTACAAATTTTATTTTACAACCAAACATGTCAAGTAGTGAACTTTTTATCCAGAATTTGACACTCCAAAATAAAAAAAATAAATTTAAATATATAAAATTTGCCGACCTACCTACCCTATCTTTTTTAAAGTATGTAAACTGGAACCACACAGGCCCAATCCTAAATCAATTAAGCACTCATAATAATCTGTCAACAAATTGCAAATTTACCATAATAAAATGTAGTAACTTTAGCAGATAACGACTTTTTTTACAATATATTTAGAAAATTTTTCAAGTAGTTTACTAAATGTGACATTGTTATTACAATTCTTTCAGAATGTTATGAGTTTTAAGTATTTAACATTATGGACATTGATTAGAAAATAATGACGTCAAAGAATTTGCCTCTTAATTTAAGAATCTTAACAAGTGTCAGTGAGATGTAATGAGTAATTTACAGAAAAAACAAATTTCAGAGTCCTTATTGTGATAAGTAAAATCTGGGTGTGTTAAGGGGTATTAGAAATTTTATGTTTTGATATTCTTCTCTGTCTATTCATTATATTATATATTTTGTTGCAGAGGCCTGTACAAGAGTCATACGAATACTAAAAAATCAGAAATTGATGATGCAATATCCGATTTCCTTCGGCATGCCCCTCACCAACCAGGTGGATCCCGTTACAAGGTAATAATTATAATTTAAAATTAACAGAATTAGGTTAAGTCAAAACAGTCGTTATGTTTTGGAACCTCGTAATAGCATCAGAACCAATTACATTTGGGTAACCTCCGCATTCGTATGTCAATCTTTTTTAAATCATGTTTTATAATCATTTTTGTGTCTGTTCTCAAAATGGAAGGTTAATTGATTATGATTTTTGAGATCTTTTCTGTCTATAATCTTTTTTACATTCAACACCTAACAATTCAGATGATGCATTATGGGACACACATTTGCATTATTTTAAAATTGCAATAATTTCTTAATTGACGTCATTTACATTTTCAGAAATCCACTCAAACAGCAAATACTACTGTTCCTGATCCTGTAACAGTTCAAGCTGGGGAATATCAAGCGCAAACAGAATCTGACTGATCATACATACATACATACATTTATACTTCATCAAATTAATATGTTTTATAATACTTTTTATGCCCACCTTTGAAGTAAAGGGACATTATGTTTTCTGGTCTGTCTGTCCATTTGTTCGTTTATCCGCCTGTCTTTTCTGCTTTAGAATAAAGTTTTTGGTCAAGGTAGTTTTCGATGAAGTCCAATCAACTTGAAACTTAGTACATATGTTCCATCTTACTAATTTTAATGCCAAATTAAAGGTTTTATCCCAAATTCTGTATTTTTTTAACACGTTTTGTCTTAACATGAATTTGAAGACTTTGATAGATGATATGTTCGGGACGATAACAAGTTAACAATGTGTCAATCTTGTATTAGAGTCCATCCGTAAAGATGGTCGGCGGGAATTTGGACTGCCACTAGAAAATGATGATGTAGTGGATAGGGACATATGTTTTGCTTGGCAACGGGCCACCTATATACCCCTTAATGAGTTGTTGCAAGGGTTCGTAACATGATAAAAGCGTGACACTATCGTGTAAACTGAAACTGTCATGTAAACTGAAACTGTAAATCGGTCATTTGTTCAATATCATTTTCTTAGACGACTTACGATTGTATCAAATATAAACATGAACCAGACACAGATATGTTGAAAATTTAACATTTTTCAGTTAATTTAATCACTTTTTGGATACTTGTACTAGATGAAACCTAAATCGACCATATTTTATAGATAAAAAAAATCAAAGTTTTGTGAATAGGAAATTTATAAAAATGACCACACTATTGATATTCATGTCAACACCAAAGTGTTGACTACCGGGCTGGAAACGTCCACTAGCAGTGGCATCGACCCCCGGTGGTGTAAATAGTTATCAAAGGTACCATATGTCTGAAAAAATACGTTAGAAAAGTTTAAAAGTAAAATGAAAGTTATCTAATCGACAATTTACAAAAAATAATAGTATGATGATTTTTAAAATATCCCCCTATGTATTTGCAGATTATTAAAGACAACAGAAAAAATATCTGATAAACACATTCTGGATTTGTAGGTCACAACAATTGTGCATTTACCAACCAGCAAATGAAACCTATAGGACCGGGCATGGAATTTGATTTTCCAGACAATTGTTAATTTCTTGCGGATAGTATTTATCCAAACACCGACCCTCTGGTTACGCGCCATATAAAACGGTAGAGCTTTTAAGTTTGCAACAGATGGAACGAAGACGCAAACGAGAATATAACATTCTTCACAAAAGAGAAGATTGTATGTAGAACATGTTATCAAAGAGCTACAAACATTTAAAGTGATCGGTTCCTTGTATCGTCATCCTAGATGAGAAATGGTATCAATTGTAAAGCTGTGTGCAGCTCTTTCTAAAAGAAAGGCTAATTATCTACAGATATAGATTGTCACTTACAGCATTGTGTTAATAATGCATATCCATGTATATCTACATTTTCCGGAGAACCTGAGATCACCCCAAGATTTGTGGTGGGGTTCGTGTTGTTTATTCTTTGGTTTTCTATGTTGTGTCATGTGTGCTGTTGTTTGTTTGTTTTAGATTTATGAGTTTTGACTGTCCCTCTTTCATGTAAACTGAAAATCTAATAGAGTGTAACAAATAATTCAAATAAAACATGTGTCCCGGACCGACCATTTTACAGGCATGTTTCTTCCGGAAATAATATATTTGATTCTGAATTTTGAGAAAAACATTTTATCTGGCCAGGTAAGGAAGATAAAAAATCTTATCTTGAATAATTACCACAAATGATAATAAGGATAAACAAATGGTAGGTCCGTACTAGTTTAAATGTTTTACCGAAAATTTGAAAACTTTTTTTTATAATTGTATTTGATGTTACCTTTAATCGGTCATTTGATTAAGATAATTTTCTTTTATGTTCTAACATTTGTGTCAGATATAAACAAGATCAAACCACAGCTTCGTTCAAAATTTACATTTTTCAGTTAATTTAACCATTTTTAGGAAAATTGTATTAGATAAAACCGAAATCGACCACTTTTTATGAATAATTGTACAAAATGTGTTTTAAACCTGCCATCGGTATATTAATAATTTTTCACATTATACTGTAAATTTGACAACTTTTATAATAATTGTATTTCATGTTACCTTAAATCGGTCATTTGAACAAGATAATTTTCTTATACGTATTGACAATTGTATTATAAGTAAAATTAAACCAACTACGTTTATTGAAAATTTGCAACATTTTTCAACAAATTTTACCATTCTTTGGATAATTCAATCAGAATTTGTGGACGCTGACGAAACAGAATGTAGGATCACTATGTCTCGCTTTTTTGTATTCACTCAAAGGCTCAACAAAAATATTTTTTAAATGTATTTTAGTAAATAGTTTTTTATATTTGTTTTGGAGCAAAAGCAGTGGGAAAAAACGATCTTTCCCATACAGGAAAGTTAGATATGGAAAAATAGTAGTGAATGGTCTCCCCCTTGATGTTCTCCCCTAACACCTATGTCAGATTATGGGGAGAAAAAAAATCAAAATGATTTTACAAATAAAGGAAATTTAGATAGAAATGCAAGTACAATTAGACATTTTAACTTTTATATCCATCCTGCATCACCGTCAATGGATTCCCTATCTTATGTAGTTGCTCGGGTAAGACTGTTGATTGCAGATACAGATCTCTAACGACAGTTCCATTTAATATACCAAGCTCAACAACTAGATTGTAAGTATTTATTTTCAAACTAAAAACTTAAACTAAAAACAACATACGATACGTATTTTAGTACTCATGAACAATCTTTATTTCGATGTCCACAACAAACGTCAGAAAGTCTTTTCAATCAAATATTGTTGCGAGTCAAATCTGTTGATACTATCTAGAATATCCGTTGCAGTATAACTGAAGGATGTATATTCCCTCACTTTGCAATTATTAGTAACATTTTGGACATTTTAATGTCAATATTTGCAGTATTAACGTTTAACAAAAAAGAAAAGAAAAGAACGACTGTATTTTGACGCTTTGTTGCCTTTATTTGTACGTGACATTTTTGTCGTGAAAATAACTGTTAACAATGTATAAGATTGACGAGGCTAGGCAATATGCCTCTTTACATGCACTATGAACGAAAAGGCAAACAATTTCATCGTTCAATAATGGAACCAGAAAAGCTTGAGCATGCCTTAAAGTTTGTTTTTTTATCCACAGTTCATTAATAATCATTTCGAACCCGTGAACTTAAATTAGAAAATGGGGATAAAATAATGATTCAAAAAGGGAACTACAGACATGACATATAGTTCCAAATAAATGAATTATCCTGCAACTATGCCTTGAGATGCCAAGAATTTTATGCGTCTCATGGAATCCCAATTCTTCACATTCATTTGTGTAAACTTAGCATAATGACTTTAAATACAATTTATGCCTGAGCTGCTCTGGTTAAGTTTTGCGTTTATGTTCTGATATTCTTTTGGAACTAAATATATTGCATCAACTAAACTTCATCAATGGATGTGCCCTGGATAGTACTGAACATTCACAAGTGATGACCTATATTTGAGATTAGGACTCTAGACTTATCACTGGGTCGATACCTCTGCTGGTGGACTATCAGTCCCCGAGGGTATCATCAGCTCAGTAGTCAGTATTTCGGTACTGACATGATATAACAAACTTTACTAAAATTTGTCCCGTTTATAAATTTATAAATTATTTAGAAACTAAGGTTTCAACTCCCTCAGGCAAAGTTGGCTTTAGATGAATTTGGCTATATATTTTAGGTATTTTTGACATACTTCAACGGTTTCGGTACTTATACATCTTCGGATTTCAAATGTTTGGCTTTGAGCGTTCCTGATGAAGGTATATCCAGAAAAGCGCTTCGGACGCAAGAAATTAATAACGTGTTGTTTTCTATATTTTAGTCATGTTTTGAGGTATTGTTTTTTTTCCTTCATTATTCTGCTGCTCGTGAGATCTGGAAAGGACGCTGTTCATATGAACGATGGTGAAGGTTGAACTGATGATCTGAGCTCTGGAAATGATGATGGTCAGATGAATGATGGTGAAGGTTGTACTGCTGATTTGAGCTCTGGAAATGATGATGGTCAGATGAATGATGGTGAAGGTTGTACTGCTGATTTGGGCTCTGAAAATGATGATGGTCAGATGAATGATGGTGAAGGTTGTACTGCTGATTTGAGCTCTGGAAATGATGATTGTGAAGGTTGTACTGCGAAACGTATAATGATATAAATATAAATTTTTACGTATTGGAACAGTATACAAATTTGAAAATGTCTTCCTTTACAGACTTATCGCAAAAAGAAATTGTAGTGGTCACTCATTCGTGAGAAGGCTTCGCAGCAAATTCGGGACCACATCATTTCACAGATCTGTTGCTCAATCATCCAGGACAGAATGAGTCCAGACATTTGATGGCCGTAAGATGCAGACCCTTCACCAGGTACAGCAGTATGCCAGCAGATTACGTCAAATTTATAGGCTATAGGCAACAGAGAACATCACCATTTGCCGTTGTTCTATCGATAGGTGGGAACGATATAGATTTCATGACACTGCTATAGCGCATCCTTGATACGTTGAACGAAGCAGGTGTTGAAAGAGTAGTTATCTGTAACATCCTTCCGAGAAAGGACCCCATCAAAATATCAACAGAATCCTACAACCAAAGAAGAGACTTGATCAATAATCGACTTCGGTTACTGGCAAGGGAAAATCTACAACTGCTCTGTTGCCTTTAAGGGTGAGGGTTCTACAGTAAGGCCAGTGCGACTGCTAAGCTGTATTTAATGCAATTGCTCAAGGCCAAAGTAAGGAGTTGCTTGAAATGGTTTCTCAAGAAAGATTAATTAGATTCTTCAGTAGACAATGTCAATTTCGATCTACTATAAACATTATCAATTGCTAAATTTAATCATCAGTAAAAACAAAACCAACAGAAAAGAACAAAAATACAAAATTAAAAAAAAATGAAACTAACTATTAAGATATGTGTTGGTTTTGTTGTGTGTTTTTTTTCTCTTCCGTTTGTCTGGATTTATATTTAATATATATATATATATATATAATATATAGATGCGCGGTTAATACATTCTAAATGTAGATTTAAAAAAAAGAAATTCAATTTAATCAAAAATATAATAACTAAAACAGACGTGACGCAACTCTACTACATCATAGTGCTTTAAATCCTGTACCTACAATACTATAATCAAACACATCTGGCCGTAGGTTAGCTCACCTGTCCGAGGCATGAGAATGTGTAATCATTTTGATTTTTTTCTTCCAATTTAATGTGACACATTCAGAAACCTATGCTTAGTCAGATATTTAATAAATCCTAACTTATTCAAGTGTCATTAAAATATGGGATGAAGTATCATATTTGACTTAGTTTTATGCATAATAATCATAATGGTAAATACTATCCCTACTAATTTGTGTCCACGCTTTCTTTACCATGTAAAAGTTTTAATTCTGTTTTCGATAAACTTGTGTACCCTATAAATTTACATTAGCATGTATTACGCAAAATGTATTTTGTAGAAAATTCAGGCAGTTGCAACTTGAAAACTAAAGGTAATGATTTTTATTCTGAAAAGAGGTTGTTGTAATAGAGGCCATCTAGGATGATGGTCGGTAAAATTTGGACAGCCACTGGAAAATGAGGGTATATTGGATAGGGACAGACATTTTGCCTTGCAACAGGCCACCTACGTACCCCTCAAAGAGTTGTTGCAAGGTTTCTTAACATGCAAAGAGCGTGGCACTCTTTACACGAGGCATCGGATTTAACGTCCCCTTCTGACGGACGTGACTGCGAACTTGATACATCCCGCACAGCCAAACGGACGCCCTACTTCAGCAAGCGTTTTACTGCCGGTCGGGAGAAGACCAAGTGACCATATTTCTATACCCCAGTCACCCTTGGGGTATATTTTATTTGTAAGCGGAGAGCAAGAGGGTTAGCGCTATAGAACCAGGTTTAATCCACCATTTTCTACATTTGCAAATGCCTGTACAAAGTCAGGAATGTGACAGTTCTTGTCCGTTCGTTTTTAATGCGTTATCGTCAGCACCGGGATTCGAACCCACGGTCGTCTGCGTAACAAACAGCCAGTGCGTTAAACCACTGAGCCAAATAATCGATTCCCTAGCTCAGTTGATTTAGACTGGCTTTATATGTATTACCTGTACTGAGGGGAAGCAACCCCGCTACATATTTATTTCTTATCAAAACACCTGCCTTGAGTAAACATTTATTATATAACACTGGGATACTGTAAGCAATATGTATAATGTATAACTTTAGCATACTATTTTGTTGTTCTGCTTTATTGTATTTGTAATTGTTTGTAACTTTATATTGTCTTTTATGCATATGCACTGTGCCATGCCCCTTGAGGGTACCTCTTAAGGAAATAAAAGATATTCTATTCTATTCTATCTATATTACTTTTACTTATGTATCTTGTCATATTTTGAATGACAAAACTATTTTATTTATATAATACTACTGTTTCTGTTAAGACTGGTTTTTTTTGTAATATACATTTGACGTGACTCTGTACTTACGTATCTCGTCACACAGTTATTTTAATTATTATTATTACTTTCACTGTTTTTTGTTACATCTTCTTTACCCGACATTGATCTCAAGTTGTATTGCATTGATATGGCGTTAAACGGACAGAAAGTCACAGGACATAAAGTCACACATTTGGTAGGACAAAAAGTCACAAATAATATATTGACAATTGTTTGAATATATAAGAGAAATATCTTGAAATATTTACTTTTTTTAATACATTTATTCATTTTTAAGTTTAGGAAATGTGTCATTATACTTGAAAAATGAAGATTTATTTAATTTTAATCATGTAAAAGAAAGATTTCTTGGCACCATGAAGCCATTTAAGTGCCAAGCCACTTTGATATTTTGTTTTTTTAACAATTATTTGATTTACTTTGATATTTTATTGATAAATTTTGTTTTATACACTAGTTCAAGAGAAATACAAAAATATTTTTGTAGAAATAAGTGTTTTTTATTCAAAGAAAATAGTCAGAAAAAATGAATTGTGACTTTTTGTCCTGTGACTTTCTGTCCTATGGCCGATATGGCTTCCTCCCTAAATGTCTACAAAAAAGAGAAATGTGTCACAAGAAGCCACTAATCATTTTTAACAGTCCTTATCAATAACTGTTTTAAATACTCAACTATTAGTAATGATGATGAGTTGTCCGTTTAAAACTAAATCAGACTAATATAATCTTCAAAAATCAAAACAACATGTGGTCAAGCCATAAAGGAAATGTCTAAACTTTGACCCAAATTAAAGGAAATTGGTGCTGTCTAACTTGCATCTCCTTCAAAAGAGATATAAAACATTGATTGATTGATTGTTGGTTGCTTAACGTCCAGTGGCAAATATTTCATGCATATTCAGGACGAGAACAAGTTTACAATAAATACAATAGGTAGGTTGTTGTAATAGAGGCCATCTAGGATGATGGTCGGGGAAATTTGGACTGCCACTGGAAAATGAGGGTATATTGGATAGGGACAGAAATTTTGCCTTGCAACAGGCCACCTACGGACCCCTCAAAAAGTTGTTGCAAGGGTTCTTAACGTGCAAAGAACGTGGCACTCTCTTTACACGAGGCATCGGATTTAACGTCCCCTTCTGACCGGACGTGACTGCGAACTTGATACATCCCGCACAGCCAAACGGACGCCCCACTTCAGCAAGCGTTTTACTGCCGGTCGGGAGAAGACCAAGTGACCATATTTCTATACCCCAGTCACCCAGTTATATCATAATAAAAAAACAACCAGGTGCTCCGCAGGGCGCAGCTTTATACGACCGCAGAGGTCGAACCCTGAACAGTTGGGGCAAGTATGGACAAAACATTCAAGCATGATACAGCTCTGAATTTGGATTGTGATCAAATTTTTGACATTACATGGTTTTTTTTTACACAAAACAAATGCCAAGATTTTACAAATCAATTAAAGATTTCTTCTTCAAACTTTTTAAATCTAAAATTAAATAGTTGACACAGCATAGGTTTCTGACACAGAATGAATGTGGTCTAATGAACTTAAAAGTTTTTTTTTGCCTTTGAGCAAATCACTATGCTGTTGAATATTAATCCTCTCAAAAAAATGTTTGAAGAAATTTTCTTTTTATTTATGAAATCTGAAATGAGAAAAATTTAACCCCCCCCCTTTTTTTTCACATCCCCGTTTCCCTTTTTCAAAACTGATATCAATTCAAATTTCTAATGGAGTTTGCAACAATAACTACTCATTTAAATACATCATAAAATATTAAGATGTAAAAAAACTGCTTGTTATCACTGAATGGTAAAGATTATTTAAATTTATCAGTTGGTAGTAAAAAGTGTATATACATTGTATATTGTATATAACAAAGATTTAAGTTGATTCTGGACAAAGAAAGATAACTCCAATTAAAAAAAATTCTTGCTATTGCACAAATAGGATATTTCTTGCTTACTATTCTGGACAAAGAAAGATAACTCTAATTAAAAAAAAATTTGCTATTTCACAATATTGTGCAATTAGATATTTCTTGCCATTGCACAATACTGTGCAATTGAAAAGACTTGCTATTGCACAATACTTAATATAATAATTTTAGATCCTGATTTGGACCAACTTGAAAACTGGGCCCATAATCAAAAATCTAAGTACATGTTTAGATTCAGCATATCAAAGAGGCCCAAGAATTCAATTTTTGTTAAAATCAAACTTAGTTTAATTTTGGACCCTTTGGACTTTAATGTAGAATTTGAAATTTGAAAACAGGACCAAAAATGAAGAATCTACATACACAGTTAGATTTGGCATATCAAAGAACCCCAAGGATTCAATTTTTGATGAAATCAAACAAAGTTTAATTTTGGACCCTTTGGACCTTAATGTAGACCAATTTGAAAACTGGACCAAAAAAACTTCAATAATCAAGAATCTAAGTACATTTTTAGATTCAACATATCAAAGAACCCAACCGATTCATTTTTTGTCAAAATCAAACTAAGTTTAATTTTGGACCCTTTGGACCTTAATGTAGACCAATTTGAAAACGGGACCAAAAGTTGAGAATCTACATATACAGTTAGATTCGGCATATCAAAGAACCCCAATTATTCAATTTTGATGAAATCAAACAAAGTTTAATTTTGGACCCTTTGGGCCCCTTTTTCCTAAACTGTTGGGACCAAAACTCCCAAAATCAATACCAACCTTTCTTTTATGGTCATAAGCCTTGTGTTTAAATTTCATAGATTTGTATTTACTTATACTAACATTATAGTGCGAAAACCAAGAAAAATGCTTATTTGGGTCCCTTTTTGGCCCCTAATTCCTAATCTGTTGGGTCCTAAACTCCCAAAATAAATACCAACCTTCCTTTTGTGGTCATAAACATTGTGTTTAAATTTCATAGATTTCCATTTACTTAACCTAAGGTTATTGTGCAAAAACCAAGAAAAATGCTTATTTGGGCCCTTTATTGGCCCCTTATTCCTAAACTATTGAAACCAAAACTCCCAAAATCAATCCCAATCTTTCTTTTGTGGTCATAAACCTTGTGTCAAAATTTCATAGATTTCTATTAACTTAAACTAAAGTTATGGTGCGAAAACCAAGAAAATGCTTATTTGGGCCCTTTTTGGCCCCTTATTCCTAAAATGTTGGGACCAAAACTCCCAAAATCAATACCAACCTTCCTTTTATGGTCATAAACCTTGTGTTAAAATTTCATAGATTTCTATTCACTTTTACTAAAGTTAGAGTGCGAAAACTAAAAGTATTCGGACGCCGGACGACGACGACGACGACGACGACGACGACGCAGACGCCAACGTGATAGCAATATACGACGAAAATTTTTTCAAAATTTGCGGTCGTATAAAAATGATTACAACATAAAATGTATCAGTAGCGCACTTAACAAACATATATATATATACTAGTTCAGTAATCACAAACGCCATACTAAACTCCAAATTATACACAACTAACGACAGTTGAAGAAACTGAAAATAAAAAAGTATTTGCAGACCATATGACAATTTCATATAAAATCTATATCGTGACTTTTTTTCCTACATTCTTATTTATGTATGTCGTCATACTTTGAACGACAAAATTATTTTATGTCTATCTATGCGAATTTCAAACGCACAAGTTAACACCAGTACTGAAAACCTTCCATTCTTTAAGGGTGGATTCTACATAGAAAAATAAAATCAGATGATATAAGCAAAATGAGGATGATAAATTTGATGGATGCATGTTAGTGCTTCTTCGTTACATTTGTTGGTTTTTTTTAGCGATTAAGATGATAACACAATGTTGACAAATTGTTTAGTATTATTGTGTTTTTACTTTTTAGATAACATTTCATAAAAAAAAATCAGTTTTAATAATTAAAAATAAGTAAAATGTTACCAGACATACAGTTTTAAACAACTGTACTACATAACAGAGTTTTGCCATTTCCATTTTAGTTTTTTTATGTTTACCATCATCTAGCAAGTGGCACAGTTTACAATGTTTGTTGTTTTGTCCATTCATTTTATTAACTTGTTTATTTTTATATTGACCTCAAACAATTATGTTATGTTAGATATGAACAACTTTAATGAACTTAGTTATCTTTAAAAAATCATGCATATTTTTTCCAAAACTTGAGACACATTCTATTTCAACGCCTCATGATAAAGTTAATATTTACAAGGTTAATGGTTTAGTCCCATATTAGAAATGATGTATTAACATCTGCTAGGTTTGAAGATAATTATAATATTATCGGAAAGACCACTTTTGAACAAATGCCTCTATGATAACTCTGTATATTTGTACTCTCTTTAGAAAAAAAAATGTTGAATCTGCAGATTTGAATATTTGAGGGAAGAGTATTTGTCACATGACTTAAATATTTAAGAATCCTGAAACAATTTACCGAGTATTTTTATTTCATATATTTTCTAAAGTTTTGCAAAAATATGTATGTTTTAGTTAAACTACCATTTACTGTTCAGTTGCAATACAAAATGCATAAAATATGTATATCATGCTATAACAACTCATTTATTAATAAATATCTAGATAAAGGAAAATGCTTATAATTTTACTATGCCATTCACATTTTTTGTCGATACAAGAGGCTTCAAATTAAAACAATTGTATATGTAAGGACAAATAGTGTACAACATTGAAAAGCTGTTTGAGGACCCGAATCCCCAAAAGGTTTTCTCCATACAGCTAAGGTAATCAGTGCCCTAGGTAAACAAATTCTTACTATTTATATAACTGATTAACTTTTCTTTTTCTTTTCTTTTTTTTGGGGGGGGGGGGGGGGGGGGTATTTTTAGAATCTTACATCTTTTTTATTTTTCAATAGGGAAAACAATGAGAACTGCAACACCATATCAACACCTAAGCTGTTGCCAGGAAAAAATAAGCAATACAGGACTCCAGGTGAGGCATTTAATGCCGTTAGGTCTAATGAAAGGAGGATCAAATGTATGGCTATCAAGCAGATAGTTAAAAACATAAAAAAAATTAGCTGATCTGCAAACAATAGATCTCTCCCTTATATTTTGTGTAAGGGATGAGGTGCAGAAGAGGCAACTCATTAAATATTGTGGCCATGGAGAATTTCTCCAAAGACTTAAAAATGTTGAGCCTGTGCTTAAACAGGGAGAATTCGTCAAATCAACAAGTTATGAGGAATTCCTTCCCAAAGTACAGGCTCAAGATATAAAGTATGCGACACCCTCCAAATGTCATGTGGGCCTGGTGTGTCAAAAAACTTGGCACACCAACAGAAACAACAACTGAAGGAAACTGAAGTCATTCCAGTTGAACACGAGAGGTCAATTACATTAGGTAAATACATTTATATGATTTAAAAAAATCAAAATTTAGTTAATGATTTTGGAATTTTCAGAATAATTGCATCAAAACTATAAGATAATAAAAAGGATAACAAGCTAAGGAACTGAGATCAAAATGTGATTTTTATCTCATAGACAGTGTGTGATTGCACCACATCATTTATTGATCAACATAATGCCCCACATCAGATTTTATGGAAAAAACTACCTATTCTAGCAAAATATTTCACTTTAATTGAAAAATTTGTTAATATATGTTTTCATCCTTACTAAGTGTATTTTATTTCACAGAAATAAATTCTCCTAAACAAAAGCAGAAGAAAAAAAAGCCAATCTGCAAAAAGAAAACTGATAAATGGTAACTGTAATTACTACTTTTCACCTAAAATTTGTCGTATATTTTTGAATATAATAATAAAAAAAGTTAAGGTGTAAACATGTTTATAAAAAAACTAAAAAAAACAGAAAAGAGAATGAAGTATAAATTCCAAGACAACTTTCACCCAAATGACTAGGTCAGTAATTTAAAAAGCTATCGGATAATGTATAGAAACAAGAATGAAAACAGGTACTTTAAAAAAACTGCTAAAGGACACCCCTGAGACTCCACTGCATAGGCCAGATAGAGATGGCCAAGAATAAAATTGAGAAAGGAAATGGGGAATGTGTTAAAGCGACAACAACCTGACCATAAAGACAATTTTTTTTTTAATATTGCTTTTTGTAGTTTAAAGCTATATTCATGAATTTTACAGATATATCAAAATGTGGGATCTGGAAACAAACTTCACACAGCTTATATCAATCATATTTGATTTTATAAGTACATGTATCCCTGTGATGAGAGTTGTAACTGGGAACTTTATCAATGGAAAATTAAAACTGAATAGATTTCTCAGTCCTCACTTTCTTGAGAATACTGTCACAAAAAATTGAGAATGGTCTTAGCCTGCCATTCAGTTGTACATAAATAAAATTCTAAAATATATTGTAGTAGATGTTTAATTCAATTGAATTTTAGATAATTAACTCCCAACTTTAATCAAATGTTTTGATTTAGAAGGTGCAGATCTCATTGGTCCAAATTGTCTCTATGATGAATTCTTGACTAAGGAAATGAAATAACAATAAACAACAATTAGTTTCATTATAGTTAGCCTTTCTATATGTTCTAGCTGTTCTTTGTATGTAGACTATCAAAAGATACCCCCCAAAAAATTGAAACAATGGCCCGTCTTTTCCCTCAGAGCTCTTCAGCTCTTTGATTAATAGTGGGGCGAGTTGGTGAAAAAGTAGGGGATTTAATGTGGGCCGTTTGGCCAGTGGGGCGATTTGTCCTCCTTCCATTTAAACATAAAACGGTGGGCTTAACAGCACTGTTCCCGTTCAGAATGTGTCAATAGTATCCTACTGTAACCACAAATCTGCTTGTTCACTGACCATGGTACTCATAAAGAGTCGTTGAGTGTTCACGTCTACACAAATGAAAATACAATGCACATGTGAATTTGTCACACAGGTAACTTGAAAATAATTTTGTCGTTGTAACTATGTGGTACTAAACCTGTAAAGAAATAATTTAAGAATTTTTGAAATTTTATGCCGTCGCTTCACTTCATATATTTGACCATATGAAAAGAAAATTTAACAATTGATCTGCAGCAATAATCGCTATCATATTTAAAGTTTGTACATATTTTCCCTTTTCCTGCGACGTATTGTATTTCAGGTAAATAAAAAAAAATTTAGTCACTTTGTGTATGAACGTTAGATGGTATTTGACTAGTGCGAAGTGAAATTAAATTTAAGCGATTCCATTTTCTCACTAAAAACCTCACAAATTTCTGGAATATACTGAACTGAACTGTAAACAAAAAGGAATTTATTCAAATTGTGAGGACAAATAAAGATAAGTTAGGGTAGATTAGTGTGATACATATAACGACAAAATCATTTTCTGTGATTTTACAAGTCATTAGTGCAGACTATGATCTTGAAGTATTTGACAATCGTGTGGAGTTTCTTTACATACACCATGTTTTTAATTTACCGAAAGACAAGCAATGTTTTAAAGAACAGAAACTGTCAATAGATGCTTTTTCCTTTGACCAAGATCCAATTTATATCATGTACCTTTTCATTTATTTTACCTTCCCCTGTGAGTGTCCCATGTATGATTTGCTTGAACAGTTTTAATATTTTTATAAGCTTTTACAAAAGATCTTATTTTATATATTTTTATTAAAATCATTAAAATCTGGAATAACATTCACATATTAAATCATGAATGCTAAACAAATAAATAGAATCTACACCAATTGCAGTTAAGACTCCATTTAGTAGTTGATAAACTTTTCAGTTTAAATATATCTTCTCAAAACGTTTTCTGATAGGACTGAAGAATGGGCGCACTATCAGACTCTGCGTCAGTAGTTTTATACGAACGAAATCTTTATTAATGCTTTTTAAGTAGACTGCAAATGTGCACATAAAATCCAAATTAGCAAATTGAAATAGGAGGTCACAGCCCACATGTCTTATTTCTTCCTAAGTCCTAGTAAATTAAATTCACTATAATTATATGCCCTTGATTTCAATTATACTTTAAAATTATACGCGCAATTTGACACCAGTAATGAAAACCGTCCACCCTTTATTGGTAGACTTTACATAGATAAATAAAATCGTATAAGATAAGCAAAATGAGGATGTTAAATTTGATGTATGCCTTTTTGTGCTTCTTCGTTACATTTGTTGTTTTTATAGTGATTAAAATGATAACATAATGTTGACTGCTGTACCCCTATTTTTGACATTTTTACTCTTTGAGTATGTTTGTTTTGTTAACACATCGTTGACAATGTAATGAAATTTGATGCAACTGTCATATAAGTGAGAGGTTTAGCTAGCTATAAAACCAAGTTCAATCCACCATTATCTACATTAGAAAATGCCTGTACCAAGTCGGGAATATGACAGTTGTTAACCATTCGTTTGATGTCTTCCCAAGGGTGACTGGGGTATAGAAATATGGTCACTTGGTCTTCTCCCGACCGGCAGTAAAACGCTTGCCGAAGTTGGGCGTCCGTTTGGCTGTGCGGGATGTATCAAGTTCGCAGTCACGTCCGGTCAGAAGAGGACGTTAAATCCGATGCCTCGTGTAAAGAGAGCGCCAAGCTCTTTGCACGTTAAGAACCCTTGCAACAACTCTTTGAGGGGTCCGTAGGTGGCCTGTTGCAAGGCAAAATTTTTGTCCCTATCCAATATACCCTCATTTTCCAGTGGCAGTCCAAATTTCCCCGACCATCATCCCAGATGGCCTTGTGAACTTGTTCTCGTCCTGAATATGCATGAAATATTTGCCACTGGACGTTAAGCAACCAACAATCAATCAATGATTTGTTTGGACTTTCCCTTTTTAATTTTCCTCGGAGTTCAGTATTTTTGTGTTTTTACTTTTTAAAACATGCTTAACAACTTTTATTTTCTATAGTTTAATTTTATAATAACAAGTTGTAGATGTTTCTGTTGTATATTGAATGATATGGTAAAAATAGTAAATTCAAGTCAATATGTCAAAATAGTGAAAAAAAATACAAAATATATATTGGAATACACATGACCAAATAAACCAATGAAGGGATACTAAAAAACACACTTATAAAGCACACAATTTACCTGTTTAACATAAACAAATTTGGTAAATTCATTTTAATTTAACCAATAATGCAGGGTTATTTTAATTTATGTCCTCATTTTTTTTCTTCAGATTATGTTACTGCTTGGTGCACAAAACACAACAGATGCATGCAAAATGGTCAGATCAATGATGCTGTTACAGAGAAAATCAATTATGCACGAAAGACATTAAGGAAATTGTGATAATACTTTATATTCGAAGAACACTGAAAAGACATTAGAATATGACTAATAACTGAAAATAAAGAAATTGTGAAGATCTAAAATTGTCAAAATTATACATGTAGTAAATTGTTTATTTTAATGGTGAGTTTTTAAATTCCGTCGAAGACAACATGTGTAATGAGATAGAACTTTTGCGCCAGTAAGATAGTTGACAAACTAATTTATCAGATACCATGCCATTGGCAATAGCTTAACCTTTTGGCAGTTACAGTTAAGATATACAGCAGCAACCCTGATCAACCAGTTGCTGTAATTACTCCTTCTTTAACAGTGACATACAAAAAACAAGAAATTACTCTGGCATACCTTTGTGTTCCGTAACATGAACACTATGACTAAGTAAAGAAACGTGTTATTGGTTTACAATTGGAATCTGAAAATGAACTGGAAATTTGCGACGATCTTTACTGTCAACGAAGCACCGGAGACGTAACCATTGCATATTCGAATGAAAATAATAATGCTTCCACTTCTATGTGATTCTGAAATTATTACACCAAGAAAGCAGGCAAAATATCAGTCTCCAAAGAAGAAGAGGCTATCAAGAAAGAAAAAAACTAATCGTGAAAGTTGGATGAAAAATATTCGCAAGATTAAATGTCAGTGGTATGGAGTATGTTAGTGATACCGGAAAAACTGTAAAGGCGAGATCAATAAAAAATGGTGCCTGCAGTAAATGTAGATTTGGATGTGCAGATAAAATAAGTGAAGATGAAAGACACGAAATGACTATTGGAATCTGAAATCATATGAACGATAGCGAGATTATATTAGCTCTCGTGTATTGGAGCGGACTTCAAGCAAGCAAGAAATGAAATAAATAAGACAACTCAATTTACTGGTAGGAACAGGATAACGGACAGTAGACGTATAATTGATTTTATAGTCCCTATTGATGAACTCAGTTTTGTTGGTAGGAAAATGATGTTAACGAGACCCTAATTATTTTTCTTTTATAGAATCGATTTTATTGTGTAGATAAAATGCTGCATTTCTGCAGCAACAATCTTCAATGTACTTTCTGTAGTTTTGACGATTCCTTTTCATTTTCTGCGTCTTGCATATCTTGTAAAATATGAAAGAGACCGGTTTCGTTATAGGCTGATATGAGATTGGTAGTTTTAGACTTCCTCAGATGAAGAACAGGATTCTACTGGTGCCTTCATTTAACCATGCGTTCGACATCTGCAGCTGCATCTAATGTATATGGTTTTCTGGCTGTTTTTCTTTTTTCTATTTCTTCGTTTAGGCTATACTTATCCGATATATAACTGCATCTCGCACAAATCAAAGTCTGACGAGAAGATAATCCTATTTCCTTTTCCTTCTCTAAACCATCATTTACCCTCCCGTACAGGATTTTTTTTTGCTGAGCTTCCTAAATATCTTGTTCCACATTTCTTCCATCTTGTAGTATACCTACATACCGTGCTATAAGATTTGAAGTCAGGCCTCCAAAAAAAAGTTCATTCAAAAGCCGTATTTGGTTTATTTTATACAATTTTTTCTCAATTAGAGTTATCTGCCCCTTGCTTGGGTATAATTTTTCTTAAGGAATCAGACAGGTTTTTGGTGAGATTGGACATGGTTAGGTTGACTTTGGTTAAGTTGAGTTTCACTAGGTTGATCATTGACTTAGTTAGCGGCATGGTATCCGTACCACAGAAATATTAAAACATGTTGATCAGAATGTAACATGCGGTTATTGTTGTTCTTACTAGTATCAATAGCTATACTTGCATTCCCCTGCATGCAAGTCTAGAAATATCTAAGAAACGTTATTGAGTGCGATTAAAAGCCTATGACATTTTTGACAACTCACACTTCAAAGTCAATACTCCACCAGTCAATGTATTAATACATTTGTTTAGAAACATTTTCGAAAACAATGTATTTGAATTTGATTGGAAAATTTTCAAACAAATATTAGGTCCGGCAATTGGCGCAGTTCCTTCACCGGAAATCTGTGACCTGTTATGTTTGCAATAATGAATCAAATGATTTCTGCATTTCAATATAAAGACAATATATTATATCATGGCAGATATAGAGACTATGGATTCATAATATATGATGGAACATCAGATGAAATTATAGATTTTTTTCGTCTAGCAAATGATTATTACCCCTTATTAAAGTTCACCTATGAAATCAAAAACGATAAAATATCGTTCTTGGATGTTGATGTCATTAAAGGTCAACGATTTACAACATGTGGCATTCTTGACCTCGAAATGTATTTTAAAGAAACAAATTCTTATCTGTTTCTGCACAGAAATAGCTAATGACAGCATGTATTCAGAGGATTTGTTAAAGGCGAAGCAATACGGCAAGTTAGAAATACAAGTGACCATAACAAATTAATAAACAATCTAACTAATTTCAAAGTGAAATTATTAGATAGGGGTTATGATAACGTTGAAATAGATGATAGTATTACTGATGCTTTATCAATTGACCGTACTGATTTATTACAACAAAACAAATCTAAAGAGAAGCAAAGTAGTTTTAATAGCTAAATATAATCCATATATACGTAAAATAAAGAAACGTATAATGAAAACACTGGCATTTAGTACATTTCGACGAAGACTGTGTATAAATATTCAATACAGCACCAATAGTTGCGTATCGCAACATTAAAGTATTGGAGATATGCTTAGTAAATAAAAGTTAACATTGAATTGACAGTTGGACCCCTGATGATGGCAGATCTGTCAGTATAACTAGATCTATTGAAGAAGAATTAAAATATTAATATTTCAATAAAAACATGAATAATTGTCATATTCGATTATATTCAAATAATGCATCTTAAAATGACCATTCCAAGCTTAACTGCCGAAACACGAAATTATTATCTTGAATATTATTGTAGATAAAGATAAACTGTAAACAGCAAAAATGTTGAGCAAAGTAAGATTAACGAATAAGTCAACATTACCAAAATGGTCATATGACCCTCTAAAGAGTTATTGCACTTTATAGTCAAGTTTTAAGAATTTTCTTCGTAAATCTTACATGTAGCAATCTTTTAGGAAAGTCGTGTCCTCTGAAACAACTGGGACAAATTAAACCGAACTTGGCCACAATCATCATTGGGGTATTTAGCTTCAAAATTGTGTCCAGTGACCGGGCAAACCAACCAACCAAGATGACCGCCATGGCTAAAAATAGAACAAAGGGGTAAAATGCAGTTTTTGGCTTGGGAGGATATTGCATACAGATGGAAAAAAGGTTTGGTTTTTAGATGAGGGAGATATTTTGTTCCAACAAACGGGCGTATATTCAAAAGAAAGACAAATAACAAGGGAATAAGCAGTGTTACTACAAATGTACAATGGTTCTGGATTGAAACATGAAAACTGGTAAATATAAACAAAAAAATCACTCTTTTAAAATATAACATCAAAAATCACATTTTTAATTAAAAAACATACTTATAAACTTTTTTATAAATATATATATATGTATAACCGTTGGTTTACATATTTCAGGTGGCTCCAGTGTAAAACATTTTCAAAAAAAAAACTTTAATTATTCACTACCTGTATTAGTTGTTACTTCATATACAATGTAATACCAACATCTTTAAAATTATACATTATAAATTTAACCGGATTTCTCAACAAAGGTTTTGTGATGCAAGCTCAGTGGTATAAAGCGTTTTGAGCAAAAATATCTGATATTATTTCTAAAACCATTTCACTGTCGGATATATTTTTTGCAGGACGCATAATACATTAGATTCTTTCTGCCGATGATATCTTCTGTAATTTTTTATCTTGCCTAAACGATTTGTATTGTATTTACAAATTATGCAAACCATCAAATCTATCTCAGGCAATCTAGATCGTGTCAAACATGGTAGAATGAGTATCATCTTTGCACAAGGGTATTTTAGTACAGGAAGATGTAGATTGTCCTTTTAAGTTATTGTCTGCAAATGTGGTCAAGTTTTGTTTACTTGTAAAAGCTTTACAAGCCTCCTATAACACCCGTTTATTTACGGCAGAAATAAAAGTAGTTTACCCCTTCTCAGCTGAAAAACATAGTCGCTCTGTCGTAAATACTTGACAAACGATACATCCTTGCCAGTCAATGAACAGTCAGCAGGAGGGGTTAGCTTAACAGGACTACACGTCAAGTTTGACATTGTCCGGAAAAATATTCCCGTTAACTTTTTTTCTATTACTGTGTCACAATAACTTTCAAACTAATACTTATCAAATACCTCTATAAAATACTATCTTGTTTAATGTAATTAATTCATTAAGTATACATCCTTTATTCAATCAATTTAAGAAAGGAGTAGATCAGTAAGACCCCTTTTCGGTCCCAAAATATAGCAGTTTTACCAAATGTTTAAAATGTAAACTTTTAGTTATTTATTGGGCAGTAAAATGCTTCTGCTACATAAACCTGGGCTGTTTTTAACGATACAATGCACATATATGTGTCACTAGCACCATTGTGGCATGCTAAATTACTGAAATCTTCCTAATTCTAGCATTTCAGTTAAATTTTAGACGGTTTTCGTGTAAAACGAAAGTGGCCGCATTCGTATTCATCCTTAATATTGAAAGGTAAGTTGTATTTTATGATAATATACAACATATGCAAAGGTTGAGGATGCGGCCACTTTCATTTTTCACATAAACCATCCGAAAAGTGACTTTTTGCGGCATATTTGGTAGATTTTTCACATCTCAGCTTGAATCGGTACGCTTTTAGGACTAAATCGATTAAAATCTTTCACATGAACTGACTGATTCAAATAAATAGAAACTTAAGTTCAAGATCATCAGCTATTTTAGCTACAACACCTTCTTCTACCAGATCACATAAAACACGACACATTAGCTCCTCAAGTGCTGTTTCAATTCATAGGAAAAGTTATATTAATCACAATTAATAAGATTCAAAAATTAAATTCAAAACAATTTAAAAAAAAAAAATGAAATCAGGAGATTTCAAACTTAACAAGGGGGTAATGTTATGAAAGGATTTAGGACGTTTTTAGAAATAATTAGAAATTGAAATAAAATAGATCTTATTTAGGTTACTTATATAGTTCCAAGTAAAAGATAATATAAATGTCAAATGATTCGTTGATATAAGAAAATAAAGTAAGAAGAAAACACATAAAGAAGATAGCGAATAACAAGCATTATCTTCATGTTAAGCAAAAATAGTACAAGTCAAGAACCTCATTAGTTATTTGGCACGCGTTTAGAAGGTTGCTAGGTCGACGGACAGATGTATGTCGAATTGATACTACATCCAAGGTTATAACCATATTCACAGAATTTGTAGATACTACAGCATCATGAATATTCAGTAATACATTTAGGCACACAAGGATGCTATTAATAACCAATCAAAAAGTTAAGATACGAAGATTGACGTACACAAGATATTAATTAAAATTTAACATCTTTAATTATCAATTATTATAAAGATCAGAAATTGAAATTCTTCCAAAAATATTATTTTATTTAGTTTAAGAAATAAAAGTCCAAATGCTTTTCAAAAAACTAATAAATACAATTTGCATATTATGAAGCAATATAAGTTTTGGCAGCACATTCCATCGTTTACAAAAGACGCTCAATCTTGTCTGGGGAACAAGAATGTCGGGTAATGAGTAGTGACTATAAAAGCAAATATAAGTCTACTGCCCGTACATTACATTACAATCCCTGTTCCAACCAGCAAATTGAGTTGTCTTATTTATTTCATTAAAAAGGTAAGTTATATAATGTTACTTAAAGTAATTAAATGAAATAAATTAATAGCAAATTAATAGGAAATAATTCAATAAATATAATAAGTTTAATTCGAGCAATATTTGAAATAGAAATATATTTATTATTGTCAATTGATAATGTTATCTGTTATCAATCTGTATGATTTATGCACTGTAATATTTTACGATCAAAATGAAAAGAGACATTACATTACATTACAATACTTGTTCCAACCAGCAAATGGAGTTGTCTTATTTATTTCATTAAAAAGGGTAAGAAGGCGCGAGTCCCACCCTCGCTGCCAAGCCAGTCCACAACAACGACATGTAGTCCCAGATGTCCAGACATCATTCTACCTACAAGAACCGTAGAAGAACTGAGCAAACGAAAGGAAGCAAATCAACACCATGTTGTTCAATTTAGAAACCACCGAAGACAACCATAATACCATCTTAACAAGTGACCTCCCTGGGAAGTTAACATTACAACAACTAAAACAACATAAAATCCCCGTCACAACATAATAACCAAATAACTGATCCTCAAGAAAAAACATCCTCAACTATTTGAAGGCATTTGTAAATACAAGAGAAACAAATTACACTGCATATTAATGAAAATAAGAATCACACCGTTCCATTTCCATAACAAGGTCGAGAACGAGCTGCTACAACTACAAGGAAAATATGTCCTTCAACATTTGTTTGATTACCAGAATTATAATTGACTGCACAGAGATGTTTAACATTTGTTTGACTACCAGAATTATAATTGACTGCACAGAGATGTTTGTTGAAATTCCGTCATCTATGCTATCAAAATCTCAAATTTGGTCGATCTGCAAGCATCATAATACCTATAAGGCGTTGGCTTTAGCCCAACTGTAAGGATAAGGTGATATTGTAATGGCAGACAGAGGGTGTGAAATAGAGGATATTCTGCCAGAAGGTATAACGTTGAACATTCCCCCATTTAAAGTCGACTGTGTAGTTGACTGATTTGTTAAAGACGCAGTTGTTGATGACTGGGTAGTTTAACCAGTTAGTATGGTAACGGTTGTGGTGTTTTAAAATAGTAGGGACCAGTAACAATTCCTCAACTGATGATAATACAACCCTAGAAATTTTGGCATGGATATACAAACAAGCAGATACTTGGACGTTACAAACAAGCGGATACTTGGACGTTACAAACAGGCAGATATTTGGACGTTACAAAGGCAGATTATCTCTATCATTTTTTCAGCAACACCCTTTTGAAGATGTAGCCAAGGTAAATAATGAGAAAATTAAAATTTTCAAAGTAAATCTGTAAATTTAAGACGATAAATTGAACATATATTGTAGGCCAATCTAATTGAAGTACATTTGCTGTGTTCACCAATATCTGGATATTCATGACAACTTCATATTATACTTCTAGATGGAAATTAGACAAACAAAACTCATTCTTTTTTCATCTTTTAATGACATCACACATTATAGTTATTTTGAAATATGACAGAACTGTGTATTTCAAAATTGAAATGGACATGAAAGTATGAGAGCTCAATGGTGACATTCACTTTAAGTAATTATTTCACTTGGACAATGTTATCCTGGTATCTATGATGAGTGTATATATCGTCTGTGAATGGCATTTAGTCGGTGCTCCTGAAAAGTCTGTTTATCAGTCTGATTGATTTGGTTGCTGCGCAAATTTATTTACCTGTTTCACTCCCCACTTTATTTAGTTCTCTATTTTGAAATTCAAACAAGTTTCCGTACAATCTGACATATCTAATAATCGCAGTAATTTGCCTTACAAACAGAACCCCCAACGTAGACATAAATATTCAGTCTAAATGCACCAGGAGAATTGAGGGTATGTACGAGTGTTTGAGCAACCTTTTCAACAAATTCAATATGGTGGTAGGGAACAGCCTCGTACACCGAATATATATTATTCAAATAGATGATGACTCAACTCTCTATTTATATAAAGAACATTTGCCAAACCTCAAAATGATAATCGTAGGTGAGTACATATGAAATGCAACAATGAAAGGTAGACGGAAATACACCCAGTAAGGATAGAGTTAGGATGTCGACTTCCAGACTTCAGCCCATTGAACAGTTTTTAGCTGTGATGATGAGACTTCGCCTTGGATTGTATGTAAGGGATGTAGCTGATAGTTTTTTCATGTGTGTTTCTTCTTATTCCCCTTATTTTTCAACCTGTCTTAACCTCGTTCATGTTGAACTCGAAGTTATAAATGTTTTTCCACCTAGAGACATCATTACTAGAACAATGCCAAATACTTTTAGAGATCGATACCCGTCTACCAGTCAGCATAGCTTGTACTGAAGTTTTTATTCAAAAAGCGTCAAGTCTTTTAAACCAGAGATTATTGAAACTACAAACACTATAATACTCTAAAATGTCTAATTAACATCACACCGTCAGGCGTTATTTCATTTGTATCAGAAGGTTGGGGTGGAAGAGTGTCAGACTATGAATTAACAAGTGAATATTGTATTAATGATCTACTAGAGCCTGGTGATAGTGTGGTGGCTGAAACAGGATTAACTTTAGTGATTTACTAGCAAAACAATGCTTATAACCATAACATACATATCGAGTTTTCATTTTAGGGCGTCACTAAATTTTCAAAGTTATCCCCCTTAATAAATGAAAAATAAAAGCTGAATGTTTCGTTTCCGTTCTTTAAATTAAGTTTGCACAAACCAAATTGTGTGAAACTTAACACAATAATTATGACCACAAAACTCAGATCAAGTTAACATTTGCCTACGGTCACTGTTATGTAATTCATTTCTGTCACTCTTTATAATGCCCACTGACTCCTTTTTAATGTAACACAATGTTTTAACATGTTTACCTATTTATTGTGATTTGTTCAAACAGTGTTGTCAATAAAGTGAGTGGCATTTTAAACGTCTGTCATAGAGTGAGAGGTTTAATTGGCTAAATTAATTTAATCATGTAAACGATTGATTGATTGTTGGTTGTTTAACGTCCAGTGGCAAATATTTCATGCATATTCAGGACGAGAACAAGTTAACAATAAACATAAAGCAACTTGAGCAAAATTATTCATCAAAGACCAAAATAAATGAAAAGGCAGATTTTGTAAATAGTATTTAATTGAATCAAACACTGGACAGTTTCCAGGTAAATAAAAAAACACATTTTTAGTTGATTAACTCAAAATTCTCACTTTTGCTTTTCAGCTATTTAACGTATCGATATAGTCTTGTCGTAACATAAATTACCGTCAAGGTTGGTAATCCAATTGCAACGTATCGACATGACATTTTGTTCTTACTAGAACTAGGATGACAGATTGAGTGAATCGAAAGCGCTGTCAAGGCAGTTAATTACAGGTTGTGTGTATTTCTAGTCCAGTTATATCATTATCTTCCATAGAACAGAGGTGGTTTGTAGAATTTAAGATTTAGAGTTCTTTTGTACCTAGTTCACCTATATCTATAGTCTACTGTTTACAGTATATTTTCTGTGCCTCGCCATGAAATGCATTTTTAGCCATGGCCTTGTCAGTTTGCTTTAAATTTATGAGTTTGACTGTCCCTTTGGTGTCTTTCGTCCCTCTTCTTTAGACATATAAGAACTTTTCCTTTTCAATATAAATAGACTATTTTAAATTATTGATTGTATACGCATATTCTATGACTCCCATAAAAAATAGTTCACAAAGATTGACTAGTCTCTGTACTGTGTGTATAGCAAGAACATCAAGTAACATAATGGTAAATGTACATAGTAACACATCAACTTTTTTGATGACCATACCTGCCAAATGTCAGTATTTGCAGAGTATTTCCCCCATCGAGCTCGAGGCTCCCAAATGGAAATTTTGTAAGAGCAATTTTGTCGACTATTTTAAAGAAAACAATTAATTCAACAACGGCAATGAGCTTGTTTATGCACGAAGAAGCCAAAAACCACATTAGAATTTATTTGAAGGGAATCCATGACAAATCGCCCCATTAGCAAATAGCCCCACTTTTTCACTAACTCACCCCACTTTAAAACAAAAACTGCCCCAACCTGGATAACCAAATCGCCCCACTTGTGAAATGTGTTATATCCCTTAATATTACTCCTGCCAGCTTGCCCCACCTAATAGAAAACGATAATATCTAGATAAATATATTATTAACCAGGAAGAATTTACTAATGCCAACTCGCCCCACTCATGTAAAAAGATGTTATCCCGTTGTATATAAGTTAAATTCCGTTAATATTACTCCTGCTAACTGGTCCCACCTAATGGAAATCGGTGAAATCTAGATAAATATATTATTAACCAGGATGAATTTAGTAATGCCAACTCTCCCCACTTATGGAAAAAGATGTTATCCCGTTGAATATAAGTTAAATTCCTTATATTGCATTATGATACAATTAACAGGTTTCTTTTCAATTGTTATGCAAATAACTAAGCTTCAAAACTTAGTTATTCTTCAACAATACATTTTTTTTAGAATTATAATTTCAGTAGATCAATAATAGTAATTAAATAAATTTTCGGTTTGTTTGTATTCTGTGTAGATTAGTTTTCATTAAAGTGGTGCAATTTAGTATACAACTCTTTAACAGGTATAAAAAAAAAAAAGCACAGCTGTGTCATAACTTGCGAAATCTGTGCTGAAAACACAGACATTGATGGTATTTGAGTAATTCCATATGTGAAGCTCAACATTAGCTCGTCAGTTGGTGGTGGACAGTTATAGTTCCTTTCTGCAGGCTAGGATGAATGACTTTTCAGGAAAACCAATTTCACAAATCAAAACTTTCCTCTAGATTTCTCCTACAATATTCATCCAGTTTAGTTCTTTTGGTTTAATTGAACACCGTCCTGATTTTTAATTTTGCAAACCATTCAGTCTCTTGCTTGCAAATGGTGCATGAAAATAGGATGGGTATGGCAGTAGACAAGTCTCTTTAAAGCGGGTTTGTGCCCTGAAAAAGTTTTATAACTTAATTTTTTTTGGAAACTTGTGCAACACACATACCTAAATAACTATAACATAGAAGAGAGCATCATTCGTGTCAATGTTTTGTTCCTGTTTACATTGTCATTGATATTTTTTTCAGAAAACCTGAGGCATAGCTCATGAATTCCTGTCATTACATCCTAAATTAACATAATTACTGCTAGAATAATTATCAGTATGATATACGTACACTATCATTGTACAGCCCAAGTCTTCAGTATATATAATTGTTGCATTCATTCACTCCTGTGTTCAGTCGTTCAAAAATATTTAAACATCAACAAATGAACTTTAATAAGGACAAGAAAACACTAGAAATGATACGTACATACAACCCGTGTTTAAGTGTATTTGAAAGAGAAATATATCTGGTTAAACGATGTATAAAGGAGGAAAAAATTGTAGATATTGCATTACGATGCTTTCTACCTAATAGCACGTGGATATGTTTACTTATTTAGACTTGACCCAGTATGACCCGTACCTTGTAGGTCACCGCCGTCGTTTAAACACTAGACTACAGTCGTGTATATGACAATAAAATGCTTTAGCCTGTACTATTTGTGTGAAGTAAATGTGTTTTTTCTGTACATTTAAATTGTTTTACCTGATAGCAAGGACGTATATCTATCCGTTTCCTTCTCAATTCACTTTGTCAATTTCTTCGAGCTTCTTCAAAACATACGTATTACTGCGCCCGGAAGTGAAAAAAATATTAGAAATCCTCGTAAAATAATGCTATTTTCAATTTTGTGGAATCCATTTTGTTATATTTATTATATAAAGATAAAAAAAGTTACGATTAATTATGAATTTGCATATCATTATACGGAACGTTTATGGACTATTTTTCCATAGCTGTAAGTCGGTCATTTTGGCGGGAAATCATGTACACATACACACGTAGATTGGCTGGTACCTGATCGTAATGTTACACATCAGATATATCAAATAGCTAATACCCGGAACGTAGTACCGGGAACCAGGATAATACGTAGACAACATACATAACTAATACCGAAATTGAAAACGCTTTACGGTTTCTCGTTTATAAACCGAATTCCGCTTTGAATTATAGAAGATGCAATATTAATCATGTTCAGTCGACTTTTCATTGTTATATCAACGTCTGAACTAATTAAAAAATCTTTAGATGTCAGATAACACTCGAAATTGACCCGACCTCTTTCCACACGGAATACAAATAATGATAGTTTGTAGTCAGGTTGACTGCTTATAATGCAAAATACACATTAATAACAAGTTCTATAAAACGAACAATACACACTGATCGTTTCTTTAGTCCCCAATGTAAATGAAAGAAACAAAAACCATATCATACCATAAAAAGAAGAGGAGAAATTCGAACATTTCCGGATCTATTTCTGGCCAAAAGACCCCCTGCATAGATTGCGTATGAAAAGATGAACCTCATGACTTGAAAGTCAGGCCTTAAAGCACTGCCTTTAAAAAACAAGTTTGTCGTTGTGAATACGACGGAAAGCATATCAGCTCTGAGTCATAGTGACATTCTTTCTCTTTAATAAAATTAAACAATGTCTTATCTTAAACTGTCAAGCGAGTGTAATTAAATTTACTGTAATATTCCAAGCTTAATCAATTATAAAAATATAACAGATATTACTTTTAACATTAATTAACCAAATAAACTATCAAAATCGAATGTCTATTTCCTGAATTCACAAATTACAGTACTTTCAAGTCATAACAAATAAAGGCAACAGTAGTATACCGCTGTTCAAAACTCATAAATCCATGGACAAAAAACCAAATCGGGATAACAAACTAAAACCGAGGGAAACGCATTAAATATAAGAGGAGAACAACGACATAACACTAAAATGTAACACATAAAGACAAAATCCCACGAGAAAAACAAATATAACATATATATATAACATCAAAACCAAATACATGAATTTGAGATAGACAAGTACCGTGACACGTCTTATCGCAATGTGAATTTACACTCAAAAATAAGAGAAAACAAACGACACAACGTTATAATGTAATACACACAGAAACGAACTATAATATAACAATGACCATATTCCTGACTTGGTACAGGGCATTTTTAAAGGAAAAAATGGTGGGTTGAACCTGGTTTTGTGGCATGCCAAACCTCGCACTTTTATGGCCATGTGAAATATAACATCAAAATGACAACACAGGACTACAATATAAATAAATTGGAGAACACAATAGACAAAGAATCACACGAACAACAGCCAACAAAAGGCAACAAGTTCAAAATTTTAATACGCCAGAAGTGTATTTTGTCCACACAAGACCTATGTGTGACGCACAGATACAAAAGTTTGAAAGCCGAAACGAGTACAAAGTTGAACAGCATCGAGGACCAAAAGATCAAAAAGGTTGTGCCAAAAACGGCAAGGGTTTTCCGTTAAGTTACCAGAAAATCCCTATAATTTAGAGTAATTTATACTTTTGCAAACAGTAAATTTAATAAAATGAATATTCAAAAGATGTACATGATAAAGCTGAAGTATTAACTAATTACAGGAAACAACTGAAATACATTTACATAACCAGACATTTGAAACACAAAAGTAGACACATCCGAATACGTATAAACCTCTACGCCAAGTGACGTCCTATTTGAAACTGAAAAATGACGAAAAAATGACGTCATTAGAATTAGTAAAACAGAGCATCAAAAAATGAAAAATGACGAAAAAATGACGTCATTAGAATTAGGATTAATTTAAGATTATATATTTGAACTAAATACTGATATTGCATTTAATAACAAAGCACATTTTAATTCTTTAATACAACAAAATCGATGTATTTTGTTGGTCTCTATTTCGGCGCATCATTTGTCTATTTTCTTTTCTAAAGTCTAAATGCAACCAAACTTGACCACTATCATCAATAGGGTATTTAGTTTAAGAATGTGTCTGATGACCCTGACTATCAACACACATGGCCCACATTTTTAAAATTTAAAAATAGGGGTAAAATGCAGTTAACAAAAAATAAGGTGCCTCTAGTTTTACAACATAGGAAGAAGGTTGCTTTTGCCACCACGCAATGAAAAGCAATTGTTTCGTGAATATTTATAAACATTTTGGGTACTAGTATTTTTGATTCAGCGTGATTAGTAATAGTTCATATTGATATTGAATAATGATTTGAAATATAGTTTCGCTTAAAGTGGCCACTCTAATATCCACCAAACAAATTATGTAGATTCTGACAATGAAAGTGATTAAAGATGATATATATTCAATAAAGAATCTAGTGCGGCACTAGGTCAAATAACATATTAATTCAAATTGCAGAAGAGCTAGTACACACAAAATGCCGAATAAAACTTGTTTATTTCATCGTCTCTGGTTGTCAAACGTCACTGTGTACTTGTAGATCGCACACATACAAACGCCACTCCACTAATAGCAGGAAACTTAAAAACCAATCAGAAGATGTACAACGTTGCTCATTATTTATATTATTATTTCATAATGATCGACCAAATAAGGACCTCACATCAGAAATCTATTAAAGCACCGTCTCCTCTTTGTTCTCTCAGTGGTCTTCTATTAGGAGGCCGCTGGAATTGATAATAGTGGTGATTGCATCTTTATAGCTTTTCAAGCTTTTGTATGAACATATATACATCATTCTTGTTTGTCTTTAATGTATTTCATTGTATTTAAAATGTATAATTGATTGTTTGTATTGCAGACCCTTATGGGTGTAATTTTGGTAACATTGTTCAGTGTTGCTGTTTAAGTGGAAGTAAAGATATATCTTAAGTAATACGACAATTGGACCTTTAAATCAACGGGGAATGATATTGGTACAGTCATTGAGACGTGTGATGAACAGTCGTAAGAAAAAAATCAATAGAATGTCTGGGCAGTACTAAGAATCAGAAGTCCAGATCCATATATAAATGTTTCTGAGGATTATAATGATCCAACAAAAACTCAGAACATGCCTCTTTCACAACAATAGAGAAGATTTTAGAAATCAGTTAGGTTTTTTTCCTCCAAAATACTAGTAAATTTGATTTAAAATTTGTACCGATAAATCCCCCTTGACCCGATTGCTAAATATTTACGCTCGCCCCACTTAATTTGTGTTCACTGCACCTTTTCCTTTACAAGTGAATTATTTTAGTCACTGCACAAGAATTCTTTAAAAATTAAATGTTTGATGAACAGTAGACGTAAAAAATTAATGTAGAAAAATATTTCTCTCTTCCTATAATTTGTCAGCATAGTAAATGTTGTCTCCTATTTATCATGATCTTTAACATGTATACTATGACTGAAGACTCGTATTAGGTTTCCACCTTGATAGAAATTGTACCATGAAGAATACACATATACTTGGTGTGGTATAGGTAGGACTTTTGTCCTCTAAAAGATTTTGACTTCGAGCGTGGAAGGACGCCACGTATCAATGTGTAAGGTTCTTCACTGTTACCTCTACCTTTGGGTGTTATTAAATGTTTATAATATTTTGGCCCTCAGGAAGTTATTTTAATTTTGTCGTTGCTAGTACTCAAGCAGATTAATTTTACAAGTCAACAGTTTTTGTTGCTGATAGACTGCAATAAATGTGTGGGTATATTTATATAAGACATGCAGCACTATCGTGCTCATGCTAAGAAATGGCACTAAACGTGCACCTGCAAACGGGTTAAATATCCGTCGGTTTTCGATTTAATTTTAGCGTACTACCAATGACAAAATTACCTTATTGTCATCTGATTGACCTTGACACCGACACATCCTGCTTTTTCTGGATAAGCGCAACCCGACCAAAATCGTTGCAATTTAAACATCTACTAAACTACGACTTCATAAGGCTGAATCCAATATTCTGCTTGGAAAGTGTCGGATACAATGAAAGTGTCAAAATCACGCAGGTAAATATTAAATAATTGTGTCGTTGGTAGTACGCAAATGTTAATTGGTTAACGACTAAAAGTATTCAGTTTTTATAGGTAACAGGCTTTAAATCTGTTACGCTCGATGCGTGTTTCGTCTACTTTAAATTGACTGATTGATTGTTGGTTGCTTAACGTCCAGTGGCAAATATTTCATGACGAGACCATGTTAACAATAAATACAATAGATAGGTCTTGTCTTAATAGAGGCCATGTGGGATAATGGTCGGGGAAATTTGGATAGTAGAGGGGCATTATGTTTTCTGGTCTGTGGCTCCGTTCTCGTTCGTTGCTTATGATATGATCCTTCTAATGTTAAAGCCAAATTAGACTTTTGACCCCAATTTCACGGTCCACTGAACATAGGATGTGAGAGTGGGAGTTTCAGGTTAAAGTTTTTGGTCAAGGTAGTTTTTTGATGAAGCTGAAGTCCAATCAACTTGAAACTTAGTACACTTGTTGCTTATGATATGATCTTTCTAAAGTTAAAGCCAAATTAGACGTTTGACCCCAATTTCACGGTCCACTGAACAAAGGAAAATGAAAGTTGGGATTTTCAGGTTAAATTTTTTGTTCAAGGTAGATTTTGATGAAATTGAAGTCCAATCAACTTGAAATGTAGTACATAAGTTCTCTATAGTATAATATTTCTAATTTTAATGTCAAATTAGATTATTACCCAATTTCACGGTCCATGGAACCTGGAAAAGAATAGTGCGAGTTGGGCATCCGTGTACATTGGACACATTCTTGTTGCCCATGTTTTAAAAACAATATATATGACCTGATAAGAACGTATTGTAAATGAGATAATGCCTCAAATGTTGAGGGTTGACACTTTTCAAATTTTACTTCAAAATTTAACACGCTATGTTGAATATAAAACTTTTCATTTGTCTATAATACATATCTTATTGCCATGGAGCTTTGTACGCAATCTTATAATTTATTAAGCTTTAGTCATACCAAGTTTTATTAAGATTGGTCAACTTTTTCTATCCTATGAGGTCCGAGACCACAATTGTCGTACCTTGATACGAGTTTAGTCCCTAGTGTACCCCTTCCAAAGGTATTTCTCCATGTTTTATGCTTCAAATAGCAAGTTAAGGGATGAAATGACACTGTCAAATAATTTGGGTCATCTATACTATTAAACGAGAAGACCTCATTTTGTGTGTCGCTTCTCTTCCTTCCACGATAAATTAATCCTCATGCCTCTGTATTCAATAGGTAACATGCAAAGTCGCATTTGTCATCCATTCTTATAATTATTCAGATTGAGTTATATTTGGAAAAAAACGACAAAAAAGGAGTCCGGATATTGATTCCGTCATCAGACTGACTTGAAGTCAGATGAGACTTCCGGTTTGGAACATACACAAATACAACCAATCGTATGATAGATAACAAAACTGAAAAAAATGAATAAGCCAATCAGAGTGTTCTCTATATCATGGTGTTTAGATCGCAAGAACAACAACTATTATACCTCCCTTAGAGGGGACAATTATTTTTCGCGTTTATCTGCATGTAAATTAAGATTATACTACTTTAATGTATAGAGACTCTGTATTCTGTCACTGTTTTCTTTAAAATGTTCACTATTCGAGGGGTCATACAGTCGCATATATATTAAAATAAAGAAAACATGTGGAAACAAGAATGTGTCCCGGCATAGTACACGGATGCAACATCGGCACTATATTTACTAATTTTCGAGTTGATTGGACTTCAACTTCATCAAACACTACCTCGACCAAAAATGTTAACCTGAAGCGGGTCAGACGGACGAACGAACGAACGAACGCACAGACTAGAAAACATAATGGCCATAAATGGGGCATAAAAAAATATTGTTGAAAGTGAAAGTATTGATTTGGAAAAAATGAAAGTAGGGTAGAGATTAGAGGGAGACCGGACCTTTTTCGGGACGTCGGGATCGGGTGTTTTTAAGCTGGAGATTTTGGGATTGATCCTTACGGGATCCGGGAATATATTCGGGATTTCGGGATATAAATTCTGCATCTCGGGATTTCATGCTTTTAAGCCCGGGATTTCAGGATTAGGACCCCTCCAACCACCCCTCAAATTAGCAATAGTTGGTCTTAGTCTGACAAGATTCATATCCTACCATTGGCATGTTAATGCTCTCAAAAGAAAAAGCACCGATGGATTGTCCTAGAAGCATATTTTGTTAGACTAATAATGGTCTAGATATAAGCAGTTACCATTTATTTCATGTTTGAAGCGTGTTTTAATTCAATTTGACTTTTACCAACATATGGATTGAAGCAAAGGAGAAGAATAATTGTGGTCTTGAGGCCAGACACATGAAAATAATTGAATTTGGCTTCGTCAATATCCCACCTATGCATTACTTTCGCTCAATTTCGGACTTAGCGTATCAACCATCAGTCACATCATAAGGCATACATGGATAAAATTGTGGGAGGTTTTTTCACCTATTGTAGTATGGCCGACACCGGAAGAGTGGCTTAACAAAAGGGGAAAGTGGCATGAAATGCCTAATGTCGTTGGAATGATAGATGGAACGTCGCATGAAATATTAGTTCCAATGAATGAACCCCAACAAGACTTTTACAGCGGTCATCGTAAATAGCATTGTATACATACTCAGGTAATTATTGATCATTTATTTAAAAAGTCATTATGTAACAATAAAAAAAAGGTTAAAGGGTATCCATTCATAAAACATTGACTGTAAAATCGAAACGCGAAACCACAAAAACAAAGAAACAACGCTTTTATTGCTAATATGTCGTTTTCGATTGTGACATCTGGAGTGATGCTATCCTTACAGATTACAAATGTATGGGGTCAAATATCAATGTCACACCAGCAAGTATAAAGTGAAAAACTTTGGGAACTTTGGGTCAACAGATGTAATCTTTTGAAAATTATAACAAACACATAGTCATAGTCATCATTATTGAATATAGGCAAAACTTATACAAAATATAAAAATCGTTTGTACTCGTATGAATTGTGTATACCTCCATTCATGTATAAGATGTAGCCAGTTCCATCCTTTGATCTACTGTACAAATAACGCAAGTAGTAGGAGTAATCCTCGAAGTTCTGCAACTTCGCACTTTTCTGCTCCTAGGTATCAAAATTACCCTAGGGCACCTGTTACACAAAATTTTGCACCAAGGTATCAGTCCAATGCCAGAGCTACAACACAGTCAAATAGGTTTTCGAATCCACGAAGAAATTTTAACCAAAATTCTCGTTTTTCATATACTAATTACAGATTTCCTGGTCCACGAATGCAATTTTAACATGTTCAAATGTTGAATTTATCTCTTTTTTACAGCTTTCAATTATCAGTACGATATTTGGTGTTTGGGTTTTACCCCTATTAATACTACGGTTTTAGGGAATATGTTGATAGACTACCCCGATATAATTTCGGCAAATATATTATACAATGGTTTTATATATGGTTTTCGTACACATTATACAGGCCCAAGGGTTGATTATGAAAGCAAAAATTTAAAGTCTGTTTTACAAGATCCAAGTTTAGCTTGGAGAAAAGTCATGAGTGAAGTGGAAGATGGAAGAATTGCGGGCCCCTTTTATTATCGGCCTATTTCAAATCTACGAGTTTCTCCTATTGGCATCGTGCCAAAGAAAACGGGTGGTTTTCGTTTAATAACACACTTGTCTTCACCAGCTAATGGCGGTGTCAATGACTTTATCGATGAGTTCTATACTTCAGTAAAATATTCAACTTTTGACCATGCAGTAAACATGATAAAAAAGCTAGGTTTTAAGGCGGAAATTGCAAAAATGAATATAAAGTCCGCCTTCAGATTATTGCCAATGTTTCCTGGCGAGTTTGATTTATTGGGTTTTAAAATTGAAGATTGGTATTTTATAGAGAAAACGTTGCCTATGGGGTTATCTGTGTCGCGTAGTCATTTCAATAGATTTTCATCGTTTTTGCACTGGGCTGTAGAAAGAAAATCGGGAATTAGTGATATTGATCACTATCTAGACGATTTTTTATTTGCTGGAGCGGTAAATACCGACAACTGTCGAAAATTAATGAGCACGTTTTGCAATGTATGCGTTGAATTAGGGGTTCCATTAGCTGATGACAAAACTGAAGGGCCAAGCACGAGAATAACATATCTAGGTATAACAATTGACACAGAAAAAGTGCAAATTCATATCCCAGAAAACAAGATAATTGAATTGCTCCAAAAGTTGAACGATACCAGTAATCGTAAAAAGATAACGTTAAAACAATAACAATCTTTATGCGGTTCATTGGCCTTTTGTGCCAGAGCTTTACCAGCCGGACGTGCTTTCAGCAGACGTTTATATATTGCACGTCAGCGAGGGAAAAAACCGCATCACTTAATTAGAATATCAAAGGATATTTTGAATGACATTTCAATTTGGAAAATATTTTTAGAAAATTATAATGGGATTTCTTATATTTTGGACGACGAGTGGTTGTCGAGTTCTGTTTTAAATCTCTTTACCGATAGTGCTGGGGGAATAGGAGGCGGATGTGGTATATATTTTAATGGGAAATGGTCGTATTTACCTTGGCCTATGTATTGGAAGGAAGACGTTTTCAGAGACATAACTTATTTAGAAATGATCCCTATCGCATTAGCGATTTATTTGTGGAGTAGCTTATGGCAAAGAAAGATAATTATGTTTCATTCAGATAACCAGTCCGTTGTAAAAATTATCAATTCCTGCTCATCAAAATCACCTCGCGTTATGTCACTTGTTAGACACATCGTATTGTGGTCTTTGCTGGGTAGTTTTCACATTAAAACCGTTTATATTCCTGGTTATAAAAATGTTTTTGCTGATGTAATCTCTCGTGGAAAATTTCAGAAATACAAGGAATTGGCTCCATGTGCAGAACCTCACCCAACTTTAGTTCCAGCGGACTTTTAGACAATTTTAGACCAGAAGTGCTGAGCCTAATTGAAGCCTCAATTTCTTCAAATACTTGGCTTACGTATCAAAATAGACTAAATTCATTTCAAAACTTTAAACATAAAGTAAATTTGTACGACGTATGGCCATGCCCTGTTTCACATTTAGTTAATTATATAGCTTACATGTTTAAGAAAGACTATTCTTATTCAACTGTGAAAGCGTACCTTTCGGGCATTAGTTTTTATCATAAGATTAATGGTTTGATGGACAACACTCAATGTTTCATAGTTCAAAAAATGCATGCTTCGTTTAGATAAGCGACATGACTGTCGTAAGCCTATTACCATTGATATATTAACTAGACTTTTAGATGCACTGAAATTAATTTCTTATTCAGTTTATGAAACATGTTTATTTAAAGCTTTATTTTCAGTTGCATTTTTGGGATTTCTTCCTGTAGGAGAAATTGCAAAATCTAATTTTAATGAGAATCATATCGTAAAACGATCTAATATAACATAATTTAGGGTCACTTTATATAGTAGTTCCTTCTTCTAAAACTCATCAGCTGGGTAATTCAGTAACGAACGTTCTGGAAAGGTATAAAATTAGTTCAATTTGTCCTGTTCAGTTGATGTCGGACTATATTGCCATGAGACATAAAGATGATGGACATTTATTTTGTCATGCAAACATGAAAACCCTAACGAGGTACCAGTTTTCTAATATTTTAAAGAAAACACTAGCATTTCTAGGTTATAATCCTTCTGAATTTAATACACATTCATTACGTATTGGAGCTGCAACACAGTCTTTTCTCGATGGTTTAGATGAAAATAGTATTAAATTGAAAGGTCGATGGAAATCGGCTGCTTACAAAGGTTATACAAGAACAAACCTCGTATAGTACTAATAGTTATCAAAGATACCAGGATTATAATTTAGTACGCCAGACGCCCGTTTCGTCTATATAAGACTCATCAGTGACGCTCATATCAAAATATACAACACTTAATTTCAGGGTACCAGAAAGATATTTGGATAATTGGCTCTTCAATTGTCACAAGAGCTAGTGAGCACGCTCATATAAGGCCTATAGGTGATTCGCTAGGATTAGAGAAAATTGGATGCGAGATGATTTGGATCGGTATGTCGGGTATGAAATGGCAGAAGTTGGTTAGTTTAGTACAAAGTATTCTCAATTGGAGAAGTATTCCGTTTTCTGTTATCATTCACTGTGGGGGTAATGACATTGGGGACACACCATATGGTAAATTACTCTACCATATGAAGTTTACCATAGCCATTCTTTCAAAGATGTTACCGAACACTGCTTTAGTATGGTCAAATATTTTACCTAGATATAAATGGAGGTTCTCTAATAATACTGGAGCTATGGAAACTACTAGACGGAGAATAAATAGGGGAATGCGTTCTTATTTGCTAAAAATAGGAGGATACGTTATAAAACATACTGATTTTGAAGATAAACATGTTGGCCTTTTTAGTGATGATGGGGTTCATGTTTCCTTCATCGGCAATGATATATACCTAAATCAGATTCAAGGAGCTCTGGAAATGTTTTTCAAATTTCCTCATTGTTATACCCCCGCTTTAAAAAGGGGGGGGGGGGGGGGGGGGGGGGGGGTGGTATACTGTTTTACCTCTGTCTGTCAGTCCGTCCCATGAAACTTTCGTCACATTTTTCTCAGGAACTACACATCCACCCTTTCTGTAATTTGGTATCAACATTTATATATGTCAGCCATACCGTGTGATGCGTTTTCAGATTCATCACTTGACAACTTCCTGTTTACCGATCACTTGTCTGATTTTACACATGATAGCCAAGTTGAAAATTTTCGTCACATTTTTCTCAGGAACTACAATACAAGGATTTCTGAAATTTGGTTTCAGGATTTATATAAGTCAGCTAAACCGTGTGATGCGTTTTCAGATTCATCACTCGACAACTTCCTATTTACCGAACACTTGCATATTTTTACACTATTAATATCATCAGTGAGCAGTAGCTCGCAGTTTCACTTGTTTGGTTTTCCCTTACAATGAATAAAATAGCTTAGATGTTGACAATATTGAATTTAAGTTGACTTAAATATTTCAATTAAATTGTCTAATAACTTTTATAGTATTGTATTTGAGTTGATGTTGAAGTTGATAATGATGTTGAAGTTGATAATGTTGTTGAAGTTGATAATGATATTGATTTTGTAGTTGATGTTATTTGAAATGTTGATTCTTGCTGTTAAATTTGTCATGCGGTAAATGTTATGGCGGATTACCAGTCGCGCAACTAGTTACTCTACTGGTAATTTTGGCCGAATTTACTTTAAGCTGCTATGGATTACCCAGTGACTCCTGATATAACTTTATTACTGCTGGATCGCCCTTCAGTAATTCAATCGTCATCAAGTTTTGATTGACAAGTTGGTTGTTTTTCTTTGTTGCAATAAATGCCATGACAAATTTACAGCCAAATAAATCTTAATTTCTTTATGCTTTGATTCATAGTTTAATTGTTAGAGTCATTACATCATAAGGTCAAACAATGAGATTACATAATTATACCTAAAGTACACTTGACATTTTATCTAGCTAAGGCCTCCTTTTCAATCTATGTGCGCGTATATATAATTCAATAATAATTAAATTCGGTTATTGTAATTATATAACTTGGTATGATTTTAATTGCCGGTGTGTTTGATTCATTTTGTACTGGTCACTTTTATATGCTAATTAGTTTAGCCCGCGAAATGTTAGTCCGTGCAATTTACCTCGTGTAGTTTGGTCATTTGGATTCAAACCTTACACGGAGCTTGACCAAAGCTATAAGATTTATCCGCCCTCCCAGTTTCCCATTATGAATTTTTTTCTGCTGCTTTTCAGTTTTGGGAGAATGATTATAGAACCAGCGTCATGGTATAAATAAGACTCGAATTTAGTGCTTTCGTTTATTGTGAATGGACATGCAGGCCGAATTTACTTTAAGCTACTATGGATTACCCAGTGGCTCCTGATATAACTTTATTACTGCTGGATCGCCCTTCAGTAATTCAATCGTCATCAAGTTTTGATTGACAAGTTGGTTGTGTTTCTTTGTTGCAATAAATGCCATGACAAATTTACAGCCAAATAAATCTTAATTTCTTTATGCCTTTGATTCATAGTTTAATTGTTAGATTCATTACATCATAAGGTCAAACAATGAGATTACATAATTATACCTAAAGTACACTTGACATTTTATCTAGCTAAGGCCTCCTTTTCAATCTATGTGCGCGTATATATATACAATAATGAACATTTAGCAGCAGGACAACTATCACTAAAAGCTAAATATTTTCATTCTTTGCGGAGTCTAAGTTTGGAGAAATAATGAAATGTATCTTTAAAAACTTACAAAACATTAATTTTTATAAGATTCCTTTAGGAAATATATTGAATTTTATTATATTTTGGTGCTTTTTTCTCCCGTCTTTTTGTAAATAACGCAAATCAAGTTGACTGTCAATAATCAATAATTTATCCTACAGTAAACTTATTCACTTATAGCATATCAGATGTGTGTTCAGCTTATCTTTATTTGTTTTCTCTCTACATTACTTACCCCATGCAGAATTGCCCTGCTTCCTCACCATCTGTTGGAGATTTTTCTTTTCTAAATTTTGAGAGACAACTTGTGTTTTTCCTGTTAAAAAAAGATGATGATGATGAGCCGGATGTTTTACGTGTTAGTTTACTAGGTAACAGTAGAACACATAATTCTACTAAGGTGGCGTTAGTTTGACTCCGAAACTATCAATATATTTACCTACTTCTATATGTCAGGTACTCAGCAGAGAAGTAGCAAATACCAATTATCAATTCTCAAACTCGTTACATTGACAATCAAATTTGCTATTAATAGCCGTTTCGACAATTATAATTTACGAACAAAAACACAAATAAGAGTCAAATATGTCCTTATAGCAGCAAACTCTTATAAAAAAATTTAAACACTTATCATTTACATCAAATACCTGTCACATAAGTTTGAAAATTGTCCTGCATTTTCATGCTAAAAAAACATCAGTGCTCCTCTTGAGGCAAACACCACTAGATTCAATAAATTTTAAACGATCATTGTTTACTGTTAAGTAATAACTCTTAAGATATATCCATCCATCTACAAAGTCTAAAAAATGAGGACATGAACAACATTACCTTGGAAAATAAATCAGACAAATATTTAGACTAATACAGGAAATAAAAATTACTTGTATTTTCATGATTTACTCTTGCTTAAAATGGAATTTAGAATTGAATTAAAGAAATAATGACTTTTAATTTATATTTTTCTTTCTTATAACATCAAAAATGTTTTGCACACTTTAAAATAACCATGCAGATATGTGCACCACATTTTAGATGCTATTTCTTATATAGACAGAATTTTTGTAAAGATATTCAATAAGAAACATAAATTGCTTACATGTAATCCTATCATGATGTTTGAATTACTATTTAGATGCTATCAAGAAATGAATCAGCAGACTTTGGCTGTAAAAGTCTGAAGGACTTGGGAAAAGCACTCTTGTCAAGGTTTCAATGTAAAGATGAAGAAGCTGTTGAAAATATGACAGTAGTAAGTACATACATCATTATTTAAAAAAAATAATAGATATTTATTATCATATATTCAAAATATGGTCCCCACATCATCACATGGATGATGGTAATCACATAAAATATTGATAATTATTTATAGCTGTAAGAATTCTCAAAATCAATCACTTAAGAGTTTAAGTAACTTGTCACATCATTTTGCAGATAAACTCAATGTGTGTCAGTAAAACATTAGTTATGAGTAGGTTACATATACTATAAAACAGAAAAAAACCTGAAATACAAGATATTTTACTGCATACCTAATTCATCTAATGAGCTGGCTGTTTGCTTATATAAATACAATGATGCAACCTTTACTTTATATTCATTACCTGGGTGAAACAATAAGGACAATTTAATTTTTAATCATAATGTGAACACCTTGAAATATTAAGTTATTAAAGTTAACAACTATGCATATTGGTATCTAGTTTGTAGAAAATGCAGCCAAATATAAAAAAGAAGATGTGGTATGATTGACAATGAGACAAGCCTTTATAACCTGGGAAAGTACAGACCTTAGGATATAAAATAATTGTATAAACTCTAATTTAATTCTTTAAATTTTCATTTGATATTTAGCATGTGGAACATGATTAGGATGAGTTGTTACTGTGTTAGCAATTGTCATGTCTGTTCTTTGTCAACCTCCTTTGTTACTGTAAAGAGACTTTGGAACCAATGGGCCACTGAAAATGTGTGCATTAAACACTAGATTTGTATAAACATACTATATTATTGATCTTTAATTTTTTTTTCAGAGAGCATTCAGCTATGAAAAGAAGCAGCTAAAAATGCAGTCTGGGGAGCCCTTGGAGGATTACTGGACATCCTTCAAGGGTTTCCTTTTGGATCTATTGGACAACCAGGACCAGGACAAATGGGTGTTGCTTAAGGACAGAGAAGTCAAGAGAATTGAGATATATAATAAGTATGCAATATTAATATAATTTACACTTTCGCTAGCTTGTGACATATTATGTATACAATGATTTCACATTATTTCAATATTCTACTTTGTCGGGTTGTTGTCTCTTTGACACATTCCCCATTTCCATTTACAATTTTATTGAAGATAATCAAACGTAATGATATCTCGGGTATATAGATTTAAAGAGTGCTTATAGATCTGTAAAGTGTCATGATTCTGATTATCCTTTGACAGGCCTCCAGTGGACTTTTAATGGGGACGATACTCCAACATATATGTGTGATGCTAAACTTCTATTTGGTCACGTGTGAAGCCCTAAAGTCTTTCAGCAATTAAGTGCATCTGTCTGTGAAATCATGAAATGTACATATAGTATTAATTGCATTGCGTATTTAGATATTTTTTTAAGATACGTGTAATAAGTGTCTTTGAATTTTTCGAAAAACTAAGGATGTTCTTACCCCAGGAGTAGATTACCTTAGCCATATTTGGCACAACTTTTAGAAATTTTTGATCTTCAATGCTCTTCAACTTTGTATTTATTTGGCTTTTCAACTATTTTGATCTGAGCGTCACTGATGAGTCTTATGTAGACGAAACGCGCGTCTGGCGTATAAAAATTATAATCCTGGTACTTTTGATAACTATAATCAAAGAGGAATTTGTTTTTTAATCGATACTTTACGTAGATTATGTTTCAACATCAGCTGGAATAAAATTGAGGGTCTATCTCAAAGGTTAACGTTTTTAGGGATTGTCATTAACACATGTTCTCCGTCTCTCGCTATGCCTGATAAAAAAACGACGACAATTCCATGATGTCATTTTATCATTTCAAAACTGCAAACGAGCCAGTGTGAAACAACTACAATCTTTGTGTGGAAAACCAAATTGGGCTTGTCAGATGGTTAAGGGAGGTAGAACTTTTGCAAGGAGATTAATAGATAACCTATCAAATGTAAATACAACGAATAGGAATGCAAAAACACTATTATCTACAGATTATTTTTCTCTGGTGGGTTAATTTTATGAATGTGTTCAATGGAACAGTTACATTTTTTAGATTCCAAACCAGTTACTTGTTTACAAACTGATGCTTGTTTACATGGTGGTGCTGGATATTATGAAGGTGATTTTTTTTATGTGCATTGGGACACAGATTTACCGAATTTAAAGAACTATCACATAAATATTAAAGAGACTCCATATGACTATTATGTTGTCCGCGATGTGGACTAATAAACGTGTTGTCGTATCTACGCCAGAACAAGTCAATTTTAAAACTTGAATGTCATAATAATATAATATTTAAGGCTGCCTTACAGGTTTTTGAGGTTTTTTGCGACCAAATAATTTTTAAGTCAAAGGTCGCTTTGATCCAGAAATCAATTTGCGAAGGATAGAATCGCTGCCTTGGAGCTGGGTATGCTTTTAACGTTAAAGTAACTAAGACTGTGCAGTTTCGTTCTAAGCCTATTGAGGTAATTTTCCTTTGGTTCTTCTAACGGGACTCAGTACTTTAAAAGATTCTGTCAGTATGATATTGTTCTATTTATGTCATTATGATATATTTCTATTATGAATTACAAAATACGTTGAACCAAAAACGTCAAAATCATCCCATGCGTAGAGGAATTAACTATATGTGGATTCTTATACTTTCTATATATAAATTTTGGACTATTTTAAATCTCGGGTCTATTTCTGAAATTAAAAATTTACATAGGCAATGTTAGCATACAGGGTTAAAAAATCAAAAGTATGTAAGAATAAATTTCAGAAATAGACCCGAGATTTAAAATAGTCCTATTCTTACATACTTTTGATTTTTTAACCCTGTATGCTAACATTGCCTATGTAAATTTTTAAATTGTTTGTATGCACATTAGACGACAAATCTATGTGACGTATAATATTTTCTGACGTCAGACACACAAATCAATGAATGTGTTTGCAGATAGATGTTTTTGTGTTCTGTTAAATTGTTCCTTTTAAAATTGTTATACGATGATGACTGATGTACCCACATTTTGACTAGTATATTATTTATTGTTTCTGTTTAGTTAACGCATCAATGTGAACACAACGGAATTCGATGAGACTGTCATCAAAGTGAGAGGGTTAGCGCTATAATACCAGGTTTATTCGATGCCACTGCTGGTGGACGTTTCGTCCCCGAGGGTATCACCAGCCCAGTAGTCAACACTTCGGTGTTGACATGAATATCAATAATGTGGTCATTTTCATAAATTTCCTGTTTCCCAAACTTTAAATTTTTGAAAAAACTAAGGATTTTCTTATTCCAGGCATAGATTACCTTAGCCGTATTTGGCACAACTTTTTGTAATTTTGGATCCTCAATGCTCTTCAACTTTGTACTTGTTTGGATTTATAAATATTTTGATATGAGCGTCACTGATGAGGTTTATGTAGACGAAACGCGCGTCTGGCGTACAAAATTATAATCCTGGTACCTTTGATAACTATTTACACCACTGGGTCGATGCCACTGCTGGTGGACGTTTCGTCCCCGAGGGTTTCACCAGCATGAATATCAATAATGTGGTCATTTTCATAAATTTCCTGTTTCCCAAACTTTAAATTTTTGAAAAAACTAAGGATTTTCTTATTCCAGGCATAGATTACCTTACCCGTATTTGGCACAACGTTTTGGAATTTTGAATCCTCAATGCTCTTCAACTTTGTACTTGTTTGGATTTATAAATATTTTGATATGAGCGTCACTGATGAGTCTTATGTAGACGAAACGCGCGTCTGGCGTACAAAATTATAATCCTGGTACCTTTGATAACTAATTATTCCACCATTTTCTACATTTGAAAATGCCTGTACCAAGTCAGGAATATGACAGTTCTTGTCCATTCGTTTTAAATGCGTTTTGTTATTTGATTTTGCCATGTGATTATGGACTTTCCGAATAGATTTTCCTCTAAGTTCAGTATTTTTGTGATTTTACTTTTTGTCAGTATGTAGCCTTATCCTGCGTACTTGCCTTACCTGGTAATTAATCTCTTAGATCCTTTTTTTAGGTTGTCTGACAAAGAGTTTGTCTTATACCGTTTTCTCCAATGCCTTTGTTTTATGTTGCAACACCTTGGCTGTAATCCTCAAAATTATGGGGGTACTCTTTCCGAAAGGGTGCTGCCACTTGGGCAGGATCTTGTAGGTCTTTCGGACAATTACCTTAAATTGCTAGGTTATTGTTCAAGTGAATTTTTTTACGCTATTTTCATTCTTATAAGAGACCAGCGTCCCAAAAGCAATAACGTCTTGTTTGGCTTTTTAAATATTTTGATATGAGCGTCACTGGTGAGTGTTATGTAGACGAAACGCGCGTCTGACGTACTTAACTATAATCCTGGTACCTTTGATAACTATTGTCTGTCATATATTTTTGTTATCGTAAGTTGTTTGTTTTCTTGGTTTTTTGGCCAGTCAAAGCAGCTTTATATAACCTATCAGTAACATTCAGCAGTTCATCATATTTTTGCATCTAGTAATATTATTTTTTACTTTTTTTTTTAATAGTTTTAACCAATTGACATCAAGAATTTGCCAAATACTGTGTACACTGATAATGTTTATATGGCATGCCCCTTTGTATGATGGTAATGTGCCAAAGTCTTTTACAAAATGTGAAACACATATAATTGAGAATGGAAATGGGGAATTGTTTTGTCTCCTTTTAGTAAAGACTACATGTATAATACAGTGTTTCTTCATAATTTATATTATTCAGACATGTACATTAACAAATTAAACAAAATGTGATAGTAAGAACTGCAAGTATGAAACTGTGATATTAAGAAAATATGATATTAGGAAAATGTGATAGTAAGAACTGGGATTAAGAAACTGTGATAGTTTGAACTATGATTAAGAAAATGTAATATGAAGAAACTATAACAGTAAAAACTGTGATTAAGAAACTGTGATATTAAGGTTTAATCATGGTTTATCTACATCGGACTCTAAATTTGACAACTATTTAGATAATTTTATAGAAATTGACCACATTCTATCGGTGTCATCATCATCATCATCATGCTCGGGAACCTTTAGCGGAGCGGAATGAAATTTAAACTTGATCATGGTCAACTCACATACCAAATATCAGCCTAATATCTGAAGGCGTTTAGAAAAAACCTCCGTTAAGTGGTTTGTTGAAGAATGACGGACAAGGGTTAAACTATATTGCACCGACAACAAGGGCAATAAAAACAGTCTTTTTGGTCAAAAATTAGATAAAAGGCATTACTGTACATTCAAATATATGATCGTGTGTATTTATAATTCTATTTTGAAGATTAAATCAAACTGAGATTAGAAATAGCAATTTTTGGAAAATTTGCATACTGATATATAAGTGTATCAAACTCAGAATAGAAGGTCTTTCTACCTATTCTGTCCAATAGATAAAAATAATACTTACCCCAAGGGTGACTGGGATATAGAAATATTGTCACTTGGTCTTTTCCCGACCGGCAGTAAAACGCTTGCTGAAGTGGGGCGTCCGTTTGGCTGTGCGGGATGTATCAAGTTCACAGTCACGTCCGGACAGAGTGGGGACGTTAAATCTGATGCCTCGTGCAAGGAGAGTGTCACGCTCTTTTCACGTTAAGAAACCTTGCAACAACTCTTTGAGGGGTCCGTAGGTTGCCTGTTGCAAGGCAAAAACGAATGAACAATAAGTTAAAAGTTTTGATATTTTATAACTTTCTATACATGAATTGTTTTATTCTATATTGATGAGAGAAGTCCACAGACATCATTTGGCCGTCCAAATTTGCCCGACCATCATCCCAGATGGCCTTTATCGTATCAACCTACCTATTGTATTTATTGTGAACTTGTTCTTGTCCTGAATATGCATGCAATATTTGCCACTGGACGTTAAGCAACCAACAATCAATCAATCCAATAGATAAAAATATCACAACAATTTATAACTTCATTCTTCAGTTTAAACATTACCGTTTGTACATCTTGTAATTCTTTTTTTTATCAACTCATCTTCGTCAGTTCCATGCCTTGTTTGGCCTTGCTGATATAGCGTTGTTGAGTCTGATGCAGGAATCTATAATGTTAAGATTCAAATCTTTAACAGGACTTGCACTGGAGAGGGAAAGAAACTTGTTAAGGGACTCAAGTTTTAGCGAGTTTGACAAAAAGGCTTCTGATGACTGTGACAACTGAGAGACTGTTTCCTTGCTGACCTAAAATTCATTATTAGTATCATCTAAAGCAGATGGTGTAAGCTGCGAAATAATAATATAAAATAATTATGGGATTCTACATGACCTTCTAAATATTATTAATATCTACTACATAACATAGGAATAGCTGAAACATGTAAAAATAGTAATAACAATTTCCCTTATTTCCACAATAACATATTTATCAGTGAATGGGTTTGTTTTTGTGTCATAACAGCTTAATTTTACTTTAGTGAACAGAAGAAATTTTGCTCATTGTTGAAAGCCCTATAGTGAACATTTTAAATACTTAAAGGATTTGCTACTTCAGAAATAGATTACCTTAGATGTTTTTGGCAAAGCTTTAAGTAAGGTATGGTCTTCAATGCTGTTCAACTAAGAATTTAATTGGGCGGTTTTTTTTTTCGCTTTTTTTCTTTGTGTATCAGTGATGAGTCTTTGTGGAAGAAACTAGTCTCTAGCCCAACCACAAAATTTTAATCCTGGTACCGTTGATAACTAGTTACACCACTGGGTTTATGCCACTGCTGGTGGACGTTTCGTCTCGGAGGGTATCACCAGCCCAGTTGTCAACACCGGAGAATATCAATAATGTGGTCACTTTTATAAATGTCCTGTTTACAAAACTTTGAATTTTTCGAAAAAGTAAGGATTTTCTTATCCCAGGCATTGATTACCTTAGGCGTATTTGGCACAACTTTTTACAAGTTTGTACTTGTTTGACTTTATAAATAAACGGTCAAAGTGCACAGATCTATTGTTGTAAGGGAAAAGAGAGGGATTACTGAAATAGCAGTTAAAATATATTTGCTACTAATTAAACGAATAAATTAATTATTAATATCCACAAAGGAATAAAAATAACAGACAATTCAGAAATCAGATGGCATGGTGACAACAGAGAAAGTGGATGGCTTAGAGACAACAATAACAGCAAATGGCTTGATGACTATCACTGTCATGTGGCACAGTTTCAATATTTTCAATGTCTTGACTTCCTTGTTGACACTTCTTGAACGGAAGGAATTGTGCAGTAAAATTACAACAGAGTTGGCATTATCCCTGCCCACTCTTCCCTATTTCCTAAACTAAATCCAGTATACTTTTCGGTGACCCATATAGTATGATGCTATGACATACTACCACATCAATACCCATTTTAATGCAGTGGTTGAAATAACAATTCTAATATCACTAGACATTTAAACATAGACTTTATTATTTTATTTTTATTTTTGTCCAACCAGAGACTTACACATTGGCACCTTACTTGTAGTGTTTTTATACAATTTTGAAACTTTATTTATGTTGTTGGCATACATCAATGTTTTTGAAAAATCCTGTCCTTAACGTTCAAACGAGTCTATAATCAGAATTTTCACTTTTTAATAACAAGTTTAATATTGCTCTTGTTTGAAGACACATTCAATCATAAAACTCAATACTGGAATAAGCTTGGAGGGGCACATTACCTTTTTATACGAAAGCAAACATTTTTGGTCGTATATTGGTATCACGTTGCCGTCGTCGTCCGAAGACATTTGGTTTTTGCACTCTTAACTTTAGATAAAGTAAATAGAAATCTATGACAATTAAACACAATGTGTATGACCATAAAAGGAAGATTTTAGGTGTTTTGGTTCCAAAAGTTTAGGGATTAGGGGCCAAAAAGGGCCAAAATAAGCATTTTTCTTAGTTTTCGTACAAAAAACTTTAGTTTAAGTAAACAGATTTATGATCACAAAAGGAAGGTTGGGATTATTGAACATGACAAAAAACCTCTTCCTCCCTACATAAAATTGAAACGATGCAGAGAATTCATAAAAATCCTGTCAAAATAAAAATAGTGAAAATAATTCTTTGGGGGCGTACCTTTTTTGAGGCATTATTCTTGATATATCTTGTTGCATGTAGAATGTTTTTATCTTAAAATTGTTGTTATTAATTCTTGTTTTTTTGTTTTCCTTATTGATTGAATCGTCTATTCCTGAGGTTTGTTTCTTTCTTTGTCTCTATCTGCTTTTCAAACATTGATCCAAGCGCTCTTCTTTTTTTAGGGGTATTTCTTAGTATTTAATTACTTTCACACATTTTTCAGGTGTTCCCGGCAACATTTGTCTCAGTTTGCAGGTTATGTTACTTTCTGTTTTCTTGCTGTGTTATTTTTGGGTTGTGGATCAGAATCTATGTCTTTTCTCGTGAGTTCTATTCTTTGTTTTTACTTTCTTTCTCTATCCTTCTTTTTAATGAGGGTTTTTTTAGTATGACATGTTGGCTCTCTCTTTTTGCTTCATCAATCTATTATATTCTTTTTTTGTACTGACATAAGGTTGTGTACTCCTTAAACTAATACTGCTCTTTTTTACAGGAAGTTTAACTATTAAAGTTGATGTACTCGTCTCATCATCTTGTGTATTCTTTTGCAACTGAAGTTCTTTTTCATACTTCTGTAATGCCCACTCTGCAGGTTTTTTCTTTTGCAGTTCATTTTTTAGTTTTTTTCTCCTATTTTGACTTCTACATTTTTGTTTTTGTAAATACTGCTCATATTTTTCAGGGTTCTCTGTCTTGAATTTATTTCTATATTCTGTGGATTTATGCGGCATTTCGTAACTGAAAAAATGTTTATACATATATATGAATGCTGTCGATTATTACAACCAGTAATTTAAGTACAAATATAGCTAAAAATGTTTGGTATCACCTAGAAGCCTGATAAAAAAAGGAAATCTTGACATAAATAGTACTTTGAAGGGTGAGCTTTTTGCAAATTATTGAAGGTTAGGTTGGTGACTCATAGATGAATTTGTCTCTAAATCATTCACTACTTTTAGTTTTACCTTTAGATACTACTGTTTTTTCTTGTTTTTTGTGTTTTTTTTTTTTTTTTTGGGGGGGGGTCTCTTTTTATTAAATTAATCTAGCTGTATCTGCATTTACATTCTTGGATTTATCATTTGTTTATTATCAGCATATATATATATAAATATGTTCTGCTATTTTGCTTTGCTATTCAATATTCATTTATTTTCTGTTTTGTAAGGAAACATGGCCCCATGGCTTAGAATAGAACATAACATTTTATCCTTGAAAGATTTAAGCAAAAAATTACAGGTGAGCGATTCAGGCTATTTTTGTGGCTAACCTTGTGCATGTATCAACACATCATATGATTATTTACATTCAATTATTCTATGGTCACAACTGAGTGATGCAAGTGAAAATTGTCTGTAGTATATCAAACTTGTCCTCCATTTTGTCATCTATAACAAAGTTTTAATTTGAAAAGAATTTCTTAACAGGTTACTAACATTTTTTACCTTTGGCATGGCTATATGCCTGAGATCTCTTCTCCGTATGCATAAAACATGAGACATCGATAAACATGTTTCCCTATATCCATGAGTTCATATTTCATTAGCTCATAAACAGATGTCTTTGTAAGACAACATGGTAAATGTAACTGTGAACTACCTGGCATTGCTGCTGCATAGGTATTGGTGAAATCTTTTAACCACACAATTGCCATCTGGGTTTTTCTATCGAGGGATCCATGAATCTTACCACTTGGGTTAATGACTCTGTTTCCATTTAAAAATAAATATATCAAATGATATTCAATAAATGATGCAGATAATATGCACATTCATAAATCTACAATCTTCTTTGTTATAAGTTAAAGACCTTTAGTATATTGATTGTACCCTTTGTTTTCCTTTTTGAATTGTTCTACACTGGTCATTTTGGGGCCATTTATAGCTTGCTGTTTGGTGTGGGCCAAGGTTCTGTGTTGAAGGCCGTACTGTGACATATAATTGCTTACTTTAAACTACATTGTGACTTGGATGAAGAGTTGTTTCATTAGTTCTTATATCAGTGATCACATAGTCTTATTGGTATTGAATTAAGGGACAAAAAAGTATAGAATTAAGCTTTAGTCCTTTAATATATATAACATAGTGAGACAATAACAGTTTTAAATATGTAGCAAAGCTGCACTAATTTGTTACCTGTTACTTGTTTCTTAATGTTATAAAATGATGATTCAGGAATTCCTAAAACTGCTCTCCAAGCCGCAAGACAAATGGGAACCGAACCAATGCTGAAACTACATTTTCCAGTTGAACTAAAAATACAAATAAAAGACAATTTGAGGCGTTGTAATACTATGAACACTACTTGATTATATACAAAGTTATGACCCCTCTTTAAACATCTACTTCTAATGGTTTATGCTCATTGCTGAAATCTAATCTTAATCGAGTAGGATTTCAGTTTTAACAAGTAGGGGACTATTTATTGCCATTCCATTCTGACAGAATGCTTGATATTATCAATGATGTTCTGTGTCCAGACTTGCTATATTTCCATAAAAAGATTTTTTTAATTTTTATTATTTATCCTTTTTTTAACATATGTGGAATGCTTGCCAAGATTTTAATAGAATGTGACTAGTTAAACTTGTATTAAGTATAATGGTGTTCATAATGTACTGACTTTTTTCTTGTTTGGTCTTGAGGCAGTAAAGTTCTCTTGCTAAACACAAATCTGCCATTATACCATTAAAGAATAATTTACATTTCTTTTTACAGACATTCATGTTCTACAGGTAAATATGACATGATTAATAATAGCAAAAATATGAAAGCCTAACCTACAGAATAATGTCGAAACTCGTGAAATATTAAAGTAAATTATTTCTTTAAACGATAATTTCATTCTCAAGTTTTCTCTCCTTAAACCAAAGCTTCGTGTGATTAGTTGTTAAATAAATATTCATACATAAGCTACCTGGAATAGGTTTTAAATTTCATAACAGAAATCAAATATAGATCCCTTGGTTTACTGTACTCAAAATGTACACAAAAAACTATCGCCTAATATAATAGCATGAAGACATGTAATAATAATGAAAGAAGTACTTTCTTCTTTCACATTCTGAATTGATAGTGTACACTATGCATGTTTAGATAAAAAATCTATAATGGCCTTTCTCATTTTGAATTTTATGTATAGAATCATCATTAGTTCTACAAAGTCGAAGCAGTTATATAAGATATATTTCGTTTTGGATAAAAACAGGAAAATGTCACACAATATCAATATGCTTTTAGAATTCTTGAATGCTTGTAAACTTTCTTTTAACAAACATCCTGAGATCCGTTACTGTTGCTGAAAAAAAAATTGACGAAGGCGTTAATATAAGTTTCAGGTAATAGGATTAATCAAATATATAACACCATACACCACTCAATATTTGACACATCAACATCAGATCAATAAAACAAGTAACTATTTTTGAAAATATAACCGATGTTGATAACAGCATAACAATGTCTTTCATTATAATATGAATATCGAAATATCAGCTGTCTGTATGAAACCATAAAATGTCTAGAAACAAATCTGAATAAAATTTTAAAAAATGAACAGCTTCCAATTGCTTTTGAGCATTCCCATATGCTCAAGACAATGGGTGTTTCGGATAAGCGAGATTTCTGAAATAACAATGTTGGAAGGCAGCACTTTTTAAGATGAACTCAATACAATAACGTATTTATATCTATATATAATACTTAAATAACGAGGTCCTATTTGTCAGCCGTTTCACCAGTTAACACAACTAAGTTTTCTGTGTAATTATTGTGTGGGTAGAGCGAGCAGGGTGATGAACTATTCGGTGAGCTTACTTTCGGGTGCTGCGTGCTTCTTAAAGAAAGCTGACACAATTGTCTTTGGCAGGCCTGAAAATAGTCAAAACCAAGGAGTCAATAAAAAAGAGTCTTTATTTCTTGATAGCGTATGGCAGAGTCTATAATATATATTACATTACAACAAATAATAGACAGCAAACTAACAATATCAAAATTTCCTAAACTAAGCCTTTACATGGCTTAGTATAATAAAACCAAATAAAATATGAATTTTAAAGATAAAACATTCTGACTGATGTCTATTTCTGAATAGGGAGCGTGATTTTATAACGCCTTTGCCAAACAGATGTAAATTGCAAATTGTATTTTTGACTAAAGATTTATAAATTTCAAATTGTATTTTTGACTAAAAAAATCTTTAACATTAAATTTTATCATCTTTATAAAATATTCAAACTAAATATAAACAATCGGCATTGTTTAAAATGACTCCATAGACATGCCACACTGAAACATGTAATTAATCTCAAACGAGTTTATATACAAAATATTCTAATGAAAACAAACACTTGCAAACTAATTTGCATATCAAGGGGGGATAACTACTTAAGTTATCTCTGGGGACCTAGCTCACATACTAAAATTAAACATTCTGGGACTACTGAGTTAATTTACTCTAAAGTAAAATACAATTGAAATAAAGTAATATATGTAGATGCGCTCAAACTATAGGTATCAGTCTTAACTATTAGGGTAGTAAATAAACAGTCTCAAAATATAGAAATCACAAGGCTGGAATGGGAAATTCAGGAGAACTAATGTTTCTTTGCATATACAAGCTTTGTTACTTGGCGACAATGGAAAACTAACATTATTGTATTGAATAATAAATGTATAACACTAACCATGACTTATTTTTGCTCTAAAATGGTGAAAATACACAACATTATTTGTCCCGTAATTTTGTCTCAAGTAAACCCTGAGTTATCTCCCATATAAATAAATCTATGGCAGCCCGCAATACTAAAACTTAACTGTACATTCAAGATGTGTACACAGTGACACAATTAAACAAAAGTAGTAAACTAAAACTATTACACACTAAATTGTAACTTTGAAACAAATATATTTACATAAGTTGTGTTTCTGTTTACCAAATTCAGGACTTTTTGACTAAAGTACTTTAGTTAACTTTTCAAATAGAGTATGAGAAACGCTTTGGATTTACATTTTTGACGGTTTCTTAAATAATTTGAATTAACAACCCAATATTTAATTCAATTAACTAACCTTTCAAAATTGAATAAATGACCTTCTTAGTTTTTAAAACATAATAGAAAAATATATATAAAATATGTACTCACCTGAAAATAGTCAAAATCAAGGATTCAATAAAAAAGAGTCTTTATTTCTTGATAGCGTATGGCAGAGTGGCGCTAATCAAGAAAAAAAGTGAATCCATGGACTTAAACTAATTTTCAGTGTTAAAGTGGCAGACTATCGTACCACGTGCAAAACCACTCATTGTCAATGTGGCTATTTCTGTTTCCTTCTTTGTCACTTAACTTGTCAAAAGACGTCTAATTACATAAAGTATTTATTTGTTAACCCTTACAAAAGAACTAATGGACATTACATAATTTAATCTGTCGCCTTGCTATTTCATAGACGAGATAAATACCTTCAAGATAACTTGAAAATAATGTCTCTTTGTTTAGCAGATTTACACCTTACATTTCTGTATTAAGATAAATAATAAAGTGAAAGAAAACTTGTGAACCAAACTTCAAAATGTTTAAGCCAAATATAAAATTAAATTTCCAAAATGTCTAAAATATTGAACATAAAAATAAGAATATTCCCTATAAAAATCTAAAGGAAATTTAATGCAATTTCTAACTATGACAACTCCCCACAAACCTACCAGCTTTTGACACCAAAGCTTCAAAATGTTAAATTAATCTTTAAATATTCAAAAAAATCTTCATTTCACATAAATTAATTGTAAACACATCTGAAAAAAATACCAAAACTGACAGTACAGTATATTAAAAAATGTCAAACATGCTAACTTTATTACAAGAATGATGTCTTTGAATTGTACATGTGTAGGATTTTCATTAAATCGCACTGAATATCCTCCAATAAGTGTGTTGAGTCGAATCCTTCACGATTACTTGATATGTACACACGGAACTGAATATCTTCCATCGAATTGATTAGATGAAGCGAGTGTTTTCCTATAATTACGGGTTATGTATCGATGCGGTCAGTACAGCAACATTTACGGTAATTCAGTAGCAGTTTCGTTGTATTCCATATGAACAGAGACCATAAAACAGAATAGTGTCTTAAGCATGATACTAATATTATAAAACTGAAAAAAATATATGTTATATACACAATAAAAATATAAGTCTTGTTCATCAAGGTCATATAAAACTAAGAGGAGATAATCAAGATATGCCATATGAATATTGATCAAAATTGATTTCATAAAAAGTAAAGATCTTAACTATTGAATGAATCAAGGTGTTCAAAGCTAGACTATGTACAATCTGACATCAGTTTTATCTAAAACAAAAAACCACTAAGTGTCAAGCAAATGTTCATAGTGATTATTTTTTTTGGAATTTACACGGAAGGATAAGCGGATGAGCTTACGTGATAACAAATCTGGTTAATAGAACACACATAAAAAATACATGTACATGTATGTACCCCTGTCGAATAAAGCATGGTAATGTTAAATGAATAATTCAATTTTAATTCCAACAATTTATAATATATTAAGTACCTAGGCTTAAATAATTATATGTTATATATGTACAAAGTATAAATACATTATATGATACAGATTTCAGTCATTGACAATGACTGAAATCTGTATCATATAATGTATTTATACTTTGTCAATCAGCCTTCATCTGATGTGTGCCAGTCTTCAGTAGTAAGGTCTTAAGCTGCAAAACGTGCTAACGGAATGGCTGGTACTAGTTGGTGAGCTAATTGGTGATGCGTTGAAGCTCTCTTTTATAGTGGGGATGTGTATGGTCTCTTCTACTGTGGTAGTCTCTTTAAAAGAATCTTGCTTATTTGGAATCGTTTGTCCCTCTTTTAAAGGAGACGATTACGAAAACTTGTTAAAAACTTGACTGTAAAGAACATTAACTCCATTAAGAGGTCAGTTACCAATTATTTCAACAAATAGGTTGTTCTTTTGGTTTCATTCGTGTATTATATTAGGCAGATGATTATAGCTTTATTTGCATCCTGCTTCAGCATTATTTACAAAGTCTCATTTTTATCTTTGTTTACCCCTGTATTCAATGTAGGGTCCAAGACAAGGTTCTTCGTCACACAACTTTGCCAATGTGTGCTATTATTCAAACGTTTTGAATATCATTCATTAGCGGTTTAAAGTCCAGATTACCTGATACAAAGTCATATATAAATCAAAAATGATTTTTCTTCTCATTCCAAATGGACAACCAATTACTTCCAATTTACTGTAACTTTGTCTGAAATACTAAATTTATAAAATATCAATTATTAGAGTATAACGAATGAAGAATTTTCTATCCTGGGAAAATAGAACAATTCGATTGGTATTTATATAATAAAAGCTCTAAGTGCTTCGGTGTCAAGAGTTTTAAGCCAACATCTACATTTTACCCCTATGTTCTTTTTTTAGCCCTGGCGGCCATTTTGGTTGGTTGGCCAGGTCACCGGACACATTGATGAAACTAGATACTCCAATGATGATAGTGACCAAGTTTGGTAAAATTTGGCCCAGTAGTATCAGAGCTGATGATTTTTGTAAAAATTAACGACGATGGGCGCCAAGTGATGAAAATTAAATCAACTGTTCAACGGCTATAGGAGAAATACATAATACATATAGTGGTTAAGTGTTTATCTTTCAGAACTGTTTTAAGTTAAACCATATAGAAAAACATAATTGTATTAATTGACAAGGGCTTCCTTCGCAGTTAATTCCATATCTAGAACAGGCCATGGAAGCAACATGCAATTGGAACAAGTATACATTAAGGTCAAAAGGGTCAAAAATTAAAGCTTGATTTAAAAAAAAAATGAATTCTAGGGTTATTTTGATATGCTAAATCTAAACATGTACTTAGATTTATGATGTTGGGCCCAGTTTTCGAGTTGGTCCAAATCGGGGTCCAATTTTATAACTCTCCACAAATTATATCTGTTGGCTCTATCGTTGTATTCAAGATATAAATGTGATTTTGATTTTGAACACTGTTGTTAAATTGCTGCATGAATAACGTATATAAGTCTATTTAAATATTTTAGCAAACAACATTTTTTTGGCAAGATGTACAATAAATATTTTCTATTCAATCAATCCTCAAATATACTGATATATATATTGTTTATTCTTACCTTTTTTTACCTTGTGGTATGTCTTGTCACGTCCGAAGTGTGATCCACAATCTACATGGCATAACCTCAACACAGATATTTTTATTTCGTTCGTTACAACTTGTTTCTTTCTGCTGTCTTTAATGTAGTACAGATTGTCATGGCTTGCTAACACAAAGTTCTTTGCTTTTCCTCTTAAAATCCGTTTGTCATTATTCTTAACATCAACGTACTTGGTCTATTTAAGGTACAGAAAGATGTTGTCGTATTCATCTTGTTCCATTTTGTGGAATGATTTACTTTGAAACTTGTGTATTATTTATATTGAACTTGTTAAAAGAGTTCACATAATTTTTGATTTTTTTTAGTATGAGTTCATTATCATGCAATGTGAAGGGTACTAAAGGACTTCATCAAAACTTCAATGTAGGATAAAAAAACTTAATTCACATAGTTTTTTTCACTGACACACCCCCCACCCCCACCCCCTCTTAAATTAATTTGGGAAAAATTGATTTACTAATAGGGATATATTTTATATATACAAAACTTGTAGAATTTTAACCCCCCCCCCCAAAAAAAAACCAAAAACTATTTGATTTAAGTTTTTTTTATCCTACATCGATCTTTTGATGTCGTCCCTAAGTGAGCTTCAGTTCTATATAAAACAATAGAATCATGACTGGTGATTTAATCATTGATTAACTTAAAAACAAAAATCTCTACTAGAACAATTTTATGATGAAAACTATTGAAAAAACAACCCCATCTTAGTTAAGAATTGAAAGTTTTGATAATAAATTCCAATTAAAATTAAAAAAAACTGGACCTAATTTCCTTGGAAAATTAGTCTTAGGAAATATTTTATTTTAAATCTCAATACATCAACTCTTTAACAACATTAAAACAACACTTGAAAATAACAAACATGAACGTTTTTACCTAGGAATTATCAACATAATATCAATGATTAGAAAAGAAGGCGAGACATTTCAGCGTGTGCACTCTTGTCCAAGGACATGGACATGATTTCCTAGAAATATTAATCTGGGGATTTTTTTTTATCATAATATCAATACACAATTCTAAAACAATATTAAAACAACACAAGCTATGTTAATTAACCTTTAACAATAATTGATATGGATGTCCTTATCTAGGAATAATAATGACATAAACATGATTCCCTAGGAAAATTAGTCTATTGACATAAATTAAAAAAAAACTATTAATACATTTATCTCTAAAACAATATTAAAACCATTAATGTAAATAAACCTTTGAAATTAAATGATGTTTTTTTATCTAGGAATAATTAAGGCATGGACATGATTTCCTACGAAAATTTGTCTGGTAACATTTTTTTTTATATATTATTACACAACTCTTTAACAAAATCAACTAAATACATGAAAGGTACATGAAAAAGTTAGTTTGGTTAAAAATAACCTTTAATTTAAATTATAAAGAACATGGACGTTTTGCCCTATTAATATTAATACCACAGACATGATTTCCTATGAAAGAGAGGAAAAAAAAGAGGGACGAAAGATACCAAAGGGACAGTCAAACTCATAAATCTAAAACAAACTGACAACGCCATGGCTAAAAATGAAAAAGACAAACAGAAAAACAATAGTATATATGACACAACATAGAACACTAAAGAATAAACAACACGAACCCCACCAAAAACTAGGGGTGATCTCAGGTGCTCCGGAAGGGTAAGCAGATCCTGCTCCACATGTGGCACCCGTCGTGTTGCTTATATGATTACAAATCCGGTAAAGTCTAATTCGGTAGGTCACTTTCATGAAAGGGAAGGGGATTGTAGTTACGACGTAAGGAACATATCCGATATCATTTGTGAAACGGTTATTCCATAACGGTCAACCAACTCGTGATGGCGCCCGTAAAATTTACGAAGGGATGATTTCAACTTCACCATGTGGAACTCTTGATTTAATAGTCTGGTTACTTACATTTTATCAAAAATATAAAAACGCAACTCTTAAAAAATGTTTAAATATGTAAATTAATTATATGTTTCAGATTTAAAAAAAAAAGGACATGCACACTTTTACCTAAGATTAATGACATAGACTTAAATTCCTAGGTAAATTAGTCTGGGGACAAACATTACTAACATCAGACTTTATATACTAGTAAAATTTGTAACCATGGACATTTTATACTAAGAATATTGGTCCGGCCGGACTTATTTTACAAGAAAAAAATATGCAGAAAGACAAGAGGTTAGAAAAAGTCCACGGATTACGGAAATACATAAAGTCAATGTCTGTCAATGATGTATATTCTGTCAAGTTGATTACTATCTCCTAAATGTTTTTACTTTCTTTTTTCAATGCAATTTGCAAAAATCCACTTGTCTGGCTTTTGACCGAAGTATACGTTTAAGTCTTGGACAATTAACACCCACAAGAGTAGCTAATTTTATTCCCAAATATGCATTCCTTTCAAGTAATGTTATGTCCATTTTCCTTTGTTATGCACAGGGTCACTTTTCATCAGTAAGGAAAACGTATGAAGTCTGGCAAAAAACCCATCCAGTGACATTTGGCATGCATGTTCAGGACGAGAACGACAATATAAAATCAATAGTTAGGTGGTGTCATAGATGCAATCCGGGATGATTGTCGACGAGTTTAGACTCCCACTGGGAAATGTGGCCTAGCAACAGGCATCATGTGGACCCCTAAATAGTTGTCTGGGTTCTGAACGTGTAAAAAACGTTCCACAAGACACCGAATGTATGGTCCCAACTCTGACCGAACGTTGCTGCAAAATTGATTCATCCCACACAGGCAAACAGACGCCCCTACAATGTACTTTAACCTGCGTTTTATTGTTTGTCCGAATGATTTATTGATTGGTTGCTTTCAAAAGGTGTTCCTGTCAAATGCATCTGAAGGGCTTAAAACTTCTTTTGGGAATGGCTAATGTATTCCAGTGGTAAATTCCTGTTGATTTATTTGAACCCTGCTATTATGGTAACTCTTGTAAAGGCCTTCTCATATGCCTGTCTACTTAATTTAGGTGCTGATTCCTTGTTTACTGTTGTTGGGGTCACATCACATGTACCAATATTCCTTCATTAGAGGACCAAACATTGTGCGGTCAAGAGGACACAAGAAGAGTGTTGTATGGGATGGAAATACAAGTACCTCTGTTATGTTGGCAAAAGCTGCTTCTAGCAGTCTCAATGTCTCGTATGAGTGATGTGAATTCCAAATTAGAACCAGTGTTTCAGAAACACGTTGTTAAACCAATCCTCTTCCAGCTCATCATCCATCCATGCTTTTGGATGGAAACTCCACTTGGCGTTTTCTGGTCCTTAATGCATATTGTATGATCTTTGGTAACGCGGTGTTTTGACTTTTGCCACAATGAATGTTGACTCATGGAAGGAGGGTTATGTTTCCGCGTGTATTCCCTACACGACCAGGAATTGTATAACCAACCCTTCGCACTAATACCCTAGCAGGTTGATGTTCCAGATTGTTTCTAGTTTCATCCATATTCCAGATTGATGTAGGGGTAAGTTCTTGTAGGACAGTTCCTTGAAATAGTTTTAAACAACTGTTGCATTCAGTAGTCTTGAAATCAATGTTGACAGTTTCTCTGGTTTTCTGATTACAACTTCAAGATAAAGGTGTAGTAAAAAAATAAAATTAACAGTACCAATTTTCTTGCACCAGATGCGCATTTCGACAATACATGTCTCTGCAGTGATGCTCGTGGCCAAAATATTTGAAAATCCAAAGCTTATATAAAAGATGAGCCAAATCCGTGAAAGGAATCAGAGATTTGCATGAGGGAGATACATTCCTTAATTTATAATATTTTGTAGCAGCAAATTTTAATAACACAAAAAATACGTATTTTCATGCCAGTACCGAAGTACTGGCTACTGGGCTGGTGATACCCTCGGGGACTAATAGTCCACCATCAGAGGCATCGACCCAGTGGTAGTAATAAAATTAACGGTACCAATTTTCTTGCACCAGATGCGCATTTCGACAATACATGTCTCTTCAGTGATGCTCGTGGCCAAAATATTTGAAAATGCAAAGCTTATATAAAAGATGAAGAGCTATAATCCAAAAGGTCCAAAAAGTATAGCCAAATCCGTGAAAGGAATCAGAGCTTTGCATGAGGGAGATACATTCCTTAATTTATAATAATTTATAATATTTTGTAACAGCAAATTTTAATAACACAAAAAATCCGTATTTTCATGACAGTACCGAAGTACTGGCTACTGGGCTGGTGATACCCTCGGGGACTAATAGTCCACCACCAGAGGCATCGACCCAGTGGTAGTAATAAAATTAACGGTAGAATTATAGGATTCTTTGTGTATTAAGGTAGTACTGTGATGTAAAATTGTCTACCTGCTGTAGCGTGGTATCATCGGTTTATTTTTATACGGTGGCCTAAGCTACCTAAGTTAAAATTTCTGTTATGTTGATAATAAGGGTCTTGAGCAACTACATTGCATTTTCACGAGTTAAAATTCATGAATTTAATCCTCACATCACCCACAACGCTATTGTAGATGTATTTGATTTGTTTTGGAGGTAAATACATTTACTATCGGGCAATACCTCTGTGGTACAAAGTTTTACGCCTTCTTAAAATGATTTCTGAGCTTATTCTCAGTCGTATATGTTAAAGCTTATATACACGTCATTGGCCAAATGATTTTTCCAGTTTTATTGTTGGATGGGTCCCTTGAGATCCATCAATATGAACGTATTACCGATTACTGGGACCCTTGGATTGGCAGTCCAGATTTCTTAATCCTTCATCCAGGACGGCCTCTGATGCAAGATTTACATTAGCCTACTTTGTCTACTTTTTTTCTTCTTGAACACACATATATATATATATAATTGAAAGAACAAGTAATACGACTGTCAATGAGACAAATCTCCACAAGAGACCAGATTACAAATATATTAACATTATTAGGTCACTGTACGGCCTTTGACTGTGAGCAATGTCCATACCACATAGACTGCTATTCAAGACCCCGAAAAAAAGACAAATGTAACACAACACAAACAAGTCATCTAACGGCCCTATTTAGGTACACAAAAACAAATATGTAACAGCAACAAACGACAACCACTGAATTCCAGGCTCCTGACTCGAGTTGGGCCTAGGCAAATACAGAATGATGCGATGTCAAGCATGTAACTGTTTCCAACCCACTCCTAACATGGGACAGTGGTGTTACAGTTTATCAGAAAAGCAGACTTAAATATCAGTTTAATAGGCCTGACTTATCAGGTGGATACAAATAAAAATAATTATTACACAAACAAAGTGAACGTTGGAGGTACTTGTCACAAAAACAAATGTACACTAAATACACTTGAGATCTGACAGTAATCGCAAGTACTGAAAGCTAGTTTTAAGCTAATAAAAACTATTAATAAAATGTATACAACTAAGACCAAGTTATCATTTATTACTCTTCCAAAATCGGAAGGATTCAGTGTGAAAATGTCATAAACAGTCGACTTTTTTCTATTATTGTTATAGTATTGTAGGCATGTATTTTTATCTCGATGATTTCATTTATTTTGACGAATTTATGACAGTTTTATTTCCGATAAAAATGATGGTTCGAACTATTAAATCGAAGATATTTATTGAAACAGAAACTCACCGTTTACGGATATCCTTCTCTTAACTTTATTACAGTTACGGATATCAGTCTATACAGTTCCCACATTTTCGCATTTTTTTTTAAAATGAAGATATCTCCATTTAGCGGTTGGACTTTGAAAAGAAGCTTGGTATTTCAGTTGCAAACTGCCCCCAAGGGTCACTTGGTCTTCTCCCGACCGGCAGTAAAACTCTTGCCGAAGTGGGGCGTCCGTTTGGCTGTGCGGGATGTATCAAGTTCGCAGTCACGTCCGGTCAGAAGGGGGACGTTAAATCCGATGTCTCGTGTAAAGAGAGTGCCACGCTCTTTGCACGTTAAGAACCCTTGCAACAACTCTTCGAGGGGTCCGTAGGTCGCCTGTTGCAGGGCAAAATTTCTGTCTCTATCCAATACACCCTCATTTTCCAGTGGCAATCCAAATTTCCCCGACCATCATCCTCTATTATAACAACCTACCTATTGTATTTATTGTTAACTTGTTCTCGTCCTGAATATGCATGAAATATTTGCCACTGGACGTTAAGCAACCAACAATCAATCAATCAATCAGTTGCAAACTTAACAATACTTTAAATAAAACACGAAATACCAAAGAATATTAAATAAGAATATTACTGCCCCTGAAGTTCGCGACAGTGCTGGGGCTGTTGTATCAACTGATGTTGGTGTAGGCACGTTGATGGGTGGTTCACAACATAAAGTGTGAAAGTCATAATAGAGTGCAATTATAATTAATTGCTACAGAACATAAATTTATGTTATTTTGTTTTTTTAATAGCATTTGTTTGATAACTGGGAAAATGGTGGCATATCCAATAGATGATTGTGAATTGATGGATCTGACAATAATTTCATTCATGAAAAGAGTTACTGGAGATTACATAAACTGCTCTCAACAGGTAATTAGCAGTCCCCATTTTTATACGCCCGTCAAAATTTTGAAGGGACGTATTATGGTATACAAATGTCCGGTGTCCGTCCGTCAAAAAAAAAAAAGTTTGAACATTGTTTTCAATTTAAAATTGCATATATATAAGTCTATAAAAAGGACCATATGTACTGGTGTGCAAATTTTTAGACGTATTTATATGTATCATATATAAGTTAAAATAGGGAATGTTTTTTAACATTTAAAGATTATAGTTCTAGATGTGTTCATTATTTCAATGAAGATGATACCTTTGATGTTTGGGTACCAAATATTACAGAAGAACAAACAACATCTCCAGATCTTTCACCAAGAACTCCTGTTGTAAAATGTGTGACTGATGCAGCTATAGGTATGTTTGTTTTATTTCCTTTTATATTTAATTTCAAGTAATAATACATAAAATTGAGAATGGAAATGGGGAATGTGTCAAAGAGATAACATCCCGACCATAGAAATAACAACAGAAGAAGGTCACTCAGGAAAAGGGAAAAAAACTGAGAATTGTTAGATTAGATATATATGAATTACTTTAGACCAAATAAATAATTTTTCAGGATCAGTCACTTTGTTCTATATTGATTTCAGAAGTTGACCTTTGTAACACAGATATTGCTTCATTAGAAGTTTACATGTGAGAATGGCTATGTTTATGAATTAATAAACATTTTTATAAACTATATAAATATCATGTATATATAGTCTTAAAAGTAGACTATTTTATTTAAACATAATTATAAAACCTTTGTATTGCATATAGATACCACTATATTTATTGATTATATTTCAGTAATGAGTCAAGATGAATCACCATTTACTACAACTCAAATGCAAGCTAACAGTGATCGTGGATCCTTTCAAGTCGTGAAAACACTTGATAACAAGAACAAAATACAAAACTTAGTTCCTTCTATTGCTGTCCATTCTCGTATGTCAGGATTGGATTTGGATTCAACCCATCCACAGGCTAATATATTATCTATCTCAAATGATGCATTCATCCCTGGAGACCAAGAGTACTTTAACCTGCATCACGACTTCAAGACATTGATGAAGAGAACTCTTATTGAAAATGTACTATGCTTGGAAGCATTTAGTGGAATACCAATATTCAAAGGAATCAGAAAAAAAGAGCAACATTGTAAGTGATACAATATTTTTGAAGGAATAATTTTGTCTCAATGTACATGTAGATATGATCAATTTTATGAGAAAACAAAGTAAAACATTATGCTGTTATTTTAGGCCATACAAAAGATAATGTTTGTTTGATCTAACCCTACCTACCCCAAAAATAGGCTGCCTGCTCTAAATCTGTTTTTTTTCCTGATCTGAAAAAGTTTTTTTTATCAGATAGACATAGAGACTTAAAAAAACATTTGACGCTGTAACTTCTCTTTGTCCAAAAAAGAAAGAAAATGCCTTCCTACAAACCAAAATATTTTTAAGTGTGACCTTTTTAAATAATTGATCAATTGATAAAAGATACTGTGCACGGGCAAAACTTAAAATATATAAATCCATGTATATTATATTCTTTGGTTCAAGCGTTTATTACCTATGTTCTATATATAATGAAACAATATTTGTATGTCTACACAAGTTAATAACAAACCTTTTTTCAAAAGATTCCGTTAGGCATTTTAGAGAAAGACGAGAACATCATGGAACATGCATTCCTTTGCCTTCCCAAACAGCTGAAGTTACAGCTCAGGCGGCTATCAACGAATTTTTCTCGAGATTTGGATATCCGTTTGAAATTTTTTCAGATCAAGGTCGGAATTTTGAGAGTTCCCTGTTTAAGGCAGTCTGTGACCTCCTACAGATACATAAAGCCAGGACTACACCATACAGACCTTCAGCTAATGGCCAGGTAGAACGCCAGAACAGAAGTTTAATGGATGCTGTAAGATGCTTTGTGGACCAACAGCAAGATACCTGGGATGAACACTTAGCTCAGTTAACAGGGGCTTTAAGGGCTAGTGTAAACAGGAGTACTGGATACACTCCTAACAAATTAATGCTAGGGAGGGAGACTAATCAGCCTGCTGAATTAATGTTTGGTACTACTGAAGATCGCAAGTACACTGGGACTGAAGAGTACATTATAGGCCTTGAAAAGGCTATGAAGACATCACATGAAATAGCTAGGAAAACATTAAAGACTACTCAGGCTAGGATGAAGAAAGATTATGACCTTCGCGTGTTAGAACGGCAATACGCGCCCGGTGACCTCGTGTATGTTTTAGATACTGCCCAAATTAAGGGGAAAAGTAAAAAATTAAGCTCACCTTGGAAGGGGCCCGGCCTAATTATTGCTAAAATTACTCCCTTTGTATACAAGGTAAAACTACAGAGGGTGGTCTTCAACACAAATCATGACCGGTTGAAGCTCTGCAAAGACAGAAATATTCCTGCTTGGCTAAAAACCTGTCAAGAACAGTTTAATCTAGGCATAGATGTTCTTGCCCCAAAAACAAAGACGAACATTAAGCAGTATTGTATATGTAGGGGCCCTGACACGGGTGAAACCATGATCCAATGTGACCAATGTAAGGAATGGTTTCATCTTACCTGCGTAGGCATTTCCGTCAGTGAAGTGGAAGAGATAAACATTTACACTTGCCCAAACTGTTCTTTAATTAATAGACAGTTACCCCCTGTAACAACAGGGACGTAACTTATTATATGTGAATGCTAATGTTTTTTATCTTAAAGTTTGTCTTTCCAGAATGTCGTACAAGGGAAGTAAAGTAAAGGAAGATCCCAAGTTGGGAGGTACGTCTGATATAAATAACAATTTAGCCATAACCACTAAACCCAGAGGCAGAGGTACAACCATGGAAGGTATTGGTGGTACCTATGAACTAGTGTCTGGTGTTGGCCTAGTGCTAGTGGAGGAGGCCTCCGCTACTAGTAGTCTTAGAGTTCAGGGAGAACAGGCAGTCTTGCCTCCACCACAACAGGCAACCTTGCCTCCAGCCCAAGAGACAGCCTTGTCTACGTCAAAAGAGGGTTTTTATGACTACAAGTGCCCAAGAAGCGGCAAGATGGAAAGATCATACCTGATCAGTCAACGGGACCAGAGATGCCCGGTGCGTGGATGCCCTGTGATGACCAGAAGCGTCAAGAGCCATGTCTTGGGGGAGCACCTCTCCTTTATGTTTGCCCCCACTCAGGAGTTTCACTATATGAAGGATCCTTCCTTTCACCGTTACAGGGGTCACATGGTCATGGTCTTGGCCCAGTGGCTAACTGGTATCTGACCTCTGCCACTTATGATGACATGGTGATGTTCATAAGAAGGAATGCTAGAGTACCCACTGATTATCCCCAGGCGGGAGAAGAAATGCCTGTGTTCCGCACAGTTTGCCGGGAAATGGGGTGGCCTACCCAGGCCTGGTTTAAGATAGCACCTGTGTGCAAGATAAGCAGCCCTGTGTGCATCCTGCACTGGCGAGTCATGTCTAGTGTGTTGCATTTCCTAACTCCAACACATCAAGACATGATGTTCACCGAGAAGTATATCCAGAGGGAGAACAACCTCAGCCTTGAGGTGTTGCAGCAAATGAACAAGCTGTTCATGGCCTCACCTGTTGTGAGTGATTTGGTTCCTGCTGGAGCTGAGTCCAGTAGCCCTGCACCTGTGGACAAGACAAGCACCATCCCAGATGTCCCTGAGGTTGGAAAGCTCTGTGCTGCTGTGGCAGTAGCCACTATTCAAGAAGAAGCCAAGGAGGCAGATAAAATACCTCAGGATAAAGCCATAGAGGCCGCCATATCCTCTAAGGTAGAGACGTCACATGTTCAGGTATCGCCTAAGGAAGTAGAGCAGAATCCTGAGGACAGGTGTATTGTGTTCTTGGTATGGGAACAGATCAGAAGAATGGTGCCAGTCCACTCACTTGACAATTTGCGGACTCTAGCGGAATGGGAATGGGGCTGCAACCCTGTTCTTCCAGGATACGTTAATTGATCCCTTGATCACCCTGAAAGACATCATGGAAATGGAGTCGCCTAGACCGTCCATAGAGGTCCGCTTCCTAGACTCTACAAAATTATGAAGTCCAATCTAGGATAGCTCAACAGCTGGCCCTTGATGGGCGTTACTATGTGTAACAGCTACGGTATGTGAGGTAGAATTAACCTAATGAATTATAGGACCATAACAAAAATGAGGAACATTTCTGTGTTAGTATCGGACATTTATTTTATATGTGACATTATTTTTATATATCTTCATGTGAAGGAACAGTTAATTATGTATATGGAACTATGGATTTATAGAAGATAACACCTTGATTGAACAGTGTGTAATATATGGACAATTATATTCAGTGAAAAGACTGTTGGAAGTATATAGTTATAATAATTGGAAATTTTAAATGTTCGCCTCACATCCCATGTACAGTGTAAAATTCGTTGGAAGTAGATCAACCGACAGGACTTGGTATTACCAGCATGACCAATGTAAATATTAGTATTAAGTAGTGTAGGAGTTAATTTGGTGATGGTAGGATTTGGACCATAGGTCAACTTTTAATGGTCATGTGTTGTTATCCCAATTTGGGAGTTATTGCCTTCTTTGTACATTTTGTCTTTCTTTGTCGGGTTGATGTCTTTAAAAGGGAAATAATCTATGTAGTAGTAGTAAATTGGAAATTTAGGGCGGTATTAATGAATTTGTCTTGAGGACAGTAGTTGATTAAACAATTTTGTGTTTTTTAAACTGGTAGTATTTAGTATTTATTTTGGCTAAGTAAGTCAGAGAAGGATAAATTTTTTTTCATATAAGCTGATAAGTTGTAGGTTTACCCATTGTTCCCATATTGTGGAAAGGTTACTAATCTATTAAGTTTTGCTGTCTAGTTCCTTCATTTTTTAGGGAAGTTTAATGATTTTTGAATCCATATCCTAGATTCAGGGGGTGGTTATTTTTTAAAGATATCTTGTGTCATGCTTGAGTTAGTAAAAGACGTTGCCAGTCTTGACCAGGGGAGTTAAAAGTTCTCTAGTGTCCCTTGTCGGAACTAAAGTTCCTCCTTTTTAAGATGGAGGGGGGTGTTGTGTAATTGCCCAGTAGTTCTAGGGGGTTTCCTCTGTCTGGTGTGATCTACTGGTAAAGAGCAGAGAGACCCGAATGGTGACGTGCATGGCCTGGTAGAAGACTGGAGAGCCCCGAATGGAGACATGACACAAGGGTCACGCTTGACCGGATACAGCCTCTTCTTGACCTGGATGATCACGATACAAAGCCTATCGAGAACTAGACAAGATAAATCCCTGTAGGAAACCAAACCTGAAGGTAAATATCTACACATATTTACACCTGTTACACACATAATTCTAGGGGTATACGGTGAGCCCAGCTAACACTTTAATATCCATAAAGTGAATTGGTGAATAAATAAAGTTTTAAGATATTTAATAGCTCTCTTCTAAGAAAGGCTATTGGTCAGAACAGTTACCTGTTGTATTTTGTGTTACTTTACTATTGTTGAATTTTAATATATGCAATGTATTGAACTTTACTGATGTTATTGGTATAATAAATATTTAAGTGGGAAAATTCTTGTTTAGATAATTTAGTGAAACATTGCAAATGTAATAGATGTGCTTTGATGTGCCTGATTAATTCCCCTTAATTTGGACAGATTAATTATTTAGTATTTAAATGTTTCTTTTAAGTTAAATTTGATTTAAATATAGTAAGATAAAAGTAAAGAATGTTAATTTAACTGTTTTATTGTTTAACTTTTGATGCTTTTATCATGTTTTAAGAATATTCATTTATTTAACTTTTCTTCAGTACCTTTTATGTTAAAGTTCTCCTGATTAATGACAAGTTTAGGATATCATTTGATATTCAGTCGGAGTCGGCCTTGCACAGGCCTCCAAATACTCGCCGGAACTAATATTAGTACTAATCGAGTCTAGAGTTAGCCACCACTTCGGTGCAGTTCGCCAGAGTTAGTCACCCCTTTTGGTGCAATTTTATTACTTTAAAACACAACGCGAAGCAAATTTACCTTATTTTATTTAAAAGACTAACTCTGGGAACACTCTATTTTTTCATTTTACATTTGAAATTACTTTATTTTTGAACTTCAGTTTAGAAAGTTTTCTGACTCCTGTTTATTTCCGACTTTGTTTAATATTCATGTAATTACTGTACATTTGTGAATAAAATATAGTTTCATTTGATTAATTGTTTGTTGTTCAGCCATAATCTGATATCAGGTATCCCAATGGTCGAATAGGGGCGAAGTACTGGCCACTACACGTCCCGGGAGGTGTCGTCACCGACCCCCTCCGTTACAAATGGTGCCGTGACCAGGATACCTGATCTCTCAGTTTTGGTTTGAATATTTTTATTACATTTATTTTTGATTTTGTTCAATTTTTGATTTTAAAATGATAAAGTTTGAACAGAAACCTTGTACTTTTGACGATGCTATATTTTTGGCTACAGAGTTTGAGTCTTTTAATTTGACAATTGGACCTGTTGAATGTGAAATTGAGGAAAGTGAAGAAAGTTTAGATTTTAGTTGTTTGAAGTCTGGTTTTGATCAAATTGTCAAAGTTCTTAAAAAGCTGGTTTATAGGAAGTTTAAAGTTAAAAAATGTTTTAATTGTTCGGTAGTTGGACATATCAGAGCTAATTGTCCCAATAAAGTTTGTAAAAGTGCCAATTCTGTTCATGTTGTTGAACCAGAAAAACCAGTTTTTACTTCAGTTGATAAGAATGTGAAAAAATCATGCAAAGTGGTCAACAAAGTTCAAAGTTTATTTTCATCTGATTTGCAAAGCTGTTTACCTGATTATTTGATTTCTAGCATGGATGAGTTTTCTTATTTGAAGGATAATCCAGTTAAAGTTTTCATATAGTATGTTTTATTCGTTTTAATTTGTATATTTAGTATTTTACTTATTTTGTCAGTTTATATTATTGTTTAGTAGGTATGGTTTCAAAGTTTTCATTGGATTTGTTGTTTTTCTTGGTCACGTTAATGAGCCGGTTTTGCTATCTAAACCACCCTCAAAAACGTTGTTTGATTTGATTGTGTTTTTCTTTAGATGTTGGTTTGTTTAGTTTGTTGCTTAGTTTTTTGTTTGAATAGGTTTATTTATGAGTTTGCTCATTTATTTGGATTTTTAACCTTTCTGAACAAGTTTTATTGTTTTAAATTTGTTTAGTTTGGTTATGGTGTTCCTTTTGTGACTTTTATAAGTCATGGCAGAAATCTATTGAGTGGCAGTTAGTTTATGTGTGAAGACAACCAGCTGATAAAGTAAGCAGTTCTTGTTATCAAGAACACCTTTCTTACTTTTTGTACAACGTTTGAACTTTGATCATCTTGAACCCGGAATCACATGTTATACGTGATTCCGTGAGATCTACAATGGTGGACTAAACCTGGTACAACGATGGACTTTTTAGAACCCGAAAACACATGTTTAAAGTGTTTTCGTGAGAACAACAATTGGTGGACAATACCTGGTACAACTTGGACCATGCAGATTATCCATTTTAACATTCCGTTTCCGTTTGAAGAACTGTGTTTTATTGAATGCTGTATAACTGTGTCCGTTTACATTTATATTCTATGGACCGTACTTTATAATTTGTGTTTACCGACTATTCCTGGACGTTTATGCTGTGTGGAACTTTTCCTATGGTTGGACCGTGTGATTATTTGACATTTTTGTGACATTTATTGACATTTCATTTGCATTGCTTTATGTTATTGTTTATTGTTTTCAACACATCTATTTTAAATAATTCTTTTCCCAAATATTAATTTCTTTAATATTTGTCCTAAGGGGGGAGGATTGTAATAGATGTGCTTTGATGTGCCTGATTAATTCCCCTTAATTTGGACAGATTAATTATTTAGTATTTAAATGTTTATTTTAAGTTAAATTTGATTTAAATATAGTAAGATAAAAGTAAAGAATGTTAATTTAACTGTTTTATTGTTTAACTTTTGATGCTTTTATCATGTTTTAAGAATATTCATTTATTTAACTTTTCTTCAGTACCTTTTATGTTAAAGTTCTCCTGATTAATGACAAGTTTAGGATATCATTTGATATTCAGTCGGAGTCGGCCTTGCACAGGCCTCCAAATACTCGCCGGAACTAATATTAGTACTAATCGAGTCTAGAGTTAGCCACCACTTCGGTGCAGTTCGCCAGAGTTAGTCACCCCTTTTGGTGCAATTTTATTACTTTAAAACACAACGCGAAGCAAATTTACCTTATTTTATTTAAAAGACTAACTCTGGGAACACTCTATTTTTTCATTTTACATTTGAAATTACTTTATTTTTGAACTTCAGTTTAGAAAGTTTTCTGACTCCTGTTTATTTCCGACTTTGTTTAATATTCATGTAATTACTGTACATTTGTGAATAAAATATAGTTTCATTTGATTAATTGTTTGTTGTTCAGCCATAATCTGATATCAGGTATCCCAATGGTCGAATAGGGGCGAAGTACTGGCCACTACACGTCCCGGGAGGTGTCGTCACCGACCCCCTCCGTTACACAAAACAAGACTTATACAGGTAGAGTGTATCCTGCTGATCGAACCTAAGCGAAGTACTACCACTACATGTCCCTGGAGGACTATATTATGGTATTGTTAACTTGTCGTTGGCCCCTCCTGCAGCAATACACTTATTGTAGAAACCGTATAATTAGATCTCCTCATACCGTAAATGACAAATTTATTTTCGATTACCTTTTGAAAAATAAGTGCATCGATCTGTAAATAACGAATAAATTTAAATCGGTGCAATTGTTGTCAAACGCAACCTTACCTTCACATGCGCCGAACGAATGTCATAAAAGGTAAATTTACTGCAACTTTAAACACTTACAGGATATATCTCTAACAATTTTCTTATTTGTTAATCATGTAAATATATTGGACGAAATTAATTGAGCAAGTTACAGGACATGAAGTGACTATTATACTTTCTTACGTCACTCAGGTAATTGAAAAAAAGTTGTCGTTTATAGTATTGAGGTAGCGAAGGTCAAGACTTGAATCGTTTGCATTTAGCTTACCTAATTAAGAAATCGTGGGGTAAACTGCACACAGGAACCAAGTTCTGGTAAGGGTACCTATGCACGTGTTGTTCATTCAAGAGTGTAGATAATATTGCCCTTGTTCACCCGAGCTGCGGTAATAGGGTATCAAAGTAATCCCTGAGTACCATCGGTTGTTTTCGTAGGACGTATGAGGTTCAGTAAATGGGAGTAGGATTTATCAAAGGTAACAGGGGTATGATTTAGGAACATGAAAAAGCTATCCATTATGTTGAAGTCTTGAGTGGGAGGTAGTGGTGATGCCTTGATGTAGTTTAATAATTGAGTTAATCCTGAATTGGCATTAGAAATAAACAGTACTTCTTCTTTTAAGTAAATGTAGGTTGTTGAACTATTGAAACGAAACTAGGGTACTGTCTGTATAATTTATGTAAACTAAACAGCAACCCAATTTTTGATTTAATCTAACTCGAGGGTAGGTTCGGCCTATGCTTTCGCTCTTGGACTTCTATTATAGTGATGCCCGACTAGAATATATTAAGATTTTTATTAGGTGTAATTTTTACCGGTCTATGCCACCAGTTTTTAATTTATTTAATAAAGTGTTTCTGGAACGAGTTCTCTTGACTTTCAGTACTCTTCAAGTCTCAGTTTAGTGCGACTTCTGGATTCGGTCACCAATGGTAAATAAAGACTAGCTAGACTATTCTGAGGGCCAACCAGATCCTAACCTTCGACCTTGACCGCAGTCAGGCTATCCTAGTGAAGGACTAACTGAACCTCTGACTTGACAATCTGGACTGATACCAAATAAAATTAACGGTACCAATTTTCTTGCACCAGATGCGCATTTCGACAATACATGTCTCTTCAGTGATGCTCGTGGCCAAAATATTTGAAATCCAAAGCTTATATAAAAGATGAAGAGCTATAATCCAAAAGGTCCAAAAAGTATAGCCAAATCAGGGAAAGGAATCAGAGCTTTGCATGAGGGAGATACATTCCTTAATTTAAAATAATTTCTAAGATTTTGTAACAAATATAGGATCTGTCAATACCCGGTTTCCAGAGAGGTCACAGTCTCAACACCATAGTTTGTGTAGTAGTCCAGAAATATAATGCACCTTTTTAAGAAGTATGATTAAGTATTTTTATTGCTCAGATATGAAGTACCGTCTATATTATAGATCTGCATTGGTTAGAGAAAAACTAACACCTTTCCCATAAACCTGAAGATAAACAATCAATAAAAGGGCAGACAGACCAAATAACACTGTGCGGGACAAATTTGCCATTCCGGTATCGGCAAATCTGACTTTGTCGGTTAACAAGATATCAAAAAAAAAAATTGCAAAGGAATAGATTATTTAAAAATTTTAAAAATGCCATATGTCCCAACTTGTCACTGTTGTCACTCCAGTTGATAATTTAAACTTTAATACAAATTTTCATGGTGAGTATTAAACATACAAAAACAAAAGGCTGACTGTTTAACATGTTTAAGACAATACAAAAATAAGCAAAACACTATGAATATCATACTATTTGTAATGTTATTAATATTGTGCTCATATTTGCATATTAAATAAAATAAACACTTTCATGTCAAATTAACTTGTCTTCTGTTTCAGCTGCTGTGTATAATTATTCTACCCCCTACATAACAGTTCAGTGCATAAATAATTCAATCCACAAGACATCTTCAATTGGTTGAATAAATTTTGGCAACTTGTTCTTCAAACATCTTCTCTGTATATTTGATATGATGGAGAGCCATGTACATAATATTATGTACATGAATGGATAACGCAGGTGTTTATTTCGACAACAAACATGACAAAGATACTTTTTTTTCCCTTAACTTCTCCATAATCCATCAGTGAATATGTAGGTTGTTACATTTTACACCATTGTGTTCTTGTGCATCTTTGATAGTACTCCATTTTGTTTATAGCAATTTTGTAGAATTTTTCTATTTCTTTTTCCAGAAAAACACACAATTGAGTACATTTCACATTAATTACTCCAATTAGCACATTATGTAGAAAAGTATTAACAAATAAGTTTCCTCTTCAGTATAGACTTGCAGGACCTGACGATGATCATAAAAACCAAGATATCTGACCTATAAATACTCAAAATAAAAATAAATGTTATAAATGGAGAAAAAAACAGCAATATAAATAAGCTTATTTTATCATGTTTTAGTTAGTCATAAGAAACCTCAAAATAAAAAAAAATATGCATATCACCTTTAGCTCCTGTTACAAATACTTGCGACGACAATTTTATTGTATATTCCTGTGAGCCGTTTTCAGTGTTAAAAGATGTTAACTGGTTGAGTAGATGTATTGTTTACTATCTATAATATGACGTCAAATCTGAAGTACCCACTATTAATAAATTTTAATATGATTTACAATATTTAGTATCAGTAGTTATAAAAGGATTATAATTTAGTACGCCAGACGCGCGTTTCGTCTACTTAAAGACATCACTGATAAATAAAGGCAAAAGAAGTATACCGCTGTTCAAAACGCATTAATCAATGGATAAAAAAAAATCGGGTAACAAACTAAACCCGAGGGATACGCATTAAATATAAGAGAACATCGGCATAAAACTTAACTGAAACACACACAGAAACGGACCGAGCATCAATCAAAATCCCACGAAAATAACAAATATAACATCAAAACTAGATACATGAATATGAGATAGACAAGTACCGTGACACGTATTATCGCAATGTGAATTTACACTAAAAATAAGAGAAAACAAACGACGCAACGTTAAAATGTTACACACACAGAAACAAACTATAATACAACAATGGCCATATTTCTAACTTGGTACAGGACATTTTTAAAGGAAAAAATTATTCACATACTGTTAACGTCAATATTTTTATTAACCTGTAAGTGGTACACGACGAAAAAACTTGCATGTGCACGGTTCAAGTTAAATTGATGGCTCAACTGTATTATGAGGAAGGCGCTACCTTAAATGCCAGCTTTATACTAAGACAATGTCCTATGTATTGATGGTGTTTGTTGTTTAACGTCCAGTGGCAAATATTTCATGCATGTTCAGAACGAATGTCGAAGGCTACATTAACGTATTGTTTATGTCTAAAATAAAGTTCAGATGGAAAATGTTTAGGGAACAAACATAGAACTTGAAAAGGCATGAGGGGTTATGCTATTTTTCCTAAAAATATTCTGATTCAAAAATTGATAAATAAAAAATCTGTTCAAGCATAGGACAAAAAAATATTTTGAATCCAGATCTTTACCAAAAATGATTTTATCTTTCGGATATGCAAAATAAATTTAACTTTTATATATTTTCAAAAACATAAAAACTTCCCAAACCGCACATGTCCGTCTGTACACAGTATTGTTTAGTGGAGAGATAGATCCTTCTATCAATAGAGTATTAATGAACCACATAATGACGAGTGAACAGATAGAAAATGTCCGCATGAAAGTCTCTTGTGTTTTTGAACTATCTTTGTCGGGTAAAGAGCTATGTGACACAGTGCAAGGGAAAATAATAGTGCTGAATGGGGAAGAATGTTCATCATATGTAAGTACATTGTGTTTGATTAGATTTTACAACTGAAAAAGTAGTTGAACGGTTATCATGCATTCCTTATATGGTATTCGTGTTAACCATATAAGGAATGCATGTATACCATATTAGGAAATGATGATCATGTGACCATCTAAGGAAATTAACCAAGTGATTTATAATTTGATGATTATCGTTAATCGCTAACCGAAGAACTATTGATACAGTTGTTACATCAATAACAGCTTCAGTGGTCAGATGTTGAAAAGTTGATTGGGATGGCACCAGTTTTGCTTTCTTTAACAAAACCATCTGGTGGTTATTAGGTAACACCTGCCTTATATTAATATATATGTGTGAACATAGAATCCCTTACTTTAGAGCTCTGTCTTACCACAAGGTCTTCAAATAAATCTGAACTGTAAGTGTATTCCTCGTCCATAGAGTGTTTTTCAAGGTTAATCGAGACTGGAAAAAAATACATATACATGTAGATATACCTTAAACACAAATTTTCAATATATGAATTTGCCATAATTTGAGGGTGGGGTATAGTCTCTCACAGGTGTTGAAATCTTGAGCTGCATGCCTGTACCAAACAATTTGTAAATTCTTGATATTATTTTCCTTCTTTTCTCAGTTAGTTTGTTTAGAAATAAACACCTCGTTGTCTCATATATATATAGTTTCTTTAAACACAAAATAATAACACATTTCATTTATTAATTATTTATTAAAAATATTTTAGATTCTGGCTATTTGTTCCGTTCAAAATAATCTTTTTTGATCATCTAATACAGTGTCAATGAGGTCCACTTCCATCGGTTCCTAAAACATATATACAAATAAAATTTCAATTAGTGATAAGAAAACAAAACAAAAAAAATATGATGAAATTCATTTTTTTCTTTAAAGAAAAATCGTTCTTTTAATCAGGTAAAAAATAATAAAAGCTTTCCTTTATTCACCCACGTGACGTCACCTGTTCACACTCTATTTATAGAAATTAAAGATGATTGCCATGTTTTTGTTTGTTGTTGTGAGTTGTTTATTGTCGTTTAGCCATGGGGGAAGTGTTGTAACAAATACAGCTGAGTGTTATAAGAGTGAAGACATTTTAGATTGTCGAGGTGATGCCATTAAATTCTTTAGTGGATAGATAGATCCTTCTATCAATAGAGTATTAATGAACCACATAATGACGAGTGAACAGATAGAAAATGTCCGCATGAAAGCCTCTTGTGTTTTTGAACTATCTTTGTCGGGTAAAGAGCTATGTGACACAGTGCAAGGGAAAATAATAGTACTGAATGGGGAAGAATGTTCATCATATGTAAGTACATCGTGTTTGATTAGATTTTACAACTGAAAAAGTAGTTGAACGGTTAGCATGCATTCCTTATATGGTATTCGTGTTAACCATATAAGGAATGCATGTATACCATATTAGGAAATGGTGATCATGTGACCATCTAAGGAAATTAACCACGTGATTTATAATTTGATGATTATCGTTAATCGCTAACCGAAGAACTATTGATACAGTTGTTACATCAATAACAGCTTCAGTGGTCAGATGTTGAAAAGTTGATTGGGATGGCACCAGTTTTGCTTTCTTTATCAAAACCATCTGGTGGTTATTTCTTTTTCCCATGATGTACGCTAGGTGTTTATTCCACAAGGTAGTGAAATGCGTCAAGTGTGGTTAACATTCATTAATTTGTAAAGCTAAAATATGCAATCTTTAATTACCTGACAACAATATTGTAATTATATTTCCTTTTATGTTTACCTATTCACGGTTTCTTGTTAATGATATCAGTCTTCTCTACATATAAAATATGTATCTAGGACAGCAAATATTATCTCCCTTTTATGTTTACTTATTTATGGTTTCTTGTTAAGGTTGCCAGTTAACGGTTTGTTTAAAATTATGAATCATTGAGTTTTATTTATTATCTCGAGTTTTTGGACGCCTTATTGTTTGCTACACTCAATGTAGATATACGAAAAAGCAAGCAATAGTTTCAGAACCATTTATTCTTTCAGATAAAAGAATCGTTCCCTCTTAGCAGAAATGTACTGTACATCTGTTGCTTATCTGGTAAAGGTTAACAATAGCTATTTTGATTGTTTAACATGTCGTTCTACTTCCTGTGTGCATGTGACAGAAGTCCATTTGATTGTTGACTCAGAAAGTAATGACCTAGATGAAGAATTACTAGACTGGAGGAGCAATCACACAGACAAGGAAAGGAATTGAAAGTAAACTCAAATGTTAATCCTCTAAGAAAATACCTTTTGATTTCACTGAAGACATTTCTTCAATTCTCAAACAAACGTTAGCTGTTCGGTTCGGAAACTGGAGATGCAATCTGGCTATTCCAGAACAGTGTAAGATGTGCTGCACTTCTGAGTTTGATCCAATCTGCAAAATCAGTTGATGTAATAACAGAGAACCGTATTTACACACTCAAGGGTATTTTTAACAGAGCTTTACATTACTTATAAATTAATTTGTTCTTTCAAAAAAAAATAATTGTTTGACATACTTTCAAATAGATGAATAGATAAGTTATAAACTTCCCAACATAAAACATATGAAAGAGAGTAAAGTAAAGAGATTCAAAGTTGGTTAGTGAATATTCATAATTAACTATGATTTATGCTTTAATTTTGTGGATTAATAAATATATAATGTGGGCATTTTTCAAAAATGTTTAAATTGACACTGTTCTTTGCCAGCTTTAAATTTGATATACTGTTTCTTTTATGAGTTAGAGAACAAGAGGCTCTCAAGAGCCTGAATCGCTCACCTTAATTATTTTGGTTAAATCTCTCATCAATGATTATTTTGGCTTTTCAGTTTATTTAAATGTTTTTTGGATCGTCCTATTTTCTTCAAAAGCCAAAAAAAATAATCATTTTCTCCTATGTTCTATTTTAGCCATAGGAGCTATGTTTCTTGACATACAAGGAAAAAAAATATAAAATTTATACTAGATACTCTGAAACTCATTTAGCCTAAGTTTGGCTGAAATTGATACAGCAGTTTCAAAGGAGAAGATTTTTTTAAAGTAAGTCAACATGATGAACAAATTGTGAAAAAAGTCTTTAAAGGGCAATAACTCCTTAAGGGGTCAATTGACAATTTTGGTCAATTTGACTTAATTGAAGATCTTACTTTGCTGAACATTATTGCTGTTTACAGTTTATTTCTATCTATAATTATATTCAAGATAATAAACAAAAACAGCAAAATTTCCTTAAAATTATCAATTCAGGGGCAGCAACCCAACAACAGGTTGTCTGATTCATCTGAAAATTTCAGAGCAGATAGATCTTGACCTGATAAACAATATTACCCAACATCAGATTTGCTCTAAATGCTTTGGTTTTTGAGTTATAAGCCAAAAAACTGCATTTGACCCCTATGTTCTATTTTTAGCAATGGCGACCATGTTTGTTGATAGATCATAACTTCGGATACAATTTACAAACTAGATACCCTAAGGAACATTCAGTTAAAGTTTTGAAGTATTTGGCCCAGTAGTTTCAGAGGAGAAGATTTTTGTAAAAGATTACTAAGATTTACGAAAAATAGTTAAAAATTGACTATAAAGGGCTATAACTCCTAAAGGGGTCAACTGACCATTTCCGTCATGTTGACTTACTTGTAAATCTTACTTTGCTGAACATTATTGCTGTTAACAGTTTATCTCTATCTATAATAATATTCAAGATAATAACCAAAAACAGCAAAATTTCTTTAAAATTACCAATTCAGGGGCAGTAACCCAACAACAGGTTGTCTGATTAATCTGAAAATTTCAGGGCAGATAGATCTTGACCTGATAAACAATATTACCCCTGTCAGGTTTGCTCTAAATGCTTTGGTTTTTGAGTTATAAGCCAAAAACTGCATTTGACCCCTATGTTCTATTTTTAGCAATGGCGACCATGTTTGTTGATAGATCATAACTTCGGATACAATTTATAAATAAGATACCCTAAGAAACATTCAGTTAAAGTTTGAAAGTATTTGGCCCAGTAGTTTCAGAGGAGAAGATTCTTGAAATAGTTTACGACGACAGACGACGACAGACGACGGACGCCAAGTGATGGCATAAGCTAACTTGTCCCTTCGGGACAGGTGAGCTAAAAAGCAAAAAAAACTTATCCATTTATTGAAATACTATCAAATTCAAATTGCAAAATTTGTAAATTCATTCATAGAAAAAAAAACTTTACGTCAGAGTTCTGTATTTTTTCTTTTGTAAACTTTTACATTTTCTGATATGATATTTTATTGCCAAAGTGACATAAAGGTCCAATGGGCCGGGTGTAAATATCAAATTGATATGTATATAAATGTATGTTGTGATACACTTGTCACTATAATAAATACTTACTTACATACTTACTATAGTCAATACTTGGAAATGCAAAGAGTGTAAATCTGAGGAGTCTTTTGATGGACAGGAATATGGGGTCATCAATATGGGGATGTATTGCATTGTATATGAAGTTATGAGAAGATATTTGTCATACTTGATTCAAGGAAAGTGAGTTTCATTATATCAAAAATAGAATGTATATAAAAAATAAAAAATGTGTAAAAGGATATGTAGATACCAGGCTGCTTTTTAAAATTAACAATCCAGATCTCAAGTCTTTTAGCCAAGTTTACTTCATACAAACACTTATGAATTGCATTTATGACGCACTAGAAGATGTGATTTACCTCCAAAAACTATTGAACTTCTAATATTAAAATAGCTGATTCTAAATGTTCCCACTGCAACTTTCACTGTACAGACTGCTTATGTTTCTAATGACCAAATTATTTTAACGAAGTTAACCCTTCCATCACTAAAGGAATTTATTGACCATGAAGTAATAATCGTTGGAATTGCTTATAAAATTGCATCTTCAAATTTGAAAAAATCTTCACTTCTAGCATATTCCAAGGTACAATACAGAAATTGGACACATATGCCATTAAAACATATTTATTTGACAAATCAACACGAGCTTGCCCTGCATTACATGTAACAGTATTCGTCCATACCAATTTTTAGCAAATAAAGTCTTCTTGCAGGCCTATAGATTTTTTTCAAAAATTTGGTGTTCTCCCAAGAACCGGTTTGGCCACAACATAACAAATTCAAGTTTATTTACAATTTACATAGTGTGTATATGTTAAGTATGTTGAAGTGAATATATGTTCTCATAGTTTTTTACTTTATTCATTATAGACTAATTATATTTTATTATACAATTTGGCTAATTTATTAAATCTCGTCCGTATTTTTCTTCTTCAAGATAATTTTAATGACCAAGAGATGAAGACAGAGATCTTAAAAGAGACAGACCCAGCTAAGATTAAAAGATTAGGGAGAAGAGTCCAGATAGACGCAACTGAATGGGAGCGCGTTTCCTATGATATCACGAAGAGAGGCATTTGGGCAAAGGTAATTAATTGCAAAAATATCTCGTAATTTCTCAAGAAATAGAAAATTCTATATACAAAAAAAAAATGAAAATATTGTTTATTTGAATAAAAAAAAATCTTGATGTTACAATTCAAACTGCATTTTTTAACAATTTTGTGTTAACAAAAACCAATTTGATGAAAAAGTATCTAGAGACTAAAGATGGACTGAATTATCTGTATGAACTATTTATCATAATACTGGTACAATAGAAAATGAGTTTCAAACCCGATAATTACTGACAATCTTGCGAGCACTAGCTGTTAGCTGACTGTTTCCAAAAAATATGTAATAACAATCTTATGTCACATGTTAAAATACACGTCTTACTACTCTTCATATAATTTTTTATTGGCGTGTACAAAATTGGAATTTTAGAAAAAGGAATTGCACCAGGGTTTGCAAAGTATTTTCCGGGCTGCGCAATACTCCCTGAAATGGGTAATACTGGGCAAAAGTGGGCAATATAATTTTTTAAGCTTATTTCAACACAAAACTTAAAAACTTGTGGTAGTTCCATAGTATTATAGCTAAAATATATACCCTTTATTTAGATAACCATAAATAAAAGATTGAACATTGAATTTCATTAATTTCTACACTAATTCTTTATGGGCAGGTACATGTCATTATAATTATTGAAATGAAAAGGTTAATTATTATTATATAAACATATCTGTGTTCTAATCTGGATAATGACTTATTAAATAGTGATGTACATATACATTTTTTACTGGGCGTTTTACGTTTCCGCAAATTGGCATTACTTTTCGGAAAAAAAATGACGTTTCCAAAAAAAAAGTTTACGTTTCCGCAAATAAATATCTTACTTTTCCGGGACAAGTAACTATTCCGGAAAAAAATAAATCATTACTTTTCCGCAAATTATTAAGGAATACCTGTCAAAAGCAGATAATAAAAATCAAATATTTATTAAGTTAAAGGTCATCATATCATAAAATTCATCATAAAAACGTATGAAAAAGTATGTTCAAAAGTCACATCTGATCTGATTTATCTTTATGAGTTCATAAGTCAGTTGTAGCAGAATATTTGTAGCTAACACGTGATGACTCGCAAAAAAACTGATCGTTCAGGTGGGCACGAAAAGACTTGGCACCATTCGTTGTTCTCTGTCCCTGGGTTTCAGGAGGTGATGCCAAAATGGTTAATGGAAATCTCGAATTGCCATCTATATAAAATTTCCGAAAAAGTTATAAATACAAATTGCGGAAACGTAGTATTGGGATTTTGAAACATAAGCGGGAATGCAATACACCCTATTTACTTTTGACAGTTAAAGTCATTTTTCCTACATGTAACTGTAAATTCTAAATATTACTTTTATAAATTTGAAAATAATACTTTCTCAAATGTATAACTTGTATTATAAAACTATTATACAAGTATTGAAACTTATTTATAGATAAAAATGTGTTTATAAGTATTTCATATTACCCAATAAAACCCGGGTTTTCCCAGTATTTCCCACTGGCCTTGGCAATACTCATAAAACCCGGATGTTCGCCAACACTGAATTGCATGCATTGATTCATTTTTATTTATTGAATTTACATTTATAATATTATATATTTCTAGTTCAGTAGTGACAAAAAAATCAGAAGATATTTACAGTCAACACATCACACGGACCTGAAATGGGGTACTGGCTACGCAATAACAGACCCTAACGCATACCATCAAAAGATGTGGCGAGGTCAGAATCTTCTTGGGCAAGCTTTAATGGAGGTGAGAGAGGACCTTATGATGAAAGACCGAGTGAGTATGTGAGTAAATTAGCGAGAAAAAATGGAAGGATAAGAGAGATGATTATTTGCATAAGAGAGATAGTTGGTGGTATAAGAGAGAATGTTTGTGGTATACGAGAGATTATTGTCGGTACAAAACAGATTTTTCATAATTGTCTGTTTACGATATATATGTATATATATACAACTTATAATGTTTATATGCCTAAATCTTCCCCCAGCACCGCCCAGACATGCCATTGAGGTATTTTATAGCTCAAACTAATGCTTAGGGTGTCTACTACATGCCTGAATCTTTATTTATACTGAAATATGTGAACGTAAGCCAAGAAAATATTTAATCGATCCCTACCCCCAATTTGGATAGCCAGACGCCAATATTGACCATACCTACCCCGGATCTTTTCACCCTAGAGACAAAACTGAGCATGTTATTGGTCCATACAAGTTGTAATTTTTACTGTAAATGCCTTGGCTAACTTTAACATGTGTTTTCCAACATAAATAAGTGCCTCATTAAGCGGAAAACACGAAAAACCATCATAAAAGCCAAGAAAACCAACATAAAGGCAAATATCAATTATAGTGAAAATCTTCCCCCAGCACCGCCCAGACATGCCATTGAGGTATATTATAGCTCAAACTAATGCTTAGGGTGTCTACTACATGCCTAAATCTTTATTTATACTGCAATATGTGAACGTAAGCCAAGAAAATATTTAATCGATCCCTACCCCTAATTTGGATAGCCAGACGCCAATATTGACCATACCTATCCCGGTTCTTTCCACCCTAGAGACAAAACTGCACATGTCATTGGTCCATACAAGCTGTCAGTTTTACCGTAAAGGCCTTGGCTAACTTTAACTTGTGTTTTCCAACTTAAATAGGTGCCTCATTAAGCGAAAAACACGAAAAACCATCATAAAAGCCTAGAAAATCAACATAAAGGCAAATATCAATTTGAGTGAAAAGCTTCCCCCAGCACCGCGCAGGCATGCCATTGGGGTATATTATAGCTCAAACTAATGCCTAGTGTGTCTTCTACATGCCTGAATCTTTATTTATACTGAAATATGTGAACGTAAGCCAAGAAAATATTTAATCGATCTCTACCCCCAATTTGGATAGCCAGACGCCAATATTGACCGTAATTACCCCAGATCTTTTCACCCTAGAGACAAAACTGAGCATGTCATTGGTCCATACAAGGTGTCATTTTTACTGTAAAGGCCTTGGCTAACTTTAGCATGTGTTTTCCAACATAAATAGGTGCCTCATTAAGCGAAAAACCATCATAAAAGCCAAGAAAACCAACATAAAGGCAAATATCAATTATAGTGAAAATCTTCCCCAGCACCGCTCAGACATGCCATTGAGGTATTTTATAGTTCAAACTAATGCTTAGTTTAATTCCCAGAGAGAAACTAGATCCCGTTCGAGGGGTGGTCAAATGCGAGGTAGCCCAGGAAAGGAATGTCAAAACTGAGAGAGAGGAAATAAAAGTAATAATAAAAGCTAATTCCGCTGACCCGAGCAGTTCATAGAAGGTTAAACACAATGCAAATGAAGTTATTCAAGACATAAAAAACAATGGTACGTCAGCCGGACAGAAAGAGATGAAAGTAAAAAAAAAAGAAGAAAAAAAAAGAAAGAAAGAGATGAAAATTGATATAATCTCATTGAATCTTATTAAAAAGATTTATTGGGATCATGACAAAGGATAACTTGTGACTGTGCGAGAACAATAGTGCGGTGACAGAAGTGTAAAAAGTCGTCTAGATCGCGAGTTTAATCTCCCCAAATAACACACGGCTAAAAGTGGTCTTAACTTAAAGACAAATATGTCTTCTTTAGTTTTTGCCCTGTCGTCAGAATTTCGTACGGTCACTTTTTTCTAAAAAGTCGTTTTAATGACTGGTAGTATATTGGAGAGTTTCAACCCCCCTTTTTCAAAATGAAAAAATGTGTATGTTTGCTTACATTTAATTGAAATAGTTTTTCCTGAAGCTATTTTTATATGTCAAAATATTCCATTCAGTATTTTATTTTCTTCTAATCTATAAAATTTGCGAAGTTTAGACTATTTGAAATTGAGGTAATTTTAATTGCAAATTCAGACTCAAACTTTAGTTTCCTCTTCATAGTAGTAATAAAAATTATCCCATAATATTTTAAGCATATAATATTTAATAAAACTAATTAGTGATAAAAATTTCGGAACCAAAATATGAAAAAAAACCTTAAGAAATCAATGGAAAAAGAATGGAGTAAATATCTTCAATTTCAACACGGAACTCAATCACTTGCCTTCCGTCACATTTTGTGTATTAGTCAATAATTTGCTCTCAAATGATATATGAAATTACTACCTTTTTCGCTATTATATACACATATTTTCAATTACAGTGCACTGATATATGCCACATACTTTGTTTGTATATGTTTATATTCTATGTTTTTTCGTTATAAAACATCAAATATACTTTGTCAGAAAAGTCTTATTGTAAAATCAAAATAATTGACGGATAGTTTCAGTAAATACTCCGTGATATGTCAAGTCCTTTGCAACTTGCTCCATTAAGTTCAAAGAAAAGACAAAAGTCGTTGCATTTTATGCAGTGCATAATATACCAAATAAAAAAACCTCGATTGAAATTTTGAGTCAATTTACCAGTTTAGGGAAGTCGATTTTTGTATCTGCATTGCATAAAAGATTGGATGAGGTGAACATCAAGCTGTTTCATGCAATAGCTGTTAATTTGAAAAACTCCGTGCAGGCAGTTATTCATCGTTCATGCTACAAAACTTGCACAAGTAAACATATTTGTTCCCCCTTTTAGAGCGAGAAAGCTTCTTGTCATAATATTTAATGACGACATACAATTATCCTACTGTTGTCCCTCAGTTTCGGGTATTTGTACACGTTCTAGAATGCAGTCGTTCAACTGGAGCGCTTGTATATTTTGTTGCAACAAAACATTTTAGAAAGTAGAAAATTACTCAAGTTTGAATCAGATGAGCGTATTAAAAATGTTTTATCCGTGTCAGATAAAGTTAAAGTTGAAATAGTTTCCCAAAACGTAAAAAAAAAAATTCCAAACCCGTGGAAGCAGATATCTCAAAACACGATACTGCTTTTAGTAATTTTATTTTGGCTATTGACAACGATTCCTCATTGGTCATTCCTCATGACACCGTTACTCGATAAATATAGATCATTTCTTCCGGCTGATTCTAATTTAAAATATTCTACATGTAAAATGCAGTCTAAACTAATTTATTTCTATAGAAATTCAGTTGTCAAACAACTTCAACCAGTTCAAGGCAAATGTAACATAATATGTAATAGCAAAATAACTATTTAAGATGCCATATAAGCTTCTAGTCAATTGAAAACTGACCTTAAAATGTCAATGTCAACTGTAATAGACACACATAACGGACAGATATTTCATTCCGCTGCAAGTTTACTTAGAAAAGACATCGAAACTCTGAAGAAGACTACCCAATTTCGGATGAATTGTCTCTTCGTTCTTAATTCAGCCAATGCCTTCGTATTTATTGCAATTCATTCTATGGTTACTCAATGAAAATGCATACAGCCAAGACTATTCTCAGGAAATGGCACCAGAGAAATTGTGGAAAATGCTAAGCAATAGTGAATCGAGCTAGAGATAAAGGATACTACAGATACAATTAAGTCGGCTTCATATCTTGACTTACATCTAGAAATTGACAATGAGGGTCGGTTGAAAACAAAACTTTACGACAAAAGGGATGATTTCAGCTTTCCAATTGTGAACTTTCCATTTCTAAGTAGCAACATTCCAGCAGCACCTGCATACGGGGTATATATCTCCCAATTGATACGATATTCCCGTGCTTGCATTTCCTATCATGATTTTCTTGATAGAGGTTTGCTGCTAACAAGGAAGCTATTAAACCAAGAGTTCCAAATGGTGAAGTTGAAATCATCCCTTCGTAAATTTTACGGACGCCATCACGAGTTGGTTGACCGTTATGGAATAACCGTTTCACAAATGATATCGGATATGTTCCTTACGTCGTAACTACAATCCCCTTCCCTTTCATGAATATGACCTACCGAATTAGACAATTTACCGGATTTGTAATCACATAAGCAACACGACGGGTGCCACATGTGGAGCAGGATCTGCTTACCCTTCCGGAGCACCTGAGATCACCCCTAGTTTTTGGTGGGGTTCGTGTTGTTTATTCTTTAGTTTTCTATGTTGTGTCGTGTGTACTATTGTTTTTCTGTTTGTCTTTTTCATTTTTAGCCATGGCGTTGTCAGTTTGTTTTGGATTTATGAGTTTGACTGTCCCTTTGGTATCTTTCGTCCCTCTTTTGAGGCAATCGTTTTTGTTTTACTCCTTTTCATTTAGGATTGTGTTTACAAATGTACCATGAGTTTGGTTCAAAACATCTTGTTGAAACATTGAATGCTAATGGATTTTATGCTTCTCAGTAAAGTAAAGTGCGACGCTATCTAATGTGTTGCCAACCATGGAATTGAGAGAATTCAAGATAGTGCGTACGTCTCGTGTATAATGTTTCCCCGGCATCTTTGCAGACAAGCATATGGATGTCATCACATCTTCCTAACCCCCCTTTTAGATCTCTTTTAAAATCTTGGATGAATTGATAGGGATGGTTTGAAGCTGGTATTTTTTTTAGGAACAAATGTGTTCGGACTTCCTACAATACCTTGTCTGTACTTGTAAAGAAAAACTCAAAATAAAGTGTTTGCTTTGAGCAGAACCTTTCATGTGCAGACCTGTGGCCATGAGTGAAATGTGTAGAAATATTAAAACGTGTCTTGTGACGGTTGATGAAAATGAAGATGATGGAGATAACGGTTGGTTTGGTATAAAGCTTGTTGCACTGGTACACACGGTTCCAGTCCGAGGTTAGGGGAGTGTTGACGTGCCCTTAAAAAAGTTAAACTCCGCCAATATCTGTATGTGTCTGTTTCAAGTCACGAGACGGTAATGCAGTGTTTCTATATACTATATTTGTTTCTTTCTTATTTATTTTGTACATTAATTAGGTCGTTAGAGTTTTTGTTTGTTTTACATTATTCATTTCGGGAATTGAAGACTATGCAGTATGAATTTTACTCATTGTTGAAGCCCGTACGGGACCTATAATTGTTTTATGTCTCATTTGGTCTCATTTGGAGAGTTGTCTCATTTGCAATCATATCACATCTTCTTTTTTTATATGGAATACTTTTGAAGTTTGGGGTACGTTGCAAGGGATAAAAGGGGGGATATAGTTACAAAACCTATAATGTAATAGATATTAACCAGAGTTAAATACACAACAAAAGATAATACTATGGTAGCAGTAATAATTGTGAAAAAAACCCAAAAGCAACGAGTAGTCTATAAAAAAAACTGAAGTATCCGCAAATTCAATTTGAGGTCATATTTGACTGTAGTGTTATATGGCTTTGTTTTGATTACTCACCCACTATGATAGTTTAAAAAATTATTTTAAAGTATTGTCCTGTATGACACTTGATTTTTACCTGAAATTGATATTTTTCATAAGGTTAAGGTGCTTTAAACATTTTATAGGTTGAAAGCTTGATTTTTGAAGTTTTGTTTATAAAACGTCGTTTTAGGATTTTTTTTGATAAAAAAATCTCAATGTTTAAGGTTTATGTATAAAAACAAACATTACTAAAGCCAAAACAGTATCATTTATATATAGGTAGAGTTTAGAAATAGAAAAAAATGTCAAAATTGAAACCCTCCCAAACTTTCACAGATTTTTACATATGACCTTTGACCTCAATTTTAAAAAAATGTGACCACATCAAGTCCTGACGACAGGCATATTATTATAGTACACGATTTCCTCTTTCCAATGATATATTATGTAGGTGTGTGTTCGGTGGGGAGATTAAATTCCAAAAAATCTGCCTTCAGTCACCGCACTACAAAGGGTGGCAACTAGCAGCCATATAGACATGAACAATTTCAACTGGGAGGATTTTGTTATCAATTCGGCAGATGAGGTGTTCGCTCACCTAGAAGAAATCAGAAAAATTAAACTGGTTATTTAGCAGTTTGAGAATCACTTATTTTGATCATTGATCATTGAGAAGATCCCTTCAACAACACAACGTAATTAAAACGTTTAGCTGATTTTACAGAGTTATCTCCCTGTAGTGTTAGGTACCACCTTAATTCAGATTGTATGAGGCCTCCCATATTCTCTAAAACCATGCATGTATATCTATACTATTAAACGAGAAGACCTCATTTTGGGTGTCGCTTCTCCTCCTTCCACAATAAATTGATCATTGTGACTATATGTCCTATAGGTACCATGCATAGTCGCATTTGTCATCCATTCTTATGATTATTCAGTTTCGGTTATTTTGGGAGAAAAACGGAAAAAAAGAAGTCCGGATATGTGTCCGTCATCACTCCGGCTTTTATTCATAGACAACTTCCTCTTCCGTTTATATTTCCAGAAGTTTACATACCCTATATTATCATGTTTTATTTAAGATTCATTGCCTGAATCGTTATATAAGAATGTTGTCTGTAAGCAACGACCCAGGCTGTGTAAAAATACACAATCATTTTTGTTATTCATTGTCCCAAGTGTAAGCAACGACCCAGGCTGTGTGAAAATAAACACAATCATTTTTGTCATTCACTTATCGTCACGTAAATAACGACACAGGCATAGCCTAAATTATTATGTTTTATTTGTCATGTAAATAACGACACAGGCATAGTCTATATTATCATGTTTTATTTAAGATTCATGCAAGCCATTTTCACACTTATTGTCACGTAAATAACGACACAGGCATAGCCTAAATTATCATGTTTTATTTGTCACGTAAATAACCACACATGCATAGTCTATATTATCATGTTTTATTTAAGATTCATGCAAGCCATTTTCACATTGCCTGAATCTTTATATGTTGTCCCAAGTGCAAGCCATTTTCACACTTATCGTCACGTAAATAACGACACAGGCATAGCCTAAATTATCATGTTTTATTTGTCACGTAAATAACCACACAGGCATAGTCTATATTATCATGTTTTATTTAAGATTCATGCAAGCCATTTTCACATTGCCTGAATCGTTATATGTTGTCCCAAGTGTAAGCAACGACACAGGCTGTGTGAAAATAAACACAATCATTTTTGTCATTCACTTATCGTCACGTAAAGAACGACACAGGCATAGCCCATATTATCATGTTTTATTGTCATTCACTTATCGTAACGTAAATAACGACACAGGCATAGCCTATATTATCATGTTTTATTGTCATTCAATCACTTATCGTCACGTAAATAACGACACAGGCATAGCCTATATTATCATGTTTTATATATTAAAATAAGTAAAACATGCTCAACTTCATCTAAAACTACCTCGACCAAAAACTTTTACCTGAAGTGGGACAGACGAACGAGACGGTCGGACGGACGACCGAACAAACGAACGCACGGATGCACAGACTAGAAAACATAATGCCCATAATTGGGGCATACAAATTTATTGTTAAAAGGGAAAATAGTGATTTGGCAAATTAACGTAAGGTAGAGATTAGAGGGAGGCGGGACCTTTTTCGGGGCGTCGGGATCGGGTGTTTTTAAGCTCGGGATTTGGGGATTGATCCTTATGGGATCCGGGAATATATATTTTTCGATTTCGGGATATGAATTTCTTTAAATTCTGCATCTCAGTTTCATGGTTTTAAGCCCGGGATCAGGACCCCTCCGATCGACAACCCCTCAAATTAGCCTTAGTCGGTATTAGTCATTTATACATGATTCAAATCCTACAACTGGCATGTTAATAAGGCTCTCAAACAAACAAAAAATCACTGATGAATTGTCATAGAAGCATATTTTTTAGACTAATAATGGTCTATATATAAGCAGTTACATTTATTTTATGTTTGAAACGGTGCAAATTTTTGATTTGATTTGACTTTTACCAAAAGAAGCATTGTAGCAAAGGAGAAGAATAATTGTGGTCGTAGGCCAGAAACACGAATATAATTGAATTTAACAGAAAGGAAACAAATATCGGATTTTGGAAGAAGGGAGGTATACCTTCTATGTAATTCTCCATATATAATATCTTTTGCAAAAAATCATCCTGCAACAGTTCACAAGCTGTATATGCCCGCGATTTCGCGGGTGTGTTCTAGTTGTCTTTAAAAGTTTAATAATTTTGCATTGCCAAACTTCATTAAAATTTAACAAATTATATGGTTGTGTGACCACCCATAAGTAATTAATTAATTTTAGGTCAGACCTGCTTAACTCTATTGCACAATGTAATTGCTAAACTGAAAAAATGGACTGAAAGTGCTTACAATTGACACAATAGAAAGCTTAAATCTCTGTACCCGATTAAAATTTCTGAAGCATTTGGAATTACAGTATATAATTTCCAGAGAAAAAAGAAAGCATGTGATAAGTGTTTTAATTAACTTCCAGCATGTCGTGTATCGGATTGATTAGGGATGGTATAACTGTTGAAAAAATATTATCTATGTCTGTTAAATTTAAATTTAAGACTAATACATTGAAAATTCACCAGTAAATTTATTGTAGTATACTTTTGTTTCTGCAATCTAATGAAAAAAGTGAAGCGTTAACTCAATTTTGTAATTCTGTTTAGGTCTTACACTGTGTTGTTATTTATTGAATTGAAACTGTTTATTCCAAGATGACTATAAATGCAATTATTTATTTGTATTTGAATTTACATTTTCTTTCAGACGTTCTACTTCCACCTACTTCATCACCTACCACAATATATAAAATTGTACGGACCACCAAGAAATTTTTGGATGTTCCCTTACGAGCGATTCAATCTCACTTTGACAGAGGCAGTCTCAAACAACCAGTATCCTGAGTTATCTGTCATCAAAAAAGTTAGGTAAGCATCGATTTATTTTAGAATCAAAGTGCATGTTCCAGCATGGTCTTTGTCAATCAACCTTCATGCTATATAGTCCAGTCCTGAAAAGAATGATTACTATACATCGTGTTTGGGTCAATTGTTGTCAAAACAATGGTCGTCAGTAATGAGCCAAGAGAAGAAATAGTTCAGGAAGCGAATATTCTCTTTTTGATAAAGAAACAATTATTTAAGAGAAATTATCAAAAGAATGTAAGTTCGGAGTTTAAAGTTCATTAAACATGCCTATTTAAAGATTTATAAACAAAAATAAAAAAATGGAAGTTTGGAGTTAGAAAAAGTAATGAGTTATTTCCAGAACTTTTTGGAATGAAATGAAAAGCAAAAAGGTGTATAAGACAGCAAAGCAACAACAAGACAATAGAAACTAATTCATTATTTAGTTGCTCCCTACAAACATTCAATCTTAAGGGATGCAATACTGTATTTGTGGGATAGATTCTTGTTTTAATGTGAAGGCTGAGAAAATTGTTGTCAGGAAATTTATATGCTTTCAAGAATAAATGCTGCGGAATAAGGCTTATGTTGAATCTAAAAAGATCTCTCCTTTAAAAAAAACTGACATCCAATTTGTATGAAATTCCTACACTATCTTTTTTTTCACTTGTAGGTTCAGTGGTTGATCACTTTACTAGACAGTGCTGGTTTTTTCCGTCCAATTAAAGTCGAAGCAGCTAAACTGAACAGTCAACTGTCTGCGGGACGATTTATACCAGAAACAAGACAGCTGACAGCAGACGAAATACCCCATATTCACGACTTCTTCCAATGTGAGGTTATCCAAAGTGAGATAACAATCTATCATCATGCTGTAAACAAGAAAGGGACATATAGAGACACTGATTTTCCAACCCTCATTTTGGGGCCGAATTTCGGCCCCATTCCCAAAGAGAAATATGCTCTTTTTTTTCCCAATTTTCAGCTCTAAAATTCCCAATCGTATATGGACATCGTCGCGAGATTTTGTTATTGTCGTATCTCCGTATCGTGTATTATTTTGTTGACAAATCTCTGAGCGTTCGGGGTATTTCGGGAGTTATCATTATCGTTCACTTAAGACGATGATTGGTTTGCAATCTTTTTTGGATTGCATTGCAATCTACGATATTCTGGTCACGTTTGCGCTTGAAACATCCGAATGAATAATTCAATGACAAAGCAAAAAAAATAGACATAATGTAAACAAAATGAACGTAGATCATGTCTCATAATTCCAAATATTACACAAAGAAGCTATAGGTTGCATTTCTGTAAATATTGACAATGCAATTTCCCATAGGAACTCCTTTTACGGCTAAAACTGTACCACTTTTACTATGAAGTTTTGAAAAAAATCTTATCCTAGAATTGAAAGTTCATATGCACCACAATTTTTTTCAAAGGTCAAAATATAGGGCTGTGCGGCATATTTTCAACGTTTATATGGCCTGAACTTCTCAGAGTTTAAACTTACACTAATTTTCTTAACTAACCCTACCTCGAATGAAAGGTTACCACAGATTTCAATGTAAACAATATGCACGTGTTTATTTACTGGTAACATTCCCAAGTTCTGTCTCTGCGATATGGAACACAGAGAGCATAACTGGGAACCAGTATGTAAACAAAATTTATTTTCTATGAATATTCAATTACTCCCCAAAAGAGGCGTGTTTTGAGAAACAGCTGTATTTACAAAGTGCAACCTATACAGACATTTATTCAAATAGAAAACTCTCTAAAATCAGTTTTTCTCACAATAATATTCATTTATCAGAATTAAAGTCTTAAAGAAATCACTGTGTATACTCTAAGTTTTTCTTTACTATACATTTTATACCCCCTCCCCTGTTTCAATTTTTTAAAGAGTTTAAAAACAAGACTTTAATTATTGCCAGCTTACCCTATTTGCATATTTTCTGATAAAAAAAATGCCTAGAACCTGTTAAAAACTGTTTTGATAACATATTGCAAGCATATCAGAATATCATAAATGTAATGTTTAGCAGTCAATCATTACAACATTCAAGATTATATAAAGTATCCAATCCAGCCTCTATCTCCAGTCCACATCTTACTGTATGCCTATTTGTCAATTAAAGAACACATTTTCTGCCTCAAATGGTCAATTTAGAATTCTTGTCACAACAGTATCATCTGTAACCATATATCTGACACAATTTAGCTACTATATATACTAGAAGTGTTCAAACAAAGCCATATTTGCAATAGTTGTATGTATGCAGATACCAGTCTGAGATATAAATTCACTTAAAATGTTGTAGAGATGACTGCTAACATCTGATTTTTGCATAACTTCCAAGCATAGTTATTGTTTTCTATATCAAGAACTTTAAAATCATAAAATCATAGCATTTACAAGTTAAATTATTTGTTTTATGACCCAGGGGGTAGGCAATTTTCTATGTTTTTTGCCCCTGGGGCCTCAAATTTCCTAAGTCATTCTGCTGTTTCTAGCAATTTGGAATATTTAGTACATATTCAGGATAGAACACACTATTGTAAGTTTTCTTGAGATATTTTTGTTTTTCTAGCTTGTATTTATTATGCCGTGGTGACAAAAGAGCAGATTTAGGTGTTGCGGCTTACTTATGGGTTATCGAAAGGACACAAATACCCCATAAATAATATTCAGGAAGGATCTATGAGTTTCAATGACTGTGAAGAGTAAATATAAGCACTTCTTAACAATTTAACTTACAAATATGCAAATATTATGATTTAATTTTGTATCCAGGACTTTAAGTAAACTATGCATACTGTAAACTGTGAATTTATGCTGAGTCATCATATTTAAGGCCCAGGATTCTATCAATCTTCATTAAATATTTATAAAACTTCTTATTTGAGTTAATTTCTTTAAAATCTGCGAAATAAAGCAAATTTGGTTAAATTCTGAATGTTCCCCTTTTTCACCCTATATAGGTTGCATTTCTGTAAATATTGACAATGCAATTTCCCATAGGAACTCCTTTTACGGCTAAAACTGTACCACTTTTACTATGAAGTTTTGAAAAAAATCTTATCCTAGAATTGAAAGTTCATATGCACCACAATTTTTTTCAAAGGTCAAAATATAGGGCTGTGCGGCATATTTTCAACGTTTATATGGCCTGAACTTCTCAGAGTTTAAACTTACACTAATTTTCTTAACTACCCCTACCTCGAATGAAAGGTTACCACAGATTTCAATGTAAACAATATGCACGTGTTTATTTACTGGTAACATTCCCAAGTTCTGTCTCTGCGATATGGAACACAGAGAGCATAACTGGGAACCAGTATGTAAACAAAATTTATTTTCTATGAATATTCAATTACTCCCCAAAAGAGGCGTGTTTTGAGAAACAGCTGTATTTACAAAGTGCAACCTAAAGGCGGCGGACGGTATTAAATGCCGGAAGCTGGAAGCTTTTGGATTCAAAAAGTCGTTTCTACTTCCTTCTGATGAAACAAGTGAAAGAAGGAAAATACCGACTCTCAGATACAGAACTGGAACAACTAGTTGACATGTTTAAAAATAAACATGAAGGAAAACTTGGAATTTTAAATAAAACTAAAAAATAAATGCTTCAGATTTCAAATGTGTCTTTTGAGAATTTCTATAGATTCTCATCATTATAAATAGAATCAGAAGGGATAGGTTGAATTTTACCTTTCAAGAGTAAAGTTACAAAGCTTGAGTGCATGCAAATGAGTCCTCAGACACATTCAACTTTTATTTTTAATCCTTTTCCTTAAAAAGATAGCTTATTTTGTAGGTAATTCATGCAGTTAATCCTTCTCAGAATGCAGGATTTTGCACCTAATTTTCAAAATTTTCTTGGGGGGCATGCCCCTAAACCCTCCTAGCGAGGCGCACACGTTACGCCGTGTGCCCGCCGTCGTAAAGACCAATCATATTTTTCCCAAACCATAATTTTTTCCCCAATTGCATGGGCCCCATGACCCTTCCCCTAAACACCAGGAAAATCACTGGAGACATGTCAATTGGGAAGACTACTCAACGAGAGCAGTGTTCAGGTATCATGTGCAACAACTGTGTCGGTAGGTTTCAATTCTTTTTCAAGAATAACACCAACGAACTAGTGTGGGTTAATTGGCTAGGCTACCTGGAAGAAGATGAAGAATCTAAGAGCTATTTTATGACACCAAGTGACCATTTGCCTAATCCCATCATCTATGTAAGCAATATGTCAGCACCGTTAGTGCTGATAGGGAGGATGGTGTTCTGTGGATTCTAAAACTGACAATATAAAGATGTTGATAGAGACACAACTCAATGACAATCACTATGTATTTTTCCAATTATTTATGTTCATAATGCATATATTACATTGTAATTAGTTGACCATTTTACAATGATATAAGTTTTCAAAGTGACAAGTATACCTATTTAGACATGTATGAATATATCCAAACGTTTTGTATAAAAAATTATTTTATCATTTCTAGTCTGTGTTTGGCATTAAAATTTTGTTACAACAATTTAGTTCAGCTTCAGAAGTAAGATAAAAAGCTGTTAGTTTTCTTGTTTGAATTTATTCATATTTTTCGGGTTCGGTCCACCATTGTACATAGAGCCTTTTAAAGTTTACTGTAGAATATTGGTCTGTCTTCAAGATAGACTTACAATTAAAAGATCGGAGCTAAAATTTATTTCATTTCTGTTGGCATAGGACATGATTTTTAAAGGCCAAAATGAAATTTTACAAGCCTGATCTGCTTCTGTGTTTGGTTAGTGTTAAGAAGTGATTATTGTCTCATTGTTGAAGTTAGTATGTACAGTGATATATAATTCCTAATATCCAAAGGATTTGAATTTGGGTGGTTAGTTATCTCATTGCCAATCATGCCACATCTCCTTATTTTTAAATGTGCTTTAAGTAATGCTTCAGTCGAGTTCTTCGTTTTAAAACAACTTTTAATAGTATTTTGCTTATATTTCAATATGTTTTACCTGTATTGATACATCCAGCACTTTTACTTGTATTCCCTAGTCATCCCTAAGGGCCGGTCGAATTAGAAAAAAGAGTTTTTTTTTTTTAAATCATTTAACATATAACTTCAATTTTGTTTTACTCCATATTACTCTAGTACATAAACCACCAATACACATTTCGTTTCTAATAACACACTTGTACGTCTCTGTTCAAATGATTTTTTTAGATAATATCAAAAAACTTAAACGTAAGGTTTACTGACAAATTTTTATTTTTATAAATAAGGAGATGTGGCATGGTTGCTAATGAGACAGAGAATAAAATGACCAATCATATTTACAGCTAGTGAAAGATTCACGAGCAGGATTAGAAAACGATGGTAAATCGTGTTGGTTTAATTTCATGAGATACATCAATGATTAATTTCAAATGGAGCTATTAGGAAAACATAAGGACAGTGTTAGATGTCTTTGACAAAGTTGGAAAAGGAAAAGAAGTAATGCGTGGTGCTCTTTTAAATGCATTGAGTGATCTATATACACTTTATGGAGTGGAGACTTAAAATTTGTGATTTCCCAAAACCAACAGATCCTCATGAAAATTTCAGAGCAACTTGCCATCATTGTACTTCTAAAATATCTGGAAGTTTGGAAGTGACATCCAACTTTGTGACTCACATAAAGGTAGGAATTTTAACTTTTATCACACCAAATTCACTCATGAAAGTTTTATATTACATCCTTGTACAATCATCTTGTCAAATTAGTAAACACAATAGGTATATAGAAATAAATATTATCAGCTGTAAAAACAAATGTCAATTAATCAGATTAATATTGTAATATAACAGCCTTAGTGTCACTATTATGTGTATTTTATCAAACTAATTAGTATTTAAATCAACCTTCTAGGAAATGAGCAAAGAATTAGTGAACAACCTTAACTGACAACAGTTACAAATAACCGATGCTATTGTGATGTGTATTGCCAGTGATCTGTTACTTTTGTCAACAATTGAAAGTGAAAACTTCAGAAATTTAATGACAATAGCTGACCCAAAATATACAACAACCCTACCTTAAAAGAACATTTATTTTTTGCACTCAATGACCCCATCCAACCCATTTTTGGGAGACGTCAATTTGAAATTTGAAATGTACGCTTTATGTTCTTTCATTTGATATGCGACAACCTTACCATCTGAGAAATTTGAATGTTTGCACTAAATGACCCCACCCGTCCCCCTGGGATGAAAAGGGGGTTTAAAATTTTCATTTTTAAGTAGAGTTTATTAAGACCTTCAATTTGATATATCAGATGACATCATTTGACAAAGTGCAAATAATGATGCAATATCAATTATATAAATAGAAGTTATGAAACTTATAAAGTCAATGGAAAACATGAAAATTTCAAAATAATTTTTTGTTTTTTTTTAAATGGAATGTTTTTGGTATTTAGTCAAACATATAACTATATTAACCTCTTCAATTTCTCAAACATTTTAAGTGGTCAGCTGTTGTTGATTCAGAAATACATGCCGCCGCTCGCAAAATTTCAAACTGCATTATGTCTTAAACGACAATAGATATCTCAAATCTGTTAAATGATAAATGATTTACAGTTAAAGGACAACATTATAGAAAAAGAATTGGTACAATTTCAAAGTTCACCAAGGTCACAATTAATCATCAAATATATGATCCAATGCCAAACTTGAGAACCGGAAGTCATAGAAACATGGGACTATCACCATTCAACTCAGGACCACCTGACCTTTCAAATATCACAAGGTCAAGGTCATAGTATAATGTGAAGGTCATGGTGAAATTTCATCATGACCTGACATTGACCTTGAAGGTCTTGAATTACTGATCATCTTTGCAGTTTATAGTAGGTTGGTATCTGTTACCTTTAAAAAGATATACACACAATACTATACTTTTAAGAATCATCCCGTTGTAACTTTTAACAGACGGTCGGACATGTTTAGGCTTATTGCATAAAATGTTGAGCTCGTCCAGAGGAACAATTTACTCGCTGTATGTATGCAGCAAAGTCTTATCGTTTACACACTTTATAAAAATCACAATTAAAAACATTAACACACAAACATACTAAACTATTTTATCAATTTTTAATATTTTTTATTTTTTGTCTTTTTCTTTCTCAGCTTTTCCACACTCTGAAATTGAAAGAACATGTATGAGAATAATTTTAATCATACAAAATGAAGCAACTTTGTTAATTATTGTTTATAATAAGGTGCTAGTATGACTGCATTATCACTGAACTAGATTTTTAGGGGTCAGCTGCTGATGTAAGTCTCCGGGTGTCAAATGTTCTCGCTGTATTGAAAACCCATTTTTGGCCTTCTGCTGTTTTTTGCTATTTAATCGGGTTGTTCTCTCTTTGAGACATTCCCCAATTCTATTCTTAATTTTATTATAATGTAAAATTTTATCTATCAATTGAAAAAAGAATACTTTTGTAAAATAAATATTGGCCTTTTTTGACAATTAAATATACATGTATTTCACATCCAATTGTTTATGGAAATATTCTTTAGAAAGCACAAAGATGTCATTATTCACCTCAGAAATTAACAAAACCGTTGAATAGATTTATTAAGAAGGGATATAGTTACGATACTGTTATCAGGTCATTAAAAATTGCATATTTTGGAATTAATAATGATTCACTTATAGGGTCTTTGCATCGGAACTAAACACATTTATTCAAAAACCAGTTGTTGGCATGACACGGGTTATATTCTTCTCATATATGTTATTATAGTATGATACTCATCCCCTAACGGAAAGGATTGTGCCTGATGTTCATATGATGAAATCGTAATCTTTCAGTCAGTGTAATTGAAGTCTGGAGCTTGCATGTTAATTAACTGCTAGTAGTCTGTTGTTATTTATGTATTATTGTCATTTTGTTTATTTTCTTTGATTACATCTTCTGACATCAGACTCGGACTTCGCTTGAACTGAATTTTAATGTGCATATTTTTATGGGTTTACTTTTCTACATTGGCTTGAGGTGTAGGGGGAGGGTTAAGATCTCACAAACATGTTTAACCCAGCCGCATTTTTGCGCCTGTCCCAAGTCAGGAGCCTCTGGCCTTTGTTAGTCTTGTATTATTTTAATTTCAATTTCTTGTGTACAATTTGGAAATTAGTATGGCGTTCATTATCACTGAACTAGCCAGATGAAGGACGCCTCCTGGTGCGGGAATTTGTCTCTACGTTGAAGACCTGTTTCTAACCTTCTGCTGTTTTTTTCTACGGTGAGATTATTGTCTCTTTGACACATTCCCCATTTTCATTCTCAATTTTGTATATCGGGTTGTAGCATCATTAAGACATGATAAATAAGACATTTTGGAGTTATATTATAGTTATTACCTTGGAGCTGAATAGTATTGCCAATGGATGAAAAAATATTGGCGTTTAAAATTGAAAAACAGCATTCATTTTTGCCGAACCTTCTACTATAGTCGAAAAATCGAGACTTAGCGATCATTTATTTTCCTCATTTTTATTAAGCCTCAAATTAACAGCAAAAGTAAGCAAAACACTGGGTTCCGTGGAACCTTTACGAATTTGTTATCATAATGGAATTAATTTGAAGTTCATATTGATGAGAGATTTTGGTAGCTGTAAATTGAAGTCTAGTCCACTATCTTTTCATACATTAATTTTTGTTATATATTGTGTGAATATCACAATTGTTTTCCATTCTTTGATCTTTATATTTTTCTTTTTTATAAAGCCTTTTCAGTTCTGTGTGGTTTTTTTAGTTCGTTTTAGTAGCTGCAAAACCAAGTTTACTCCACTATCTCATACATAAGTAAATGCTTTGTGTCAGGAATAAAACAGTTTTTTTTATTCTCATTTCTTGTTATTTAGGGGTCTCTTATAGTTGACTAGAAGTATTGATTTGCTTGTTGTTAAACATTTTTATATGTATTAGGTGACCTATTATTAATAAACATGTATATTATATAATTCTCATTTGCAATCGTCTCACATTTCTGATTTTTAAAAAAGAAATAAAGTGAATATTTATTGAAAACTAGTTTAATACTTACTGGAGATTGTTCTGTATTCATTAGTTTGATAGCTGCTACAGCAGCTATCAAACTTAGTGAATGGTACACTATTGTAATCTAAAATGAGATTTAAAATAAAAATAATAATGTGATTAATTAGGTTACATCATGATATTTATCTACCAATGGTACTTAAAGAAAGTAGAGTGTAAATGCTTAAATATCATCAGGTTTTTTTCTTACCAATGATATTATGTTTTAATATCATGTTAATAGTTTTAAATATAAAGTTTAAGTACAACTATCACACCTATTCAATGATTTACTTTGGTGAGGATAGGTAAAAGTTAACCGATTACAAAATTAAAATTTATTCTATAAACTGGTAGAGCATCAATTAAAGGATTAAGTTTAGATAAAAATATTGACAGATCAGGGATCTCCTTTGCGAGATATTTAAGATTTGAAATATGGTGGGAAAAGGCTAACTCTGACTTTTACCTGATTGATATTATTTGGGTCTCAAAACAAAAGAAAGAAAATCAAGATTCTTCTAAAATTTGAATTAAAAACATTTCATAAGCTATTAAGTCTTATATGAAAACAAATAAATGGGTGTTATGGATCAAAATATTTTACATTGTATTGTATGAAAAAAACTAAGGTGCAAACATTTGACACAAATTTTAAAACCTCATCTTAGTACATCCTTAACATGATTAAAGAAACTGAGGTCAAGGTCAAATAACCAAATTGGAAATATGAGTTCATCTTTCAATCATTGAAATTAAAATTGCTTTTTATATAGATAACCTATTGCATGTTTTAGAAACAATCTAAACCAGGAAATACTATAAGTGATGATCAATGATGATTACATGCATATATTGTTTAGTAGTACCATAAAGTATCTGAGAAACAAACAAAATAAGGAAACATTAAGATTGACCAATAAATTGTAAAAATGAAATCATTGGAAAACACAAAGTTCAATATTCTCAATAATTCTGTCATTCATGAAAATGTATACAATAAAAAAAATATTAGAAAAAAGTCTACATAACGTGATTTTCCACAATTTCTCAAAGATCAAATCCTGTAATTTCATCAAAGTTTTTGTTAACAGATCGAAACTTAAACTTGATCTGTAAATCATCATGGTTAACTTACTTACCAAAAATCAGCCCAATATCTGAAGGCGTTTAGAAAAAAACAATGTATAACTGTAATTTTCAACAATTTATCAAAGTTCAAAGCCCGTAATTTTGGCAAAAGTTAGTGGAGTGGAACGAAACATAAAATCAGGCCAATATCTGAAGGCGTTTAAAAAAAAAAAACTCTGTATAATGGTTTGTTACGGACATATTTTTTAAACAAGATACCCCAATGATGATTTTGGCCAAGTTTGGTGTAATTTGGCCAAGTAGTTTCAGAGGAGAAGATGTAAAAGATTACTAAGATTTACGAAAAATGGTTAAAAATTGACTATTAAGGGCAATAACTCCTAAAGGGGTCAACTGACCATTTCGGTCATGTTGACTTATTTGTAAATCTTTTTTTGCTGAACATTATTGCTGTTTACAGTTTATCTCTATCTATAATAATATTCAAGATAATAACCAAAAACAGCAAAATTTCATTAAAATTACTTATTCTGGGGCAGCAACCCAAAACCGGGTTGTCCAATTCATCTGAAAATTTCAGGGCAGGTAGATCTTGACCTGATAAACAAATTTACCTCATTTCAGATTTACTCTAAATGCTTTGGTTTTTGAGTTATAAGCCAAAAACTGCATTTTACCCAAGGTTATATTTTTAGCCATGGCGGCCATCTTGATTGGATGGCTGGGTCACTGGACACATTTTTCAAACTACATACCCCAAAGATTGTTGTGGCCAAGTTTGGATTGATTTGGCCAAGTAGTTTCAGAGGAGAAGATTTTTGTAAAAGATTACTAAGATTTACGAAAAATGGTTAAAAATTGACTATAAAGGGCAATAACTCCTAAAGGGGTCAACTGACCATTTCGGTCATGTTGACTTATTTGTAAATATTACTTTGCTGAACATTATTGCTGTTTACAGTTTATCTCTATCTATAATAATATTCAAGATAATAACCAAAAACAGCAAAATTTCCTTAAAATTACTAATTCAGGGGCAGCAACCCAACAACAGATTATCCGATTTATCTGAAAATTTCAGGGCAGATAGATCTTGACCTGTTACACAAGTTTACCCCATCACAGATTTGCTCTAAATGCAATGGTTTTTGAGTTATAAGCCAAAAACTGCATTTTACCCCTATGTTCTATTTTTAGCCATTGTGGCCATCTTGGATGGTTGGCCGGGTCACCGGACACATTTTTTAAACTAGATACCCCAATGATGATTTTGGCCAAGTTTGGTGTAATTTGGCCCAGTAGTTTCAGAGGAGAAGATTTTTGTAAAAGTTAACGACGCCGGACGACGACGGACGACAGACGACGGACGCCAAGTGATGGGAAAAGCTCACTGGGCCCTTTGGGCCAGGTGAGCTAAAAAAAAGCATTGCTCTCAATATATAAAAATTATGTAACCAAAATTTGTGTGGGAAATGAATGTCTCATATAGGACAAGTTCATCCTAAAATAATAATATCAGATTGCACCACTTTATTTATGTTAATTAATCCATTCAGCATAACATAACCTCTTATCAGAACCTCTACTAGTAAAGCTGGATGAGAATCTCTTATCTGTCAACAAGTTATCAGTCACCAATTTGACCCAAGAAAAATTGACTTTTACATCATTCTTAAGTTTATTACAATTAGGTGTGTGGGAAGGAAAGGAATGGCCCTGTTTTAAAAATCTAACCCTATTATTAAAACAAAAATCAGCAGAGTAAAAAGAAATGTTGACTTGATCTGTAACTCATCTTCTTCTTTGAATATCCACCCTATTTACAGGGTCTCAGCATTAATATTAAAATAAGATCAAATTTTTTAACTGTGTTTATCAACAAAATCATGCGAGGTAAAATTTTATTTGATAAGCTTAGACAATATAAAAGTAAAAACTAGAACTTGTATTTACACTGTACTCAGTCTCATATGAACTTTGAATATATGTATTTACTTTCCAATTAACAGATAAAAAATTATTTATTAGCATTATGCCATTTATGATGTCAGGTTTAAGAACTTTCAGTCAGCATAGAGTAATAAGTAAAAAATATGATTTTGCATTGTACATGTTGTAACATATGTTAAAATGATAAAGAAATATCATGGGGAGGGTGTGATTAAGCCATTTTCAGGGGGGTTTCCCAACCCAGGATAAAAAAGGGGGTGGGGTTTTCCAACCATATATATGTTCCAATTAAAATGCATTGATCGTCCTTAAAAGGGGGGGCAACCCCTGTGTCAACCACTGATGGTTATCACAAATTAAAAACCAACTTAATATCTTAAGGTGTATAGAAAAAAATCTGTATCACTGTTATTTTCAGGAATTGTTAAACGATCAGTGGAGGGGGAAGGGCAGAATGATGTGAAAACTTGATCTGTAACTCATTTGAGCAAAATTTTTAAGAATTGAAGAACCCATGCAGTGTCTCGCCTTCTTTTGCAGGCTAAACGAGAGTGCATAGGTTGAAATGTCTGGCCTTCTTTACTTATCATTGATATTATGTTGATAGTCCTAAATATAAAGCTTTACTACAATTAACTGTCACATAAACTCAACATTAACCAAGAAAAATAAACATTGTTCAATGAACCATGAAATGAGGTCAAGGTCAGATGAACCATGGCCTACAGACATGTACAGCTAACAATTCTGCCATACAACAAATATATTTGTCCTATAGCTTATAGTTTAAGAAAAATAGACCAAAACACAAAAACTTAACTATAACCATGGCCACTAAACCATGAAAATGAGGTCAAGGTCAGATGACACCATGTCAGACAGACATGTACATCTAACAATTCTTCCATACAACAAATGTATTTGTCCTATTGCTTATAGTTTAAGAAAAACAGACCAAAACACAAAAGCTTAGCGCTGAGCAATGAACCATGAAAATGAGGTCAAGGTCATATAAAACCTGCACAACTGACATATATGTATCATAAAATATTTCCATACACCAAATATAGTTTACCTATTGCATATAGCATTAAAAACAAGAGGCTCTCAAGAGCCTGAATCGCTCACCTTAATTCTTTTGGTTAAATCTCTCATCAATGATTATGTTGGCTTTTCAATTTATTTAAATGTTTTTTGGATCGTCCTATTTTCTTCAAAAGACAAAAAAAATAATCACTTTCTCCTATGTTCTATTTTAGCCATAGGAGCTATGTTTCTTGACATACAAGGAAATAAAATATAAAATTTATACTAGATACTCTGAAACTCATTTAGCCTAAGTTTAGTTGAAATTGATACAGCAGTTTCAAAGGAGAAGATTTTTTAAAGTAAGTAAACATGATGAACAAATTGTGAAAAAAGTCTTTAAAGGGCAATAACTCCTTAAGGGGTCAATTGGCAATTTTGGTCAAATTGACTTAATTGAAGATCTTACTTTGCTGAACATTATTGCTGTTTACAGTTTATTTCTATCTATAATTATATTCAAGATAATAAACAAAAACAGCAAAATTTCCTTAAAATTATCAATTCAGGGGCAGCAACCCAACAACAGGTAGTCTGATTCATCTGAAAATTTCAGGGCAGATAGATCTTGACCTGATAAACAATATTACTCAAGTCAGATTTGCTCTAAATGCTTTGGTTTTTGAGTTATAAGCCAAAAACTGCATTTGACCCCTATGTTCTATTTTTAGCAATGGCGACCATGTTTGTTGATAGATCATAACTTCGGATACAATTTACAAACTAGATACCCTAAGGAACATTCAGTTAAAGTTTGGAAGTATTTGGCCCAGTAGTTTCAGAGGAGAAGATTTTTGTAAAAGATTACTAAGATTTACGAAAAATGATTAAAAATTGACTATAAAGAGCAATAACTCCTAAAGGGGTCAACTGACCATTTCCGTCATGTTGACTTATTTGTAAATCTTACTTTGCTGAACATTATTGTTGTCTACAGTTTATCTCTATCTATAATAATATTCAAGATAATAACCAAAAACAGTAAAATTTCTTTAAAATTACCAATTCAGGGGCAGTAACCCAACAACAGGTTGTCTGATTCATCTGAAAATTTCAGGGCAGATAGATCTTGACCTGATAAACAATATTACCCGATGTCAGATTTGCTCTAAATGCTTTGGTTTTTGAGTTATAAGCCAAAAACTGCATTTGACCCCTATGTTCTATTTTTAGCAATGGCGACCATGTTTGTTGATAGATCAAAACTTCGGATACAATTTATAAATTAGATACCCTAAGGAACATTCAGTTAAAGTTTGAAAGTATTTGTCCCAGTAGTTTCAGAGGAGAAGATTCTTGAAATAGTTTACGACACCTGTCAGTTGGACATGTACACTTAACAGTCCTTCCATACACTGAATATACTAGACCTACTGCTTACAGTATCTAAGACATGCATGGTCTTGACCACCAAAACATAACCTTGTTCACCAATCCATCAAATGAGGTCGAAGTCGAGTGAAAACTGTCTGACAGGGATAAGGACCTTGCAAGGACCACACATACCAAATATAGTCATCCTATGACTAATAAGAAGAGAAAAATTAACATTACAAAAAAACTTTTTTTCCAAGTAGTCACTGAACCATGAAAAAAAGAGGTCAATGCCGTGAGGCATCTACATACAAAGTATGAAGCATCCAGGTCTTCAACCTTCTTAAATATAAACATGATAAAGCTTATTTAAGAAGTTAACTAACGCCACCGCTGTAGCCACGGCATAGGACCACGTACTAAACCTATGTTGAGCTTTCTGCAATAAAAGTTGCAGGCTTGACAAAAAAGGATGTTTTTTTTTAATCTAATAAATGTTTAAAAAAAAACTTAAACTGCAGACTGTATATGTATAATGTTAAATGGAAGAAAAACTAGTCCATTTATAAGCTATATACAGGAAAGTTTACTTCTGGATTATAACTATCTTATTTTATTTATTTTTATTTTGAGCCATGGCGTAGTCAGTTTGTTTTCAATCTATGAGTTTGACTGTCCCTCTCAGGTATCTTTCTTCCCTCTTTTATGATCGTAAACAAACTTTAACGTCAAAGTTTATTTCCAGGATATTTTAAATTCCAACCAGAATGTGCCCATAGTACTTGGATGCCCCATCCACACTATATTTTCTAAGTTCAGTGGACAGTGAAAATGGGAGAAATTCTCTAATGTGGCATTAAAATTAGAAAGGTCATATCATAAGGAACATATACACTAAGTGTTAAGTTTATTGACTCCAACTTCATCAAAAACTACCTCGACTAAAAATGTTCACCTGAAGCAGGACAGGTAGACGGACAAACGGACGGACAAATGGACAATTGAACAAACAGACGCACAGACAAGAAAATATTATGCCCATAATTGGAGCATAAAAACTTAAACCACAGAGTGAATGTAATATTTAAACTAGCAGAACTAATTAATAGGTAAAGTATGGATAAACAGAATTTTTGACCCCAGAGTAAATATTAGTGAACACTGCTGCCGCCAAAATATTTCATAAAGGATCGCTGTCTCACTTTTGTGACAAAAGTTGCTCAACAAAAATCAGTCAAATATCAGATTTTTTAAAAGAAATGAAGTCTGTACAATAGATTGTTGGAATGATGGACAAAAAAAGTCTATTATTGTTTGTTGAAGAATGACTGAATGACAGACAAGGGTAAACCTTTATGGCCCAGACCACTTAATGCCAATGCCATACAAATAAAAAAATTGTAAGAGTTCCATGGAACCCTGTGTCTTGCCTTCTTTTGCTCTTAGTCACGTACATGCTAAACAAAAATGTGGGAAAATTTACTTCTGGATATTATCTTATGATCATTATATATTAATACAGGCTTCTGTCCAAATTTGGTAGAATCAAGGATAGTTTCATTTAAGAAAGTTATCAAATTTTTTAAAACTTTAACCAAATAGTGAATATTTGTATAGTCGCTACTGCAGACCACAACAATAGAATATAGGATTGTTATGTCTCGCTTTTTCAACAAAAGTTGCAGTCTTGACAAAAATCACTAAGACCTCTTTTTTCTTTCTTAATTTAATATATTTAAAGGACCACTTACAAATGTATGGCACAAAATGGCCTAGTTTAGGTATCAACTTTATCATAGAACACCAAAAGGTCACAAAATAGTTTGTAAATGGGTATCTTTCAAAAGCCTTAATGCTAATTAAAAAATCATTTCTTTTCCTAAAAGTACATATTAATATTCTCCAATTTAAGTAAGCCAATTTTGTACATTTTTTCAAAATATGATGATTTTTTGCAAAATTGCAGACCTAAAAGCTTTAGAAAATCCTATCTAGAATAAGGCAGTTGCTATTTTCCGGCTAGCTGTCAAAAAGAATTATAGACCCCTTGACATAAAGTTATCCATATTTTAAGTGAGAAGTAAGATATTTTTCTTTAACCCCCCCCCCCCCCCCTCTTCCAAAAGAAAAGATGTAAAAAACACTGTGTTTTATTTTATTTACGTGAAGGAGTCGGGATGACACAGTGTGCTCCTTTTTCCAAATTTCTCTTTTCTTTTTTCTCCTGATCCCATCTTTGTGTGCCTGTGCAGTGTATTCATTACCCACTTTTTATAATCCTATTTCCAACATCCCCACTTCAAGTTTGTAGCCTCAATCCCCACCTTGTAAAGGCCTTTTTCAATCGAATAATTTTGTGAAACTAGTTCTCCGATCAATATCTTTTATTTCCCATTTTCCTTGTGGTTTTAATTTGTTTGAGTTTCTTTTATAAGATTATATATATCATTCTTGGAAGTTCATAATATCATGTTCCATTGTCAAATTCTGCAAACTGCAAAATTTATCACAAATATTGATACATGTATCACTGTTTTCAGTCATGATCCTAAACATGCTAAAATTGAAAATCAGTGATCAGATTACACACGCCCCCTTCTGAAGATAGTATTAAACGCACTTCAAAACGCACATTATATGACATGCGTATTACAATGGCCGGACAAATAGCCCTGGAACTATTCAAATACCAACTCTGTATATCTTATTGACCTTTCAATACAAATATTGTTTAATGAGTATTTATATGGGAAATTTGTAAATTTTTGGCCAGATTTAAAAATCATTAAAAATTTAGGGCCAATTTTATCCCTTCTCCTTTCGTAACTCAAAAATGAACGGTTCTTAGTAGGTCCTTTGATGAATGTATACTTACAGTGTTATGATAAACTATTATATACTACTACATTATACATGTACATGTATACTGTTATCACAATTAACTTTTAGTCATGTCAGTGAGTGCCTGGAAAGAAAAAATACACATGATAATATTTAAATATAAAAAAAGTGATTTAATTCGATTCAATTAATAATTATAAGAACTATAGCTACCATTAGGGATGACATTAAAAAATCAATGAAGGATAAAAAACTTAATTGAAATAGTTGGGCGGGGGAGATTTTGTTTCATTGACATCAATTTTATATACATTTTGTATGTCTTTGTATTGGTCAACCAATCTTCCCCAAATTAATTAAGTTATACAATTAAGAGGGGGGGGGTGTAGGGGGTTAGTGAAAAAACTATAAGAATAATTTTTCATTTAAAAAAATATAGAAAACTGCATGCATAAGAAAGGTACCATTTGATTTGTAACAGAGGCTATAATGAAAAAAAAATCCTGCATCTTTTTAACTGATACCTCTGTCATGACTTTTTCATATTTAACTCTATTCTGTTATGCCCTTTTTTTATTACTTTATCTTGAATATTTTATCCCTCCCCCTTTATAAAACCAATTAAGTTGAAACTGACAAAATCAGCATTTAGTATACAAAGGCGGATTTAGAAGGGGGGCCAGGGCACCGGGGAAAAATTGATTATATATATAGGGGATTACTGAAGCATGGTCGGAGCGAGCCCCCTCTTAAGCTCAGTTATAAAACCCCACTTATGAAAATTTCTGGATCTGCCACTTGTATATATATATATGTTGTGGACAAATTGTAATGTTGTACAGTACAAATTATAATGTGTACACAGTATTTTTTTGTTTAAGTTCTCAGTAATTTTTTGTGAATGTTTTTACATACATTTAACATAAGAGATAAAATAAGCACACTCACTATATATGTCTTTGATTTAGCTTTAGTATCACTTAATTACATGCTACAGTCTAGAAATATAGAGATACAAAGTTTATATAAAAACGCTAAAATATATTTTGTGGACATTACAATTTGGTTTAAGTTAAAAAAATAAATATATACATTGTATATATATAATTTAAATTTATCAGATCAGATATCCTTTATACATGTTATATAACATGTATAATGGTTAGTTTATAATAATTTCATGAAGCTATAATTACAATTGTAAAATTTTGCTCTTAATTCAAAAAATTTAAAAGAGCTTTAATAGAATCACCAAATTTTTACAAAATAAATCAAAGGTTCTGAAGGTACTGGCCATGGTATACTCACGTGCTCAACATAACATTTGAAATTATGACCATTTTAATGTTATTTATATCGGGCTTAATATAGAAAAGGAGCTAGACTATTTTTCTAAATGCAAAAATTTATAGTAACTATATACATAGCCAATAGGGCATTTAAAACAAGACAAGGATTTCATACATTAAATATATTGTAGCTTAAGAAGTCTGCACTATTGACATGAATAACTAAGATTGAGCATCTGATTTTAAAACAAATTTTCTATTTTTAAATTGTTTTAAAAATGAAGTCAGTTTTCTAAAGTTGTTCTATTACTGTTCATTGCATGTGTGACTTGATATGCATGTGCTAGCAGATATATATTTTTGTTTGACTCCAATGATTGTAAAATTTTATGAATGATTTTTACTAATGACACATCAAAGTGCTAGATTTGATCTATTCTACATTAATTTTGTGAAGATTTTTGTCAATAATATTAATATTGTGGCCATTGAACATGATGAATACAGCTGAACAATTTCTGGTTAGACAGTTCTAATAAAGAATGAAGGATGTGCGAGTCATGACTCCTCCCTTTGCATCAAAATTGCAGCCATAGCAAAAAAAGTTTAATTTACTAAGCTTTAAATCTGGAAATTAAATTTCACATTTAGCTTTCATTGGATAAATATTTTTATTATATTTATACAGCCCTCCCTTAATTATAAAGATTAACTACATGTATCAGTGGACCATAAATGATATTTAAGAGACTGAATTTTAGTTCAGAACCATAATTCGAGAATTTCTCCCTAAAACACAGTTGTAACAAAAATTTGTACCTGTTTATTATTTGCATCACTGTCTTGATATGTCGTCTGGAAGCTTTGCTAGTCTTTCAAGTTCTGAAGATGATGATATTCCTCATAGTAAAATCATTAATACCAGTACTACCAGTTTCCATCTCCAAATGGAGAACTCAGACTCAGGGTCGGATGACGGTTCGAAAACAGTGGATATAGGTACATCCATACAGGAAAAGGGTTCTTCTGAAAGTCCTCTCCGTAAGAAGCAAAGGAATGCTGTGTTGGCGCCTCTAGATTTGTCAGCCCCTTCAGTACAGTTTATGCCTGGAGCATGCGGTGGACCAGCAGATATGGACACACCAATTTCGATTCGACGAAGATTAACTTCAACACCTATCGCATTTCACACCAGCGCTGCACACAATAATGTCAACATGGAGTCAGTTAATGAGGTAAAATTAAGTTAAATTAGTTGTCACTATTTTGGATAGTTCTGACTTCTGTATACAATTTGTGTAACTCAATTACTGTTCATAATGCATGTATATATATCACTGTACATGACCGTATATACAAGTTATGTGTTGAGTAAAGTTTGAACTTTCCATTTAGTCAATAATTTGAGAAAACCCTATGCAGGTGCATTCTCATGTGTGAATGAGTCCAGGTAACTCAAGCAGCTTGATTTATGTATGAAAAATGATGTATCTTTATAGCTGGTCATGTCCCGCGGTTTTTTGCAATGTTGTTATAATAACAGTGTAAGTTAAGACCCAAAAGTAGACAAGAAAAACACTTTATTATTTATTTCATCAATTTCTAAAGATAACATTTCTCTCATTTATTCCACAAATCCATTATATTTATATAAGTGATATCATATGTATCATCTCAATTTATCAAAAAGAATACATTATCTTATTGGGCTGACAAATAATATCTTATTGGTATTTAGTTTGATTTTGTATCTTTCGGTTGCCTCGAGGTTTTTCGATACAGCACAGTTCATATTGTCATTGCGGGATTTTCAAATCCGCAAAGTAATTTTCATCAACACTGACACTGTCAACACAACAGTCACTTCAAGTTCAACATGAGTCTGATTATCGATTTGGTGACCGTATTACTTATAATGTTCTAGACATAACACAACCATTTTTCTTTTGAAGCTCATTCTGACATTCAATGATTTATGCCCAATTTTCTCCACAAAACCTATATAGTGAACAGGTGAAGGCTAGTCCAAATAATTATCAGATTATGACGTTTGGCAAAGTTATTTTAATCTATTTCTGGGACACCTTCCTAGGACTACACAAAACCTATCAAAGGAGTGGGCACTATTTTGAAATACCTGGTAACACATTACAGAGGGTGATAAAGGGTTATTTTCGTGCAACATGTTTTGCCATTTTTATTTCATGTGCATTCATGAAAAAGGTTTGTTATTCACTGTATTTTATGAAATGGTGTTAAACGGGGGAGGGCGTTGCGTGCAAACTCACTCATTGTCACTTGTTTTCTGTGGGAAACGGGTCTTGAGCAAATACTTACTAGTCCAAATGATTATGCTGTCTAGGAAGGCTATATTTAAATTTCGCTTTGACACTTGAAATGCCTGTAGTTTAAACATATTTTATTGTTCCAAAAAGAGACAAATGGATTAGACACAAGTTTTTCAACTTAGTAACGTCTTCTCCAATATATACATAAATATACACATGAATGAACATTATATAAATATGACTTTAACCAATTATTATTTAAGCATGAAGATATAAAAATAAATTACATATAAAGTTTAAGAATCGAATCAATGGATATTAACCACTTAATATAACCAATCGAATGCGCCTATTTTCAGAACAAATAAATGCAAACACACCGAACTGTGTAAATTAAATATGTACATGACAAGTGACTTAAGAAGTTAAGTCATGTGTGTATGAATTTGTTTGAATGTAAATTACACACTCATAGTTTATAGTTACGGATTAACAGAAAAACTGAATAAATATACACGTAATTGTAAGTATCAATTTTGTTTTTTACTTAAATCCATTGAAACTTTTCAGAATACAAAAGTCAATCATAAAGATCATTCGATTATCGTACCCAAAAGAGCATACATACATTGATCATGTTCTAGTAAGATCTGTTACAGAATAAGGTTGTCAAATGTGAGAAAAACGCTTGGTACTTTTTATATACTTTTGTACAGATAGAAAAACAATATCATTTTCTTCAGAACTCAAAGACTCATCACCAGAGAGCAATAACTCAATTGTAATATTGACAGCAAAAACATTGATTTCATTTATCATTAAAAGCCTTTGAGATGAAAAATTGTTACAATATAATAAATAATGTTTAGCATCTTCATTGATGAAGCCACATAAACAATTGGCATCTTGTACTAAGTTTGCATTAAACAAATCAGATTGAAGAGTGCTACAATGGTTTCGCAACCTTGCATGTAATACAGATAGTAAGCGGTCTCCAGAGCAAAAATGCCTCGGAGGTTTTTTATTCTTATAGTATAACATGTGCAATTTGCTTTTAAATGATGAAAATGTAGGACTCTGTCTAATAATAATATCTAAAGTGTTCCACAATGTTATGGATGCTGGGAAATAAGAATGTTGATAAACCGACAAACGATTCACTGGAATAGTGATATTGTGTCTGTTTCGTAAATTGTAATTACTAATATCAGACACAAATTCTGGAACCAAGTCATGTAAATAATCTGGAGCCTGATTGTTAATAATTTTATAAAACATGGCTAACTTTTTTACCTCCCGCCTTACGCTTAATTTTTCCCATCCCGTCTCCCTGTAAATAGCGTTTCGGCTAGCATAACTTGGTAATCCAGTAACTATGCGAGCAGCCTCGATTTGAATATTTTCTATCCGATCAGAGTTTGTGTTCCCCAATTATCCCAAACTTCTGATGAATACTCAAGTATCGGACGAATAAAAACCATATAAATTTTTTCCAAATAATCCCTTTTTAATCGATATTTTAGTTTGCGTAAAACATTAAGCTGCTTCGTAGTTTTCTCAATCAGTTTATCAACATGCTTATTCCATTTACAATCATTACTAAATATGACACCTAGGTGTTTGTGCGCACTAACTGGTTTCAATGTAGCACCTCCAAAATCAAAAGTAATATCACTGTATATATTTTTCAAACTAAATACCATAATATCAGTTTTATTAGGGTTAAACTTCACAAGCCATTTTTCTGACCACTTACTTAAATAATCAAGATCTCTACTGATTGAATTTTTCAAAGTGGATTCATCAGGTGCAGTATGACCTATTGAAGTATCATCTGCAAAAAGCCTTCCGAATCCAGACATACCATCAGCTATATCATTTATGTATATTAAAAACAACAAGGGTCCTAATACTGACCCCTGAGGCACACCAGCGTTAAGTTTTCCAATGTTTGATAACGAATCTTTTATGACAACTCTCTGAGATCGTCTAGACAAGTAACTTGTCAACCAACATAGCAAGTCTCCTTTAATACCATATTTTTCAAGTTTATGTAATAAAGCCTTAATCCAAACAGTATCAAATGCTTTGCTTATATCAGCAAATGTAATGCTTGTTAAAAGCTTTTCATTTAGTGCACTCAAAATTTTGTTATACAATTCTATCAACTGATGCGAAGTTGAGTATCCTGGAATAAATCCGGATTGATACTTGTATAATAATTTATTTCCATGTAAATGGTTAAAAATATTTTTGAAAACAATCTTTTCTAAGACTTTACTCACACATGACAATAAGGAGACTGGCCTGTAGTTAGACGGTAATGACTTGTCACCACTTTTGAATAAGGGAATAACATGTGCAATCTTCCATTGGTCTGGAAATATTTTATCATTTAAAGATTTGTTAAAAAGTAGACATAATGGTTTGGAAATTTCATTTTTAACGGCAAGTAACATTCTGTTGCTAACGATATCTGGCCCAACAGCTTTATTAACATCGAGCGTTGAAAGAATATCAAGTACATCTTGTTCACTAACTACAATTTGTGAAATAAATTCAAGACATCGGTCGTCAAATTCCGGCAAATCTTTACTAGCGCCATCTAAATTAGAAATTGAACAAAAATATTTATTTAAAATGTCGGACTTTTCGGTTCCCTCATACGCAAGTTTAAAGTTGTGATCAGGGTCCGTCATGGGTGGTAAATCATGAGACGGTGTATCACTTTTAATTAACATGTTAACCGTTTTCCAGTATTGTTTACAGTTGGTAACTTTTAGTTCATCTAAATTTTCATTAATACTGGTAAAAAAATATTTTTTAGCTTGCTTTTTCAAGTTATTTACTTTGTTTCTTTGTTGTTTAAATTTCTTTTCTGCGGATGCACTATTTGAGCGAATAAAAATATTACGAAGCCTGTCGCGTTTTCTCGTTTCACACCGCAAATTTGAATCATACCAAACTTTATCGTCACATCTTATAGTTACTTCCCTTGTAGGTATGCACTCGGAGGCTATATTAAGAAATGAGTTCGTGAAATTAGTCGCAGCAACATGAACATCACTTGCATCAGAAATTAAAAATTCCCAATTTGTTTCAACTACTTTTTGTTTCATAAGGTCATAATCACCTTTTTTGTAATCCCATATCGATCTATTATAAGTTCGTCTTTTACTAAAACCACAATTAATTGTGACGTATGTTCCATCATGATCACTAATACCTCTATCAAAAGGTATTGTGTCTTTATCTAAAACCGGTATCGAATCAGTGACTAAAATAGGATCAAGTAAAGACGTGCTACCTGTTCGTGTGTCAAAATGAGTAGCTTTGTCAATTATGTTAACAAGGCCATTGATGAAAAAAATATCTCTTATATTTGACGGTAGATCTGACATAAAGTTTTTATTCAGGTCACCTAAGCAAATTATGTTATTATTTTCATCCAGGGCATTTTTCAACATTTGATCAAAATACTGCCAGAAATAAACTGAAGATTGCCGTTCCGACCTATAATTGATGTTGATCAATATTGATCGCAATTTAGTTTTTAACTCAAACCACATACTCTCAAGTTGGCAATTCTCCAAATCATGTCGACGAGTTATGCGAACGTAACTTTTATAATACATAATAATGCCACCCCCATGAGAATTTCTATCTTTTCGAACTGGTATTTCAAAACCGGATATATATAAATCAGAATCTGTAATATTTGAGTCTAAATGGGTTTCTGTCAAGAATACGACATCGTAATCTTCAATAATATCGACAATATAATTCAGTTTATTTCTAAGGCTTCTTATATTACCATGGAAAATTGACAATGTTTTCTCAGATATTTCTGGTGTGCGCTCAGGACCCGGGTTCGGTTCGATGTCACCACATATTAGCAACAACCATAATAACAGTATGTACAATGAAATCATATAAGCAGAAGATCTGTTTAAATTAAAAATACATAGTTTGAGTCTTGAAATATTCGTAAATAAAACGGCAAGTAATTCATACACTGAGAAAGATACAAATGTTTTTCTCAAACAACCCAGACTTATCTTGTGATAAAACAGTCCTATTGTCATTCTATATGCTACGATGTCATTACCCATTGTCAAATACAAGACAATACATGTAAATGACAATTAGAAAATAGGACTGCTTTGTAAAACATGATGCAAGATATAAACACATATAAATCGAATGATCATTCATGAAATTCAGGAAAATAAAAAATAAGGGACAACAAAAATGTATGTACAAAAGGCAAAATTGGAACATCATAAGAATGTTCGATGCAGTTGTAATGAAATCAGAGAGATGAATTTAGTTAAGATAATTTAGTTTCGATGTCATTTGAGGGAGCGGAAACAATAATCAAATAAATCAGAAAACAAAATGTGAAGTTTTTCAAAAACGGAAGATCATTTGTGAAGTGTTAATATAAGGTAAATACAATACAATACAATACAATACAATACAATATTTTTATTTTCCAAATTAAAGGGCCCATTAAGAGCATAACATTAATTACAACATGACATAAACATTAAGGTAAATAGATTAATCTATCTTTTCATTTAATCAATACAGGTAAGCTATAAAAACGTTTGAAGAACGATCATTATTAAAGTTACAGGAGCGTAACAAGTTCACGTGTATGTAAGTTATTTAAATCACTCAAGTGTAAAGAGTTGAGTTATAATTTCATGTCACATGTTTTAAATTGCAAATAAATGAAATATAAATAAACAAACACAGACACGTGATACTTAACACGTGTAGAGAGAAAAGAAATATTCAGCACAGCAATACATAGAAAACGAATATAATTATCTATACAAGACTAGTGTATATAATCAAATTGATAAAACAGTTTAAGAATCGTGCCTGTAGATGTTAGTTGTCAAAAGAAAAAAAATATAATAGCCTTTCACGATGTCATAAGGATTTTGACTAGAGCAAAAACATGTTTGAGTAAGTCTGTAATCAGTCAGGGGACTTACTTAAATGAGTGATTATCTAAATCACTGATTCAAGTAACATTATGTTCATAACGGTTTGAAGTAAGAGTTATCTTTCTTTAATAATCACCTATTTAAGTAGTACAAATTTATCACTAGACTAAGTGATTTAATTTTATTGTTGTTTTAAAAATAGAAAACTAATGATCCAGGGACTAATTATGTTTCTAAAATTATCAGAACCAACATCTGTGTTGTCTAGGATGACCAGGTCATGTCAGGTGATGACCTTGTACTGAATCTAGGATAATGACATAAAAATCACTTGTTTAAGTATCATACATCATGTACATGTACCTCGATTTCATCTGAAAGATGAAACCTTGAACTTTACAGGAAAAATACTCCCACTGTTGGGAAAAATCTGTTAAGAAAGTATCAGTTCATTAAGTTTGGCCATTATTTTAGCATTTTATCCTCTAAAATAGAATTTGCAGCTAAATTATTTCACCAAAGGCATAAACCTTTCTACTTAAAAGAAGCAAAAAGTTCATTTTTTTCAATTTTACTCATGAAAAGATATTATCTAAACTTATGCGTTTAAATTTTGGTAAAACTACAAAATCCCAATTTACAAAAAAATGATTTATGACAAAATTTCGAATTTGCTACTTAAATAAGTGATTCAAAAATCACTTAATTTAATAAGTCCCCTGACTGGTAATCAACTTTAGAAACAATTAGCTAGTCTACCATGTCTACAGTACATTGCATTAATGAGTATAAACTTAAAGACTTTAAAGTCTGAAGATGTATATGCAGATGCTGATATTGGAATATTAGCCACTTTGGCACTCTGTCAAAATGGCACCCAAAATAAATGCTCACAAACATGTTTTTTGATAATATTTTGCCAGTGCCTGCAACATTGCCACTGCGTCTGCATTTTAATTAATTATTCTGTAAGAATGTGTCCCAAGTTTAGAACATGCAGTTCAGTAGTTGTACTACCATAAATTTTGCCATACATGTATATTAACAGTAAATCAAAGTTAAAAAGGTATTGATTTGACAGAATTGTAGACTTTTAGACTACTATATAATGTATATTTATATTACAATCTCTCAAAAGGATATATTTATTTAGCTAATGAAGAGAATGTTTGATGCCCAAACTGAGATTTTGATGAAGACCTTGACGGATCAAGGGGAAAAAATTGAAGAATTACATCAATTGATTCAGAGGATTGATTTACATGCAGGAGCTCAGAAAAAAGGAAATAAAAGAGCTGTCCATGTTCCTGCTCATATTAAGGTACAGTATATACAGCTATACATACATGTGTATCATGTGTATACACCCTGTATACACGGTTTGTAATGGTGAAAGTTCCTCCATCGTTCAATTTTCATCCATGGAGATCCCTGACACGTATATATTTATAAAAATAAATATCTTGTCTACATTTTCTGATTTCATAATTAAAAACAATCTATCAAATGATATACTTTACATGTAAGTCATGTAATTCTTTTAGAGACATGCCATTGATAGAACATTGATTTAGGAACATATATATGTCTTTTTGTTTTATCAGCTTATAATATACTTGCTTATAAAAAAGAAATATTGCCAACGAGACAACTCTCCAAAAGAGACCAAATGACACAGAAATTAACTATAAGTCATTGTTTAACATCTAGTAAAGCCCATACCCCATAGTCAGCCTGCTTAAAATCTGCAAATATACCTTATACATATTATATGTAAGTTCAAGTGTCGGGGAAAAATTAATAATTATACATGCAATCATAATGTTTCAAATAGCCAAGAAGTGAACTGTGCAAAGTATATATTTCAAGTTTTAGGAATCATGGACCCCCTGTCCAACCTTCCCTTTGCATAGACCCAGTTTTACAAATATATGTGCAATGTTCCTGGTGTAGACCAGTTTGAAAACATATATTCCTCATGATCTCCTGTCAGTACACATTTATTCAATCAAAATAGTCATGATAGTTAATAAACTTTTTTTGTTTTATTTTGCAGCAAGCTGTACGTGATGCTTACAGGCATAGCACTACAGAAAACAATTTAATATGGACATGTAAAACAGCAGCTGGTTCTATTTTGAAGTAAGTAATAGTAATTACACGAATTTGACATGACTGGGCTGAGTCTTAGGATAATCATGATAATGGTACTGGATGAAATATCTTTGTATTTTAATTTTATGGAAAATACTGTAATTATAAGTTGACCCCTGTCAAAATGTATTATTTAAGGAGATGCAGTGTGATTGGTAATGAGAAAACTAAAAAATAGAGTTCTCATGAAGTGAATTTTACCATCAATAGGTTACCATTCATCAAATCTTAAACCTTGAGCAAAACCCATGCCATATAGTAAGCTACATTGTACTTCTTATCAAAATGTGAAGCAATTGTCCTGATTTATATGAGAAAGCAATTAACGAAAACAAATTTGACAGACAGTATCCAAGGACAACAATTAAAATCTGGCTCTTGAATTTTGACTGGCAGATATACATTATAGTAAGTCAAGTTTAAGAAAACCCAACAAAAATAACATAAAAGCTAACTTAATATAAGAGCAACTCAATAAAAGAGGGACGAAAGATACCAAAGGGACAGTCAAACTCATAAATCTAAAACAAACTGACAACGCCATGGCTAAAAATAAAAAAGACAAACAGAAAAACAATAGTACACACGACACAACATAGAAAACTAAAGAATAAACAACACGAACCCCACCAAAAACTGGGGGGGATCTCAGGTGCTCCGGAAGGGTAAGCAGATCCTGCTCCACATGTGGCACCCGTCGTGTTGCTTAAGTGATTACAAATCCGGTAAAAAGTCTAATTCGGTAGGTCATATTCATGAAAGAGAAGGGGATTGTAGTTACGACGTAAGGAACATATCCGATATCATTTGTGAAACGGTTATTCCATAACGGTCAACCAACTCGTGATGGCGTCCGTAAAATTTACGAAGGGATGATTTCAACTTCACCTTTTGGAACTCTTGGTTTAATAGCTTCCTTGTGAGCAGCAAACCTCTATCAAGAAAATCATGATAGGAAATGCAAGCACGGGAATATCGTATCAATTGGGAGATATATACCCCGTTTGCAGGTGCTGCTGGAATGTTGCTACTTAGAAATGGAAAGTTCACAATTGGAAAGCTGAAATCATCTCTTTTGTCGTAAAGTTTTGTTTTCAACCGACCCTCATTGTCAATTTCTAGATGTAAGTCAAGATATGAAGCCGACTTATTTGTATCTGTAGTATCCTTTATCTCTAGTTCGATTGGATAGATGCGTTCCACATAGTCACCAAATTTTGAATTGTTTAGTGAAAGAACATCATCTATATAGTAATAAGGTAGAATCAAGCTTACAATTGGTGCAATTTGAGAATAAAATGTTAATGTTTTTTTATACATGACAAAACCATCAGAAAAAAATCATGTTTCCCCAAGTTGCACAAATTGTATTGAGCTTACTTTTTAATTAGGGTTTATACTTGACAGAGGCTCAGAATATCCTACCATAGAGTAGGTAACCTGTCCAAAAATTAAATAACCCTAACCCTAACATCATTTTTGAACATCCAAGTGGCACCGAAACATGTCGATCAATAAATTTCTGCAGCAGTCCCTAAAGTGTTGTTGTTATAAGACTCTCTACATTTTATGTTTTTTATCATAACGAGGCATACCCTCGGGTATCCCCTTTATGGACTCTACCGCACTACAGACTCCCCAGGCGTTGGTTCACTTTCGTTTGTAATTGATTTTATTTTTTATCGTGAACATGTATGTTTACTTACATACTTGCAACGAAATTCTCACTTTCACTTTCAGTACGTTGCTATTAATAACGTTACTTACCATTGTAACATTGTGACGTTTAAATTTTAACAACCCGATTTTGTACTTCAACCTGATTTTATGTATTGTTTTTATCCTGATGACGGTGCCCTAGGCACCGAAACATGTCGATCAATAAATTTCTGCAACAGTCCCTAAAGTGTTGTTGTTATAAGACTCTCTACATTTAATTTTAAAATATTCAAACTATTAGTGTTTTCTTAATATGCAATTACTTGGCCAATATATATTAACTTTTTAGCTTCTTCTAGGTATTCCTCAGAGGAAAATAAAGAGTTGTCTGAGGCTATATGTCTTTATGTCAAAGGACAATTTCCCACAACAGAAGAAGGTGTTATTAAGAGTAAGTACATGTTTTTTACAATAATAATGCAAATTTACTATCATATCTATATGATACATTTAAAATAATTTATGCCCTTGCTGCTAGTTGAGGAGCATAAAAGTATAACCCTGTCACTAAGCTACAATAGAATTTAGTTTTAATCAAATGGTATGAAAGATTTACACAAAAATTGTTACTACAAAACAGTTCAGGTTCTAATTTAAATGGAATCCCTTTCTATTTTCTCCAGGTATTCCCCTTATTACATATATGCAAGTGGAAAGGGGAGCATCTTTGTCACATTCTTTTTGTGGAGCCTTTGACTGTAGTCGAAAAAGCGAGACTAAGTGATCCTACATTCTGTCGGCATTGGTGGCGGCAGCGTCCACAAATATTCACTCTGTGGTTAAAGTTTTTGAAATTTAATCACTTTCTTAAACTATACTGGATTTCTACCAACATGACCAAACTTGGACAGAAGCTTGTTTATGATCATAAGATAGTATCTAGAACTAAATTTTGTAAAAATAAAATACCTTTTTTCTGTATTTTACTTATAAATGGACTTAGTTTTTCTGCTGGAAATATTAAATTCACTCTGTGGTTTAAAGTTCATGGAGTTTTTAAAATTTAAATAACTTTCTTATACTATCAAGGATTTGTACAATGTACCAAACTTGGACAGAAGCTTGTATCTAGAAGGAAATTTAACAAAATTTTGTATCTGTGTATTTGTATTTTACTTATAAATGGACTTAATTTTCTTTAAGTTAACATTACATACAGTCTGTAGTTAAAGTTTTTAAAAAATTATTCACATTCATAAACTATCCTATATTTTTACCAAACTTGGACAGAACTTTTTACAATCAAAAGATAGTATCAAGAGGAATATTTTTATTGATTTTTTTTCTCATTTTTGATGAGCCTGAGATTTACAGCAAAAGTAGGCCAGACACTGGGTTTTGCGGAACCCTTACAAATTTTTTTATTTGGAATTTGAATATGTTAATCATTTAAACACTTTAATTTTTATATGAGATCCATTCTTTGACATCTGGTAATTTTAATGCACTTTAGTCAAACGATAGAAAACTTCATTGATGTTATAGAGACCAAAAATAATTACAGGAAAAAACAACAGAAAAATAATTCAAAACAATTTTATATTTGAATGAACTAGACAATCAAACAATGACTGACTTATTTTCTGTTTGAAAATTTGCACATTGGATTTATATTGATTTGATATTGATTAATAGATTAATTACTAAATATATAGATAATATTATATTAAAAGGGCAGTAATTCAGTTTCAGTTAAACAGCTGATTGGGCTAATTACGAACACATCTTATAAGTCAAAAGAAAACAAAATGGGAGTACTTAATATTGTCATTAATATTGAAATTGAATAAGACAAAAAAAAATCAATAATAAGCCATGGAGGAAAATAGTGATGCTGCCTAATTTTTATACCCCTCCTATCATGCCTATAGGAAAATTTTGAAAATATATGTCCCATCAAGTAAATGTCTTTTCTTTCAAGACACGCCACCTAGAGGAAAGGTTCTGTAGTAATACCTGTCACTGTAATGGCTGTCATTTAATCTAATTTACACCGGCATCAAACACGAAAATGAACTGTGACTAGCCCCACAATCTTTAATTTCACGTTAAAATTTTACAAACCCCTCCCACCAACAGAATAAAAAAAATTGGTAGCCTTCCAACCTCAGGTGGGAAATTTAAATGGAATAGTCCTATTACTGACTTGTACATTATATTCACTTTCCAGCTGGTATTGAGACATATTTCAATACCATAAAACAGAGGAGACAAATGGAGGAGGATGGAAAAAAGGCCTCACACAACAGAAAAATGGTTTTGTATGGGAGAAAGAACAGGGTAAGTACAAAACATAGTAACAGTTGAGGAAAAAAACTGTAGAATGATAAACAAGCTTATCTATTCTGTTCTATCAGTCTATTGTGTTGACTTCACAATGCATTTTATTCAAACCATCTTATTTTAAAAAATTGCACTTTCTTTATTAGATATGACAGATTTTTAAGTCAACATGTTGAAGTTACCATTGAAATGAAATGCTTTTTTTCAAAATGATATATAAAGGAAAAGATCTTTTTTATGCTCCACCTACGATAGTAGAGGGGCATTATGTTTTCTGGTCTGTGGCTCTGTTCGTCTGTGCGTCCGTTCGTCTGTGCATCCATTCAGGTTAAAGTTTTTGGTCAATGTAGTTTTTGATGAAGCTGAAGTCCAATCAACTTGAAACTTAATACACTTGTTGCTTATGATATGATCTTTCTAATTTAAAGCCAAATTAGACTTTTGACCCCAATTTCACGGTCCACTGAACATAGAAAATGAAAGGGGGAGTTTCAGGTTAAAGTTTTTGGTCAAGGTAGTTTTTGATGAAGCTGAAGTCTAATCGACTTGAAACTTAATACACTTGTTGCTTATGATATGATCTTTCTAATTTTAAACCCAAATTAAACTTTTGACCCCAATTTCACGGTTCACTTAACATAGAAAATGAAAGTGGGAGTTTCAGGTTCAAGTTTTTGGTCAAGGTAGTTTTTGATGAAATTGAAGTCCAATCAACTTGAAACTTAGTACATATGTTCCCTATAGTATAATCTTTCTAATTTTAATGCCAAATTAGATTATTACCCAACTTTTACAGTCCATGGAAGATGGAAAAGGATAGTGCAAGTGGGGCATCCCTGTACTTTGGACACATTCTTGTTATTTTGTGTTTTTATGCCCCACCTACGATAATAGAGGGGCATTATGTTTTCTGGTCTGTGCGTCCTTCCGTCCGTCCGTTTGTTTGTTCTTTCAGGTTAAAGTTTTTAGTCAAGGTAGTTTTTGATGAAGTTGAAGTCCAATCAGCTTGAAACTTAATACACTTGTTGCTTATGATATGATCTTTCTAATTTTAATGCCAAATTAGAGTTTTAACCCCAATTTCACAGTTTACTGAACATAGAAAATGATAGTGCAAATTTCAGGTTAAAGTTTTTGGTCAAGGTAGTTTTTGATGAAGTTGAAGTCCAATCAGCTTGAAACTTAGTACACATGTGTCCTATGATGTGATCTTTCTAATTTTAATGCCAAATTAGAGTTTTAACCGCAATTTCACGGTTCACTGAACATAGAAAATGATAGTGCAAATTTCAGGTTAAAGTTTTTGGTCAAGGTAGTTTTTGATGAAGTTGAAATCCAATCAACTTGAAACTTAGTATATATGTTCCCTATGATATGATCTTTCTAATTTAAATGCCAAATTATAGTTTTAACCCCAATTTCACGGTTCACTGAACATAGAAAATTTTAGTGCAAATTCCAGGTTAAAGTTTTTGGTCAAGGTAGTTTTTGATGAAGTTGAAGTCCAATCAACTTAAAACTTAGTATACATGCATGGTTCCTATGATATGATCTTTCTAATTTAAATGCCAAATTATAGTTTTTACCCCTATTTCAGGGTCCATTAAACATAGAAAATGATAGTGCGAGTGGGGCATCCGTGTACTATGGACACATTCTTGTTATCCTTTCATCTGTTTCACTTCAGGTTAAAGTTTTGGTTCAAGTTGTTGGTCAAGATAGTTTTTAATGAAGTCCAATCAACTTTAAAATTAATACACATGTGGTCTATGTTATTATATTAAATTTAATGCCAAATTTCATGGTCCACTGAAAATAGAAAATCATTATGGGAGCAGAGTATAAATGTACTATGAACATGTTTCTTGTTTTCTAATGCAGCTTAATTTCATGTTTAGTCACAACTTCTAGTTATTTTTAAAATATTGGTTATTCCATAGGATATTTATTGGTCATACAATAGAATATTTTTTAAACATATGATTTTGATAAGTTAGAATTACTGCATGCAGAAAAGATTCCTTTTGTCTAATAGACATGATAGATATTACTAGTCAATTTAAATCAAATTAAACATTTTCATTACAGAAGCTTCAAAATAGAGTTAAGGCCCTTCAAGCAAAGAAACTACCAGTGCCTGAAGAGGACAAAATAATGAAGGCCATGAAAATTGATTTCATGTCTAGTGAGGACAGTGATTCTGAAGATGAAACACGCCTTATTACAAGACCTCTGCCATGGGTGTCGAAAGATTTTAAATCTTACATGGATAAACTCGACAGTAAATACCAGAGACAGCTCAATGCACAGGGCAAAAAGCTGAGATCTAAGAGAGTTGTTGGCAGGCCATCAGAGAGGCCTTGTCCCAATAAATCTCAAGATCTTTCCTGGGTTTTTGCTTAAGGGCATAATACAAAAAAAGAGTCTTAAATTTTTGAATAGGACCAATTCAAAAGTACACTTTTGGAATTTGCAAAGAAAAAAAATACCTTCATGATCTACTTTTGAATTAAAGTTTACATGTTTTATAAATATAAAGATTACCAGTAAATAAGTTTAAAGGGAACCTCTGAAAATAAGTCAGACGGAATATCTTAGTTTATTGAATTGACTTGATTATTTTTTTTAAGTAAAAGATATATTATAGCTATTTAATTTCAACATTTTCATTTTACTATCAAGATTATTTACAGGTGCTACATATCTGTGTCATCAGATAATGTTATTGTGTTTGGTTAACCTACATATTTTTTTTAATTAACTTTCTTTTGGTTTTTCTGATTAATTAAATGCTGAATGATAATTGAGTGTAGCTTATTTGAGTGTCTCTGGTATTTGCTGTCTTAGATTTTCAATGTAAGATTTCACCACATTATTTTTATATTTTGGTCAATGGGAGATAACTCTGTATATTTAACAGTTTACCAATTGTTATCTCTATTTAACATGTTGAAAATTAATGAACAATTAATCTTAAAAAACTTATTATTTTCACTCAATTGTCCTAGTACATTTAATATTTGATACTTTTGTGCATGAAATTTCATAATTTAGTTGATAAAAATTATTGAAGTAGACAAAGGGAGACAATTCAATTTCTTTTTTATTATTATTCAACCTTAATAAATATGCCCAAGACAGGATGACAATAAGATAATACAGGAAATTGTTGTGTATGATTATGCTTTGTCCAAAAGTTTTTGTTATCTCCTGTATTATATATTGTTGCAATTATCACACATAGAGATAGCCTTGCCCTGAAGTCTATAATGACTATATCTAAATTTTGTGTTATGTGTAAGTCTTTAATTCTAAACATTTAAGTTCTTGTATAAATTATGAGGCATTGGCATTATTAACTTATAGGTACTAACTGGTATTAGGCTTTGCAAATAAATGACTTTTACACTTTGGATTATAGTTGTAGTTTCATCTCTACAGGCTTCAATGATACTGACAAACCATACATTTGCGCATTGCAATTTGAAACCAAAAATCTTATTCTACTCTTATTAAACTGAGGAGCAATCCGTACCTTTCAAGTCTCATACTTTGTAAATATTGATAAGAAAAGTTGGAGGATCCATCATTTGTTTCAATAGCTTCAATGTTTTAAACATTGAATTTTCCTATTTTCTTTATTTCGTTTCCTTCTTTAATTAGATATTTCCAAACCAGATATTTACATTAAAGTTTAAAAAAAAAACCCACATTCCTCCTCCAATTTAAAAAATCAAGCAAAGAGAAAACTTTTCTCAATTTTTATTTCCATGATTGTAGGTACCTCAGCAAAATTGAACTCGAAATTAAATTCTATATTTATTCAAATATAATTTAAATTAAAAATTCTTTAAATTTGAAATTTATTGAAATGTAAATTAAATTAAGATTTCTTTAAATTTGAAATTTATTGAAATTTAAATTAAATTAAGATTTCTTTAAATTTGAAATTTATTGAAATTTAATTTATTTTAAAAAATTCTTTAAATTTGAAATTTATTGAAATTTAATTTATTTTTAAAAAATTATTGAAATTTGAAATTTATTGAAATTTAATTTAAATTTAGATTTCTATAAATTTGAAATTTATTCAAATTTAACTTAAATTAAGATTTCTTTAAATTTGAAATTTATTGAAATTTAATATATATTAAAATTCTTTAAATTTAAAATTTATTCAAATTTAGTTTATACTAAAAATTCTTTAAATTTGAAATTTATTCAAATTTAATTTATATTTAAATTGTTTAAATTTGAAATTTATTCAGATATAAAAATATCTTTAAACTAGGTTGAAATTTGGGAATTTATTTGCATTATTAAATTAAGTTTAAACTTATGTTAAATTAGAAATTTTCCATTAAAGTAAATGCATGTATTTTTTTATAATTTGGAATTTAATATGAATAAAATATGAATTTAATTTTGTATTAAATGCATCATTTCGTGCAGTGATTGTTTAGTGCTGAAAACCGTCACATGATAAATCTTGCTTCAATAATTAAAAAAAACAGAAATTTAAAAAATGAACAATAATGTGTTAAAAGTACACGTATGCCCCACTTGCACAGTTGCACTATCATCTTCTATGTTTAGACCATGATGTTGAGTTGAATATTATAGGTGTTCCTGGTCTGACAGTTGGCAAAAGTAAGTATATTGCAATTTTGTTGCTCATACAAATGTACCAGAGATTTGAAAGACAAGCCATATTCATGCCCTATTCGTATCCGTAGCAGGATTTCAGAAGATGAGATGCCAAGGCCGTTAGTTTCAAATAACTCCATCATTAGACCGAACGAATTATGGTTATTGTCGGGACAGACAGTGAAATCTTTCCAAGAACTAGAAACATAACGTTGGGGAGTTATGGATGACAATTGAAAATCGTATATTACTGACACTAATCTGGCGGCGATACCAAACTTTTACACTGTTATCATTGACATTTGGGAATTGTTAACATAATGAGAATACCGATGTGGGAAGTGGTTTCCCCACTCATTCATTGACCAGCAGTACAAGATTGGAGAAAGTAGAGATGGACATGGCCCGAAATGAGTAATGATGTATAGATGATCGTACTTCTCATGGGATATTGACACCTATGACAGAGCCACAATGAGGAGTTGTACAGTGGACAAAGGACATATCACTGTATACATACCCAGATATTGTTTTGTTGTTAATCACACAATGAGGTACTTTATGCGCTATGGAATAGTGCACTTATTGTTTCATTGCTTTTGTAACATCCTGCATTGTCGGACTATAAATGCAATCCATCTATCTGTGGATACTTTTCCTTCAGACTTCATATAGTGTCTAAAATGACAGCACTGGGATGCTGTGATATTTGATTTTGAAATGTGTGGACAAATCCAAGACTTTCTTAATCATTTCCTATTTGGTGAAACACAATTCTGATGTGCAAATTATTACCCCATTTAGCAAACCAGTTGTTTTGATACTCACAGTACCTACTTGGTGGATATTTTATTGCCCAATCAAATACTAGGAACACCTTTGAAGCTGACATATTTTCTAATAGTTGAGAGTGAGAACCATCTTGATTCCTATATCTTACAAAGTGTTGCTCATGACCGCCTGATTAACTTTGTAAAAGTTTATTTTTCAATCTTTTCTATAGATTCTTGACCTAGTTGCATTGAAAAAGGGAGCAAAATGGGGTTAACATGTTAACAACACCTCAACTTTAGCGAAAACAGTTAACACCAATTTGTACTTTATCAGATGACATTGGTGTTAAAAGTTCAATAACATTTAAAACATGTCATTGCTCTTCATTCCAGTTTTAATCTAATTGTATATATAACGAGTTTCGAAAAAAATTCCGGAGTTTACCGAGATCTTAATTTTCTCAACCCCACTGTATTTTATACCTAGTAAGCGAAAGTATAAAGTATTTTTTTAGTTTTACAAATACACAGATTGACATCTCGTCGTTCTGTGTAAAATATTAAGATTGAACACTCTTATGAGTAAAACCATGTGTGTGTGACTTGGTCGCAACTGGCTGTGAAATGTTTTGTCCCGTCATAGGAAAATTGGTTGAAAGTAAGAAAGTAAACGTATCACGCACTTGGTACTCTGGAAGAAGATTGGTAGAATGGGGAGCTCTTTTAGACATTTTAAAGTTCTGCAAACAGTGCAACATGGGTTCTTTTCTTCTTACCGATGAATTTGTGAAAGGGGAAATGAAATGCGTTTTTTTTTTCTGGGTACATGTATGTTCAATGTTGTTTATGCATGGAGTTGGGCTCATCAGACAATATTCAACATTACAAAATATATTGTGAAGAAAACACTGTTATCCTATTAGGTAAGAATACAACCAATATAAAGTTTCAAGTAGCCTCTTCCTTCTGCTGTTGTCTGTTCTATGGTCGGTTTGTTAACTCTTTGACATATACCCAACTTCCATTCTCAATTTTATCTTGTTTATTATTGCATACTTGTTACAAATAAAAATCGTTATTTTTTTGTTTGTTATTTGTCTCGCCTTGACGGTTTAAAGAAGAAAGGCCTCATCTATACTATCATTTTCTATGTTTAAAGGACTGTGAAAATGAGATAAAACTGTACTTTGGCATAAGAATTAAAAAAATTATACCATAAGGAAAATGTGTACAAAGTTTCAATTTTATCTAAATTGAAGCTGGACAAACAGACGAAAGAACGTACGCACAGACCAGAAAAACATAATGCCAATAAATGGAGCATTAAAAACATTAAGGTTTATGTACCCTTCTGTAGCCATTTTTGTACGAACTTTTCAAACTTCTATCGTATCAAAACTACAGATATAATGAATAATAGAGATATACCATTTTGTACATATTCCAAGGGGAAACTTGATGCAAAGCATTATTTTTTATTGTTCCATTGCATTTAATAGAAAAAGAGGACTTTGTGGCAAATAAAACAAGATTTTTATAGAAAATCCACAGCCTTTATCCTTGTACTCTCATATTTGGCAATTTGATGACTGATAGATATAGGATTATTGCATGCAGTGCTAGCATTGATTTCCTTAAAACAAGTTTATAAATGTAGTTATTGGTTAAAACAAATATAAATATGGCCAAAATCAAGTACACCTTTTAGGGTGCGCTCGACTTTAGTGACTCAGCACCAGGTGTTTTGGAATTTACAGGTTGCTTAGAACTTTTTGTAAAAAATAAACTCTAGCACATCATAGAAAATCAAGTGAGTAATTCATGTTTCAAATTTTGAAACAAAACTCCCTGTATTAAAGGCTGTGGATTTTCTATAAAAATCTTGATTTATTTGGCACAAAGTCCTCTTTTTCTGTCAAATGCAATGAAACAGTAAAAAATAATGCTTTGCATCAAGTTTCCCCTTGAAATATGTACTAAATGGTCTATCTCTATTATTCATTATATTTGTAGTTTTGATACAATTGAGGTTTGAAAAATTCGTATAAAAATGGCTACAGAAGGGTACATAAACCTTAATAATACATACGAATATTTGGTATTCGAGCCCATGTGTATGGTTCCAGAGGAAGCAGATTAAAATCTTAATTAATTTTGTCTTGATATATGCAGGCGGAAACACTTTTGAAATAGAACTAAAGAATCGAAGCTCTTTGTTTATCGAGAAGTCGATAAATGTTTACTGTAAATTTTAAAAAGTTAATAGAAACAAATCAAACGACAATTTTCTTCTCAATTACGAAGTGTTTTATTTTAAAAACACCATTCGCATAAGTTTTCATGTATCAATTACATAGTAATGCAAAACAATAGGATATCAAGTCGACGACATGGGTATCTTTAAGTTGGATGTAGAAAATGCATAACCTTCGATTTTTTTTATTTTTTTTTACCACGGACGGGGAACATATCAATCTTTTAGTTCGTAAATATTCGTGTCTGCCCTTCCATGTGAATCAAGAAAAAATTTCCAGGTAACTATTGTATCGAAAAGAGAAAATCGAGTGCACCTTTTTATGTTAGGGCATGTTTAGGGTATATATTTTGTCTTTAAAACGCACAAAGCAATAAAATTGAGAAAGGAAATGGTGAATATGTCAAAGCGACAACCACCCGACCATAGAGCAAACAACAGCCGAAGGCAACCAATGGGTCTTCAATGTAGCGAGAATTCCCGCACCCGTAGGTGTCCTTCAGCTGGCCCCTAAAATATGCATAATAGTACAGTGATAATGGACGTCATACTAAACTCCGAATTATACACAAGAAACTAAAAATTAAAATCATACAAGACTAACAAAGGCCAGAGGCTCCTGACTTGGGACAGGCGCAAAATTGCGGCGGGGTTAAACATGTTTATGAGATCTCAACCCTCCCCCTATACCTCTAGCCAATGTAGAAAAGTAAAAGAATAACAATACGCACATTAAAATTCAGTTCAAGAGAAGTCCGAGTCTGATGTCAAAAGATGTAACAAAAGAAAATAAATAAAATGACAATAATACATAAATAACAACAGACTACTAGCAGTTAACTGACATGCCAGCTCCAGACCTCAATTAAACTGATTGAAAGATTATGTCTTCATCATATGAATATCAGGTACAATCCCTCCCGTTAGGGGTTTAGTATCATACTATCATAAAATATATGAGAAGAACATAACCCGTGTCATGCCAACAACTGTTTTTTTAGAAATAAATGTGTTTAGTTCCGATGCAAAGACCCTATCAGTGAATCAATGTTAAAGCCAAAATATGCAATCTTTAATGACCTGACAACAGTATCGTAACTATATCCCCTTTTAATAAGTCTATTTAAAGGTTTTGTTAGTTTCTGAGGAGAATACTGACATTTTTGTGCTTTATAAAGAATATTTCCATAAAATTTTGGATGTGAAATACCTGAACGTATAAGATGTCTGCATGTTGAGTTATATTTACGAATTATTTCCTTATACCGGTGATAAAATTTAGTAAATGTTTTGACCAGTTTGTGATATCGAAAACCCTGGTGTAATAATTTTTCAGTAATACATAAATTTCTCTCGCTAAAATCTAATACATTGTTACATACACGAGCGAATCGTACAAGTTGAGATATATAAACACCATAAGATGGTGACAAGGGAACGTCACCATCTAAAAATGGATAATTAACAATAGGAAATGAAAAATCATCTCTTTTATCATAAATTTTTGTATTAAGCTTCCCGTTTATGATATAGATATCAAGATCGAGGAAAGGGCAGTGGTCATTGTTATCATTAGCTTTATTTAAAGTAAGTTCTACAGGATAAATTTCTTTAGTATACATACTGAAGTCGTCATTATTTAGAGCCAATATATCATCCAAATATCTAACAGTATTGTTAAATTTTTGTATCAAATGTTGTTTTGATGGGTCTTTGCTAATTTTAGTCATAAATTGTAACTCATAACAATACAAAAACAGGTCCGCAATAAGTGGTGCACAGTTAGTCCCCATTGGAATTCCAATAACTTGACGATATACGGAATCTCCAAAGCGAACAAAAATGTTATCAAGTAAAAATTCAAGTGCATAAATAGTATCAAAGCATGTCCAATTGACATAGTTCTTTTGTTTATTGCTACTAAAAAATGATCTAAAAGAGTTTGAACATATGTACTCGCATTCCGACTTTTTAAATGCCCAGTTAATTAGGGATGTGAATTTTTTCTTAATAAGAATATGAGGCAAAGTGGTATATAGGGTAGAAAAATCAAAACTTTGAACAGATTCAAAATCACCAATATATGCATGCAATTTAGCAAGTACTTCCAACGAGTTTTTGACACTCCAAAAGTAATTAATTCCACTATTTTCAAAGGCCTTATTTGAACAATTTATTATCAGGTTTTTTATTGTACCAAGTGTACTAGTAAGTAAAACAGACAATTTAGTAGTTGAACAATGGCTGGAAGATGAAATAAATCTATATTTGTAAGGTTTTTTGTGCAGCTTCGGAAGCCAGTACATAGTTGGGACTTTCATTGTGTTTGGTTCTGCTTGTAAAGAAGTAGCTAAAAGTTTATGTTTGTTACAGATGTCGTTTTCTGAAAATGAAGTCAGTTGGAATGTTGGTGAATTCGTGATTTCCTTTTGCAGAACCTCTATATAAAATTTACGTCAAACAATAATGATATTATTAGCAGCTTTATCAGCCGGGACAAAAACAAATTCCTTGGCTAGTTCTGTTAGTTTATTTTTGATACGCGAAATAGGGTTTTTATAGTTTTTGTTGAGGGTAAAATGTTCTTTAAAATGTTTTATTCGAATATCAACTATCTTCATTACTGAATTAAAAAAAGAGTCCAAAGATTTTTTGTCAGCTTTTTCCCGTTTTACCCATTTCAAACAGTAGGCGCGGAGTGAGTCGTTGATGATATTACGACACTCATTCCAGTTAATAGTTGACGGGGGACGATATTTAGGTCCTTTACTGAGGAATGATTTTAACTCTCGGTCGCGAACGATGTTAAGGTCTCCTGTTATAACATGGGAAATTGGTCCATAGGTGTATTCTGAATTACTGCAATTACACGACATAGGTGTATTTTCAGTGATATTTACATCTTTACACAATTGGCTATAATTAAACACATATTTTCGGGTAGATTTCTTGTAAATATAACAAATGAGAGGGAGTTCAGTATTATCAAAATATCCAGGAATTTGGTCTTTAACAGAATGGTCGTTAAAAATACCGGCAATATTTACAAAATCAAAACCTTTATTGACATACTTTTTTTTAATAAAATGTTTTTTATGATCTTCAGGGCGATCAATTTTTGGAAACAGTTTAGAATAACAATATGCCATTATAATTTGGACAATTTCATACTTAGGACTGTAATATGAAATTGTGTTGCAATCCTCTAAAATTTTATTTAATTTATTTATAGGTAAAGAACAAAGAAGAATATTTGATATACCATCTCGCTTCAGATTCTATCATTTTATATCAAAGCTACAGGTTGACTTTATAACGTTAAACATGACAGTACGAAAAGATGAAATTTATGGGTCACTTGAAATACCTATCTAATCAATCACAAAAAAAAACCCAGAGTAGGTGTGTTCTAATAGCTATTTTTTTTCTAAAAGTACTTGACGACAGACTTTAAATTTGGGTGTTGAAAATGGATATCTTCGAAAAATATGATTTTCTTGTGTGATAACTAGGGTTTATAATCTTCAACCACTGAAAATGTTTAGTTTGCCCTTCCACGAAATATTTAATTAGAATTTTTTTAAATGCTTAAAATTTTTCGAAAATTCCACCTGACATCCGAAGAGACAATACTTTTTAAGTTTAATCAATGCAGACGAGATCATTAACTTATACTCATTGGCTAGTAGATACATTTGTCCTTTACATTTGTCCTTTTAAATATAACTGACATATAACGATCGATCGTAATGGTGCTATGTGGATATAACGATCGATCGTAATAGTGCTATGTGGATATAACGATCGATCGTAATGGTGCTATGTGCATGGATAAATTTATAAGTGTTCAAGAGAAAAATTGGCAGAGCGTCATCCCTTCAATGGCTTCCATTTCTACGATTGTGAGCATGAACTAGCGTAATGGGGAGATAATTTGGAAGAAGTAGAATCCTAAGTGTATGAATAACATGTCTGTATATATACAAATTGACAACGTTCCGCCTTGTCATACGCTGTTCATACAATATAAAAAAAGAAGACGTGGTATGATTGCCAATGAGACAAATATCCACAAAAGACCAAAATCACACAGACATTAACAACTATAGGTCATCATACGGCCTTTAACAATGAACAAAGCCCATACCGCATAGTTAGCTATAAAAGGACCCGATAAGACAATGTAAAACAATTCAAACGAGAAAACTAACGGCCTTATTTCAGTAAAAAAAAAATAACGAAATTCAAATATGTAACACTATAAATAAACGACAACCACTGAATTTACAGGCTCCTGACTTGGGACAGTCACATACATAAATGATGGCGGGGTTAAACATGTTATCGGGATCCCAACCCTCCCCCTTATCTGGGACAGTGGTATAACAGTACAACATACGAAGACTATTTTAAGGATCTACTTTGCTGGAGCTCACCTTTACTAGTTTAGTCGTAAGATATTTTCAAAATATTTCTGTTATTTTATTTGCACGACAAAATGGAAGACGATATAAAGCAATGGGTCTACATCCATTGGCAGTTTTTAAAATGTGTATTTATTATATGCATTTAAAAGAATCCAAAAAATGAAGAAAAAAAATCTTTTGTCGAGCAGTTGGAGGCTGTGCACCGCATTTTGCCATTATACTTGTAAGGTGTCATTTTATCGCGCTTTTGTAGCATGTTTTCCCTACCTGTTCATTTGCATGTCTTTTTGCCAATTCTTTTTAAAAATCAAACCCTCTACTGTAAACAAAAGATACTTATGGTAATCTTTGCATTTGAAGAACGACTTATTTTCTTTTACCTATATGATAATACTCTCATATTAATATATTTATACCAACACGATTAATCATTTAATACAAAAATGTAGTTATATAAATACGGATATTTCTTAGAACTGAGGGTCATCCTTTAAAGGTTACGGTCATCATTTACAGATTACGGTCATCTTAAAAGCAATTACGGTCACCCTTGTTATGAATTGGTGATTCTGTTACGGTCATCGCAATTGTGATTTACGGTCATCTAAGCGAATTTTTCAAATCGAATTTCCCGTTTCATGCACATTTCTCGGAAGTAATTAGTGATTTCCGAGTGATTCTTTTATAAATTTACATCGTGAATTTCAATGAATGATTTGTAAAGAAAATGAAATAAAAACACTTTAACAGACAATATAGAAACTGACCTAATTTTTCATCCGACATCTTGGGATGACCGTGAATGCAGTTACGGTCATCAGCTTTACCCAAGTGTGACTAGCAGTTGGATGAGACCATGCATGAAAAATTCTGAAAACAAACGGGACAAGTAGCAATCACTGAGTATTGAAAAGTGAAAAACAGGCGCTTAACTCTTTACTGAGTCACACATGTATGAAGAACTATTTTAAAATATTAGGTCGAATTATATACATGCTAAAAAAATGATAAAACTAAGATACAATAGAAATCCAGTTCTTTTAATATTTATGTACATTATTAATATGAACATTGAATATGTTGAACCATACTTTCTTTTTTTTGAATTTGAATTTGAATCCGACAACTGGAAATACCTTGATCATCGATTTAAAAAAAACAGGCATCAGAAAAAAGAAACCATATCAGATATTTATGATGGAAAGATGTATAAGAAATATTTTGGTAAGTATTTTTATAATTATAAAACTAACAGCTAACCACACAATTTTACTACCTAGGACAAAGAAGAGAATTGAAAAAAAAATTAATTATTTAAAGATCAACAAAATTTTTCAAAACATCTAAATACCGGTGCTCCGCAGGACACAGCCTTGTAGGACCGCTGAGGTTGACCTCATATTCATTCTCATATTTTTCTATTTCAAGGAAATTGCTGTCTGTTTCAATAGTAGGTTCTTCACTCTTATCTTTTTTCAATTGTAAGGACTTTGTTCTCTGTTTCAGTTGTGAGTTCTTTATTCTCATCTTTTTCTTCTTCAATGACATTGCTGTCTGTATCAATTGTAAATTCTTCATTCTTATCTTTTTCTATTTCAATGACTTTACTGTCTGTTTCAACAGTAGTAGGTTCTACATATTTATCTTTTTTCTATTTCAAGGACTTTGCTGTCTGCTTCTGTAGGTTCTTCTTTCTTTTTCTATTTCAAGGATTTTGCTGTCTGTTTCAATTGTAGGTTCTTTATTCTCACCTTTTTCTTCTTTAAGGACATTGCTGTCTTTTTCAAAAGAGGGACGAAAGATACCAAAGGGAGAGTCAAACTCATAAATCTAAAACAACCAAAGGGAGAGTCAAACTCATAAATCTAAAACAAACTGACAACGCCATGGCTAAAAATTAAAAAGACAAACAGAAAAACAATAGTACACATGACACAACATAGAAAAATAAAAAAAATAAACAACACGAATCCCACCAAAAACTAGGGGTGATCTCAGGTGCTCCGGAAGGGTAAGCAGATCCTGCTCCACATGCGGCACCCGTCAATTTCAATTGTAGTTTCTAACTCATCATCTGTTTCTTTTTCACTAAAAGGCTTATTTTTTTGTATTGTACAAGAGATTTGTAAGCTTAAAACCAAAGTCAACATATTTCAGTATTAATAGTAGCTTTAAGACTATTGTAAGAGTAGAAGTTCTATTGACATAAAGGTGTCAACTAACTCTCTTAATGACTATGGTTATATTGACTTGAATCTTTTAGATGTCAACTAACACACTACATTAAAGGATACTGGACTATGCATATTTTATCTAAAAAGCTTTAAACATGAAATGGATATTAGGCATGTTTATGGTTATGGCCAGGATCAAACAAAACAAACTAGAGGCTCTAAAGAGCCTGTGTCGCTCACCTGGGTATATGTGAATTAAACAAAGGAAGCAGACAGTTAAAGACAAAATTGTGTTTAGGTGATTGTGATGTGTTTGTACATCTTACTTTACTGAACATTCTTGCTGCTTACAATTATCTCTATCTATAATGAACTTTTCCGTGTAGTTTCAATGGAAAATGTTAGTAAAAATTGACAAATGTTATGAAAATTGTTAAAAATTGATTATACAGGCCAATAACTTCTTAGGGGGTCTATTGACCATTATGGTCATTTTGACTTATTTTTGAGTCTTAAATTGCTGTACATTATTGCAGTTTACGGTTTATCTCTATCTATAATAATATTCAAGATAATAACCCAAAACAGCAAAATTTCCTTAAAATTACCAATTTAGGGGCAGTAACCTAACAACGAGTTATCCGATTCATCTAAAAATTTCAGGGCAAATAGATCTTATCCAGATGAAAAATTTAACCCCCTGTCAGATTTGCTCTAAATGCTTTGTTTTTGAGTTATAAGCCAAAAACTACATTTTACCCCTATGTTCTATTTTCAGCCATAGCGGCCATCTTGGTTGGTTTGCCAGGTCACAAAACACAATTTTAAACTAGATAGCCTAATAATGATTCTGGCTATGTTTTGTAAAATTTGGCCCAGTAGTTTCAGAACTGAAGATTTTTGTAAAAGTGCACCAAGATTTACGAAAAATGGTTAAAAATTGACTATAAAGGACAATAACTCCTAAGGGGTCAACTGACCATTTTGGTCATGTTGACTTATTTGTAAATCTTACTTTGCTGAACATAATTGCTGTTTACAGTTTATCTCCTTTAATAATATTCAAGATAATAACCAAAAACAGTAAAAAGAAATATGGTCAATTGGTCTTCTTCCGACCGGAAGTTAAACGCTTGCCGAAGTGGGGCGTCCGTTTGGCTGTGCGGGATGTATCAAGTTTGCAGTCACATCCGGTCAGAAGGGGGAAGTTAAATCCGATTCCTCGTGTAATGAGAGTGCCACGCTTTTTGCACGTTAAGAACCCTTGCAACAACTCTTTTGAGGGGTCCGTAGGTGGCCTGTTGCAAGGCAAAATTTCTGTCCCTATTCAAGATCCCTCATTTTCCAGTGGCAGTCCAGATTTCCTCGACCATCATCCCAGATGGCCTTTATCGTGTCAGCCTACCTATTGTATTTATTGTGAACTTGTTCTCGTCCTGAATATGCATGAAATATTTGCATCTGGACGTTAAGCAACCAACAATCAATCAATCAACTGCCGCCTCTTTCATAATCTTTCCGCCTGTCATTTTGTTGAAAAAATTTTGTCCTATCTTCTCCCCATCCAAACAGCTTTCAGTAAACTGAGCCACTGAGTTTACCTGGTACTGAACATCTTCTAAAATGAATATGTTAAATCATGTGTTTAAACACTAAATAGTAGCAAATAATACTGCCAATCGAAAATGGTGATGCATGTTAGTCAACTACGCCAACGAGAAATAGCCCAAAAGTAAAAAAACTTTCACACCATGTCTTTGTACAATTGAAGGAAATCAGTATATAGTTTGAACAGATTAGTGGTTAGTTGGCAACGAGCATCACTGATGAGACATGTATTGTCGAAATGCACATCTGGTGCAAGAAAATTGGTACATTTAATCTTATTAACCATATCATTTAGTCTAACAATTCAATCAACACCTTTATTAATAAGTCTTTTGTTGTCGATAGCTATGAAATGCAATCAGCTGATAATTGATTTTCTTAATGAGGTCAAGGTGAATTCCGAGTATTTTCTGATCGGTTAAAGTCCGAGAAACTCGAAAAAAGTTAAATAAACAAGATGGAGGAAAATAAATCGTTCTATATTTCTTTCGCCAAATTCTTTCGCAAATGACGAATTTTTATCGCCACAATTATTATTTTTTCGCAAATTGCAAAAATGGCAACCGCCAGCGGAAACCCCGACAGATTATCTGAGGTCACCTTTATTAAACCAGTCTGCATACAGCGATCTCCCGAGTTCAATTTTATCAAAATAGTCATCATAGAAGATTACCTTAGGTCCTTTTTATAAAACAAATATCAATACACTATATATTACATGATGACTTTAGTAAACCAGTCTTCATTCAAAACAGATTGCAAAAGGGCTTTAATTAACCAGTTTTCATACACTACAGATTATCTGAGGTCACCCTTATTAAACCAGCTCAGCAGCCAGAGGTTAAACATTACGATGACAATAATCGCCCCACTTGTCCGATACTGACCTGGAGAATCCACCAAGAAGTTGAAGCACTACTGCTGGATATATCATTTACCGTACTTATTTAAGGACTTGCTTTTGGAAATTCGGAAAAGAGCCTGGATTTTAGAAACTTGAGGGGAAATGCCATCCAAAAATTGGCTTGGTGGATTGTTGGTCCCATTTGAACTAGTAAAAGTGAAGGTTACGTCTGGTAGGTATAAATGTATGCTAAACTTAAAAAATTCTCAAGATCTTGTCAAATAGTCATTTATTTTTATGCCCCATTTATGGGCAAAATGTTTTCTGGTATGTGTGTCCGTCGTCCGTCCATTCGTCCCGTTTCTGGTTAAAGTTTTTGGTGGAGGTAGTTTTTGATTAAGTCTGGTCAATTCGAAACTTAGTAAAAAGTAAATCTTTCTAATTTTAATGAAAAAATAGTCAATTTTAATGAAAAATTAGACATTTTATCCCATTTTCACGGTCCACTGAACATAGAAAGTGATAGTGCGGGTGGGGCATCCGTTTACTTTTGACACATTCTTGTTTGAGGAATTTTCTCATTGTTGGAGACCATACAGTTTTACGGAGTCCTATGTAGAGTTGTCTTATTAGCAATTTTATCACATTATCTTCTTTTGATATGAAATCTACAGGGGAGGGTTGAGATCTCACAAACATGTTAAACCCCGCCTCATTTTAGCGCCTGTCCCGAGTCAGGAGCCACTGGCTTTTGTTAGTATTGTATCCTTTTGATTTTAGTTTCTTGTGTACAATTTGGAAATTAGTGTGGCGTTCATTATCACTGAACTAGTATATGTTTTTTAGGGGCCAGCTGATGGACGCCTCCGGGTGCAGGAATTTTTCACCATTCTTGTCATCCACCCACCTCGGAGTGCCTGCAAGGGCGATGCTGTGTTTCCGTGGCGAACCGGGATCAAGTGCTAATGCTGAAAACGAGCTTCAAATATAATGTAGCTGGTCCTCAAAATCAGCACCTAAGATCCACTGCGGAAAGCACCAGATGTTCCAAGAATAGTATACTCAAGCAGAGCGTATCCATCAAGCGAAAAAGAAAGCGTACCACTTGATTGACCCATGAGCCATCGCCTTCTTCAGTTATCCGAAATATAAATAGCTTAATTTAAAACACATGTGTATATTATGAAAATTGTTACAAGAAAGCTTATTGTTGAGGATTAACTGAAGGGCTCGACATGACCAGCCGATTGATCGAACCGGGTCCATCCGACCTCCCGTTTAGATGATATCGAAGCCAAAGCAGCTTATTGAACTATAGTCTCGTCCGTCCGGGTATTTTCTGACCGTAAGGAGTCTGGCTATAGCCCTCATCCACAAGGATCTCGTCAACCACCGACACGGGTAGCAACCCACGGCAAACGGGTTGGAGAGCCTATTTTATTTAAAACATCGGGCATCTCACGATGTTCGGATCACTTTAGTTTGGTCTCTACCCTTCGACCTGTCCAGCATGGGTAACCCTATCAGGAGACGAAGCTCCAGCTGGCATAGCTCTTGGGGTCACTGAGACACGCAAGCCCCCGACCACGGCAAGGATAGCGATCCACCGGAGGGAGAGTTCATTTTGATAGCGATATTTAAACAGATGGCTAATCCGAGGGTTATTTTGGAGTAACGGTCGTCAATCTACGGAATTGTTCGTGCCTTACTCTGAAATAGAATTTTGTATTATCGCATGTTTTGGTTTTGGATCTTGAACTGGTCAATGATATTAAAAAACGTTTTCAGACATTGCTCTGGTTGGATTGAAAATTAAACAGGTATAGAGAAATGCGATGGTTTTTTTACTGGATCGATTTTTGTTCCCTAGTCATAGAATAATGAGGTTCATGATCTAGTCTAACAAAGTCGGTGGGAACCAGTGGGTATATTTTTTTTTTGTCTCGGAAGGTTGACGTCACAACTTGATTGATTGGATAATATTTTAGTTAAAGACGACTAGTGTACAGCTCTCAATATTTTAAGAAAACGTACACCTCAAAATTCTCGTATCATATTATTTTATTCAATTAGATAGCACTAAGGCCAAACGCTTCTTTGAATTGGTTAACTTGTAATGGGTAATTTTCACCGCATCGTTTGTCCAAAAAGGGGAAGTTCGAAAATGTATTGAAATTCTGAATTGGTATTTTTACATGGAGATACCGCGATATTTATGTATTTATATTGTCTTTGTCTATTAAATATGAAACTGTTTTATGAATTTTGGTCATTTGTTATATGAGCAAATACATTGCTTGGCAAATCGTCATCACTGTCATATTTTAGGTTTCGTATACCTGTCACTTATTGAATTTATTGTTTCGTTGTATTGTCAGTATGCTGTCGGAAGTCCTGGAGCGAAAGCACAGGCCGAACCCTCTCTACCAGTAACGTAAACGGCTGAGCTAGCGGGGTATAATGTCATGAGACAGATTATGAATGAAAAATACGTTTACACACGAAAACCCATTTACGTTGCAGTATGAATAAATCCAGATACGAGTCATTTTTACATTTGATAACTATAAAAAAAAAAAAACAGTCAACTTGAAATTAATTAAAAGAAAACATATATTTGATTGAAATGAAACTCAAAACATTTGTAAAAATATGGGGCTACATCTTGTTTCTGTCCCGTGAAATATAAATATGGGATAGATTAAAACATGATTGATATACTGGTCGCTTGTATCAGTGGGAAAAAATATGAATAAAAGACAGATTTTAATGAAATAAATTACTTCTCGTTCGCCTTTATTTTTCGGATATTGTTGTTCACAGGTTAAAATCTTTCACCACCACCAAGAAATCTAACACCCAAAAGTAAATGATCCAACATATATACGTATATACATATGTACAAATCTTCATCTTCTGTAAAATTAAAGTTGTATGTGTTGGGCGTCAAGAAACTATCCTTCTGACTTTTGTTTTTTCTTTTTAGTCTTTTGACGACAGGGATATTTTCAAGTCCGTTCCGAAGCAATTGACCATATGACATGTACCAAAATACTGATATATTTTTTACGACTATTGCTGTTGCCACCATTAAATTAACAGGTGATTTCCTGTTGACTAATGGCAGGGATTCCAAAAATGTCTGATGACCTTCCATGCAGAGAAAGTTTACTTCCTTTGAGGTTCCATTGTAGGTTACCAACTTCACATTCTGTTCATACGACACGTGTAAGCATTGACCTCATGGAGCTCTGAAAACTCGTACACTTTGGTTCTGTGATAATTTGTTGAGAAGAGTCTGAAAAGGTTGACTGATTTGACTCATGGGATTCATCACTTGGTACATAAAAGTGGTCACTGTCAGGCTTCTCTGGACTAGTTGGTGGTGAAGGCTTGGACTCATCGGATGCATTCGGGTCTTTCTAAAGTTAACCGATAAATGCTGTATCAAGTGGTTGTGTCGAGAAGGTCGTATGAAAGTAGTTGTGGTCTGTCAATGACGTACTGAGATATGTCTGAAATTAGTGTGGTGATAGTCTGAACCCTGACGTCAAGGTGGCCTCCATTGGTTAAGCTTATAAGAGGGTGGTAAAGGGTTATTTTCGTGCAACGTGATCGCTGTTTTTTTTATTCCACGTTCAACGTGTTTTTACTTTTTTATTTGACGTTCAGTCGTGCAAGACGGGTGCCTCGTTCAACGTGTTCTGCTTATTTAATTTAACGTGCATCGTGATTTTCAGGGCTTATTTTGCGTGCTCGGTATTTTCAAATAAAATTCAAACACTTGGCAGGGATCGTCAAGAAATACTTTTTTAAAAGCCGTAAACCAATTAAATCATAAATGTGTATACTAAATCGGGAATATCAAGTAAAACAAAGAGTTAATATATACAAAAAGACAATGATTCAGTCACAAAAGGTTCACATAAAAAGTATTTATATTTCGTGCAACGTTCATTACAAAAATTATTTCACGTTCAACGTGAAATTATGTCTTATTTCACGTTTTTTTCCGTGCAAGCACCCCCCTCCCCCCCCCCCCTTTACCACCCTCTTATAATGTTTTGAAATTGGTATGTCCCCCATTTCAATAAACTTCATGTCGACAGAATTCGGGATAGTTTAAGTAGTTTTCCTTTAACTTGTCGTAAATTTTGAATGTCATATCATTCTTTTTGACAGAGCAAAGAAAGAATATGATGAAAATGTTTCGTTGGTAGAAAAATGATTTTTTGATGATAAGCTAACTAAAAGGACATAATAAATTACCTTTTTAAATTTTGCCTGTATCAAAGATTAAAGATGATTAAAAAAATAGACACACATGATATTCCACCTCTACAAGTAAAGAGGGACATGTCACTTGTTTAATTTTGACCTAAATTTTTTTACATTATTTTTTAGCAAAAATTTGTTCTATGGTAACAGTATGTGCTGTAAACAATATTAACATGACTAATGTAAAACTAAAGAAATTATCAATGTCAGAAATATACTGTTGGATATGCACTTAATGTTTAAGTTATTGCAGAAGAGAAGGCAATACGTTTGTCCAAGATATACAAATTATAGCTATTTGTTCAGCCAGATGTGCTTCTGGAAGTGATAAAATAGAATTAAAAATCTGATCATTTTTCATTTACTCCACTTTCATCTCGATAAAATTTCTAGCTGCGGCAATGTTACATGTTTTGAAAAATTCTGAGGATGACATCTGATGTGCTGTCGATAAACGAGGTGGAACATTTAAACCAATGTCTTTGGAGAGTATCTCTTCAATAGTAAACACCTTATCTGCCATTTTAACATCTCCAAGAGGCAATTTAGGAATCAACCCATCACATCAAATACAGTTATACAAAAATGATAGATTTACTGTAAAAATGTGGAAAATTATCAATACACCATATAATTTACCCTCAATATATTTATGTCATAAAAAGTAAGGTATATCCTTGTATGCAATCAAAGAAATAGTCTTGCAGATTTTAAAGCAAAATACTAGGCAGACGATACTAGTAATATAAATTTGTATTACAAATAAAATTGAGAAAGGAAATGGTGAATATGTCAAAGCGACAACCACCCGACTATAGAGCAAACAACACTCATATGTAAACTATAGGAATACATTTAAATCGTAAAAATATCAATAATACATAATTACAAATATAACACAAACTGTGTGACAGCATAGCAGAAGGTGTTGTAGTAGTTTTTTACCTAAATTGTTGTCCTGAATTTTTTGTTTGCAAGTGTCTCATACTGCCTTTTTTTTTTAATTCAAAACTGTCCTGCTTATTTTTTTAAAATTTCATCCTAGCCCCCCTCCCCCATAAAAATCAAATGGTAGCTCCCTAATGAAAACAAATGTCTCATATACTTTTGTCGCTAGGAAATAACATCAATGTTTAACTGTGTTAGCAAATAAGTACATAAAGTCTAGTTTTATTCCAGCTCAATTGGGGGTCAGCAAGTGGCTTAACAAGTTTAATTGGTACAAGGACTGGAACTATAGTGTCAGCCTAGAATAAAAAAAATACCAGAATAAGTTAAACATGAATTTATTTGATCTTTTGATTTCCCCTCATCCTAAGTCCCGCTTAACAGGAAGCTGATATCGGACAACAACCAAAGTGGTGTAAAGTCAGGAATCAAATAAGTCGAATATCATTGGACCAACTACTTAAATAACCGTATCGTCCAGCTTTCATTAATTCTTCATTAAACTCCTGCATCCTTAAGTCTAGCTCCTCAGAGACTTCTAAGATGTTTTAGCTATCATCTCAGAAAGTTTGCATAATGTTACTTTTCGTAACTCTGTGTTCCTTGTGCGTATCTCTTCTTTGACTGCTTCTTTTGTTGGATGTTCCATCATTCTAGGGGTGAACGAAAGTTCAATCCTCATGTATGATGGTAGTGTGCTCCTGTTTAAGAATATGAGACATTAGAACATCTAAGCCCACTATTGAAATGTGTCTTCTTATCTTTCAATGGTATTCCGATCCTTGCTTTATGTGAAAACTCTTCATAAAACAGATATGTTTTCTATAGGAACGGAGTCGATTTTGAATCCATGGAAATACAATACCCCGTACAGTTACAACCCCTCTCCCTAGATAATATTCTGAAATCTGTCCTCCTTCCTATCGAACAAACACGCTTGAATTACATTAGTTTCTGTAAAAAGTATAACAAAAACCCCTAATTTGGCAAGCTTGTTTCTGCTCATTCAGTTATAATTTGAAACATTTGATTTCAAAACATAGTGAAGGCTGTTACACAAAAAAACAAATACTGATGCGACATTGTTGAGAGACATGTTCAATAATGTTCTTTTTTCTCCACTTTAAGGTGAAAGAACATAAAACCGGGGTATATCACCTGCAAATATTGGAATTGATTGTCAGCAATAGGATTTTATTGTTAAGTACATAAACCTATGTAAGTTCGTACCTAATTACATTGCAGACGAGAATGATAGTCTATTCATCACATGGCCCAGATACAACGAGGTTCCGGGTCGGTTGGAAAAGCTAAGGTGGATGCAGCATTTATGGGAAAAGGAGATGCCGAAAAAAACTGACATCAACAAAATTAAGGAAGTCGGTATCAACGTCAATCAGAGAGCACTGAGTTGCGTAAAAAACTTGCCGATCATATGAACCATCTAGCATCAACTGCTGACAAAGGTTATGTAATGCAATCTACCAGAGACAAAGCATTAGAGATGTCGAATGTAATACACCAACAAATGACAGGACAGGTAGAAAAAACTATGGTTAAAGAAACGTAGATATCAAATAAATTAAGAGATGTATGGATGGAGAATGGGAAGGAGTCATTATATACATATGAAAATAATAATCTTGCACTACTTATGGAACTGGAAGTCCTTTCTGACAGTTTTTGCCATGTTATAAAATTACTCTCATCTTCTTTTTGTCTGTCAACCTTAATTTCATAAATCAAAAATAAACTGACAAAGCCATGGCTAAAAATGAAAAAAAGCCAATCAGACAAATAATAGAACACATTGACATAACATAGAAAACTGAAGAATTCTACAAAGTATCAGTATTTTTGGAATTTCGGTAACAAAAATTGATGATACAGAGACAGCCTTTTTTTCGCATATTTCTGTCATATTTTTACAACTACATTAAACAGCCTAATATTAAGCATTGGTAAAAATACCAACCCTAACCTAAAGACTTTTTATGAATATTAATATTGTATCCTCAATTTAGTCCTGTTATCTATGGTGAGTTTATTTATTATCAACATTTCCAGTTTGAGGAAAAGGTATCTGCCAGAAAAATTATTAATTTTACAAGATTATATCTTGTAAGCAACACATATAAACATCATAACAATTATTTCTGATTTAATACTGTTAACTTTTGCTACATCTTTTAAATCACTTTTTGATTTAAGCTGTCACGATAATCGATTTTCAAATTAAACAAACTGAACAGATTCTTCAAATATTATAATCCTGGTACCTTTGATTACTTTTTTTAAACCACCCCTCTAATGGACATTGTATTTTTTTTTACAACAAACCCCAACAATTTGATCTGTTCCCCAAGGGTGACTGGGGTATAGAAATATGGTCACTTGGTCTTCTCCCGACCGGCAGTAAAACGCTTGCTGAAGTGGGGCTTCCGTTTGGCTGTGCGGGATGTATCAAGTTCGCAGTCACGTCCGGTCAGAAGGTGGACGTTAAATCCGATGTCTCGTGTGAAGAGAGTGCCACGCTCTTTGCACGTTAAGAACCCTTGCAACAACTTTTTGAGGGGTCCCTAGGTGGCCTGTTGCAAGGCAAAATTTTCTGTCTCTATCCAATATACCCTCCTTTCTAGTGGCAGTCCAAATTTCCCCGACCATCATCCCAGATGGCCTCTATCGTATCAACCTACCTATTGTATTTATTGTTAACTTGTTCATTTGCCACTGGACGTTAAACAACCAACAATCAATCTAAAACACCTGCCGATAAATGGTGTTTATTCCCTCAAGTATGATTTCAGCTTTTTTCCAGCATTACATATATCTTTAAATTTTTTCTCACTTTCTTCAACTCTTCTTTTCTTATCCTCGAGATCTATTGTCCTGTAGGTAGGAGGGGAAATATTGATGTTCAAAATTATGTTGATGACATTTACAACTGTTGAACACTCGTAAGTATGAACTAAATATCGCCCCTTAAAAAACCAACAACAACAATAAAAAAACAACCTATCCTTACTATTTATATTAGGTCATAATAATGTTGAAAATAATAAACTTATTAATTTGATAATTTCTGTTTTACTCTGTACATCTTTTGATTACTTCTACTAAATTTTGAAGATGTTATAAGGACTGCGAATTGTTGCGATATTGAGACAAATCCTGTTTAATTCACATACACAATTTGGAAATGTGAGTTTCAATTATGGCTAACATAACCCTGTCGCATTTTTCGCAATTATAAAAACATCGCAATAATTTCCGAATTTACAGTATTTGATGTTAATCATTTGGTTGATGTTTTTCAGCCAATTTTAGTCAATAGTTAACTTTATTTTACTTTGTAAAAGCCTTTCAAAAAATAGCATCTAAGTAAAAAAGTTGGTGCAGTTGACCTCCTGATCTGTTGAAATACATTGATCAATCTAGATTGCAAAGAAAGACAACTTACTTTAAAACATTTTTTTTTCTCTAAAGTTCACTTTTTGAAAAATAATGTATAGATTGTAAGTAGAAACCTTTTATGACCTGTGGTCTAGTTTGGTATATAGTGCAGCCTATTGATTGAAACAAATGTATATAACTTGATTTTTCTAGTCATTTTTATTGTATATATTTTTTTTCAGAAGGTAAATCACCATGTTCATCCAAAAACATTGATCAGAGAAAACACCTCCTCATATATTACTTTAAGTTGCATTGGAATCATATTTGACAGGTTTATCCATTACGTTATAGTTTTCGCAAAATATTATCACACCTGATAAAACCCAACTCCGCAAATGTCTCCGCGAGTATTGCACAAACTTTGGATAACAGCTAAGCCTAAGTTTGATTTTAACAAAAATTGAATCCTTGGGGTTCTTTGATATGCTGAATCTAAAAAATGTACTTAGATTTTTAATTATTGGCCCAGTTTTCAAGTTGGTCAAAATCGGGGTCCAAAATTAAACTTTGTTTGATTTCATCAAAAATTGAATAATTGGGGTTATTTGATATGCCAAATCTAACTGTGTATATAGATTCTTAATGTTTAGTCCCGTTTTCAAATTGGTCTACATTAAAGTCCAAAGGGTCCAAAATTAAACTAAGTTTGATTTTAACAAAAATTGATTTTTTGGGCTTTTTTGATATGCTGAATCTAAACATGTACTTAGATTTTTGATTATGGGCCCAGTTTTCAAGTTGGTTCAAATAAGGATCCAAAAATATTATATTAGGTATTGTGCAATAGCAAGAAATTTTCACTTGCACAGTAGTCAGCAATAGCAAGAAATCTCAATTGCACAGTATTGCGCAATAGCAAGACATTTTCAATTGCACAGTGTTGTGCAATAGCAAGAAATCTTCAATTGCACAGTATTGTGCAATAGCAAATATTTTCAATTGCACAGTATTGCGCAATAGCAAGAAATATCTAATTGCACAATATTGTGCAATAGCAAGAAATTTTCAATTGATAGGAGTTATCTTTCTTCGTCCAGAATAGTAGTTGAATCAACTTAAATCATTGTTTTATACAATAAATAATGTATATTCACTTTTACTACCAACTCATAAATTAAAACAATCTTTACCATTCAGTGATTACAAGCACCTTTTGTTACATTTTAATATTTTATGATGTATTTAAATGAGTAGTTATTGTTTCAAACTCCATTAGAAATTTGAATTGAGTTTTGGAAAAAGGGAAAGGGGGATGTGAAAAAAATGTGGGGGGGGGGGGGTTAAATTTTTCTCATTTCAGATTTCATAAATAAAAAGAAAATTTCTTCAAACATTTTTTTGAGAGGATTAATATTCAACAGCATAGTGAATTGCTCAAAGGCAAACAAAATATTTTAAGTTCATTAGACCACGTTCATTCTGTGTCCGAAACCTATGCTGTGTCAACTATTTAATCACAATCCAAATTTAGAGCTGAACCCAGCTTGAATGTTGTGTCCATAATTGCCCCAACCGTTCAGGGTTCAACCTCTGCGGTCGTATAAAGCTGCGCCCTGCGGAGCATCTGGTTGTAAATTTTTAGGAAATATTTTCCACTGTAATTACTGGGCCAAGTTCATTATAGATAGAGATAATTGTAGCAACAAGAATGTTCAGTAAAGTAAGATCTACAAACACATCACCATCACAAAAACACCATTTTGTCATGAATTTATCTGTGTCTATTGATAATATGCACATAGACCAAGGTGAGCGACACAAGAGCCTCTAGTTTGTTGTATGTTCGTAGATAGGTAACTAGATACATGTATATGTAATCAATTATTTGAAAGGCTGTCCATAAAAAAGAAACATTTCTTTCCAGTTTGATATTTCCGTTCCATTTTCTAATTTCGTATTGTAGCAACAACCGAGTTTTTTTTCTTATTTGGAGAAAAAGTTATTTTGATGATTATGTTGAATAAATTGTTATGGTAAATAAAGGGTACTTGCATACATGTCTAATGTTTCGTCTCAAATATGAATCGGTATGTCGTTAAGTAAGACAGTAGCCAGACACTAATCTTATTTTATTCTTTAACCGGTCAAAAATAAGTCATAGCAGATGTCCATTGATAGACCAGTAAGGTACTTCTGGTAATTGTAAGTCATTGTCTAAAAAGTCGATAGAGTCTTATGGTTCTTACCTTTATTACCAGGAGACATGATGTTTTTTTTGAAGCAGAAGATTGATTGATTGTTGGTTGCCTAATGTTCAGTGGCAAATTTCATGCATATTCAGGACGAGAACAAGGTCACAATAGAGGCCATTTTGGTAGATGGTCGAAAAAATTTGGACTGCCACTGTAAAATAAGGGTATATTGGATAGGAACATAAATGTTGCCTTGCAACAGGCCATCTACGGACCCCTCAAAGAGTTTTTGCAAAAAGCGTGGCACTCTCTACACGAGAAATCGGATTTAACGTCCCCATTCTGACTGGACGTGACTGCGAACTTGATACATCCCACAAAATTGATTGATTGATTGTTGGTTGCTTAACGTCCAGTGGCAAATATTTCATGCATATTCAGGACGAGAACAAGTTCACAATAAATACAATAGGTAGGTTGTTGTAAGAGAGGCCATCTAGGATGATGGTCGGGGAAATTTGGACTGCCACTGGAAAATGAGGGTATATTGGATAGGGACAGAAATTTTGCCTTGCAACAGGCCACCTACGGACCCCTCAAAGAGTTGTTGTAAGGGTTCTTAACGTGCAAAGAGTGTGGCAATCTCTTTACACGAGGCATCGGATTTAACGTCCCCTTCTGACGGACGTGACTGCGAACTTGATACATCCCGCACAGCCAAACGGACGCCCCACTTCAGCAAGCGTTTTACTGCCGGTCGGGAGAAGACCAAGTGACCATATTTCTATACCCAGTCACCCTTGGAGTTCATCCCGCAAAAACGGACGCCCCACTTCAGCAAGCGTTTTACTGCCGTTCGGGAGAAGACCAAGTGACCATATTTCTATTCCCCATTCACCCTTGGGGGTTTGAAGCAGAAGAAAACAGGGCCTTGGAACAGCAAGCTTCTGTTTTGTACCAAAACAAGTAGCAGTTATATAAGCTTTGGATTTCAAATATTTTAGCAACGAACATCACTGAAGAGACATGTATTGTCGAAATGCGCATCTGGTGCAAGAAAATTGGTACCGTTAATTTTATTATAGTAGGATGTCCTATTTATTACGAATCATTGAAGAAACGGATGACATTAAAGCCTTTTTCTTTTACTGTTTATGATGTCAACAAAAAAAATCGATTTTGCATGCAGAACACAGTATCAAATGCGATTAGCATTTGCCCTTACTGTTCAAAATACACAGGGCTTAAGTGTGGACAGTAAGCATTGATTGAACACAATTGTATCAGTTTGCAATAAGTTGATGCACAACAAAGAAATGCTAACATATGACCATCTTCAGCAAAAGACTTAAGAAATCATAATCAGGCTCTGAATTGTGGTGATTTAGATGATTTTTGAAAGATTTTAATACACTTTAGGATTTTTTTTATCCCAGAAATAGATTACCTTAGCCGTATTTGGTACAACCTTTAGGAATTTTCAGTCCTCAATGCTCTCCAACTTTGTACTTGTTTTGGCTTTACATCCTGGTACCTTTAAAAACTATTTAAATCACTTGGTCGATGCCACTGCTGGTGGATGTTTCGTCCCCGAGGGTATCACCAGCCCAGTTGGCAGCACTTCGGTGTTGACATGAATATCAATTATATGGTCTTTTTTAAATTTCCTGTTACAAAACTTTGAACTTTTGGAAAAACTAAGGACTTTCTTATCCCAGGAATAGATTACCTTAGCCGTAATTGACACAACTTTTAGGAATTTTCGGTTCGCAATGCTATTTAAATTTGTACTTGTTTGGCTTTACACCTATTTTCATCTGAGCGTCAGTGATGAGTCTTATGTAGACGAAACGCGCGTCAGGCGCGCGTATTATAATCCTGGTACCTTTGATAACTAGTTACACCACTTGGTCGATGCCACTGCTGGTGGACGTCTCGTCCCCCAGGGTATCACCAGCTCAGTAGTCTAGATGTCTATAATTTACTGAAAAAACGTTGAAGTTACAATTATCAAAAAAGTTGTCAAATTCACATTAAAATTTGCAAAAATTACCAAAACACCAATGGTGGGTTTGGTGTTAATTCTATACAGATATCTATCACTTACTGAAAAAATGTTGCAATTTTTTAATAAAGGTCTGGTTGGTTCAAGTTTAATTCTAAAACAATAGTCAGTACAGGTGGGTTGAACCTGGTTTTGTGGCATGCCAAACCTCTCACTTTTATGGCCATGTGAAATATAACGTCAAAATGACAACACAACTCCACAGGACTACACTATTAATAAATTGGAGAACACAATTGACAAAGAATCACACGAACAACGGCCAACAAGTTAAAATTTTAATACGCCAGAAGCGCATTTTGTCCACACAAGTATAAAAAAGTAATCAAACTTACAGTAAAATTTGCCGAAATTCTCAATAGACCGATGGCGGGTTGGCTGTAAATTCTATGCAAATAGCTATAATTTACTGGAAAATGTTGCAATTTTATAATAAAGGTGTGCTTGGTTCAAGTTTACGTCTAAAACAATTGTCAATACATATCAGAAAATTATCTTCGTTTAATGACCGATTTAAGGTAACATCCAATACAACATAAACTAGAGGCTCTCAAGAGCCTGTGTCGCTCACCTGTATGTAATGTGGTTTTTAAATCATGAAAAATAAGGTTAAAATCATAATGACAAGCTTTAAAAAGCTCTATAATGATTAAGTTTAAGTTTTGTTTAGTTTGCTCCAGCAGTTAAATTAAAAGCAGGTCATTGCATTATAAATGTTGTTTTTATATGTAGAGGGTTGAAAGTTTTTCTACCAAAATTCAAACTTCATGTGTTTTTAATTAGCATTGTGAAAAAGTTTCGTAACATTTTGTTGAGGCAATCCAGGTTTAGAGAAGGGAAACCAATTTTGGAATGTTAGGTTGGATGGATGTAAAATTGAGGAAGGAAATCGGAAATGTGTCAAAGCGACAACAAATCAACCATAGAGCAAAGAACAGCTGAAGGCTACCAATGGGTCTTCAATGTAGCAAGAAACTTCTGCACCAACTGGCATCCTTCAGCTGATTTCTTAAAAAATATGTGTAAAATTCAGATCAAAAGCATGCTTTATCAAGTCTAAATCAAATTGACTATATAAAGTAACAATTAGATTTTCAACTACTATTTCAAGATAAACAACCTTAATTTGATTGAGATGAGCTGTTTCGATTGAGTTGAGCGTTTAAATTGGTATTTCATTGTGTGTTTTTTCTGTGTTGTGATGTTATTTTATTGTGTCAGTAAAAGGAAGAAGGTTTGGTTACAGAAGGGGCCATGAACCTGAATTATTTCTGAAAGCCTGTCTTAACATCATATACACGGGAAGAACAAGGCAGTGAGAAATACTAAATTCGCATTTGATATCTCAATTTGTTGTTTTAATTTGCTGGAAAGCTTGTCAAAATATTGAGCTGCTGATTTAATTTCGAATTTTGCTAAAATGTAGTTTCACGATTCTTTCATTTTACGGCTTTGTTAACTTTTCCACACGGACCTCTTCCAATAATGTTTATACATCTGAAATGTCCTTTGTACTGAATGGAGGTAAAGCCATTTCTTCCAAATCTGTCACAAGCAATATAATTGGTCTATTCCCAATAAAGTAGTAGAACTATAAGAAAAAATCATAGGTTATATGTTTCAGCGATGGATGACTGTTTAATGGTAAGTGGCAAGACAAACGCAAAATGAGGAAAAAAAACCATATATGACACACAAACTTGCAACAATGTACAAATTCTATGCATTGAAAAGAATGAGACAAAGCACTCAGCGTATCCTGTAAGAATTGTTCACTTCACATAAGCACTTAGGAACTGCTCTGCGATACTTTTACTATGCGTTAGTTAATTTAAAAAAAAAAGAACAATATGAGATTAAAATCTGTTTCCAGCGTTCTTAATTATTCGCAAGTTCATGATTATAAACCAGAGAATAGAGTGAGTGGTGTACTGAAATTTGGAAGTCTCTAAACTGTTGATTCCAATGGGTTTTAGCGCTCTGAGTTGGAGCATCCAATAATCATCTGTATTACTGCTATAAATGACGTCTGACGTGTGGTCATTAGGATCGTTCCAGAGGACTTCGATGATTTCGAAAGACATATCGTGGATGTTGTTTGCGTCAGTATCATTTACTTATGACGTTACAATCCTTCAAATGTCACCAACGCCGGAATGTCAACTAACGACGTCCTTAACTACCATACAGTTTCTGTTCCAGGAACACGATGTCCAACAGCTCATATATTTGTGATGTGTGTCAAGCAAACTACACAAGCAAGAGCAATTTAAAAAGGCATTTAAACCTTCACAATCAACAAACATATGATTGCGATAAATGAAACGCAAAATTCACAAGAGCAGATAGCCTGCTCAATCATGACAGGCGGATTCATCTTAATAGAAAATGAAGTCGGAGCAACCTAACAATTTCGGTGGCAATTATGTACAAGACGGACAAATCCCATCGGGTTCTGTACAATACACCACTCCAAACCTTTCAAAAGAGGAAATCAACATAACTCCTAGAAGTACTGATTCTTCTCTGGACTTTATATTAGATGTTAATGTTGATTCCAGTACGGTCAAAATAGCCGATCCAGATGACATTAATTTTATTGACCAGTTCCTCGAGACATAGAAACAAACTATAACAATTGTGCCGGGAAATCGGACTTAGTCATTAACTATGGCGACGATGGAATGCCCAACTTACATAAAGAGGTTAGTTGGAAAGGACACACACCACCGTGAACCTTACACACATAAGAGAAAGGAGTATACAATGGGCCATATAAAGGCAGCAATCTACATATGTAGATAATACATCAGCACACAACAACATTGCTCTGAACCTGTGTATTTATAACTCTTATATTGTACTTTTTACATTTTGTATTTTTGCTATGTTAGTTATATAATAATAAAATTTATTATTATTATTTTTATCTGTGTTTTTGGTTGTCACTAATACACACTCACGTTTAGTACAGTGCAGGCTTACAACGTCATCCACGTCTGATGTGTGAATCGTCATTTGTTCAAAAAAAAAGTTGGCTAGACACGCGAAGAGCTGTGAGCATATTAAATGAGATTTATGTTTTTACATTATTCTAACTTGTTAAGCAATGAATTTTCCCCAAACTTTTCTAGTGTAGTTATTATACTTTTATGATTGAAATTAATATATTCCTTTAAAAAGGTGTTAATCCTTTAATAACTCATTAATAATTTTAGAAAATAAATGAATCGACTTAAACTGTAATTAAGGATTTTTTACTATTCAGCATGTCATTTTGTGGATTTTCATTCATAGGAAAACTGCATCACCATATGTGATAAACTTGGTATTATCCTCCCCAGAAGTAAGAAAGTATTTTGGGTTGGGTCACCAGACTCAACGGATTGCCGGGAGAATATCACTATTGAAAAGAGGAAAACATGGACATGTTCTGGAAAAATCACAAAATGATGATATTATATTGAGTGCGACTCTGTCTTTAAACATTGATGTTAACATCAGTCAATATACCTTGAAGAGAGGAAGTGCTGTGACCACCCAAGAAAATGAGCTTGCTCAGAGTGGTGATTGGGTGCAATACCTGAATGAAAATGAAAACGTAGGTGCAAGCATAATACCATATGATCATAATGACATTCATAAAGATTCAGTTACTCAACTTCTGTTAATGAATTGTAATACTTTAAAAAAAAAAATAACAATTTATTTTTCTGAGTCAATTGTTTATTTTTTGTTTCTTTGCAAGTAATCATTCCACATCTCTTATTTTTATATAATATATATGTACATACAGTATCATAAATTACAACCTTAAAGAAAGTCCTAACTGTGTACCAACATAGTACGTCTGAGTCAGTGACAACCCTACAACAGATGTATCCATCGGATTGCCATCAATGATGGTGATACATGGCTGTGTACATAATGTATATACAACTCGTCTAAACATCAACCCAACAATGTTAGATTTACAGATCTAACATTGTTGGGTTGATGTTTAGACGAGTTGCATATATATATATATATATATATAAGAGGATGTGGTATGATTGTCACAAGAGACCAAAATTTAACAAAATTTAACAACTATGGGTCACTGTAGCGCCTTCCACAATGAGCAAAGCCCATACAGCATAGTCTGCTATGACAGGTCCCAAAATGACAATGGTAAAACAATTCAAGTGAGAAAAATAAGGCCTTATTTACGTAAAAAAATGAACGAAAAACAAATATGCATCACGTAACCAATGACAACCAGTGAAGAACATAATCTCATTTGGTACAGGCAAAAACATGTCGACTGTTGTATGCATGATTATGTACCAGGCTTCATATAAGTTATACTTAAGATAAACATTCTGTGTATGCAAGATTCAATGGGGATTCAAATTTCATCTTGACATATTTTCAAGATGAAATGATAAAATAGGATTCATATTATGTAACTTCGTGTTTAATTAACATGCAAACCCAATATAAACTAGATTTGCCATTGCAAGCAATAGCGGATGGCACCCTTCCCCCATTGCCAGGCTAGCGGCAGCCATTTACAAAATTTTTGCTGTTTCCATGGCAACGGCGGCCATTTTGAAAATTCCAAAATCAAAAGTCAAGTCAACATAAGCTAGGCAACATTTATTATAAGTTTCATTAAATTTAAAGCATTTTCAAGTTTTTCATATTTTTGCTGTTCCCATGGTAAAAAAAGAAACGTAGAATAACAATATGTCACCCCAACTCCGTTGAGGGTGCCATAATTAAAGAAGAACCACTTATGATTAGGAAATAGTATTTAGTATGTTAGAATATCCCTGGCTCCTCACCTTTTTCTTATTTTGTTAAGGTTTTACAAATAAATTATATATTATCATACAATTATTTGATAGTACATATTTTGTGTATTAATTGCCCACAAATTTATACAAGTTCAATGAGTATAATTAACATAATAAATGAAATTTATGTACAAACACTAAATTGTCCAATAGAACAATTAAAAAGAGGGACTTTACCAATAAAAGAACTTGTCCTTTTCATAATTTAATACGACAGCAAACAAACAACAAAATAACAAAGACAACTAAGGTAAATGTATATTTTTTTTGCAGGAATGCTATGGTATATTTCAAGAGGGGTATATTTTGACACCCAAACGAGGAAGCACCAGACTGATAGTCAAATTGCAGAAAGCTGAGAAGGTCAACACCAAGGATTGTAACTGTGACATGTACAATGTGAAAAATGTTTTTTTATATTTTAAGTTCTATAAATGTACAGAAAAGGATTAATTTTTTTCATGACTGCAAAGGGGGATCATGCAATATTTCTAAGTCATTGCATGAAGTAAGAATTGAACAAGAAAATATACAAGAAAAACAAATCATCTGAAACACAAGAAAAATCACACTGTGTGTGTTCTAAATAAATAGTTTAATTTAGTCAATAATGTAAATGTACAGTAGGTTATGTTTGATAAGTTGCAAAGAAGTATGTTTCATAAGTGTCAATTTTTAATATATGTTTAACACCAAATATTAATATCATTTTTTCAAGACAAAATTTGCTTCAAGATAATGAATTTGGCTGAAAAGAAGTGGTATATTTTTTTATTGAGATTTTATTATAAAAGGTGTACATTTACACATCAAAAAAATAAGCTATTAATGTACTCACAAACAATTTATCACATCTTGCAAAATCAAAGCAATAGGTAGATTAGGAAAAAAGTTGATAATAAATTTCCATAGTGCTTGATATTTAAAGTAACACCGAAAAAGCTTTGGTTTTGAAATTATGTTAGAGTGTTGTGTTTTGGTACCCTAACTCTAGAAATTTGGTAAGTAATTATTTTTATTAAAAACTAACGAAAAAAATTTGGTTATTCAATTTTTTTTATCAAAAAACAACCCTAGAAATTTGGTTTCATCAACCAATTAAATTGGGTTTACATTTATAGGAGGCTCGCGAGTACAAAAAATTCAGCAAACAATTAAAACATTTGATTGTTTCATTACAAACTTTATTTATTACACTATAAGTTATTACTTAATGATTTGGTACATAAATTGACATATCTTTAAAACTCATCGGTAACCTAGATTTTTTTTTATTGTTTTCAAATAAGCTGTACATTATTGTAAATTGACGCGATTTCTGTAATTTAGTTTTTTTAGCTCACCTGGCCCGAAGGGCCAAGTGAGCTTTTCTCATCACTTGGCGTCCGGCGTCTGTCGTCGTCCGTCGTCGTCGTCGTCCGTCGTCGTCCTGCGTTAACTTTTACAAAAATCTTCTCCTCTGAAACTACTAGGCCAAATTTAACCAAACTTGGCCACAATCATCATTGGGGTATCTAGTTTAAAAATTGTGTCCGGTGACCCCGCCAACTAACCAAGATGGGCGCCATGGCTATAAATAGAACATAGGGGTAAAATGCAGTTTTTGGCTTATAACTCAAAAACCAAAGCATTTAGGGCAAATCTGACATGGGGTAATATTGTTAATCAGGTAAAGATCTATCTGCCCTGAAATTTTCAGATGAATCTGACATTCCGTTGTTAGGTTGCTGCCCCTGAATTGGTAATTTTAAGGAAATTTTGTTGTTTTTGGTTATTATCTTGAATATTATTTTAGATAGAGATAAACTGTAAAAAGCAATAATGTTCAGCAAAGTAAGATCTACAAATAAGTCAACATGACCAAAATGATCAGTTGACCACTTTAGGAGTTATTGCCCTTTATAGTCAATTTTTAACCATTTTTCGTAAATCTTAGTAATCTTTTAGAAAAATCTTCTCCTCTGAAACTGCTGGGCCAAATTATTTGAAACTTGGCCACAATCATCATTGGGGTATCTAGTTTAAAAATTGTGTCCGGTGACCCCGCCAACTAACCAAGATGACCGCCATGGCTATAAATAGAACATAGGGGTAAAATGCAGTTTTTGGCTTATAACTCAAAAACCAAAGCATTTAGAGCAAATCTGACATGAGTAAAATTGTTAATCAGGCTAAGATCTATCTGCCCTGAAATTTTCAGATGAATTGGACAACCTGTTTTTGGGTTGCGGCCCCTGAATTGGTAATTTTAAGGAAATTTTGCTGTTTTTGGTTATTATATTGAATATTATTATAGATATAGGTAAACTGTAAACAGCAATAATGTTCAGCAAGGTCAGATTTACAAATAAGTCAACATGACCAAAATGGTCAGTTGACCTCTTTAGGAGTTATTGCCCTTTAAAGTCAATTTTTAACCATTTTTCGTAAATTTTATATATCTTTTACTAAAATCTTCTTCTCTGAAACTGCTGTGCCAAATTGATCCAAACTTGGCCGCAATCATCTTTGGGGTTTCTTGTTTAAAAAATGTGGCCGGTGACCTGGCCATCAAACCAAGATAGCCGCCACGGCTAAAAATAGAACATAGGGGTAAAATGCAGTTTTTGGCTTATAACTCAAAAACCAAATAATTTAGAGAAAATCTGACATGAAGTAAAATTGTTAATCAGGTCAAGATCTACCTGCCCTGAAATTTTCAGATGAATTGGACAACCTGTTTTTGGGTTGCGGCCCCTGAATTGGTAATTTTAAGGAAATTTTGCTGTTTTTGGTTATTATATTGAATATTATTATAGATATAGGTAAACTGTAAACAGTAATAATGTTCAGCAAAGTAAGATCTACAAATAAGTCAACTTGAACGAAATGGTCAATTGACCCCTGTAGGAGTTATTGACCTTTGTAGTCAATTTTCAATCTGCTTCCTTTGTTTAATATTCACATAGACCAAGGTGAGCGACACAGGCTCTTTAGAGCCTCTAGTTATTTCGATATTACCTCTTTTTCTCCTTTTAGTTCAACTGAAAAAAGGGAAGTTAACAAAAATTAGTTTGTTATACGGAAGCTTTGTGACCATTTTGAAAAAATAACGTGGTATTGTTTATATCTGGATATTATATTTTTTCTGAAACTTACTTATCTAAAGAAACTTTAAACCACAAGAAGAAGAATACATGCTTAATTATTTTGATTAAATTTGAGATTCTTTACCTTGACATGTTAAAATATTCAATAAATGGTCAAATAATGAATTACGAAATCTAGATTATAGCTTGATAAAAGATTTGAAAACACCTTTAGAGTTGTTTATTATACCCTGAAGACCGCTAAAAAATCAAGAATCAATACATTCTGATGAATAAAAGCGGTAAAGTTTATATAATTGTGTCTCAATTTTTATTGATATTTCTGCCTTTTTTGCAAGAGTTATCTCCCCTTTCAATGCAAATCTCCATAGGAATTTTAAATGGTGATTTTATAGTCTTCCTCAAGTAAGATTTTATGGGACTTTTTTCTGTGTAAATTTGGGGTACAATGCTAAAGACTAAAACTTAAAAATCTTCTGTTGCAATTACTTTCGGGATAGGGTATAATTTATGCTAGATTGACTGGATTATATGTACCAAATCCATCTTGAAACTTTATAAAGGTTGGAAGACTGATGTCAACTCTGCAAAAAATGAACCAACTAGACCAAAACTTGAATATATAAATTTGTCATATATATTCAATAAATATATACAAGCATTAAAGAAACTGATTTGCCATACTGAAGGACAGACAGAGTTGTAAACTATAGTAACATTTCATCTTTGCGTACTAGATGTGTTACATTTTAACGTTGTGTTTCTTTTGTGTCGTTTGTTTCCTCTTATATTTGAGTATGAATTCACATGTTTGCATGTTAAGAAAGAAATAGGCATTGTGATAAAAAAGATAACGAATAAGGAAATAACAAAGATAATCAAGAACAAGAACTCATTATGAAGATCAACAAATATCTCTTCCTTTTCATGGAAATCAGCTTACAGACAAGTGAATAAAGGCTGGATTCTTTTGTTATTGAAAGTGTTAGAATGGATTCAAGGTGGATTTTTGTTGTGGAACAGGTAGTTTATATCTTTTATATAAGCCTTGTATTTCAAATACTAGTATTTTGGCCACGAGCATCACTGAAGAGACATGTATTGTCGAAATGCGCATCTGGTGCAGGAAAATTGGTACTGTTAATTTTATTATAACAAGTAACCACAGGTGTCCACAAGTTATAACCAAAAGGTACCGTGCCACCCAATATCAAGTGGAGAAACCCGAATTCGTTTAAAAAACTGTAGAGGACGAAGCAACAGTTCAATTAAATAAACAGTTAACCGACATTTAATCGGTACTGCGATTCCTAGGCAATAACATGCAACTTAGTGGAAGTTCCCTGAAATTCTGTCCCAATACTTTTCAGTAGACTCCCGACGGACAATCCAATTTCTTGGTTAGAACGTGTCCGTGCCTGGGTGGATTTTAACAATTGGGAAGATCCAAATATATTCAAAGCAGTTGAAGTTACGTCTTCCTAGGTCCGCTCTTGGATGGATAATCAACGCGATTGCTAGCTATGTCAAAAATCCTGAATTCGTTTTCAAAGCCTTTCAGTACGACTGTAAGCATCCATCCAAAGTGGCTTTTAGAGACGCAGCTGTATGGCCGTAGAATGCGCGAAGATGAACATCTTGAAAACTAGCCTATAACTCAGAATTTTAGTTGTTCAACGAAATAAAACCAGATGCTCCGCAAGGCGCAGTTATATACGACCGCAGAGGTTGAACCCTGAACAGTTGGGGCAAGTATGGACACAACATTTAAGCAGGATTCAGCTCTAGCATCTCTGTCTTATATAAATGTCTACTCGAACTTTTCATCTACAAGGATTCTAATGGCATCCCAACAATCCTGAGGTATTAACAGAGACACAAGCTTTCTTTTTCCTGCTTGGTACGCACTCTCTTATTCACATAATATTTTCATCACCCATTCCATTTTCAACTTTAATTTTCTTTATATTCGATTTCACCCCAACAACTCCATACTGCGCTGACTTGTGTTTCTTAGCTAAACCACACCTATTAATGATTGTCTTTAAAACAACACCTTCTGTTTCAAAGCTCTTTCCTACCTCTGTAATATATACATTCGACGCTGACATTCACCACAATTAAAAGAAACCTCTGTCCTGTCTCTAACAGTTTCAATTAACTTTTCTGTTGCTGCATTTAAATCCACAATTCCTGTAGTATAAAAACAAAATATTCATATTAACTATACTATTCATAATACTAAAAATATAACACTAACATTTCATAAAATTGAAAAAGGAAATAAAAAATGTGTTACAAAATTATTAAACATGACCATAGAGAAGATTGATTGATTGTTGGTTGCTTAACGTCCAGTGGCAAATATTTCATGCATTTTCAGGGCGAGAACAAGTTCAAAATAAATACAATAGGTAGGTCCTGTCATAATAGATACAATCCATATATACGTAAAATAAAGAAACGTATAATGAAACACTGGCTTTTATTACAGTTCGACGAAGACTGTGTACAAACATTCAATACAGCACCAATAGTTGCTTATAGCAAACATAAAAGTATTGGAGATATGCTTAGTAGATCAAAGTTGAAGACTTTAACATTAAATTGACAGTTGGACCCCTGCTGATGGTAGATCTGTCATAATATCTAGATATATTGGAAGAAGAATTTAAAATATAAATATATCAATATAAAGATGAATAATTTTCATATTTGATTATATTCAAATAACGCATCTTAAAATGACCATCCCAAGCTTAACTACCGAAACACGAATTTGATGTTTGTGTCGGGTCCTATCAGCAATATGGGATGCGTGGTTGCATGTTTTATTATAACAAAATAATTGTGTTGCTTTATTTTGATGGCTACTGTCTAAATGCGTAGACAACAAAAATGAAATCTAACACTTGGAATTAGCTCCAGATTGACCAATTTTGCTGATTGGCTACCTCTCCAACTAGCACCAATCTTACTCAAGAATTGGCAAAGAAATTGAAGGGTAAACATAGTAAAAGGAATTCAGCTTCCTAAAATTAGATGGTCCCTGTTTATGGAAAGTGATTCAATTCTTCAGGTTACTTTTGCTCTTAAAATGTTATCTTAATTAATATCTTTTATTCCCTCTCTTGCCAATAAAACTGGCAGCAGGAAAACACCTACATCCCAGGTATACGAATTCGGTTTGCTGTACGGCATTTCAAAAGGTTCAGGTTCAGCTGCAGTTTCTTAAAGGGCACAACAAAATAGTAAACTGTTATCAGGATTATAGTATAAAAAAGGTTCAACCAAATGTTGGTAGTGTTATTTAAAAATAATGACAAAGATTAAAGGTTACATACAATATATGAAGTTATTATACAGTATTCTTAATATCACAATTCATCACACTAACAACAAAAAGCAGCACTAAATATTATTTACTATGTGTTCTCCCACAGGCAGAGAAACCATTAAAATATAAAAAAAATAGCTTAGGTATTACAATATAACATAAGTGCCAAGTATCATATATATCTGAGGCAGTATGACAATTGACTGTTCTTTCCAGTGCCACCTCCTTAAACTTTTAAGAACTACTGGATCTTTTAAAAATCCTGCCATGTGAGATGGTCCTGTAATATATTTTAAATGTAGATTAAATTGTTAAAGTATTTGACTTGTATCAATATAATATTTGAATAATAAATATTAGTTTTTTGGCCATTGGTGTTCCGTGTCTTATTAAACCTAATATGAGGCAGGCAAAACCTGTGAATGGGGACGTAGTCGGCAAACCAGTTTAGCTGGTAGTTATGTACACCCGAAAATTCAAATTATGGCTATGGACTACCTTTCAAATATCTATATCAACGCATTTACATTTATAACATTGTGAATAATTCAATGTTCCTACATATTTTTTTGTTTAAAATTGGAAAAAAGGTTAATATTTTCAAGTTAAACTATACTATAAATCTGTAATTGAATTTCTGCAAATCAAGTCGTACATCAATTCAAATTATATAAGCATGCAGATTGTAAATTTAAAAGCTTTTGTGAAGTTGGAAACTTTTGAGATGGGTCATTTAGAAAGGCTTATCTATGTTTCTAGCCAGTCCAATTTGATATCTAAAACAAGTGTGATAAATGATGATATTGCAACAAACAACTTCTACAGGCCGAGTAATTATGAAAGGGTCTGTTGACAATCTTAGGGTCCATTGGTATGGTAGTCTCTTCGGGAATAAACTGCACATTAGATTTTCCACAGACGAAAAGATGTCAGGCAATGCCCTCATTATAATCTATAGTTAATTTGTAAAATACAAGTTCTAAGGCATATTGTATTTATTAACATATATAAATATACACAAATGTTGATATTATAAATTTTGATAATTGATTGAAACACATTGATATCCTTGCAAATTATTGTATTACACATACAATTTATCTGTATTTACTGCTAAGTTTATAATAAAATATATAAACACAAACGCTGGTAACCAAATGGAAAGGTAGGAAAAGTCCCTGGTGGTTACCCCATTTCTCCTCTTAAAAACCTGTCAACCGTTGAGATCCTCACCCCTTAACCATAAATATTCTTGTCTTGGACAAATGAAATATAGGAGGAGTCACCCCCACCAAATTGTTTGAGAACTTGTAAACTGTTGAGATCCTCCACCCTTAACCATAAAAACCCCAAGGGTGACTGGGGTATAGAAATATGGTCACTTGGTCTTCTCCCGACCGGCAGTAAAATATTTATACAAATGAAATATTTAAATTACATATTCCCTTCGACTTGGGACAGGCTCAAAAATGCAACGGGGTTAAAATTGTTTATGAGATCTACCCTCCCCTATACCTTTAGCCAATGCTAGAAGCCTCTGTATTAGATTTTACCTTAATTCGGTCATTTGATCAAGATAATTTATAATATGTATTGACAATTGTATCTGAGGTAAACTTGAACCAACATAATTTGTTTTTAAATATTATATTTTTCAGTAAATGTTACCCCTTTTTTGATTATTCATTCTGATGTTACCGTAAATCGACCACATTCTATGGATGGTTGTATTGAATGTAACACCAAACCTGCCAACGGTTTCAATAATGATTTATTTACATTTTACTGTAAATTTGACAACTTTTTAGATAATTGTATTACATGTTACCTTAAATCGGTCATTTGATCAAGACAATTGTATTTGAATAAATTTGAACCAAACACAGCATTGATAAAATATTACATTTTCAGTTAATTTTACCCCTTTTGTGGATAATTCATTATGGTTACGATGTTCCATAAGAATACACATATATTATACACCACTACATCTATTATAGGATTGCTTTAATATGATAATTAAATAACACAGTGGTCAAATAATTTAATGTTAAACCATTATCGCCTTCCTTGTACAATTAAATTACTTAAGATATTTGAACAATTGTTTTTGTTGAATTAATGAGATGATACATACAGCCGAAATAAAAAGAAATGTGAGCTAACTATAAAGAAAAATTGTCTAAGGCATGTTTTACATTAAAAAATATAAGAATTTTAACGATGGCAAAATATATATATATTCTTTTTAGTAACTATTAAGGGTAGGTTATTTAATTAGTTATCAAAAGTACCAGGATTATAATTTAGAACGCCAAACGTCTACATAGGATTCATCAGTAACGCTCAAATCGAATTAAATCAAATTTATAAAGCCAATCAAGTGCAAAGTCGAATAAATAAAGGCAACAGTAATATAGCGCTGTTCAAACTCATGGACAAAAAACAAAATCGGGGTAACAAACTAAAACTGAGGGAAACGCATCAATATAAGAGAACAACGACACAACACTACAATGTAACTAACACACACAGAAACGGACCAAGCATCAGACAAAATCCCACGAGAATAACAAATATATTATCAAAACCAAATACATGAATTTGGGATAGACAAGTACCGTGACAGGTCTTATCGAAGAGCAAATTAAAAACAGTTGTGCCACATACGGCTATGCCTGGAATAAGCAAATTCTTAAGTTTTTTCAAAAGTTCAAGTTATGTACGCAGGAAATTTATAAAAATGACCACACGATTGGATAAAAATATTATGTATTTCTTCAATTACATAAAGACGACTTGCACAATAATAACTAAGGTCAGTGCTGATTGTACCTTGTTTTTATTTAAATAATTTTGCATGTGTTCCTTTATTTATACAATTATTTTGCTCTTCTTGTTTTCTTTGTAATTCATCAATAACCTACTTGCAATTGTTTTTCAATCACTTTTTCCTCAATGTTTGGAAATACGAGATTTAATCTTGACTGTAACTGTCTCTTCATTAGTAATTCCCGTTATTGTTTGTGGTGTCCTTCAATAGTTGAATAGGAAACTATTGAGTTTGTCTTGAATTGTTTTAGATTTAATCTTCTTCATTCCTTCTTTAAAAGTTTGAACAGCCCGTTCTGCACAATCATTATTTGGCAGGATGCCACGGTGCGGTCATTCTGTGTTTAATACCGTTCACTCGGATGAACTCAGCAAATTCCCTGCTAGTGAAAGCGGTTCCGTTATCTGTTACTATGGATTCATTTATTTTCGTTTTCTGTTTCATAAAAATTGATTTTGCCTTTAAGTTACTACTGGTAACCAGCTAATAATTTATAACACGGTGGAGACAAGCTTGCTAAAAAAATAAAGGCTTTCTAAAAATAAATAAATAAAAAAAATCTTTAGGTAAAATTTAGTTTCTTGACAAAAATATTTCTTTATATATGTATATATATATATTGGTTTACACACAGTAAAGAGTTTTTTTCGAATATATATATATTTTTCAAAGTTGCCTAATCGTTTATTTCTTCAGCTTTTTCATTCACAACAAATAAATCAATATACATTCAAAAAACTTATTTCCCACATCAGGCTTTCCTCTGTCTTCATAATAATTACCAATAAACCCATCTACAAGAGTCTGGTCTAAGAAAAATGTATTACAGTGTTTTGGCTCTTCCCATTGTTTTCCGGGTGAAGCTTTTCGAAGCAGCTGGAAATCAGCATCGAAAGTGTATATTTTTGGCAGAATCTGAAATATGCAACATTCAGCATAATTTGTGACTCAATTTGAATGTGTATTTGTTATAGACACAGATGTGCACATAACCCCCAAAATCAATCCTAACCTTCCTTTGTCAGAATGGAACCTTGTGGTACAATTTCAGAAAGATTCATACACTTACACACAAGTTATTGTCTTGAAACTAGAAAATGGAAAATTTTATTATGCATCTTGAAACTAGAAAATGGAAAATTTTATTATGCATCCCACATTTCTTCCAAAATGCTAAAATGATCATTGAAACCTGTATCTTACAGTCATTTTAAGTGTTTTGTTGAAGTAATACCGTAGAAAGAGCCTCTTCATTCAATTGAGCTTTGTATATGTACACAGATTTTATGTATATGTTTCCTGTCTACGTTTCACCATTGTCAAGTAAAGATCCGGTATTATTAACATGTAATTTAGAGGTTTAGCGCTATATAACCAGGTTTAAATTTTTAATCCACCATTTTCTACATTTGAAAATGCCCGTACCATGTCCGAAATATGACAGTTCTTGTCCATTCGTTTTTGATGCGTTTTGTTATTTAATTTTGCCATGTGATTATGGACTTACCGAATTGATTTTCCTCTTAAGTTCAGTATTTTTGTGATTTTACCTTTTAAAAAAAACGTAAGCAATGTTTTTGACGTCATTTTGCACAAATAAAAAATAAAAGGCATATATGAGCACGCTGATGTTTACACGTCAAATAATGCACTGCCAATTTAACAGTTTATGTCAGAACATAAATTTGACAGCTAGTATCCCTTTAAGATCATCTGATTTACAGTATTATAGAGTAAAGCGGGACACGTTTAAAAACAAACCTGAAAGTTTACATAATTTCTTTAATATTTAGAACTTCTAAATTTCAAAGCCTCATAAAAACCGTTGTAAGACACATGACACTCTATGAGAAGTCCATATAACCACTTCAGTAGTTCCATGTGAAATGCCAGTTTAGGAAACTTTGTGGTTGACGGCCAAAGTCTGTACTTCACCAGTGTTACAGCTTCTGGTTCACATTTCCAAAACTGGATGCTTCGTTTATGCTGTCTTCCTAAAAAGACAGACAAATAAGTTTTACTATGCTAATGCATAAATTTCATATAACTAGTATAAATTATATATCGTGCTGCTTTTCATTTTTTCTTTCAAATAAAGATGTCTATTAATATCAGAAACTACTGCCCTGTTCATTTTCCATGTTCAGTAAATCAGCGGAATCCCTCGAACATTCATCAAAAAATTGCCAAAAGTTTGGTTGAACTATTTTTATTAACCAAAGGTACTCTCTATCAACTTTAATTTAGGTTTAGTTTCCTCAAAGATGAAAAAAAAATTAAAGGCATCATCTCCTGCAAGAAGATATCTTCAAATGAAGGTCATGTGTGCTAGAACTGAAGTACAAGGTTTAAATAATTTTATTACCTCTGAAATGTAATGATATCCCTCATTCTTCTGCATTACAGCAGTCAGGCTGGAAGATAAGGAAAAATGTTTAGTTTTTGGAGCTTTCAAAACTATTATATTGTTAACGCTGATCTCATTTGCCTGTGAAGACCATAATTTGGATAATTTGTCCGACTGTGGAACCATTCGCTTTATAAATAGATTTTCTAGGTCTGATTTAAGGTAACACGATACCGAATGACGTTAATATTTCTTCATCTAATACGTTCTCCTATTTATTTGTATTGTAGTATCGTATGTTTTTCTTTGTTGTGATGTTATGCTATTGTTTCAGAAAAAGGGAGAAGGTTTGGATCCATTAAAACGTTTAATCCCGCTGCAAATGTTTGCACCTGTCCCAAGTCAGGAATCTTATGTACAGTAGTTGTCGTTTGTTTATGTAATATATACGTGTTTCTCGTTTCTCGTTTTGTTTATATAGATTAGACCGTTGGTTTTCCCGTTTGAATGGTTTTACACAAGTAATTTTGGGGCCCTTTATAGCTTGTTGTTCGGTGTGAGCCAAGGCTCCGTGTTGAAGGTCGTACTTTAACCTATAATGGTTTACTTTTTAAATTGTTATTTGTATAGAGAGTTGTCTCATTGGCACTCACACCACATCTTCCTATATCTCTTTAATATTATGTTGTCATTTCAATGTTATATTTAACATTGCCATTAAAGTGCGAGGTTTGGGATGCCACAAAACCAGGTTCAACCCACCATTTTTTCCTTTAAAAATGTCCTGTACCAAGTCAGGAATATGACCATTGTTATATTATAAAACTTATTTTTGAGTGTAAATTGACATTGCGATAATACGTGTCACGGTACTTGTCTATCCCAAATTCTTGTATTTGGTTTTGATGTTATCTTTGTTATTCTCGTGGGATTTTGTCTGATGCTTGGTCCGTTTCTGTGTGTGTTACATTGTAGTGTTGTGTCGTTGTTCTCCTCTTATATTTATGCGTTTCCCTCAGTTTTAGTTTGTTACCCCGATTTTGGTTTTTGTCCATGGATTTATGAGTTTGAACTTGTTTTGGCTTTATAAATATTTTGATATGAGCGTCACTGATGAGTCTTATGTAGACGAAACGCGCGTCTGGCTTACTGAATTATAATCCTGGTACCTTTGATAACTATTGAACAGCGGTGTACTACTGTTGCCTTTATTTATGATATTTTGATGTTTGTAAGCTAAGTCAAACTGCTGTTTCAAAAGCGTTTACGCAGCAAAATATGATCGATAACGGTACAATTTGCGCGCTGTTTTCCTTTCTACAGTTACAGAATCAGATAAAAATATGCATGTACAAGTTACAATTCCATATTTTTTTTACACTATACATATACTTGACACCTAAAAGGCTATGCTTAATATTATATTGAAACCTTGTATTTAAACAATACAAAATGCTTTATTTAAAAAAAACTCATCATAGATACCAGGACTGTGTGTTTTGTCTACTAAAGACTCATCGGTGACGCTCGAATCCAAAACAGTTAAAAAAAAAGCCAAATAAAGTACGAAGTTGCAAAGGCAAGGGAATTGACCTAAAACACTCCATCGCTTTAGGTCAATTTGCCATCTTGAATTTAGATAAGTTGATGGTATTTGGCGTCTAGTTCTTTCTGTTATTGGTAGATATATAGCAGTTTTACAGTCAACGTAAAGATCAAATAAAAGCTGCACGTTTATCCTTACGACTGGATAAACAACTCTTTGAATAGATTCATAAATGCTGTGAGATTTTTTCGTGATCTCATGAATGATTTTTGGTCACTAAATTATCCTTTAAAAGACATTTCCTATGAGGAGAAGCTAGGTCTACAAATGGACAAAATAGTCGATTTCAAATCTGCCATAGTTTTGGAACGACATTACGTCATAAATTTGATTCCTACATATACATACAAAGTTATCAAAAGGAAATGAGGTATGATTTTTAAGGTATGAAGATCACACAGAGACCCTTGGACATTGTTGTTAGTCAGTGAACATAGGGTGCGCCGTTTTGCCTCCCAACGGTAAGAAAAACCAATAAATGACCCGACTTGACAAAATGTAAACCAGATACCTATTTAGGGAGCTACCATTGGATTTTTATTGGGGGGGGGGGGCTAGGATGAAAAATTTTTGTCCTGCCTTTTTATTTTTCACTCTGCTCGGTCCTGCCAATTTTTTTTAGTTTATCCTGACTTTTTTTTACCTAAATTGTCGTCCTGACTTTTTTTTTTTGCAAGTGTCTCATCCTGCCTTTTTTTTACTCAAAACTCCTGTCCTGCCTATTTTTTTCAAATTTCATCCTAGCCCCCCATAAAAATCAAATGGTAGCTCCCTTATCTGTTTTTTTTTTTTTTGTTTTTTTTTTAATTTTAATTCAAGTACGAAGATGTCTATTAAGAAGATTCAAAAAAGTGTTCATCCGTCAGTTCTTGAATGATAATATTAGTATAAAAAGATTTAACGTTATGTCAAAACAAAACAGTAACCAAGGGATAAACTCTTTCGCACAGACGGGCGGACAGAGTGGTTACTATAGGGCACCCACAGAACATCAAAATTTCGACAAAATTTTAAAAATATATTGGTTTCTCTATCCTCTAATGCCATATTCCAGCATCCAGAAAAGATCAGTCTCCCCCAATAAATAAATAATACTAGAACACACCCGTGATATCACGGGTCCGCGATTGAATTAAAGTATATAACTATGCGCAAGCCTTATTTTAGTATTAGTATTGTCATCTGTTAACGTCATGCCGATTATAAGATACACAGTTTTTCTCTGCTTTCAAGTCTTTCTGTTTGAACCCGTCGAACTGGAACTTATCAATCATTGCTAATATCAATTATTTGGAAAACAAAAGGTCCTGGAATGGAGTATTTTTTAATCAACAGCATTGTCCTATATAAGTTAAAAGTAAAGTTGAATTCTTTGCCTCGCTGTTTTACGTCATGCCCACTAACAAATTGAAAACTGTACCTATACGCCTTATTTTTAGTCCAGAATTTTAGTATTCGTATTAATTGTTATCTTAGAAAGTCCAACTGATTAAAATACTACAATGGGTAACAATTTGACAATTTAGTAGTGTCAACCCTGTGGTTATGACCCGTGTATATAGCATATTAATCCTGAATACAACGTTTGGTGGTGCGCCTGTCAGATGCGGAACGTACAGATAAGGTAATAGGTAACAGGTGAATATACTATTGGTATCGGTAGCGGACTCGACCCGGAACTTCTTTATTATTGGCAATATTAATTACGTGGAAAACAAAAGGGCCTGGAGTGGTGTAATTTTTAATCTACACCTTTGTACTATATAAGTTATATATAAAGTTGAATTCTGTGATTCGTCGTTTTTACGTGATGACGGCTGACAAATTGGACCTCGTAATTTTAGTATTATAGATTGATACAATCTACCCTGTATTATTTCGGCTTTCCATGAGCAAGGTGACTGGTACACCTCTCTCGTTTCAAAGTCACTTTGTGCTAGCTTTCTTTGTTTGCTTTCATCCGTCAAGGTGAGTATTTGTCCAGCCTTTGTATCCCGCAATCCGACTTACAAAATATGCTTAGAACAGGAAAAGATTATTAATTCTTTTGGATTTCATTTTGTTTGACGAGGAATTAGATTTTCCAAAAAAAATTAACAGCATATTTTAAGTGCCCAACGAGGTGCACACCCGCCTGAACCTGCCTTGGCTCACTAGTGATATAAAGAAAGTTGACTTACCGTCTATGCCTAGTCTGGTATAAGCTGTATCATCAAATGAAATATCCAGGCTTGAATATCTGAACATGCTATTGGTGCTGAACATGTCTTCTCTGTTTAATTTTACATGCGCCCTATGATGTTGGGTATGTTGAATATCTCAGACCACGTTAGTTAGTAAATGATATAAGAAGCAGAAACTTTTTTTATGCTGACAAATTCAATTGTGATATTGTCTTCCAAGATGCATACACGCATATATACATAATATATTTTTGATAGCTTTCAATTTCACACCGTATATATGGGTAAGCAATGAGATGAACGTGTGTATCTTAATTTCTAAAGTATAAAAATATTGTATGTCAGTTATTATTGCTATTAATTGTTGACAAGAAAGTTTTATTTTGGAAACATGATCGTCGTACCTTTCACTACATCTGATGCATTTTGTATTGCTGTTATAATTCCCGAAAACCATACCACGTAACCAAGACTTTTGGACAAAACCCCTCTTCTATTTTCATCCTCATCAAACTGTTTTTGCAAATAATTGAATGTAACCCTTGCTTTATGTTTCATTTTCATGTTTTTCGGTAATAATTTAAAATATTATGTTCATGCTGTTTCTCAATTTCTCCGGGACTGGAATTTGGTACATGTCTGAAGTAAAAATTACCTCTTTTGGGCATGAAATCAGGTATTTGGAAAATAAAATTAATTCATAATCAATTTTGAAAAATTCAACGCATACTTTCTCCAAATGCCTTTTAACAATCAAAATAACAATGATAAGATGAATTAATTTTAAGTGATAATACAAGTAATATGCCTTGTATGTTTTCTTCGTACCGCGTTTAAAGAAAGAAAGAAGGCTGGTAGATCATATAAGGGACAACAAAACTATTAGCTAACTTGTTTGCAAAAAACAAGATTTTTTGGATTAATTTGTTTTGTATTTATACAAATAGAATATCTTGTTACCCCGCTTCAATATTGAGCAAACGGTTTTGTGGATATTTCTTTTTGCTTAACAGTTCATCAGGAGTCCTCTTCGCGGTCTGCATTTAAATTATAAATGTCAATTTGTTAAAAAAAAAATTATAATTGAAGTTTCAATTATCGGATGTTAATTGCAGCATAAAACTATATCTGTAATTTGTATGTAAACTAATTTGTTGTCCCTGCTGAACTTGAAAATTGCTCGTAAACACATTTTTCTACAGTACATACCTAGAAAATAAATGTTATATTTTCCGACAATGATCATATACTGCATATAAATTTGTGCAAAAAGAAAAAGAGTGAAATTAGGAAACCATGTGCCCATAAGGGTTTATTATCAATGTGTTAATAAAATGCCAATAAGATGTATTTTTTTTATGAATTCAAAGCAAAATATCTCACGCATCTAAGATGTGAAGACTTTTGGTAATTAAGCAACACATGAAAAAAATGTCAATCAGACAACTTGGATATTACCGATTAAGGGCAAGAATGTTTTTTTTCTAATCTTGTTAAATATTTAATACAAAGTTAAAACATGATTCTAAATTGTAAAATATACAGACTTACAAACAAAACAAATCTACACTATGAATGAATGACTCTACCTATCATTGAACCCACCTAAATCATCTCTGCCAAAATTATGGGTTGGATCATTCCCGTATGGTTTAAATGTGTCCTTGGAAGATGACTGTATCCGGAATTTTTTTAATTCCTGTCCCGCGCTGATCCTCCATTTAAATGAAGAAATTGCTTCCTATCAACAAGACTTCCTGCTGGTTTATAAATGTCTAAAGACTGACGAAGGAGTTTTTTTTTCTTCATAAATACCTATTCTCTATTAATAATAATTAAAATGAACACCACATTTTCTGCGATTGTTCTATGCCATTCAATGTTCTTTGAGGAATTATATAAGTTGCATTAGTTGATCAAAAGACTCGTTACCCTTAGCGGAAATTTTGTCTAGGTAGCTGCACAAACCTTCATTTTTGTAAATGAGGTTGCTCTTGACAGAAGTTGGGACTGTCTTTTTTTCCATTCCCTATGAATTTTCGACTGTTGGTGTAAAACACTTTCAAAACCTAGCTTGGTCTTCTCTATAAGTGGTTAAACCTGGAAAACATTTTAGAAGTTCAAATTTTGACATGTTCTTAGACATTAATGACAGAAGTTGACATTTTGAAGTATTGTCTTGAGATTAACTGTTACAGTATAAGTTTGTGACTGTTTTTAGTAAATCGAAATTGACATTGTTTACTAAGGAAGCGTCAATGCTCTCTCTGAAAAAGCATGTTTACTAAGGACGACGACAGACTATGGACGCAAAGTGATGGAAAAAGGCTGCAAGGAAATAGAACTTGTTCAGAGAGTGTCAGTTAGTCCACACTGAAATAAATAAAAGACTCAAGTTGAACTATCAGTTTATGATTGATAGATTGTTGAATGATTAACGTCCAATGGCATAACTCGCATGTATGTTCAGGAGAACAAGTTAACAATAAAACAAAAAGAAGGTTTTGTAGTAAATTGCACAAGATGCAAATATGGAAATAAAAAATGCAGCACACAATACAGACAGAAAACCTTCATAGTAATAATTTTTATGGCAGCCATTCTAGACACTTATGGTTCAAATTCAGCACTAACCCAATCAGTGACAGATATCATCACTGGCATTAGGAATATACACCATTAACATTTCAGATAAAACTATCAATTGACACAGGAAATGACTAAAAGGTCTTTTAAAAGTATGTTCATATCAACCATATCGTTTTGGATGGAAAGCCTTTAAATATGAGATATTATTACCATTTACAGTGATTTCATTGCCTATCAACATGTAAGCTATTATGTCAAACTGTAGAAAATTCTATACATATTCACGGAGGAATTTTGTATACAATTTTGTTTATGGGCCCGCTAAAGCACCCCTCCGGGTGTGGGAGTTTCTCGCTGCGTTGAAGACCCATTGGCGGTCTTTGGTTGTTGTTTGCTCATTGGTCGGCTTGTTTTCTCTTTGACACATTTCCCATTTCAATTGTCAATTTTATATACCACGAGCATCACTGAAGAGACATGTTTCGTCGAAATGCGCATCTGGTGCAACAAAATTGATACCGTTGATTTTATTATATAGTGTTGGTGCGTCCTTTTTTTCGAGCCTTCGACTGTAGTCAAAAAAGCGATCCTACATTCCGTCGTCGTCGGCGGCGTCCACAAATATTCACTCTGTGGGTAAAGTTTTGGAAATTTAAATAACTACTCAAACTATACTGGATTTCTACCAACAACACAGAAAACTAAATTAGGGAATTAGCAATTATGTTTTAAGGAAGACAGCAAGTTTTTAACTAACAAAATGTTTACCCTTTGATTTTAATGTAAGCGGACAAATCAGAATAAAAAAGACAGTTTGCATACATTGTTCCACGACTAAAAAAGATTGTACTAAGTTACATCTGGAATCGGCTAAATAAAATGCCATTTCTTTTTTATGTTTTAAAAAAATATTTTTTCGACAATATTTACAGATATATTTATTTTAAATATCATAAATCAATTAACCTCAAATAAAAGGTTATCATTATAAGCTATAATAAGTTACTTGTTCAATAAAAACTGATTTCAAGAAATCAAATTAAATTCTTGTTGATATATATATAGTCTGCAGTTTTACCGTATTCACATCATCAACACTGTGTTGGTCAGCAATAATTTTTTGACAAGATATGACTCTGAAAGTCCCAATTATCTGCCCTTTTGTAAATTTCGACCAGTACCTCTAATGTCACCTTCTCGCTTTGATCTGTTCCATCTTCTATCAATAAAGCCAACTTAAGAAATTCACCTCCTCAAGGAAAAATCGTGTTGCACATTACATCTAAGCACTGTCTAGTATTTTTTGTATATCTCTGCTGTGTTCTACTAGCATCACTTATCTTACTATATTTGATTTCAAGTTGAAAGCGTTTATAACTGTATTTGATAAAGCAAACCTTATCAATCAAACTGGTGATTTTAAAGACAGCATGCTTACATTAGGCAGCAATCATTTGATTTTCGGAAAAGGGGGGGGGGGGCCTTTTGATTTTGTTTCTGGTAATACCAAATATAAAGGTAACCCATGCATCATGTGAGTACGCTAAGTCGAGACCAGTTTAAAAATAACCAAGAAGACACTGCATTATTTTCTAAATAAGGATGATATTAATATTTGATAAAATCATACATTCCATTAAAATGTATCCTCAAATATATGTAGGACTCTAAAGTGCTATGGTCTGCGCTAAAGTACGATGGTGTCTTACGGTAAAGTGCGACGGCTGTTTGTTCGCTAAAGTACGATGGTGTCTTACGGTAAAGTGCGACGGCTGTGTGCTTGTAAAGTACGATGGTGTATTACGCTAATGTGCGACGGCTGTTTGTTCGCTAAAGTACGATGATGTCTTACGCTAAAGTGCGACGGCTGTTTGTTCGCTAAAGTACGATGGTTTATCACGCTAAAGTGCAATGGACCAAAAGGGTGATGTTAAAGGGCTAAAATCTTTAAGGAACACGGATGTAATGAATAGTCTTTTTGCAGGAGCTTGTATGATTAGGTTTTATGGCATATGTGATAGGCTTTATAATTACGTATACCGGAAGGCTTAAGTGATTGTTTCTAAATTAAAAGAACAAATAATGCGGATCTGGATGTGTGGTTTAGGTATAAAGAAACATAGTTGTTAAATACCAAATATAGTATCGCATTACACGCAAACTTGCACAATATTTTAAAAATGGGTCAGAATATATGACGTTGAACAAGATTAATCTATCTTTCCATCCCATGTATTGTAATATGTCATACATATTTGTCCCGTCTGAATTGTTTTACAAGTCATTAATAGCTTACTTTGCAATGTGAGTCATAGCTCTATGTTGAAGGCTTTATATTCACTACTTTAGGTCTTTAAGGTAGCACAATACAAAAATTTTCATCCCCAATCAGACATCTTTAAACTGATGTAATTCCACTCATCCTTCTTTAAATTTTAAAAATAAGGTACCAAAAGAAAGAAGAATGATTAATCTTTCTAATTGTGATGATTTCTTTATGCCATAATTATTACATAATTAATTGTTATGTAATTAGTTGCTATATTGTGATGTCCATACTTGAATGAATTTAGCTTCTTTGTTATTCATAGCATCCCGAAATATTTTATAGATTCTTGCACAACACAGTTTGACCTCCAAAACTGTGTCTCAGATTTTTCCTATTGTATTTCATTATCTCATAAATCTTCAATGAAGTTTGCAACACCAATTCATAAGAGATCACTAAATTCAATGTTGTATAAAATTTGTTCTATTGATGTTTTTGGAAATCTGAGACACAGTTTGGAGGTCAAGCTGTGTTGTAAAAGAATCTATAAAATATTTTGGGATGCTATGAAGAACAAAGACGCTTAATTCATTCAAGTGTGGACATCACAATATAGCAACTAATTACATAACAATTGATTGTGTAATAATTATGTCATAATAAAATTATCACAATTCGAAAGATTAATCTTTCTTCTTTCTTTTGGTACCTCATTTATAAAATATAAAGAAGGATGAAATGAATTACATCAGTTTAAAGTTGTCTGATTGGGAGTGAACAAATCTTTGTATTGTGCTACTTTAGGTCTTTAATTGAGAATTATTTCATTGGCAATTATTTCACATTTTGTTGTATTTATAAACAACTGAAATACCTTTGCCATTTCTTAAAAAAAGAGTTCAAATGTGCAACCCTTGGTAATTCCAATTTAGAACTCTCATACATTGATGATGAATAAGCTCTTTATTTCCAAAAAAAAGAGCTTCATCCTTAGCGGCATGATTGGATTTCTATCGACCGATGCGTCAACTGCCAGCTTTCTATACAAGAAGTCAGTCAGTTTGAATTTCATCACTTAGTTTTTCATATCTGATATTTCAAAATAATCAAGTTGAATGAATACCTAGCAAATCATTAAAATCCTTTAAGATTGATGTCAGAGGTTTATCCAAAATAATCTGAAGTATGTATTTGATCATGATTTCACATTTATACATGAAGACTAAAAAAAGATTCTTGTTACTTGTAAATATATAAATACAATGAAAAACATGTGACTTATAGCATAAAATTGGGCAACTCAACATAACAGTATATGTTTGCGCTTTGTTGTTTAATTTGTTTCCTTCACACCCAAAAATTGTATTTTTACGTTTTGGTAGTTGTTTATACAGTTTTATAATTATGTATAGGGAAAAACAAGTCTTAAAATACAAATATAATCCCTCTAAAAGGAGTAGGTCCAGTAAGACCCCTTTTCGGCCCCAAAATATAGCAGTTTTACAAAATTGTTAAAATGTAATATTTTAGTGATTTATTGGACAGAAGAATGCTTCTGCTACATAAATATGGTCTCTTTTTGACAATACAATGCACATTTATCGGGTACTAGCACCATTAAGTCATGCTAAATTACTGAAATCTTCACATTTCGAGCATTTTAGTTAAATATTGGACGGTTTTCGTGTAAAACGAAAGTGGCCGCATTCGTGTTCATCCTTAATATTGAAATCTAAGTTGTATTTTATGATAATACATAACATATATAACGGTTGAGGATAAACACGGATGCGGCCACTTTCATTTTTGACAAAAACCATCTGAAAGGTGACATTTTTTTGCATATTTGGTAGATTTTTCATATTTGAGCTTGAATCGGATCGTTTTTAATGACTAAAGTAGTTAAAATCTTTCACACAAACTAATTGATTCAAAAGAAATAGACACTTAAGTGTTTAAAAAGTGGTCAAAATCTTTCGTCAGATGAACCTCAATTTTTTTTATTATTGCATAAGATCAAGAAAGACTCCGTAGGACTTCATCTGAAGAGAAGTTATATCTCTATTGCTGTAATACAGCTCATCCTCCTCATCCTGTTCCTCATTCTTATTATCTAATTTCTCCGCACACATATACACATCTGCATGATCTGGTTCAATTAAGATGTCATTTATAGTTTTTCACTTGCTTTCCATCACGATATAATTAACGAGACGTTTTTTAAACACAACCAAATCACCCAACCTGACAGCATTTTGTCCAATCACAGAAATGATTTTTGAGCATGCGTATTCTGTTGCCATAGTTAAACGTCCTTAAGTTCAAAGGGCACAAACCGAAACTATACCGACTAAGTCGGAAAAATTTAGTGGATCAAAAGTGTTATTGGGAGTGTTGTAGACAAATGGTTATTCGAAGAAAGAAAATGATATTGTACAAGAGGTTAGGGATGTCCTAAACGATCGTGACCATCTTGAAAATGTGCAGATTATTTATGAAGGACATTTTTACTGCCACTGTTGTTTATATACCGCATTTGGCATGCTTAATTTGTTACAAATTAAAAATCAAATAAAATACTACTGCTTCTGTAACTATTTTTGATTGGGGCTCATCTGGACTAGGATTTGGATTGTTTTTGACATATGCAATATCGTAATCATCCACACAACCAACAACTTTCTTAGTACGTTCATCAACTTCAAACGCAGCCGTGCCATCAATAACCATAGACACAGCGTATATCTTAATAGTTTTGTTTTCGATGAAAGGCTGTATTCCATCAGTTTTCTGGAGAAGTAACGAAAATGTGAGCAAAAGAGAACCGCTGAAATCACTGCTTGTAGTGTACCCAGCCTTCGCAGACCCTTTCTAACCATTTGGATCCTCTTTAATTCAATAGATGTTTTGTGATGTCGTTTAGATTTCCGGAACTCTGGCCATGATACAAAGGACCGCGAAAAAAAAATAATGTTTTGCAACCACCTAGATATTCTATTGAATTATGAAATTCTAAAACGTCTAAATCGTATGGATGTCTTGGCTAAAAAAAAAACTATGTACTACATCATGGTTGTGCTTGTAGAACATAGAATTACTTGAAAAATTTCCATTTGTGATAAACTTCATTTAAAAGCACTTTACGCCCATATGGACCAATGGCTTAAAACATTATACATAATATAGTTTACATATATAAAACAATGAAAATAAACAATATATATTCTAAAAATAGTTGTATAGAATGTAACATCAAACCTGCCAACGGTTTAAAAAATGATTTTTTACATTTTACTGTAAATTTGACAACTTTTTAGTTAATAAATATGATCGATCAAAGGTTACATCTAATTCAATTATACAAAAAGTGGTTAATTGACCGATTTAAGGTAATATCTAATTTATTAACAAATTTAACAAGGAGTTGTTATGCCCGTGAATGTAGATAACTTACATTCACTTGAACAATTAACCAATAAAAACTATATTTAATCACATTAAATAATTGTTTTAAATTTGCTTTTCCTATCTGATACTTATGCAATTTCTAAAATGGTATATATACCTTCTTTACATATTTAACTGATTTACTCAAAAAAGATTGATAAATTGAGAAATATAGAAGACTCGAGATAACTCATGAAAACAGTTTGACAGATCCACATGTGATTATTATCATCGTAGTTTTACTTTTAGAACTGTGTCAAAGTGTTGTTAGTGAGTTTGCAATTCATTTATATATTACAAATTTTGCAGATTTTTGTATTACATTAAAAAACATTTTGGACAAGAACATTTCTATTGACATTACATATCTAAATAATTGAATAAGTAACACACATATTTATATATATAAAAGTGGTTGGTGGTTTAACAGAGATATATATTCTACGTAATTCAGATTTGCTTAAAACTTACATAATATTTGATGGCCTTAATACAAATTTACCCTTTTGTGTTGTTCTCCGGTCTAAGGCACTGAGGGTCTCCCATTTATAATCCTTCACAGTACATATGAATTCATCATAGTATTCCCTGAAGGAATGCAAAAAAATCTGCAGTTATTTCCAATTTTAGGCTGTCCTTGGTAAGCATTTTGTTCTTATACAGAAATGATCGCTGTATAATAAAAAATGTTTAAACAACACTAAAAAAAAATCATATTGTACAAATAAAAAAATATAAAAATAATGTAATCATTGAGTATAATCAGAAATACAATTGGTTTTCAGTCCACAAACATAGATATTTTTCCAAATAATTAATTTCATATTACAGATAACTTGTTACCATCTACTTGCGCAATAACCCAAAGAATGCTTCACCAAGCGCAGCCTGATATGAACACAGAGGTCAAACCATGATTGAACATTTTTGTGGAATTTTAAAAAAAATCATTAACTTCAACTAAATTTATTGTCCGGAAACCAAATTAGTCTTCAGACGATGACGACATTGGAGCATTATATCAACCCAAAAACGACAATCAATTATAAGCCATGCAGGAGCGAGTTGAATTTTAAGAAAGTTGTTGTTGGTTGTGTCCATCAAGTAAATTTATTTATTATTGTTTTAGCATAAATAAGAACTTATATTCTGTCACTCAGAACTATTTCTTTTGACTTGTGATGTCAAAAAATTATAGCGTTTAAAATCATTCCTAATAAAATATCTTATTAAGATAACACCTTGATATCCGATGAATGGCGATTACATTTGTGTAGCTATATAGTTATTCAATCAATTTCATGTATAAATATCATTGGACTATTATGTTTTTATATTTAGGTCAACAATGCTACAAAAATCAAAAATGACAGAACATTTTAAAACAATTAGCTATTTTTTTAACTTGATTATTTTCAACCTCATTGCTTCCAAACATATTTATTGTTTTTTAGTTCATCAGAGGAAATAAACCGTAATATAATAATCTATCACCATGGACTTAAGTATGCCTTTAAAAATTTAAATAAGCATTATAATCAATGGTCTTAGTAATTTTTGTTAATGTTAAACTTACAAGTAGCAGGCACAACGTTATTCTATCTGGAGAGTTGACATCAACCCCAGAACTGCAGTAACCTCCTATAATAGATTAGGCAAATTCCTCTGTGGGCACAACGGCCTTTTTTAATTCAGTTAGGATCTTCAAAAAATGAGAAAATATTTAGATTAATCAAATAAGACATTTGAGTATTGTAATGCAATGAGTTTGATTTTAACTTTAATTCTGTCTTGACAACATCTATTATAGGATTTAACACCTTTTTAAAGAATTTATTAGTGTATAAACTTGACTAATTTCCTTATAAAAAAATAAAAAAAAAACTGAAGTCAGAGTAAGAACCATGCCAGACAACGGCGGATCCAGAAATATTCATAAGTGGGGGCACACTGCCTGCCTAAGAGGGACCTGCTCCAGTCACGCTTCAGTGATTCCCTATATAAGTAACCACTTTTTTTTTACAAAAAATAGGGGGAGGGGGAAGGGGGGTCTACCTCTGAACTCTTAACATTAACAAAACTAAAACAAAAATAAACTAATGTTACTTTTCTAAACTGACTAGAGGTATAGGGGAAAGGTTGAGATCTCATAAACATGTTAAACCCCAAGTAATGTTTCGCCAGTCTCCAGTCAGGAGCCTCTCGCCTTCGTAAGTCTTGTATGATTTTTAATTTTAGTTTCTTGTGTATAATTCGGAGCTTAGTATGACGGCCATTATCACTGTACTAGTATACATATTTTTTAAGGGGTCAGCTGAAGGACGTCTCCGGGTGATGGAGTTTCTCTTTACATTGAAGACCCATCGGTGGCCTTTGGGCTGTTGTCTGCTCTATGGTCGGGTTGTTGTCAATTTGACACATTCCCCATTTTCTTTCTCAATTGAATCTACAGTACATACTGGGGAAGAGTAAGCGCCATCAGTCGAGTATTTTAAAACGTCTGTGACAATGCTGAACCAAATTCAAACTATACCGGAAGGGAGGGGTCCTAATGTGCACCAACGTCATCGTTTGTTGGTTGTAATCATTATCCGTTAGAAGAAGAAGTAAATTTGTAAGAAAATAGTATATATAGGATAGATTTCCTAATCAAATTCAGTAGTATATGTTGTTTTTCGCCCAAAAATGCACCTCAAAGGGAACAAAGGACCCCCTTTGATAATGGCTGGATCCGCCTATGTAATTTGATGGGGTCGTCATAGAAAAACTAAGACAAAAATAAATTTTTTCAATGACGATTTTAAATCTACATTTTTAGCTCACCTGTCCCGAAGGGACAAGTGAGCTTATGCCATCACTTGGCGTCCGTCGTCTGTCGTCGTCGTAAACTATTTCAAGAATCTTCTCCTCTGAAACTACTGGGCCAAATACTTCCAAACTTTAATTGAATGTTCCTTAGAGTATCTAGTTTGTAAATTGTATCAGAAGTTATGATCTATCAACAAACATGGTCGCCATTGCTAAAAATAGAACATAGGGGTCAAATGCAGTTTTTGGCTTATAACTCAAAAACCAAAGCATTTAGAGCAAATCTGACATGGTGTAATATTGTTTATCAGGTCAAGATCTATCTGCCCTGAAATTTTCAGATGAATCAGACAACCTGTTGTTGGGTTGCTGCCCCTGAATTGGTAATTTTAAGGAAATTTTGTTGTTTTTGGTTATTATCTTGAATATTATTAAAGATAGAGATAAACTGTAAACAGGAATAATGTTCAGCAAAGTAAGATTTACAAATAAGTCAACATGACGGAAATGGTCAGTTGACCCCTTTAGGAGTTATTGCCCTTTATAGTCAATTTTTAACCATTTTTCGTAAATCTTAGTAATCTTTTACAAAAATCTTCTCCTCTGAAACTACTGGGCCAAATACTTCCAAACTTTAACTGAATGTTCCTTAGGGTATCTAGTTTGTAAATTGTATCCGAAGTTATGATCTATCAACAAACATGGTCGCCATTGCTAAAAATAGAACATAGGGGTCAAATGCAGTTTTTGGCTTATAACTCAAAAACCAAAGCATTTAGAGCAAATCTGACGTGGGTAATATTGTTTATCAGGTCAATTTCTATCTGCCCTGAAATTTTCAGATAAATCAGACAACCTGTTGTTGGGTTGCTGCCCCTGAATTGATAATTTTAAGGAAATTTTGCTGTTTTTGTTTATTATCTTGAATATAATTATAGATAGAAATAAACTGTAAAGAGCAATAATGTTCAGCAAAGTAAGATCTTCAATTAAGTCAATTTGACCAAAATTGTCAATTGACCCCTTAAGGAGTTATTGCCCTTTAAAGACTTTTTTCACAATTTGTTCATCATGTTGACTTACTTTAAAAAATCTTCTCCTTTGAAACTGCTGTATCAATTTCAGCCAAACTTAGGCTAAATGAGTTTCAGAGTATCTAGTATAAATTTTATATTTTATTTCCTTGTATGTCAAGAAACATAGCTCCTATGGCTAAAATAGAACATAGGAGAAAATGATTATTTTTTTTTGGCTTTTGAAGAAAATAGGACGATCCAAAAAACATTTAAATAAATTGAAAAGCCAAAATAATCATTGATGAGAGATTTAACCAAAAGAATTAAGGTGAGCGATTCAGGCTCTTGAGAGCCTCTTGTTTCTAAAATACATGTAAATGTTTACAATACATATGTGTATTTATTTATACTGAGAATCACTAATAACACGTAAGACAGTGAGATCTCATTAATGTAATAGTCAACATTTATAAAAAAAAATTGAGTACAAATGTACAATGAAAATTGAGTACGATGAATCGGACAACCCGTTGTTAGGTTGCTGTCCCTGAATTAGTAATTTTGGTGTTTTGGTTATTATCTTGAATATTATTATAGATAGAGATAAACTGTAAACAGCAATAATGTTCAGCAAAGTAAGATTTACAAATAAGTCAACATGACCAAAATGGTCAATTGACCCCTAAGGAGTAATTGTCCCGTATAGTTTATTTTAAACAATTTTCATAAAATTTGTAAAGTTTTACTACCATCTTCCACAGAAACTACTGGGCCAAGTTCATTATAGATAGAGATAATTGTAAGCAGCAAGAATGTTCAGTACAGTAAGATGTACAAACACATCACCATCTCCAAAACATAATTTTGTCATGAATCTATCTGCTGCCTTGTTTGATATTCACATAGACCAAGGTGAGCGACACGAGCTCTTTAGAGCTTCTAGTTTCTGGTTTGGTATATTTTTTTTTATTATCATCATTGATAAAACAAGAAGCTTCTGAACCAACACCTTAGTGTTGAAGTGAAGATAGAGTCACTAAAGAGGATACTCGATGGTATGCAGGGTTGTCAATAAAAAATTAAAAAATAAATAAATTTTATCATTTATGTAAAAAAAAGTTTTTAAGACAACCCTAACTTTGACAATCCGTTATGAAATTTTGAACTAATGATTTAAATTAATAGCTGTACAAAGATCTGATGACCAGGGAAATTGTAAGTTTATTATTTTATTATTGTGTTTCTCTAGTTAAAACATAACTTGTTGGTACAACTATTTTTTAAATCGTTTTTGTCTTTGGTATGTTTAATCTAGCTTCCTTTGAACTGATTCCATATATTGTGGACTAGCATGTTGAAAAAAAGGACTCAGTGTGTCAGCCTAGTACAAACCAGAGTTTATATTCATATTACATTAGCATGCTCTCATCTTGAATATGCATCAATAGATCTATCAAAACAAAAACACTAGAAATGAGATTTTTAAGAAAAAATATAAAATTATATATAAAGGCATATACATGTATAATCTGACCAATAGATGATATTGAATTAATTTTACATGTACTGTGGTATATTTTATATTAATTTTGATGTTTATTATTAAATGACTGAATTTTCTATTTTTTCATTAGCTAAATGAAATCTTTTTTGGTAAAACCTTACAATTCTTCACAGCAAAAATCAAGAGAGGTTAACTATTCTGTATTTTGAACAAAACTGCAATGCTCGATAAAACTTAACCCTTCCAGTTTTTCATGTCATATAAAAAAAGTTAATATTTTTGTGACATTGACCTATATATCATACATACATATTATTTATAGAACAGAATGAGTGTATTTTGTATTTTTGTAGAATAAAACTGTATGATGTTATATTTGTTGTTTCAGACACAAGTCAGTGCGCAGCCATCTTAGGAATTGCATTGCTTTTGAAGAAGTTCAATCAGGTGCTGTACTTCAGTGATTCCAAAGAAACAGAAGAACCATATCTTCTGATAATCAAAGACAGAATTTAAAGTATGGGGAATGACCAATTTGAACTGAAGGAAGAAGGGGATGAGATATTCAGATGTGACACTTTTTTTTAATTAATTACTTGATTGATAGCTTAAATTTATTGTTTCAATTAAGTCTATCCAAAATCATTGTTGTTTACACAAAATTGTATCAAGGGTTTAGATGATGGTGGGAAGGTTAATAAAAAGATTTTATCAGTAATAACAGAATTAAAGAGAGAGAAAACTAAATCATTAAATTAGTATTTGAATGTCATGAGACACTGTAAAGCTGTCTGGATCAAAAGATCATCTGTTGTCTACCTCATTTTTCAAAATGATAGAATTGTTAAATACTTGAGGAAAAGATAGCTTTCAAACAATGCTTTGAGATTTTCAAAAGAAAAGACAGGGTCACCGTACATTTTTTTCCGGCCAAAATACAAAATAGGAAAATTCCATGTAGAATCCTTCAGAAATGCAGTTTTAGAGTTACCTCCCCTTAAAATGCCCATTTTTTTTAAACAACCGAAAATATCTAATAGATAACTAAATAAATTGAATAAGATGTTACCTGAAATCGGTCATTTCATCAAAATATTTTTCTAATATGTATTAATTTGACAACTTTTTTGATAATTGTATTAGCTGTTACCCTAGATCGGTCATTTGATCAAGATAATTTTCTAATGTATATTGACAATTGTATCTGGAAAAAATCTTGAACCAACTTAATTTGTATTATATATATATATTTTTTTAGACAATTTTACCCATTTTTGTATAATTGAATTAGATTAAACCTTTGATCGATCATATTTTGTAGATGTATAGAATGTAACACCAAACCTGCCATCCGTGTAATGATAATATTTCCACATTTTTCTGAAATTTTTATATTTTTTGATAATTGTATTAGATGTTACCTTAAATCGGTCATTTGATCAAGATAATTTTCTAATATGTATTGAAAATTGTATCTGAAGTAAACTTGAACCAACTTAATTCCTATTAAAAATATATTTTTTTAGAAAATTTTACCAATTTTTGATAATTCAATAAGATGTTGCATTATATCGACCATATTCTACAGATAGTTTTATAAAATGTACCACCAAACCTGCCAACGGTTTTAATAACGATTATTCTACATTTTACTGTAAATTTGAAAACTTTTTTGATAATTGTATAAAATGATACCTTAATTCGGTCATTTGATCAATACATTTTCTAATATGTATTGACAATTGTATCTGAAGTAAACTTTAACCAAATTAATTTTTATAAAAAATATTTTATTTTAGTAAAATTTACCCCTTTTTGATAATTTATTCTGATGGTCCCTTTAAATCGACCACATTCTAAGGATAGTTGGAAAGAATGTAACACCAAACCTTCAAACGGTTTGATAATGGTTTTCTACATTTTAGTGTAAATTTCAAAACTTTTTTGATAATTGAATTAGATATTACCTTAAATCGATCATTTGATCAAATATTTTTCTAATATGTATTAATTTGACAACTTTTTTGATATTTGTATTAAATGTTACCTTAAATCGGTCATTTGATCAAGATAATTTTCATATATGTATTGACAATTGTATCTGAAGTGAACCTGAACCTTCCACAGAATTATTAAAAAAATTATATTTTCAGCCTATTTTACCCCTTTTTTATAATTCATTAAAACAGGGACGAGAGATACCAAAAGGACAGTCAAACTCATAAATTGAAAATAAACTGACAACGCCATGGTTAAAAATTAAAAAGACAAACACAAACAATAGAACATGACACAACAAATTAAACTAAAGAATTAGCAACATAAACCTCACCAAAAACTAGGGATGATCTCAGGTGCTCGGGAAGGGTAAGCAGATCCTGCTCCACATGTGGCACCCTTCGTGTTGCTTATGTGATAACAAATCCGGTAAAGTCTGATTCGGTAGGTCACATTCATGAAAGTAAATGGGACTGTAGTGACGACTTAAGAAACATATCCGATATCATTAAATTTTGTGAAACGGTTATTCCATAACAGTCAACCAACTCGTAATGGTAAACGTTAAAATGTTACATTAAGACCATACTCTAAAAATAGTTGTATAGAATGTAACATCAAACCTGCCAACGGTTTAAATAATGATTTTTTTACATTTTACTGTTAATTTGACAACTTTTTAGTTAATAAATTAGATATTACCTTAAATCGGTCAATTGATCAAGATCATTTTCTATGTATTGACAATTGTATTTGAAGTCAACTTGAACCAACCACAACATTATTAAAATATTACATTTTTCTGTAATAAAATTAACGGTACCAATTTTCTTGCACCAGATGCGCATTTCGACAATACATGTCTCTTCAGTGATGCTCGTGGCCAAAATATTTGAAATCCAAAGTTTATATAAAAGATGAAGAGCTACAATCCAAAACGTCCAAAAAGTATAGCCAAATCCGTGAGAGGAATCAGAGCTTTGCATGAGGGATATACATTCCTTAATTTATAATAATTTCTTATATTTTGTATCAGCAAATTTAAATAACACAAACAATCCGTATTTTCATGTAAATCTTACCCGTTTTTTTGATAATTCATTAGGATGTTATATTGAATAGAATGTAACACCAAACTGCAATCGGTTTAATACAGATATTTCTACATTTAACTGTAAATTTGACAATGTTTTTGATTATTGTATTTGTAATTACCTTAAAGCAGTCTTTTATTCTAGATCATTTTATTAGATGTACTGAAAGTTGTTTCAGATGTAAAAAAAGAATGAAACACAGCTTTGTTGAAAATTTTACAATTTTCAGTTAATTAACCACTTTTTGTATAATTGAATTAGATGTAACCTTTGATCGATCATATTTTGTAGATGTATAGAATGTAACACCAAAGCTGCCATCCGTGTAATGATAATATTTCCACATTTTACTGTAAATTTGAATGTTTTTGATAATTGTATTAAATGTTACCTTAAATCGGTCATTTGATCAAGATAATTTTCTAATATGTATTGACAATTGTATCTGATGTAAACTTGAACCAACTTAATATATTTTTTAGAAAATTTTACCTGCATTTGATAATTCAATAAAATGTTTCATTATATCGACCATATTTTACATATTTTTGATAATATTTCCACATTTTTCTGTAAATTTGAATACTATTTTGATAATTGTATTTGATGTTACCTTAAATTGGTCATTTGATCAAGACAATTTTCTAATATGTATTGACAATTGTATCTGAGGTAAACTTGAACCAACTTAATTTCTATTAAAAATATATTTTTTAGAAAATTTTACTTATTTTTGATAATTCAATAAGATGTTATATCGACCTTATTCTACAGGTAGTTGTATTGAATGTAACACCAAACCTGCCAACGGTTTTAATAATGATTTTTCTACATTTTAGTGTAAATTTGAAGAAAAAAAATGGTAATTGTATTAGATGTTACCTTAAATAGGTCATTCGATCAAGATATTTTTTTAATATGTATTGACATTGTATCTGAAGAAAACTTGAACCAAATTAATTTTTATTAAAAATAATTTTTTTTAGGAAATTTTACCCCTTTTTGATAATTTATTCTGATGGTACCTTAAATCGACCACATTCTAAGGATAGTTGGATAGAATGTAAGACCAAACCTGCAAACGGTTTTATAATGGTTTTCTACATTTTAATGTAAATTTCAAAACTTTTTTGATAATTGAATTAGATGTTACCTTAAATCGATCATTTGATCAAAATATTTTTCTAATATGTATTAATTTGACAACTTTTTTGATAATTGTATTAAATGTTACCTTAAATCGGTCATTTGATCAAGATAATTTTCATATATGTATTGACAATTGTAACTGAAGTAAACTTGAACCAACTTAATTTCTATTAAAAATATATTTTTTAGAAAATTTTACCCATATTTGTATAATTGAATTAGATGAAACCTTTGATCGATCATATTTTGTAGATGTAGAGAATGTAACATCAAATCTACTATCCGTGAAATGATAATATTTCCTCATTTTTCTGTAAATTCGAATAATTTTTTGATAATTGTATTAGATGTTACTTAATTCGGTCATTTGATCAAGTTAATTTTCAAATATTTATTGACAATTGTATCTAAAGTAAACTTGAACTAAATTAATTTTAATTAAAAATATTAATTTTTTTTCGCAAGTTTTACCCCTTTTTGATAATTTATTCAAATGGTACCTTAAATCGACCGCATTTTAAGGATAGTTGTATAGAATGTAACACCAAACCTGCTAACGGTTTCAATAATGATTTTTCTACATTTTAGTGTAAATTTCAAAACTTTTTTGATAATTGTATTAGATGCTACCTTAATTCGGTCATTTGATCAAGATAATTTTCTAATATGTATTGACAATTGTATCTGAGGTAAACTTGAACCAACTTAATTTCTATTAAAAATAAATTTTTTAGAAAATTTTACTTATTTTTGATAATTCAATAAGATGTTATATCGACCTTATTCTACAGGTAGTTGTATTGAATGTAACACCAAACCTGCCAACGGTTTAAATAATGATTTTTCTACATTTTAGTGTAAATTTGAAGAAAAAAAATGGTAATTGTATTAGATGTTACCTTAAATAGGTCATTCGATCAAGATATTTTTTTAATATGTATTGACATTGTATCTGAAGAAAACTTGAACCAAATTAATTTTTATTAAAAATATTTTTTTTTAGGAAATTTTACCCCTTTTTGATAATTTATTCTGATGGTACCTTAAATCGACCACATTCTAAGGATAGTTGGATAGAATGTAAGACCAAACCTGCAAACGGTTTTATAATGGTTTTCTACATTTTAATGTAAATTTCAAAACTTTTTTGATAATTGAATTAGATGTTACCTTAAATCGATCATTTGATCAAAATATTTTTCTAATATGTATTAATTTGACAACTTTTTTGATAATTGTATTAAATGTTACCTTAAATCGGTCATTTGATCAAGATAATTTTCATATATGTATTGACAATTGTAACTGAAGTAAACTTGAACCAACTTAATTTCTATTAAAAATATATTTTTTTAGAAAATTTTACCCATATTTGTATAATTGAATTAGATGAAACCTTTGATCGATCATATTTTGTAGATGTAGAGAATGTAACATCAAATCTACTATCCGTGAAATGATAATATTTCCTCATTTTTCTGTAAATTCGAATAATTTTTTGATAATTGTATTAGATGTTACTTAATTCGGTCATTTGATCAAGTTAATTTTCAAATATTTATTGACAATTGTATCTAAAGTAAACTTGAACTAAATTAATTTTAATTAAAAATATTAATTTTTTTTCGCAAGTTTTACCCCTTTTTGATAATTTATTCAAATGGTACCTTAAATCGACCGCATTTTAAGGATAGTTGTATAGAATGTAACACCAAACCTGCTAACGGTTTCAATAATGATTTTTCTACATTTTAGTGTAAATTTCAAAACTTTTTTGATAATTGTATTAGATGCTACCTTAATTCGGTCATTTGATCAAGATAATTTTCTAATATTTATTGACAATTGTATCTGAAGTCAAACTTGAACCAAATTAATTTTTATTAGAAATATTATATTTTTTATCGGAAATTTTACCCTTTTTTGATAATTTATGCAAATGGTACTTAATCGACCATTTTAAGGTAGTTGTATAGAATGTAACACCAAACCTGCTAACGGTTTCAATAATGATTTTTCTACATTTTAGTGTAAATTTCAAAATTTTTTGATAATTGTATTAGATGTTACCTTAATACGGTCATTTGATCAAGATAATTTTTAATATTTATTGACAATTGTATCTGAAGTCAAACTTGAACCAAATTAATTTTTATTAAAAATATTATATTTTTTTCGCAAGTTTTACCCCTTTTTGATAATTTATTCTAATGGTACCTTAAATCGACGCATTTTAAGGATAGTTTTATAGAATGTAAACCAAACCTGCCAAACGGTTTTAATAATGATTTTCTACATTTTAATGTAAATTTAAAAACTTTTTTGATAATTGTATTAATGTTACCTTAATTCGGTCATTTGATTAAGATAATTTTGTAATTTGTATTGACAATTTGTATCTGAAGTAAATTTAACCAAATAAATTATTATTAAAAATATATATTTTTTTAAGTAAATTTTACCCTTTTTGATAATTTATTCTGTGTACCTTAAATCGACCACATTTATGTATAGTTGGATAGAATGTAACACCAAACCTGCAAACGGTTTAATAATGGTTTGCTACATCTTACTGTAAATTTACTCCTTTTTTGATAATTGATAAATGTTACCTTATCGTATTTGATCGAAATTTTTTTTCTAATATGTATTAATTTGGTAACATTTTTGAATGTATTAATGTTACCTAAATCGGTCATTTGATGAAGTTAATTTTCTTAATGTATTGAAAATTGTATCAGTAAACTTGAACCAAATTAATTTTTATTAAAAATATTAAATTTTTTAGTAAATTTTACCCCTTTTTGATAATTTATTCTGATGGTACCTTAAATCAACCCATTCTAAGGATAGTTGTATAGAATGTAACACCAAACCAGCTAACGGTTTTAATAATGATTTTTCTACATTTTACTGTAAATTTCTTAAACTTTTTTGAAATTGCATTAGATGTTACCTTAATTCGGTCATTTGATCAAGATAATTTTCTAATATTTATTGACAATTGTATCTGAAGTCAACTTGAACCAAATTAATTTTTATTAAAAATATTATATTTTTTTCGCAAGTTTTACCCCTTTTTGATAATTTATTCAAATGGTACCTTAAATCGACAGCATTTTAAGGATAGGTGTATAGAATGTAACACCAAACCTGCCAACGGTTTTAATAACGATTTTTCTACATTTTACTGTAAGTTTGAAAACTTTTTTGATAATTGTATTAGATGTTACCTTAATTCGGTCATTTGATCAAGATAATTTTCTAATATTTATTGACAATTGTATCTGAAGTCAACTTGAACCAAATTAATTTTATTTAAAAATATTTATTTTTTTCGCAAGTTTTACCCCTTTTTGATAATTTATTCAAATGGTACCGTAAATCGACCGCATTTTAAGGATAGTTGTATAGAATGTAACACCAAACCTGCCAACGGTTTTAATAATGATTTTTCTACATTTTAATGTAAATTTAAAAACTTTTTTGATAATTGTATTAAATGTTACCTTAATTCGGTCATTTGATCAAGATAATTTTGTAATTTGTATTGACAATTGTATCTGAAGTCAACTTGAACCAAATTAATTATTTTATTAAAATATTATATTTTTTTCAGCAAGTTTTACCCCTTTTTGATAATTTATTCAAATGGTACCTTAAATCGACCGCATTTTAAGGATAGGTGTGATAGAATGTAACACCAAACCTGCCAACGGTTTTAATAACGATTTTATTACATTTTACTGTAAGTTAAAACTTTTTTGATATTGTATTAGATGTTTACCTTAATTCGGTCATTTGATCAAGATAATTTTCTAATATTTATTGACAATTGTATCTGAAGTCAACTTGAACCAAATTAATTTTTATTAAAAATATTTATTTTTTTCGCAAGTTTTACCCCTTTTTGATAATTTATTCAAATGGTACCGTAAATCGACCGCATTTTAAGGATAGTTGTATAGAATGTAACACCAAACCTGCCAACGGTTTTAATAATGATTTTTCTACATTTTATGTAAATTTAAAACTTTTTTGAAATTGTATTAAATGTTACCTTAATTCGGTCATTTGATCAAGATAATTTTGTAATTTGTATTGACAATTGTATCTGAAGTAAACTTTAACCAAATTAAATTATTATTAAAAATATATTTTTTTTAGTAAATTTTACCCCTTTTTGATAATTTATTCTGATGGTACCTTAAATCGACACATTTTAAGGATAGTTGTATAGAATGTAACACCAAACCTGCTAACGGTTTCAATAATGATTTTTCTACATTTTAGTGTAAATTTCAAAACTTTTTTGATAATTGTATTAGATGTTACCTTAATTCGGTCATTTGATCAAGATAATTTTCTAATATTTATTGACAATTGTATCTGAAGTCAACTTGAACCAAATTAATTTTTATTAAAAATATTATATTTTTTCGCAAGTTTTACCCCTTTTTGATAATTTATTCAAATGGTACCTTAAATCGACCGCAATTTAAGGATAGTTGTATAGAATGTAACACCAAACCTGCCAACGGTTTTAATAACGATTTTTCTACATTTTACTGTAAATTTGAAAACTTTTTTGATAATTGTATTAGATGTTACCTTAATTCGGTCATTTGATCAAGATAATTTTCTAATATTTATTGACAATTGTATCTGAAGTCATCTTGAACCAAATTAATTTTTATTAAAAATATTATTTTTTTTCGCAAGTTTTACCCCTTTTTGATAATTTATTCAAATGGTACCTTAAAGGATAGTTGTATAGAATGTAACACCAAACCTGCCAACGGTTTTAATAATGATTTTTCTACATTTTAATGTAAATTTAAAAACTTTTTTGATAATTGTATTAAATGTGTCCTTAATTCGGTCATTTGATCAAGATAATTTTGTAATTTGTATTGACAATTGTATCTGAAGTAAACTTTAACCAAATAAATTATTATTAAAAAAATATTTTTTTAGTAAATTTTACCCCTTTTTGATAATTTATTCTGATGGTACCTTAAATCGACCACATTCTAAGCATAGTTGGATAGAATGTAACACCAAACCTGCAAACGGTTTAAATAATGGTTTGCTAGAATTGTATTGATTGCGCATGACAAGATGGATGTTTGAATTTTTTCGCTCGCTATGGAATATGTGAAATATGTGCAATACTGGAGTTAATTGCGTCTTTTTGGAACAACCAACAGTATGTAGTATCTTTAGTGTTTTGGTTTTGGGTCCTAGACCTCCTGTTCCCACAGATAAGACTATTTTCATCATTTCATCGAATTTTCTAGTTACCTGTGATCCCAGTCCGATCCGCATCGACGTATATATGAAATGTGCTAGAACTCTTGAGGGTCTAGTTGAGTGGGTCAAAAATGGGAGATAGGAAAAACAAAAAGTCGACAGCTGATATATTGCAAGAGAGTAGACATGTGCTATATGGAGATGAAGTCGAAGTGGCTACAGTCCTAGAAAATGTTTTAACACTGTTAAATAGAATGGACACTAGGCTTGTATCCATTGAGAAAAATACGAGTAAAAATACAAGTACACTGACTCAAATGAACGATAAGTTAAACTCGTTGACAGCGAGAGTTATTACTGTCGAAACCGACATAGTAAATGTGAAAAGTAGGGTTTCAGATTTGGAGACAAGTTCAGAGGGAACTGGTAATCTTTTTGATGAAGTGAAGAGTAAAACTTGCTCTTTAGAAAAAGATATCGAACAACTTAAGAGAAATAACGGAGATGGTAATGATTCTCAGAGTATTAAAGACGAACTTAGAAAATTAGAAAGTTATAATGAGAAGCTAAAAGGAAAACTACTGGACATGCAATGTAGGTCTATGAAATATAATCTCATTTTCACGGGACTTCAAGAGCAAAGGGATGAAAACTGTGAAATGAAGATTAGACAGTTTATTCACAATGAAATGAAGATCCAAAAACCGTTAGAATTTGGAAACATTCACAGATTTGGTAAAAGTGAGCCAGGGAAACCGAGACCAATTATTGCAAGATTCCTGTATTATTCTGACCTTGATATGGTGAAAAAGGCAGGACGAAATCTAAGAGGTACATTTTACGGTGTAAACGAGCAGTTTCCACCAGAAATAGAAGAACAACGACGAAAGCTATACCCAATAGCGAAACAGGCGAGAAAAGAGAAATTAAAAGTTGTAATGAAAAGAGACAAACTTTACATTAACGACAAACTTGTTAAACCAGATGAAATCGCAGACGATACCGAGCATAAAGAGCCTCAAAGATCAACCACCAGACCGAATAAACGTCCACGGGTGAACTCTACTCCTGAACGAGACGGTTCATAGGACAACCATGGAAGACATAAGTGTATTAATAAACCAATCGATAATGATTTGTATAATGTAAATAAATGTTTAGTAGACAATACAGTTATAAATATAATTACCCTTAATGTTTGTGGTTTAAAGAGGCGTATACAATACCCAGAATTTTTAGAATTGTTAAATTTAGTATTTTGTGTTTTGTAGAAACAAAAACTGATGATTTAGACGTTATAGATCTGCCAGGTTATAAATTTGTAATGAAAAATAGATCTCACTTAAACAGAGTAAAATCAGGTGGAATTGTACTTGGTTTTAAAGAATCATTATCTGATCATATTTCTGTTGTTGAAACAGACAGTAAATATATTTTATGGTTTAAAATTGACAAACATGTAGTTAAACTACAACAAGATATTTTGTGTGGCATTGTGTATATTCCGCCTGAAAATTCTGTATATTGTGTTGGTGATCCATTTAGCGAAATTGAAAGTGAATTTTTGAATTTTAGTACAAGTCATGACAATATATGTCTTTTTGGAGATTTTAATGCTCGAACTGCAGAAGAGTCAGACTTTGACGTCGTAAATTTTGAAGAATTTTCAGGAATGTTAGACATTGAAAATGAGGGTGTTTGTACTTTAGATGAGTTAAATATAAATCGATTAAGGAAAAGTATGGATCTCAAAAAAAACAATTTTGGCAACTTGCTTCTTGAATTTTGTAAGAATAACAATATGTTTATCCTAAATGGAAGAATGTGTGAAGACAAAGGTCTGGGTAGTTTTACATGTAAAAACACTAGTGTAGTGGATTACAATATTGCTTCCCCAAATTTTCTTAAGCTGGTTCAAAATTTTTCAGTATTAAATTCTAGCGTTTTATTTTCGGATATTCATAATCCACTGTCGTTAAAGATTACTTGTTATGAAAAACAAAACGACGTCAGTCATGATGATGAAATGCCTGAGGAGAAGATTAAGAGATGGGAAAATGAGCAATTAGACACCTTTATTAGTAACATTGATAGACTTAAAGTAAATGAAATACTAGCTCAATTAACGGAAATGGTTGAAAATACAAGTGAAAACTCAATTATTAATAAAGTTGTTGAGGATGTATGTCATTTACTTACAAATGCGGCAAAGTCTACATTCGGCACATTTACTAAAAGACGTAAGCATACACAAAATATAAAAAAATCAAAACCATGGTTCGATAGCGAATGTAAGGAAGCTAGAAAAAAGTTTCGGTCTAGTAGACGAAAACTTAAGCGAAACCATACTGACGACAGAGTGAATGAAACAAAGAAACTAGAAAAGAGTTATAAGCGAGTAATGGATAAGAGCATTCGTAAACATAGAAAGAAAATTAGACACAAGATAGAAAACTTAAGATCGATTAACCCGAAAGAATACTGGAAGATTTTGAACGGTGGTAAAAGGGGAAACAATCCATGTGTACCTATTAATATTTTGTTTGATTATTTTAAGAACTTAAATTTAGGAAATTCTGAAGATGAAGAGATTGTTTTAGAAAATCAGAACAATGTAAAAGATTTAAATGTTATATTAAATTCACCTATTACAGAAGAGGAAATTGAAAAATCTTTGAGAAAGTTAAAAAATAATAAATCCTCTGGTGATGATATGATTGTAAATGAATATTTAAAACACTCTTTTAGTGTTATGTCACAGGTGTTTGTGAAACTTTTTAATATTATATTTGACAGTGGAACTATCCCTGAAAATTGGCTTTCTGGAAATATTATACCTTTATTTAAGAATAAAGGTAACAAACATGATCCTAGCAATTTTAGACCTATAACAGTTATAAGCTGCTTTGGGAAATTATTTACTTCTATTTTGAATTCACGTTTGAATAAATTTTCTGATGATTTTTGTTTACTATGTCAGAATCAAGCTGGTTTCAGAGAAGGTTATTCTACTACAGATAATTTATTTGTTATCTACATGCTTATTAGTATCATGAAAAATAAGAAAAAGAAACTATTCTGTGCATTCGTAGATTTTGCTAAAGCCTTTGATACTGTTTGGAGAAAGGGTCTTTGGCATAAATTACTTGTGAATGATATTAACGGTAAAATGTATAATGTAATTTTTAATATGTACACTGGTATTAAATCTCGTATTATGTATAATGGTGAAATGTCAGAATACTGTTCATGCAATATCGGTGTAAGACAGGGTGAAAATATGTCTCCTTTTTTATTTTCATTGTATTTGAACGATCTTCAACAGTTTATTGAAGAAAAAAATGTATGTGGTTTAAATTGTATTACTGATGAAATAGAGAATGAGTTTGATATCTACTTAAAACTGTTTGTGTTATTATACGCAGATGATACAGTGTTATTTTCGGATAATGCATCCGATCTGCAGTTGCAATTAGATATATTCTTTGAATATTGCAGTACCTGGAAATTAAAAGTTAACACAAGTAAAACTAAGATTATAATTTTTTCTGGTGGTAGATTACCCCAAAATATTAACTTTATATATGACGGAAATGCATTGGAGATAGTCAATGAATTGACATATCTTGGGTTGAATTTTTCAAGAACAGGTAGCTTTATGAGTGCTAAGAAGATTTTAGTTAGAAAAGCAAATAAAGCAATGTATGAAGTATTGAAAACGGGGAGGTTGCACAACTTGTCAGTGAAATCACAATATGATCTTTTTGATAAAATTGTGAAGCCAATTCTCCTGTATGGGTGTGAGATTTGGGGTTTCAGTAATACTGATATTATAGAAAAAGTTCACCTAAAATTTTGTAAATTATTATTAAACCTTAAGAAGTCGACACCCAATTTTATGATTTATGGTGAACTTGGTATTTATCCCATGTCTATATATATACAGCTGCGTATGGTTAATTTTTGGTCAAAAATGGTTAATGGGGATGAAAACAGGATTGCTAAAATACTATACAAATACGTGTTCTTGAAAAATTCGGACAACCAATTTAGGTCAGATTGGTTGAAATGCATTAAAGATATATTAGATAATTGTGGATACAGCAATATATGGTTGTCACAAGGAAATTTTAATTCTAAGTGGTTGGGTATTAGTTTAAAACAAAAGTTATTTGATCAGTTTCAACAGAAATGGAGAGCTGATATTGACTGTTCGCCAAAAGGTTTGGCCTACAAATTGTATAAAGAAAATTTTGAATTTGAGGAATATCTGAATATTTTAAATGATAAAGATAGAATAACATATTGTAGATTTCGTACGGGTAACCATAAGTTACCCATCGAAACTGGTAGATGGAATAAGATTGAGCGAAACCTTAGATATTGTAACTTATGTCATTGTAACGAGATTGGAGATGAATTTCATTACACTTTGCAGTGTAGTTCTTTGGCAAATTTTCGAGCACAATATTTGGATACTTTTTTCTTGCACAGATGTAACATACTAAAATTTGAAAAACTATTTCAGTTAAAAATTAAAAATAAGTTGAAAAAGCTGTGAAAATTTATCAGGGTTATAACTTTTCAAGTGAGTCTTCCTGGTTAATCACCCCTGTTCTTTACTATACTGTTTATCATGTATTATTTGATATTGTCATCTCATCTTGTCATGTGTGTTTGTGTTATGTTATATGACTTTTGATGAACTTCTTTGTACAATTGTATCTTTATGGTGTTTAAGAAATAAAGAATCTTGAAATCTTGCTACATCTTACTGTAAATTTTACTCCTTTTTTGATAATTGAATAAGATGTTACCTTTAATCGTCTTTTGATCGAAATTTTTTTCTAATATGTATTAATTTGATAACTTTTTTGATAATTGTATTAAATGTTACCCTAAATCGGTCATTTGATCAAGATAATTTTCTTACATGTATTGACAATTGTATCTGAAGTAAACTTGAACCAAATTAATTTTTATTAAAAATATTAAAATTTTTTAGTAAATTTTACCCCTTTTTGATAATTTATTCTGATGGTACCTTAAATCAACCACATTCTAAGGATAGTTGTATAGAATGTAACACCAAACCAGCTAACGGTTTTAATAATGATTTTTCTACATTTTACTGTAAATTTCTTAAACTTTTTTGAAAGTTGCATTAGATGTTACCTTAATTCGGTCATTTGATCAAGATAATTTTCTAATATTTATTGACAATTGTATCTGAAGTCAACTTGAACCAAATTAATTTTTATTAAAAATAATTATTTTTTTTCGCAAGTTTTACCCCTTTTTGATAATTTATTCAAATGGTACCTTAAATCGACCGCATTTTAAGGATAGTTGTATAGAATGTAACACCAAACCTGCTAACGGTTTCAATAATGATTTTTCTACATTTTAGTGTAAATTTCAAAACTTTTTTGATAATTGTATTAGATGTTACCTTAATTCGGTCATTTGATCAAGATAATTTTCTAACATTTATTGACAATTGTATCTGAAGTCAACTTGAACCAAATTAATTTTTATTAAAAATATTATATTTTTTTCGCAAGTTTTACCCCTTTTTGATAATTTATTCAAATGGTACCTTAAATCGACCGCATTTTAAGGATAGTTGTATAGAATGTAACACCAAACCTGCCAACGGTTTTAATAATGATTTTTTTACATTTTAATGTAAATTTAAAAACTTTTTTGATAATTGTATTAAATGTTACCTTAATTCGGTCATTTGATCAAGATAATTTTGTAATTTGTATTGACAATTGTATCTGAAGTAAACTTTAACCAAATAAATTATTATTAAAAATATATTTTTTTAGTAAATTTTACCCCTTTTTGATAATTTATTCTGATGGTACCTTAAATCGACCACATTCTAAGGATAGTTGGATAGAATGTAACACCAAACCTGCAAACGGTTTAAATAATGGTTTGCTACATCTTACTGTAAATTTTACTCCTTTTTTGATAATTGAATAAGATGTTATCTTTAATCGTCATTTGATCGAATTTTTTTTCTAATATGTATTAATTTGATAACTTTTTTGATAATTGTATTAAATGTTACCCTAAATCGGTCATTTGATCAAGATAATTTTCTTACATGTATTGACAATTGTATCTGAAGTAAACTTGAACCAAATTAATTTTTATTAAAAATATTAAAATTTTTTAGTAAATTTTACCCCTTTTTGATAATTTATTCTGATGGTACCTTAAATCAACCACATTCTAAGGATAGTTGTATAGAATGTAACACCAAACCAGCTAACGGTTTTAATAATGATTTTTCTACATTTTACTGTAAATTTCTTAAACTTTTTTGAAAGTTGCATTAGATGTTACCTTAATTCGGTCATTTGATCAAGATAATTTTCTAATATTTATTGACAATTGTATCTGAAGTCAACTTGAACCAAATTAATGTTTATTAAAAATATTATATTTTTTTCGCAAGTTTTACCCCTTTTTGATAATTTATTCAAATGGTACCTTAAATCGACCGCATTTTGAGGATAGTTGTATAGAATGTAACACCAAACCTGCCAACGGTTTTAATAATGATTTTTCTACATTTTAATGTAAATTTAAAAACTTTTTTGATAATTGTATTAAATGTGTCCTTAATTCGGTCATTTGATCAAGATAATTTTGTAATTTGTATTGACAATTGTATCTGAAGTAAACTTTAACCAAATAAATTATTATTAAAAATATATTTTTTTAGTAAATTTTACCCCTTTTTGATAATTTATTCTGATGGTACCTTAAATCGACCACATTCTAAGGATAGTTGGATAGAATGTAACACCAAACCTGCAAACGGTTTTAAATAATGGTTTGCTACATCTTACTGTAAATTTTACTCCTTTTTTGTTAATTGAATAAGATGTTATCTTTAATCGTCATTTGATCGAAATTTTTTTCTAATATGTATTAATTTGATAACTTTTTTGATAATTGTATTAAATGTTACCTTAAATCGGTCATTTGATCAAGATAATTTTCTAACATGTATTGACAATTGTATCTGAAGTAAACTTGAACCAAATTAATTATTATTAAAAATATTAAAAAATTTTAGTAAATTTTACCCCTTTTTGATAATTTATTCTGATGGTACCTTAAATCAACCACATTCTAAGGATAGTTGTATAGAATGTAACACCAAACCAGCTAACGGTTTTAATAATGATTTTTCTACATTTTACTGTAAATTTCTTAAACTTTTTTGAAAGTTGCATTAGATGTTACCTTAATTCGGTCATTTGATCAAGATAATTTTCTAATATTTATTGACAATTGTATCTGAAGTCAACTTGAACCAAATTAATTTTTAAAAAATATTTTTTTTTTTTTACCAAGTTTTACCCCTTTTTGATAATTTATTCAAATGGTACCGTAAATCGACCGCATTTTAAGGATAGTTGTATAGAATGTAACACCAAAGCTGCCAACGGTTTTAATAATGATTTTTCTACATTTTAATGTAAATTTAAAAACTTTTTTGATAATTGTATTAAATGTTACCTTAATTCGGTCATTTGATCAAGATAATTTTGTAATTTGTATTGACAATTGTATCTGAAGTAAACTTTAACCAAATAAATTATTATTAAAAATATATTTTTTTAGTAAATTTTACCCCTTTTTGATAATTTATTCTGATGGTACCTTAAATCGACCACATTCTAAGGATAGTTGGATAGAATGTAACACCAAACCTGCAAACTGTTTAAATAATGGTTTGCTACATCTTACTGTAAATTTTACTCCTTTTTTGATAATTGAATAAGATGTTACCTTTAATCGTCATTTGATCGAAATTTTTTTCTAATATGTATTAATTTGATAACTTTTTTGATAATTGTATTAAATGTTACCTTAAATCGGTCATTTGATCAAGATAATTTTCTAACATGTATTGACAATTGTATCTGAAGTAAACTTGAACCAAATTAATTATTATTAAAAATATTAAAAAATTTTAGTAAATTTTACCCCTTTTTGATAATTTATTCTGATGGTACCTTAAATCAACCACATTCTAAGGATAGTTGTATAGAATGTAACACCAAACCAGCTAACGGTTTTAATAATGATTTTTCTACATTTTACTGTAAATGTCTTAAACTTTTTTGAAAGTTGCATTAGATGTTACCTTAATTCGGTCATTTGATCAAGATAATTTTCTAATATTTATTGACAATTGTATCTGAAGTCAACTTGAACCAAATTAATTTTTAAAAAATATTTTTTTTTTTTTACCAAGTTTTACCCCTTTTTGATAATTTATTCAAATGGTACCGTAAATCGACCGCATTTTAAGGATAGTTGTATAGAATGTAACACCAAAGCTGCCAACGGTTTTAATAATGATTTTTCTACATTTTAATGTAAATTTAAAAACTTTTTTGATAATTGTATTAAATGTTACCTTAATTCGGTCATTTGATCAAGATAATTTTGTAATTTGTATTGACAATTGTATCTGAAGTAAACTTTAACCAAATAAATTATTATTAAAAATATATTTTTTTAGTAAATTTTACCCTTTTTGATAATTTATTCTGATGGTACCTTAAATCGACCACATTCTAAGGATAGTTGGATAGAATGTAACACCAAACCTGCAAACTGTTTAAATAATGGTTTGCTACATCTTACTGTAAATTTTACTCCTTTTTTGATAATTGAATAAGATGTTACCTTTAATCGTCATTTGATCGAAATTTTTTTTCTAATATGTATTAATTTGATAACTTTTTGATAATTGTATTAAATGTTACCTTAAATCGGTCATTTGATCAAGATAATTTTCAAACATGTATTGACAATTGTATCTGAAGTAAACTTGAACCAAATTAATTATTATTAAAAATATTAAAAAATTTTAGTAAATTTTACCCCTTTTTGATAATTTATTCTGATGGTACCTTAAATCAACCACATTCTAAGGATAGTTGTATAGAATGTAACACCAAACCAGCTAACGGTTTTAATAATGATTTTTCTACATTTTACTGTAAATTTCTTAAACTTTTTTGAAAGTTGCATTAGATGTTACCTTAATTCGGTCATTTGATCAAGATAATTTTCTAATATTTATTGACAATTGTATCTGAAGTCAACTTGAACCAAATTAATTTTTAAAAATTTTTTTTTTTTTTTACCAAGTTTTACCCCTTTTTGATAATTTATTCAAATGGTACCGTAAATCGACCGCATTTTAAGGATAGTTGTATAGAATGTAACACCAAAGCTGCCAACGGTTTTAATAATGATTTTTCTACATTTTAATGTAAATTTAAAAACTTTTTTGATAATTGTATTAAATGTTACCTTAATTCGGTCATTTGATCAAGATAATTTTGTAATTTGTATTGACAATTGTATCTGAAGTAAACTTTAACCAAATAAATTATTATTAAAAATATATTTTTTTAGTAAATTTTACCCCTTTTTGATAATTTATTCTGATGGTACCTTAAATCGACCACATTCTAAGGATAGTTGGATAGAATGTAACACCAAACCTGCAAACGGTTTAAATAATGGTTTGCTACATCTTACTGTAAATTTTACTCCTTTTTTGATAATTGAATAAGATGTTACCTTTAATCGTCATTTGATCGAAAAAAATTTCTAATATGTATTAATTTGATAACTTTTTTGATAATTGTATTAAATGTTACCTTAAATCGATCATTTGATCAAAATAATTTTCTTACATGTATTGACAATTGTATCTGAAGTAAACTTGAACCAAATTAATTTTTATTAAAAATATTAAAAATTTTTAGTAAAATTTACCCCTTTTTGTTAATTTATTCTGATGGTACCTTAAATCAACCACATTCTAAGGATAGTTGTATAGAATGTAACACCAAACCAGCTAACGGTTTTAATAATGATTTTTCTACATATTACTGTAAATTTCTTAAACTTTTTTGAAAGTTGCATTAGATGTTACCTTAATTCGGTCATTTGATCAAATAATTTTTTAATATAAAAATATTTTTATCCAAAATATTTTATTTTTTAAGTACATTTTACCCCTTTTTGATAACATATTCTAATGTTACCTTAAATCGACCACATTTTACGGATAGTTGTATTAAATGGAACACCAAACCTGCAACTGTTTAAAAAAAATTTCTACATTATAATGTAAATTTGATAACATTTTTGATAATTAAATTAGATGTTATTTAATCGGTCATTTGATGAAGATAAATTTCAATGTATTGACAATCGTATCTGAAGTAAACTTGAACCAACTTAATTTTATTAAAGATATGTTTTTTTTGGAAATTTTACCTATTTTTGATAATTCAATAAGATGGTACATTATATCGACCATATTCTACAGATATTGTATAGAATATACCACCAAACGTGTCAACGGTTTTAATAATGATTTTTCTACATTTTAACTGTAAATTTGAAACTTTTTGATAATTGTATTAAATGTTACCTTAATTCGGTCATTTGATATTAAATAACTTTTCTAATGTATTGACAATTGTATCTGAAGTAAACTTGAACCAAATTATTTTTTATTAAAAGTATTTATTTTTTAGTAAATTTACCCCTTTTTGATATTTATTCTGATGGTACTTAAATCGAACCATATTCTAAGGATAGTTGTAAAGAATGTAACACCAAACCTGCTAACGGTTTCAATAATGATTTTTCTACATTTTAGTGTAAATTTCAAACTTTTTTGATAATTGTATTAGATGTTACTTAATTCGGTCATTTCATCAATAATTTAATATGTATTGAATTGTATTGAATAAACTTGAACCAAATTAATTTTTGTTTAAAATATCATTATTTTTTAGTAATTTTTCCCCCTTTTTGATAATTTATTCTGATGGTACCTTAAATCGCCCACATTCTAAGGATAGTTGGATAGAATGTAACACCAAAACTGCAAACGGTTTGAATAATGGTTTTTCTACATTTTACTGTAAATTTGAATGTTTTTGATAATTGTATTAGATGTTACCTTAAATCGGTCATTTGATCAAGATTATTTTCTAAATGTATTGACAATTGTATCTGAAGTAAACCTGAACCAACGTAAGTTCTATTGAAAATATATTTTTTAGAAAATTTTACCCATTTTTGATAATTCAATTAGATGTTACATTTTATCGATCACATTCTACACCATACCTGCAAACGGTTTTAATAATGATTTTTCTACATTTTTGTGTAAATTTCAAAAAAAAAATTATAATTGTATTAGATGTTATTTTAATTCGGTCATTTCATCAAGATAATTTTCTAATATGTATTGACAATTGTATCTGAAAAAAACCTGAACCAAATTAATTTCTATTAAAAATATATATTTTTTTAGTATATTTTACCTCTTTTTGATAATTCATTCTGATTGTCGCGAACCGCGATTTATATTCTTTTCATTTTCAATGTGCTCCATACTTATTATTATGTAATTACAGATCCGTTCATTGTATTCATAACTCCGTTAATTGTCTATTGTTTATGTAATTTATTCACGTGGCATATCTTCAACGGAGAAACGGAGTTGTATTTTGTTTAAAAGAAAAAGATTTGTAATTTGAAATTAGAGTAAAAATAAATGTTATACAGTGATTATGAGTTGTGTCTTAAATAAATTCCAATGATTGTGTTGACAAGGACTTACGCAACACTGATGTTACCTTAAATCGACCACATTCGACGGATAGTTGTATAGAATATAACATCAAACCTGCCAACGGTTTTAATAATGATTTTTCTACATTTTACTGTAAATTTGATAACTTTTTGATAATTGAATTAAATGTTACCTTAAATAGGTAATTTGATCAAGATAATTTTCTATTATGTATTGACAATTGAATCTGAAATAAACTTGAACCAACTTGATTTCTATTAAAAATATATTTTTAGAAAATTTTACCCATATTTTTATAATTGAATTAGATGAACGTTTGATCGATCATATTTTGTAGATGTAGAGAATGTAACACCAAACCTGCCATCCGTGTAATGATAATTTTTCCACATTTTTCTGTAAATTTGAATATTTTTTTGATAATTGTATTAGATAATACCTGAAATCAGTTATTTGATCAAGATAATTTTCTAATATATATTGACAATTGTATCTGAAGTAACAATTATCATTAAAGGTAACAAAATTATCAATATAGGTAACATCTGAATGAATATAAATAGATTGGTAAAATTTTCTAAAAAGAATGTTTCAATGTTTTAGATTAAGCTATAATTGATTCAAGTGTACTTCTTATACAATTGTCAATACATATTAAAGAATTGTCTTGTTCAAATGACCGATTTACGGTTACTTCAAATACAATTATCCCAAAAATCGACAAAATTTACAGTAAAATGTGGAAAAATTATAAATATACGTGTAGGTAACAAAATTATCAGTATGGGTAACATCTGAATGAACATAAAAAGATTGGTGAAATTAAATAAAAAAAAAGTTGCAATTTTTGGATTAAGGTGTAATTGGTTCAAGTGTACTTCTTATACAATTGTCAATACATATTAGAGATTTGTCTTAATCAAATGACCGATTTAACGTAACATCAAATACAATTATCCAAAAACTCGACAAATTTACAGTAAAATGTGGAAAAATTATCATTAAAGGTAACAACATTATCAATATAGGTAACATCTGAATGAATATAAAAAGATTGGAAAAATTTACTAAAAATAAATGTTGCAATTTTTTATATTAAACTATAATTGGTTCAAGTGTACCTCTTATACAATTGTCAATACATATCAAAGAATTGTCTTGATCAAATGACCGATTTACGGTTACTTCAAATACAATTATCCCAAAAATCGACAAAATTTACAGTAAAATGTGGAAATTATAAATATACATGTAGGTAACAAAATTATCAGTATTGGTAGCATCTGAATGAACATAAAAAGATTGGTGAAATTTAATAAAAAAAAATGTTGCAATTTTTGGATTAAGTTGTAATTGGTTCAAGTGTACTTCTTATACAATTGTCAATACATATTAGACAATTGTCTCGATCAAATGACCGATTTACGGTTTCTTCAAATACAATTACCCCAAAAATCGACAAAATTTACAGTAAAATGTGGAAAAATTATAAATATACATGTAGATAACAAAATTATCAGTATTGGTAACATCTGAATGAACATAAAAAGATTGTTTAAATTTACTAAAACAAAATGTTGCAATTTTTTATATTAAGCTATAATTAGTTCAAGTGTACTTCTTATACAATTATCAATACATATTAAAGAATTGTCTTTATCAAATGACCGATTTACGGTTACTTCAAATACAATTATCCCAAAAATCGACAAAATTTACAGTAAAATGTGGAAAAATTATAAATAAACATGTAGGTAACAAAATTATCAGTATTGGTAACATCTGAATGAACATAAAAAGATTGGTAAAATTTACTAAAACAAAATGTTGCAATTTTTTTATTAAGCTATAATTGGTTCAAGTGTACTTCTTATACAATTGTCAATACATATTAAAGAATTGTCTTGATCAAATGACCGATTTACGGTTACTTCAAATACAATTATCCCAAAAATCGACAAAATTTACAGTAATATGTGGAAAAATTATAAATATACTGTAGGTAACAAAATTATCAGTATTGGTAGCATCTGAATGAACATAAAAAGATTGGTGAAAATTTAATAAAAAAAAAAAGGTTGCAATTTTTGGATTAAGTTGTAATTGGTTCAAGTGTACTTCTTATACAATTGTCAATACATATTAAGAATTGTCTTGATCAAATGACCGATTTACGGTTACTTCAAATACAATTATCCAAAATGACAAAATTTACAGTAAATGTGGAAAAATTAAATATACTGTAGGTAACAAAATTATCAGTATTGGTAACTCTGAATGAACATAAAAAGATTGGTAAATTATAAAAAAAATGTTGCAATTTTTTTATTAAGTTAATTGGTTCAAGTGTACTTCTATACAATTGTCAATACATATTAAAGAATTGTCTTGATCAAATGACCGATTTACGGTTACTCAAATACAATTATCCAAAAATCGACAAAATTTAAAGTAAAATGTGGAAAAATATAAATATACATGTAGGTACAAATTATCAGTATTGGTAACATCTGAATGAACATAAAAAGATTGGTAAAATTTACTTTAAAAAAATGTTGCAATTTTTAGATTAAGCTGTAATTGTTCAAGTTTAGTTCTTATACAATTGTCATAACATATTAGAAAATGCTTAATCAAATGACGATTTAACGTTACATCAAATACAATTATCCAAAAACTCGACAAATTTACAGCAAAATGTTGAAAAATTATCATTAAAGGTAACATCATTATCAATATAGGTAACATCTGAATGAATATAAAAAGATTGGAAAAATTTACTAAAAATAAAATGTTGCAATTTTTATATTAAACATATTTGGTTCAAGTGTACTTCTTATACAATTGTCAATACATATCAAAGAATTGTCTTGATCAAATGACGATTTACGGTTACTTCAAATACAATTATCCCAAAAAATCGACAAAATTTACAGTAATATGTGAAAAATTATAAATAAACGTGTAGGTAACAAAATTATCAGATTGGTAGCATCTGAATGAACATAAAAAGATTGGTGAAATTTAATAAAAAAAAATGTTGCAATTTTTGGATTAAGTTGTAATTGTTCAAGTGTACTTCTTATACAATTGTCAATACATATTAGAGAATTGTCTTGATCAAATGAACGGTTTACGGTTAACTTCAAATACAATTATCCAAAAATCGACAAAATTTACAGTAAAATGTGGAAAAATTATAAATAAACATGTAGGTAACAAAATTATCAGTATTGGTAACATTGAATGAACATAAAAAGATTGGTAAAATTTACTAAAACAAAAATGATTTTAGTCAATTTTTAGAATAACTGTAATGGTTCAAGTGTATTCTTATACAATTGTCAATACATCTTAAAGAATTGTATTAATCAAATGACCGATTTAACGTTACATCAAAAACATGATCCAAAAACTCGACAAATTTACAGTAAAATGTAGGAAAATTATCAATAATAGGTAACATCTGAATGAATATAAAAAGATTGGTAAAATTTACTTTAAAAATGATGCAATTTTTTATTAAAGTGTAATTGGTTCAAGTTTAGTTCTTATAAAATTGTCAATAATATTAGAATTGTCTTGATCAAATGACCGATTTAAGGTTCCATCAAATACAATTATCCAAAAATCGACAAATTTTAGTAAAATGTTGAAAAATTATCATTAAAGGTAACAAATTATCAAATAGGTACCATCTGAATGAATATAAAAAGATTGCAAAAATTTACTAAAAATAAAATGTTGCAATTTTTTAATATAAAATATAATTGGTATCAAGTGTACTCTTATAAAATTGTCAATACATATTAAAGAATTGTCTTGATCAAATGACCGATTTACGGTTACTTCAAATACAATTATCCCAAAAATAGACAAATTTACAGTAATATGTGGAATAAATTAATTAAATTATACGTGTAGGTAACAAAAATTATCATAATGGTAGCATCTGTAATGAACTAAAAAGATTGGTGAAATCAAATAAAAAATGTTGCAATTTTGGATTAAGTTGTAATTGGTTCAAGTGTACTTCTTATACAATTGTCAATACATATTAAAGAATTGTCTTGATCAAATGACCGATTTTACGGTTTACTTCAAATAAAATTATCCCAAAAATCGACAAAATTTACAGTAAAATGTGGAAAAATTATAAATATAATGTAAGTATCAAAATTATAAGTATTGGTAACATCTGAATGAACATAAAAAGATTGGTAAAATTTACTTTAAAAAAATGTTGCAATTTTTAGATTAAGCTGTAATTGTTCAAGTTTAGTTCTTATACAATTGTCATAACATATTAGAAAAATGCTTAATCAAATGACCGATTTAACGTTACATCAAATACAATTATCCAAAAACTCGACAAATTTACAGCAAAATGTTGAAAAAATTATCATTAAAGGTACATCATTATCAATATAGGTAACATCTGAATGAATATAAAAAGATTGGAAAAATTTACTAAAATAAAATTGTTGCAATTTTTTTATATTAAACTATATTTGGTTCAAGTGTACTTCTTATACAATTGTCAATACTATCAAAGAATTGTCTTGATCAAATGACCGATTACGGTTACTTCAAATACAATTATCCCAAAAAATCGACAAAATTTACAGTAATATGTGGAAAAATTTAAATAAACGTGTAGGTAACAAAATTATCAAATTGGTAGCATCTGAAGAAATAAATAAGATTGGTGAAATTTAATAAAAAAAAAATGTTGCAATTTTTGGATTAAGTTGTAATTGGTTCAAGTGTACTTCTTATACAATTGTCAATACATATTAGAGAATTGTCTTGATCAAATGAACGGTTTACGGTTACTTCAAATACAATTATCCCAAAAATCGACAAAATTTACAGTAAAATGTGGAAAAATTATAAATAAACATGTAGGTAACAAAATTATCAGTATTGGTAACATCTGAATGAACATAAAAAGATTGGTAAAATTTACTAAAACAAAATGTTGCAATTTTTTTATATTAGGCTATAATTGGTTCAAGTGTACTTCTTATACTATTCTCAATACATATTAAAGAATTGTCTTGATCAAATGACCGATTTACGGTTACTTCAAATACAATTATCCCCAAAATCGACAAAATTTACAGTGAAATGTGGAAAAATTAAAAATATACATGTAGGTAACAAAATTATCAGTATTGGTAACATCTGAATGAACATAAAAAGATTGGTAAAATTTACAAAAAAAAATTATATTAAACTATAATTGGTTCAAGTGTACTTCTTATACAATTGTCAATACATATTAACGAATTGTCTTGATCAAATGACCGATTTACGGTTACTTCAAATACAATTATCCCCTAAATCGACAAAATTTACAGTAAAATGTGGAAAAATTATCATTATAGGTAACAAAATTATCAAAATAGGTAACATCTGAATGAATATAAAAAGATTGGTAAAATTTACTAAAAATAAAATGTTGCAATTTTTTATATTAAGCTATAATTGGTTCAAGTTTAGTTCTTATACAATTGTCATAACATATTAGAGAATTGTCTTAATCAAATGACCGATTTAACGTTACATCAAATACAATTATCCACAAACTCGACAAATTTACAGTAAAATGTTGAAAAATTATCATTAAAGGTAACAACATTATCAATATAGGTAACATCTGAATGAATATAAAAAGATTGGAAAAATTTACTAAAAATAAAATGTTGCAATTTTTTATATTAAACTATAATTGGTTCAAGTGTACCTCTTATACAATTGTCAATACATATCAAAGAATTGTCTTGATCAAATGACCGATTTACGGTTACTTCAAATACAATTATCCCAAAAATCGACAAAATTTACAGTAATATGTGGAAAAATTATAAATATACGTGTAGGTAACAAAATTATCAGTATTGGTAGCATCTGAATGAACATAAAAAGATTGGTGAAATTTAATAAAAAAAAATGTTGCAATTTTTGGATTAAGTTGTAATTGGTTCAAGTGTACTTCTTATACAATTGTCAATACATATTAGAGAATTGTCTTGATCAAATGACCGATTTACGGTTACTTGAAATACAATTATCCCAAAAATCGACAAAATTTACAGTAAAATGTGGAAAAATTATAAATATACATGTAGGTAACAAAATTATCAGTATTGGTAACATCTGAATGAACATAAAAAGATTGGTAAAATTTACTAAAACAAAATGTTGCAATTTTTTATATTAAGCTATAAATGGTTCAAGTGTACTTCTTATACAATTGTCAATACATATTAAAGAATTGTCTTGATCAAATGACCGATTTACGGTTACTTCAAATACAATTATCCCAAAAATCGAAAAAATTTACAGTAATATGTGGAAAAATTATAAATATACGTGTAGGTAACAAAATTATCAGTATTGGTAGCATCTGAATGAACATAAAAAGATTGGTGGAATTTAATAAAAAAAAATGTTGCAATTTTTGGATTAAGTTGTAATTGGTTCAAGTGTACTTCTTATACAATTGTCAATACATATTAGAGAATTGTCTTGATCAAATGACCGATTTACGGTTACTTCAAATACAATTATCCCAAAAATCGACAAAATTTACAGTGAAATATGGAAAAATTATAAATATACATGTAGGTAACAAAATTATCAGTATTGGTAACATCTGAATGAACATAAAAAGATTGGTAAAATTTACTAAAACAAAATGTTGCAATTTTTATATTAAGCTATAATTGGTTCAAGTGTACTTCTTATACAATTGTCAATACATATTAAAGAATTGTCTTGATCAAATGACCGATTTACGGTTACTTCAAATACAATTATCCCAAAATTGACAAAATTTACAGTAAAATGTGGAAAAATTATAAATATACATGTAGGTAACAAAGTTATCAGTATTGGTAACATCTGAATGAACATAAAAAGATTGGTATAATTTACAAAAAAAAATATATTAAACTATAATTGGTTCAAGTGTACTTCTTATACAATTGTCAATACATATTAACGAATTGTCTTGATCAAATGACCGATTTACGGTTACTTCAAATACAATTATCCCAAAATCGACAAAATTTACAGTAAAATGTGGAAAAATTATCATTATAGGTAACAAAATTATCAAAATAGGTAACATCTGAATGAATATATAAAGATTGGTAAAATTTACTAAAATAAAATGTTGCAATTTTTTATATTAAGCTATAATTGGTTCAAGTGTACTTCTTATACAATTGTCAATACATATTAAAGAATTGTCTTGATCAAATGACCGATTTACGGTTACTTCAAATACAATTATCCCAAAAATCGACAAAATTTACAGTAAAATGTGGAAAAATTATAATATACATGTAGGTATCAAAATTATCAGTATTGGTAACATCTGAATGAACATAAAAAGATTGGTAAAATTTACTTTAAAAAAATGTTGCAATTTTTAGATTAAGCTGTAATTGGTTCAATTTTAGTTCTTATACAATTGTCATAACATATTAGAGAATGCTTAATCAAATGACCGATTTAACGTTACATCAAATACAATTATCCAAAAACTCGACAAATTTACAGTAAAATGTTGAAAAATTATCATTAAAGGTACATCATTATCAATATAGGTAACATCTGAATGAATATAAAAAGATTGGAAAAATTTACTAAAAATAAAATGTTGCAATTTTTTATATTAAACTATATTTGGTTCAAGTGTACTTCTTATACAATTGTCAATACATATTAAAGAATTGTCTTGATCAAATGACCGATTTACGGTTACTTCAAATACAATTATCCCAAAATCGACAAAATTTACAGTAAAATGTGGAAAAATTATAAATATACATGTAGGTAACAAAATTATCAGTATTGGTAACATCTGAATGAACATAAAAAGATTGGTAAAATTTACAAAAAAAATTATATTAAACTATAATTGGTTCAAGTGTACTTCTTATACAATTGTCAATACATATTAACGAATTGTCTTGATCAAATGACCGATTTACGGTTACTTCAAATACAATTATCCCAAAATCGACAAAATTTACAGTAAAATGAGGAAAAATTATCATTATAGGTAACAAAATTATCAAAATAGGTAACATCTGAATGAATATAAAAAGATTGGTAAAATTTACTAAAAATAAAATGTTGCAATTTTTTATATTAAGCTATAATTGGTTCAAGTGTACTTCTTATACAATTGTCAATACATATTAAAGAATTGTCTTGATCAAATGACCGATTTACGGTTACTTCAAATACAATTATCCCAAAAATCGACAAAATTTACAGTAAAATGTGGAAAAATTATAAATATACATGTAGGTATCAAATTTATCAGTTTTGGTAACATCTGAATGAACATAAAAAGATTGGTAAAATTTACTTTAAAAAAATGTTGCAATTTTTAGATTAAGCTGTAATTGGTTCAAGTTTAGTTCTTATACAATTGTCATAACATATTAGAGAATGCTTAATCAAATGACCGATTTAACGTTACATCAAATACAATTATCCAAAAACTCGACAAATTTACAGTAAAATGTTGAAAAATTATCATTAAAGGTACATCATTATCAATATAGGTAACATCTGAATGAATATAAAAAGATTGGAAAAATTTACTAAAAATAAAATGTTGCAATTTTTTATATTAAACTATATTTGGTTCAAGTGTACTTCTTATACAATTGTCAATACATATCAAAGAATTGTCTTGATCAAATGACCGATTTACGGTTACTTCAAATAAAATTATCCCAAAAATCGACAAAATTTACAGTAAAATGTGAAAAAAATTATAAATATACGTGTAGGTAACAAAGTTATCAGTATTGGTACACCTGAATGAACATAAAAAGATTGGTGAAATTTAAAAAAAAAAATGTTGCAATTTTTGATTAATTGTAATTGGTTCAAGTGTACTTCTTATACAATTGTCAATACATATTAGAGAATTGTCTTGATCAAATGACCGATTTACGGTTACTTCAAATACAATTATCCCAAAAGTCGACAAAATTTACAGTAAAATGAGGAAAAATTATAAATTACATGTAGGTAACAAAATTATCAGTATTGGTAACATCTGAATGAACATAAAAAGATTGGTAAAATTTACTAAAAACAAAATGTTGCAATTTTTTATATTAAGCTATAATTGGTTCAAGTGTACTTCTTATACAATTGTCAATACATATTAAAGAATTGTCTTGATCAAATGACCGATTTACGGTTACTTCAAATACAATTATCCCAAAAATCGACAAAATTTACAGTAATATGTGGAAAAATTATAAATATACGTGTTGGTAACAAAATTATCAGTTTGGTAACATCTGAATGAACATAAAAAGATTGGTGAAATTTATTAAAAAAAAATAAGGTTGCAATTTTTAGATTAAGTTGTAATTGGTTCAAGTTTATTCTTATACAATTGTCATAACATATTAGAGAATTGTCTTGATCAAATGACCGATTTAACGGTTACTTCAAATACAATTATCCAAAAATCGACAAAATTTACAGTAAATGTGGAAAAATTAAATATACATGAGGTAACACAATTATCATATGGTAACATCTGAATGAAATAAAAAGATTGGTAAAATTTACTAAAAAAAATGTTGCAATTTTTTTATATTAAGCTATATTGGTTCAAGTGTACTTCTTATACAATTGTCAATACATATAAAGAATTGTCTTGATCAAATGACCGATTTACGGTTACTCAAATACAATTATCCCAAAAATCGACAAAATTAACAGTAAAATGTGGAAAAAATTATAAATATACATGTAGGTAACAAAATTATCAGTATTGGTAACATCTGAATGAACATAAAAAGATTGGTAAATTTAAAAAAAAATTAATTTAAATTAATTGGTTCAAGTGTATCTTCTTATACAATTGTCAATACATATTAACGAATTGTCTTGATCAAATGACCGATTTACGGTTACTTCAAATACAATTATCTCCAAAATCGACAAAATTTACAGTAAAATGTGGAAAAATTATAATCATTATAGGTAACAAAATTATCAAAATATGTAACATCTGAATGAATATAAAAAGATTGGTAAAATTTACTAAAAAAAATGTTGCAATTTTTTATATTAAGCTATAATTGGTTCAAGTGTACTTCTTTTACAATTGTCAATACATATTAAAGAATTGTCTTGATCAAATGACCGATTTACGGTTACTTCAAATACAATTATCCCAAAAATCGACCAAATTTACAGTAATATGTGGGAAAATTATAAATATAACGTGTAGGTAACAAAATTATCAGTATTGGTAGCATCTGAATGAACATAAAAAGATTGGTGAAATTTAATAAAAAAAATGTTGCAATTTTTGGATTAAGTTGTAATTGGTTCAAGTGTACTTCTTATACAATTGTCAATACATATTAAGAATTGTCTTGATCAAATGACCGATTTACGGTTACTTCAAATACAATTATCCCAAAATCGACCAAATTTACAGTAAAATGTGAAAAATTATAAATATACATGTAGGTAACAAAATTATCAGTATTGGTAACATCTGAATGAACATAAAAAGATTGGTAAAATTTACTAAAACAAAATGTTGCAATTTTTTATATTAAGCTATATTGGTTCAAGTGTACTTCTTATACAATTGTCAATACATATTAAAGAATTGTCTTGATCAAATGACCGATTTACGGTTACTTCAAATACAATTATCCCAAAAATCGACAAAATTTACAGTAAATGTGGAAAAATTATAAATATACGTGTAGGTAACAAAATTATCAGTATTGGTAGCATCTGAATGAACATAAAAAGATTGGTGAAATTTAATAAAAAAAAAAAGGTTGCAATTTTTGGATTAAGTTGTAATTGGTTCAAGTGTACTTCTTATACAATTGTCAATACATATTAGAGAATTGTCTTGATCAAATGACCGATTTACGGTTACTTCAAATACAATTATTCCAAAAATCGACAAAATTTACAGTAGAATGTGGAAAAATTAAAAATATACATGTAGGTAACAAAATTATCAGTATTGGTAACATCTGAATGAACATAAAAAGATTGGTAAAATTTACTAAAACAAAATGTTGCAATTTTTTATATTAAGCTATAATTGGTTCAAGTGTACTTCTTATACAATTGTCAATACATATTAAAGAATTGTCTTGATCAAATGACCGATTTACGGTTACCTCAAATACAATTATCCCCAAAAATCGACAAAATTTAAAGTAAAATGTGGAAAAATTATAAATATACATGTAGGTAACAAAATTATCAGTATTGGTAACATCTGAATGAACATAAAAAGATTGGTAAAATTTACAAAAAATAATTTATTAAACTATAATTGGTTCAAATGTACTTCTTATACAATTGTCAATACATATTAACGAATTGTCTTGATCAAATGACCGATTTACGGTTACTTCAAATACAATTATCTCCAAAAATCGACAAAATTTACAGTAAAATGTGGAAAAATTATCATTATAGGTAACAAAATTATCAGTATTGGTAACATCTGAATGAACATAAAAAGATTGGTAAAATTTACTAAAACAAAATGTTGCAATTTTTTATATTAAGCTATAAATGGTTCAAGTGTACTTCTTATACAATTGTCAATACATATTAAAGAATTGTCTTGATCAAATGACCGATTTACGGTTACTTCAAATACAATTATTCCAAAAATCGACCAAATTTACAGTAATATGCGGGAAAATTATAAATATACGTGTAGGTAACAAAATTATCAGTATTGGTAGCATCTGAATGAACATAAAAAGATTGTGAAATTTAATAAAAAAAAAGGTTGCAATTTTTGGATTAAGTTGTAATTGGTTCAAGTGTACTTCTTATACAATTGTCAATACATATTAGAGAATTGTCTTGATCAAATGACCGATTTACGGTTACTTCAAATACAATTATTCCAAAAATCGACAAAATTTACAGTAAAATGTGGAAAAATTATAAATATACATGTAGGTGACAAAATTATCAGTATTGGTAACATCTGAATGAACATAAAAAGATTGGTAAAATTTACTAAAACAAAATGTTGCAATTTTTTATATTAAGCTATAATTGGTTCAAGTGTACTTCTTATACAATTGTCAATACATATTAAAGAATTGTCTTGATCAAATGACCGATTTACGGTTACTTCAAATACAATTATCCCCAAAATCGACAAAATTTACAGTAAAATGTGGAAAAATTATAAATATACATGTAGGTAACAAAATTATCAGTATTGGTAACATCTGAATGAACATAAAAAGACTGGTAAAATTTACAAAAAAAATTATATTAAACTATAATGGGTTCAAGTGTACTTCTTATACAATTGTCAATACATATTAACGAATTGTCTTGATCAAATGACCGATTTACGGTTACTTCAAATACAATTATCCCAAAAATCGACAAAATTTACAGTAAAATGTGGAAAAATTATCATTATAGGTAACAAAATTATCAAAATAGGTAACATCTGAATGAATATAAAAAGATTGGTAAAATTTACTAAAAATAAAATGTTGCAATTTTTTATATTAAGCTATAATTGGTTCAAGTTTAGTTCTTATACAATTGTCATAACATATTAGAGAATTGTCTTAATCAAATGACCGATTTAACGTTACATCAAATACAATTATCCAAAAACTCGACAAATTTACAGTAAAATGTTGAAAAATTATCATTAAAGGTAACAACATTCTCAATATAGGTAACATCTGAATGAATATAAAAAGATTGGAAAAATTTACTAAAAATAAAATGTTGCAATTTTTTATATTAAACTATAATTGGTTCAAGTGTACTTCTTATACAATTGTCAATACATATCAAAGAATTGTCTTGATCAAATGACCGATTTACGGTTACTTCAAATACAATTATCCCAAAAATCGACAAAATTAACAGTAATATGTGGAAAAATTATAAATATACGTGTAGGTAACAAAATTATCAGTATTGGTAGCATCTGAATGAACATAAAAAGATTGGTGAAATTTAATAAAAAAAAAATGTTGCAATTTTTTATATTAAGTTTTAATTGGTTCAAGTGTACTTCTTATAGAATTGTCAATACATATTAGAGAATTGTCTTGATCAAATGACCGATTTACGGTTACTTCAAATAAAATTATCCCAAAAATCGACAAAATTTACAGTAAAATGTGGAAAAATTATAAATATACATGTAGGTAACAAAATTATCAGTATTGGTAACATCTGAATGAACATAAAAAGATTTGTAAAATTTACTAAAACAAAATGTTGCAATTTTTTATATTAAGCTATAATTGGTTCAAGTGTACTTCTTATATACAATTGTCAATACATATTAAAGAATTGTCTTGATCAAATGACCGATTTACGGTTACTTCAAATACAATTATCCCAAAAATCGACCAAATTTACAGTAATATGTGGGAAAATTATAAATATACGTGTAAGTAACAAAATTATCAGTATTGGTAGCATCTGAATGAACATAAAAAGATTGGTGAAATTTAATGAAAAAAAATGTTGCAATTTTTGGATTAAGTTGTAATTGGTTCAAGTGTACTTCTTATACAATTGTCAATACAAATTAGAGAATTGTCTTGATCAAATGACAGATTTACGGTTACTTCAAATACAATTATTCCAAAAATCGACAAAATTTACAAAAAAAATTATATTAAACTATAATTGGTTCAAGTGTACTTCTTATACAATTGTCAATACATATTAACGAATTGTCTTGATCAAATGACCGATTTACGGTTACTTCAAATACAATTATCCCAAAAAATCGACAAAATTAACAGTAAAATGTGGAAAAATTATCATTATAGGTAACAAAATTATCAAAATAGGTAACATCTGAATGAATATAAAAAGATTGGTAAAATTTACTAAAAATAAAATGTTGCAATTTTTTATATTAAGCTATAATTGGTTCAAGTGTACTTCTTATACAATTGTCAATACATATTAAAGAATTGTCTTGATCAAATGACCGATTTACGGTTACTTCAAATACAATTATCCCAAAAACTCGACAAATTTACAGTAAAATGTGGAAAAATTATCATTAAAGGTAACAAAATTATCAATATAGGTAAAATTCTGAATGAATATAAAAAGATTGGTAAAATTTACTTAAAATAAAATGTTGCAATCTTTTATATTAAATTATAATTGGTTCAAGTGTACTTCTTATACAATTGTCAATACATATTAAAGAATAGTCTTGATCAAATGACCGATTTACGGTTACTTCAAATATAATTATCCCAAAAATCGACAAAGTTACAGTAAAATGTGGAAAAATTATAAATATACATGTAGGTAACAAAATTATCAGTATTGGTAACATCTGAATGAACATAAAAAGATTGGTGAAATTTAATAAAAAAAAAATGTTTGCAATTTTTAGATTAAGCTGTAATTGGTTCAAGTGTACTTTTTATACAATTGTCAATACATATTAAAGAATTGTCTTATTCAAATGACCGATTAAACGTTACATCAAAAACAATTATCCAAAAACTCGACAAATTTACAGTAAAATGTGGAAAAATTATCATTATAGGTAACAAAATTATCAATATAGGTAACATCTGAATGAATATAAAAAGATTGGTAAAATTTACTAAAAATAAAATGTTGCAATTTTTTATATTAAGCTATAATTGTTTCAAGTGTACTTCTTATACAATTGTCAATACATATTAAAGAATTGTCTTGGACTGTAAGGTGTGTTCTAATTGGTCTGGACTAGTTAGGCGTGCTCATTAGAACAAACTATATAAGTCTTAACATTATTTATTCAATTTTATTTGTTCACTCTTATTTTTTACTTCCCACTATTTTTTCAACTTTTTAAATTGTATTTTATTGTAAGCAGAAGCCAACTTTTTATCTTAGATAGTTTCAACAAGTACACATCGTTTAAATTAAAAATATTTGTATCAGTATCACCGTGATGGTAAAATAAAATCTTGATGGTCTGGATGGGTTTTTTTTATTTTTAAAATTGTCTAGGTCATTTCCTTTATTCTTTATACTATTGCTCATTATTCTTGATTTTTACATAATTTTTGTCTATTATTTTTTCCATTATTTTGCATTCTGATAAAACCAATCCACACCCTATCTAATATCTAAAACTATCAATAAACCGTATGTGGGCAGTCAAAAACAAGAATTTAGTAGACAAGGAATAAATATGAATCTTTTATCATGGTAAGTTATTTAGGTGTTTAGGGGCGACAGAAATTAAAGATACGACTTTTTTTCTCTAATAATAGCTGCACCTTTGTGTCCTGAATGATGGATTATGAAGGATATAATGTGATGGAATGTCAGAACTGACTGATAAATTGAAAATGTCTTTGTATTTAAAGCTGAGATGCCTTTAGTTTTGTCAACATCTCCAACTTTTTGCAATGATTTTAATGGCTGGTAATTCTGAAGATATTCTTCAATTCGACCCTTCATATTTTGTTGTTTTTTTTACTAAGGAAAGGGGGGGGGCTACCTGAAGGAAATATTACACTTTTACGTCCTTTGAGAAACTGTTTTGATGCAGTAAAATAGTAAACTTAAATATAGGCACTTAAATGCTCTGAATATATATTTATTTTTCCAAAGTAGGGCGAACGGATTCGACGAGCGAACAGACAGGGCGAACGGACCCGATACCGAAATTAACAGGAATAAGGGTGATAAAAGGAGATGGATTATCTGCACGGGATAATGTATAAACCAACGCAATTCATGATGAGCAAGAAATAATTTAATGCAGAAAATCTAAATTCATGATTGAATGTCAAATTAGAGAACACACAAATAAATGCATATCAAATACAAAAGACCGTTGCACAAAATTTACCCTTGAACACCCCATATATATTTTGATATGAACAAGCGACTTGTTTATGGCGCCAATAACAGCCAAATTGCAGAGGGAATCATGAATTGTAAACAAATAAGCTACATAAGGTGAGATTTTGACACAAATTGCAGAGCATTTATCTTATAGGAGTGATTCAAGAAAGCACACAAGATTGTAGATTTTGCAGCCATGTTGATTAATACAGAAAGTTTAATTTTACAAAGAATTGTGGGAATTTATTTTTTAATCACATCGTTAAATAAACATTGTCGTTAACATTTTTTGAACAACAATAGTTAACGCATTGATTAGTTAGCGACTGCGTTAAGATTTAACGACTCTTTAGGCTTAATCATCGTTAAATTTTTCGACACTTTTGAACAACTGGGTCCAGGCTGCCAAGTAGCCTGATATATGACACTGATGTAAGGAGAGGAGTCATCAATTTCTGCGACCTTAGAACATGGCCATCAGATGAAAAGCTCGAGGTGCAAGACCAGAGCTGGGTGGTTGCTATGGGGTGCATCCACAGAAGACACGGGAACTTGATGATGCAAGAGCTTTTAGACTTGAAACCCTACTGAAGACCGGGAAATTAAGGTCCTTGGATTTCTCGATGGGAGCCCTCAGCTTCAGATCAAGATCAGCACATTTAGATGGATAATTTTATTTTTCGTGTTAAAGATGGCATGTATGAGGAGGTATTTTTAAACGTGACCACAGTAGCTTACGACGACATTCATGTAAGAAAATATAATGAATTTCCAATAGTTTGCATATAAATATAGCCGTGTGTTTTCCGTTAATTTAAACTCGTTAACTAGACGTCTTTTTCGATACTGGACACTCTATTAAAAGTCAATGTACTGCTTTATTGTGAACATCAAACAGGTAAGTTAGAATAATGGTTTGTACAAGTTACTTTCTATTTCTCAAAACAAATTGAGGGGCAGTTGTGATTAAAAGCATGTTTTGTAGGTGAATGTTTATTATAATTGAGACCAAAGTAGTTAAAGATTTCTATTATCTGATATAACTTTATTAGCAATACCTTATTAAGTTTGGTATTCATATACCTTCAATTGATAAGATAACCATAGAAGATGGAACAGAGAACAACAAGATGTCTCTTTCCCTCTCATCAGTGATTGGAAAACGATGCTGGCAATCTTTTAGTTCACATACTTTGTCTTCGCATTTCAAAATAAATATGACTGGCACTGTCATATATGGGATAGTGGCAACTATCCAGTTGTAAAGACCCTGTAATCAGAAAAAAATATTGCTTGAATATTTCGGCATTGAACCATTTACATGATCTGAAACAAGAACATGTCACAAAAGACACAATAATTTGTTCGAATTGTAACATTTCCATGTTAGCATTTATACCATAATCAGAAATTTTATCCAAGTTTATACCACTTGATATGAATAATTGATCCAATTATTTGGGCAACATTCAAACTTTCATAGAAATTTGAATTGTTTTTTTAAGTCATTTTGTCAAACAGAACAAGAACAGGAATCTTTACAGGTCACTTAGAAAGATAAACCCTTAATTATCTGAAGTAAGCAGAAATGTTCAAATGATATGTATTTTGATGCATTCCTAAAATGTCTATACCTCTTATCATATTTACTCCAAACTCTTTTTATACTAATCTTACTGAATTCAGAACAAAAGTGCAGAGCTGAAATAGTGAAATGTGTTGTTTTCTTTTCATACCATCGATAGTACGTTGATAGTTCTAGATATAAAGCTTTACTAAAACTATAACTATTTAAAGGTATCGTTGTTTTAAAGTTATTTATTAAAAAGTATATTTGATCAAAACTGACATGAGAGTTATAACTGAATTAAGTTACACCTTAAAAAATCTGTATCAGTTTTTCATGCTTCAATTACATCGGATTATTCTTTAAATGCATTTTTAGCTCACCTGACCTGAAAGGTCAAGTGAGCTTTTCTCATCACTTGGCGTCCGTCGTCTGTCGTCCTGCGTCCGTCGTCCGTCGTCCGTCGTCTGTAAACTTTTACAAAAATCTTCTCCTCTGAAACTACTGGGCCAAATTCTACCAAACTTGACCACAATCATCCTTGGGGTATCTAGTTTAAAAAATGTGTGGCGTGACCCATCAAACCAACCAAGATGGCCGCCATGGCTAAAAATAGAACATAGGGGTAAAATGCAGTTTTTGGCTTATAACTCAAAAACCAAAGCATTTAGAGCAAATCTGACATGGGGGTAAAATGGTTGATCAGGTGAAGATCTATTTGCCCTGAAATTTTCAGACGAATAGGACAACCTGTTGTTGGGTTGCTGCCTGTGAAATGGTTATTTTAAGGAAATTTTGCAGTTTTTGGTTATTATCTTGAATACTATTATAGATAGAGATAAACTGTAAACAGCAATAATGTTCAGCAAAGTAAGACCTACAAATAAGTCAACATGACCAAAATTGTCAGTTGACCCCTTAAGGAGTTATTGCCCTTTATAGTCAATTTTTAACAACTTTTTGTCATTTTTTGTAACTTTTCTAAAAATCTTCTTCTCCAAAACTACTTTGCCAAATTTAACCAAACTTGGCCACAATTATCATTGTGGTTTATAGTTGTAAAAAATGTGTCCGATGACCCAGCCTACCAAACAAAATGGCCGACATGGCTAAAATTAGAACATAGTGGTAAAATGCAGTTATTGCTTTATATCTTTGAAACTAAGACATTTAGGGCAAATCTTTCAAGATTTAAATGTCCATCAGAATAAGATATATCCCCTCACAAATTTTGAGTTGAATCGGACAACCTGTTGTTTGGTTGCTGCCCTAAAATTGGTGATTTTAAGGAAATTTTGCAGTTTTTGGTTATTATCTTGAATACTATTATAGATAGAGATAAACTGTAAACAGCAATAATGTTCAGCAAAGTAAGATCTACAAATAAGTCAGCATGATCAAAATTGTTAGAGGACCCCTTAAGGAGTTATTGCCCTTTATAGTCAATATTGAACAACTTTTCGTCATTTTTGTAACTTGTATAAAAATCTTTTCTAAAACGACTTGGCCAAATTTAACCAAACTTGGCTACAATCATAATACTAGGGTATCTATTTAAAAAAAAAGTGTCTAATGACCCCGCCTACCAACGAAGATGGCCGACATCAGTAAACACATTAACAGGTGAGCGACACAGGCTCTTGAGAGCCTCTAGTTTTGTATGCACCTGCAGCAAGTCATTGGGTATTGAGTTTTACCCTTCACTGTCAACCCGTTTTCTTTGATCTTGTATTAGTTTCGGTACTCAAACCTACGTTTCCCTAATCGTATTTTTTAAAAACTTTGCACACTATATGCTTAGAACCAATAACAATATGCTCTGAAAATGTACTTTCTGAAATTGATGTAACAAACAGCACAGGGCTTATGTTCATGTATTTGACATTGTCAGACAAGAGTGGTTTGCTGTCGTGTCCATCCTAGAGCACACATTGATTACATTAAAGAGCCAACTGCCGGAGCTAACCGCACCACTTATAAAAAGTGATAATGCTGGTTGTTATCACTGTGGGAGTCTTTGGTCATCGCTTTAATGTATTTCTTGGAGAACAGGCAAGCACATTTTAATGAGGCAATTTATTAAATATAAGTTTAACTCAAAGGGTCTATTACATGTATATAATGAACTTGTTGAACAAAGTGGAAGTGTCATGATATACTCATTTTAATATTGTAATTGAATGAGGAACAGATGGATTACTTCCAGGGGTTAAATTTTTTGGTTATAGCTCACAAGCCCAGGGCTAATTGGTAGCAGGATTTTACTAGCCCTGTTGGAAGAACTACTAGTCCAACAAAACTGACCTGCTAGCCCTAATGTGCCTTACAAATTGAGAGTTTGATGCAATAACCATTAATTCTATAAACTTAACGATTTGTATCCATTGTCAAGGACGTATAACTAACATACATCTAATATACGTCCTTGCCATTGTACAGCAGATTTTTGCAAATTGGATACCCAAAATTATGTCAGCAAAAAATATTCCATTAGCAGAGATATTCAATAAATCGATAATTATAAGAGTTAACCAAATCCCGAGATGATTAAAGTGTCTTGACCACTGCTATACATGAGTATATAAAAGGATTGGAGGTACATCATCACGTTTGTGTAAAAGAATCATCAGCTGGTTAATTATTTATGTAATGCTCATTTTTGTTTTCAGTTTTAAAATTCTATTTATTAAAATATATTAAATGACCTCAAATATTTATGTGAATAAATATCCCCATCCATAGTTTGGGTCTTTTATAATTGTTTTATAAACGAAGTTCTTTAATGTCCATATTTACGTTTATCACAGGGAAGCAAATTGTGGGCTATAAATATATTACAACCTGAGCACAGTCTCTACTTCCATTTATTCAACAGTTGTGATATTTTAAAAGCTCATCAAATCATAAACTGTTACTCAGTTTTTTTTTTAATAAATTTTAGGTTTCGAGCATCACTTAAGACACACGATTAAACATAACGTCAAGTGCCAAATATTTCATGCATTATTTGATTGACATCATGTTAAAAAATTAGATAGGTTCTACAAATGTATTATCATACCGAGAGCCAGTCCACATTTGTCAACACTGGTATCACGCAGTACTTTGATAGTGAACAAATATATCCTGTGGAATTGTTTAGTAAAACTCCCTGGACGATATGACCAGCTACAAATATTACAATAAAGGAGATATCGTTGATTACAGAAACAATCTTGCCATGAACAAAGGGACTGCTGTTTTAAGTAGCGGTTTCTAGCGAAGAAGTGTAGTAATACAAATAGATACGTGTCCTAGACGAGGCACATTTTACACGGTAACAGATGATATAAAAGACTTCTGTTTTAAAATAAACAGACACTAGATAAGAATGGCACAATAAAAATGTATTTTTACTAATTGCAAATTAAATTTGTACTGTATCTATTAACTTTAGACTGTTGATTGCGTATTTCAAGTTGCATGTATTTCATGCATATTTAGAGAGAACATACAAGTTTTAATGTTTTTACAGGTGTAGTGTATAAATTAACTTTAAACTGTTGATTGCGTATTGTCCAGTTGCAAGTATTTCATGCATATTTAGAGAGAACATACAAGTTTTAATGATTTTACATTTCTAGTGTATAAATTAACTTTAGACTGTTGATTGCGTATTGTCCAATTGTTTTATGCATATTTTGAGAGAAGATAAAAGTTCTAATGCGCAGAGAAAATGACATTTTGAGCAGGCATATGTACAGTTTATATAAAAATGTTTGCTTACAATTTACATACGACATAGCCGAAATGACGCCCCACTCTTACCAAGTTTATACTGCCGGTTTTAAAAAAGACCTTACGACTTTATGTTTATTTTTAATGAAATGGTAAAATTATTAAACAAATGAAATAGCAATAACCAAATAACGCTTGATATGGACACGTTTGGGGGATTGAACACGTTTAGGGGTTAGTTGAAAATGGACACGTTTGGGCACCCATACATGTTTTGCAGTTCAATGACGTCGATGTGAACACGTTTGGGGTGAAGGACACGTTTCTGAGTGTTACATATTTACATATATATATATTTAATACAGCCTTAAGGCTTCATGAAAAGCAAAACCTGGTCTGATCAAACCAAAGACTGTGTTTGTTGCTTACGGAGTTGATTTGTTAAGGAATCCAGCAATTTAGGAGTGAGAATAAATTCTGGTTTGCTAGGCGTTAGAATGTGTCTGGTTACGTTGACATGTTACCTGTTAAAATTTCATAAATATTTGTTATCAGAAGATAAACAGGCATATACACCTGAGGCTCATGAGGAAATGGAAAAGGAAGTAAAAAAACAGAAAAAGACCCAAACAAGCCTTTGATAATGAAACTACTCAAGGCAGTATTCAAGAAAAGAATTATTTGTATTTACTCAGATGGCATATTCAGACTTAAATGTCAAAAGAAGACAATTGATTAAAACAAATTTGAGACCGTGTTATCGATCACTCTGCCCAGACAATGCACCAATATCAGATAAACTATTCGGTGATAGCCTTGTTGACAACGTCAAAGAAGTTGATATAGCTAACAGAATGGGTAAACGAGGGAAGGTGAAGTCCTTCCTACCAGCAACCTGAACAGATAATAGGGATCATAGAATAAACACTGGTTTCACAGCTAACAGGTTCTCTGTTCCCTATAGTATACCAGAGAATCGGTTCAGATTCAAATCGCAGAATAATAGCTTCAGACCATCTTTCTCTCATGCTATTTATCATTTGTTAGGGAAAAGTCCAGTCATGAGGAACAACTTCAAGAAGAAAGACAGGCACTAAATCCTGTTGACATAGAATGTGAATCTTTTGAACATATAAGTTCACAAACTGCTTTAAAGTTACAGGTATTTGCATTTATGAACACGCCTGACAATTTTTTGCGGGAAAAATACGTAATGTTTTAGGGTGCTGGAAATTGCTTACACAAGATAATTGGATTCTTAGTTTGGTTAAAGGTTACAAAATTGAATTTGATAATGTACCGCAACAAACCAAATTACCTGGAACCATTTAATTTAATGAATCAGAACAGTCTATAATTAATGGAGAAATTGAAAAATTTGTACTAAAAAATGTTGTTCAAAAAGTCGATATCCAGGACATTAACAAACAGTTTTTGTCCCGGCTGATAAAGCTGCGAATAATATCATTATTGTTTGACGTAAATTTTATATAGAGGTTCTGCAAAAGGAAATCACGAATTCACCAACATTCCAACTGACTTCATTTTCAGAAAACGACATCTGTAACAAACATAAACTTTTAGCTACTTCTTTACAAGCAGAACCAAACACAATGAAAGTCCCAACTATGTACTGGCTTCCGAAGCTGCACAAAAAACCTTACAAATATAGATTTATTTCATCTTCCAGCCATTGTTCAACTACTAAATTGTCTGTTTTACTTACTAGTACACTTGGTACAATAAAAAACCTGATAATAAATTGTTCAAATAAGGCCTTTGAAAATAGTGGAATTAATTACTTTTGGAGTGTCAAAAACTCGTTGGAAGTACTTGATAAATTGCATGCATATATTGGTGATTTTGAATCTGTTCAAAGTTTTGATTTTTCTACCCTATATACCACTTTGCCTCATATTCTTATTAAGAAAAATTCACATCCCTAATTAACTGGGCATTTAAAAAGTCGGAATGCGAGTACATATGTTCAAACTCTTTTAGATCATTTTTTAGTAGCAATAAACAAAAGAACTATGTCAATTGGACATGCTTTGATACTATTTATGCACTTGAATTTTTACTTGATAACATTTTTGTTCGCTTTGGAGATTCCGTATATCGTCAAGTTATTGGAATTCCAATGGGGACTAACTGTGCACCACTTATTGCGGACCTGTTTTTGTATTGTTATGAGTTACAATTTATGACTAAAATTAGCAAAGACCCATCAAAACAACATTTGATACAAAAATTTAACAATACTTTTAGATATTTGGATGATATATTGGCTCTAAATAATGACGACTTCAGTATGTATACTAAAGAAATTTATCCTGTAGAACTTACTTTAAATAAAGCTAATGATAACAATGACCACTGCCCTTTCCTCGATCTTGATATCTATATCATAAACGGGAAGCTTAATACAAAAATTTATGATAAAAGAGATGATTTTTCATTTCCTATTGTTAATTATCCATTTTTAGATGGTGACGTTCCCTTGTCACCATCTTATGGTGTTTATATATCTCAACTTGTACGATTCGCTCGTGTATGTAACAATGTATTAGATTTTAGCGAGAGAAATTTATGTATTACTGAAAAATTATTACACCAGGGTTTTCGATATCACAAACTGGTCAAAACATTTACTAAATTTTATCACCGGTATAAGGAAATAATTCGTAAATATAACTCAACATGCAGACATCTTATACGTTCAGGTATTTCACATCCAAAATTTTATGGAAATATTCTTTATAAAGCACAAAAATGTCAGTATTCTCCTCAGAAACTAACAAAACCTTTAAATAGACTTATTAAAAGGGGATATAGTTACGATACTGTTGTCAGGTCATTAAAGATTGCATATTTTGGCTTTAACATTGATTCACTGATAGGGTCTTTGCATCGGAACTAAACACATTTATTTCTTAAAAAAACAGTTGTTGGCATGACACGGGTTATGTTCTTCTCATATATTTTATGATAGTATGATACTAAACCCCTAACGGGAGGGATTGTACCTGATATTCATATGATGAAGACATAATCTTTCAATCAGTTTAATTGAGGTCTGGAGCTGGCATGTCAGTTAACTGCTAGTAGTCTGTTGTTATTTATGTATTATTGTCATTTTATTTATTTTCTTTTGTTACATCTTTTGACATCAGACTCGGACTTCTCTTGAACTGAATTTTAATGTGCGTATTGTTATTCTTTTACTTTTCTACATTGGCTAGAGGTATAGGGGGAGGGTTGAGATCTCATAAACATGTTTAACCCCGCCGCAATTTTGCGCCTGTCCCAAGTCAGGAGCCTCTGGCCTTTGTTAGTCTTGTATGATTTTAAATTTTAGTTTCTTGTGTATAATTCGGAGTTTAGTATGACGTCCATTATCACTGTACTATTATGCATATTTTAGGGGCCAGCTGAAGGACACCTACGGGTGCGGGAATTCTCGCTACATTGAAGACCCATTGGTTGCCTTCGGCTGTTGTTTGCTCTATGGTCGGGTGGTTGTCGCTTTGACATATTCACCATTTCCTTTCTCAATTTTAAGAATTCATTTCGAACATATTTATTAGACCGAAGAAAGATGGGTCTCATAGGTTAATATTAAACTTGAGACAATTAAACGAAAAAGTTGAATATCACCATTTTAAAATGGAAACACTTAAAACTCCATTTCAATTAGTTAAACAAAATGTCTGGTTTGCATCTGCAGATTTAAAGGATGCATATTTTTCTGTTAATGTTGTACATTGTGATAGGCAATTTTTAAGATTTTTTTAGAATGGGACAAAATATCAAATTACCGGTCTCCCAAACGGATTAGCAAGTGCACCGAGAATATTTACTAAGCTTTTAAAACCAATATTTTCTACACTTCGAAAAAATGGATATTTAAATGTGGCATACATTGATGATAGTCTTCTTATTAGTGACACTTATCAACATTGTTGGGATAACATTAAAGACACATGTAATCTCCTCGACCAATGTGGGTTTACTATTCACCCTATTAAATCAGTACTACATCCATGTCAAGAATTAACTTTTTTGGGTTTTGTTATTAATTCTATAACAATGACAGTGAAATTAACGTCTGAAAAGGCAAAGACTATTGTAGTCATATGCAAAGTGTTTGTTAAAAAATGGGAAACAACAATTAGAGAGTTTTCTCAGCTAGTTGGAAAATTGGTAGCTTCTGAACCAGCAGTTCAGTATGCAAACTTCTATGTCAAACCTCTTGAACAAAAGAAAGACAAAGCATTAAAGATTAATAGAGGAAATTACGATGCGATAATGTATTTGGATTGTGAAATACACGAACATTTAATTTGGTGGATAAATAATATTGAAAAGTCTAGCAAACCTATTCTTACAATAGAACCTAGTATGATTCTTCAATCTGATAGCTCAAATACAGGATGGGGAGGACTGATTAAACATCCGAAATTAGCTATGGCCAAAACAGGGGGACATCGGTCTTACCATGAACAAGATAAACATATAAATGTGTTAGAGCTTCTTGCAGCCTTTTTAACTCTTAAAAGTGTCTGTGCTACAAAAACAATATTCATATAAAAATATATTTCATTTAAAGCATCTAATTCTATAGTTTTACAATTTCTGACAGAACTGTTTTAAAATGGATAATACAGTAGCGGTTCAGTATATTAACAATATGGGAGGAAGGAAGGACGAGTTGAATGAGTTAACTAGAGAAATTTGGAATTATTGTGTTATTAGAAGCATTTGGTTAAGTGCATGTCATTTGCCGGGAAAATCTAACATAGAGGCAGACAAACTTAGAGAAGTAGTTGATCAGGAGATGAATCCGAACATGAAGATGTTGGCATGGTGTTAGGCAAATTATGTGAAGATGATGACAAAGTGCAGCCAGATGCATGTACTACGGACATGCCGGTAGATGATGAAGATAATTTCATGCAATCTCTCGGAGATTTCTTGTCATCGGAAGACAAACTTGGTCCGAAAGTTTCAAATTCCTTGGCAGGTATTGTCAATACTGGTATGAAACAGAAAGTTTTCAGAGGACAAAATTAAATTAATGCTAAAAAAGTATTCGAGGCCAGAAAACTGTGAGGCATTGGCACCTGTGCATGTCAATTTGCCAATATGGAAACCTTTAAATAGACAGAAAAATCAGGGCATCTTGTGCAAAGGAATGGTCCCACAACTAACTTTAACGGACAAGCTTCTTAACATAAGCAAGGCAAATAAAGGAATTGAGCCAAGTGAAATTGGAGAGGTACTAAGTCTCGTGAAAGATTTATTTGTATTTACTCAAATGGCATATTCAGATTTAAATGTCAAAAGAAGACAATTGATTAAAACAAATTTGAGACCGTGTTATCGATCACTCTGCCCAGACAATGCACCAATATCAGATAAACTATTCGGTGATAGTCTTGTTGACAAAGTCAAAGAAGTTGATATAGCTAACAGAATGGGTCAACGAGGGAAGGTGAAGTCCTTCCTACTAGCAACCTGAACAGATAATAGGGATCATAGAATAAACACTGGGTTCACAGCTAACAGGTTCTCTGCTCCCTATAGTATACCAGAGAATCGGTTCAGAGTCTTATGTAGACGAAACGCGCGTCTGGCGTACTAAATTATAATCCTGGTACCTTTGATTGATTGATTGTTGGTTGCTTAACGTCCAGTGGCAAATATTTCATGCATATTCAGGACGAGAACAAGTTCACAATAAATACAATAGGTAGGTTGTTGTAATAGAGGCCATCTAGGATAATGGTCGGGGAAATTTGGACTGCCACTGGAAAATGATGGTATATTGGATAGGGACAGAAATTTTGACTTGCAACAGGCCACCTACGGACCCCTCAAAAGAGTTGTTGCAAGGGTTCTTAATGTGCAAAGAGCGTGGCACTCTCTTTACACGAGGCGTCGGATTTAACGTCCCCTTCTGACGGACGTGACTGCGAATTTGATACATCCCGCACAGCCAAACGGACGCCCCACTTCAGCAAGCGTTTTACTGCCGGTCGGGAGAAGACCAAGTGACCATATTTTGGTACCTTTGATAACTATTCACTAGGTCTAAAAAAATCACTGAAGCTGCTGCAAAAAAAAATGCTGGTAAACCTTCTCCTACAAAAGGAAAGGCAAATATGATTTTCTTCCAGGATTAAGTGTACATTATGAGCAGAAAGAGGTTCAGCAAACAACCAAACCATCCGGGCAGGAAGAATTACTAGCCATTAAAAATGACACTCTTGTTAATCTGAAATCCAGAATTTTTGTTAGACAAAGGAGGAAAAATCCTTACGATAGATGTGTTATCACGGGTCCACGGAACCCCCTGCCCATTTTTCTTTCTAAAATATCCAAAACATTTAGAGGTGAAAGGCATTTCCAGCTTAATTATAGCCCTGGTGAAATAAGTTTTTAAAAGGAGGAAAGTATTAAATAGCAATATTCATAAATCATATTGAACATCATATTATTGACTTCAGGTGCAATGGCGGCGCCAAAGAGTTTACAATGATTGTACACATTTAACTTGATTTTGGCATGAAAACTTCAATATGAAAGTAGCAAGTTGCAGAATCCGACAAAACAATAGAATTTATATAAACAATAAACAAAATTCTTCAATTTAACATCTGCAATACCATTAATGAAAAATACAGCTAAAATTCTCTACCACGACGACCGACACAAGGTCATAAACAGGGGCATCGACAATTAAACACACACTAGTTGACATAAATTCCGGATAATAAAAATACCTTTACAAATAAATCCCCCAAAAAGAACTAAGAACCAGAAGGTGAGTGTAAAGACTTACCAAATCCTCGAGACTACACTCAAATGTTATTATGGTGACAGCTGCATTTGCAGATATTATTCTCTAGTTTGTACCGGTGATGAGGGTTATATCGAGTAAACTCGGTCCAAGTATCTAGGATGCTAAACTGTCATTGTCCTTGGAATGAATTGCATTGTATTGAAACCAAGAAAATTGTAATATCCTGTGATGTAGGTGTTTCAGGCAATTTTTGTATCCAACACGGGACATTTGCAAGGAATTTATAGAGAAAGATCATGGGAACTGTATTGCAGCTGCAGACAAGGCCGACAGTGACAACTAATTCGGAATGTTCAATCACTGTGCCAAGAGACAAAATTGTCTACACATTTCATGTACTTAGACTGGGACCATGATACACGATTGCAAAAGTTGAAGGAAACCTTGACAGAAGTGTTTGATTCCTATATCAATCATGCAGAAAAGCTAGCATCGTTAGGGAGCACATAAGCAAATGAAAGCTTCAACAAACAGTCGGTTCAAAAGCACCTAAATCCCATCATTACAGTGGATCAGCTACCTTAAACTACCAGGTTGCTGGAAGTGTATTACAAAACAACATTAATTACACATAAGTTTCATTGGTGAGAATAATGAGTAATTGAGCTGAAAGGAATATATTTGAAATTTGAAATCAAATAAGTTGAACATATGCAACAACTCTTTTGGGGTCCGTAGGTAGCCTGTTGCAAGGCAAAATTTCTGTCCCTATCCAATAAACCCTCATTTTCCACAGTGGCAGTCCAAATTTCCCCGACCATCATCCCAAATGGCCTCTATTGTGACGAGACCTATCTATTGTATTTATCGTGAACTTGTTCTCGTCCTGAAAATGCATGAAATATTTGCCACATTTTCCCGGTCTTGCATTATATTTCGTACTGGTGATGCCAATGCTGGGATGTATACTGCAGGAGATTTCACTTAAGTAAGCTAATATGGAAGCTAATTTAAAATTTAACAAACTACAAATAAAGTCTGCCTTGTTCTGTATCTCCTTTTCTAGTGACTCTGATATATTTTCTTTGTTTACAGAACTTGACCAAAAAATAGTATAGATGTCTCATCTTTGTTTGTATGAGAGATGACCCGCCTCATCAAAATCACTTATTAAAGCTACAAGCTTTCTGACCATATTAATATAATCTTTATTTGTCATATAAGTAACATTATACTTGTGACATAAACAAAAGTAACAACAAAAAAATAACGAAGTTGAACACACACATATCTATATAATATTCATCATCAGCAGTGGTTACGTAAGTCTCTATGTGTAATTCCTTTACTATGAAGAAAATGCAACCCTGCTAATATATCTTTTGCCAAATGTTCTGGGCCCAGTTGTTCAAAAGTGTCGTTAAGCAAACGCAGTCGTTAAAGTGTCGTTAGAGTGTCGTTAAATTTAACAAATTCGTTAAATGTTGTTCAAAAAATTTAACGACAAAAAAAAATGATAACGAGTCGTTAACTTTAACAACTTCTGGGAGGTCGATTAAATATTTAAGTTATTGTTAAATATGGCCGCCTCTAGACAAGTACCTGTTCCACCTCACAGAAAAGAAAGGCATTTTCGCCTGAAAGATGACCTTTCTTTGAATTTGTCAAATGAGGAGTTACGAGAACGGTATCGATTTGGTAGAGAGGGAATTGTTGCTATTAGAATGCCGAGTCTGTTGAAAAACACGTCCTCCGAACGTAACAAATATGTTATCAATCGAAAAATCAAGCATCGTGATAATGTCAGTTTCAGAGAATTCAAGGGCAGCAACCCAACAACCGGTTGTCCGATTCGTCTGAAAATTTCAGGTCAGATCGATCTTAACTTGATAAACATTTTAATCTAATGCACGGTCGCGAAACACGTGACTTGCTTGTGATCAGTTTCACGGAAAAATGGCGCCTGTCTGAATAAACAAGTTCGCTTGGAGGCAAATTTTGAACGTAAGTATTTACATATCATCGTATTCATACTATAGGACCCCCCTCATCATATGCAGCGTTTTGTTCCAAATATTTTGATGCCCATTGCGTTATATTTCACTGTTGGTTTCATAGAGAACATTCACAGAATATTTCAGATCTGCCGAAGATTGATCAGGATTGTGTACACGATATGTCCGTAAAATCACTATAAATCCATTTATGTATCTTATTTTCGCCAATCGTGTACAGAAACTTGCCCACATTTACTTATTCATTCATACAAACTAGTGTCAGTGTATATTTTTGACATTTTTGTCAGCTGAACGCAATAATATTTTTTTTTCAAAAAATGATCAGTATCCACGGTATGAACATTATATGATCAGTTCCACGGTATGAATCTGAAAGTTATAGATCATTTCCCATAACTTATATTTTAGGTTTTAAATGGATGCTGAGAAGGCAGAAAAGCTGTGTAAAATTTGTGGAAAGTCATTCCGGAGTATTTCAGCAGTGTATGATCACGAAAGGAGGCATGCCAAGAAGGGGCCATACAAGTGTTGTGGGAAAGTTTTTTTCAGTAAAGCCAATATCAAAAGACACAGGTAAATTTTCATTTCATGGAATTCTTATCATATTACTGTCACTAAATTTTTGAAAATAACATAAGCCACGGAAATAGAGAAGTTCTCTATAAACAAAATCAGTTAAATGAAAATACGAACTAGGAATATATCATTTCTGTAAAAATGTCTCTGTCCTCTGTGAATATGTACTTTTATTCAAGGAACATTATGTATAAAAAAATCAGCATTTAAAAATCTAGGGAACTGCAAAACCCGAAAACCAAGACAAATTTGTACAATCAATTAACACTAACACTTTAAAATACATAACCGCGATGGAACCCACCACCACATGGGCAAAATTGGTACCAGTAATCATTGCCTGCCTACGAGACTTGTCTAGGAAATTACCTTACTGGACACTATTAACCATATGTTAATTCTTGATCTTTAAACATTCAGGTGTGCAGTGCATGGTGAAGAAAAAACATTTGCATGTGAACAGTGTGATAAAAGATTTTCAATTATGGCTGATCTCAACCGTCACCTCAAGATTCACGAGGAACACCCTGTAAAATTTAAATGTACAGTATGTGGTTTAGAGTTTAAGAAAGCACATGATTGTGGTGATCACGAGGCTAGTCACAGGGGTGACAAACAGCATAGGTGCACATGTGGAAAGGCATACATCCACCAGACAAACTTTTACAGACATAAGAGAAAATGTAATCATTGACAATCAGGATTCATCTTGACTTTATTATTTATTTTACGTTTAGTACTTTGATCTCAAAGATGAGATACATACTAGTTTTGACAAATAAAGATTTATTTCTATGAAAAATATTTATTCAATGCCCATTTTAACAGTTGGTAGAAGTTTGGCCTGGTTGCATCTAGCTTTTTCCCAACGAATTCCAAGTTCCCCTTTACATAGAGCATTTCTGTCAGTTGAAATTGTTGCCTCTCGCTACATCAGATTCAGACATTTCCTCCATTACATATGGGGCAAGATTGATGAGTTCGTTAGTTAGTTGATCAAAATTTCCCTTCTCTGTTGAAGTGGATGCATCGCTAGTTACACATTTATGACTATCACCAAGGTGAGTATCTAAGGAAGTAGTATCCGGTTGCATTGACATATGTGTGTACAATGGCAAGGTGCCGATATTCATTTCAAAGTCGGAATTTTCGATATTTTGTATCAAAGGTATATCACTGTTAAAAACTTGCCATTCATCATATTTTTGTTGTTGTAATTTTGCTGGACTGTTGACTGTACAGTGCACGTTTTGTCTTCCCCTTTTTAGGTGAAGGAGAGTATGTTATTTTAAACGGACTTTTTGTTGGGCTGAAAAGTGTGCGCTTTGAGTGCCCTTTTACCTTCCCACGTTTTGGAGAAGGAGAATACTTTACTGTGTATGGCGATTTTGAAAATACCCTCTTCATTCCTGTCTGTAAGGTTGGGATTGCCTTATTTGACGAACTCTTTTGCTGCCTGACAGTAGAGTTTTTCCGATATTTTGGCAGTTGCAGGGAAAGCCTGGTTTTTTTTCCGCATGACGGGACCTATAATAAGATAAAAATAACTGAATTAGAATTTAACTGTGTCGAAAAAAAAATGTAGTTTCCAAATAGGGTCGAAAATATATTGTAAAAGTCTGATAGAAAGTATATTATTTATGCGTCAGGCAGTACTACTTTTGCATAAAATTATAAATTATTTTCTGCATGTATTTCCTGTCCATAAAAACCGTTTATGGGATCTTATATATAATTATTATATCGATTCAGATTCATACCGTGGAACTGATCATATAATGTTCATACCGTGGATACTGATCATTTTTTGAGAAAAAAAATATTATTGCGTTCAGCTGACAAAAATGTCAAAAATATACACTGACGCTAGTTTGTATGAATGAATAAGTAAATCTGGCAAGTTTCTGTACACGATTGGCGAAAATAAGATACATAAATGGATTTATAGTGATTTTACGGACATATCGTGTACACAATCCTGATCAATCTTCGGCAGATCTGAAATATTCTGTGAATGTTCTCTATGAAACCAACAGTGAAATATAACTTAATGGGCATCAAAATATTCGGAACAAAACGCTGCATCTGATGAGGGGGTCCTATAGTATGAATACGATGATATGTAGATACTTACGTTCAAAATTTGCCTCCAAGCGAACTTGTTTATTCAGACAGGCGCCATTTTTCCGTGAAACTGATCACAAGCAAGTCACGTGTTTCGCGACCGTGCAATGTCCGATTTGCTCTAAATGCTTTGGTTTTAGCGTTTTAAGCCAAATTCTAACTAATTCCAATAAAACTGGATAACCATGTCCCTAAATTTTATGCACAAATGCTTGTTAAAACTTTTGGTCAAGGTAGTTTTTTTATAGAGTTGATGTCCAATCAACTTGATACTTAGTATACATGTTCCCTATCACTACTTGACGAAAAAAACGACTGTCCATACCAGTAACAGTCGTTGTACGACTGTCTTGGTCTGTAAAAGACTTATAATGACTGTCAAATCTTTCATATTTATGTTCTAATTCGTTTCACTTAAACGAACATAAAATATTTATCAAATAAATAACTGGAACTCTCACACGGACCATAAACTATGTTTATGTCATAAACAAGAAGCAACGCTTATCGATTCAACACTTAACGGATTAACTACATGGGGCCCAAGTTTAACTTTAGTACACATTTATTATTCAAAAGATCTGATATCGCTTCTGTAACAAAAAGTTCATTGTCTAACGCTGACTTATTGTTTTTATGAATTGTTCTGGGAGGAGTAGAAATGAAAGGAATGAAATATCCATTTTCAAGAATATCTAAAACAAATTCACTAGCACCAACACTTTTCCAATATGAAATATGACTTTTAAGTCTACCTTTTACACTACATCAGTTTTTAAAACTTTTGTTCTCGTATTCATAAAGTTTGGAGTCTAAAGTTAAATTACTGTCTTCATTATCTAAACAAAACAGTGGGGAATCTAAATAATACTTATCATTTATGCCTGTTTCACTGCTGACCATGGGCAGCTTTGATAATTTTGGGACAATTTCTCCTCCAATGTCCTTGCTCCTGACAGCTGAAACAGAAATATGTTACACTAGGTCCATAGTTGCTCCTTTGGGCACGAAAATTACCACCGACATTTGCTGAAGTGGCCGTTGCAACAGTTTCTAGTTTATCCTGCACAATGACGATCACTAAGACGCTTGATGAACGTAAATAGTGCAGGGATACAGGCGACCCCCTCTATCTGGTAAATGACGTCATAAAGGCGCGTATAATTGACGAGTTTTTTCCGGTGACGGATGAACTCGAAAGTGGTCTATTGTACAAGTAAAACAAATATCATTAATTAAGGAACTGAAGGAAGAAAATGCATTTCTTGAAAATGAAAAAAATAAAGCAGAAATAGTGAAAGAAAAATATTGTGAAATTTTCATTTACATTTATAGCTACGTTGATCTTACCGACACTGATGAGTCTTGTGTAGATGAAACGCGCGTCTGGCGTATTTATTTAACTTTAATCCTCGTATCTTTGATAACTATTTACAGATGATATGGGTATAGAGCGTGGTCCGAATTGATAGATAATTAAATGTAATGATTGTCAGTGAGAATTTTTTAACACTCGATGACCTTTGACCTTGGGTGCAAATTAAAGGTCACATGAACTTAAGATTATTGGTGTAGGTCCCAAGTCTTTACGACTTCCGGTTCTCGAGATACAATTTTTCAAAAATTGTTTATATTTTTTAAAGGGAAATAACTCCTTATAAGGGTTAACAACAAATAATGGTATATGTTAATTAACATTGCCATCTGGTTCTGTACATGTTGCCGTTTTCAAATCGATTCTATCTTGAATACTTTTTGAGAAAAATATAAAAGAAAGAAATTGTTTCAAGGGGACATAACTTTCATAGGGAATGATGAAATCCTTAGCAGCCTCATATGGTAACACATCATGATGAGATCTAACTATTGTCCAAATAAGGTCATAATATCTTCAAAAACAACGAGGGGGGGCCATGTCGAAAAAAACCAATAAAAGGGAGATAACTTCTAAAGGGGATGATGAAATCCTACACAGCCTCATCTGGTAATACTTCATGATGAGGTCTACCGATGGTCCATATTTGGTCTTGATAACTCCAATAGAAACAAGGGGAGGCCATGTTAAACAAATGCTGGATGAAAAAAAAAAAAAAAAAAAAACAGGAGAAAAACAATAAGGTCTTTCCTCGAGGAGAGGAAAGACCTTAAAAACAATAAGGTCTTTCCCAGGTAGGGGAAAGACCTTAATTAATAATAACAAACGGAAGTTTATAACGACTTACACTATATAAAAACGTCCCTCGCACAGTCAGTTGCAATAAATGGCTGTATTGTAATGTTACTAAAAATGATTTTGTCGGTGTAGATATCTAACCTTACTTTTCTTTAAGAACGCGTATTTTCCGACACAATTTGAACAAATTCCTTTTAAACTACAGTTTAGTTCTCTACATTCCCAAAATTTGTGAGGTTTTCCCAACCATGTATTTATCGATATTGATATAACGGAATCGCTTTATTTAATGTGACTTCGCACTAGTCACTTACCATCTAACGTGACTAAATTATTTTTATTTACCTGAAATTCAATACGTTGCAGGAAAAGGAAGAATCTGTACAAACTTCAAATATTATGATATCGTTTTTGCTGCAGATGCATTAATTAATTGTCTTTTCATATGGTCAAATAGATGAAGTGAAGCGACTGATCAAAATTACAAATCAACTACAATTATGTATTTATAGATTTAGTACCAGATAGTTACAACGACAAAAATATTTTCAAGTTACCTGTGTGACAAATTAACATATGAATCGGATTTCCGACTAGAGTTGTCTTCACCACGAATACCATTGTGATAGAACAATTAGAGAATATTCGAGCAACCGTGTGTTTAATTTACTCAAATAATGTTGGAAACGTGTTCAGTAGTCCACCTAACTACATCTACACACTTTCTTAACTTCAATATGTTGAAGGTTACAAGAAGGCACATACTAGGGGAAACAAGTTATAATCTCAAAATATATCCAATAATTTCCAAAATCATTATTTGATTTTTTTAGTATTATATAGATAAAAACGTGATTTGATTGTGGTTTTGCACCATATATTTGTATATGATTGGGTTATGGTTATAGTTCGTAGTAGGGCAGACTAATTTTTATACTGACACAAAGATATACCATAATAGAAGTAATCTATATTTAACAATCGTAGTAATTTAACATTATACGAAAGAAAGACCTTAGTTATTAAGTTTTATTTTTTTCCGGTCTAGAAATATTTGACACAGGACGCGAAGCAACCAAAATCAATCACGCGATTTTGTTAAATTAATCACGTGTGGTTTTCCTTTTTAATATTTCAACTTGTACTAATCTACAATATTAGTTAAACATAAACTTATCTATAAGCACTGCACCGTTTTGCAGATGTTCTTGTCAACTATGTTAACTAAACAATGTACTTTTTCTATTTTCTGCGAGGAGAGTTCTAAGTAGTTACCGTAGATGTTATAAAAGAGGGGACGAAAGATACCAGAGGAACAGTAAAACTCATAAATCGACCATCAACTGACAACGCCATGGCTAAAAATGAAAAAGACAGACAAACAATAGTACACATGACACAACATAGAAAATTAAAGAATAACCAACACGAACCCCACCAAAACACTAGGGGTGATCTGAGGTGCTCTGAAAGCGTTATATAACAATACGATGTTGACTATTCTTTCTTTTTCTCCAGTTATCCCAATCAAGGAATTTGTTGTCCTAAAATATATAGTATTACCTATGATATGACTGAGAAATCAGAAAATGGTGATGAAAATAAATCCGAAAAAGAAAAGAAAGTAGCCAAAGGGATCGTCAAATGTGAAAAAGAAAAGATTTTGCGTCACACAATGTTTAAAACATGTTTTTTAGAGGAAAGTTTAACCATGAATTCAACAGGAAGTATTCGAAGTAAAAAACTAATTAAAACATATGTTTAATAATTGAGATGGTCTCAAAGTTCGGACCTTCCTATGAAAACTCGGATTTACCCAGATCGAAAAACGTTTGAACTATTTTGCCATTTAGGGCTCTTCATATCCACAAAGACTCGAATTCATCACACACGAAGTCAGATGACTTCAATTCTTGGGCGCGTTTATCTTCCTTTTTTTGTTGCCTCCTTAACTTGGTAGGACGTGCCAAGCGGCCTTCTTGGTGCCTTTCATTATCTCGCACTATCCGACTACATCCACAGTGAAGCCTTGCTGTGTCTTATATCAATAATGAATTGTAAAAATATGTGTACTCTTTAGAATCCTTTTAGAAATGATAACAGAGCTGATACCACTTCCTCATAAAAATAACAACCAATTAATAACTGGAATGCCACCCAATTTGAATATATGGTGACCCACTATAACAGCATAATTAATTGGAATTGTGTTAAATACCATGATGGTTAAGTAGCATAAACGATCTCGCTCAAAGTTACAGACTTAAAAAAAATGAGTATGGCGTCCCGATTTTAGGTCCAAATATGGCACCGGTGACCCAATGTCAGTCACATGGTCAACCTCTAAAGTATGGCGTCCCATTTTTAGGGTCTTATATGGCGGTACTATCGGCCAACAGGAAAGTGGTAACACGACGTAAATTAAACACGTGTACACATTACAACTCCCTATCCATGCTTTCATCAAGCTTCAAACCGAATATAAATTCCCTATCATAAAAGTTAAAAAAAAAAACGTTAACGAATACATTTTCGTGAACATAGAGCGCCTTTATAATTCATTTTGGTTTGGAAAAAGAAACTTTTTTTAAGATAACTTTTTAAATAAATAAATCGACAAAATCAGAAAAACATTATATAAGATATACATGAAATTTTAAAGAGTTTTCATGTTTTTGGCTAATACAAAATATTTCTGTATAATTATAACTATATGTCATGTCTGTAGTTCCCTTTTGGAATCATTATTTTATCACCATTTTCTAATTTAGGTTCACGGGTTCGAAATGATTATTAATGAACTGTGTGGATACAAAAAAAACTTTACGGCATGCTCAAGCTTTTCTGGTTCCATTATTGAACGATGAAATTGTTTGCCTTTTCGTTCATAGTGCATGTAAAGGGGCATATTGCCTAGCCTCGTCAATCTTATACATTGTTAGTCCAGGTATCATATTTTGAAGTTTAGAATATTTTGCGCGTGAACAGTTATTTTCACGACAAAAATGTCACGTACAAATAAAGGCAACAAAGCGTCAAAATACAGTCGTTCTTTTCTTTTTTGTTAACGTTAATACTGCAAATATTGACATTTAAATGTCTAAAATGTTACTAATAATTGCAAAGTGAGGGAATATACATCCTTCAGTTATACTGCAACGGATATTCTAGATAGTATCAACAGATTTGACTCACAACAATATTTGATTGAAAAGACTTTCTGACGTTTGTTGTGGACATTGAAATAAGATTGTTCATGAGCACTAAAATACGTATCGTATGTTGTTTTTAGTTTAAGAAACACTTTTGAAAACAAATACTTTCAATCTAGTTGTTGAGCTCGGTATATTAGATGGAACTGTCGTAAGAGATCTGTATCTGCAATCAACAGTCTTACCCGAGCAACTACATAAGGTAGGGCATCCATTGACGGTGATGCAGGATGGATATAAAAGTTAAAATGTCTAATTGTACTTGCATTTCTACCTAAATTTCCTTTATTTGTAAAATCATTTTGATTTTTTTTCTCCCCATAATCTGACATAGGTGTTAGGGGGAGAACATCAAGGGGGAGACCATTCACTACTATTTTTCCATATCTTACTTTTCTGTATGGGAAAGATCGTTTTTTCCCACTGCTTTTGCTAAAAAAAAAATATAACAAACTATTTACTAAAATACATTTAAAAATTATTTTTGTTGAGCCTTTGAGTGAATACAAAAAAGCGAGACATAGTGATCCTACATTCTGTTTCGTCAGCGTCCACAAATTCTGATTGAATTATCCAAACAATGGTAAAATTTGTTGAAAAATGTTGCAAATTTTCAGTAAACGTAGTTGGTTTAATTTTACTTAAAATACAATTGTCAATACGTATAAGAAAATTATCTTGTTCAAATGACCGATATAAGGTAATATGAAATACAATTATTATAAAAGTTGTCAAATTTACAGTATAATGTGAATAAACAGCTGCGCCATGAGCGCATGATACGCCCGACGTTTGTGTGGAAGTTTTATGCAATAATCATAAATAGTTTCTGAGAAAGTTTTAAGCAATTACCATTTATTGCTTTTGAGACACGGCGGGACATGTGAACCCCCCCCCCCCCCACCCTGTTTTATTTTTACAAATATCACTAAAATAAAATTTTGAATCAAACCAAAAAGTATACGGATCTTTAGATTAATATAACAAAGAAGTGTGTACAGTTTCAAGCAATAATCATAAATTGTTTTTGCGATACGGCGCGACATGTAAAAAAAAATCTCCCCTTTTTTACAAAATACTCAATAACTCAAAAATAAAATTTTGAGTCATCACCAAAAAGTATACAGATCTTTAGATTAATATAACAAAGAAGTGTGTAAAGTTTTAAGCAATAATCATAAATCGTTTTTGAGATACGGCACGACATGTATCTTTTGCTCTTTGCACGTTAAGAACCCTTGCAACAACTCTTTGAGGGGTCCGTAGGTGGCCTGTTTCAAGGCAAAATTTTGGGCCCTATCCAATATATCCTCATTTTCTAGTGGCAGTCCAAATTTCCCCGACCATCATCCCAGATGGCCTTTATTGTATCAACCTACCTTCTGTATTTATTGTGAACTTGTTCTCGTCCTGAATATGCATGAAATATTTGTCACTGGACGTTAAGCAACCAACAATCAATCAATCAATAAATCATTTTTGAGATACGGCGCAACATGTAAAAAACCCTCCCCCTTTTTTACAAAACACTCAATAACTTAAAAATGAAATTTTGAATCATCACCAAAAAGTATACAGATATTAAGATTAATATAACTAAGAAGTGTTTAAAGTTTTAAGCAATAATCAAGAATCGTTTTTGAGATACGGAGCGACATGTGAAAAAAAAACCACACCCCTGTTTTAGTGACAAAGTGCCGTAACTCAAAAAGTTTAAATCTTATTTTCACCAAAAAGTATACAGATCATTTGACCATCATAAAAAACAACTATATTAAGTTTCATGAAATTTAGATAAGTCGTTCTCAAGTTACGGTGCGACATGTTTACGCCGGACAGACAGACGGACACCGGACATTTGTATACCATAATACGGCGTATAAAAATTATTAATATACCGATGGCAGGTTTAAAACATATTCTGTACAATTATTCATAAAAAGTGGTCGATTTCGGTTTTATCTAATACAATTTTCCTAAAAAAAATTAACTGAAAAATGTAAATTTTGAACGAAGCTGTGGTTTGCAAAATCTTGTTTATATCTGACACAAATGTTAGAACATAAAAGAAAATTATCTTAATCAAATGACCGATTAAAGGTAACATCAAATACAATTATAAAAAAAAGTTTTCAAATTTTCGGTAAAACATTTAAACTAGTACGGACCTACATTTGTTTATCCTTATTATTATTGTGGTAATTATTCAAGATAAGATTTTTTATCTTCCTTACCTGGCCAGATAAAATGTTTTTCTCAAAATTCAGAATCAAATATATTATTTCCGGAAGAAACATGCCTGTCAAATGGTCGGTCCGGGACACATGTTTTATTTGAATTATTTGTTACACTCTATTAGATTGTCAGTTTACATGAAAGAGGGACGAAAGATACCAAAGGGACAGTCAAACTCATAAATCTAAAACAAACAAACAACAGCACACATGACACAACATACAAAACCAAAGAATAAACAACACGAACCCCACCACAAATCTAGGGGTGATCTCAGGTGCTCCGGAAAATGTATATATATACATGGATATGCATTATTAACACAATGCTGTAAGTGACAATCTATATCTGTAGATAATTAGCCTTTCTTTTAGAAAGAGCTGCACACAGCTGTACAATTGATACCATTTCCCATCTAGGATGACGATACAAGGAACCGATCACTTTAAATGTTTGTAGCTCTTTGATAATATGTTCTACATACAATCTTCTCTTTTGTGAAGAATGTTATATTCTCGTTTGCGTCTTCGTTCCATCTGTTGCAAACTTAGTTCTACCGTTTTATATGGCGCGTAACCAGAGGGTCGGTGTTTTGATAAATACTATCCGCAAGAAATTAACAATTGTCTGGAAAATCAAATTCCATACCCGGTCCTATAGGTTTCATTTGCTGGTTGGTAAATGCGCCATTGTTGTGACCTAGAAATCCAGAATGTGTTTATCAGATATATTTTTTTCTGTTGTCTTTAATAATCTACAAATACATAGGGGGATACTTTAAAAATCATCATACTATTATTTTTTGTAAATTGTCGATTAGATAACTTTCATTTTACTTTTAAACTTTTCTAACGTATTTTTTCAGACATATGGTACCTTTGATAACTATTTACACCACTGGGTCGATGCCACAATTGCCACAGCTGGTGGACGTTTCGTCCCCAAGGGCATAACCAGCCCGGTAGTCAACACTTCGGTGTTGACATGAATATCAATAATGTTGTCATTTTTATAAATTTCCTGTGCACAAAACTTTGAATTTTTAAAAAAATAAGAATGTTCTTATCCCAGGCATAAATTACCTTAGATGTATTTGGCACAACTTTTTGGAATTTTGGATACTCAATGCTCTTCAACTAAGTACTTGTTTGGCTTTAAAAATATTTTGATATGAGCGTCACTGATGAGTCTTAACTCCCAAAATCAATCCCAACCTTCCTTTTGCGGTCATAAACCTTGTGTTAAAATTTCAATGATTTCTATTCACTTTTCCTAAAGTTAGAGTGCGAAAACTAAAAGTATTCGGAGGACGACGACGACGACGCCAACGTGATAGCAATATACGACGAAAAATTAAAAAATTTTGCGGTCGTATAAAAAGTGCTAAGAAATATTATTATTTTTCAAAATATAGAATAATGTTTTCAAAATGCGCTGTATATTACAAATTCTGAAAAAGAGTGGTTTTAATGTACAGATTATAAGATACATAACTTTGTTCAGAATATAAATTTTTAAGACAGATTTTGTATTAAAATTTCATTATGAACTGCACCCAATTTGGCAGTGAAAAATTGAAGAACTATAACTGCACTCGACTTTTCAGTATATTGAAAATTCTAATGACGTGTGGGTTTTGACGGACTATAATTTTTGATTGACAGTTTTATATAGTAGTTTTAATCCATTGTCACTGATGAAATAGTGTTGTTTCCTGATACAACAATCACAGCATTAAAGGGAATCATTCCTTCAATAACTGTATCTGCTTGTTCTTCGTCACTAACTAATTCTCTGAGGGCATTTATAGTCAGAATAAACATCCTCTTGTTTACAGACAGGGACAATATCATCTTCTTTGTAAAATCCATCTACAACTACATTGTGTTGTTTTGACACAAACTGCAAAATAAAAAAATTAGGAATACAATATAACATTAGCAGGACGTCAAATATACATATAATTATTTTATATGTGATTTCTAAGAAATACTTTAGATATTAGATTGCTTTGAAAACAGGCAAAACTAGTCAGATTATCCTGATCAACACGTACAAACTATTTCGGCAGATATTGTTATGAGATATATAAAGCTAACTTTTAACTTTTAAGAACAAACGTGTTGTTTATTATTGTAACTTCATGATATGCTGCTAATCAATATAAACCAAGTGAATTTTATAGCAAATCTGTTGATATATGATTTTCTGTTGTGATAAAAAATTAAAAAAAAATAATGTACTGGCAAGTTGTGTTTCAATTTCATGTAATTGATAGTGTTGTGGACCTGTGAAATTCATTGAATTTTGGATATCTATCTTGGTAATTAATGTATAGTCTTGTTATTTTGATATAGTCTTGTTTCAAAGCGACTGATTTGTAATGGTCTGCGGAGTTACATATTTACATTTACATTTAAATTTATTTAAGACATACCTCAAGTGTACTTTGAGGGAAGGTCTGTAGGCTGATCTTTTCTTTGTGTATATTTAGTTTTAAGAAAGTGATTTTCAGTTTTCCAAACTTCAATAGATGTTTCAGCCAGTTGTCTCCACATGCTGACTTTAACTTCCCCAGTGCTGTCCTGTATATAAATCTGCTTAAGTTTTATTGTTTCTTGTGTTCTCTGGGTTACTCTTTTTAAAACAGCATCCACCTTAAAAAAATAATCATAGATTACATACTTTGTTTGAACCTGCAAAATCAGTATCTTATATTCAATTATAATTGTTAATGTATATGTCTTATTTGTTTATCTATTAAAATTGACAGGACTTGAAGATAGAAACACCAATGTGTCCTTTCGATATCATTATCATTGAGGGTCTATACTTCTGAAACCACTTCTGATAAGTTATACCACCTTAGACGATATATTCCCTGTTGATAGTGCCACTGAAATAGAAATGGAAGATGTGTTTCATTAATTTGTATGTATTGATTCTTCTGTCATATCTACGAGTTTTTGTATAGACACTGGGTGGCCTTTTAAACAGTTTTTGATTCGAGCGTCACTGATGAGTCTTTTGTAAACGAAACGCGCGTCTGGCCTAAATATAATATTTTGGTCCTGGTATCTATGATGAGTTTATTTCCGTTTTGAGTAAAAAGGACACTAGACTGTTTTTATTTAGGATCAGAAAGGAAACTGTAACTAGTTATATTATTAAATGTGACCTTATGGAATGACAAAAAATAAAAATCAAATCAAAAGTTCCATATGTAAGTGCACAATAAACGACTATTATCATAAATTTATTTATTACTATTTCATTTTGATAACTATCAACAAGACAAGAAAAAGACAAAATATTTTATTTTATCAACATATATGAAACATATAGTTTTATAAACATATGTAAGTAAGTAAGTATGGATGACATTATCAATAAATAAATAAATATAACAAAGAGTCACAAGCAAATATAAGTCATGATTTGTCTATATACACATCAAAGATTTAATATCTTGGTTTTGTACGACACACTCTTGGTCTTTTGGTCTGATTTGGTTTTTATACTAGTCTTTGCGGGATTGGGATTTCAAAATTAGTATTCACTGCTCGAACGACTCACCACCAAAGAGTTTATGCTTTTTATTTATGATATATATGATATATATGATTTTTAACATATACAGAAACTACGTAGAGCATTGTATGACAATATATCTTTTAAAAGAAATCAAACTGAATTATCACTATATAATAATCATGTCTCTAAAACATTTCCGTTCTGTAAAACCATATAACTACATGACTTAAATTATTTCAGTTCTGTTAAAAACATAACTATTAATCCAGCATATAAAAACAATTTCTTAAACTATTTAATTTTGATTTAAACTTTTTGGCTAAATCTGAAAAATTAAGTTCACTAAACGGTTTGCGTTTTCTCATCGTTTAAGGTTGTATTGCGCGACCTTTATTTGCCTTCATCTTCGCCGTTCCACTATGATCTATGGACAGTGGTGGATATTTGTCTCAATTGGAATTAAACACTAACTATCTATTTATATGAAATATAAATTTAATAATAATTACCTCTTGCAGAATTTCAAGCGGTCTGTCAAACTTGTTTAAAAAGGGTTGCATTAAACCCCAAGGACGCCACATTTTAACTCTTATATTTGAAGTAAGTCTGTATTATGATTTGTGTCTATTCGTGTAAATATTGAAACAGTTTTTTTTTTTTCTTCTCGAATTTCCGGATTTCGGGATTCAAATTTATTTAACGTCGGGACCTCGGGATTTCGTATTTTTTAAGCCCGTGATTTCGGGATAAGGACCTCTACTACCCTCCCTCTTTACTGAGTAATTTAAGAAGGGATGAACTGTAAAAATGATGTGTGCGGTGAAACTGTCTACATATTAGCAATAATGCTGGGACTTAAAAGTGGGCAAACTAAAGACTTTAACAATGAGCAAAACCCTTGTCGTTTAGAAAGCCAAAGATGACAAAATGTCAATCAATTGAACGGAGAAAAAATAGTGACCAATGTGTTATAACCATGTTACAACCCCACCGACATAAAGATACTGTAATTGGGGGAGAGGTTAAAGCGTATTTTTTTATGATTATAACCAAGCCGTAGCGATGGGGCATACTATTTTACCCAAGTTGGTCCAAAAGCTGGTTTCCGTTCTCTGTCTTAGGTTTGCTTCAACCGAACTGAATTTTGGTTTCCGTTCTCTAATTTAAGTTTGCCGCGACCGAATGTTTTGAAACTTATGCTCAAGGGTTATTACACCAAAACTTATAATAATCAAGCCGGGAGCATTAATTAGACACATTTCCCATTTATCTATTAATAGAATAAATTTAAGATTAAAGTTAACTCTTCGAGCTTTGACTGTTGATGTCCTTGTGCCTTGATTAAACTTTGGACTAATAAATATTTTTAGAAATATTGTTATTTATGATTCCAAGGACGGCCTAGTCTCTTTACGTGTTTAAGTATATACATGTATGAAGATCAAAAGTTATTGTACAAATGTATGTTTGATAATGAGACAACCCTCCACCATAGGTCAAATGAATAAACGTGATAACAAAAGGTCAACGTACGGCCTTCTACAATGAGCAACACCGATACTTCAAACAATACTGTGTATTGCACATAATATGTACTTTTTCAATCGTGTTTGAAGTTCAAGTCAACATTGAACGACGTCATAATTTCTATTGTCATTAAAATGTTTTGGCGGCTGTTATATGGCAACTTCCATTATTTTATTTTTACTTTCCCTACTAATTCAGTCCCTTCCCGTAATCAATCGTTAAAAATATATCTAAACACTTAAAACAGTCATTTCAGTAACACTTTTGTTTCATTTTCAGAAATCAACACCTGGCAATGTGATCTTGACAGGGAGTCCTCCATCATCCGACGAGGAGCAGCCACCCCCAGCTCCTGAAATATTGACCCCTCAACCACCAGCACCAGCATCAACACCTGAACCTGCACCAGGACCAACACCTGCACCTGCACCAGTACCAGTACCAACACCAACACCATCCCCAATTGCACCCAACAACATATTCCCAGACGACCACCGGATATACCGACTGTTCGACGTCATGATTTCCGGCCAATCCAGACTATTCGCCATGATGACAAACTTTGACAAGCGTCTAAAAGCCATGGAGACCGAACAACACAAACTGCACGCCAAGCAGGATAGTTTAGAACGCTTATTAACACAGAGACAGGCAACACCAGGACTTCTGGCTGTTGACAGTGACAATGAGACTGATGAAGAAAACACCGTCCCGGCAGACATGATCATTCCAGATGATAGACTCATCATTCTAAAAGACAGAGCCCATTCCGCCGGTAACTTTGCCTCGATATTGTTAAAAGAACTTATGCCACACCTTTTCGGGCAAGAAAATCTCAGAAATATGTATAATTGGAACGGGGGCGGGATCAATGCAAAAAGGGAAGTGTGCCCACGGGCTAAGTTAGCCGTAAGACAATATGTAAACCACTATTACCCAGAGTGCCGAAAAGAAGAAACATTCCGAAATGCGGTAGTTCACAAGGTGAACGAGGCCTTGAGGCGCCCTAGTGTGAAGGCTTGTCGCCGTCGTATTTTGGAAACTCCAAATGCCAACGAGTAAATTTTGTGATAAAAATATTGTGTTATCAGTTCATTATCTGTCGGTTTATTCCAATCTTATGTGTGTATATATGTTGTTTTGTCATTTGTTTTGTTTGTTTATATAGCTGTAATTATTTGTTTTGTTTATTTATATATATGTAGTCATCAATTTGGTAATGGTTTAATTTGTATATACAAAATAATGTGAAATTCAGTAACATTTGGATAATTATGTTTTATGTCTGTAAATAATATTATATCTGTATTCAATTTTCAAAACCCTCGTCTTGATCAATAAACTATCATTGATATTTTTTTTTCTGTCTTGAATGGACCACAATAGATATGTTGGGAAACAGTTTTTAAGTACATAGATATATGAAGATGTGGTGTGAGTGCGAATGAGACATCTCTCCATCCAAATAACAATTTATAAAAAAATAAACTATTATAGGTCAATGTACGGCCTTCAACACGGAGCCTTGGCTCACAATGAACAACATGTTTGTACATTTTGTAGTTAACGCCGTCTAGTTTGATCACTTACACTAGAGCTGTTACTATTATAATAAATATAAAATAGTTATCAAAGGTACCAGGATTATAAGTTAGGACGCCAGACGGGCGTTTCGTCTATGTAAGACTCATCAGTGACGCTCATTTCAAAATATTTATAAAGCCAAACTAGCACAAAGTTGAAGAGCATAAAGGATCTACAAAACTTGAATAAAAAATGGAGGTAGCGGTTTGATTGTCAATGAGATAACTATCCAACAAAGTTTAAATACTATAAAGTCAGCTTTGAAATGACCTGACATAAAAAAGAATGGATTAATTCCTACGAGAAAAACGTCCTAATTTATGAGTACACAATTTACGAAAGTCAAATGCGACATCACATACATAAACCAAAGACAACCACTGAACTCATCGTGTTAAGGTTTAATATTTTAGTGAATGCTCAACCCTTACCCAACAACGGACATATGTACGGCTTAACGAAAAGTCGAAATATATCGACCCTTCAGTTGAGGTTGAGAGTGACGGCTAAAGATCAGAATTTACAATTACCCTTATCAGTGGCAGATCCAGGGGGCGGGGGGGGGGGGTTCAGGACGATTGATTGATTATTGATTGTAACGTGCAGTGGCAAATATTTCATGCATATTCAGGACGAGAACAAGTTCACAATAAATACAATAGGTAGGTCGTGTCACAATAGAGGCCATCTGGGATGATGGTCGGGGAAATTTAAACTACCACTGGAAAATGAGGGTATATTGAATAGAGGCAGAAATTTTACGTTGCAACAGGCCACCTACGGACCCCTCAAATAGTTGTTGTAAGGGTTCTTTACATGTAAAGAGCGTGGCATTCTCTTGACACGAGACATCGGAGATAACGTCCCTATTCTGACCGGACGTGACTGCGAACTTAATACACCCCGCACAGCCAGACGGACGCCCCTCTAAAGCAAGCGTTTTACTGCTGGTCGGGAGAAAATCAAGTGACCATATTTCTATTCCCTAGTAACCCTTTAGGGGCTGTATATTGAATACGTTATTTTTCAACTAATAAATGGAGTCTTAAATGCAATTAATGTAGATTTTTATTATTTGTTTAGTACTCATGGTTTGATATTTGAATGTTGTTCCAGATTTTATTAAAAATTTCAAGATCTTTTGTAATAGCTTATAAAAAACTTAAAATCTATTGAGGACTGTTCAAGCAAAACATACATCCGACACGTCAGGGAAAGGTAAAATAAATGAAAAGGTACATGATATAAATTGGATATTGGTCAAAGGATAAAGCATCTATTGACGGTTTCTGTACTTTAAAACGTTGCTTGTCTTTCGGTAAATTGAAAACATGCTATATGTAAAGAAACTCCACACAATTGTCAAATACTTCAAGATCGCAGTCTGTACTAATGACTTGTAAAATCACAGAAAATGATTTTGTCGTTATATGTATCAAACTAATCTAGCCTAACTTATCTTTAAGGAACCGTATTTTCCTCACAATTTGAATAAATTCCTTTTTGTTTACAGTTCAGTTCAGTATATTCCAGAAATTTGTGAGGTTTTTATGGAGAAAACGGAATCGCTTAAATCTAATTTCACTTTTTACTTGTCAAATACCATCTAACGTTCATACACAAAGTGACTAAATTATTTTTATTTCCTGAAATACAATACGTTGCAGGAAAAGGGAGAATATGTATTAACTTTAAATAGTATGATAGCGATTGTTGCTGCAGATCATTTGTTTAGTTTTCATTTCATATGGTCAAATATATGATGTGAAGTGACGGTTAAAATTTCAATAAAACTTAAATTATTACTTTACAGGTTTAGTACCACACAGTTACAACGACAAAATTATTTTCAAGTTACCTGTGTGACAAATTCACATGTGCAAGTTTTGTTAATCCAAAATCGGTTTTACATATATCCATATAGGTAAATCAATTTTTCCCAAATTAAGTTAAGAGGGGGGTGGGGGGTCAGTGAAAAAACTATGTGAATTAAGTTTTTTATCCTACATTGAACTTTTGATGTCGTCCCTTATACACACACCATGCGATTTGTGTAATAGAGATATAAGTACTAAACATGTGATTGAGAGCATGTTAAATTCAATAGATCAGGCAGCAAGTCTGGATAAAGACCTTGCTGGAATTTACCACAACGTAGCACATTCCAGCACCCAAGATGGAATTAGACTGCTGTACTGGTGGGATTCAAAAAAGCTTGTGTGGTTATACGAGTTGATGAGATGCCTGGACAACAACACTGGGCATGGAACCAGAATAAAGATGATTCCTATTATAATTAACCCGTACCAATGTAAACTCGTACCACTGCTAACTCGTACCAACTTATTTAAATGCATTTGTTGGTGTTTAATTATGAATATATACTGTTATTGTTCTCAATACCTCTTAAGTCTGTAAAACGTATATAATTTGAAAGTACAATGACCAATATGTAGCTAATGTTCCATGTGTATTAGATATAGACAATACATTGGCAGATTTGATTTGTTGTCTCCCTTGAATCATTCTTTTTTAAACTTGTACTGATAACCATTGGATATAATTTTTAATCATTCCAAATCAGTTACATTGAATAGATTGGGTACTTTTCTTTTGTTTCTCAAAGGAATTTTATTCACTGAAAGAACTAATTTAGTGTGTTTTAAGGTAGCACAATACAAAGATTGTATAACTCCAACTCCCAAGTTTTAAAACGCTGTTACTTTCTTAATAATGCTTGAAAATTTATAAAAGTGGTAGTTTTGGATAGCTAACAGATTACTCTTTCAAATTAATGCAATGTTAGTATTATGCAACAATTATGTAACCAATTATAATGATAACTGTGTCCAAAATATTTTTCACCAAATTTCCACTTTGAAATGAAATTAGCTTCTGCATAGGTATCCATAGAGGGTTGATTTTATTATATGTTGTTCATATGGCCATTATCCACAAAAGGGTGTCTCAGATTTTAGATAGAATGTTTAGACCAAATTTTACACCTAATTAAACATTATCTTATTTTAACGGTTAGGATGTTTACACTAATTAGAGATTTATGAGAGAATGGAATACCATAGAGACAATCTGAGACACCCTTTTGAAGCCCATTATGTGTTAAGATTTCGTTGAAATTTTCTGTATAGTTAATGAGATGATAGAGCTAAATTCATTCAAGTGAACTTACCCAGATTTTGCCACTAATTGCATAATAATTGATTACATAATGATTGCATAATAAAAATATTGCATTAATTTAAAAGATTAATCTTTTATCTATCTATATATACCTCTTTTATTATTTTCTATGCATTCATAAGAAAGTTACAGCATTTCAAAGGTTAGTGATTGGAAGTAAAAAAATCTTTGTATTGTGCTACCTTAAAGGTTGTAAATTGTTTATGACCAACATGTTTAAAGTATGATTTTTTTTTATATATAATATTTTGCACAAGATAATGATTACCGACCTAGCAAAGGTTGCACAGCCAGTCAAGGTCGTTAAAATCTTCCATTAGTTGTAATGATAAACCAACCGGGTAAGGGCAAAAAAGCCAGTCACGGTCGTTAAGTACATCTATGTATTGTTATCAAAATATAACAACTTCTTTTAAGATTTGAAGAAATGTCATGTTCATTTAATGTGTGAGATAAGCATTGCTTTGATAAAAGAGTAGTGACACCTTCAGAGGAAAGTAAATGATACCTGAAATCATCCTCAGATTAGTCTTCCGTTTGCTATGTTGTCACGGTCTTGTGTGCTATTATTTATTAGCCATGGCGTTTATTTCTTTTTATGAGTTTGACTGTCCATCCATGGTTCTAATGGTATTGTGAATAGCCAGTAGACGTAATGGTAGTGTTGGCAACATAATATTTTAAGTTTATTTCTATTTATGAGTTTGACTGTCCATCTGTATTGTGAATAATGGTATTGTGAATGGCCAGTAGGCTTAATGGTAGTATTGGCAGAATAACAAAGGATATATATTTTATTTTGATGCTTTATTTACCACAATTTCAATAACAATCATCTATAAAAAAATTAACAAAACATCACATATTATTATTTTTTCTCTCAAGAGATACACATACACCTTATGTTTTATTCACATCTATATCATCCTCTTACATTTAAGATTTCACATGGTATTACATTAATACAATAATGGTTTCAAAGATAACTGGCACTATTGTTACATATAGAAAAATAAACATTCAAGAAGCACTAAATGTCGCACTAATAGTCCATGTTCACTATTCAATTTACTGGTCGGTGTTTTCTGGTGTTGGTACAGGGCCATTCAAACGCATGGTCTGTTTCAGAAGTTCTGCTGTTGTGCTGGAGTGGGTGGTGTACTGTTCCCACAAAGCGAATATCTTTCCCTGGACTGCTCGGACCTTCTTCCGTTGACACCTTTTTAGCTTGCCCTCACTGATCAATTTCACTTGCATTGGGACCTTAGTGGTTTCGGTGTGAAGTAATTCTAGTAGTTCGTAGAAAGGTTTGTTGCACGTATTTTTGTCCAAGTTTTCATTAAAATCCAATATAAAATTACAGTAATTCAACTTTTTTAAATTAATTTTAGAAAGAAAAAACACCACAAAACATTCGTATATTTTTAATGGTACGACTTCCCAGTGGTACGACTTTACGTTGGTACGAGTTTCCGTTGGTACGAGTTAACTTGCTTCCGTGGTGGATGTTATGCATGAAAGGTAATTACTACATTTTCCATTTATAATTTAACAATATTGAAAAGTTACCATTGTCTACTATTTCCAAGAATCAGATATATGGGATTAAATGGATACAATATAATGATATAAAGTATTACATTTTCTCTTTATTTATCGGATTCTTAGACTTGGGAGAATCGGTGTTGAATCAAGCATAAACAAAAAAGTGTTGAACTTTAAAGCATGTAAACTACAAATTTAATCTGTCGCCGTACCCTGTTAGATCTTCTTAGAGTTATTTGTGGTTGATAAACGAGTCTTGGTGGCGTAGGAGGTCTTTGACGATGTAGCACATGAAGTAGACGGTGTACATTGTTGAAGAAAACCACATCAAACATGAAGGGAAATCGTCTTTGCACTATAGGTAGAGCCAACAAAATAATATAATGCCAATGGCCACCTGTAATCAATGATTTTTTTACTTTAGTAATCCATAATAGAATTCTGCTTTCACACTCACACATATTACATTTTTATACGACCGCAAAATTTGAAAAAAATTTCGTCGTATATTGCTATCACGTTGGCGTCGTCGTCGTCCGAATACTTTTAGTTTTCGCGCTCTAACTTTAGTAAAAGTGAATGGAAATCTATGAAATTTTAACACAAGGTTTATGACCACAAAAGGAAGGTTGGTATTGATTTTGGGAGTTTTGGTCCCAACATTTTAGGAATTAGGGGCCAAAAAGGGCCCAAATAAGCATTTTCTTGGTTTTCGCACTATAACTTTAGTTTAAGTTAATAGAAATCTATGAAATTTTGACACAAGGTTTATGACCACAAAAGAACGGTTGGGATTGATTTTGGGAGTTTTGGTTTCAACAGTTTAGGAATTAGGGGCCAAATAAGCATTATTCTTGGTTTTCGCACAATAACTTTAGTTTAAGTAAATAGAAATCAATGAAATTTAAACACAATGTTAATGACTACAAAAGGAAGGTTGGTATTGATTTTGGGAGTTTAGGTCCCAACAGTTTAGGAATTAGGGGCCAAAAAGGGACCCAAATAAGCATTTTTCTTGGTTTTCGCACCATAACGTTAGTATAAGTAAATAGAAATCTATGAAATTTAAACACAAGGTTTATGACCATAAAAGGAAGGTTGGTATTGATTTTGGGAGTTTTGGTCCCAACATAATAAGGGGCCCAAAGGGTCCAAAATTAAACTTTGTTTGATTTCATCAAAATTGAATAATTGGGGTTCTTTGATATACCAAATCTAACTGTGTATGTAGATTCTTCATTTTTGGTCCTGTTTTCAAATTGGTCTACACTAAAGTCCAAAGGGTCCAAAATTAAACTTAGTCTGATGTTAACAAAAATTGAAATCTTGGGGTTCTTTGATTTTTTATTATAGGCCCAGTTTTCAAGTTGGTCCAAATCAGGATCTAAAATTATTATATTAAGTATTGTGCAATAGCAAGTCTTTTCAATTGCACAGTATTGCGCAATGGCAAGAAATATCTAATTGCACAATATTGTGAAATAGCAAATTTTTTTTAATTAGAGTTATCTTTCTTTGTCCAGAATAGTAAGCAAGAAATCTCTAATTGCAAAATATTGTGCAATAGCAAGATTTTTTTTAATTGGAGTTATCTTTCTTTGTCCAGAATCAACTTAAATCTTTGTTATATACAATATACAATGTATATTCACTTTTTACTACCAACTGATAAATTAAAATAATCTTTACCATTCTGTGATAACAAGCAGTTTTTTTACCTCTTAATATTTTATGATGTATTTAAATGAGTAGTTATTGTTGCAAACTCCATTAGAAATTTAAATTGAGATTAGTTTTGGAATAAGGGAAAGGGGGATGTGATTAGAAAAATTGGGTTCAATTTTTCTCATTTGAAATTTCATAAATAAAAAAGAAAATTTCTTCAAACATTTTTTTGAGAGGATTAATATTCAACAGCATAGTGATTTGCTCTAAGAGAAAACAAAATTTTAAGTTCATTAGAACACATTCATTCTGTGTCAGAAACCTATGCTGTGTCAACTATTTAATCACAATCCAAATTTAGAGCTGAATCCAGCTTGAATGTTGTGTCCATACTTGCCCCAACCGTTCAGGGTTCAACCTCTGCGGTCGTATAAAGCTACGCCCTGCGGAGCATCTGGTTATTATTAAAATAGCTCTCTCCTTGCACTCGAACTTGTGAACATTTTTCACAAACATGCTTCAGCAGCTAAAAATAGAAGAGCTAATATAAAGAACAAAACCAGTCAAAATAAGCGATTTCTTGGATAAATTCATACGTTATAAGTCGTAGAGGCCTACAGTCTTTTGATATGAAATCCTTGGTCCATTTGAAGGAAATTGAGGTCAAGGTCGTGTCTAAATTTTGAATTTTGCATGTTATCGTTATTCCACAGAAACTGTGACAGTAAATGATGTGATGTGTTTGCCAAATAACTTTACAAAAAGGCGCAACTTCAACCTATTTCAGTCAAAGTGTTTTGGTTAACCATTATAGGAGTTTTCTCCCCTTATGTGTATCAAATCAGTATTTTTCCACAACCATACAAGTGATTGACCTCCGTTTTGAGTTCACTGACCTATGACCTTGAAATTGAGATCAAGGTCGAAGGTCAAGATCATGTTAAAAATTTTGAATTTTGCTTGTTATCGTTAGTCAAAAAAAACTGTTATAGTTAATATGATTTGTTTGCCAAATTACTTTTTACAAAAAGGCGGAATTTCAGTCGACGTGTTTTGGTTAACCCTTATAGGAGTTTTCTCCCCTTATGTATTTAAAATCAGTATTTCTCCACAACCATACAAATGATTGACCTGGGGTCTAGTTAAGATCACTTACCTATGACCTTGAAATTGAGGTCAAAGGTCAAATTGACGTTATAGATTTTGACCGTTACTAAAAATTATTTCTAGTTCATTATAAAACAATTAAGTCTACTGCATAAACTTATTAATCTCATCTTTTTTTATATCAGTTTGATTTACCACATTACATCAAATAAAGGCAACAGTAGTATACCGCTGTTCAACACACACAGAAACGGACTAGCATCAGACAAAATCCCACGAGAATAACAAATATAACATCAAAACCAAATACATGAATTTGGGATAGACAAGTACCGTGACACGTCTTATCGCAATGTCAATTTACACTAAAAAATAAGAGAAAACAAACGACGCAACGTTAAATTGTAACACACACAGAAACAAACTATAATATAACAATGGCCATATTCCTGACTTGGTATAACACGGAGTGACATTTCTAACATCGTTTTTAAATTTCATTCTTATAAAGGTGGAAAGACCTTCAATTGTTCTCTGAAGAATTGGTTTTTAATTTTGTTTGCTTTAGTTTTCATTCATAATAACATCTACTAAATTGTCTACCCACTTTAAGTGTCCATTTAGGCCGAACATATTATATGCAAAATCATGGTCCGGTGTTCAGGCGGGGAGCTGCATGCCCAAGATGATGGTTAAACTTAGTGACTATCCGGCTTTTGACAAGATGAAGGTCCTCTAATTGTGTAATCCAGGCATACACATTAACTGGTCCAGTTTAACTGGGCCTATGCAGAAGGGTCATATGGAAAACTTGTATTGTTTTAAGTTTTGCCATGTTCGAGATGAAATAAGCGAATACACTTCATGGAGGATACATTACGTTATTCCTTTGTTTTGTATATGTCAGCTTAATATGCGACAAATAAAAAATAAAACATTGCGGATACGTAAAAAAATCTGGAATTCAGCACAAATAAAAAAATATAAGATAATTAGTCAAACAATTTTTATTAACACAGAAATAATTAGATGAACGTCTCCCACACCGGCGGTAACGTGTTTGCCGTTTTCAATTAATTTATCAGTTTTATTTGTTTTCATCTGGTTTGTCCGCTCGGAATATTTACTTAATTTTTCCTTGGTTTTTCTATTTCTTAAAAATGTTTTCCTCTCTTGTCATTACACAAATAAGCATCAGATTCCTCAGATGACTTTGAGGAATCAGGAGAGATAATTGCAGATGAAAGGTCTTGGATATGAGTAACATTTGTGGAATTTCAAACTTGGACGTCTTCTTGCAGTGTCATCAGGTCCTGTTAGAAGTTTTTTTTACGAGGCTGCATTTCTAAACACAATTTCGTACTTGTCTTTGCAGGGCATGGTTTCGATGTATATTCTGGAACTGGTCGTTGAAGAGTGGAATTGTTAGTGTAGTTTGAAGAAAGATTACTATATGAAGGAAAATTGTATGCAGATAAACTTGAATTAAAAAAAGGGTTAGTGTGAGGATGGTTAGTATGAAGCTGAAAATGAGGATGAGAAAGAGTTTTGGTTAGCTGATGGTTGTGCATAGGTCAAGCTGAAGTTTGTGCGTGTGTGCAGGGACCAGATGTAGCATTAATCAGTTGTGGTGTAAGTTTGGAAGCACTGTTAGTTGAGTTAGACATGGTGTTACTAGGCAAATTAGTTCGTTGAATATTATTCTCTATTTTGTCAGATTCTGTTTTAGTACTGGCATTGCAATTCCTCATAGACAGAATATTTTCAGTGGCCGCTTTTTTGGCATCATGCTGGAGCTCATTTATATCAAGCCCATCATCTGAGTCTGATGTGATAGCTTTACCTAAACTAATTAAGGAATGACTGTAATATTTTTTCTGTCTGTAGAAATAACATAAAAAAATGTGGTGCACACTGAATAACGTGCGTAACAGATTATTTAACAGTATGCACGACATTTTTTTGTGTTATTTCGAATAGACTGACAAAATATTAGTTATTTCTGATAATTTACTTCTAAATTCCACTTTAAACCGGCATAAGTCATGAAAAAGCTTTGATGACGTCATAGTCACATGACAAAATTGTTTCTATGATATGATTAACAAAACGACGTCAGCCAATCAGGACACGTTACATCCAAAATTAAATTATTAAAATTTAACAACTAGTGTTATTTTCAAGTTCGTTTTTAGGGAACAACCCGTTTAAATAGTTTCTTTCGAAGTAGTCAAGAAAGTCCCTCAGTTCATCATTCGGCAGGGTCTCTGAGTTTTGTGAGATGTTCTCAACAGACGAAAGTTCTGGCACACAACGGCAATAGGTAAGTATCCAATGGCCATAACTTGGCGGACTATGGTTCTTACTGCTGGCCGTCGTCTGTAATTTGCTGCAAGACCCAAATTCTGGACTCATTGTTTGTAGAATATGTATATACCGTATTTGCTCTATTTAAAGCCCCCTTCTAATTAACGCCCCCTACCGAAAATAGTGTGTTTAGAACTTTTGACTTCTAATGAACGCCCCCATTTTGTAGTTAAAAAAATTAATTTGGTCTTTTTCAGTAAAATTTGAAGTTTTTCAATATCGGTATCGGTCTCGGAAAATGTGTATATGTGTTCTGCCTTGGGCGCAGAGAGTTGAACCATATATATGTAGATCATTTATTCAATAAAAACATTATGCCTCAGGAGCTGACAGATCATGAAGCCACATACATTTGGTGAAAAGCTACAATATAAAAAAATAAAAACTCATAACTAACATGTAAACTACCAACAGTAGTTATAAAATACCAAAATCTATGATTGAAAACACTCATATCAATGAAAAATACAATTCACAAAAAAGGGGGGGAAATGTACTAAACTGACTTTGACTACAGTTGTACGAAAATTGCTGTCTTCATAAAATCACATATGACTTAGAAATATACCAAATAATACTGTTTTCGGATACAAATAAAACATTACAAAGTTCACACATGAATATTTACACAAATGCCATCGTTCGTAGAATGTAAGCTGTTTGGATATATGCTTTCTCATGACTTGTACCCCAAATAACTTAATAAAAGCTTTAACTAGAATATATAGGACATAATGGCATTATTACTTACATCGTAATTCACCAAGGGACAAGTTCTTTGTGATTATATTAAAAAAATTATCTAGCCATGCTGCAGGAAGTGTAAAAACAGTGAATAAAAAGAAAAACAAAGTCGGATTAACCACAATTATCAACAAATGCAGGTTGCGTATAAAGAGAGATAACTCTAACGACAATCTTGGCATTACAATATGCAAGGTATTTCAAGTCCGAAATCCAGTCACAGTCGCGTTGGTTTTACCTCCTCTTTTTAAGAAAAAGTTGAAGATTTTACTTTGTTCAATCGGCACATGGCCTACACATTTTTCTTCATTTCCAATGACAAAGACGAGTTTGACGGCAATTTAATCGTTTGGATTAGCTTTCTCTTGTTCACATCTTAGACGCCGATTGCATAACTTCTGATACTTTTGGATACATAATAACATTGAGTTCTTGTTGCAGCCTTGGTTTACCCCATGTGTGTGTGTTCACAGGTCTGTCTTCAAGTTCATCTATTGAGTCTTTTTTTTTCATGTTTCTCAATGGATTTAGATTTTTTTCCTTTAACATTTCTGATACAATTTTGTCCTGCATAATTATTTGACGTCTTTCCTCCAGGGTGCAAGCCTTGTGTTTAAAACACAACTCTAGATTAATGTGACTTTTGGAGTCTACTCTACAAAGACAACTGTATTGTCCACCTCTTTGCTGCCCACTTTCAAGTTGTCGAGCTGGGTTATCTCCACTACAATTACGAATTTTGTCCTTAAAATTATGCCCTTGTAATTTGCCCCCTCTGCTAGCAGCTCAATATCCTCTAACCTTGCATTTATATACGTCATCTGATCTTTGTCTGTACTGGCTGTAAACAGTTTGATACATAGAATTAAAACATTTTCGTGCTGTATATGAAGAGTTGTCAACTATGGATTTGACTGCCTAAACTGCAGTTTTATTAGCAAATCTGAGATATAAATACATTGTGTTTGTGACCATCAAATCTAAATTTAACAGTGGCAACTATCATGAATATTTAATTATGTTGAAATGTGATTGTATTAGTTTAATGAAAAAACAAGTATAAGGAGACGTTGTTTTGATTACCAATGAGACAATCCATCAAATTTGCAAAGTTCAAAGTAATTGGATTTAGACAGTTAAAGGCAACCATACAGTCTATGCTACTCCATCACGTCATTCCGATAAACTTGATTTCAGATTCATTCCTATGTTTTCCCTTTCAGTTTTTCTAAGGATTTCTCTAAATAGTTTAATCGTATCTTCAAATGTAGTTTTCTTAGAAAACTTGTGCAACTCATTATGTTGCAACCCAAGTTTCAGAGCCTGCATACCTGTCAAACCAAAAAAATATCTACTGTCTAACACGCATCAGTTTTGCCAATGTTTACTTATGCCTCTTATGTGTGGTTTCCACCTTAAACTTCAACTTTTTGTTTGCCAGGAATTTTGAGATTATGAATTTCTGCTCCTTTAGGGACACATCCTAGCAAGACTGTATATAGACCAAAATCCTTCTAAAACTATTTTTCAAGGGCTTTTACATGTTCATGGTCCAGCTCTCTAGTTATTTCTTTCCACATAGTATGTTTTTTACTCTTTTTATCTTTATGTTGTTTATCATATGCATGCGAAGTTATTATATCAATTGTTGTTTTGTTAAACAGTCGTCACTTAAAAGATGGTATAGCTTCAAATGAAGCTGATGAGCTAGCACAATGCAGGTCAAAAGGACATAAACTATAACAATGCCTTCTTATCATGCTATCATTAAAAAGTTATTGTGTTAATATGAATTTATAAATTATAAATTTGCTTTAATCTGAAATTTTAGTTTATTGAAGGACCCTTTGTCTGATTTTAAGAATATAATAATAATTCGAATAAGCTCTCGGCGCGATATAGCCTTGTTGTGCTAATGCGGCGTAAAGCAACCCACAATAGATTAATCAATGATACCCGAATTCGCAATTATAACACACATAATGGCTGTGTTTCAAAGTAAGTGTATTGAGTCTCACACACGTATAGTGTGATATCGTTGATTAGACCAAGGTTACTTTTAATGTCAGTTGACTGTGTTATAATAACTCACATTACCAAGAGCCCATACAGAGCATGTGTTGTTCACCTTGGTCTATGTGCATATTTAGCAACATCACTCTCCAACATTGTAGTCGAGAATAAAATACATCACAATAATCTTCTTTATTTTTTGCTCTAAAAAACACAAGAGGGTGAAAAAGAATGTGTCCATAGTACAATCACACTCTCACTTTCGATGTTCAGTGGACCGTGAAATTGTGGTCAAAACTCTAATTTGGCATTAAATTGAGCATAACCCAAATAATCAATCATAAGCTTCCTTTTGTGGTAATAATCATTTTGTTAAATAAGGCAACAGTAGTATACCGCTGTTCAAAACGCGTAAATATATGGACAAAAAACAAAATAGGGGTAACCAAACTAAACCCGAGGGAAACGCATTAAATATTAGAGGAGAACAACGACACAACATTAAAATGTTTGTTAAAATTTTATTCATTTCTATACAATTGTAACAGGAGGATCGGGTAACTTTACGTCATCAAACCCTGCTGACTACTAAAATGTCTGATATTGCCACAAATCTAACGACAGACTAGCAGAGACAAACGACGGATGCAACAAGTGAGTCAATGTTGTGTTATGTAACAATCAGACTGGTTCTTTTTTGTTGAACCGAGACGTATGATATTGGCAAAAAGACCCTCATTCTAATCAGTTTTACTTACTTTATTATCACAATGTGAAATATAACAAGTGTATAAACAAGTGTAACAGTTTATTATACTATTGTTAACTTAGCATTGAGTAGTATGACATAAATTAATGGCACAGAAAGGAGTTACTACCGCCAACTTGGTAGTGAGTTATAACTTTTAACTATAACGTAGCATTGAGTAACAGACATAATTTATTTGGCAAAGAAGGATTTACTACCGCCAACTTGGCAGGTGTCAGTGCCCCAACTGTTGTGTTTATTATAATATTTCATATTGAGCACTAAAGTAGCAATAACTGCAGTCAACTTGGCAGTGAGTGTTATAATTCTTACAAGTAACTCTTGTATAAGAGTATCTGCACTCAACTTGCTTGTTAGTTATATATTTTCTTAATTGACACAACAGTATACAGAGTAAATGATCTTTACAAGCTGTATTTGAATGGTGTTTACAACAATATATGTTTGTTGTATATACTGATGTTCATTATTTCTTATTTATGATGTATATTGACAGGATCTGTAAACTAATTAGACAAGTCATATAATTTTTATCAAATGGTATTATAATAGGATTAGCTGCACCTTTCTTGCAGTCATGTAACATTGCACCAATTATGGCGCTCTATTGAGTAGAAAATCATGTCACACATAATTTTGACTAACAATAATAACAAATATATTAAACAAAAAAATGAAAAATGTGTAAATTGTTTAGGAAAGTTAACAGAATATATTTTGAAAAATTGTTTAAAAACATTAACAGAATAAATTTAAAAGACTGTCTTTATCAAATCTTATAGACATGTGAATTAAGAAAAAGTTACAATAATCACAATATACTGATTTTTTTTTTATATAAACAAAACATAATATACTTTTTTTACATAAAGAATCATAACAGGCATTCACATTTCAACATCTATATACATAGTTCTTTACAATACAAACATCATATTTATAAGCGTTGTCACATATTCAATTTGATTTCTGTCTTTTATTTTACAATAATCATATGTTCTAAACGAATGTTTTCCAATTAACAAAATAAATCATATAAATTAACAATATTATCATACAGATTAGGTCCCTGCTTGAATTTTACATAAAAATGGGTATATCTCGAGAACAATTAATGTGATGCTAGTCAATGGATTGAGCTTTTTAAGTGCAATAATAAACCCTGGTTATAAATTTAATGTAAAAGATAAATATTTTGTTAAGTTGACTAAAGACAAGTGAGAAAGTTAAAAAGTCGTTTTTTTCTAAAGCATTGAATTGAAAGCCAGATAGGTCAGAATATGGAATTTTGGTGGTATTTTACTTATCTGCTGAATTTCAACCAAATTTGCAATAATAAGACATCGAGTGCAGTTGTTGACATTTAACATAATCTAGTTGAACAGGTAAAATGTCTTTACGAAGATTATTATTTAAGATCTATGTTGGAAACATTTTTTCTATGTTCCCAATTAAAAAAACCAATGGATATTTACCCATTTACAATTAGAATATGTGGAAAATGATTTTGTAGTCATCACTATTTTATCCAAAAAAAACATTCTATCAAACAAGACTTATACTGTTTATTCTTCTTCCTTCTGAAGTGCCTTGTACAATCTCCGTCCTTACAGGAGCTGGTAGGATGTTGGACATGTACAATGTTCTTACAAAATACATTAATAAATTTCTGTCCCTATCCAAGATACCCTCATATTCCAGTGGCAGTCCAAATTTCCCCGACCATCATCCTAAATGGCCTCTATCGTATCAACCTACCTATTGTATTTATAGTTAACTTGTTTTCGTCCTGAATATGCATGAAATATTTGCCACTGGACGTTAAGCAACCAACAAACAATCAATCAAAATACACAAATGCGAGGATTGTCAACTGAACACCATGTATGTCTAGTCTTAGAAGGTTGAAATAATATTGGCTAAACTTCTTACTGTGATTGTGGTGTTGGAGAGAGTATTAAAGCAGGTCTCATTCCTGAAGTAGTTAATCTTTACATTTGATACACAAACGTAAGACCCCACGGTCAATGGCAGTTGTGTATGGTACCTCCAAAGTGTTATTTTTCGCTCTACACTTTTTTCTCGGATCCAGATGTTCCGAACAGGAACCTATTCTCCTGACTGAAGGTTCCTCTGCTGAACATCATCAACCTAAAAAGAAGGTAAATGATCAAAATTATGGACAGACCAATAAACCGTGTTCATACTATAGTGATTAATTGCTGATAGTTTATAAAGCTCAATAACTGTAAGTGATATAGCTTGTATAAGTTTTTTTTTATTAATGTTTTATATATTAATTCTAATTATATATCAACTGGCATATCATCTTGTTTGGCAATATGTTTGTGAGCTATTAAACTGCTTCATTATTAATTTGGGGTCTGATTGAAAATCATCTTATTTGGAAGATATTACAATTGTTACTTCAATCGGTCGGGTGGAGCTTGCGTTTTAAGTTGCATTAGGACAGTCTATTTGAAGATATGTGTGATGAGGATGATTGTCGTTCGACTCATTGTTGATTTCCACCCCAAGGGTGACTGGGGTATAGAAATATGGTCACTTGGTTTTCTCCCGACCGGCAGTAAAACGCTTGCCGAAGTGGGGCGTCCGTTTGGCTGTGCGGGATGTATCAAGTTCGCAGTCACGTCCGGTCAGAAGGGGGACGTTAAATCCGATGCCTCGTGTAAAGAGAGTGCCACGCTCTTTGCACGTTAAGAACCCTTGGAACAACTCTTGAGGGGTCCGTAGGTGACCTGTTGCAAGGCAAAATTTCTGTCCCTATCCAATATACCCTCATTTTCCAGTGGCAGTCCAAATTTCCCCGACCATCATCCTAGATGGCCTCTATTACAACAACCTACCTATTGTATTTATTGTTAACTTGTTCTCGTCCTGAATATGCATGAAATATTTGCCACTGGACGTTAAGCAACCAACAATCAATCAATCAATCGTCCTGAATATGCATGAAATATTTGCCACTGGACGTTAAGCAACCAACAATCAATCAATCATTATTGATTTCTAATTACCTATCAGTGTCATCAAAAGAATTTAAAAAAGAATTACTGGACACTTCATTGATGAGTTTATCCTAAAACACCTATCTATAGATGGACTGGTTTATTATAGGCGAACCAGATAAACCCAGCCCAGTCAAGTGAAATAAATCGAGTAATGCTACGTAAAAAATATTACCTCTTTCTATTTTTCCTTTTATTGAAACAAATGAACACACTGGTAGAAGCTTGGCTTCAGCTAAAGGTTTGCATGGTGATGTGACCTCTTATGGGATAACTTTAATAGCATCCTCTTTGATGTGTTGAGGAATATCACCAATACCTCCTGTTAGTGACATTTTTGTAGCACTGGTTATTATAATTGTTTCATCCCTGTAGATATAATTTCCTGTCTTCACGGAGCTAAGCTTTTCCTCATCGTAAACAATAGCCTTGACTGTTGATGATACATCAGCAAGTCCCATAATTATCCATGACTTATCTTTTCCCTCCTTTTTGTATTTCTTTGTCGGGGACACTGTCATAACATTCTCTTTTAGAGCTGTGGTATATGACACATTTCCTTTATTGGATTTAATCTTTAATATATTATTCATCTTGCAGGTTTCTGGAAAAATAAATATATATAAAAAGACATATTGGTTAACAATCTACATAAATGTATTAAGGCATTGTTAGCATACTTTTTTCAAATTAATATATTTAATATAGCTTTATTATCACATGTTCATTTAGCTAAGGCTTTAAGTTTTATCAATTCACTTGTTTTTTTCCCTTATTTATTTTTGAATTTTTACATAATAGTATTTTGGCAAATTTCAAATATAAATTTTGACAACACTTCAACTGAATCTATAAAGATTAGTCGTTTAAATTTCCCATATGGCAAAAGTCGTAAGACTATTGTTGGTCATCGATACGTATTAAATACGTCAGTAGTCTATTAATCAGCTGATATAAGTTGGCGACAATTTCAAATTACATAGAAGACGAAATTTACACGTACCTTTTAAATTGGGAGAATTCTGATGATACATAGGTACTTTATTATTAATCATTTTATTGGTTTTTTTGTCTGAAATGATTAAGATTATTTAAATCTTCTTTATTCGGTAATCTTAAATGTATGCTCATTTGTTTTCTTGTTAATATTATTCCGATATCTCGCAAATGACCTTCATGCTTGTCAAATTAAGTTGTTGTTATTGTACATAGTTTTCTGATTGCTCGATATCAAGGTCATTTTAAGCTGAGACTACTATAACAGTTATTGTAGTCTCAGTTTTAAGATTGTTTCGCTTTTGTGTACAATGTAACATAATGCTACACGTGGTTTTTTTAAGCTCAATGTGCTTCAATAAATATTGTGATTAAAACTTTAACAACTGTTTTCTAAAGGACTGCATTATTTAACTTCAAAAGTCGCATATTTTGTAAAATATTTATTCCGAATCTGTGACGCGTATCACACCGTTTATTTTTTATTTACAAGGACTTTTCGATTTCCCGTATAGACAAATACGACTTTGTGTGCATTAAACACTGGATTTGTATAAACATACTGTATTATTGATCTTTAATTATTTTTCAGAGAGCATTCAGTTATGAAAAAAAGCAGTCTGGGGAGCCCTTGAAGGATTACTGGACAGCCTTCAAGGGTTTCCTGGGCGATATATTGGACAACCAGGACCAGGACAAATGGGCCCAGCTAAAAGACCGAGAAGACAAGAGAATTGAGAGATACAATAAGTATGTAATATGAATATAATTTACACTTTCGCTAGCTTGTGACATATTATGTATACAAAGATGTCATATTATTTCAATATTCTACTTTGTCATCATCATGACCAAGCAATACATACTCTCTTAAAAATAATAAATTCCAGAAAATATAAGGAAAGGTTATATATGTATTTGGTTCCTGTAATTAAAAGGCACAATCATTTGAAAATAACTTTTTTTGGATGTAAAGTTTTTATTGAACTAACAATTTAAGTTACGTCCCTAAGACATCTTGTATGAGATATATGTCAAGGTTTGAGTACACAATCAGAAACTTTTAAACTGTATGTTTTCAGTAAAACAAGTCTTAGGCAGGCAAATTTTGGAATAATTTATATGAAACGATCATTATATTTTTTACCATATATTATTGTTTCTATAATATTAGGATCAGACCCTACATCATACTTTACTTTATAAAAATGCATGAAAACAAGATAACGTGTATATGTTACAGTGAATTTGTATAATCAGTGATTATGTAGAATCTTTGACATTTTCAGTGATTATGTAGAATCACTGGTAGTTTAGGGATTATATGTAATCACTGAAAATTTCAGGGATTATGTATAATCACTAGAAAAAACGTCAGGGATTATGCATAATAACTGAAATGAAGAATTAGTTTCATTTATAAAGAAAATAAATAAAATTAAATAATTTATTCTCTAGAATCATATAATTATTATTATTATTATACAATATTTATAGAGCGCATTATATAATTTGAAAAATTACCCTAAGCGCTTAACATGAATAAACAAAAAATAAGATACATAAGGTAAAAGCAAAATATACAATCACATAAATACAATTTCTGAGCAGTGGCGTGTAAAATGAAAACATAATTATTCACATACATTGTAAAATGTTCAGCACAATATGTTAAAATGATAACCTGATAATATTTAAATGTTAGGCATAATATAATAAAATGTCAAGCACAATGTGATAAAATGAAAAGCACAATGTGATAATATGATAAGCACAATATATATAGAATAATAGGTAGTTTCGTTTTTGATACTGACTATATCATGTGGAATATCTAGACGAGCCTGTTAGGGCGAGTTGAGATATTCCATATGATATAGTCAGTTGAGATATTCCATATGATATAGTCAGTATCAAAAACGAAACTACCTATTATTCTGTTTATCGGTAATTATGACGTCACACAATGTATTGCCTTATATTTTCAGTGATACAGCCAGTACGTTGATACTCGAAAATATTAGGCAGTAAAAATCAAAGGGAAAATATACGAATTACCGATAAATTAATATATTAAAAAGTTAGGAACTATAAATGATATTTTAAAATGTCAAGCACAATATTTAAAAACAAACTAAATTTGGAAGGCACCGACTATTGCACTCTTGTCCTGCTTTTCTACATGCACATCTGTTGGTTTCACATCTGTTTTTACCGCAACATCCACATTTTAAAAAAACCTGTCCTTCAGGCTTCACATATTGAATCAGATTTTACAGTACGTCTTTAATAGGGAAATAAAATTTTCAGTACACTCATCTCGAGATACCAAAAAAAGAGAATCAGCAACCTCGAAATGGGTTCTTGTATATGATCCGAGCAGGATACCATGCAGTAATAAGCAGGAGTTTTGTGTTCTTTACTTGGTTCTTTTGTCAACAAATTAACAATATCATTATATTTATACCTTGTCCATATCTTGCATTTTGTTTTTTCCTCAGAAATTTGCAGTAACTTTGGAGTTTACGTTTGCCTTAACCCAAGCAACATCTGTGCCTGTGCCATACTTGATTGTTTGTGAAATAATGAGGTTCAACAATTCAATTAAATATCACTTGAAAATTTGTTCACTTTATTCAGATTAACCTACTACATGTAGTAGAAGATCAGGAATACAATCTTACAAGGAATAACAAATAAACATGTAAAATTGTAATAATTTGTCTATATTTATATTTTTATCAAACAAAGGATCTTTAGATTATTGATAATCCCTGAAATTATATTAAAGAATTGTAGAATAATCATTAATTAAAAAATATTTATATTTTGTTATCAAGCAAAGGATCTTCAGATTATTGATAATCCCTGAAATCATATTAGGGAATTTGTAGAATAATTATCAAAATGTTCAGTGATTATGTAAAATCACTGGTCATTTTCAGGGAATCTATATAATCACTAATCAGTTTAGTTATTCTACATAATCCCTGAAAAATCAGGGATTCTACATAATCACTGATTATACAAATTCACTGTAACATATACATATAATATAATGCTTGAGCTTAATACAATATGGCCGCCAGCAGGGGACTTAGTTTAACATAGGACCCTAAGGGAAATACATACAAATGTCTTCTTTTAGAGAACCACTGAATTGAATGAAATCAAACATAGCATAAATGTTCCTTTCTTAATAAGGTGCTGTCCAAGTGTTGTTACTTTGTAGCCAAATTTTATCTTTTTATATGATTTCAAAAACCCAAGTAGAATAAGGTGAGCGATAAAGGCTCTTAAGAGCCTCTAGTTTTAATACAGTTGTGGTTGGTTCAAGTTAATATCTAATATAATTGAGTGTACAAATTTTTCGAATAATTTTTTTAATATAGTAAAATAATTAATTGACTAAGTGACCAGTGAAAGATTACAGCTTATACAAGTTTTTGGTGGGGTTCGTGTTGCTTATTCTTTAGTTTTTAAAGTTGTGTCATGTGTACTATTGTTCGTCTTTTACATGTTCGTCTTTTACATATTTAGCCATGGCGTTGTCAGTCTATTTTCGATTTATAAGTTTGACTGTCCCTCTGGTATCTTTCGTACCTCTTTTACACAATAATCGAGACAAAACTGACCAATTTAAGTAAATATATTAGAATAATCATAAAAGTGTGTGGAATGTAATACAATTATCGCATTTAGTCTTTTCTTTTTCCCCAACACACTTGCGGTCAAATGGTGGCATGTTTAATATTGCTTTTTTATCTGTTAATAAATCTCTTATTGTGAAGCCTCTATCTGTCATAAAGTCATCTCCCTTTTCAATATAATCCATAAAACTAGACTTGTCAGTAATAAAACGATTGGATACATTGCCGCCATAAACATCTGAAACAAAAGTGAAGGTTCCAGAAGGTGAGATCCTTAAAAGACATTTACCAGTATTTTTGGATTTATAAGTGCTGTATGTTTAGGCCTGTGCTGTTGGAGATCTTGGATGTTTGAATAAAATTCTGTACAGTCAATTATAGCTCTTGTTTTCAGGTATAACATTTTGAATGAATGTGGCATATGTTTTCTTACTTGTTGCTTTGATGGCCATTTTATTAATTTTTCAAATAAACCTGACATAAAAGTTATCCATGTTGTAAATATATGTGAAACACGGGTCTTTGAGATTCAAAAAAAAAAGCCAAGTGATAATCTATTAGACCAAGACGAAGACGGACTAACGTAAGTATATATTCCTGAAAATCTGTCAATTTCCTTTGTGGTCCAGGCTTTAATTTATTTCCAGTTTGGTAGTTTTTGGCATTTACACTTCCCTTGCCAGACCAGTACTCTAACTTGGAACATTAGGTCATAAGAAGGTGGAAAATACCCATTTAAATATCTTCCAGGGTATGCTTGAGTATGTCATATCCTGTTCCAGTAGCCTGATATCATTAGCTGTAACTTCTGTCTGAGTAGACGAATCTACAAGCACTTTATAATCTCTGTGATAACTATAATCATGCTCTTTAGTTGGCTTATGTGTGGGATGGTTTGATTTTGATACATATCTTTGACCTAAAAATAAAATTAAGATGAAGATTAAATAAACAGCAGTACCAATTGTTATGAGCACTTTAAAATTTATCAAACAAGGGGTCAAAGACTTCATGCAGGTTTGCCTGTGAAATGTCATCAGGAACTTGCGAGTTGGTGCGATTTTTTATATTAGAAAACTTTCTTTGACGGAAAATATAGTTTAATCTCTTATGATGTCCTCTCTGCCATATTATGATACTAACAGTCTTTTCGGCTCCTTTTGATAATTTGCTAATGGTTGATTCCAAAATCAAATATGATCTTTTATGCCGAAGAAGGGAAACTCGTAATCAATTCATCCTTTGTTCTACCATAATTCAAATTGTGATATTTTAGAATGATACGAAGCTTAAATATTGAATAGTTTGAAAGAATGCTTACAAAACTAATGTGTTGGATGGGAGAAACAATTCTCCCAAATCCCATTCACCGAAGGGTACTTGCTGTGAAGACTCAAAACACATGTAGTGTAATCGCTTTCAATCCAACGCATAAAATCGGGCAATGGCTCTTCAACATATCAATACTTGGGTTGTTGGGTATTTGGAAAATATTGTTGCAGAGTATTCTTTTAAATGATCAGAAGTTCCAGATTAGCATTTTTATAGACAAATATCTCAGGCGACTTGAATGGACCATGTCTACTTGAAGCAAGGTTTTCTGAGGCGTGCGGTCTTTCAGCAGGATTGTCTTTTGAATTTAATTTTCAAAAGAGATTTGTGTAACACTATATAAAGCCAGAAAATTAACAAGTCTTACTAAGAGCATTCGTACAACAGAACTGGCTAGTACCTCGGAAGGTCCTTTATCCATCAAAAATATCCATTTCTTCTTTAATTGTCCTGTGACAGAGTTGCGATTAAAAAAAAAAACAGGAATTGAAAGCAAGTAAAAAAATTCATTGAAACATCTAAAAACTGTTTCAGGCTCATAAAAAGAAATATTTACCAGAGTGACAGGTTCTCACCACATTCATAAGCGTTAAATTTGATGACTGCACGACAGTAGAAGAGGAGAATGTTTCCAGGAATACATGTGTCATTGGTGTACATGCATTGGTTCTTGACTGATCAAACTGGTGATCTTGTCGAGTTTTATCCCTCCAACTTTTGCCAATATTTTGTAAAGGATCAATACCAGCACAGACTATGCCTTTGGCATCCTTTGCATCCACTAATGTGTGTTCTCTATCCGCAGCGGCCATTTCTAAATGAAAGTTTACATTAGATTTACAGTAGTGTGCATTTATTCTTTCCTCCATCATACCGACTCTTGGTAATTCTTTAACAGAAATATTTGCGTTTACATTCTGCCCATCATGATGACGCTTTGCCTGCAGGGTGTTTTTCTTGAAATTTTTGGTGTAGGTATAGCAGAGATGGGTCCGATTACTTTCAATGTAATTGATTAAATTACAATTACTTTGTCATTTTTACGATTAAATTAAATTAATGATTACATCATCTCTGAAAGTATCTGGTAAAGCATGTTGATAAGGCTATATTTGGTATACTGTCTTTGGCAACGGTTAGTAATATTTCTCTTGCGTCAGACATAGTTAAAGACAAATTTGGATTTTTGTACCTTGCATCATTTTCAAGCCTAGGGTGTATTTTACTTCCCTTTCCAAAGGCAAGCTCTAAAACCTCTGCTAGATGAGGAAATTTATCGGCAATCTTTTGTCTTCCAGCACCTTGAGCTCTGGCTTTAAATGCATTTGGTTTCATGTTTAATATCTTCCTATTGTAAAGGCACTACTGCTGTTTGTTTGTTAAAACATTCCTAACCGTTAGTAAAGTCTGTTTTAAAATTTTGAATGAATGCATTTTTCAGGGAATTTCCTCTCTAGCTCTTTTCCATGTCTACTTGAACTTTGACCCCTCAATCTTACTCAACACATTCACAGAAAACAGCTGCACAAGAACTGCTCGTAAAATGCCTTTGTCTAGTTCAGATTCTGTAAACTGGAGATAGTCTTTTAAATTTTCCAAACTCCTTATGATTGACGGTATTAGCAATGGTATCAATAAATTCCTGAACATCACCTTCTCTGGATTCCATTATGTACCCTGTTCCATTTATGTAAATTTGCATTACAGGTAGGTACTTAGAAAGAGTTTCCAAGAGTTCAATTGATAGCTTCCGTTTATGTTTTGTTTCTTGTGAACCTTGGTATTGTTGTTTGGACATCTCCAAAATGTCACATAAACTCTAGGTCTTAGCTAGCGGCCCATTTCTATTATATATGAGCCACATGCGATAACTTCTGCTAGATGACCTTGCTTTGACTTTTTTATTTCACAAAGCCTGCGTTTCTTTACAAATTATAAAGCTTCTACTAATGAGCGGTCATATAACTTTGATCTATTTACACTTATATTTTGGTTTGTTGAATCTTGAGCTACCGGATGAACTTTCCTATTCTTATTTCTTCTTTTATTCAGCGCTGAACCTTCCTAACTTGTAATAAAACTGTTCGCTTACATCATAAGGTAAGGTTGAAAAGATAAAATAAGATAAAATTTCTTCATCTGTGGGGACTGGAGAATGTTTTAATTCATTAATTGACGGCTTTGCACTTTTCTGTATGGTGTTGTCTTGTTTGGTGATATAAGCATTTTCCCTACTTTTAAACGTGTTGATTCCATGACAGGAGACTTTAATGTATTGCTACCCTCTGATTTTAAACTGTCATCAGCTAATTCCTTTGTTGCATCATTAACTAATGTGGTTTCAATAATTGATTTTGGTGGTGTTCCCTTATCTGCTGATATATTCATAGTGATAACTGGTGAATTGGATATTGATGTGTCACTGTCTGATAATGTACCATAGCTGACTAATGGTGTGTCACTCACTGACTGACGTTGTGTTACCAACATACGGTGTGACACTGCTGACAAATGGTGGGTCACTGACTAACGGTGTGTCACTGACTGACGATGTGTCACTGTTGACTAATGATGTGTCATCGACTGATGGTGTGACACTGCTGACTACTGGTGTGTCACTGACTAATGGAGTGTCACTAACTGATGGTGTCTCACTGACTGATGATATGTCTATTCTTGATGAATCAAATGATTCATTTGATGATGTTTCTTTTTCTTGTAATTTGCAAGTGACTGTGACACACCACATGAAACTCAAACAAATTATATAGGAAAAGGTTTTATTTGACCTATGCATTATAGGAAAAGGATATGGTAACAGAACCCCATAGGCACCCATTATCAATTTAGTATTGAAGTCCCCTCCCTCATTCCCCGTAAGCATGCATATTTATGTTTTTCATAATAATTAAATTGATTGATTGATTGTTGGTTGCTTAACGTCCAGTGGCAAATATGTCATGCATATTCAGGACGAGAACAAGTTCACAATAAATACAATAGGTAGGTCTTGTCACAATAGAGGCCATCTGGGATGACGGTCGGGGAAATTTGGACTGCCACAGGAAAATGAGGGTATATTGGATAGAGACAGAAATTCTGCCTTGCAACAGGCCACCTACGGACCCCTCAAAGAGTTGTTGCATGGGTTCTTAACGTGCAAAGAGCGTGGCACTCTCTTTACACGAGGCATCGGATTTAACGTCCCCCTTCTGACCGGACGTGACTGCGAACTTGATACATCCCGCATAGCCAAACGGACGCCCCACTTCGGCAAGCGTTTTACTGTCGGTCGGGAGAAGACCAAGTGACCATATTTCTATTCCCCAGTCACCCTTGGGGACCATCATAATTAAAAGTAGAATGACTAAGTGACAAACAAGCATTTGATTTACTATTATAAAATATGTACAGTTTGGAGCTAATTTGATATCTTGTCATTTTTTAAATGTATTTTTAGTGGAGAATATGATAATAGATGTTGACACTAAATCCAAGACAGAATTTCATCAGGATAGATTGATTGATTGTTGGTTGCTTTACGCCGCATTAGCACAAAAAGGCTATATCGCGGCGAGAGCTAATTCGAGTATTTTTACAATTTAAAGCATATTTTCAAAATAAGACAAAAAGTCCTTCAATATACTAAAATTCTAGACTAACGCAAATTGATTATTTACAAATAAAAATCAACAGTAAGATGACGTGATAAAAATTAAAAACGACTTAAATATAATAACATTTTTATATTCTATAATAAATTCCAATTTCTTTTAAAAATGCGACAATATTTGTAAATGGAACATTATTAAATTAATCATACATATTATTTACATTGAAATGCTTCTTACGAATATCAGCAAAGTGAATACAATTAATTAAAACATGTTTAATAGTATACTTGAAGTTGCAAGGTACACATTGTGGTTCATCTTCATCTTTTAAAAGATGCTCGTGTGTTATTCTAGTATGACCAATACGACATCTAGAAATAACACACTGATCTTTTCTGCACAAAAAATTATTAAAAGGTTTGCCTAAATTAGGTTTAAATTCATGTAATTTATTATCATCTTTTATACTCCATTCATTTTTCAATATATTAAAAACATATTCTCTAATATTAGATTTAAAATCAGTATATGGTATATCACAGTTAGATAAAGGGTCACCCAGGGCATTCTTTGCATCAAGGTCTACAGCTGTTTCCAAGGATTCCAAAATGACTCGGAACCCATAGAAATATAATTTCTTTCAGAAGATTTTAAAAATTCCTCATTACATATAAAATTTTGAGAAATTGTTGGGTATTTAAATTTTAGTATTTTGTACAGCTTGTAAGCATGAAAATGAATCAAAACATATAATAAATTTTGATTTATCTGAAGAAGCAATAAATTTCAAAGCCAAAATTATTGCTTCTGCTACATCGGTAAAGATGGATGCATCAGATGGCAAACGGCGAGTTCATCAGGATAGAATTGATACAGTTGTTGACATTATCCCAAATGCCAAATTTCACGGTCCACAAAACATAGAAAATGATAGTGCGAGTGGGGCATCCGTACACATTCTTGTTTCATTTTATAAACGGAATATAGCAAACGATTCAGGTATATCGTTTTGAATCATGATTAGAAATAAGAAAATTTGGGACATATTTTATTCTGTTATTTTTAACATATTGTCAATTGATATAAGTATAAAAATAGACAATGGTGGTATCATTGCAAAATTAGGTTGAACTGTAGTAGGCCAGATACCATAGGTCCTAATTCAATTCTACTCATGCTAAATATGTTGGACTGTATAAAGATGCTAAAAGTCCTGTTTATATCCCTCCTTATGTTTAATTGGTGGAAAGGTGAGGATAATAAAGGTTTCGATTCATTCTGATGACCTTATCAAAAACTAATACATGTAAACTAAAGAATTTTTAAAGTCAATAGCCCTAATCACAAAATAATACATTGTTGAAGAAAACGGCACCGACGCAGAAAACAGTATATCTATATCTTGCTTTTTAACTCTAACAAGGCGAGACAAAAATTAACACATTACGTAAAATATTAAAGAACCTATTCTTTGCAGATATAGCAGGCTTTATTAGCAATGGATGACTTAGAGAAGTTAAGATGGGCAATGGAGAAAAATAATGATATAGAGATCCAACACTACTGGTAATGGGAATTGTATAGATAAAGAGCTTGCTGATAGAATACGTCTTCTATCAGCATTAGAGTTGTATCAGAATAGGAAACATGCGTTTAGTTCCTTCAACGGTGGTATTAAGACCAATGCAATAAAAACGCTCATAAAGTTGTTGTTGCTTTGGTATGTAGGTATTAAGATTTTTATGATGGTTTTACCCCAATTGTATGGTGCGTTTACACATTTGGAATAAATGGTTAGTCACTGTGTTATATGGACTCATTTTCTCGTGTTTTAAAAGTTTTACATATGTTTAATTCTAAATTTTAGTGTGAGCAGCATAAACACCAGCAAAACTTAGGCCACATGTTTCAGAAGAATAAGCAGATCTTGCTAAACAGTTAACATTACTCAGATGTATGGCAGAGAAAAAAGTATTAAATTGCAGCCAAGTCTAATACATGTACTACACATGTCAGTACATCAACGGACTCCCAACAGATACTAATTTTGTCAACGGACAACTTTTATATTCATCCTTTAGTCGTTCGTTCGTCCTATCCGGTAAAGTGTGACCGAGGCTTAAAGTTCTGTCGTTTATATATATGGAAGTTTTGAACGACCTTAATTGGCTATACAGCCCTTGCACGGTAGTTCAGGTAAAAAAAAGTACTGAGCTATTTATTCATTACTGATAAAATCGAAAACACAACTCACATGTGTATACATCATTGGCACTCATACCACATCATCTTATTCATTTTGTAAATTTGAAACAAATTAACTTTGCGCACTTATATATAAAGAAATACTTCAAAAATTAGTCACCCTACTGGGCATTCACAAGCACCATACAAAATGTCTCCATTTTCCCTAACGTAAGGGTACCCAAATTGCACCGAGTACCCAAATTGCACCTATTTAGACAAAAATAGCAACGGAAAGACTAAACAATTTGTATTTTTATGATTTGATACTGTGCACGTCTTTTAACATAAGTAAACATATTTAGATATACACAAAACGTTCACAGTCCTTATCAACAGATAGACTGTTTACTGAAAAAAGCAAAATGTACGAAAACGTCACCATGCGACGTCATAAAACGTCATCTTTTTAAAATTAGCAAATACAATACATTATAAGTATCCGTTTCGTAAAATATGAAGAGTAAGCATGGACTTATATCCAATTGGTCAAAATATTTGAAGAAATTAAACAAAAGCTCGGTTATTAGACTTTTGACGATGTGAATTTAAGCATGGATGCAATTTGGGTACTCCTCATTACAGAATCATGGATAGTTTGGAGGTTGATTCAAACCCATTTTTTAATGAATCAATATGGAGGTTTGCGGCACCAACATTTCATGCGAAGTTCCTTCTCAAGACGTTGGGCATTTCGGGCCACTTTCCATTCTCCGATTTCAAGTACTCACATCTGGCCACACCATTGTTCTGGCAACTTCTTCCCACAAAATTACCCACATTTTCTTAATAATAGTACAATCAGTTGGTACACTTATGCCAAAGTATTGAGATAACATTGAATATGTTGGATATTGGCGGAGTCATCAACAGTATGTTTTCAAGAGTCATGAACCTTACTCCATATCGAACACCAACAGTTCTCGGTGTAATTGCCAATATCAACTCCTGAAATTAGCGTGGGCTTTCCTCAGAAAGTAACCAACGATGAAATGGTCGATTTTGCAGAACAGAAAAGACATCCGGTGTTTCACATGTGTGAGGTATTCCTTCAATGTGCTTAGAAGGCTGTGGGTAACTTAATGTGGGTAACTTAAGTTACCCACAGCCCAAGATGGCGGACTCTATAAACTCGTTGATATTTAATTCATACAAAATGTACCTTTTGCGACGTTTTTTCATGCAGAATGTAAATATTTATAGGATTTCTAAATAAAGAAATAACTAACAATTACCATAAATAAGTTAATATAGAGGTCAAGTTAATATAGAGGTCACTAAAGAGCAAGGTTAACTTTAAAAAAATGCATAAGACGTCCGTAACTTTTTGATCGAAACTAAGCAGACTGTCCGTAACTTTTGATTTAAAATTTTAAGAACATAATTTCAACAATTAGAAGACAATTAACTTCATATTTGTAACCTGCACGGCCTCTTGTACTACTCATTCACCACCAAATGAGATTTTATTAACGCATCATACTTACACCACAGAAGGTACTCGATCCTGGTTATGGTTTGAAATCTTTTTAACTGATGCGCGTCTTATCGACTTTTTCGATTCGCACCATGGCTTTGTCATACTCTTTAAATATTATAGTTTAATTATCTGTTTGCGGTTTATTTTCACCTCTGTTTCTTTTTATGTGTATTTTGATGAATACTCTTCGATGCGGCTCGGTATTTATACATCCCACCAGTAAGTTGTAGTGTTATGTTTTTTTGAAAACGTTTCATAGTATGTTTTTAATATTTCTCTTTGTATGTTATTAGGGATTGTTAAACTATTAAATTACCCTGTTGTCTCAGTTATTTATATTTTCATATACTAGTTCTAATTGTTACACTAACGTTATGTTGATTGCTCTATTACTTTTATGTCACTGAATTTTACCTATTGTGTCTTTTAGTTTAGTTCAATTTAATGAAATTTAATGCAACTTGCATACAAGTGAAATATGCAGCTAGCTGTAAAACTAGGTTTTATACATTTTTACAAAATGTCCTTTCTTCTAGTTTTCTCATTAACTGCAAATCTATATAGTTCGAGCATCGAATGCAACAGACCACTATAAATTTTAACCGAATCGTAATGTCATTAGACTTAGAATTAAGTGATTTTTTAAATCAATGAAAATGAATGTCTTTTGAATATAAATGTTTTTGGCTGAACCTTTGATAATTGTCAGGTGATTGGGCAAATTCCCCCCCCCCCCCCCCCCCCCAAAAAAAAATAAATTATCCCGGATTTACGCATGATCTACTCTTGTCATTGCTGGCAGAAAATCAGTTAGTGCATACACGCCACATGCATGTGTAAAAAATACTTGTGTAGTCTACTTGTTCAAAAATAAAAAATCAACAATGATGTTTCAACAGATTATCTGCAATAGTAGGAAACCACCCTCCGAACTGGGCGATTTGGGTATCCCGACGTTTAAAAAAATCAGACCCGAGTTTAACGGATTTATCGTTATTTTTTTCATATTATTCCCAATTTTGTCTTCCATTCTAATTCAAATGAATTATATCATACTAAAAATCTACTTCATTTCTCATTATGTATTCGATGCAATCTTTATCATAAGTAAAACATTACATCCACGTATGTCGATTCTTTGAAAGTTACGGACATTTCTATTGGTATAATGAAAAAAGTTACGGACATGTTGTTTTAAAGTTACTGACAGCCTAAGCGTTTTTTCAAATCGTGCTGTGATCGTTTATTTTGTAGAATTCAATCACCTGTTAAGTTTAGGGGTTTACCTAAACGATTAATAAAACTTTTTAATTCAGTGGTTTAATTGATGCATCCATGGTATTGTTATTCTATAGAAGAGAAGTCCCTAACCGAAGCAAGGCGGATCCATCTTGGACTGTGGACTGTGGACTAAGTTACCCACAGCCGTTTAAGCACAGTGATTATGAACACGAAATCCTCGTCTGACTTGTATGGAAGAAGCATACATTTTTTAACATTTGAAACTGCATGTTTATCATTAAAATCATAGCAAAAAGAGTGTCTCTTTCTTTCATTGTAAAGCCTTTCTTTTATTATACATGTATAGTTTATTGGGAAAGTTATACCTCTTCAGGTATGAAAGCTGAATATACGGTATCCGATGGGAATTCAAACCTCATAGTGTATCAAATATATATTTACCTATAAATATTGAAAATCAAACAAGCTAGATTTAAGCGATATATATTTTTTGAAATCATACATTGAAATGTAAATAATATGAAAAAGTTAAGGGACCTCCTGTTTTGGTCCATAAGAAATTGTTTACTTATTTGAGACCTGATTGGACAGACAAAAAAAACCACTTGTACTAGTATTCCAAAATTGCAAAATGGCTTTGAAAGCAAAGAAGATGAATGTCGAATATTTTCTAAAGGAGAAAATAATGCTCTAAAGGAGAAAATAACGATTGTCTGGAATATGAATAAAAAGGAATGAGGAATGAGTAATCACAGGTAGGTTTATGATTGGTAACTTTTACTTTTGCCCTGTATAAGCTTTCTGTCAGATAATACATGTAAATGTCTCGACAACTGTATCGATAATTATCAAAGGTACCAGGATTATAATTGAAATTGAAAGTTAGTAGTGACAATCAGAACTATTTGCATATGTACAAGTTAATTGTTCTTATTAGAATATCAAAGTTGTTTTATAAATAGGAAAAATCGATGCGAATTATTTGGGAGCAGGATTTCAAATGTTTGAGAAATGTACATTGAATATTGAGGAAGCAAACCAAAGATTTTCGCTACCGTGTAAGGTCAAAACCGAATATGCCCGCTTGGCTGTACTGATGATACACGGTGACGTAAGTAACCGTAACTGTTTGTATTACATCTAGGTGGTCCTGTTGTTATAATATAAATCACTTCCGTCATCCGAATCTTCTGGTTCACTTATACATGTATATAGGTCTTCTCTATAATTTTTTCTAGTTAGTTTTCACACTGTGGTTTGGTCGGTGTGGTTGTTTTCTCCATGTAATCCGATTTCGTTTGGTTTTTTCGCTACATGTTTTCTTGTGAAATTTGTCGGGCAGTGTAGACACTCGTTAATTGTAACGATTATTTTCTCTCACATTTGAGACATCTTATTTTTGTCTAAGTTTTTCCCACAAAAGTTTTAAATCATGTACAACATGACTTTGCTTTTGTAAAAAAAAACATAATCCTCTATCGGATTTCATATTATTACTATAGCTTTTATTTATATACAAGACAGATGTCTTTTAAGGATGTGTATTGGTTCTTTTCATGATGTTGTTTTTTAATTTTCTTAGATACATATGATATTTAGATAAAATATTATTTATCTTTGATCTCTTCTATAATATACAAAATATAAAAAGACAGGCACTCTTATTTTTCATAAATAATGTACTTTGATATAAATATATTCATTTTGTAGATGGGATATTTGTAAAATTTAAAACAGATAACAGAATTTGGTATTTATTGTCGAAGTTGACCATCTTTTCTAACTTAACTTTGGAATGTAAAATTGAGTTTAGAATGGGAAAAAAAAATGAAAAGCCTTTTTTCTGCCATTACTGCAGCTCCATCTGTTGCTATTCCACTCATATTTGACAATTTTGTATTTATATCATTTAAGGAATCGAATATCACTTGTGTTATCAGCAGTGGCTCCATCTAGTAATTTTCTAACACCAAGTAAGCACGACCTTGGTTTTAATTAATCTAGAAATAGATTTAGGAATCGTATATGAATTAACAAGTTTTGATCAACACTTATATCAGTTGATTCATCAATCATGATGCTATGAGGTTTATTGTCTGGACTTTTACTAATGTCTTCAAAAATAACTGTAGATATGGCCTGTTGGAAGTCATGGATACTGTTGCCGAGTTCATTAGTTGTATGTTGTCTTAAGGGGTAGGAGTTTAAAAAAGAACAGAGTTGCAAAGACAAACAGAATCGATACGCGGTAAATATATCATAGCCTAACAATTCGTCATTATGTCTCTTATTAAAATTAAATGGTTAAATGTAAATTCATAATCTCCGAAGCTACTTCAAACAAGAGGCTCTCAAGAGCCTGAATCGCTCACCTGTCTTTCAGAAAAGATTTTTAAATGTTAGCAAACTTTATGAACAAATTGTCTTTGGGATGATGTTTTTCATGTGATTACTGTCTGACAGCTTTATTATGTCTTTATCAACGTTAGATCATATTTTAGCAATTGTAGTTGAGTTCTCCTCACCAACAAAAGTACAGATGTTAGTACCTTTTAATTTTGCTTCTCTGACTAGGTCTATTACCATATCTGGTTCCATGACTTTTGCACTTTAACCAAAATTTTTCCTGCACTGACGTATCTTTTGGTGTTTTTCCCTTTCCACTGGCTGCCTCATTAATCCTGCAGGTTTTTGACCTCCATTTCTAACCAATTGTTTTTGCGAGACTTTGGTTCAATTATTGAACAATGTCCTGTTAAACAAAGATATTCAAGCTTGATATTCATAATAAAGCCTCAAAAGCATATTATATTGATTAATTGATTGTTGGTTGCTTAACGCCGCATTAGCACAAAAAGGCTATATAGCGGCGAGAACTAATTCGAATATTTTTACAATTTAAAGCATATTTTTAAAATAAGACAAAAAGTCCTTCAATATACTCAAATTCTAGACTACCATTATGTTTCAGCGGACATGTGTAGCGAATATTATGGTGTGACATCAAGAATGCAGAACTTTTAGTAAGGGAATAATAGAACAATTATTGGTATGAATTAAACAGTTTACATAGGGTTGTTTTTTTATCAGTCAATTTTTCAACCTTTACATCTGTAAAAATTAAAGTATTTTATGTAGGGTTTTTATATTGAGAAAATTGTAGTCACATTTTTGTAAAGTTTAAAGCATTTTGATCATTACACTTGTATAACTTGCTTACCATTATGTTTCTTCGGTGGTGTTATTACTTTTTCTGTGCTAATGTTTTCAACGGATTTTACTGTTGCTGAAAAAAAAATGAGAATTCATGATTTTAAAAATCTTCTTTCAATAGAAAGATGTTCTGTTTTTCCAAAATATCACTAGTAACCACCCAATTAATTAGCATGATTTTCAAAGATTTATTTAACTTTGAAAGTGATAATTTTCTTTGAGTATATGTTAAAACTTTTATGTTTTCCGGTCTCTTCTCTATTTGCCTCACAATCCTGTATTAGTTTGAATTATTTGGTTATGGTAAATAGTTGAGTTTAAGCAATATCAGCTTGAACCTTTTTATTACATATGTTCAGTAGGATGTGATCTTTCTTAATTGTATGTCAAAATACAATACTCATATCTCATGGTTTTCTGGACATCAGAAATGATGATGTGATCATCGGTCAAATGTGGACACACTTTCTAGTTATTTTTAACTTTTGACAATTATGTAGCAAGTTTTACAATTTATGTTACCATTTTTTATTTACTTTATAAATAATTGATGCTAAAGCACTTTATATTTTATAAAAGAATTAAACACACCTGATCTGATCTGAATGTCAAGGAAAACAAGCTTTCCATTCTCCCTAGTTTTGAGTCTAAGAGTTGGTACAACGAGTTTCTGTAATTTGACTGAAGAAATACAGCTTTCCCAGATTCTATTTACATTAATGATTTTTTTTCAGTGACGTTGAACGGTAATTTGACAGTGGAGGACGTTCCAGTCTGAAGTTTGGTTCATCAATGCTGTCATGGAATACAACATTTTCACCATCATAATGCCACCAGATCCGATCACCAGGGATAATGAAATCTGCTATTCTTGCCAAATGAGATTGAACAACTGATGATTTTCCTGATAACAGTTTATTTGTGAAGATTGTATTTTTCCTGTGTGGTCGACGCTTAGCTTGACGACTGATGGTTGAGTCTTGAGTAACATCTATCATCACTTTTCTTTTGAGCATTGTATCGTATGATTGTGCTGTCTATTATCCAACCTGGTTTCCTAGTTGTTGTAGTTTCCGCGATTCTCCTTAAGCTTCCAAATGATCGTTCTTCTTGTTACCCATTTTTATGGAATTTTTTCTTGAGTCACATACTGAAAGGGCAGACACGAAAATTGCTGAACTAATAGATTAATATGTTTTCCATCCGTGGTAAAAAAAAAATCGGAGGTTATGCATTTTCTACATCCAACTTGAAAGATACCCATGTTGTCGACTTGAAGTCTAATTCTTCTGTTAAACTATGTACTAGATAAATTGAAAACTTCACAATTGAGAAGAAATTTGTCATTTTATTTGTTTCTATTAGCTTTTAAAATTTGGAGTAAACATTACAGTAAGCATTGATCGCCTACTCTAACACAGAGCTTCGATTCTTTTGTTCTATTTTAACCGGGTTTCCGCCTGAATGCAAATTTAATGTGAAAGTATGAGTTAACTTTTCCAGCCGTACTTTGTAAATCATAAAACTCGGAAAGGAAATCCATGACCTATCAATATTTTTTGCTAATTTAAATTTTTATTCCCTTACTTATGCTCTTCTGACTTATTGTATCAATTCTAAATTCTTGATTTTTTTTTTTAATTCATCAAATCCTCACCTTAGTACATAGGTATGATTGCCAGTGAGACAACTGTACACAAGAAACCAAATGAAAAACAATTCAAACGATAACAAACAACAGCCTAATAATTAGTGTACGAAAAGTAAATGAAAAACAAATACTTGAAATTACAAATTGTCCGCACAACATGGCATCACTTAAGAACTTACTTGTCTACTAGCAGAGGCATTGACCAAGTGGTGACATTAAAACTTGAAAGGTACCAATTTTATGGCACCGGATGCGCATTTCAAACATTGAAAAATTGTAAATGATGCCTTATATCAATAAATTAGATTAAGCATAATGATTCATGTTTTATATGTATTTAGTTGACTGCCAATTTTTTGATAACTACCCACAATTCCCTTGGTTTAATTTCTCTCTGAAGAACTGTTAAAACCGTAAGAAACAGAACAGAACCAAAAAACCATACATATCAAGTCATGCACACATACAATTATAACTTTTAAATTCACTTCAAAATGAAGCCTTGTGTATTTAAAATACCGAACTTTATGTTTTTCACAAATGAGTCGTAACTGGTACATAGTGTTGGTAGAACAAGAGTGTTGGAACATGTTGTTGCTTTCGGAAATCGTTCCTTTAAGAAGGTGACTGATGGGCTAGGATCAAACCCCAAAGGTGTCGTGAACATACGAATAGTTTCAAAAGTTACATCAGTTACTTCATCTGAAAAAAAAAAAACTCACAAGAAATTACAACTATTTTCAATTCATTACTCCCAGAATGACGTATACATGTACTAACATACAATTATAATATACCCTACACATTTTATCAAATTTGTTTGTTGCTTATTTTAAAAGACACACAAGAAATTTTCATTCGTTATTGATTTTGTATTTCATTTATTAACACCTTTAATTGTATCGATGAAGATATACAGTCCTGAAGACTTATACTTTATACTTTCAGAAAAAAATAAGACCCGTTCATGTCAGCTACTGTTTTCTATTTTGATCGAGTCTGTCTGAAAGTAGCTTTTACCAATGTGACGCAATTACTTGTTAGTAATGCTCAATTGTTTTGAGGGTTTTGAAATTTTCACTTGTCTTCAATTAGTATGGAAAATATGCCGTTGAAGGAAAAAAAAATTCGAAAAAAACTACTACGATCTGTAACACAAACTAGAGGCTCAAGAAAGCACGTCTCCTTCAACTGTCACTTATGCTATAGAATCAAAGTCTAAATAGTTCCGGATTGAATGCACTTATTTGAAATCTCCACAAACTTGCCTTCAATGTCGTCCAAAAAGTCACACCACAAAGACACCGTTGCAGTCTCAGTTTGGTGGTCGTTGCTCCCTCCCTCGGATACACAATAACTGAACAAACTCCCAAAGGTGTCCCTTTTTAATATTTTGTTCTCGTATAGAAACAACTTCCTGAGACTCCCAAGATTCTCCAGCACACCCAATGTTCTGGTACCAACAGAAGCAGTATTGACGCAGGTTTATTTGGTTTTATTGTTTTGTGGATCATTTTCATTTTTTCACAAGATAAACACAAATAGTATTTTCTGTTCAGAAATTCGCTATACATTCAAATAAATTAAATTGCAAAAAATTATTGTATGTGTTCACATTTACATTGTATTTCTACAAATTTATGAAATTATGTTTTTTTCTGCAAATATTTCTGGACAGAGTGAACCTTTTCTGTGATTTCTTTAGTTGAAGACCAAAATTTTTCCTTAAGTAAAACTCCATATAGTCTGGAATCAAACTGGGGCTTTGCCACAATTTTAGTGTTGGCAGCCTTTCCAGAAACTGAATGTGATAAAATGTAAGGTTCTGGGAACAATTGTAGTACTAGTACAAATTACTTGCCCTAATAATCCCAATAAATAGTGACTAATGGTCATTTCAAAAGAAATCGGAAAATCCAATGTTATTAAAAGTATTGAATAATTGAAAACAATAAAATGTTTATCGTTCAATAAAACATTGATCAAGTTTTTATCTTGTCATTCGGTATGCTTAAATTTTTTTTCTTTCTAATTAGGCCTGCCTTTCCTAAAATTCTTCCTGCTGGCACCCTTTTTCCATTTAGACTGTACTATTCCGAGATCTAATGTTAGTTTTGAACTCTAGGAGTGTTTATTCTTGGTTTGCCTTCATTTCCAGATTTTGCTTCTCACGCGCTTCACCTGCACATTTGTTCACTATACCTTTAACTTCTTTAGCATTGTCTAAAGGTTTTTTGATTTTTGACACTAACCAATTTGCCGTCAAAGAACTCATTTTTCATTCAGCAGGTAAATGTGATGCCGCAATTTGTAAAATGTCACAATCTAAGGCTAACTAAGATGTCTCTAAGTCGAAGACAACGATATCTTCACAGCTAGCAATTTTTGATCAATCTGGTCTATACTTGTTCACATGTATACTTGCATCACAAGTTACAGATGTGTCGACGAATACGTTATTCCTTTTTTCTCCGAAAGGGACGTTCAACAACTTTGTGAATATGCGAAGATGTAGGCATGATTGTGTTCCAATGTCAGTAGCACCTCATCCTGTATCACAAAACCCTTCATAGCCTGTGAATGCCATTTCTAGGTCAGCAATGAACTGCCTACGTCTTCATATATTTGGATTACATGGTATTTTTATCTGGTTAATACATGTATTCGCTACAGGCAAAAATCGGTCCTTCATCTCTAGGTGATGATTTAGGTTCTCTACATGAAGAACTGCAATGGATGGTTCTGGATTCAAGCCTAGAGGTGGTAGTGACTATAATCCATTGGGAAAAGCAAAAATGGAAACAACATTCTCTAATTTCGTTCCTTCCGCTTGTTTCTTTGTCTTAGGTCTGGTCATCATCATCTCTCTACTGGCAACATCTTTGTTTATTTCTTTCCTTCCGCTTGGTTCTTTGTTGCTCGGTTTCCTTCTTCATTAGATTCTCTTTTAATACTTTTTAGCCTATTATTAGTCTCGACTCTGTTGACGTTTTTCTCAATCGATCCATAAAACGTGTAATCCATGCTGTTATACCGAGTTAATCGTATGAAGGAAGAGAATTTTATCACTTTAGATCCCATAAGTGTTTTGTCATATATATATCAACTTATGCACTGTAATGAGAAATGCTTTCTTTATCATTCTTTTTGACTTCATTTTAACAGTTTCATTCTCGATATAAGAGTACAACTTCCAGGATCCTTCAGCACAATTTAACCAGATAGGGCAATGCCACCACGATCTGTTGTTGGCAAGTTTGTTTGTCGAAGTTCATCTTGTAGCAAGATCAGCAAGGTTTTCATTGGTTGGAATGTACTCAAACTTTATATCTTCTTGTTTCTTTTCGGAAACCACATTAGTCTTCAGACGATAAATTCGACCATGTCTGATCTGTATGATCAAGAGATGGGTGTCCCTCAGGGGAGTATTTTATCTGTTACATTATTTAGTCTTAAAATCAACAACCTTGTTGAAGTTTTAAAAAGTAATATTAAAGGTTCATAATACGTTGATGATTTTTTAATATGTTACGGAGGCAAAAATATGAATAAAATAGAAAGACAATTACAACTATGTCTTGGATTGAAATTGCATCTTGATCCAGAACTCACTTCATAAGGCAACCCAATTACAATGGTTGATAAAACCAAATTTCTTTGGTTAATTTTCGATAAAAAGTTAACATTTCTACCCCATATCGAAATGTTAAAATCGAGATGTTTAAAATCATTAGATATTTTAAAAGTTGTCGACAGTACTGACTGGGGTGCTGATCACAACATTTTACTTAATTTATATAGATCTAGAGTTCGATATAAACTAGATTATGGCTCTGCAAGGAAGTCCTACATACAGAACTAGATGCTGTGCATCACCAGGATTGCATCTGTGTCTTGGCGCATTTAAAATCTCGCCAGATGAAAGTCTGTATGCGAAGGCTGATGAACACTCACTCTCTAACAGACGTTTGAAGCTTGGACTTTAATATGCTGTTAATTAAAAGCCTATTCAAAATATTGACGTAATATGATTGCAAGAAACACATAGCTCTAGCGAGGTCGAAACGAAATGGAAAAACGAATGGAAGGAGAACAGTTTTTGGAATCATGGATCAAGTAATTCAAAAGGGGTAGCGATTCTTTTTTCAGAAAAATTTAAATTTGAAATCTCTTAAAACGGCCAAGATAGTAATGGTAGAACAATTTTTGTACATGTTAAAACACCAGGAAATAACGGGATTTATATTTATAATATTTATGCTCCCAATTTGGCTGGGGACAGAAAATTATTTTTTGAAAAACATATTCTTATTGATAACGGTAATAGAAACATCATTCTTGGGGATTTTAACTGTGCTCTTATAAAAAAACTTAGATCGAAAACCGGTGCCTTTTTGAGAAGACATTGGATCGCTTGAATTAAAAACATTTGTCGAGCATAACGAATTAATAGACGTGTGGAGAAAACGACCTTGCTAACAAGTTGTGATACGAAAATGTATAAGAGAACACAACCATAAGTAACTACAATCTTCCGAGCATGAACGAAGTCATTTGGTGATTGAAAAACCCACTATCCAAGCACGCTTTTGGAAACATGAAATATCTTAAATTGACAATCAATCAAAATCAGCTCCAGATTGGTAATATACAATACTAGTATAGAAAAATAATTAAAATTGATATGATAACAGATGGAAGTATTTGACTTGCCAACTGTTATGTTTGTAATCAGATATATGGTTAATAATATTTCAAACTCAGAAGATGAACTCTATAATAAAGCCTGGTACAATTTAAGTAGTAACAATTTATAAAATTTGTATTTTTTTTTTAATTTTCTTGTAGAGCAATTTCAAGTTCTAATCTTCACCATGATTAGCGTATTAGTGGTTTTAAACCGAATACATAGACTTTTACTAAACGCCATACCAGCTTTAAGAAACTTCATTCCCCCTGTAAGACAGCTTATTAACCCTCCTTAACATCAACCACTACACCAAGCAGTCCAACCTATACCACCTGTAGTACACCAGGAAGTCATCCTACCCTTACCAGCACCTCCACTCATTTTAAGAAGAAGCACCAGACAGTCCATACCACCCAACAGACTTAATTTGTGATTTATTTGTGTATTATGTTGTTTTTTTTTTTTTTATTGTTTTCAAACCAAACTTTTATATAATTTGTGTAATTAAGATGTACCTAACACTGTAGGGGGGATAACTCTGTAAAATCAGCTAAATGTTTTATTTATGATATGTATTGAAGGACATTGTAATAAGCTTCTCAATGGTTGAAATTAGTGTTTATTAAACTGTTATATACCCAGTGTAATTTTTATGAAGAAATGGTTGGTTCAAATATTTTGAAATTTATGTTTAAAGTATTTCTTACCTGTCTTTCGAGATATCTAAAGCTATCTGCAGCATGTCTCGACTTTGTACACTATTAGCTGCATTGCACTGCTGCATCAATTCTCCCAGAAATGTCTCACTCATTCGTATGAGGCATCCTATTCTAGTTTCTCTGTTTTCATGCAACAAAGCATGATATAATGCAGAAACATCAAATTGTGTACTACTAAATGTGTTGATGGGTTGCTGACAGTACCAATTCTTCATTTCTTCAAAATTCTCAGGTTGAATCGAACACTTATAACACGGGAAAAAATGACTCCCCACCACTGGCACATGCTGAGATACAAAATTAGTTAATTGTGAAATAAAGTTACTGATTGAAGCACGATGATCCATCATAAAGTTTTCTAAATAGAATGAAAGTATAACATTTTTCCTAAATATTAAAGGACTTATTCTTCTCTCTTGGTTATGATAAGATTCATTAAATAAAGCTGGGTTGATAAATTTAATTCATTTAGACTTAACTGAGATGTCATTTTAGGATTAATTTATATATGTCTAAGCATCCATTGTGGTGACAAAGGAGATATTAGCATTTCTATGCTATATTATCTTAAGAAGTTTATTGAGGGGGGAGGGAGGCTTTTTTTTTTTTTTATTATTGAAGGTTTTAACAAAGGAGAGTGATAACTTTCTATACATAAGAAAGACTCAACATCCTGTGTTTGGCATGATTATAAATTATGGATAAATTGATACATTTTTCACTTAATTTCTCTCTTTAAAATTATTTTTATGATGAAAATAGAGAATAAGTCAGATTTTTGAAATGATGTTACTTCAAAGGGTGTTGTTTATATTATACATATCAAGAAGTTTTGTATATGTTTACACAAGTCTGTTATGTTATGTTCAGAAGAAGTTTAACTCAAATTAGTAGTAATATATGTTTATCTGTCTGATGTTCTCCATTAACAGTTAATCAGTTTTGAAACTTGATTGCAATTAAGACAATTTCCTATACTCTACATCTAAAGATTGTTATACATGTTTATCTATCAACAGTTATTTAGCTTGAGGCTTGATTGTAATTAAAAATATTTAGTAATTACACAGTATAATAACTTCTAAAGGAAGAAAATCAAAATATTTATGAAGCTTTACATCAGAGGGATTATCTGATATGATCTATCAGATTAAAAGATAACGTTTATTAGGTCTTAAAAATATCAAAAATGCTATAGAGGTTGATGGGGAACATTAGACAGACCTTAGTAGTATATGAAATGTTTATACTGTAATATAAAAACATGTATATAGTCTTTGCTTTTTCTTGTTATTAAGCAATATACTAGTAGTTGTGATAATTTATTAAATGTTAATTGTTTTAAAGTTGGTGCTAAATAATTATGATAATCATTAAAGTTCATATTTCAAATCATGATAGTTGTACTCCTGATAACATGTTGTTATATATATATATTTAATATATTCATGATAGTTTAAGAGAGGAAAATATACTCTATAAAGACAAGTTTTATAAAGAGAGTAGTGCTTATACTATAGTTTTGGTGCTGTGTATTCTTATGGTGCTATGCATTCTGTCAGATTTCCCTATAAAGATAAGTTTTATAAAGAGAGTAGTGCTTATACTATAGTTTTGGTGCTATGCATTCTGTCAGATTCCCCTATAAAGATAAGTTTTATAAAGAGAGTAGTGCTTATACTATAGTTTTGGTGCTGTGTATTCTTATATTGAAAAGATAAGCATTTACGGTTGTTAATCAAACCATGATACCTGTATATATTTTATCTATATTTTGTTACTTTAGTGCAACATTCCATCTTTTAATGTTTGCTTCATGCATGATTTCATTTTAAACATGGAAACCATGTGGGTTATATTTTTATTTTATAACATAATTTATCTTCTATCACATTCCATCAAGTTACTTTTTATATTGTAGTCATTTTTAAAAACTAAGATCATCTAGTTAATCATATTACTATATGTAATCCCTTACATGTCTCTTTTTAGAAATCCATTCTTGTTCAAAAAACCATTTGTTTTAGAAGCTTTATAAAATTTTATATATATTAGAAACAAACTCAGGGTTGTATGCTCAAATATCGGTTTTAATGCAAGTTTTTATATACTATACATATATTGTTCTTTTTTATACTAAAAATACTCAATCAGTGTTTGCAATAATGGTGATCTACACCAAATGTGATGTATACAAGTTTTTGATAATAAAAATAATTTATTTTCTTCAATCTTTGTTTTATCTCTTCTCAAGCTTCTGTAGTTTGTGTGCTATGGAAAGAAAATGGATGCCAACCCCTTGTCAACAACCATCTCTCTCACATATTGGTTAACTCCAAGCAAATAAAAATTTAGACAAGCAAAGAACAACACAAAATTCTGCAATGTGGACAACATGGGTGACACACGTACCCTGGTTACCAACCAATGTTGCTTTACCTTACAACGTGGAAAACAAAATGGACGACAAACATATCCCTGGTTACCCACCAATGTTGCTTTACCTTGAAACGTGGAAAAACAAAATGGACGACAAACATACCCTGGTTACCAACCAATGTTGCTCTACCTTGGTCAAAAGTATGATACGTGGACCAAACATTCCACCATCACTAGCACAATGTTTACTTTGCTCTACCTGCTCTACTGTTTTCTTATCCCTATTATACTACTACTTGTATCCTTTGTTTAATATGCACACAGACCAAGATAAGCGACACAGGCTCTTTAGAGCCTCTAGTTATTGATTTCTTAGAGTCAGAAGAAAGCTTCAGGATCAAAAACAATATTCAAAACAATAATTGTTGGCGTGCAGCACTATATGTTCTCCATAAAGAAGTAAGTGCTGCAAAAAAGCACAACAAAACACGAAAGTACTTGTCCCAGGCCTGTACACATGAATAGTTGAAATACAATCCAGATTTATTAATTGATGAGAGCACATATCGTTACATTTTCGTCACAGCCAATACTAAACAAGTTCAAATGACAATTGAGGATGAGTATTATATCACGACCATTACATTTTAAAATATTACACCTGCTTTAATTGGCACAGTACAGCTTTTGCATTTTTTCTGAGAATTCAGACACCAATGTCAGGTCAACTCTGTCTGATAACAGGTAACAAACAGGTTCATATATGACAGTTATAAATCTTCGCTTACTACCAACGACAAAATTACTTTAAAACTACCTGCGAACGATATTTCCACAACGAGGCTTAGTCAGCTAAGCTCTATTTCTTGAAAATGCTCAGTAAGATGTTTCACACACCGGACCAAACGTGCAATGGCTTTTAAGCCAGGTCGTTTAAACTTCAATTTTGTTGCACTCAACGGGTATGTTATGCTATGCTAACAGCATAGAAAGTTGATTAGGTTTCGTGTTTGAGATAACTTTTACGAATAATCGGAGCCGACCAACCGTCAATTTCCAAATCCATGATGTAATTAATTAACAGTTATAATGGTTTCATTTTAATTTCGAAATTAAATGGTTAGCAGTACTTAACTTACTCTCCTATCTTACTTGAATAATAGTTGTAATACTAAAATTTGCTCCTGCTATCTAATGATGAATTTATTTATAACTTGAAATAGACGCAACGACAAACTTTGACACAATGCATCTATTTTGCGAGTCAAAGTTACAGACTTTGTGCTTCTCTTTAAACTTTCCAATTTTGACATATTTTGTTTTACAGGAACTTTCTGTAAGGATTTATAAATTGAATATCCATGGCTAGAAAATGCTTGAAAAAGAATCTGAGAATGTTTCCTTTTTAATGATCTTTTCTGTGAAAAATACAAACGATTTTCCTTATCATACTTTGAGCCTGATGAAAACTGGGTTTTATCCGAGTCCTGCGACATACTTTTAACATATATTAAGTGAGATATTAAGTGAGATACCTCATCTTTTTTGTTTTGTTTTTGGCGACATGATTATTATTCCGGATGTTATTATATTTTAATCCAAAGAGCTAAATACCAGAATAACGCCCCGACCACGACTGTCGTCAAACCTGTAATTTATTAGTAATCTTTCCAAAAAGTATCTTTGCGATATCAAAGGTAGATTGCCTTGGTAATAGCTATATTTATGATTTTCTACGATTTTTCTCAATGTTTAAAAAAAATGACGTGAATACATTTTTGTTTTATCTTTTTTTTCTCGCGGCATGTGCTCGAAGTTGTAGCGCATCTCATGGGTTGCTCCGATCACCGGAAGTACATGTAAACAACATACGAAAATCGAAGTTTAATAACTATATTATGGGCAAAGATCAACGAAATATAGATCGAGGCAGATGTAAGGTCGATGATTGTGACTGCCAAGAGTTTGAACTTGAAACAAACAGTTTCAGTTGTGGTTATTGTGGCGATCCGCCTGCCAAACACACCTTGGTTGAAACAGACCAAAGTCAGAGCCAGAAGTTCCAGAGATAAGTGCTTCTAAAACAGGTATAAATACAATCAAAAATCATACACAAATGTGCATGTATGAGTGGGAGATCCAGACAGAAGGCCCAGTGGGAAATTTTGATTGAAAAGATGGGGAGACAAAACATATAGCCCCCCCCCCCCCCCTCACAGGTCCTTGTCCCTGGCAATGTCCTGCCACTAGTACATGCATGTGTATGCTGGACGACCTTTAAAAGCCGACATCAAACATCATCTAGACATTACAACATGCCAGAGACTACGACAGTGTTTCGACAATTCGAACCGGAAAATTTACAGTTGAACATTATGTTAAAACCTTTCGGACTAATCACTTTTACATTTGTTTCCAATGAATTATTTATTTTCAGAATGATGTTAATTACAACTTTGTTTGTACTAAAACATGTATTTTAAACGCATGTCAATGTTAATATTTACAATAAGACGTCTTTGATATTAGATGCAACTTAATTTAGGGTTACATAAAACAAATATCCTTGTTAGTAAGTTACCTTTATCTTTTTGACGTGTTCTGTTTGATAATCGTATTCCGGTACAAAGTTATAATAATTTTATTTATAAAAAAGGTTTAATTGACTGGTAATTATTATTGTTATTATATTATTTTTAATTTGAATTGTAGAATTTAATTATTGTTTTCAATTTAGTTTGACTAAAATATTTGTACTGTGAAATTGAATTATAATTATAGCATATTTCTTGAATTTTCTAGTTTGGTTTTCTTTTCCGTTGTTAATTCCGGCCTCCTACCGTGAACCTCCTCTAAGATTGCGCCAAAAGACATTACAGTTGTCGGGTGCAACATACCATAACATCACACAATATATATCAACACAATAAAATGGTAGAGGACTATGTATTAAACGGAAGGAAACCACCAAAGCCAGAAAAAAACGCCATCAAATTACATCCAGCATCAACAAATTCAGGCGAAAGCTGATTCAACGTTTGATTATGTAGATATTTTTGAAATAAGTATTTTTTTTTATCTTTAACCATCGAAAGCGGAGATGTGGGTCTTTTTTCTCTGATACAAGAAATAATTTGTAAACGGATTTTTCATAAGGAAAATATGGATTTATATTTGGATGTCGTAAAACAATGTGCATATTTATCAATAGCAGAAATTAAGATTTTAATTATAGATTATCCCAATAAAGTTAAGCTTGAAATTTATAACTTGTTTCCATTTGATTCTTGGCATTATACAATTTCAAAAATAGTAAAGGTTCATGCAAGTGATCCTGTTGCAATTACAATTTGTGCAATCGATAACAATGAAGATCAGGGAATTACAAGAAAACAAAATGTTTACAGGGACATAGATATTCCCAAGAAATGTATACCTAGATAGTAATATAAAAAATTATTGTTAATTATCAAGGCTTAATTGATCACCTGAACAAAGCAGGTATTCATCTTTAAAGAGGGCCCTTTAAAGTTTAATAGTTTCATTAATATTAAATGAAGATTATTCTAGAAACCCAGTTATATTGTCTATGCCGTTCCGGTTTCATCAAATAGACATCATAAGTAAAGAATTTGACAGATGATTAACATTGCGTATACTTAAAATGTCAAATTATCAAGTGTTCAAAGTAAATTTTATACAGGTAAATAAAAATAATTTTGACATTAACAGTTCTTATATAAGAATACAATTTGAAAGAGTAAAATACGGGATTTTCATTTCGTAAAGAAATTAAGTCTGTACTTATAATAATATTTAATTAAAATCATCAATCCGCCATGTAAGAGTTAAATACATAATTCTCGTTTCGTAAAGAGATAAATATCTAAAATGGCAAGTAACGTAGTTTTCCAGCAGAACGAAAACAAAAGTGGGGAAACCGAATTCAGAGTGAAATTTAGAAGGAATAAATCCTTAGTGTTTAGGAAACATGAACAGTTTTATTATTTAGATCTGTACGATAACAAGTTCGGGAAGGCCCGTTTTAAAGGGATTTGTCTAGGACTTGAAGAACTAGATTTCATCTTATCTATCCGAAGAGATCTTGATTCCCTGAGCAGTGTCTTCCCGGCAGGAAAAGCAGCCGATGTAAGTTATTAATTTGTTTAACTTCTGTACTTTCTCCGTTCAATTGAAATTTTACGACCCTTTTTAATCTGTAAAGAACCTTTCACCTTTTTTTTCTTTTTTTTTTAATTAGGAGTCTTCGCATAGTATTCAGCAGCAGGTAGAATCCAGTAGGGTGGTAATTCAACAGCCAACACGTACATTCGCATACCCTATTCCACCAGCACCTGTTCAGCCTAAAAGTACATTTGCCTACCCTTTTCCACCAGCACCTGTTCAGCCTACAAGTACATTTGGCTACCCTTTTCCACCAGCACCTGTTCAGCCTACAAGTACATTTGCCTACCCTTTTCCACCAGCATCTGTTCAGCCTCAAGTTGCTTATAAACAGTCGGGAGCTTTTATTCATCCTAGCCCGAATGCTTTCAGACAACCGCCGCCAAGTTCTCCAGCAGGGTCATGCCAACAGATTTATGAGTGTGAAGAGGTTGTCCCTCAGAGGAATTATCCACAGAAACGAGGATTTACTCATACTACTGAGTACAATCAACAAACTTTTACCCCTGCTGTGAAAGATACAGAACATCAAATAAAAAAAATGAGATATGAAACTATATCTCCCGCGCCATACACTGATGAAGCTCTTCCAGAAAATATTATGGATGATTTAATCCTCTTTCATCAAATGAATTGAAATAAATTTCAATGCCTTTGTGTTGACAAAAAATATCAATGATAGTGTCTCGTTTATTTGAATAACCGCAATTCGATTTTCCCTCCTTCCTTTACATAAATAACACTCATCGTATTTGGTGTAAACAAAAATTTGATTTTTTTATATTCTCATTGCTCCTAGTTTGATCTTGCTATTATTTTGTTTCAAGTGTCACTGATGAGTCTTGTATATATATTCGAAACGCACGACCGTCCTATAAATTTTATTTTAAGTCTTATATTTGACTCTGAAAAGTATCATCCAGGCTATATTTATTTTCTATATGTAAATGATTTCAGGCAAACAAATCACATTTCTCCAATTTTATAATGTCCAAACGCATGACTCTCTATTGGATTTTTCTAGTAACGTTTATCATCGAAACTGCAAAGTCCCTTTTACACAATTGTGTCTATGAAAAGCTGATGGTTTTTACTCCTAATCAAATTCATCGAATTTAAAGTGACAGTTTCATTAAACAAGCACTTTTTTAATTTTTATGTCTGAGTGTATTTTTAATTTCACATCTAGCAATCCCTTTAACCACTTTTTTCTCCACCTGATATTCATTCATCCGCCCATCTTCACATTTTCCAGTTGTATCATATTTTTAAACGACATTTTGGAACGTAAACCTACAAATTGTTTGATGGGAACGCCTGAAGTATATATTCTATTTTACTATGAGAATAATTATGGTAGTTAAAGTGTTCTCTTATTTTAAAAATACGATTGATTGATTGTTGTTTGCTTAACGTACAGTTGCAAATATTTCATGCATATTCAGGACGAGAACAAGTTGACAATAAATACAATAGGTAGGTTGATACAAAAGAGGCCATCTGGGATAATGGTCGGAGAAATTTGGACTGCCACCGGAAAAGGAGGGTATATTGGATAGGGGCAGAAGTTTTGCCTTGCAACAGGCCACATACGGACCCCTCAAAGAGTTGTTGCAAGGGTTCTTAACGTGCAAAGGGCATGGCACTCTCTTTACACGAGGCATCGGATGTAACGTCCCCTTCTGACCGGACGTGACTGCAAACTTGATACATCCCGCACAGCCAAACGGACGCCCCACTTCGGCTAGCGTTTTACTGCCGGTCCGGAGAAGACCAAGTGACCATATTTCTATACCCGTTTTACTGCCGGTCGGGAGAAGACCAAGTGACCATATTTCTATACCCCAATCACCCTTGGGGATTAAAAATACGAAAGGTATATACAATATACATAAATTAGGGCTAGGAAACAACTGCATGATCTCTATAGATTAGTGAAACTTACAAAGTAGCGATTAACAAATGATAAATTATGTAATAAACTACGTCTTTAATCTAGAATGATATATTCTAACTAATACATTTCATTTAAATGAAATAATTGTTGCACCTAGAGAAATTCGAACGAGTATAAGTAAATAAGGGTGGAGTAAAATAGAAAGAGTTACTTTCCATAGCAGAATAGGATCCTGGACGCCGTTAAGTTCGAATAGAGATTGAGGAATTTCACTATTTTCTAGATTTATATTTGTAACATGCATCACTAATTCATTCGTTATATAAAAGATCACTTCATTGGCCACCTTTTCAAATAGAATTCATCAGATGAAACTGAAGATACGCTATTAACTATACCTGCAAGTTCATCTTTCATTTTCCCTGGCACCTTCTTAAATTCTTTTGATTGATTGATTGATTGTTGGTTGCTTAACGTCCAGTGGCAAATATTTCATGCATATTCAGGACGAGAACAAGTTCACAATAAATACAATAGGTAGGTTGTTGTAATAGAGGCCATCTAGGATTATGGTCAGGGAAATTTGGACTGCCACTGGAAAATGAGGGTATATTGGATAGGGACAGAAATTTTGCCTTGCAACAGGCCACCTACGGACCCCTCAAAGAGTTGTTGCAAGGGTTCTTAACGTGCAAAGAGCGTGGCGCTCTCTTTACACGAGGCATCGGATTTAACGTCCCCTTCTGACGGACGTGACTGCGAACTTGATACATCCCGCACAGCCAAACGGACGCCCCACTTCAGCAAGCGTTTTACTGCCGGTCGGGAGAAGACCAAGTGACCATATTTCTATACCCCAGTCACCCTTGGGGTATAAATTCTTTTGACAATAATGGATGGATTTCTGGATAATTTGAAGTGTCCCAAGTGCTCTTTAATGGTAAATTAGGGGCACAAGGGGTTAATCAAATCATTCCAAAATGTTCGTCGGGGTGCTACAAAGTTTAGGATATGGATCAAACAAATTGAAAAATATATTGTTTTAGCAGGGTTGGGCAGAAACGAAGCGAAAATGGTAGCATACCAAGCTAGTGACCCGCCGGTTAGTGATTTCATCCATAGTAGGGTAGAGTAAAATGACGGGAATGAAACTGTGGGTGGAATGAGTTAAAAGCTCAATTAATTGTGAGATTTTCGGAAGTTTCAGATCCACAACACGCTTTTCACCTTTTACGCAAAATTAAGCAAAAACATGGTGAAAACGTCCCCATGTTCGCGGAAAGACTGTATAATCTCGCGGAAGAGGTATTTAAGGATCAAAACGTAAATTTACCAATAAAACAAAAACAATTGGTGAACTTTTTCATAAACGGCCTATCGTTAGACTGCCTGAAAATGAAAATAATGAGGTCAAATCCAGACACCTTTCAAAGTGCGGTTGCGATGAATGAATAAAATTTGAGAAAAAGGTTTGAATTGAGAAGGGGAACCTCCGAAATATCAAATAAAAGTAGGCATTTTGAAGTAGAGGGTGCGAGTGAAGAAGCAATAGAAGAAGACCATTATAGAAATTCTAAACGATGCTTTAATTGTAATAATTTAGGACATAGATCTAGGGATTGTAGGGCAAGAAAACTCCTAAATTTAATAAAGAAATAGAATGCTGGAAATGTGGAAGAAAAGGTCACATTAAAAGATTTTGTAGCGCTAGGACTTTTGAGAAACAAGAGAATATGTCAGGGAAACTAAGAAACTCTCTTTGTTATGAAGCCGACAAAGAGAGAGAAACAAATCCAGAAACAAATGAAATGTTTACTATTGATTTGGCAGGAAATCCAAACAGTTGTATATTAAGGAATGTTGAGAGTAGGAGATGTTTATGCAAATTAAGAGGAAGATATTCATATATCCAGCATTTTAAGCCTTTCTAAAGAAACCGTATTTAAACCTCAAACTTCAACCATATGCTTTGTAAATAAAGAAAAAAATTCAACTTTCGAAGTTGAAATTATAAGAAACTTCTGCAGTTATAGAAGGTAGTTTTTGTGAAGAGCCAGGTTTATTAATTGGAAATTCGGTTGTTAAAATTAGTCAGTTAAATAGAATTCCGATTCACGTCGTAATAGTACAAACAAAACATTCAAATTTAAAAGAGGCACTGTTGTGGGTAGAATAAACACCGTTCTAGGAGAAAACTTAGTCTCTTAAATGAAAAAAATAAATAAAGAAATACAATTCGATATAAATTGCGAAATAGACGCTCCTCTTGAATACAAAAGTATTATCGAAAAAAGTAAGAACAGAGATATTTTGCTGCAAAAGATTCAGAATTAGGTCACACTGACACGGTAAAAATGGAAATAGAAACAGGAAATCACCCTCCTATTAAATTAAAACCATATAGAACCCCTTTACATAAGAGACAAATAGTAGATAAGGCAATTGGTGAAATGCTTGATGCTCGGGTCATAAGAAGATCAACCAGGTGCTCCGCAGGGCGCAGCTTTATACGACCGCAGAGGTCGAACCCTGAACAGTTGGGGCAAGTATGGACAAAACATTCAAGCGTGATACAGCTCTGAATTTGGATTGTGATCAAATTTTTGACATTACATGTTTTTTTTTTACACAAAACAAATGTCAAGATTTTACAAATCAATTAAAGATTTCTTCTTCAAACTTTTTAAATCTAAAATTAAATAGTTGACACAGCATAGGTTTCTGACACAGAATGAATGTGGTCTAATGAACTTAAAAGTTTTTTTTTTGCCTTTGAGCAATTCACTATGCTGTTGAATATTAATCCTCTCAAAAAAATGTTTGAAGAAATTTCTTTTTATTTATGAAATCTGAAATGAGAAAAATTTAAACCCCCCCCCCCCCTTTTTTCACATCCCCGCTTCCCTTTTTCCAAAACTGATATTAATTCAAATTTCTAATGGAGTTTGCAACAATAACTACTCTTTTAAATACATCATAAAATATTAAAATGTAAAATAAAGTGTTTGTTATCACTGAATGGTAAAGATTGGTTGGTAGTAAAAGTGAATATACATTGTTTATTGTATAAAACAATTAAAAAAACTTCATCAGCAACATTTTATATTGGCAAATTTCCAATGAAGTTATTTACATAAAGTTATTGGCAAATAAAAATAGAAAATGACATCATAGTCATGTCTGGCAAATGTCCAACATACATTATCTAAAAACATTTTAGATAAGATAAGGAAAAAAAGCTTCATCAGCAACATTTTATATTGGCAAATTTCCAATGAAGTTATTTACATAAAGTTATTGGCAAATAAAAATAGAAAATGACATCATAGTCATGTCTGGCAAATTTCCAACATATATTATCAACTACTATTCTATACAAAGAAAGATAACTCCAATTGAAAATTAATTGCTATTGCACAATATTGTGCAATTAGATATTTCTTGCTATTGTGCAATACTGTGCAATTGAAAATGTCTTGCTATTGCACAATACTTGATATGGAATCCTGATTTGGACCAACTTGAAAACTGGGCCCATAATCAAAAATCAAAGTACATATTTAGATAAAGCATATCAAATAAGCCCAAGAATTTAATTTTTGTTAAAATCAAACTTAGTTTAATTTTGGACCCTTTGGACGTTAATGTAGACCAATTTGAAACCTGGACCAAAAATTAAGAATCTGCATACACAGTTAGATTTGGCATATCAAAGAATCCCAATTATTCAATTTTTGATGAAAACAAAGTTTAATTTTGGACCCCAATTTGGACTAACTTGAAAACTAGGCCAATAATTAAAAATCTAAGTACATTTTTAGATTCAGCATATCAAAGAACCCCAAGGATTTAAATTTGGTTAAAATCAAACTAAGTTTAATTTTGGACCCTTTGGACCTTAATGTAGACCAATTTGAAAACGGGACCAAAAATTAAGAATCTACATACATAGTTAGATTCGGCATATCAAAGAACCCCAATTATTCAATTTTTGATGAAATCACACAAAGTTCAATTTTGGACCCTTTGGGCCCCTTATTCTGTTGGGACCAAAACTCCCAAAATCAATACCAACCTTCCTTATATGGTCATAAACCTTGTGTTTAAATTTCATAGATTTCTATTTACTTATACTAACGTTATGGTGCGAAAACCAAGAAAAATGCTTATTTGGGTCCCTTTTTGGCCCCTAATTCCTAAACTGTTGGAACCTAAACTCCCAAAATCAATACCAACCTTCCTTTTGTAGTCATTAACATTGTGTTTAAATTTCATTGATTTCTATTTACTTAAACTAAAGTTATTGTGCGAAAACCAAGAATAATGCTTATTTGGGCCCTTTTTTGGCCCCTAATTCCTAAACTGTTGAAACCAAAACTCCCAAAATCAATCCCAACCGTTCTTTTGTGGTCATAAACCTTGTGTCAAAATTTCATAGATTTCTATTAACTTAAACCAAAGTTATAGTGCGAAAACCAAGAAAATGCTTATTTGGGCCCTTTTTGGCCCCTAATTCCTAAAATGTTGGGACCAAAACTCCCAAAATCAATACCAACCTTCCTTTTGTGGTCATAAACCTTGTGTTAAAATTTCATAGATTTCCATTCACTTTTACTAAAGTTAGAGTGCGAAAACTAAAAGTATTCGGACGACGACGACGACAACGATGACGACGACGCCAACGTGATAGCAATATACGACGAAAAAATTTTCAAATTTTGCGTTCGTATAAAAATGATTACCACACAGTGTTCAACTTGTTTATTCGTCAACTTTTTTTTCCATATAGTATAGAAGATGAAGTGTAAAAAACAAAAATATCATAAATTCAGATGATATACCATTAATGGAATTATCTAAAAAAAAATAAGGGGGAAATTTTTTTCTCATAACAAGATAATGTCAATAACAGTCAAATAGAAAGTGATGAGCAGGTCATAAAATATTGAAAACAACACGTTATTAATTTCTTGCGTCCGAAGCGCTTTTCTGGATTTACCTTCATCAGGAACGCTCAAAGCCAAAGAAGTAGAAAATTCGCCTTCGGATTATGACGTCTCTGACATTGATGATAACATGTCTAGCACTCATTCTTCGTCTGTAACATCTGAAATTTACGATATTGAAGATAACATGTCTGTAAATAGTGTTTACGATATTGAAGATAACATGTCTGTAAATAGTGTTTACGATATTGAAGATAACATGCCTGTGAATAGTGTTAAAATAAAAATAATCAGAAACCTGATATTGGGGCTAACGAAACAAAATTGGTATCAAGTAAATTGTACAAAATTTAGTGAAGGCTTTAATAGGTATTATGTAGGTATCAATTGGCTTTATAGGTACTAGGAAGGATGCAAATCATTTAAGAATTTCTAAAACTTATAAAATATGTAATAAAACTTGTATGTATTGTCATTTTACAGAATGGCAGACAATGAAGATGTTTTTGCCCAGCTAGAACCCCTTTCTCTGTGGAAATTATTACCTCGTTTAGTAGTGTGGCACATATATAAATTGTTTACGACCAATTTTTGGAGGGAAAAACTAAATCGAAAAAGAAGGGAACCTCTATTTAAAGAATTCCACGCAATACATCAGCTGATAAACCTGTCGGATCCAATTATTATTGACAATTTTAGTGGTTTACCTACAAAATACGCAGAGATAGTTTTGACGCCGGAAACAATTTGCCGAAATTCATAATCTATCATATCAGGAACATCTGAAGAAATGGACGGTGGAGAATTTCAAAGCCATTGGATGGTTAAAACGATCCAATCGCTTTGGGTTTTACCACCAAGAAGTAATCATGAACAATGCAAGGAAAATGCACCGGATACGAATTTTCGACTTAATAATTAAATTCGAAACTATCATAGAAAACATTCTTTTCAGGACTGTCGTACGAATTTCAGAATTGATAAAAGCCAGATCAATAAAAAAAAATATTATGATAATCTATATGTTTATCATTATTTTTAGTGATGAAGTGGTGGTGGTTCTCACTTGTTCTTTTTGGCTTAACCAGCCTATTCATTGTCAAGGAAAATGTCATGTTCCAGAAAATCAAGGAAATAGCAACTACAAGGTCAAATTGGCTCATTACTTTTGTCATAGACTTGGATCCTTTTGAATTATTTCTTAATCAAGTAGAACAAGACTTGGGCAAAGGTTTTCTCGCTGTACAAAAAGTTCACACAACTTCTATGTTTTACACCCCAGAAAAAAACACATTTTGGCCACTATCTTAAGTTTACAAAGGGAGGTTGAAGGATTAAATCGGACTAAAGATTATCTCCATTCACAATTCAATGATTACAAATCTTTATATTACGACGAATTTTCACATGGGAACCAAGATGTCATAACTTGACAAATTTTAATTTTACTTTGAAACAAACATTAATAACCATTTTAAATCTACAACACACAAGACAAATAGCAATAAAAGATAAACAGTTTAATACTGAAAAAAACTTCTTTTAAGGATAAAGATACAAACCAGTTTGAAAACCTGCTGTTTTAAAACAACATAAAACAAATATTAACAATCCTTTAATGTTATAGACACCTACTATTTAACTTTTTTCTACTCATCACAAAACTATTTTTTTAACAGCTACATAATTATTTTTTCCTTCAAACATTTATGAGTATTTTTGTTTTGATTTTGTTTTGTTTTTAGGAAGTCTTCTTTTTTTATTTTACTGCAAATTGGAAATAGTATTTTCTGAATCCAAACTTGAAGTGGAGGTCTCAAAGTGCTGCCAAAAGCAGACCTGTCACCAAAAGAAATCTTTGATTTTACACACTTCATCATGATAAACAAACTGTTGTGAACACAAGCAGCACTGTTATTATCCAAAGTATTTAATAAAATAACATTAACAATAGTGGTATGTAATACTTAAAACAATAAAAGAAAAACCCATCTTTATGACTAGATATCAAAAATTATTAAGACTTATACAACATTCCCACAATATAGACCAATTAGTAATTCAGATGACAAGATTACTACTAATATTTACATTACATAACATAGTGTTTACCTTAAATTACAGCTATTGACACAATATGCTTCAGCAGAAGTTATTGAGCTATATATATATATATAAAAATTCACTATTACTTCATTACTTTATAAATAATGTTAAAAATTTTCACAACTTTTTTTTTTGAGAATGTCTGTACCGTTCATTTATCATTTGGATGCATTAAAACAATGCAAACTATGCAATACCTGTAATATGTTTAAGGAGGAAATGGACAATTTATAGACTGCATTCCACTAGTCGTTCAAAGATTTTTTATAGACTCTTTAGTGGAAACATTCCATTGTATTATTCATTCACCAGGACACATGTGGTTCTTCCACTTATTCAAAAGATGTGCTCAGTTTTTGGAGTCTTTTAACAATATGTAAAAGGATGAATACCAGTATAAGCCATCAGATAATGGAGGTGATTATTAATGTGGCAAATGACAGTCAAGCAACTTAAAATTAATAAAAATAAAACAACAATTTTCTAAATTTCCTTTGTAATTACAATTCATAAATTTGAAATCTATCTGGGCGTCTTCTCACACGCTTAACAATGGAAAGAAACCCCTAAAACCAGGGAAGACACCATCAAATTATCACCAGGAAATCCAGTGCAAAATTGAGTCGGCATTCGATAATCTAGACCTTTTTACTAAACAACCAGACAACGTTGTCAGCTTCAAAGCCGATCATTCACCGTCGTATCCAGTTGATGATTGTGATAACGACACCACAATACCTTACATCGAAGACCAGCCTTTCATCCAATCATCTATTCATTCAACCAAAAATCACTTTCTTTCATCGTAGACAGAACAACCTACCCTGCCATCCAGTATAACTCCTTTAAGACCGTCAATTGAACACCGCCCATCCATTCCATCTACGTTTGCTAAAAAAAACGGTTTTTATTACAAATAGAGTACAAACTCCACAACATTTTTCATCTCTTTATCCTAAGTTACCAATTTCAGCCACAGCTTCTACAACGACACCAATTGCTTCAACTATGACTGCTACCACATCCACAATAAGATCATCAACCACAGTTCCAGTAACGACAGCTGCAAGAACAGGAGCAAGAGTAACATCAGCTGTGTCAACAACTTTAACAGGTAGGACAGTACAACCTCTTACGAACATTTATAACATGTCATCAAATATAATTTTATTTTCTTCATTTTCATTTATATACAAAAATCTTACAGCTTCACCACTCAACGTTTCCCATTCAGCACGGGAAAGAGTGATAATGTCGTTATCAATATCACTAACACAACAAAGATCTTCGTCTCTATTATCATTAATTTTATATTTTTGGATTGTAATGTTATTAATTGCACACATTTCTCCATTTGCCGTTACATCGTCAAACATCCATTGTTTAAAATTTGTAAAATCAAGTTCTGACATTATTTTTTTCCGGGCTGATAAAATACCGACAACGCTTCATGATTGAAATAATATTTTCCTTTTTTTTAGTTAGGTGCTAGTGTGTGTTCTACTACACTGTCTAATACATGATTTGATATTGTTGGTTTTTGTGCTATTGCATATATTTCATTTAAAAATTAGTTGTCTTTAAAAAAAAGTTTAACTCTATCAATAAGTGGCATATCGTCATTTTTTGAAATACCACAACCGAATATATTTGCTATTTCATTCTTTGTACGATATTTTGAATACACAACATCCGCAATTGCCGTTTTACAGCATGCAAGGGACTAACACAGTGTTTCGACAATTCGAACCTGAATATTTACAGTTGAACATTTTTTTTTACACCTTTCGGACTATTCACTTTTACATTTGTTTCCAGTTAATGATTTATTTGTGACCATCAGGATACACATTTGTGCCTTGATACTAACGATAGAGAAATCTGAATCCTAGAACATTATAATGCATTATTTTCTAAGAACAAAGAACTTCTATCAACATCAGTGACATAAACAACTCTCAAGTTATTATTGTTTGTTATTTTAATTGTTAACATATATTTTCTTGAAATTTGTATATCAAACGCATATTTTTAAAAGATTGTTATAAACAGTGCACAAAATACCTGTACGTGGATTTGTTAGTCTGGACTGGTGAAAGTTTTAACATTATTTTTTTGTTTTTTTTTTTTGTTTCCAGAAATCCGGGGAATAATGAGATTACCTCAATAGAACAACATGCGTTTCAAGGATTAGCATCTCTATTAGACATTGTAAAACTGATACAGTATCGATATAATAGATTTGTACAAAAATAAATAAAGTATCGAAACCAATTTTAGAGAAAGACTAAAACATTATTCAATCATATAAACAATAACTATAAGTTCAGATGATAGATGAGGCAATCCCATCTAATCATTTAATTAAAACACTTACATTCCCGAGAATGAAAAAAAAAATATAGGTTCTGAAATGTCAAAATATTTAAAAGATATTCTAAAACAATAGACTGTTCTTTTTAAATTAAAAAAAATATATAATATATATATGAGATACCTGTACATGTTTTGTCAGTCTGAACTGGTGAAAGTTTTAACAATATTTTTGTGTAGGTTTCTAAAAATTCGAGAAATAATCAGATTACCTCAATAGAACAAAATGCGTTTGAATGATTAACATCTCTATTGACATTGTAAAACTGATACAGTATCAATACAATAGAAACATTTTATTGAAAAACCTACATTCCCAAAAATGATTAAAATTTAAATATATGTTCTGAAATGTCAAAATGTTTAAAGGATGTTCTAGAACAGTAGACTGTATTTTTTATCTATGGAATAATGAATTTACTTCAATAGAACAGAAAGCGTTTCATTAAAATGCCTGTACCAAGTCAGGAATATGATAGTTGTTATCCATTCGTTTGATGTGTTTGGACTTTTGATTTTGCCTTTTGATTTTGGATTTTCCTTTTTGAATTTTCCTCGGAGTTCAGTATTTTTGTGTTTTTAATTTTTTTCAAGGATTAACCTCTCTACAGGCATTGTTAAACTAACACGGTGTCAATATTATAACACAATAATGACTGCTGTACCCCTATTTTTGACATTTTTCACTCTTTGAGTATGTTTGTTTTGTTCATACATCGTTGACAATGTAATGGAATTTGATGCGACTGTCATACAAGTGAGAGGTTTAGCTAGCTATAAAACCAGGTTCTTTAGAATATGGTCGTTATAATGTCATATCAGAATGAATTATCAAAAAGGGGTAGAATTTACTAAAAAATATAATATTGTTAAAAGAAATTAAGTTGGTTCAAGTTTACTTCAGATACAATTGTCATTACATATTATAAATTTATCTTGATCAAATGACCAATTAAAGATATCATCTATTACAATTATCGAAAAAGTTGTCAAATTTACAGTGAAAGGAGTAGGTCCGGTAAGACCCTTTTTTGGCCCAAAAAAATGGCAGTTTAACAAAATTGTTAACTTTTAGTTATTTATTGGATAGTAAAATGGTTCTGCTACATAAATATGGGCTCTTTTTGACAATACAATGCACATATATTGGGTACTAGCACCATAAAGTCATGCTATATTACTGAAATCTTTACAATTCCAGGATTTTACTTGAATTTTAGACTATTTCCGTTTAAAAAGAAAGTGGCCGCATTCGTGTTAATCCAAAATATTGAAATGGAAGTTGTATTTGATGATAATACATAACATATATAAAGGTTGCGGATGAATACGGATGCGGCCACTTTCGTTTTTGACAAAAACCATCAGAAAAGTTACATTTTTTCGCATATTTGGTAGATTTTTCATATTTGAGCTTGAATCGTATCGTTTTTAATGACGAAATAAGTTAAAATCTTGTACATAAATTAATGGAAACATATGAAATAGACACTTAAGTGTTTAAAAAGTGGTCAAAATCTTTCGTCAGATGAAACTGAAATTTGAGGCCAAAATCAGTCCTTACCGGACCTACTCCTTTAAAAAAAATCTTGATTAAAACCGTTGGCAGGTTTGGTTATATATTCTATACAACTATCTTTAGAATATGGTCGTTATAATGTCATATCAGAATGAATTATCAAAAAGGGGTAGAATTTACTAAAAAATATAATATTGTTAAAAGAAATTAAGTTGGTTCAAGTTTACTTCAGATACGATTGTCATTACATATTATAAATTCAACTTGATTAAATGACCGATTTAAGGTATCATCTATTACAATTATCGAAAAAGTTGTCAAATTTATAGTAAAATTTAAAAAAAATTCTTATTGAAACCGTTCACAGGTTTGGTAATATATTCTTTACAACTATCTTCAGAATATGGTCAATATAATGTAATATCAGAATGAATTATTAAAAAGTGGTAGAATTTACTGAAAAATATAATATTGTTAAAAGAAATTAAGTTGGTTCAAGTTTACTTCAGATACAATTGTTATTATATATTATAAATTTATCTTGATCAAATGACCGATTTAAGGTATCATCTATTACAATTATCGAAAAAGTTGTCAAGTTTACAGTGAAATTTTAAAAAATCGAGACTAAAACCGTTGACAGGTTTGGTAATATATTCTAAACAACTATCTTTAGAATATGGTCGATATAATGTCATATCAGAATGAATTATCAAAAGGGGTAGAATTTAATAAAAAATATAATATCGTTTAAAGAAATTAAGTTGGTTCAAGTTAACTTTAGATACAATTGTCATTACATATTTTAAATTTATCTTGATCAAATGACCTATCAAATGACCTATTAAGGTATCACTCTCTTACAATTATCGAAAAAGATGTCAAATTAACAGTTAAATTTTAAAAAATTGTGATTAAAACAGTTGACAGGTTTGGTAATATATTCTATACAACTATCTTTAGAATATGGTCGATTATAATGTAATATCAGAATGAATTATGAAAAAGTGGTAGAATTTACTGAAAAATATAATATTGTTAAAAGAAATTAAGTTGGTTCAAATTTACTTCAGATACAATTGTTATTATATATTATCAATTTATCTTGATCAAATGACCGATTAAAGTTACCATCTATTACAATTATCGAAAAAGTTGTCAAGTTTACAGTGAAATTTTAAAAAATCGAGACTAAAACCGTTGACAGGTTTGGTAATATATTCTAAACAACTATCTTTAGAATATGGTCGATATAATGTCATATCAGAATGAATTATCAAAAGGGGTAGAATTTAATAAAAAAATATAATATCGTTTAAAGAAATTAAGTTGGTTCAAGTTAACTTTAGATACAATTGTCATTACATATTTTAAATTTATCTTGATCAAATGACCTATCAAATGACCTATTAAGGTATCACTCTCTTACAATTATCGAAAAAGATGTCAAATTAACAGTTAAATTTTAAAAAATTGTGATTAAAACAGTTGACAGGTTTGGTAATATATTCTATACAACTATCTTTAGAATATGGTCGATATAATGTAATATCAGAATGAATTATGAAAAAGTGGTAGAATTGACTGAAAAATATAATATTGTTAAAAGAAATTAAGTTGGTTCAAATTTACTTCAGATACAATTGTTATTATATATTATCAATTTATCTTGATCAAATGACCGATTAAAGTTACCATCTATTACAATTATCGAAAAAGTTGTCAAGTTTACAGTGAAATTTTAAAAAATCGAGACTAAAACCGTTGACAGGTTTGGTAATATATACTATACAACTATCTTTAGAATACGGTCGATAAAATGTCATATCAGAATGAATTATCAATAGGGGTAGAATTTAATAAAAAAATATAATATTGTTAAAAGAAATTAAGTTGGTTCAATTTAACTTCAGATACAATTGTCATTACATATTTTAAATTTATCTTGATCAAATGACCTATTTAAGGTATCACTCTCTTACAATTATCGAAAAAGTTGTCAAATTTACAGTTAAATTTAAAAAAAAATGTGATTAAAACCGTTGACAGGTTTGTTAATATATTCTATACAAATATCTTTAGAATATGGTCGATCTAATGTAATATCAGAATGAATTATGAAAAAGTGGTAGAATTTACTGAAAAATATAATATTGTTAAAAGAAATTAAGTTGGTTCAAGTTTACTTCAGATACACTTGTCATTACATATTATAAATTTATCTTGATCAAATGACCTATTTAAGATATCATCTATTACAATTATCGAAAAAGTTGTCACATTTACAGTGAAATTTTAAAAAATCGAGACTAACACCGTTGACAGGTTTGGTAATATATACTATACAACTATCTTTAGAATATGGTCGATATAATGTCATATCAGAATGAATTATCAAAAGGGGAAGAATTTAATAAAAAATATAATATTGTTAAAAGAAATTAAGTTGGTTCAAGTTAACTTTAGATACAATTGTCATTACATATTTTAAATTTATCTTGATCAAATGACCTATTTAAGGTATCACTCTCTTACAATTATCGAAAAAGATGTCAAATTAACAGTTAAATTTAAAAAAAAATGTGATTAAAACCGTTGGCAGGTTTGGTTATATATTCTATACAACTATCTTTAGAATATGGTCGATATAATGTAATATCAGAATGAATTATGAAAAAGTGGTAGAATTTACTGAAAAATATAATATTGTTAAAAGAAATTAAGTTGGCTCAAGTTTACTTCAGATACAATTGTTATTATATATTATCAATTTATCTTGATCAAATGACCGATTAAAGTTACCATCTATTACAATTATCGAAAAAGTTGTCAAGTTTACAGTGAAATTTTAAAAAATCGAGACTAAAACCGTTGACAAGTTTGGTAATATATACTATACAACTATCTTTAGAATACGGTCGATATAATGTCATATCAGAATGAATTATCAAAAGGGGTAGAATTTAATAAAAAAATATAATATTGTTAAAAGAAATTAAGTTGGTTCAATTTAACTTCAGATACAATTGTCATTACATATTTTAAATTTATCTTGATCAAATGACCTATTTAAGGTGTCACTCTCTTACAATTATCGAAAAAGTTGTCAAATTTACAGTTAAATTTAAAAAAAAATGTGATTAAAACCGTTGACAGGTTTGTTAATATATTCTATACAAATATCTTTAGAATATGGTCGATATAATGTAATATCAGAATGAATTATGAAAAAGTGGTAGAATTTACTGAAAAATATAATATTGTTAAAAGAAATTAAGTTGGTTCAAGTTTACTTCAGATACAATTGTCATTACATATTATAAATTTATCTTGATCAAATGACCTATTTAAGATATCATCTATTACAATTATCGAAAAAGTTGTCAAATTTATAGTAAAATTTAAAAAAAATTGTTATTGAAACCGTTGACAGGTTTGGTAATATATTCTTTACAACTATCTTCAGAATATGGTCAATATAATGTAATATCAGAATGAATTATTAAAAAGTGGTAGAATTTACTGAAAAATATAATATTGTTAAAAGAAATTAAGTTGGTTCAAGTTAACTTTAGATACAATTGTTATTATATATTATAAATTTATCTTGATCAAATGACCTATTTAAGGTATCACTCTCTTACAATTATCGAAAAAGATGTCAAATTAACAGTTAAATTTTAAAAAAAATGTGATTAAAACAGTTGACAGGTTTGGTAATATATTCTATACAACTATCTTTAGAATATGGTCGATATAATGTAATATCAGAATGAATTATGAAAAAGTGGTAGAATTTACTGAAAAATATAATATTGTTAAAAGAAATTAAGTTGGCTCAAGTTTACTTCAGATACAATTGTCATTACATATTATAAATTTATCTTGATCAAATGACCAATTAAAGATATCATCTATTACAATTATCGAAAAAATTGTCAAATATACAGTGAAAGGAGTAGGTCCGGTAAGACCCTTTTTTGGCCCCAAAAAATGGCAGTTTAACAAAATTGTTAAAATGTAAACTTTTAGTTATTTATTGGATAGTAAAATGGTTCTGCTACATAAATATGGGCTCTTTTTGACAATACAATGCACATATATTGGGTACTAGCACCATAAAGTCATGCTATATTACTGAAATCTTTACAATTTCAGGATTTTACTTGAATTTTAGACTATTTCCGTTTAAAAAGAAAGTGGCCGCATTCGTGTTAATCCAAAATATTGAAATGGAAGTTGTATTTGATGATAATACATAACATATATAAAGGTTGCGGATGAATACGGATGCGGCCACTTTCGTTTTTGACAAAAACCATCAGAAAAGTTACATTTTTTCGCATATTTGGTAGATTTTTCATATTTGAGCTTGAATCGTATCGTTTTTAATGACGAAATAAGTTAAAATCTTGTACATAAATTAATGGAAACATATGAAATAGACACTTAAGTGTTTAAAAAGTGGTCAAAATCTTTCGTCAGATGAAACTGAAATTTGAGGCCAAAATCAGTCCTTACCGGACCTACTCCTTTTTAAAAAAATCTTGATTAAAACCGTTGGCAGGTTTGGTTATATATTCTATACAACTATCTTTAGAATATGGTCGTTATAATGTCATATCAGAATGAATTAACAAAAAGGGGTAGAATTTACTAAAAAAATATAATATTGTTAAAAGAAATTAAGTTGGTTCAAGTTTACTTCAGATACAATTGTCATTACGGATGCGGCCACTTTCGTTTTTGACAAAAACCATCAGAAAAGTTACATTTTTTCGCATATTTGGTAGATTTTTCATATTTGAGCTTGAATCGTATCGTTTTTAATGACGAAATAAGTTAAAATCTTTTACATAGATTAATGGAAACATATGAAATAGACACTTAAGTGTTTAAAAAGTGGTCAAAATCTTTCGTCAGATGAAACTGAAATTTGAGGCCAAAATCAGTCCTTACCGGACCTACTCCTTTAAAAAAAAATCGATTAAAACCGTTGGCAGGTTTGGTTATATATTCTATACAACTATCTTTAGAATATGGTCGTTATAATGTCATATCAGAATGAATTATCAAAAAGGGGTAGAATTTACTAAAAAATATAATATTGTTAAAAGAAATTAAGTTGGTTCAAGTTTACTTCAGATACGATTGTCATTACATATTATAAATTCAACTTGATTAAATGACCGATTTAAGGTATCATCTATTACAATTATCGAAAAAGTTGTCAAATTTATAGTGAAATTTAAAAAAAATTGTTATTAAAACCGTTGACAGGTTTGGTAATATATTCTATACAACTATCTTCAGAATATGGTCAACATAATGTAATAGCAGAATGAATTATGAAAAAGTGGTAGAATTTACTGAAAAATATAATATTGTTAAAAGAAATTAAGTTGGTTCAAATTTACTTCAGATACAATTGTTATTATATATTATCAATTTATCTTGATCAAATGACCGATTAAAGTTATCATCTATTACAATTATCGAAAAAGTTGTCAAGTTTACAGTGAAATTTTAAAAAATCGAGACTAAAACCGTTGACAGGTTTGGTAATATATTCTAAACAACTATCTTTAGAATATGGTCGATATAATGTAATATCAGAATGAATTATAAAAAAGTGGTAAAATTTAATAAAAAATATAATAATGTTAAAAGAAATTAAGTTGGTTCAAGTTTACTTCAGATACTAATGTCATTACATATTATTAATTTATCCTGATCAAATGACCTATTTAAGGTATCATCTATTACAATTATCGAAAAAGTTGTCAAATTAAAAGTGAAATTTAAAAAAAATCGTGATTAAAACCGTTGACAGGTTTGGCAATATATTCTATACAACTATCTTTAGAATATGGTCGATATAATGTAATATCAGAATGAATTATGAAAAAGTGGTAGAATTTGATAAATAAGATAATATAGTTAAAAGAAATTAAAATGGTTCAAGTTTGCTTCAGATACAATTGTCATTATATATTAATAATTTAACCTTATCAAATGACCAACTTAAGGTATCATCTATTACAATTATCGACAAAATTGTCTAATTTTCAGTGAATTTTTTTTTTAAAATCTTGATTAAAACTGTTCACAGGTTTGGTATTATATTCTATACAACTATCTTTAGAATATGATCGATATAATTTCATATCAGAATGAATTATCAAAAAGGGGTCGAATTTGATAAAAAATATAATATTGTTAAAAGAAATTAAGTTGGTTCAAGTTTACTTCAGATACAATTGTCATTATATATTATTAATTTAACCTGATCAAATGGCCGATTTAAGGTATCATCTATTAAAACCATTGAAAAAGATGTCAAATTTACAGTTAAATTTTAAAAAATCGTGATTAAAACCGTTGACAGGTGTGGTAATATATTCTATACAACTATCTTTAGAATATGGTTGATATAATGTAATATTAGAATGAATTATGAAAAAGGGGTAGAATCTTGAATAAAACCGTTGGCAGGTTTGGTAATATATTCTATACAACTATCTTTAGAATATGATCGATATTATTTCATATCAGAATGAATTATCAAAAAGGGGTAGTATTTATATAAAAATATAATATTATTAAAAGAAATTAAGTTGGTTCAAGTTTACTTCAGATACAATATTCATCACATATTATAAATGTATTTTGATCAAATGACCGATTTAAGATATCATCTATTACAATTATCGAAAAATTTGTCAGGTTAACAGTGAAATGAATTATCAAAAAGGGGTAGAATTTGATAAAAAATATAATATTGTTAAAAGAAATAAAGTTGGTTCAAGTTTACTTCAGATACAATTGTCATTATATATTATTAATTTAACCTGATCAAATGACCGATTTAAGGTATCATCTATTACAATTATCAAAAAAGTTGACAAATTTACAGTGAATCTTGATTAAAACCGTTGGTAGGTTTGGTAATATATTCTATACAACTATCTTTAGAATATGATCGATATAATTTCATATCTGAATGAATTATCAAAAGGGGTAGAATTTGATAAAAAATATAATACTGTTAAAAGAAATTAAGTTGGTTCAAGTTAACTTCAGATACAATTGACACTACAAATTATAAATTTAACTTGATCAAATGACCGATTTAAGGTATCACTCTCTTACAATTATCGAAAAAGTTGTCAAATTTACAGTTAAATTTTAAAAAATTATGATTAAAACCGTTGACCGGTTTAGTAATATATTCTATACAACTATCTTAAGAGTATGGTCGATATAATGTAATATCAGAATGAATTATGAAAAAGTGGTAGAATTTGATAAATAAGATAATATATTTAAAAAAAATTAAGTTGGTTCAAGTTTACTTCAGATACAATTGTCATTACATATTATAAATTTAACTTGATAAAATGACCGATTTAAGGTATCATCTATGACAGTTATCGAAGAAGTTGTTAAATTTACAGTGAAATTTAAAAAAATCGTGATTAAAACCATTGACAGGTTTGGGAATATATTCTGTACAACTATCTTTAGAATATGGTCGATATAATGTCATATCAGAATGAATTATGAAAAATTGGTAGAATTTGATAAATAAGATAATATAGTTAGAAGTTATTAAGTTTGTTCAAGTCTACTTCAGATACAATTGACATTATATATTATTAATTTAACCTGTGCAAATGACCGATTTAAGGTATCATTTATTACAATTATCGAAAAAGTTGTCAAATTTACAGTGAATTTAAAAAAAAATCTTGATGAAATCTGTTCACAGGTTTGGTAATATATTTTATACAACTATCTTTAGAATATGGTTGATATAATGTAATATCAGAATGAATTATGAAAAGGGGGAGAATTTATTAAAAAATATAATATTGTTGAAAAGAAATTAAGTTGGTTCTAGTTTACTTCAGATACAATTGTCATTACATATTATAAATTTAACTTGATCAAATGACCGATTTAAGGTATCATCTATTACATTTATCGAAAAAAGTTGTCAAATTTACAGTGAAATTTTAAAAAATCATGATTAAAACCATTGACAGGTTTGGTAATATATTCTGTACAACTATCTTTAGAATATGGTCGATAGAATGTAATATCAGAATGAATTATGAAAAAGTGGTAGAATTTACTGAAAAATATAATATTGTTAAAAGAATTTAAGTTGGTTCAAGTTTACTTCAGACACAATTGTCATTACATATTATAAATTTATCTTGATCAAATGACCGATTTAAGGTTTCATCTATTACAATTATCGAAAAAGTTGTCAAATTTACAGTGAAATTTTTAAACATTCTTGATTAAAACCGTTGACAGGTTTGGTATTATATTCTATACAACTATCTTTAGAATATGGTCGATATAATTTAATATCAGAATGAATTATGAAAAAGTGGTAGAATTTGATAAATAAGATGATATAGTTAAAAGAAATTAAGTTGGTTCAAGTTAACTTCAGATACAATTGTCATTATATATTATTAATTTAACCTGATCAAATGACCGATTTAAGGTATCATCTATTACAATTATCGAAAAAGTTGTCAAATTGACAGTGAATTTTTTTTAAATCTTGATTAAAAACCGTTCACAGGTTTGGTAATATATTATATACAACTATCTTTAGAATATGATCGATATAATTTCATATCAGAATGAATTATCAAAAAGGGGTAGAATTTGATAAAAAAAATAAATAATACTGTTAAAAGAAATTAAGTTGGTTCAAGTTTATTTCAGATACAATTGTCATTACATATTATAAATGTATCTTGATCAAATGACCGATTTAAGATATCATCTATTACAATTATCGAAAAATTGTCAAGTTAACAGTGAAATGAATTATCAAAAAGGGGTAGAATTTGATAAAAAATATAATATTGTTAAAAGAAATTAAGTTGGTTCAAGTTTACTTCAGATACAATTGTCATTACATATTATAAATTTATCTTGATCAAATGACCGATTTAAGGTATCATCTATTAAAATTAATGAAAAAGTTGTCAAATTTACAGTGAAATTTAAAAAAATCGTGATTTAAACCATTGACAGGTTTGGTAATATATTCTGTACAACTATCTTTAGAATATGGTCGATATAATGTCATATCAGAATGAATTATGAAAAAAGGGGTAAAATTTAATAAAAAATATAATATTGTTAAAAGAAATTAAGTTGGTTCAAGTTTACTTCAGATACTAATGTCATTACATATTATTTACTTATCCTGATCAAATGACCTATTTAAGGTATCATCTATAACAATTATCGAAAAAGTTGTCAAATTAACAGTGATATTTAAAAAAATCGTGATTAAAACCATTGACAGGTTTGGTAATATATTCTTACAACTATCTTTAGAATATGGTTGACATAATGTTATATCAGAATGAATTTTGAAAAGAGGGAGAATTTATCAAAAAATATAATATTGTTAAAAGAAATTAAGTTGGTTCAAGTTTACTTCAGATACAATTGTCATTACATATTATAAATTTAACTTGATAAAATGACCGATTTAAGGTATCATCTATGACAGTTATCGAAGAAGTTGTTAAATTTACAGTGAAATTTAAAAAAATCGTGATTAAAACCATTGACAGGTTTGGTAATATATTCTGTACAACTATCTTTAGAATATGGTCGATATAATGTAATATCAGAATGAATGATGAAAAAGGGGTAAAATTTAATAAAAAATATAATATTGTTAAAAGAAATTAAGTTGGTTCAAGTTTACTTCAGATACAATTGTCATTACATATTATAAATTTAACTTGATCAAATGACCGATTTAAAGTATCATCTATTACAATTATCGAAAAGTTAGCCAAATTTACAGTGAAATTTTAAAAAAATCGTGATTAAAACCATTGACAGGTTTGGTAATATATTCTGTCCAACTATCTTTAGAATATGGTCGATATAATGTCATATCAGAATGAATTATCAAAAAGGGGTAGAATTTGATAAATAAGATATAATAGTTAAAAGTAATTAAGTTGGTTCAAGTTTACTTCAGATACAATTGTCATTACATATTATAAATTTAACTTGAGCAAATGACCTATTCAAAGGTATCATCTATTACAATGATCGAAAAAGTTGTGAAATTTACAGTGAAATTTTTTTTTAAAATCTTGATTAAAACCGTTCACAGGTTTGGTAATATATTCTTACAACTATCTTTAGAATATGATCGATATAATTTCATATCAGAATGAATTATCAAAAAGTGGTAGAATTTGATAAAAAAAAAATAATAGTGTTAAAAGAAATTAAGTTGGTTCAAGTTTACCTCAGATACAATTGTCATTACATATTATAAATTTATCTTGATCAAATGACCGATTTAAGGTATAATCTATTAAAATTAATAAAATAGTTGTCAAATTTACAGTGAATTTTAAAAAAATCGTGATTTAAAACTGTTGACAGGTTTTATTATATTCTATACAACTATCTTTAGAATATGGTTGATATAATGTAATATCAGAATGAATTATAAAAAGGGGTAGAATTTACTGAAAAAATAATAATTGTTAAAGAAATTCAGTTGGTTCAAGTTAACTTCAAATACAATTGTCATTACATATTATAATGTATCTTGATCAAATGACCGATTTAAGATATCATCTATTACAATTATCGAAAAAGATTGTCAAATTTACAGTGAAATTTTAAAAAAAAATCGTAATTAAAAACCGTTATATGTATTGATAATTGTATTTGATGTTACCTTAAATCGGTCATTTGATCAAGACAAATTTATTATATGTATTGATAATTGTATTTAATTACTCTTTAATCGGAATTTGATCAAGACAAATGTTTAAATTATAATTATATGTATTGATAATTGTATTTGATGTTACCTTATAATCGGTCATTATGATTCAAGATGTTTTTTCAAAATGTGTATTGACAATTGTATTTGAATGTCCAACTAGAAAAACGAAACCTTTAATATAAAAATGTAATATTTTTCAGTAATTGTATAATAATTGTACATAATGTAACAGCAAACCTGTTTGGTATATTGATCATTTTCGTGCATTTTACTGTAAATTTGACATTTTTTTATAATTGTATTTGATGTAACCTTTATCGGTCAATTGATCAAGATAATTTTATTATACTTATTGATAATTGTATTTGATGTTTCCTTTAATCGGTCATATGATCAAATGTTTTCTAAGATGATTGACAATTGTATTTGAAGTCGACTGAACCTAACGAAACCTTTAATATAAAATGTAATATTTTTCAGTAATTGTATAATAATTGTACATAATGTAACAGCAAACCTGTTTTGGGTATATTGGTCATTTTCATGCATTTTACTGAAAATTTGACATTTTTTGTGGATAATTGTTTATGAAGTTAACTTAAATCGGTCAATTGATCAAGACAAATTTATAATATGTTTTGATAATTGTACTTTGATGATACCTTTAATCGGTCATATGATCAAGATTACTTGAACCAACGAAACCTTTATTATAAAAATGTAATAATTTTCAGTAATTGTATAATAATTGTACATAATGTAACAGCAACTTGTTTCTGGTATATTGATCATTTTCATGCATTTTATTGTAAATTTGATTTTTTTTTATAATTGTATTTGATGTAACCTTCAATCGGTCAATTGATCAAGATGTTTTCTAAGATGTATTGACAATTGAATTTGAAGTCAAATTGAAGCAACGAAACTTGTATTATAAAAATGTAATATTTTTCAGTAATTGTATAATAATTGTACATACCGTAACAGCAAACCTGTTTCTGGTATAATGATAATTTTCATGCATTTTACTGTAAATTTGACATTTTTTTTAATAATTGTTGATGATGTTAACTTAAATCGGTCAATTGATCAAGACAAATTATTATATGTATTGATAATTGTATTTGATGTTCCCTTTTAAACGGTCATATGATCAAGATGTATTCTTAGATGTATTGACAATTGTATTTGAAGTTAACTTGAACCAACGAAACCTTTAATATAAAAATGTAATATATTTTTCAGTAATTGTATAATAATTGTACATAATGTATACAGCAAACCTGTTTGGTATATTGATCATTTTCGTGCATTTTTACTGTACATTTGACATTTTTTTTATAATTGTATTTGATGTAACCTTTATCGGTCAATTGATCAAGATAATTTTATTATAGTATTGATAATTGTATTTGATGTTTCCTTTAATCGGTCATATGATCAAGATGTTTTCTAAGATGACTTGACAATTGTATTTGAAGTCGACTGAACCAACGAAACCTTTAATATAACAATGTAATATTTTTCAGTAATTGTATAATAATTGTACATAATGTAACAGCAAACCTGTTTTGGTATATTGGTCATTTTCATGCATTTTACTGTAAATTTGACATTTTTTTTATTATATTGTATTTGAATTAACTTATCGGTCAATTGATCAAGACAAATTTTATAATATGTATTGATAATATATTGATGTTACCTTTAATCGGTCATATCAGATTCAAGATTCTTGAAGCAACTTGAAACCTTTATTATAAAATGTAATATTTTCAGTAATTGTAATAATAATTGTACATAGTACAGAACTTTTTTTGGTATATTGATCATTTTCATGCATTTTTGATAATGTTTAAATTTTGATTTTATTATTAATATTAATATTGTATTTGATGTACCTACATCGGTCAATTTGATCAAGATATTTATAATATGTATTGATAATTGTATATGTACCTAATCGTCATTTGATCAGACAAATTCTATATTATGATAATTGATTGATGTTACTTAATCGTCATATGATCAAGATTTCTAAATGTATTGACAATTGTATTTGAAGTCATTGACAACGAAACTTTATAAATGTAATATTTTTCAGTAATTGTATAATATGTACATAGTAACAGCAAACTGTTTTTGGTATATTGATAATTTTCATGCATTTTACTGTAAATTTGACATTTTTTTGAATAATTGTTTATGATGTTAACTTAAATCGGTCAATTGATCAAGACAAATTATTATATGTATTGATAATTGTATTTGATGTTACCTTAAAACGGTCATAGATCAAGATGTATTCTTAGATGTATTGACAATTGTATTTGAAGTTAACTTGAACCAACGAAACCTTTAATATAAAAATGTAATATTTTTCAGTAATTGTATAATAATTGTACATAATGTTACAGCAAACCTGTTTGGTATATTGATCATTTTCGTGCATTTTACTGTACATTTGACATTTTTTTATAATTGTATTTGATGTAACCTTTATCGGTCAATTGATCAAGATAATTTTATTATACGTATTGATAATTGTATTTGATGTTTCCTTTAATCGGTCATATGATCAAGATGTTTTCTAAGATGACTTGACAATTGTATTTGAAGTCGACCTGAACCAACGAAACCTTTAATATAACAATGTAATATTTTTCAGTAATTGTATTATAATTGTACATAATGTAACAGCAAACCTGTTTTTGGTAAATTGGTCATTTTCATGCATTTTACTGTAAATTTGACATTTTTTTTATAATTGTATTTGATATAACCGTCATCGGTCAATTGATCAAGATAATTTTATAATATGTATTGACATTTGATGTTTCCTGAAATCGGTCATTTGATCAAGACAAATTTATTATATGTATTGATAATTGTATTTGATGTTACCTTAAATCGGTCATTTGATCAAGACAAATTTATTATATGTATTGATAATTGTATTTGATGTTACCTTTAATCGGTCATATGATCAAGTTGTTTTCTAAGATGTATTGAACATTGAATTTGAAGTCAACTTGAACCTTTATAAGAAATTGGAATATTTTTCAGTATTTGTATAATAATTGTACATAATGTTACAGTAAACCTTTTTTGGTATAATAATCATTTTCATGCATTTTTGTGTAAATTTGATATTTTTTTATAATTGTATTTGATATAACCTTCATCGGTCAATTGATCAATATGTTTTCTAAGATGAATTGACAATTGTATTTGAAGTCGACATGAACTAACGAAACCTTTAATATAATAATGTAATATTTTTCAGTAATTGTATAATAATTGTACATAATGTAACAGCAAACCTGTTTTGGGTATATTGGTCATTTTCATGCATTTTACTGTAAATTTGACGTTTTTTTGGATAATTGTTTCTGAAGTTAACTTAAATCGGTCAATTGATCAAGACAAATTTATAATATGTATTGATAATTGTATTTGATGATACCTTTAATCGGTCATATGATCAAGATATTTTCTAAGATGACTGGACAATTGTATTTGAAGTCGACATGAACTAACGAAACCTTTAATATAAAAATGTAATATTTTTCCGTAATTGTACATAATGTAACAGCAAACCTGTGTTTGGTATATTGATCATTTTCGTGCATTTTTTACTGTAAATTTGACATTTTTTTATAAGTGTATTTGATGTAACCTTTATCGGTCAATTGATCAAGATAATTTTATTATACGTATTGATAATTGTATTTGATGTTTCCTTTAATCGGTCATATGATCAAGATGTTTTCTAAGATGACTTGACAATTGTATTTGAAATCGACTTGAACCAACGAAACCTTTAATATAAAAATGTAATATTTTTCAGTAATTGTATAATAATTGTACATATTGTAACAGCAAACTTGTTTCTGGTATATTGATCATTTTCATGCATTTTATTGTAAATTTGAATTTTTTTTATAATTGTATTTGATGTAACCTTCATCGGTCAATTGATCAAGATAATTTTATTATATGTTTTGATAATTGTATTTGATGATACCTTTAATCGGTCATATGATCAAGATTACTTGAACCAACGAAACCTTTATTATAAAAATGTAATAATTTTCAGTAATTGTATATTATTTGTACATAATGTAACAGCAAACCTGTTTTTGGTATATTGGTCATTTTCATGCATTTTACTGTAAATTTGACATTTTTTTTCATAATTGTATTTGATGTAACCTTCATCGGTCAATTGATCAAGATAATTCTATTATATGTATTGACATTTAAAGTTACCTAAAATCGGTCATTTGATCAGGACAAATTTATTATATGTATTGATAATTGTATTTGATGTTACCTTTAATCGGTCATATGATCAAGATGTTTTCTAAGATGTATTGACAATTGTAATTGAAGTCAACTTGAACCAATGAAACTTTTATTATAAAAATGTAATATTTTTCAGTAATTGTATAATAATTGTACATAATGTAACAGCAAACCTGTTTTTGGTATATTGATAATTTTCATGCATTTTACTGTAAATTGGACATTTTTTTGGATAATTGTTTATAATGTTAACTTAAATCGGTCAATTGATCAAGACAAATTATTATATGTATTGACAATTGTATTTGAAGTCAACTTGAACCAACGAAACCTTTAATATAAAAATGTAATATTTTTCAGTAATTGTATAATATTTGTACATGATGTAACAGCAAACCTGTTTTTGGTATATTGATCATTTTCGTGCTTTTTACTGTCACTTTGACATTTTTTTTTAATTGTATTTGATGTAACCTTTATCGGTCAATTGATAAAGATAATTTTATTATGCATATTGATAATTGTATTTGATGCTACCTAAAATCGGTCATTTGATCAAGACAAATTTATTATATGTATTGATAATTGTATTTGATGTTACCTTTTAATCGGTCATATGATCAAGATGTTTTCTAAGATGTATTGACAATTGTATTTGAAGTCAACTTGAACCAACGAAACCTTTATTATAAAATTGTTATATTTTTCAGTAATTGTATAAATATTGTACATAATGTAACAGTAAACTTTTTTTGTATAATGATCATTTTCATGGATTTTTGTGTAAATTTGACATTTATTTATAATTGTATTTGATATAACCGTCATCGGTCAATTGATCAAGATAATTTTATAATATGTATTGACATTTGATGTTTCCTGAAATCGGTCATTTGATCAAGACAAATTTATTATATGTATTGATAATTGTATTTGATGTTACCTTAAATCGGTCATTTGATCAAGACAAATTTATTATATGTATTGATAATTGTATTTGATGTTACCTTTAATCGGTCATATGATCAAGTTGTTTTCTAAGATGTATTGAACATTGAATTTGAATTCAACTTGAACCTTTAAATAAATTGGAATATTTTTCAGTAATTGTATAATAATTGTACATAATGTTACAGTAAACCTTTTTTGGTATAATAATTATTTTCATGCATTTTTGTGTAAATTTGATATTTTTTTATAATTGTATTTGATATAACCTTCATCGGTCAATTGATCAATATGTTTTCTAAGATGAATTGACAATTGTATTTGAAGTCGACATGAACTAACGAAACCTTTAATATAATAATGTAATTTTTTTCAGTAATTGTATAATAATTGTACATAATGTAACAGCAAACCTGTTTTGGGTATATTGGTCATTTTCATGCATTTTACTGTAAATTTGACGTTTTTTTGGATAATTGTTTATGAAGTTAACTTAAATCGGTCAATTGATTAAGTCAAATTTATAATATGTATTGATAATTGTATTTGATGATACCTTTAATCGGTCATATGATCAAGATATTTTCTAAGATGACTGGACAATTGCATTTGAAGTCGACATGAACTAACGAAACCTTTAATATAAAAATGTAATATTTTTCAGTAATTGTATAATAATTGTACATAATGTAACAGCAAACTTGTTTCTGGTATATTGATCATTTTCATGCATTTTATTGTAAATTTGAATTTTTTTTATAATTGTATTTGATGTAACCTTCATCGGCCAATTGATCAAGATAATTTTATTATATGTTTTGATAATTGTATTTGATGATACCTTTAATCGGTCATATGATCAAGATTACTTGAACCAACGAAACCTTTATTATAAAAATGTAATAATTTTCAGTAATTGTATATTAATTGTACATAATGTAACAGCAAACTTGTTTCTGGTATATTGATCATTTTCATGCAGTTTATTGTAAATTTGATTTTTTTTTATAATTGTATTTGATGTAACCTTCATCGGTCAATTGATCAAGATAATTTTATAATATGTATTGACATTTGAAGTTACCTAAGATTGGTCATTTGATCAAGACAAATTTATTATATGTATTGATAATTGTAATTGATGTTACCTTAAATCGGTCATTTGATCAAGACAAATTTATTATATGTATTGATAATTGCATTTGATGTTACCTTTAATCGGTCATATGATCAAGATGTTTTCTAAGATGTGTATTGAAAATTGTATTTGAAGTCAAATTGAACCAACGAAACTTTTATTATAAAAATGTAATATTTTTCAGTAATTGTATAATAATTGTACATACCGTAACAGCAAACCTGTTTCTGGTATAATGATAATTTTCATGCATTTTACTGTAAATTTGACATTTTTTGAATAATTGTTTATGATGTTAACTTAAATCGGTCAATTAATCAAGACAAATTATTATATGTATTGATAATTGTATTTGATGTTCCCTTAAAACGGTTATATGATCAAGATGTATTCTTAGATGTATTGACAATTGTATTTGAAGTTAACTTGAACCAACGAAACCTTTAATATAAAAATGTAATATTTTTCAATAATTGTATAATAATTGTACATAATGTAACAGCAAACCTGTTTGGTATATCGATCATTTTCGTGCATTTTACTGTAAATTTGACATTTTTTTATAATTGAATTTGATGTAACCTTTATCGGTCAATTGATCAAGATAATTTTATTATATGTATTGATAATTGTATTTGATGTTTCATTTAATCGGTCATATGATCAAGGTGTTTTCTAAGATGACTTGACAATTGTATTTGAAGTCGACCTGAACCAACGAAATCTTTAATATAAAAATGTAATATTTTTCAGTAATTGTATAATAATTGTACATAATGTAACAGCAAACCTGTTTTTGGTATATTGGTCATTTTCATGCATTTTATTGTAAATTTGACATTTTTTTTCATAATTGTATTTGATGTAACCTTCATCGGTCAATTGATCAAGATAATTCTATTATATGTATTGACATTTGAAGTTACCTAAAATCGGTCATTTGATCAGGACAAATTTATTATACGTATTGATAATTGTATTTGATGTTTCCTTTAATCGGTCATATGATCACATGTTTTCTAAGATGACTTGACAATTGTATTTGAAGTCGACCTGAACCAACGAAACCTTTAATATAAAAATGTAATATTTTTCAGTAATTGTATAATAATTGTACATAATGTAACAGCAAACCTGTTTTTGGTATATTGATAATTTTCATGCATTTTACTGTAAATTGGACATTTTTTTGGATAATTGTTTATAATGTTAACTTAAATCGGTCAATTGATCAAGACAAATTATTATATGTATTGACAATTGTATTTGAAGTCAACTTGAACCAACGAAACCTTTAATATAAAAATGTAATATTTTTCAGTAATTGTATAATATTTGTACATGATGTAACAGCAAACCTGTTTTTGGTATATTGATCATTTTCGTGCTTTTTACTGTCTCTTTGACATTTTTTTTTAATTGTATTTGATGTAACCTTTATCGGTCAATTGATAAAGATAATTTTATTATGCATATTGATAATTGTATTTGATGCTACTAAAATCGGTCATTTGATCAAGACAAATTTATTATATGTATTGATAATTGTATTTGATGTTACCTTTTAATCGGTCATATGATCAAGATGTTTTCTAAGATGTATTGACAATTGTATTTGAAGTCAACTTGAACCAACGAAACCTTTATTATAAAATTGTTATATTTTCAGTAATTGTATAATTATTGTACATAATGTAACAGTAAACTTTTTTTGTATATTGATCATTTTCATGCATTTTATTGTAAATTTGATTTTTTTTTATAATTGTATTTGATGTAACCTTCATCGGTCAATTGATCAAGATAATTTTATAATATGTATTGACATTTGAAGTTACCTAAGATTGGTCATTTGATCAAGACAAATTTATTATATGTATTGATAATTGTAATTGATGTTACCTTAAATCGGTCATTTGATCAAGACAAATTTATTATATGTATTGACAATTGTATTTGAAGTCAAATTGAACCAACGAAACTTTTATTATAAAAATGTAATATTTTTCAGTAATTGTATAATAATTGTACATACCGTAACAGCAAACCTGTTTCTGGTATAATGATAATTTTCATGCATTTTACTGTAAATTTGACATTTTTTTGAATAATTGTTTATGATGTTAACTTAAATCGGTCAATTAATCAAGACAAATTATTATATGTATTGATAATTGTATTTGATGTTACCTTAAAACGGTCATATGATCAAGATGTATTCTTAGATGTATTGACAATTGTATTTGAAGTTAACTTGAACCAACGAAACCTTTAATATAAAAATGTAATTGTTTTCAGTAATTGTATAATAATTGTACATAATGTAACAGCAAACCTGTTTGGTATATTGATCATTTTCGTGCATTTTACTGTAAATTTGACATTTTTTTATAATTGTATTTGATGTAACCTTTATCGGTCAATTGATAAAGATAATTTTATTATGCATATTGATAATTGTATTTGATGCTACCTAAAATCGGTCATTTGATCAAGACAAATTTATTATATGTATTGATAATTGTATTTGATGTTACCTTTTAATCGGTCATATGATTAAGGTGTTTTCTAAGATGACTTGACAATTGTATTTGAAGTCGACCTGAACCAACGAAACCTTTAATATAAAAATGTAATATTTTTCAGTAATTGTATAATAATTGTACATAATGTAACAGCAAACCTGTTTTTGGTATATTGGTCATTTTCATGCATTTTACTGTAAATTTGACATTTTTTTTCATAATTGTATTTGATGTAACCTTCATCGGGCAATTGATCAAGATAATTCTATTATATGTATTGACATTTAAAGTTACCTAAAATCGGTCATTTGATCAGGACAAATTTATTATATGTATTGATAATTGTATTTGATGTTACCTTTAATCGGTCATATGATCAAGATGTTTTCTAAGATGTATTGACAATTGTAATTGAAGTCAACTTGAACCAATGAAACTTTTATTATAAAAATGTAATATTTTTCAGTAATTGTATAATAATTGTACATAATGTAACAGCAAACCTGTTTTTGGTATATTGATAATTTTCATGCATTTTACTGTAAATTGGACATTTTTTTGGATAATTGTTTATAATGTTAACTTAAATCGGTCAATTGATCAAGACAAATTATTATATGTATTGACAATTGTATTTGAAGTTAACTTGAACCAACGAAACCTTAAATATAAAAATGTAATATTTTTGAGTAATTGTATAATATTTGTACATGATGTAACAGCAAACCTGTTTTTTGTATATTGATCATTTTCGTGCTTTTTACTGTCACTTTGACATTTTTTTTTAATTGTCTTTGATGTAACCTTTATCGGTCAATTGATAAAGATAATTTTATTATGCATATTGATAATTGTATTTGATGCTACCTAAAATCGGTCATTTGATCAAGACAAATTTATTATATGTATTGATAATTGTATTTGATGTTACCTTTTAACCGGTCATATGATCAAGATGTTTTCTAAGATGTATTGACAATTGTATTTGAAGTCAACTTGAACCAACGAAACCTTTATTATAAAATTGTTATATTTTTCAGTAATTGTATAATTATTGTACATAATGTAACAGTAAACCTTTTTTGTATAATGATCATTTTCATGCATTTTTGTGTAAATTTGACATTTTTTTTATAATTGTATTTGATATAACCGTCATCGGTCAATTGATCAAGATAATTTTATAATATGTATTGACATTTGATGTTTCCTGAAATCGGTCATTTGATCAAGACAAATTTATTATATGTATTGATAATTGTATTTGATGTTACCTTAAATCGGTCATTTGATCAAGACAAATTTATTATATGTATTGATAATTGTACGCAGGTAGGTTAAGGCACTTTTAAACGTAAATAGGGGCAAAATATGATATTTCAAGAATAAAATTGTTTTATCAACAATTCATAAATCCTAGTTGTTGAATTTATATATTCATGTAGTAAGGATTCAGTTAACCGAAATTTCGGTCATGATCGCCTAGGTCACGTGACTTCCACAGGGGTAAAATGCCTTAATCAAATTGGCAAAAAGCGGGTTATTACACTGAATAAAAATCAACAAACGTTTTTTTAAACGAATCCCTGTGCTTTCCCGTTGCTTAAAAGTGCTGCGCGATTTTCCAAAAGTGAACATATTAAATTAAAATAATATTTTTAGTTTGCCCGGCAGCATATAACGTTAAATTTGTACACAGTTTCGTTCTCAATTTGATTACAGTTTCATATTCCTTAAGCGCGCAGCACTTTTCTATTAGGTTATAACTATAGCTTTCTATTTCAGTTGACTTTTTTGAGAAATATCGTCTCTGGTAACCCGCTTTTTGTGAATTTAGATTTCGTTTCTATGGTTTCGATAAATTGTCTATGTCATTCAAGCGCACTGACGACTCGAACAATCATCAAAGAACCGCAACTCTGTTGTTACAGTTGACGATGCTGGAGTATTTACATTATTAAACCTCAACATAAATTGATGTTATTGACAATATCCGTTGAAATAATTTGACCTTTGTAGTAACCGACGATAGTAAAACAAGTTGTGCGTGTTTGACGCACTTCTTCAGGTTTCAACTGTATGTAGAATGTCGAATTTTCCTGGAAAAAGATACTGACAAAAGTGCAGTTCCACCTTCATAAATAATTTGTAATACCAATCTCTATGCAAATTTGGTCGCTTAAACTTATAAAAAAGTAGTCTTATGGTGTATATGTTGGTTGTCTGAGTTCTATATATATATATGTCAGGGGCGGATCCAGCCATTTAAAAAAAGAAAGGGGGTCCCAACCCAGAGTAAAGGGGGACTGGGTTCCAACTTACTAGGCAAGGATATTCATTTCCAAAATTGATGTCCCAGTCAGTACTGGCATGCAATAACATTTCATCCATCATGTATTTTGTGTACATATATCAAACATCACATTTCATTTTGTGACCAAAACAAATATTTTGTGTTGGTGTTTTACAGTTTTAAAGGGACAGTGGCTTGCTTTAATTTGGTTCATGTCTGTTGACATACATGTATCTGTTTTTTATACATTAGACTGTTAAGTTTCTCAATTGATTTTTTTTTGTCCAAGCCATATTAAGCCCACTATTGACACTATTCAGTATAATTTTTTTCATTGTCAAAGGAGGTATTTTCCTATGTAGTGTAATTACTTAATTATATAGCTATTTCATTGGAACATGCGATTGGTGGATAGTTGTCTCAATGGAAATTATACTACATCTCCTTATTTGATATACAAAACAAATTGCATTAAAGTCTTTTGTGTGACCATGTATTGCTTACACATAGGCGGATCTAGGGGGGGGGGGGGGGAATTTGGTTGCTCATATATGGAATCACTGAAGCGTGACTGGAGCTGGCCCCCTCTTAGGTCAGTCAGTGGGCCCCTACTTATGAAAATTTCTGGATCCGCCACTGTTACATGTTTCTTGTTGACTCGGCCCCTCTTTAAAACATGTGGATAAACTTAAAATAAAATCAGTTTATAAAACATGTAAAATCAGGATACCCAGCAATTTTTTTTAAAACTGTAAATACTAGTACTGAAAGTTTTGCATTCATCTAATGTACTATTTCCAGTATATGATCATTTATTATTGCAATTATTCAAGAATGGATGTCTTAGCTGTTATTTGCTCTTTGGTTGGGTTGTCTCATTGACATGCATATTCCCCTAATTCCATTCTCAATTTCACTAAAAAATATTTATTTATTGAGATTTCTAATAATTCCTCATAAATGTGCATGTTTCAGTTACAAATGTTTAAGAATGGAAGTTCTTATTATTGCGATATTTACCTAGTCACATTATTCGCATTCAATTATTTCTGAATTTTCAGTACTGTACATGTAGTGTTTGATTGGTTTACAATAGGCAATATGTGGTATGGAACTTTACGGAAGAAAAATAAATAAGCAAAGACAATGATAGAAGTCTCATCTGTGTCTTATTGTGATAATGGAAATGGCAATTTTTATGATTACATGTACAATGTATCTGTATATTAACCACGACTGAAAGTATGTTTTCTGTCCAAATACAGTCTAATGGAACATACTTCAAGTTCAACTTTTACTGGGATTCATGTTTAGTAAATGTACCAGATTGTTGCTTTTATATATGTTTAACTTCTTTAAATATTTCTTTATGAGTCCTTCTGCATGTTTTGTGTGTTTTACGCTAATCAAGTTTGATTGAGCTATTAATATATAATTTTTTTTCCTTTTTTTCTGCATTGTCTACAGACATGACTGAGTTTGAACTTCGTCAATTGCTGGTATTCATTGATATCTACATGTCATTCATGTTGACCGACTTTCTTTACCATATAGTAGATTCTTTTAAATACAATGTATATTGCAAGAATATAAAAATCCTAAATTTAGCTGGTGAATGTACATGAAACTTACCGTAACATTAGAATTACAAGTACATGGTACCACCTTCTATTGAACAACCTGCATCTCAAACTTTGAACCTGTATTCACCACTGCATGTTATATTTGTCATTATTTACATAATTTTCTAAGGATTTCTCAAGGTTGATTTTGTTTTCTGGTTTCTTTTTATTGAATTTTGTACTGCAACACCCTCAATTGTTAAAGGCAGTACAATTTTCAAGGCCGAGCATTTCAGCTAAATGACTATGTTGTATAAAATTTGCTCGTAGTTATAGGCTTTACACTGACCTTTATTTTTTTTAATTTTTACATCATTTAGTTGCTTGCCCGTGTTAGGGAGAGTTGTCTCATTAGCAATGAAACCATGTTAATTTTGTATGTACCCATACATGTAGATGATATGCCCTTTCTTAATCTGATATACATGATTTAGTTAATTTCACAGAAAAACTCTCAAAAACATGTTTACTATCACATGACTATTGTCTCATTAGCAATCATACCACATCTTCTTTTTATATTTACTATGTCACATTTTATGTGCCAGTCTCTCAACATGCTTGAGCTAAAGCTTATGTTGTCCTTTTTTAGTTGCTGTCTGTCATTATTTGTTAATTTGTATTCAAGGTAGCATAACTCATGTGCAAATGTAATTGTATGTATAAATGCAAATGATAAAGGGTTTTACTCATTGTTGAAAGCTGTACAGTAACCTATAAATAGTTGTGATGAAAATGATGAAACATCCAAGAACTTTCATAAAAATCTGAAATCGAACTGGCCTAATTGCTCATGAAATTGTCATGTAAGAACATTGCATGAATAGAAATATTTAATCAAATTAATGTTTTGATACACATGCTTGACAAAAAATTAATGGATGATGTTACTGTTCAAATGTTGATACTGCTGTTCTTATGAACATAATGTAAATTTACAGTTATCTATAACATTTAGCCCTGTTTTGTTGGTCTTCTGTCCGTAATAAATTGCACATGTAATTTTTCCACTATACAGGTACAACATTGTACAACGTACATGTATAAAATGTATGTGCACACATTCTTTTTAATCAAATTGTAATTGTTGAGATTAATCTCTGTCTGACATGTCTGTGTTCATGTTGAAATTAGAACTGGCCACCTTTGACCATCCTTTACTGCTGTGGAACGATCTCTACGAGGCTGCTACAAGATGTTGAATTACTTTATAGATTACATGAAGTTTTTTCTCTACACATGTTTCCATCTGTCATTCTGTAGGTTCCGCTAATTTTACAATTTAACAGTCACTTTCTGCATTCTATTTAAATGAAGGGTTTTCTTTCTGTCCAGAAAAAACAGGCAAGAAAAAGTGGGTGTCAAAAACTGGGTCCTCCTTTCACCTTTAAGCTGAGTCTTACTATATTGTTTTTAATCATTTTTAACATGCTGTTTGACATCACCATGATCACACTGTGGAACTTCTGGTTGGAAAGTTATCTTAACTCAATTTCAAAAAGTTATGTTGCCGTGAATTACACATTGTCCATGTTTTCTGTTCATATATCCTGCAGTCATGTATTGCAATGTAAATGTAAGGCAAGTATCCTTTGCATTTTTGTTCTCATCATTGTCATCTTGAACCTGTAATACAAAAAGTAACAATTGACAATTGCGTACACAAAAAAAAAATCCAGTAAGCATGTAGTACATGTATAACAGTATTACTGATAAAAATATTTTTCATATATAAATATGAAGGACTAATTACCAATGATTATATTGTAATCCAAACTTACATGCAAAACTTCTGTGAAAAGAGATGTGTTAAAAACTTAACAATATCCACCTAACATTTTGTAAAATACTCACCAACTATCAAAATAACAAGTTTTTGCAAAATAAAAATAACTCCGCTACATTATGTGTGTATGTAAATATATGTGCCTGTCTCATTTGAACATGTTGAATTGTTTCACATTGTAATTTTGGTGTCTTTTATAGCTGACTATGCGGTATGGTCTTTGCTCATTGTTCAAGGCCCCTACCGTGACTTAAAGTTGTTAATTTGTGTGTCATTTTGTTCTCTTCTGGAGAGTTGTCATTTTTGCATTCATACCACATCTTCTTTTTCATATTAGATAATTTAATTTAAGTCAAAGCAAAAGGAATTTAAATTTATGTATGCATGTTTCCAGTCTCCGATTTGAAACAAAAAGGTTCAGGTAGGTAATTCGCCTTTTCCCGAATCTATATATAGGACTTTCTGGGTAAATGGTAATCTCATTGTTCGTACACCAAAATGAAAATAACGCCATATCATTGGATGGAATTCAAATATTTCGTACGTGTGAAGCTAATCACAACTTTTTGGTGAACACTTTTGAAAATATTAGCCAGAATGCATATAAGAGTTCGAAACGACAAATCTATTTTACGTCTTATTTTTTTAAATTATTATACAGGTACATTTCAGAACAGTGAATGTTCTAACTTCCAAGCCTATACCAAATTAGCATTAAACAACTTATATACACATGTAGCAACCCAGTGTTGCAATTGTTTTAGGTGAAGCATAAAATATTAGATTTTGACAATATTCATGATATTAAAGCTTGATTTATCACAAGTTTGTACCCTGACATTTCTTTAATTTATGACGTGTTTTTCCCTGTACACCAAAAAATAATTGAATAATAGATGTTGTATATGTGCGACAAGAGAACAAATCACCACCAAAGTCATAATCCAGTTGGGAACCACCCCACAATGTTATAGAATATCCCTTTTATGAGGGGTCATATAACAATGTATAAGTTATTATATATATTTTTTGTAAAAAAACCCCACTTTTTAGTACAAAACGCCTTATATTTTCTGAAAGAACTATATAGAGGGGGACAGGTCCCTTATCCGGACTCCGGGATCGGTCTTTTTAAGCTCGGGATTTCGGGATTGACCCTTTCAGGATCCGGGAATTCTTTTGTTTTCAATTTCGGGATTTCGGGATTTATTTTTTTTAAATTCAGGACCTCGGGATTGCGAGTTTGTTTAAGCCCGGGATTTCGGGATCAGGACCCCTCCTACCCTCCCTCTATATAGCTATCTGGTATTAAATGGTCAAAACTTGTCCATAAGTTTTGTTATACTTCTGGACTTTAACATGTTTAATTAACTAAAAATATCATTTACTTTTATATTATTTAGAAAGTGTGGACGCCTCTTTTAGAAAAGTTGTTTCAAATATGATGTAGTTTTCCTCGTTTTAAGTAAAACATTCTAAGCTTTTCCAAGGATTTTTAAAGTAGCACTATACAAACCCTTGCTTTATTCTATTTTTCTTTTCTATAACAGTAAAATAACCTCTTACTTGAGGAAGGGTTCTTCCCAACCTGATAATAACAAATTCATTTATTGGCCTTTTACACAGGCTAGGGCTATTACCCAGACTTAAAAGCATGCTATAAGGGCATAAGGGACCCCAACATAACTAGTGTACACAATTCAAACAAGAAAACAAACAATTTAATATATATATACAAACTGAGAAATAACAGGCTATGAACCAAATCAACAAACTACTGAACGACAAGACCCCAAATCAATCCTCACAGGTACATACACATGCAGCGAGTAAGGGTTGTTTTGTTCTGCCGGCATACAATATATTTGCAATTCTGACAGCGAACATATTTTGTAAGTAAGGGGAAGGAAACAAATGCTCAGGCATTTTTTTCTGTTATATATTTATATCGTAGTACTCTCACTTGGGATATATAGGTTTAATTATTTATAATAAAAAAATTGCACAATATATGTATACAGTGTGGTCGAGTGCTTATAGGTTTTAAACAATAAATACAGGTAAGACAGTGATTTGAAAACAAGTGTTAATATCTTTTCATAATATTTACATAAAATGATGTGGGAAATGGACATGATTGCATTTCCAAATGCAGTAAGGGTGATAAAAAAATAAATAACAAATTTCCTGTTATGAAACAAATAGTTGGGGGCGGGTTGGTTGGTCAAACAAGGAATAAAATTGGTGTGGCCTATACACAAGTTACTTATTTCATAAAGACTGACTAGTATAGCAACACCATGAACCTTATTCTGGTAGTACAAAATGTTGAACATAAAGAACTTCTGTAGCTGTCTCTTAACATATGATTATGTACACAACAAATGTACAAAGTCAAATGAATGTACACCCTACATCTCCTTTTATTCATATACATATTAAAGAACTAAAACATGTATATATGTACAAATAAGCATACAGAATAAAATAAGGGTATATATTGTATATATAAGATTTACACTTGGGTACAGGACAAACAGAGGCGGATTAAGGGGGGGGGGGGGGGGGGGGGCTTATGTTTTTTTTACACCAACAAGTGAAACTATAACAAATTTCCTGGACAGCTCATGGGTATTTTAAAACTTCACCTAAAATGCACATAAACACTGTGGACCATAAAATGACTTGCAATTAAGACAGTTCATGCATAGTTTACTATGCAATTCCTTGGTTCAGGGATAATTTCTAAAACAGATTGAAAAAAGGGGGAGAATTTCAACTTCAAAATTATCCAAAAAGTAGTCAAAATTATCAGAAAATCGTGGAAAATTGATATAGGTCACCTGAATGAATATCCAAAAAAAGAGGTAAAATTTACTTTAAATGTTTCAATTTTTAAATATAGCAGTGGTTGGTTCAAGTTTACTTCTAATACAATTGTCTATGACCCATTTAATGTAACATCATATAAAATTATCCATAGAGTAGTCAAAATTGTCAGTAAATCGTCGAAAATTATCAATATAGGTATTATCTAAATGAATATCCAAAAAGAGGTCAAATATATTGAAAATGTTTCAATTTTTAAAAATAGTAGTGGTTGGTTGTGTTTACAAAAAATTCATTTTTTGAGACCATATAATCATCGTTTGAATATTTTGGTTTTAATGTTGTCGTTTAGCACGTTTAGTGCCCAACTTGTCTTATTTGTTTAACATAAAATGCACATATTCATGATAATTGTAAATTAAAAGTACAAGTATATTAAATATAGATTAATTCATTGATTATTTTTTCTTCAGTATCACAAAGTCTACAAACACTAAAGAAAAAAAAAAGTAGTGATTGATTGATTGTTGTAGTGAAAAAGACGTTGGCTTTACCAGATGAAAGTGTGCCAGTTAGAAGGAATGAAGAAAAACATATTATACAATTAATAATATTAATATTGAATCATATTGGGATTACACGTCATGGTAGTGTAGATGATTTTGTATGATATCATTTTGCACATCATTCATATACTAATTACTAGACAAAAAATACCTTCAACTATTATTGTATGCATGTGTCATATTCTTGTGTATGACCCCTTTATATGATTATAATTGTCATTAATCATTGTTAATAGACTCATGTTTGAGATGAATTGATAAAGGTTTATTTTTATTTCAGAATCGATGCAAAGAAGGCAAAAAAGAGGAAGTCAAGTGGAAAAGAAATCCCTTCCCAGAAAGAGGAAATAAGTTGTTAATATCAGATTATTGCTAAGGATGCTCAAGGTTCCCTTCTGTACTGTGACGTTTTAATGCTTATGTGTATTACATTGGTCATGGTAAGAGAGTTGTCCTATTGGCTAATTTTTATTATTATAGATATCTCTAAACATGCTAATCTATCTTAATCCAAAATAAACATTTGCTTATAAATCACTATACCTATGTTGTTGAGCGTTTATTTTTGATGAAATCAAACAAAGTTTTATTTTTGACCCTTTTGGCCCCCAATTTGTTGGAACCAAAACTCCCAAAATCAATCCATTGTATGTGGTCATAAAACTTGTGTTAAAATTTCATAGATTTCTATTAACTCATCATGAAGTTATTGTTAGAAACTCTTTCATTTCTGAATCAAATAGTTATTTTTGTCTGTAGGCTGCTGTCAAAGTTATCAATGATACGCATTTTGCAAATTGAAACTTACTTTTAAAGATTCATTCCTTTGGTTCATGGATTAGAGTGTACATTTAGTAGTTATTTATCCAATGTCCATTTCCATTATAATTTTGGCCCATGCTGCACACTTTAATGTTTTAAGAAAAACTTGGTGATTTACTCAATAATTATTGCTAAAAATTTGATATTTAGTAGGTTTGGCAGTACATTTTACATTAGTGGACTATGTTTGCTGATTGAAACATTCATTCCTCTGAACAGTATCAAATTGCATGGTCCGAGGCACCAATGACTTAAATGGTTGCAGTGCATGCTGCAATAATGATTTATTTCTTTACGTTTGATGTACCATATACATAATCTGTTTCTCATTCTTCTAATACACCAGTAATTTTATACTTTGCAGAAACAGTGACTTAAAGAAAAAGAGAAGATATTATGAAGATATATAATAAGAACGAAATGCAATAAAGTATAACGATGAATTGATTGATTGTTGGTTGCTTAACGTCCAGTGGCAAATATTTCATGCATATTCAGGACGATAACAAGTTCACACTAAATACAATAGGTAGGATGATACAATAGAGGCCACCTGGGATGATGGTCGGAAAAATTTTGACTGCCACCGGAAAAAGAGGGTATATTGGATAGGAACAGAAATTTTGCCTTGCAACAGGCCACCTACGGACCCCTCAGAGAGTTGTTGCAAGGGTTCTTAACGTGCAAAGGGCGTGGCACTCTTTTTAAACGAGGCATCGGATTTAACGTCCCCCTTCTGACCGGACGTGACTGAGAACTTGATACATCCCGCACAGCCAAACGGACGCCCCACTTCGGCAAGTGTTTTACTGCCGGTCGGGAGAAAACCAAATGACCATATTTCTATACCCCAGTCACCCTTGGGGTTTATATATCGATGAAAAGCTTACACATGTTTTGGTGTGTGTTTGAATAAAGTCGAGTATATGGTCCCTAATTTCAACAAAAATCAGTAAAGCAGAATGACTCAATGCATATAAATCATCTAAATGACAGATGACATGATTATCATGAAGGTTTGAATCTCAAATTACGTAACATCATTTAACTATGATTTGAATCTGGCTATTTATGCATTACACAACCGAATTGCCCTAGCTGCAAATGATGCATCGACACATTTAATAACAATTTAATACGTTAATAACTAATTTAATAATAAAAAAAATATGTCTCGGATCTTCCCTTTCTTTTCCCTCCGACACTAAATAGTGTCTATGGTCATATACCCTATCGGTCAACACTCATGCTACATTCAATCGTTTCAAAATTAATGCGTTATTAGCTATATAGCTCGGAAAATTCAGACGTATCATGCACTTTATTTATTTCAGCGGTAGAACAATGATTGATTGATTGATTGTTGGTTGCTTTACGCCACATTAGCACAAAAAGGCTATATCGCGGCGAGAGCTTATTCGAATATTTTTACAATTTAAAGCATATTTTTAAAATAAGACAAAAAGTCCTTCAATACACTAAAATTCTTGACTAAAGCAAATTGATAATACATATCGTATAGTTCGATAGAGGGTCACCCAGGGCATTCTTTGCCTCAAGGTCTACAGCTGTGTTTCCAAGGATTCCTACATGACTCGGAACCCATAGAAATATTATTTCTTTCAGAAGAATTTTTAAATTCCTCATTACATATAAAATTTTCAGGATTGTTGGGTTTTTAATTTTAGTATTTCGTATAGCTTGTAAGCATGAAAGTGAATCCGAACATATAATAATTCCATGATATCGAAATGTAACAGGTTTATCCAAGACTATGTTGTGAAAGAACTCATTACAAGAGCCCTTGAAAACCAACCTGCCACAACGTCAAGTACTCAAGATGACAAGAACAACGTGACAGAAACATGGTGTCTATGCTCTGAACCCGAATATGATCGTATGATCAAATGTGAGAACTTAGACTGCCCATACCAATGGTTCCATTACAAGTGTGTTAACATCCGACGTATGCCCAGAGGAAAGTGGTACTGCGTAAAGGTTCTTAACGTGCAAGGAGCGTGGCACTCTCTTTAAACGAGGCATCGGATTTAACGTCGCCCTTCTGACCGGACGTGACTGCGAACTTGATCCCCCACAGCCCCACTTCGGCAAGCTTTTTACTGCCGATCGGGAGAAGACCAAGTGACCATATTTCTATACCACAGTCACCCTTGGGGGCCTATTCATTTGAAGATAGCAATACCATATCATCAGCATATTACAAACACCTCAATGGACTTTAATTTAAGAATGCTGGATCACTAGAGATATAGCCTTTTGTGCTAATGCGGCGTAAAGCAACCAACAATCAATCAATTATAATTTTTCAATCTGATGTTGGGGTAAGACAGGGAGACGATTTAAGCAAAATTTGTTCAAAATATTTATTCATTTAAAAAGATATCCGTTTCTGTATTTGAGTATGTCTCCTTGCACGTATGTATGTTTGCCGTCATACTTTGAACGGTAAACTTATTTTATGTCTAACTTTTTGAATTTCAACCGCGCACTTTTACACCAGTACTCAAAGCCTTCTATTCTTTACGTGTAGACTTTGCATCGGAACTAAACACATTTATTTCTAAAAAAAAAAAGTTGTTGGCATGACACGGGTTAGGGTCTTCTCATATATTTTATGACAGTTTGAATCTAAACCCCTAACGGGAGGGATTGAGCCTGATATTTTATTTATTTTATTTTGATTATAAATCTTTTGACATCGGACTCGGACTTCTCTTGAACTGAATTTTAATGCGTTTGTTATGCGTTTACTTTTCTACATTAGCTAAAGGTATGGAGGGAGGGTTGAGATCTCATAAACATGTTTAACCCCGCCGAAATTATGCGCCTGACCCAAGTCAGGAGCCTCTGGCCTTTGTTAGTCTTGTATGATTTTAAATTTTAGTTTCTTGAGTACAATTTGGAGTTGAGTATGACGTCCATTATCACTGTACTTGTATGCATATTTTAAAGGGACAGCTGCAGGACACCTACGGGTGCGTGAATTCTCGCTACATTGAAGACCCATTGGTTGCCTTCGGCTGTTGTCTGATCTATGGTCGGGTGGTTGTCGCTTTGACATATTCACCATTTCCTATCTCAATTTTATTTACATAGATATTTAGTCGGATAAGTAAAGCAAAATGTGTATTAGGTTAAATTTGATGTATGCCTTTTTGTGCTTCTTCGTTGCATTTGTTGTTTTTATAGTGATATTAAGATGATAATACAATGTTGACTGCTGTACCCCTATTTTTGTCATTTTTACTCTTTTGAGTATGTTTATTTTGTTCATGCATCAATGACAATGTAATGGAATCCGATGCAACTGTCATATAAGTGAGAGGTTTGGCTAGCTTTAAAACCAGGTTCAATCCACCATTATATACATTAGAAAATGCCTGTACCAAGTCAGGTATATGACAGTTGTTATACATTTTTAAATGTGTTTGGACTCTTGATTTTGCCTTTTGATTTTTGATTTTCCTATTTGGATTTTCCTCGGAGTTCAGTATTTTGTTAACACAAAGGATACATGTACACAAGTATATACGTGTTGTTGTTTTTTTTTTTAAATCTAAACCATTTATGTAAAACATATTGACTTATAATCTGTTGGCTTGGCCACTATATTAAAGTTTGTTCAATCGCTGGTTCCCATGGGTACTGTCAGTTGTTATATACATTTCAAGTAAGTATGTTGTTAATGTTTATTTTAGTGACATGTGTAAATCAGCATAAATATATAAATTTGCACAAAATATACAAGTATCACTAGATTTTACTATTGACAGGTTTTGTTGCTCTATCATTCATTTCCAATTGCTAAGCCTTATATAATCTTTTATAAAACTACTAGCTTTTATGACTGTTTTAAGAAGAGGATTTATTCAAAATACCTCTAGTTTTCCTATTAAATTTAACATCTTTAATTTTTAAAGCAACCAAGAGGTGATGAAAATCATAGCAATCACCCTCGTAACATTATTCTAAACATTTTGCAAAAGCAATATATTTGCATTATCAAATTCAGCCATTGTAATAAAATAATGTGTACCTTTACAAGTAAAACACGTGCAAATTCTGAAGAGTACTCACGATCTTCAGGTACAAAAAATACTTTTCAATATCTACCTGTTTCAGAAAGAGGTTGTGAATTAAGTAACAAATGTGCCGTACATCGTACTAAGGCAAAAACTTAATGAATATATAGAATTGTCATACATCGTTTCTAAGTAACATATAAACATAAGCACAAGTCGTACATCGTAGACAATTTAAATGTAATTTAAGTAACTTTCCCCTAAAATTAAATAACTAAAAATAATTCAAGTGAAGTGTTCACTTCACACCCTCTACAAAAATAAATGACAAGTTATTATGGAACATGTGGTTATATACTAGGGTCAAGGTCACTGGCCATCTATGGTCTGACGGTTAAAGTTTGTTTCTTTAAACAGATATATTACATATAAGCTTCATCCCTCAAAGAGAAGTTAAGCTAATTCATTACTTGAGCCCGAAGGCGAAATATGAAAACGAATTGATATATATCTTGGCAAATTTTGTGTTTAATGCCTTGGTCTACCATTGCAGCAATATAAGTAGATATAGAATTCGGTGCAGGCAGCCAGTGTTTCCATACAACTGATAATGTTTTCCGCTGCTTAGCAAGGCTGGGTGGGAGGAGGACCACCACCAGTTTGTGATATTTCCGTCTGCACCGTTGTCATTTTTTGCTTGGGCCCACGGGTCAGGTTTCTCCAACGGTTCCTAACCTCTGTCTCTGTCCTGAGACACACCCCAATGCATTTACTTTAGTTATTATATCCTGCCACATTTCTTGTTTCTTGGCATAAGTAACTTCTGGGGAATGCTTTCCCTGAAGTTATTCAAGATGGGTTGTAGCCAACACATTTGCAACCGTGTTGATTAAAACAGGAAGTTTAATTTTGCAAAGGACAAATCCCCACTATGTGGCACGTTATTTTGCTCTCTTGTTACATTTAGCTTGTTCCTGAGTAACCGTATTCATAATTTTCAACTCTTTGAGAGGTCCGTAGGTGGCCTGTTACAAGACAAAATTTATGTCCCTATCCAATATACATTCTTTTTCCGATGGCAGTCAAAATTCTCCGACCATCATCCTGGATGGCCTCTATTGTATCAACCTACCTATTGTATTAACTGTGAACTGGTTCTCGTCCTGAATATACATAATTACTCTATTTCAAAATTGAGTAGATGTTTTATTTTAATTGTTAAGAAACTATTATGGACTGCTTAATTTTCATTCGATAGCTAACAAAGATTCATAAGGTACAGGAAGAAAGATTAAATCATAAACATCGTTATCCTAGTCTTTTTTTTTTTACCTCCGAGGCGCCCCACGTCAGTCCTACTACCCGCATCCATTGCGTTTCTATACTAACGTTAGTCTTGTTCCACTAAAAAATCATGAATAGTCATTTCTTGCTACATTAGTTCAATTTCCTTTGATTTTTCTGGAAGATTTTGAATCTCGTCAAGTGTACATTAATTATTTGGATGGAGAGTTGTCTCATTGGCACTCGCACCACATCTTCCTATATCTATTGTTCACTTGTTTCGTTTGGTTGTTCTTTAAATGTGAAATCTAAAGACCGTAAAGCATTCAATGAGGATGTTCTCTTTTCCAATACATCATTTTCTCCTATACTCGGTTCTTGAGAAATGCGCGGCAATTTAACTGGAGACTTCTGAGTGCTGGCTGATCTGAATTGAGAATGGTTTTAAACGTCGAAACCGAGAAACTGTTGAAAAGTTTTTCTGTTTGAGTTATTAAAACCATTAAAGTAATTGTTGTTTTGTTCAGAAGCCTTGATGGTTGATTGACACTTCTAAAAGATTACCGCTGATTTCATCATAGTTTAACGTTTCTGCTTTCGTTTAGCCATGTTTGCTCAGTAAATGGCGGGAATTTAGAAATCAATGTTCTTTGATTCGGAACACCTCGCTGTTTTTCTTAAGTTTTACAGCCTATAATCCGAATAGTGCAGTAATATCGATCACATTTTATTTATTATGCGTAAATCCTTACAACAATTCTTGGCATCTTAATTCTCAAATTACATAAATGCCAATGATGTGGTATGCTAAACTAATATTACAAATGCATAATGTGAAAAGCTAGATGAACAAATTTATAAGAGCTAATGTGAGTGGGCTAGACAGTACTTATATATGCATAAAATGACTGAATAATAGCAACGATAAATCTGTCACGCGATGGATCATATAATTATGATACAGGACACTTCAAAATAAAATATATATAAAGTCTAAAAGGGTACAACAACACCAACTATAACACTATAAAAAACAATATGTTAATATTTCGGATAACAGATATCCTGCATCAGTATCATCACGATGTGTAATAAATAATGTCAACTTATTTTGATGAAACAATCTTGAAATTTAATCAATTAAACATTTAGAACAAACATCAGAGACGACGGTACAATTCGAACTTTTACATACTTACCGCTTATGATAATAAATATTATATCACCTTTAATTAGAATTTCTTCAAGTTGGACAATAGAGGCAATTAAGAGTGAATGAATGAATGAATGAATACTTTATTTGCAATAAGCATATACATGCTAAGGCAAACGAAAATATATACAATATATGACAAACAAAAGACAGCAGAAAACAGTAGTTACAGAGTATACAAACATATTTAAGGTCTTTCCTTTTTCTATAAGGAAAGACCTTACTGTATTTCTTCTGATTATTATTATTATTATTATTCTTCTTGTTCCGCCAAACTTTGACAAAATTTCCCTCCGTAACCGTGCACCATGTCGCTTTCATGTTCACACTTTGTATCGGTGTCATGAATACCTATCCGGAACTCACCCTGTTAGTCGAAATATTTTGTCGGTTCGGAGTAATCCCTCCGAAACCCAAAAACCTTGTTATCGTTCCAACACCTTAACCGTAATAGGTAGAAAAAAACCGAAGGGTGAAATTTGTTCAGGACCAGACCCCGGTTCTTCGTTACATTTGGATCGAAAAGATTCAACGACTCATTGGTAGGGTTATGCCCCTATGAAAATTAACCGGTGTCGGTTGGCCACCAAAACTCAGAAACCGTAAATCGTAGACACCTAGGATCTTCACCAATCATCATCAATTCATGTATCTTTGAAAAATACCTCAAGGTCAAATTTGTATGTTGACCTTGACCTTTGACCTAACACCTTGTTATGGGATAATCTCAGAAACCATTATACTTACAGAAGTTTTGAATAGTGGAAAATGTTTGGGTCATTAATGCGCAACTTTGTTACATTTTGACCAAAGAGATTTGACCTTTCTGTAAGGGGCATAACCCCTGATTTAGGTTTCTGAAAAGACAAAATCAGCTTTTACTACATAACCAAAGGTCCTAGACTCATGGGGTCTTCAGCAATGACATTGGGGACTAATGACCTTGACAAAGGTCACAAGGTCAAAGGTCAAGGTCATGTCCCAGATAGCGAATTATGTGTTTTTGACCTTATTTTGATGATTTTTAGTGTGTTTTAAATGTTTTTAAGGTTGACCTTGACCTTTGACCTTTCAACTTGTTAGTCGATATCTCAAAAACGGTTAATCTTACAGAAATAGTAAACAGTGAAAAATGTTAAGGTGACTGAGGCACAACTTTTTTACATTTTGACTGAAAGGATTTGACATATTCTTAAGGGGCATAACCCCCGTTAACGGTTTCTGAAAAGGTAAAATTAGCTTTAACCCTTGAACGAAAAGTCCTAGACCCATGGGGTCTTTTACAATGACATTGTTGAGCAATGACCTTCACAAAGGTTACAAGGTGAAAAGCAAAGGTCATGTCCAAATTATCCAATTTGTTGTTTTTGTCATATTTTAACGGTTTTGTGTGTGTTTGAGAGCTTTTCAATGCATTCTACGCCTAATGGACAATGTCATGTACTTTACATTTCGAAAAGGAAAGACCTCTCAATTGTTCAAGAACAATTGACATTTTAATATGACATATAATTCATACATCATAAAATCAAAGGTCACAGAACAATATGTTTACGTTCCACGCCCAAGCATTTTTACCATTATTTGCATCTTCGTACAAAAGTCTATAACTTCATATATAAATTGAGGCTTATTAGTAAAAATATGATCCCAATATTTCAGGATTTTGTATTTCCTCAAAATATGCAATGGCAAGTGTTAAAGTTCACCATATAAAACATGTGTAGGGACTTTTTCTTACCACGTAACGTTTCAAAATAAATCTACAAAATCTATTATATATAAGCTCTATATCACCAGCACGATGAAACCCCACATATTTTAGACCCATAACTTAAAACGGATCAAATTATACTATCGAATAGAAAAATTTGTTGTTCAGTAGTCACATATATTTGTTTCAATGAATTTATTCGTGGGTATAACGCTCTTGATCCTGGTTGAAATAAACGCTGTAGAGTTCATAAAAATGTTCCATAATAGAGGAGCAAACACACCGAGGTATACATATGAGTTCACAATTTCTAAGTCTCTATCGTTGTAATAAAAACGGTTTACCACAGGCTTCCATCCATTTCGAAATACAACGTTTGTCTTTTCCGTGTTTACTTCTATGTTTCATTTATTAAAATATAAAAGTAATTTATTCAGTAAATGCTGCAACACAGTCGTCGATTTTCCAAAAAAAGTGCAGTATCATCAGCAAATAAGAGCAAACATTTTAAAAATCCATTTAGAGACACGATGTCATTATATGTTTCAATGGAAATATCTTGAATAATATCGTTAATAAAAAGCAAAGACAGCAGAGGCGATAAGGTTTCACACCAAGAAAAATGTCAAACGCATCTTACAGCACTCCACCAATCGTACACGAAGACGCCCTGACGAATATAAATATTTAACAATAGAAAACAAATTGTAACTAATGCCATTACTTAGCAGTTTGTATATTAAAATTCTTCTGTGTAGCTTATTAAAAGCCTTGCGAAAGTCCACGAAGGCACTGAAAAGCTGAAGTGTGTGTACTTAAACATGTGATATAATAATAATTCGATCCTAATCAAAAAGTAATATTATATCATTAGCACGAATTTCAGAAAACTTAACATAAAAATTAATTGAATTTTTTCAACATAAATGGAAGTCCTTGGGTTTAGATCAACATTTCATGATTTCTTGACATTTTTGTTTGTAACTTGTGTTTCCCAGTAGACTTGTCTTGCATAAAAAGACCATTCAATTATTACATAATGCAGTGTAGGGTCATGTTGCAGACCTGTTTACCCATTCTGATGTCTATCAGTAGAATTGTCAGTAGTTTTGCAATGTTGTCAGTAGTCCTCACGATGAGTGCCGCGTAGCGGCACGAACCTTCTAGGGGGGTTTGGGGGCATGCCCCCCCAAGAAAATTTTGAAAAATTAGATTAAATTTCCTGCATTCTGACAGAATCTGCAGTCTTATTCAGACATGTTTGAAACAAAGATTTTGACCAATATTATATTCTTTAAATTGCATGATTTGACCAAAAAAAATCTGAAAAAGTCCAACATTCATAAAAAATTTGGGCAGCACGGCTCCTAGAAAATCAACATTTCCCATTTTTGTAAAAACAAATTAAGGCCTTGAAAGATTGGGCAATTGAGAAAGAGCTTGCACTAAGAAGGAGAGCAGTTCCCCTTATCCTAAAGGAACATCTTCTTAGCACAGTGAATAGACTTTACAAAAAATAAATTACTTTCCAGCCCCCGTTCAGCAGTTGCATTAAAGCAGTAAACAAATGTTGGGCCCTTCTTCAAAACCCCCAAAGAAGGGAAAGTTTCCCTGTAACAATCTATGAATTTTTGGCATGATTTCTTGGTCGATGTTGGTCTGGTTGTAGTATTATTATTGTCATCAGTGGTTCTTGGACATGCTTTCAATTTACCTTGTCTTATATGCGCTTTAAAGCATTGATATTCTTATTAATTCAATCGTTTAACTGATCAAGATCAAAATTTAACGGATTTTGAAACAAAACGATCAAAATTTAACGGATTTTGAAACGAAACGAATTTTTTTCAAACCCGTAGTGTTTGCTATGACAATCGTAGTCCGTATTTTTTCACTGAAATCCGTAGAAACTACGGCAAAATCGTAGATGTAAACACCTCTGATGTTGGCTCATGTTCTACAATTACTTGGTTAGGTTGAGTTCTTGGTTTTATAAGGTTGTGAAATCTTATTAGAAGATACCCTTTCCATTGTCCACATTAATGATTGGTTATTGATAGAAGTTATTTTAATTTGTGGCTCATGTATCTATGGTTGACTAATCCAGAATCGTTAAAACTTATAAAAGCTTGAATATTACCACACAAGCATAACCATGATCATCATCCTGTTCACTATCAGCAACAATTGGTGATAAAGAGAGCACCATATCTTTGGTTATATCAAATGACCTATCTAAATAACAAAATTTTCGTCAATGCTTTCTTGGCTTCTATGAAAGGGAATGATTTTATATTTGGTCCAAAGCTTGATCATGTTGAGTCGTAATGTGTAAGCAATTTTTTTATCTGCAGTGCAGCCATTTCCGGTTTGCCGATAGTTTGAAAATTTACTACGCAATGTACAAGGAAAATTTTTGTAAAAGTTTTCTTGGTTTCTATGAAAGGGAATGATTTTATATTGTGTTATATATATCACACATGACAACAGACCTTCTACAGTTGTCTTTTCCTCTGTTCCCGAAAGTGACCTTCATGAGAAACTCGGGGGTGTCTTGCAAAAAGCAGGACCTGCTTACCCTTCCAGGGCACACGAGGTCGCCCAAGTTTTTTTTCGGGGTTGGTGTTTCATTTGTTTTTTTTAGTTTTCAATTTTCAATGTTGAATGTTGTTGGTCCTTGTGCGTCTTATTTATTTTCGGGTGTGTATTTTGACCATTGATTGCCCTTCTTTTTGTATAGCGCCTCAGTTGTCAAGACTTCCTTTTAGTATTTAACGGGATGAAAACTAGATGTCTATAAGCCACATATGTCCCTCCCATAATTAATATATAACAGTTAGAAAATTAACCAGTCAATCAAGCATTATACATAGATCAGAGGTCAAAGTGGACCATGGAACACTACCCAAGACGCTTCCACGGTTGGAAGTATCATAACTATACCATGTAGACATAACCCATGAACTTAAAAGTAACGGAAAACAATATGTCCTCAATTGCTGATTGCCTCATTTATAGTAAGTGGAACATATTTATCCAGTGTGTAAAAAGTATTTCTTTTTTTTATTCTGAAACAAAAGAATTCAAGAAACCATCACTTGCATTGAAAATTATACATTCAATGAAGAAATTTGCGCAAGATATGTACTTTAAATCCAAAGTTAAAGGGAATAATGAGGAGACAAATGTTGCGGACACTTTCTTAAAAATGTATAAAATAGCGTGGATGGTTGAAATTTCTTCAAAAGCTCTAGCTACATTAGAAAAAATTAGATATAACAAAACTCAATTACTACCTTTGGTAGGAGATGTCATGACTTTGAGTAATTACTTAAAATTAATTTCTAAAAAGATAAAAAAATCTGGTATCTGTAATCAAAAACAATTTGTTGAATTTTCAAAAATGTGTTTAGCAGAAATCATACTTTTCAATCGAAGAAGAAGTGGAGAAGAAGAAAGAATGATATTAGAATACTATACTTAAGCGATTGAGAGAGGTTCTATATACCCAGTTATAATGAGTACGCTCTCACTTTTTGAGCAAAAGCTTTGTCAGTCACACATAAGAGTGGCCCTGTCCATCCGAGTCATAATATTTAATTCACCTTGGGAGGATACCACATCTACACCCGGAAATTAGATTCAAATTTCGGACTTGTATTATACCTCTATCTTAAATGATTTCTGACGTTGTGCTGCTTGACCCGAATGGTCATAAATATGTATACATGTTTTCCATAGGGTATTTTTATATGGACTGTGAATTGGGTAAACATATCTAATTTGGCTTTAAAAGTTAAAAGATCAACAAATAGGGAACATATGTACTAAGTTTCAAGTTGATTGGACTTTAACTTCATCAAAAACTATTATCGTAGATGGGTCATACAATTTTTTTTAAATATTGAAAACTTTAAATGTATTAAAACGCACCTTAAGTACATTTTTTTTATTTTATTTATTCAGATTACATATACCAGTTGGTGATCGGAGTATGAAATTCATATATGTTATTTACCTAATAAGTTTATGGTTGCCCTTAATGTGCTAGGGAGCATTTGGTCTCGACACCCTATATAATAGCCTTTGATTGATTGATTGTTGGTTGCTAAACGTCTATTGGCAAATATTTCATGCATATTCCGTACGAAAGATATTGTGCATTCAAAAAAAAAGGTGTTCAATGGTTTCTTCACACAAATTTACAAAAAGTACACATATTGGTGTCTTTTAATTTAATTTTGTATACAAATGTATTAGTTGCAATGATTCTATGCAGACATTTGTAGTGAAAGGTTCTTAGATAAACATATTAACTTATTAAGAAGGGATATAATTACGATACTGTTGTCAAGTCATTAAAGATTGCATATTTTGGCGTTAATATTGAGTCAGTGATAAGGTCTTTGCGTCGGAACTAAACACATTTATTCTAAAAAACGGTTGTTGGCATGACACGGGTTATGTTCTTCTCATATATGTTATGATGGTATGATACTAAACCCCTTACGGGAAGGATTGTGCCTGATGTTCATATGATGAAATCATAATCTTTCAGTCAGTTTAATTGAAGTCTGGAGCTGGCATGTCAGTTAACTGCTAGTAGTCTGTTGTTATTTATGTATTATTGTCATTTTGTTTATTTTCTTTGGTTACATCTTCTGACATCAGACTCGGACTTCTCTTGAACTGAATTTTAATGTGCGTATATTGTTATGCTTTTACTTTTCTACACTGGTTAGAGGTATAGGGGGAGGGTTGAGATCTCACAAACATGTTTAACCCCGCCGCATTTTTGCGCCTGTTCCAAGTCAGGAGCCGCTGGCCTTTGTTAGTCTTGTATTTTTTAAATTTTAGTTTCTTGTGTACAATTTGGAAATTAGTATGGCGTTCATTATCACTGAACTAGTATATATTTGTTTAGGGGCCAGCTGAAGGACGCCTCCGGGTGCGGGAATTTCTCGCTACATTGAAGACCTGTTGGTGACCTTCTGCTGTTGTGTTTTTTTATTTTGGTCGGGTTGTTGTCTCTTTGACACATTCCCCATTTCCATTCTCAATTTTATCTCTACAGGATTTTTTGGGTATTCTGAAATATTCTGACCATTCTATTGAATCAATAATCGACAGTCTTCCCATTTCGAAAATTTGTCTGTTGGTAGTTTATTTACTTTTTTTTTTATATACAGACTTTGCTTTCACATAACCTATAATTCTCTTTAAAAAAATATCACCATTATCAGGCTTATCCAAATCTGGCTTTAAAATGTTCTCTTCAAGGCATTTTTTCATAGTCTGAGGGATTCCAGAAATCAGACTATGATATTTGATACAATTGTTGATTTTTACTCTTTCTTGAAATTGTTTAAATTTATAAAAATCATATTTTCTTTATTAATTAGGTCACTTACTGACTGCACACCTCCATGTTTTCATTGGATGTAATATGGGAAGTCATCCAAAGAAGAAAAGTTCAAAATATCTAATGATAAAATGTCACTTACAGAATTCGCAGTATTAGGTTTTGCGATAGAAAAGCATAGTAAAACATCCTTCTAGAAAGATTTTTACATCTTTTAGAAATCTCAATTAGCTTTTTTTTTCTGTAGATGTAAAACCCTTTCACCCCCATACTTTGTGGATCACAAAAATATCTTTGCTCTTCTGTGAGCTTAATGTTATGATTAAAAATTGATGAATCATCACAGTCTATTTTTTTCCTTGAGTACAAATTTCTATAAAAATTTTGTTGTTCCATTAGAATTTTAGATTGCTCTGATATATGTTAACCTTTATCATCGAGTTCTGTTATAGTTTTCTTTATAAATTTTTCTTTTAAGTGACGATCAGAACAAAATAGTTAAGAAGCTAAACCAATACAAAGTTGAAGAGCATAGAGGACTCAAAATTCTAAAAAGTTGTGCCACATATGGCTAGGGTAATCTTCTCCTGGGGTAAGAAAATCCTTAGTTTTTCGAAAAAATTCAAAGTTTTGGTAAACAGAAAATTTATAAACATGACCATATAATTGACATATAAAACATATATTCTTCTTTTTGTGGTTAAACGTTGTTTTCGTTATCATAGAGATATGTCTCGCCTTTTCAGAATTTTGAAATTAAAATAGCATTACTAAACAGGAAAGATGTACAAACTATACGCGTCTGGCGTACCAAGTTATAATCCTGTTAGCGCATTTTTAAAAAAGAAATTATTACATTGATTTTACTTTTTTTCTGAATGCTCCCTCTCCGACAAGTCTACAGCTTTGTAGGTTTTGACCTCATTTCATAAAACCTTTTGGCTTGTTCACTCTATATATTTATACGTTATACATTGAGAAAGAGATTGGCATATTTATTGAGACAGGGACTGAGAAGCAGAAAGAGGTATCTCCAAAGAAGATGAAAGCATATGAGAGCCTTAGACAAGAAGTTCAAAGCCAGAGACAACAGCTAAATTATAAGCTGAATAAAGGAAGAGTTTACTTTTGTATTTTTATTATTTTATAGCATTTGTATATTTAGTACTAATTTTTTTTATAATTTATAATTAAAAGGTGAAATTACAAGGTTACACTTGTAATGATAACACGTGTGAACCAGTAGAGAAAAGTCCATCTATATTGATTCACAATTATTTAAAATTAAGAAGATGTAACATTTCTGGTGATGTATTGCGTAGAAAGGTATGTATTTGCTATATTGTTTGTTTTTACAAATTAAAGTAAGTTAATACTTCTTTTGTTTAGAATCTTGAAAATTACTAGACTATACTGTTTACTTTTTTAGCATATTTAAAAATATAATAATTTAATTTTGATTGTATTTTACAGTTTATGGACTTTTTTTTTAAATATAAGTTTTAACAACTTTTGGGGACTAGTATTTATTTTATTATAAATATACGTTCAAAATGGTGTAGATAATATAAATACACTGGTAGCAGCTTGTAAGGCAGTGAGGTCGTAAATACAAATCAGAATTAAGAAACTGAATGGGTCCATCAATGCCCATGCTACGTCAATCTTTGAAGACCCTAATGTTGCTAAACACTTATCCGACCTCCATGATAAATATGTTGTTGTCCCCGCAGACAAAGCCCCAAATAACAGTTTTTTTTAGGTGAAGTTCTTAAACCTTTATCATGAAAATAAGGGGAATAGGCTAAAATCAAACATTTACATAAACTTTTAATCATCTAATGTCTATAAGTTTCAATGAGTTATCTATCTAGTTTGTTAGGGGATGGGAAAATGGCTGAGCAAGGTCATATTGGAAAATGCAACTTTGATTTGTTTATGTCCTCAAACCTTTCATGAAAATGCCAATAGGGCTTATTCTTACTATCCTTTTATGGCAGGCTAGGCCCCTAGTTGGTAAATGCTTTACTTATTCACTAACAAAGTGTCTTTTTTTTCATTTATTTTTGTATCACTGTTTCAGGTCATTCCTGCACACAAAGAAGCTAAACCTTGATGGGAGTGATGCTTTAGAGTTCTTCTGCATTTTTTGGCAGACTTTCAAAGAATATTATGATAAAACTACTGAAGACAATAAAAATGATTAAAAAAAATTGAAAAGCTCCAGGACCTTGACAGCAGAAGAAGGCTGCAGAGATTAGGTATACTAATTGTCAACATAATTCTTATATCTAAAACATATTGAGTTGTTACTTTTTAACTAACAACTTTGTAGGTTAGTGGATATACATGTAGATATTTATTTTATATTTATGAAAAAAAGCTTTAATTTATATTATTTGTAAATTAATCAAATACAAAAACAAGTTCTTCATGTACATCGTATTTGAAATTTGAAAAAAAAAATAACAGGTCAACAAAATGATTATTTTTGTTTATTTTAGTGTCATATCATCAAGTAACATGTTATAGTGTAATAGATAAATCTGTAAAGAAAAAACGTAGAAATATTTGTACCCTTCAAGCCTCCTAATAACAGCTAGATATTTGTGGGTCAATAGATGCATTAAAAAGTTTGTGCTGTCATAATAAAGTTGTATACAGAAATTGCATCAACTGCATAAATAGAAACGACTAATACATTTGGAATTTACCATAGGTATATATTTTTAAATATCTGAACATTTCTGTATTTTTTATTTGATCAAATGTATTTAAATTTTTATTCTATATTCACAAGTGCAGAATTATATCATTTTCTAATGTTTTTTTTTTCACTTACAGGAACTGAGAAGTAAAGAAAAAATCAAGAAAGAAATGAAGAATTTATTTTAATTATACTAGAACTCAAAATCTAAAGTCAAGGTAGTTGTTTTTCTTAAGCATGTTACATATTACCAAAAAAAAGCAAGCAGTGTAATAACGCTTATATATCAGGGTATGATGATATAGAAATATCACATCCGTCATTATGTTACCCACAATAGTAACATTAATTAGTATGGCGTTCAGTATCACTGAAGTAGTATATATTTGTTCAGGGGCTGAAGGACGCCTCCGGGTGTGGGAATTTCTCGCTACATTGAAGACCTCTTGGTGACCTTTTGCTGTTGTTGTTTTATATGGTCGGGTTGTTGTCTCTTTGTCACCTTCCCCATCTGTATGTGCCTCAAAAATGAGAAAATAGTTTGACCAATTCCAAACTGCCTCCCTGAATCATATCCATAAGTGCACGCAAAACTGTCACGTATATGCCTACTGGACGAAGACTTTCAAGGATTTTTGGCAGTGAAAATACATGCAAGATACTGTATTCCAGACAAGATCTTTGCAATAGAAATTTAACCGACGTAACTGATGGAAACATATATAAATCGTGGTATGAAGACGGAGGAGTCTTTCAGAATATAGAGGAAAGTTGAACAGTACTATTGGCACTTTTAAGTGATGGTCTTAATCCTTTCAAAAGTCGGTGTGGCCATTAATCCTCACCTGGCTTGTTTCGCCTGTAAATGTCAGTAATATTTTAGGACCAATGATGTTGGTTGGCATTGTACCGGGTACACACACATAAGAGCCAAAAAAAATCTAGATCAATATTTGGACCTTTTAGTGGATGAATTGCTAGAACTGACAGATTGCGAACTGTGTAATACCTACAGAGGAGCCCCTTCATCAGTCCTAATGGCACTCCTGCATAACATGTGTGATATTCCAGCATTCAGCAAGATTTTGCATGTTTCAAGCCAGACTGCATTCCATTGATGTCCTTATTGAAGAAGGCTCTTTTGTAAATCTTTACACAAAGTGGTTAACCTCAACAATAGAGCTTTTTTTTTTACCAGAAAACCATCCATTTGAGAGGGAGAAAGAATGCTTTTGCTATCAAAGGTGAGGTAAGAACAAGTAAACCAGAGTCTTATACAGAAGAAGAAGAATGAGAAATCAGAAACAATAATCATCAACTTCCAAATCAAAACAGAAAACCTCATATGTGCTTAATTCCTATGGAGAGTTGTCTCATTGGCACTCACACCACATCTTCCTATATCTATTAATTCCTAAATTTGTTTTGATATGTGAATTTTTTTACTAATTTAACAATAAAAGAACAATTCCTTTTGAAATTACAGCTTTTAAATTTATAAATAACTACACCTTTCACATATTTACTTATATTTATGCACATGCATTATATTATATATTTTATAAAGGCAGTTCAAGAATTGAAAAAGTTTTGGTAGAGAGAGACTTGGCTATGAATTCCCTGTCCAGGCGCTATAGTGAAAATTGTTTGGCAAACAAGTTTTAAATAGCATGTTAGTGTATGATCATACCATAATTCCGATTGTGATGACCTTACAATGCCCACATTCATCCATGTTTTTTGTAATGCTTCCCAAAATGCTTTAAAACACGCTGTCCTTAGAAACACATTTTGGAATTTTGGATCCTCAGTGCTCTTCACCTTTGTACTTAATTTTCTTTATAAATATTTTGATTTGAGCGTCACGGATGAGTCTCATGTAGACGAAACGCGTTCTGGCGTACTAAATCATAATCTTGGTACCTTTGATAACTATTCGACAGTTTCATAAAATTACTCATTCTCTTAAAATGGCATACATAAGGTCAAACAATGCTAAATGTTTCCAAGATTTTCGGCAGTCAGTGAAAGAACACTTATTTATGAAGAAAACATAAATGCTGTGCAAATGGATTTTGCTGAAATCTGAAAAATCATCTGTCATAGAAGGGCTGCACACCCTTGGATGCGGCAATAGTGTTCCAAATAATTGCTGGTTCCTTCCATTCCTCGTGAAATCAATGACACTTTTAGAACCCATAAAACCTGTCGTGTGAAAGATAAACATATAATTCCTAAATAAATAATATGTATTTCTTTTTCTATTATATATTTATGATTTATTTCTGTTCAAAAAATTGCAATATTATTGTGTGTAATATTAATACATTTTTAAAAATTTCTAATTCTTAATTTGGAGAATAAAAACCTTGTTTAAACCGGGCTTTGAGTACGTTAACTAAGAAGAATGTTACTTGGCATTCAGTTGTGCGCAACATCCCACACCGCAGAAGAAAAAAAAACACACTAAAGGTTACATCCGAAATTCCGTTTGAAATCAGCGCCTTGTCCGAAATTTCCTTTTGGCAATAAGGCATGGAAGTAATAAGAAATAATTGTTGTATCTTCCTGGAAGTAACCGTAGCCAGTGCCTTTAGTAAATATCCATAACCAGCACTACAAGACCCCGAAACAAATGTTAAACTAAACCGCCGCTTAATATATATGATTTTTTTTATTTAATTTTATCAATGGTAAGTTGCAGTAACATGGTAAGGAATTGAAAAAAAAAATAATATTAGAAAAGTTTTCCATACCAAATTGATTTTGTAATCGGGGCAGTTTTTGTATGATTACTCTTTTTCGGCTGAAATTTTTTTTTATTCATTTTTAGGAGCTAGCGTTAATAAATTGCGGAATGGTATGAAAATGTTATGATGGTATGATGCGACACAATAAATAATGTATTAATTGTTCTTTTTTTATAATTAAGTAATTGTCGATTGTTTGAAAAAAATAGGAAATGTCAAAATAAAATGTCCAATTACTTACCGGCAGTTGTTGTTAAAAATGGAAAATATAAAAACTCCGGTGGACAAACAATAGCATTAGCTTGTGCCATAATAAGTTCCTCTATGTAGCTGTTAGAAGTTTCTTCAATTCCAGGGAAATCAACTTTCTTTGCCTCTTTATATCTTTTACGTAAAGTATTGCTGGCCATCTTGTATGTCTTTCAGTGTTTTAAATTTGCGACAGTAAACTCTTGACGTAACAATTGAATGACGTTGGATATAACAGGAATTTGCGGAAAAGCGAATTTTCGCTCCAAAAAATAGTGTGTCTTAGCGCATGTAACGTAGAGATCCAGTGACGTGTTATATTTGAAAAGGAAAACCAAACGATTTGAAAATGAAGTATATATTGACATATTCGTCGCTTAGAACTTTTATTTGTGCTGTTCTCCATTTCTTTGAAGGAACACCAAACCGTTGGAAATATGTAAGGGAATATATAGAAAGACTGCGTAAAACAGATAAAGAATATCAGGATTTAAAAGTAATATTAGGAGACAGAAAAGCGAAAGAAGTATATATTTAGTTATTTGATGAGAAAACGTGTGTAAAATTATATACGATAGTAAAAAATGATTATCCTGAGCTATTAGAAAAGAATTTTCATTGGGACATTTTTTATCGTGAACAAGGAAACTCGAAGGATGGATTTAAATGTACAATCTTGAAATCTCCATGTACTCATTGTGTATTGTGTAAAAGTAAACTAACAACTATTTCATCGCCAAGTTTTCCATTTGTTTTTACCGAAACTGCAGCTTCATATACTTCAGAGTGCCGGATTTGTATGTATAAACCCAGATATAATGTGTCATATTATACAACGATATCAATACATCATACAATGTGTACAACGACCATCATAAGGGAAATAACGAATATCACTTAAAGCAGTTGTCAAATTTTCAAAGAGGAAAGCAAGTGCTCAAACAAGGTGTTTTAAATCCGCAACTCTTAGAGGAAGCCTGGTTTATATACAGAGTAAGCACATATTTTCCAATAGGGTTACTAATAAGTACTTTGGAATCTGGATTGTTGGATATTGAAGAAATGTGGAAAATATATACTGACGTAAGTATTATATTGCAAAAAATATTTAAAAATGTATAGGTTAATAGTAAAAACAAAACATTTAAAATTTTGCAAAGCATTTTTTTCTTAATAAGTTTGACCACTGTGCCTTAAACATGTAATACATTTAAATTGCATGGCTTTGTTTTAACCCCGAGATGATTTACATTCGAATGAATTAAGCAAATCAATTGTCATATAATTTTAATTATTAATTTTAGTAAAATCTATTATGACCGCTGTTAACATGCTTTATAAGAACTTAAATTTTGGTGAAATAAAATGCCAAATCGTGCAACTTCAGAACACCCGTTGACGCAAAAACCGTACTTAAATGATAAGTATACACATCTGTTTGTCGAATAAATCATGAAATCGGTAAAAATGACACCATGAAAATAGTTAAAAATGTGCTATTTTTTCAGAAATGTATGGCAAAACAAGAAAGTTGGATTCATCATTCGTGTGCGGTAAAGTGTTGAACAGAAGGTTACGTTACAATTGATGATAACGAAAAGTTAAGATGAAGCATATGTTCACAAAGTGGGGAAAAGATTTTATCACTAGAAGGGCTACGTGTTCAAGATTGTTGTCCAGAAGATCCTGGATTTGGAGGACAATTTAAAAAGCCTGTTAAGTATGTTTTGTCTTACTATATCTGTCTCCACTATTTTTTTATAAGCATATGGGAAATCTTATTGTTATCATCTCCATTGAAACTAAACCGCATTTGTTTTGGTTTTGTTCCAATCCAATAGATAACTGGTTAAAAAAGGCAGTTGTTAATTCTCGTTTGTCCATTTTTCATATTTCTTTACCTCAGAAACTACTTAGCAATTATTTTTCAAACTTAATAAGCATTATGATTGTAAAACTCCGTACAACAATTTTACCAGCCTGTAAATACATTCAATAGAATCTTTGAGTCATAAATGATGATAAATGACAAACTGCTGCTTCTCTATTGTAGCGTTCTACTCATACATAAAAACAAAACAGAACTGTTTGTGCTCAATCTGATTAAAATACAGATCCTGTGTCAATGCTTTGCTTACAAGGAACTGAAAACACTCCATTTTACTTTCTGTTCTGGTTATATTTATATCAGCCAATCAAATTTAAGCCTTCAAATTTTGAAGGTGTTTATCAATCCAATAACACCAGAGGATCCCGAAAGATCTTTATAAACAGAAAGTAGAATGGAGTGTTTTCAGATCCTGGTAAGCAAAGCATTGACACAGGATCTGTATTTTAATCAGATTGAGCACAAACAGTTCTGTTTTGTTTTTATGTATGAGTGACAGGATCTGTATTTTAATCAGATTGGTTTTTGCTTTATGTGCAATGTGTTTTTATATAAATTTTTTATATAAATATATATATGAATTTTGTACATTAAAATGTAATTGCAATGTTAATACGTATAATTACTGCTTAAAAGTACATGTATGAATAATAATAAGTAAATATGCTTCCAAAAAATGTAATGTCATCAAATAGAACGGAATAGAAATGAAGAAAGTACAAATTACTTCAAAAATTTGAATAGACCGATACAAAATGAGTCTGCATTTAATGAAAAAAATAATAGGTTATGTTATAATTATTTAAATTCTTGTCTATCTAGATTTTGTGTGAATCACGAAGAATGTGTTGAAAATGAGGAAAATAAAGATGGAAACGAAATGACTGTAAGAAAGTCTTCTCGGAAGCGAAAATTACCATTATACTTAAAAGGTATGTATAAAAGCAGAAACTTATTGTAAAACCGGCATTCATTAATGATACACAAAATAATAAGTACAAAGTAGTCAAAAAAGTTGAATATTATACACTTTGATCAGCAATTGTTTGAATCAATATTGCAATAGTTAAGCGTTTTAAATACACTCATTTATAAGAACCAAATGCACATACAACGTTTTAAGTGTGCAATTAATCGAAATGTAAATATAAAAGCAAATGATGTTGTGCCCGATGAATAGTACTTTTTGTTAGGTGAATATTATGCTTTTCTATTTAAAATCCAATTCATATAGAAACACTAACTGAAATGAAAGCAATATGCCGGTATATCGTTACAAAATATTGTTAAATACAATAAAAATTTACAGTTTGCAAAAATGTAATAGTGCCTCGAGCCTGCAAGATTTAGACGATACAAGTATAGAAACTGTTAATTGGTACATGTATTTTTTTCTTGTAAAAATACTTGTGTTGTTCTCCTGAATAAGTAATAAGCAATTTAATGAACACATTTATTATTCTGAATACAAATGTGTGTACAGCAATCATTGACGATACATGTATGTAGATGTATTTTTTTTATTATTATTTAGAATACGAAAGTTTGTACAGCGACGAAAGCATTGAGAGAATAATTGTAACAGACGAAGAAGTGAAAAGTTGCAAAGACAAATCGAAATTGAACAAGTTTTACAAAACAACAGCTGGTATGCTCTTCGTGATAAGATCATGTGGAGTAATTGTAGGTTTTGCGGATATGTACAGCCATGCATCCCTTACACAAGTGTTTTTGCTGTTACGTAAAATGTTTTTTTATGGATGACAGTTGCAAAAAAGGATTAAGTATCTCGGTTATGACAGATGTTGCGAGTTGAAACCTTTTTTGCGTCGGCTTATAAAGGAAAATGTTGCAGGTTCAGAAGAAATGTTAAATGATGTACAGTTTCTCGTATACATTTTTCATGTACTGAAGCACACAAAACCCAGTTGTATGCCTGTAAACAATAACCCGTTACGTGCATTTCACCCAAAACTAGACAAATTCAGTGAAATTCTTGGCTGCAACACTAAAAGTTGTGAGCAGGCTTTTAAAAAACTGAACAGGTCAAATATTCCACCAGACATATGACAAGGCTTATTGTCCATGGATTTATTACTTTTGAACAGCTGTATACTACTGTTGCCTTTATATACACGAGTGGTTTATTTTTGTTTGATCAACTGTGACCACAATGAAAGCATTGACAATAATACCGTATGAAATAAAATCATTAATGGAGTAGTAATAAAAAATATATCTGAAAATATCAGAGAGAGAGAGAGAGAGAGAGACTCACACCTGAATTAAAGCTCACGAATAATGTAGGTTTTGAATGTTCTGTATGTCCTTAATTTGTTACCATCCATACGTCTTGCAGAAACTCTATGGATATCATTATTCCATTTATAAATATTTAAAATCTGTTAAAAGTTTATTTTCTATGTTTGGAATATAATAACAGGAAATTTTTTAAATTTTCATGTTGATTTGTTTAATTTTGCTTTTAAATAATGCTGTTTAAAAAAAACTGAATCATAAAAATATCATAGAAACCGGTAAGAACATTGCATTGCACCCACAATATTTATTTACATATTGATAATGCCTCGTTTTTTGAACGTATTTTATGGTAGGGGTGTTGACGCTGTAAAAATATATTTGAAAGCAGAGGTAGAAACTTTGTTGTAACTTTTTTCTCTGTATTAAACAAATTTGTTCCTGTGCTGCAACATTTGTTTTGCAAATTTTTCTATTTTGTTTCCAATTTATGTCCACCATATCCATTATTATGCCATGTGGAAGTCGTAAGAAGCTTCCCCATGCTTGAGGTGTATAACACGAACAAATCATGTTTAATCGTTATCCATCGTATTAATAGTTACCATAACAGAATTGGGTTGATTGATTCTTTATATATTGTTCTATCGTTATCGATCGTTACGATCGAGTCTCCGTCATAAACAAATGGAGTTGATTGAATCGACAAACAATGTTCAATCGTTACCGATCGAGTCTCCGTCATAAACAAATTGAGTTGATTGAATTGACAAACAATGTTCAATCGTTATCGATCGTTACGATCGAGTCTCCGTCATAAACAAATTGAGTTGATTGAATTGACAAACAATGTTCAATCGTTATCGATCGTTACGATCGAGTCTCCGTCATAAACAAATTGAGTTGATTGAATTGACAAACAATGTTAAATCGTTATCGATCGTTACGATCGAGTCTTCGTCATAAACACATTGAGCAGACTCAATACTCTAGTCGTTTATATGAAATTTTCTAGATACTTTTAAGTTTGTGACATACAAAATTTCATATATAATAACTCGTCTAAACATCAACCCAACAATGTTAGATCTGTAAATTTGCTTTAGCAAATTGTTTTGTTCTTCCCTCGCCGAGAATCGAACACATGCTACTGAGATATCGTACCACCAAATCGCCTGCACTATAGCCGTACTGCTAGACCACACGACCGTCTGAGCTTCACTAAAATATAGTTTTCGGTGGACGTGTGCTACCTTTTCTCGTCAGTTTTAATCTAGCGGCGTACTACATTTTGTATTGTATTTGTATTGAGTGAATTAAGTTAACGCGTCTAGGATTTGGAGAGCCATAATAATAAAGAGAATCGTCCTCCACTTCTGTACCATCTATATCTAGTACAACTGTTTGCAACCTTGACCTCTCCATTGACAGCTTTGAACAACCTTAAAATACAAAAATGTATATACATGTATATATGCATTTGAAAATTTTGCAAAAATTCAGAAGATTTACTTTATTCTTATTAACTCTTCACATTAATATCATTCATTTAAATTGATGCTATATTTATGAACAAAGCTGAATACATCAATCATTGTTTTATTTAAAAATCAGGCATGTCACTGAGGCCATTAGTTTTCTTCATGTTTTTAATTGTTTAACATAATTCATTTTTTGCTTCACATCACAGTGCGGAGCTATTAGTTTCAGTCGATATACACGCCATCTCGAAATAATTTCTAATCAAGTATAGATTCTGATTGGTTGCTTTATGATGCGGCTGAGATACAGCAACAGCTATTGGCTTAAATGAGATAAAGAACTACAGACTTTTCTAGTCTCAGGATAAGACATACATGTATCAAATGCTGTAAAATTAACTATGTGTATTTCAGTTCCGATCAACTGTCATTAATTCATGTTTGTTTTATTATGCATATATTGCAGACTGAAATTCAATATTGAAATATCAATTATTAATACTTGTTTATTTGCTTTGTTAATCTGCAATATGCAAGATTTGTTTTGCTAAACAATGTTCCTATACAACGTTAACAAAAATGCATTATCTGTATTTTATTACTTCTGCCAATCTAGGCACACCTCCAGAGAGGCACTACTCCCGAGTCGTGTCTACTTGTAATAAAATCAACGGTACCAATTTTGTTGCACCAGATGCGCATTTCGACAAAACATGTCTCTTCCAGTGATGCTCGTGGCCAAAATATTTGAAATCCAAAGCTTATATAAAGGATGAAGAGCTATAATCCAAAAGGTCCAAAAAGTATGGTCAAATTCTAGAAAGGAATCAGAGCTTTGCATGAGGGAGATACATTCCTTAATTTATAATAATTTCTAATATTTTGTAACAGCAAATTTAATAACACAAAAAAAAATCCGTATTTTCATGCCAGTACCGAAGTACTGGCTACTGGGCTGGTGATACCCTCGGGGACTAATAGTCCACCAGCAGAGGCATCGACCCAGTGGTAGTAATAAAATCAACGGTACCAATTTTGTTGCACCAGATGCGCATTTCGACAAAACATGTCTCTTCAGTGATGCTCGTGGCCAAAATATTTGAAATCCAAAGCTTATACAAAGGATGAAGAGCTATAATCCAAAAGGTCCAAAAAGTATGGTCAAATTCTAGAAAGGAATCAGAGCTTTGCATGAGGGAGATACATTCCTTAATTTATAATAATTTCTAATATTTTGTAACAGCAAATTTAATAACACAAAAAAATCCGTATTTTCATGCCAGTACCGAAGTACTGGCTACTGGGCTGGTGATAACCTGTGAGCTCTTTTTAAACATAATCCAATGTGCTATAATTAGAACAATGGAAAATCCATTTCCTCATTACTTGACACAGACTGACGATCTTCAAATTAGCTGCAACTGGTATTGGAAGGTCAGCTGTAGGAGAACTATGTTAAATATCATAATCTGGCACATTTTCATTAACAGTATCCAACATTGGTACATCATCAATTATTTCAAAATGTTGTAGGTCAAGGTTGAGCAATGGGTATTCTCTGTATCTGACTGGAAGAGCCATCCATCCCCACTGTTTCGAAAAACTGCCACGAAGTGCTTGCATATCAAATGTTTATTCTTCCAATCATGGCAATCACATTGGAATAGTCCCGTGTAAGTTTGCAAAATTGATCTAGGGGTAGAATCGTTTTGACTTTTATCTAGATATTTACCTTCACCTACATCAGCATTGTTTTCATTTGAAATTTTATCTGAATCCTCCCATCTAGGAAAACAGTGCTCAGTTAGGTGTCTTGACCTGTCTTTCCAAAGATCTGGTGTTTTACCATAACTTCGAGCCTTTTCTGGTGACATGCAATTGAAACGCAAATACCCATAAACAAGTATATAATAAATGGTTCAAATTGTGGTCCAAAAGTTTACTTTTTTTTGATTCAACAAAAAATGATTGTGATATGGTGAATCTAACGATGTATTTAGAATTATGATTTTTGGGCCCTATTAACAAATTGATCAACATTGAGGTCAAAAGGGTCCAAAATTAATCTTTGTTGAATTTCATAAACAGCGAAATGAATTCTTGGGATTCTTTGATATGCTGAATCAATCCATGTATTTAGATTTTGGATAATGGACCATAATATGTAAATTATTTTTTTAATGTTCATAATCGTTTACAAGATCTTCATATTGTATATAATGTCAATTTGTTCTCGTCATGAACATGCATGACATATTTGCCACTGGACGTTCAACAACCAACAATCAATCAATGTACCCAGTCACATTTCACTTGAAGACTTAGAAAAGTAAGATGATCGCAATAAAGACTGTCATATTGATTAAAACAATATATGCAATAGGATTAGAGACTACCAACCAATATAGGAAGAGAAAGAAAAACAAATGGACTCCCCAAACGTATGATTAAATATTCGGGAAGTTTCTACCCCCTGGTTATTCTTCAATGCCACCATCTCTTTCTTAACTCTTTTTATACAGCTATCCATCGTAGATGTATCCCAAAATGTGGACTTACTGGGAAAATCATCGGTTCAAACTCCCACATGTCTTCTTCAGATGTTGTCTCTTTCTACAGTCAACTGCATTTTGAAAAAAGGTTTTATAAAAAAAATCAACTCATTAAAATCAACACAGGAAGAAATATTACTATTGTCAGCAATGGACAAAACAAGTTTTTACAGTCTAACAGGAATGTTTATGACACAAAACAACAAAAATATTATCTAATGATGAAATTGCTTCTGTACAGATCACTAATGTGGTGTTCGTCTTGGGGAAAGACTATTTCCCTTGAAAGGACCCGACCTGGACTGTATGCATATAAGAAGGACTTAGGCTTAAGTACTGTGTAATTACCTATTACTCGGGCGTTGTAAACTGTATCTTCGTATGCGTCTAGCTTGTAGTTGACCATTGGCTGAAGAGGGCGCTGCAGGCGTGCGCAGGCTCTGACATCCGCTGTATCCAACCAGAGGCCCATTGGTGTCCATCGTCTACTCCTGGCAGGGAGAATGGTATCAGTTGTCTACTCCTAATAGGGAGAACCCGGGCTTAGGGTAAAGATACAACACCCCCCTCCTTCCTAAAAAGGAGGAACTATAAGTTCGCACAAAGGCCTGACAACTGAAGACGCCCCTTATGCCTTAAATTCAAAATACTATTTAATTTACCTAACCAACGAATGGGTTATTTCTAAAATCCACCCCCCTGTTCCCTGGCTATTGGGTCTCTATCTAAATTTTATCTTTTCCCTAAAAACATGGCATTTAAAAAAAATAAATCACTGAACTATTTGCCTAAGACAATGAAAAAAAAATATTTTCACATCCGTTACTCGGAGCCACAACTCAGAATTGTCCTAATTCTGAATCACATATCTCTAAAATACACAAAAACTAAATCTACTACAAATAATCAAAAATTTACAAAGATCTCTATTTCTGTCAGTTCATTAAGCTCCCCTTGAATTTCCAATTAATCTAAACTACCTGCTATTCTACTAAATCCCCCTTACAAATTAAGCACCAGTTCCAGCATGGAACAAAAAGTGAAAACCATGACCATAAAAAAATGTATACACCAATACCGTTCTTCAATATGGCGATAAGTAAAAATGTCTAACACTAGTCTACTATTTACAATTTTTACACTGGCCTGGTTTCCAAGTCCTTGGGAGTACAGCTTCCAGACAGGAAGCGGAGGCTAAGCCAAAACCAAAAAGAGTCCAGAATTACATTCACGTTATTGTCACTTCTGGGTAGCTCATTTGACTGTTACCGTGAGTTCTGCCATGGCTGGCAGCAACTCCATCCTGACGGATCTGGTTAACTCGGCTCCCAGGTAGGTCAGCACGACCTCCTGGTCTTCCAGATCGAACAGTTCCCTGGCCTGAGCCACAGCGCTGGCAACAGATGTTACTGCCACTAACTTTCTAGTGTTGTGGTACACTAGAACCACCAAGGATTCGTCTGGCTTGGTGGCCACGGCTGCTGGCTCCTCCACTGGTGGAGTGACCCTCTCTTCCTCCTTCTTCTGGGGTACCGACTGCACTGTCTGTGTCACTGGTGGGGCATCCACAGAGCTAGAGCTTGCCTGAACAGTAGTCTCCGGCACTGACACACTGGTTGTGGACTGAGCCACGACGGGCTCTGCCACCTGGCAGAATCTGGCATTGGCCTGACATAGAAGGTCATATGTCGGACCGTTAACTCCCTGGTACTCATCAAGAGCGACGCAGGCTCTGTGTGCTGGGCTTAGGTACCGAAGCACACCTAGGATCACCCTCCAATATAAAATCACTACCGGGCTGGTGATGGGATGCAGGGAATACACACTGCGTTTCTGCCAGTTCATCTCCAGACAAACGGCTCTCAGTGGTGGCATGTCCACTCCTTGGATCTTACAGCCGCTTGGGATGGCTGCTCTCTCCTGCAACCAGGAGACAAACTCTGAAGAGGTCACGTCTTCTCGGCCAGTGAGCCACCTGGCCAACAGGATGACCATATGGCCCCTGAACTGGTGGAAGCCTTGATTGGACATCACTTCCCTGTTGAAGTTGGACTCAAACATTGGGGACACATGATCCCCCAAGGCGTGCTCCCGCAAGTGCCTCGTCATTACTGGGCATCCAGGGACTGGACAAGCGACGTCCCTGACACTCACCCTCCAGGTCCTCTCCCTGTAACCACTTATGGGGCCTGTCCAAACTTGTGCCTCCCTGCCCCTCCATGCGTCCGGTATTTCTCTCTTGAAAGCCATGGGGTCCGTGCTGGCAGGCACTGAAGCAGACTGCTCCCTACTGTGTGTTGTAGGCACTTCCCCCTGCACCTCTGGCTCTTCTGTCTCCTCTGGAGTGTTAAGAGTCTCTTCTGAGATGACAAGTGTCTGCAGGCTATCAACCAGAACAGGTACCTCCTGTTCTCCTGAGACACTTACCTTGGCTGCTACTGGAGCTGACTGCTCCACAGCCTCGACCACCAGTTCCCGTGGCACCTCATCCTGTGTCTCCTCTGGAGTACCCTGTACTCGAACAGGTACCTCCTGTCCCCCTGACACACTTACTTCTGGTATTGCTGGTACCTCCAGCAATACTGTAGGCGTTACCTCAACAGGTCCATCCTGGGCAGGTTCCTCCCTCCTGTCCCTTCTCCTGTTGGTGGCCGTGTCCAGTAACCTCAAATCAAAGGGCTGGATGCCCACTCCCGGCTGGGAGTCACCATCACCACTTCTCTCCTCCTCACTACCCACGCTGGAGCATGATCTGAATGACTCAGAATCCGACATTCTAAAAAATATGAAAAAAAATAAACAAACATTAGTTAAACTGACAATTTACGTATCTAATACACAATAATTAAACTGACTATTTACACAATATGGTTACCTACTCATTTTCTCCCCCTCTTTTATCTTTTGAGGGTGGAGTAGGACGGACAAGTTGGCAGTTTGGGCAAATGTAGGGATCTATCTCATTGGCCTCTTGGATTGACATACCTATGCAGGTTAAATGGAACCATTCCCTACAGTTATCACATTGGACCATTGTCTCACCCGTGTCTGGGCCCCGACACACACAGTACTGAGGGGTAGTAGGCTTGGTCTTATTGCCTGCCAAGACGTCAATACCTTGTTTAAATTTGTCCCTACAAGTCTCCAACCAAGCAGGAATTTTCCTATCCCCACATGGCTTGAGTCGGTCATGATTAGTGTTAAAAACCACTCTTTGGAGTTTCACCTTGTACACGTACCCGGTAACCTTACTAATTACAATGCCTGGCCCTTTCCATGGTGACCCTAATTTTTTACATTTACCCTTAATTTGGGCAGTGTCTAAAACATACACAAGATCCCCCGGCTGGTACGATTTTTCTAAGACCCTAAGGTCATAGTCTCTCTTCATTCTCTCCTGGGAGGTCTTGAGCTTATCCCGAGCAATGGTATGCGCACTTTTAATAGCTTTTTCAAGGTCTATGATATAGCTATCAGCACCCTCATACTTCCTTTCGCTCTGACTGCCGAACATAAGGTCTGCTGGCTGATTGGTTTCCCTGCCCAGCATTAGCTTGTTTGGTGTATACCCTGTACTCCTGTTGACACTAGATCTCATGGCTCCCCCTAGTTGAGCAATATGTTGATCCCAGTTTTCTTGTTGTGAATCAACAAAGCATCTGACTGCATCCATGAGACTGCGGTTCTGTCTCTCAACCTGTCCATTTGACTGAGGACGATATGGGGTCGTTCTCGCCTTATGAATTTGCAGCAAATCACATACTGCTTTAAAGAGTGCGCTCTCAAAGTTACGTCCCTGATCTGAGAATAGCTGGAATGGATAGCCAAATCTTGTAAAAAACTCATTAATAGCCGCCTGAGCAGTTACTTCAGCCGTTTGTGACGGTAGTGGTATACATTCCGTCCACTTGGTGAATTGGTCTGTCATCATTAAAATATGTTCATTGTTTTGTTTCGTCTTTGGCAAAGGGCCCATAAAATCTATGTGGACTCTTTCCATAGGGTACCCAGCATGGTACTTGGTCAGAGGACATTTACTATGTCTGCTGGCTTTCTTGTTCTTGTTACAAGTATCACAACTAAGTACAAACAAGTTAATGTCTTTGGTCATGTTATACCAGTGATATTTGTCCTTTATCTTGGACATGGTCCTTGATACACCTTGATGTCCTGCACTAGGCAGTTCATGACAGAGCTCCATTACTGTTTGTCTTAAAGAAGCGGGTACAACAAGTCTTGTATTGGCTCCCTCTGTTTTGGGTTGACTCTTTAAAATACCATTGTCGTCTAAGAAAAATCTTTCTTTATTAATCCAGTGACTCTTGGCTGCTGGTGGTGCCAGGAACAAATCATTGGATAGTGGTTCACAGCCATCTTTTAAATACGGGAGGATAAACATCAAGTCTAGATCACTCTCTTGGCCTGTTTTTATATCCTCTTCACTGAAACCCGAGATAGTTATGCCCTCTTCTTGGGCGATTGCTGCCACGACACAATCAGAAGAGTCATCCATTACAATTCTTGCCGTTGATGGAGTAAAAATCAATTCCATACCTGTACTGAATGGTGGTAAATCACATTCCTCAGATGACTGGCTCGCTATTGGCTCAATTGGGTTTAAGCTGCGGTAACAACAGTCGTCAGTAACTGCAGATTCAACTGTTACTGCAGGTTGTTCCAAGGTTGAAACCGTTTCTGGTGTTTCAAATAACATCATCATTGCTGTTGCCACTCGTTTAAGTAATCTTGGTTTTTGCTTCCTTTTTCTAGCCAGTGGGACTGCTTCATCTACATCACATAAAAACTGTGCCCAACTTTGATGTGCTCGCTGGCAGTAATTACAGCCCTTGCAAGGTAAACTTGCCAGTATGGTGTCTGCAGTATAATGTGGACATTCTTTTAACCTATCCGGGAGACGAGACAAGACATCTGCATCAATGTGTTGTTTACCTGGCCTATGCTTTATGACCAGGTCATATTGGCTGAGCTCTTCCAACCATCTAGCTAATTGCCCCTGGGGCTCTTTGAAATTGACAAGCCATGTCAAACTACTATGGTCTGTCCTCACTGTGAATTGTCTTCCCAGAAGGTAGTGTCTGAACTGTCTAGTAAATCTAATTACCGCCAACAACTCCTTTCTAGTTGTGCAATAACGTTTTTGTTCGGCTGTAAGTACAAAGCTACCATATGCTATGGTCCGTTCCTCTCCATCTTGCACCTGAATGAGTTCTGCGCCTATTGCATTTTGGGAGGCGTCCGTATCCAGGATGAAATAATCCTTGTTGTTAGGCAAAGTAAGTACTGGTGCAGATAGCAAGTTGTCTTTTAACGTCTGAAATGCAAGTTGACGTTCATGGTTCCATGAAAACAAATTTTTTCCTGTCACTTCATACAGTGGAGCAGATATTTTGGCATAGTCCTTGATAAATGAACGGTGGTAGTTCACAAATCCCAGGAATTGTTCAACTTCCTTTGTGCAAGTAGGCACCACCCAACCACTAACTGGTTGCAAATGTTGCTGGCCTATTTGGAGGCCCTGGTTACTGACACTCCTGCCTAAAAATTCTACACTTGTTCTGAACAGAGCACACTTTTTAGGCTTTAATCTAAGTCCATACTCTCGAAATCTAGCAAATACATTTTGTAGGTTAGTGAGATGTTCATCAAAAGATGGTCCTAAAACCAGTATGTCATCAAGGAAGGCCAAAACAGTTTTCCACGTTAAACCTCTGAGGACAAGGTTCATCACTCTGGCATAAGTACCTGGTGCGTTGCAAAGTCCAAAAGCCATCTTGACGCACTCAAACAATCCATATTTGGTGACAAATGCGGTCTTCTTACGGTCCTCTGGCTTGATCTTTATTTGCCAATATGCGCTATTAGCGTCCAGTTTGGAATACCATATGTTTCCAGCCAAAGTATCCAGACATTCGTCTATCAGGGGCAACGGAAATAAATCACGTGATGTGACTGAGTTGAGCCTTCTGAAGTCTATGCACCAGCGTACCCCGCCATCTTTCTTCCTGATAAGCACTGGTGCTGAAGCCCATTCTGATGTTGAAGGTTGTATAACTCCAGCATCTAACATTTTCTTGAGGTGTGCCTCCTCCTCCTGAACAAAACAAGCTGGTGTTCTCCGCATACGGAGCTGAATAGGCCTGGCATCACCAGTATCAATTTCATGTTCTACATGACTAAAATTACCAAGGTCAAACTCTGTCTTTGCAAAAACATCACTGTACGTGTAAAGCAAAGTTCTCAATTTTGATTTCTGGTTTGTTGTCAAATCCTGACTGGATGTTGTAAATAGTTCTTGAAGGTGATCTGGTAGATCCTCCTGTGGGGGCGGTGTACCTTTTTGACTGTTACCTTTTTTACTGGTTGAACAAGTGCCAACACTGAGCTCCTGAGGATCATCCATAGATTCAATTACTGTCACAGCATGTGCCTCAGCTACTTCTATTCCACCCTGGAGTCGGACAGGGTTGTCCGTCACATTCATAAAACAAACAACTGGACTTTGTCCTTTAGCACAAACTGATCTGGGAATCAAGAGTGTAGTCTTCGAGTTTGGTTCTATCACAAAATCATTATCCTGTACTGGTACTGTACAATTCATTCGCATTACTGAATTAGGTGGGACTACTACCGAGCTTGGTATCGTAATTCTGCTGACTGAGGGTTGAGCAGATGGTGTCTCTCCTCCTAAGACTAGCTTAACTGTCTTGTCGTTGATAGACATGTATCCTTGACCAATGTTGAGTATAACATTATTACTAGCTAGGAAGTCATGGCCCAGTAGCATCTCACAGTCAATTGGAGCGATATATAAGTTGTGATTGAAAAGTAGGTCCTGTATACTAAACAGAGTAGGATTAGTAATTCTGCAGGTCATCTGCATTTCTCGGCCTGCTCCATGCATAAGTGTCTCTCTAATGACATAAGGTTTTTCTTTCAGAGAATCAAAAACTGTCCTGCATTATGGTAACCTCTGAGCCCGTATCAATCAATGCAGTTACTAGCTTGTCCTGGATTTTTACCTGTACTCTCAACAGTTGAGCAGTCCCAATTGTTCCTACCACTGTAAACCCATTAGATGGTCCCTCTGTTGCTTGGTCCTCTGGCAATTTCATTGTAACTGATTTGCGTTCTGTTTGCTTGTTCTGAGTTGGCGGTTTGCTGCCAGGTGAGTTATTTAACTTTGGGCAATCTCTTTTGAAATGTCCTAGTTCATGACAATAAAAACATGCCCCGTCTGGGGTTTGTGACCTGCGGTTACCAGCACGATTATTATAACCACCTCTTCTACCTTGACCACGTCCACGTGAGGTATTATCTGATCTATAGTCCCGACTGGGCGAAGTACCACTAGATCTGTTTGAATGTCGCATTTCCTCTGTAAGTGTAGCCATTGAGGACAGTAGGCTTTGCATCTGTTGCATGCTCTGTTGTTGCTCTTCTCGTTGTTGACGAAGCTGTTGCTCCATTTGAGATACTCGTGTGTCTATGTTTGGTTTAGATGAGCCTACCCCGTGCACTGATGGTGTGTCACTAACTTGTGCTGTTGGTGTTGGAGCTGACGCCTGTTTGACTTCATGTGTTTTTCCTTGAGCAATATGAGCTTGCACAGCCTTTCTTGAATGCTGATACCACTTAATTATATCAATTGCATTTTCAACCGATACTGGTTTAAATCCACATGCGTGTTGTCCAGCCTCTGGGTCGTTGCAACCTTGACAAAATTTCATTACTGCTTGTTTTGTCATGTACTCTTCAGAAAGGTCCTTGAAGGATTGTGTTGCCAGAGATAATACACGATCCGCCCAATCCGCCAGGGATTCCTCTGTCTTTTGGGTAATAGTCTGAAACTGTATCTGTGAAGTTTCTTGTGGTTCTTGAAAACCAAAGCGTTTCACCATTTTAGTCACTACTGTACTAAAAGCAATGTCTTTGTTGGATTCCAGTAGCACTGTATAAAAATCACTAGCTTTGTCCTCCAAGCACCAACAAAGCTGTTCTCGTTTTTGTTTGTCCGTCCAACCGGCAGCCTCAGCGTACCCGGTGAACTTTGTGTAAAATGCCTTCCAGTTGCCTTTCCCTGTGTACTTAAGGTTCTTGGGCACCGAAAAGAAAAATTTCTTGTCCTGTTTCATTGGAGCTGGCTTCGCTCTATGACGGTTGCTTGAGGAATGGTGACCATCCGTTTCCGACTGACCATGTCTGTCTGACCTCCTTTTGTCATGCTTCTTGCCTGAATTCTTTCGGTGTGGCGATGAGTGTTCACTAGCCTCCTCCTCCACTGGTGAAACATGTCTGCTTGATATACTGAGTCTAGAGTGTGTTTTGTTGCTTCTACTCTTATGACTACTCCGACGATACACTACCCCTGATGTAGAACTAGATGAATCAGAATCACTATTTGAGCAGCTCGTAATACTAGACATACTGCGTTGATCCTGAAACTGAGTGTGTGGACGGTTATTGTACAGCTGTTGTTGTGGGTACACTGGCAAGTGTGGAGCTGTGTCATAATACCCTGATTGAGTCATTCCTTGTACAAGATTTGGTGCTGTTGATGGCTGATAGGGCCTCCCTTGCTGATATGGTATATTTCCAAATGGCTGTTGAGTCTGATGTATAGGTGCAGTAACATTTTGGAGATGTTGCACCGGTTGTTGCCTGTAAACTTCCTGTTGGTTATGTATGGCCTGAGGCGGTTGCCCCTGCTGACCCATTGTGTTGTTGAGTGGTTGTTGAAAACCTGACTGGTTGGTGTTAGGTTGGTATAGACCTGTTCTGTTAAATTGTTGTGTCGGTGGAACATGGCTGTTGATATGTGGTATATTAACTGGATGGCTGATCGGTGGTTGATGTTGTTGATTGTCAATCACTCTGTTTTGTTGTCCGGCTGTACCGACTGGAAAGGTATAGTTTTGTTGTCTAGTTGACTGTAGTTGACCTGTTGACCTGGGACAGGGTGGTTGATTGGCCCTGTTGGCGGTCGGTGGAAGTTGTTGATAAAGTTCCCTTTCCCTGACGGGTGGAGTAGACCTAAGTGCAGGTAAAGGGTTTGACCTGTTGATGTTGGGTTGAGGTGGTTGTTGACCTGTAGCCCTGTGGTTGATTGGTTGGTTGGCAACAGTCGGAGGTGACCTGTTGAAACCTTGTTGAGTAGGCAATTGTCCGGTAAGCACGGATGTGCCGTGTGATTGATGTGGTACGTTGCTAATGGTATGCCGGGTTGATTGTTGAATTGATTGTTGAATTGGTTGTGTGTTGGTGACTGTATGACCACCAAGTAGATGAATGGCTCTAGTATTGGATCGTGGGTAGTTGTCATTATGTTCAACAGGGAGTTGAACAGCTTGCTGTCTTTGTTGGTTGTGGTTGATGACCTGTTCAACAGGTAGTTGAACAGCTTGTTGACGCTGGTTGATACGTTCAACAGGTAGTTGAACAACTGGTTGAGGTTGTTGGTTGAAGTTGACGGTATGTTCAACAGGCAGTTGAACTGTTGGTTGTGGCGGTTGAATATAGTTGACAGAATTTTCTAACAACCTACTGCGCTGATTGATTGGTTCCCTAGTCTGGCTCTGTTGGAACCTGTCGTTGAGGTGGGTGTTCTCGAAATGTTGCTCTTTCATAGCGGTTGACGACTCGTGCTCTGTACAATGTTCACCCACTAACCTTGGTTGTTGATTCAGCTGAACCTCTATCATAGTGGTGCTATCATGCTGAATACTCATAGACCGATCTAGACTTGGCAAATCTGGCTTATCTGACGGTTCATATTCTACATAATGTGGTCCGTATGCTGGGTCAATTACTTCTGGTTGTAAAGTTCGGCTGGGAAGTAACGATTCCTCACTACAGGACAGATTATCGTCAAAAATTCTGCAACGGTCCATCTCTTGGGTTGGATATTCATTTTCCTCGATGCATGAGGGCATGGATCTCATTGACGTGCGATCAACCTGCGAATTCCACACTGTATCCATGGCAATCTCCGAGTCAGAAAAAACCGGTTGATTTAAATAAGGTTTTTGATAAATTTCACCCCCCTGGACAGGTGCCTGTGTGGAACCGTGTTGGTCTATCCACCTCTGTGTATCGGTGTTAAATTCTTGCAAATGAGCAATTTCCCGTCTAATAGTACCAGGGGTGAAGGGTGTGGACACAAAATTTGCTGCCCCTCCCTCGTGTGATTTTACATGTGTATCTGTCTCATAGTCTTGTGACTCATGTGGCTGACCTTGATACCTGACATCAACATTGTCCATGTCATTGAATTCACAAGGAGAAAAATCAATCATATCGGACACAAGGGACATTTTATTTTTCATATATGGTATTTGGGCCAATATTTCTGGTGTAATTGTTATGCCATTATTTCTCATTACTATAATTCTACGAGCAGTAGCCGTACCAATGCCAGGTACATGTAGGAGAACAGACTCCGGACTGGAGTTTATTTTGATTTTAAACCCACTCATTGTGCTGAATATTAACCTATATTCAGTGATACTTTCACTATAAATAAATGACAAAACAATAACAAAATAATAAACAAGTCTTTATTGATTTAAATCCCGTTTACAAATAGCAAAGATGTGTATTGCATATGTAAACAAATCACGGAAATCACTTCCGGTATTGATCTCAAGTATCGCTGTTACCTGGTAACACGAAATCACGCGAGACTCAATCTGAAAAAATCAATGACTTGAACAAAGTTTGAAAACTTTCACAGACAGTGAAAAACTTATCATACAACGCTTGGTACCGCTTCTAAAGCTCTTCTTTTAAGCCTAATCCCAATTGCAAAGTCTCAGAATAGCCAAATTAATTCTGCCAATCACGCTTGATTGCACCTGGTCAGAATCCCCTGACCAAAATGGCTAACTAGGTCACACCATGTGTGTTCGAACCACCCGCACTACCAATAATGTGGTGTTCGTCTTGGGGAAAGACTATTTCCCTTGAAAGGACCCGACCTGGACTGTATGCATATAAGAAGGACTTAGGCTTAAGTACTGTGTAATTACCTATTACTCGGGCGTTGTAAACTGTATCTTCGTATGCGTCTAGCTTGTAGTTGACCATTGGCTGAAGAGGGCGCTGCAGGCGTGCGCAGGCTCTGACATCCGCTGTATCCAACCAGAGGCCCATTGGTGTCCATCGTCTACTCCTGGCAGGGAGAATGGTATCAGTTGTCTACTCCTAATAGGGAGAACCCGGGCTTAGGGTAAAGATACAACATCACATCAACATTATTTTATGATCATGAGCTCTTTGCTTCCGGGCTGTGTGATGAAATCAACAGAATTCAATGAATATTTTTACTAAAGAAAAGTACACGAACATGTGAAATTGCTGGCAATAGTGAATAAGTTGTATTCCAAATGAGAAATAGTTGATTACGATGGTAATAGGAACGGGAGCATTGATTTGGTTATGTTCGTCATCACATCTCCTTATATGGACATTCGCTAGCTAGTTGTTGTATCAATAAGGTTCGGGTCCCCTCTAATTGTTCTGGCAGGATTTTTATGGTTGTTGTGAACGGTTCTTATGGACGTTGTTATTGTGTACTTCTCATGGGTAGCAGTTGTTATGTTGGGACTTTGATGATTTCTATATTGATAAACATGATGGTGGATCCCCTTCTCTCGTTTGTTAAGTTCTCTTGCGGTTCTTGTAGGTAGATAGATGTCTAGACATCTGGGAACATCTGGGAACTACATGTCGTTGTTATGGATTGGCTTTAAAGCGAGAGTTGACTTCGCGCCCTCAAACCCTGTTTAGTGAAATACATAATATAAGTTATATGGTTCGCTATTGACCCCCTACGGATCCATAGAGGGTTAGTAAAATCCATAGGGTGTAAGGCCGGAGGCCGAATCCCCTTTGGATTTTATTCACCCTCTATGGATCCGTAGGGGTCAGTAGTAAACCGCATAACGAATTTATCGCACGCTTACCTTTTTTGCTGCGTTTTAGATGACGTCACCATTTACGCGTCATGAACCCCCTATGAAATTTACTAACCCCCATACGGTCTCGTAGGGGGCACAACGTGACGTCTTTAAACCAATCACAACGTAATAATTCACCCGCGGTGCGATAAGACAACTTAATGTGCTCAAAGGAACAAGGACAGTTTTTTTTTTTTTTTTTTTTTATCATAAACATGATACAATATCACAGTGCATAAATCATACAGATTAACAAGAAATAACATCATCAGTTGACAATAACATCAGTTGACAATAACACCTGCATTTCAATTTCAATTATTATATATACTTTGCCTAGCATAAAAAGAAATGATTTATCTAATATATTTACGTTTTTGTTTCTTCGGCTTGGAGTTTAATGAAGTGGTTATGAAATTTAGAAGAGGAACACGTGGCCTTTATCTCAATCAACTGTCATGACCGTTGGTTTGTGTAATTCGATCAACTTTACTACAGGCAACAAAAAAGTTATGTATTTGTCCAACATACTCTTACTGGTTCTGACGTTCATTATTATACATTGTTTTTATCAAGGTCATATTCCTGTGAATACTGTGTATACACTTTCTTCTCTTTAAGAGTAGAAAACTTAACATTCACACATAATTACAACACGATATCTTAATTCGTTGTGATTTTGTTCATCACCAAATGCATACAAAGACCCAGTTCTCGGTTAACAATTTCTATCTCCATACACTCTTGAGAGGTTAAAAACCACTGCAAAATTGGTCTTTCTTTGGAAAAAGTTAACATCATCCACTATGTTGGAAAGGTTTTCAGTTGTTACGGAAGGGTGATATTCCCCGATACATTCTTCTTGAAAAATATACAAGTTATGCAAAGCTTCAAATCTTGGTCATCATATTAAAACAAGTCCTCTTATGTTTCCATTACCAAAGCCATTTCTTCCTTGAATTGAAGTCGTTAAACAATGTATTTAGCAGCGTCATTATGGTAAATTTTAATGAAAAAAAAATATTTAAAAAAATCAATAAATCAGATATGTTTCTTATAAAAGGACATTCATTTCTTATTTTCTGTTTTTACACTCATAATGTACTTAACAAACATACATGGCAGTTTCAGTGTGAATTCAGAGTCTTCTATTTTCTCATCTCTAGTAAACAACGATTTCCTACTATTTACAGTTGCACTACCGTCCTCAGATAATTGTCTTTTGAATGAAACCGAGTTATGTCGATGTGTTTCAAGCAACTTTGCCGAAGTATTCTGATATGATTTAAATGTTGTGAAAATACTCATTTTTTGGCAATTCTCAAACTCATTTTCTACATGCAGTATCTGCATTTGTGAAGCTGCTATGAAATAGTTTTCTCCTGTTATTATTTTTTCAATTCTGTTTTCGTTAAGAACCTTTACAACAACTCTTTGAGGGCCCATAGGTGGCCTGTTGTAATGCAAAATTTCTGTCCCTATCCAATATATCCTCTTCCCAGTGGCAGTCGAAGTTTCCCCGACCATCATCCCTTATGGCCTCTATTATGACAAGACCTACCTATTGTATTCATTGTAAACTTGTTCTCGTCCTGAATATGCATGAAATATTTGCCACTGGACGTTCAGCAACCAACAATCAATCAATCAATTCTGTTTTCACAAATTACACAGAGTTGTTTTAGTTGTTGGAGTAAATTTTATAAATCTAATTAACTTTTTAGGAGTAGTTTTTTGGAAATAACAGAAACTCTACTCCGATGTGATGTTTCACAGTTTGATGTTGTGTATAAGTTCAGTAACCTTATCTTTCTAGTAAGTTTTAAAATGAAAATAAATAAACAGTATTTGAACAACCCTTCAATATCTAGTTTCACTTCCCAACTGTTATCTGAAGTTCTTATCAATAAATGTCAATCCTAATTACCAAGATTAATAATTTGGTCAAGCATCGGACAAACTAGTATGATTGAAATCTTCTAGTTACAGTAAAATTGTTAAGGGGGCAAAATTGGAAAAAAAACATAATTAAGAAACGACATGTAGCAAGTCTACCTCTCGACTTCTTTTCTTTGTAAGATCTGTCATGTCGGTATGCTCAACAATTTCATTCGGAAATGTATTTCTAGTACTTTCCTGTATACCATGATCAGTACAAATATCACTTTGCAATTTGTCAAAATCCGCGTAAATACTTTTATAGTTTTTACTTTTTTCTTACAGAACATATTCCCTACTTCCTTCCACGCTCATAACATCTTAATCTCAACGTGTATTAAATAGATAGCTTCATGTTCAATATTACGATGAAAATTAGCATTATCTAAAATAATGCGACCTTTTAATACACAAGCTGGTGTTTACCTATATATACTTGGCCCATCTTTTAGTACTCAACCAAAATGACTGCATAGAGAGGTTCATATTAACTCGGAAAGAGAGTCGCGTGTTCGATGTTACTGCATTTTACGTCAAACAGAAAGAGATCTAAACAAAAATTGTCCATCAAAGTAGTATTTCCTGGTATCTATGATGAGTTTATTTACAACCACTGGGTCGATGCCACTGCTGGTGGAGAATTATTTCCCCGAGGGTATCACAAGCTCAGTAGTCAGCACTTTTTGTTCTGAAATGAATTGTCATTGATATGGTTATATTAATAAATTTACTGTTTACAAATTTTTGAATTTTTATACGACCGCAAATTTTGAAAAAATTTTCGTCGTATATTGCTATCACGTTGGCGTCTGCGTCGTCGTCGTCGTCGTCGTCCGGCGTCCGAATACTTTTAGTTTTCGCACTCTAACTTTAGTAAAAGTGAATGGATATCTATGAAATTTTAACACAAGGTTTATGACCACAAAAGGAAGGTTGGTATTGATTTTGGGAGTTTTGGTCCCAACATTTTAGGAATTAGGGGCCAAAAAGGGCCCAAATAAGCATTTTCTTGGTTTTCGCACTATAACTTTAGTTTAAGTTAATAGAAATCTATGAAATTTTGACACAAGGTTTATGACCACAAAAGAACGGTTGGGATTGATTTTGGGAGTTTTGGTCTCGACAGTTTAGGAATTAGGGGCCAAAAAAGGGCCCAAATAAGCATTATTCTTGGTTTTCGCACAATAACATTAGTTTAAGTAAATAGAAATCAATGAAATTTAAACACAATGTTAATGACTACAAAAGGAAGGTTGGTATTGATTTTGGGAGTTTAGGTCCCAACAGTTTAGGAATTAGGGGCCAAAAAGGGACCCAAATAAGCATTTTTCTTGGTTTTCGCACCATAACGTTAGTATAAGTAAATAGAAATCTATGAAATTTAAACACAAGGTTTATGACCATAAAAGAAAGGTTGGGTTTGATTTTGGGAGTTTTAATCCCAACATAATAAGGGGCCCAAAGGGTCCAAAATTAAACTTTTGTTTGATTTCATCAAAATTGAATAATTGGGGTTCTTTGATATGCTGAATCTAACTGTCATGACTGTGTATGTAGATTCTTAACTTTTGGTCCCGTTTTCAAATTGGTCTACATTAAGGTCCAAAGGGTCCAAAATTAAACTAAGTTTGATTTTGACAAAAAATGAATCAGTTAGGTTCTTTGATATGCTGAATCTAAAAATGTACTTAGATTCTTGATTATTGGTCCAGTTTTCAAGTTGGTCCAAATCGGGGTCCAAAATTAAACTTTGTTTGATTTCATCAAAAATTGAATAAATGGGGTTCTTTGATATTCCAAATCTAACTGTGTATGTAGATTCTTCATTTTTGGTCCTGTTTTCAAATTGGTCTACACTAAAGTCCAAAGGGTCCAAAATTAAACTTAGTCTGATTTTAACAAAAATTGAAATCTTGAAGTTCTTTGATATGCTGAATCCAAAAATGTACTTAGATTTTTTATTATGGGCCCAGTTTTCAAGTTGGTCCAAATCAGGATCTAAAATTATTATATTAAGTATTGTGTAATAGCAAGTCTTTTCAATTGCACAATATTGCGCAATGGCAAGAAATATCTAATTGCACAATATTGTGAAATATCAAATTTTTTTTTTATTAGAGTTATCTTTCTTTGTCCAGAATAGTAAGCAAGAAATATCTAATTGCAAAATATTGTGCAATAGCAAGATTTTTTTTAATTGGAGTTATCTTTCTTTGTCCAGAATCAACTTAAATCTTTGTTATATACAATATACAATGTATATTCACTTTTTACTACCAACTGATAAATTAAAATAATCTTTACCATTCAGTGATAACAAGCAGTTTTTTTACATCTTAATATTTTATGATGTATTTAAATGAGTAGTTATTGTTGCAAACTCCATTAGAAATTTTAATTGAGATTAGTTTTGGAATAAGGGAAAGGGGGATGTGATTAAAAAAATTGGATTCAATTTTTCTCATTTGAAATTTCATAAATAAAAAAGAAAATTTCTTCAAACATTTTTTTGAGAGGATTAATATTCAACAGCATAGTGAATTGCTCTAAGAGAAACAAAAATTTTAAGTTCATTAGAACACATTCATTCTGTGTCAGAAACCTATGCTGTGTCAACTATTTAATCACAATCCAAATTTAGAGCTGAATCCAGCTTGAATGTTGTGTCCATACTTGCCCTAACCGTTCAGGGTTCAACCTCTGCGGTCGTATAAAGCTACGCCCTGCGGAGCATCTGGTTTGAAATACCAAGGCTTTTCTTCCTAAGGCATAGATTACCTTAGCTGTATTTGGCAAAGCGTTTAGGAATTTTGGTCCTCAATGCTCTTCAACTTTGTAGACGAAACGCGCGTTTGGTGTATATACTAAATTTAGTCCTCGTATCTATGATGAGTTTATTTGCAATATAATTGTGACGAAAACGAGAGGACGGTCGGGTAATTGGGGAAACTAGAAATGCCTGAAAGTGATGGGAATTTCCTAATACTCCTGTGGTACTCTGCTTTCTCTCAGGTTGATCCTCCAAATATTGTAAAGTTTCATGAATCAGGTAGCGTAGTACTGAGAATGTTCCTGGTCACATAAATTATAAATGGATCCTTGAGTAGTGAATAACTAGAAGATACTCGAAGTCAATGATAAGTTCAACTTGTATTAAAATGATTATATAGACATGTGGAATATACGCAATTTAACAATGCATAATAAACGGACGGTATTACAATAAATCCACCCTACAGACGACTTCTTACCGACTAAAATAATGCCCAACCCCCTATGTATACTCCCCCTATTAACCGGACGGTATTACAATAAATCCACCCTACAGACTTGACTTCTTACCGACTAAAATAATGCCCAACCCCCTATGTATACTCCCCCTATTAACCAATGAAAAAGTGACACAAACTGGTAGAGCTAATAGGGCACCTGGTAGGGCACTACAGGTCCAGCGGTAGGGCTCTGCAAATTAGGTTAAAAAAAACAGGATATGTCCGTCATTGATAGTTAAATTTCAGTTATGAAACAAAGAACAACCTTTAAAAACAGTGGGCTGACTAATTATAACTGACAAACTTATATATGAATGATGAAACTTGTTAACCCCATCTTAAAAAGAGCAAAGGAAATGTTAACACTATTGCTATAACTATAAATACATATAAAATCTTATTTCCCCGAGGGTATCACAAGTTCAGTAGTCAGCACTTTTTGTTCTGAAATGAATTGTCTTTGATATGGTTATATTAATAAATTTACTGTTTTCAAATTTTTGAATTTTTTGAAATACCAAGGCTTTTCTTCCTAAGGCATAGATTACCTTAGCTGTATTTGGCAAAACGTTTAGGAATTTGGTCCTCAATGCTCTTCAACTTTGTAGACGAAACGCGCGTTTGGTGTATATACTAAATTTAGTCCTCGTATCTATGATGAGTTTATTTGCAATATAATTGTGACGAAAACGAGAGGACGGTCGGGTAATTGGGGAAACTAGAAATGCCTGAAAGTGATGGGAATTTCCTAATACTCCTGTGGTACTCTGCTTTCTCTCAGGTTGATCCTCCAAATATTGTAAAGTTTCATGAATCAGGTAGCGTAGTACTGAGAATGTTCCTGGTCACATAAATTTATAAATGGATCCTTGAGTAGTGAATAACTAGAAGATACTCGAAGTCAATGATAAGTTCAACTTGTATTAAAATGATTATATAGACATGTGGAATATACGCAATTTAACAATGCATAATAAACGGACGGTATTACAATAAATCCACCCTACAGACTTGACTTCTTACCGACTAAAATAATGCCCAACCCCCTATGTATACTCCCCCTATTAACCAATGAAAAAGTGACACACAAACTGGTAAAGCTAATAGGGCACTTGGTAGGGCACTACAGGTCCAGCGGTAGGGCTCTGCAAATTAGGTTAAAAAAAAACAAGATATGTCCGTCATTGATAGTTTAATTTCAGTTATGAAACAAAGAACAACCTTTAAAAACAGTGGGCTGACTAATTATAACTGACAAACTTATATATGAATGATGAAACTTGTTAACCCCATCTTAAAAAGAGCAAAGGAAATGTTAACACTATTGCTATAACTATAAATACATATAAAATCTTGAAAAGGGGGAGAATACCAAAATACAATATTCATTACACAGCCCTCCCTCTTAGCCCTGAACTTTCAGCAAGAAAAATGACACAAAAAAAATGAATATGATACCTGATAATAATAATAGAAAAAGAAGATGTGAGATTGTTATAGGATCGAGTATTAACATATGATTTTGGCACGTTTAACATTATATAATCATAATACTTATAACAAAAATATGTATCTCGTGTTAACTTCCTAATAAAAATTATTTATAGATTTAGTACGGAACACTTTTATTCTCTCTCCAAAAAAATTAAAGAAATTAATGAAATATGTAAAATATATTACCGTTATAAGATAAAGTGAATAAGTAAGCACCGGAATGATAATTAAAAAAATGTAATACTTGACACACTCATATAAAATACATTATTCTGTTTTTCCCTTAACTTTAAAAAAAAATGGAATGTGTACTCACGTTATACTATTTGGATAGATGTAAATAACAACAGTAAAGCTATATAAAAAACACAGGACGGTACAAATCTCCTTATACAACTAAAAATAAACTATATGGACTTAGGAAACCAACCATAAGGACCTAGGCACCATGATAATCAAAATGTTTGTTAAGCAACACTGACGCACCAAAAAGGGCATTCAATGTACCAAACAATTCAACAACAACAACAAAAAATAGATATAGAAAAACATGATAAACCCTTTTTTACACGTACAGGTACAAAACAAGGTACAATAAAAATATAAAAGGTCCATTAAAAAAAAACGTCCATGCACACATAACAAACTAATGTCTTTAGCTAATCTACAAATGTACAGATTCAACCACCACTTCCGTTCTGCGTAACGCCTCGCCATGTTCCTCCATCTGGCGTATGAAGTCACGCCTATCAAAACCTCTTGGGTCGTAATGCATGGATGTTGCGAAATTATGCTCCCCTCTTACAGCAGAAACTCCATCCTTGCTTGACTGTCGATATGTGAATATACTATCTCATCTAGATCACTGGTTGTGAATCAGAGTTATAAATTTCATCCGGCTCTAAGGTATTGCCTCCTGATGCACCGTGACCGACACCATCCTGTGCCGACTCCATATCAAGCTCAGAGGCATCCTCCTGCAGAATCAACTCATCCACAGACTCGGGGACTTCTGGACTGCTGGGACCAGGCAAATTTTCCTCTTCAGCTCTCTTTAATTTCTTTTCCTGCGGCCCACATGTTTCAATGTTCTCCCTGGAGCTATAACCTAGGCAAGCTTCTTGGGACAGATCCCTAGCTTCACTGTTCAGTACTCAAATTCCTCCAACTAGCATACTTTGAGTCCCAATAAGTACAAATCACTTCTGGCATTTTGTATACAGAATGAATATCCAAAAATCTTTAAGGTTTGTTATTAGTTCTCGTGTTTGTTGATGCGGGAATGGTAATGTGATCAATCAACATTTGTATTCAGTTTCCCTTTTTCCACCATTTTTAAATACCATGTGCTTTTGTTTTGTAGGGTTAGCTCAGTGTTTATATATATGATTCAATTTTTATTTACAAAACAAAAGCACATGGTATTTAAAAATGGTGGAAAAAGGGAAACTGAATACAAATGTTGACAGAGTCGGCACAGGATGGTGTCGGTCACGGTGCATCAGGAGGCAATACCTTAGAGCCGGATGAAATTTATAACTCTGATTCACAACCAGTGATCTAGATGAGATAGTATATTCACATATCGACAGTCAAGCAAGGATGGAGTTTCTGCTGTAAGAGGGGAGCATAATTTCGCAACATCCATGCATTACGACCCAAGAGGTTTTGATAGGCGTGACTTCATACGCCAGATGGAGGAACATGGCGAGGCGTTACGCAGAACGGAAGTGGTGGTTGAATCTGTACATTTGTAGATTAGCTAAAGACATTAGTTTGTTATGTGTGCATGGACGTTTTTTTTTAATGGACCTTTTATATTTTTATTGTACCTTGTTTTGTACCTGTACGTGTAAAAAAGGGTTTATCATGTTTTTCTATATCTATTTTTTGTTGTTGTTGTTGAATTGTTTGGTACATTGAATGCCCTTTTTGGTGCGTCAGTGTTGCTTAACAAACATTTTGATTATCATGGTGCCTAGGTCCTTATGGTTGGTTTCCTAAGTCCATATAGTTTATTTTTAGTTGTATAAGGAGATTTGTACCGTCCTGTGTTTTTTATATAGCTTTACTGTTGTTATTTACATCTATCCAAATAGTATAACGTGAGTACACATTCCATTTTTTTTTAAAGTTAAGGGAAAAACAGAATAATGTATTTTATATGAGTGTGTCAAGTATTACATTTTTTTTAATTATCATTCCGGTGCTTACTTATTCACTTTATCTTATAACGGTAATATATTTTACATATTTCATTAATTTCTTTAATTTTTTTGGAGAGAGAATAAAAGTGTTCCGTACTAAATCTATAAATAATTTTTATTAGGAAGTTAACACGAGATACATATTTTTGTTATAAGTATTATGATTATATAATGTTAAACGTGCCAAAATCATATGTTAATACTCGATCCTATAACAATCTCACATCTTCTTTTTCTATTATTATTATCAGGTATCATATTCATTTTTTTTGTGTCATTTTTCTTGCTGAAAGTTCAGGGCTAAGAGGGAGGGCTGTGTAATGAATATTGTATTTTGGTATTCTCCCCCTTTTCAAGATTTTATATGTATTTATAGTTATAGCAATAGTGTTAACATTTCCTTTGCTCTTTTTAAGATGGGGTTAACAAGTTTCATCATTCATATATAAGTTTGTCAGTTATAATTAGTCAGCCCACTGTTTTTAAAGGTTGTTCTTTGTTTCATAACTGAAATTAAACTATCAATGACGGACATATCTTGTTTTTTTTTAACCTAATTTGCAGAGCCCTACCGCTGGACCTGTAGTGCCCTACCAAGTGCCCTATTAGCTTTACCAGTTTGTGTGTCACTTTTTCATTGGTTAATAGGGGGAGTATACATAGGGGGTTGGGCATTATTTTAGTCGGTAAGAAGTCAAGTCTGTAGGGTGGATTTATTGTAATACCGTCCGTTTATTATGCATTGTTAAATTGCGTATATTCCACATGTCTATATAATCATTTTAATACAAGTTGAACTTATCATTGACTTCGAGTATCTTCTAGTTATTCACTACTCAAGGATCCATTTATAATTTATGTGACCAGGAACATTCTCAGTACTACGCTACCTGATTCATGAAACTTTACAATATTTGGAGGATCAACCTGAGAGAAAGCAGAGTACCACAGGAGTATTAGGAAATTCCCATCACTTTCAGGCATTTCTAGTTTCCCCAATTACCCGACCGTCCTCTCGTTTTCGTCACAATTATATTGCAAATAAACTCATCATAGATACGAGGACTAAATTTAGTATATACACCAAACGCGCGTTTCGTCTACAAAGTTGAAGAGCATTGAGGACCAAATTCCTAAACGTTTTGCCAAATACAGCTAAGGTAATCTATGCCTTAGGAAGAAAAGCCTTGGTATTTCAAAAAATTCAAAAATTTGAAAACAGTAAATTTATTAATATAACCATATCAAAGACAATTCATTTCAGAACAAAAAGTGCTGACTACTGAACTTGTGATACCCTCGGGGAAATAAGATTTTATATGTATTTATAGTTATAGCAATAGTGTTAACATTTCCTTTGCTCTTTTTAAGATGGGGTTAACAAGTTTCATCATTCATATATAAGTTTGTCAGTTATAATTAGTCAGCCCACTGTTTTTAAAGGTTGTTCTTTGTTTCATAACTGAAATTTAACTATCAATGACGGACATATCCTGTTTTTTTTAACCTAATTTGCAGAGCCCTACCGCTGGACCTGTAGTGCCCTACCAGGTGCCCTATTAGCTCTACCAGTTTGTGTCACTTTTTCATTGGTTAATAGGGGGAGTATACATAGGGGGTTGGGCATTATTTTAGTCGGTAAGAAGTCAAGTCTGTAGGGTGGATTTATTGTAATACCGTCCGGTTAATAGGGGGAGTATACATAGGGGGTTGGGCATTATTTTAGTCGGTAAGAAGTCGTCTGTAGGGTGGATTTATTGTAATACCGTCCGTTTATTATGCATTGTTAAATTGCGTATATTCCACATGTCTATATAATCATTTTAATACAAGTTGAACTTATCATTGACTTCGAGTATCTTCTAGTTATTCACTACTCAAGGATCCATTTATAATTTATGTGACCAGGAACATTCTCAGTACTACGCTACCTGATTCATGAAACTTTACAATATTTGGAGGATCAACCTGAGAGAAAGCAGAGTACCACAGGAGTATTAGGAAATTCCCATCACTTTCAGGCATTTCTAGTTTCCCCAATTACCCGACCGTCCTCTCGTTTTCGTCACAATTATATTGCAAATAAACTCATCATAGATACGAGGACTAAATTTAGTATATACACCAAACGCGCGTTTCGTCTACAAAGTTGAAGAGCATTGAGGACCAAAATTCCTAAACGCTTTGCCAAATACAGCTAAGGTAATCTATGCCTTAGGAAGAAAAGCCTTGGTATTTCAAACCAGATGCTCCGCAGGGCGTAGCTTTATACGACCGCAGAGGTTGAACCCTGAACGGTTAGGGCAAGTATGGACACAACATTCAAGCTGGATTCAGCTCTAAATTTGGATTGTGATTAAATAGTTGACACAGCATAGGTTTCTGACACAGAATGAATGTGTTCTAATGAACTTAAAATTTTTGTTTCTCTTAGAGCAATTCACTATGCTGTTGAATATTAATCCTCTCAAAAAAATGTTTGAAGAAATTTTCTTTTTTATTTATGAAATTTCAAATGAGAAAAATTGAATCCAATTTTTTTAATCACATCCCCCTTTCCCTTATTCCAAAACTAATCTCAATTAAAATTTCTAATGGAGTTTGCAACAATAACTACTCATTTAAATACATCATAAAATATTAAGATGTAAAAAAACTGCTTGTTATCACTGAATGGTAAAGATTATTTTAATTTATCAGTTGGTAGTAAAAAGTGAATATACATTGTATATTGTATATAACAAAGATTTAAGTTGATTCTGGACAAAGAAAGATAACTCCAATTAAAAAAAATCTTGCTATTGCACAATATTTTGCAATTAGATATTTCTTGCTTACTATTCTGGACAAAGAAAGATAACTCTAATAAAAAAAAAATTTGATATTTCACAATATTGTGCAATTAGATATTTCTTGCCATTGCGCAATATTGTGCAATTGAAAAGACTTGCTATTACACAATACTTAATATAATAATTTTAGATCCTGATTTGGACCAACTTGAAAACTGGGCCCATAATAAAAAATCTAAGTACATTTTTGGATTCAGCATATCAAAGAACTTCAAGATTTCAATTTTTGTTAAAATCAGACTAAGTTTAATTTTGGACCCTTTGGACTTTAGTGTAGACCAATTTGAAAACAGGACCAAAAATGAAGAATCTACATACACAGTTAGATTTGGAATATCAAAAAACCCCATTTATTCAATTTTTGATGAAATCAAACAAAGTTTAATTTTGGACCCCGATTTGGACCAACTTGAAAACTGGACCAATAATCAAGAATCTAAGTACATTTTTAGATTCAGCATATCAAAGAACCTAACTGATTCATTTTTTGTCAAAATCAAACTTAGTTTAATTTTGGACCCTTTGGACCTTAATGTAGACCAATTTGAAAACGGGACCAAAAGTTAAGAATCTACATACACAGTCATGACAGTTAGATTCAGCATATCAAAGAACCCCAATTATTCAATTTTGATGAAATCAAACAAAAGTTTAATTTTGGACCCTTTGGGCCCCTTATTATGTTGGGATTAAAACTCCCAAAATCAAACCCAACCTTTCTTTTATGGTCATAAACCTTGTGTTTAAATTTCATAGATTTCTATTTACTTATACTAACGTTATGGTGCGAAAACCAAGAAAAATGCTTATTTGGGTCCCTTTTTGGCCCCTAATTCCTAAACTGTTGGGACCTAAACTCCCAAAATCAATACCAACCTTCCTTTTGTAGTCATTAACATTGTGTTTAAATTTCATTGATTTCTATTTACTTAAACTAATGTTATTGTGCGAAAACCAAGAATAATGTTTTAGTTTTTATTTGAATTTTGAATTTTATTTATCTATTTTATTTGCATCTAATTTACGGTTGCCCAAAGACCCTTTGTTTGTGGGTTGGTAACCGACAGAAACCATGATCTTACTTCGCCAATAAAATATATTTTGATTTTAATAACGTCTTCTCTCTTATAATTCGATTTAAAGGGCTTGACCGTTAAATCGCGTTATCAGAGGAAGGCAAGACTTGCGACAGTTCCTGCACAGGTCAATGTAACGCGCATGTCTTAATTCGATTACACGGCATATCAATTTTAACAGCTAAAGCACTCCTCACAATATTTTGAATGCACGGTCTGCTAGGAAGTGACTGAATTTATCTAAGGTCAGATTGTTGAGTTTATTGTACGCCTAATTAATGTTAACCCACCCATCCCTCCTCTTTTATTTTTCGATACTGCTGTTTTATGTCTTATTTTACAGATTTCTGCTTGTTTTTAACCTCAACATAGAACTCCTGTCACGGCTTCTGGATTTACAACTCTTCACCAGTCTATGAACACAATTAACCACAGTATGATGTCCATCTGATGAGTGATAACGGATTAACAGTCATAGTGTACCTATAAATAATGTTATGACAGTCTTTTAGCAGAGTTCATCACTAGGTCGGACTTTATAGGCTGCACCAGTACCGATAAACTTGATTTATCACTGTATTATTATTTAATTTAGAACATTAATCCATGTAATCTTCATTTCCACCTCAAACGTAGTTTCTCATGTTGATTTTGGACATCTGCTGCCAGGGTTCAAGTCAGCACCTCATTATTTCAAAATTTTATTTTATTTCATTTTAGTTTTTATTTGAATTTTGCATTTTATTTATCTATTTTATTTGCATCTAATTTACGGTTGCCCAAAGACCCTTTGTTTGTGGGTTGGTAACCGACAGAAGCCATGATCTTACTTCGCCAATAAAATATATTTTGATTTTAATAACGTCTTCTCTCTTATAATATATAGGATATATATCGTGACATCACAGACTATCCTTAACTGATAATATAAGCTGGCATGAATTGATGACTTATAATGTTTGACCAGCTGTTGGTCAGTTGACCAAACCCTTTAATTATCGTAGGCCAATAGTGAAGGTAGGAAGTGCGGTCTTGTAATTATTTATTTATTTAACTAATTTATCTCTATTCTTTTATTCATTTGCCCTTTGAATTATTCTTCTCTTTTTGTCTATTATTCTCTATTCCTGGACCCCATCCAATAAAATATCTTATAAGTCTTATATTAAAAAAATGAAAATTCTATTTACGCAATTTGTTTTTAGTAACATAAGATTGTTATTTTTTTTACATTTCTGATACAGAACAATTAAAGACTCCAACTCTAAAACAGGAGGTGAATATAGCTCATGGCTATATTACGACGAAATCAATAACATTCTCTGCAAAGGATCCCGCGATAAAGACTCCTATGATCATCTCATCAAGTATATATAAATTGTCATTAAACATTATTGGATGGTGCAGCTGTATTGGTGTAGTTATTCATGTTATTCAAATTGAATAAAAAAAATCAACTATTCATGTTATTCAAATTGATAAAAAAAATCAACTATTCATGTTATTCAAATTGAATAAACTGAACAAAGAAATAACACGACGGGTGCCGTATACGGTGCAGGAAATGCTTACCCTCCCGGCGCACCACATTTTACTTCCGGTTTTTAGTTGAGTTCTTGTTGTTTCTTATTTCTTATTTATAACTTGGTATAATGAGTCTTTGTTTACTCCTTGGTTTTGATTGTTATTGTCTCTTACAAATACAAATTATTGCAAACCATGTGAATTGTAGGAAGCAATTTCAATTTGAAATATCACCATGATACATCAGTGGTGAAAAGATTGCTTGAAGTCTATGTAGAGAAAGATCTATCCATCAACGAGCCAAGAAGTAATAGAAGGTTTTATCCGACAGACAAGGATATTCGGAATCACATTTACTTAACAGTAACTTCTAGCAGGTTAAAAGAGTTTTTCTAAACATTTTTATTTGTTTTGTGTTTTTAACAAAAGATAAAATTGAGAATGGAAACCGGGAAATATGTCAAAGAGACAACAGCCCAATCCAAGAGCAGAAAAACCGCTGAAGGCAACCAATGGCCATCGAGGCAGCAGGAAAAGCCCACATCTAGACTTTAGCCTAAGAAACTACCTGTTTCCAAAAAGTAAATTATCAGAAACAAATGTATGTTTTGTTGAAACAGCCTTTTTTACATACAAAGCAATAAAAATAAAACAGATATAAAATACAATAACAAACTACAACAAGGTTCTTTCATTGTTATATTGATTACCCTATGCTTTATAAAACATGATAGCAAGGATGGCATTAGTTCACATTTTACTCCTCAGTAATGTGCAGGTATAGATACTAGAATCAAATGCCTATGATCATCATAGAACATAGTGCAGTGCATGACATTTAATTGTTTGGTATAACAATAAGTGTTAAGCGCCAATTTCATCACTATGGTGGGATTTCATAGCAGTTAGGTCTTATTGTGGTAGGAAAAGGGAGGACTCATTGAAAACCACTGACCTTTGTTAGGAAAACAATCACAAGGTCAGTGGTTTTCAATGAGTCCTCCCTTTTCCTACCACAATAAGACCTAACTGCTATGAAATCCCACCATAGTGATGAAATTGGCGCTTAACACTTATTGTTATACCAAACAATTAAATGTCATGCACTGCACTATGTTCTATGATGATCATAGGCATTTGATTCTAGTATCTATACCTGCACATTACTGAGGAGTAAAATGTGAACTAATGCCATCCTTGCTATCATGTTTTATAAAGCATAGGGTAATCAATATAACAATGAAAGAACCTTGTTGTAGTTTGTTATTGTATTTTATATCTGTTTTATTTTTATTGCTTTGTATGTAAAAAAGGCTGTTTCAACAAAACATACATTTGTTTCTGATAATTTACTTTTTGGAAACAGGTAGTTTCTTAGGCTAAAGTCTAGATGTGGGCTTTTCCTGCTGCCTCGATGGCCATTGGTTGCCTTCAGCGGTTTTTCTGCTCTTGGATTGGGCTGTTGTCTCTTTGACATATTTCCCGGTTTCCATTCTCAATTTTATCTTTTGTTAAAAACACAAAACAAATAAAAATGTTTAGAAAAACTCTTTTAACCTGCTAGAAGTTACTGTTAAGTAAATGTGATTCCGAATATCCTTGTCTGTCGGATAAAACCTTCTATTACTTCTTGGCTCGTTGATGGATAGATCTTTCTCTACATAGACTTCAAGCAATCTTTTCACCACTGATGTATCATGGTGATATTTCAAATTGAAATTGCTTCCTACAATTCACATGGTTTGCAATAATTTGTATTTGTAAGAGACAATAACAATCAAAACCAAGGAGTAAACAAAGACTCATTATACCAAGTTATAAATAAGAAATAAGAAACAACAAGAACTCAACTAAAAACCGGAAGTAAAATGTGGTGCGCCGGGAGGGTAAGCATTTCCTGCACCGTATACGGCACCCGTCGTGTTATTTCTTTGTTCAGTTTATTCAATTTGAATAACATGAATAGTTGATTTTTTTTATCAATTTGAATAACATGAATAGTTGATTTTTTTTATTCAATTTGAATAACATGAATAACTACACCAATACAGCTGCACCATCCAATAATGTTTAATGACAATTTATATATACTTGATGAGATGATCATAGGAGTCTTTATCGCGGGATCCTTTGCAGAGAATGTTATTGATTTCGTCGTAATATAGCCATGAGCTATATTCACCTCCTGTTTTAGAGTTGGAGTCTTTAATTGTTCTGTATCAGAAATGTAAAAAAAATAACAATCTTATGTTACTAAAAACAAATTGCGTAAATAGAATTTTCATTTTTTTAATATAAGACTTATAAGATATTTTATTGGATGGGGTCCAGGAATAGAGAATAATAGACAAAAAGAGAAGAATAATTCAAAGGGCAAATGAATAAAAGAATAGAGATAAATTAGTTAAATAAATAAATAATTACAAGACCGCACTTCCTACCTTCACTATTGGCCTACGATAATTAAAGGGTTTGGTCAACTGACCAACAGCTGGTCAAACATTATAAGTCATCAATTCATGCCAGCTTATATTATCAGTTAAGGATAGTCTGTGATGTCACGATATATATCCTATATATTATAAGAGAGAAGACGTTATTAAAATCAAAATATATTTTATTGGCGAAGTAAGATCATGGCTTCTGTCGGTTACCAACCCACAAACAAAGGGTCTTTGGGCAACCGTAAATTAGATGCAAATAAAATAGATAAATAAAATGCAAAATTCAAATAAAAACTAAAATGAAATAAAATAAAATTTTGAAATAATGAGGTGCTGACTTGAACCCTGGCAGCAGATGTCCAAAATCAACATGAGAAACTACGTTTGAGGTGGAAATGAAGATTACATGGATTAATGTTCTAAATTAAATAATAATACAGTGATAAATCAAGTTCATCGGTACTGGTGCAGCCTATAAAGTCCGACCTAGTGATGAACTCTGCTAAAAGACTGTCATAACATTATTTATAGGTACACTATGACTGTTAATCCGTTATCACTCATCAGATGGACATCATACTGTGGTTAATTGTGTTCATAGACTGGTGAAGAGTTGTAAATCCAGAAGCCGTGACAGGAGTTCTATGTTGAGGTTAAAAACAAGCAGAAATCTGTAAAATAAGACATAAAACAGCAGTATCGAAAAATAAAAGAGGAGGGATGGGTGGGTTAACATTAATTAGGCGTACAATAAACTCAACAATCTGACCTTAGATAAATTCAGTCACTTCCTAGCAGACCGTGCATTCAAAATATTGTGAGGAGTGCTTTAGCTGTTAAAATTGATATGCCGTGTAATCGAATTAAGACATGCGCGTTACATTGACCTGTGCAGGAACTGTCGCAAGTCTTGCCTTCCTCTGATAACGCGATTTAACGGTCAAGCCCTTTAAATCGAATTATAAGAGAGAAGACGTTATTAAAATCAAAATATATTTTATTGGCGAAGTAAGATCATGGTTTCTGTCGGTTACCAACCCACAAACAAAGGGTCTTTGGGCAACCGTAAATTAGATGCAAATAAAATAGATAAATAAAATTCAAAATTCAAATAAAAACTAAAATGAAATAAAATTTTGAAATAATGAGGTGCTGACTTGAACCCTGGCAACAGATGTCCAAAATTAACATGAGAAACTACGTTTGAGGTGGAAATGAAGATTACATGGATTAATGTTCTAAATTAAATAATAATACAGTGATAAATCAAGTTCATCGGTACTGGTGCAGCCTATAAAGTCCGCCACTAAACAAGTTCAAAAACATTCATTTCATAAAGAATGATTTGGAACTTGTTACCGCCAACCAGTACCATACATTGAGAGTCGATATAAAATATATATATATATATATATATATATATATATATATATATATCATATATAACTCTGATTGTAATATTGTGTAATAACAAGAATCTGACCGCAGTAAGTACTAGCTAACAGATTCCCGAAGCCAATAACCTACTTCGCCGTTTGATGGTCAATAAATGGATGCAAATTGATAATAGCATAACTGGATAATAAATAGATGAAAATAGATAACAGCATAACTGAAGTTGTAACTTTCAATATCTGACAAATAAATATTCCTTCTCACTGTAGTTTGGTTCAATCTCTTATTTGGAATTTTGTTCTTGTATTGCAATCGTGGTAGCATTGGAACCAAGCAAATTTGACTAAGGTAACAAATCTTGGAGAAAATCAATATCGCTTATAAGTTAAGTCCTATCGTATTGAGCGCTTTGTCCAATGTCATGTCCATTTTAGTGGATTACTTAATATTGCGGGGCCCTTCGAGAATGAGCATACGATTAGTTTATCTCTTTACTTATAACATTTACCTCATAACACTTTGACCTTGCTAACAAATTGTGATACGAAAATGTATAAGAGAACACAACCATAAGTAACTACAATCTTCCGAGCACGAACGAAGTCATTTGGTGATTGAAAAACCCACTGTCCAAGCACGCTTTTGGAAACATGAAATATCTTAAATTGACAATCAATCAAAATGAGCTCCAGATTGGTAATACACAATATAGAAAAATAATTAAAATTGATATGATAACAGATGGAGATATTTGACTTGCCAACTGTTATGTTTGTAGTCAGATATATGGTTAATACTTTTTATATTGCCAATGACTGAATTCTATTTTTACCATCAGAAAATATAAAAACTAAAAGATCTGACATGAATGTCAATGAGGCAACTATTTGCCTAAAACTTAATAGCGTGGGCGTAAACAGCTATAGGCCACCGTACAGCCTTCAGCATTGAACATAGTCCATACAGTATAATAGCAATAAAAGGCCCCGGCAACAATTCAAACAAGAAAACAAGGCCATATTTAAGTATAAATCAATTTAAACGTAAAACAAGTATAATAGACTGCGACAAACAACAAGTTTGTGAGAACTAAGCCCTCCCGTAACCGGAGACAATGGTTAACAACACAAAATAAAACAAAGTTGAGGTAGGTTTGACTCATCAGATCGACACAAAACACAATACACAGCTAACGAATAGACTAAAGACATCAAGTACCCACCTAAGAGTACTCGCAGTTACTGAAAGTTTGTTCAAAACCAATTGAAACTAGTAAATAAATCGTGTTTCCCAGACAAAAACTTTTTAAACTGAGGTGCAGTTAAGACCCCCCAAAATTTGACTCTAAAAATAGCCGATGGAATATTTGCCGTCTTATGGCGCTCTTCAATACGGCATTACAACTGGTATCGTGTAACATTTTGTTGTGTTTGTTTGATTTTGTTTTTGTTTGTTATTTAACCCAATTGCGTTGTTTCTCTTTCAGATAACAAAATCGTACTAATTAGCAGTTTTATAGTCTGAGATATACGCTACTATTAAATCTAAACCACAAAAGCAATAAAATTAATTCATCGCCTAACTTATTTGAACTTTTCTTGACCTCTGTAATGATATAAATAAGATTTAAGAAAACCATTAACCCAGACAATAACTCGCTCAAGATGTAAATTTATATCAGCAATTTTCAGACGATAATTTTATCAAAGATCTACACATCTGGTAATAAAGTTTGTAAACGTAACTTGCAGAAGTGTGTACTATTTCTTCTCTATTCGTTATTAATGGTAATTAAAAGATTATAATTGCCAGTGAGACAACTATCCACTAAAGTACAAATGAAGTAAATGTAAGCAAATATATGCAACCGTACGGCTTTCAACAATGAGAAAAACCCATACCGTATAGTCTGCTATTAGAGGCCCCGACATGAAAAATATAAAACAATTCAATTGAGAAAACTAAATGCCTAATTTATAACAAACCAGTTTACGAAAAACAAATATGACAGACATAAACCAACGATGCCTTTTTCCAAGTATAGTAGTAAAACTATCTTGCCTTGCTGATCAATTTTCTAAAATTTGGGACTAATGGAAACATTGTTATCTGTAAAACTAATATCATTTGAACGCGCAAGTGGATTGATAGCTACTAGTTCCACTCATATGAAAAATCTAATAAAGCTAGTTTAAACAACCCCGAAAAATAAAGATTCGTTACTTGAACGGCAAACAGATGGCAATAATATTTTCAGTTTATGTAAATATTTGATAGTTATAGCAATCTTGAAAATCAAAATTTGATTATCTTGTCCATTACATGTAGCATTTTATTTTTCTGGGCACGATTAAAACGTGCGTAAAAAACTGTGTGAGTAATGACGGTTTATCCTAGTGCAAGACCTTAGTTTGATCACATTATTTATACATAATACAGACAGGGTATGAATGATTTGTTGTGATCATGGAACATGAATAATAGCCATAGATCTAAATCACTGGTCCCCAAGTACAAGACTGTGAAATAGCTTTCTTTAACCGAAACAGCTCATTTCCAACTTATGACCTGAACCCTGCTAGCTCCAAGTCTTATTTGCTCATATACTGGATGAGCTCTCTTGCTTACTTCAAATTGGTTGTGAAATAAATATCTAACATAAAAATGCATCAGTTTACTTACTGATATCATCGATATTTACCGTTGATGAATTTTTATAAAAGCTGCGAGATACCATTTTTTTTTTATATTATATATATATACTTCGTACAAAAAGTGCAGAACTAGTTTCTGAAATTACTGAAATGGTTCTCTCTTTTAAAAAGATGACATGAAAATAAATCAAATTTAGGTAAACTTGCGGTGAGAATGATATAATTAGAATAATTGTAAAAATTCCTTCGAGATATGTACACATACTAAAAATGCTCTGAATATAAAATTACTTGCGGGACTATACCTTCGCAGTGTAATTAAAAAATAAATCAGTGTTGAAATGTTTTCTAATCGGGATGAGATATATAGATAAGAAACCAATTATAAATAAATCAATCTTATTCTTATTCGTGATATGTTCTTTCATAGTAAAAGCAATCCGGATCAATATAGTATTCGCCATTTTAAATCGTTTTCCTTATTATGCTCGAAATGCTACTACTGAAATCATTGTTAAAGCTAAAAATGTCATGTACTGAATTAGCTACCTTAAAATTAAAGAATAAAATATGTACCTGTTTTATTACTGTATTTAGATAAGGCATACTGCCACTTCTCTGACTAACATACATATAGATGGTCCTGCTGATGAATGAAATAATCCTCCATAACAAATTTTCAGTTTCTGTTTCAGATGCGTAGCTATTTTGACATCACAGGTGGCTAAAGCAGTTTTCTTTACCCCAATTATAACACCTCTTTCAACGCCTTTTCTACTCAGACATCATAAACCTTCCAATAAATGTCATTATGAACAAATATAATTAAAATTAAAAACCAATTGTTCAGAGAACAATTGAAAGTCTTTCCACACCAAAGAAATTTGGTTAAAAAGGTAGTTTCTTCATGCTGATGCGATAACTGATGAATTAATTATCTTTTTGAGTGATATAAGGGAGATAATATGCTACTCCCGGTGAAATGAATGTCACGTCCGGTCTCATATGATAGCTTCTTTCACACTGATTCCAAAAATATATAGTTTCTATATACTTTTGTATGTAGAATGGGAGATAATTGGCCACTTCCGGTTTGTTGGGAATAATTTTTAGTCTTCAGCAATCTGTTCATGTATTTATATGACAAAATATTTGGATTTTGAGTACTTTTATGTTAAAAAAACTGCAAAAAAGCTACTTCCGGTTTTCTCAGGGTCACTTCCGGTAGCCATTTTTCAAGGTCATTTGTCACTTAACCTTTTGTATAAGGTCAAACGTCTTTATAATGAACTTACTTGAAGTTATAATCAAATAACCTCATATCAAGACATTTCAGGGGCAACAACTCCTATAAGATGCCATTAAATTGTATAAGTGTAAATGTAGCATATCTTCATTACAACAAAGCTGACATTTTGCACTTGTTCTTTAATATGTATCTTTCAAAGTGTCAGAAAAAATGCAAAAACAAGCAAAAGTCACAATTGAGAACTTGACCTTGACCTTTGACCTTGACCTCATTTTCTAAGTTAGGACCCAGGGGACTCAAATAAAAACATTCCAGGGTTATACGGTTAACTGTTTATGAGTTAAATGAACATACTGACAAATTTATTTTGTAAAGGTAGATAACTCCTATAAAATTTCATCGAATCGCTTCAATCCAAATTAGCCAAAAATTCCTGAGGATGTAACGAACAGTTTGTAAAAAGAATTTTGTCGCTATCTTTTTTTGTTACGAAGAAGATGCACACAGAGGGTAAACAGTGAAAAGGAAGATAACTCTTACATAGAAAATGGATCGGCTTAGCAGGGTGAAATTTAAAAGCGCATAAACTATACGATACCATATGGGAAATATCTAAGCGACATATTGCGAAACAAACATTTTGCGCAAGAACAAAATTTGGCGGAAGAAAAAAAAAAAAAAAATAATAATAATAATAATAATTAAAAACCAATTGTTCAGAGAACAATTGAAAGTCTTTCCACACCAAAGAAATTTTGATAAGAAGATAGTTTCTTCATACTGATGAGATAAATAATGGTTTAATTATGTTTTTGAGTGATAAAAGGGAGATAATATGCTACTTCCGGTGAAATAAATGTCACTTCCGATCTCATATGATAGCTTATTTCACACTGATTCCAAAAACATATAGTTTCTATATACTATTGTATGTAGAAGGGGAAATAATTGGCCACTTCCGGTTTGTTGGAAGTCATGTTTCGTCTCCAGTAATCAGTGTATGCATCTATATGACAAAATATATTGATTCTGGGTACTTTGAGATGAAAAAATTGCAAAAAAGGCTACTTCCGGTTTTCTCAAAGGCACTTCCGGTAGTCATTTTTCAAGGTAATTTGTCACCTAATCTTTTGTACAAGGTCAAATGCCTTTATAATGAACTTAGTTGAAGTCATAATCAAATAACCTCATATCAAGACATTTGAGGGGCAATAACTCCTATAAGATGCCATTAAATTGTATAAGACTAAATGTAGCATATCTTCATTACAATACAGCTGACATTTTGCACTTGTTCTTTAGTATGTATCTTTCAAAGTGTGGGAGAAAATGCAAAAACAAGCAAAAGTCACAATTGAGAACTTGACCTTGACCTTTGACCTTGACCTCATTTTCTAAGTTAGGACCTAGGGGCCCCAAATAAAAACATTCCAGGGTTATACGGTTAACTGTTTATGAGTTAAAAAAACATACCGACAAATTTATTTTGTAAAGGTAGATAACTCCTATAAAATTTCATCGAATCGCTTCAATCCAAATTAGTCAAAAATTCTTGAGGATGTAACGAACAATTTGTAAAAGTAATTTTGTCGCTATCTTTTTTTGTTACGGAGGAGATGCACACAGATGAAAAACAGTGAATAGGGAGATAACTCTTGCAAAGAAAATGGTTCGCCTTAGCAGGGTGAAATTTAAAAGCGCATAAACTATACGATACCATATGAAAAATACCTAAGCGACATATTGCGAAACAAACATTTATCGCAAGAACAAAATTTGGCGGAAAAAAAAAAAATAATAATCAGAGAACAATTGAAAGTCTTTCCACACCAAAGAAATTTGGATAAGTAGGTAGTTTCTTCATACTGATGCGATAAATGATGGTTTAATTATCTTTTTGAGTGATATAAGGGAGATAATATGCTACTTCCGGTGAAAAGAATGTCACATCCGGTCTCATATGATAGCTTCTTTCACACTGATTCCAAAAATATATAGTTTCTATATACTTTTGTATGTGGAATGGGAGATAATTGGCCACTTCCGGTTTGTTGGAAGTCATTTTTAGTCTTTAGTAATCTGTTCATGTATCTATATGACAAAATATATTGAATCTGAGTACTTGGATGTGAAAAAACTGCAAAAAAAGCTACTTCCGGTTTTCTCAAGGTCACTTCCGGTAGCCATTTTTCAAGGTCAGTTGTCACTTATCCTTTTGTATGAGGTCAAATGTCTTTTTAATGAACTTACTTCAAGTTATAATCAAATAACCTCATATCAAGACATTTCAGGGGCACCAACTCCTATAAGATGCCATTTAATTGTATAAGACTAAATGTAGCATATCTTCATTACAATTAAGCAGACATTTAGCACTTGTTCTTTCATATGTATCTCTCAAAGTGAGGGAGAAAATGCAAAAACAAGCAAAAGTCACAATTGAGAACTTGACCTTGACCTTTGACCTTGACCTCATTTTCTAAGTTGGGACCTAGGGGACTCAAAGAAAAACATTCCAGGGTTATACGGTTAACTGTTTATGAGTTATATAAACATAACGACAAATTTATTTTGTAAAGGTAGATAACTCCTATAAAATTTCATCGCATCGCTTCGATCCAAATTAGCCAAATATTCCTGCGGATGTAACGAACAAGTTAGAAAAAGAAATTTGTCGATATCTTTTTTTGTTACGAAGGAGATGCACACAGATGATAAACAGTAAATAGGGAGATAACTCTTACAAAGATAAAGGTTCCGCTTAGCAGGGTGAAATTTAAAAGCGCATAAACTATACGATACAATATGAGAAATATCTAAGCGACATATTGCGAAACAAACATTTATGGCAAGAACAAAATTTGGCGGAAAAAAAAAATAATAATAATAATAATAATAATAATAATCAGAACAAAAACAATAAGTCTTTCCACAGAAAAGTGGAAAGACTTAATAATCAGAACAAATACAATAAGTCTTTTCACAAAAAAGTGAAAAGACTTAATAATCAGAACAAAAACAATAAGTCTTTCCACAGAAAAGTGGAAAGACTTAATAATCAGAAGAAAAACAATAAGTCTTTCCACAGAAAAGTGGAAAGACTTAATAATATATATTTTATACACTAAATAAATATCAAAATGTGTGCAATGCAATTTGGATAACCGAAAAAACAATCGGTTATAAAGACATTACTTCAAAATATGAATAAATATTATTTGAAAATAAATATTATAATACATATCAGAGACATATTGTATTATATGTCTCTGTATATATGCAACGCAATTTGGTTGACCTAAAAATAATCGGTTATAAAGACATCACTGTAGCTGCCATATCAAAAATTTTATCAACTAATTTCTTTTAACGGAGGCTCAACTTTGAAATATATTTACGATTTACTGCTGTCCTAAACACGCTAAAGAACAATAAATGGTACCATAAATTAATTAATTGCATTTGATGGTGTTAATGTCTCACAAGGCAACCCCATTATTAAATAATAGTTAACATACCTGATAATGGAACAATACCATTTTAATCTGCATTACGAAATGTAAATTGAATAGAAATACCTGGAATCTAGTTTTCAATTTTAATACCTCGATAAAAAGATACAAAAATATGAATGTAACTGGAATTAAAAACTATGTGAATCAAACATTTATTATACAATCCAACATAAATTAAAATAAATTCGCTCGTATTATAATAAGTTTAGTCAAAGATTTGTATACTATATCATTGCTTTAGAAAATTGTCCACTAATGTATAAATTATGAAGTTGAATGTGACCGATTTTAAATTAATGAATCAATAATAAAATTATGTTGAAATTGAAAAATTAATAAGATAAGTATTTACATTAATTATGCGTACAATAAACTCAACAATCTGACCTTAGATAAATTCAGTTACTTCCTAGCAGACCGTGCATTCATAATATTGTGAGGAGTGCTTTAGCTGTTAAAATTGATATGCCGTGTAATCGAATTAAGACATGCGCGTTACATTGACATGTGCATGAACTGTCGCAAGTCTTGCCTTCCTCTGATAACGCGATTTAACGGTCAAGCCCTTTAAATCGAATTATTTTTGTTTTATCAAATTAGTGAAAGATGATATATGATATATTGGAAGCACAATAATTAAAGGATATTGGCTGCTGTTTCAATATAACACACATTTCAAAAGACTGAACATTGATAGTACTTGTACATTTAGCTAAAAAAAGGACAAAATAAAGGGTCAACATCCTTATGTTTTTTATATAAAGCCATCGAAAATCCAATTTGCAAGAAATGATTAAAAATCGGCACCTTTTTTTCTATCAAAAAGTATGACAAAATAACAAGAATTATTTTGTACTATATTTTATAAATTCATGAAAGGAAAAAGGTTATTGGCAGGCAATTTAATTTTTTAATGGCACTTAATAAAAAAATGATACATATATACAACCAACTTTTTTTCAATTTTTGCGGTCGTATAAAAATCTAAGTATATGTTTAGATTCAGCATATCAAAGAACCCCAAGAATTTAATTTTTGTTAAAATCAAACTAAGTTTAATTTTAAACCCTTTGGACCTTTATGCAGACCAATTTGAAAACGGGACCAACATTAAGAATCTACATACACAGTAAGATTCGGCATATCAAAAAACCCCAATTATTCATTTTTTGATGAAATCAAACAAAGTTTAATTTTCCTTTGGGCCCCTAATTCCTAAACTGTTGGGACCAAAACCTTGTGTTTAAATTTCAAAGATTTCTATTTACTTACTCTAAAGTTATGGTGCGAATTTATCTCTGCGTTGTTCACATAGGCGTTCATTAGCTGAGTCGAATTCCATCTCGTAGCAACGTCTTGTATAAGTTCGTTCTGTCTTAGTCCGAGCAAATTTTGTCTTCTCCTCATTTCTGCTGTTGAATGCTTGAAATGTCCCACTTAGTTACGTACACGAAAAGTAAGTTTGGTAATGGCGGTTATTTTCAAGCATGGTTTGATGCAAAGCTGAATGGTATGATTGAAACATCTCATATCATCAAAGTCACAATTTTCTGATGTACATAACTCACAATTTTACTGTCCAATTCAAACTCTGAAATCGTATATTGTAGCCGTTCAGAAAGATTTTCGCGTTCAGGCATTTCACCGAGTAAGGAGCACATTTAACTGTACAATCCAGTCTCTGTCAGTGTGATGTTCTGTGACTGTATAAAAGCTTTTCGTAGCATTCGATGTCAATGTATCAGAAGTAAGTGATACGCTGTCAATTAGATTTAACTATTTAATCAGACTCTCTTTTTTTGTCACTATATGACTTTTCTATCCTGGTTTCTATAGTATTTCTAGATGGACTTTTCAATTCTGGAGCTATTATCAACATAAGTTTTGAAAATCCTTCTCCTTCAACAATAAATTGAATTGGACGGTATTCTATTTAATATCTGTATTATTCTTATGCTCATATATATATATAATTGCTATTATTGTATGCATTGTGATATATATTTTCCTTCAATTTTATATGTTAAGCGCTTAAAGTATTATGTTTATTAGATAGGCGCTATATAATGTAATAAATAAATAAATGTACCCGTGTCTTTTTTTTTACTCAAATTTGTATGATGTTATCTCCGATTCAATATAAAAAAAAATAAAGATAAAAAAATCACTACCTTTCTGATTTTTTTTTCTAAGTTACTGAATCGTTGATTACTAAAATAATAAGTGGTATGATTACCAATCAAACATACTATTCACCATACAAATGTGTATGTAATCATCCATTTTTCTTAGAAACATTAAAGAGGAAAGGGATGGACAGTGTAATAAAGATGGAAGGCATATCCTCACTAGATTATCTCCGTATCACACACCAGGTCAAGGGATGGAAACTAAAGTTTGCTACTTTTACTGTGAAAAGATACCATTCTGAATCGGACGAAGACGAAAATAACGATGTCAATAAAGAAAAAGGAAAATCATACTTACATGTATTGATGTCTAACGCCAGTCATTTGACATGCACATAAAAAAACAATTCGTATAAATGAAGAAAATCCCCGCTTTACAGGTATCTGGAATTTTATATTTATTATAAAGTAATTTTTCCATTAGAGGGAAAATTGAACATTTAGTTTGGAAATTTAAATAAAGTTTAATATTATAAAGGGCGATTTAACCGGTACCGCAAATGTTGCGCATGTTAATTTCCGTCACATTCTTGGTCTGTTGGAGAACAATTTGTTTGAAACGACAATCGCGTGTTGCAATTTATTGTCAACCCATCACTAATAAACAATCAAGATCCATAGAAGCTGGTCACGACTAAGAGACAGTTTACAGATTTTACTGTCAATTTGACAATTTTTTTTAATAATTGTAATAATGTTAAATTAAATCGGTCATTTGAACAAGATAATTTTGTAATATGTATTGACAATTTTATTAGAAGTGAACTTGAACCAACCACAGCCTTTTTTTTTTAAATGCAACATTTTTCAGTAAATTTTACCACTTTGTTGGATATTCATTCGGATAATACCTTTATTGATATTTTTTCAGATTTCACTGTCAATTTCACAATTATTTCAATAACTGTAATAATGTTACATTAAATCGGTCATTTGATCAAGATAATTTTGTAATATGTATCGACAATTGTATTAGAAGTAAACTTGAACCAACCACAGCCTTATTAAAAAATGCAACATTTTTCAGTTAATTTTACCACTTTGTTGGATGTTCATTCTGATATTACCTTTATTGATATTTTTTCAGATTTTACTGTCAATTTGACAATTATTTCAATAACTGTAATAATGTTACAATAAATCGGTCATTTGATCAAGATAATTTTGTAATATGTGTTGACAATTTTATTAGAAGTAATTTTGAACCAACCACAACCTTTTTTTTTTAAATGCAACATTTTTCAGTTAATTTTACCACTTTGTTGGATATTCATTTGGATAATATTTTTATTTTACTGTAAATTTGACAATTTTTTTAACAAATGTAATAATGTTACATTTATTCGGTCATTGGATCAAGATAATTTTGTAATATGTATTGACAATTGTATTAGAAGTAATCTTGAACTAACCACAGCCTTTTTTTTTAAATGAAACATTTTTTCAGTAAATTTTACCACTTTGTTGGATATTTATTCGGATAATATTTTTATTGATATTTTTTCAGATTTCACTGTCAATTTGACAAATTTTTTTAACAATTGTAAAAATGTTACATTTATTTAATCGGTCATTTGCTCAAGATAATTTTCTAATAGGTATTGACAATTGTATTAGAAGTAAACTTGAACCAGCCACAGCCTTTTTAAAAATTGCAACATTTTGCAGAAAATATTAACACATTTTTGATATTTATTCGGATAATACCTTTATTGATATTTTTTCAGATTTTACTGTCAATTTGCCAATTTTTTAAAAAATTGTAATAATGTTACATTTAATCGGTCATTTGCTCAAGATAATTTTCTAATAGGTTTTGACAATTGTATTAGAAGTAAACTTGAACCAACCACAGCCTTTTTAAAAAAAAGCAACATTTTTCAGTAAATTTTACCACTTTGTCGGATATTCATTCGGATAATACCTTTATTGATATTTTTTCAGATTTTACTGTCAATTTGACAATTTTTTTTATAATTGTAATAATATTACTTTTAAAATCGGTCATTTGATCAAGATAATTTTTAATAGGTAATAACAATTGTATTAGAAGTAAACTTGAACCAACCACAGCTTTTTTTTTAAATTGCAACATTTTTTTGAAAATTTTACCACTTTTTGGATATTCATTTGGATAATACCTTTATTGATATTTTTACAGATTTTACTGTCAATTTGACATTTTTTTAATAACTGTAATAATGTTACATTAAATCGGTCATTTGATCAAGATAATTTTGTAACATGTATTCGACAATTATATTAGAAGTAAACTTGAACCAACCACAGCCTTTTTAAAACATGCAACATTTTCAGTAAATTTTACCACTTTGTTGGATATTCATTCGGATAATATTTTTATTGATATTTTTTCAGATTTTACTGTCAATTTGACAATTTTTTTAACAATTGTAATAATGTTACATTAAATCGGTCATTTGCTCAAGATAATTTTCTAATAGGTATGACAATTGTATTAGAAGTAAACTTAACCAACCACAGCCTTTTTAAAAAAAGCAACATTTTTCAGTAAATTTTACCACTTTGTCGGATATTCATTCGGATAATACCTTTATTGATATTTTTTCAGATTTTACTGTCAATTGACAATTTTTTCAAAATTGTAATAATGTTACATTTAAAATCGGTCATTTGTCAAGATAATTTTGTAATATGTATCGACAATTGTATTAGAAGTAAACTTGAACCAACCACAGCCTTATTAAAAATGCAACATTTTTTCAGTTAATTTTACCACTTTTTGGATGTTCATTCTGATGTTACCTTTATTGATATTTTTTTCAGATTTTACTGTCAATTTTACAATATTTTTAATAATTGTAATAGTGTTACATTAAATCGGTCATTTGATCAAGATAATTTTGTAATATGTATTGACGATTGTTTGAGAAGTAAACTTGAACAACCACAGTCTTCTTAAAAATTGCAACATTTTTCAGTAAATTTTACACACTTTTTGGATATTCATTCGGATAATACCTTTATTGATATTTTTTTCAGATTTTACTGTCAATTTGACAATTTTTTTAATAATTGTAATAATGTTACATTAAATCGGTCATTTGCTCAAGATAATTTTGTAATATGTTGACAATTGTATTAGAAGTAAACTTGAACCAACCACAGCCTTTTTAAAAAAAGCAACATTTTTCAGTAAATTTTACCACTTTGTTGGATATTCATTCGGATAATACTTTTATTGATATTTTTTCAGATTTTACTGTCAATTTGACAATTTTTTTAATCAATTGTAATAATGTTACATTTAATCGGTCATTTGCTCAAGATAATTTTCTAATAGGTATTGACAATTGTATTAGAAGTAAACTTGAACCAACCACAGCCTTTTAAAAAAATGCATAATTTTTTCAGTAAATTTTACCACTTTTTGGATTTTCATTCGGATGATACCTTTATTGATATTTTTTCAGATTTTACTGTCAATTTGACAATTTTTTAATAACTGTAATAATGTTACATTAAATCGGTCATTTGATCAAGATAATTTTGTAAATGTATTGACGATTGTATTAGAAGTAAACTTGAACCAACCACAGTCCTTCTTAAAAAATTGCAACATTTTTCAGTAAATTTTATCCACTTTTTGGATTTCATTCGGATAATACCTTTATTGATATTTTTTCAGATTTTACTGTCAATTTGACAATTTTTTTAATAACTTGTAATAATGTTACATTAAATCGGTCATTTGATCAAGATAATTTTGTAATATGTATTGACAATTGTATTAGAAGTAACTTGAACCAACCACAGCCTTTTTAAAAAAAATGCAACATTTTTCAGTAAATTTTACCACTTTGTTGGATATTCATTGGGATAATATTTTTATTGATATTTTTTCAGATTTTACTGTCAATTTGACAATTTTTTTAACAATTGTAATAATGTTACATTTAATCGGTCATTTGATCAAGATAATTTTTTATAGGTATTGACAATTGTATTAGAAGTAAACTTGAACCAACCACAGCCTTTGTAAAAAAAATGCATAATTTTTCAGTAAATTTTACCACTTTTTGGATTTTCATTCGGATGGTTACCTTTATTGATATTTTTTCAGATTTTACTGTCAATTTGACAATTATTTTAAACTTGTAATAATGTTACATTAAATCGGTCATTTGATCAAGATAATTTTGTAATATGTATTGACAATTGTATTAGAAGTAAACTTGAACAACCACAGCCTTTTAAAAAATGCAAATTTTTTCAGTAAATTTTATCCACTTTTATAATTTCATTCGGATAATACCTTTATTGATATTTTTTCAGATTTTACTGTCAATTTGACAATTTTTTTAATAATTGTAATAATTTACATTAAATCGGTCATTTACAAGATAATTTGTAATATGTATCGACAATTGTATTAGAAAGTAAACTTGAACTAACCACAGCCTTTTTAAAAAATGCAACATTTTTCAGTAATTTTACCACTTTGTTGGATATTCATTCGGATAATATTTTTATTGATATTTTTTCAGATTTTACTGTCAATTTGACAATTTTTTTAACAATTGTAATAATGTTACATTTAATCGGTCATTTGCTCAAGATAATTTTTTAATAGTATTGACAATTGTATTAGAAGTAAACTTGAACCAACCACAGCCTTTGTAAAAAAAATGCATAATTTTTCAGTAAATTTTACCACTTTTTGGATTTTCATTCGGATGTTACCTTTATTGATATTTTTTCAGATTTTACTGTCAATTTGACAATTATTTCAATAACTGTAATAATGTTACATTAAATCGGTCATTTGATCAAGATAATTTTGTAATATGTATTGACAATTGTTATTAGAAGTAAACTTGAACCAACCACAGCCTTTTTAAAAAATGCATAATTTTTCAGTTAATTTTACCATTTTTGATATATCATTCGGATAATACCTTATTGATATTTTTTCAGATTTTACTGTCATTTGACAATTTTTTTAAACTTGTAACAATGTTACATTAAATCGGTCATTTATCAAGATAATTTTGTAATATGTATTGACAATTTATTAGAAGTAAACTTGAACAACCACAGCCTTTTTTTTTTAAAAAATGCAACATTTTTCAGTAAATTTTACCACTTTGTTGGATATTCATTCGGATAATATTTTTATTGATATTTTTTTCAGATTTTACTGTCAATTTGACAATTTTTAAAATTGTAATAATGTTACATTAAATCGGTCATTTGATCAAGATAATTTTTTAATAGGTATTGACAATTGTATTAGAAGTAAACTTGAACCAACCACAGCCTTTTTAAAAAAAATGCATAATTTTTCAGTTAATTTTACCATTTTTGGATTTCATTCGGATGATACCTTATTGATATTTTTTCAGATTTTACTGTCTATTTGACAATTTATTTTTAATAATTGTAATAATGTTACATTAAATCGGTCATTTGATCAAGATAATTTTGTATAAATATTGACTATTGTATTAGAAGTAAACTTGAACCAACCACAGCCTTTTTAAAAAAATGCATAATTTTTCAGTTAATTTTACCAATTTTTGGATATTCATTCGGATAATACCTTAATTGATATTTTTCAGATTTTACTGTCTATTTGACAATTTATTTTAAACTTGTAACATGTTACATTAAATCGGTCATTTGATAAGATAATTTTGTAATATGTATTGACAATTTTATTAGAAGTAAACTTGAACCAACCACAGCCTTTTTTAAAAAATGCAACATTTTTCAGTAAATTTTACCACTTTGTTGGATATTCATTCGGATAATATTTTTATTGATATTTTTTTCAGATTTTACTGTCAATTTGACAATTGTATTAATAATTGTAATAATGTTACATTAAATTGGTCATTTGATCAAGATAATTTTGTAATAGGTATTGACAATTGTATTAGAAGTAAACTTGAACCAACCACAGCCTTTTTAAAAAAATGCACAATTTTTCAGTTAATTTTACCATTTTTCGGATATTCATTCGGATAATACCTTAACTGATATTTTTTCAGATTTTACTGTCTATTTGACAATTTTTTTTAATAATTGTAATAATGTTACATTAAATCGGTCATTTGATCAAGATAATTTTGTAATAAATATTGACTATTGTATTAGAAGTAAACTTGAACCAACCACAGCCTTTTTAAAAAAATGCATAATTTTTCAGTTAATTTTACCACTTTTTGGATATTAATTCGGATAATACCTTAATTAATATTTTTCAGATTTTACTGTCTATTTGACAATTTATTTTAAAATTGTAACATTGTTACATTAAATCGGTCATTTGATCAAGATAATTTTGTAATATGTATTGACAATTTTATTAGAAGTAAACTTGAACCAACCACAGCCTTTTTTTTTAAAAATGCAACATTTTTCAGTAAATTTTACCACTTTGTTGGATATTCATTCGGATAATATTTTTATTGATATTTTTTCAGATTTTACTGTCAATTTGACAATTTTATTAATAATTGTAATAATGTTACCTTAAATTAGTCATTTGATCAAGATAATTTTGTAATAGGTATTGACAATTGTATTAGAAGTAAACTTGAACCAACCACAGCCTTTTTAAAAAAAATGCAACATTTTTCAGTAAATTTTACCACTTTGTTGGATATTCATTCGGATAATACCTTTATTGATATTTTTCAGATTTTACTGTCAATTTGACAATTATTTCAATAACTGTAATAATGTAACATTAAATCGGTCATTTGATCAAGATAATTTTGTAATGTATCGACAATTGTATCAGAAGAAAACTTGAAGCAACCACAGCCTTATTAAAAAATGCAATATTTTCCAGTTAATTTTCCCAATCCAACATTTTGCAGAAAATATTAACACATTTTTGATATTTATTTGGATAATACCTTTATTGATATTTTTTCAGATTTTACTGTCAATTTGACAATTTTTTTAACAATTGTAATAATGTTACATTTAATCGGTCATTTGCTCAAGATAATTTTCTAATAGGTATTGACAATTGTATTAGAAGTAAACTTGAACCAACCACAGCTTTTTTTTTTAAATTGCAACATTTTGTAGAAAATTTTAACATTTTTTGGATATTCATTTGGATAATACCTTTACTGATACTTTTACAGATTTTACTGTCAATTTTACAATTTTTTTAATAATTGTAATAATGTTACATTAAATCGGTCATTTGAACAAGATAATTTTGTAATATGTATCGACAATTGTATTAAAAGTAAACTTGAACCAACCACAGTCTTGTAAAAAAATTGGAACATTTTTCAGTAAAGGAGTAAGTTCGGTAAGGGCCATATTTGGCCCCAATTAAAAAGTTCATAGTTACAAGATTATAAATGTTTTAAGTTGCCTTAAAGACATTTGAGAAAGTTAACCAGAACTATTTTTGTCAAAGTTTAATTCTAACACGTTGATTTTTACATTTCAAAAAGGTCAAGATAAGGGATATGAGTGAAATTTGATAAAATCAGCCGATTTTCAACCAAATTAAGGACCCGGAAACACAGAGCGCAGACGTCGACAAACTTAATACTGAAATGAGACATGTGAAATGTCTTCACAAACAATATTTTAAAAGATTTTTGTTGTCGACGTATGCGCTCTATGTTTCCTGTCCAATAATCTATGGAAATTTACCCATTTTCATTGACATTTTCGTGAAAAATCAATCAGAGTACAACTTGTCACGTCATAATAAAACGCAGAAACGTAAATTTTTCAACAAAATGGCTTATTTCCTAACTAGTCACTGTATTAGCTATAATTAATTGTGAAATTGGTCAATAAATGCTAATTTGAAATTTACCCTAAAAAAAGAGGCCATTTTCGGACCTTGCCGAACAAACTCCTTTCACCACTTTTTGGATTTTCATTCGGATAATACCTTTATTGATATTTTTTCAGATTTTACTGTCAATTTGACAATTTATTTTAAACTTGTAACAATGTTACATTAAATCGGTCATTTGATCAAGATAATTTTGTAATATGTATCGACAATTATATTACAAGTAAACTTGAAGCAACCACAGCCTTATTAAAAAATGCAACATTTTTCAGTTAATTTTACCACTTAGTTGAATATTCATTCGGATAATATTTTTATTGATATTTTTCAGATTTTGCTGTCAATTTGACTATTCTTGTAACAATTGTAATAATGATACATTTAATCGGTCATTTGCTCAATAATTTTTTTTTATAGGTATTGACAATTGTATTAGAAGTAAACTTGAACCAACCACAGCCTTTGTAAAAAAATGCATAATGTTTCAGTAAATTTTACCACTTTTTGGATTTTCATTCGGATACCTTTATTGATATTTTTTTCAGATTTTACTGTCAATTTGACAATTTATTTTAAACTTGTAACAATGTTACGTTAAATCGGTCATTTGATCAAGATAGTTTTGTAATATGTATCGACAATTGCATTAGAAGTAAACTTGAAGCAACCACAGCCTTATTAAAAAATGCAATATTTTTCAGTTAATTTTACCACTTTGTTGGATGTTCATTTGGATAATACCTTAATTGATATTTTTCAGATTTTACTGTCTATTTGACAATTTATTTTAAACTTGTAACATTGTTACATTAAATCGGTCATTTGATCAAGATAATTTTGTAATATGTATTGACAATTGTATTAGAAGTAAACTTGAACCAACCACAGCCTTTTTAAAAAAATGCACAATTTTTCAGTTAATTTTACCATTTTTCGGATATTCATTCGGATAATACCTTAACTGATATTTTTTCAGATTTTACTGTCTATTTGACAATTTTTTTTAATAATTGTAATAATGTTACATTAAATCGGTCATTTGATCAAGATAATTTTGTAATAAATATTGACTATTGTATTAGAAGTAAACTTGAACCAACCACAGCCTTTTTAAAAAAATGCATAATTTTTCAGTTAATTTTACCACTTTTTGGATATTAATTCGGATAACACCTTAATTGATATTTTTCAGATTTTACTGTCTATTTGACAATTTATTTTAAAATTGTAACATTGTTACATTAAATCGGTCATTTGATCAAGATAATTTTGTAATATGTATTGACAATTTTATTAGAAGTAAACTTGAACCAACCACAGCCTTTTTAAAAAAAAATGAAACATTTTTCAGTAAATTTTACCACTTTGTTGGATATTCATTCGGATAATATTTTTATTGATATTTTTTCAGATTTTACTGTCAATTTGACAATTTTATTAATAATTGTAATAATGTTACATTAAATTGGTCATTTGATCAAGATAATTTTGTAATAGGTATTGACAATTGTATTAGAAGTAAACTTGAACCAACCACAGCCTTTTTAAAAAAAATGCAACATTTTTCAGTAAATTTTACCACTTTGTTGGATATTCATTCGGATAATACCTTTATTGATATTTTTTTTCAGATTTTACTGTCAATTTGACAATTATTTCAATAACTGTAATAATGTAACATTAAATCGGTCATTTGATCAAGATAATTTTGTAATATGTATCGACAATTGTATTAGAAGAAAACTTGAAGCAACCACAGCCTTATTAAAAAATGCAATATTTTTCAGTTAATTTTCCCAATCCAACATTTTGCAGAAAATATTAACACATTTTTGATATTTATTTGGATAATACCTTTATTGATATTTTTTCAGATTTTACTGTCAATTTGACAATTTTTTTAACAATTGTAATAATGTTACATTTAATCGGTCATTTGCTCAAGATAATTTTCTAATGGGTATTGACAATTGTATTAGAAGTAAACTTGAACCAACCACAGCTTTTTTTTTTAAATTGCAACATTTTGTAGAAAATTTTAACATTTTTTGGATATTCATTTGGATAATACCTTTACTGATACTTTTACAGATTTTACTGTCAATTTTACAATTTTTTTAATAATTGTAATAATGTTACATTAAATCGGTCATTTGAACAAGATAATTTTGTAATATGTATCGACAATTGTATTAAAAGTAAACTTGAACCAACCACAGTCTTGTAAAAAAATTGGAACATTTTTCAGTAAAGGAGTAAGTTCGGTAAGGGCCATATTTGGCCCCAATTAAAACGTTCATAGTTACAAGATTATAAATGTTTTAAGTTGCCTTAAAGACATTTGAGAAAGTTAACCAGAACTATTTTTGTCAAAGTTTAATTCTAACACGTTGAGTTTTACATTTCAAAAAGGTCAAGATAAGGGATATGAGTGAAATTTGATAAAATCAGCCGATTTTCAACCAAATTAAGGACCCGGAAACACAGAGCGCAGACGTCGACAAACTTAATATTGAAATGAGACATGTGAAATGTCTTCACAAACAATATTTTAAAAGATTTTTGTTGTCGACGTATGCGCTCTATGTTTCCTGTCCAATAATCTATGGAAATTTACCCATTTTCATTGACATTTTCGTGAAAAATCAATCAGAGTACAACTTGTCACGTCATAATAAAACGCAGAAACGTAAATTTTTCAACAAAATGGCTTATTTCCTAACTAGTCACTGTATTAGCTATAATTAATTGTGAAATTGGTCAATAAATGCTAATTTGAAATTTACCCTAAAAAAAGAGGCCATTTTCGGACCTTGCCGAACAAACTCCTTTCACCACTTTTTGGATTTTCATTCGGATAATACCTTTATTGATATTTTTTCAGATTTTACTGTCAATTTGACAATTTATTTTAAACTTGTAACAATGTTACATTAAATCGGTCATTTGATCAAGATAATTTTGTAATATGTATCGACAATTATATTACAAGTAAACTTGAAGCAACCACAGCCTTATTAAAAAATGCAACATTTTTCAGTTAATTTTACCACTTAGTTGAATATTCATTCGGATAATATTTTTATTGATATTTTTCAGATTTTGCTGTCAATTTGACTATTCTTGTAACAATTGTAATAATGATACATTTAATCGGTCATTTGCTCAATAATTTTTTTTTATAGGTATTGACAATTGTATTAGAAGTAAACTTGAACCAACCACAGCCTTTGTAAAAAAATGCATAATGTTTCAGTAAATTTTACCACTTTTTGGATTTTCATTCGGATACCTTTATTGATATTTTTTTCAGATTTTACTGTCAATTTGACAATTTATTTTAAACTTGTAACAATGTTACGTTAAATCGGTCATTTGATCAAGATAGTTTTGTAATATGTATCGACAATTGCATTAGAAGTAAACTTGAAGCAACCACAGCCTTATTAAAAAATGCAATATTTTTCAGTTAATTTTACCACTTTGTTGGATGTTCATTTGGATAATACCTTAATTGATATTTTTCAGATTTTACTGTCTATTTGACAATTTATTTTAAACTTGTAACATTGTTACATTAAATCGGTCATTTGATCAAGATAATTTTGTAATATGTATTGACAATTGTATTAGAAGTAAACTTGAACCAACCACAGCCTTTTTAAAAAAATGCACAATTTTTCAGTTAATTTTACCATTTTTCGGATATTCATTCGGATAATACCTTAACTGATATTTTTTCAGATTTTACTGTCTATTTGACAATTTTTTTTAATAATTGTAATAATGTTACATTAAATCGGTCATTTGATCAAGATAATTTTGTAATAAATATTGACTATTGTATTAGAAGTAAACTTGAACCAACCACAGCCTTTTTAAAAAAATGCATAATTTTTCAGTTAATTTTACCACTTTTTGGATATTAATTCGGATAACACCTTAATTGATATTTTTCAGATTTTACTGTCTATTTGACAATTTATTTTAAAATTGTAACATTGTTACATTAAATCGGTCATTTGATCAAGATAATTTTGTAATATGTATTGACAATTTTATTAGAAGTAAACTTGAACCAACCACAGCCTTTTTAAAAAAAAATGAAACATTTTTCAGTAAATTTTACCACTTTGTTGGATATTCATTCGGATAATATTTTTATTGATATTTTTTCAGATTTTACTGTCAATTTGACAATTTTATTAATAATTGTAATAATGTTACATTAAATTGGTCATTTGATCAAGATAATTTTGTAATAGGTATTGACAATTGTATTAGAAGTAAACTTGAACCAACCACAGCCTTTTTAAAAAAAATGCAACATTTTTCAGTAAATTTTACCACTTTGTTGGATATTCATTCGGATAATACCTTTATTGATATTTTTTTCAGATTTTACTGTCAATTTGACAATTATTTCAATAACTGTAATAATGTAACATTAAATCGGTCATTTGATCAAGATAATTTTGTAATATGTATCGACAATTGTATTAGAAGAAAACTTGAAGCAACCACAGCCTTATTAAAAAATGCAATATTTTTCAGTTAATTTTCCCAATCCAACATTTTGCAGAAAATATTAACACATTTTTGATATTTATTTGGATAATACCTTTATTGATATTTTTTCAGATTTTACTGTCAATTTGACAATTTTTTTAACAATTGTAATAATGTTACATTTAATCGGTCATTTGCTCAAGATAATTTTCTAATGGGTATTGACAATTGTATTAGAAGTAAACTTGAACCAACCACAGCTTTTTTTTTTAAATTGCAACATTTTGTAGAAAATTTTAACATTTTTTGGATATTCATTTGGATAATACCTTTACTGATACTTTTACAGATTTTACTGTCAATTTTACAATTTTTTTAATAATTGTAATAATGTTACATTAAATCGGTCATTTGAACAAGATAATTTTGTAATATGTATCGACAATTGTATTAAAAGTAAACTTGAACCAACCACAGTCTTGTAAAAAAATTGGAACATTTTTCAGTAAAGGAGTAAGTTCGGTAAGGGCCATATTTGGCCCCAATTAAAACGTTCATAGTTACAAGATTATAAATGTTTTAAGTTGCCTTAAAGACATTTGAGAAAGTTAACCAGAACTATTTTTGTCAAAGTTTAATTCTAACACGTTGAGTTTTACATTTCAAAAAGGTCAAGATAAGGGATATGAGTGAAATTTGATAAAATCAGCCGATTTTCAACCAAATTAAGGACCCGGAAACACAGAGCGCAGACGTCGACAAACTTAATATTGAAATGAGACATGTGAAATGTCTTCACAAACAATATTTTAAAAGATTTTTGTTGTCGACGTATGCGCTCTATGTTTCCTGTCCAATAATCTATGGAAATTTACCCATTTTCATTGACATTTTCGTGAAAAATCAATCAGAGTACAACTTGTCACGTCATAATAAAACGCAGAAACGTAAATTTTTCAACAAAATGGCTTATTTCCTAACTAGTCACTGTATTAGCTATAATTAATTGTGAAATTTGTCAATAAATGCTAATTTGAAATTTACCCTAAAAAAAGAGGCCATTTTCGGACCTTGCCGAACAAACTCCTTTTACCACTTTTTGGATTTTCATTCGGATAATACCTTTATTGATATTTTTTCAGATTTTACTGTCAATTTGACAATTTATTTTAAACTTGTAACAATGTTACATTAAATCGGTCATTTGATCAAGATAATTTTGTAATATGTATCGACAATTATATTAAAAGTAAACTTGAAGCAACCACAGCCTTATTAAAAAATGCAACATTTTTCAGTTAATTTTACCACTTAGTTGAATATTCATTCGGATAATATTTTTATTGATATTTTTTCAGATTTTACTGTCTATTTGACATTTTTTTTTAATAATTGTAATAATGTTATGTTAAATCGGTCATTTGAACAAGATATTTTTGTAATATGTATCGACAATTGTATTAAAAGTAAACTTGAACCAACCACAGTCTTCTTAAAAAATTGCAACATTTTTCAGTAAATTTTACCACTTTTTGGATTTTCATTCGGATAATACCTTTATTGATTATTTACAGATTTTACTGTCAATTTGACAATTTTTTTAAAACTTGTAACAATGTTACATTAAATCGGTCATTTGATCAAGATAATTTTTTAATATGTATCGACAATTGTATAAGAAGTAAACTTGAACCAACCACAGCCTTATTAAAAAATGCAACATTTTTCAGTTAATATTACCACTTTGTTGGATGTTCATTCGAATGTTACCTTTGTTGATATTTTTTTCAGATTTTAATGTCAATTTGACAATTATTTCAATAACTGTAATAATGTTACGTTAAATCGGTCATTTGATCAAGATAATTTTGTAATATGTGTTGACAATTTTATAAGAAGTAATCTTGAACCAACCACAGCCTTTAAAAAAAAAAAAATGAAACATTTTTCAGTTAATTTCACCGCTTTGTTGAATATTCATTCGGATAATATATTTATTTTACTGTCAATTTGACAATTTTTTTAACAATTGTATTAATCTTACATTTAATCGGTCATTGGATCAAGATAATTTTGTAATATGTATTGACAATTGTATTAGAAGTAATCTTGAACTAACCACAGCCTTTTTTTAAATAAATGAAACATTTTTCAGTTAATTTTACCACTTTGTTGGATATTCATTCGGATAATATTTTTATTGATATTTTTTCAGATTTTACTGTCAATTTGACATTTTTTTTAACAATTGTAATAATGTTACATTTAATCGGTCATTTGCTCAAGATAATTTTCTAATAGGTATTGACAATTGTATTAGAAGTAAACTTGAACCAACCGGAGCTTTTTTTTTAAAAATTGCAACATTTTGTAGAAAATTTTACCACTTTTTGGATATTCATTTGGATAATACCTTTATTGATATTTTTACAGATTTTACTGTCAATTTTACAATTTTTTTAAATAATTGTAATAATGTTACGTTAAATCAGTCATTTAAACAAGATAATTTTGTAATATGTATCGATTGATTGATTGATTGTTGGTTGCTTTACGCCGCATTAGCACAAAAAGGCTATATCGCGGCGAGAGCTAATTCGAATATTTTTACAATTTAAAGCATATTTTTAAAATCAGACAAAAGGTCCTTCAATACACTAAAATTCTTGACTAAAGCAAATTGATTATATACAAATAAAAATCAACAGTAAAATAACGTGATAAAAATTAAAATCGATTTAAATATAATAACATTTTTATATTTTATAATAAATTCCAATTTCTTTTAAAAAAGCAACAATATTTGTAAATGGAACATTATTAAATAAATCATACATATTATTGACATTGAAATGCTTCTTACGAATATCAGCAAAGTCAATACAATTAATTAAAACATGTTTAATAGTATACTTGCAGTTGCAAGGAACACATTGTGGTTCATCTTCATTTTTTAAAAGATACTCGTGTGTTACTCTAGTATGACCAATACGACATCTAGTAATAACACACTGATCTTTTCTGCACATAATATTATCAAAAGGTTTGCCTAAATTAGGTTTAATTTCATGCAATTTATTATCGTCTTTTTTACTCCATTTATTTTTCAATATATTAAAAACATATTCTCTAATATTAGATTTAAAATCAGTATATGGTATATCACAGTTAGATAGAGGATCACCCAGGGCATTCTTTGCCTCAAGGTCTACAGCTGTGTTTCAAAGGATTCCAACATGACTCGGAACCCATAGAAATATTATTTCTTTCAGAAGAATTTTTAAATTCCTCATTACATATAAAATTTTCAGGATTGTTGGGTTTTTAATTTGAGTATTTCGTATAGCTTGTAAGCATGAAAGTGAATCCGAACATATAATAAATTTGGATTTATCTGAAGAAGCAATAAATTTCAAAGCCAAAATTATTGCTTCTGCTTCAGCAGTAAAGATGGATGCATCAGATGGCAAACGGAGGGTTGCAGCTCTGTCCCTGAAGACAGCAGCAGATGCAACTCTATCACCATCTTTTGATCCATCAGTATAGACAGTTGAAAAATCGAGATAATCGGCTTTAATTTCAGCATAGTGTTGCTGAATTAAAAGAGGATTTGTTTTATTTTTATTGTGTTCACGGAGATCAAATATCATTTTTGGTTTGGGAAGTTCCCATGGAGGACATTTGCAAGTTTGAACTTGAGCAACAGATTTTAAATCAAAAGAAGCTAAATGTGGTTTTAAACGTAAACCTAACGGAGGAATTTTATTTTCATGTTTTGCAAAAATATCTTCATAAATCGGATTAAAAACACAGCTGTAGGCAGGATTATCTGAATGGGCTTTTAGTTTGACAGCATATTGAAGTCCAAGCTTCAAACGTCTGTCAGTGAGTGAGTGCTCATCAGCCTCTACATACAGACTCTCAACTGGTGAGGTTTTAAATGCGCCAAGACAGAGACGCAAACCTTGGTGATGCACAGCATCGAGAATCTGTATGTAGGACTTCCTTGCAGAGCCATACACTATAGAGCCATAATCTAGTTTAGATCTAACAAGAGATCTATATAAATTGAGTAAAATGTTGCGATCAGCACCCCAGTCAGTGCTGCCGACAACTTTTAAAATATCTAAAGCTTTTAAACATCTCGCTTTTAACATTTTGATATGGGGTAGAAAGGTTAACTTTTTATCGAAAATTAACCCAAGAAATTTGGTTTCATCAACCATTTTAATTGGGTTGCCGTACAAAGTTAGTTCTGGATCAAGATGCAATTTTCTTTTGTTACAAAAATGCATCCCGACCGTTTTTGAAGTGGAAAATTTAAAACCATTTTCCGAGGCCCATTTTTCAATTCTTCCAAGACATAATTGTAATTGTCTTTCAATGTTATTCATATTTTTGCCTCTGTAACATATTAAAAAATCATCAACGTACAATGAACCTTCAATATTACTTTTTAAAACTTCAACAAGGCTGTTGATTTTAAGACTAAATAATGTAACAGATAAAATACTGCCCTGAGGGACACCCATCTCTTGATCATAAAGATCAGACATGGTCGAATTAACTCTAACATTAAATTGTCTGTTAGAGAGAAAATTAGAAATAAAATTAGGCATATTGCCTTTCAACCCCATATCAAATAGATCTTTTAAAATACCATATTTCCATGCAGTATCATAGGCCTTCTCAAGGTCGAAAAAGACCGACACCACATGCTCATTTTTCGCAAAACCATTACGAACAAATGATTCGAATCGAACAAGATGATCAAGAGTACTGCGACCCTGTCGGAATCCACACTGAATATTGGCTAATAGCCCATTGGATTCCAGGAACCAAACAAGGCGATCATTGACCATCCGTTCGAGTGTTTTACAGACACAACTGGTAAGAGCAATTGGTCGATAATTAATAGGATCCGTATGATCTTTACTTGGTTTTGGAATAGGCACGACGGTTGCAAGCTTCCAGATTGATGGTAAATCACCAGATTCCCAGATGTTATTCATGAGCTGCAAGAGAGCTTCTAGCGAGGAATCTGGCAAGTGTTTTAAGAGTTGGTAGTGAATATTATCAGGCCCACAAGCTGTATCATGGGCTTTTGACAGAGATGTTTTAAGTTCTTCAAGAGAAAATAGTTTATTATAATTTTCACCATTTTTTGATTTAAAGTTTAATTTAATTTTTTCTTTTTGTTTTTTAACTTTTTTAAAGTCTTCCCTGTAGTTGTTACAAGAAGAAGACTTTGCAAAAGTTTCACCAAGTTTGTTGGCAATATCCTTTTCAGATGTTAATAAATTATTGCCGTCTTTCAAATGTTTTACAGTGGCTTTAGAATTTTTACCTTTTATTTTATTTACCATATTCCAAACTTTTGTCATCGGAGTGCGAGATGTAATCCCCGAGACAAATTTTTTCCAGGATGTTCGTCGGGCTTGCCTACAAGTCCGCCGTGCCTTAGCGCGAAAAATACGGAAATTACTCAAGTTTTCCGTCGTTGGTTGTTGATTGAACCGTCTTTCAGATTTTTTACGGTCACCTATGGCTTGATCACATGCGTCATCAAACCATGGTTTACTGGGATGTTTTGGATTTGCCGAGGTCTTAGGAATAGTTCTGTCAGCAATTGACGTTAGAACTGTATTAAAAGTTAAAATTGGATCTTGCACAGTCTCAAACATCTTTGACTGAAGTTCCGTTCGACAGAGATTCTCAAACAAGGACCAGTCCGCCTTGTCAAGTTTCCAACGTGGTACTCTCTGTTGGGCAGAATTAAAAAAATGTTCAAGTACTATTGGAAAGTGATCACTTCCACATAGATCATCATGAACACGCCATGAATAATCCAGGAGCAGAGAGGGATCGCATATAGTGATATCAATAGAAGAATAAGACCCGTTTCCAGGATGAAGATACGTATTAGATCCATCATTAAAAATGCATAATCCTTCTTGAGAGACAAAGTCCTCAATGATCTTACCTTTGGCATTATGAGTCTTGCTACCCCATAATGGATTGTGGGCATTGAAGTCGCCCATAAGTATAAATGGTGAGGGTAATTGATCAGTGAGGTTTTTGAGTTTTGCTTTATCGATAATTGAATTAGGTGGAATATATATCGAACATAATGTAATTGTTTTGTCTAATGATAAACGAATTGCAACTGCTTGCAGATCCGTTGTGAGTTGGACTGTGCTATGAATGACGTTGTCCTTCACAAAAATGGATGATCCGCCTGCAGCACGTTCATCTACCTTAGAAAATGTGCTATACATGTTGTATCCTTTTAAAGATACGTTGTCACTTTCTTTTAGATGAGTTTCTTGAAGACAAAATGCAATAGGTAAAAAAGACTGAACTAGAAGTGTTAACTCGAGAAGATTTATTTTAAGACCTCGGCAATTCCATTGGATTATATTTGTCATTATTTAATAAAAGAAGGGCGAATGCTGTCGAGTTTGCCAGCATTCTTATTTCGCTCACCCTGAGATCGTGATCTTTCGGGTGGCGGAACACTTTCGGTTTCCATTTCAGTTTCGATGATAAGTGTTGAAAATCTGTTGTGCGAGGAGAGTCGTCGATCTCCAGGACTACGCGCAGCTGGTGTTACTCCGCCTCGACCCCTACCCCGCGACCTCGAATCAGAAGACTTCTGAGAGGATGTATTTCCTGGCTTCTTTTGGACATCCTTCTTTTCTTGAGAACGAAGAGGAGATGGGGCTCTGGTAGACTGTTTACTGGACGAAGAAGATACCTTCTTGGATGCAGATGAAGGAAGACTTTTGGAGGTGGAAGAATCATCTATATCACTGGGAAGATCCCAGACAGATTCACCGCTCCAATTGTGTATTTCTACTGTTTCTTTTTTATTTGATTTTTTTTTCTCATTTTTTTTTGGTGATGATAGTGAGCTCTGTAGGGAAGATTGAGTTGACTGAGTACTGGTTTTGGAAGATATTGGTTTTCTTGGAATTAATATTCTATCGGTAGGTTCTGTTTCAACAGGCAGCATTTTAAAATTGTCCGCATCAATTGGCCAAGTCATGCGAGTTTGTGTATTCTCGTGACTGAATGAGCGGACAACTTTGCTGGCGTACGATGGTCTGTTTGAAACAAGGAGATCATTCGAAACAGAAGCTATCTGTTTAGCTTCTGGGTAACTAATGTTTCTTTCTGTTTTAATTTTAATAATATTTTTTTCTTTAAGGTAAACAGGGCAGTCCCTAGACGATGAAAAATGGGATTCACCACAGTTTACACATTTAGAAGATTCAGAGTGACAGTTTGTTCCCTCGTGTCCTTCGTCAGAACACTTGAAGCATCTCTGCTTACCACGACATTGTTTGCTTCCATGACCAAACTTTTGACAAGTAAAGCATCGAATTGGGTTTGGGATAAACATGTCAACTCTGATTCCGAAGCAACCTAAAGTAATAGATGGAGGAGGAGTTGGAGTTCTAAAGGTCAAAAGATAAGTATTTAATTTGATTATATTTCCATTCTTTTTAATTTGAAATCTAATAACATTAGTTACACCTTGGCTTGAAAGTTCCTCACCGATTTCTTCCACGGTAAGGTCACCAAGGTATTGACTTCTGTCTCGAATGATCCCCTTACAGCTGTTCAAACTGTTATGAGGAGAGGCAGAAACAGGAAGTTTGATATTGTAGACATTGTAAGTAAATTTGTTGATTGACTTTTGTTGGAACATTCAACCAACAAATTGCCAGATCTCATTTTTGAAACTTTTTTAACAGTACCAGCAACGCTTTGAATTTGTTTGTGAATTACAAAGGGCGATATTTTTGAAATTGGTTTTTCTTCTGTTCCTTTTATTACAATAAATCTGGGCCAACTGTCATCTTCCCGACAGGGCTCTGAATCATCACATTTTCTTTTCTTATGTATTAAAGCTGATTTAGAGGGTTTGTTTTGTTGTGCCATATGAAAGGAGAAAGATTCACCATTCTTGCCATCCACCCACCTCGGAGTGCCTACAAGGGCGATGCTGTGTTTCCGTGGCGAACCGGGATCGAGTGCTAATGCTGAAAACGAGCTCCATATATAATGTAGCTGGTCCTCAAAATCAGCACCCAAGATCCACTGCGGAAAGCACCAGATGTTCCAAGAATAGTATACTCAAGCAGAGCGTATCCATCAAGCGAAAAAGAAAGCGTACCACTTGATTGACCCATGAGCCATCGCCTTCTTCAGTTATCCAAAATATAAATAGCTTAATTTAAAATACATGTGTATATTATGAAAATTGTTACAAGAAAGCTTATTGTTGAGGATTAACTGAAGGGCTCGACATGACCAGCCGATTGATCGAACTGGGTCCATCCGACCTCCCGTTTAGATGATTTCGAAGCCAAAGCAGCTTATTGAACTATAGTCTCGTCCGTCCGGGTATTTTCTGACCGTAAGGAGTCTGGCTATAGCCCTCATCCACAAGGATCTCGTCAACCACCGACACGGGTAGCAACCCACGGCAAACGGGTTGGAGAGCCTATTTTATTTAAAACATCGGGCATCTCACGATGTTCGGATCACTTTAGTCTGGTCTCTACCCTTCGACCTGTCCAGCATGGGTAACCCTACCAGGAGACGAAGCTCCAGCTGGCATAGCTCTTGGGGTCACTGAGACACGCAAGCCCTCCGACCACGGCAAGGATAGCGATCCACCGGAGGGTAATATGTATCGACAATTGTAATAAAAGAAAACTTGAACCAACCACAGCCTTTTTAAAAAATTGCAACATTTTGCAGAAAATATTAACACTTTTTTGATATTTATTCGGATAATACCATTATTTTTTTTTTTTCCGATTTTACTGTCAATTTGACAATTTTTTTAACAATTGTAATAATGTTACATTTAATCGGTCATTTGCTGAAGATAATTTTCTAATAGTTATTGACAATTGTATTAGAAGTAAACTTGAACCAACAGCATTTTTTTTTAAAAATTGCAACATTTTGTAGAAAATTTTACCACTTTTTGGATATTCATTTGGATAATACCTTTATTGATATTTTTACAGATTTTACCGTCAAATTTAATTTTTTTTTAATAATTGTAATAATGTTACATTAGATCGGTCATTTGAACAAGATAATTTTGTAATATGTATCGACAATTGTATTAGAAGTAAACTTGAAGCAAACACATCCTTATTAAAAAATGCAACATTTTTCAGTTAATTTTACCACTTTGTTGGATGTTCATTCGGATGTTACCTTTATTGATATTTTTTCAGATTTTACTGTCAATTTGACAATTATTTCAATAACTGTAATAATGTTACATTAAATCGGTAATTTGATCAAGATAATTTTGTAATATGTATCGACAATTGTATTAGAAGTAAACTTGAAGCAAACACATCCTTATTAAAAAATGCAACATTTTTCAGTTAATTTTACCACTTTGTTGGATGTTCATTCGAATGTTACCTTTATTGATATTTTTTCAGATTTTTATGTCAATTTGACAATTATTTCAATAACTGTAATAATGTTACATTAAATCGGTCATTTGATCAAGATAATTTTGTAATATGTATTGACAATTTTATTAGAAGTAAACTTGAACCAACCACAGCCTTTTTAAAAAAAATGCAACATTTTTCAGTTAATTTTACCACTTTGTTGGATGTTCATTCGGATGTTACCTTTGTTGATATTTTTTTTTCAGATTTTAATGTCAATTTGACAATTATTTCAATAACTGTAATAATGTTACGTTAAATCGGTCATTTGATCAAGATAATTTTGTAATATGTATCGACAATTGTATTAGAAGTAAACTTGAACCAACCACAGCCTTATTAAAAAATGCAACATTTTTCAGTTAATTTTACCACTTTGTTGGATGTTCATTCGGATGTTACCTTTATTGATATTTTTTCAGATTTTACTGTCAATTTGACAATTATTTCAATAACTGTAATAATGTAACAATAAATCGGTCATTTGATAAAGATAATTTTGTAATATGTGTTGACAATTTTATTAGAAGTAATCTTGAACCAACCACAGCCTTTTTTTTTAAAATGCAACATTTTTCAGTTAATTTTACCACTTTGTTGGATATTTATTCGGATAATACCTTAATTGATATTTTTCAGATTTTACTGTCTATTTGACAATTTTTTTTAATAATTGTAATAATGTTACATTAAATCGGTTATTTGAAAAAGATAATTTTGTAAAATGTACTGACGATTGTTTTAGAAGTAAACTTGAACCAACCACAGCCTTTTTAAAAAAATGCAATTTTTCAGTTAATTTTACCACTTTTTGGATATTCATTCGGATAATACCTTTGTTGATATTTTTTTCAGATTTTACCGTCAATTTGACAATTGTATTAATAATTGTAATAATGTTACATTAAATTGGTCATTTGATCAAGATAATTTTGTAATAGGTATTGACAATTGTATTAGAAGAAAACTTGAACCAACCACAGCCTTTTTAAAAAAATGCATAATTTTTCAGTTAATTTTACCACTTTTTGGATATTCATTCGGATAATACCTTTGTTGTTATTTTTGCAGATTTTACTGTCAATTTGACTATTTTATTAATAATTGTAATAATGTTACATTAAATTGGTAATTTGATCAAGATAATGTTGTAATAGGTATTGACAATTGTATTAGAAGTAAACTTGAACCAACCACAGCCTTTTTAAAAAAATGCATAATTTTTCAGTTAATTTTACCACTTTGTTGGATGTTCATTCGGATGTTACCTTTGTTGATTTTTTTTTCAGATTTTACTGTCAATTTGACAATTTTTTCAATAACTGTAATAATGTTACATTAAATCGGTCGTTTGATCAAGATAATTTTGCAATATGTGTTGACAATTTTATTTGTTGTGTTGTGTTAGTTGCTAACATGAACAAACCACAGTTTGTGGAAATTATAACATTTTCAGTTAATCAAACCATTTTGTTGAAAATTGTTTTAAATAAACCTTAAATCGACCATATTTTACAGATATTTGTATAGCATGTACAGCAAACTTGCTATCGTTGTTCTGTAAATTTTACATATTTTACTGTAAATTTGACATTTAGTTTTGATAATTGTATTTGATGTTACCTGAAATCGGTCATTTGATCAAGATAATTTTCTAATATGTATTGACAATTGTATCAGATATTAGCATCTACCTACCACACCTTGTTGAAATGTTTTACATTTGTCAGTTAATTTAACCATTTCGTTGATAATTGTATTAGATTAAACCTAAAATCAACCATATTATACTGATATTTGTATAGCATGTACAGCAGACCTGCTACCGTTGTATTGAAAACTTTTCACAGTTTACTGTAAATTTGACATTTATTTTTGATAATTGTATTTGGTTTCACCTTAAATCGGTCATTTGATTAAGATAATTTTCTATTGTGAATTGACAATTGTATCAGATATTCACATGAACCAACCACACCTTGTAGAAAATTTTACATTTTTCAGTTATTTAACCATTTTGTTGATAATTGAATAAAACTTAAATCAACTGTAATTTAAAGATATTTGCATAGAATGAACAACAAACCTGCCAATTTTTTTCTTAAATAATTGTATTTGATGTTACCTTAAATCGGTCATTTGATTTAAATAATTTTCTTATATGTATCGACAATTGTATCAGATGTCAAGATGAACCAATCATACACCAAGTGGATAATTTTACATTTTCAGTTAATTTAACAATTTTGTTGATAATTGTATTCGAAGAAATCTTAAATCGACGATATTTAACAGATATTTATATAAAATGTACAGCAAACTTGCCATCGCTGAATTCATAATTATTCCACATTTTACTGTAAATTTGACATATTTTTGATAATTGTATTTGATGTTACCTGAAATCGGTCACTTGATCAAGATAATTATATAATATGTATTGACAATTGCATCAGATGTTAAAATGAACGAACCACACACCTTGTGGAAAATTTTACATTTTCAGTTAGTTCAACCATTTTGTTGATAATTGTATTTGAATAAACCTTAAATCAACCATCTTTTACAGATATTTGTATAGCAAGTTAAGCAAACCTGCTATCGTTATATTGAAAACTTTCCACATTTTACTGTAAATTTGACATTTATTTTTGATAATTGTATTTGGTGTTACCTTAAAACGGTCATTTGATCAAGATAATTTTCTTATATGTATTGAAAATTGTGTCAGATATGAACATGAAGCAACCAGACTTTGTGGAAAATTTTACATTTATTAGTTAATTTAATCATTTTGTTGATAATTGTATTTGAATAAACCTTAAATCAACCATATTTTACAAGATATTTGTATAGCATGTACAGCAGAATTGCTATCGTGGTATTCAAAATTTTCCAAATTTTACTGCAAATTTGACATTCATTTTTGATACTTGTATTTCATGTTACCTTAAATCGGTCATTCGATCAAGGTAATTTTCTAATATGTATTGACAATTGTATAAGATGTTAAGATGAACCAACCACACACCTTGTGGAAAATTTTACATTTATCAGTTAATTTAATCATTTTGTTGATAATTGTTTGAGAAAAAAAACCTAAATTGACCCTATTTTACAGATATTTGTATAGAATGTACAGCAGTTCTGCCATCGTTGTATTAAAAATTTTTCCACATTTTACTGTAAATTTGACATTTATTTTCCAACTAAATTTTTACATTTTACATTTTTGTAAAAGTACATACGGTAGAATTACATTTAAAGCCCTAAAAGAGAAATTTGAAAAAGCTTCATCTGATGCATCTATCATATCTGATGTCCCAAATCGTTTTTAGATGACTTCCAAAAAAAATTATCAGGAGGCAGGTCAGGCGCAGAAAGATTTCTTATATATGGATGACTTTCTTTGAAAGAAAACAGATATACGAGCTTGGTAAGTCCTTTGAGCATTCTGTGTCAACTGAAGTACCAAAGCATGTTGTTTGAAAAGAGGGACGAAAGATACCAAAGTTACAGTCAAACTCATAAATCGAAATAAACTGACAACGCTATTGCTAAAAATGAAAAAGACAAACAAGTCAACACAACATAGAAAATTAAAGAATAAGCAACACGAACCCAATTAAAATTGATTGATTGATTGTTGGTTGCGTTACGCCGCATTAGCACAAAAAGGCTATATCGCGGCGAGAGCTAATTCGAATATTTTTTACAATTTAAAGCATATTTTCAAAATAAGACAAAAAGTCCTTCAATATACTAAAATTCTAGACTAAAGCAAATTGATTATTTACAAATAAAAATCGATATGAGTAAAATAACGTGATAAAAATTAAAAACGACTTAAATATAATAACATTTTTATATTCTATAATAAATTCCAATTTCTTTTAAAAATGCAACAATATTTGTAAATGAAACATTATTAAATAAATCATACATATTATTGACATTGAAATGCTTCTTACGAATATCAGCAAAGTCAATACAATTAATTAAAACATGTTTAATAGTATACTTGCAGTTGCAAGGTACACATTGTGGTTCATCTTCATTTTTTAAAAGATACTCGTGTGTTATTCTAGTATGACCAATACGACATCTAGAAATAATACACTGATCTTTTCTGCACATACAATTATTAAAAGGTTTACCTATATTAGGTTTAATTTCATGTAATTTATTATCATCCTTTTTTACTCCATTCATTTTTTAAAATATTAAACACATATTCTCTAATATTAGATTTAAAATCAGTATATGGTATATCACAGTTAGATAAAGGGTCACCCAGGGCATGCTTTGCCTCAAGGTCTACAGCTGTGTTTCCAAGGATTCCAACATGACTCGGAACCCATAGAAATATTATTTCTTTCAGAAGAATTTTTAAATTCCTCATTACATATAAAATTTGGAGAATTGTTGGGTTTTTAATCTTAGTATTTTGTATAGCTTGTAAGCATGAAAGTGAATCAGAACATATAATAAATTTGGAAGAAGCAATAAATTTCAAAGCCAAAATTATTGCTTCTGCTTCAGCAGTAAAGATGGATGCATCAGCCCAATTAACAAAATAAGGTTTATCTCGTGTGCACCGGAACGGTAAGCAGATCATGTACTACATGTGACACCCGTCGTGTTGCTTATGTTATAACAAACATAAGCCAGAAGATGAACAAACTCTTACATCTGTAATTATTTCATGATGTCAGATAATATTTGCATAACGAATTATAAGCAAGTTCAGCAGATGTTTTATTAAATTTCGATCGTTTTTATCAGAGTACCAAAACTTTATATTCAGTTACGTTATCATTTGTTTTCATTGCTGCAAAGTGTATCTACATTTCTTTTTATAATTATTAGTCTTAACTCTCATACTGCCGCGTCAGGTTGGATAGGAAACATTGAATGAAGAAAGGGAGTTGACTATTTTTACTATGGAAATTGTAACCGTATTGTTAATGTATTATTAATTGTTGACGGCCAAGCGATTGAAGACTAGGGAATCGTTTCTAAATTATGTTAAACTTTTCCGAACCATATATTTATTAAATGGATTTCTTGTTTGACTGACTGAAAGCAAATATCAAATTAGTCTCTGGTAAAGAAATAGAGTCATGATAAATAAATAAATATACAGGTGTATAATGCTTTTTTTCTGATTCCTTATTCCCCGTCTTTTTTTTTATTTTAGTGTGAGGTTTGGAAATGAAAAATTGCAGGAGAGTTCAAACAATTTGAAGAAGTAATTCCTACTTGTTTATGTGTGATGAATATAAAGTATGCTGCTGCTATAGAGGTGTATTAGTTTCTGTCATTAAACTATACTCATTGGGATGGCAATAAGATATTATAGAATCAACGTCGATTTGATCTGATCCGGACCTTTTTCATTCTGTAAAAATGTTTGTGCTTTACTTGACAAGGTCATTTATGTGAAAAACAAGAGTAATTTAAAAGAATGAAATTCAAATGTGAATACACAATTTATCAAGCAAAAGGAATACCATGACTAGTATCATAATAAGTAGTGTTTTTTGAAATTTGAAATGTACTCTTTACGTACTTTCATTTTATAAACGACAAGCATACCTTCTAAAAATTTTCACTTTTTACACGCCATGACCGCATCTGCCTACATTTTCGAGATTAGAAGTAATGTAGACTTGATGAGCTGTCATTTGATATGCGACAACACTATGTTCTATAAAGTTTGATTTCTTGCACTTAATTCACCTATTTTTTGGAGGTCAGGAATTTTATATTTAAAATGTACACACCATGACTTTTCATTTGATATACAACAACTTTACCTTAGAAGACAATTTATTTTCTGCACTCAATGACCCAATTTTTTGAAGACGTCAACTTGATAATTGAAATAGGTCAATCAAATAGCTATGTTAACCTCTTCAATTTTTGAAACTTTTCAAGTGGTAACCTGTTGATTCAGAAATACACGCCACCGTTCGCATAATTTGAAACTGCATTTTTTTTTAATACGAAAGCAGATATCTTATCAAGAGTGATAAATGATCTGCAGTTGAAGGACAGCATGGTAGAAAAAGGTTCAAGGTCAGAACGAATCATCAAATATATAATGCAATACAAAATTTGAGATCCGAAAGCCGTAGATACATAGGACTATCACCCTTCAACTCAGCACCACTTGATCTTTCAAATATCAGAAGGCAAAGGTAAAATTTTATCATGACCTGACATGGATTGATCTCAAATTAACGATCTTAAACTACCTTTTGAACAGAAGGTCAGACATTGTAGGGTTCACTGTGTAAAATGTAGAGCTCGTCGAGAAGTGCATGTTATACTCTGTATGTATGCAGCAAACTCTTATCGTTTTCTTAATATGCAAGATTGGAATTGCAGCTCAATATTTTTGGCACTCTGACTTTGGGTGCAAATTGAAGGTTACATGAATTTAAGATTATAGGTGTAGGTCCCAAGTCTCTACGACTTCCAGTTGTCGAAATACATTTGTTTTTAATTGTGTTTATAGAAGGGGGTGACTTTGTACTTGAAAGCAAAAGTAGAAAGAAAACAATGTGTATACCACAGGTCTACCCGACAATAACAAAGGGCTACAGGTGTGCAGACATGTTGATAAACTTGAAAAGGTAAAAACATGATGTATATAAAATAAATTAAATTAGTATATAAAATTAGGGTTCATTTCTACAAATGAAAGTCAATAATTTCAACTTTTCCAAATACAAAACTTTTGTTGTATGTATCATGTACCATTTAGTTTTATCTATATCAAACTGTTTAATGTAACTTGTACATTGAAAATTATATTTAAAACAATCAAAATAAAGGAATGAAATTTAGTTTATGAATTATGTCCTTCACTTACAACTATTTATATATCGTGGGCATAAAAACTTTATTCTGTCCAATTGTGTCTTTGCACTAATGTTGTAACACCTCGCGTGCATCCAAAAATCACAAGCTTTGTTGTAGTGTTTTTTTTGTGTATCTCGCACCCTTTCCATATATCTTTTCAGCCCTCCCCTTCCCATAAACTCTGCAATTTTCTTTGTCATCGGTGCTTGTTTTTCCTCTAAGAAGCTATCGCTTGATTGTGTATCCTTTTCTGGTATTTTGTACTTCTGCTGACGCTACTATAGTGTTGTTAGCATTCATAATCAGATATTACATTTTGGTGAGAATGATGATGCCTGGTCTGATATAGTAGGCTGCTTTGTACAGATATTAACAGAATAATTCTAAAACCAAAATAATTTAAATAAACTAAACAAACAAAACATAGTAAATAAAGAAAAAAGTTTCAAGAAAACAAGACATTAACTAAATAAAACTGGAAATAGACAACCATTGAAAAGTGTTAGAACTAGATATCATTGAGATGGGAGCCATCTCTGTGGGCCCCGCTGTGAATAATGTGCATTAAAAAAATGTATCTTTACCATAGGACATGGGTTTGTCAACTGAAATCAAAGTTTTTGACCTTGACCTTTGACCTAGGAAGTTGTAAATAAATTATGACACACCCTTTGGTGTTGGTTTATAAACATGTCAAGTATAAACCTTGAAATGATAATAGTTCTTAAGATATAGAGCGGACACGATCTTTACCATAGGACACGGGGTTGTCAACTGAAACCAAAGTTTCTGACCTTGACCTTTGACCTAGGAAGTTGCACATAAATTATGACACACCCTTTGGGTTTGGTTTATATACATGTCAAGTATAAACTTTGAAATGATAACGGTTCTCAAGATGTAGAGCGGACACAATCTTTACCATAGGACATGGGGTTGACAACTGAAACCAAAGTTTTTGACCTTGAACTTTGCCCTAGGCAGTCGTTCATAAATTATGACACACCCTCTGGTATTGGTTCATATACATGTCAAGTATAAACTTTGAAATCATAACGATTCTCAAGATATAGAGCGGACACGATCTTCTCCACAGGACACAGGGTTGTCAACTGAAACCACTGTTTTTTTACCTTGACCTTTGACCTAGGAAGTTGTACATACATCATGACACGCCCTCTGGTGGTGGTTAATAAACATGTAAAGTATAAAGTATGAAATCATAATGGTTCTCTAGATATGGAGCGGACACAAAGTTATTACAAAGTGTTACGGACGGACGGACGGACAGACTGATCACTATAGGGCGACCCGCCTTTGGCGAGGCCCTAATTATAATAAATAAACGGCCAAGTTCAATACAGATAGATAAAATTGTAAGTAGCAAGAAAGTAACATCTACAAACACATCACCATCACCAAAATATCCGTGTCCTTTGTTAAATATAACACATAGACCAAGGTGAGCGACACAGTCTTTTAAGAGCCTCCAATTCCTATTCCAAGTACTTTACGAAACACAATAACTTTATATATAAATACTACAGTAGTTAGGTGATCGTCACGTTACTTTTTCCCCACTGTAAATCAAACTGAAACATAATTATTTTTTTTTATCATAAAATACTACTGATTAAGGTCAAAATAGATCGATACAAACAGCAACACACCACTATTATATATAATATAATTAACTATATATAATGACAGAGAACGTAAATAACAAATTTAATAAGTTCTTAAGCAAACCAAGGCTGATTACAGAAGAAAACAGGAAATTACAACCTGATGTGCTGACTGATAGTAAAGGCAACATAAACCGCTATGTAACACACAACGCTGAACCAGACATCATTTTGTGGTTGTGATCTCGTGAACGGGGGTGGAGTGGAGTCCCAATCGAAGTTCAAACAAATTTTCGTAAATTCCTGTCACACATTACTCTTTTTTTGCGTCTTTAGGGCGGACAGAGTGGAGCGTTTATAGACCTGGTTTCACCGTTGGTGACACAGTTCCAAAGACTTTTTAACCTCTTGATGCCACACGGACATATGTGTCCATCACCAATAGCCTGCCACACGGACACATATTCTCTCCAAAAGTGACGGACTATTTGGCAGTTTTATTTAATGCTGGGAAAGAGTCTGGGAAAAAACTAAGTCCATACACAGTTTCCAATCAAATGCAAAATGAGATTGATTCATCAGAGTGGTTGTTCCATCGTAAATAAGAAGCTTGTGAAACATTGGTGGTTTATTGTATTGTTTCAGATCCTGCCAGCTTGCATTGTTTTTAAAGTGTCCAAATCTAGAGCATAACACTTTAATCGAGAAAAAAAATAAAGATTTTTGAAAATTCATTTTAATGGATGATCTCCGTTTGTACCATGGAAATTATTATTAATGGTATTTATAAGTAATTATTGGTATTTTGATATAAATTGTTATCTATTATATTTAAGGTTAGTTCTCTTGCATCAACAATCATAAAAAAAGATAATCAGAATGTTTGTGGATATTTACTCACTGTCTTGTGTAGATGTTGTTGGTTGAAATTATTTTCTATTATTATTTTACATGAGCAATACGACGGGTGCCACATGTGGAGCATGATCTGCATACCCTTCCATCTAGCATCTTTTCATGTTTTATTGTAAAATTGAGAATGGAAATGGGGAATGTGTCAAAGAGACAACAACCCGACAAAAGAAAAAAACAACAGCAGAAAGTCACCAACAGGTCTTCAATGTAGCAAGAAATTCCCGCACCCGGAGGCGTCCTTCAGCTGGCCCCTAAACAAATTTATACTAGTTCAGTGATAATAACACCAAACTAATTTCCAAATTGTACACAAGTAACCAAAATTAAAAATAATACAAGACTAACAAAGGCCAGAGGCTCCTAACTTGGGACAGGCGCAAAAATTCGGCGGGGTTAAACATGTTTGCGAGTTCTCAACCCTCCCCCTATACCTCTAGCCAATGTAAAAAAGTAAACGCATAACAATAAGCACATTAAAATTCAGTTCAAAAGAAGTCTGAGTCTGATGTCAGAAGATGTAACCAAAGAAAATAAACAAAATGACAATAGTATATAAATAACAACAGACTACTAGCAGTATTCATGTCTCAGGCCAACAATTTTTCTAATTGCAGAAAAAAAAAAGAAGAATACACATTTTAATCTGATAATGTGAATGCCTCACGAACAATGGGAAAGATACACACTTTAATCTGATAATATTAATGCCTCACAAACAATGGGAAAGGTGATAGATGATCCTTTCTTCCTCAGCAGATGTAGATACGACAACCACTGAATTACAGGCTCCTGACTTGGGACAGGCACACACATAAATGATGCGGCGTAGTTAAACATGTTAGCGGGATCCCAACCCTCCCCTATTTGGGACAGTGGTATAACAGTACAACATAAGAACGAACTATAAAAATCAGTTGAAAAAGGCTTTACTTATTAGATGGACAAAAATACAAACGGACGTGACCGGGAACTCATGTCTTAAATTAAATCTCCTGCGACACTTAAAAAAAATCCACAGAAATTCCAGGTAACTTAGCTCTCCCGACCTGCAAGTGAATACAACATTTTACTTCAAAAAGTTCCATATGGCTTTCTAAAACATATTGAAGAAAAGAGAACACAGAATTTAAAATTATATAATAATTATATTTATATGAAATAGTTATCAAAAGTACCAGGATTATAATTTTATACGCCAGAAGCGCGTTTCGTCTACTTGAGACTCATCAGTGACGCTCAGATCAAAATAGAAAAGCCAAATAGAAACAAAGTTGAAGAGCATTGAGAATCCAAAATTTCAAAACATTGTGCCAAATACGGTTATGGTAATCTACTCCTGGGTAAGAAAATCCTAATTTTTTTCGAAAAATTCAAAGTTTTGAAAAGTTACCTTTTGTTTCACTTCATAATGTTCCCTTATTTTAACATAAGTACACATATCTCAATTTATGTTGAAACTTTTTTTTCTTCATGAAATTGTGGACATAATAATGAATGACAGTATCGGAAGTATAAACCCATAACATAAGTAATAAATGCTTCTATACATATTACAATTTCGTTTGTATAGACATACATGTGGCTCGTCGTAATGCTACAGTTAATGACACCACCTCTTCCTTGAAATTCCTAGGTAACTTTTGTGGGACTTTTAAGGATTTTGTGGTGTAGGATTTCAGCAATTTATTTGTGATCTGGTGCATTTGTATTATCTAATTGTGATAATTCTGCTTTTGAACTGTGTTGATGCTATTTAATTTAATGAATGAAGTTATGATGGACTAATTGACATAATACCACATAACGTATGTTTCTCTTTGGATACATAGAGATCAGATTATTTATTTCACGCACAAATCCAATGTATACCATGGTATAAAATACAAGAAATTTATATTTAATAATAGAGGTACAACATATAATTATATTGTCTTTTCAATCAAAGTAAAATAAGTTACTTTAGAAATCATGAAATTATAAAAGTAACATATCAAACAAACCATACAATTATTAATAGAATTAACGGTACCAATTTTCTTGCAGGTCCAAAATAAGTTATTCAAAATTTGCCATCTGTTATATTCTTCTTAAAATTTTGATATGTGTTCTAAATTATGGCGTACTGAAATTATAATCCTGGTACCTTTGATAACTTTTACACCACTGTGTCGATGCCACTGCTGGTGGACGTTTCATCCCCGAGGGTATCACCAGCCTAGTAGTCCATACTTCGGTGTTGACATAAATATCAATAATGTGGTCATTTTTATAAATTATCTGTTTACAAAACTTTGTTTTTTTGGAAACTTAGGATTTTCTTATCCCAGGCATAGATTACCTTAGCCGTATTTGGCACAAGTCTAGCTGATTGATTGATTGATTATTGGTTGTTCAACGTCTAGTGGCAAATATTTCATGCATATTCAGGACGAGAACAAGTTCACAATAAATACAATAGGTAGGTTGATACAATAAAGGCCATTCAGGAATTATGGTCCGAGAAATTTGGACTGCCACCGGAAAAGAAAGGTATATGGATAGGAACAGAAATTTTGCCTTGCAACAGGCCGCCTACGGACCTCTCAAAGAGTTGTAGCAAGGGTTCTTAACGTGTAAAGAGCGTGGCACTCTCTTTACACGAGGCATCGGATTTAACGTCCCCCTTCTGACCGGACGTGACTGCGAACTTGTACATCGCGCACAGCCAAACGGACGCCCCACTTCGGCAAGCGTTTTACTGCCGGTCGGGATAAGACCAAGTGACCATATTTCTATACCCCAGTCACCCTTGGGGGTGAAAGTCTAGCTGAAATAGAAGTGAATTTAGATCAAGCTGTTAATACATAAACGTAAGCGACGAAGGTGTCCCAGAAAAAAAAATAGCCGTGCCAAACGTCATTATTATTTGCACGGCTATTTTTCCTAGAATTCTAGGAGGAATCCCACGTCTAACTCTTTAAATATGCAATATCTTTTGAGTAAGTGGGCATTTGTGATGCTATTTCTACATAGACAGATGTCCCATACAGATGATGCCCAAGGTTGTATATCATATGGAGTTATATAAAGAGTGACATAAATGAATTACATAACAGTTTCCGTAGGCAAATGTGTATTTGATCTGAGTTTTGTGGTCATAAGTATTGGGCATTAGTTTCACACAATTTGGTTTGTGCAAACTTAATTTAAAGAACGGAAACGAAACATTCAGCATTTATTTTTCATTTGTTAAGGGGAATAACTTTAAAAAAAATTAGTTACAACCCAAAATGAAAACTCGATATGTATTGTATGGTTATAAGCATTGTGTACAAGCTGTTATATCTGTCAGAATTTCTTGATGATTTTCTTAATGCAAAGTTATAAAGTTAAATCACCTTTCTTAAAAGTATCCCAACATTATGTGCATTATTTATTTACCTTTATTTTGACTCGATTTTTGAAATCAACAAACCATAGGCAAATGAGAATCAAAGTTTAAGAAACAAGTCAGATTCTTGTTTAAAACATCATACGCTCTTTTCAAATGTAGAATCTTTCTCTGAATATCAGCAAACTGGTTCGAGGAAATTAAATGGTTCACGTAGAACAATACAGCAAATATTCCCTTTTTATTCCAAAATAAACATTTAGCAGCTAATCAAAACAAACTCTGACATAAAACTTAAAAAAAAAATAAATATAGAACATTCAATTTAGCAAAACATTGGCTTGGTCTTATAGTTTGAATTAAATTGCGAGACACTCTATTTACACGAGACATCGGATTTAACGTCTCCACTTCTGCCTTTTTTCATACTTGGTACATAGATATATGAAGATGTGGTTAGAGTGCCAATGAGACAACTCTTCATCCAAATAATAATTTATTAAAGTAAACCATTATAGGTCAATGTACGGCCTTCAACACGGGGCATTGGCTCACATCAAACAATAAGCTCTAAAGGGCCCCAAAATTACTAGTGTAAAACCATTCAAAGGGAAAAACAAAGGGTCTAATATATATAAAATATTGTATTGATGTTTAAAAAGATGTTGATTAGATTATTGGTATAACATATAGAACAATGCTTTTTAAATTGACCCTGTTTAATTGACCGCTTTACTATATGAGAGTTATAACACTATCTTTTGTTAAATCCATAGGATGCAGTTCAATTTTACTGTCACTCCACATTTGAGTTATTTGCAATGAAATTTTACCCCAAAAAAGACACAATAAATTCAGCATTCCAGTAAAACAATTTAACAAATTATTTAATGGAATAATCAAAATTAGACTTTATGACATCATATAGTTCTGACAAAACAAAGTCCAAACATTTTAAAATGTGTCGGAGTGCTCCTTATTAAAGCATTCCCCTAACATAATTTATTAATCAAATCATAAATACTGGTGTTTATTCGTGTGTTTAAAGAAAATGCCAAGATTGGCATCTATTTAGATTAGGTGGGACAAAAACTTGCTGGAAATCTACATCATATATATGTGCATTCAGGAAAGTTTTAAAAGACAAAGTTAAGAACATGGGATGGAGATTATTTTTTTAACAACTCTTTAGATATGAGTCCATAAAATTTGCCTGCTTTTTACAATTTACACAGGAGTCTATGTAATTATGACACATATTTTGAGTTCTCCTTTCAACCATACGACTTTCCATCCCGTAATGTTGCGAATGGATTCAGATTTCATTTCTGTATTTTAACAAAGCAAGTTTCATCGAAAGATTTTAACAAAGCAAGTTTCATCGAAAGACAATTTAGATATTTTTTTTAGATTATCAATGCCACCGTCCAGAACATGTGTACATTCTAGTTGTCGTCCAAGATATATTTTAAGGATACATTTTTCTTAGAAACATTAAAGAGGAAGGACAAATTCTCACTAGATTATGTTTTTCTCCGTATCATACACCAGGTCATTCGTCCCTTGTAAGATTTAGATGTTTTCTCCGTATCATACACCAGGTCATTCGTCCCTTGTAAAATTTAGATGATTTATGAAGTAATGAGAATAGAACAAAGGGAGCTACATGTCAGGTTACTTTATCAATGCTGTAATAAAATCATTAAATTGCAAAATTTACTCACATATAAATGATTATAAATAATCTGGATATTGCTCAAGAAAAGTTCTTACAAAAGCATGGTATTGTTATGAAAACAGATTCTGTACAACAAAATAGATTATCAATTATTTATTTTCCTAGAAAGTGTACAAGTTAGAAGAAAATGAAACATTTGATAAAGGTGTCTTAAAATATATTGGATAACAATTATCCTATATCAATATTCTTGATGTAAAGTAAATCATATTCTGATAAAGTAGTCTTAAACAGTAATACACCAGTATATTTATAAATTTCAAAGTTGGTGTAGGTAAAATATTTACAACACAGACCGCATGTAATAGTAGATATTGGGCAATATGAGGTGTATAACTAATCATTTACTAATGTACTGTTTATGTATACATTTCAGGTATCAGTCATCCTTACAATTAAAGATATTTACTAGGAAGATGTTGACTCTCATTTATAAATAACGGCACCTTTTAATGTAAAGTTTAGTATAAACATTATTGAGTGCTTTGTTATATGTTGGTTTGTTAATTATCTAGCTGACAAAGGGCTGGACAAAAAAACAGTCATGCATTTCTTTTCCTAGGTAAAAATAAAAGCAAAATAGTTTGTCTAAATTTTATAAATAAATTTCTAAACATTCCATTTATCAAACTTATCAACTTTAAATGTATTTTTTCCTGGCTTCTTATTGCGTCTCATGTCTTATAGCAAAGTGTATCCTTGCTATACTTGCAGTCTTAAATGCTTGATTTTGTTACGACTTCTAATTTGTATATTCTAAATGTATATTTTGTATTTAAGGTGTTTGATGCGAGGACTTGTGTTTCGTTAGTAGATCCACTGAAAAACATTGATTCAGACATTCTACAAACTATTGGGTAAGTTAATGAAAATAACATTAATTTTCAGAATATTTCCATTAAGCAGGCAGTAGGTGAACTAGAAGTGTTAACTCGAGAAGATTTATTTTAAGACCTCGGCAATTCCATTGGATTATATTTGTCATTATTTAATAAAAGAAGGGCGAATGCTGTCGAGTTTGCCAGCATTCTTATTTCGCTCACCCTGAGATCGTGATCTTTCGGGTGGCGGAACACTTTCGGTTTCCATTTCAGTTTCGATGATAAGTGTTGAAAATCTGTTGTGCGAGGAGAGTCGTCGATCTCCAGGACTACGCGCAGCTGGTGTTACTCCGCCTCGACCCCTACCCCGCGACCTCGAATCAGAAGACTTCTGAGAGGATGTATTTCCTGGCTTCTTTTGGACATCCTTCTTTTCTTGAGAACGAAGAGGAGATGGGGCTCTGGTAGACTGTTTACTGGACGAAGAAGATACCTTCTTGGATGCAGATGAAGGAAGACTTTTGGAGGTGGAAGAATCATCTATATCACTGGGAAGATCCCAGACAGATTCACCGCTCCAATTGTGTATTTCTACTGTTTCTTTTTTATTTGATTTTTTTTTCTCATTTTTTTTTGGTGATGATAGTGAGCTCTGTAGGGAAGATTGAGTTGACTGAGTACTGGTTTTGGAAGATATTGGTTTTCTTGGAATTAATATTCTATCGGTAGGTTCTGTTTCAACAGGCAGCATTTTAAAATTGTCCGCATCAATTGGCCAAGTCATGCGAGTTTGTGTATTCTCGTGACTGAATGAGCGGACAACTTTGCTGGCGTACGATGGTCTGTTTGAAACAAGGAGATCATTCGAAACAGAAGCTATCTGTTTAGCTTCTGGGTAACTAATGTTTCTTTCTGTTTTAATTTTAATAATATTTTTTTCTTTAAGGTAAACAGGGCAGTCCCTAGACGATGAAAAATGGGATTCACCACAGTTTACACATTTAGAAGATTCAGAGTGACAGTTTGTTCCCTCGTGTCCTTCGTCAGAACACTTGAAGCATCTCTGCTTACCACGACATTGTTTGCTTCCATGACCAAACTTTTGACAAGTAAAGCATCGAATTGGGTTTGGGATAAACATGTCAACTCTGATTCCGAAGCAACCTAAAGTAATAGATGGAGGAGGAGTTGGAGTTCTAAAGGTCAAAAGATAAGTATTTAATTTGATTATATTTCCATTCTTTTTAATTTGAAATCTAATAACATTAGTTACACCTTGGCTTGAAAGTTCCTCACCGATTTCTTCCACGGTAAGGTCACCAAGGTATTGACTTCTGTCTCGAATGATCCCCTTACAGCTGTTCAAACTGTTATGAGGAGAGGCAGAAACAGGAAAGTTTGATATTGTAGACATTGTAAGTAAATTTGTTGATTGACTTTTGTTGGAACATTCAACCAACAAATTGCCAGATCTCATTTTTGAAACTTTTTTAACAGTACCAGCAACGCTTTGAATTTGTTTGTGAATTACAAAGGGCGATATTTTTGAAATTGGTTTTTCTTCTGTTCCTTTTATTACAATAAATCTGGGCCAACTGTCATCTTCCCGACAGGGCTCTGAATCATCACATTTTCTTTTCTTATGTATTAAAGCTGATTTAGAGGGTTTGTTTTGTTGTGCCATATGAAAGGAGAAAGATTCACCATTCTTGCCATCCACCCACCTCGGAGTGCCTACAAGGGCGATGCTGTGTTTCCGTGGCGAACCGGGATCGAGTGCTAATGCTGAAAACGAGCTCCATATATAATGTAGCTGGTCCTCAAAATCAGCACCCAAGATCCACTGCGGAAAGCACCAGATGTTCCAAGAATAGTATACTCAAGCAGAGCGTATCCATCAAGCGAAAAAGAAAGCGTACCACTTGATTGACCCATGAGCCATCGCCTTCTTCAGTTATCCAAAATATAAATAGCTTAATTTAAAATACATGTGTATATTATGAAAATTGTTACAAGAAAGCTTATTGTTGAGGATTAACTGAAGGGCTCGACATGACCAGCCGATTGATCGAACTGGGTCCATCCGACCTCCCGTTTAGATGATTTCGAAGCCAAAGCAGCTTATTGAACTATAGTCTCGTCCGTCCGGGTATTTTCTGACCGTAAGGAGTCTGGCTATAGCCCTCATCCACAAGGATCTCGTCAACCACCGACACGGGTAGCAACCCACGGCAAACGGGTTGGAGAGCCTATTTTATTTAAAACATCGGGCATCTCACGATGTTCGGATCACTTTAGTCTGGTCTCTACCCTTCGACCTGTCCAGCATGGGTAACCCTACCAGGAGACGAAGCTCCAGCTGGCATAGCTCTTGGGGTCACTGAGACACGCAAGCCCTCCGACCACGGCAAGGATAGCGATCCACCGGAGGGTAATATGTATCGACAATTGTAATAAAAGAAAACTTGAACCAACCACAGCCTTTTTAAAAAATTGCAACATTTTGCAGAAAATATTAACACTTTTTTGATATTTATTCGGATAATACCATTATTTTTTTTTTTTCCGATTTTACTGTCAATTTGACAATTTTTTTAACAATTGTAATAATGTTACATTTAATCGGTCATTTGCTGAAGATAATTTTCTAATAGTTATTGACAATTGTATTAGAAGTAAACTTGAACCAACAGCATTTTTTTTTAAAAATTGCAACATTTTGTAGAAAATTTTACCACTTTTTGGATATTCATTTGGATAATACCTTTATTGATATTTTTACAGATTTTACCGTCAAATTTAATTTTTTTTTAATAATTGTAATAATGTTACATTAGATCGGTCATTTGAACAAGATAATTTTGTAATATGTATCGACAATTGTATTAGAAGTAAACTTGAAGCAAACACATCCTTATTAAAAAATGCAACATTTTTCAGTTAATTTTACCACTTTGTTGGATGTTCATTCGGATGTTACCTTTATTGATATTTTTTCAGATTTTACTGTCAATTTGACAATTATTTCAATAACTGTAATAATGTTACATTAAATCGGTAATTTGATCAAGATAATTTTGTAATATGTATCGACAATTGTATTAGAAGTAAACTTGAAGCAAACACATCCTTATTAAAAAATGCAACATTTTTCAGTTAATTTTACCACTTTGTTGGATGTTCATTCGAATGTTACCTTTATTGATATTTTTTCAGATTTTTATGTCAATTTGACAATTATTTCAATAACTGTAATAATGTTACATTAAATCGGTCATTTGATCAAGATAATTTTGTAATATGTATTGACAATTTTATTAGAAGTAAACTTGAACCAACCACAGCCTTTTTAAAAAAAATGCAACATTTTTCAGTTAATTTTACCACTTTGTTGGATGTTCATTCGGATGTTACCTTTGTTGATATTTTTTTTTCAGATTTTAATGTCAATTTGACAATTATTTCAATAACTGTAATAATGTTACGTTAAATCGGTCATTTGATCAAGATAATTTTGTAATATGTATCGACAATTGTATTAGAAGTAAACTTGAACCAACCACAGCCTTATTAAAAAATGCAACATTTTTCAGTTAATTTTACCACTTTGTTGGATGTTCATTCGGATGTTACCTTTATTGATATTTTTTCAGATTTTACTGTCAATTTGACAATTATTTCAATAACTGTAATAATGTAACAATAAATCGGTCATTTGATAAAGATAATTTTGTAATATGTGTTGACAATTTTATTAGAAGTAATCTTGAACCAACCACAGCCTTTTTTTTTAAAATGCAACATTTTTCAGTTAATTTTACCACTTTGTTGGATATTTATTCGGATAATACCTTAATTGATATTTTTTCAGATTTTACTGTCTATTTGACAATTTTTTTTAATAATTGTAATAATGTTACATTAAATCGGTTATTTGAAAAAGATAATTTTGTAAAATGTACTGACGATTGTTTTAGAAGTAAACTTGAACCAACCACAGCCTTTTTAAAAAAATGCAATTTTTCAGTTAATTTTACCACTTTTTGGATATTCATTCGGATAATACCTTTGTTGATATTTTTTTCAGATTTTACCGTCAATTTGACAATTGTATTAATAATTGTAATAATGTTACATTAAATTGGTCATTTGATCAAGATAATTTTGTAATAGGTATTGACAATTGTATTAGAAGAAAACTTGAACCAACCACAGCCTTTTTAAAAAAATGCATAATTTTTCAGTTAATTTTACCACTTTTTGGATATTCATTCGGATAATACCTTTGTTGTTATTTTTGCAGATTTTACTGTCAATTTGACTATTTTATTAATAATTGTAATAATGTTACATTAAATTGGTAATTTGATCAAGATAATGTTGTAATAGGTATTGACAATTGTATTAGAAGTAAACTTGAACCAACCACAGCCTTTTTAAAAAAATGCATAATTTTTCAGTTAATTTTACCACTTTGTTGGATGTTCATTCGGATGTTACCTTTGTTGATTTTTTTTTCAGATTTTACTGTCAATTTGACAATTTTTTCAATAACTGTAATAATGTTACATTAAATCGGTCGTTTGATCAAGATAATTTTGCAATATGTGTTGACAATTTTATTTGTTGTGTTGTGTTAGTTGCTAACATGAACAAACCACAGTTTGTGGAAATTATAACATTTTCAGTTAATCAAACCATTTTGTTGAAAATTGTTTTAAATAAAACCTTAAATCGACCATATTTTACAGATATTTGTATAGCATGTACAGCAAACTTGCTATCGTTGTTCTGTAAATTTTACATATTTTACTGTAAATTTGACATTTAGTTTTGATAATTGTATTTGATGTTACCTGAAATCGGTCATTTGATCAAGATAATTTTCTAATATGTATTGACAATTGTATCAGATATTAGCATCTACCTACCACACCTTGTTGAAATGTTTTACATTTGTCAGTTAATTTAACCATTTCGTTGATAATTGTATTAGATTAAACCTAAAATCAACCATATTATACTGATATTTGTATAGCATGTACAGCAGACCTGCTACCGTTGTATTGAAAACTTTTCACAGTTTACTGTAAATTTGACATTTATTTTTGATAATTGTATTTGGTTTCACCTTAAATCGGTCATTTGATTAAGATAATTTTCTATTGTGAATTGACAATTGTATCAGATATTCACATGAACCAACCACACCTTGTAGAAAATTTTACATTTTTCAGTTATTTAACCATTTTGTTGATAATTGAATAAAACTTAAATCAACTGTAATTTAAAGATATTTGCATAGAATGAACAACAAACCTGCCAATTTTTTTCTTAAATAATTGTATTTGATGTTACCTTAAATCGGTCATTTGATTTAAATAATTTTCTTATATGTATCGACAATTGTATCAGATGTCAAGATGAACCAATCATACACCAAGTGGATAATTTTACATTTTCAGTTAATTTAACAATTTTGTTGATAATTGTATTCGAAGAAATCTTAAATCGACGATATTTAACAGATATTTATATAAAATGTACAGCAAACTTGCCATCGCTGAATTCATAATTATTCCACATTTTACTGTAAATTTGACATATTTTTGATAATTGTATTTGATGTTACCTGAAATCGGTCACTTGATCAAGATAATTATATAATATGTATTGACAATTGCATCAGATGTTAAAATGAACGAACCACACACCTTGTGGAAAATTTTACATTTTCAGTTAGTTCAACCATTTTGTTGATAATTGTATTTGAATAAACCTTAAATCAACCATCTTTTACAGATATTTGTATAGCAAGTTAAGCAAACCTGCTATCGTTATATTGAAAACTTTCCACATTTTACTGTAAATTTGACATTTATTTTTGATAATTGTATTTGGTGTTACCTTAAAACGGTCATTTGATCAAGATAATTTTCTTATATGTATTGAAAATTGTGTCAGATATGAACATGAAGCAACCAGACTTTGTGGAAAATTTTACATTTATTAGTTAATTTAATCATTTTGTTGATAATTGTATTTGAATAAACCTTAAATCAACCATATTTTACAAGATATTTGTATAGCATGTACAGCAGAATTGCTATCGTGGTATTCAAAATTTTCCAAATTTTACTGCAAATTTGACATTCATTTTTGATACTTGTATTTCATGTTACCTTAAATCGGTCATTCGATCAAGGTAATTTTCTAATATGTATTGACAATTGTATAAGATGTTAAGATGAACCAACCACACACCTTGTGGAAAATTTTACATTTATCAGTTAATTTAATCATTTTGTTGATAATTGTTTGAGAAAAAAAACCTAAATTGACCCTATTTTACAGATATTTGTATAGAATGTACAGCAGTTCTGCCATCGTTGTATTAAAAATTTTTCCACATTTTACTGTAAATTTGACATTTATTTTCCAACTAAATTTTTACATTTTACATTTTTGTAAAAGTACATACGGTAGAATTACATTTAAAGCCCTAAAAGAGAAATTTGAAAAAGCTTCATCTGATGCATCTATCATATCTGATGTCCCAAATCGTTTTTAGATGACTTCCAAAAAAAATTATCAGGAGGCAGGTCAGGCGCAGAAAGATTTCTTATATATGGATGACTTTCTTTGAAAGAAAACAGATATACGAGCTTGGTAAGTCCTTTGAGCATTCTGTGTCAACTGAAGTACCAAAGCATGTTGTTTGAAAAGAGGGACGAAAGATACCAAAGTTACAGTCAAACTCATAAATCGAAATAAACTGACAACGCTATTGCTAAAAATGAAAAAGACAAACAAGTCAACACAACATAGAAAATTAAAGAATAAGCAACACGAACCCAATTAAAATTGATTGATTGATTGTTGGTTGCGTTACGCCGCATTAGCACAAAAAGGCTATATCGCGGCGAGAGCTAATTCGAATATTTTTTACAATTTAAAGCATATTTTCAAAATAAGACAAAAAGTCCTTCAATATACTAAAATTCTAGACTAAAGCAAATTGATTATTTACAAATAAAAATCGATATGAGTAAAATAACGTGATAAAAATTAAAAACGACTTAAATATAATAACATTTTTATATTCTATAATAAATTCCAATTTCTTTTAAAAATGCAACAATATTTGTAAATGAAACATTATTAAATAAATCATACATATTATTGACATTGAAATGCTTCTTACGAATATCAGCAAAGTCAATACAATTAATTAAAACATGTTTAATAGTATACTTGCAGTTGCAAGGTACACATTGTGGTTCATCTTCATTTTTTAAAAGATACTCGTGTGTTATTCTAGTATGACCAATACGACATCTAGAAATAATACACTGATCTTTTCTGCACATACAATTATTAAAAGGTTTACCTATATTAGGTTTAATTTCATGTAATTTATTATCATCCTTTTTTACTCCATTCATTTTTTAAAATATTAAACACATATTCTCTAATATTAGATTTAAAATCAGTATATGGTATATCACAGTTAGATAAAGGGTCACCCAGGGCATGCTTTGCCTCAAGGTCTACAGCTGTGTTTCCAAGGATTCCAACATGACTCGGAACCCATAGAAATATTATTTCTTTCAGAAGAATTTTTAAATTCCTCATTACATATAAAATTTGGAGAATTGTTGGGTTTTTAATCTTAGTATTTTGTATAGCTTGTAAGCATGAAAGTGAATCAGAACATATAATAAATTTGGAAGAAGCAATAAATTTCAAAGCCAAAATTATTGCTTCTGCTTCAGCAGTAAAGATGGATGCATCAGCCCAATTAACAAAATAAGGTTTATCTCGTGTGCACCGGAACGGTAAGCAGATCATGTACTACATGTGACACCCGTCGTGTTGCTTATGTTATAACAAACATAAGCCAGAAGATGAACAAACTCTTACATCTGTAATTATTTCATGATGTCAGATAATATTTGCATAACGAATTATAAGCAAGTTCAGCAGATGTTTTATTAAATTTCGATCGTTTTTATCAGAGTACCAAAACTTTATATTCAGTTACGTTATCATTTGTTTTCATTGCTGCAAAGTGTATCTACATTTCTTTTTATAATTATTAGTCTTAACTCTCATACTGCCGCGTCAGGTTGGATAGGAAACATTGAATGAAGAAAGGGAGTTGACTATTTTTACTATGGAAATTGTAACCGTATTGTTAATGTATTATTAATTGTTGACGGCCAAGCGATTGAAGACTAGGGAATCGTTTCTAAATTATGTTAAACTTTTCCGAACCATATATTTATTAAATGGATTTCTTGTTTGACTGACTGAAAGCAAATATCAAATTAGTCTCTGGTAAAGAAATAGAGTCATGATAAATAAATAAATATACAGGTGTATAATGCTTTTTTTCTGATTCCTTATTCCCGTCTTTTTTTTTATTTTAGTGTGAGGTTTGGAAATGAAAAATTGCAGGAGAGTTCAAACAATTTGAAGAAGTAATTCCTACTTGTTTATGTGTGATGAATATAAAGTATGCTGCTGCTATAGAGGTGTATTAGTTTCTGTCATTAAACTATACTCATTGGGATGGCAATAAGATATTATAGAATCAACGTCGATTTGATCTGATCCGGACCTTTTTCATTCTGTAAAAATGTTTGTGCTTTACTTGACAAGGTCATTTATGTGAAAAACAAGAGTAATTTAAAAGAATGAAATTCAAATGTGAATACACAATTTATCAAGCAAAAGGAATACCATGACTAGTATCATAATAAGTAGTGTTTTTTGAAATTTGAAATGTACTCTTTACGTACTTTCATTTTATAAACGACAAGCATACCTTCTAAAAATTTTCACTTTTTACACGCCATGACCGCATCTGCCTACATTTTCGAGATTAGAAGTAATGTAGACTTGATGAGCTGTCATTTGATATGCGACAACACTATGTTCTATAAAGTTTGATTTCTTGCACTTAATTCACCTATTTTTTGGAGGTCAGGAATTTTATATTTAAAATGTACACACCATGACTTTTCATTTGATATACAACAACTTTACCTTAGAAGACAATTTATTTTCTGCACTCAATGACCCAATTTTTTGAAGACGTCAACTTGATAATTGAAATAGGTCAATCAAATAGCTATGTTAACCTCTTCAATTTTTGAAACTTTTCAAGTGGTAACCTGTTGATTCAGAAATACACGCCACCGTTCGCATAATTTGAAACTGCATTTTTTTTAATACGAAAGCAGATATCTTATCAAGAGTGATAAATGATCTGCAGTTGAAGGACAGCATGGTAGAAAAAGGTTCAAGGTCAGAACGAATCATCAAATATATAATGCAATACAAAATTTGAGATCCGAAAGCCGTAGATACATAGGACTATCACCCTTCAACTCAGCACCACTTGATCTTTCAAATATCAGAAGGCAAAGGTAAAATTTTATCATGACCTGACATGGATTGATCTCAAATTAACGATCTTAAACTACCTTTTGAACAGAAGGTCAGACATTGTAGGGTTCACTGTGTAAAATGTAGAGCTCGTCGAGAAGTGCATGTTATACTCTGTATGTATGCAGCAAACTCTTATCGTTTTCTTAATATGCAAGATTGGAATTGCAGCTCAATATTTTTGGCACTCTGACTTTGGGTGCAAATTGAAGGTTACATGAATTTAAGATTATAGGTGTAGGTCCCAAGTCTCTACGACTTCCAGTTGTCGAAATACATTTGTTTTTAATTGTGTTTATAGAAGGGGGTGACTTTGTACTTGAAAGCAAAAGTAGAAAGAAAACAATGTGTATACCACAGGTCTACCCGACAATAACAAAGGGCTACAGGTGTGCAGACATGTTGATAAACTTGAAAAGGTAAAAACATGATGTATATAAAATAAATTAAATTAGTATATAAAATTAGGGTTCATTTCTACAAATGAAAGTCAATAATTTCAACTTTTCCAAATACAAAACTTTTGTTGTATGTATCATGTACCATTTAGTTTTATCTATATCAAACTGTTTAATGTAACTTGTACATTGAAAATTATATTTAAAACAATCAAAATAAAGGAATGAAATTTAGTTTATGAATTATGTCCTTCACTTACAACTATTTATATATCGTGGGCATAAAAACTTTATTCTGTCCAATTGTGTCTTTGCACTAATGTTGTAACACCTCGCGTGCATCCAAAAATCACAAGCTTTGTTGTAGTGTTTTTTTTTGTGTATCTCGCACCCTTTCCATATATCTTTTCAGCCCTCCCCTTCCCATAAACTCTGCAATTTTCTTTGTCATCGGTGCTTGTTTTTCCTCTAAGAAGCTATCGCTTGATTGTGTATCCTTTTCTGGTATTTTGTACTTCTGCTGACGCTACTATAGTGTTGTTAGCATTCATAATCAGATATTACATTTTGGTGAGAATGATGATGCCTGGTCTGATATAGTAGGCTGCTTTGTACAGATATTAACAGAATAATTCTAAAACCAAAATAATTTAAATAAACTAAACAAACAAAACATAGTAAATAAAGAAAAAAGTTTCAAGAAAACAAGACATTAACTAAATAAAACTGGAAATAGACAACCATTGAAAAGTGTTAGAACTAGATATCATTGAGATGGGAGCCATCTCTGTGGGCCCCGCTGTGAATAATGTGCATTAAAAAAATGTATCTTTACCATAGGACATGGGTTTGTCAACTGAAATCAAAGTTTTTGACCTTGACCTTTGACCTAGGAAGTTGTAAATAAATTATGACACACCCTTTGGTGTTGGTTTATAAACATGTCAAGTATAAACCTTGAAATGATAATAGTTCTTAAGATATAGAGCGGACACGATCTTTACCATAGGACACGGGGTTGTCAACTGAAACCAAAGTTTCTGACCTTGACCTTTGACCTAGGAAGTTGCACATAAATTATGACACACCCTTTGGGTTTGGTTTATATACATGTCAAGTATAAACTTTGAAATGATAACGGTTCTCAAGATGTAGAGCGGACACAATCTTTACCATAGGACATGGGGTTGACAACTGAAACCAAAGTTTTTGACCTTGAACTTTGCCCTAGGCAGTCGTTCATAAATTATGACACACCCTCTGGTATTGGTTCATATACATGTCAAGTATAAACTTTGAAATCATAACGATTCTCAAGATATAGAGCGGACACGATCTTCTCCACAGGACACAGGGTTGTCAACTGAAACCACTGTTTTTTTACCTTGACCTTTGACCTAGGAAGTTGTACATACATCATGACACGCCCTCTGGTGGTGGTTAATAAACATGTAAAGTATAAAGTATGAAATCATAATGGTTCTCTAGATATGGAGCGGACACAAAGTTATTACAAAGTGTTACGGACGGACGGACGGACAGACTGATCACTATAGGGCGACCCGCCTTTGGCGAGGCCCTAATTATAATAAATAAACGGCCAAGTTCAATACAGATAGATAAAATTGTAAGTAGCAAGAAAGTAACATCTACAAACACATCACCATCACCAAAATATCCGTGTCCTTTGTTAAATATACACATAGACCAAGGTGAGCGACACAGTCTTTTAAGAGCCTCCAATTCCTATTCCAAGTACTTTACGAAACACAATAACTTTATATATAAATACTACAGTAGTTAGGTGATCGTCACGTTACTTTTTCCCCACTGTAAATCAAACTGAAACATAATTATTTTTTTTTATCATAAAATACTACTGATTAAGGTCAAAATAGATCGATACAAACAGCAACACACCACTATTATATATAATATAATTAACTATATATAATGACAGAGAACGTAAATAACAAATTTAATAAGTTCTTAAGCAAACCAAGGCTGATTACAGAAGAAAACAGGAAATTACAACCTGATGTGCTGACTGATAGTAAAGGCAACATAAACCGCTATGTAACACACAACGCTGAACCAGACATCATTTTGTGGTTGTGATCTCGTGAACGGGGGTGGAGTGGAGTCCCAATCGAAGTTCAAACAAATTTTCGTAAATTCCTGTCACACATTACTCTTTTTTTGCGTCTTTAGGGCGGACAGAGTGGAGCGTTTATAGACCTGGTTTCACCGTTGGTGACACAGTTCCAAAGACTTTTTAACCTCTTGATGCCACACGGACATATGTGTCCATCACCAATAGCCTGCCACACGGACACATATTCTCTCCAAAAGTGACGGACTATTTGGCAGTTTTATTTAATGCTGGGAAAGAGTCTGGGAAAAAACTAAGTCCATACACAGTTTCCAATCAAATGCAAAATGAGATTGATTCATCAGAGTGGTTGTTCCATCGTAAATAAGAAGCTTGTGAAACATTGGTGGTTTATTGTATTGTTTCAGATCCTGCCAGCTTGCATTGTTTTTAAAGTGTCCAAATCTAGAGCATAACACTTTAATCGAGAAAAAAAATAAAGATTTTTGAAAATTCATTTTAATGGATGATCTCCGTTTGTACCATGGAAATTATTATTAATGGTATTTATAAGTAATTATTGGTATTTTGATATAAATTGTTATCTATTATATTTAAGGTTAGTTCTCTTGCATCAACAATCATAAAAAAAGATAATCAGAATGTTTGTGGATATTTACTCACTGTCTTGTGTAGATGTTGTTGGTTGAAATTATTTTCTATTATTATTTTACATGAGCAATACGACGGGTGCCACATGTGGAGCATGATCTGCATACCCTTCCATCTAGCATCTTTTCATGTTTTATTGTAAAATTGAGAATGGAAATGGGGAATGTGTCAAAGAGACAACAACCCGACAAAAGAAAAAAACAACAGCAGAAAGTCACCAACAGGTCTTCAATGTAGCAAGAAATTCCCGCACCCGGAGGCGTCCTTCAGCTGGCCCCTAAACAAATTTATACTAGTTCAGTGATAATAACACCAAACTAATTTCCAAATTGTACACAAGTAACCAAAATTAAAAATAATACAAGACTAACAAAGGCCAGAGGCTCCTAACTTGGGACAGGCGCAAAAATTCGGCGGGGTTAAACATGTTTGCGAGTTCTCAACCCTCCCCCTATACCTCTAGCCAATGTAAAAAAGTAAACGCATAACAATAAGCACATTAAAATTCAGTTCAAAAGAAGTCTGAGTCTGATGTCAGAAGATGTAACCAAAGAAAATAAACAAAATGACAATAGTATATAAATAACAACAGACTACTAGCAGTATTCATGTCTCAGGCCAACAATTTTTCTAATTGCAGAAAAAAAAAAGAAGAATACACATTTTAATCTGATAATGTGAATGCCTCACGAACAATGGGAAAGATACACACTTTAATCTGATAATATTAATGCCTCACAAACAATGGGAAAGGTGATAGATGATCCTTTCTTCCTCAGCAGATGTAGATACGACAACCACTGAATTACAGGCTCCTGACTTGGGACAGGCACACACATAAATGATGCGGCGTAGTTAAACATGTTAGCGGGATCCCAACCCTCCCCTATTTGGGACAGTGGTATAACAGTACAACATAAGAACGAACTATAAAAATCAGTTGAAAAAGGCTTTACTTATTAGATGGACAAAAATACAAACGGACGTGACCGGGAACTCATGTCTTAAATTAAATCTCCTGCGACACTTAAAAAAAATCCACAGAAATTCCAGGTAACTTAGCTCTCCCGACCTGCAAGTGAATACAACATTTTACTTCAAAAAGTTCCATATGGCTTTCTAAAACATATTGAAGAAAAGAGAACACAGAATTTAAAATTATATAATAATTATATTTATATGAAATAGTTATCAAAAGTACCAGGATTATAATTTTATACGCCAGAAGCGCGTTTCGTCTACTTGAGACTCATCAGTGACGCTCAGATCAAAATAGAAAAGCCAAATAGAAACAAAGTTGAAGAGCATTGAGAATCCAAAATTTCAAAACATTGTGCCAAATACGGTTATGGTAATCTACTCCTGGGGTAAGAAAATCCTAATTTTTTTCGAAAAATTCAAAGTTTTGAAAAGTTACCTTTTGTTTCACTTCATAATGTTCCCTTATTTTAACATAAGTACACATATCTCAATTTATGTTGAAACTTTTTTTTCTTCATGAAATTGTGGACATAATAATGAATGACAGTATCGGAAGTATAAACCCATAACATAAGTAATAAATGCTTCTATACATATTACAATTTCGTTTGTATAGACATACATGTGGCTCGTCGTAATGCTACAGTTAATGACACCACCTCTTCCTTGAAATTCCTAGGTAACTTTTGTGGGACTTTTAAGGATTTTGTGGTGTAGGATTTCAGCAATTTATTTGTGATCTGGTGCATTTGTATTATCTAATTGTGATAATTCTGCTTTTGAACTGTGTTGATGCTATTTAATTTAATGAATGAAGTTATGATGGACTAATTGACATAATACCACATAACGTATGTTTCTCTTTGGATACATAGAGATCAGATTATTTATTTCACGCACAAATCCAATGTATACCATGGTATAAAATACAAGAAATTTATATTTAATAATAGAGGTACAACATATAATTATATTGTCTTTTCAATCAAAGTAAAATAAGTTACTTTAGAAATCATGAAATTATAAAAGTAACATATCAAACAAACCATACAATTATTAATAGAATTAACGGTACCAATTTTCTTGCAGGTCCAAAATAAGTTATTCAAAATTTGCCATCTGTTATATTCTTCTTAAAATTTTGATATGTGTTCTAAATTATGGCGTACTGAAATTATAATCCTGGTACCTTTGATAACTTTTACACCACTGTGTCGATGCCACTGCTGGTGGACGTTTCATCCCCGAGGGTATCACCAGCCTAGTAGTCCATACTTCGGTGTTGACATAAATATCAATAATGTGGTCATTTTTATAAATTATCTGTTTACAAAACTTTGTTTTTTTGGAAACTTAGGATTTTCTTATCCCAGGCATAGATTACCTTAGCCGTATTTGGCACAAGTCTAGCTGATTGATTGATTGATTATTGGTTGTTCAACGTCTAGTGGCAAATATTTCATGCATATTCAGGACGAGAACAAGTTCACAATAAATACAATAGGTAGGTTGATACAATAAAGGCCATTCAGGAATTATGGTCCGAGAAATTTGGACTGCCACCGGAAAAGAAAGGTATATGGATAGGAACAGAAATTTTGCCTTGCAACAGGCCGCCTACGGACCTCTCAAAGAGTTGTAGCAAGGGTTCTTAACGTGTAAAGAGCGTGGCACTCTCTTTACACGAGGCATCGGATTTAACGTCCCCCTTCTGACCGGACGTGACTGCGAACTTGTACATCGCGCACAGCCAAACGGACGCCCCACTTCGGCAAGCGTTTTACTGCCGGTCGGGATAAGACCAAGTGACCATATTTCTATACCCCAGTCACCCTTGGGGGTGAAAGTCTAGCTGAAATAGAAGTGAATTTAGATCAAGCTGTTAATACATAAACGTAAGCGACGAAGGTGTCCCAGAAAAAAAAATAGCCGTGCCAAACGTCATTATTATTTGCACGGCTATTTTTCCTAGAATTCTAGGAGGAATCCCACGTCTAACTCTTTAAATATGCAATATCTTTTGAGTAAGTGGGCATTTGTGATGCTATTTCTACATAGACAGATGTCCCATACAGATGATGCCCAAGGTTGTATATCATATGGAGTTATATAAAGAGTGACATAAATGAATTACATAACAGTTTCCGTAGGCAAATGTGTATTTGATCTGAGTTTTGTGGTCATAAGTATTGGGCATTAGTTTCACACAATTTGGTTTGTGCAAACTTAATTTAAAGAACGGAAACGAAACATTCAGCATTTATTTTTCATTTGTTAAGGGGAATAACTTTAAAAAAAATTAGTTACAACCCAAAATGAAAACTCGATATGTATTGTATGGTTATAAGCATTGTGTACAAGCTGTTATATCTGTCAGAATTTCTTGATGATTTTCTTAATGCAAAGTTATAAAGTTAAATCACCTTTCTTAAAAGTATCCCAACATTATGTGCATTATTTATTTACCTTTATTTTGACTCGATTTTTGAAATCAACAAACCATAGGCAAATGAGAATCAAAGTTTAAGAAACAAGTCAGATTCTTGTTTAAAACATCATACGCTCTTTTCAAATGTAGAATCTTTCTCTGAATATCAGCAAACTGGTTCGAGGAAATTAAATGGTTCACGTAGAACAATACAGCAAATATTCCCTTTTTATTCCAAAATAAACATTTAGCAGCTAATCAAAACAAACTCTGACATAAAACTTAAAAAAAAAATAAATATAGAACATTCAATTTAGCAAAACATTGGCTTGGTCTTATAGTTTGAATTAAATTGCGAGACACTCTATTTACACGAGACATCGGATTTAACGTCTCCACTTCTGCCTTTTTTCATACTTGGTACATAGATATATGAAGATGTGGTTAGAGTGCCAATGAGACAACTCTTCATCCAAATAATAATTTATTAAAGTAAACCATTATAGGTCAATGTACGGCCTTCAACACGGGGCATTGGCTCACATCAAACAATAAGCTCTAAAGGGCCCCAAAATTACTAGTGTAAAACCATTCAAAGGGAAAAACAAAGGGTCTAATATATATAAAAATATTGTATTGATGTTTAAAAAGATGTTGATTAGATTATTGGTATAACATATAGAACAATGCTTTTTAAATTGACCCTGTTTAATTGACCGCTTTACTATATGAGAGTTATAACACTATCTTTTGTTAAATCCATAGGATGCAGTTCAATTTTACTGTCACTCCACATTTGAGTTATTTGCAATGAAATTTTACCCCAAAAAAGACACAATAAATTCAGCATTCCAGTAAAACAATTTAACAAATTATTTAATGGAATAATCAAAATTAGACTTTATGACATCATATAGTTCTGACAAAACAAAGTCCAAACATTTTAAAATGTGTCGGAGTGCTCCTTATTAAAGCATTCCCCTAACATAATTTATTAATCAAATCATAAATACTGGTGTTTATTCGTGTGTTTAAAGAAAATGCCAAGATTGGCATCTATTTAGATTAGGTGGGACAAAAACTTGCTGGAAATCTACATCATATATATGTGCATTCAGGAAAGTTTTAAAAGACAAAGTTAAGAACATGGGATGGAGATTATTTTTTTAACAACTCTTTAGATATGAGTCCATAAAATTTGCCTGCTTTTTACAATTTACACAGGAGTCTATGTAATTATGACACATATTTTGAGTTCTCCTTTCAACCATACGACTTTCCATCCCGTAATGTTGCGAATGGATTCAGATTTCATTTCTGTATTTTAACAAAGCAAGTTTCATCGAAAGATTTTAACAAAGCAAGTTTCATCGAAAGACAATTTAGATATTTTTTTTAGATTATCAATGCCACCGTCCAGAACATGTGTACATTCTAGTTGTCGTCCAAGATATATTTTAAGGATACATTTTTCTTAGAAACATTAAAGAGGAAGGACAAATTCTCACTAGATTATGTTTTTCTCCGTATCATACACCAGGTCATTCGTCCCTTGTAAGATTTAGATGTTTTCTCCGTATCATACACCAGGTCATTCGTCCCTTGTAAAATTTAGATGATTTATGAAGTAATGAGAATAGAACAAAGGGAGCTACATGTCAGGTTACTTTATCAATGCTGTAATAAAATCATTAAATTGCAAAATTTACTCACATATAAATGATTATAAATAATCTGGATATTGCTCAAGAAAAGTTCTTACAAAAGCATGGTATTGTTATGAAAACAGATTCTGTACAACAAAATAGATTATCAATTATTTATTTTCCTAGAAAGTGTACAAGTTAGAAGAAAATGAAACATTTGATAAAGGTGTCTTAAAATATATTGGATAACAATTATCCTATATCAATATTCTTGATGTAAAGTAAATCATATTCTGATAAAGTAGTCTTAAACAGTAATACACCAGTATATTTATAAATTTCAAAGTTGGTGTAGGTAAAATATTTACAACACAGACCGCATGTAATAGTAGATATTGGGCAATATGAGGTGTATAACTAATCATTTACTAATGTACTGTTTATGTATACATTTCAGGTATCAGTCATCCTTACAATTAAAGATATTTACTAGGAAGATGTTGACTCTCATTTATAAATAACGGCACCTTTTAATGTAAAGTTTAGTATAAACATTATTGAGTGCTTTGTTATATGTTGGTTTGTTAATTATCTAGCTGACAAAGGGCTGGACAAAAAAACAGTCATGCATTTCTTTTCCTAGGTAAAAATAAAAGCAAAATAGTTTGTCTAAATTTTATAAATAAATTTCTAAACATTCCATTTATCAAACTTATCAACTTTAAATGTATTTTTTCCTGGCTTCTTATTGCGTCTCATGTCTTATAGCAAAGTGTATCCTTGCTATACTTGCAGTCTTAAATGCTTGATTTTGTTACGACTTCTAATTTGTATATTCTAAATGTATATTTTGTATTTAAGGTGTTTGATGCGAGGACTTGTGTTTCGTTAGTAGATCCACTGAAAAACATTGATTCAGACATTCTACAAACTATTGGGTAAGTTAATGAAAATAACATTAATTTTCAGAATATTTCCATTAAGCAGGCAGTAGGTGAACTAGAAGTGTTAACTCGAGAAGATTTATTTTAAGACCTCGGCAATTCCATTGGATTATATTTGTCATTATTTAATAAAAGAAGGGCGAATGCTGTCGAGTTTGCCAGCATTCTTATTTCGCTCACCCTGAGATCGTGATCTTTCGGGTGGCGGAACACTTTCGGTTTCCATTTCAGTTTCGATGATAAGTGTTGAAAATCTGTTGTGCGAGGAGAGTCGTCGATCTCCAGGACTACGCGCAGCTGGTGTTACTCCGCCTCGACCCCTACCCCGCGACCTCGAATCAGAAGACTTCTGAGAGGATGTATTTCCTGGCTTCTTTTGGACATCCTTCTTTTCTTGAGAACGAAGAGGAGATGGGGCTCTGGTAGACTGTTTACTGGACGAAGAAGATACCTTCTTGGATGCAGATGAAGGAAGACTTTTGGAGGTGGAAGAATCATCTATATCACTGGGAAGATCCCAGACAGATTCACCGCTCCAATTGTGTATTTCTACTGTTTCTTTTTTATTTGATTTTTTTTTCTCATTTTTTTTTGGTGATGATAGTGAGCTCTGTAGGGAAGATTGAGTTGACTGAGTACTGGTTTTGGAAGATATTGGTTTTCTTGGAATTAATATTCTATCGGTAGGTTCTGTTTCAACAGGCAGCATTTTAAAATTGTCCGCATCAATTGGCCAAGTCATGCGAGTTTGTGTATTCTCGTGACTGAATGAGCGGACAACTTTGCTGGCGTACGATGGTCTGTTTGAAACAAGGAGATCATTCGAAACAGAAGCTATCTGTTTAGCTTCTGGGTAACTAATGTTTCTTTCTGTTTTAATTTTAATAATATTTTTTTCTTTAAGGTAAACAGGGCAGTCCCTAGACGATGAAAAATGGGATTCACCACAGTTTACACATTTAGAAGATTCAGAGTGACAGTTTGTTCCCTCGTGTCCTTCGTCAGAACACTTGAAGCATCTCTGCTTACCACGACATTGTTTGCTTCCATGACCAAACTTTTGACAAGTAAAGCATCGAATTGGGTTTGGGATAAACATGTCAACTCTGATTCCGAAGCAACCTAAAGTAATAGATGGAGGAGGAGTTGGAGTTCTAAAGGTCAAAAGATAAGTATTTAATTTGATTATATTTCCATTCTTTTTAATTTGAAATCTAATAACATTAGTTACACCTTGGCTTGAAAGTTCCTCACCGATTTCTTCCACGGTAAGGTCACCAAGGTATTGACTTCTGTCTCGAATGATCCCCTTACAGCTGTTCAAACTGTTATGAGGAGAGGCAGAAACAGGAAAGTTTGATATTGTAGACATTGTAAGTAAATTTGTTGATTGACTTTTGTTGGAACATTCAACCAACAAATTGCCAGATCTCATTTTTGAAACTTTTTTAACAGTACCAGCAACGCTTTGAATTTGTTTGTGAATTACAAAGGGCGATATTTTTGAAATTGGTTTTTCTTCTGTTCCTTTTATTACAATAAATCTGGGCCAACTGTCATCTTCCCGACAGGGCTCTGAATCATCACATTTTCTTTTCTTATGTATTAAAGCTGATTTAGAGGGTTTGTTTTGTTGTGCCATATGAAAGGAGAAAGATTCACCATTCTTGCCATCCACCCACCTCGGAGTGCCTACAAGGGCGATGCTGTGTTTCCGTGGCGAACCGGGATCGAGTGCTAATGCTGAAAACGAGCTCCATATATAATGTAGCTGGTCCTCAAAATCAGCACCCAAGATCCACTGCGGAAAGCACCAGATGTTCCAAGAATAGTATACTCAAGCAGAGCGTATCCATCAAGCGAAAAAGAAAGCGTACCACTTGATTGACCCATGAGCCATCGCCTTCTTCAGTTATCCAAAATATAAATAGCTTAATTTAAAATACATGTGTATATTATGAAAATTGTTACAAGAAAGCTTATTGTTGAGGATTAACTGAAGGGCTCGACATGACCAGCCGATTGATCGAACTGGGTCCATCCGACCTCCCGTTTAGATGATTTCGAAGCCAAAGCAGCTTATTGAACTATAGTCTCGTCCGTCCGGGTATTTTCTGACCGTAAGGAGTCTGGCTATAGCCCTCATCCACAAGGATCTCGTCAACCACCGACACGGGTAGCAACCCACGGCAAACGGGTTGGAGAGCCTATTTTATTTAAAACATCGGGCATCTCACGATGTTCGGATCACTTTAGTCTGGTCTCTACCCTTCGACCTGTCCAGCATGGGTAACCCTACCAGGAGACGAAGCTCCAGCTGGCATAGCTCTTGGGGTCACTGAGACACGCAAGCCCTCCGACCACGGCAAGGATAGCGATCCACCGGAGGGTAATATGTATCGACAATTGTAATAAAAGAAAACTTGAACCAACCACAGCCTTTTTAAAAAATTGCAACATTTTGCAGAAAATATTAACACTTTTTTGATATTTATTCGGATAATACCATTATTTTTTTTTTTTCCGATTTTACTGTCAATTTGACAATTTTTTTAACAATTGTAATAATGTTACATTTAATCGGTCATTTGCTGAAGATAATTTTCTAATAGTTATTGACAATTGTATTAGAAGTAAACTTGAACCAACAGCATTTTTTTTTAAAAATTGCAACATTTTGTAGAAAATTTTACCACTTTTTGGATATTCATTTGGATAATACCTTTATTGATATTTTTACAGATTTTACCGTCAAATTTAATTTTTTTTTAATAATTGTAATAATGTTACATTAGATCGGTCATTTGAACAAGATAATTTTGTAATATGTATCGACAATTGTATTAGAAGTAAACTTGAAGCAAACACATCCTTATTAAAAAATGCAACATTTTTCAGTTAATTTTACCACTTTGTTGGATGTTCATTCGGATGTTACCTTTATTGATATTTTTTCAGATTTTACTGTCAATTTGACAATTATTTCAATAACTGTAATAATGTTACATTAAATCGGTAATTTGATCAAGATAATTTTGTAATATGTATCGACAATTGTATTAGAAGTAAACTTGAAGCAAACACATCCTTATTAAAAAATGCAACATTTTTCAGTTAATTTTACCACTTTGTTGGATGTTCATTCGAATGTTACCTTTATTGATATTTTTTCAGATTTTTATGTCAATTTGACAATTATTTCAATAACTGTAATAATGTTACATTAAATCGGTCATTTGATCAAGATAATTTTGTAATATGTATTGACAATTTTATTAGAAGTAAACTTGAACCAACCACAGCCTTTTTAAAAAAAATGCAACATTTTTCAGTTAATTTTACCACTTTGTTGGATGTTCATTCGGATGTTACCTTTGTTGATATTTTTTTTTCAGATTTTAATGTCAATTTGACAATTATTTCAATAACTGTAATAATGTTACGTTAAATCGGTCATTTGATCAAGATAATTTTGTAATATGTATCGACAATTGTATTAGAAGTAAACTTGAACCAACCACAGCCTTATTAAAAAATGCAACATTTTTCAGTTAATTTTACCACTTTGTTGGATGTTCATTCGGATGTTACCTTTATTGATATTTTTTCAGATTTTACTGTCAATTTGACAATTATTTCAATAACTGTAATAATGTAACAATAAATCGGTCATTTGATAAAGATAATTTTGTAATATGTGTTGACAATTTTATTAGAAGTAATCTTGAACCAACCACAGCCTTTTTTTTTTAAAATGCAACATTTTTCAGTTAATTTTACCACTTTGTTGGATATTTATTCGGATAATACCTTAATTGATATTTTTTCAGATTTTACTGTCTATTTGACAATTTTTTTTAATAATTGTAATAATGTTACATTAAATCGGTTATTTGAAAAAGATAATTTTGTAAAATGTACTGACGATTGTTTTAGAAGTAAACTTGAACCAACCACAGCCTTTTTAAAAAAATGCAATTTTTCAGTTAATTTTACCACTTTTTGGATATTCATTCGGATAATACCTTTGTTGATATTTTTTTCAGATTTTACCGTCAATTTGACAATTGTATTAATAATTGTAATAATGTTACATTAAATTGGTCATTTGATCAAGATAATTTTGTAATAGGTATTGACAATTGTATTAGAAGAAAACTTGAACCAACCACAGCCTTTTTAAAAAAATGCATAATTTTTCAGTTAATTTTACCACTTTTTGGATATTCATTCGGATAATACCTTTGTTGTTATTTTTGCAGATTTTACTGTCAATTTGACTATTTTATTAATAATTGTAATAATGTTACATTAAATTGGTAATTTGATCAAGATAATGTTGTAATAGGTATTGACAATTGTATTAGAAGTAAACTTGAACCAACCACAGCCTTTTTAAAAAAATGCATAATTTTTCAGTTAATTTTACCACTTTGTTGGATGTTCATTCGGATGTTACCTTTGTTGATTTTTTTTTCAGATTTTACTGTCAATTTGACAATTTTTTCAATAACTGTAATAATGTTACATTAAATCGGTCGTTTGATCAAGATAATTTTGCAATATGTGTTGACAATTTTATTTGTTGTGTTGTGTTAGTTGCTAACATGAACAAACCACAGTTTGTGGAAATTATAACATTTTCAGTTAATCAAACCATTTTGTTGAAAATTGTTTTAAATAAAACCTTAAATCGACCATATTTTACAGATATTTGTATAGCATGTACAGCAAACTTGCTATCGTTGTTCTGTAAATTTTACATATTTTACTGTAAATTTGACATTTAGTTTTGATAATTGTATTTGATGTTACCTGAAATCGGTCATTTGATCAAGATAATTTTCTAATATGTATTGACAATTGTATCAGATATTAGCATCTACCTACCACACCTTGTTGAAATGTTTTACATTTGTCAGTTAATTTAACCATTTCGTTGATAATTGTATTAGATTAAACCTAAAATCAACCATATTATACTGATATTTGTATAGCATGTACAGCAGACCTGCTACCGTTGTATTGAAAACTTTTCACAGTTTACTGTAAATTTGACATTTATTTTTGATAATTGTATTTGGTTTCACCTTAAATCGGTCATTTGATTAAGATAATTTTCTATTGTGAATTGACAATTGTATCAGATATTCACATGAACCAACCACACCTTGTAGAAAATTTTACATTTTTCAGTTATTTAACCATTTTGTTGATAATTGAATAAAACTTAAATCAACTGTAATTTAAAGATATTTGCATAGAATGAACAACAAACCTGCCAATTTTTTTCTTAAATAATTGTATTTGATGTTACCTTAAATCGGTCATTTGATTTAAATAATTTTCTTATATGTATCGACAATTGTATCAGATGTCAAGATGAACCAATCATACACCAAGTGGATAATTTTACATTTTCAGTTAATTTAACAATTTTGTTGATAATTGTATTCGAAGAAATCTTAAATCGACGATATTTAACAGATATTTATATAAAATGTACAGCAAACTTGCCATCGCTGAATTCATAATTATTCCACATTTTACTGTAAATTTGACATATTTTTGATAATTGTATTTGATGTTACCTGAAATCGGTCACTTGATCAAGATAATTATATAATATGTATTGACAATTGCATCAGATGTTAAAATGAACGAACCACACACCTTGTGGAAAATTTTACATTTTCAGTTAGTTCAACCATTTTGTTGATAATTGTATTTGAATAAACCTTAAATCAACCATCTTTTACAGATATTTGTATAGCAAGTTAAGCAAACCTGCTATCGTTATATTGAAAACTTTCCACATTTTACTGTAAATTTGACATTTATTTTTGATAATTGTATTTGGTGTTACCTTAAAACGGTCATTTGATCAAGATAATTTTCTTATATGTATTGAAAATTGTGTCAGATATGAACATGAAGCAACCAGACTTTGTGGAAAATTTTACATTTATTAGTTAATTTAATCATTTTGTTGATAATTGTATTTGAATAAACCTTAAATCAACCATATTTTACAAGATATTTGTATAGCATGTACAGCAGAATTGCTATCGTGGTATTCAAAATTTTCCAAATTTTACTGCAAATTTGACATTCATTTTTGATACTTGTATTTCATGTTACCTTAAATCGGTCATTCGATCAAGGTAATTTTCTAATATGTATTGACAATTGTATAAGATGTTAAGATGAACCAACCACACACCTTGTGGAAAATTTTACATTTATCAGTTAATTTAATCATTTTGTTGATAATTGTTTGAGAAAAAAAACCTAAATTGACCCTATTTTACAGATATTTGTATAGAATGTACAGCAGTTCTGCCATCGTTGTATTAAAAATTTTTCCACATTTTACTGTAAATTTGACATTTATTTTCCAACTAAATTTTTACATTTTACATTTTTGTAAAAGTACATACGGTAGAATTACATTTAAAGCCCTAAAAGAGAAATTTGAAAAAGCTTCATCTGATGCATCTATCATATCTGATGTCCCAAATCGTTTTTAGATGACTTCCAAAAAAAATTATCAGGAGGCAGGTCAGGCGCAGAAAGATTTCTTATATATGGATGACTTTCTTTGAAAGAAAACAGATATACGAGCTTGGTAAGTCATTTGAGCATTCTGTGTCAACTGAAGTACCAAAGCATGTTGTTTGAAAAGAGGGACGAAAGATACCAAAGTTACAGTCAAACTCATAAATCGAAATAAACTGACAACGCTATTGCTAAAAATGAAAAAGACAAACAAGTCAACACAACATAGAAAATTAAAGAATAAGCAACACGAACCCAATTAAAATTGATTGATTGATTGTTGGTTGCGTTACGCCGCATTAGCACAAAAAGGCTATATCGCGGCGAGAGCTAATTCGAATATTTTTTACAATTTAAAGCATATTTTCAAAATAAGACAAAAAGTCCTTCAATATACTAAAATTCTAGACTAAAGCAAATTGATTATTTACAAATAAAAATCGATATGAGTAAAATAACGTGATAAAAATTAAAAACGACTTAAATATAATAACATTTTTATATTCTATAATAAATTCCAATTTCTTTTAAAAATGCAACAATATTTGTAAATGAAACATTATTAAATAAATCATACATATTATTGACATTGAAATGCTTCTTACGAATATCAGCAAAGTCAATACAATTAATTAAAACATGTTTAATAGTATACTTGCAGTTGCAAGGTACACATTGTGGTTCATCTTCATTTTTTAAAAGATACTCGTGTGTTATTCTAGTATGACCAATACGACATCTAGAAATAATACACTGATCTTTTCTGCACATACAATTATTAAAAGGTTTACCTATATTAGGTTTAATTTCATGTAATTTATTATCATCCTTTTTACTCCATTCATTTTTTAAAATATTAAACACATATTCTCTAATATTAGATTTAAAATCAGTATATGGTATATCACAGTTAGATAAAGGGTCACCCAGGGCATGCTTTGCCTCAAGGTCTACAGCTGTGTTTCCAAGGATTCCAACATGACTCGGAACCCATAGAAATATTATTTCTTTCAGAAGAATTTTTAAATTCCTCATTACATATAAAATTTGGAGAATTGTTGGGTTTTTAATCTTAGTATTTTGTATAGCTTGTAAGCATGAAAGTGAATCAGAACATATAATAAATTTGGAAGAAGCAATAAATTTCAAAGCCAAAATTATTGCTTCTGCTTCAGCAGTAAAGATGGATGCATCAGCCCAATTAACAAAATAAGGTTTATCTCGTGTGCACCGGAACGGTAAGCAGATCATGTACTACATGTGACACCCGTCGTGTTGCTTATGTTATAACAAACATAAGCCAGAAGATGAACAAACTCTTACATCTGTAATTATTTCATGATGTCAGATAATATTTGCATAACGAATTATAAGCAAGTTCAGCAGATGTTTTATTAAATTTCGATCGTTTTTATCAGAGTACCAAAACTTTATATTCAGTTACGTTATCATTTGTTTTCATTGCTGCAAAGTGTATCTACATTTCTTTTTATAATTATTAGTCTTAACTCTCATACTGCCGCGTCAGGTTGGATAGGAAACATTGAATGAAGAAAGGGAGTTGACTATTTTTACTATGGAAATTGTAACCGTATTGTTAATGTATTATTAATTGTTGACGGCCAAGCGATTGAAGACTAGGGAATCGTTTCTAAATTATGTTAAACTTTTCCGAACCATATATTTATTAAATGGATTTCTTGTTTGACTGACTGAAAGCAAATATCAAATTAGTCTCTGGTAAAGAAATAGAGTCATGATAAATAAATAAATATACAGGTGTATAATGCTTTTTTTCTGATTCCTTATTCCCCGTCTTTTTTTTTATTTTAGTGTGAGGTTTGGAAATGAAAAATTGCAGGAGAGTTCAAACAATTTGAAGAAGTAATTCCTACTTGTTTATGTGTGATGAATATAAAGTATGCTGCTGCTATAGAGGTGTATTAGTTTCTGTCATTAAACTATACTCATTGGGATGGCAATAAGATATTATAGAATCAACGTCGATTTGATCTGATCCGGACCTTTTTCATTCTGTAAAAATGTTTGTGCTTTACTTGACAAGGTCATTTATGTGAAAAACAAGAGTAATTTAAAAGAATGAAATTCAAATGTGAATACACAATTTATCAAGCAAAAGGAATACCATGACTAGTATCATAATAAGTAGTGTTTTTTGAAATTTGAAATGTACTCTTTACGTACTTTCATTTTATAAACGACAAGCATACCTTCTAAAAATTTCACTTTTTACACGCCATGACCGCATCTGCCTACATTTTCGAGATTAGAAGTAATGTAGACTTGATGAGCTGTCATTTGATATGCGACAACACTATGTTCTATAAAGTTTGATTTCTTGCACTTAATTCACCTATTTTTTGGAGGTCAGGAATTTTATATTTAAAATGTACACACCATGACTTTTCATTTGATATACAACAACTTTACCTTAGAAGACAATTTATTTTCTGCACTCAATGACCCAATTTTTTGAAGACGTCAACTTGATAATTGAAATAGGTCAATCAAATAGCTATGTTAACCTCTTCAATTTTTGAAACTTTTCAAGTGGTAACCTGTTGATTCAGAAATACACGCCACCGTTCGCATAATTTGAAACTGCATTTTTTTTAATACGAAAGCAGATATCTTATCAAGAGTGATAAATGATCTGCAGTTGAAGGACAGCATGGTAGAAAAAGGTTCAAGGTCAGAACGAATCATCAAATATATAATGCAATACAAAATTTGAGATCCGAAAGCCGTAGATACATAGGACTATCACCCTTCAACTCAGCACCACTTGATCTTTCAAATATCAGAAGGCAAAGGTAAAATTTTATCATGACCTGACATGGATTGATCTCAAATTAACGATCTTAAACTACCTTTTGAACAGAAGGTCAGACATTGTAGGGTTCACTGTGTAAAATGTAGAGCTCGTCGAGAAGTGCATGTTATACTCTGTATGTATGCAGCAAACTCTTATCGTTTTCTTAATATGCAAGATTGGAATTGCAGCTCAATATTTTTGGCACTCTGACTTTGGGTGCAAATTGAAGGTTACATGAATTTAAGATTATAGGTGTAGGTCCCAAGTCTCTACGACTTCCAGTTGTCGAAATACATTTGTTTTTAATTGTGTTTATAGAAGGGGGTGACTTTGTACTTGAAAGCAAAAGTAGAAAGAAAACAATGTGTATACCACAGGTCTACCCGACAATAACAAAGGGCTACAGGTGTGCAGACATGTTGATAAACTTGAAAAGGTAAAAACATGATGTATATAAAATAAATTAAATTAGTATATAAAATTAGGGTTCATTTCTACAAATGAAAGTCAATAATTTCAACTTTTCCAAATACAAAACTTTTGTTGTATGTATCATGTACCATTTAGTTTTATCTATATCAAACTGTTTAATGTAACTTGTACATTGAAAATTATATTTAAAACAATCAAAATAAAGGAATGAAATTTAGTTTATGAATTATGTCCTTCACTTACAACTATTTATATATCGTGGGCATAAAAACTTTATTCTGTCCAATTGTGTCTTTGCACTAATGTTGTAACACCTCGCGTGCATCCAAAAATCACAAGCTTTGTTGTAGTTTTTTTTTTGTGTATCTCGCACCCTTTCCATATATCTTTTCAGCCCTCCCCTTCCCATAAACTCTGCAATTTTCTTTGTCATCGGTGCTTGTTTTTCCTCTAAGAAGCTATCGCTTGATTGTGTATCCTTTTCTGGTATTTTGTACTTCTGCTGACGCTACTATAGTGTTGTTAGCATTCATAATCAGATATTACATTTTGGTGAGAATGATGATGCCTGGTCTGATATAGTAGGCTGCTTTGTACAGATATTAACAGAATAATTCTAAAACCAAAATAATTTAAATAAACTAAACAAACAAAACATAGTAAATAAAGAAAAAAGTTTCAAGAAAACAAGACATTAACTAAATAAAACTGGAAATAGACAACCATTGAAAAGTGTTAGAACTAGATATCATTGAGATGGGAGCCATCTCTGTGGGCCCCGCTGTGAATAATGTGCATTAAAAAAATGTATCTTTACCATAGGACATGGGTTTGTCAACTGAAATCAAAGTTTTTGACCTTGACCTTTGACCTAGGAAGTTGTAAATAAATTATGACACACCCTTTGGTGTTGGTTTATAAACATGTCAAGTATAAACCTTGAAATGATAATAGTTCTTAAGATATAGAGCGGACACGATCTTTACCATAGGACACGGGGTTGTCAACTGAAACCAAAGTTTCTGACCTTGACCTTTGACCTAGGAAGTTGCACATAAATTATGACACACCCTTTGGGTTTGGTTTATATACATGTCAAGTATAAACTTTGAAATGATAACGGTTCTCAAGATGTAGAGCGGACACAATCTTTACCATAGGACATGGGGTTGACAACTGAAACCAAAGTTTTTGACCTTGAACTTTGCCCTAGGCAGTCGTTCATAAATTATGACACACCCTCTGGTATTGGTTCATATACATGTCAAGTATAAACTTTGAAATCATAACGATTCTCAAGATATAGAGCGGACACGATCTTCTCCACAGGACACAGGGTTGTCAACTGAAACCACTGTTTTTTTACCTTGACCTTTGACCTAGGAAGTTGTACATACATCATGACACGCCCTCTGGTGGTGGTTAATAAACATGTAAAGTATAAAGTATGAAATCATAATGGTTCTCTAGATATGGAGCGGACACAAAGTTATTACAAAGTGTTACGGACGGACGGACGGACAGACTGATCACTATAGGGCGACCCGCCTTTGGCGAGGCCCTAATTATAATAAATAAACGGCCAAGTTCAATACAGATAGATAAAATTGTAAGTAGCAAGAAAGTAACATCTACAAACACATCACCATCACCAAAATATCCGTGTCCTTTGTTAAATATACACATAGACCAAGGTGAGCGACACAGTCTTTTAAGAGCCTCCAATTCCTATTCCAAGTACTTTACGAAACACAATAACTTTATATATAAATACTACAGTAGTTAGGTGATCGTCACGTTACTTTTTCCCCACTGTAAATCAAACTGAAACATAATTATTTTTTTTTATCATAAAATACTACTGATTAAGGTCAAAATAGATCGATACAAACAGCAACACACCACTATTATATATAATATAATTAACTATATATAATGACAGAGAACGTAAATAACAAATTTAATAAGTTCTTAAGCAAACCAAGGCTGATTACAGAAGAAAACAGGAAATTACAACCTGATGTGCTGACTGATAGTAAAGGCAACATAAACCGCTATGTAACACACAACGCTGAACCAGACATCATTTTGTGGTTGTGATCTCGTGAACGGGGGTGGAGTGGAGTCCCAATCGAAGTTCAAACAAATTTTCGTAAATTCCTGTCACACATTACTCTTTTTTTGCGTCTTTAGGGCGGACAGAGTGGAGCGTTTATAGACCTGGTTTCACCGTTGGTGACACAGTTCCAAAGACTTTTTAACCTCTTGATGCCACACGGACATATGTGTCCATCACCAATAGCCTGCCACACGGACACATATTCTCTCCAAAAGTGACGGACTATTTGGCAGTTTTATTTAATGCTGGGAAAGAGTCTGGGAAAAAACTAAGTCCATACACAGTTTCCAATCAAATGCAAAATGAGATTGATTCATCAGAGTGGTTGTTCCATCGTAAATAAGAAGCTTGTGAAACATTGGTGGTTTATTGTATTGTTTCAGATCCTGCCAGCTTGCATTGTTTTTAAAGTGTCCAAATCTAGAGCATAACACTTTAATCGAGAAAAAAAATAAAGATTTTTGAAAATTCATTTTAATGGATGATCTCCGTTTGTACCATGGAAATTATTATTAATGGTATTTATAAGTAATTATTGGTATTTTGATATAAATTGTTATCTATTATATTTAAGGTTAGTTCTCTTGCATCAACAATCATAAAAAAAGATAATCAGAATGTTTGTGGATATTTACTCACTGTCTTGTGTAGATGTTGTTGGTTGAAATTATTTTCTATTATTATTTTACATGAGCAATACGACGGGTGCCACATGTGGAGCATGATCTGCATACCCTTCCATCTAGCATCTTTTCATGTTTTATTGTAAAATTGAGAATGGAAATGGGGAATGTGTCAAAGAGACAACAACCCGACAAAAGAAAAAAACAACAGCAGAAAGTCACCAACAGGTCTTCAATGTAGCAAGAAATTCCCGCACCCGGAGGCGTCCTTCAGCTGGCCCCTAAACAAATTTATACTAGTTCAGTGATAATAACACCAAACTAATTTCCAAATTGTACACAAGTAACCAAAATTAAAAATAATACAAGACTAACAAAGGCCAGAGGCTCCTAACTTGGGACAGGCGCAAAAATTCGGCGGGGTTAAACATGTTTGCGAGTTCTCAACCCTCCCCCTATACCTCTAGCCAATGTAAAAAAGTAAACGCATAACAATAAGCACATTAAAATTCAGTTCAAAAGAAGTCTGAGTCTGATGTCAGAAGATGTAACCAAAGAAAATAAACAAAATGACAATAGTATATAAATAACAACAGACTACTAGCAGTATTCATGTCTCAGGCCAACAATTTTTCTAATTGCAGAAAAAAAAAAGAAGAATACACATTTTAATCTGATAATGTGAATGCCTCACGAACAATGGGAAAGATACACACTTTAATCTGATAATATTAATGCCTCACAAACAATGGGAAAGGTGATAGATGATCCTTTCTTCCTCAGCAGATGTAGATACGACAACCACTGAATTACAGGCTCCTGACTTGGGACAGGCACACACATAAATGATGCGGCGTAGTTAAACATGTTAGCGGGATCCCAACCCTCCCCTATTTGGGACAGTGGTATAACAGTACAACATAAGAACGAACTATAAAAATCAGTTGAAAAAGGCTTTACTTATTAGATGGACAAAAATACAAACGGACGTGACCGGGAACTCATGTCTTAAATTAAATCTCCTGCGACACTTAAAAAAAATCCACAGAAATTCCAGGTAACTTAGCTCTCCCGACCTGCAAGTGAATACAACATTTTACTTCAAAAAGTTCCATATGGCTTTCTAAAACATATTGAAGAAAAGAGAACACAGAATTTAAAATTATATAATAATTATATTTATATGAAATAGTTATCAAAAGTACCAGGATTATAATTTTATACGCCAGAAGCGCGTTTCGTCTACTTGAGACTCATCAGTGACGCTCAGATCAAAATAGAAAAGCCAAATAGAAACAAAGTTGAAGAGCATTGAGAATCCAAAATTTCAAAACATTGTGCCAAATACGGTTATGGTAATCTACTCCTGGGGTAAGAAAATCCTAATTTTTTTCGAAAAATTCAAAGTTTTGAAAAGTTACCTTTTGTTTCACTTCATAATGTTCCCTTATTTTAACATAAGTACACATATCTCAATTTATGTTGAAACTTTTTTTTCTTCATGAAATTGTGGACATAATAATGAATGACAGTATCGGAAGTATAAACCCATAACATAAGTAATAAATGCTTCTATACATATTACAATTTCGTTTGTATAGACATACATGTGGCTCGTCGTAATGCTACAGTTAATGACACCACCTCTTCCTTGAAATTCCTAGGTAACTTTTGTGGGACTTTTAAGGATTTTGTGGTGTAGGATTTCAGCAATTTATTTGTGATCTGGTGCATTTGTATTATCTAATTGTGATAATTCTGCTTTTGAACTGTGTTGATGCTATTTAATTTAATGAATGAAGTTATGATGGACTAATTGACATAATACCACATAACGTATGTTTCTCTTTGGATACATAGAGATCAGATTATTTATTTCACGCACAAATCCAATGTATACCATGGTATAAAATACAAGAAATTTATATTTAATAATAGAGGTACAACATATAATTATATTGTCTTTTCAATCAAAGTAAAATAAGTTACTTTAGAAATCATGAAATTATAAAAGTAACATATCAAACAAACCATACAATTATTAATAGAATTAACGGTACCAATTTTCTTGCAGGTCCAAAATAAGTTATTCAAAATTTGCCATCTGTTATATTCTTCTTAAAATTTTGATATGTGTTCTAAATTATGGCGTACTGAAATTATAATCCTGGTACCTTTGATAACTTTTACACCACTGTGTCGATGCCACTGCTGGTGGACGTTTCATCCCCGAGGGTATCACCAGCCTAGTAGTCCATACTTCGGTGTTGACATAAATATCAATAATGTGGTCATTTTTATAAATTATCTGTTTACAAAACTTTGTTTTTTTGGAAACTTAGGATTTTCTTATCCCAGGCATAGATTACCTTAGCCGTATTTGGCACAAGTCTAGCTGATTGATTGATTGATTATTGGTTGTTCAACGTCTAGTGGCAAATATTTCATGCATATTCAGGACGAGAACAAGTTCACAATAAATACAATAGGTAGGTTGATACAATAAAGGCCATTCAGGAATTATGGTCCGAGAAATTTGGACTGCCACCGGAAAAGAAAGGTATATGGATAGGAACAGAAATTTTGCCTTGCAACAGGCCGCCTACGGACCTCTCAAAGAGTTGTAGCAAGGGTTCTTAACGTGTAAAGAGCGTGGCACTCTCTTTACACGAGGCATCGGATTTAACGTCCCCCTTCTGACCGGACGTGACTGCGAACTTGTACATCGCGCACAGCCAAACGGACGCCCCACTTCGGCAAGCGTTTTACTGCCGGTCGGGATAAGACCAAGTGACCATATTTCTATACCCCAGTCACCCTTGGGGGTGAAAGTCTAGCTGAAATAGAAGTGAATTTAGATCAAGCTGTTAATACATAAACGTAAGCGACGAAGGTGTCCCAGAAAAAAAAATAGCCGTGCCAAACGTCATTATTATTTGCACGGCTATTTTTCCTAGAATTCTAGGAGGAATCCCACGTCTAACTCTTTAAATATGCAATATCTTTTGAGTAAGTGGGCATTTGTGATGCTATTTCTACATAGACAGATGTCCCATACAGATGATGCCCAAGGTTGTATATCATATGGAGTTATATAAAGAGTGACATAAATGAATTACATAACAGTTTCCGTAGGCAAATGTGTATTTGATCTGAGTTTTGTGGTCATAAGTATTGGGCATTAGTTTCACACAATTTGGTTTGTGCAAACTTAATTTAAAGAACGGAAACGAAACATTCAGCATTTATTTTTCATTTGTTAAGGGGAATAACTTTAAAAAAAATTAGTTACAACCCAAAATGAAAACTCGATATGTATTGTATGGTTATAAGCATTGTGTACAAGCTGTTATATCTGTCAGAATTTCTTGATGATTTTCTTAATGCAAAGTTATAAAGTTAAATCACCTTTCTTAAAAGTATCCCAACATTATGTGCATTATTTATTTACCTTTATTTTGACTCGATTTTTGAAATCAACAAACCATAGGCAAATGAGAATCAAAGTTTAAGAAACAAGTCAGATTCTTGTTTAAAACATCATACGCTCTTTTCAAATGTAGAATCTTTCTCTGAATATCAGCAAACTGGTTCGAGGAAATTAAATGGTTCACGTAGAACAATACAGCAAATATTCCCTTTTTATTCCAAAATAAACATTTAGCAGCTAATCAAAACAAACTCTGACATAAAACTTAAAAAAAAAATAAATATAGAACATTCAATTTAGCAAAACATTGGCTTGGTCTTATAGTTTGAATTAAATTGCGAGACACTCTATTTACACGAGACATCGGATTTAACGTCTCCACTTCTGCCTTTTTTCATACTTGGTACATAGATATATGAAGATGTGGTTAGAGTGCCAATGAGACAACTCTTCATCCAAATAATAATTTATTAAAGTAAACCATTATAGGTCAATGTACGGCCTTCAACACGGGGCATTGGCTCACATCAAACAATAAGCTCTAAAGGGCCCCAAAATTACTAGTGTAAAACCATTCAAAGGGAAAAACAAAGGGTCTAATATATATAAAATATTGTATTGATGTTTAAAAAGATGTTGATTAGATTATTGGTATAACATATAGAACAATGCTTTTTAAATTGACCCTGTTTAATTGACCGCTTTACTATATGAGAGTTATAACACTATCTTTTGTTAAATCCATAGGATGCAGTTCAATTTTACTGTCACTCCACATTTGAGTTATTTGCAATGAAATTTTACCCCAAAAAAGACACAATAAATTCAGCATTCCAGTAAAACAATTTAACAAATTATTTAATGGAATAATCAAAATTAGACTTTATGACATCATATAGTTCTGACAAAACAAAGTCCAAACATTTTAAAATGTGTCGGAGTGCTCCTTATTAAAGCATTCCCCTAACATAATTTATTAATCAAATCATAAATACTGGTGTTTATTCGTGTGTTTAAAGAAAATGCCAAGATTGGCATCTATTTAGATTAGGTGGGACAAAAACTTGCTGGAAATCTACATCATATATATGTGCATTCAGGAAAGTTTTAAAAGACAAAGTTAAGAACATGGGATGGAGATTATTTTTTTAACAACTCTTTAGATATGAGTCCATAAAATTTGCCTGCTTTTTACAATTTACACAGGAGTCTATGTAATTATGACACATATTTTGAGTTCTCCTTTCAACCATACGACTTTCCATCCCGTAATGTTGCGAATGGATTCAGATTTCATTTCTGTATTTTAACAAAGCAAGTTTCATCGAAAGATTTTAACAAAGCAAGTTTCATCGAAAGACAATTTAGATATTTTTTTTAGATTATCAATGCCACCGTCCAGAACATGTGTACATTCTAGTTGTCGTCCAAGATATATTTTAAGGATACATTTTTCTTAGAAACATTAAAGAGGAAGGACAAATTCTCACTAGATTATGTTTTTCTCCGTATCATACACCAGGTCATTCGTCCCTTGTAAGATTTAGATGTTTTCTCCGTATCATACACCAGGTCATTCGTCCCTTGTAAAATTTAGATGATTTATGAAGTAATGAGAATAGAACAAAGGGAGCTACATGTCAGGTTACTTTATCAATGCTGTAATAAAATCATTAAATTGCAAAATTTACTCACATATAAATGATTATAAATAATCTGGATATTGCTCAAGAAAAGTTCTTACAAAAGCATGGTATTGTTATGAAAACAGATTCTGTACAACAAAATAGATTATCAATTATTTATTTTCCTAGAAAGTGTACAAGTTAGAAGAAAATGAAACATTTGATAAAGGTGTCTTAAAATATATTGGATAACAATTATCCTATATCAATATTCTTGATGTAAAGTAAATCATATTCTGATAAAGTAGTCTTAAACAGTAATACACCAGTATATTTATAAATTTCAAAGTTGGTGTAGGTAAAATATTTACAACACAGACCGCATGTAATAGTAGATATTGGGCAATATGAGGTGTATAACTAATCATTTACTAATGTACTGTTTATGTATACATTTCAGGTATCAGTCATCCTTACAATTAAAGATATTTACTAGGAAGATGTTGACTCTCATTTATAAATAACGGCACCTTTTAATGTAAAGTTTAGTATAAACATTATTGAGTGCTTTGTTATATGTTGGTTTGTTAATTATCTAGCTGACAAAGGGCTGGACAAAAAAACAGTCATGCATTTCTTTTCCTAGGTAAAAATAAAAGCAAAATAGTTTGTCTAAATTTTATAAATAAATTTCTAAACATTCCATTTATCAAACTTATCAACTTTAAATGTATTTTTTCCTGGCTTCTTATTGCGTCTCATGTCTTATAGCAAAGTGTATCCTTGCTATACTTGCAGTCTTAAATGCTTGATTTTGTTACGACTTCTAATTTGTATATTCTAAATGTATATTTTGTATTTAAGGTGTTTGATGCGAGGACTTGTGTTTCGTTAGTAGATCCACTGAAAAACATTGATTCAGACATTCTACAAACTATTGGGTAAGTTAATGAAAATAACATTAATTTTCAGAATATTTCCATTAAGCAGGCAGTAGGTAATATTTATTTGAGCCCATATGCGCATTCTATAGGTATGTCTTTTTTTAGAATATGTTTATGTTTAGACGAGTTGTGTATATATATATAAGTACGTCTGAGGTCGTGTGGTATCGGGACGGCTGCAGTGCAGGCGATTTGGTGTCACGATATCACAGTATCCCGGCGAGGGAAGAACAAAAAATTTGCGAAAGCAAATTTACAGATCTAACAATGTTAGATCTGTAAATTTGCTTTCGCATATATATATAAGTCTATAAAAACGACCAACCAGCAAATTTACTATGAAATATTTGTCAACACGATTTAATAACACCATTTTCGTATTATAACATCTTATATCAGTACCGTTGTGCAAATCTTTAGACTGATATATATATATTCTTACTGCTTATTCCATCATGCATTTGCAATTTGATTTTAAGAAATTAAGATCTTTTACTATCAAAATTATCAAAACAGAACATCATATTTCAAATTTAGAAACGTTCATTGATCAAGGAATTATTCCAAAAGGGTTAGTTTTAAAAGCTTCGCCACTTACAACATGCGAAAAGTCAAACAGATTTTTACATAGATGGAACAATATTCTATACAACAATTCCTTTAGCCTGATGGATCTTTTACGTCAAGAAGCAATTCATCCAGTTAATAATTTATACAAACTTAGTGATAACTTGCACTGCCGATCTCGTAACCAATTCAATAACTTTACGTCAAGCAGATAAACAAATTTAAACGTGATGGTTTGAAAGTTACATACCCTTTAAACAGTCCTTCAAAAAAATCTAGTAAAAAGCGTCGCAACCGTAGATTTCGAAGAAAAATTCATGAAACGGCCAATCCCAACAACACAGTTGTCAATTTGTCAACAGTCTCTTTAACTGAGGATAAATCTAAAGTATTATCTAAGGGTTTGAATTTTTGCCCTACTCCAAGTAACATAGATAATATGAAACTGGAGGATGCCATCAATAACTTTGCCAGAACCCTCAGAATTAAAGAATACTTTGGTGAGGAGGATAATGAGGAAGACACAGACACGTCGAACTCGGAGGACGAAATCCTAATTCCGCATTTCAAAAATAAGAGTTCATGGATTCCAAAGCTCAGCAAATCTGCAACACTGGAATATGTTATTGACAAAATCAAATCGGATGTTGTACATCTAGCCAGCAACAAGTACTCGTCGTTTTATAACACCTCTTCTGACGAGAAAAAAGCAATACAATCACTGATAAACCGAGATGATATTGTTATAAAACCAGCAGACAAGGGAAGTACCGCTGTGATAATGGACAAAGCCAACTACATCGCGGACGCAGAGCGTCAGCTCTCTGATGAGAGATTTTATAAGAAACTTGACTATGACCCTACTTCCGAGTTTAGTTCCAAAATTATTACTGCGTGACAAACCATGCACAATGACGGTCACATAGATAAGGATACAATTGGAAAACCATAGAACGCCAAGCCTGATCGATTGTAACTTCTTCCTAAAATACACAAGGTTAACAACTCTGGTAGACCCATTGTATCCGATAACGGCCACCCGACTGATAAAATCTCGGAATTTGTAGACTTTCATTTAAGATCTAATGTAGAAAATCTTGCTTCTCACATTCAAGACACTACAGATTATTTTCGCAAAATGAAATCCATGAATCCTCTTCCTCTGGAAACCCTCCTCGTCACTTTAGATGTCACCTCATTGTATACCAACATACCGCATGATGACGGAATACAATCGTGTAGGTAAATATGGGACTCGCACAACACTTTAGAACCACCTACCGAATGTTGAGTCCAGCTGCTTACTCTTACTTTTAATGGTGAGAATTACCTTCAAATAAACGGGACAGCGATGGGGACGAAAATGGCACCGTGTCAAGCAAATATTTTCATGGGCAAATTAGAGAAACAAACTATTTCAACATCTTTATCCAAACCCCTGTCTTGGTTCAGTTTCATCGATGATGTTGACATGAAATGAATTGAATCCCGGATGCTTTGACCAGAGATGCAAACAACGCCCACCAGTCAATTAAATTTACATATGAAATATCCGACTCTAAGATATCTTTCTTAGACACAACTACATCTATAAAGGACGGTGTCATATCAACAGACTTCTACTGTAAACCTACAGATAAACATCAGTACCTTTATCCCCAAAGATGTCATTCCAAACACTGTACAAAAAGTATCCCGTACAGTAAAGCTCTCAGCGTAAAGTGGATTTGCTCCTCTGAGGAGGCTGTCACTCAGCCGTTACAGGAACTTCGCGGATTTTTTAATCAAACGAGGTTATAAACTGCACGCCAAGCCCGAGCTTTTAAGGTAAGAAGAATGCGAGGAAACTGGAAACATTTAGAAAATAAAATTTGAATGCTGATTTTTTAAATTAAAGAAGGTTTAGTCTGGTCTGCCGAAACAAATAAATTGCATGGTTTCACAGATTTTGCAACTGCAGAGGGGGATAAAATAGCAACCAATATCATACAGTTTTTCTTCAAGAGCTTTTTTTCAGACTTTGCTTACCCCTGTGCATACTTAGCTGTAAAAAGCTTGACTGGAGCTCAAGTATATAATGCCTTCTGGAAGGGATTTACTTGTTGCATCGCTTTGGATTCACAATTTTATTGTCAATCTGTGATGAATAGAAATTTCTTAAAATATTGTACCGAATCATTTCCAGGTTACCCACAAGCTCAACATTTGTGCATAAATCCTGTGAATGGCGGACCTATTTTTTCATGTCTGATCCACTACATCTTATTAAAAAATTGCGTAATAATATTCATTCAAGTGGTCATACAGAATGCCACAAAAAACAGTAAAACTAGAAGGCAAAGAAATCATTTGGGAACATTTTGTATCTTGTGTTGAATTCTGGGCTGGTGATACCCTCGACGACGAAACGTCCACCAGCACCATTCAAGATGTTCACCTTGCACTGTCCTCTTTCATAGACGTAGTAAAATATGTATGTTCACAACAATTTCTAAGTGAAATATCCAAAAAAACCATACACAATTCCTAAAAGATTTAACCAAGATATTGTTGAGGGTTGGGTTTCACATCAAAGAGGCTGTTGTGGAGTTAATCGTGAACCCAGTCATCCAATATGGTTACAACAATACAAAGCTACTTTCTTTAAAAGAGCAAAATCAGAAGTTGCATGTAATAGCTATGGCAAAGCAAATATCAAAGAAGTAGAAGGAGGTAAAAATAGTTTAAAACTTGTAAAAAAGTAAGTCCTACCTGGCCAATTACTATATGAAATTGTTAAAAAGTCGTATTTTTTATTATTTAAAATGTCTAAATTTGATATGGTGATAGTCGGGCCAGGCATTTGAAGGAACAAATACCTATGGCTGTGTCCAAATACTTTCCAGGAAAAACAATTGGACAGATAACAGACCTTGCCAGCCAACAAATACCTGAGTCTGGTAAAAAAAACTTTTATATGTTGTTGGGGGTATATGCAATTTGACAACAAAATTAAATTCTGACACAAGCAGTACATATGCAGAGGTTGTATACCAGGCCTCTCCAAGTGTAGTGTTTGATTATCACTTTCAAATGCTGTCTGGTAAAGAATTGTTGGCACACAAAGACTGTGTCCCAATTCACTGCACAGTGCCAACAATGAGTCTACAACCTTGTAATGAAATCAGACTCAACCAAAGAAAAACTTCCTACCTGCAATTTGAAAAAAGTTATCCCCAAATGCAGGAGGAATTAAATAACACAATTACACTCGTCAACCAAAAAATTGTACAAACTAATAATCACAATCGGTATCTTACACCAAATATCCATCAATCCATAAATATATGTAAAAGAGGGAAATATTGATATGTCTTCAATAGATTTGTGGACGGTGTCCACCCAGAAGATTCTGTTGTGGATACACTTTGGGCACACCAAATCAATAGTGCAATTATAGAAAATCACAAGAGGTTGATAAGGTGTGAAAATGCCAGGCACAGATATAGACAGACTTTCACTAGTGCTGATAATATGAATCTGAAAGTCAACAAACAAGCTATAAAGGGCCCCAAAATTATTTGTGTAAAACCATTTAAACGTGAAAACCAACGGTCTAATCTATATAAAAAACGAGAAACACATATAAATTACATAAACAAACGACAACTACTGTACATCAGATTCCTGACGTAGGACAGGTGCAAACATTTGCAGCGGAATTACACTGTTTTAATGGATCCAAACCTTCTTCCTTTTTCTGAAACAATAGCATAACATAAAAAAAAAAAAAAAAAACACGCGATAAAATATCAGTAGGCAGACTTAACTAAAAAACAAAACGTAAATTAATACACAATGAACGAATAAATTTGATCTGCGATATCTGAATGCAAATGCACAGTTAATTAAATATTAGAGAAAAACATTCTAAGCCAAAAAGCAAAGAAACAAGTCCAAACAAAGGCCGTACGGTGGCCTATAGTTGTTAATCATGTTTGTTTTGTATTTGCCATAACCTAAATTGGTTTTTGTCTGTTTTGCAAATAAAGTTATGTTATTATGTTAATGTTTGTGTCATTTTGGTCTTTTGTGGATAGTTGTCTCATGGGCAATCATACCACATCTTCTTTTTTATAAAGCCATGGCACGACACCACTGATAAATAATGATCAATATTCACTTTAGAAAAAAACCAGTTTTAAAAAAAATACAAGTAAATCTTGAAGTTTATACAAATTCAAATATTTATTGTCATATAAACTCTGAACAATAAGTTTGTGACAAATAATATAAACATACACAACATACATTTAACAAACAAAACCATGAAAACAAAAAAAGCAAAAAAATCTATCTATATGATATATAAATATATATTTTATAAATAAATCAAGAGTCCCCTGTCCTCAGTTATAATGCCTGTTTTAAATAGGACCCTAAGCCTTCTACTTCTTTTGAGGTTGATGGACAAAGAAGATATTTAATTTTTTCCTTTTCTTGCCAGGACATAAAATCTGGCATATGTTTAATTACATTTCCTATAAAGTTATCTCTTAGTTTAGCATTTTTTTTTTGCAGTATAAAATTAAATGGGCTTCATCCTCCATTGTATTACAGGATGTGCATAGTCTTTTTTTCTTTAATTATTTTTAAATGTCTTCCCTTTTCTATCATTGAATTATGATCGCTAATTCTCATTTTTGTTATGTTACTTCTCTTTTCAAAAGATTTACAGTTTAACCCTCTGAGTCCCAAATTACTTTTGATTTCACACCTCAAAAACCTATTTTTTTCAAGCAAATATACCAGTTTTTGTGAACAGAATGCATATGCATTAGGCCACAGTTCATTCTAAAAGTGGTATAACAATGATTAACAAATATAGCTTAAAAGATTACAATGTTATTTTTATTTTTAAACTGTAACGTTTATGTGTTAGACGTCATTAGAATAGTGATACTAATGACGTTAATGACTTGTGTTTAACGTCGACATGCGAACGTTATTAAAAATGATCGGCAGTAAAATGAACATTGCAAAGTGAAAAATGATTCGATTTACAAAAGGAAAACTGTTTTGGATATAAGAATATCAGAGACACCTTTAATGATTGACAGTTTTCAACTCCCTCAGGCAAAGTTGGCTTTAGATGAATTTGGCTATTTATTTTAGGTATTTTTGACATACAGCTCTTCAACGGTTTCGGTACTTATACATCTTCGGATTTCAAATGTTTGGCTTTGAGCGTTCCTGATGAAGGTAAATCCAGAAAAGCGCTTCGGACGCAAGAAATTAATAACGTGTTGTTTTCAATATTTTACATCACTGGGTCGATACCTCTGCTGGTGGACTATCAGTCCCCGAGGGTATCATCAGCTCAGTAGTCAGTATTTCGGTACTCACATGATTAAACAAACTTTTCTAAAAATGTCCGTTTATAAATTTATAAATTATTAAGAAACTAAGGTTTCAACTCCCTCAGGCAAAGTTGGCTTTAGATGAATTTGGCTATTTATTTAAGGTATTTTTGACATACAGCTCTTCAACGGTTTCGGTACTTATACATCTTCGGATTTCAAATGTTTGGCTTTGAGCGTTCCTGATGAAGGTAAATCCAGAAAAGCGCTTCGGACGCAAGAAATTAATAACGTGTTGTTTTCAATATTTTATTCAATTTTACATCATTTCAATGTAATCAATCCACAAAGTGTGTTAAGTGACAAATGTGTATGATGCGCGGCATTTGTTCATTAACTAGAGGCTCTTTGGTCTATGTGCATATTAAACAAAGGACACAAATGGATTCATGACAAAATTGTATTTTGGTGATGGGTATGTGTTTGAAGTTCTTACTTTACTGAACGATTTTGCTTCTTACAATTATATCTATAATGAACTTTGCCCATTAGTAACAGAGAACTATATTTGGTAAAAATTTACATATATTTACCAAATTAATGAAAATTGTTAAAAATTTACTATAAAGAGCAATAACTCCTTAAGGGGTCAATTGACCATTTAGGTCATGTTGACTTATTTGTAGATCTTACTTTGCTGAACATTATTGCTGTTTACAGTTTATCGCTATCTATAATAGTATTCAAGATAACCAAAAACGGCAAAATTTCTTTAAAAATTACCAATTGGAGGGCAGCAACCCAACAACCAGTTGTCCAATTCATCTGAAAAATTTAGGGCAGATAGATATTGACTTGATTAACAATTTAACTTCATGTCAGAATTTTACCCCTATGTTCTATTTTTAGCCGTGGCGGCCATCTTGGTTGAATGGCCAGGTCATCGGACACATTTTTCAAACTAGATACCCCAAAGATGATTGTGGCCTAGTAGTGTCAGTGGAGATTTTGTAAAAGATTACTTAGATTTATGAAAAATGGTTAAAGATTGACTATAAAGGGCAATAACTCCTAAAGGGGTCAACTGACCATTTTGGTCATGTTGACTTATTTGTAGATCTTACTTTGCTGAACATTATTGCTGTTTACAATTTATCTCTATCTATAATAATATTCAAGATAATAACCAAAAACAGCAAAATTTCCTCAAAATTACCAATTCAGGGGCAGCAACCCAACAACCGATTGACCGATTCATCTGAAAATTTCAGGGCAGATAGATCTTGACCTGATAAACATTTTTATCCCATGTCAGATTTCCTCAAAATGCTTTGGTTTTTGAGTTATAAGCCAAAAACTGCATTTTACCCCTATGTTCTATTTTTAGCGGTGGCGGCCATCTTGGTTGGTTGACCAGGTCACGCCACACATTTTTAAAACTAGATACCCCAAAGATGATTGTGGCCAAGTTTGGATTAATTTGGCCCAGTAGTTTCAGAGGAGAAGATTTTTGTAAAAGATTAATTTAATTTATGAAAAATGGTTAAAATTGACTATAAAGGGCAATAACTCCTAAACGGGTCAACTGACCATTTTGGTCATGTTGACTTATTTGTAGATCTTACTTTGCTGAACATTATTGCTGTTTACAGTTTATCTCTATCTATAATAATATTCAAGATAATAACCAAAAACAGCAAAATTTCCTCAAAATTACCAATTCAGGGGCAGAAACCCAACAACCGATTGACTGATTCATCTTAAATTTCAGGGCAGATAGATGTTGACCTGATAAACATTTTTATCCCGTCAGATTTCCTCAAAATGCTTTGGTTTTTGAGTTATAAGCCAAAAACTGCATTTTACCCCTTTGTTCTATTTTTAGCCGTGGCGGCCATCTTGGTTGGTTGACCAGGTCACGCCACACATTTTTTAAACTAGATATCCCAAAGATGATTGTGGCCAAGTTTGGATTAATTTGGCCCAGTAGTTTCAGAGGAGAAGATTTTTGTAAAAGATTACTTTAATTAACGAAAAATGGTTAAAAATTGACTATAAAGGGCAATAACTCCTAAACGGGTCAACTGACCATTTTGGTCATGTTGACTTATTTGTAGATCTTACTTTGCTGAACATTATTGCTGTTTACAGTTTATCTCTATCTATAATAATATTCAAGATAATAACCAAAAACAGCAAAATTTCCTCAAAATTACCAATTCAGGGGCAGCAACCCAACAACCGATTGACCGATTCATCTGAAAATTTCAGGGCAGATAGATCCTGACCTGATAAACATTTTTACCCCATGTCAGATTTGCTCTAAATGCGTTGGTTTTTGAGTTATAAGCCAAAAACTGCATTTTACCCCTATGTTCTATTTTTAGCCGTGGCGGCCATCTTGGTTGGTTGACCGGGTCACGCCACACATTTTTTAAACTAGATACCCCAATGATGATTGTGGCCAAGTTTGGTTTGATTTGGCCCAGTAGTTTCAGAGGAGAAGATTTTTGTAAAAGTTAACGACGACGGACGACCGACGACGGACGACGGACGCCAAGTGATGAGAAAAGCTCACTTGGCCCTTCGGGCCAGGTGAGCTAAAAATATCTGATGGAGTGAAACCGGCGGAAACAGTCACCAATGCATAGAGCAGGTAGGGCAGTTTGATCTTGTTTTCTTTTTGCACACTCTGCATAGTTTTCTTTTTGAACCTACAAAAATATCAAAAATAGTATTCATAAGACATGAAACGTTTTGAAATAACTGAAGTGCAATGAAAATAATTTTACCGTCGTGGATTTTGATAAAGCCGTTATGATCTACTTAATGTATGTATCACCTTTTAGATATCAAGCTCAAGAATGTTTATTTTAATGTTCTTTTATATTATACAATTATGTTGTTAATGAATTAAAAAAAACCAAACAACACACCTTGCCAGAAGTATGGATAGTGTTTTCTGTCATTCGTAGGGGTATTGCTGACATTGATGGCCGCCCTCTCTCATTGTTTGGGTTTCTGCATTCTCCTATCAATTATGTACAAACACTCGTCCAAAATTGAAGTTTTGATAACTTTCGACGATTCAGTCTGTTTACTTGTTTGTATATGAGGTATGCATTGGCTGAAAAAAAAATCAATCACTGAAATATTTTTATGTGTATCGTAAAAATCTAGTATTTTACACTTGATTTTCTCCCCCCACACACACACAAATAGAAAGATAAGAAGATACATGTATGTTATCCAATATATATATATATATATTAATCAGTTACTATACGTTTATATATAACTAATCTAAACTTTGTTCTGAAAAATCTATATACCACAATCCAAGTCAGTATCTTGAATTTTGATGGGTATTAAAACCAGTTAATTTAGTTGATGAAACAATAACTGCTCATAGAGATTGAGTGACATTTTGAGTTTCTGGAATATGTGTAATGTGTGTTTCAGACATGGACACTTGAGTATTGTCAAGGGTAGCAATGGTGCTATCTGATTGTGTACACAAAGACTCAACTGATTTATGTTCAAAGTGCTCTGCAATTATGTTATTCCACCGTGGTTATTCTTGGGTTTTTTTTCTAGCTCAATTAGAATTTTCATTCTATATTTACAAATGATGTTGTTTCCAGAGCATGTTTTGTTGTGTACAGTGATGCAGCAATGGATCCCTAGCTGGTGAACAGAATTCCACAAATCCAGTTGGTAGACTTTTCTTCTTTATTGTTACATCTGAAAAAAATAAAGTGAAGATACTTATTACCTTGAAATCAACAATTTGTGTTATTACATTATAATTAATTCATTAACTTGGCCTAAATAAGACTTCTTTTTATTTAAACCAATGTTCGAATAGTTATCAAAGGTACTAGGATTATAATTTAGTACGCCAGACGCGCGTTTCGTCTATATAAGACTCATCATACTTCAAGTATGAAGTTCCATAAATTGAAAAAAAGTTGAATTGTTTTTTCTGCTATCAAAAGATTATTTTAACTTCATATGTGGCACGTGCAACAATTGCTCGAAATAAGGAGGTTCGTGGGTATAAAATTTCTGATTTTTTTTTCATTACAAATATTATTTATAACTTGATTTCTTATTAATTTTATTATATTGAAACAACATCATTCACAAAATTATAACATAAAAATATTGAAAGTTTGAAGTTAGCATGAAATTAGACAATTGTTTATTTTAAAATGAGTACAAAAATAATAAATAATTGCAATATCAGTATTTAGTTCTAATATATACTCTTAAATCAATCCTAATTCTATCTTATTCATTCAAATGTGACGTCAAAATTCCCTTTTTGATAATCTGTTTTACAAATTCAAATGACGTAATTTTTTCGTCATTTTTTACAGTTTTAAATATGACGTCACTTGGCGTTGAGATTTAAACTTATTCGGATGTGTCTACTGTTTTTAATGTCTTGTTATGTAATGTATTTCAGTTGTTTCCTGTCAATACTTCAGTTTTATATTGTATAGTCATTTTATAAAATTTACTGTTTGCAAAAGTATAAATTATTCTAAATAATAGGGATGTTCTGGTAACTAACAGAAAACCCTTGCCGTTTTTGGCAGCTGTTCAACTTTGTACTTGTTTCGGCTTTCAAACTTTTGTATCTAGGCGTCACTAGTAGGTATTGTGTGGACAAAATGCACTTCTAGCGTATTAAAAGTTTTAACTTGTTGGCTGTTGTTCGTGTGATTCTTTGTCAATTGTGTTTTCCAATTTATTTATATTGTAGTCCTGTGGTGTTGTGTTGTCATTTTGATGTTATATTTCACATGGCCATAAAAGTGCGAGATTTGGCATGCCACAACACCAGGTTCAACCCACCATTTTTTTCTTTTTGAAAAATGCCCCGTACCAAGTCAGGAATATGGCCATTGTTTTATTATAGTTCGTTTCTGTGTGTATTACATTTTAACGTTGTGTCGTTTGTTTTCTCTTATTTTTGAGTGTAAATTCACATTGCGATAAGACGTGGCACGGTACTTGTCTATCCCAAATTCATGTATTTGGTTTGATGTTATATTTGTTATTCTCGTTGGATTTTGTCTGATGTTCGGTCCGTTTCTCTGTGTGTTACATTTTAATGTTATGTCGTTGTTCTCTTGCATATAATGCGTTTCCCTCGATTTTAATTTGTTACCCCGATTTTGATTTTGTCCATGGATTTATGAGTTTTGAACAGCGGTTTACTACTGTTGCCTTTACTAGTACTTATTATTTACGTTATCACTACTCCTTACCTCCATCACAGACGAAACATCTCCTATAGACTCGTCAGGACACATACCGGTTCTTTTGTTATGATTTGGAGTACTAGTTCTGTTGACCTTTTCAGTGGTAAGTGTTCGCCTTTTTCAGAGTCGGACCCATCAAATCTCGGATGGAAACTTTATTTTGTACTGTATGAAGGATTTCATCATCTAATGGTGGTCTAGAAGTTGACGCGGACATCGGTATGATAAGAATGAAGTTGAAATCGCTCTCGCGATGTATACTTGAATTTTTTTACGCAAACCTTGATGTAACTAGGTGAACCTTCCTACCGTATGACATATTTCGGTTCTTTATCAAACAGACATGAACTTACTAGTCAATTTGAACTGAATAGAGACACCTTTGATTTCGTTTGTTATAAATAGGAGTAGATCAATTGCTATAATCTGAATGCTTGAACAATAACATCTGGACGTATAGCTTTGAAGTACAAATACCGATTTATTTGGTTGTTATTGTTAAATAATTTGCCTCTCGTGTGTTTTGGTATGAAAGATATGACATATTGTGGGACAAAACGGTATCGATATGTTTTTTGTATAATTTGTTCGTAAGTTTATCCAGGTGGCTGCATGAAGATTTCAGCTCTTTACGTGAGTTATAAAATAAGAACATGCTTACCATCTAATAATAATAATAATAAGACATTATACAAAATTCCTGAATTTGCTTATATAAAAGCATTTGTTTTGAGTCCGTGTACCACTTATCAATTCAAAGTTTTCAAATTGCTATTGCTGAAAGATATGTTGATATTGTTGATAGGGCAAATGATTTGTTCAACATATATGCTCTTCATTTTGGCTTAAAATAAGATTCTCTCAAAAGGGTATCGTTATAAATGGAAATTATAGTTTAATCTAATTTATAAAAAGGTTTCAATTCACAAAGTAAAAATAGTTCAGAAAAATAACTTTCCTTCATTTGTCTTTGTTGTATTATTAATATTACTTTTATTATTTGGCCTGTTTTCTGTGATATTGCTCGATATGTTAACATTCCGTCTATTAATTGTGATAAAGGTTGACGAATATGCACTTATTGCTCTCATGTGTATCTTGTGTGTAAAAGCGCAAGGTGTGTCTTTCAAACGACTGCATGGTGATATGAAATATTGTACTTTAAAATTAGTAGAAACATGTAAAACTATACTGTAATTATGTCTCCGATCACAGCCTTAGTCTATGTGCATAAAAAACCAGGGACACAGATGGATTTATGACAAAATTATGTTTTGGTGATGGTGATGTGTTTGTAGATCTTACTTTACTGAACATTCTTGCTTTTTACAATTTTCTGTATCTACATTAAACTTGGCCCTTTCGATACAAAGAAAAATATTTTGTAAAAATTTACAAAATTTTACCAGGTACCAGTCAGGAATATGGCCATTTTTATATTATAGTTCGTTTCTGAGTGTGTTACAATTTAACCTTGCGTCGTTTGTTTTCTCTTATTTTTGAGTGTAAATTGACATTGCGATAAGACGTGTCACGGTACTTGTCTATCCCAAATTCATGTATTTGGTTTTGATGTTATATTTGTTATTCTCGTGGTATTTTGTCTGATGCTTTGTCCGTTTCTGTGTGTTTTAGTTACATTGTAGTGTTGTGTCGTTGTTCTCTTATATTAATGCGTTTACCTCAGTTTTAGTTTGTTACCCCGATTTTGTTTTTTGTCCATGGATTTACGAGTTTGAACAGCGGTATACTACTGTTGCCTTTACTTACCAGATTATTGGAAACTAGTTAAAAATTGTCTTTAAAGGTAAATAACTCTTTAAGGGGTCAACTGACCATTTTAGTAAACTGACCAATAGTAAAAATTTACACATTGGAAAAGTGAAACAACAAACAAAGATCTTCTTTATTGCGTTTAAAGCTAAACGTCTTGGAAAATTCTGACAGATCTGACAAGCTATTGATAGCCTACTGTATGGATGGACAAAAGCACAAAAATAGCAATAGAAAATGCATTGCAAAGAAAATTCTGTAGGAAAAATACACATGAAAAAAGAAAATGAAGGTCAGTTAATAAAATCTTGCTTATATTATTATCTCTTTACTTAGTAAGCTATATTTCCATTCTCAATTTTATACTAATATTAATAAGAGCAAAAACTAGCTTATCAAGCCAAGTCAGCCAAACAAGAAGATTATTCATAGAGATGTGTTCTTACAAAATTGAATTTATTCAAATGACAAATTCTTGTCAAATTTAAGCATCTTTGATCATTATTGAAGTAAAATGCACAAAATTTGTCCCACCAGTTTCATTTCATTTCCTATTACTTGTATTCAGGTTAAGTATATATACAATACTTTGTTTATAAATATGTAATTATTTAAAGAAGCTGATACAGCAACCTGTTCAAGAGAAGAAGCCCCATTTTTTCCAAAAAGTTTACTTTCATAATCTATAAAATACCCTGAGAAATAAGATAAAGGGCTACTGTGCAAGCTAATCTAATAGTTTAATTTTACAATAATAATGATTCTGAAAATCAAAATTGTGTCACTTTCACTTATAATTTAAAGCATATATTTTTTTTACAGAATTTCTGTCAATATTTTTGGTATAAAACTTATAAATCCCTTTTATGTATTTTACTGTTCAACTAAGAAACATAGGCTTGAGTTTAAAGGCTCTCTTAATTTGAAGAAATTTGTTGAGACTCTTGGTCATACTTTATAGAATATAAAATATATATGATCAGTACTATTTATTTAATAATTATATCAATTTTCAGAAAGATTATTGAAATTGTATAAACTATGTTTATTTTTGCATTAAATATAATCAGAAGTGTTTAAAAAAAAATCTGCATGTAGTATAATTCATCCGCCAGATCTAATTTCTTTCAATATAGCTAGGTTTCTAATTTTACATGTAGATTTCTAGGTGTCATTATCCACATTTCTGAATTGTTTTTTTTTACTGCAGTAATATTTTGTCTTTTAATATTTACATTTAGTCCTTCTCTGAAAAATAGGGGGAAGTATCTCTTCTTTATATTATCATAACATAGTTATCAATCGTGTTTCGTTTATTTTCTTTCTAATTTCTAAAAAGTTAAAAAGGCCAAATAAAGTACGAAGTTGAAGAGCATTGAGGACCAAAGTTCCTAAAAGTTTAACAAAATACAGCTAAGATAATCTGTGTCTGAGGTAGAAAAGCCTTAGTATTTAAAAAAAATCAAAAATTTGTTAACAGTAAATTTTTATATATAACCATATCAATAACAATTCTTGTCAGCTGACTACTGGGCTTGTGATACTTTCGAGAAAATAAATCTCCACCAGCTGTGGCATCGACCCAGTGGTTGTAAATAAACTCATCATAGATACCAGGACTAAATTTAGTATATACGTCAGAAATTAAAAGACCTATAATAGTTCTTGTCCATTCGTTTTTGATGCGTTTTGTTATTCGATTTTGCCATGTGATTATGGACTTTCCGAATTGATTTTTCTCCAAGTTCAGTATTTCTGTGATTTTACTTTTTTCAAACAAAGAAATTACATTTCACAAAATGAAAATGTAGAAATTTATGTAACTAACGACGAAAATACGTTACTAAATAAAAAAATTACACTTAGGGGACGACCATTTGATATTCTTGGGGTGGGGGTTGGGGGGAGGATTTGTTTTTGATCGGTTTTTTATTTTTGTAAACTAAGAGGACAGATTATTCATTTTCTGCACTATTGAAGCAAGATTTTTCATTTTCATTGCAGCAAGGGACTGATTATTCATTTTCACAACTATATTTATGATATTCGAAAACGTCCAATTTTTAAATGATTTGTTTATTATGAATAATTAAATGTTCTTTTTTGTTTTTTTAGCGGGTTTTAGTTTTGGTGCCAAATTTAAATTATTTGAATAGTTCAACTGTCCACACTTTCAGATGACGCCCATCAGAAGTCCTACACTAGTATAACTGGACACACCGTCAATAAATCGGACCCCATATAAAGAAATGCTGTTCCTGGGGAGACCACTGCAGACGTGATACCCCGTAGATCAAATGAGTTTGTTGGATCGAATCAGACAGTTCCCAGTCCACCGACTTCTCCCCCAGTCAATTACCGCTCCTGTTCCAGTGTCCAGTTGTTGAACAACCTACTCAGTCATTGCCAGTGACCCATATCTCATACTCTGTGATGAAGCAATCAATACTTTACAGGGACTCAATCAATCATATGGTAAATAAAAATGACTCCAAACTATGAAACTTTACTCTATATTAAATTAACTTTGGCCTATAACACCATATTCTAAATGTATATTGTGTATCAAACCTCTGACCTTTAATACTCATATATTCGAGAACGAAATGTAATAGTTCTGCTTGTTTATTTGTTAAACAGCAAATAGCATGAGTTCAGTTTAATAGGCATATCCAATCGATTAACTAATATCCCAGCTTAAACAACCTTGATAACTCCATAAAAATAATCAGCACAGTAAATTACGTACTCATTCCGAAATTCATACCTTTTATAAGTGCTTACAATTGGGGATATTCCTAATCGTTAACATGATCATTTTTTTTAATTAATGTAAGTGAATTACTGGCTATTATTCATTTGTTTCTCTGTCCTATATTTTCTTCAATTTAATTGTATTGCAGTCCTGTCCTGTATTGATTTTGATGTTATAATTTACATTGCCATTAATGCGGGAGGTTTGGCATGCCACACAACCAGGTTTAACTCCCCATTGTTATCTTAATAAAATTTGTGATTTGTAATCACATAAGCAACACGACGGGTGCCACACGTGGAGCAGGATCTGCTTACCCTTCCGGAGCACCTGAGATCACCCCTAGTTTTTGGTGGGGTTCGTGTTGTTTATTCTTTAGTTTTCTATGTTGTGTCATGTTTACTATTGTTTTTTTCTGTTTGTCTTTTTCATTTTTAGCCATGGCGTTGTCAGTTTGTTTTAGATTATGAGTTTGACTGTCCCTTTGGTATCTTTCGTCCCTCTTTTATCTTAAACTGCCCTGTACTAAGTCAGGGAAATGACCAACATGTTAACCGTGCCCGGATATTTAGAAATGATCCATGTAAACTTGTTACTCTTTTATAAATAAACTTATTTTTAAAGGTTACATATTCAACACTGTAATAAGATCATTGAACATTGTTTTTATTGGTATAAATATTGACTTTGTTATCAGTTGATTAAAAGTTAACTAAATATTACTAGTATGTTATATACATATACATTTTCATGGATCTACAATCTGTCGATACCTGTAACTTGTCCCAGGTTAGGGGAGGGTTGGGATCCCGCTAACATGTTTAACCCCACCACATTATTTATGTATATGCCTGTCCCAAGTCAGGAGCCTGTAATTCAGTGGTTGTTGTTTGTTTATGTGTTACATGTTTGTTTTTCGTTCCTTTTTTTAACATAAATAAGGCCGTTAGTTTTCTCGTTTGAATTGTTGTACATTGTCTTATCGGGGCCTTTTATAGCTGACTATGCGGTATGGGATTTGCTCATTGTTGAAGGCCGTACGGTGACCTATAGTTGTTAATGTTTGTGTCATTTTGGTCTTTTGTGGATAGTTGTTTCATTGGCAATCATACCACATCTTCTTTTTTATATATTGATAGTATTTTTCAGGAAAAGTCTGATCTTTAAACAATTCATTCCAAAACAAAACATTAACAAAAATGGAAATGAAATTCAACAAGAATAAGGTAAATTGATCATTCCTCGTATAGTACCAATAGACATCATTTTTGTGTAGAGACTCAGATAGATGTTTTTGTGTACATTCATTATATATTTGAAGATGCATGTGGTATGAGTGCCAATAAGACAACTCTCCATCAAACTCACAATTTGTTAATTTTCAACACTTTTAATTGTTCAAAATATTTAGGGACGACATCAAAAGTTCAATGAAGGATAAAAAACTTAATTCACATAGTTTTTTCCGCTGACCCCCCCCCCCCCCCCCCCACCCCCCCCCCTCTTAACTTAATTTGAGAAAAATTGATTGACCAATAAAGTGCATATATGCTTTCAGAGTATACTGTTTGTATCGGAGGTTGTTTTCTCCTCAACAACGCATTTTTGTTTTGTATATTGACTTCAACATCTCTTTTTATTAAAAATGTTGGAAAAAAGTGTGGGTGTAAATTTATGCATTGAGAAAGACACTGCTAAATCATAATTTTATTAACAATACAATCAGCATGGATTCTGCCTGTGATAGGATTTGTGTAATTTCTATTCAATGTCTGTAGAACACTGTCAGATTTTACTAAGTTATCTCATTATAAACATTCTTTATATAAACTTTAAATCTTTTTATTTTATTTCTATTTTATTTATAAACAAAATTCAAAGAAAAATGTTAGTTTTAATTTAGTGATATTTCACTCTTTCTTCTTCTTCTGTGTGAAGTGCTGAAGATTCTGCTTGTGTTTCCTCAACTGGTAGTAGGTTGTTCCTCTAAAAAAAGAGAATTTTTACTGTAATATTAATCATATGAATATTTTCCAGGGTGTACATATATACACAAAAATGTATTTGAAATGATCATATTAAACCTTTCCTTTATTTAAAATGTGTCTTTTTTGTGGATTGGAATATTTTTTCTTTTTTTTTGATATACATGTATTAAAATAAAAAGAGATTTGGTTCAATGTATACAGTCAAAAGAGTCTAAAGGCCAGTATATTGTCTTCATCAACAGACAATCACCCACATCAAAATTTGAAATTGAACAAGAGTATATTATCACAGATGTATCAGACATTTAGTTTAATAACAAGGTTGTCATGTATTTAGTTTTTTTTTTAAAGATGTAATAAAACACAGAAATTGGTATTAAAATACCATATTGCAACACACATGCAAAACACTTTTTTACAAATACTAGGAGGTCTGTTCCAGAATATCATTTTTTATTTCAGATAGAATTCAGATATGTTTAATATTAAGATTATAAACTTACTGGAAATTACAACTAACACCATCTGTTCACACAAATTTACATAACCATGTAGTCACAGTAGGTTCTTCATCTTCATCTGCTTTTCTTTTTCTTCTGTCCTTCTGCCTTTCAGTTTGTCGTTCTGTGTAATGTATCAATAGGTCATGCTTCTGTTCATCGGTTTTTGAAGTGAACGCATACCTGCATTCTCTTCTGCAGACACCATTTGGAGTTAAACCAATTCCTGATATACAAAAATACAATATCTATTAATAGGAAAACAAAATACAATGAAACAACAAAACAAAATAAAAATATAAAAATATTTAAATATTTAAATTGAAACACTATCAAAAAAGAAACATGAAGATGAAAGTTTCTGTGTTTGTCTCATTGGCAATCATACCACATCTTCTTTTCTATATTGAAGATGAATTGTTTATTATTAAATATACCCTGTATGTCCATTCCATGGTCCATGTTGAACTTCATCTCAAGAAATGTCATACAGTGCCCATCATGGATCAAACTTAACTTTGGTGTTGGGCTGCATCCACCAGCTTTGCGTAAGAAGGCGACCAAGCCAGGTGACTTTACTGGATGTGCAACACAGTGGGTGCAGGTTTTATCAGTGCATTTTAAAAATTCAAGACTATATAATCGTCTGGTACAATGTTTTAGGAGAAAAATAAGTTTTTCTCTCAATACTTTTAATTTGTTGTCCGACAAAATCTCTCTTATGCCTTTTTTGAATAGACTACTGACATCAGCATGATCATTGTAGGGGTATGGTTTTTTATTACAAGGATGTGGTATTGGAGTTACATGGAAGTCATCATGGGATTTATTCCAATATTTACACAGAGTGCAAATTGCATTGTCAAACACTTGAGCAGTTTTTGCCTCTTTTTCATCTGCTTTCAAATTACTTTGCTCCCATGGAGGTTTTGATTCCCCTTCAAGAGTAATGGGTAAAGTCACAGAGACCAGCCATTTTGACAGAGGTGACCATTTATGTTCAATGGGGTTTTCAGCACTATGACCAGGAGCATGATTAAAAATACCTAAATAGTCTAAATTCAAATCCCCCAAAGTCTGCCATGTGACATTAAAGTCATTAATGACTTTGCTGTCCAATTAGGACCACCGTCAGTCAAAAGAAATAAACAGTTTTTATTCTGGCGAACATCAGGATTCTCCAATATAAAATGCATATCATTTGCATGACTCTCACTTGAGGAAGAATGAAATTTAGAGGCCCTATTAACTACATAGAGGTGACCTGTCCTAGAGTAACATATATGTATCCTCCCCAATTTATCAACATTTGAGTCATAATTATCATTAGTTAAACTCTCATTTTGTCGTTGAATGTTTCTAGTACCAGATTCAACAGATACACTTCGCCTTGTTTCTGTCTTTTCATTACAGTTTTTTTTCTCTCTACACTACGAGACCTTCGATGTGCAGGTTTTACTTTGTTTAGCAGATGCAAATAACCTGATGGTATTATTTTGCTATTAGCATATGGGAAGTCATGGTCAAAATAATTTGGAGCATCATCAGGTGGAAAAAAATGTGAAATCTGGTGATATCGGCTTACAGCCAAAGTGCCAACATTGACTTTATTTTTGTCATCACACGAAAACGAAATGCACTCTGAAGGATAAGATTCTACAATCTCACGCACAAAAGCAACCTGGGCTCGAATACAATGGAGGTCTTTATGAACATTTTTAACTGCATTGTTGCATTTTGATGGCACTTTGGCTGCAAGTAGTCCTTTGTAATATTTTGCACTTTTCATGTGTTGATTAGGAGCAACAAGTAATCGTTTAGTAGTTGTGAGAGACATGCCAGTTTTTTGTAAGTCTGGTACAATCTTAAGTAGATGAGCTCTTAATTCAGGCATACTAACACCCATGCTGAGTGAAATATCATTTCGACGTCTGCTTTCAGCACTAAAGGCATGCATTTTCAGAAAATCAACTGCATGTTGTACAACTGTGGGAAACTGCTCATGTTTTTTTAGGTCTACCACCTGTCCCTGGCTTTGGTCCAGGTTTACTTTTGTTCTGATCAGGGGTCTCCTTATTTAATACATTTACATCATCATTTTGTTGTTTTCTTTCATTGGATGGGCACTTCATGTATATCAATATTGAGAATATCCTCAAAGAAGTTACCATCTACATACATTTCATGAATATTCACAACAACGAGTTGGTAGCCTTTCTTTATCAAAAGGACTGGAAACCAGTGTAATAAAGTTTTAGCTGCCCCAAGCTTGTATGCATAGCCCTTCTCCTTGTCTTGCACCAGAAATTTTATTGGCAAAGCATTTGTCTCCCTGAGCTTCTTACTATAATACATTCTATTATTTCAAGGAAGTTTAAATTACCTCCAAATTGTGTTTTATCTGCCTCAATTAAATTTACAAAAGCCTCATCCCAAGATAAGTGTTGGTCATTCACTGCCTGTAGTCTAAACATATTGAAAGTAGGAATTGGATTATTTTGCTTTAGTTTTTGAGATATTTGAACCCGTATTCTTTTAAGCTAATCATTTAACAAAGTTTCACACTTCTGAAATTCTATGATGACTTTTTTGATTGCAAATGCTTTCTCAAAAGCTGTAGCTAAAATACCTTTCATTTTGGCCTTGTTGGAATTACTGGAAACTAGAAATATTTTTAAAACAGGACCTTAATGTTTTAAGGACTTTAGAAATATTCTTTTCATTATCAGAAACTTTAGTATTTTTCTTCTTTTTTGGATACATATGATTATACTCTTGATAGGTTTCAGAGTACATGAAGTATGTGGCTGATATGTGTGCCAATGGTTTTATGAGAGAAGGAGTTTCAAGAACATCTGGTGTCAACAATTTTAAGGGACTGATCTGAAGTTCTGACAAAAACTGTGAAATGAGCCCCTTCTGACTGTCATCAAATATATTTTTGCTTTGTAGCAGTTGTACCTTTGACACCACTGACATTAGGAATTGCTATCATTTGATGTGGGGTACATAATTTATCACACTCAGAAATTTCAGTTGAACAAGAACTTGACGAAGTCGAAGAAGTCCCAGTTCCTGAAATGGATGGGCTACTCTGTTTCCTTTGTTTTACTTGTCAAAGGAAAGAAAGAAGTAATTGACCTTTTGATGATGTCTTTGTCTTTGTTTTGACTTGCAATACATGTTTCGGACATTCATTTGCTGAACTTTGTTTACAAGTTTTTCATAATCATTTGTAGGATTCTTTTATTTTTTTCGTCCATGTTGTGTTGCATAAAACCAGTGATTTTATATTAGCAAATCTGATTTAATCCGTCAACTCACCATGTCGTGTAACCAAAACAATCTGTGTTGATCTGTATATGATTTCATATCATTCAAAATTCACGATCGATAAAGCGTTTGAGAGACATAGATAATGGAATCAATTTCGTCCCTATACTTTCGGCCATAAAATTGTTTTCCGGTACGATTTGACGACTTTCATTTAGTTTGAAAGCCCATGTTTATGTTAGGGGCGAACTTGAACTTGTATTTTTCATTCCGAAAATCGATGTCGGAAAAATAAAACTTGCAGCGATTTTTACCCCCCCCCCCCCAAACTATTTGAATAAAGTTTTTTATCCGACATCGATCTTTTGATGTCGTCCCTTACCTACCAAACTACAAATCTTTTTTAATAATTGTTTGGAATGATTTAGTGGTTCTGATGGTTCACTGTTTATTTCTTTTGCCTTATCTTTATAATCGTTTTTATCCTCAAGGCTAAGTTGATTCAAACTATTGGACCAATTTTCCCCTTTACCTAATTTCTCTGTAATACAAAATAAAACAAATTTAAAGAATCATTTTTTTTTTCAAGTTGAAACTGAAAATTAAATTGCTATGTTATGGAGGACTATTCAAGTCATGCACTTTTTTCTTGTAGTACCTATTTTACAATAGTCATGACAGTGTGAACCAATTCTTTCAAAGACGTCCTTTATGGCGATCATCAAAGTGAAACTCATTCTTAAAAAAACCTCAAGATTTAAAGTGTATTTAGAAATAACTATAGACACTAGATTTAAGAAATAATTAAATTGAATCAGAAAATGGCTGTCTCTGTAATTAAAATAACCATAATATGTAAAGTATTAAAGACTCCTGCTACAATAAGGAAATAAATACTGTTAACTGAAAATAAAGGAATAAAGAATTTACACAATGTATGTTTTCAGTGTCTTTCAAATATTTTAACTATATGTTTTTTTTGTGTTGATATTTAATGATATTGTACATGTGTTATTAACAATTTGCCTTTGAAAATATGGATTGTATCTATCTAGTATAACTTTTTTTTTCTAATGAACAGATCAACCAAATAATTTTGTTTTAGTATAATGTATAAAGAATGTGATGACTAGTCACATGTTAGTTTTAGTTGATTAACTGATATTTGGTATTAATCTTTGAAATAGTAATGCTTTACAAAAGTATCAGATTTCAGAACTTGATTGACTCTTTGTAAACCAACTCTTGAAGTCATTTTACATTGTCATACTTTTCAATACTTGTTGACAGAAGTTTTTTTTCTCCCATGAATAGAAATTTGGCCTATCGGGTAAGCAATATTCTTAAATAGCTTGTTTGATATTAAGCCATGACCTCTTTTATTAGTCTCCTACCAAACATGGGAGATTACAGTTTCTTGACTATTTTCCTACCTCAGGCATAGATTACCTTAGCTGTATTTGGCAAAACATTTAGGAATTTTGGTCCTCAATGGTCTTCAACTTCATACTTTAATTGGCCTTTTAAACTTTTTTCGATTCAAGCGTCACTGATGAGTCTTTTGTTCAGACGAAACGCGCATCTGGCATATATACAAAATTTAGTTCTGGTATCTATGATGAGTTTATTTAGTATTGAAAGTGGCATTAAACACCAATCAACCACTCTTGACTCTTTCTGCTTGACTTCTATTTTTATGCTTTAACCTGCGGATTTCATTTTCGGTATGTAGAATAAAAATAATGAATTACTGGTCAGTTTGATTCAATAATTGTTAATCAAGTTATAGTAACAAGTGTTGAGTTAATTAGCTCTTTAATATAGAGAATTTAACCAAATTTCATAATTTATACAGTAGGTTTGGAACTAAAGAACATGAAGAAGTAAAAGACTTCAAGGCTTACAAGCACAGGTAATTATACAACATTGAAAAATTAAGAATATTCCAAGTTTGAAAGATAGCTTGTTTTAACTGAAAACAAGAGTTGACATACACGAACAATCCGAAAGGGTGACTCAACATCAACCATACATTTTTTTAATCAATTTTATATTTATATCGGTTTATTGACTGTTTTTGTTTCAGATGATAAAAATGTGCTATCTTTAAGAAATGGTAAAAAGCTTAACAAATCACCTTTGTTTTCCTGTACGAAGCAGTTGTCAGACGTAATACACCTGGAGTGGACTGGTTTGGCCTTTTCATAGGTCCTTCCCTGTTCTACCTTGTTCCTGTTTCCAATTATATTGAATGATAAGGATATTTCTTTTCCTAATACATATATTAAAAATATACGGTAGAACTGTTATGGCATTATTCAATAAAATCTTTGACTTAAACTGAAGCTTTTAATAAAAGCAATTCCATTCATTTGATTCCATTGTTGAATTTTTAATTTGTTAAATCATCCTGAACCATTTTGAATAGGGATATTCCAACAATGATAATGAAAAGTTTTTGTCTATTTGTCTGTTGTACCATCTATTTGCCCGTCTGTCCCACTTCAGGTTAAATTTTCCCTGTTACTAAGCCAGATCCTTATATTTTTCTTATGTTGAGTATTTTTTTACACTTTTATTGTTGATATCTAGAGGCACAATTTGTTAACCCAGATATATATATATTATATAACAATTGAACATGAACAATGAATAATGAATAAAAATAATGTGCAATGTGTCATGATTAAAAGTCTTTAAGATCATAGGTATCTAAAAAAAAATGTATGACTGATCCAGAAACCATTCTCTTTGACATATATATGATGAGGCAGTTCCATATACATCCATGTTGTGTTCATTAGATTAACATGACTAAAACTTTTTTCATGGACATTTAGTACAACAATAATTAGCCTTTACTAGACCAAAGCATTTTTACTGGTCTTTTAGAACATTTGGAATCACAAAATTTTAATGCATACTTTGATCACTTGCTGATCCAGGCCTGTTCTGCTACTTGCAACAATGTGCTTATCAGTGCTCCCTTTTCCCTTTGATATCATGCCAGCATTAAACATTTCTTCTAAAAGTTCTCTTTTTTCTTCATTTATATTTGTTCTCTGAAATAAAAAAAAAATTGATAGACTGGTGTACAGAAATTGGACTAAAACAAATTATTTAAATCGGCAGCTTTGTGAAAAATTGTGCACATCCTGCTACAAGCATGGAATTCGACATAGACCTTTCTCAACTATTACTCTTTTATATCAGATAGGGAGGCTTTCAAAAACAATGTATCACTTCCGGTAAAATCCAAAATGGCGGACATCCTACTTAAATCAGCCCAATGTGTTTGTAGATAATGTTTTTGTGTTCTGTTAAATTGTTCCTTTTAAAGTACCCATATTTTGACGATTTTATTTATTTTGTCTGTTTAGTTAACGCATCCTTGTAAATATAACGGAATTTGATGAGACTGAATAATTTTGAATGTCATAATAAAGTATGAAAGACTAAATCAAGACAGCATACATGACGTGTAGCTCAGGAAATTGAACCAATTCAAACAAATGTTCAAGCAAGTTGTGTGTAAACAGAGCTAAAGTATATGTCCTCCTGGTGGGGTATCAAGGTGTTTAATAATTTAATCATGGCCACAGTAGGATTGTGTTACTCATTCGTTGTTTTTTTTTGCGATGAGTATTGTAAGTTATATACTTGGTGACAAAAATTATTCGGAAAGGTTCCAAGGGACCTGATATCTCATCTGACGTCTGAATTCTTTTACATAAAAAGCCCGCGAAAGCTTGTCATTTTCTCTGTGCTATTGAAAAAGTTATCTTTGAAGTAGCTTGTACAGAGTGACAGTTCAGAAAGCTATGACAAAATATTTTTGAAAAATATTGATTTTAGTTGAAATGATACGACATGCACTTTTCTACATAGGTCACTGAAAAGTCTCCAACAATGAGCAAAATCTATATGCAACATACTTCCGGTTAAGATGGCGACGTCCACGTTTTTTAAATGAGAAACCAAATAAGTTAAAAGGACACTAAATTGAGGATCGATTCCTTCAAATTAGGAACGAAAATACAGACTAGTATAAACAACTAACACATAATGTATATCCTGTCATAAGCATACTCTTTATCACGCCATTATCGGGAACAAATAACAAATGTAACATATTATATTTGAAAAAAACGTACTTTTGGCATTAAATAGTTTTTTTTATGGTGCCAAAATATTTGTAAATATTATTATTACGTTGTGCCAGAAGTCTGGCTAGTAATGGACTTCTGGTGATTTATATTATTATCAGATTGTTTTCGACGGCTATTCCACAGCCCGTATAATCACATGTTTGTTCTTCCGAAGTTGACGTTCAATTCTAATAAATAATACCGTATCTATTTTATTATGTTAAAACTTTTATTTAGCGATAATATTTTCACCATTAAATATGAATCCTCACTCCCTTTATATATATACAAAGGTAAATATAAAATATAATACATGTCATCAGTGTCCGAATTTAGAAATGAACAATTAAAAAACGGAAATTTCATGTTAATAATTTTAAGCCGTCTAATCTGCTCATTTACGCAAGGTGTGAAGTGTCAATTTTTTGGTCTAAAAAAAATTAAAAAAATGTTTCCTGAGAAGTGTAGTCATTGTCCCCAAAACCAGATGTAAACATCGTATCCCTTTAATTATGGCTGGATTCATCCTGAATTGTAAATTTTCCCCAATAGTTGAAAAAGATGTCCTGACGATTGTAAGAGAAAAAATCAAGAAGATAAATCTTTAGTTGTATTTGAAAATACTCCTTTATTCCGTGAATGCAGTCAGACGTAATAATGGTGTTTGCTGTACGTTTCTTTTCGTTAGACATATCCTTTTTACTAATGATTGATCGATTTATAGGCTTCGGGCCACGTTTTGGCATTATAAAGTAGTTTGTTAAAATCTATACATACAAGTGAGAGATAAAGGCTGTTAATCAAGTTTCAATCCAACATTTTCTAACTAAAACCGTACTAGGTCAGAAATATTACAGCTTTTGTTTATTCGTTTGATGTGTCTTAACTTTTGAATCGATACCTTTTGAATTGTCCTCTGATGTCAGTTGCGATTTTACGTTTCACTCTAAATGGTATAAATTTCAAGATTACAAATCAATAAACCGGTTTTCGTCTTGGGTTAAATTTTGCATTGGTTAAAAAAATTGTGTACTTTATAAACAGTACCAAGTTGATAAATCTTCCGTACAATTAAATATAACAAAACAAGCTAATCAACTATGCCACGAACCATATACAATTCTCCAGATATAAACCACCTATCTTTGTAGACGAAAACCAATACTTGTACCAAATATTTAAGTAGATCTATTAACGTTCTGATAAGGCTATAATAAATACCAAAGACTTGTAAAGTGGATAGTCGCACACCAACGCCGATGCTATATTTTATATGAAACACAACTGTCAATCTATATATAATTGAAACATCAGTTTCAAACTAAAACTTGTCAAATATAAAGCTGAATAAACGGTCACCAGAAAAGGTGGATTAACTACCTTGTTTGATAGTGCTAAACCTCTAAACAGTCTCGTCAAATTCTGTGCACATGCTTCTCATAATCTACCGAGCGAAACCTTTTACTTGTTGGATCTAAGTAAGATAATCAAATGCTGTGAATTTGTAATAATATGATGTCAGTTTACTTTTGATAATGTGCACAGGACTTTCATTTATATAATGTACTCTAATATTGGTTTTAATGCCAAACAAAGTAAAATCATAACCAGTTGGAAGGCAAACGCCTGAATCTGACAGATAGAGGTCAATTTGTCGACAAAAAAAGAACCCGTATGTAAAATGTTTACGCCCACAAACAGCGCCACCTATAACTTTTTCTACGGCATCTTTGAGAACGATGTCACATTCTGTAGTAAATTAAAACATTAAATTAACTAAAACATAGAAAAGTAAGTGTAAAACACAAATTGAAAGATATATTTGCAGATGACTGTTTATGCATGATACGCTGGCAACGTGGGCAATGTCCTTTAATCCAAGACTGAAAATTAGTTTGTTTCCTACGTCAAGATGGCGGATTTCAATGTTTACATTTTTTCACCTATTTATAATCTGACACAAATTCGTATCCAATCATTTATTAGGAATTTTATTATTGATCTTTGAAGATCATCCAATCACATTTGCCGTTAGAAAGTGGCTACACGTTACCAGCCGTCGTTACAAAGTAGCCATGTGTTTTGTGGGGATACCTTGGGAATGTTGTGTATTCAAAAGTTACGGTAAAAATCAATGTTATCTTCCTTATATTTCCATGCACACAAAATTTATAACAGCAAATCCATTCTTAACAGACCCCATAAGGTAAACGGACATATTTAACTGTCTGCTTGAGCAAAAATTCGTGTAAATAAGCCTGGTTTTGAATTCAAGCACAGCAGACAAACACGTGGTAGATTGTTTATGTTTGACAGTTTGTTTACCTGAATTGCACGTTGATGTTACTATATACTTACCAATAACCTTTATCGTGTTATACTTTCAAGAGTTATATAATACATCTTACCCAGGAAATACGTCTAGGTAGGTGCAGGGACTTCCTTTACTTGGTCCTTAACTGGTGAGGGTGTAATGATACATTACAGCATTTTTTGCATTTGATATATTTCATGTACATGTACATTTTATGTACACAAAGAACAATAAAGTAAATGAACGTACATGGGTTTAATTCCCACCCTAGGTATACATTTTGACTCTCATAACAGGTTGGAACAAATAGAGCAGATAGCAATTGACAATAATGTAATGCTAAAATGATAATTGATAGGGTTAAATCATCAACATCATTTTTTTCTAGTATACAGCAGCTCCTCTAAGGATTGGTAAGGGCATACTTTACTAAAAGTCCAGTGGCTAAGTCCTGTCTCTTTTGCCTCTGATATTTACTTATTTATATTATAATTTCTAATATTCTCTTGTGCATGTAGTAAGGCAAAAGCTATTGTTACTCTTATTTTCCTCATTTGCCTTAAAACAATGGAATGTATTGATTGTTGATGTATGTAAAGTGACTTGTAATTTAACTGTCACTGCTAACAGAGACTTGGACTCTGGTGACAAGTTTCCAGAATGTTATCTCATTGGCAACTATACCATAAATGTCAGTTTCCCCTTAATAAGTTTTATGAAAAGAATTTAATGATAATATAATAATAAGTTGTAAAAAAATTGAAAAGTTAAGCACAAGTGCCAAATCTAATTGGCTTTTCATTCAAGAAAACCTAGAGGCATTGAAAAGTGTTGAAAAATAAATGTTTTGAACTCAGAAAACTATCAATATATATAGTACAGATATTGTTTTAATTGGGCCTTTGGGAATATTTGGCTGTTAATTGAAGATATAATTGTTATATGCCTTTTCAAATATATGTGTGGCTCTGATCTGGTTGTGGTTTAAAATCTAAGAATGGAGTTGGTTATCTCCATATTTATCTGATTAATATCAACATCATTGTTCCATTATATATACATATATGTAGATCATTGTAATACATGTACATTACTTTGCTCTTCATATGCCCTTTAATTGGAATAAAATATCTTATCTTATACCACATTTCTTTATTCTAGTACTGACAGGTTAACTTTTAAAAGCATTTAAAGTAAGCATGGTAAGTGAGTGGATGACAAGCTTAGTCAATGATTGTAAATCCAGATAATATCATGATTTTTTTTATATAGTAAATAATGTTATTAAACTAGTTATCTCAATTAAAAGAACTGACATTCTGCTTTGAATTTATTTCTGATATCAGAATAATAAATTTCTTTTTGTTGTCCTTTTTCAAAAAAATTCTGAACATACTGTATTAAATCAGTTTTGTTTTTGTCTGAGACTACTATAACTTGGGAGGTGATCACAATCTCTATGTTATACATTGAAGTAGTTTCAGATTTTTGTAGTCCATTTGACTATGCATTTTAGAGCAGGTAAATGTGAATTTGGATTAAATTTGAAGTTGATTCAGTATATATCTAATGACATAATACCACTATTTTATTTCAACAAAGCATTTTCAAATTTTATTTACTGGTCAGCTTAGGTTATTATCCAATCAATAATTTAATTGAAAGGACTTAACAGTTGGTTGCAGGACTTTTGAATTCAAATATAAGAAAGAGGAAAAAATATAAAGCAAAACTTGAAATATTACATATAATAGGATTTATGATAACTGCAGGATATCAGATTGCAATACAGCTTTTGTTCAGTTATCTTTGTGTTGATTATTATGTTTTAAATCCCTTTCTGGTTCTTTGGATGTTCAGATTTTTGTTCTCTTGATTAAGGCAAGCTGAGACTACTATGTGTTATAGTAGTCTCAGAGGCAAGCAACAGAACTTGTACAACTTATGTAGTTTCTTATCTCAGGGTGAATCCAGAAAATTTTAAACATAAGTGGTGGTATTCTCAACCAAGGATAAAAAGGATGGTTCCAATTATATGCATGATCCCATTCAAATGCATTAATCTTCCATAACAAAAGGAGGTTCCAATCACCAGACTCCCTGAGATCTGCAATTGTATCTTAAAGCAGCTATAATAAAACAAAAGGTTTTTTTGACAAATGACTGATAAACCCATCTTGTATCCTTCTATCTACCAAAAAGGTGTTTGAGAATATATATATACAATAAAAAGTTCAAGTTTCAGAGAAAAAGTCAGTCTGTTATAAAATGTAGGTAATTGTCTTCTTTGGAAGTGTTCAACAACCTGTAAGAACTTGAAAAAAATGTCATATGCAACCTTTCCATGACTATTTTAATGTTACAACAGTAGAGGAACATGGAATATTGAAAGGTATTCAAGAACTCTTCGAAATAGATATGCAATCATTAATTTTACTCAAATTTACTGTTGTGAACTTGCAATATCCTACGATGCGCGTACCGAGTTATCTACCTTTGAACTCCGCTTCGCCACGAATAAACTGACACAATTGCGTATCCGGGGTTTTTGTGATCTGATATTGTTATATAAGAAGCAAAAAACGGTTTTACTTCATATTTTATACCCCTCAACACGTTACCAAACCTATTTAAGGATTTATTAATGATTTTCGGTGGACCTACGCAAATTTTCAGAAAAAAAGTTTCACTTCACTCGTGAATTTATAACATTTTAACAATACTTTTTTATTATAATTATATAATATAAGAAAGCTTATTCAATCTAGAATTGAACACTTTGGTTTTTATTAATGTACGAGTACAAATAAGACGATACGAGTCCAAAAACCACGAGGCATGCACGTTTACCAAAAAATCGTAAACTCTGACCTTTTATCACGTGACCAATGTCTTGAACTTAGAAGCCATTAAATCGTTTGCCGTTCAACTGAACTGTTAATGGTAGAGTCATCTATTAATGTTGTTTTCTTTCATTGTTTATTTTTCCACAAAACACAGCAGGGAAGGAACAGTGTGCAATGAATTCATTATAGGGTTAACTACTGACCCCCCTAAGGAGGTGAATAAAATTCCTATTCTTATTATTATTAACTATTGTTGTCATTTCTTATAAGAATTAAGATTTCTCTTCCGTCCACTCAGACAGTCTTTTTCATTTAAAACATTGTAATTTACAGTCAAAACTTTAAATTTTATACTTTGACTATGAGTTAATGATTTATTGATGACCAGTTAACTTTACAAAAAGTGTGAGTAGACTGTACAATTTGTCTAGCATTACTAGCATTCGATGTCCATGATTGGTCTAATTTTGTCCCCCCTTTTTTATGTACCTTACAACCAACTCAACTTTAAAAAAAACCAATCCCGGTTACAAGTGTAGGAGCCATGTACTTATTGTGTTTTATCGAATTATAGTTATCTCGTACCATTGTAAACTCGTACAACTAAAAAAAACTTGTACCAATGCAAACTCGTACCACTGCTTACTCGTATCAACTTATTTAAATGCATTAGAATAGTGTTAAATGGTGAATATACATGATATACGTTACTTTCACTTAATACCTCTTAAGTCTGTAAAATGTATATAATTTGAAAGTACAATGACCAATTTGTAGCTAATGTTCCTTGTCTATTGGATAGAAAATACTGTGGCAGATATAGATTATTAAAGCATTAACAGTTTCACCCGAAGAAAATATTAATTTTTCATGAATAAATCTTAGCAGTTAGTGAAAATGATTTCCAAAATAAATAAATTTCAATAAATAACAATGAAATGTAACTGATTCCTGTTATGGGGTCCGGAATTTTCCCGCCAAAAAAGCACATCAATTGTAAACATAGCATACAATTTGTGATCATGGATTACAGCTTTAATTAACTTAAATTGGATATATATATATATTCAATTTAATGTACAGTTAACGCAATGTTTTAAGTTTCTTCTGGATTGAGTTCTAGTTTGAAAGATCAGTTTAAACAATACTGCTTAAAAACTTTCTTTTATTTTTGTCTAAGTTTTCATTAAAATCCAGTATAAAATTCAAGTAATTCAACTTAATTTTTATAAAGTTTACAAACAAAAACCCATAAAACATCATATTTTTTAATATATTTTTAATGGTTCGAGTTTACAGTTGTTCGAGTTTTGAATGGTATGACTTCCCAGTGGTACAAGTTAACTTTTTTGGTACGAGTTACCGTGGTACGAGTTAACTTGCTTCCGTATCTTATCACCATAATTCTAGGTGGAACCCCATTTCTAACTCTTTAAATATTGAAGTCCCTTTGAGTCAGAGGGCATGACTCCTTTCTGTACACACTCCTCTGTTTAAACTGAGATCGTTCTTAATATAATACGACGTTTATCGGCATCTAACGAGTTAGTTTTTCTTGACGAGTCGTATTGTATTTCGTTTTTGACGGAAAATACTTCCGGAAAGGAGACAACTCGAAACGATAATATGGAAGACTCCATTTCGGCTGAAAGGGTGTTATAGGTAACTTTTACGATGTGGAATTCATTTATTTTAATATAAATTATGCATATGATTTAAAATTATGCAACAACAATAACCCTCAACAGCAGACCGACATAGAAAGAATCCCATGAGTTTCAAATTAATCAATGAAGCGGGGAATCAAAGCAACCACTCAATTTGATACCCCTTGAAATCAGGAAAACTATACGCATGCGCATTAATACATTAACAAACCGCGACTTGCGATTTGGAACAAGAACGTTTATTAAATGAATATGAATGGTTCTCCATTTCTTTATGTGTGTACAGTATCAAACATCAGTTTCATAACGGTAAAATATAGAAATACTCCACTTCAGTTCTTATGACAGAAATAGAATTATCGGAATTCAGAAAAACTCTCGCATTTATCAAAACTGGGGAATTCCCTCTGACGTGATTCTAAATTTATAAAACCACTAAATATAAATACTGTTTAATTCTGATTTTCCGTGTTGTTAATAACACGCATACAAGTGATGGAAATATCACACATGAAGATTATGAGAAGAACATTACAGGAAAGTTGTTTATGTTCAATCCTTTTGCTTGTTTTTACCTTTTAAATCAAGACAATCATAAGAATCTGAGATGTTGCTGAATGTTTAGAATAAAACGAATGACGTGAGGGAATGTAGCATGAGTCAACGGTAAAAGTCTACGGATTAGTTGAAATCAATCGTACCCCAAAAACTAGCTATAGGACTTATTCAGCCCTTGTTGACAGATTTGGAAATCCAAAACTGCACTGTTTATGGCAATAAACAGTTTAAGAAGGAGGCCATATATTCAAACACGAGAAGAGCAATCAAAAGTGATTCTTTCTACTTTATTATATTTCATAATTATAACATGCTACCATCCATACATCTTCGCTAGCCAAGGGTTACGATCCACTTCCACCCTTGGCAGATTAAGCCAACATTTGTGGTAACAATGTTGTGCCATCTAATGTTAGAATAAAGTCGCGCCCGTTCAGAATATATTATTCTTGACCAACGGTAGCACTTGAACTCTTCAATTTGGAAATTACAGGTAAGGAAGTGGATCGTAACCATTGGCTAACAAAGATGCCATCCGTAGGCTCCAATTTCAATTCGATATTTAATTATCATAAAAAAGTGTATTTTTATAATTAAGTGCTTGAATTTGATTGCTTAAATCAATGCCTATTTTATTATGAAATAAATGCCAGTGAATCCATTATTTTGTCTTTTTCCACTAGGTAATATATATATGTAATAAGATGTGGTAGGAGTACCAACGTGACAACTATTTGTCCAGGTTTCATTTTGAAAAAAGAAACCATTAAAGGTTATCATTATAAGTACAGTTATATTAAAGCATTCAAAAACATCAGTCAAAAGTGTAAGAATAAAAGTTAACACAATCACTTTTTTTCAGGTGCTGTGTTCGATGCATTTAACATCAACAAATCGAATGCGGAAAATGGAGAGGCGTGGAAAAAGATAACAGTTTCCATGAATGACGAAAAAGGGGTCCAAGAAATGATTGATTGTTGTTTGCTTTACGTCCAGTGGCAAGTATTTCATGCATATTCAGGACGAGAACAAGTTCACAATAAATACAATAGGTAGGTTGTTACAATAGAGGCCATCTGTGATGATGGTCAGGGAAATTTGGACTGCCACCGGAAAAGAAGGGTTTATTGCAACAGGCCACCTACGGACCCCTCAAAGAGTTGTTGCAAGGGTTCTTAACGTGCAAAGAGCGTTACACTCTCTTTACACGAGGCATCGGATTTAACGTCCCCCTTCTGACCTGACGTGACTGCGAACTTGATACATCCCGCACAGCCAAACGGACACCCCACTTCGGCAAGCGTTTTACTGTCGGTCGGGAGAAGACCAAGTGACCATATTTCTATACCCCCAGTCACCCTTGGGGGGTCTAAGAAATGAAAGACAGTGAAAGTGAACAATTCAAATGCATTCAACAACATATCACATATATATGACAGGAATTTTAAGATTTTTTTTCTAAAAGTGTTGTTATTTGAAAAAAAAAGCAATGATCTTTCTGTACATTTAAACTTAAACCATGGTTGATGTGCAAACATTTAATTTTAATTGATTGATTGTTGGTTTTCCACGAAAAAATGGCAAGTTGTCACTCAGGATGAAAGCAAGGTGTTTTTATCATTAATTATTGCCATGGGAGTTCTAGAAAAAAAAATTATATAAAACAATATTGTTCAAACTCAGAAGTCATGTATTTGAGTAGAGATTGATTCCTTGCTATCCACAGTAACTTGCACCTATAACGAGGGACAGGTGCAAAGGGGACGCGTAGGGTTTGACCTTTTGTTAAAAATTCGTCCCCTTGTAACATTATTAATGGAAAGTTTTCTAAAGTTTATTGCCCCGAAAAGTAGTTTTAATGAGGCTATGTGTGGCGGCTGTAAAGGCAACTTGAGAGTTTACAATCTAGAAAAGCCGACCAAATTTGGTATCAAATGTGCGAGGCTAGTAGTGGTTATTGTATGAGGTTTGGTGTGTTTACCGGTTGTTCTCAAATTGATGAACTAGCTGACCTTGTTCTTGGTGAGAATAAATGCAATACAACTACAACAGTGGTTACCATGTGTACATGGACAATTATTACGTGTCGCCAGAACTTCAAGTATAAAGGAGGCTGGCGGGTATAAGATTATCAGAAAAAAAAACCATTTATTTTTCATTACAAATTTTATCTACTACCTCAAGTGGTTGTTACTTTATCATATGGTACAAAAATCAATTCGTGTTGGCCCCAGGTGACTTTTAAAATGTAGTATAGATGGTAGAGTATAAGGGGTATGCAGATTCTTCTCAGAGATTATTAACTTTCGTCAGATATCTTTCATTCCCAGACACCAATCGCGGCTACAAAATGTTTGTATATGTCTATTTTGCCAAACCTGATGACGATTTCGATATAATCAAGAGAATTAAAAACTTAGAAGATACAACAGTTTAAGTGGGTGAAGAAGTAATGGTTCCTTAAAAAAACTAAGGCCCTAGATGATGCCGTTAAGACAAAGGTCGTGGACAAGGACTATGCCGGGACGATCTTTCTTTTTTTAAAATTTAGCACATTTTCTCTTAAGGTTTATGTACCCTTCTGTAGCCATTTTTTGTACGAACTTTTCAAACTTCAATTGTATCAAAACTACAGATACAATGAATAATCGAGATAGGCCATTTTGTACATATTCCAAGGGGAAACTTGATGCAAAGCATTATTTTTTACTGTTCCATTGCATTTAATAGAAAAAGAGGACTCTGTGGCAAATAAATCAAGATTTTTATAGAAAATCCACAGCCTTTTACTCTCATATTTGGCAATTTGATGACTGATAAATATAGGATTATTGCATGCAGTGCTAGCATTGATAAATGTAGTTATTGGTTAAGACAAGTATAACTATGGCAAAAATCAAGTACACCTTTTAGGGTGCGCTCGACTTTAGTGACTCAGCACGAGGTGTTTTGGAATTTACAGGTTACTTAGAACTTTTTGTAAAAAATAAACACTAGCACATCATAGAAAATCAAGTGAGTAATTTATGTTTCAAATTTTATAACAAAAATCTCTGCATTAAAGGCTGTGGATTTTCTATAAAAATCGTGATTTATATGCCACAAAGTCCTCTTTTTCTATCAAATGCAATGAAACAGTAAAAAAATAATGCTTTGCATCAATTCCCTTGGAACATGTACTAAATTAAATGGCCTATCTCTATTATTTATTGGATCTTTAGTTTTGATACAATTGAGGTTTGAAAAATTCGTACAAAAATGGCTACAGAAGGGTACATAAACCTTAAATAAAAATCAAGTGTTATGAATCAGTTTACTTTGTACATTATGGGTTTATGTATTGAAGAAAAGGGGAGATAATTTGACAGAAATGTCGTCTGAATTATGACGTCATGTTTAAACAGGGTTACATATACGTTTCAAAGAGATGCGATTTCGTTGATTACAGTAAAGCGTTTCATCAACGTTGATGGTTGTCAATGAAGCCACTGACATGTCTAGCAATCGGACGTCAAAATTTGAGGTATCTGATAGTTTTAAATGTGAGTGTTGTGGGTACAAAACCAGGCAAAGTGCAATTAATCACCGGCATTATGAATCTGATCGGCATCTGCGTGTACAGAATTTTTCCACCCAAGTAAACTGTAAAAATAACAAGAATGATTTTTGCACGGATAGCGCTACTCAGGCTCAGCCCACTGACAGTTTCGTAGATGGTGTGACCGTAGACCAAGATCATTACGATGAAGATTTTGAAGAAGAAAATGAAGCTGTAGATGACGAGGATGAACAAGAGTATTACGAGGAACGAAGCCGCGACACCAGGACAGACATAATGGTTCCCATTCGATTCCAAAACCCAATTTCTTCTCACTTCATTGTCCATTCGTTTTTGATGTGTTTTGTCATTTGATTTTGCCATGTGATTAGGGACTTTCCGATTTGATTTTGTCCTGAGTTACACCAACAGTAAAAGATTCATACACCGGAATATTAACCACTTATTTATCAAATCAATATGGCTATTTCACGAAATAAACAGCAATTCGTTCAGTGGAGTAATTTACCAAAAAAAATAATGTGACCAGCGTCCCAATGACGTATTCGGTATAGACAGCTATTCTGACACCAAACGTACACTGTAAGGACAGAAAGGGACTTCTGATTTTTTTGATTCGTGAACAAAATAATTAAGACATCATGATTTAACCCCCTAAATATATAAAAAAAAAATTATAAACTTATGAATAATAGTATAGTAAAAACCAATGCTCTATTTATTTGTTATGTAATTTGTAACAAAAATGTTTATTTCAACAATACAGTCTTTTTATATTATTTTTTTTTATATTTAGGTAAGCACAGTCATGTAGCCATATTGGCAGTGTCTTGTTTGCATTGAGCCGAGATAAAGTCGTAATAACAGAAGCAAAGAGCTGTACCTCTAAATCCTGTACATGGAATGTTCCGAGGAAAGATGTTCAACCAAGACCCTTATGTTACATGGCTTCAAAGTTGGCTTCTTCATCTGAGGAAAGAAATGCAGGTACATCTTGAGACTGGTTATACCACATTCCAGTCTTTTGACCCACGCCATACAGCTGACCGTAAAGTAAATCTGGACTTAACATTACAACATTTAATGGAACTCAAGAATGTGTTTCCTAATACAGGTATAGTAACAATCATTATATTATAAAAACAGTTTTGAAACAAACAACATCATGAAAAAGTGATTGGATGTAAAAATATTGAAATACAATTATTGTCAATGCTTTAACTCATTTTTATAAAGGTGACAAATCATACCACAATATTGCTTCTTCTGTTATATTTTTAAAACACTATATACATATTTAGTCCTGGTATCTATGATGAGTTTATTTTATTCATGTACAAGAAAATGAACCCCAAATTCTCACTGAATTGCTCAATTTTCCCATAAGTAAGTTTTCTTTCTTTTTTAAATTTAGCACATTTTCTCTAAATAAAAATCAAGTGTTATGAATCAGTTTACTTTGTAGATTATGGGTTTATGTATCGAAGAAAAGGGGAGATTATTTATATTAATGGAAATATACATCTCATGTGGAAACCACAACATTTAAAGTTTCTTTGCAATCAAATAATTTTCAATGACACCAAGATATTATTTTTTTTTAAATAATCATCTATTTATCTTATAGGTAAAGTATGAAAAAAGCATTGAACTACATTGAAGTGTATAATTTCAAAGGGCTTATTATTAAAAAGCAAATATTAGGTGTACAAAGTTTTGCAAAGTTTGTTTTGTCTTTATTAAACAAATAATTAATTTTTGAAATTTTATTTAAAAAGGCATGTCTAATTAATGGAATATTTCTGAATCTACTCCTGATGTACACCAAGAAGTGGAGGTTGATACTTGGGTTGACCCAATGGAAAGAAAGATGAAAGAAATGCTATATACAGAAAACAACTGTAATTATATTAACACATTTTAATTTTGTGAAACATATTTAAATGGCAATTAGCAGGATTATAAATAGATTTATCCAAGATAAACTATTAGTAACAAGGTATTAAATAAAACTGGAAATCAACATCAATTCTAGAAAACCTCCATTTCTTCTTACCTCTTAATTTCATGGTGTTAGTTCAATTATTTTTTAATTTGATGTAATTACCTTTTTTTTCTGTTTAGTTGTTTTTTTTCATATTCAACCTATTAATTATGTTTTACATACATATTGTGCATTATAACTTACCTTAGGAAATAAATTGCAAAACTTGATAGTATGGCTAAACCTTTTCATGATTTGTAAACATGAAAACTTAGAAACTAAGCTTACTCCATGCATGCATGGACGAAGGTAACTAACGTTAACTTAGTCCATGCATGCATGGACTAACACAACAGACTTAGTCCATGCATGCATGCACTAAGGCAACTAACCCTAACTTAGTCCATGCATGCATGGACGAAGGCAACCAAGGCTAACTTAGTCCATGCTTGCATGGACGAAGGCAACTAAAATTAACTTCTTTAAAGTTTAAAAAATTTATAAATGCAAAATATTTCAAAAAAATTAAATTTTTCAAAAATTAAAAAAAAAAATAATTAAATATTTAAAAAAAAAAATCTTTTAAAATTTAATTCTTATAATATAAATGAAAAAAACATGAAAAATTTTCAAAATTATTTTTTCCAAAATGTTGAAAAAAATTTAAATTCCATTTTTTTTCAAAATTAAACAAAAAGAAGAAAAAAATGGTTAATTATCACTGTGTATCATCACCACCAGATATAGGTACCCTTGCATATAGGTATAAATGCCACATGAGAATATTCACGTCTGCCAAAAGATTAGAATGTGTTCACATTTTATTTAAATGATAAAAACTCTTCACTGAACAGATCAGTTGGAGCTGAAAATTTGTTTAACATAACCTGGACAGTAGCTGCAATTAGTTCCTGAAAGTTCCTAATCATTTAGAAGTGGTAAGTATTATTTTAGTTTATTGTTATTATATCTATAATAAACATGGTTAATGAGTTTAATTGAGGTCTGGAGCTGGCATGTCAGTTAACTGCTAGTAGTCTGTTGTTATTTATGTATTATTGTCATTTTATTTATTTTCTTTTGTTACATCTTTTGACATCGGACTCGGACTTCTCTTGAACTGAATTTTAATGTGCGTATTGTTATTCTTTTACTTTTCTACATTGGCTAGAGGTATAGGGGGAGGGTTGAGATCTCATAAACATGTTTAACCCCGCGGCAATTTTGCACCTGTCCCAAGTCAGGAGCCTCTGGCCTTTGTTAGTCTTGTATGATTTTAAATATTAGTTTCTTGTGTATAATTCGGAGTTTAGTATGACATCCATTATCACTGTACTATTATGCATATTTTAGGGGCCAGCTGAAGGACACCTACGGGTGCGGGAATTCTCGCTACATTGAAGACCCATTGGTTGCCTTCGGCTGTTGTTTGCTCTATGGTCGGGTGGTTGTCGCTTTGACATATTCACCATTTCCTTTCTCAATTTTATTTGTTGCCTTATGATTTTTTGCCTTTGTCTCAATAGCAGCTAACTTTTTGTATATATTGTACATGTACATGCAAGTCGTCAAAACATCAACCCAAAAATGTAAGATTTGTAAGTTTGCTTTCGCAATTTTTTTGTTCTTCCCATGCAGGAATTCTAACCCATGTAACTGAGATATTGTGACACCAAATCTGTACAATTTTTAAACACCAGAGAAGAGCAGATACTTTAAACACTTTTGTGTAATCCAGCATTATATAAGATGTTTTTGTGTCTAATGTTATAGTGCAGTTTGAGCATTCAAAAACATGTTCATTATGTCCACTGGTTGTGTTTGGTTGCTGTCTGCCATATTAAATGGATTTCCTTTTTTATGTTTTTTGCTTAAATTTGTCTATTAGCTTTCTCTTTTGAAATTAAAAGAAAACAGTTCACAAATTAGGTGTGCTGGGCTTATTTTAATTAACCTTCATCAGAAACATACAACAAAAATTTTACAGCAAATGATGTAGATACCATTATCTTGGGACTTAATAAGCCCATGTAAATCTTTAAATTAAGGCTTTTGCTTATTGTTGAAGACTTCAGGTGACCTGTACTTGTTTACATCAGTGCCCTATTATGCAGGGCTAGTAGTTGTCTCAATTGCAATCATTCCATGTATCCTTGCTTTTGTATCATTTAAAGACTTCAATTCTTAAATCATTTAAGTTAACACATTTTAATTTCAAAACATTCAACAGATATTTCCAAATAACAAATTTTGTAAACAACAGATGTAATTGGTAACTGGTAATTATTTTACAGTCAATATGTTTTTATATTTATCAAGAGGCATCATAATCATGTTCATTAAATTCTTTCCTTGTCAGACTATTACTGATCTCAAAACCAGTGAAAATTGCAAGTAGCTTTTAGTTTCTAGTAGTACTATTTTGATAAGATGTGTAATTTTTCGTCATTTCTTTTGATGTTCTGTCATAATCAGTCAGACTATTTCACCAAGATGTTATCAAATTCTCCTAGTACTTCATAGTGCTCTTTTTTCAATAATAATCTGAAATACACAAAATCAACAATTTAGTAACGAACATAATGTACAAACTTTAACATGTCAGATTAATATAATGAAGAAAATGATGTGCAGCGAAGCCTTGTTATTTGACTGACCAGTTGGTGCATGTTTGGACACAATATTCAAGCTTGATAGACTGTCTGTATTTGGATTTTGTTGAAAATTTTGAGGAGAAAAAAATCCCCCTCCCCCAATTTTTTTCAACCCCCTTTCAGTAATTACCCCAAAACTTAATCCCAGCCTTTTCCTTTGTGGTATGGTATTTTGCAGTACAATTTTAAAGAAATCCATACACTTAAACACAAAATATTGTCTGGAAATTAGAAAAATGCTTGTTTTTGACCCCCTATTTCCTGAACGTTTGAGGCAATTACCCCTTTAAACAATTCCAGTCTACCCTTTGTGATATGGAACCTTGAAGAACAATTTCAGAGAGATTAGTACACTGGCACACAAGTTAATGTCTGGAAACTACAAAAATGCTTCTTTTTTGCCCCTAATTTCTAAACTGTTGGTACCATCACCCCAAAAATCAACCCAACCTTCCTTTTTGGTATTAAACCTTGTGTAAAATTTCATGGATATCCATTCGCTTTAACTTTATAATTATCCGGAAACCATATGTGTCGACATACATCGCTAACAACAACATCATACCATAATATGACTCAATTTTATTCTTCGAACTTATAAAAATCAGGACGCTGTTTTTTACTTTTTAATTGTTTAACATTTTACAATGGGGGGCTTTTGTTAATAGCTTATTACAATATATATGGTAATTATTTTTGCTAAAGGCTGAAAGCAAACTACTGAACTGTCATTGTTCATAAAGATAGTTTTCATGGGCAATCTTAGCACATCTCTTCATTTTTACATGATGATCATTTTGAAAATCAGTCATTGTTATTTGTGGAAACCCTTCTTGGAATTTAGTGAAACTTGGAATATATGAGCATAACCATTTTTATGATAAAAAATTTCAAAATATTTTCATTTCCTGTATCTACATGATCTAATTAATAAAGGATTTTAGTATTTTTGCAGTTAACATTAATCTGTAGCTTCTTTCTAATGTTTAATATAAAACCACACGCTGAAATGTCTCGCCTTCTTTTGTAGTCCTTAAAATAAAGCTTTATTACAATTGAAACATAACCTTAACATTAACCAAAAAAACTAAAAATTTACCACTAAACCATGAAAATGAGGCCAAGGACAGGCAAGGTGAAATGAACCATACAAGGCACACATCTATACAGCTAATAATTCTTCCATACAACTAATATATTTCCATACACCTAATATAGTTATTATAGCAGTAGACTTATTGCATATAGTATTAGATAAAAAGACAAAAACTCAAAAACTTAACTTTGACCACTGACCATGAAAATGAGGTCAAGGGCAGATGACACATACCAGCTAGAAATGTACACCTAACAATCATTCTGTTTTTATTTCCATACACCAAATATATTAGACCTTTTGCAAATAGTATATGAAAAACAGAAAAAAACCCACAAAAACTCAACTATAATCACTGAACCATGGAAATGAGGTCAAGGTCAGATGACACCTGCCAGTTGGACATGTACACCTTACAGTCCTCCATACACCAAATATACTAGACATATTGCTTTTAGTATCTGAGATATGGACTTGACCACCAAAACTTAACCTTGTTCACTGATCCATGAAAGGAGGGCGAGGTCAAGTGAAAACTGTATGACAGCCATGAGGACCTTGCAAGGTACTCACATACCAAATATAGTTATCCTATTACTTATAATAAAAGAGAATTTCACTTTACAAACCAGATGCTCCGCAGGGCACAGCTTTAAAGGACCACATAGGTCGAACCCTGAACAGTTGGGGCAAGTATGGACACAACATTTAAGCTTGATACAGCTCTGAATTTGGATTGTGATTAAATAGTTGACACAAGATAGGTTTCTGACACAGAATGAATGTGGTCTAAGAACTTACACTTAATAAACTGTTATCACAGAGATATGTATCGCCTTTTTGTAATTTTGATAATGCAATGTTGAAATTAAATAGCAATATTTGAACATGTAAGTTATGCAAATATTCATGTAATTTTGATTATGCAATGTTGAAATTAAATAGCAATATTTTAACATGTAAGTTATGCAAATATTCATGTAATTTTGATAAAGCAATGTTGAAATTAAATAGCAATATTTTAACATGTAAGTTATGCAAATATTCCAAGTCTCAGGCTATGAACAATGACTGAAGGTACATGGCTAAACAATCTCCATGGAATGAGATGTGCCAATGATAAATATAATACAACTGCATACCAATTTCCTTTGACTCATAATAAGTAGTTCCCTTTAAACACAAACATTAACTTTTAAACTATGTAAAAGTTTCAAAGTCAATGAACCATGATCAGGGGTGGGGCTATATAATCTCCATGAAAACAACACTTTCAAATGACAATAAATTTGCATACCAAATATCATTGACTTAACATTAGCAGTTCATCTTAAACTGATATTATCACAAACTAATACATGTAAACTAAGCAAAAGTTTCAAAGTCAATAGACCATGACTGAGGGGGCAGGGTTAAATATTCTCCATGGAAATGAGATGTGCTAATGTTTATAAAACTGAACACCAATTAACATTGGCCTACCACTAATGGTTCCCCTTGAACTGACCTTATCACAAACTAATACATATTAACTTAGCAAAATTATTAAAGTCTATAGACCATGACTAAGGAGGCGGAGTCAAAAAATCTCCATGGAAATGAGATATTCCAATGCTTATACAACTGCATACCAAATATCATTCACCTACCACTAGTGGTTCACCATAAATTGACCTAATCACAAACTAATACATAGTTGATGCTGCCGCTGCGGGAACACCATACCTATGTCTCATTTTTTTACTCCGTCAAGGCGAGAAAAAAACTTATAAATTTTTAATTGGACATTTACCTATTATGGTCAAATATCCAAAATATAAATACATGGTTAGATTCAGCATATCATCATGATCATAGAACCCCAAGAATTCAATTTTTGATGAAATCAAATAATGTGCAATTTTAGACCCTTTAGACCTCAAGCATGTCAATGTGGATCAATTTGATAACCGGGCCCAAATATTAAAAATCTAAATACACGGTTAGATTCAGCATATTAAAGAACCCCATTTTTGTTGAAATCAAACAAAGTTTAATTTGAACCCTGATTTGGACCGACAGTCCATAATCAAAAATCTAAGTACATGTTTAGATTCAGCATCAAAGAAGTCCAAGAATTCAACTTTTGTTAAAATCAAACAAAGTTTAATTTTGGACCATTTGTACCTTAATGTAGACCAATTTGAAAACAGGACCAAAAATTAAAAATCTAAGGGTGCTATAAACAGTTTCGTATAAAAAACTAGGGGTAACTCCCCCAACTAAAAATAGACTTGGAGGGAAGTCCCTTTTTATCAACATAATTGGTAAAAAAGTATCATGTTTTTTATATTTAATTGTAAAATTAAGTTAATTAGCTTCAATTAAAACAGGTTGAATGATTAAAATAATTTTTAAAATTAGATTAAATACACATGTTTTAAGGGGAGACAAACTGTAAACATCCTGTTTTTTTGTCAGTGAAAAGTGCAAAACTTATTTGCACCCACTGTATCTCTTTTCGAAGCAGGCGAACGTAGCCTGAAGCATAAATTTTTAGAAAGACCAGGTAAAAACCTATGAAATTCATACTGTTTTGAATATGAAAAATGTGCATGTATCATGTCTGCATGGGTGTGCACATGGCCTGATTTCATGTTTTTTATGCATAGATTAGGCAATGTTTTTCCCATTTTCTCTGGATAAAACTTTTTGGTACTATTAAAAGTACAATTTATTTTTATTTCATTATAAACTAAAGAAAACTCTGATTCTAATGATATCTAGTTTTATACAAGTATCTTCATTAACATTAACACCACTAAGGGTCAATTATAGATGGTCCCTCAAAATATGATGTCATAGAAAAAAACTGTTGTCAGATTGCACCCTAAATATACGGTTAGATTTGACATATATACAAGAACCCAAATAATTAATTTTTTGATGAAATCAAACAAAGTTTAATTTTGGACCCTTTGGACCCTCATTCCTTAACTGTTTGGGACCAAAACTCCCAAAATCAATAACAACCTTCCTTTTGTGGTCATAAACTTTGTGTTAAAATTTCATAGATTTCTATTCACTTATACTATTAAAGTTATTGTGCAAAAACCAAGAAAAATGCTTATTTGGGCCCTTTAACTCCTAATCTGTTGGGACCAAAACTCCCAAAATCAATTTGAAACTTCCTTTTCTAGTCTTTAACCTTGTGTTTAAATTTCATAGGTTTCTATTTACTTATACTAGTTATAGTGTGAAAACCAAATGTCTTCGGATGACAACGACAACGACGCCAACCTCATACCAATATACGACCAAAATTTTGAAATTTTGCAGTCGTATAAAAATCTTAACTTTTTTTTCAAGTAGACACTCAACCATGAAAATTAGGTCAAGGGCATTGGACATGTGACTGAGAGAAACTTGGTAACCTGAGGCATCTTGGTATATATTCAAAGTATGAAGCATCCAGGTCTTCATCCTTCTAAAATATAAAGCTTTTAAGAATTCAGCTAACTCCTCTGCTGGCCCCCAGAACATTATATATATGTCGAGCTTTCTGCTACAAAAGTTGCAGGCTCGACAATAAGATGATGTGGTATAATAGTCTATTTTCACATTATCAACTTTTGACTCGGACTCTATGTTTTTTCAACAGGTTTTAATACCTTCTCTGTGGTAAGACATCCTGGTACTCTGTCACTACAAACACCCGAAAGAAGTAAATTCAAAAATATAAATGGTGCAATTTTGGGGGAAGGTTTACTGTTTTCTGATGATTTAGTCATGTATAGAAAACATAATGGCATATGCATTAAACAGTTAACTTCCCTCAAATTTGTTCCGTTTAAAGTGGGTACATGTAAATAGGAAATTTGTCTATTGCCAATGACACAATATCCACCTTGAATGACATGGACATCAAATAACTGATACCATGGATACTGTGTCATACTTTCACAGATTTCTATGAAACTTTGCAGATGGGTGGAATCAGAAAAAATGAAGCAAAAGTGTGACATGGGGGGTCCAATTTCAAACTTAATATTTTGTATTTCTTTTTGTCTTGCCCTATTACCAATACTTTAAATTTTATAATTCCAAAGTTTCAGGCCGAACGAAACAGACACATTGAATAATCTTAAATTTTAATAGCATACATCTCAAAAATATTTAACAGAAACCATACTACTTAAAAACAAGTTTGGTAATAAAACAGTCCAGAAAACATTGCTCAGACCTTTTCCAAATGAAAGTCAATATAAAAGGAAAATTTTAAAACCAAAATTTCCATCTTTTCTGCTAAATCATATAATAACAATCAAATTGAATAGCTTAATTTGAAAAAAATAATAGTAACTAGTGATTGAAGTTTTTGCCAATAAAAAGAATCTTAATATATTTCAGTTACAATAGTAAACTTTGAAAGCCCTGAGATTTTGTGATCATTTGCAAAAAACAAAATGTCATTTCATTGTACCGTTTTAATGTAATTGTATGTAGAAAAAGCCTTCTATTTTCAGTATTTTGTCACACTCCTGACATATTTTATAAAGATTGAAAAATGCTTTAAACTTTCACAAAAAATCACTAAACACATTGCTATATCATTGATTTCAATTTCTGATATCTTTACCCATAGAACAGGACTTTCTTTTTAGGACCATTTAAAAAAAACACAAAGAGAGGCACCTCAAAATGTCAGGAGTGTGACAACTGTCTTTAAACATCTACCAAAGAATACAAAGGACTTAAATGTTTTATTTTTTTTATTTTTCAGAAGTGGCTATTCCAAAGAGAAGAAAAAAAATCATTACCACTGTGATATGTTTATATCATAGATGTGGGAGTGCATTATATATGTCAGGAGTGTGACGCTTTTTTAAGGCATTTTCTGTCAATTCATAATTTCACAAGGACAAGTTCCACAAGTTTCTTTGTGTAAGAAATGTTAAAACCAAGTAATATTCATATCATTTACCTCTTAAATGTGTTATTTATCATGATTGTTTTGGCACAATCAGTTTTAATTAGTCATTTTTCTATTTTTTGTGCACTGAGTAATGCAAATTTATCAAAGGAAATAAGTGTGTACAACTATAATATCATATAGGAAAGTGAGGAAATGAATTTTGTACAAAATAGAACAATTATTTTGATTTAAAATGGTATATTTAAAGATGTTTCAAGGATTAACCATTCAGATGTAATTCGTCACACTCCTGACATGAATTTAACAATTTAAGAAAAATATGAAAATTAGCTTTATTTTTAGGACAGATAATTGAAAGACAGCTAGTAAAATGAAGAAACTTTTGGTAAACCTTCCATTCCTTAAAACATCTACCAGATTTGCTGAAATAAGCAGGGCAAAATTTTCTAGAAGAAATGATTCAAAGAAAGAGACTTCGAATGAGAGAACTCGCAAATACTGGCTGAATCTGAAATTAAAAATTGATCAGCTGAAGTTGGACCATCTTAAAATAAAAACCTATAAAACCAAGCTAACAAAAAAAAGCTTAAAGAAAGAAGAACTTCAAATTCCAAATTTTATAAACAATATAAAGAAAAACAAAGGCAGTGGCAGAGAAACAGTAGAAAAAAAGGAAGAAAGATAAAAAAGAAGTTGGGTTGAATAAGGACTTAGAATCGAACAAAAACAGCTCAAAAATTAAAATGAGAACAGATCTGTGACTGTGTCAGATTCCAGATCTACAGTGAGAAAACCTGCACAACAAACAAGAAAACAATTGCCACAAAACAAAAATGCTTATAAATGATCCCTTCTAGAAGGCCCTTCTGGGTGTAGCATTTTTTATGATGTGTTTCAAAGAACTCGTCCAAGCATTTGGGTTTTGTGGCAGTTGTTTTCTTGTGTGTTGTGCAGGTTTTCTCACTGTAGATCTGGAATCTGACACAGTTACAGATCTGTTCTCATTTGAATTTTTGAGCTGTTTTTGTTCGATTCTAAGTCCTTATTCAACCCAACTTCTTTTTTATCTTTCTTCCTTTTTTTCTACTGTTTTTCTGCTACTGCCTTTGTTTTTCTTTATATTGTTTATCAAATTTGGAATTCAAAGTTCTTCTTTCTTTAAGCCTTTTTTTGTTAGCATGGTTTTGTAGTTTTTTATTTTGTTTAAGATTGTCCAACTTCCTCTGATAATTTTTTAATTTTATATTCAGCCAATATTTGCGGGTTTTCTCTTTCCAAGTCTCTTTCTTTGAATCATTTCTTCCAGATAATTTTGCCTGGCTTATGTCAGCAAGTCTAGTGGATGTTTTAAGGAATGGAAGATTTACCAAAAGTTTCTAAATTACTAGCTGTCTTTCAACTATCTGTCCTAAAAATAAAGCTAATTTTCATATTTTTCTTAAATTGTTAAATTCATGTCAGGAGTGTGACGAATTACATCTGAATGGTTAATCCTTGAAACATCTTTAAATATACCATTTAAATTCAAAATGATTGTTCTATTTTGTACAAAATTTATTTCCTCACTTTCCTATATGATTTTATAGTTGTACACACTTATTTCCTTTGATAAATTTGCATTACTGTGCACAAAAAATAGAAAAATGACTAATTAAAACTTATTGTGTCAAAACAATCATGATAAATAACACATTTAAGAGGTAAATGATAGGAATATAACTTTGTTTTAACATTTCTAACACAAAGAAACCTGTTGAACTTGTCCTTGTGAAATTATGAATTGACAGAAAATGCCTTAAAAAAAGCGTCACACTCCTGACATATATAATGCACTCCCACATCTATGATATAAACATATCACAGTTGTAATAAATTTTTTTCTTCTCTTTGGAATAGCCACTACTGAAAAATAAAGAAGAAGAACATATTTAAGTCCTATGTATTCTTTGGTACATGTTTAAAGACAGTTGTCACACTCCTGACATTTTTGGGTGCTTGTACAGAAGTTAATCCAATATGTGAATTATGCACCTCAGGATGTCTGTATAGCCTTTTATGGATAGCTTATACATGTATACAATAAATACTTACCAGTTTTACACACAAATACTCCTTTAAAATACAACCATAACACTTTAATTTAGAAATTATCAAATTTTGCCAATATTAATTTTTGGTACATACCTTTTCACAATGTATATTTATTTACATAATATTTGTGCAATGATAACACCAATCTATAATCTACAAAACCTAGTATTGAAGAATGATTATAAACCATCTTCATATACATGCATACATCATAATAATTTTTACTCAACATGTAAATTATTAAAAAAAAATCCTGTCACACAAAAAGCGTCACACTCCTGACAAATTTGACATGTTTTTTTAATAAAACTTTTGGCTGGTACAAGATATCTAAATGAAATTTGGCTGCAAGTTAGCTGGTATTGAACTTGTTGGTTTGACATTTAATTTACTTTCCTAAATATAATGGGGGAAACAATATGCCCCAATATGTTAAAATCTTCATTTTTTCTGATTCCACCCAGATGCTTTTATGATTGCATTTTTAGTTGTGCTTTTAAATGTTGATGGTATGTTTTAATATACATGTACTGCCCACTTTAAACAAATTTTATTGTTTCACATACAGTTATTACCATCTTACCCAATACATCTTTGATGCATACTCGAGGTACATGTATTAATACAAATATAAACATTACTTTAAATTTATGTTTACCTTCATTTGATATCCTTAATCTTCAGTCAAACTTTCCGACTCCTCAAACATTTTTTTGTCAACAGAGGAAATTTATCTCCTTTATCTACAATAAAATCCTAATTAAAACTAGACCTTACAAAAAACTCTGTGGCTAATTTATTAAATAATTAGGAGTTGACTGACAATTTCAACCATTCATGATACTTATTTGATGATCTTTTCTTGTTGATCATTTTTGCGACTTAAACTAAAATTTCTCTCCATCTATATGTTATTTGTTTAGATGACATCAAGTGATGGCTATAATCATTCATTTATAGGTCTAGGTTAGCTTTTAAGGGCATACGATACAGTTACAGAGGAGGTAATGACGTTGCTAATGCAAAATGTTATTTTCGCGACATCAAACTTTAACATACCAGGGAAAAATGCATTTTTCGACTGATTTTGATCATTCAAACTGAATTTATTTGAAAACGAGTTCATGGAACCCCATTTTTCAAAACAGCAATTTGTTTGACTTTCAATTTGCAGGGAGATTATGTGACCCAAATTTAGGATTTTTTTTAATTTTGATAAACATAAAGCCAAAAATGACATATTTTTCCTCAATTCATGAACATTTGATAAATACGAGTTATTTCGGAATAAAAAATGCATAATTTTATAGGATACTTATAAAATACAGAAATTACAGATTATTAAAGTCATAAGAAACCTCAAATTAAAAAATATGCATATGTTTTTTATAACTAAATGGTTAGTTTTCATTAAACAACTTATGTACATATATACTTTTTTCTGAGGAAAATTCTTTAATTTGTCCACATTTAGAAGAAGAGTACTTATTTTTAATTGCTTGCTGCCAGAAAGCAATTTGCCGACATATTTTCCGTATGCATAGTGACCCGAGCGTAACCCTCCTCGTAAAAATCCAGTGACCACAATACGCATGGATCTGTCATTGAAATAAACAAATATCTGATTATACATGTTAAACACGTGCTCAATACCCATGCTTTTTGTGATTTGTTTACTTAAGGTGACAATCGGTTAAACTCGGCTTCAAATCATGGCATTTAATGAGCAGCCATATTTGTTCAATCATAACAGAGAGAGAAAAAAATTGGCGATTATATGATATATTTGCGAAAATAATGATAAAATCGTGCACATAGGACTAAGTTTATGAATGTATACATCCATTGGTTCAAGAATTGGACAAACATTATTTTTCACCACTCACTCGTTTCATATGACTTTAACAAAAAACAATTTGTGTTTATCTTTTATAACAAAAAAAATATGTCTTTTTTTCGAAAAAAGAAAATACGGCCACATATCTGAATTTTGAGCAAATATACAAAATTTCAACCTCATTTTTTCTCAAAAAGTAGCACATGAAGGTATATTTTTTATTACATATTTGATTTAATCAGGTAAAAAATAGCCTATATGCAAATTTTCACGAACTTGTAAATATAGGATCAAAACTGTACGGTATGCCCTTAAGAGAAATTCAGCCCATTGTGTAAGGACAAGGATAAAATATTGATTATTAGAACATGCTTTCAGTAACTGCTATAAATCTCAGATGTGTATTTCATGTGTTTTTGTTTTAGGATTTTTTATTGTGCTTTGACTTTGTATTGATCTTAGAATTAAGCCCTTTTCAAATGATTTTTATAGTTTGCTAGTTGAAATGTTGCACCACTGTCATAGGTTAGAAGGAGAGTTTCGTGCCAGCAACCATTTTTAATGTTTTACAAACTCCATGTGTCTGTCTCAATTCAGGAGCTTGTAATTCAGTAGTTTGTTGCTGTATATCATACCAGTTTATCGTTCAATGTTTTGTTAATAAATCAGGCCCAAAGTTGTTCATTGGTAATTTCAAGTCCTTGACGTTGTATAGCTCATTGTTGAAGGATGTACAGTTACCTTTGGTTGTTAATTTTTGTCTCACTGGTCTCTCATGGAGAGTTGTTTCATTTACAATCATACCACATCTTCTTATTTTTACAAAACATTTAAATAAGTATACTTCACCTTAGAAGCTGCAAACAAAATGGTACAGTCCAAGTTCCTTTTCTCTTTGTTTCTTCAACATCATTTGTATGAATGTATCTGCAACATCTACAAGGAAAAATTGTTTCTGTAAAAATGATAAACGTACTTAAATCTTATACTTAATAAAAACAAGAGTGCACACGCTGAAATGTCTCGCCTTCTATACTAATCATTGATATTATGTTGATAGTCTTAAGTATAAAGCTTTATTACAACTGTCTCATAAACTTAACATTTCACCAAGATAACTAAACAAAGAACAATGAACCATGAAAATGAGGTCAAGGTCAGATGAACCATGCCAGGCAGACATGTACAGCTAACAATGCTTCTATACAACATATATAGTTGATCTATTACTTATAGTTTAACATGTTTAAGAAAAATAGACCAAAACACAAAAAATTAACACTGTGCAATGAACCGTGAAAATGCGGTCATGGTCAAAAGAAACCTGCGCTACTGACATAAAGATCATAAAATATTTCCATACACCAAATATAGTTGACCTATGGCATATAGTATTAGATAAATAGACCAAAACTCAAAAACTTAACTTTGACCACTGCATGAACCATGAAAATGAGGTCAAGGTCACATGACATCTGCCCGCTAGACATGTACACCTTACAATCATTCCTTACAACAAATATAGTAGACCTATTGCATAAAGTATGAAAAAAACAGACCAAAACACAAAAATTTAACTATAACCACTGAACCATGAAAATGAGGTCAAGGTCACATGACATCTGCCCGCTAGACATGTACACCGTAAAATCATTCCATTCAACAAATACAGTAGACCTATTGCATATAGTATGAAAAAAACAGACCAAAACACAAAAATTTAACTATAACCACTGAACCATGAAAATGAGGTCAAGGTCAGATGACACCTGCCAGTTGGACATGTACACCTTACAGTCCTTCCATACACGGAATATACAAGCCCTATTGCTTATAGTATCTGAGATACGGACTTGACCACCAAAACTTAACCTTGTTCACTGATCCATGAAATGAGGTTGAGGTCAAGTGAAAACTGTCTGACAGACATGAGGACCTTGCAAGGTACGCACATATCAAATATAGTTATCCTATTACTTATAATAAGAGAGAATTCAACATTACAAAAAATCTGAACTTTTTTTCAAGTGGTCACTGAACCATGAAAATGAGGTCAAGGACATTGGACATGTGACTGACGGAAACTTCGTAACATGAGGCATCTATATACAAAGTATGAAGCATCCAGGTCTTCCATCTTCTAAAATATAAAGCTTTTAAGAAGTTAGCTAACACCGCCGCCACCGCCGCCGCCGCCGCCGCCACCGCCGCCGCCGGATCACTATCCCTATGTTGAGCTTTCTGCAACAAAAGTTGCAGGCTCGACAAAAAATGGGGTCACAGTTCACAACCTGCCTTCGAAAGAAGCATACATTTTTGTAAAGGTACCTTTTTTCTGTTGAACTAATAGCAGAAATAGAGGTAATACCTAAATAAGAGAACTTAATTACAGAAATCGCTCAAATTTTACAATAGTTTAGTTTAAGAACAGCTTAATTGAAAATAATAATAAAAAATAAAGGTCACGGATGAGTTTCAAAAATGGCATTTTTATACCAAAGGGAGATAATTTTGAGCAATTTTAATGATATCTACATTTTACAATTCGTCTGAGGCCATCAAAAATTGATTTTTTTAAATTATTTTTGTACCATATGATAAGGTAACAAATAAAAGGAGTAGGAAAAGTTTTGGCCTCAAATTTCAAATTCATCTAACGAAAGATTTTGGACACTTTTTAAACTCTTAACTGTCTATTTCAATTGATTCAATCTAGTTAATGTGAAAGATTTTGACTGACTTAGTCATTAAAAACGCTCAGATTCAAGCTTTCGTATGAAAAATCTATTGAATTTGCCAAAAAATGTCACTTTTCTGATGGTTTTTGTCAAAAAATGAAAGTGGCCGCATCCTCAACCTTTACATGTATATATATATTATGTATTATCATTAAATACAATTAAAGAACCTTAGTGAGCACACTCACATACCCAACGTCCCCACTTTGTCATTGGAGAAATTAAATTAGTGTAAGAAAAAAATTGTATAAGAAAAATTAATTTCCTGCCAATATGCACATCTAAATAGTATGTCCTTATTATCTACAAAATTTCATGAAATTCTGTTGTGTGGATTCAGAGGAGTTGAGATGACAAACTGTTGCAGAAGTACATTGAAGCAAATAAGTTCAAAGGGGCGTAACTCCTAGAAAAAAAATTGAATCACAATTTCCCGTCGATATGCAGAACAACATAGTATGTCCTTATTATCTGAAAAGGTTTCGTGAAATTCTGTTGTGTGGTTTGAGAGGAGTTGCGATGACAAACTGTTGCAGTAGTACATTAAAGTAAATAAGTTCAAAGGGGCGTAACACCTAGAAAAAAAATTGAATCGCAATTTCCCGTCAATATGCACAACTACATAGTATGTCCTTATTATCTGAAAAGGTTTCATGAAATTCTGATGCATGGTTTGAAAGGAGTTGTGATGACAAGAAACAGGACTGACGGACGGACGAACGAGTCAAAAACATTATACCCTCCGCAACTCGTTGCATGGGGTATAATTAACATTTCAATATTATAAATGAACACGAATAATAACAATATCATAATGTAAGGGGGAAATTTACACTTTCATTTAAGACAGAAACCGTCTAAAATTTACCAAAAAATCTAAAATTTTGAAGATTTCAGTAATTTAGCATTACTTAATGATGCTAGTACCTGATATATGCATTGTATTGTCAAAAACATCCTATATTTATTTAGCAGAAGCATGCTACTTTCCAATAAATAGCTTAAGGATTACATTTTCACAATTTTGTAAAACTGCTATATTATGGGGCCAAAAAGGGGTCTTACTGAATCTACTCCTTTGTAATGAAAAAATAAATGTTTATTTTTCTCTTAAATTTTAATACATGTACCCTCGAGCCTCCTTATTGTAACTTATAGTAGTTTCTGGTTTTATCATTGTTGAAGGCCATACAGTGACCTAAAGTTGTTAATTTCTAATGTAATTGTGTCTATTGTCTAGAGACTAGATTTGTCTCATTGGCAATCATACAGTATACCATATTTTCCTTTTAATTTGTTGACTTAATATATTTCTTAATATTTTCAACACCTATTCACATATTTTTAAACTAGAAAACAATGGCGGATCTAGAAATTTTCATAAGAGGGGGCACATAGACTGCCTAAGAGGGAGTCCCCACTTCAGTCTTTTCCCCTTACATTATGATATTGTAAAGTCAATTGTAAAATACGGGTATAGATTTGAAAATCTTACAACTGAATTCAGTCTATTGAAAGATGCTTATAAATGCAGCCAAGAGCTTCACAAATCTAACATAACTTCTTCTGCCAGTTCTCATTTGCTAGTAGAAAAAGTTTTTGAAATTAAACAAGAAGTAAAACATTTCGGACAATATAAATTTTTGAACATATCTAGCAAATTAATTCACACTAATTATATTAGCAATTGGTATGCTAGCCAAAATAAAGCTTCTTATGGAAAACTGTATAATAATGTGAAATTTAAGCTACGGTCATGCTTCAATGATTCCCTATATATAAACAGTGGCGGTTCCAAAAATTTTCATAAGTGGGGGCCCACTGACTGACCTAAGAGGGGGCCGCTCCAGTCACGCTTCAGTGATTTCCTATATAAGCAACCAAATTTTTCCAAAAAAAGGGGGGGGAAGGCCCCCTCCTAAATGATAAATCCGCCTCTGATAAACCAATTTTTTCCCACGAAAGGGGGGGGGGGGGGCAAGGATCTAACTATGCATTGGGAACATGTGTACATGTATTAAATATACTGTTCCCTGGCTAACACCTTATATGTATAGGAAGTGCCCCCTCCCGAGATTCCTGTTTATTCAATTCAATTCAATATTTTATTGGAAAGAGCTCAATAGAGGCGTGATCCAAATACAGATAATTAATAATATTAAAACAACACACAAATGAAATAAAGATTCATGGAACAAGTCAAGCCAATTCTATGTTTACAAATACATTATAAACTGATATTGATACCATAGACTTATATTTCAGTATTATTCTAGATTTTCATATATTTACTTAAAACACACAATATAAGATATTTATATATATATATATGTATATGGACAAACTACTGTCAAGGATTATTATCTGATGAAACGGTATGGTGGTCTCTCAAATCAAGAGCTTCTTCAATATACATACAAATAGATTTTAATTCCTTTTCAGACATAGGATTTAACATTTTGGTAAAATTTTCATCCAAATTATTTAAATTTATATCATTAATTTTATATTTAGATCTAATTTTGTTATATTGCAGACATTCAATCAAGAAATGAATCTCATTTTCAATTTTTCCTGTGCAAAATTTACAAAATCTCTCATTAGATGGTATTTTTGGTCTTGCATACCTCCCAGTTATTCTATTGCTAATGAGTGTGCATTATTTTTTTTCAATTAACCCTTTCCTCCATTGAATTTTTTTTTTCGCATACTTGATTCGCATAGGATTTTTTTTGATAAAATGCTGAACATATGCTTTAAAGTATTAAGGCATTGCGAAAAACAACTATTTCATCAAATAAATTTGAGTCGGATATATATATATTCCTATGATATTCCTTTTCATAATGGATACCAATTTTATTAAGTCAACTGCAGACACTTTGTAGTCAAAGTGTTTCAACTGAGGTACTACATAGGCGTCAAAAGGCGTCATTATTGAGTAAGGGGGGTGGCGTCAAAAGGCGTCATCATGGAGGAAAGGGTTAAAGGTATTTAGGAATATTAAAATTTAAATATTCTTGTTGTTTAAATTTTACTAAAAAATAAAAGTTTACCACAGTGTCCATCTTTTATTTTAGAAAGTTCAAATATAATTTTATTTTTGTAGAAATCTTCTAGTTTCTGTTTGAAATTACTATTACAATGCTTTTTAAATGGTATTGCAATATATTTCATTAATTCAGATAGTTTATAAGACCATGAATTTTCTCTATTTGTGAGAGTTTTGTCCACTTCAAAAGCAGCCTTGAAAATTTCATGCGGACCACCAGACTGTTCACCAATATTACTGAGACGCTCATAATATTTATACATAAGTTGATAACATTTAATGCTAATGGGTAAAGTGCCCAATTCACACCGCACTGCTAGATTGGAAGACTTTCCATGAACCACAAGTATGTTTTTAAATATGGAGTTTTGTGTTTTGTCTAATTTACTTTTGTCTATAAATGCTTCAAAATTTGGTTTGAATTCTGATAACCATACTTCTGATCCATAAGTTAAAATAGGAGTTATCATTGAATTAAAAAGCTGGAGATAAGTCTTAACAGACAAATTTTCACTATATGGAAGTTTTGACTTCAATGCAAAATATGCTGTTTTAGCTTTATCTGAGAGGCTTGACACTGCTTGTATACATTTTCCAGAGCTATGAAAATCAACTCCTAAGTATTTATAACAATCAACAATTTCAATTGCATTAGAACTGTAATAAAAGTAAACGTTTTTTTAATTTACTTTTAGTTTTAGAGAAAATTATGATTTTCGTTTTCTTAAGGTTCAAGTCCAGTTTCCATTCAGTACTATGTTTTTGTAAAGAATCAAGAGAGTTTTGGAGACCATCTGCATATTCCGATATCAATAACAAATCATCAGCATACAATAAATGGTTCACTTTTTGACCATTTAAAGGAGTAGGTCCGGTAAGGTCTGATTTCGGCCTAAATTTTCAAGTTCATCTAACGAAAGATTTTAGACACTTTTTAAACACTCAAGTGTCTATTTCAATTGATTCAATTAGTTTATAGGAAAGATTAACTGATTACGTCATTAAAAACGCTCCAATTCAAGCTTAAATATGAAAAATCTATCAAATATGTCAAAAATAGTCACTTTTCAGATGGTTTTTGTCTAAAATGAAAGTGGCCGCATCCGTGTTCATCCTCAACTTTTATATTAATATGTGTTATCATCAAATACAACTTACAGTTCAATATTATGGATGAACACGAATGCGACCACTTCCATTTAAGACGGACACCGTTTAAAATTTAACTTAAATGATCAAATTGTGAAGATTTCAGTAAATTAGCATGACTTGATGATGCTAGTACCCAATTTATGTGCGTTGTATTGTCAAAAACAGCCCATATTTATGTAGCAAAAGCATTCTACTTTTCGATAAATATCTTAACGATTACATATTCACAACTTTCTAAAACTGCTATATTTTGGGGCCAAAAAGGGGTCTTAATGAACCTACTCCTTTACTGCACTAGTTAAGTTTGTATCTAAGTATTTTTCTATGTCATCAACAAATATATTACTGTAAATTCAGAAATTATTGCGTGCATTTATTATTGTGATTTTGTCATTTTAGACTTAAATGCGATTTTAATTATAATGATTTTGAGAAAAATCCTGTTTAATTCATATCAATGATTTCAAAATGCGAGTTAAAATTATTGCATTTACAAGTCTGTCACATTTTTCGCAATAATCAAAACCTCCCAATAATTTCTGAATTTACAGTAAATAAAGTTGGACTTAAACTGTCACCTTGTTTGACACCCTGATTATCAAGAAAAGGCTTGGTAAACATATTTTAATATTTACATGAATATAAGGTATTAGAGTACATGTCATGCAGTATATTATAAAATTTGCCTTGTATTTCTTTATTTTGTAATTTTAAGAACAGAGCTGATCTCCAGACACTGTCAAAAGCCTTTTTAAAATCTACAAAACACACATATAGTTTCTTTTTAAATTTAAACAAATATTTGTTTATTATTGTTTTTAAAATAAAGACATGATCTACAGTTCTGTAATTTTTTTCTAAAACCACCTTGATTTGAAAATAATAAATTATGTGTTTCAAGAAAATCACTAAGTCGTTTTTGTAAAATGGATGTAAAGACTTTACCAAGACAGCTTGTTATGCTTATACCTCTATAGTTCCCACAATCAGATGGGTCACCAGATTTATAAATTGATGTCCAGGGTTTGACACTAACATAAGAGGTGATGTAGTCCACAGGACTACCAAGAAAAAAATGTGGGTAGTCCTGGTAGTCCACCTCTATCACCGGTGAGGGCCGCAACGCGGCCCGAACCAGCTAGGGGGGTTTGGGGGCATGCCCCCCCAAGAAAATTTTTCGAAATAAGATGCAATTTCCTGCCATCTGAGCACCTCAAAAGCACACAAATGTTCATTTGGGTTTTGAAAATATTTTGTTTTTTTTTCAGATAAATTAAAGTTGACATTCAGTGAATAAATTTTATTACTCCTGAACTTTTACTGTCAGAAAATTTTGAAAAATGAAATGCAAAATCTGCAATCTGAGACAATTTCTAAGGCCTTGTTAGGTGGAGTTATTTGACCTTTTATTCCAGGATTATTTAGAAAAAAAGGATAAAAATAAGTCAAAGTTTTCATTAATTCTTCAAACAGTTTATAAGATTTTTCTTGTAGTTACAATGTCTTTGTTTGTGAACTAGAGGTCAACTTCATCATCACTGTTGAAAGCAATTCAGTGGATATGTTGCTAAAACAAAATGCCTTAAGTTGTAATACCACCATTGATTTTCCCCTATTAGTCTTTGTTAAATTTGTACTTTTCAAAAAAATGTGCAGAATTTATCCTTGTTTCAAATAAAGAAATACTTGGCATGAGTAAAGTTTTATCCTGTCCAGTTCTATAGAAAAAAATTCACATAACATTTCATTGCATATACGAAAATAACCATCATTGGAAGTTAACCAATCAAATTTCTCCCCTTATTTTATCTGTGTACAAGGTTTAGTCACCATGTAACCTCAAGATTACAAAATTTTCTATAGAAATCCCAAATAAAAAATAATGGTGTTTTGAAATACCCAAGACATTATGTTTATGACACAGAAATGGTTTTACTGCAATAAAATGTAGGATTAATTACCTACAACGGTCAAATTCAAGGGAATATTTTTTTCGACCTACTTTCGTATACAACCGGATGTGATGTACCATGATTTGGTGGTATTACACCTTTAATACCATTTTGAATGACATGCATGTTTTTTTTAATAAGAAAGCCACCAAAAAATATTGTTTTTTTTTTCAAACTACCTCTTCCTGTTTCTTTTTTTGGGGTAATAATTTTTTTATCCAAATTTGGGAAGTACTTTTTTTTATTTTTTTATGTCTGACACCTACGTCTTTATTGCTGACCTTTGCTGTCTATTCTGCAGTTTCTTCACATTTTGGTTATCAGACATTTTCATTTTACATTGAAAATCCCATGTGTTACAAACACTGTGAAGATTCTGATCAGTAATCTGGATCTCAAAAGTGCTTTCATAATAACAATATAAAATTTACGTTCTTCCAAATGCCATCACTGTCTTTGAAAAATGTAAACATATTTGGGAAGACTTTTATGCCAATTTTTAGCATTGAAATAGCCAGACCATATACAAATTTCCAGGTGGTCCACAGGACTACTGATTAACCATGTTTTGGTAGTCCTCCTAGATTTTAGGGGGGCACCGGACTACCGGACTACCGTTAGTGTCGAACCCTGATGTCAATAGAGAAATGTTCCAAATTTTGGGGAATTTTTCTGAGTTAAGTATCTTATTAAAAAGTTTTGTCAAAAGTAAAACTAGAGTGTTTGACCACACCTTTAGAAATTCATTAATTATCAAATCAGGACCTCCAGATTTTCCCTTTTTTAACTTCTTAATACAGTCTTTGATTTCTTTACGTGTAATAGGGACATTAAGGGATGTATTAGAAAAGTTGTGATTTTTGTTCTCTATATTTTGATTTGTATCAGTTGTATCATCATTACTTGAAGCAAGCAAATTTCTATAGTGAATCTCCCATTCTTTGGCAGAAATAGCAGGCTCACAATTATTATTCTTTTTTTTGTAATTATTAATGCTTCCCCAAAATTTTTTGGTGTTCTTTGGGTTTATCTCATTTATTTGTTTTATTAAGGAATGAAAAAAATCCTTTTTTAATTTATTTTTCAATTTATTGTACTCTCTTTTACAGTTGCAATAAGTCAATCATAATTAGGGGCTATAGATACCTAATTTATTTCCAAGGGAACACACTTCTTTTCTAAGGAGTAAGCAATCATTTGACATCCATACTTTTTTTAGGTTTTTCTTTTTTTTGTGTGTCTTTGCAATATGGATTTTTAAAAATTGCTTTAGGGAGCTACCATTTGATTTTTTATGGGGGGGGGGAGGGGGGGCTAGGATGAAATTTAAAAAAAAGGCAGGACAGGATTTTGAGTTAAAAAAAAAAGGCAGGATGAGTAACTTGGCAAAAAAAAAATAAAAAAAATGGCAGGATGACAATTATTGTAAAAAAGTCAGGATAAGCTAAGAAATAAAAAAGGCAGGACCAAATAGACTGAAAAATAAAAAGACAGGACAGAGATTACAACTAAAAAAAAAAGGCAGGACAAAATTTTTCATTCTAGCCCCCCCCCCAGCCCCCCATAAAAATCAAATGGTAGCTCCATTTAGCTACCATTTGATTTTTATGGGGGGGGGGGGGCTAGGATGTAAATTTTGTCCTGCCTTTTTTTAGCTGTAATCTCTGTCCTGCTTTTTTATTTTTCACTGTGTTCGGTCCTGCCAGAGACATATAATACATTGTATCCTTTATATGTCTCTGGTCCTGCCTTTTTTTTTTAGTTTATCCTGACTTTTTTACCAAAATTGTCTTATTTTTTTTTGCAAGTGTGTCATCCTGCCTTTTTTTTACTCAAAACTCCTGTCCTGCCTATTTTTTCTAATTTTATTCTAACCCCCCCCCCCCCCCCCCCCTAAAAATCAAATGGATAGCTCCTTTAAAAGAAACTGATTTTTTTTGCAGCTCAAAAGTTTATTAGTCACAAATCAATGGAAAACAATTATCTGGCCATAATCGGTGAACATTTCAGCAAACTTCCCCATATTAATTCAAATAATTTACATTCTTAACATGACGGCTTAATATATATATATCAGGCCGAACGTTCCCGGAATCTTCCGTTGAGACCCCCCCCTTTTTTTCCAAACGGGTATTTTAATGCGTGTTTCCTTAATGGCAGTTTTGAAAGAGAAATAATAGTAAGTGACTTTGTACCGAGAAAATTTAAGTTTTATGCATTTTACGTATCAGATCTTATCAACACATCTTCATCTTCATCCTCAAGTTTCGTTTGCTCTGTCTTTACCACGGTCTCCTTTCGTACAGAAAAGTTAGGGCATATTACTACACGCATATTTATTATCAAAGTCGCAACATCCCTAGAAAGATCAATAAAATACAAACGTGTATTGATATCATGGTTTGTTCTACAAAGAACGATGAAATGTCTTGTCATTCTAAATCAAATTAAAACTCGACAGCGGACTATTTTTATGTGCATTTAGAACATTGTTGACAGATTGCGATTCGTGCTCGCGTCGTCTGTCAAAGATGATTTGCAAATTTTTCATACTAGAAGCAAGGAGATTGAAAATTATTCACAGGAAAAACAGTTTGTTTTGAGGCAAACAAAATCAACATTCAATTAAATAAAAAAGAGAGTTAAGGAATTTACGTGGTAAGATTTTAATAGAACAATTAAGCGAAAAAAGGATCTGAAAATGCATTTATGAGGGGGAGGACAGGGGGGTACTCTTTTTCCTTCTCTCACCCCTCTTCTCCTACCCCTCTTCTCCTTTCTCCTACCCTTCTCCTTATTTTATTTTTTTCAATTTACCGGAAAAAAGAGATATTTTATTTTTTCATATTTTATTTTTTTCTCCAACTTCTCCTTTTTCCCAACCTTCCTCTCCTTTCTCCTATCCCCCTTTCTCCCACCCCTTTCTCCATGTCTCCCTTATCCCTGTCCTCCCCCTCATTTATATCTGATACTGATCATAACTCATGAATAAAAATGGTATCTGGTCTCAGTTGGGCCAGAGACATATATACATGTATATATGTCTCTGGTTGGGCTGCTGTGTCACTCAGTAGTCCAAATAATTATGACGTCTGGCAAGGCTATTTTAATTTTTTTCTGGGACGCCTTCCTACAACTGTGTCAGGATTTGACTGTCAAAGTGATACAAAACTCTAGAATTCTTCTGTATATCCAAATACACCGTGACAGTAGCTAATCAAGAAATTAATAAAAGGGGGAACGTCTAGTGCCTGTGGTCCTAGTGTAACAGTAGTCCAAATAATTATGACGTCTGGCAAGGCTATTTTTATTTTTTTTATGGGACGCCTTGCCAGACGTCATAATTAGTTGGAATAGTGTAACAGTAAATTTGGTCCGGTTGTAAAATTTGTTCTCCAGACTTTTTTTCCTAGTTGCATGTAATTAAGTCCATGTACATGATTTTACTAGGAATTAATGTCCCAGGACAAATGTTTCTAGGAAAATCAGTCCATAGCTAGTAATTTATGTTTGTAACTTGTTTTCCTAGGAAAATATGTCTCAAGACTTGTTTTTCTAATAGTTTTTTTGTATCATAAATATTTTTAAAATAGAAGATTTTTTTTTTATAGATAAGATTGGAAAATAGAAGAATTTTTTTTCCAATAAAAATTAAGAATATTTCATTAATAACCTAATTATTTAAAAAATATTCAGTTTCCTTTGCTTATAACATTTTTGATAATAAAAGACATGGACATTTTTAGTCCAAATAATTATGACGTCTTGATAGGCTATTATATCTTTTTTCTTTGACGCCTTACTTCGTCAAATTATGACGTCTTGTAAGTTGAAAGGCTTTAAGATTTTTTTTCTTTGACGCCTTACTTAGTTCGTCGAAGTAAGGCTTCAAAGACAAAAAATATAATAGCCTTTCAAGCTGTCATAATTATTTGGACTAGGACATTTTTACCTAGGAGTTCAATACTAATAACATGGACATGATTTTCTAGGAAAATATGACATGGACATGATTTCCTAGGAAAATTAGTCTGGAGACAAATTTTATTTACAGCTAATTTCCTAATGCATGTAATGCAAAACTTTGGTTGGCTTGCCTTCTTTGTTTGTATAATTGTTTATACAAGCTTTGTTAATAAGATTGACATGATGGTCATCTTTATATAATATATATATATAGTATAATAAAATTGAGAAAGGAAATGGTGAATATGTCAAAGCGACAACCACCCGACCATAGAGCAAACAACAGCCGAAGGCAACCAATGGGTCTTATATATAGGCATAGTTTAACCTGTATATTTAATATTTGAATTTAATTGGATATTATCCTAATGAGTGTACAATTTAAATACAAAGCAAGCAAGCTAACTTAAGTCTTGCTCTACATGCTTTAGGAAATTAGCTGTAACAGATTGATACTGTTATACACAACTCTTTCGTTTTGTCAACAATATGTTAAAAAATATTACATTCATATTCACTTTTAAAAATTAAAGGCATAGACATTTAAACCTAGGACTTCTAATGACATGGACATGACTTTGTGGGAAAATTAATAGTCTGGGGACATAAATTTTATCAAAAATTTAACTATGTGACTCTTAAACATTACTAAAACATAAGATTTAAATTTGCAAATGCAAGTAATTGAATCTTTTATAGGATTTTATAGGACATGATTACCTAGGAAAATTTGTCTGGGGACAACTAATATCGGACTAAATATATACTAGTAAATTCTGTAACCATGGACTTTTTATACTATATAGTAATATTTGTCCGTCCTGACATATTTTACCAGGACAAATTTATCACTCACACTTGTACTTGTTCGCCCTGGATCAATTTGCTCTGATTTTTTTTTGTACTCCAGTTGCATAATGTTAATTATTTGAATTACATGTTAAAGTTTGTTGAAAAATTTGCTGAATTTTTGTATTGCCACAACCAATTTATTATGTATTTGCTTAGTCACTGTCATGATAGTAGCTAGAACACTGGAGTACAATGTATTAATTTATCTTCATTGGTATTTTTTAACAAAATAATTTGTTTTTTAATACAAGTCTCAGAATATATACAAAATGTAATTTTAAACGAACTTGTAAAATCCTTGTATTAAATTCCTGTTTTCGTGATTTACAGTTCGTACATCCATGACATCATTGTTTTTATTAATTCCAAGCTGACTACTAGCTTATAAATCAAAACAAAAAGTTTGTTTTTTTATTATTGATCCATCAAAAGACAATTATCACAAAAATCAGTGAGAATAATTTACATGTTATTGAACAATTACCTTTCCTATAAACTTTTAAATATTTATGTTTTTTTTATAAATTTTAAGCTATACAATTCTTACTTGCATCTCTGAAATGTGCTTCTATGTGGTTTTGTTAGCAATTTCTGTACAGGTCTGCTAAAGGCTCAAATTGACATTTCACCCAATTTCACCATTTTCCCGCCAAAATTTGGGTTTTAAGGCAAAATTTTTATTTTTCCTTATTGGTGACCCTTGTATTTGCCAGGGACGCATACATGTATATAAGTCCTTGTATTTGCTTAATATTTGAAGCTATATTTCAGCTTTGTACATTACAGATTTGGACCAGGTCACACCTGAGGTGTCACAGACAGTTTTTATTTGATATCCCATAAAAATATGTCAGCACCTCTATTTTCATTTTATTGAAAATGGTCCCTTTAACATGCTTGTACCTATTTTGAAAGTAAAATTTTGAGCTTAAATGGTCTGGAACCCCTATTTTTTTCGACAAATTTGAGGTACTCTTTGTAAAGATTAAAATAATACGGCATTCTGATAGAGACTTTGAATAAGTCTGAGCCATCTTAACTGTGTAAAATCAAAAGAAGCAGCACAAAATAAAGTTAAAATGAATATGAGTCCCCTGTATTATATTTTAAACACCGCTTTTTTGATGATCAAGTAATTCCTAAATGAATACTGGAAAATGCTCTCCGAACATAAAATTTGCATCAAATAATAAAAAGCTTCATTTTAATCAACATAGAAATATGTTTCGAATTTGATGATTTATTGGGTATATATGATATTGCCTTCACTCAGTTATAAACTAGAAAAAAGTAATGTTTAGCTCACCTTGCCCAAAGGGCCTAGTGAGCTTTTCCCATCACTTTGCATCCGGCGTTGTTACCTTTACAAAAATCTTCTAGAACTCTGAAACTACTGGGCCAAATTAAACCAAACTTGGCCACAATTATCATTGTAGTATCTTGTTTTAAAAAATATGTCAGATGACCCGGCCAACCAGCCAAGATGGCCGCCATGGCTAAAAATAGAACATAGGGGTAAAATACAGTTTTTGGCTTATAACTCAAAAACCAAAGCATTTAGAACATATATCTGACAAGGGTATAATTGGTATAATTGTTTAACAGGTGAAGATCTATCTGACCTGAAATTTTCAGATGAATCAGACAACCCATTGTTGGGTTGCTGCCCCTGAATTAGTAATTTTAAGGAAATTTTGCTGTTTTTGGTTTTTATCTTTAATATTATTATAGATAGAGATAAACTGTAAACAGCAATAATGTTCAGCAAAAAGAGATTTACAAATAAGTCAACATGACCGAAATGGTCAACAAGGTCAATTAATCCCCTATGGAGTTATTGTCCTTTATAGTCAATTTTTAACAATTTTCATAAAATTTGTAAATTTTTACTAACATTTTCCACTAAAACTACTGGGTCAAGTTTAATATATATAGAGATAATTTTAAGCAGCAAGAATGTTCAGTAAAGTAAGATGTACAAACACATCACCATCACCAAAACACAATTTTGTCATGAATCCATCTGCTTCCTTTGTTTAATATTCACATACATGTAGACCAAGGTGAGCGACACAGGTTCTTTAGAGCCTCTAGTTTAAAGTCTAGAATACCTTTTTATACAACCATAAAATTTTTGCAATCATATAATTATATTGGTATCACATCGTCTTTGTGGTCAGCTGAGCATCGTTCAAAGACGGATGGTTTCCAGATAATAACTTTAGTATAAGTTAATCATGTTAATAGAAATGAATAGAATTTTAACACAATGTTTAAAACAACAAAAGGAAGCTTGGGATTGATATTGGGGGTTATGGTCCCTAAGGTTTAGGATAAGGGGACCAAAACAAGCATTTATCTAGTTTCAGGACAATAAGTTGTGTATAAGTATTTCAATTCCTCTGAAATTGTACCACAATGTTAAATATTATAAGATTTGAAGAAGGTTGGAATTTATTTTTAGGGTTATGGGGCAAACAGTCAAGAATGATGGGCCAAACACAAGCATTTTTGTAGTTTTAAGTTAATGACTTGTGTAAAAGTGTATGATCTTTCTGAAATTATACCCCAATGCTCTATACTACTAGTGGGATGGTTAGGATTGGCTGAGGGTATAGATAAAACCATTTATGAATAAGGGGCAAAAAAGATGAAAAACAATTATTTTTCTGGTTAAAGGATAGTCAAGACAATTTGAAAGCTGTGTAAGGGAGGTAATCCAAAAGTTATATTTGAATTATTTCACACAACTTTTAAGGTGGTACCTAACACTACAGGGAGATACATTTGTAACTCTGTAAAGTCAGCTAAACGTTTTAATTACGTTGTGTTGTTAAAGGGATATTAAGCTTTTCAATGATCAAAATGAGTGTTTGTCAAACTGCTATATAACCAGTGTAATTTTTCTGATAAAACGGTTGGTTCAAAAAAATTTAAATTTTTATATTTTTGTCAAAGGGTCAAAGTAAATACTTTGTCAAAATTTTAAGAAAATTAAACGAGCCAAATTAATTTTAGTTCAAGTGTTAGGTACCACCTTAAAGATGTGATTTTGAAATTTACCAACATATATAACTTCGGTATTAATAAAATCCATTGGAAATTTGCCAATAACTTAAGTTTAATTAAAAAAATGCCAATAGTTTTAGCATAAGTAAATATAAATCTTTGAAGTTTGAAACCACAAAAAGGAAGGTTTGGATTGATTTGGGGGTTAATTTATGGTCCCTTTGGTGTAGGAAAAAGGGGTATAAAAGGGGCCCAAATAATCAATTTTCTATTGTCCAGACAATAATTTGTAGAACAGTTTATAGAATTGCCTGAAGTTTCCACACTACAAAACTCCAAAGGATAGTTAGGGTTGGAATATTGGAGTTATGACTCAATCTGTTTATGAATTAGGAGCAACAAAAGGGGAAAAACAAGGGTTTCCTGGTTAATGGACAATTACTTTAGATTTGTTTCTTTTTGTTGGTGCCTTTTTTTGCTAGTTCTTTTATGAATTTGTATGCTCTACCTACAATAGTAGAGAAGCATTATGTTTTCTAGTCTGTGCGTCCTTTCGTCTGTTTGTTTGTCTGTCCATCCATTCTTCCCACTTCAGGTTAATGTTTTTGGTCAAGATAGTTTTTGATGAAGCTGAAGTCTTATCAACTTGAAACTTACTACAAATGTTCGTTATGACATGATCTTTCTTATTTTAAAACAAACAAAATTAAAGACTTTTGACCCCATTTTTATGGTTCACTGAACATAGAAATTAAAAGTGTTCCCTCAGTTTCAGGTTAAAGTTTTTTTAGTCAAGGTAGTTTTTGATGAAGTTAAAGTCCAATCAATTTGAAACTTAGTAAACATTAATAAAGCTGATTGTGTCGTTTCATATTAATTAAAATTTATTTACCTAATTTATAATTTCAGCTTTTCCATGCATTGTAAGATTTCCAGAATATAGAACATGTAGTTCCTGATAAAAAAAAACACCAAAAGATTGCTACGATAAAACTGCTGTAACTATTTGTAATACAGAATGCATCAAGATGGTGGTATGCTACATATATAATATTGATACTATGACAGATGAGAAAAGAAACTGAAGACATAACCAAATGCTGAAGTCAGCAAAGGTATGATTATAATTGTTACTGATGTTTGAAGAAGTGTGTCATTATAGCATCTACAAATATTTCAATCAAACATGGTTCAGTACTTCAGACTAGTTTTAATTTAAAAGAATTAAATGGCTACTAACATCCATTGCTAATTACAGCTTATTTTAAAACCTCCTGTTAAAAATAAGAGGGGTGAAATATACCATAGCAACATTCAAACTCATAAATCGAAAATAAACTGACAACGCCATGGCTTAAAATGAAAAAGACAAACAGACAATTAATAGTACACTAGAAACAACATTAAAAACTAAAAACTGAGCCACACAAACCCCACCAAAAACTGGGGTTGATCTCAGGGTCTCCTGAAGGGTAAGCAGATCCTGCTCCACATGTGGCACCCTTCGTGTTGCACATGTTATTACAAACTTGGTATATAGTTTATTTCGGTAGGTCACATTCATGAAAAGGAAAGGGGATTGTAGGTACGAAGTAAGAAACATCCGATATCATCTGTGAAATGGTTTATCCATAATGGTCAACCAACTGTGATGATTGGGTAACCTGTATTATATTCAGGGGTGAATCCAGACATTTCTAAAGGGGGGGTTCAAACTATATGTCTCCATTCAAGTGCATTGATCGTCTCAAAAAAAGGGGGGTTTCAACCACCGGAACACTCCCCTTGGATCCACCACTGATATTTGAGAAATTGCCACAATACATTTTGTTGATATCAAATTAAAGTTGAGAAGCTACGGTAATCTATATATGTTTATCTACTTTTCATTGTCTACTCTCACCTTGATTAGTAAATAAATAAAAATCATGTTGGAAGAAAAATTTAGTCATGTGTATATGTTTTAGGAACTAATTGTGGTATATTCTTCAGATTGAAACATGCAACAGAAAGTTCAATCATGACCATAAAGCAGGCAAGACATTTCTGAATTCAGTATGTACAATCTTGTAAAAATATGTCAAACTATGTCAAAGCATATTTTTTGTTTTGTTTTTTCAGATTAAGATATAAGGAGTAGATATTTTCCTGAAGATCTCATTTATGTCTCGAATGTGAAGGGAACAGAAGCTATCATGATGATTCTTTAAAGAAAAGATACAGAAACACAAGCTCCTGTAGACACTTATGAAAAAGAAGATGTTTTTGCAATGAATATGTGTGAATGTGATAAATTATGGCAAATCAACATGGTCAATTAATATAACAACAATATGTTCTACAAATTTCCTAGATTTATAAGTTTTATAACATTTAGTTGAGGCAAACTGAAGTTAGATAACGAAAAAAATTGCAAATAAATATTGTTATTAAATACTCAGTTTTAGTTATTTTTATTTTGATATTAAAAAATATACTGTATTAGAAAAAACTAGTTATACATTTAAAAAATTAGTATTAAACCCTCATGTCTCCCTGCATTAGAAGTTGCATAATTTAGCATTTACAGATGAAATATAATTGTGAGTAAAGTTCAACATGTGAAATAGTCTGACTGGATATGACAGAACATCAAAAGAAATGACGAAAAATTACACATCTTATCAAAATAGTACTACTAGAAACCAAAAGCTACTTGCAATTTTCACTGGTTTTAATTGAGATCAGTAACAGTCTGACAAGGAAAGAATTTAATGAACATGATTATGATGCCTCTTGATAAATATAAAAACATATTGACTGTAAAATAATTACCAGTTACCAATTATATCTGTTGTTTACAAAATTTGTTATTTGGAAATATCTGTTGAATGTTTTGAAATTAAAATGTGTTAACTGAAATGATTAAAGAATTGAAGTCTTTAAATGATACAAAAGCAAGGATATATTGAATGATTGCAATTGAGACAACTACTAGCCCTGCATAGTAGGGCACTGATGTAAACAAGTACAGTTCACCTGAAGTCTTCAACAATGAGCAAAAGCCTGAATTTAAAGATCGTTATACATGGGCTTATTAAGTCCCAAGATAATGGTATCTACATCCTTTGCTTTCAAATTTTTGTTAGTATGTTTCTGATGAAGGTTAATTAAAATAAGCCCAGCACACTTAATTTGTGAACTGTTTTTATTTAATTTCAAAAGAGAAAGCTAATAGACAAATTTAAGCAAATAACAAAAAAAGGAAATCCATTTAATATGGCAGACAGCAACCAAACACAACCAGTGGACATAATGAACATGTTTTTGAATGCTCAAACTGCACTATAACATTAGACACAAAAACATCTTATATAATGCTGAATTACACAAAAGTGTTTAAATCATCTGCTCTTCTCTGGTGTTTAAAAATTGTACAGATTTGGTGTCACAATATCTCAGTAGCATGGATTAGAATCCCGGCATGGAAGAACAAAAAATTTGTGAAAGCAAATTTACAGATCTTACATTGTTGGTTTGATGATTTGACGACTAAATGCATGTACATGTACAATATATACAAAAAATTAGCTGCTATTGAGACAAAGGCAAAAATCATAGTGCAACAAAACATGTTTATTACAGATATAATAACAACAAACTAAAATAACACTTACCACTACTAAATGATTAGGAACTTTCAGGAACTAATTGCAGCTACTGTCCAGGTTATGTTAAACAAATCACCTCCAACTGACCGTCTCCAACTGATCTGTTCAGTGAAGAGTTTTTACCATTGAAATGAAATGTGAACACATTCCAATCTTTTGGCAGACGTGAATATTCTCATGTGGTATTTATACCTATATCCAAGGGTACCTATATCTGGTGGTGATAATTAACAATTTTTTTCTTCTTTTTGTGTAATTTTGAGAAAAAAAAAATGGAATTTAAAATTTTTTCAGCATTTTGGAAAAAAATAATTTTGTAAATTTTTCATGTTTTTTTCATTTATTTTTATAAGAATTAAATTTTAAAAGAAATTTTTTTTAAAATATTTTTTTTTTTTTATTTTTGAAAAATTTGATTTTTTTGAAATATTTTGCATTTATAAATTTTTTAAACTTTAAAAAAGTTAATTTTAGTTGCCTTCGTCCATGCAATCATGGACTAAGTTAGCCTTGGTTGCCTTCGTCCATGCATGCATGGACTAAGTCTGTTGTGTTAGTCCATGCAAGCATGGACTAAGTTAGGGTTAGTTGCCTTAGTGCATGCATGCATGGACTAAGTCTGTTGTGTTAGTCCATGCATGCATGGACTAAGTTAACGTTAGTTACCTTCGTCCATGCATGCATGGAGTAAGCTTAGTTTCTAAGTTTTCATGTTTACAAATCATGAAAAGGTTAAGCCATACTATCAAGTTTTGCAATTTATTTCCTAAGGTAAGTTATAATGCACAATATGTATGTAAAACATAATTAATAGGTTGAATATGAAAAAAAACAACTAAACAGAAAAAAAAGGTAATTACATCAAATTAAAAAATAATTGAACTAACACCATGAAATTAAGAGGTAAGAAGAAATGGAGGTTTTCTAGAATTGATGTTGATTTCCAGTTTTATTTAATACCTTGTTTTAAGTGAGGAAACATATTTGATTGAATGGAATTCATAAAAGATGTACGATTACCCATGATACAACCCTCTATCAGTAAATAGTTAACAAGAATTTTTTTCAATTTGATCTAAACCAAAGTACTACTTAAAGTGATGCATGAAAATAGTACAAACTACTTATAAGTACATAACATTTTAATTTTCAACAGTATGTCTTGGTAAACTATATGACCATTTAGACTAGTTGATAAATCGGATGCAAAAAAAAAATCTGGATAAACCTTCACCAGAAACGCTCAAGGCCAAACATGTAAATTGTTATACGGTGATTGCTGGTATGAACGTTAACCAAGTTGAGTCAAAGATCAAGTTTAATTGTCTCTTCTCATTTTTGCAGAACTTGCTGTTTTTGGACTTGACAATTAGCTTTTAGCTAAAACCAGTTATTGAGACCTACTTAGAATGCTTGGAATTTAGGCCTTTTGACGCCACTTTTAAGCACTGCAATTAGGCTATTTCTTGGTGTCCAGTTTATACTGGCGTAGGAAGCCGAAGTACACGGAGAAAACCAGTAACTTTTGATAGGTAAACTGACAATTTTAGTCAATTATGATTGTAGCCAAGTGCATCCGCACGAGCGGGGTTCAAACTCACAACCTAAGTATTGGCTAGTGATTACAGTACTTGCACTACTCAGCCACTGAAGTCCCTACTAAGATTGATTGATATTGTACATAGTCAAAACATTAATTAGTTGATGCTTTTTTTTTTTTTTTTTTATATATGGGGTTTTTATTAATATTTTTTTTTAAAGACTGTTTCTTTAGATAGCAAACCTTTTGCTGTATTTGCTACTTTGTCTAAACTTAGGGTATACACACTTGTCAATTGTAATTTTTTAAAATTATATCATTGTCTTGTTTTGTTGCTGACTCTTTGACTTGTAACCCACACTGCTTATAAATTATACAGGTCTATTAAACAGAAAATTTGTATTCTCTTCATACTGTTCTTTCTAACATAGCAATTCTAATTCTAAGATTCAAAACAAAAAAGTACAATCTCTCATTAAAATGTTTAACAAATCATTCATCAAATGGTTAACTGTTTATACATCTTAGCTTAATTTCTGCAAACAATTTTCATAGGAGAGTAACCAAATGCTTACTATCAGCACAGGATTTTTCATAACAAAGATCTGTATTGAAAAAGACATGCCAAGAAGTACATTTATCCAATTAATCTACAATATATATAAAGTACTTACTTGTAAAAAAATCATTTTTTCATGAAAATCTTCCACCATGGCTATGACTCCTTCTAGTCTTTCTTCAGGTGTGTCACCATCAAATCTGGCTGAATGTGTGCCCCTTAATCGCTCAACATTAAGCTGATCACCTCCATATGGTATAATTCTGATTCCAGCGCTTGTATCATCCCTATATAAAAATGTCTTACTTAGTTATACATGTTATAACATAACAAATCTTTGTAGTTTGAAAGTTATTGATGCAGTCCATCAATTTTGACTGTGACCTTCAGGCCTTAATGGCTATAAATAGATATGAGTATTTATCCATGAAAATATGGACTAGGACAGATGAGCTTTGCCAAACAAAATATTTATACTATACACCAAATATAGATTATACTATAGCCTATTGCTTTTTTCTACAGTGACTAAACCGTAAAAATTGTCTTTCAAAATTATTAAGCCATCAACAACAGATAGTATAAATACAAATGTATCATACTTTTGTTGTAGGTGAGACCAAAAATGAACAGTAGTTATATGTGAAAGAAATTGTATTGTAAGAAAATATTTATAAGTGTAAAATAATAATTTACCACGCATGACTTTTCTTTCATTTCTTTGGAGAAAGTATGTTGAGGATGTTGGCCAATTGTTCCCTCAAATACTTTAAAACATTTGAGATGGTTGACAAGCAAGGTAGCTGTAAGATTGATTATGTCCTCCCGTAAACTTGATATGTCATCTGCATTTGGTAAAAACTCATTATTTGCCACATCTACCAGATTCCCTATTTGTAATGTGTCAGGGAGATGCTCACAGTTGACTCTGTCCTTTACAGCCATTAATTGGACATAATGCTTAAGCATATTCTGGTGATCTTGCGTCATATCCCTTACTTTCAGATGGAAATCTAAATTATCAAGGTTAAACCTATAGGCAGGACTCAAATTGTCATGAGGTTTGTCTGCACATTCAGGAGTATTCTTGGAAAAGAATGATCATTCATGCTAGTGGGAGTATTGTTCTCAATTTTGGTGTATGAATGATCATTTTGTTCAGCTGTATTTTGACAACCATTATCTTCAAGTGATATTTTCATGTGCTGAACTGCTTGATCTGCAAAATCTTTAATTCTATGAAGGTCTTTATTCATAGTGGAATATGATGTTGTAATTCCAATTTTAGAAAGAATATGGAACGCATCTTTTTGTAAATGATTATTGTATAAGATGATTGCCAGATTACGTTGTAAAGCATTCATAGTTCGCAATCTGCTCTTGAAGATTATTGACATAGCGGTAACAACCCTATTCTCACTATTTATATTTGGTCCATTAGATGAAGCAGCAGACATCACTGACCACAATACAGGGTTCTGGGCTTTTAGTTCAAGTGCCAATGCTTTTAAATCGAAATTCTCAATATCATTTATAGTTGTTCTAATATGAGTTTCTGCTTTTTTCGAATAACCAATAGCCTCTTCTTTTATTACAGCTATCAAACTGTCCATTGTTTTTTGTCTGATATTGTTGTTTTGTTGTTGTAATAAGTGTTTTACCGCTTTCTTTATGTTTCCATTACAGAGGAGTTTTACAATATCATTGAGTGATGACTTCCAACTTAAATTTAAGTAATGCACAGCTTCTGTTCTGGATCCTCGAGTGTGTGTAGGATATAGTGCTGGTGAAGTCTGGCATGATCTAGTTATAGTTTTCACATCTGTATAAAAAATATTATTTAACAAAATGAAAGTTTATACATGTATTTTATTTTCATAAATTCTCTCTGTACCTGGTAGAATATTATATCTTTTGTACAATAAAAAAGTCCATTTACTATATACCTTCTCTTGCAACTTGATTGTCAAAATAGTTGAAAACAGAACATTTTTTTTTAGTTTTTTTTCAAATAGATTCAGACATGTTGATCTTGAATTTCAAGTATCAAAGATTTAAAAAAAACAATTCAATATGAAAGTTTTATTAAAAATCACAATTATAAAATTATGTATAGTATAAAAAGTATATTCAAAAATTTGAAAAAATCAATAAAAGACTAAGTCTTATTGAAATAGGACTTTCTCTCCAATATCATATGGTTCGATATTTTGATTTCATTGTTACTTAATGTGCAACTACATGCACCATTATATACAGTAAGAAAAGGTACAAAAAGAAGGTTTTTGTGATAATGGACTTTATCAATGTTGTTTCAATATTGAAACAAGTAAAAATACCTTAAATATTCATAAAATTATGCTATTCTTCCTATAATGCAGTCTTTTCCAATTTCATGGTGAAATCTGCAGGATTTGATATCATTCAAAATAATGTCTACACTGCAAACAATCAATTGTAACGTTTGACAGATGTATAACTATTTTGAGAATGACACGCGTATTAATTAAGCTTGTGAGGAAACATGCAAATTCTGTGAACCTGAAATATAGAATGAGATTTCTTCCACATAAAACTATGTAAATATTGAATTTACAATACTTAGCATATATTTATTTATTAATAAGTAAAGGCATAAAAATGTTCATTTGCAGTATTTGGAGAGTCATAAAACAACTGACATAATGTAAACTGCATTTTTCCTTAATATTAGGATAATCACTGCAAAATCTGTAATACTACAAAAACGCTTCTTCTTAATTGTGAATGGGCTAAGTTTTCATTAAATTAAATATGACCTGAATTTTAATGATTTACCTTTGTTTTAGTTTCAATGTTGAAATTCTCGTCCTTAAAATAACTGAACACAAACAATTCTTACATTAACATCCTTCTAAGGGGTTAAATTAAAGTTCACATGAATATTGATTCACTGAGGTTAAATTATTCAGTTGCTGTGTTTTTAAGCTATACTTACTGCCTGCTAAAAGACAAATTATTATTTCACTTTTTCATTATCATTAATGATTGAACCAAAATAAAATCATATCTTAGGTTTTTCATATATTTCTAGCTAGTGCCAATTTTTAAATGCTCAGTGTCAAAAATTTCGGGCACGATTAAACATTTTAAATGAGGTAATGGTTAGATGTTTGTCATATTATTAATTCATATAACATAAAATAAGGTCAACCTTGTGTTATGGATCAATAAAACCAGGTCAAGATAAATTGAAGTATCAGACAGATATGTATACCTATAAAAGATGTTAGTTACAAATTATTTGTTTTCTTAGCCCAACTTAAATAAATCAGTAGATTTATCAAGATTTTAAGATTTAACTGTTATCACAGAGATATGTCTCACTTTTTTGTATTTTCGATCATCCAAATGTTGAAATTAAAGAAGTCAATGAACCATGACTGAAGGTCAATCGCTAAAAAATCTGAATGGAAATGGGATGTGCCAATGCTTATACAACTGCATACTAAATATCATTGACTAATCAATAGTATTTCCCTTTAAACAAACCTAATAACAAAATTATACATGTAAACTTAGCAAAATTTCAAAGTCAACAGACCATGACAGAGGGGTGGGGTCAAATAAAATCCATGGAAATAAAATGTGCCAATGCTTATACAACAGCATACCAAATATCATTTACCTTGTTTAAAGAAACTTTAAACCACAAAAGAAGAATATATATGTTTAATTTATTTTATTCAATTTTAGGTTCTTTACCTTGACATTCTGAAATATTTAATAAATGGTTTGATAAAAAAAACACCATTAGAGTTATTTGTTATACTGGTACTCTAAAGATGGATAAAATATCATTGTCTCATTGGAACTTGTACCACACATGACTTTATCTATTGGTATGCATCACAAGAATCATTAGTTACAGAATAAAATATAACCTCTAAACAATTTTTGAAATAATAGTATTGGTGCTTTTATGATTCTTCTTCAAGACACAAATATAATTATAATGTAAAACATGAATTAAACAAAAAAGAAGAAGTTGTTCAATGTTTTATGACTCTATTGAGGGTATTGGGACAGAGGGTGATTGCTGTTTGTCAACAAAAAAACAATAGTCATGGGTAAACCTAAGTGTATGTTTGCTGACAGTTTGCACTCAATACACTGTCATAAATCTGACAAGTTTGTATTTGTTTCATTTTTCTTTAATTAAGTCATGTTTCATTATAATAACTATCCTATAAGAATCTTTTTTATGTAAGAAAAAAATGGGTCTTATGTTATTTCCAATGGATTTCATGTCCTTAAATATTTATTCTTAAAATACTTGCCGCTGTATATATCATATGCCCTTCATACAAATGACATTGTTGCTACAAATTCACAAAGTAACAACACTCCCCAGGAAGACATTTCGTTCAACCAAGATCAAAATAGTCAGATTATCATAAAAGATAATGAAATACCAAATTAAAGGACAGCATGTGTAAGCATTTTTCTGATGATAAAAAGATGATCAAGCAATATAAAAACTACATACATTTGTACTATGGTAAAAACTTCTCTTGCTGTATACAAGACAATTTTCAATGATAATAGAAACTTGTATTTTAAATTTGAATAACTTTCTTCTTGAAATCTGAAAAGTGATATCAAATATACAAGGCAAATACATGCAAAAAGAAAGACCAAGGAATTTTTTTTTCATTATTTTGTCTTATAGATTATGTTATTTTGTATACTAAAAAATACACACAATTTTTGAACAATTTAATTAAAATCAGGTTATTTCTCTCCATAAAAAATGTATAAATAGAATTATTATCATAGAAGATAATATCTTGTTTCATAACAATGGATACAGTGATAAATTTCTTAATGTATTTTGTTATAAGTACTTTCAAAAATTGAAAATGTGGAACCTTACTGCATATTCAAAACAAATAACAAGTTTAAAAATTGGTCTTTCCTTAAAAAAAACAACAAATGTGACATTTAACATAGGTTGATGATGGTAATTGGTTCGTGTGTGATGTCCAGTGGCAAATATTACATGCATATCTGGACGAGAACATATGAAATGTTTGGCTTAAGAAAATGAAATATTTGACAACCATTTCAAATTGTCAAATAATGTTTGGAACTGCATAGAGTCAAGAAATATATATAAACAAGAATGTGTCCCCAGTACACAGATGCCCCATCCGCACTATCATTTTCTATGTTCAGTGGACTGTATAAATAGTGTAAAATCTCTAATTTGACATTAAAATCAAAAAGATTATATCATAAAGAACATGTGTAATAAGTTTCAAGTTGATTGGACTTCAACTTTATCAAAATCTACCTTGACCAAAAACTTTAACCTGAAGCTCCCACTTTCATTTATTATGTTCAGTGGACCGTGAAATTGGGATCAAAAGCCTAATTTGGCTTTAAAATTAAAAAGATCATATCATAAGCAACAAGTGTACTAAGTTTCAAGTTGATTGGACTTCAGCTTCATCAAAAACTACCTTGACCAAAAACTTTAACCTGAACGGACGGACGCACAGACGAACGGAGGCACAGACCAGAAAACATAATGCCCCTCTACTATCGTAGGTGGGGCATAAAAAGGGACTTGTTCAAACTCCTTTATTCGAAGTGCTTTTGGTTTTCATAAATTGTTAACTGATAAAGTTAACTATCTGCAAATTATGAACAAATAAAAACCTGTCATATTGACATCAAGTATAATAATATGTTTGTAATTTTTTTTTCATGGTATGAAGACAAGTGCATATTTACTAACTCATGCTTTTCAATTATTTGATAACATTTGTTTTTACCTGTCCTAAATTTATTTGATTCCATTAATGGCTGTTCCAATTCTGGTTTGTGTTGGAAAAGGGCTACTCTTTTATCAGGTAGTCTAGTTGATGGTAATTGTGTACTACTTGATGGATCTAGTTCTAATCTAAAAAAAAATGTTGCATATAGAAATTTGATAAAATACTGCTATGTTAATCACTTAATGCTACTTACAAAACTTTTCTTTGGTCATCAGTCCATTTGCCCCTTCATACATGAATGCATTAACTTTAAATTTATTCAAATGGAACAAATCAGAACTTGGACTATAACTTGACATGTCCCCTTTGACTTCTTTGTTGATGCATTTATAAACCATCATTATATTAATGCTTTTAAAAAATAATGCACCTTTAAAATGCTTTTTAATATTTATTTTTGATAACCTATATGTTTTGGAGTTTAGAGTGACATCCATTATCAATACAATAGTACCAGCATCAATTTTATTAATGGACCAGATGAAGGCCCCCTCCAGTTGCGTGATTGTCTTGCTATGTTAAAAACCCATTGGTGGTCTTTAGCCTTGTTTTGCTCTTTGGAAGAGTTGTTCTTTCTTTAACAAAAAATTGTTTTCATTTTCAATTAAAATGAACTATTTTACTTGGATAGAGAGTTGTCTCATTGTCACTCATACCGCATCTTCCTATATCTATTTTACATACACTTCAAACAAAGGAATAATAATTTTTTTTATCATATACTTAGACTAAATAACATATGATTTTTACTGTATGATAATGTCATAAAATTAACTTAAATTCCATATTTTTTGGATTTGGTGCTTAGTGGGCTGATATGAAAAGTTTTATCACATGCTTTGATTGTATTCACATGCCTTTCCGTAACGTTATCGTAGGGCATTCCGGTGATACTCTGCAAATTCTGGAAAATACACCTCAGTGCTAAGTTTTCTATGAAAACATTACAAAGTAGTGTACAAAACAATTATTTGGATAGTGGAAAGTATATTGTGTAAAATTAAAAAAAAAACTAACACAATAATTATTAAATAAATGCATTTTCAAAAGTTTCAAACATAATCTTGAAAGTTACTTTAAAAAATTTGACTTTTCAAAACAGTGTTCATTATGTATATTTTTGGGTCTGACGTCCGTGAACTTTTCACTCTTTGAACTTCTATTTGGGAACCATGTAAAAGGATCAATATATGAATCTGTTATTTTTCTCCATTGTTGAAGCATATGATAAAAAGATCATAACATGTCATTCTCCATATCAAATGTATTATCCAAATTCCATGTAATAATCTGAAAATATTTGCTTTTAAAGAAGTATGCAAATAGTCAATTGTCTATAAACTTGCATATTAGAAACAGTCATTTGGTCACATGGGTTTTTGCTTTGGTCAAGAAATGCTGCAAAAATGAAAATAATGTTTAAACATGTTCATTTTGTATGCTTAAATAAAATACTTACTATCTGACTATGCTGTGCTTGGAGAACTTGTTTAATTCCATTTATATTTTTCAAATGCATAATCAATTAAGAAATATTGGTTTAGAATAAATAGATGTTGAACATTATTTATATATATGTATTGTACTAAAATGATGCATAACAAAAACATGCTAACTAATATTATAAAATATAAGTATTCTTTTACACATAAAAAGTCATTACGACCGATTATATTATATTAAAAAGTTTAATAAATTCAAGATGCAGGTATATAGCTTATTTTGTAGTGAGCATTCTTATGTCTTAAAATATTCACACTAAATATTATTCCATGCCTAGTTGATACAGAAAATGTGAATTTATAAATTATAATAATGATAAATGTAATATGTTTCTGGCCATGCATAGAATTAAATATACATGATTGATACGAAATAAAGACATATATGCAGGTTCGTAATTATTTGAATTGAAGCAAAAAAAAAATACATAGCTAATAGAGTCTATCAGTCAATTTGTGTATAAAAAGATTAATGTAATTACATGTCATGGACCTATATTACTGCTTTCTCCATCTTCACATACCATATTCTTTTTCAACTTTTTAGTAGATGAGACATTAGGTGATGACTGTCTTTTACTGAAATAAACAAAATTGATATTTGCTTACAGTGGTTAAATGGTCCTTTTATCTAACCTATGCATTATATGGGACAGAAAGGTTTTGATATGCTGCTTATTCAACCTTAATTGCAATGGACTTTATTGTTGTTAAAGAAATGCTCTGCAAAGGATCATTTTTTGTTTATTACATTTAATGGTTTTTTGGGTACCTCACATTAAATAGTGGTGAAGGCTTGTTGCAAGTTTCATGCCTAAATACAAAATAGGTAATGGAAGATGTGGTATGACTGCCAATGACACCTGTATTATCAGTTCATCCTCACTGTTTTCTATGCCCCACACCAACATGTATATACAAATATGATAGTTATTGAGTTTCATGTCAACAGTTATTTTCATTTACCTAATAGCAGGAAGTAACTTTTGTGAGGTATTTTCAATTTTACTGAATACTTTGTTAACTTTCTCTTGCCATTTTAAAGCTGAGTCTATTGACCTGGAAGACAAAATTTCGATTTTAGTTTTCAATAAATAATAATACATGTACAAAATAATGTTATATCTGTGGCTTAAATAGTAATAATGTCCTAGTTCTGTCTGTATTGATTTATGTTGTACAGATGATATAAAAAAAAACTTTTTTTTCAAAACTTAAGATTTTCAGTTAGTTTTTGTACATTTTTTTCTCCTAAACTTAAAATGTATAACTTTGTAGTTGCCTGTTTTCTCATACATGTGTATAAGCACATTGTATTGACTAACTTTAATGAAATAACTGTTTACTTTTCACACATTGTCAGATAGAGTACTGTTTCATTTGCAACCATAACATATCTTCTTATTTCTATATACAATGTATCTGATTAATTTAATGTTTCAAAACTGTATGAACTTTTATGTTTAAATTGAAGTATCAGACTAAGAAACATATATAAAAGTAGAATGTGTATATAGAACATGTAACTGTATATCCTAGGGAACATGAGTAAAAAGTTCCAACTTGATTTGACTTCAAATTCATAAAAAAAAAATTACATTAATCAAAAACTATAATTTGAACATAATGGCTATAGGTGATGGGGCGTCTAAACATTGCATTATAAAATTATTGATTCTTATAAGAGTAGAGATTGCTATATGTAGTCACATGTATGCAAGTTTCTACATGTCCTATATAATGTCTAATTTATCTTATTTTGATTATAAGTACAGATATCACTTAAGGTTGTTTTTTTTTTTTTAAATACTCTGTCATTTATATTTCAATTCTTTCAAGGTTTGTGTCAAACTGTGTTGTTTTGCAAAAAGACATTTGGAAATATTTTTTCTGTATCTTGTTTACAGTGCATTTTTCAAAGAAATTGATTACAATTCTTCTTTTCATTATGTCCTGGCTAATTTCATTATGGATGTCTCTACCTTCAACTTATTGTATTACTTTGTTAATAAAACTATAAGTGAAGTACATGAATGGAACATTTGCATTCTGTCCTTAATCAGCACAGCATTAATTATCATGTTTGTTTAAAGTATTACAAACATTTTTACATGTATATTAAAGTTTTGTATTTTTGCTCAATTTTTACTGCTTATTAAATCTCCAATTATTCTGCTTTCAATTTTTGGGAACTATTCATTCTGAAGTCGTTTAAGCAGTTGACCAGTTAACTCATCGTATATTGTGGACCTTTTTTTTAATGTATTTACATGTATCATTTTCATTTTGCTTTCTTACTTCTGTGAACTAATTGAACATACATCATGTACATGTAGGACTCAGACTTCTATTAAGCTGAGTTTTACTGTGCATATTGTGTGTTTGTTGATTGTACACTGGCTAGAGATATAGGGCAGCGTTGAGATGTCACAAAACATCTTTAACTGTGCCACATTTTCCCTGTCACAAGTCAGTGCCCTCTGGGTTATAATACAGATAGTCTTATTATGTTTATAATTTTAGTTAATAAAATTAATCTATAATCTGTGTAATCTTATTTGTGTAGTTAATCTCTTAACTGACTTATCCACACTCTCATAGATTGGAACATTATAGATATAGGAAGCTGTGGTGTGAGTGCCAATGAAACAACTCGCCATCCAAATAACAATTTAAAAAAAGTAAACCATTATAGGTCAATGTATGGCCTCCAACACGGAGCCTTGGCTCACACCGAACAACAAGCTATAACGGGCCCAAACATTACTAGTGTAAAACCATTATGTATGTATGTGTTGCTTTTTATATATATACACTTATATAGCTGCATGTATCTGTCTAAAGTATATGTATAAATTTATGTGTCACTAAAAGACTAGTCCTAGACTACTCTGAAGTGCACCGGCTGTTTTGACAGACAAGACGGGCCATGGGACGGCCCCAGCTTGTCTGGCAAAACAACTGTTGGACCTCAGAGTAAATTTATCTCTGACTATCGAAAGACCAATAAGATATCAATCACCTTTTACAACATTGGTAATTACAGAAATATGGGTGCTTTCCCTTTATGCTAGTTAATTTCAATACAAACTCGTTTAGTTATACCTTCTACATTCTCTACAGAGATAGGAACCCTGATTCTCCAGTCCAAAAAATGACACGTCAAAAAAGTGCTAGCACATTCATTGCTGGGACCAAGCTCCCCTCCTTTACGAACAATATAGTATTTATCTTTATTACATGTGAGTTTGGAAGATGCCAGACAAATGTTTGTGTCTAGTACAAATGCCAGAGGTCCACCTGTAAGTACGGGCACTGCCACGTAAGGTACGTCCATTTTACTCTGAACAGCTGTATTTACTTTCCGGTTAGTGTGAAGGTCATAAACAAATTTTAAAACGCCATCTATGAACGAAATCCAAAGACACAAAAATCCAGACGCTATATTCATAATGCGTCTGGGTGATCGAGACAAGAATTTAGTTGGCCCAGAAAATAACAAAAAATCAATTATTATGTCTATAGTATTTGACAAAATGCACGTTTAGAAGCACCTGGATTACCTGAGAGCTCATTTATTCCTAATTCTTTAATAAGACACTCGTAGTAATACGATTTACATATAAAGACAATATTATTTGAAGCTTTGTCCGCAGGAACAACAACATACTTATCTTGAAGAGATGATAGACATTGTACAGCCTCTTTGTCACTGAAAATGGACTTAGGTCGATCATTCACACAGTTTTTCAGAGACCTGATTGTTTTGACCCATTCTGACAAAGTGTCCAGTTGAACTTCTCGTTTAGCCCATGCTCTCGCGTAGTTCTCAATGGAATCCATAATTATTTTGAAGTTATGGTTCCAATTGATGTGTTGGGGTTCTCTAAACTTAGGACCACGAGAAATCACCTTTTGGAGATTTTCATGTTGAATTATGTTTAGATCCCCAGTAATAACATGGCCAGAGGGGCTATAATTGTAAGGCGAGTGGGAACAGTCACATGCCAGAGGTTTTTTTAGGTATTGTTCTAAATCAAGGTCCTGTAATGCTTGTTTATAGTTAAATATTTTGAGTGCAATGGTTTTGGTGTATCTACAGGATACAATAGGAACAGACTGATTTTGAAAAAAAATAGGAATTTTAGATGTTACCTCTTTGTGATGTAGAACGTTGCTGATGTTGATTGCATCAATTCCTCTATTGGTAAAGTGAACAGGAAGGAATTTCCCCTTTTCCTCATGAAAAGGTTCCGATCTTACTGGTTTAAAGAGACGGCAAAGACCTACATCACAAATCGGAAATAAGCTTGGCCTCTAGGGCACACCGTGTCAGGTATGACAGTCTATTCGAATCAATGGATTATACGACAGGAGGTCGCGTTCAATACACAAATTTAAAATACATTTTCAAGGTAATGACAAATACAAGTGAATCGCCGTGGAATTATTTAATTATGTTTGATGCTACTATTTTATTTGAATTCAAATAAGTTTCAAAACTTAAAAATGAACCGGTTAAACTATGGAAATTAAATTTAGTTGTCGGAATGAAATATATACACTTATATCATTTATTTATGTTTTATAAAAAGGGAACATTAAACTAGTTTGACAAAAGCATTTTGATTGTCCTAAATAGGCAAAATATGTACAGGAACACTTTTAAAAATTTTGACATTTGAAAGCCATGACCAAATGAAAGGTGTACCTGTATATCATTTTTACTTCTAGCGTTTGGCATTAGATTTTAGCTGATACTACTATAATACATAGTCTCAGATTTTAGTGAGGTCGGAACGGTAAATCTTATGAAATAACATAGATTATCTGATATCATTTGGATAATAGAAGGAGCTATACTATAAAAACACATAAATTTATTACCAATACACTCGATATCAAATGTTGTTAATTTTGCTGATTCAGTTAACTTTTACTCACTTTTTTTTTCTCTTTTCCGAAGTTTACTAATTGATATTCTTATTCCACATGTAAAATAAATGAACTAGTTATAAAAAAAACGGCATTTATTTTGAAATATAGCACTGTTTTCTGAAGTCAGATATGTGAGGGTATAAACGGGACGAACTGTTTAACAAGAACTATCTTTAAAAAAGATATCCGACGTAGTTAAATTTGAGTATATGTTTAAAACTATCATTTCGATAACCTTCAGAAGCACAAAGATACCATTCAAATAACGTTTTCTCTGTTTGTGTTCAGTCTTCGCGGTCCTCGTATTTTTCTGTTTACATTCACCAAAACCCCGCGGAAATCTCACATGCGTAGGTACGTTCTAAAAGTCATGTACGTTCGTACAACAAACTTTACATTAAAAATTATATAATTGTCCCGAATAAACAGCTGTCACGGATGTAAAAAGCTATTGAAGAAACAATTATTTAAATAAAAATATAAATCTTTGTAAGATCTAGTTTAAATATTTATACTTTTTCACTTGCTTACCATCACGATATAATTAACGAGACGTTTTTTCAAACACAACCAAATCACCCACCATGACAGCATTTTGTTCAATCACAGAAAGCATTTTCGAGCATGCGTATTCTGTTGCCATAGTTAAGCGTCCATAAGTTCAAAGGGCACAAACCGAAACTATCCCGACTACGTCGGAAAAAAGAATGTTCCGTTTACCTTTAACAATAACGGGACCAAAAATTGTATATAAAACGGAAGAATAGGTGCTGAAATATAAATAAAAGTAAAATTGAAATTAGATAACATGGGGATATGGTCAGTACCTATTCTTATAACCACTCTTAAATTTGGTTAAATTCTGTACACAGGCTGTATATCACGGACTGTTTTATATTTGTATGGTATATTTTATATATTTTACCTATGCACACCTGGTTCACTCGCGATCACGTGTATTAAATTAAACAAGCCTGCCAGGAAGTCGACCGTTAGAATACCCGAATATGTCACTTTTACAATACACCGGTAATTACGCCATGGTATTAAGCCATGCTGATTATAAAAAGACAAGTTTTTGAACGTTGGTCAAGTTAGGTAAAAACCCAATATAAACTTAAAATATACGTTAGAAAAAAGCATTTTAAAAAACTTTTTCAAGAGATAAATCTCAGTTTATAATTCCTCCACAATAAGTATCTTCGAACTTTTTTCCCTGATTGAAACTACTAAAACATTATTATAGCACAATTCCTATACAGTGGGTCTCATTGCGGTCTAAGCGTGACGCGGGATTGCCGATTTTTTGTAAGCGTGACACGTGAAAGTCAAATTATTGTGTCGTGAAAATTGCAAATTGATACAGTGATAGGTCCCGCCGACCTTTACGCTGTCGCCAATCAATTCCCCTGCAGTGCCCTTGCACTGGAGGGCGCAGGTGGAGTTGATGGCTCTCCTACAGGAAAATCAGCGCCGGGCCTTTCTAGGGCAAGTTTACCTCGACTCCAGTGAGCAGGGCAGTCCACAGGCATGTCCCCTCCCTCGTGTCCCTTCCGTATCCCAGTCCGAGTCTAGGTTTCCAAGGCTCAACCTTGTCTGAGGGCAAGGGTTCAAAGTATCTGGGGAATTTTTCAGGGAGTAGAGTCCCAATTATGCAGGGACCTTCCAGTGGCTTTTGACAGACATATGCACCTGGATTGGTCCCTAATCAAGACGGGGTTGCCTACCAAGACATCATTGGGGAATTTTTCTCGGGTACGGTTGATCCCCGCTCCTGTTGACCCAGTCAAGCTGGCTGGAGGGGTTACAGTAATCTGAGATCCCAAGACTTGACCCCGTGTGCCGCTCAGGCTGGAACCGGGATGAGTCGGGGCAGTGGGGATCCATTCTTAGAGTGCTGGGCAGTTTGAGGATGCCATACAGCACCGGTTCCATCAACTGGTGTCTCACCCGAGTGTGTCTGCCCTTGAAGAGGTGGGGTGGATTTTACGGTAGACGAGAGACTGCATGCTCGTCAGATCTCCACTTTGAGATGAGCCCTCCAGTCGTGTCGCCTTGACCACCCTGTGGTCTTGCACGTCAAGGGCAACCGACTGGACATGATTCACGCCCGGGCTCATCAAGAAATGCTGGAGGTTGTGAGGGGCATGGCAATGAACCCGCTCCAACTAATCCATTCTTCACTGTTTCCAGGGAGTTAGCTTAGGTGGAACGTTTACTTTGGGTTTGGAATGGGCGTCCGTTCCTTTAGCTCCGAACAGAAGGACGCGTTGAGGTTGGTGTCTCCGTTTAGGATCTTCATCTCCTGTATGAAGTGGCTAAGGCAGTGGAGATTAAGGGCAGACTCTCCCAAGATTCTACGGATGGCCGTTTGTAGAGTTTACCCGTATGTGGGCATCTCTCTTGTAAATAATTGACATAAGGGCCCGTTCGCCATCAATTAATGAATTTAGCGCCATTGGCCCAAGGTGTGGAGATACCGGGGTCCACTTGATCGTTAATTTACGGATGCCCATTTTTTATTGTACCCCACACCCTTTGAGTCACTTTTGTGCAGTCGCCATCAGAATTGAACCCCTCGTTCCCCCGGGGCTACTCTTTTAAAAAGTCGGGGGGAGTGTAGTACCTCAGGGTCGTCGGTGGTGCTCCACTGACGGAGAAGACAGATCCGAAAGAGCCTCGTTCCGGATCAGTCATTCAGAAAGCTGCAGCTATATCGACGTAATTCACCGAACGCCGTCTCGCTGATAACCAATGGATAATTGTTTAGACAAGCCAAGGTAAGTCTGAAAGAGGCTTACAGTGCAAAACAATTCACACAATAACAAACCAAGTATGATATCTATAAATGTCTTCAAGATAATATTTAATTCCAATAGACAAATGGTTGTGCAATTTCGTGTTTACCACACAGAGGCACATTTTGATAAACAATTCAAAATTATGTTCACTAAAATGATTGTGGAATAATCAGAATACTTTCTTGAAATAGTCCGAACTTGATGTAATAGTAAAACCAAACGGTAAAATTTATGTTTTATAGGTTGCTCAGTTTACCTGTGCTCATTCTACATGGAATTAGTTTTAACTATACTAAGGTAGGTTAGTAATAAGTAATATTATTATATATCCTCCTGATATTTGTTTGGTGTAAAAAATACAAACATGTATACCTATTTTTTTCCTTCAGCATATTCTAAAGTTAAATCAAAGCGCCTTTAAAACTGAGAAGGGTTAAGAAGTCAGTTTTTAGAGGTATATGTCTCTAATGAAGAACCATGCAATTCTATAAGCAATTATTCTGGTGTATAATTTATTGATGTCTAGACTGTATTGTGGATAACAACATGTTCATTCCTTTCCTCTTCTACATACAATTGAGAAGTGGATGGTTTGTTTGCTTGTGATGTACAACAGGCAGGTTCTATACAATAGGCAGGTGCTGTACAACTGGCTGAGGATGACCATAGCAAATGCAATGGTAATGACGGAGAAGAGGAGGCTATACCACCATCGCCAAAGAAAAGGACATCAAACTTGGCAAGGGAGGCGTACATGTAGTATGCAGATAGCATTGGAAGATCTAAGAAGCTAGAAGAAAAGCTTGATTGCTGTATGGACAAGTTTTTGTCAGATTAAAATACAATGTACAAAAAATGGAATACCCATATACCCTGTCGTTTTAGTATTTCTTTCACAAAAACCAATAAAGTTAGCGCTACAATATTTAAAAATGTCCTTTAGAAGGTGTGCTTGTTTTAAGTGCACACGAGCCGATGTCACCACTGGGCATCTTTCGTCTGTCTGTTAATTTTTCATATTTTTTTATCAAATCCTCTGCAGCAATTTAGTCAATCAAAATCAAACGTTGGCCTCTATTGTGACAAGATTTACCTATTGTATTTATTTATTACTGGACGTTAAGCAACCAACAATCAAACGTTGGTTTGGTATTGGGCAAAACTTTTTGGAACTTTTGGTCCTCAATGCTCTTCAACTTTGTACCTTTTTTAGACCTTCCCACTAAGATCACTAAGTAATAATTAACAAATAACTCCTTTTCTCCCCCAAAAAACACATGTGTGAGGTGATAGGATATGACTCAGAAGAAGAATGTGTAATTCTCAGTTGCTTGCAAGGAGATAATTTTATAGATATAAAGGTTGAAAGGACCATTTTGAGGATGCGCTCTCAACAGGACAATGCCTATAACAGTTCACATATCAGACTTTTCCTTTTGATGAAAAAAGAGAAAAGATCTTGTTAAAATCTTTGAATTTTTCGAATAACTACGGATTTTCTTATCCCAGGAATAGATTAACTTAGACGTACTTGTTAGACTTTATTACTATTTTAATCTGAGTGTCACTGATGAGTAGACGAAACGCGCGTCTGGCGTATTAAATTCATTATAATCCTGGTACCTTTGATAACAATTTAGGAGTCTTTAGAGAAAAAACAAGGAGTAACGTTTTCGTCAAATATGTCATTCACCTCTGTAACTTGTGATGCAAGTATACCTGTGAACAAGTATGACCAGATTTATTAGAAGTTGATAGCTGTGAAGATATCATCGTCTTCGACTTAAAGACATCTTCGTTAGCCTTAGATTGTGACATTTTACAAATTGCGCCATCACATTCACGAAAAAGTTCGCAATACAGCACTTGCATTCAACCAAGTAGACCAATATCATCACATGCATCAGCTGTTACTGGTTTAACTAGTAAATGAGACATATATTTTTTTATAATGGAGACCCTGTTTAAATACTTTTACAAGAAGCTGCATTTTATGTATGAACATACTGCACGCTAATGCACTGCAAACAAAGGGCAATATTCCACCATTTTGCATGATTCATCTCTCCTGCAGACTTGATGTTAGTAGAGAAGCAATTTATAGGGAGTTACAGGAGATGTAGATGTCCAAAAAGTCCACAATTAGTGCAAACCTGCTGAATAAAACAATGAATTCTTTGACGGGAAATTGGTTAGTGTCACGTTTAAAAACCAAAACAAAATAGCCATTGCTAAAGAAGTTGTAGGTATCGTGGGAAAAAGTGCAGGTGAAGCACGTAAGGAGCTAAGAAAAAGATTTCTGGAAATCCACTCTTGTGTCAAATATGTGCTGATTAATTTTTCCTTGATTATTAAATAAAACAAAACTTAGTACTTGCTGAAATATAACCCCAAAAATGACAATAATCACGCTGTATACAGTTTTATTTCTTATTTATAAATAGATCATGGAGACTGAGACTGAAGAAATCTGCAATTTTTTAGAAGACAGAGGAATAAAACAACAACAATTGGAAAAAAATGCTGAAAACAAGGGATCTACAAACAGGGACTCACTGGTACCTCCTAACAAAGTCTATATAATGTAAAAAAATAACGGTGCCTCAATGGTCTTTAAGTTAGGTAAACTTCAAACCTGTATGTTCTACATTTGATTTACACATACCACAGAAAAAAGAGTAAATTGAGTAATGTAAGGTTATGAAATTTAAAAATCTGTGGTGAGAAAGTTAAGGTTAAAATACCGAGGAAAGATGTGATCTCAAAACACAAAATATCATAAAGTGTCAAAGTTTACCAGTAAAAATCAATAATTGTTATTAATAATCAGTAATTGCCCAAAGGAAAATTAGGAAAAATTTCAAACTCATAATTATTTAAATAAAATTTACATCATTTAAAAGAACCAATATGTGGAATTTATTTTAGAGAAACATTATACAATAAACACTGAAACATATTGTAACAAGCTTTGTTTCTCTCTTTTATCAACTTTCTATTTCAAGGAAATTTGGTATCATATAACACATGTGGGCAATTTTTTCCCTGTCTTTTATATAAACTTCCTATTGACCAGGAATAAGGATATAAGTCAGGATATACTTAGCACGACTTCCTATACAACCCCAGTGTTATTCCAAAAACATTTATTATGGGTGGTTTTTTTTTTACAAGACGACGGGCGTATCATGCTGTCATGACGCAGCCTGTTTACTAATAGTTCTTGGCTGTCCCTTTGGTATCTTTCGTCCCTCTTTTAATCTCTTTGTTTTACTTTCCAATATGAGCTGCATTTCAATTATGTATATAAGAAGAAAAGGTTGGCAAGGGGAAGCGAAGCATAAAAAGGAGAGGAGAAAATTGCACATTTCCGGATTTATATCTGGCCAAATGACCTCCTACATAGATTTGCGTATGAAAAGATGTACCTTATGACTTGAAAGTCAGGCAATAAAGCACTGCCTTTAAAAATCAAAAGTATGCAAGAATAAATTTCAGAAATAGACCGAGATTTAAACTAGTCCAAGAGTATATATAGAATTTATAAGAATCCACAAATAGTTAATTCCACTACGCGATTGAATGATTTTGACGTTTGTGATTCAACGTATATTGTAATTCATAATAGAAATATGTCATAATGACATAAAATAGAACAATAACATACTGACGGGATCTTTTAAAGTACAGAGTCACGTTATGAGAACCACAGAAATACAAAAAGTCGCATATACAACACACATCACCAAAAATGAAAGACACTATCTTCAATATCACATAAACCCATTCAACAGTAAACGTAATATTAATAATAGAACAAAGACAAATGAAAGAACTATATAACACGTTGTTAAGATGATAAACAACATCAGTACGCAGAATCTATACATCAAGACCATTAAGACCGCTAAAAAATCAAAAAAATATACATCCTGATGAATAGAAGCGGTAAGTTATAATTTTGAATCAGTTTTTCTTGATATTTCTGTTTTTTTACCACGAGTTATCTCTTTATTCAATGCAAATCTCCATAAGAATTATAAATGGTGATTTTTTTAGTCTTCCTCAAGTAAGATTTAATGGGACTTTTTCTGTATATATAATGTTGAATTTACTCTACATTATGTTTGAAAATTATATTATAATTATTCTGCTTATTCTGGGCGCCGTGATTGGCAAATAAAATATTTGTTTGTTGTTTGTTTGTTTGTTTGGTATAATGCTAAAGATTAAAACTTCAAAATCTTCTGTTGCAATTACTCTCAGGTTGGAGTCAAATTTCTGCTGATTGACCGGATAGTTTGTTCCATCTAATTTCCCTGCAGAAAAGTGAAATCCCAATAATATTGAACTTCGAAGAAAATTCAAAACCAGAGTCCCTAATCAAATGGCAAATTCAAAAGCTGAAACCCATCAAACGAACTGGCAAATTCCTGTATTTGATAAAGGCATTTTCTGATGTGGAAAATTGTAGAGTAAACCTTGTTCCAAAGCCAAGGTTGTTGAATGATCAAACCGCTGGATCTATATTTACGTCGACACCTTAACTGTATACATACTATTACACAATGAACATTTCATGATACACTATGCTAAAGTAGGGGTCATAATCATTAATCATGTTAAAGAGATTTTACAATACATACATTTTTCGATTAATGATTTAAATTCAAATTATGTTACTTTCTCAATCGGCAGTTAAAATTTCCAACTGCAATAGACAATTCCAATTAGTAACTAGTTGGTACCAACCTTTGCGATACTCCTCGTGTGAATATACTTGGATAAACAATTATATTTTGTACGTCACACAGGTAAAATAACATATTTGTCGTTTATTGTATGGAGAGGTGCAATTATACTGGTTTTACGTTTAAAAAAAAAAAGAATTGTATAATTTAATCTGTTATGTCTCTATCGGACGATTATACAGGATTTAACCAAAGGCATGGACAATTCTAATATGACGTGCTTCTTTAGCTTTGTAAAGAAACCATACTTTATTATCCAATAAAATTAGTTTACACATGCGTATATTGACTACGGCAGAAAAATGAATTTTATTAAATTGGTATACGCATTTAATGTATTTCATTAACTTGGGTCATTTTCAAACACTAAAATATGATACACATTTTGTTACTAATACTTTTACAATGACAACAATGTGTTACAATTCGAAATTGACATATTTCACCTAGATACCGCAACGTTCATGTTGGCTGTTCTAACTTCAAAACCCCTCCCACTGAAAAACACGTTTTCATCTATCCTGTTAAAAGGCATGTATATAATAATTTCATTGAAACATATGATCTGACGATAAAATATAAAATAAAGTATAGGTTAATTATAACTGTTGTACTGAAATGACAAAATTGTTTCATGTTTATGATAAAATGGATTGACCCTAGCAGGGAATCGAACCCCATTCTAAAAAAAAAAATAGGCGTAATTACCAATATACCACCAAGGTTTCCGATCCATTTTACAAATGCAACAAGATTGTCTCTCAGTATTAATTTTAATCATCATGTAATACAGCATTTGAAATCGTCAGATGCACAAAGGCGTACGTGCCCTTTTTTCAACTTAAGAGGGTGTACCCAGCAGACACAACAACGTTGAATCAACATTGAATAAACGTCAAATTTCAACGTTGAATTCATTTTGAAAAGTAGTGTTGGATTGAAAATTGATATGACGTTGAAAACATAACGTTATTTCAACGTTGAAAATAGGTTGAATTTTGGTCTTAATTTGGTCGAGGTTTGTTGAAAACAAGTCGATTGGTGGTTGAATTGTGGTTGTTGTATGTATATATCAGGTCGAATGTTGGTTGTTCTGTGGTTAGTGTATGTTGGAATCAGGTCGAATGTTGGTTGAAGTGTGGTTAATGTTTGTTGAAATCCGGTCGAATGTTGGTTGTTCTGTGGTCAGTGTATGTTGAAGTCAGGTCGAATATTTGTTGAACTGTGATCAGTGTATGTTAAAAATAGGTGGGATGTGTGCCCAGGTTGATCTTTTAATGTGGTAAATTTGGAGAATAGGATGTTGAACAATGGTTGAATTGAGCTTTTTTAACAGCTGAAATTATTACCATTTATTATATCCATCAATGCCATTTTATGCGTAATAAAACTGTCGCACAACTATGTGTTGGTGGTTGGTGTACATTGTTGTGCCTTCACTTTTCCTTATAGACATGATCTTGCTTTACTTATAACTATTATGTTCACACTCAAAATATGTTTGTGACATAATACAGTAGTTACCCACATATGCCCCTTACAATGACAAACAAACAAAATTAATCTGATTACTTAATTTTATTTAAAAAAAAAAAATAGTCCATCTGCTAGACATCTTGTACTTTTGTTCCATGTTGTGGTCTCTAATTTTTACATTCGAAACTTGTATCTGCAACAGAAAAAAAACCATATTGTACTATCTTTTACTTAACTGGGTTAATTTAAGTATGCAGCCCAAATAAAGAACACTAGTGTCATGAATGATATAGTTATTTCTTTAAATATTTATCAATAGCTATCATGACAGTTTTTTAAAACTTGAGTTCAGATAGTAAATAATAAATCATTTTAATAAAAACAAACCTAAAGATTTTAGTAGACAAACTTTAAGATAAAGGGCCAATTTAAAAGAAATTGTGACCAAAATCTCACACAATTTTATGTATAAAAAGCAATGGTGTATATTTCAATACTAACCTCTTATTATTTCAATCGGTCAAGCTTGGACACCACAGGCATATTTATATTTTTTACCCGAGATGTACTTTACAGACATGGATTTTTTGGTAAGACATCATCTACAAAATAAAACGTTTATTTAATTACAGCATTTTCAAATTATTAATTCCCTCCTGAACTAATAAATAAACACGCTTACAAAATTTGAACATCCAAAACCTTTCATTGGGGACTTTCTGATTTGAATTTTCCTCGGAGATCACTATAATCTATTGTTGTGATCTTCCATTTTTTCAATAATTGGTTGAAAACTTTAAGTCCAATAATTATTATTGTAGCATTACGGGAAGTTTGTCCAGTCGAGAATCAAACATGATTCTGGAATCAATGACAGATGATGAAATTTTCATAAGGGGTCCACTGACTTTATAACAGAGGGAGGGCCTCAAGTTATGCTTCAGTGATTCATTATATAATCAACCAATTTTTCCCTCTCAAGGGGGACAACAAGCATTGAAATTTTGACAGTCACTCATCTTGTGATTCAATACTGCACTACAAGCACCGAGATCTTGACAGTTACTCATCTTGGGAAACAATACTGCACCACAAGCACCAAGATCTTGACAGTCACTCATCTCGAGAAACAATATATGTCATACCTTACATCTAATTTTGTCATGATCTTTCATCAGTAGATACTTTCGGCATGGTTGCTAAACTTTGAACCTGTGTTTACATTTTTCTTTTAACTACAATATATTCCAGTCTTTCGTGATACGTCTTATTTAATTTTCATTTGCATGCATATGGATTAAGTTTACACATTAAAAATAAAAGAATATTTGTTTTATTTCCTCGACTTTTTTTGTGCTGTAATAATACAATACGGTCAATTGATAAAGCATCTATTTAGACGTTATCATATAGACCACTTTGAAAATGGACAGATCATTGTGTATTAATTTGTTATGGTCACACATGTTTCTTATCTTCCGTATTGCTTCATTGATAAATCCTCGGAATACATGCTGTGAGTGACATCTATTCTGACCCAGAGAAAAGAATTTGTTTGTTTTGAATGTGTTGCAAGGTCAAGAATGCCATGTGTTGTAAATCTTTGACTTGTAATTATATCAGCATATAAAACATGTAAAGGACTAGTATGAGATCGCATAGGTGAACTTCAATAATTATATATTATTATTTGCCAGACGAATATATTTTTCTTCAATTTCAACCGATGTTCCATGATATATTATGACTCCGCCCTCCCAGTATCTGCAATGATAGAATTCTTTGCCATACGCTTTTGCTTTAAATCACCAAATCAATGTTCATAAAAACTCCCTTTTCAAGTCTTAACATAATAAGTTGTCGCACCAAATCAATGTACAAATTTACTTAAGGTCAACCTTGCTGTTCTCCGAGACTACAAACACATGTGTGTATAATTATAAATTATATCTGATCTACTCATATAATTACGGTAAACCCTACACTATTATATATCTTGAATTATCATATAACTATCATTGAATTAAACAAGAAATGAAAATTATACTTACTTTACACTGCTGAGAACAACTCTTACCTTGATGTGGTATCAAATTGGCGCAAATAAATTCAAAATGTCGGTCTTCTACGCATGTGCCAATCAGAAAAAGATATCCGTTACAAGTAATTGTAATAATTATAATAATTTTATCGCTATTTAAAGATTAATTTATATATGAAACAGTAATCATTTGATCAAGATAATTTTAAGTGTATTGACAATTGCATCTGCAGTAAACTTGAACCAACTTAATTTTCATTAAAGACATTTAATTTTTTAGTAAATTTTACCTTATTTGATAATTCATTAAGATCTCACATTAAATCGAACATATTCTACAGATAGTTGTATAGTATGTAACACCAAACCTGCAAACGGTTTTAATGATGATTTTTCTACATTTTACGGTAAATTTGACATCTTTTTTGATAATTGTATTAGATGTTACCTTAAATAGGTCATTTTATCAAGATAATTTTCTAATATGTATTGACAATTATATCTGAAGTAAACATGAACCAACTTAATTTTTTTTTTAAATATTGATTTTTTTTAGTAAATGTTACCTATTTTTGATAATACATTTAGATGTAACATTAAATCGTCTATATTCTACAGATAGTTTGTTTAGAATGTAACACCAAACCTGCAAACGGTTGTAATAATGATTTTTTTCTACATTTTACGGTAAATTTGACAACTTTTTTGATAATTGTATTTTATGTTACTTAAAATCGGTCATTTGATCAAGATAATCTTATAATATGCATTGACAATTATATCTGAAATAAACTTGAACCAACTTAATTTTTATTAAAAATATTGAATTTTTTAGTAAATGTTACCTATCTTTGATAATTCATTAAGATGTTACAATAAATCGACCATATTCTACACATAGATGTATAATATGTAACACCAAACCTGCAAACGGTTTTAATAATGATTTTTCTACATTTTACTGTAAATTTTACAACTTTTTTGATAATTATATTAGATGTAACTTGAATCGGTCATTTGATCAAGATAATTTTATAATGTGTAGTAAGTTTTTTTGTTGAATTTTTTTCTGATAACTGTATTAGATGTTACCTTAAATCAGTCATTTGATCAAGATAATTTTATGTGTATTGACAATTGCATCTGCAGTGAACTTGAACCAACTTAATTTTCATTAAAAACATTTAATTTTTTGGTAAATTTTACCTATTGTTTGAATTCAGTAGGTGGCCTGTTGCAAGGCAAAATTTCTGTCCCTATCCAATATACCCTCATTTTCCAGTGGCAGTCCAAATTTCCCCGACCATCATCCTAGATGGCCTCTATTACAACAACCTACCTATTGTATTTATTGTTAACTTGTTCTCGTCCTGAATGTGCATGTAATATTTGCCACTGGACGTTAAGCAACTAACAATCAATCAATCAATCAATCAATGAATTCATTAAGATGTTACATTCAATCGACCATATTCTACAGATAGTTGTATAGAATCAAAAACACCAAACCTGCAAATTTTTCTTTGTCACTCCTACGAAAAATCTAACGAATCGTGCTATCTTGAAATCCAACTCTATACACATTTTCTGTATGAATATATTCTACTTATCATACGATTTTAACGTTAACCTTTTCTTACTCTCTTACTCTCTCTTTAATACCAGAATCAGTAGGTAAAGTGTGAGCGATGAGTTTTATAGCGAAACTAATGTTTTCATTTTTTGTTTTAGGGATTACTTGACTGCGAACTTAAAAACCGCACAGCCAAACGGACGCCCCACTTCGGCAAGCGTTTCACCGCCGGTCGGGAGAAGACCAAGTGACCACATTTCTATTTCCGTCACACTTGGGGAGTAAAAACACTTGAAGAAGAGGACACAGTGCACACATTAATAAAAAGACCACGTTATCAAAATCAACAACAAAGAAGAAAGGAAGATCACAAATTCAGTTGTGCGGATTTCAACGAGAAAAACGAAATTGTCCTGCTTATGACAAAAAGTGTCGAAAAAGTAACAAGTGTAGCGTTGTCATTTTTGTATGGATTCTTGTTTGTCGATGTGTTATTTTGGTAGCGTAAATTACGTAAAATCCATACTCAAATGGCACAAAGAAAACAAACCACAACACAAAGTTTCAAATCAAATCACTATGTAATCTGTTAAATGTATATCAGTTTGACATAATAAAACAGTTGAACAATAATCCTAATTCACTAACACAATATCACTCTAACTAACAATCTCAATTCTATATCTTTCTAGTACACTCTAATCTCTCTCGCATCCCCTTATATACATATTTACAGGGAGTACCCCGACGGTTCCAAAGATGGGGTACCGGGCGGTTCTTTAGATACCGGGCGGTGAATTTAATTGATATAGATACCGTTCAAATAAATTAGAATACTGGGCATTGCCCTGTAGAAATGGAATTTAACCCCAATGTATTAATGAAAAGATATGTTACATAATAATTATACAGTCAAACTAAAATCGCTACAATCCCCCCAACTAGCAATTGAAATTCCTATTTCAATGTCGTATTAAACAAAACTAGGCTACTCACTGTAGAATTACATATATATCCACAAAACACAATTGTCGATCGGGTTAAAAATAGATTTAACTGACCAATACACGCTCTAAATATAGTCCAACTCAGGTTAATGTTTGCGTACACACGCATACCAGTTAAGAAAGTTCTATATTTCTTCGCATTTTGCTGATTGTTTTTGCTTGAAATATTCGTTTATTTCTTTAGTTACAGCATCCACAACAATAGTTATGTTAATATCATCCGGGTTCACATTGTTAGAATATTCGATCGAAGTATCTCTGTTTATTACTGTACGGCCATCCGTTAATTTTACTGTTGTTGTTTCTAGTTTTAGAATCATTGTTTGTTTATTACTGTCACTGATATTATTGCTATTATTATTTTCATCCGGTTTAACTGTTTCAATCTTTTTGTCACTGCCATTTTCAACATGTTCCGACTCTTTAAATTCCTGTTCAGTTATAAACTCATCCAATGAAATATCCTCCAAGAAATCGGGCATTTCACCGAATGTCGGTCCCTCAACGGTTGGTTTATCATTAAACATTGATCCTTCTTCTGACAAATGTTCATGAACATTAAAGCTGCTTTCGTTTTGTATGGTCACTTTTAGAGTGTCACTGTTTTGAGTTTCCTTGTGAAATTTCCTATTATGTCTTCTCAAATGGCTCTTTCTGCTATAATTTTATGACATATCAAACACTGACTTCTTTCTGTGTTATAATTTGCGGAGTGTAATTCTTTAATGTGTCTCTTGTATGATTTGCTACTACAGTACAATTTGAAACAATGTTCACACATAATCCTTTTTTCTGTCACCTTTCTATCCATTGTTAATAAAATATTTGTGTATATAAATTTTGCGTATTGTCTTATCGATAGCGCAAAGGTATTCTAATTATCTCCCGCGCTTTGTCGTAATTATAGATGGTGTCACTGGTTTTGAACGGTTCCCGGTACCGTCCGGGGGTTCCAATGTTTTATTTAAAGAACCGTTTGGGGGTTCCAATGTTATATTTGGGTAACTGTCCGACGGTTCCAATGTTTTCTACAAACAATTTTTCGGCGGTTCCAATGTTTCATCTGTTTGATATTCATCGGATTGTATGTGGGTCGGCTCAGTGTCATGCGTATTTTTCGATGCACCATTATTCCGTAGTTCATGTTCACTGTCGAAATAATTTATTAATGGTGGTTGGGCGTGTAAGATTGTCTTCTCTGGTTTAAACCACGAAACAGACTTCACTCCTGTATACTTTTTCAAATTGTCTGCATGCACAACCACATTAGGCGAATTCTTTGAATGTTTAATTTTAAACAGGACATCCGTTAGTTTTTCGATAATTACCCATGGGCCAGTCCAGTTTCTGTACAACTTTTTCTTTCCACCTTTCACTACTTGAGGCTGCCATCTCCTTACCAAATTGCCATTAGCATAATTTATTTCTTTCACATTTCTGTCATAAAAGTCCTTTTGGCGGATTGTAGTCCTTTTCAATTTTTCACAAGCTATCTCGTAAGCTTTTTCTAACTCCTCTTTTATTTTAGCTACAAAGCTATGCTCATTCTAAAAATGAGTCTCCTCGTCATCATCTGACGGTGATCCAGCAATCAAATCTAACGGCATTTTCATTTCGTCACCAAACATCATTCTATACGGCGTAATATCAGTACTGTCATTGGGTGTTGAGTTATATGCCATCACCATATAGTCGATGTATTTATCCCAATCGGACTGATTTCAGTCAATGTACTTAGATAACATTTCTTTTATTGTTCTATTTCCTCTCAATCAATTTGGAGCGATCAGTAATTATAATTTAACAGTTTTAAGTCCACTGTCTATTTTGTATAGTACTTAAATTTCGATGTGGTTGTTTATTTCTATAATCCATATCACGCACGTAAACATTCCATGTAGGTACAGCATATTGCCCATTGATATAATTTCGTCTGAAATATTTGAGGAAATTTTGAAACGCTGGATATCGACGACTGTCGTCTTGTCAAGTGTTCACAACATAGCTGGTCAAAATTAAATCTCACCAGTAGTATGCGATTGCCATCACCTTTCTGATACATTTTCGAAGTTTTGGGATTCGGTCGTATGGGCGATTGAGACCTAATTTCTGTACTTTATTCCATATGGCTTAGCATAATTGAAATAAACATCAACAAATCCTGGCATAACTAGAATAACACACGAATATCTTTTTTTTTAAATGAAGAACCACAATGTTTACCTTGTAACTGCAAGTATACTATTAAACATGTTTTGATTAAATGTATTCACTTTGCTGATATTCGTAGGAAGCATTTCAATGTCAATAATGTTTATATTATACTTAATAATGTTCCATTTACAGATATTGTTTCATTCTTAAAAGAAGTTGGAATGTATTATAATATATAAGAAAAGTATTACATTTAAAACGAATTTCATATTTTATCACGTTATCTTACTGTTCATTTTTATTTTTGAATAGGATTTTGTTGGTTTACCGTTCTATAATTTTGTTTAACAGCAAGTTATCTCCTGTTTTTAGTTCCTATCCATGTTTCCACTGCTTTTGGTATAACATTGGATTTTATTAGACTGTCCATATCAGAACCATTTATACAAACATGCATACAGGCTTGGAGCATTTTATACGATAATCGATTTCTAAGTCTAGTTTTAATATTCTTAAGACAACTGCCCCCTCTTTCGGGCCATGCATTCGTAACTGGCGAAGAAGCTGCTGCATCAGCTAAATAACTGTTTATACGAAGGTGTCAAAATTCTAAGTATGATTCACTCAGTGCTAGTTTGTTTGACTGATCCTTCCAAGTTTGAAATGGGAATGTCTTTCCTCAATGTATCCACATGGTACTTCAATGACTGCCATTCAGACAGTATTTTGTAAGTTTTTCCTTCCTTAAAAAGTGTCCTGCAAGTGTTGTTATATGATTAACACAATACTGTTTAAAGCTAGGTACAAGTAAAGGATCCACTGCGAAAGCAACCAAAAGATCTGAACTGACAGCAAATCGCTTTTCAATGTTTTCAATTAAAGCTGTAATGTACTTTTTAAACAGTGATTTACGCTCATCCATTTCCTTCTTTGACACTTTTAAATCACTGCACATTTTTTCTAAAGAATCAAAGTCACTAGTAAGTTTTGTCAAGGAAATTCCATCATCCATAATAGCTGTGAGCTTCTCCTTTGCAAGATTTATTGCTGGAAAAATAGTAGAAAAATTAAGAGTCAGGAAAACTTTTTGATAGTTCAGACAGCACTGGCAAAACATCAGCAAATATATATACAACAACAACAAATTAATTGATCGAATTTTTTTATATAAACCACTTGCTGTGACATCGAATTTTTCTGCAACACGAAATCATGATCACTAGCCTTATAAAATATGCAAATTATGAAGTAATATAGATTTTAAAATTCTGGACTTTTTTACTTAATTGATTGAATTTTTCTCCAAGACAATTATTCCCATTTCTTCTTCCTCACCAATATGTCTTTTAGTGTGATATTAGCTGATCCGTTCATGTATGAATATGCTTCTCCATAACAAAAGGTAAAATTAGAGCATAAATGAATCAAATTAAGGCACTATTGATTGTTTAAGAGAACTCACTTTTTAATGCATATTTTCTGTTTTCATCCAGGTGCCGCTTGTTATGTTGCAGATTCCCATACAGGGTACAGTTCTGAATTTCCTCTCTGTTAATAGTAAATTCCAAAATATATAGTATCAGCTTTTCAGGAGTCTTAGCCGAAGCCTTACAAAGGCTCAATCAATCATGTTTAGCAGTGTAGTAGTTGAAAATGTTCTTAAAATATTCATTTAACCCCACAATTTAGGTATGAATAACATATATAGTTACTGTACGAACATATACTCCTTCATAATTTTTTTTATAAACTTAGCTATTCTTACCCAAATCTTCCAATCTTTTCATAATGCGACGAAAATCAATCTCCGCCAATTTCTCCCACTTCTCATTACTAACCCCCTTGGTGGTTTCAATGTAAAAGATTTGTAACTTATTCCTAAAATCTGGAATACTCTGCTTGGTTGCAAAGAGGCCCCTCTTATGCAGGAATGATCTCTAAATATAAAGTTTCATTTTTTTATTTAAATCAGTCATATAATCAAAGCTTATCAAAATAACAAGGATAAGATGAATTTAAAAAAAAATATTTCTCAAACCAGTTACCATGTGCACGTTACAGAATTGATTGTTGATTGTCATATTTTTTTTCTGCTATTATGAATTTTGCAACATACCATATACTAAAATATATCAAAGCATACAGCCATACATGTTAATAGCCCTTTTTGTATCAAAAGTTAAAGTCTAAAAAGTCAATTTTCTGTGTATCTCAAAATGGCATTTCCATTACCTCCATCAAAATGTATTGTTTTCTCCTCTATAATATTTGGCCCTGCCCTCCTCAATTATTCATTGGACTGAAAAAAAATAAGCAAACAATGAAATTAATTGTCAACATGATTTATGAAAACAATGTGACTTCTAAGCATTGATACAGGTCTTATTTAAATCTTAAATATATAATATATATATATAAACAATGAGTCGGGTAGTACTCATGAAATTCTTGCCACTGGACAGCAACAATCAATAGAAATTGAAAGTGACAAAGTGGATGCCTTTATATTTTCTCTTGGGTTTTAATGTTTGGTTTCTTTTTCTCTGTGGAATGGTATCTGATTGATTTTTCTGTATTTTCATGTTTGTGTAATCGGTATTAAAAGCAGTTGACTCGAATGTTTTTGGTTTATCTGCCGGAATTTCCTCTTTCTGCATCTTTCAAAACGGAAGGAAAGATATACAAATATAAAAAAATAATAAGTATTAAACCATACAGATAACCATGAACATATTTTTCACAAAAGTTTCGATAAATAATATAGAGAATCAATTGTACCCGGCGTTTCTTGTATTTTTTCGAAGGCCGACCTAAGCTTTTTAGGAGAAGATGGTCTTTTTTCTACATCCACAACTGCAGGAATGTCGGGCATGGCGTCACCTGTTAAAGCTGCATTTGCACCCGGATATCCCAATTATGAAAGTCTTTCATGGTGTCTGCTATACTGATGAAGGGTAAAATGTTTAGAACAAATTCTGCTTAGACGGTCGTTTACAATAGTGAACTTAAGCACGATTTCTCTGAGAATCTTTCGGAAAAGTAAACCAATATATGTTTTTGTCACATTGAGAATTGCTATTGCAACCGTAAACCACACAATACGGCATATTTATATTTATATTTACAAAATAAAAAATAATTACTTCTTACTTTTAAATAATTTTACTACATAAAGATTTGCTTATACATAAAACTAAAACATGGATACAATATGAGATATGAATAGAACCCTATCTGTATTATCTATATAGTATTACCACTGATAATGTACAATCATGATGCTATGAGGTTTATTGTCTGGACTTTTACTAATGTCTTCAACAATAACTGTAGATATGGCCTGTTGGAAGTCGTGGATACTGTTGCCGAGTTCATAAGTTGTATGTTGTCTTAAGAGATAAGAGTTGAAAGAAGAACAGTTGCAAAGGCAAACAGAATCAATACGCGGTAAATATATCATAGCCTAACAATTCTTCATTATGTCTCTTATTATAATTAAATGGTTAAATGTATATTCATATTGTAGGTTTGATATAAAGGATTTTTTGGAGAGTTATATATAACAAGCAAATATTATGGTATTATTCGGGAAAACGTGAAACTGAGGTTGCTATAGCGACAAAACTAAGTCGGTGACCCCAAATTTTTGTTTCTTCAACGAAGCTACTTCAAACAATAGGCTCTCAAGAGCCTGAATCGCCCACATGTCTTTCAGAGAAGATTTTAAAATGTTAGCAAACTTTATGAACAAATTGTGTAAAATTGTCTTTGGGATGATGTTTTTCATGTGATTACTGTCGGACAGCTTCATTATGTCTTTATCAACGTTAGATCATATTCTAGCAATTGTATTTGAGTTCTACTCACCTACAAAAGTACAGATGTTAGTACCTTTTAATTTTGCTTCTCTGACTAGGTCTATTACCATATCTGGTTCCATGACTTTTGCACTTTAACCAGAATTTTTCCTGCACTGTTGTATCTTTGTTGTTTTGCCTTTCTACTGGCTGCTTCATTAATACTGCAGGTTTTTGACCTCCATTTCTAACCAATTGTTTTTGCGGGACTTTGGTTCAATTATTGAACAATGTCCTGTTAAACAAAGATATCCAAGCTTGATATTCATAATAAAGCCTCAAAAGCATATTATATTGATTGATTGATTGTTGGTTGCTTAACGCCGCATTAGCACAAAAAGACTATATAGCGGAGAGAATTAATTCGAATATTTTTACAATTTAAAGCATATTTTTAAAATAAGACAATAAAGTCCCTTAATATACTAAAATTCTAGACTACCCTTATGTTTCAGTGGACATGTGTAGCGAATATTATGGTGTGACATCAGGAATGCAGAACTTTTAATAAGGGAATAATAGAACAATTATTGGTATGAATTCAACAGTTTACATGGGGTTGTTTTTTTATCAGTCAATTTTTCAACCTTTACGTCTGTAAAAATTAAAGTATTTTTGTAGGATTTTTATATTGAGAAAATTGTAGTCACATTTTTGTAAAGTTTAAAGCATTTTGATCATTACACTTGTATAACTTGCTTACCATTATATTTTTTCGGTGGTATTATTACTTTTTCTGTGTTAATGTTTTCAACGGATTTTACTGTTGCTGAAAAAATTGAGAATTCATGATTTTTAAAATCTTCTTTCAATAGAAAGATGTTCTGTTTTTCCAAAATATCAATAGTAACCACCCAATTAATTAGCATGATTTTCAAAGATTTATTTAACTTTGAAAGTGATAATTTTCTTTGAGTATATGTTAAAACTTCTCCGGTCTCTTCTCTATTTGCCTCACAATCCTGTATTAGTTTGAATTATTTGGTTATGGTAAATGGTTGAGTTTTAGCAACAGGCCTATTACGGACCCCGCAAAAAGTTGTTGCAAGGGTTCTTAACGTGCAAAGAGCGTGGCACTCTTTTTACATGAGGCATCGGAGTAAACGTTTCCATTCTGACCGGACGTGAGTGCAAACTTGGTACATCCCGCACAGCCAAACGGACGTTCCACTTCGGCAAGATTTTTACTGCCGGTCGGGAGAAGACCAAGTAGTTCTAAAGATAAAACCCAATTATAAAAGAATAAAACATATCTTCATACTTTATGTAATTGGGAAGTTAAGTAGTATTGTTTATACATTATGTTAGGCTTCAAATAAACTTCCCGTGGCTTTAAGGTAAATTGCATAACACATGATTTTCTCGCATTGAAATAAAACCTCAATCTATGTGCATAGCCGGCACATATATCTTACACTCGCTTAACACAACGTTTGTGCTAATACATGAAATATGCCACGCGTTTTGCACGTTAAGAACCCTTGCAACAACTCTTTAGAGGTCCAGCGGTGGCCTGTGCTAGGCAAAATTTCGGTCCTTATCATAAATACCCTCATTTTCCAGTAGCAGTCCAAAGGAGTAGGTCCGATAAGGACCGATTTCGGCCTCAATTTTCAAGTTCATCAAACGAAAGATTTTAGACACTTTCTAAACACTTAAGTGTCTATTTCAATTGATTCAATTAGTTTATGTGAAAGATTTTAACTTATTAAGTCATTAAAAACGCTCTTAAATATGAAAATTTTTTCAAATATGCCAAAAATCGCCACTTTTCAGATGTTTTTTGTCAATAATGAAAGTGGCCGCATCCGTGTTCATCCTCAACCTTTATATATATTATGTATTATCATCAAATACAACTTGCATTTCAATATTATGAATGAACACGAATGCGGCCACTTTCATTTGAGACGGAAACCGTCTAAAATTTAACTAAAATGCTACAATTGTGAAGATTTCTGTAATTTAGCATGACTTAATAATGCTATTACCCGATACATGTGCATTGTATTGTCAAAAACAGCCTATATTTATGTAGCAGAAGCATTCTACTTTTCAATAGATATCTAAACGATTACATTTTCACAATTTTCTAAAACTGCTATATTTTGGGGCCAAAAAGGGGTCTTACTGAACCTACTCCTTTCCCCGACCATCATCAAGAATTGCCTCTTTTATGACAATACATACCTTTGTAACACCCATCAGGTATAACAGATGATTGCTATTAGAAGAAACCCCGATTGGTGTCCTACAAAAATGTGTAAAAACAGTGACAGGATGTAACATATCACAAGTTAAGTACACCCTATGTATCATTCATATCCTCATCAATTTAAATGATTTATGAATAACAATACTAACTTAATGATGTCCCGAAGCAGTAATTGGGTGTAAAACCAAATAGAAAATGTCAACATCAAAAGCTTTTTTTATTGAGAAAAAAGTATACACAGCAAACCCTCCCATCAACTATTAACTAAATACAGACCTTATTTTTATGCAGGAAAGACCTAGCTAGAACAGAAAAAAATGTCATGGGAAATTTAAGGTAAGCATATCGATTTAAAAGAACGTAAAATATACGTATTCTTAATAACAAACCGACAGGAACAAGAACTCCAATAAACAGGAGTTGTAATGACGGATTGTAAAACGATATAAAACGCTTCGAAGCGAATTATTTTTGGACAAATCAGTAATCAATGTTAAATTTTCTATTATAATTTGTAAACAATCGATAATGTCTTGTTTTGTTGACAATGAAAAGTGGTTAAATTCTTTACTCATCCTCAATGATTATATGAGACAATAACAACAACAAAAAGAACACAGTGCAGATATCTTACACGTTCACGTATTTCATACTCATCTTTTATGGTAATATTCTTTATAAAGCACAAAAATGTCATTATTGCTCCAACTGACCAGCTGAATCCATGTCTGCATATGGCGATGTACTTAGTATAAGGATTTGTAATAAAAGTATGTAATTGTTCCATCTTTCCTCATTTTCATTCATTAAAGGTCCAACAAAATGCGGAAGTGTGAAACAAAGCGTTATCATTGCAGAACTTGTTTGTTTGACTTTATGGTTAATTGTAATGTCATCTTTATCAATACATTCTGGTTTGCTACCTTCATCAAGATATGTGTAAGGATAACTTTTCATCCGACTATTAAGCCATGATAACTTAAAATACTTTTTAGTATATATACAATGATATAAACCCAATGCAAGTTCATACGGAATAATGCCCTCAAGCAAAACATGCATTGTAAAGGAAAAAAAGAAGAGATATATCTGAAAGAAATTCAGAATACAGTTAATCATATACTATAATATTATTTAAAAAGAAAGAAAAAAACATTTTGAAATACAATGGCTTTGATCACAAACCAGTAGGCAAATCTGGCTCTCCAGTAATCGTAAATCATCTAGAGGTTTCCCTTTCTGGATTTCAGGTGATGCAAATATTATGTCCACATTGCCGTCTTTCATTGCTGCAACAGATATATATAGTATTTATTATATTGTCTAGGATTGTTGAACAGGTATTGAAGGTATTAAAAGTCTCGTTCTATAAACTTGTCTCTAGGCTTTTAAAATTGGGTCTGTTCTATTCACATTGTTTGCTTTCAGTCTGGGGCCATGTGGCAGAGGCGTATTCAGTGTGTGTGTGCTGGAGGCATGCCTCCCCACCCCCTTTTGTGAGAAAAAATTGGCTGATTATATAGAGAATCACTAAAGCGGGCCACCTCTAATGCAGTAGGTTGCACCCCACCCCATAAAACAAAAGTCAGTACCCGCCCATGTGTGCAACACTACTTAGAGGGAGGGTATAATATCTAGCATTATCTAGCCATCTGTCACATGGTTGAGTACCTTGGAATTTAGAAAGGAAGGCAAATTATAATATTCTAATATCTTCAGCTGGTGCATCTTTCATTATCGCAGCTCCTCTTATCTTCTTCGATTCCATTGCCCTGACTTGATCATTCATAAGGGCTTTGAGGGGGGAAATTACTAGTTATGTCATCGTTTTGTTTTTTACCTAATTTGTTTCAATGATCAATTTTTGAGATATTTGTGTGAATATATTAAAGCAATATCTCAAAATAATTAAAGCTACATTTTCACATCAAATAAATGTAATAAAACTTGAAACTAACATATCCGAAGTCCTGACATTTTTTTTTTCAATTTTGGAAAAAGTAGTGGTTTTGTGATAAATTAAATGAGATAAAGTTAGGATAAATTTAACCCCTTTTCCCACCTATATCTATGATTTTTTTTTTAAATTATAAATAACAAATGATAGCAATTTAGTTTAAATGTAAAATTACCTTTGACTTCATTAAGACAAAAAGTGTATATATTAAGACTTTTTTCAAAATCCTGTAGGAAGCATTGCAAAGACATTTTGGTCATTTAGCAGATGCTGAATGCATTGTTTTTGTTCATTTCTTATTCTGATATCAAATTTGTATGTTTCAATTACTTCTTCCAAGTATTGCACCCCAAGGGTGACTGGGGTATAGAAATATGGTCACTTGGTCTTCTCCCGACCGGCAGTAAAACGCTTGCCGAAGTGGGGCGTCCGTTTGGCTGTGCGGGTATATCAAGTTCGCAGTCACGTCCGGTCAGAAGGGGACGTTAAATCCGATGCCTCGTGTAAAGTGAGTGCCACGCTCTTTGCACGTTAAGAACCCTTGCAACAACTCTTCGAGGGGTCCGTAGGTGTCCCTATCCAATATATCCTCATTTTCTAGTGGCGGTCCAAATTTCCCCGACCATCATCCCAGATGGCCATTATTGTATCAACCTACCTATTGTATTTATTGTGAACTTGTTCTCGACCTGAATATGCATGAAATATTTGCCACTGAACGTTAAGCAACCAACAATCAATCAATCAATTTTATCCCATTTATAATATTTTCGGCAGAGGCTCTTTCCACATTTGTTACTCCTCAAAACTTAAAATAATTTATATGCTTTAGACAACTGCTTTATTCCCCTACTGCTTTCGTGTTTGTGTATTTATAATAAGAGACACAGAGATAAACAGAGAGAGTTCTATGACATTTATTTCTGGAATTGAGCAATGTCAATACATGAAAGAAAAACGAACTCATTTTATAGCCTTTTATAGCTGACTATGCGGTATGAACTTTGCTCATTGTTGAAGGCCGTATGATGACATATAGTGGTTAATTTCTGTGTTATGTTGGTCGCGCAAATCTTGCGGGTGTATATCTGGGTTTGATGTTAATTTCTTAAAATGTTCTTCAAACTGCTGACAGTTGTATCAGATATAAACATGAACAGCTTTGTTGAAAATTTACATTTTTCAGTTAATTTAACCATTTTAGGATATTTTTATTAAGTGAAACCTTAAATCGACCAAATATGATATTAGTACAGAATGAACACAAAACTTGCAATTAGTGTATTGAAAATTCTTGAAATTTACAGTAAATTTACATTTTTTGAAAATTGTGTATGATGTTACCTTAAATCGGTCATAAGATAATTTTCTTCGATGTACTGACAGTTGTATCAGATAAAAACATGAACCAACCACAGCTTTGTTGAACATTTATATTTTTCAGTTAATTAAACAATTTATAGGATAATTATATTAAATGAAACCTTGAATCGACCAAATTTTATAGATAATTGCGGAGAATGTACACAAAACTTTCAATTAATGTATTGAAAAATTTCCACATTTTACAGTAAATTTTAATTTTTTGAAAATTGTGTTTGATGTTACCTTAAATCGGTCATTTGATATAAGTTATTTTTCTTCGAGGTACTGACAGTTGTATCAGATATAAACGTGAACCAACCACAGAAATTAATTTAATCATTTTAGGATATTTTTATTAAGTGAAACCTTAAATCCAGAAGGTACACCAAACCTGCAATTATTGTATTGATAAGTTTTGAAAATTTGATTGATAATTGTGATTGATGTTTCCTTAAATTGGTCATTTGGTCGAGATAATATTCTTAGATGTACTTATAGTTGTATCAGATATAAATATGAACAAGCTACAGCTGAGTTGAAAATTTACATTTCTCAGTTAATTTAACCATTTTTAGGATAATTATAATAGATGTTACCTTCAATCGACCATATTCTAAAGATAATTGTATAAACAGTAGCAACAGACCTGCCATTGGTTTAATAAATTTTTTATTACATTTAACTGTAAAATTGACATTTTTTTGATAATTTTAGAAATCGATCATATTTTACAGATATTATTACAGAATGTACACCAAAACTGCGATTAGTGTATTAATAATTTTTCACATTTTACAGTAAATTTGAAAATTTGATTGAAAATTTTCCACATTTCACAGTAAATTTTAAATTTTTGAAAGTTATGTTTCATGTTACCTTAAATCGGTCATTTGATATACGATAATTTTCTTAGATGTACTGACAGTTGTATCAGATATAAAAGTAAACCAATCACAGCTTTGTTGAAAATTTACATATTTAACTATGTATAGGATAAATATATTAAATGTAACCTTAATTCGACCATATTTAATAGATATTTGTTATAATGTACACCAAACCTGAAATTATTGGTGATAATTTTTTTCACATTTAACAGTAAATTTATTTATTTTGGTTAATTGTATTTGATGTCATCCTGATTCGGTCATTTGATTAAGATTATTTTATGATATGTACTTACAGTTGTTTAAGACAAAAACATGAATCAGCCACAGCTTAATTGAAAATTAAAATTTTTCAGTTAATTTAACCATTTTTAGGAAAATTTTATTAAATGATGCCTTCAATCGACCATATTGTAAAGATAAGTGTATTGACAGTAACAACAGAGCTGCCATTGGTTTAATCATATGTTTTTTTTCTACATTTGACTGTAAATTTGACAATTATTTTGATAAGTTTAGAAATCGACCATATTCTGTAGATATTGGTACAGAATGTACACTGAACCTGCCATCAGTGTATTGATCAGCTGTCACATTTTACAGTAATTTTTTTTTTAAACTGTGTTGATGTTACCTTAAATCGGTCATTTGATAATAAGAAAAAATATAAAAGCTAGAGTCACTTATGATAATTATGCTTCTTTCCAAGTATTATTTGGGCAACACCGAGAACAACAACCGCACTAGACAGGAGGGCAATTCTTTCCCTTATTGAAGTTGTAGGTGAATCTTAAATTCAACTGAAGTTACATGACAAGAAAACAAAGAAAAAAACTGTTTGGAAGGAAATTGCTGACATGTTAAAAAAGAAAGGATTTAATTTTGATTCTGGTGAAAAAAGCTCACCAAAAAATCAGAAATCTTGAAAAAGAGTACAGACAGTTTGTCGAAAATTACACGAAAATTCCAAAAGAACAGGTTCGTCCAATAAAAAAAACCCGAATTTTATAATGAACTTCATGACATTTTGGCCTGTAAGCATTCCATCAATCCAGTTAGTTTGGCAGATACATGCTCTATACCTACTACAACTATACCAGATGAAACAGTAAATGCAGAGCTTAATAAACCAAAATAAAGTGCAAGATCATGAAGAAGAAGTAGTATTAGTAAAAGAAAAAGAAAAAAAAACCTCCTGATTCAGCTAAGAAAGGGAAATTACATTCAGACAAAAAAGAAATACTTGATACTTTAAGAGAAATGAATGAGCAAGCTAAGATCAGAGATGAAAAAAGAATGGATATATGATGACAATACAGAAAGAAATGAGTAAACAACACAAGGAAAGAATGGATGCTACTTATTATATTTTTTTACCAATTGTGGAAAGTTGTCTCTGGATATCATCCCAAACCCCTCTCAACCGATCGAAATTCGAAATACTTTTAAAATTCCACTAGCTATGTGAAGCATGTTACCCTTCTGAAAACATATCTACAGGACAATATTTTGCTTCAGAGATAATTTTATTTGGCTTATCTGAATACTTTCAAACAATTTCAACACATCGTAACATATAAAACACGCAGCAACATCATTTTAGCATCTTTGAAAATTGAGGTGCTTATTTTAGGTTATAGTTTTATCTAATTACTCTTAATCAACACCTTAAGTCTTTATCTGGCTGGGTTTTCTTGGATGTAATAGAGCGTGATATGTTATATGAGGGCCAATATTACGGCTTTGGTATGGACATTGCTCATGATTGGGAACTCTTGAAGAAGGTTTCTTAGTAATGAAGTGGAGATCTATGAAAAATTATTTAATTTTCCCTGGGCTAAGGAATCAACCAAATGAAATAACCTCTTATAACTGTGTCTATGATATTGGTAACACTGACAATCTTCACAAACTGCTCTCCTTTGTTGTTAAAGGTTTTGAGGTCATATGTGACAAATCAGTGTCCACCCAATACCCCTCCCCCTTTTCCCTCCCCCAATCTTTGTTGAACAGGACAACACTTTCTATATATATGACCTTAGTTGATTTTTTTGTGGAATTGGGTAATTTTGGTTCTAAATGCTCAACTTCGTACTTTATTTGGCCTTTTTAATTTTTTTGAATTTGAGCGTCACTGATGAGTAAACGTAACGCGCATCTGGCGTATATACTTAATTTAGTGCTGGTATCTATGATGAGTTCATTAGTAAGAAATTGTTTCCAGCCCAAAACAGGGGGTAGTGCTGGGTTCTTTTTTTTACACTCATATTCAATATCGTACCATTTACCACCATCGACGCTAGAATCAATATGGTCTGCTTTTCCACCAGCTAGTACATCTTAACATCTATAATAAACATGAATAGTTCACTTCTTGTTGAATAAATAAGTTGATACTCTGTTTGCTTCCCATCTACTATTGCCGATAGTATTCTTATATATGTTGATATATGTATCACTGATTGAGTATGCATATATATGTTTAGATAAAGTAGCAAAATCAATATAGTTTGCCAAAAAAGATTTTAATTCATTTACAAATTAGCTATCTTGATTAGCAACAATGCGCCAATCCTCATAAAAAATACTAAAGTTATTTTCCTCAATATCATCATCAATTCATTAATTAATAACCCATCTTATCAATAAACGCAGCTTTATTTTCATTAAATCCTTCTTTATTTTCTTGGGATCAGACTCACAGCCTGGAAGTGCAAAGTCCTTGGTCATTTTTGCAGCATAGTCGCTAACAATTGTCGCTATTTTCCGCCAATTTCGTAGGAAGTCGTCCCTTCTCCATATTCCTGTCGTATATTTGTAGATGTATGCCGCCCTTAAACCTCTTGCAACATATCATGACTGATTTCAAAGTAATAATTAAAACAATGACGTTTCTTTGTAACATTCAATAAATGTCGCAAAAAAAGTGTGCCTATTAGAAATATGAAAAAGCAGGCTTCTACATGTCTCTTAAAAGTTGATCAGGATCACCTATCGGCTTGTCGAGAGCAGTACCAAATGTGAATATAGATGCGGTGGATCTATAGCTTAACCTCATCAATCAGCTTTTTTTGTTGTTGGTTAAGATCTTCTTTTTAGCTGACTCTGAAAGATGCCAAACGTGGAGTTGAAGTTTCTTTGGTCATGACATTCCTGATCCGGACATGTCCGCAACTACGACTCAAACGGTAAGATTTGCAGCCTCGATGCTGGCAAGGGACCGCTGAAATCCAAATAGTTCCATCTTGCTTAATGATGTGGTCTCGGAGACTTGAACTAAACTAAGTCTGATATGACGACATTGACTTGAGTCCACGAACGTATGGGTACACTACTTGGCTAAAGAGCTCGGGGGACTGTCACAACGTCCATCACCACCAAGCATAAGTTGTTTTCAATGTAGTTGTTGCAGAATGACGTCTCTTTTCATGGTGTAATAGCGGTCAATGGCAGAGATTGCGAGACGTCTTTCTAAAAACAGTAAAATAGGGTGGATACAAAACTCTTGGGTGAAAGTCTTGAAAAGGTTTCACCATGCAGGATAATAGCTATAGCCACCATCATATTAACTACAGGTTAATTGTTAACCAATGGTAGTGACTACCACGAAGTTTGATACATAGGAACTTTACTTTCATGGCAGTACCGTTATAGATGATCTCGGGTTCCTCAGCGGCAGTCGGTTCTCCACAGTCTGTACAAATGACTTCAAGCAGCTCTCGTACGTTTTTATAATATTTTATTAGCTAGCATAAAAGTGTTTTTAATAAAAATTGAATGCTTCTTTAAGCATTGTCCTTGGGTTGTAAAAGGATTGCTCGTGCACACATTTTTTTAATGGAGAGGTTTTTGCTTCATACAATCTGAGTTTCTGTGACCAATTAAATCACAAAAAACTATTGATTAGCAGTTAGTTAAGTATAATTTTGTCAAAATAATCCCCAATATTTTATAGATATATTATTGACTTGCAAGGCTCATGGTTCAGCACATGTCTGAATACAAGCCTTTTTAGAAAGTAACACTCAATTGAACTTTGTTAACGCATATATACCAACAATCCATTAATTAACATGGGAATTTCCACGAAGAATAAAACAAAAGTATTTTTAATGCTTTCACAAAGTTTGCTTCTCCTGGGTAGTTGGAATCATTTTCTTAACACTTCAGATATTTCAAATTCTTAGACTAACAGTGACGCTCGAATAAAAAAATGATTAAAAGGCCAATTTAAGTACGAAGTTATAGAGCATTGAGGACCAACAATTCGAAAAGATATATGTCTACAATCTATACTGATAAATTAATATGTCATTACCATACTTTTAATTCTTAAAATGAGGGAGATATTTACTTGTTTGTTTGAAAATTTATATGTTATATATAACATGATATATATTGACAATTGTATTATAGGTAAACTTTAACCAACCACATCTTTATTAAAAATTGCAACACTTTTCAGTGAATTTAACCACTTGTTGGATATTTCATTCAGATGTTATTATAAATCGACCATATTGTAGAGATAATTGTAACACCAAACCTGCAATCGGTTAGATAATAATTTTTCCTACATTTGACAACTTTATTGATAATTTAAAAAATAACAATATAAAAAATCAAATGAAAAATAGGGGTAGTCCCTAGGGTCACCCCACACCCTCTTGTGTGTGTTTTGAGAACTTGTAAAAGATTGAGATACCAACGCCTAAACCATATTCATTCCTGTTTGTCATTTCAAAACAGATTGAATGACATACAAGGTCAATCTCATAGGCGTCACATATGCATATCACTTTGCTAGACCTAACACCTGTCATTTTATTCCAAACTTAGACATCATGGACTTGGGGTGAAGGTGGGAGTCATTTACATTTACTATGGACAGGTCAGTCAGACCTCACCATTGATCCCTGTAGTAGTAAACATTTGTCTGATTTGTGTCTCATAACTTTTGTACTGTACAACACAAACTCAGTTTTCTTTCCAGGGAAGCAAGTCCATTCATACTTTTACAAGCTCGTACTAAAGTCAACTTGAACTACTAACAGTCAACTAATACGAACAATTACGATCAACTAGAAGAACTGCAATCATTGCAAATTTGTACCACTGCTGACTCATGAAAGACTCATGACCATTCGTGGTCATGTGCATTGCTATTGAAAACCTTGATAACATATGAATTATTTGCCTTAATGATTAATTCATTAAATGAACATAAATGTACAATTATATATGAATGTTTAATGTTTGTTCTTTTAAATCTTTAAAAAAAAGTTGAAGCAACATTGCCACAGTTTTCATAATTATATTTGCCTGGGTTTTTGGTTAACTGCCTACAGTGCTTACAGCGCTTTGATTTCAGTTTATTTGTGTATTATGTGCACATTCATGAGAACCATAGGGAACTATATTTTAGTGTGAATATATTTAGTAACAGTAGATAACCTGTCCTGTTGTTAAGGAGGGTGGTGACTAAGTAAAGATTTACAACAAGTTCTAATCTTTCCAAAAACGGCTTATAAAACTTTGGGTCTACTCGAAAACTCAATTTATCTTGAAATATAAGTAATTGTTATACTACTCAGAATATTAGTTTACTATTGTAAAACTTATAAACTGTTTAATTTGATTTAGACAAGTTTGCGTTTGTTGATATTGTATACTGATTTTGTTTCTTTACATCAGGTTTAATAATTTCAGGCCTGTACCAAGTCAGGAATATGACAGTTGTTATCCATTCGTTTGATGTGTTTGGACTTTCCTTTTTGAATTTTCCACGGAGTTCAGTATTTTTGTGTTTTTACTTTTTAATACAAACCTAACCATATTTGTGTATGGGTCACATATTTGTTTTTCATTCATTTTTTCTACATAAATATGGCCATTAGTTTTCGAGTTTGAACTGTTTTACTTTGTCTCATCGGGGCCTTTTATAGCTGACTATGCGGTATGGGCTTTGCTCATTGTTGAAGGCCGTACAGTGACCTTTAGTTGTTAATGTGTGTCATTTTGGTATTTTGTGGATAGTTGTCTTATTAGCAATCATACCACAACTTTTTTATATCTTTATTATCTCTTTATCCTTCTGTCATAGCTCAGTTCCATGAGAAAAAACTTAAGAACTTGGATAGTCTAATGATCTCACTTGGCATCCCAGAGGCGGATTTAGGGGGCCCACTTTTGAGGAAAAAATTGGTTGCTTACATAGGGAATTACTGATGTGTGACGGGAGCGGGCCCCCTCTTAGGCAGTCAGTTGGCCCCAACCTTTGAAAATTTCTGGATCCGCCACTGCATGATCCATCGTCAACACAATATATACCTATCTATAGAGTATCAATAGAGTCATATATATATCAGTTATTAACACGACAGAAATAACTACAATAGAGGGGACGGAATTCATTTCCTTTCCCCCTTTTGACCTGAACGACAAAACTTGCTACATCTTTGCTTATAGTACAAATCAATAGAAGGTTAATTTATATCAACAGCTTATGCTTCCTTGCAATTGGGGTCTTTAATCTGTGTGATAAAGATGAAGAATCGAACAAAACAAACATCTTGAAGAATTTATAAGCCTGAACTAACAAACCAGCTGGATAAGTTTTATTTTAATTCAGTATATAACAGTACAAGCAACAGCTCTTGAAAGTTAAATGAAATAAATTTACATAACATTAACAGAAATAATGCAGGTAAATAACAAAGTGAACAGCATATATTATATATATATATATAAGAATATATATACGGCTGCAGTGCAGGCGATTTGGTGTCACGATATCACAGTAGCATGGGTTCGAATCCCGGCGAGGGAAGAACCAAAAATTTGCGAAAGCAAATTTACAGATCTAACATTGTTGGGTTGATGTTTAGACGAGTTGTATATACATTATGTACACAGCCATGTATCACCATCATTGATGGCGATCCGATGGATACATCTGTTGTAGGGTTGTCACTGACTCAGACGTATATAAGAATAAATAAATACAGGTAAAACATATTGAAATATAAGCAAAATACTATTAAAAGTTGTTTTAAAACGAAGAACTCGACTGAAGCATTACTTAAAGCACATCTAAAAATAAGGAGATGTGGCATGATTGGCAATGAGATAACTAACCACCCAAATTCAAATCCTTTGTATATTAGGAATTATATATCACTGTACATACTAACTTCAACAATGAGACAAGAATCACTTCTTAACACTAACCAAACACAGAAGCAGATCAGGCTTGTAAAATTTCATTTTGGCCTTTAAAAATCATGTCCTATGCCAACAGAAATGAAATAAATTTTAGCTCCGATCTTTTAATTGTAAGTCTATCTTGAAGACAAACCAATATTCTACAGTAAACTTTAAAAGGCCCTATGTACAATGGTGGACCGAACCCGAAAAATATGAATAAATTCAAACAAGAAAACTAACAGCTTTTTATCTTACTTCTGAAGCTGAACTAAATTGTAGTTACAAAATTTTAATGCCCAACACAGACTAGAAATGATAAAATAATTTTTTATACAAAACGTTTGGATATATTTATACATGTCTAAATAGGTATACTTGTCACTTTGAAAACTTATATCATTGTAAAATGGTCAACTAATTACAATGTAATATATGCATTATGAACATAAATAATTGGAAAAATACATAGTGATTGTCATTGAGTTGTGTCTCTATCAACATCTTTACATTGGCAGTTTTAGAATCCACAGAACACCATCCTCCATAACATGCACTAACGGTGCTGACATATTGCTTACATAGATGATGGGATTAGGCAAATGGTCACTTGGTGTCACAAAATAGCTCTTAGATTCTTCATCTTCTTCCAGGTAGCCTAGCCAATTAACCCACACTAGTTCGTTGGTGTTATTCTTGAAAAAGAATTGAATCCTACCGACACAGTTGTTGCACATGATACCTGAACACTGCTCTCGTTGAGTAGTCTTCCCAATTGACATGTCTCTATATGTCCCTTTCTTGTTTACAGCATGATGATAGATTGTTATCTCACTTTGGATAACCTCACATTGGAAGAAGTCGTGAATATGGGGTATTTCGTCTGCTGTCAGCTGTCTTGTTTCTGGTATAAATCGTCCCGCAGACAGTTGACTGTTAAGTTTAGCTGCTTCGACTTTAATTGGACGGAAAAAAACCAGCACTGTCTAGTAAAGTGATCAACCACTGAACCTACAAGTGAAAAAAAAGATAGTGTAGGAATTTCATACAAATTGGATGTCAGTTTTTTTTTAAAGGAGAAATCTTTTTTGGTTCAACATAAGCCTTATTCCGCAGCATTTATTCTTGAAAGCATATAAATTTCCTGACAACAATTTTCTCAGCCTTCACATTAAAACAAGAATCTATCCCACAAATACAGTATTGCATCCCTTAAGATTGAATGTTTGTAGGGGAGCAACTAAATAATGAATTAGTTTCTATTGTCTTGTTGTTGCTTTGCTGTCTTATACACCTTTTTGCTTTTCATTTCATTCCAAAAAGTTCTGGAAATAACTCATTACTTTTTCTAACTCCAAACTTCCAATTTTTTATTTTTGTTTATAAATCTTTAAATAGGCATGTTTAATGAACTTTAAACTCTGAACTTACATTCTTTTAATGATTTGTCTCTTAAATAATTGTTTCTTTATCAAAAAGAGAATATTCGCTTCCTGAACTATTTCTTCTCTTGGCTCATTACTGACGACCATTGTTTTGACAACAATTGACCCAAACACGATGTATAGTAATCATTCTTTTCAGGACTGGACTATATAGCATGAAGGTTGATTGACAAAGACCATGCTGGAACATGCACTTTGATTCTAAAATAAATCGATGCTTACCTTAACTTTTTTGATGACAGATAACTCAGGATACTGGTTGTTTGAGACTGCCTCTGTCAAAGTGAGATTGAATCGCTCGTAAGGGAACATCCAAAAATTTCTTGGTGGTCCGTACAATTTTATATATTGTGGTAGGTGATGAAGTAGGTGGAAGTAGAACGTCTGAAAGAAAATGTAAATTCAAATACAAATAAAGAATTGCATTTATAGTCATCTTGGAATAAACAGTTTCAATTCAATAAATAACAACACAGTGTAAGACCTAAACAGAATTACAAAATTGAGTTAACGCTTCACTTTATTCATTAGATTGCAGAAACAAAAGTATACTACAATAAATTTACTGGTGAATTTTCAATGTATTAGTCTTAAATTTAAATTTAACAGACATAGATGATATTTTTTCAACACTGATCAGTGAATAAACTGAAATGATGAGAATTTGTTAAATAACAAGGGTACTTATACGCCCATTTAATAAATAAAAATGTACCCTTTATATACTTACGTTATGTTTGCCTAAATTTACTTATTCCCGGCGTATTTTCCTTTTGAAATCTGACACTTTGTTGTCAAAGTATTTCTCAATAAAAGGGGGCGAATGTTGCCTTTGCAATTCTTGCATATGAAGGTAGTTCATCCAAGGAAAATCTTCTTAGGTCTCTTGTAAGAGTTGCTGCATGATGTCTTCTTTTAAGTTTTGCCTCGATTTTTTCACTTGCTTCTGGGATTATATTAATCCCCTCTTCATCGAATATCTCGTCTAGACTTCCTATGTTGAAGCTGATAGGGATAATTCTATATATAGGAGGAGAAAGTTGTGAAGAAGGAATTTCGTCGTCCATTATGTCCAAATCTAATCTTGTGTTATTCAAATTGTTACTTCCAAACAGTATTGCGTTTAAAAGAAGAATGCGGTTTTCTGGTGTATTTTGCTGTAATTTTGGTTTCCGTTTGGGTGTTCGTGTTATGAAAAGTATCTTTTCATCTTGTGATAGTTTGATCCCCCAAGTGGTAAATACTCCATTCGTAAAGGTGTATTATAGATTTGTATCGAGCCTTTATTCCAAGTTGTGTTGGCTCTTTGTAATTGTTTAAAGCATTCCTGCTAATTAGAAAATCAATGTAGATAGATGTTTTTTGTGTTCTGTTAAAGTGTTCCTTTTAAAATAGTTATACGATGATGACTGATGTACATACACATTGCAAGTGTTACAGATCACGTTTGGGTTTTTTTTTCGGCCTGATAATTTTTGTGCAGAGAAATAGTCCTTGGACTTGAAAAATACACTCGTATAATCAATTTCCACACTGTTTTAGTTAGTTATGCTTGAAGCTATTGACCTGATTTTACTATTTGTTTAGACAACAATTTAAAAAACAAGTAATTTTTTTCTTCAGTTTGATGAAATTTCATCTGGAAGAAGACCATGTATTCCCATACACGACTCTCATAATGTATTCATTGTTTTACTTGTTCCCGTCCTGAACATGCCAATCACCCAAAGGGTGACTGGGGTATAGAAATATGGTCACTTGGTCTTCTCCCGACCGGCAGTAAAACGCTTGCCGAAGTGGGGCGTCCGTTCGGCTGTGCGGGATGTATCAAGTTTGCAGTCACGTCCGGTCAGAATGGGGACGTTACATCCGATGCCTCGTGTAAAGAGAGTGCCAAGCTCTTTGCACGTTAAGAACCCTTGCAACAACTCTTTGAGGGGTCCGTAGGTGGCCTGTTGCAAGGCAACATTTCTGTCCCTATCCAATATACCCTCGTTTTCGAGTGGCAGTCCAAATTTCCCCGACCACCATCCCATATGGCCTCTATTTATCAACCTACCTATTGTATTTATTGTGAACTTGTTCTCGTCCTGAATATGCATGAAATATTTGCCACTGGACGATAATCAATCAATCAATGAACATGCTAATTTTGTGCAGAGAAATAGTCCGTTATACCTTCTTTTTCATTAGGCAGTTCAAATGTCCCCAACCATCATCCGGGTGGCCTCTATTATATCGGATATGTTCCTTACGTCGTAACTATAATCCCCTTCCCTTTCATGAATGTGACATACCGACTTAGACTATTTACCGAATTGTTGTCACATAAGCAACACGACGGGTGCCACATAAGGAACATGATCTGCTTACCCTTCCGGAGCACCTAATATCACCCCTAGTTTTTTAGTGGGGTTCGTGTTGTGTCATGTGTACTATTGTTTGTTTGTCTTTTTCATTTATATCCATGGCGTTGTCAGTTTATTTTCGATTTATGAGAAACCCCGAAGTGTGACTGGGGTATAGAAATATGGTCATTTTGTCTTCTCCCGACCGGCAGTAAAACGCTTGCCGAAGTGGGGCGTCCGTTCGGCTGTGCGGGATGTATCAAGTTTGCAGTCACGTCCGGTCAGAATGGGGACGTTACATCCAACATGTTCTGGGATTAATTTGCACTTCTCATAAGTGCAAATTGGAACCACACTTTATTTTGTCGTAGAATCATCAAATTTGGCAATAATGTACCTCTGGGGATAAATAACACAATACAAAAAAAAAATTGGTGTGGCTCGCCCGGTTCGGCAACTGGAGTGAAAATAGTGACAAAATCCTGTAGGATATTTTTTTCACCCATAGGATTTTTAAAAATCCTACAGGATTTTGAGAAATCCTATAGGATAAAGTCATAATCCCATAGGATATTTTTTATATCCTACAGATAGGAGATAAAAATATCCTATAGGATATAGTTTCGCCCTTAGGATTAAAAAAATCCCTTAGGAAAAATAAAAGCATTTCCTATAGGATATTTTTTATCCTACAGGATATTAGTCTAATAAAATAATCCCATGGGATTAAAAATATCCGATAGGATTAATAAATATCCTAAGGGATTTCATAACAGAAAAAATATCCTGTGGGATAAAAAAGAATCCTAAGGGTAATAAATAAATCCTAAGGGTAATAAATAAATCCTAAGGGAGATTAAAAATCCTAAGGGAGATTAAAAATCCTATGGGAGATCAAAGCAACTCATAAGAGAGAAAAAAAATCCTATGGGAGAAAGAAATATCCTATAGGAGAAATAAATATCCTATAGGAGAAACAAATATCCTATGGGAGAATGAAATATCTTAGAGAAAAATCTATTTGTGAACTCAACCAAAGAACAGAGAATAGTTTTATATGTTTTTGTAGTAGGTAAGGATATTATTTTATTGGAGCAGACCAAATATTCCCAGATATTATTGTTTAAGAATTGTTAATTTTTCTACCAATGACACAAATTACCGATAAGTGTACTTCAAACATGGAGCTTGCATTGAGTTACTGCTACTGGTCCGTTTGTTATTTTATGTTTATTATTGCCATTTGCGTAGTTTCTTCTGTTACCTATTTCTACATTTGACTCTGGCTTCTTTTAAATCGAGTTTTCTCTTGTTTAATGCATTGTGGTTGTTTATTCCTCATTTGCTAAAGGAATAGGGGCCGGTTGAGATATCAAAAGTCATGAGTATACATCCATCGCCTGTCTCAAAGCAGAAACCTTTATCCTTTGGTAATCTCATGTGCTTTTTTTCAATTTAAGTTCAAAAGTGCATTTTAGTGTTTAGTGTAGCAACCATTTCTCTGAACTATTATTCATTATTGTTTGGTGACCAAAAGAGGCCCGCCTCTATGTGCGGAATTTTCTTTCTGCATAGAGGACTCATCATTTTAAACTCATCAGGGTTCCTGTACTCAACCGACTTGTTGGGTACTGAGACATGACTGTGACACCATCTGAACAAAAACTGTGAATAAAATCAGAAGCAATTTTAAAACAACACATGGTGTTGGGGCTAAGAATACCACCAGCTTTTCATTGAAAGTAATGACAAGACAGAAACATGCGTCCAACGGGTATATCCAATACACTACAATTACTTAAACAACTTTGAAAATCGTACATAAGTGTTTTTGATTTTTTTATTTGGTATAGCTTGCTTTCCGTGAAGATATTTTTATTGTGGAGATGCCTGGATAGATTTGCCAGTAACCATACTTCTTCTATTGTGTCCTCAATATGCATGTAGTATTTGCAACTGAACATTTACATTAACTTCCACCAATAAATTCTTCAACAAAATTTGATAATAACTGAAATTTTATGGAACTAAACACTAGATGTAACTAAAGACAGTATTGTTCACCTAGGTCTATGTGCATCTCTGACAACAGACACATCAACACGTTAGGCTAGAATATCACGGTACGTCTAAACACTGCTAAGGACTCCTTAGTGCACTAAGGACTATACAATGCCACTAAGGACTAGAAGGAGTGCTGTTGTGTGTATTATTTTTACATATTATGTTAGAGATTGATATTTCATGCATAAATTTCAAATTTTATAGAAAAATAATCATAAATAAACAAGATATTCAACATTATTTAGGCACGTGCCCGTTTTTCTTTGATATGCCGAAAATCAATGAACCGTTTGACACGTGCCAAATGACAAAACAATTCATTAAACAATCATAATCTTTTTATTTTAGGTAATAAACAATTGTATCTAAAAAAATGTATGCTTAATATTTATAATTAAATGTGTTGTTCTTATGAAAAATGATTACAGAACAAATAATTTTGTTTTTGTTTTACTTCTTTCCCGACAAAGTTATTTGCCACAGGTGCACGACTTTGATGTGCGCCTACTAAATGACTAATAAGTTAGAGTGTGGTCAGCTTGTTATGTAAGAGATATGAAGACAAAATAAATATATATATTGATAAGTGTTTTGTTTTTATTTTAATTTCGACAAAGATGCGTGTATATATACAAATGGTTTCACTAAAACAATACGAGAGAAAATTATGTGTCGTTCTTGGGGTTTATCCAAACCACTAGTTTTCAGCCAGCTTGATATTTGTTTACAAAGGCTCCATACGGCACTTATTTGTTTGTATATTTCGACATTTTATTATTCTTCTAAAAGTAAAAGAAGTTAAATAAATCATTTCCCGATTTTAAGTCAGATTAAGTTTCATTTTCAAATATATAAAAGAGACAAATGTTTTAAAAATGTTCCACAGTTTTTAGTACAGTATTCACGAATTTTTTTTTCAATATGTGTAAATTTAGAGCTAAAGATATAATTCTGACAGAGAAAGAGAATGCTTCGTATGAATGCCTTGAAAATATGCCTTTACCACATGATGTGTAAATAATTATTTTTTGTAATGCAATATAATCAGAATATTTAAACCTAAATATATCACGCGAAAAAAAGAAAAAGCCGACAGAAATATTTTCAACTATAATTTCTTTAAATCTACTTTTCTTAAAGAAGAACAAGTATCACAGGCACTTGTCTCAGAAAAGGTATATAGGAAATTTTTTTCTGAGACAAATGCCTGTGGCAAGTATGTCAGAAGGAAATCCGATTTGTATTGTTTTTAACAAATTGTCTGCTTAACATATCGTACGAAATAATTTATGAAATAATGACTATGTGCTATGCGCTTTACTCACTGTTGAAGGCCCGAAATATATTACTCAAACGGGTCATATATGAACTTAGTGTGTTGCATGTAGTAAAAATGCATTATCTTATTGGTTTCGTTTTGTCCAGTTATACATTTCTTAAAATGTCTTCATATATGAAAATAAATTTTGAACAGTGCACCATAAGAAACAAACTAAAGTGTTCCAGCTCCAAACCAGTCTATTGTTCAAACGCATGTACGTCGTCGCCTGTCACCACATTAAAGCACGCTTGCAAGAAAAAATAAACAGAATAGAGATACGGGTACAAAACACATTATAGATAATGTGTCCGACCACCTGAAAAATAAAATTGGTTCAAGAGACAAAGAACGCTACGAAATATTAGATTAATTTTTCGGTACTACCGGGCTTATCACAGCCCAATAACAAGATGAATTTAATGAAAACGCAACAAGCCCAAACTTCAACACGTACTTTAAAAAAAATAATTAAATATCTATAAAAATTTGTATTTCAGTCACTTATTAATATGAACATCAAATAAAAATCCGACATTAGATATATTTCTCTGGTGACAAATTTATCATTTACAAGAAATATACACTTGAGAAAATACTTCTTCATTCAGATTTTTTTGTTAATAAAATTTCAACAACAATTCATTTATTAGTATCCAACTTTACCAAAAGGATTCCCGTGTAATCAATAAATATGTAATTTGACACGTGTCAAACGGTTCATGGATTTTCGGCATATCAAAGAAAAACAGGCACGTGTCTAAATAATGTTGAATATCTCCTTAATTTATTATTATTTTTCTATAAAATTTGAAATGTATGCATTAAATATCAATTTCTACCGTAATATGAAAAGAAATTGCATGTAACAGCTCTCCATCTAGTTCTTAGTGGCATGTTATCAGTCCTTAGTGCACTAAGGACTCCTTAGCAGTGTTTAGACACACCCAGAATATCGTTCGTAACTAAAACTTCATTATTGCTGATAATTTCAGAGATTAAAAGGACAAATCATTTTGCTTTTGTTTTATTTCTCTTCCTATAAATATTTTCGTGTGCATGGCTTTGATGGGCGCCATCTCTTAAATTAGAATATGGTGAGCTTGTTAAAATGTTTATACATGTATTATAAAGTTTTATCAAGAAAATGTAAAAGAAATTTCGACAATAACAAACTGAGATATTCTATGCTGAAAATAGATATAAATATAATAAGTGGTATGAGTGCTAATATTGCAGTTGATTTGGCAATGGAGAAAAATGTTCGTATCCATCAAAAATTTTAAAACTTTACACACTCTGTGTTCTCTTTGATTTTTTTTTTTTTTATAAAAACCTATCTCCATTTCCAAGTTGTGGTCCCTTACGCGGAATTTTGTTGAAATTTGAAGACTATTAAAAATTTAATAGGTCAAAGAATAGCCTTCAACATTTGAGGCTTTTTATAGCCAAGGCTGCGTTTAGTTTAAACATATTTTATTTAAAAATTGAATAGGTCAAAGAACAGCCTTCAACACGGATCCTTGGAAATTAGAAAATTTGCAATTAGAGGCCGCAAGAATAGTAACAGGTCTACTAATATTTACAAAACCTAAAACTTTATATTCTGAGGTTGCCTGGGAATCTCTTTTTGAAAGAATAAGGATGTAGTCGTAATTGCGTGTCGATATCTTGTCAATCGTACTGTTGTTTTATTCGACTAACTAACTTTATACGGAAAATTCTTGCATTTTTTTTTAAATTACCATGGTCTGTTGTTTTTAAACTGTTAATATTGGAATTAAGTAAAGAGTCAAAGTTGAAATCATGAATAAGTGTTCCGTGAAAATTGTTTTCGAAAATATAATTTGTTCATAATTCTTTAAAGTAATAAACTTTTTTCAAATAAATTCTGATCTTCCCTCATCTGATCACCTAAGGTATTACTTCCAAAGGTATTGTAAGGGGTGTGAGGTGACACTTCCAGGTATTCAAGCGATTTCCTGTCGGACTTGCAAGTTCATGCATCGTTTCACTTCTGCAGGTAATATTCAGTGTACACGGCCGATAACTTATAACTTTCCATTTTGAACTCAGCAATGGACATTTGAGCGCATTGACAGGACATTTGAGCGAAAAAAAAAGGACGTTTGAGCGCCAAAGTATAGGACATTTGAGCGCCTAAATTTTAGGACATTTGAGCGAAAATAAGAATAAGCGTAGGACATTTGAGCGAAAACAAGTCTTGGATAGAGAATTGTCTTATTGGCAATCATACCACATTTTCTTACGAATATAGTTCATTAAATGAGGAGTTTACCAACAAAAAGATTAAAACATATTTTAATTGTAAAAAACAAAGCACTAAAAACAAAGCACAGTCATAAAACAGGAGTTTACCAACAAAAAGATTAAAACATCTTTTAATTGTAAACAAAGCACTAAAAACAAAGCACAGTCATAAAACAGGAGTTTACCAACAAAAAGATTAAAACATCTTTTAATTGTAAACAAAGCACTAAAAACAAAGCACTGTCATAAAACATAAAACTCGGCAACGGCATTATTTACAAGTCTGTTCGGGCTTGGAACTTATATCCCAGGCTTCTGACATAAAAATCCCTCGTAATTTCCTGCTGGCAGTATTTCGAATGCAAATCCCGGAGATTCTGTTCCTTCTCCTTTTCTGTTCGGCTCTGCGGTGCATCAATGTTCAAACTCCGAATTTTTATGTAAGTCACAGATTGCAATTTGATAATAGTGTCAAGGAAAATATAAATTGATGGATGACTGTGATAGAACTGCTCGTTATAATGGGCATGAAATGATTCGGGCCCATTGTTAGTACGTTTTAACGAGGATGGAACTTCGGCCCAGAGATGAGGGGGAAATAACGATTCATCTGTTATATAAGTATCAGTCAGGTAATCTGCAAATTCTATACAAAATTCTTCAAAATCGACGTGTACTGCTTTCGGTTGAAGTGTGTGACCTTGATCGGAACACAGCTTGACAATTGAGGAAAAGCAATTCACGTAAATTTCTTCAGACTTTCCAGGAAGTAAGCAGAATACAAGAGGGACATAATTTCCTTTGTTATAGCCATGAATAGTATATAACTGTTTAAAGAACTTTGGGCAATATTTGTAAGTACCATCCATAAAAATTTCCGGCACACTGCATAAACATTCAAGATTGGTTGGACACGTAAGAATAATTATACCAGTTTGTTCATCATTAAACTGCACAAAATTTTCAAATTTATTTGACTGAATATTAATCTTCTTTAATGATTGGTGTGTTTCCTCTCTAGATTTAGGAAGTGCAGGGTGAGATTTACGCCTCTTTCTATATATAGCCTTTGAAACGCTGCCAATGTCTTCAGACTTTAGATTTGCTTCATCCATGTTCTGTAACTCTGTACGGATAATTTTTGAAGGACGTTGAGCAATATCATCATCCGCTTTTCTTTTTGATCGTACCCGCAGCAAGTGACGTTCATTGTCACGATCACTGGTATCATGGTTATGAGTATTTTTCTGTTGAATTATAACGGTTCCGGTACAATCCGTCCTCAGTCTTGCTTTGCAACCTTTTGCCTGAAAAATATTGAAAGGACAAATACAATTGAAGTGTTTAAATGCTTTTTCATTTGCTATTGCAAGACATAAAAATAAGATGTAGTATGAAATGAAATGAAATGAAATTCATAACATGTTTAGAATGGGAACACCACAGACATTTATGTGTTTAGCTTCTAAACATTTTCCTAAACATGTTTAGGCTCTAAGCACAATTTTTACAGTGTATTGTATGAATATTGTAAAGTGCCTAGAAAATCAACCTAACAATGTTATATAGGTTACAGTACGACCTTCAACATGGAGCCTTGATACCTAACCCTATATGTGGTAGCTTATATTCAAATGTGTTAAAAAATTAATCTAAAGGAGGTATAAGATAGACATATAATGATATAGATATAAATCAAAATTAAAAGAAGTTATGGAAGTTGAAGCGTAACAGACGAACAAGTAGTTTACATTAACATTAAATTTGTAAAAAAAGGTACTTACTGTACATCTCCAGGATATTTCTTCTCCTTTTAGTGTTTTGTCCACTCTATATCGGAAACTGTCACAAACAAGGCTTCTTTTTCCCTTATTAGTCTCGGTCAAAATAATATCCATTTTAACACGTACATGTATTATTAGTATTAAGATTTCAAGTGCCAAGGGACATTTCACTTAATAGATATATATATAAGAATTTTAGAACAAAGAAAATTTGCATAGCCAATGAATTATAGTAGAATTGATTGGTAAATAGAGATCAACTTAGGATTTCACTTACATAAACCAGCCAGAACCGGTCGAATTACTCGGGTGTGAAATAAAATAAAAAATATTTATAACTAAATCTTACTTTTTTTTCTTACTTTAAAAAAAAAATCTTAATTCGTGTAAAATTATCAGGGAAAATTTCGCTCAAATGTCCTGTCTGAAAACTCAGGTAAGGTTAATATCCAGGCGCTCAAATGTCCTATGAAGTTGGCGCTCAAATGACCCTATGTGCTTTTTTCTTTTTCGCTCAAATGTCCTATGCCCTTTGAACTATCAGATGTATAATATACAACTCTGTCTTACTTGTCATAACTAAACTCATACGCTTGTTTATAAATAACATTTCTGGTGTAAAATAAAAATATAAATAATACCCAAAAAATAAGAATTGATGAAATTACAATCTATTTAAATAAGAAGACGAAGAAGAAGAAGAGAACCAATTTGATTTAGATACAGGTCGATGTTTAACTTGCTTTGGTTCATCGAAGTTGTGGACATAGTAAAATCACAGATTTATATTGACGTTACGCACGGTATTGGTGCCACTTAGCGTTACACGACGTTCCAAATAAAACAACGATTTTGACGTTGTTCCAAAAAATGTACGCACTTGTCGACGATTCGTTTATACGACAGGGTAGAAAGTTACGGAACAAGACTGAAAAATACGGAACAAGACGGAACAAGACTGAAAGTTATGGAACAAGACGGAACAAGACTGAAAAAGTTTCAAACGTTGACCTTATATTTTACTCATGTGAAAATGCCGCTTAAAGTACAGAGAATTTCGATGTTGCTTCTTTATATGTTTTTATTTTTTTCAAGCGGGTGCAAATGCAAAATTCCATTTAATTAAAATAATTTTTAATATTTGAAAAGAATTGTCTGCAACAGTAACACAAAATAACAATTTGATGTCTTGTAAAATGATTTAAATATATAAAAAAAGATGTGGTATGATTGCCAATGAGACCACATTTCACAAGAGACCAAATTGTCACAAAAATAAACAACTATAGGTCACTGTACGGCCTTCAACAATGAGCAAAGTCCATACCGCATAGTCTGTTTTACAAGGCCCCGAAATGACAATGTAAAACAATTCAGTCGAGAAAACTAACTGCCTCATTCATGTTACAAAATGAACGAAAAAGTCTGTTTTGCATATTTTTTTACTTTTTTTTTTTTATCTTCGAAATGTTTTAAAACTTTCAAATGTGAGGCTCTTATTTTATCAACACTTTAATTCTTGGACTATTATACTAACGTTAATATAATAGTCCCAGAATTTTATTTTTTATTTTTCTTCAACAGTGACTTATATATTGTAGGCAAATTCAGGTTATCAAGGAATTTTCACATTTTGTACATAAATCAGGCCGTTAGTTTTCTCGTTTGAATTGTTTTTACATTTATCATTTCGGGTCTTTTATAAATGACTACAAGGTTAGGGTTTTGCTCATTGTTGATTGCATATAGAAATAAGATTGTTATGTATGCCACTGGACGTACACTAATTGTGAATATTTTGATGGGAAACTATTGAGTATCAAAGTTCCAAATTAATTTCGGGATTTATTTTCTTTCTCGATATTCAATAACAGAAGAAAAAAAATTGCTTGTCCGCTAAATAGGGATTTTCTTGTTAAACATTGTTAAAAAGATGTGTGTCTAAGGTGAACGACACAAGAACCCTGTAATACTAGTACGAGAGTATAGCATGTAAACATTCCTTCTTAATGATATGGTTGTTTTGGAAATCTTTTCTTACAACTCATGTCGGCGCTAACATGTCCTTTAGTAGTTATTTTTTTTCCAAAGGTCCAATTTCACGTTTCCGCATTTTCGTGCATTACTTTTCCGAAATAAGTAGCGGCGTTTTTACGTTTCCGCAAATTGGTATTACTTTTCCAGAAAAAGAAATTACTATTCCGGAAAAAAAATTAATTAAGGTATACCTGTTGATTGAATAATAAAAAATAAATATTTATTAAGTTAAAGGTCATCATAACAAAGTCTACAGTAGTACATATACATTCACCGTTTACTAGTTTTAATTTTGGTCAAGAAAGAAGTCCATCTTTTCCTTTTCATATTTCTGAACGTTTTTTTTTTTTTAAAGTTAGAGTTATCATCTTTATGCAAAATTGAATGATTTCGTATACTAGTAGTATTACGTTTTCTGTGTCTCTTAGATTTTTTAAGAATACATTCTCGCATGCTTAAACATGATAAAGAAAGCACGTCAACTGTTGGACTCGTGAAAATATTTTTCAACTTTTTAAAGCTTCATCTGTGTGATCGAAATTGTCGAAAGATTCTTATGACAATTTTAATAAAAAGTGATGCAATGACAAGGGACCAGACGATATGATATAATTGGCACTAGGGAAAGAATTATCGAAGTAAACTATTTCAAAATAAATAATTCAATATTTTATATTAATAATATCTTTAAGAATTACAAAATTTAATGTTTTATCGACACATGCCACGTTCAATATTGATTGCAATCTGTGTAATCGATTGAAATTCATGATCATTCAACCATGGACCGCTAATCACGCACGTGTGTACAAACAGTTTGACTATGAATATGTTTTTTTCGGCGACTGTTTTTTCGTCATGTGTTTGGTATTTCAATTGGTTTATAAAACAAATTATGGATATCAATAGGTCAATCGGGAAAAAAATATTCCATTTATCATAAAAAGCTTCACAAGTTCCAAGAAATGGTTTGACACGAAATAAAGATATGTATCTGCTTTTAAGCTATTCTATAAAATATATATATTATAACGTTACTTAAAACTGCGAAAAAAAACTGAACCATTTGTCGATAAAAAACGGACGAACGAAATTGTAAAAAATATATATTATCTTTAATTTTTTTTAGTATATTTATTCTAGTTTATAAATCAAAGGTTGATCACCAGCAGTATGTGTGCCTTACTAGTTTATAATGTCGTGGACTGTGATGTATGCTGCCACCTTCGAGACGTATTTGCTAACGGTTCATTAAAAAAGAGGGTCCGGATGGGGTCGATGAATAGTGAATAAAGGGTTAAAAGTGCCGAATAAAGGAAAATAAATAATGACTACAGAAACATAGAGAAAAAGATAAGGAATAGAGAATGACGAAGTGCTTATATATATAAAGAACACAGAAAAAGACTGAACAATTATAGAATTAAGGACCCCCGTACAGGTCCTCATACAATTGACACATCTTATTTTCACACCTAGCAGTTTCTTGGTATATACACATAGTGGTCAGCGTACATCTGCAATGTTCAATTAGGTGTGAAATTTTAATCTGGTAATTGAGATTAAATATAAAAGATGAATATAATGATTATTTCATTATAGTGTCGCACATTGGTCTTACAGTTAAAACAAAGATCGATAGCCAGCCTTCATAAAATTACGAGACACTAAATTTACAATAAAATTAATTAAAATATATACAATTATGAATTAGTTACAACAAGGATTTGTATAGTTACACACACATCTTTATCAATGAAATCCAGGATTTGTTTAGTAAATCTTTGATGAAATTAAAATAATATCCACATTTGATATAAGCAGAGACATATAATACATATGTATTATATGTCCCTGATATAAGTAACAAAATAAACGAATAAAATCTTTATTAAAATGCTAATATTCTGATGATGGATATTATAATAAAATTGTCAATTGAAATTATCTTTGCAAAAGAAAATAAAGGTATATAAACTTGGGATTTTATTTGAAACACATCACAGTAACCTTTATGTAAGAAACAAATATGCACAAAGAAAGACAAAAATAATACTGAAGATATATTGTTTGTAAATCATAATTTCATAAAAACTTTTTTCTTCTAATAAAAAAACTATTTATTGTACGCGCTAAAAACTTTTGTTTGTATTTACAGTTCATATGAGCAATACATCTTTTCTCTGTGTTCATTCTGTCAAAGTTAATATGTTCACGTGATGTTTTAAAAAGTTCATATCGGAAGTCTGTATATAAAAGACAGACCATTAAAACATGTATTTCGTTTTCCACACAGTTCGAACTACAAAATTTACAAAGTCTATCATTAAATGGTATCTGCGGTATGGAATATCGTTCCGTCTTAACGGCTAGCAAAGTTATGATTTCGCAGAAAAAAATATGAAGATGTTAAATAAAATTATTTAAACCTTTCTCACAGACTTTTTCCCAACGTGTACACTTGGATTACATTTTTGTGACTTTCGTCCTACTTATAAAAACATGTGCGACTTTTCCCTCAGCATACATGTAAATCATGGGATTCGTAGAAATACTACAAAGGACCTCCTTAGTGCACTAAGAACAAAATTGTACACTAATGACCTGATGGAAAGATACTATCACAACGGATATGGCATCTAAAAAAAGACTTTGTAAAAAATCATAAAATCAAATTTTATAATTATGTCATTTTTAATTAGAAAGTTATCTAATATTTTCTCGACACGTGCTTCAATCGGTTGATTGCCACCTTTAGTGTAATCAGTAGAAATTCATGTTCGCTCAACCCTGTCCCGTTTATAATCCGCTTGTATATACCGATTTTAACATGTATATGTTATTTCAAATTGTTCTCTTGGTTTTTTCGTTTGTTTGTTTCTGCCGTGTTTATTCTGTCTGGTAAATTTTTTACTTCTAAGGTAATAGCGTCTTCTCAAATATTTTCAGTTTTTGGAAATGTTTATCCTTTTTTTTTTTTTTTTTTAAATACAAATAATTGTAAACACTTCACGGAAAGGTGAGGTTTAATACTTGGTTGCTTAACGTCCAGTGGCCTATACTTCACTTTTTTTTTCTGATGTCAGAAACCATGCCTCACTGCAAGGTTTTTAAAAGGATAGAACACAGGCAAATGCAAAAAGATTCTAATGACTATCTTTGCTGCCTAGGTCTCTATATAATGATTTATGTTTTATGGGATACTAAACTCCTGTTCTACAAAAACAAATATATTCAGTTTAAGTGAGGTTTTAGTCTGATCTAAGTTCTGATGTGATTTACTGAGAATGTTTCACTTATTTATAAGAGGCAGTACCAAACATGTTTATCTTTAACATGTGGTCAGGTTAAATACATATAGGGTTAAACACTTTCCTCGACATGTTTAGGAGAGGAACATATTTAGGGTACGAACTTGTTTACAAATGCATTACGAGTATAGATATGTGTAATTTGATGTTCAGGCCCCGGCTAAACACATTTTTAGACTGTAAATATGACTTATTTATTTCTTACAGCTACTTCAATTTCAACGTTTGTGGATAGGTGTTTCATTGACAGCCATACCACATCTCCTTTTGCTTATTTTTGTTGTATATATTTTTTTTCATTTTCCTTGTCTTTTAAAAAATATTCCATTATAAATTTTATTTGATGCCGAAAATAAGAATACGAAGAGTTATTTGTTAAATGCTATAACTAAGCGAAGTAAAACAACCATTAATAATTGTGTATAAGAGCATCATATATATTTATAAAAAAAAATCAAATACAAGCAGACATACCATTTGTGACACCAATTTCATTTATTTCCAAATCTTAAAATCTTATATTTCCACAGTTGTCCAGTTCTTTAGCGTCTCTTAATAATGACAGAACGGGCTTTAGAGTCATATGATTAAGTTAACTAAATTATTTAGTTCTCCCATGCACATTGTGAATTATATTTCTTACATCACTGCTTATTACATTATACAATAAAATGGTATTCATCTTCAATTGTTGAATAAAGATGAATTGTTAAAAAAAAAGCATTGACATCAGTTTTAAAGTTATCGTTCATAGAAGACAGTTATGATTTATATTCTCTTTTAAAAACGTAATATAGTATTTACCCTTGGAGTTTTTCTATATTACTTCTGTAATCGAATTTGAAGAACCCCACGGACGCCACATACTCTCATATGTCTCTCAAGGTATAATGATAGTCTGTAAACTCTAGTGTTGTAAATAAGGAAATGAAATCGCAAAAGCTTTGTTTCTCACTTTGTATCTCAAAATTGGCTTCTTTAAATAAACAAAGAAGCTTACATAGCAATTTCCTTAGAAACAAAATAAAACAAAGGCAAAGTAAACACAAAAATTTTGAATTGTGGTTCCATTTTGCAGGCTTTCCCTGAATCGTGTATTCCTTCTATAGTTCCTGAGTGGAATAAACCTGATACAAAACATTGCAGTGTCAACTCTATATCTAAATTTGAGAGAGAATTGAAAACAAAAACCAATATCTTTTGGTAGGAAATTAAATATTAATTTTTAACGCAATTGCGATGCTCCGCTTTATTCTAAAACTATGAAATTTTTCCAGCTTATATTACAAATGACCTGTTTTGCAAATGTGTGTCAGATATTGTGGATCGCAGAGGCGGATTTAGGGGGGGGGGGGGGGGGGCAGGGGGCCCGGCCCCCCCCTTTTTGGGAAAAAGTTTGGTTGCTTATATAGGAAATCACTGAAGCGTGACTGAAGCGGGCCCCCTCTTAGGTCAGTCAGTGGGCCCCCACTTATGAAAATTTCTGGATCCGCCACTGGATCGGTACGTCTAAATAACAACACAGGACTTCCTGTACGAATAGGGACATAAAAAGTATACCCAAGGCAAGTTATAGATATAGGAAGATGTGGTGTGAGTGTGAGATATAGGAAGATGTGGTATAGATATCCATTCGGCACTTTATTTATTTCAAAAAATATTCGTGTATTGAAAAATTTGTGTAAATTAATTAGAAATATCAATATAGACGTATGTTCTCCAGGTTGATCCCCAATCTCTCATTCTTGTTGCTCGTTTTGTGCAAACTTGTCATGCGCAAAATCTGTATGTTATTATATGTAAAAATATCGTTCCTTGTACCATTAAACTTGGTTTTATAAGAAATAAAGAATCTTGATAGAAAATTTAATTTTTGATCTTATACTTTTTGTTTTGATAAAATCAATTCAATATTTGAGAAGCTATTTACAAAAAACGTTAAATACACTTTTCGTTTTGTTTCAACTTTATAATGAAACTCGTCCTCAATTTCACCTAATTTTACATAAAGTATATATAATAAATAAAATGTTCTCTTTAACTATTTTGCCATCTACCAATTTCAATAGACATTTTTTTAATTGTGTTCAAAGTTCTAAATCTACAAAAGAATAACTATTTTTGTAACATTGAATACCAAAGAAAGCTTCGCAAGTTAAACTGTTTTTTGGCATAATTGTTTTTATTCCCCCTTTTCTGAAACTCCTGATAGAATAGAACATCACAAAACAGCTTACACATGCACATTTGTTTAAAAAAATATTTTTCGCCATTAAAACTCATTCTTGTCCCGTATGACATTTCCTGAACGAGTGAAAATCTGAAATAATTATTTTATTAAGCTTATATCTTTATTGCGGTAGCCTATTATTGAAAAAGGGTATAATTTTAAATTTCATGAAGTAAGATTCATACCACCAGAGACATTCAATATACTAGTAAACAAAAGAAACGACACAAGGCAATACATTAATCATATAAAATAAAATTAGATACAAAAGCTTTGCTCATTGTGGGAAGACGTAAGGTGAACTACATGTATAGTTGTTAATTTCTATGTCATTCGTCTCTTTGGCAATCATACCACATCTTCTTTTTTTATATATAAATTTGCGTTCATTAGCTTCATGTGGACCTTGGTGGAAAGCAATAGTTTGAAGTTGTCTCATTCACAATCGAACCACATCTACTTTTTATTCTGTCCAAAACCGGGAATGATAGCTGCAATAGGCAGCGATTAAAAAACAACAGCATAAAGCATCGTAGTGGCCATCTTAGTCTGTTAACTAATTTTCACGTTGGTAGGAATAGGGGGGGGGGGGGGGGGCTTTACTTTTTCAGCAAGGTTAAGTCGAAAGTCGAGCTGATGAAGTCAAGAGTGGACAATATTTCTGTGCTCAAGTCTACCCTTTGGGTTCGAAAAAAGGGATTAAGAGTAAATATTGATGAGACAACAACCCAACAACGCAGACAATCAAGATATTGAAAGTTTTTTTTACAGTCTTTTGGTTTTTTTTTATTATAGAGAGATCCCTATACACCTTATCAAGCCAAACAAAAACGTTCCATGTATAAATAAAGTAAGGAGCTAATTTCATATTACCTACCATTAAAAATATCACAAAAGGCACATACATATTTTGTGAAAAGTTTAACCATACCATTTTTATAATATCAATTCGTGGATATCAAACCAAGTACATGAAATAAAAATCAGTACAAGGAAAATACTTCTCTATTTATTAACGATTTAGTAGATATATAATGAACGTTGAATATGCCTTATATCCAGACCTGTCCAGAGACAAATTCAAGTTCCAAATGTTATACTGAATATGAACCCTGTTCTAGACTGATAGTAAAATTGAGAAAGGAAATGGTGAATATGTCAAAGCGACAACCTACCGACCATAGAGCAAACAACAGCCGAAGGCAACCAATGGGTCTTCAATGTAGCGAGAATTCCCGCACCCGTAGGTGTCCTTCAGCTGGCCCCTAAAATATGCATAATAGTACAGTGATAATGGACGTAATACTAAACTCCGAATTATACACAAGAAACTAAAATTTAAAATCATACAAGACTAACAAAGGCCAGAGGCTCCTGACTTGGGACAGGCGCAAAATTGCGGCGGGGTTAAACATGTTTATGAGATCTCAACCCTCCCCCTATACCTCTAGCCAATGTAGAAAAGTAAAAGAATAACAATACGCACATTAAAATTCAGTTCAAGAGAAGTCCGAGTCTGATGTCAAAAAATGTAACAAAAGAAAATAAATAAAATGACAATAATACATAAATAACAACAGACTACTAGCAGTTAACTGACATGCCAGCTCCAGACCTCAATTAAACTGATTGAAAGATTATGTCTTCATCATATGAATATCAGGTACAATCCCTCCCGTTAGGGGTTTAGTATCATACTATCATAAAATATATGAGAAGAACATAACCCGTGTCATGCCAACAACTGTTTTTTTTAGAAATAAATGTGTTTAGTTCCGATGCAAAGACCCTATCAGTGAATCAATGTTAAAGCCAAAATATGCAATCTTTAATGACCTGACAACAGTATCGTAACTATATCCCCTTTTAATAAGTCTATTTAAAGGTTTTGTTAGTTTCTGAGGAGAATACTGACATTTTTGTGCTTTATAAAGAATATTTCCATAAAATTTTGGATGTGAAATACCTGAACGTATAAGATGTCTGCATGTTGAGTTATATTTACGAATTATTTCCTTATACCGGTGATAAAATTTAGTAAATGTTTTGACCAGTTTGTGATATCGAAAACCCTGGTGTAATAATTTTTCAGTAATACATAAATTTCTCTCGCTAAAATCTAATACATTGTTACATACACGAGCGAATCGTACAAGTTGAGATATATAAACACCATAAGATGGTGACAAGGGAACGTCACCATCTAAAAATGGATAATTAACAATAGGAAATGAAAAATCATCTCTTTTATCATAAATTTTTGTATTAAGCTTCCCGTTTATGATATAGATATCCAGATCGAGGAAAGGGCAGTGGTCATTGTTATCATTAGCTTTATTTAAAGTAAGTTCTACAGGATAAATTTCTTTAGTATACATACTGAAGTCATCATTATTTAGAGCCAATATATCATCCAAATATCTAAAAGTATTGTTAAATTTTTGTATCAAATGTTGTTTTGATGGGTCTTTGCTAATTTTAGTCATAAATTGTAACTCATAACAATACAAAAACAGGTCCGCAATAAGTGGTGCACAGTTAGTCCCCATTGGAATTCCAATAACTTGACGATATACGGAATCTCCAAAGCGAACAAAAATGTTATCAAGTAAAAATTCAAGTGCATAAATAGTATCAAAGCATGTCCAATTGACATAGTTCTTTTGTTTATTGCTACTAAAAAATGATCTAAAAGAGTTTGAACATATGTACTCGCATTCCGACTTTTTAAATGCCCAGTTAATTAGGGATGTGAATTTTTTCTTAATAAGAATATGAGGCAAAGTGGTATATAGGGTAGAAAAATCAAAACTTTGAACAGATTCAAAATCACCAATATATGCATGCAATTTATCAAGTACTTCCAACGAGTTTTTGACACTCCAAAAGTAATTAATTCCACTATTTTCAAAGGCCTTATTTGAACAATTTATTATCAGGTTTTTTATTGTACCAAGTGTACTAGTAAGTAAAACAGACAATTTAGTAGTTGAACAATGGCTGGAAGATGAAATAAATCTGTATTTGTAAGGTTTTTTGTGCAGCTTCGGAAGCCAGTACATAGTTGGGACTTTCATTGTGTTTGGTTCTGCTTGTAAAGAAGTAGCTAAAAGTTTATGTTTGTTACAGATGTCGTTTTCTGAAAATGAAGTCAGTTGGAATGTTGGTGAATTCGTGATTTCCTTTTGCAGAACCTCTATATAAAATTTACGTCAAACAATAATGATATTATTCGCAGCTTTATCAGCCGGGACAAAAACAAATTCCTTGGCTAGTTCTGTTAGTTTATTTTTGATACGCGAAATAGGGTTTTTATAGTTTTTGTTGAGGGTAAAATGTTCTTTAAAATGTTGTATTCGAATATCAACTATCTTCATTACTGAATTAAAAAAAGAGTCCAAAGATTTTTTGTCAGCTTTTTCCCGTTTTACCCATTTCAAACAGTAGGCGCGGAGTGAGTCGTTGATGATATTACGACACTCATTCCAGTTAATAGTTGACGGGGGACGATATTTAGGTCCTTTACTGAGGAATGATTTTAACTCTCGGTCGCGAACGATGTTAAGGTCTCCTGTTATAACATGGGAAATTGGTCCATAGGTGTATTCGGAATTACTGCAATTACACGACATAGGTGTATTTTCAGTGATATTGTCGAGAAAGATTTTTAACGTGCTAGTTTACAAGGTAACACTCCGCATTTGGACATCATTTAGCCACTCGAGCATACCAGTCTTTTTTTTACAGATATATCATGTAATGGAGGAGAGGTGTAATTAAATTATTAATTCCACTTGCTTAGCGGAGGAACAGCAATTTTAAATGTTGACGTATTTGGATTGACCAGGCCGGGATTTGAACCCACGATTTCCCGCACTAAGTGCAAAAACATAACCAAGAGAAATCTGAAATATAGTATCATACCAAAAAAACTAAAGTGCTATAAATAATCCAATCTAAAAGAACTCTCCCTTTTAATTAAGCCATCAAAATGCATTTAACCAGTTGATATTATTAAAAACTGTACTTGAAAAACGATGGTCGATTTAAGCATAGATTTCATGCACGGAAGACTTCTGCACATTTGGTACTCTTGCACAATTAATTGAGGCAGCTCTGTTTTTTATTCAATATATCCTCATTTTGCATTACCATTCCAGGTTCCATGTCCATTCTCTCAGTCGACCTTTTATATTTGCTATGAAAAGCCTACCTATTGTGTTCTCGTTATGAACATACATGTAATATTTGCCACAGGACGTAAAACAAACAACATTTATTAAACAGACTCATTAATAATTAATATCATGAAAACCATATACGAAGGCAAGATTTGCACAATCCTATAAAGTAATATTTCCATGTATCCGTTTCGATAATTATTGAAACTATAACGACCCTTTTCAGGGTTGCGTTCAATATCGTAGCAGCTACGTAGTGCGACGTAAATTTATGACTATTGAACGAGAAGCTAGCTTAGCTGCTATTAATATCTATGTAGCAGCTAGGCTAGCCACCCGTTCAAAATCATAAATCTACATAGCCCTATATAGCCGATAAGATATTGAACACAACCCAAGGTCGTGTTCAATATCGTAGCGGTTACGTAGATGGGTCGAGTTCAATATCGTAGCAGCTACGAAGTGCTACGTAGATTTTGACTATTGAATGTGTAGCTATAGACTAGTTGTTACATAAATATTGATAGCAGCTACGTAGCCGCTACGTAGCTGCTACGATATTGAACCAAACCCTGGGACGCGTTCAATATCGTAGCAGCTACGTAGTGCTACGTAGATATTGACTATTGAACGTGTAGCTATAGACTAGTTATTACTTAGATTTTGATAGCAGCAACATAGTCGCTACGTAGCTGCTACGATATTGAACTGATCCCTGGTATCAATATCTATGTAGCAGCTAGGCTAAATACAAAGGTTGAGTTCAATATCGTAGTAGCTACGTAGTGATCAATATCTATGTAGCAACAATTGTTAACGTTTGTAAGATACCAACAAAACTGACGAATCCATCTTAGATGACAAAACGTATCAAAATTTAATCCTATGGGAGAAAAAATATTTTTATAGGACAAAGTTAATCCTAAGGGAAAACAAAATATCTTACAGGACAAAATTTATCCTAAGGGAGAGAAAAAAATCCGGTAGGAGAAAAAAATATCCCATTGGAGAAAAAAACATCCCACAGGACAAAATAAATCCCTTGGGAGAAAAAAATATCCTAAGGGACATTAGTTTCTGTCAAAAAGTCTTTCATGATAATCCTATAGGATAAAAAAAATCCTATCGGATTTAACACTTTTTTTGAAAATCCTACAGGATTTTAAATCCCATAGGATATTAATTTAATCCCATAGGAGATAAATTTTCCTATAGGATAAATAAATCCGATAGGATTTATATATCCCATAGGATATTTAAAATATCCTACGGGATTATGACTTTATCCTATAGGATTTCTCAAAATCCTGTAGGATTTTTAAAAATCCTATGGGAGAAAAAAATATCCTACAGGATTTTGTCACTGTTTTCGCTCCAGTTGCCGAACCGAGCGAGCCATATCAAATTTATTTTTGTATTGTGTTATTTATCCCCAGAGGTACATTATTGCCAAATTTGATGATTCTACGACAAAAAAAAGTGTGGTTCCAATTTGCACTTATGAGAAGTGCAAATTAATCCAAGAACATGTTCTCCGATGCCTCGTGTAAAGAGAGTGCCACGCTCTTTGCACGTTAAGAACCCTTGCAACAACTCTTTTGAGGGGTCCGTAGGTGGCCCGTTGCAAGGCAAAATTTCTGTCTCTATCCAAAATACCCTCATTTCCCACTGGCAGGCAAAATTTCGCCAACCATCATCCCAGATGACCTCTATCGTATCAACCTACCTATTGTATTTATTGTGAACTTGTTCTCGTCCTGAATATGCATGAAATATTTGCCACTGGACGTTAAGCAACAAACAATCAATCGATTTATGAGTTTGACTGTCCCTTTTTTATCTTTCGTCCCTCTTTTATAACAAAACCTACATTTTTTTTTGTTAACTGGTTCCTGTCCTGATCATGCTAGTTTTGTGCAGAGAAATAGCCCAAATGAATGTTGAAGTTTGAATAAGTTGTAAAACGGCTTGATGATAGTATAAGCATTTTGCACATACTTTCTAGTGAGTAGTGTGTTTTGTACTCTGTTATTCATATGACCTAATTTGATCATGTTGTTTATCAAATTTTGAGTATAGCCTAATAAAAGAATGTAGGACAGAAAGTCACAGGACAGAAAGTCACGGACAAAAAGTCACAGGACAAAAAGTCACAATTCATTTTTTCTGATTATTTTCTTTGAATAAAAACCGCTTATTTCTACAAAAATATTTTTGTATTTTTCTTGAACTATTGTATATAAACCAACTTTGTTAACAAAATTTATCAAAAAAATATCAAAGATGATCAAATAATTGTTAAAAAAACAAAATGTCAAAGTGGTTTGGCACTTAAATGGCTTCATGGTGCCAAGAAATATATCTTTTGCCTGATTAAAATTTAATAAATCTTGATTTTTCAAGTATAATGACACATTTCCTAAACTTTAATATGAATATATGTATTAAAAAGTAAATATTTCAAAATATTTCTCTTATATATTCAAACAATTGTCAACAAATTATTTGTGACTTTTTGTCCTGTGACTTTTTGTCCTATCAAATTTGTGACTTTTTGTCCTATCAAATTTGTGACTTTATGTCCTGTGACTTTTTGTCCAAAATTATCAAAAAAGATAACAAATTTATAGGCAAATGTAGAAAAAATATTATTTAACCAATAACAGGTCTGTTTTTACTGTCAATATAATTATCTATAGAATATGGTCGATTTCTAAAATTACAAAAAAGGTATGAAATTTTACGCAAATGTAGAAAAATATTATTAAACCAATGACAGGTCTGTTTTTACTGTCAATATAAGTATCTATAGAATATGGTCGATTCCTAAAATTATCAAAAACGTTATCAAATTTATAGGCAAATGTAAAAAAAACATATTGTTGAACCAATGACAGGTATGTTTTGACTGTCAATATAATTATCTATAGAATACAGTCAATTTCTAAAATCGTCAAAAAAGTTATCAAATTTATAGGCAAATGTAAAAAAAAATATTTAACCAATGACAGGTCTGTTTTTACTGTCAATGTAATTATCTATAGAATACAGTCAATTTCTAAAATTATCAAAAAAGGTTATCAAATCTATATGCAAATGTAGAAAAAAATATTAGTCAATCATTGACAAATCTGTTTTTACTGTGAATACAATTCTCTACAGAATATGGTCGATTTCTAAAATTATCAAAAAAGGTATAAAATTTAGGCAAATGTAGAAAAAAATATTATTAAACCAAATGACAGGTCAGTTTTTACTGTCAATATAATTATCTATAGAATATGGTCCATTCCTAAAATTATCAAATCGTTATTCAATTTATAGGCAAATGTAGAAAATATATTATTGAACCAATGACAGGTCTGTTTTTACTGTCAATATAATTATCTATAGAATATGGTCCATTCCTAAAATTATCAAAAACGTTATTAAATTTATATGCAAATGTAGAAAATATATTATTGAACCAATGACAGGTCTGTTTTTACTGTCAATATAATTATCAATAGAATACCGTCGATTTCTAAAACTATCAAAAAAGTTATCAAATTTATAGGCAAATGTAAAAATAATATTATAAAACCAATGACAGTTCTGTTTTTACTGTCAATATAATTCTCTATAGAATATGGTCGATTTTTTAAAATTATTAAAAAAGTTATCAAATTTATAGGCAAATGTAGAAAAATATTATTAAACCAATGACAGGTTTGTTTTTACTATCAATATAATTATCAATAGAATACGGTCGATTTCTGAATTTCTCCAAAAAGTTATCAAATTTATAAGCAAATGTAGAAATAATATTATTAAACCAATGAAAGGTCTGTTTTACTGACAATTTAATTCTCTATAGAATATGGTCGATTCCTAAAATTATCAAAAACGTTATAAAATTTATAGGCAAATGTAAAAAAATATTGTTGAACCAAATACAGGTCTGTTTTTACTGTCAATATAATTATCAATAGAATACTGTCGATTTCTAAAATTATTAAAAACGTTATCAAATGTATAGGCAAATGTAGAAAAAAATATTATTGAACCAATGACAGGTCTGTTTTACTTTCAATATAATTATCAATAGAATACGTTCAATTTCTAAAACTATCAAAAAAGTTATCAAATTTATAGGCAAATGTAGAAAAATTATTATTAAACCAATGACAGGTCTGTTTTTACTGTCAATATAATTCCCTATAGAATATGGTCGATTTCTAAAATTATCAAAAAAGGTAAAAAATTTAGGTAAATGTAGAAAAAATATTATTAAACCAATGACAGGTTATACTGTCAATATAATTATCTATAAAATATGGTCGATTTCTAAAATAATCAAAACAAATATAAAATTTAAGACAAATGTAGAAAAAATATTATTAAACCAATAACAGGTCTGTTTTTACTGTAAATATAAGTATTTATAGAATACGGTCGATTTCTAAAACTATCAAAAAAAATATCAAATTTATAGGCAAATGTAGAAAAAATATTATTAAACCAATGAAAGGTCTGTTTTTACTGTCAATATAATTATCTATAGTTTATGGTCGATTTCCAAAATCATCAAAAAAGATAACAAATTTATTGGCAAATGTAAAAAAAATATTAAACCAATAACATGTCTGTTTTCACTGTCAATATAATTATCTATAGAATACAGTCAATTTCTAAAATTATCAAAAATGTTATCAAATCTATGTGCAAATGTAGAAAAAAATTAAAACGGTCATTTGATCAAGAAGAAAAGTTGAACCAACCACAGCTTTATTAAAAATATCAACATTTTTTATTCAATTTAACCCCTTTTTGGATATTCGTTCGGATGTTACCTTATTGATATTTTTTTCATATTTTACTGTAAATTAGTCAATTTTTTGACAATTTTTTTGATGTGACCTTAAATCTGTCATTTGATCAAGAAGAAAACTTGAACCAACCACAGCTTTATGATAACATTTCAAAAATTTTTATTGAATTTAACCACTTTTTTGATATTGATTCGGATGTTACCTTATTGATATTTTTTTCATATTTTACTGTAAATTTGTCAATTTTTTTGATAATTTTTTTGATGTTACCTTTAATCGGTCATTCGATCAAGAACAAAACATGAACCAACCACAGCTTTATAAAAAATATCAATATTTTTCATTCACTGTAACCACTTTTTAGATATTCATTCGGATGTTACCATATTGATAATTTTTTTTTTCATATTTTACTGTAAATTTGTCAATGTTATTGATATTTTTTTTGATTTTACCTTAAATCGGTCATTTGATCAAGAAGAAAACTTGAACCAACCACAGCTTTATCAAAAAATATCAACATTTTTCATTCAATTTAACGACCTTTTGGATATTCATTCGGATGTGACCTTATTGATATTTTTTTCATATTTCACTGTAAATTTGTCAATTTTTGGATAATTTTTTTTATGTTACCTTAAATCGTTCATTTGATCTAGAAGAAAAGATGAACCAACCACAGCTTTATCAAAAAAATATCAACATTTTTCATTCACTATAACCACTTTTCAGATATTCATTCGGATGTTACCATATTGATATTTTTTTTTTATATTTTCTGTAAATTTCTCAATTTTTTTGACAATTTTTTTGATGTTACCTTCAATCTGTCATTGATCAAGAAGTCATTTTTTAATAATTTTTTTGACGTTACCTTAAATCGGTCATCTGATCAAGAGGAACACTTGATCCAATAACAGCTTTATAAAAAAATATCAAAATTTTTCATTCACTATAACCACTTCTTAGATATTCATTCGGATGTTACCATATTGATATTTTTTTCATATTTTACTGTAAATTTGTCAGATTTGTCAATTTTTTTCATATTTTACTGTAAATTTGTCAAATTTTTTGATGTTACCTTAAATCTGTCATTTGATCAAGAAAAAAACATGAACCAACCACAATTTTATCAAAAAAAAATCAACATTTTTCATTCACTGCAACCACTTTTTGGATTTTCATTCGGATGTTACCTTATTAATATGTTTTTCATATTTTACTGTAAATTTGTCAATTTTTTTGATAATTTTTTTGATGTTTCCTTAAATCGGTCATTTGATCAAGAAGAAAACTTGAACCAACCACAGCCTTATTAAAAAATATCAACATTTTTGATTCAATTTAACCCTTTTTTAGATATTTGTTCGGATGTTACCTTATTGATATATTTTTTCATATTTCACTGTAAATTTGTCAATTTTTCGATAATTTTTTTGATGTTACCTTAAATCGGTCATTTGATCAAGAAGTCAATTTTTTGGAATTTTTTTTAATGTTACCTTAAATCGGTCATTTGATCAAGAAGAAAACTTGAACCTACCACAGCTTTATTAAAAATATCAACATTTTTCTTTCAATTTAACAACTTTTTGGATATTCGTTCGGATGTTACCTTATTGATATTTTTTTCATATTTCACTGTAAATTTGTCAATTTTTTGATAATTTTTTTGACGTCACCTTAAATCGGTCATCTGATAAAGAAGAAAACTTGATCCAACAACAGCTTTGTTAAAAAATATTATTTTTCATTCAATTTAACCACATTTTGGATATTCGTTCGGATGTTACCTTATTGATATATTTTTCATATTTTACTGTAAATTGGTCAATTTTTTTTATTATTTTCTTGATGTTACCTTAAATCTGTCATTTGATCAAGAAGAAAACTTGAACTAACCACAGCTTGATGAAAACATTTGAATTTTTTTTATTGAATTTAACCACTTTTTGAATATTCATTCGGATGCTATTATATTGATATTTTTTTCATATTTTACTGTAAATTTGTCAATTTTGTTGATAATTTTTTTGATTTTACCTTAAATCGGTCATTTGATCAAGAAGAAAACTTGAACCAACTACAGCTTTATCAAAACATTTCAAGATGTTTTATTCAATTAACCACTTTTTGAATATTTATCCGGATGATACCTTATTGATATTTTTTTCATATTTTACTGTAAATTTGTCAATTTTTTGGATAATTTTTTTATGTTACCTTAAATCTGTCATTTCATCAAGAAGAAAACTTGAACCAACCATAGCTATACCAAAACATTTCAAGATTTCTTATCCAATTTAACCACTTTTTGAATATTCAGTCGGATGTATTCTTATTGATATTTTTTTCATATTTTACTGTCAATTTGTCAATTTTTTTGATAATTTTTGTGATGTTACCTTTATTCGGTCATTTGATCAAGAAGAAAACTTGAACCAACCACAGCTTTATCAATACATTTCAAGATTTTTTTATTCAATTTAACCACTTTTTGAATATTCATTCGGATGCTATTATATTGATATTTTTTTCATATTTTACTGTAAATTTGTCAATTTTGTTGATAATTTTTTTTGATTTAACCTTAAATCGGTCATTTGATCAAGAAGAAAACTTGAACCAACTACAGCTTTATCAAAACATTTCAAGATGTTTTATGCAATTAACCACTTTTTGAATATTTATCCGGATGATACCTTATTGATATTTTTTCATATTTTACTGTAAATTTGTCAATTTTTTGGATAATTTTTTTATGTTACCTTAAATCTGTCATTTCATCAAGAAGAAAACTTGAACCAACCACAGCTTTATCAAAATATTTCAAGATTTTTTTATTTAATTAAACCACTTTTTGAATATTAATTCGGATGTATCCTTTTTGTTATTTTTTCATATTTTACTGTAAATTTGTCAATTTTTTTGATAATTTTAGTGCTGTTACCTTAAATCGGTCATTTGATCAAGAAGAAAACTTGAACCAACCACAGCTTCATCAAAACATTTCAAGATATTATATTCAATTGAACCACTTTTTGGATATTCATTCGCATGATACCTGATTGATATCTTTTTCATATTTTATTGTTAATTATTGTTAGACTCCACAAAAAAACTAAACAAAATTTGTATTTCAAAAGCTTTATAGTAGGTATTCTACATCCTGATTAAGCGTCGGTTGCAGTTTATAAAATATATCAAGTTTTAACAACTATTATAATTGCTATATTTATCAATGGAATTCTTTAAGAACTTAGGTAAAACATTATGATAACTCATTATTATATACAAAACAGAGAAACTATAAACAACCGCCTTTAATGCAATAATAACAATAACGGTACCAATTTTTCTGCACCAGATGCGCATTTCGACAATACATGTCTCTTCAGTGATGCTCGTGGCCAAAATATTTGAAATCCAAAGCTTATATAAAAAGATGAAGAGCTATAATCCAAAAGGTCCAAAAAGTATAGCCAAATCCTAAAAGGAATCAGAGCTTTGCATGAGGGAGATACATTCCTTAATTTATAATAATTTCAAACATTTTGTAACAGCAAATTTTAATAACACAAAAAAAATCCGTATTTTCATGCCAGTACCGAAGTACTGGCTACTGGGCTGGTGATACCCTCGGGGACTAACAGTCAACTAGGCATTTGTATCCCCATCAATCACAGCCTATTTTTGGGCAGGCTTTTCTTCTCCATTATTTGTCCTTTCTTAAATATTTCTGGTGTCAATCCACTCCTATTTTTCTCAAAATTTAAAGTGATGGAAAACAGGAAGGTATATCAATGGGGTATCTAGTTTTAAAAATGTGATTCGGCCAACCATCCAAGATAGCCGACATGGCTTAAAATAGACCAGGTAAAATGCAGTTTTTGGCTTATATCTCTGAAATAAATTCAATTTTTACAATGTATCACCATGAAATTGATAGAATGAAGGTACTTACCCCTCCGATGAATAGAAAAACTCGACTTGTGTAGAAAATCGTCCATGAAGCGTATCACTTTGCGTCCGTTGATGTCATACAACGATTGTTAACATTTTGTCGCAAAAAGGCATTTCATAACTTTCCCTATATTATACATATAACAGTTGTTTTTGTATACATATATCACTAAAATTCAAGTGACTCTGGTGAAATGATCACGAATTGATAGTGTGTAATTTATGTATAATTCAAGATATTTATCATCTTTTTATATTAGAACTTGATAAGTTGAGTAGCTGAAGCAACAAAATTATGTTGTAGTAATAACAGCTGTCACATGACAATAGCTGTCAAAAAAAACCGTATCGATGTCTGCTTCTCTGTCACCAATTAATATAAATCCTTCCGGAAGTGAAAGTTTGTTGTTTCAAGAGAATGTCGTTCTCCATATGTAACACATGTTTAATCGTACAGATTTAAAGGTGGGAGGTCAGAGCCGAGGTCGTAGATTTTCGTCTTCTACTCTCGCGTCAAGATAAGGTTTGACCCAGTTACCCATTATTAAACAGTTTTATACACAACTAAAGTGAATTTTAATTTACCTATTTTATTTTATACTCGTCCTGAACATGCATGAAATATTTGCCACTGGACGTTAAGCAACCTACATTCAATCTTTCGTCCCTTTTTCTGGTTCTATCTTTGTCAGAACGGAGTTGTGCCTCATGTCCGTAACGAATTTTCTCTATTATTATGTGTATTCCTTATTAATATTGTTGGCCTCTTTGACTAATTTAGTCCTAGCTTTTCCACTTGATAGGATTCCCCAAGGGTGACTGGGGTAAAGAAATATGGTCACTTGGTCTTCTCCCGACCGGCAGTAAAACAACATTATTATATCACAATCTAACTGTTGTAAAATGTCAATACACAACATTTAGATTGTGATTCCTTGTATATTTCATCTTAGAAATATTATATCACAATCTAACTGTTGTAAAATGTCTATATACAACATTTAGATTGTGATTCCTTGTATATATCATCTTAGAAATATTATATCACAATCTAACTGTTGTAAAATGTCTATGTGGAATTCACACGTGTTTGTCCGACAGGAAGATGACAGATTGCAGGACGTAATCTATGGGGGTTTGTAACTATACACGATATCGTGTTTCCATGGATTCCAACATGACTCGGTACCCATAGAAAATATAACTCTTTTATGAAGAATCTTCACTAATAGCATTGATCGGAATACCATTGAAAGATATGAAGACACATTTAAGTAAATAATAGTATATTTAAAATGGAACTTTTTCCTGATACTAAAGAGTTCTCATTACCAACCACAAGAGCCGACAACCCTACATTCAACAATAGAGGATTATTGATTAGTGCATTACTAAATGAAAACTTCAAAGATTACAAAATGATAGCATTCTGTGATAACAGTAACATCCCGCATCCTTTTCAACATGTCAAGGTAAATAATCTCAAATTAAATAAAAATAATTAAGCATGTATTCTTCTTTTTGTGGTTTAATGTTTCTTTAGATAAGTAAGTTGTTGAAAAAATATAATATACAGATATAAACAATACCAAATTTTCACATTATTTTTTCAAAATGGCCACAAAGCATCAAATTTGCAATTTCTTTAATGAAAAATGCACTAAAAATTTTTTACTACCCATAACACTTCGGTTTTGTAAATTTCATGAGCAGAAGATTATATAATTTAGTCAAATACAAACTTATAACCCCATCAAAGTATCATACTTTGCACAAATTTCAAGAAAAACAACCAAAAACTTATCATTTTTGCAAGAGTTATCTCCCCTTCCAATGTTAATTTTTAATAGGAAATTAAAAAATGCTGATTTTGAGTTTCCTCAAGTTAGATTTTATGGGACTTTTTTTTCTGTGTATATAAAAGGCATAATGCTATAGATTAGAACTAAAACATTTTCTGTTGCAATTAGTTTGAGGTCAAATCTTTGTTTGACTGGACTAATATTGCAGACATTCAATTACATTTTTTAGTGATTTTAACCACTTTTAGAATAATTGCGTGTTTCGTCTACAACTAAAAAAGACTCAACAGTGACGCTCGAATCCAAAAAAGTTATAAAGGCCAAATAAATTAAGAAGTTGAAGAGCATTGCATTGAGGACCAATATTCCTGAAAGTTTTGCCAAATACAGCTAAGGTAATCTATGCCTGAGGTAGAAAAGCCTTAGTATTTCAATAAATTCAAAAATTTGTAAACAGTAAATTTATAAATATAACCATATCAATGACAATTCAATCGACCATATTTAATAGATAATTGTATAGAATGTAACACCAAACCTGCCATAGGTTTCTAGATAATTTTTCTACATTTCAATGTAAAAGATCACTGTTTTGATAATTGTAACTGATATTACCTGAACTCGGTCATTTGTACCATATCATAACGTCTGTTCGAGAGTGAGTGCTAATCAAAATCAATAAGAATGGCAATGGAATCTACAAGAGGTGACAAAAATCAACAACCTGCCTATAATGAAGATATCAGTGAAGATGACACCATTTTCGATCTTATAGAAGAGCTGGATTTCAGTGACACATCACAAACATTCGCTGTAGATAAAATAATAGCAGATGAAAACAACAATTAATCTCAAGATAATAGTATGGGGCAAACACGATAGTTTAACTAACTGATGTATTATCTCGTCCTGATACTGTTTTATTATAGGTAAGAAGATGTAATAGGAGTGCCATTGAGAAAACTCCCAAACTAAGCGTTTATATACAATTGTCTGCCACACTGTCGTACTACTGTTGCTAAAAAAGCGGATTTGTCGCAACGTCTTAATTTTGACGTATGGTAGCAATACTTTTCTTAGGCGTCGGCCTTAACTTGCGGTTACAGACTATCGCAAATCACGTTTGCTCAGAGGTAATGTAGTACTAGTGTTTGAATACTAATTCTAGTAAAAAGCTTTTGAAATTTTTAGTTACTACTCAATTGAAAAGTATAGTGAATTGAGAGAGCAACTCAACAGGCATCACAACTACTGCCAAAACAAGAAAGAGAAGCTCAACAGGCAACACAACAGCTAATAAAGTGCAACAATAAAATACACAAAAACCTGGAAAAGCGAAGGGACCACAACAGGAGCAGCAACAGAGGGCACTGCAACAATATGGTAGTCATCAATTTAAATAAAAAAAATGTTTAGAACATATGCAGTCACAGAACAGTCCATTAAATATTTAAATTTTATCAGAACCGTGAAAATTACATGTATGAGGAAACTGTTTTGTGTTAAATATATTGAAAAACATTAAAATGTCTTTATATTTTATACTTGTTGACTGATAACACATCTTTTTTTTCATTTGTTTACCTAATCCTGACCTAATGTTGATTTTTAGTTCACTTCTTAAATCTACTCATTAAAAGTAAAAAACAATTTTGAAGTGAGTATAATCTTAAAATGTTATATTCATTATGAATAGGATGAGTGTTTCAAAACTTAACAAATATATAAATGAACAACCTGAATTAAAAATTCCAATATTAGAATACGACAGTAAAGGATTTACATGGAGGAATAGTTGTTTAGAAAATGAATTTCCATTAGAACTGTAGTGTTATCTGCAAGGACAAAATAATTAGTAGATATCACAGAGGAACGTATTGAAAAGGTAATTAAACACCATAGTCATATTATTTATGTGGTCAGGAACATGTGACATTAGTTCAAAAATTGGAAAATACATAGAAATTCGATCAACAAATTTTACAAAAGTAGATAGAGTCATTGAACAATATCAGAGAGCACAAGTGATTGTTCCTATCGGGCAATTTTACTTGTCCGTCCACAGTTTCAGTTACATTATTATTCCGTTAGTTGCATTAATTAGATGGGTTTTTTTTCGTAGATAAAATAAAGACATATTTTGAATCGATCAAAGCAAAGAAACGAAGAGAAGAGACTTGTAAACAAGACGAACACATACAATCTATCTTGATACTCAAGCTGCTGAACAATTTTTCAACTCTTTAAAACGTGACCTATATTTTATACATCAGATGTCACCGTTAGTTCACGTATTCATTTGTCGCTTATTGTACCATCTTCACAATGGAACTGTCAACGATGGTCACAGCAAAACAATAATGACGCCAGACACACTAAGTGTGAATGCATATGGTCAGGTTCAACATACAAAAAATGCAACGACAAACGCAACCAAATCCAGCTATTATATAAGAAGTTCGAATACCATAGAAAAAGATGCAACATCGAACAGGAACAGGAGGTAGTATATATAGCAGAACATGTGCCTGTTACAATACAAACGCAAAATGAAAGCAATGAAGTGCCAACAGATAACAGCTTGTTAGAATTATTCAACAGAAAAATAAGAGATTGTTTAGAGTCGTCTGAAAATTTAAGTGTAAATGAACAAGAAGCACTCAATCGGAACATGAAATATGCCAATGAAACCATAGGGACATAGGGACTATATATTAGTTATACCAACGAAAGCATTTTTCAGATTTTAGTGCAAGATATTGTTGTCAATATATGGGAATTTGATGTGACTGTCGTACAAGTGAGATCTTAAACTAGCTATAAATATAAAACCAGGTTAAATCCACCATTCTTACATAAGTTACTGTCTGTACAGAGTCAGGAATATGACAGTTGTTTTTAATATTATTCGTTTAATGTTTTATACCTTTTGATTTTGCCATTTAATTACGGACTTGACTTATTTTTTTAAGATACGACTTGTGCAGCTTACTACTTCACAACACATGCCATCTGCTTACATTGAAAGGATAAATTTTAAAAATTTGCATGACTTGTTGAGATTGAGGTTTTATTTACAGCATTGTTCCACATGCACATCATTTCTTATCTGCTACAGAGACCGGTTGTTAGCCACTATTCTAAGAAGAACGCAAGAGTCCCTTTAAGGCAGCTTTTGTTTCCATCGTTTATACTTTGAATACCTGTTGTCTATGTGCCTGTTAAGCCGAGTTTATTAGTTTTCTTTTTTACATCTCTAAAAAGAAATGTTTGTAATAAGATACATGACAACTACGAGTTTGTCTTAAGGAGGCTCATAAGTACAAAAATTTCAGCAAAATAAAAAAAAAATGTTTTCATTACACATCTTATTTATTACACTGTTAGTTGTTACATTATGAAATGATACAAAAATCAACTGAACAAATCTATTTGTTTTGACAACAGATGACTTTCAAAATATTTACATTATTGAAAAAGCTACATTTGTTTTTCCCTTTGGTAAAAAAATGCCATTTTTTTGCATTTAAATTGAAATGTCTCATACACAACGCACAATATCAACTGGTGATGACAGACCAAGCGCAAGGATGGGAGGACAGCTATGTAAAATGTAAACAAACATTTAAAAAATTTCAGCAGGAGAACAAGTTCACAATAGTACTATTTCTATCCCAGTCACCCTTGGGGAGGGGAGACGTGATATCGACATCCACTCCAATATCAAAAGAAAGAAGGGCTTTTACTAACTTGATTTCGAGTCTAATTTACTTTCCTTAATAGTTATTAATAGATATTAAGGACGCGGTGTGTCAGTGTAAGATCCCCCCCGATGCTTTTCAACAGCATGTATATCATTGAACGTGCACCCCTTACAGGGAATCAACCGCCAGCTCGACAGAGTAATGCAAGTCTCAATACAATAAGTGACAATAATATTTTGATACGTCACACAGGTAACAGAAAAATGTGTGTCGTTCACAGCCATGATAAATGTTAGTTTGTTCGTGTGTTGATTATTTAAACAAAACAGTGTCCAAAAATTCAGGATATTGATTATTAACTCGAAGACATTAAGGGTGTACATTTCGAAGGCCCAGACTTCAAATGTTAACGTTGAATTTTTCTATATAAATATTTATTGATAATAGTTATCAAAGGTACCAGGATTATAATTTAGTACGCCAGACGCGCGTTTCTTCTACATAAGACTCATCAGTGACGCTCATATCAAAATATTCATAAAGCCAAACAAGTACAAAGTTGAAGAGCATTGAGGATCCAAAATTCCAAAAAGTTGTGCCAAATACGGCTAAGGTAATCTATGCCTGGGATAAGAAAATCCTTAGTTTTACGAAAATTCAAAGTTTTGTAACAGGAAATTTATCAAAATGACCACATTATTGATATTCATGTCAACACCGAAGTGTTGACTATTGGATAAGATTAACTCTGGAATTTCCGTTTGTGACGGCATGAAAAAAAGGCGTACATGCCTGATGCCGTCACATAGAAAGAACACTTTTTTTAGCGGATCATTCGTTAAGAAAGAACAAGTTTACCTGCATATTGTTTGAAAATCTTCAGAGAAACAGATTCCACCACCAAATCTCGTGTAATACGATATTTATCCACAGTCGACAGTTAAATTTGAAATATTTAAAATGCTCGGCGAGCCTCGCGTTTTAAATATGAAAACTTAACCGTCTGGAGTGGATAAATATCGTAGCACACTCGATGCAGTGGTAGAATCTATATATCTGTATTAGCATAAGTATGTGAAAATGTTTATTTTTCTTTAAGCAAGCAGTTATTGGTTTTATATACAAATTAAGGCTTAGCATTCATTGTTGCTGACCCCCAAGGGTGACTGGGGTTTAGAAATATGGTCACTTGGTCTTCTCCCGACCGGCAGTAAAACGCTTACTGGAGTGGGGCGTCCGTTTGGCTGTGCGGGATGTATCAAGTTCGCAGTCACGTCCGGTCAGAAGGGGGACGTTAAATCCGATGCCTCGTGTAAAGAAAGTGCCACGCTCTTTGCACGTTAAGAACCCTTGCAACAACTCTTTGAGGGGTCCGTAGGTGGCCTGTTGCAATGCCAAATTTCTGTCCCTATCCAATATACCCTAATTTTCTAGTGGCAGTCAAAATTTCCCCGACCATCTTCCTAGATGGCCTCTATTACAACAACCTACCTATAGCATTTATTGTGAACTTGTTCTCGTCCTGAATATGCATGAAATATTTGCCACTGGACGTTAATCAACCATCAATCAATCATAGTTTCTGATGTGTGTTTTTATTGTCTGATTAAACAAATCACGAAAAATTGAATTAAGTATAATTGATAGTTGTTGAACATCGTAGAGGACCATCACCGAAAAGAAGTCGAAAAGAGAGTAGACCTACTAATGAAGTGCATGGTCGACACACTAGTCGTCAATCTCCTCCTAGTCCATCCATTGCCGTTGTAGATTTCAGCCGGGATATAAATGTTATATCCCAAGTTTTGGTACATTCCTGTCTAACGACAACTGTCTAGTGGCCCTGGCCGTTTTTGACACAACCTTTTTTAAAGTCTTGGTCTTCGATGCTGTTCAACTTGGCACTTGTTTTGGCTTTCAAACTTTTGTATCTGGGCGTCACTAGTAAGTCTTATGTGGACAAAATGCAGTTGTGTCATATTATATTTTAAACCTTGCACCTTTTGTTAGCTATTATTCGTGTGTTTATTAGTGTTATTAGTGACTACACCAACTATGTCTAAAGGGACGTCTCATTTAAAACGTGAAGCAGAGGATATATATTAAAGATAGTAGAGTGGCATATAAGGGTATCCACATTGAGTAATAAAATTAACAAAAATTCTATTTAAAAAAAGAGGTTGATACTAGGTTAATAGATCCCCTTATACTATACATGTTATAGTTATCAAAAGTACCAGGATTATAATTTTATACGCCAGACGCGCGTTTCGTCTACATAAGACTCATCAGTGACGCTCAGATCAAAATAGTTAAAAAGCCAAATCAATACAAAGTTGAAGAGCATTGATGATCCAAAATTCCAAAAAGTTGTGCCAAATACGGCTAAGGTAATCTACTCCTGGGGTAGGAAAATCCTTAGTTTTTCGAAAAATTCAAGGTTTTGTAAACATAAAATTTATAAAAATGACCATATAAATGATATTCATGTCAACACCGAAGTGCTGACTACTGGGCTGGTGATACCCTCGGGGACGAAACGTCCACCAGCTGAGGGATAAGGTCAATTCTTCAGCAAATAAGGACTTGCCTAATTTGGTTCTTAACACTTCCACAACAAGATGAAACCAGTTCACAAATTACATAAGGAATACAATTTGACTTATCATGTTTATACTTATTTGTTTTGGTTAATTTGGTAGATATTTTTTGCTAAATGCAGAAGGATAATTCATATTAAATAAATAATGTCAGAATAAACTAAAAAAATATATAAAAAAACTTCAAAAATTGTGTAGGTTCATACACTCTCGTGATAGTGAAGAACTACTAGTAACAGTAAAAGCCTAATTTACCGGTTCTATATGGTTCAATCAATGCACTTTGTGTGAATTTAATGATATATACCTGAAGATACTCTTGGTGTTGGAGGTGGCGACATACTCCTTTCTGAGCTTGACATATTTCCTGTTTCGTCAAATGAAGTCCTTGGATCCCCTGAAGATATACATACATTTCAAATAAAAGTACTTTCTTAAATGTAACCAACATCAGAAATTGATAATGAAATTCTTTTCATTAATAAGACCATACCAAACTAAATTCTTACTCTTCTAAGATAATCTCAGTTACTAAAGCCAACAAAAGATTGTGTTTTATTTATTGATATTATATAAGGCAAACTAAAAAAGAATATTTTTTTACAACCAAAAACATGAATGGAATGATTAATAATTAAGCAAACAACAGTTCTTTTCATGTTATTCAAATTAAACGTAGATTTTAAAACAATATCAAATTACACCAAAATCTTAATATTAAAGAAGTAAAACTATGCAATTTTAAAAGTAAGAGTTATGGTTAAGCAGGAAGACTGAACAGGGGAAGGATTTCAATATTAACCCTTACTTGAACATATTAAATTCATTCAGTTTATTTACCTAACGAACTTTTTGGTGTTGGAGGTGGGGAAGTGGAACTGGATTTGACCTTGGTGTATCTACTTCTCCAGACTGCTTTTCTGGTGTTGGAGCTCTATCTCCTGAAAATAAACATGATACATCAAGGTCAGAAAAGACTTAAGATTCATAGAAGCTAACATGATCATGATGTTACATGTACAAATCAAATTATCATTTAGTGACAACATAAACAACAAGTGTTGTCCATTACTTTTTGGTAGCAATCATGACATTTCATTACATCATGATTTTATTGACCAATGCCATTTCATATTAAAAAAAAGAATATATTCAATAAAATAAGTGTGCATTTGCTTAAAAAAATATTTTATCATTTATTATTTATATTGTGTGAAACAAATGTACTGATGTAGATGTACCTGTGTCAAATTCTGGGTTTTTTTCTTTGAAATTCGTTTCCCTTTTAAATCTCCTTGCTGGGAATTTTTTTCCTCATCGGTAATTTCTGCTGAGGTTGTGAAGTCGAATTCTCCACAATCGTCTTTTGAATCTGTGTATTAAATATTGATTTGTTTTAGATTATATTATTTTTTCTATTTAGGATTTTGTGGAGCTGTAGCAAGCTTCTTTATTAACTGTAATTGAATAACGAGTATTACTTGTTACTCTAATTATTTATGTAAAAAAAAGGATAATCAGTCTCAATTCACAGATATACTATGATAAAAATCAAACTTGATCGAAACATGAAGTAACAAAAAGTAAAGTGGAGAAACCAGCCTTCTAAAATATCCCTATATTTGTGTCCGCCATATTGGGATGATCGTAATTGCAGTTACGATCATCACGTTGACGCCAGTGATTCACCAGCAGGGCCCTAATAAAATTAACGGTATCAATTTTCTTGCACCAGATGCGCATTTCGACAATACATGTCTCTTCAGTGATGCTCGTGGCCAAAATATTTGAAATCCAAAGCTTATATAAAAGATGAAGAGCTATAATCCAAAATGCGACCTTTTTTTACCAGCAGGACATAAAAAAAGGAACTAGCAGGGCATGAAAAAGCAACCCTGTTTTGCGGTACACTCTTACCACTAAAGATATAGAAAGGAAGTAACTCCCCCCCGGATCTGTTCTAGCTTCATTAATTTGTTTATGTTCTTGTTTTGGTTCAACTTGTAGCTTTGTAATGAAACGAAACTCAACCTGGGAACATAACTACCACATACTAATTAAACATCAACCATTCAACTCTATTTTATTCATAGTTTAGTGAATGTTAAACCCCTCCTTCTTATATGTTTCACAAGAATCAGTTAAAAATTGAAACGATTGATGCTTTATGTCTTGGACCACCTTGTGGTTATTGTGAATATGTTTTTATGTACGATTGGGCGAGATATAACAACAATTCTTCATAAATAGAAGATTTATAGTATCAACAATGAGGTCATTTTTACCTCTATTTTCATGGGAGACTGAACATTTTTTGGTCGGGTTGTTGTCTGTTTGACACATTCCCCATTTCCATTCTCAATTTTATTACTTAGAGTTTATAGTATACCTAACAGTAATATATAGAAGATCTATAGTACCAACAATGAAGTCAGTTTTACCTTTATTTTCATGGGAGACTGAACATTTTTTGGTCGGGTTGTTGTCTCTGACACATTCCCCATTTCCAATCTCAATTTTATTACTTAGAGTTTACAGTATACCTAACAGTCAGTTCAGTCCTGTTCTGTACCATCTCATGAACAACTGCAACTGGGGCTGCTGCAGAACTGAGGCATCACTGGTGGCATTAAAATGAATGTCCGGGCGATTCCTCCATACATCCTCCATCTCCTCATTCACGGCACTGGACTGCACATCCACACTGGACTGTAACTAAGGTGGGTTCTAATTGGTCTAAAATAGTTATGTGTACTCATTAGAACAAACTATATAAGTCTTCAAATTATTTATTCAATTTTATTTGTTCACTATTATTTTTTACTTCCCACTATTTTTTCAACTTTTAAAAGCGTATTTTATTGTAAGCAGAAGCCACCTTTCTATCTAAGATACAGATGGGTGCGGTCCTAACCTTGACAAAAGTTAACTTAGAGTTAACTTGTTGACTGCTTTCTAAGTTAACTTGATAATTTTTAAGCAGTCAAGCAAGTTAACTTCGTCGTTGGTGGACCAGACCTACGGTCTGCTTTTTTAGGACTGCTGCAGACCTATCGACAAGTCTGCTCCAGACCAGACCTGTGGACAAGTCTGCTTTTGACCAGTCCTGAGGACAGGTCTGCCCCAGACCAGACCTGTGGACAAGTCTGCTTTTGACCAGTCCTAAGGACAGGTCTGCCTCAGACCAGACCTGTGGACAGGTCTGCTCCTGACCAGACCCGAGGACAGGTCTGCTTTTGACCAGACCTGTGGACAAGTCTGCTATTGACCAGACCTGAGGACAGGTCTGCTTATGACAGATTATCGTTATAAGAGTTTTCATATCAGACTTGAGCTTTAATTAAAATATGTAAACAACATTCGCATTGTTTTTCCACAGATATCATTTATTATTTACTCGCTAGACTCTACTAGATATTATACAAATGCTCTCTTTTATTTGATATACATGTATTTTTATATAAATAAAAAATGGCTATACGATCACACAGAGTTTTTTTTTTATTAGAAGGCGGATAGAAAGGTTATCCAACGCATCGGAACAATATTCTTATATCACGGGATATCGGCAACATTGTCTACGTTACTTCGTTCCCCGTTGTTTACCTGTCCCTTCCTAAATTTTACTTTATGCATAAATTTATACTTGCATGGATATTTCATTGATATTCAACTTGTTTGCATTGGATTTACTATTCTATTTCCCGCAGAATATTCTAACAGAAATTGTACAGTGTCCGTAAGCATACGATGTGGTAAAACTATCAACAATCTCGTCAAATTCGTCAGATTTATCGAGAGATTTGTCATTGCCGATATTTATATGGGACGTCCTAAAATTATACTCAATGCGCACTTTAATGAAATAGTTGCCACTTGACGTTTACCTATAAACAAAATCAATGAACCGACATAATAGATTCCAAGAAGAGAACCTCGTATACTTTTTTTTATTAAATCATTGTAAATAGTACAAATGAATTCAGACATGTCAGTGTTGGTACTTTGATGATGTGGTCAAATAATTTTGTTGTACAAGTCAGCTGGAGGTATCAAAACTACTGAAATTTTGTTACGTATCAATATTTTGAATAAAATGAGGACATGCTGGTATCCTAAATTGATGCGAACAAAAATTTGTTGTTATTAAATTGCAATATTGCTGTCCATTGTCATGATTATATTATACAATGATTCCTGACATAAAAAATATGGCTGATTAATACTATGCGGGTACGTCATGGTGTATATAGATTTACAAATTAAAGTGCACATATGGTCAGTTTTGGTAATGCGGTCAAATAATTTTGTTGTACAAGTCAGCTGGAGGTATCAAAACTACTAACATTTTGTTACGTATCAATATTTTGAATAAAATGAGGACATGCTGGTATCCTAAATTTATGTGAACAAAAATTTGTTGTTATTATATTGCAATATTGCTGTCCATTGTCATGATTGTATTATACATTGATTCTGGCATAAAAAAATATGGCTGATTAACTATGCGGATATATAGATTTACAAATTAAAGTGCACAAATGGTCAGTTTTGGTGGATGCGGTCAAATAATTTTGTTGTACAAGTCAACTGGAGGTATCAAAACTACTGAAATTTTGTTATGATCAATATTTTAATAAAATGAGGACATGCGGGAATCCTAAATTTATGCGAACAAAAATTTGTTGTTATTATATTGCAATATTGCTGTCCATTGTCATGATTGTATTATACATTGAATCCTGACATAAAAAATATGGCTGATTTACTATGCGGGTATATAGATTTACAAATTAAAGTGCATATACAGTACATTTTAAGTCTTGCTCCTATATATGTCCCAATGAGACAAGAAGACAGACAAGTCGGACATCCGCCGGACTGTAATTACCCCTGCAGTGATGTACCTGTGTAATACCTTGTTGGAAGGTCGTAAATTAATCTGTAGCTGTGATTGATAAATTTGTAATCTTACCTGTACATTTTATAGATTAATGAACGATAGCATCATGTAACATATTTCACCGTTTTAATGAATGAAATTACGGATAAAAAATATTTCAGTTTTTACTTATTAGCTAAAATATGAACATTGAAATTGTTTATTTCAGCTTAGTTAGATATTTCATCATGCTAGATATAAGTCATGTACAAAACAATTGTTATTCACTGAAAACTTTGGAAATTAATCAGTTTTAAACTATAAACTAATTTTTCTTCCGATTTCATATTCCCCGTAAGAGCCTCTGCGTTTATTTTCTCAAGTCAATCACTGGAATTTGACCTAGATCAGCGGAACCATTTTATGAAAGAATTTACGGCTGAATAAACAGAAAAGGATAATTATTTTTTGTGAATGCATAAAAAATTTCTAAAAAAGAATCATTTTAAATACACATCCAAATTGTTCAATCCTACTAACTGAATCATTTTTCAAAATCGGGGAAATAAATAAGTTGTAAAAAAAATTAATTCCCACATCTCCATACCCGTAAGAGCCTTATCATTTTAGTTTTTCATCAATCAATACACTTATTTGACCCTGGCAATCGGACCCATTGATATAACTAGTGTTTACCGTTAAGTATTTTACCGCCAATATTAGCTCGTGCTGTCGGCAGGATTTTGTAAATTGTTGTCAGCTAGAAAACATCTTTTATAAAATGAATGAGGTCAAGTTCATTTTATGAATTAATAATTATTACTGATTAATTTAATTTAATTATATAATTACGAATTTGTTTGCATCGTGTCAAAAAAATTACGTTTCCGACAATCAAACATTAGATTGTAATGCATGATTAAATTTTGATTTGCACCTGATAAGCCGTAATTCACGGACTTGTTATAGAATACTTATAATATGAAATGTTATTTAATGACAAGAAATAATATTGATTGTATGTTGTCATGTTTATATATGAGTTGTATAAAATTAATAAAATAATTTAAAACTGACAAACGTTATTTAAAATAAAATATTTATCAAATAAACGGCGTTTGTGGAGATTCACAAAAAATATATTTGTATTTTGAATATGCTTTTTGCATTCATATATTTTGTCAAAAACTTATTGGTGAAAGAGTTTATATGACAATAAATATTTGAATCGAATCAATTGGGTGTGTTCATTAGTCATCCATTTAAAAAAGAATTTATTAGCTATAAAAAATATATTACATCACACTTTTAGCCAAAATTTGTATATTTTATAAGTTTAAACTTAGGCATGGTTGTTTATTATCGCAATATTGAACTTTACTGATGCAAATATTTTTAGGAGCTTTTTATAAAGTCATTCTAAAATGACATGTTAATTGTAAGGGGTACATGTATGTACTGTAGAAGGGTTAATATCGTGGTCCCACATTTGTATTTTTGAATACACATGTCGACATCACAACTGACAATTGCCTTTGGGAGTTTACCTGACACATATAAAATATGTATAATAAAGAAAATAATAATCTTATTGATTTGAATTTACCTTTCATTTATCTATTTAATTGACTTTAAAAAAAATATTTGGCGTTCATTTATAATTTCATAGTATAACTTTATTATTTTTATTTTCCATTAAATAAACAAATTTATTTTATTGAAATTTACATGCAGAAAAATAACCACACAATATTGTAATTACTATTTTCTTAATTTACTTTTTGTTGAATAAATTAGATAATTACGTATTTTTCTTAAAAAGACAAAAAATTAATAGTAAAAAATATTAAATTTTGAATGAAATATAATTTATGTGGTAATTAATTCAATCAAATTATGTATAACCAATTAAGGAAGAAGCCAGGTTTAATCAAAATCAATGTTTAATCCGTTAATACCATTGTTTGGCCTATTATTTTTTTTTATTCCGAATATCAACTGGTTTAAGCGTAATCACACAAGCTGGGTACATTGTTAAAAATAAATTCAATTGAAAAGCTGTTTTGATCAATCTTATCTTCAAAGAATGTTGTTTTAACACATGAGTTGATATCATAAATTATCATTTAAGTATAAATATGACCGCTCAAACAATCAGCAGTATTAGTTTAACAATGTCATCCAGAGCCGCTACACGAGAGTATTCTCACTTCTTAGTAAAATATGATGATGGTATTCGTTATACCTGTCCAAGAATTAAGATTATGACCGAAGGTCGTGTAAGAGTAGGCAGTAGATACCCAGTGATGTACGGGAACAGTACCAGTTCCCCTGAATCTGCAGAAGTTATAGATACTGGTGACTATCTCCAGATGAAAACCAGAGAGACAGAAAACTCAGAAGTAACTTCTCCAACTTCTTCATCGCCGCAATCACCAGTAGCATCACCAGTAGCATCACCAGTAGCGTCACCATACGTTATACGCAAAAGAAAAAAAATGCCTAAAACCACTACATCAAAGAAACCCAGACAAGAGGCCGTTTTACTCAGTATGGAAGAAGGCATTCACGATCCATATGCCTATCGTTCACCCTCCATCTCTCCACAACTGCCGTTGCACCTAGAAGCGCCGTCACCAACTTCACCAATTGTACCAACACCTACTCCAACTTCACCAATTGTACCAACACCTACCCCAACAGAAGCAGAACCAACTGCATTTACTATACAGAAAACTCTGGCCGCTATTTATAAACAGTTGGAAATATACAACGCAAGGCAGACAGAGATGGAACGTATTATTCTTTCGCAAAATCAGAAAATCGACTACCTGGTGGCCATGCAAAGACAGCAATCATTCCGTTTGACTGCACCTCCTACTCCAACTACGCCAAGAACTCCAACTTTCCACCAACGCCAGCTCCCAGACTTTGATACTCCTACTAGAGATGAAAGGCCAGATACACCAGTTACTCCTTCTATTCCACCAGTCATGCCTTTATTTCTTGCTACAACTCCAACAGCACCCACAACAGTAAGATCCGTACCCATGCACCTATTCGCGGACATTCCAGAGGGAGTTCGTCTGTCAGAAAATGACCTAAACCAAGCAGCAAGCAGCTCGACCACACCTGGAGCTTTTGCCGTTTCGTTATTAAAGTATTTGTTTCAAGAACTCTTTACTGCAGACAACCTTAGGGTGTATTTTTCCTATAGAGGCGGTGGAAAGTTGAACAAAAGACCACTAGACGACACCAGAAAACAATATCTACGACGATATGTAACTGCATTCTATCCAAGTGTGACTTTAGATTCAGCATACACCGCTATGGTGATTGAGAAAATCAACCAGTTTCTACGTCGTCCCATCCAACAGAAGAAGTAAATGACATTTGTGTATTGATGACAATTGATGATTTTTTATTGTGTTATCTTAATATTTTAATATTGTTGATTAAATATTTGAATTTTTGAGATAAAATAAATTATGATACAACCATACATCGTATTAATCTAGTTGATAAAATATAGACTTTGTTAAATGATAGATGATTGTTTGACGTCCAGTGGCAAGTTTTGTATATTCAGGACAAGTTTTAATCTCTTTAATGTTGGTGTTGACAATTACGGTTTTTCCGTTGGTTTTGATTACGAATTTTGGTGCCCGAAAAAATCATATTCTCATCCATACTCTTACCATTCTACATTTTGAATCAATTGAAACGAAAACCAAAATAAAATTATTCACACAACCTTGTAATTCCGAGAAGAAGAAAAAAAATACAAAAAAGACCAATTAAATTCTGCTTTTTAATCTACAAAGAAAACGATACAAAACATGTACAACTTATCAATATAACTGTTATTTTGATCAGAAGCATAATTCCAAAACATTACCGGTACACATTGTATGAAAATAAATTGACCTATTTATTATAGGATTACAATACTACGATGTTTCTGTTCTACATCCGGTCATAAAATTAATTGTGTGGGAATCGACAACTTGAGTCAATTGAACACCTTGGTTTTATTATAATATAAGCATGGTATGCAATCGTAAAATTCAAGGACCAGCAAAAGATTTATAGACAACGAAAGTAATGTTTTTAAATCGTCTTTTTAATTGACATAAATATGTCGAATTCTTAATATATTTATTGCCGTAATTTTCCCACGGTTATAGTTAATAGAGTGTGGCTTATTCATGAATAATAGACTTCATGGACATAATTTATTGTGTTCTTTCCAAAATATTAATAGGCAAAACAAAATCGACTTTATTATTGGTATAAAACGTAAAAAGACATTAAGTACATTTAGTTCATGAAGTTAAAAAGTACAAATTATATATAAAAAAATCAAGATGGAAAACAATTAAAAGTGTTACCAACAGAAAAAAAGAAAAACAAATTATCTCACACGACAAAACTAAAATATATTGTAATAAAGTTACATTGTACAATACATCTATATCATTTTCCGTCAATTACATCAGAATTAACATAATCATCATGTTTAAAAACCATTACCTGGTTTACACAGGTAGATAAAAAGCGTTCAACCGTAACAGATCGATAAACACGTGCTGGTCTTTAGTGTCGGTTAAGGATGAAAGGGGTCATGTAGGTAGCTGTACCTGACAAATAATTGATTTATGACTGTCGGACATATGTCCGAAATGTCCGAGATGAGATGACGGACATGTAAGAAGTCCGACTATCGTCGTAGTAAGTCTCTAAATGTACTGTATGGTAAGTTTTGGTGGATGCGGTCAAATAATTTTGTTGTAAAAGTCAACTGGAGGCATTAAAACTACTGAAATTTTGTTACGTATCAGTATTTTAAGTAAAAAGAGGACATGCTGGCACCCTTAATTTAGGTGAACAAAAATTTGTTGTTATTATATTGCAATATTGCTGTCCATTGTCATGATTGTATTATACATTGAATCCTGACATTAAAAATAAGGCTGATTTACTATGCTGGTATATAGATTTACAATTTAAAGTTCACATATGGTCAGTTTTGGTAATGTGGTCAAATAATTTTGTTGTACAAGTCAGCTGGAGGTATCAAAACTACTGAAATTTTGTTACGTATCAATATTTTGAATAAAATGAGGACATGCTGGTATCCTAAATTTATGCGAACCAAAATTTTTTGTTATTATATTGCAATTTTGCTGTCCATTGTCATGATTGTATTATACATTGAATCCTGACATCAAAAATGTGGCTGATTTACTATGCGGGTATATAGATTTACAAATTAAAGTGCACATATGGTCAGTTTTGGTGGATGCGGTCAAATAATTTTGTTGTACAAGTCAACTGGAGGTATCAAAACTACTGAAATTTTGTTACGTATCAGTATTTTAAGTAAAAAGAGGACATGCTGGTACCCTTAATTTAGGCGAACAAAAATTTGTTGTTATTATATTGCAATATTGCTGTCCATTGTCATGATTGTATTATACATTGAATCCTGACATTAAAAATAAGGCTGATTTTCTATGCGGGTATATAGATTTACAATTTAAAGTTCACATATGGTCAGTTTTGGTAATGTGGTCAAATAATTTTGTTGTACAAGTCAGCTGGAGGTGTCAAAACTACTGAAATTTTGTTACGTATCAATATTTTGAATAAAATGAGGACATGCTGGTATCCTAAATTTATGCGAACCAAAATTTTTTGTTATTTATTTTGCAATTTTGCTGTCCATTGTCATGATTGTATTATACATTGAATCCTGACATCAAAAATGTGGCTGATTTACTATGCGGGTATATAGATTTACAAATTAAAGTGCACATATGGTCAGTTTTGGTGGATGCGGTCAAATAATTTTGTTGTACAAGTCAACTGGAGGTATCAAAACTACTGAAATTTTGTTACGTATCAGTATTTTAAGTAAAAAGAGGACATGCTGGTACCCTTAATTTAGGCGAACAAAAATTTGTTGTTATTATATTGCAATATTGCTGTCCATTGTCATGATTGTATTATACATTGAATCCTGACATAAAAAATATGGCTGATTTACTATGCGGGTATATAGATTTACAAATTAAAGTGCATATATGGTCAGTTTTGGTGGATGCGGTCAAATAATTTTGTTGTACAAGTCAACTGGAGGCATCAAAACTACTGAAATTTTGTTACGTATCAGTATTTTAAGTAAAAAGAGGACATGCTGGCACCCTTAATTTAGGTGAACAAAAATTTGTTGTTATTATATTGCAATATTGCTGTCCATTGTCATGATTGTATTATACATTGAATCCTGACATTAAAAATAAGGCTGATTTACTATGCTGGTATATAGATTTACAATTTAAAGTTCACATATGGTCAGTTTTGGTAATGTGGTCAAATAATTTTGTTGTACAAGTCAGCTGGAGGTGTCAAAACTACTGAAATTTTGTTACGTATCAATATTTTGAATAAAATGAGGACATGCTGGTATCCTAAATTTATGCGAACCAAAATTTTTTGTTATTATATTGCAATTTTGCTGTCCATTGTCATGATTGTATTATACATTGAATCCTGACATCAAAAATGTGGCTGATTTACTATGCGGTATATAGATTTACAAATTAAAGTGCATATATGGTCAGTTTTGGTGGATGCGGTCAAATAATTTTGTTGTACAAGTCAACTGGAGGCATCAAAACTACTGAAATTTTGTTACGTATCAATATTTTGAATAAAATGAGGACATGCTGGTATCCTAAATTGATGCGAACCAAAATTTTTTGTTATTATATTGCAATTTTGCTGTCCATTGTCATGATTGTATTATACATTGAATCCTGACATAAAAAATATGGCTGATTAACTATGCGGGTATATAGATTTAGAAATTAAAGTGCACATATGGTCAGTTTTGGTGGATGCGGTCAAATAATTTTGTTGTACAAGTCAACTGGAGGTATCAAAACTACTGAAATTTTGTTACGTATCAATATTTTGAATAAAATGAGGACATGCTGGTATCCTAAATTTATGCGAACAAAAATTTGTTGTTATTATATTGCAATATTGCTGTCCATTGTCATGATTGTATTATACATTGAATCCTGACATAAAAAATATGGCTGATTTACTATGCGGGTATTATAGATTTACAAATTAAAGTGCATATATGGTCAGTTTTGGTGGATGCGGTCAAATAATTTTGTTGTACAAGTCAACTGGAGGCATCAAAACTACTGAAATTTTGTTACGTATCAGTATTTTAAGTAAAAAGAGGACATGCTGGCACCCTTAATTTAGGCGAACAAAAATTTGTTGTTATTATATTGCAATATTGCTGTCCATTGTCATGATTGTATATTATACATTGAATCCTGACATTAAAAATAAGGCTGATTTTCTATGCGGGTATATAGATTTACAATTTAAAGTTCACATATGGTCAGTTTTGGTAATGCGGTCAAATAATTTTGTTGTACAAGTCAACTGGAGGCATCTAAACTACTGAAATTTTGTTACGTATCAATATTTTGAATAAAATGAGGACATGCTGGTATCCTAAATTGATGCGAACCAAAATTTTTTGTTATTATATTGCAATTTTGCTGTCCATTGTCATGATTGTATTATACATTGAATCCTGACATAAAAAATATGGCTGATTAACTATGCGGGTATATAGATTTAGAAATTAAAGTGCACATATGGTCAGTTTTGGTGGATGCGGTCAAATAATTTTGTTGTACAAGTCAACTGGAGGCATTAAAACTACTGAAATTTTGTTACGTATCAATATTTTGAATAAAATGAGGACATGCTGGTATCCTAAATTTATGCGAACAAAAATTTGTTGTTATTATATTGCAATATTGCTGTCCATTGTCATGATTGTATTATACATTGAATCCTGACATTAAAAATAAGGCTGATTTACTATGCTGGTATATAGATTTACAATTTAAAGTTCACATATGGTCAGTTTTGGTAATGTGGTCAAATAATTTTGTTGTACAAGTCAGCTGGAGGTATCAAAACTACTGAAATTTTGTTACGTATCAATATTTTGAATAAAATGAGGACATGCTGGTATCCTAAATTTATGCGAACCAAAATTTTTTGTTATTATATTGCAATTTTGCTGTCCATTGTCATGATTGTATTATACATTGAATCCTGACATCAAAAATGTGGCTGATTTACTATGCGGGTATATAGATTTACAAATTAAAGTGCACATATGGTCAGTTTTGGTGGATGCGGTCAAATAATTTTGTTGTACAAGTCAACTGGAGGTATCAAAACTACTGAAATTTTGTTACGTATCAGTATTTTAAGTAAAAAGAGGACATGCTGGTACCCTTAATTTAGGCGAACAAAAATTTGTTGTTATTATATTGCAATATTGCTGTCCATTGTCATGATTGTATTATACATTGAATCCTGACATTAAAAATAAGGCTGATTTTCTATGCGGGTATATAGATTTACAATTTAAAGTTCACATATGGTCAGTTTTGGTAATGTGGTCAAATAATTTTGTTGTACAAGTCAGCTGGAGGTGTCAAAACTACTGAAATTTTGTTACGTATCAATATTTTGAATAAAATGAGGACATGCTGGTATCCTAAATTTATGCGAACCAAAAATTTTTTGTTATTATATTGCAATTTTGCTGTCCATTGTCATGATTGTATTATACATTGAATCCTGACATCAAAAATGTGGCTGATTTACTATGCGGGTATATAGATTTACAAATTAAAGTGCACATATGGTCAGTTTTGGTGGATGCGGTCAAATAATTTTGTTGTACAAGTCAACTGGAGGTATCAAAACTACTGAAATTTTGTTACGTATCAGTATTTTAAGTAAAAAGAGGACATGCTGGTACCCTTAATTTAGGCGAACAAAAATTTGTTGTTATTATATTGCAATATTGCTGTCCATTGTCATGATTGTATTATACATTGAATCCTGACATAAAAAATATGGCTGATTTACTATGCGGGTATATAGATTTACAAATTAAAGTGCATATATGGTCAGTTTTGGTGGATGCGGTCAAATAATTTTGTTGTACAAGTCAACTGGAGGCATCAAAACTACTGAAATTTTGTTACGTATCAGTATTTTAAGTAAAAAGAGGACATGCTGGCACCCTTAATTTAGGTGAACAAAAATTTGTTGTTATTATATTGCAATATTGCTGTCCATTGTCATGATTGTATTATACATTGAATCCTGACATTAAAAATAAGGCTGATTTACTATGCTGGTATATAGATTTACAATTTAAAGTTCACATATGGTCAGTTTTGGTAATGTGGTCAAATAATTTTGTTGTACAAGTCAGCTGGAGGTGTCAAAACTACTGAAATTTTGTTACGTATCAATATTTTGAATAAAATGAGGACATGCTGGTATCCTAAATTTATGCGAACCAAAATTTTTTGTTATTATATTGCAATTTTGCTGTCCATTGTCATGATTGTATTATACATTGAATCCTGACATCAAAAATGTGGCTGATTTACTATGCGGGTATATAGATTTACAAATTAAAGTGCATATATGGTCAGTTTTGGTGGATGCGGTCAAATAATTTTGTTGTACAAGTCAACTGGAGGCATCAAAACTACTGAAATTTTGTTACGTATCAATATTTTGAATAAAAAGAGGACATGCTGGCACCCTTAATTTAGGCGAACAAAAATTTGTTGTTATTATATTGCAATATTGCTGTCCATTGTCATGATTGTATTATACATTGAATCCTGACATTAAAAATAAGGCTGATTTTCTATGCGGGTATATAGATTTACAATTTAAAGTTCACATATGGTCAGTTTTGGTGGATGTGGTCAAATAATTTTGTTGTACAAGTCAGCTGGAGGTATCAAAACTACTGACATTTTGTTACGTATCAATATTTTGAATAAAATGAGGACATGCTGGTATCCTAAATTGATGCGAACCAAAATTTTTTGTTATTATATTGCAATTTTGCTGTCCATTGTCATGATTGTATTATACATTGAATCCTGACATAAAAAATATGGCTGATTAACTATGCGGGTATATAGATTTAGAAATTAAAGTGCACATATGGTCAGTTTTGGTGGATGCGGTCAAATAATTTTGTTGTACAAGTCAACTGGAGGTATCAAAACTACTGAAATTTTGTTACGTATCAATATTTTGAATAAACTGAGGACATGCTGGTATCCTAAATTTATGCGAACAAAAATTTGTTGTTATTATATTGCAATATTGCTGTCCATTGTCATGATTGTATTATACATTGAATCCTGACATAAAAAATATGGCTGATTTACTATGCGGGTATATAGATTTACAAATTAAAGTGCATATATGGTCAGTTTTGGTGGATGCGGTCAAATAATTTTGTTGTACAAGTCAACTGGAGGCATCTAAACTACTGAAATTTTGTTACGTATCAATATTTTGAATAAAATGAGGACATGCTGGTATCCTAAATTGATGCGAACCAAAATTTTTTGTTATTATATTGCAATTTTGCTGTCCATTGTCATGATTGTATTATACATTGAATCCTGACATAAAAAATATGGCTGATTAACTATGCGGGTATATAGATTTAGAAATTAAAGTGCACATATGGTCAGTTTTGGTGGATGCGGTCAAATAATTTTGTTGTACAAGTCAACTGGAGGTATCAAAACTACTGAAATTTTGTTACGTATCAATATTTTGAATAAAATGAGGACATGCTGGTATCCTAAATTTATGCGAACAAAAATTTGTTGTTATTATATTGCAATATTGCTGTCCATTGTCATGATTGTATTATACATTGAATCCTGACATAAAAAATATGGCTGATTTACTATGCGGGTATATAGATTTACAAATTAAAGTGCATATATGGTCAGTTTTGGTGGATGCGGTCAAATAATTTTGTTGTACAAGTCAACTGGAGGCATCAAAACTACTGAAATTTTGTTACGTATCAGTATTTTAAGTAAAAAGAGGACATGCTGGCACCCTTAATTTAGGCGAACAAAAATTTGTTGTTATTATAATTGCAATATTGCTGTACATTGTCATGATTGTATTATACATTGAATCCTGACATTAAAAATAAGGCTGATTTACTATGCTGGTATATAGATTTACAATTTAAAGTTCACATATGGTCAGTTTTGGTAATGCGGTCAAATAATTTTGTTGTACAAGTCAGCTGGAGGTATCAAAACTACTGAAATTTTGTTACGTATCAATATTTTGAATAAAATGAGGACATGCTGGTATCCTAAATTGATGCGAACCAAAATTTTTTGTTATTATATTGCAATTTTGCTGTCCATTGTCATGATTGTATTATACATTGAATCCTGACATAAAAAATATGGCTGATTAACTATGCGGGTATATAGATTTACAAATTAAAGTGCACATATGGTCAGTTTTGGTGGATGCGGTCAAATAATTTTGTTGTACAAGTCAACTGGAGGTATCAAAACTACTGAAATTTTGTTACGTATCAATATTTTGAATAAAATGAGGACATGCTGGTATCCTAAATTTATGCGAACAAAAATTTGTTGTTATTATATTGCAATATTGCTGTCCATTGTCATGATTGTATTATACATTGAATCCTGACATAAAAAATATGGCTGATTTACTATGCGTGTATATAGATTTACAAATTAAAGTGCATATATGGTCAGTTTTGGTGGATGCGGTCAAATAATTTTGTTGTACAAGTCAACTGGAGGCATCAAAACTACTGAAATTTTGTTACGTATCAGTATTTTAAGTAAAAAGAGGACATGCTGGCACCCTTAATTTAGGCGAACAAAAATTTGTTGTTATTATATTGCAATATTGCTGTACATTGTCATGATTGTATTATACATTGAATCCTGACATTAAAAATAAGGCTGATTTACTATGCTGGTATATAGATTTACAATTTAAAGTTCACATATGGTCAGTTTTGGTAATGCGGTCAAATAATTTTGTTGTACAAGTCAGCTGGAGGTATCAAAACTACTGAAATTTTGTTACGTATCAATATTTTGAATAAAATGAGGACATGCTGGTATCCTAAATTTATGCGAACCAAAATTTTTTGTTATTATATTGCAATTTTGCTGTCCATTGTCAGGATTGTATTATACATTAAATCCTGACATAAAAAATATTGCTGATTTACTATGCGGGTATATAGATTTACAAATTAAAGTGCATATATGGTCAGTTTTGGTGGATGCGGTCAAATAATTTTGTTGTACAAGTCAACTGGAGGCATCAAAACTACTGAAATTTTGTTACGTATCAGTATTTTGAGTAAAAAGAAGACATGCTGGCACCCTTAATTTAGGCGAACAAAAATTTGTAGTCATTATTTAAATGAATTAAACTATTGCTGATTGTGGCTGCATAGTTCAAGGATGTATAACTAACAAGGACGTATACACCTAACATCAAATATACTTCTTTTCAAAAATATACATAATATGATTGAATTTGATCTCGGAATATATATATATATATATTCAGTGCCTGTTATCATTGTAACCGAGATCGTTTTTATAATAGATAGATTGTCAGATCACAGATAAATTTGTGTTACGTTCTGTGCGTACATATTTTCAATTATTTGTGTTTAATCCTGTTCATAAAACGGAAGTATTAATTTTCAAATTACTTTATTTTCGATGTTTATACTACGAAACAAAGATATTAAAAATATTTTTTTTAAATCAACGAAGAGCGGTCCTGGTTACAAGTTAACTTAGTGTTGACCAGACCAGTCAAAAGTTAACTTGGGAACAGGTCTGGTTTTGATCGGATTTGTTCAAGCAGAAGTTAACTTTGTGGCAGGACCGGTTTCCAAGTTAACTTATGTTAACTTTATGACAGGACTGGTTCCGAAGTTAACTTATGTTAACTTATGACAGGACTGGTTCGAAGTTAACTTATATCAATAGCGGACCTGTTTCTGAGTTAACTTTTTGGCAGACATAAAAACAGTCCTAGGTCCAAGTCCGCTTTTCAAGTTAACTAGATTTTGGTCCTAGGACTGGTCAGAGCAGTCCTATATTCGGTCACAGGTTAACTTTGACCAGTCCAAATGACTGGTTATCAAGTTAACTTGCTGTACAGGTTAGGAGTGCACCCATCTGTAGTTTCAACAAGTACACAGCGTTTAAATCAAAGATATATGTATCAGTATCACCGTGATCTTAAAATAAAATCTGTCTGGATTGGTTTTTTTTATTTCAAAATTTTTACATAATTTGTTGTCAATTTTTGTCAATTTTATTTTTTTCCATTATTTTGCATTCTGAAAAAACCAATCCACACCCTATCTAGTATCTATAACATATCAATAAACCGTATGTGGGCATTCAAAAACAAGAATTTGGTAGACGAGGAAAAAATATGAATGGTTTATCATGGCAAGTTATTTAGGTGTTTAGGGGTGACAGAAATTTAAGATAAGACTTTTTTTCTCTCAAAATAATTGTACCTTTGAGTCCTGAATGATGGATTATGAAGGATATATTGTTGTGCATCATAGATGGAATGTCAGAACTGACTGATAAATTGAAAATGTCTTTGTTTTTCAAGCTGAGATATGAAGTTAATTCATCTCTCTTTTCCTCAGAGATGCCTTTAGTATTGTCAACATAATCATTGGCTATCTTGAACCTTTGGCAATGATTTTAATGGCTGATAATTCTGAAGATATTCTTCAATTCGACCCTTCATCTCTTTTGGTTTTTTTTAATAGGAGGATGGCCTACCTACTTTACTTGATGTTGTGCGTTCTGGGTGATATATATTAATGTTTCCTAACCAGGAAGTTAATTTGATATATATTTATACATTTTTAATACATCTATTATGGAAGTGCAATAAATTAATGTTTTAGGAAAATGTTCCTTCTCTTTATGCACATCATCTATTAGCCAGCACATAGCTATCTCCAGTTCAGTGCTTACTTTATTTAAAACAATTTTAATATTTTCTTTGTTTGGTGATCAACAATATCTTAGCTAAGATTTAATGCACTCGTTACACGTTTTCGTATTGTCAATGTTCATGTTGCACTTAAGGCAAGAAAACTAGCAGTTGGACATATCGATCTTACTTCTCCTATGTGTTGGAACCATTTTCGAATGCTGGTATCCCATCAGTGTCTACTCCCCTGAAATACATATTCATAACATAAAGTGATTTCTTAAACCATGTGAACAGACTTGTAAAGTTTGTTCTTATGTCATACTGCAGTTAAACCACTGTCCCAGGTTAAGGTGAGGGTTTGACACAAGCAAACATGTTTAATCCCATCTCATTTTGTATTTACATTGTAAACGTCACATGTACTGCCCCAAGTCAGAAGCCTGTAAATCTGTTGATGTCTTATATTCATTGTTTCGTACATCTTTACTTCAATCAGTTTTTTTTTTCATTAGAAAAGTTTTACATTTTTAATGTTTGGGTTTTTAAAAAGGTATACATGCATTACATGTATCTCACTAGTTCGTTGATGGATTTGATCATTGTTGAAGGTACTTTTGGCAGTCATATCACATCGTCTTATATTTATTACAGCGAATGACCCTCTAGAGGGCATTAAGGTGTATTGCTGTCGCCTAGATTTCCATTACCTAACTTTTGTGTTGGGTGTGTATCTGATATATAAACATGATAAATACATGTATGCGGACATATATATATATATAGCAAAATAGAGTTTACTGATGTATATCACTAAAATATAACAGTTATTAAAGTGACATTGAATTTCCTGTCATCCACACACGAAATTGTGTTTAATTTTTTTTTTATACTACATTTAAACTTCACTTTCAGGTGTAGAGAATGTATTTTTTTGGAGGCAAGTGTTTTTTTACCATCCAAAGTACTTACATCATATTGTATATCTGTATATCTGTTAAAACTAATGTATTAAAACACATCAACTTTTTAACAAGAGGTTTATAAGATTGTGTATTAATAAACTTTAAAACATATAATTAAAAGTTTGTATCCATCATAGTTTTTGCAAAAAATAAACAAATTTTGGTAAAAGTAATCTTTTAACGGCCATTACTCCTATATGATTTAGAGATCAACAATACAAAAGGGACAATTTATAAAATCAATGATTTGGTAAGAGAGTTCATTATAATATTTGTTGATCTTACTTGGGTGAACATTTTTGCTACATGCAATTTTTCTCAAATATCAATATATAAGGGGAAAGTAACCAATTATTGGGTTATACAATTTTTCTTAAAATTCTTACTTAAAAGATCTGAACTTGCTATAAATTATAACTTGTAACTGTTATAATTTGCTGTTACTGCTGTGTGTTCAGCTTCTTAAATATGAGTCAAAAACTACAATTTACATTTTATTGTATTAAAATAGTCTGAATAAATATTTTAAAGCGAATATATAAAAATCCAATTCTTTCCAATTATCAACTGATCAATTAGTCCCAATTAATTGATGTTCAGTATTAATTAACTATTTCTTTACTACCCTTCTGAAACATTTTATTTAAAAAAAAAAGAAAAGTCGGACAGGATTGAATGAATGAACTGTCCTACAAAAAAGGGAAATAATATAGTTTTATTAACTGGCTGTGTTTGTATTGGCCCTGTTATAGATTCGAGGTTCGCAGAATTGGCCTCGAAATGAAGCTGTATACAGCTGACCGAGAATATATACCAGTGTCAAAACAGAAACAGCCAGTTCATAACACTTTTATTAAATAATCGAACTTTTTCAATAGAGACTGTTTCTGAATGCTGTATTTCATACATCAAATGTTACTAGATGGCCAATATTTCCAATACGGACTGGCAATGATGTTAATATAGGGTCAATATTTCCAATACAATACGGACTGGTAATGAATACTGAATTACATGCACAATATGTTTACATGTAGTTCAGAATTCATTGCCAGTTTGTATTGTAAAATATTGGACTGGACCGCAAAACAATATAGATCACATGATTTGTATGACCAGGACGATGTCACCAGTATGACACATGCCGTTTCCGTAGTTTTAGGGCTGATTTAAAATTTCCTTTTCTACCATGTAATAATAAAATAAAATGAATTAGGCCAGTAAAGTTGAAAGTCTTGACACTTTTATAATTCAAATAATAAAGCAGTAGGTCCAGTAAGGGCCGATTTTGGCCTCAAATTTCAGGTTCATCTGACGAAAGTTTTGGGGCACTTTTTAAACACTTAAATGTCTATTTCAATTATCTAATGTGAAAGATTTTAACTGAATAAGTCATTAAAAACGCTCTGCTTCAAGCTTAAATATGAAAAATCTATCAAATATGCCAAAAACGTCTCTTTTCAGATGGTTTTTGTCAAAAATGGAAGTGGCCGCATCCGCGTTCATCCTCAACCTTTATATATGTTTTGTATTATCATCAAATACAACTTACATTTCAATATTATTAATGAACACGAATGCGACCACCTTCGTTTTAGACGGAAACCGTCATATTTATTTAGTAGAAGCATTTTACCTTCCAAAATAAAGCTTAAAGATTACATTTTCACAATTTTATAAAACTGCTATATTTATGGGCCAAAAGGGGGTCTTACTGAACCTACTCTTTAGTTTTCAACTAGTTCTGTATGTTTATGGTCCATGAATAAAAGATTTAACAAGAACTGAAATAAACAAGAACTGAAATAAACTATGCATACAGTTTTTTTTATATATATCTTTACTTACGGACTTCGAAATCAATTTCAGGTGACGAAATACAGCTTCATCTTTTGTCATGTTCATATGTGGGTCCAGTTTGATTTTTTGGCCTCTTCTGTTGCTGTTTTCCTTTCGTCATCTTGGGTAGCTTGTCGTGTTGTGGCAACTTTTTTCAAATACTCTGACCCCAATAAAGTCCCTGGTAATGTAACAGCAGCAATAACATTTTATATATTATAGTATTTTGGTTTTAAACAGTCTGAAAGTTATGAGGCTAACTATGCGATATTTGTTTTGACCAATGTTGAAGGCTTTATGCAGTCGGGTCAGAGTCACATATAGTTGTAGTCCTATAATATATGCCTTCGCATAATATATTCACTATTTAACGTTTTCATGCTGATATTTCCATTTTTTTTTTTTTTTTTTTGTTAAATGCGGTGGCACATTGATAGTAAAACAATTTATCAGAACAGTAAATAGAAAAAGTAAATAATGCCCCCGAGGTCATATGCTATAGGACTACTGTAGTTGATAATTTCGATGTCATTTAGTCTCTGGAGGAGAGTTTGTATCATTGGAAACTTTCCTACATCTCCTTATTCTCTTATGATCAATTATTTCACGATTGCGTTAGCGCTGAAATAAATGTATGCTTTTCTTGTCATGGCCAATGAAGAAACCCAAGTTTCAATATAAAAAAGAAAACTTGAATATACACCAATATGCATTTGAAAACAAATAACTTAAAATCTATGTTACATTTTAAACAATACTTGTAATCTATGGAACTCTCTCGCGTGTAACTTCTCATCATATGTTTAGAACTTTTTTTTACATAACACAAGTGTGGAAACAGATCAATGTTGATAGTAACTGGACATTCGCTAAATTTTTCTGCAGGATATTTGTACTTTTCAAATAAATATTGAGTTGAATATTAAATTGAGACTTGGCAAAGATTCATCGGTGGTCAAAGTGTTTTCCAGTAATCGTACTAGCCAGTCAACATCGAGGTTTTGACACCCAAAGGGTGACTGGGGTATAGAAATATGGTCGCTTGGTCTTCTCCCGACCGGCAGTAAAACGCTTGCTGAAGTGGGGCGTCCGTTTGGCTGTGCGAGATGTATCAAGTTCGCAGTCACGTCCGTCAGAAGGGGACGTTAAATCCGATGCCTCGTGTAAAGAGAATGCCACGCTCTTTGCACGTTAAGAACCCTTGCAACAACTCTTTGAGGGGTCCGTAGGTGTCCTGTTGCAAGGGAAAATTTCTGTCCCTATCCAATATATCCTCATTTTCCAGTGGCAGTCCAAATTTCCCCGACCATCATCCTAGATGGCCTCTATATACAACAACCTACCTATTGTATTTATTGTGAACTTGTTCTCGTCCTGAATATGCATGAAATATTTGCCACTGGACGTTAAGCAACCAACAATCAATCAATCAATCGAGGTTTTGAGTCTGAACAACACTTGTGTGCAGGTTTGCTAGCACTTGAAAGTTATTTTGATTGACTAGGATTACCAGTTTTTCTAAAGACGGTATTTTATTATTTCTAATTTTAGTTTAAGTTTAGTTTCGACAAGACCAAAAACTTAAAACGAATGTGTGCACAATTTTGAGTTTGAATAAAATTATTGATACAAAATGATAGTCTTTCAACTGTTTTGGTAATGATGTTATACGCCGATGGTCCTCTCGTGTATCGGATCTGCGGTATCTTTGCTTCGCCTGTTCCTTTCACTTTAGCATTTCTATTGCCAATCTACATCTTAAATTATATAAAAGTATCAAGTAAATAATTAATGTGCTTAAAAAATATTACCGTATTTTACTCTCACATCCCCTTATAAAGATCATGTTTCTTATTGTATCATAATAAACCATCAAAATCACAAATAAAGTATATTTTGTAACTGAAACAAGGCAGATTTTTATGTAGCACTTAGTTCAAGTGTCATCAAATTAGATTTATTTAATGGTCCTGACTATAAATCTTCTTTCAACAATTTTATCTGAATCATATAATGTTAACTTTTTCCTCTTATAAAACTAAACAATATACATCGATAATTGTATTCTTCATTTCTTGTTATCGAGTTAAGTGGGGCGTCCGTTTGGCTGTGCGGGATGTATCAAGTTCGCAGTCACGTCCGTCAGAAGGGGACGTTAAATCCAATGCCTCGTGTAAAGAGAGTGCCACGCTCTTTGCACGTTAAGAACCCTTGCAACAACTCTTTGAGGGGTCCGTAGGTGGCCTGTTGCAAGGCAAAATTTCTGTCCCTATCCAATATACCCTCATTTTCCAGTGGCAGCCCAAATTTCCCCGACCATCAACCCAGGTGCCCTCTATTGGATCAACCTACCTATTGTATTTATTGTGAACTTGTTCTCGTCCTGAATATGCATGAAATATTTGCCACTGGACGTTAAGCAACCAACAATCAATCAATCAATCAATGTTATCGAGTTATTAATCTAAAAACAATACAATTAATAGGTGATTTTGTGTTTTTCCATGCCACATATCAACAAAAAACAATTTTGTAACGATTGTGTGTTTTTTCATGTTACAAATCATGAAATGTTTCTTCAAAAGTTTTTTTTCGATAAACAGAAACTTATGGTAAGCAAAAACTTATCAGCCAATCGAGATAAACCAACTGAAACTAAAATTGTCTGGTGATTCCTTGTAGTTGTTAGCCTTATTTTTGTATAATTTCTTGAACTTTTGAATTTGAAAAAAAGGCTAAATTTAAAAGTCATTGCCATTAGTGTACAATAACTTGGGATAACATATAAAAAAAAATTAAAAAAAAAAGAATATTATAAAGTTCTCATCAATTTTAAAATAGTTCAACGAAGCTAACACTTGTTATCTTGTAATTCATTTTTTTTTACCAATTTACCAATTGATTCAATTAAACAGTTTTTTGTTTTTTACCTTTACTCTGTCCTCAGAACAAGCCAACCTCTCAGCAACCCTCTTATTCCGGGATACAGGATATGTATCTTAATAGTAAAATGGTTGACTGCTCCGCAGAATACAAGTTCCTCTTCCAGCTACCAAAAAAAAACCAACATTTGCTTCAGACGACAAAGTACAGTTAGGATAGACTTAATTAAGTTATTGACATTAGGTTTGAAAGTTGTTAATGAAATATTTGTAATTTATCTTTCGTAGTGTTAATTTTTAGTGTGTATAAAACAACCTGTTAATCCAACTACATTTTTGACGTCTATACTTTCGTGGACGATCGCACTTTAGCGTAGACTATAGCACTTTAGCGTCTCCATTGCACTTTAGAGTCCTACATATATGTATTGCATTATTTGAATTTCCAATTGTACTTATTTTATCTTCAACTTGAAGAAAAAATATTTGAATTTTTGTTGATTTTCTTTCTTTCTGATAATTTTTCCTAGTTCTGATTGGATTATTAATTGCTACGTTCTTAAACTTTTATAAAGTATCGCATTTATTGAATTTCATTGTGTGTTATTTTTTCAAAAAACAATTCATGTCATGTTCTTGCCGGTTGGTGATTTTGAATTTCAGTTCCCTTAGTATTGATTTTTAAGTCTATTCACAAAGAAATTTTGTTCCTCTTCTGTAACATTGCAAATTGTTTCTTTGTGCACTCAAAGACGAATTTCAGCAGTTCGGAAAAAAAATGGTTGTCCAACCTTCTCCAGAAATGTCCACCAGAAGAACTAGAAGTCTTATTTTACAATCTGTAATTGTATACATTTTGTTGCACAATTCTTATTTGTGAGAACCGTCTCTGCTACGCATCTACATTAAGGCAGTTTTCACACTACTTTCGACAAGGGCAGATAACTCCGTTAAATCTCAATAGATATTCATGCGTTGTTGTACCTTTGACGCTATGATGGAGAAGAAAGATGTCCAGTTTACCTTCTCTTTAATGTTGAAATTAAAGTTTCCCAAGTTATAAACTGTGTTGTATTTAAGAGATATATCACTTTAGAAGCAAATGATACAAAACATTTAAGCAAAATAGAATGAATTGAAAGTGGTATGCTTAAACACCCACAAGTGTATCTAATTTTTTATGTGTGACGTTAAGTTGACAATCGAAACGCTCTAACATATTTCTGCACGAGACAATATCGCAGTAAAATTAAATTAAAAACAGATTATTTGTAAAAATATCGGGAAATATTTATGTACTATTGTAATATCTTTACCGATGTTTTCATTCCTGAGTCAATTAAGCAGGGTTCCACTGATTTGCTGTTGTCCCGCAAAGAGAAAAGAAACTGAAAACGCAAAACTGTTATGAAAAGTATCGCAATAACTTTATGGCAACAAACCACAAATGCTGAATATAGAACAATATCACACCTATTTGTTGTTGAGTGGTCGACGTTTTCGACAAAAACAAATGACACTTGTAAAGATATAAGGGACCATTCAATGCCGAAGTATACGCGTATTCTTACAGGTCAAAGAGTATTTGACAATATAAGAAATTTTCGGCGAACCATCCTTTTTTTAACAAGTTGGCGGGGCTATAGATGAAACACATATTACAATAGTGGCACCACATGATAATCTGACTGATTATCACAAAAGAAAAGGTTTGTATTCAATGATATGTCGAGCAGTTGTAGATGCAAATTATCGCTTTGCCAACGTCTATGTCGGATGTCCAGGCCGAGTCGATGATTCGAGCATATTCAGTAACTCCGAAACTTATCGGCAAGGAGAAAATGAAGAGCTATTTCCTCAGCATACAGTCAATATTAATGGAACTGAGATACCTGTATTTTTGTTGGGTGGTACAGATGGCTGCAGTCCTAACCTGTACAGCAAGTTAACGTTATAACCAGTCATTTGGACTGGTCAATGTTAACCTGTGACCGGATTTAGGACTGCTTTGACCAGCCCAAGGACCAAAATCTAGTTAACTTGAAAAGCAGACTTGGTAAACTATCAAACCAAGAGTTCCAAATGGTTAAGTTGAAATCATTCCTTCGTAAGTTTTAAGGACGTCATCACAAGTTGGTTGACCGTTATTATTACAATCCCCTTCCCTTTTATGAATGTGGCCTCCCGAAAAAAAACTTTTTACCGGATTTGTAATAACATAAGCAACACGACAGGTGTCACATTTGGAGCAGAATCTGCTTACCCTTCCGTTGCACCTGCGATCACCCATAGTTTTTGGTGGGGTTCGTGTTGCTTTCACTTTAGTTTTCTATGTTGTGTGTACGATTTTTTTGTCTTTTTCATTTTTTAGCCGTGGCGTTGTCAGTTCATTTTCGATTTATGAGTTTGCCTGTCCCTCTGGTATCTTTCGTCCCTCTTTTATGGTGAGTTTTATAACTGGCAGACTGATATTTCAAAATGCGATCATATGCTTCAGTGTTATAGATGACTGCAATTTGATATAATTGAAATTAAGATTTTTATTTTTATTTTGTAAATAGGTATCCACCAAAGATGTATAACATTGACAGCCAGAGAAGAAATGGTATTTACCCTATGTTTTGTCTGTTACAGGATACGCAAATGAGTTTACTCATTTCTATGTTGGTATATAGCTAGAGAATAGGCATACAGTTTAAATTTACATGGTTGTGCCATGTGATTAGGGACTTTCCGATTTTATTTTCCTCTGATTTCAGTATTTATGTTTTTTTAACTTTTTACTGAAAACTGATCTGTCATATATGACGGTAAGTCAGATACTCTTCAATTATCCCAATGAAATAAATGTCTGTATTGGATAGGAGATGGGTTGTGCATGGACATTTAACAGATGTATGCCAGTGAATTTACAGAAACTTCGGATACGTAATAGTAAAACAATAATAATTATATGTACGAATATAAGATGTAGCAAGAGATTTAAATTCGTGACCACAATAATAATTATATGTACGAAGATAATATGTATGAGCAAGAGATTTAAATGCGTAACCACTTAAAATTGTATGTGTTTCAAGATTCCGAATCACAAAACCGGTTCTTTGATTTCGAAAACCTACGGCATTGTACTGGTTGAAAATTTAAACGTGAAATAGGAGCAAGTCGAATAATCAGATTTGTCTGTTAAATTCTATGATAACCACTGTTGATATTCGTTTGTTGTTTTCACATGGTCAGCCTGTTAGTTGTATAGATATGTCAATTGTGAACTAGCACTTGTTAGTTGAATTCCTCAATCTCATGTACCCTTGTGTTGTTGATTCAATGCCAGTCATGGTAATTTTATAAACCCAAACCTTTCGCCTTGTACTCTCATGTTAGGTTATGGGTTTTTTTCTGTACAAACTTTTTTTTCGCGACAAGTCGAAAACAATTTTTTTCTGTCAATTTTAGCATTAGTGGCAGCTGAGGGTGAAACAAACAATATTTTTTTTTCAGAATCAAAAACAAATTATTTTATCTCCAAAAACTTGAAACAAACTTTTTTTTCCAAAAAAAACAACCATAACTTTGTCAACTTCAGATTTATTTCTTATATGAATCTGAGACATTCCTTTTTTTAGCTCACCTGGCCCGAAGGGCCAAGTGAGCTTTTCTCACCACTTGGCGTCCGTCGTCGTCGTCCGTCGTCGTCGTCGTCGTTAACAATTTACATTTTGAACTTCTTCTAGAGAACCACTGAATGGAATGGAACCAAACATGGCATGAATGTTCCTTATGAGGTGCTGACCAAGTGTTGTTACTTTGTAGCCGATCCATCATCCAAGATGGCCGCCAGCGGGGGACTTAGTTTAACATAGGACCCTATGGGAAATGCATACAAATGACTTCATTTAGAGAACCACTGAATGGAATGAAACCAAACATGGCATGAATGTTCCTTATGAGGTACTGACCAAGTGTTGTTACTTTGTTGCCGATCCATCATCCAAGATGGCTGCTAGCCGGGGACTTAGTTTAACATAGGACCCTATGGGAAATGCATACAAATGACTTCTTTTAGAGAACCACTGAATTGAATGAAACCAAACATTGCATGAATGTTCCTTATGAGGTGCTGACCAAGTGTTGTTACTTTGTTGCCGATCCATCATCCAAGATGGCCGCCAGCGGGGGACTTAGTTTAACATAGGACCCTATGGGAAATGCATACAAATGACTTCTTTTAGAGAACAACTGAATGGAATGAAACCAAACATTGCATGAATGTTCCTTATGCCGTGCTGACCATGTGTTGTTACTTTGTAGCCCATCCATCATCCAAGATGGCCGCCAGCATGGGACTTAGTTTAACATAGGACCCTATGGGAAATGCATACAAATGACTTCTTTTAGAGAACCACTGAATGAAATGAAATCAAACATGGCATGAATGTTCCTAATGTGGTGCTGACCAAGTGTTGTTACTTTGTAGCCGATCCATTATCCAAGATGGCCGCCAGCAGGGACTTAGTTTAACATAGGACCCTATTGGAAATGAATACAAATGACTTCTTTTAGAGAACCACTGAATGGAATAAAACCAAACATGGCATGAATGTTCCTTATGAGGTGCTGACCAAGTGTTGTTACTTTGTAGCAGATCCGCCATCCAAGATGGCCGCCAGTGGGGGACTTTTGAATGAAATTAAACATGTTCCTTTCCTTATCAATGAGGTTGTGTTGTCACTTTTAGCCAAATTTTATATTTTTTCATATGATTTCATAAACCCAAGTAGAATCAGGTGAGCGATACAGGCTCTTGAGAGCCTCTAGTTTAAATTCTAAGGAACTAAAATGTGGATAGTACAACCTTAATATGCAAGACTTACGAGCAAACCAATTTGGCTCCACAATGTAGGTCAGTTCCCCGTTGTTAACGGTACATCTGATTGTAATGCCTTCTTCAAACAAAAAGGTTACGAAGATGTTTCTCATCAATTCTTAGGTTTCGCTAAACACCCCACGTACTCTCTATATATAGACAGTACTTCACTGAAAAAAGTAAGACTTCTTGCATGTTTTTTTTTTTTTTTTTTTTGTACGTTAGCTCTTGCCAGTAAGGCATTTATACATTTTTTAGGAGAAAGTTGGACGTTGGTTAATGTCTCTTTGAGAGCTAATTTCATGGATATGTCAATAATCTACATTATTTTTGATATAAAAGATACAAAAAGGAGACCTCCATTGTATTTAAGGTAAATAATAGATTACATGCAATTATCATAGCTTCATTTAGATGTCCAGTACATTGCAAAATATTTGCTTCCGAGTTCATTTTACCATTTTTTATTTTCTGTTTCAGTCTTAAAAGACATGAAAGGGTTTGGTTTACTGTATTAATTACCTAATGAAGGATGCACCAATTATAAGTCCCTCTATTGTTTCTTCAAACTGTGTCATTCTGCAATATAATTGAATTTAAATTGAATTGACAAAAAACAATGGTATGTGGTTTATATAAGTATCAGCAGATACACTTTTATACAATTGTAAAATTGCAAGTTGAATGGAAAATATTTTTTCTGTCTTGATCTTCGGGGTGGTTTTTTTTAATAGTTACTTTATAATTAAAAATAGAGATCCAGTATACATTGTGTATAATGATTCCAAATGTTACTAAAAATTAATGTGTTTTAGTATATATATTAATAGATTGGATTTTTAAACATGTGGTACAATCCAAAGTAGTATATTTGACATATTTATCATTTGAAACATCAGTTAATATTTATTTGTTTTTTACAATATATTTAATTGGTATTAAAGTGAAAGTTATGGTTATTTTAAAAGATAAAACTTTGTTTTAAGTTGTTTTTATATTTCATAGGAATGAAGATCTTGAAAATAATCCAGCTCACCATTATCTTTGTATCCGACATGGAGTTGAGGAAGATTGACCCCCTAAACTCCACGACCTTCAAATTCTTCACAACGATCTTATCACCCAATGAATAACCATTTGTCATGGAGGCCTTCTCCCTCCATAATTTGACTTTCAATGAGCAAGGCCTCATGATGGAATTGGTCAAGCGCAATTCACTGTAGGGATTTTCTGCTTTTTTTTTATTGTTCCAGCTATAATGGAATCTATTTTACAATAAATAAACAATGTGAGTTTTATATGTATGTTTGTTTATCTTGTATGAATTATATAATAATTAATCAGAAAATGATTTCAAATATAAAAAAAAATATGTAAAGGTTAGTATTCACTTGCAATCAATAAAAGTATAGTTCCCAAAAAAATCTGCTCTTTAACACCACTTCTAATGTTTATTTAAAAAAACATAGAAGCTATGGTCTGTTCTTAATTTTCACATGTCCCAAGCCATCATGTTGAAATACATCATAAGCACAAAAAAAAACTCAAGCCAGGCCATGTGTGTATTTATATCAAATTTAAAGCTTTCAGGAATTATTTCTATTCTAATAGTTAGATACAATCAAAATGTTTGTTACCATTAGGGGCAACATAAAAAGTTCAATGTAGGATATCAAAAAGTTGAACCAGTTTTTTCACAGACACTAACTTTTCTCAATTTAATTTGAGAAAAATTTATTGACCAATATAGATATTTGGCGGAGGGATGCTAATCCTGAAATCCCTTGCTTCCTGAGGTCCCAAATTTAAAAACATTTAAATCACAAAATTAGAGAAAAGAATTCCCGGATCCGAAAAGGATCTATTCAAAAATTATGACCTTAAAAAACACCCAATCACAGAGTTCGTATGAAGGCCCTACTACCCCCTCCTCTTATGTATATTAAAAAAGATTTCGGATACACAAAACTTGCTGAAATTTTAACTCATCTTTATTCCAAACTATTTTATACTACATTGATCTTATCTTTTGATGTTGTCCCTTTATGTAACTTCTCAAGTTCTGGTCAATTGCAATAATTGCAAAATGTGTACTTGACTGCTTTATGTAATGTAAATACTTGTTTTTGAAGATGCCACACTTGCTGATGAAAAGAGAACCTATAAAAACACATTTATTTCATGTTTATACATTAACATTTGAAGAAACTTTTTATTAATGGTAAGAGTTCCAAGTAAAAAGTAATTAAAATGATATGCAACTGATATATAAATATAATGATGTATTCTCCACATACTAATATTTGCAAAATGTAAAATTAATTTGAATACAAACTTACTCTGGCTATTTCACCTCTTATAGATATCCTCTGATGGACTGGTAGATTGGTTATAGAGCTGATGGCTACAAGAGGGGGACTCTTGAAGTGAGCTATAGCTTCCTCAAAGCTGTTCAGAGGAATTGGTGCTGAATCGAAGCACTAAATAAAAACAATGACTTTCATAAGATGTAATGTAAATAATTTTTATTTTACGCAAGTATTTATTTTAACATATAATTGTTGAAGGCACCGAGCTTGATGTTTCAGCGACGGTGTCCGTGGTTGGACTTGCTAATGGAGTTGTTGTTAAATCATCATCACTATGACTTGTATTGTGTTTTTCTGAAAATGATATACAGATTTTAGTATATACATTATTGTACCTTAATCAAAAAAAAATCTAGATCAGACAGGAAAAAAGAGACAAACAAGTGAGTGTTTTAAAAAATAATAGGTTTAGCTTTTATTAGATTTTGATGTAATGTACAACAATTTGAATCTTTTCGCACAATATTGGTGGTCCTTAAAAGGGCCGTTTTGCAATCAGTAAGACTCTATCTTCCGGCGGCTCTACCAAGTCTCTTGTTGGTTCCAATGCCCCTGGTTTCTAGAACGGCTGCTTTGATGGCAAAGTAGTATTTTGACATACCGAAGTGGGTAAAATGGATCTCATCACGACAGAAGAGGTCTTTGTTGGTAATCCACGATGGGAATTCGTAAATGTAGATGGTCTCTCGTCGAAGAGATTCCCTTGCCAGTAGCCGAAGGCGATTGTTGATCAAGTCTCTTCTTTGGCTGTAGGATTCTGAAGATATTTTGATGGGAGTCTTTCTAGGAAGGATGTTACAGATAACTACTCTTTCAACACCTGCTTCGTTGAACATATCAAGAATGCGCTTTAACAGTTTCATCTAATCAGACTCGTTAAAGTGTCTGGAATCAATATCGTTGCTACCTATTGATAGAACAACGGCAAATGGCGAAGTTCTCTGTTGTTTATAGATTTGGCATCCTGCTCTACCTGGTGAAGGGTCGACATCTTACGCCCATCAAACGTCTCGACGCATTCTGTCCTGGGTGGTAGAGCAAAAGATCTGCGAAATGGTGTTGTCCCGAATTTGCTGCGAAGTTTTCTCACGAATGAGTGACCGACCACTACTATTTCTTTTTGCGATAAATCTGTAAACGAAGACAAATTCTATTTTGTATAATATTCCAATATATAAAATTTTATATTTATATCATCATACTTTTCGCTTAGTTTTTTCTATTGGATGAAACAAAACTTGCATTTATTGGTCTGAATAGAAGACACCAGCTATCAAATGGTTAATACAAAAATTACGGCTGATCACGTTTTCGTCTCATTATTGATTGGTTAATAAATTTTGTTTTGTTTACCCTTTTTTTAGGGGTACACAATGGGAAAATGTTTTGATTTTATGATGTTTTAATCAAATAGTTGTTTAGTTTTATACTAACTTAAACTGTACTATTTGTTTATAATTTCTAAATTATTTATATTTATAGTGCAAAAGAAATTTTAAATTATATATATGTATAATAAACAAATATAGTGCAATTGAAGTTGTTTTTTCCTGTATAAAATTAATATAAAGATTCATTTTGTTTTATCTTGTGATCAGTTTATTTTGCAATCGTCAATATAAAAAAGAAGATGTGGTCAGTATGGTTTGAGAACTTCAGTTGTTCGACCTGCAAGTCAAATTTGTTTCCTTTTCACTCTTTTCGTCTTCTGACAAGTGTTGTTTGTGCTATATTTAGAACCCTCTACAACGATATTTGTATTTCAAAATTGTATTTTTATTCAACGCAGTCATAGGTTTGAACGTGGTTTTTAATTTAGTCTTACCGATCCGAGGTCGCACAGACAATGCCAATTACTCCTTGGGAAACTCGGCTTCTTCTTTTTATTATTGATTATTTTCCTATCATTCAGATTGATCGATTGCTTGTTGGTTGCTTAACGTCCAGTGGCAAATATTTCATGCATATTTAGGACAAGAACAAGTTTACAATACATATAGAGGCGATCTGCGATGATGGTCGGGGAAATTTGGACTGCCACTGGAAAATGAGGGTACATTAGTACATAGATTTTAGTATATACATTATTGAACCTTAATTATGATATATAGTACAAGGTTTTGTACACAAATTGACATGATTAATGTTATGTAATTATTATACATATAGTACTCATATATAGTGAAAGTTATGGATTTAAGCAAATAAACAAATTATGATCATTACCGATGTGCCTTAACGATAACACTGACAAGAGTATTTGCAACAAATAAAAGTGAAAGTAAAAGCTTATGTAGCTTCAAATTTTAACTTGATATCACACCCCTCTAATTGAAAGAGAAATAAAACACTTTCTAATTATAATTCATCATCGATTTGCAACTCTGCAAGAAATGATAGAAAATTTGCCTTCGTCTTCCGTTTTATTTTTGTCTACTTTTCCTCTAATTTTTGATCAGAAAATACTCGGACGGACGAGACTATAGTTCAATAAGCTGCTTTGGCTTCGATATCATCTAAACGGGAGGTCGGATGGACCCGGTTCGATCAATCGGCTGGTCATGTCGAGCCCTTCAGTTAATCCTCAACAATAAGCTTTCTTGTAACAATTTTCATAATATACACATGTATTTTAAATTAAGCTATTTATATTCCGGATAACTGAGAAAGGCGATGGCTCATGGGTCAATCAAGTGGTACGCTTTCTTTTTCGCTTGATGGATACGCTCTGCTTGAGTATACTATTCTTGGAACATCTGGTGCTTTCCGCAGTGGATCTTAGGTGCTGATTTTGAGGACCAGCTACATTATATTTGGAGCTCGTTTTCAGCATTAGCACTTGATCCCGGTTCGCCACAGAAACACAGCATCGCCCTTGTAGGCACTCCGAGGTGGGTGGATGACAAGAATGGTGAATATTTCTCCTTTCATATGGCACAACAAAACAAACCCTCTAAATTAGCTTTAATACATAAGAAAAGAAAATGTGATGATTCAGAGCCCTGTCGGGAAGATGACAGTTGGCCCAGATTTATTGTAAATAAAGGAACAGATGAAAAAACAATTTCAAAAATATCCCCCTTTGTAATTCACAAACAAATTCAAAGCGTTGCTGGTACTGTCAAAAAAGTTTCAAAAATGAGATCTGGCAATTTGTTGGTTGAATGTTCCAACAAAAGTCAATCAACAAATTTACTTACAATGACTACAATATCAATCTTTCCTGTTTCTGCCTCTCCTCATAACAGTTTGAACAGCTGTAAGGGATCATTCGAGACAGAAGTCAATACCTTGGTGACCTCACCGCGGAAGAAATCGGTGAAGAACTTTCAAGCCAAGGTGTAACTGATGTTATTAGATTTCAAATAAAAAAGAATGGAAATATAATCAAATTAAATACTTACCTTTTGACCTTTAGAACTCCAACTCCTCCTCCATCTATTACTGGTTGCTTCGGAATCAGAGTTGACATGTTTATCCCTAACCCAATTCGATGCTTTACTTGTCAAAAGTTTGGTCATGGAAGCAAACAATGTCGTGGTGAGCAGAGATGCTTCAAGTGTACTGACGAAGGACACGAGGGAACAAACTGTAACTCTGAATCTTCTAAATGCGTAAACTGTGGTGAATCCCATTTTTCATCGTCTAGGGACTGCCCTGTTTACCTTAAAGAAAAAATTATTAAAATTAAAACAGAAAGAAACACCAGTTACCCAGAAGCTAAACAGATAGCTTCTGTTTCGAGTGCTCTCCTTGTTTTAAACAGACCATCGTACGCCAGCAAAGTTGTCCGCTCATTCAGTCACGAGAATACACAAACTCGCATGACTTAGCCAATTGATGCGGACAATTTCACAATGTTGAAACAGAATCTACCGATAAAATATTAATTCCAAGAAAACCAAAATCTTCCAAAACCAGTACTCAGTCAACTCAATCTTCCCTACAGAGCTCAATATCATCACCAAAAAAAATGAGAAAAAGAAATCAAATAAAAAAGAAACAGTAGAAATACACAATTGGGGCGGTGAATCTGTCTGGGATCTTCCCAGTGACCAAGATGATTCTTCCACCTCAAAAAGTCTTCCTTCATCTTCATCTAAGAAGTTAACTTCTTCGTCCAGTACAAAGTCTACTACAGCCCCATCTCCAGAAAAGAAGGATGTCCAAAAGAAGCCAGTACTTTATGTATGTTGTTGGTGATGAAACGGGGTCAGGTTATCGTCCCAATACTCACACCCACGCCTACGTCAAGGTCACAGAGAAAGCCAATTTCGAAGAATTTACATACATGTGGAATGTGGAGATGTCACTACCGAAATTCACAGATATCCAGAGTCCGAAAAATGTTAAAAACTGGATTCGCTATGTCACCAAAGAAGACTATAGGGCTGTTGCAGTAGGTGTTGATAAAGACTTATTAAGCACTCTATGTAAAGCATACATATGTGCTCAGAAATGGGAAAGACTTATGCCCACAATAGCACCCTACTGCTACCTCACTTGGATCGAGAAAAAATGCTTTGAAAACCAATTCTCTGAATTTCGTAAAGAAGTACAAGAAGACCAATTAATACTAGATATGAACAATGCAATACTATTTGACTGGCAAAAGTATGTACTTACCTTCCTAGATGAACAAGACGAAAGAAAAGTCCTCTGGATCTACGATGCAGTCGGGGGTCAAGGTAAAACCTTCCTTGCCAAATATATACAACTTTACCGAGATTGTATATGTCTAGAAAGTGGTAAAAAAACAGACTTGGCCCACTGCTACAGTAATGAACATTATGTACTCTTTGATTACACAAGATCAATGGAAGAAACCATCAATTACTCGATAATAGAGAACTTCAAGAATGGTATGTTGTTTTCCGGGAAATACGACAGCAAAGTAAAGAAATTCAACCCATGCAAAGTGTGTTGCTTCAGTAACTTTGAACCCGACAAGAGTAAACTATCCGAAGACAGATGGCAGCTGTTTGCTTTAGACAATGGTGTTTTGACAATTATGTAAACATTGATTGCATTTGTAAATAGTTTCTATGTTTAATAAAATTTATCATGCGAAAGCACAACTCAACACTGTTTTATTTATTATTAATAAGCTTTATTCCGTAAAATACATATATACTGACAAATATAAAGTCGTGAGTCCAACAGTAGGTTAGGTTAGACTGTGGGATAGGGTGAGTTATCTCTGTTTATAAGTTTGTCCATTCCTCACACTCTTGAACTGTAAATGCACTGACATTTGGTAGGTCATCTTCTGTACCAGGTTCCTGAACTGTATGACCTTGACCTTTTACCTAAAATAAGGTCAATATCGGGTCAGACATGTGACAGGATTTTTTTTTTGGTGAAAAATTATAAAAGTTTTTTTTATTATATCACCTTTACCTGTAACCTCTGTATAGGTCGTGCTTCACTTTTTATTTATAAAATCATCATTGTGACATTCTGATATGCACGACCTTGATCTTTTACTTAAAACAAGGTCAATATCAGGTCAAACGTGTGACCTATATAGAAATTTTAGGGGTATTTAATAAAAATTTATTACATTATTAGGTACATGATCTTAACTTTCAAACTCAATACAGGTCAATGTTAGGTCAGATGTTACCTATATAGAGATTTTGGTGGAGCATGATATAAAATTATGCATTCTGAATTGTATGATCTTGATTTTTTAATTTCAATACAGGTCAATATCAAGTCAGACGTTTTTATCTATAAATGAATTTGTTTGCCAGTAAAATCCTTAAATTCAAATTTTTTTTTGCATCAGTCTTCCTTTAATATATAAGTCCAAAATTATACATAAGAAATACACAAAATATATGGTTAAACATATATCAACACTGTGAGTTGATTTCACAAATCAATAAACAAAATCGTTCCAAAATGGCAAGAAGCAGAAGCAGGATAATAGCTGTGCTTTGGCATCGAATTCAGAGATGCATAGGTCCTGTTGTACAATGGCCTAGGTCTATACGGCGGTTATTCTGGACCGAGAAGTTGCAGTATAGTGATAGAATTAAAATTGCAACTTTTGTGTATGCGAACTCTCTTCCATTGGCCTTATTTTATCAATGGACAATAATGATAGGACTATGTGAAAATGCTGGTGCCGTTCGACATTTCAGAGCATTGTTTAAGCTATACTATAGACACCAATCAAGACAGTTTGCATGAAATGTAGAGAGACAACGCTATAAATATGTAGATGGAACAGAGTTTTGGGTTGAGTATGTATATTATATTAACACAGCATTTTGTTTCAGTATCATATACTTTAACATTACTTGTTTATGTAGAACAAGAGACGCAAACTGTTGAAATTATCGGTAAAAGTGCTAACATGTCTTACTTATATCGCATTGCTATACACTCCGTATAAATACGCCGTTATAAGATATTCAATCTTATTTCTTTTTAAATGATAAAAACTAAACTACTTATAAGTTTCAGAAATGATAGATTAAAAGAATATTTCGGATTTAAATAGGTGAAAGAGAGTTGGGGAAAGTATGGATGTGAATAAACATCGCGTTATAAATAAATGCTTCGTTTTAAACAAAAATACCGTATTAATTGCCGTGAACTCAACTTTGAATAGATGTTTATAACCAAGTTGAACTTTATAATTTGCATATCCAAAAATAGTTGTTTATTGTTTATAGCCTCAAGTTTGAGTGTTCGGTCACCAGAGTTAACTCACTTAGGATTTTTGGGTAGCAATGTTTTCATTTTCGTTCTGATAATGGCTGAAGGAGGAGCGAAAAAAGATGAGACAAAGAAAATTCAAAGTGTTGGTAGCTTTAATTATAGGAAATTAGGGGACGATATATCGGTGTCTGATTTCACTAATCCTTGGACCTTTTATGGTCTTTTTAGCAAAGATGATAAGTTTGTTAACAATTGGCTTAGGCAATAAAATCTCCTTCTAGCAGAATATGACTGCATAAAATGCAGTAAGACATGCCGGATAGGTGACCGAAAGGACAAACAAGGAAGTCAGAGCTTCCGATGCGTTCAGAATAAAAACCATAAATACTCGGTTTTCACCTATTCGTACTACAGCAAATCCCATGCAGACTGTAGGGAAGTCTTACAATTCATTAGGGGGTATCTTGAAAGAAATTCATTACATCTGTGTTCTGTAAACGCCGGTATATCTTATAGTACAACTGCAGTGTTTTGGGCAAAACAGTTGAGAAAACTTTGTACTCAATATGTATTCAATAACATGTTCTCGATGACATTTGATGGAGAGGTGGAATTAGATGAGTCACTTTTTGGTAGAAAATGTAAATATCACAAGGGAAAGGACACCGGTTGTAAAGTTTTGATATTTAAAATAGTAGAGAGATCCACCAACCGCTTGATATTGTATCCGGTAGACAGACGAAATAAGCAAACACTTATTCATTTGATCAAGAAGCATGTTAAACCTGGTGCAACAATATTTTCGGACGGTTGGGCAGCATATTTAACTCTTAATGATGAAGGGTTTAGCAATTTCACTGTGTCCCACAAGACAACATTTAGACAATTGTAAGCATCAAGATTTTTATGTTTATCTAGTAAATTGCATATGCATGTATTATTGTATTGGTTTATTAACTTGGACCAACAAATGAGTGGAAAACGAGGAACATTGTGATTTTCACGTTTTTTTAGACTTGTAGTTATTTTGAGAAAGTTCGACATAGTTTTAAGCATACTTTCTGTTAGTTTATGGGCCCCTGTCCAAAAGAGAAATATTCTCTTTTTTTTCCCCAATTTATAACTAAAAACAAGAGGCTGTCACAACGACAGCAAACCGGATTTATTAACATTTATTTTTGTCCTGGCAATATCACAAGAAACATTACTGATGAATGGTGAAGGTGAAAATCCTCAATATCAAATTTGACCTCTATTTTGTCATCAGTATCAACATATAAAAATTTGAAAAGCTTAGACTGAATGGTTCATGAGTAAATGCAACAGCGTGAATGGAAACGCGCTTTTACGATCTTTCAAGAACCATAACTCCTGAACGGTAAAAGTCAGAATCGTCATTATTGTACTTGACCTTTATTTTGTCATCAGTAACAACATATAAAAATTTCAAAAGCTTTGGTTGAATGGTTCATGAGAAAATGCACGGACACGACTGGAAACACCATTTTTCAATCTTTCAAGAACCATAACTCCTGAACGGTAAAAGTCAAAATCGTCATTATTGAACTTGACCTCCATTTTGTCATCAGTGGCAACATATTAAAATGGCAAAATGTCTGTCCCTATCCAATATATCCATTTTCCAGTGGCAGTCCAATTTGGCTAACCAAAATTTTAAATTCAAACCATGACCAAATCTGAATCAGGATCGACTACATCTGTATGGTTATTTTCTACACGGTCAAAGCTTGGTCTCGTGTGGTCGTCATGACTATCTGAGTTTTCACAAACTACGCCTATGGTTTTCTTTTCCCCCTCTTTCATATATTTAAATTTCTGATTCGATCGGACCCTCGTAGTGATAACCCCAAGGCATCTCACATTGTTTATAAAATTCTCCACTATCAGTTACTAGCCGCGACATCGCATCTGCGTTCCCATGGCGCACTCCTGGCATGTGCTCAATTTTCATATGAAACAACATCAGTTGCTGAATCCATCGGATGTATCTGCCCATCGGGCTCCCGAAAATTCTGAAGCCAATGAATATAAAACAATTCATCATTGGTACTCAAATAAAAGGTCAATTTCATCTGCTTTTTTGGGGGGGGGGGGGGGGAAGTTAAAGTTAATTAAGTTAAAAAAAAATTTGACCATGATCATAATGATTAAATTATTTTAAAAGGGAAAAAATAGACTTATTCATTTGTTTTACTCTTTCTTTAGATAAATCGACAACATGGATCATGTAACACCTCACCTGTACCACGTTAAGTCAATAAATGCAAAAATATAACTTGCTTACCATAGCTGGAAAAATAATTTGTCCATGCCTTATGGCGACATGATCTCCTACGTTCACCTACACTATCTTTGTTGAATCTCTTTCTGTGTCCACCTCAATCTGACAATCTGATAAAAAAAAGAGGAAAAATGACACGATGCAAGAAAACCCTAGATAACAGGAGGAGTTATTACAGATTCAACATCAAAAGACTGAAAAAGGACACTGCCGTGACAGATTGTAGACAAAATATATCGCATCTCCTCATTAGAACTGAAGTTGAAGTATGTCTTTTAAACCTATGCTGACCGACTTGTCATTTCTTGTGCCTAGAAGTCTGGTTGTCAATCATACTCCTTTGTTACGTCTCACAGAAAAAGTCTTAAACAATCTATAGTTGGCACCTACAACTTGACAGGCTGTAGGGGTCACCCTCTTCTTGCTTGGAATGTGTCTTTATACTTGAAAATGAAGATTTATTTAATTTTAATCATGCTAAAGAAAGATTTATTGGCACCACGAAGCCATTTATAAAGTGCCAAGCCACTTTGACGTTTTATTTTTTAAGGTTTATGTACCCTTCTGTAGCCATTTTAGTACTACTTGGTCCATACTTTTATTTGTTCTAACAAATAACTACATTAATAAACTTGTTTTAAGGAAATCAATGCTAGCACTGCATGCAATGATCCTATATCTATCGGTCAACGAATTGCCAAGATTGATAGAACAAGGATAAAGGCTGTGGAATTTCTAAAAAATTTCCATATGTTTAGCATTGAAATAACACAAGGGTACATACTCCTTACAATTATTTGATTTACTTTGATATTTGTTTGATCAATTTTGTTTACAAAGTTAGATTTTATACAATAGTTCAACAGAAATACAGAAATACTTTTGTAGAGATAAGCGTTTTTTTATTAAAAGAAAATATATACCCCCCCCCCCCCCCCCCTCATTTATCAAAATAGGTCAAAATAAAGGGTTTTGGTGAAATTTGACAAAAACAGCTGGATTTCAACAATTTAAGAACCAGGAAAGATAGAGCACAGGCGTCGACAAACTTAATATTCAAATAAAACATGTGAAATGTCTTCACAAACGTAATATTAAAAGATCTTTGTTGTCGACGTATGCGCTCTATGTTTCCTGTTTAATAATCTATGGAAAATTTACCCATTTTCAATGATTTTTTCGTACAACTTGTGATGTCATAATGAAACGCAAAAACGTAAAATTTTCAACAAAATGGCTTATTTCCTGTCTAGTCACTGTATAAGCTATAATTTATTGTGATATTGGTCAATAAATCCGAATTTGAAATTGACGCTAAAAATGGGGGCCATTTTAGGACCTTACCGAACATACTCCTTTTAATGTGAAAATCCAATACAATGCGAGTCTTTGTGACAGCTGGGAACAGTATATCAAACAATATATATGGTCCTGGTGACAGTATAAATTTATCCACATTTAATCATCTACATCAAAAACTGTCGAGTAGTCCGCGGACACTTCGGTGTCGACTTGATATCAATTATATGTTGATTTTTATAAATTTCCTGTTACAAAACTTTGGATTTTTCAGAAAAACTAAGGATGGATTTGTTTGGTATCCCAGGTAAAGTTTATCTAGCCGTATTTGGCACAACTTTTTGGAATTTTGGATCCTCAATGGCCTTCAGCATTGTACTTGTTTGGCTTAAATATTTTGATATGAGCGTCACTGATCAGTCTTATGTAGACGAAACGCGCGTCTGGCGTTCTAAATTATAAACCTGATACCTGTGTTAACTGTGTACACCACTGGGTGGTTGCCACTGCTGGTGGAAGTTTCGTCCCCGAATGTATTACAAGCTCAGAAGTCAATTCTTCGGTGTTGACATGAATATCAATAATGTGATCATTTTTATTATTTTCCTGTATAGATTACCTTTGCCGTATTTGGCACAACTTTATGGAATTTAGCATCTTCAATGCTGTTCGTCATTTGGGGCATCTGTATCCTTAAAACAAATTCTTCTTTCGTTTTTATTTAACATAATTTCAGTAACAAAACTTTAATGCAGATAAACTTATACATTTGATGATTTCCGGACATTTTTTTGGTGAATCAGCTTTCTGTTTCTTGTGTGTCATTCACTTAGATAATATCTAAGTACAAATGACCACCTTGCATAACAAAAACGACAAATTTAAAGCTGTTTAGATAACAGTTAGTAAAAAAACTGTCTGAAACAATAAAATGTTTCCAAGAGAGAGTTCAGTAGAAATAAGAATGCACGACAATCTAGCTTCCTGTGTATAATGTCTAAGCAAGAATATGCCGTATTGCTAACAAACAAAGGGACAATTTTTGTAGTGAACTGTATTGAGAGTAAAATATCTATCGCAATTAATGTAGAGCTGATAATGGCTTTGATTTATTGATATTTTTCTCAAATCGATTCATACATTTTTACACAAATAATATGTATGTATCAATCATCTAATCTTACAACTACAGGGCGGTTCTAACAGATATATTTGGGAATTCAATGTGTCGCCGAACATTAAAAACCAATAAGAATGCAGAATGTTTGCGCATGACGGTTTCGATGTCATTCCGTTTCTTAATAATTATTTCATTCAGAATACCTTTAAAGTCGGAACTGTTAACTGCAACATATATGCATACATTAATCTCTCCAATAGAGATTTAATATTTCGCATATTATACCTTTTGGATTATAGCTCTTCATCTTTTATTTAAGCTTTGGATTTCAAATATTTTGGCCACGAGCATCACTGAAGAGACATGTATTGTCGAAATGCGCATCTGGTGCAAGAAAATTGGTACCGTTAATTTTATTACTACCACTGGGTCGATGCCTCTGCTGGTGGACTATTAGTCCCCGAGGGTATCACCACCCCAGTAGCCAGTACTTCGGTACTGGCATGAAAATACGGATTTTTTGTGTTATTAAAATTTACTGTTACAAAATAATAGAAATTATTATAAATTAAGGAATGTATCTCCCTCATGCAAAGCTCTGATTCCTTTCACGGATTTGGCTATACTTTTTGGACCTTTTGGATCATAGCTCTTCATCTTTTATTTAAGCTTTGGATTTTAAATATTTTGGCCACGAGCATCACTGAAGAGACATGTATTGTCGAAATGCGCATCTGGTGCAAGAAAATTGGTACCGTTAATTTTTGTAATACATTAATCTCTCCAATAGGGATTAATTATCCAGTCAACTAAATTACATATTAATCTCTCCAATAGAGTTTAATTATTGTACCAAATACTGCAACACTTATCTCTCCAACAGAGACAGTGATCAGTAATACCGAATCCACTTATTCATCATATTGCCTGCTAACAGGTCAATTTGAACTTACTACCAAACGTTAACAGATTAACGTGAGAACCTTAAGATAATGTCTATGAAAAACAGACACATCAAGTCTCGTGATGAAATCACCCATTATTGCATACCAGAAACACAAGAACTTGAAAGAATATTTAACATCTTCTGAACTTAAAAAGAATAGTAGATTGAACTATATCACAATATTCGCAATTTAATATAAAGAAAACAGAAAGATGATTTACTGAGTGTCGTGCCCCATAATTTTCGTTTATTTTTATCATGTTGCTGTAAGGCTAGGGTACCTGATGAGGATAATGCCTAGGTAATATAAAACCTAAACCGAAACACCAGGTGAAATTACATCATCAAATCAATTATTTCTTACCAATATCTATGCGTATATATGCGTGTATGATTTTACTATTGAAGTAATAATAAATAGATACTTGCCTACATAGTTTGATTCAAAACGAAACTAATAGTAATAATGACCGACTATTTCAAAAATTTAAATACATGAAAATAAACTATATATGTATTTAATGATACGATAAGTCACTGATTCTCTGAAGATATATACTATTACAAAAATAGAAGAGTGTGTCCTAGAGATAATATTGAGATGTTTGGATTGCTTAAGGACTCGTTCTTATTTCAACATCTCTGAAGATTTATGCTGTTACAAGAAAAGGAGAATTGTGTCTTAGGAGTTGTATTGAGATATTTGGATTGGTTAAGGACTCGTTTTTATTTAAACATCACAAAATCTGCATTTCATATCTTCAATTACATGACTAATCCTGAAATATCGACTTTATGTCATTACAGCTTTGCTACTAGAAGACCAAATGAGGAATGGCGAGGAAAACCTGTCCGTCAGTATGAAATTCAACCTTTATAAGACATAAGCAGACTGCCTGAATTTCATTTCTTGCCATACGAGGAGGCAGTTAAAATTGTGGATGATTTATGTCAGTTGGGAAGTGTACCAGAATTTTTAACTACTCCTGATTTTTTTCTACCATCAAGAAATATAAAGTACTTGAGAGAAAATAATCCTGATGAGCTGGACAATAATATTGAGGGTGTGAGCAATTTGATTGGAGTATCTGTTCAAAACATTCGTGACTATGTTCAAGATTTAGATGTAAAAGAAAAGTTTAAAGAAGAAAGGAAAAAAGTTGTTGATAGCTTTAAGGAAACACCATAAGGTCGATTAAACAATTGAAGTACCTACTCTACGATCATTTTAAACTGAAAAGTAATTCAGCAAGAGCATTACGAGGGGACTTTCTTGTGTCAGTTGATCAAGAAATAAAGAAAATAGAAATGTCGAGAAAAAGTAAAGAGGAATTGTTACAAAGTTTGTTTCCTACAAAAAAAGTAATTTGAGCTACTGTTCACTGTTGGCATCTGATAGGAAATACTTGACTATATGTATATGAAATTTGTTAATCATGTTTTAAGGGACAAAATCAAAAGTTCAGTATTAGGATTAAAAAATTATTTCATAGAGGTTTTTTTTGCAACCTTCATAGAGTTTTTTAACTTTTGATGTTGTCCATGAATTGTGGAGATTTTTTTTATGCATTTTCATTGTTGTCATGCAGAGTTGAATATTTAAGATAGCCATACTTTATACTAAAACAAGCCATACTTTATACTAAAACATTCTGTTTTGTAGATATTGCACTTTAAAATAGAGTCTGCAGCTTTTTTAGCTCACCTGACCTAAAAAGCCATGCTAGCTTTTGCCATCACTTTTATCCGCCTTTTTGAAATCTTGAATCTGTTAAGAGTTATATTTTACAAAAAAAACCAACATAATGTAATACTGTGCTTACTTTTAAAACTGCATTTTGTTAAAATTTATCCAAAATTGAAGTGGTCTAATAAAAAACGACTTGTCTTTACGTTTGAAATTGAAGGCATTGTTATGACATCATATTGTTATACATGTTATATGGCAAAGACGACAACCATTTTTTTTGGAACTTATTTACTTTTTCTTATTTTTACATAAAAAAGGCTAAAACGTAGCATTTTGTACGCTATAATATGGATTTGAATAGATATAACAATTTTGTATTTGAAGAGTCTGTCAATTGGGGATTAGACAGTCTCAAATAGTAGTTTTACCCATCAAGACCACAGAGGTCAAACCATGATTGAACATTTCTTTTTGTTTGTGGTATTGAACATTTTTGTGGAATTTTATAAAAATTCATTAACTTCAACTAAATTTATTGTCCGGAAACCAAATTAGTCTTCAGACGATGACGACATTGGAGCATTATATCAACCCAAAAAACGACAATCAATTATAAGCCATGCAGGAGCGAGTTGAATTCTAAGAAAGTTGTTGTTGGTTGTGTCCATCAAGTAAATTAATTTATTATTGTTTTAGCATAAATAAGAACTTATATTCTGTCACTCAGTAGATATAGGAAGATGTGGTGTGAGTGCCAATGAGACAACTCTCCATACAAATAACAAAACTATTTCTTTTGACTTGTGATGTCAAAAAATTATAGCGTTTAAAATCATTCCTAATAAAATATCTTATTAAGATAACACCTTGATATCCGATGAATGGCGATTACATTTGTGTAGCTATATAGTTATTCAATCAATTTCATGTATAAATATCATTGGACTATTATGTTTTTATATTAAGGTCAACAATGCTACACAATGTAAATTTTGTGTGGTGTTGACGTTACCTTTTTCTCTCTGAATTTTCACATTATAAAAAGGAAGAATTCATTGTGACCAAATGTTTTGTTTTTTGTGATATTTATTGTATTATTATAGAGAATGAAATAGATAGACTTGCCATAAGGACCTTTACAGATACCGACATTTAAAAACTGTTGGATGGGAAAATAGGTCCAGTTAGAAAATTTACCCTAATAAAGGACACATTGCTGCCAGTTTCACTAAAGAGTTCATGCAGTACATGTTGTACCTATCAAGCTACACATGTAGATGTGCAGGCACTATAGACTTCTGAAGATGTCATTAGAATGGAGATAACTGTATTGTAATTTTAGCTTGGACTACGTAAAACTTGATTTTAATGTGACAAATATCCGTTTACCTAGCTTCGCTTCGCGTCGCTAGGTTAACCAAAATTGCCATATTAAAATCTACGTTATGCGTAGTCCAAGCTTAAAATACAAAGCAGTTAACTCTTAAGTATTTGCATGTTCGTATTAACTCTTCAACTTTATGCTTGATTTGCCCTTTTCAACAATTAAGAACCAAGAATAGGTAAACAAATTATCGTAAATACCAGTCTTATAATTCTATACGCAAGACGTATATTCCGTTTACATAAGACTCATCAGGACGATCTGAACAATAAATATAAAAATTAACCCAAACAAATAAAATTTTAAAAGCAGTGAAGACCAAAATTAAAAAATTATGACTAACACGGCTAATGTAATTTATGCCTAATGATTAGAAAATTCTTTGTATTTCAAATAATTCATGGTTTTGGAAAATCATCATTTATTATTTTAATTTCTTTAAAGATAATTATTTGTTTTTATTTTTGATAGATTTGACAAATGTTGAAATGGAGGAAGTAGAAGGTGCGCCAGATATTCCATTAGGTTTGTATTCAGTTTGCGCTATCATAAGTAAAGAGTGAAAAACGTATTCGTATTCTTACAAGTATAAATGAATACGTTAGTTAAGCAATTAATAAATGACTAATTTTATATTTAACATTTGAATTCTTCAAATATTTCATTGTACAAATATGTATTATTGGGATTATGTGTTAAAATTTATATTCGAGTATTGTAGAGTAAATTTAGATTTAGATTTTATATATTTTTAAGTGCAGCCTGATACATCATACATAACAATACAACTACATTTCAATACATTATCAATAGTATACCATATCAGCAATTCTATAGAGGCTTAAGAGGCTTATGAAGCATTAACAATATTCATTCAAGTAGACAATGCAACACTTTGTGAGCAATGAGAAAAAAAAAACTACCGGAATCTTAACTATTATTATATTTTTATCATAATAATTACTTATTATCTAGAAATTATTACCTTGGATTATGTAACTTAACAGTATGTATTGATTTTTACAACAATAGAAATACACATATTAATCTACACGATTATACTTTTTGCATTGTAGATGTTCTTGAATCATTGGCTGACACGATGGGGGAATTTATTAAAGAGGAGCAATCTGTTGCTTTACCCAAAGGTTTGAATTTAATTGCTTGATATTTGGCTGTGTAGGTTGGGGGGTGGTATGTAATGTATTACTGGCAGTCATATCACTTATTTCCTTTTTTCATATGGTAATTTACAGATCATGGCTACACTTTTTCTAATTTTTTATTTGTATTCAACCAAAGCTTGATTAACTTCAGAGAAATTTGGCAAAGATTTCGTAATTGCACATCCTCCAAATTTAACAAAACATTTTGTAATTAGACAGTGCTGTTCCGAGTCGTCAAAATTCAAAATGTCTTTCAGAAGAACTGAACACGGCTGGGTACGTAAATTACTGATGTTGTTATTAGTTTGATGATCTGAATGTGTCATTTTTGGGATATTTGTCATGTCTGGTGATAAGGGGACACCTGCCATATCAGCCGACACCGTGTCCATGGCGACGTCTGTTTCGGACCTTTTTATACTGGGCGACGTCCGAGCCAGTATTCTGTTTGATCTTCGTGTATTCATGCATATTATGCTACTGGGCGGATGATGTCCTCGGGGACAAAATATCCACCAGCAGAGACATCGACCCGGTGGTTGTAAAAGAGGAGCGAAAAACCAAAGGGACGTTCAATCTCATAAGTAAAATTTATAAACTGACAAAGTCATGACTAAAAAAGAAATAGATAAACAGACAGACAATGTTGGATTTGTTTAAATTATTTTTTTATATTAATATACTAGTAGTTATTGATTACTTTTTCAGATGAGATTAAAATGAAGTTAGAATCGGGACTGTACCCAGTTGCCAGAATAATGGGCAAGAAACGAAAAGGAAGGAAACATTTATATAAAATTCATTGGGAGGGATGTAAGGCATCTGAAGCCACCTGGGAGCCAACGGAGAATATTCCTAAACCGTTACTAAAATTGTACAATAAAAAAGTAGTTTATTTATGTATGTAAATAGGGAATGCGTCAAAGAGAAAACAATCCTACTAAAGACCATAAAACAGCTCCAGGCCACCAATGGGTCTTCAACACAAATAGTTCACACTATGTTCACTCACGTGAAAATATGTAACAAATTAAGTTCAAAATGCTTTGTGTTTGTAAGGTTGCTAAAATGCAGTTTTTATGTTACTTTTTTTCAAATATTATCAGTCAAAATATGCATCTACTATTCTGTAAAGTTTTGATTCCTTTTTCATTATTATTATGTTTAAGAGATTTATTAATTTATTTCATTATATATATTATAGTCTATCAATGTTTTTGCACGTGCATTTTGTTTAGCAGGTACTCAATAAACCCAGTCATAAAATTATTTACAATAAATTAACAATTCATCCATAATAAGTAATTGGTGGTTGTCTTATTCAAGAGTTTTATAATCAAATGTACTAACGGAATCTTTTCAAATTATGAACTCTGATTTCCATATTTATCGTAAAATAAATCGGATAACAATTGTAAAATTATTTTCCAGATTGTATTTTCTTTATAATAATCATTTTCATTAATGTATTCCTAATATTACTGTAGTTTGACTTTTATTCTATATTAAAAGAGATCAATATTTCGAGATCAATGTCATTTAACTGCAAAACATTTTATTTCAATATTACAATTTTTGTTATACCACGTTTAATTGTGTTTTTTTAGAGACGTTTGATGAATGAACTTGATTTTTGTTACCACAAATGTCTATGTTTACAATATCATACTCGATTATTTCATTTTAAAACGCTACACATTTAAAAAGGTTTACTCCTGGTTTGTCTACATTTAATTATATCTTTTATTTATTGGTAAAGAAAACAAAATAGACAAAAGGTTTAATGAACATGCAATTGTATAGTCTGTTCCAACTTTATACCTGGTATTACATACATTTTATAAATATATAGTTTATATGTGTTTTTGATGTATCTAGGTATTTTTTTCATTTTTGCTTGTAGTTCCATTTTTATTTGTGCAGATAAAAAATCTTTTTTTCTTCTAATTATAAAAAAAAAAAAGTTCTCTTTTCTATGAAGTCATAAACAAATAATTGAATAATATACAAGTTAAAGTAGCAAATACTCTCTTTGGTACGTTAATTTAGTTCCTAAAAAGTTCTCATTGCTATGAAGTCATATACTAATTCATAACAAAATTCAGAATAGGTTACAATGATGTATTAAAAGAATAGGGATGATATCTTAAAATAGAAGATTATATATGAAAAAATGCACACACAAAATTGTGGATAAAGTTCATATCTTTTTATATTGTGATATAAACAGTAATATTAGAAAAGCTTATTTTAAGTTTTGAACAAAGAATTTATTTAAATATAAAAAAAAATATTTTCATTTTATATTTTCAAAAAGGTATCAACATCTTAAAAAAATATATCGATTTTTTTTTTAATATTTGTCAGATTCAATACATTTCCCTGCTAAATTTATAAAAATATTCTTTATCATTCTCCTTGATTTAAAAGCTACGATTAATTATCTTTCATAAAATTTTACAGGTAAAATAAAAATAATTATTATAATGTCAAGCATATTAACACATGAACAGATCAGCTAATATCACACTAAAAGACATATTGGTGAGGTAGAAGAAATGGGAATAATTGTCCTGGAGAATTTTTTTTAAAACAGTTTCAAATTTACAGTAAAAAGTGTAAACATTATCAATATAGGTAAATAAACAGTAGTATACCACTGTTCAAACTCATAAATCCATGGACAAAAAACAAAATCGGGGTAACAAACTAAAACTGACGGAAACGCATAAATATAAGAGAACAACGACACAACACTACAATGTAACTAACACACACAGAAACTGACCAAGCATCAGACAAAATCCCACGAGAATAACAAATATAACATCAAAACCAAATACATGAATTTGGGATAGACAAGTACCGTGACACGTCTTACCGCAATGTCAATTTACACTCAAAAATAAAAGAAAAAACAAACGACGCAACGTTAAATTGTAACACACACAGAAACGAACTATAATATAACAATGGCCATATTCCTGACTTGGTACAGGACATTTTTAAAGGAAAAAATGGTGGGTTGAACCTGGTTTTGTGGCATGCCAAACCTCGCACTTTAATGGCAATGTTAAATATAACATAGAAATGACAACATAATATTACAGGACTACAATACAAATAAATAGGGAGCTACCATTTGATTGTTATGGGGGGGGCTAGGATGAAATTTGAAAAAAATAGGCAGGACAGGAGTTTTGAGTAAACAAAAAGGCAGGATGAGACACTTTGCCAAAAAAAAAGGCAGGATGACAATTTAGGTAAAAAAGTCAGGATAAACTAACAAAAAAAAAAAGGCAGGACCGAAAAGAGCGAAAAATAAAAATGCAGGACAGAGATTAGAACTAAAAAAAAATGCAGGACAAAATTTTTCATCCTAGCCCCATAAAAATCAAATGGTAGCTCCCTTAAACATGTTCTATCATTTCAACTATCTGCAAGGTGAATAGTACAAGCATTTCTGGAAATGTTTGCTATGTATTTGACCATAAACATTGCTTGTAAACTTTCAACCTGCTTCTGTAGAATATTAATTTCTTTTTCATGTTTTTTACTGTCAGTTTTTGAATCCTCTGCTTTTTTATTCACTGACTTATATTTACCTTTCAAATAGGTTTTCATTTTCAAGGCTTGTGTGTATTTTGTTTTCGAATGACAAATTTTACCCCTTAAATCTCCAACTCCTTTTCTAGCTCATTATTTTCATTTAACATCATTGTAATTCTGTCATACAAAATTTCACCTTGAGTTGTAACATGATTTTGTAAATTTTGAATTTACTTTTTACACCTTTTAAACCTTTTGTTGACATTTCTTGGGGTTAAAGAGGCAATTTCTCTCTTTAAATCATTAATAGCATTACACTTATATCTAATTTCATTTTTCAGTTTCTGATAGTCTCCCATCTGGCCCTCTAAGGATGCATTGTTCAATGTCAGCTGCTCAACTTTATCAGTGGTGTTAATTAGGGAGGCATAAGTTTAAACAAGCTCTGCTCTCATTTATCTAATTTTCTGCTGTTGAGAAGTTACAACTGTTTTCAAATTTGGTTTTGTTGATTTACCATGAGTAGTTGGGTGATGGCATTGGCCACTCATAAAAGTGAACAGATCATCACCAGCACCTGTTCTATAATGATGGAACTTCTGGTGAATGTTGTTCCATTGGAGACGAATAGATTTGACGGAAACAGATGTGTGTAAAAGGGTATTCACCCAGTATCCTGCATGTGTCCATGGCAGGTTCTTGTCCAGCAATAATCTCCTCAAGACATCTTCCATAGACAATGAAAGTGGATGCTCAATTGGCAATATGTTTCTATCAACAAGACATTCAGCAGTAATGCCATATTTTGGGAAAATCAAGGGCAATTCCAGACCAGGATCCTTCTGCAAATCTTTGAGGGTTGCTAATTTATCTCCACCACTTTCTAAATATTTTCTCACTTTTCTAGTTAAGTTGCTAATTTTTTTTTGGGATAATTAAAGATTAAAGTATCATTAATTTTGTTTAGTATAAACGGCAAATTTTGTTGTACATTTTCCCTCTTAGCTACAAGTCCATCAACAAGTAAACTGTATGTATGGTATGTTACATCAAGAGCTGGAAAAGGTGAATCACAGTGTAGGTTGTCAAGTATATCGAGAACTGCTGACTTCCTATCGTCCACTAAAAAAAACCACACAAAGTACTACATTGTTAAACTTTAATTTGGGATAGTTGTGTTGATATGAATTCGGTCAACTCATTTAAAGGATAAATTGGCTTGAAAGTTGGAATATATAAATAAAATAATACCCAAAATTGTTTATCTTTTTTTTCCTCACACATACATGTACATTAAACTAAATTGCCTTGAAATTAAAATTTGTTGGAGCAAATTTAATTAATAACATGTATAATGGAAATGGGGAATGTGCCAAAATGGACAACTCAGCTAAATAGCAGACAATAGATGGCCGCCAATGAATCTTCAAAGCAGCGAGAAAATCCCGAATCCAGAGGGGGCCGTATCCGGCCCTTAAACAATATTGTGTACGGTATTAGTTCAGAGTATGCTTTAATTTGTACATATCTTAATAAAACTGAAAACCTTTACTTAATTCACATACATATAGTATTGTTATTCTCATGTTAAAACTTTATTATTAGTGTAATTTATATCTTCTACATATCTCTGTAATCACATAAAGAATAAAAAAAATCATATAAAAAATTAGATATAAAAATATACTTCCCTGATATAATAACTGAACAAACTTCAAACAACAAACATAACTTCAAATAACCAGCCACTGAAATATTAAATTAGATAAAATACATATATGTCAACTTATAAATGCATAAATAAAGATCAATAAATATTAGGCTTATAAAATAAATATATGTGTCAAGTGTTTCAATGTTGAAGCAAGTAATATTAGGTACTCTTTGCTACCCCCTCCCATTATAGTAGCCACTTCAATTAATATTTAGGGTGGTCATATAAAATAGAATAATATACAAATTTGACAATTAAACCCCAAAGGACACATATATAGTTTTTATTTATTTTTTATTTTGACCTACATAAAAAATGGACAATCAATATTGAATATAAACGAAGTAAAGAAGATGTAATCATTCGGGCACTCAACTGTTACAACTAAAAGGTGATGCTCTTTATTTTTATCTCATGAATGCTTTAAATTATTTGGTAATATGAGAAAATATCATCCCGAATTGATTTCACAATCACTTTACTTTCTATTGCATTGCGTTACTATAAATATATCAGATATTCCGTAATTACCTGTGAAGTTAAGGTAAACAAAGTCAAGAGTCACGTTACTTCCCAAAGAATATGTTATACTCACATATTACTTAAAATTAAATTACCTATGAACAAGTTTTGAATAAGAATCAGAAGTCTGGAAATCAGTGTACTGGAAATATAACGTAAAACCGAGATACATGTATCAACGTAAAGAATCGCTATCACATTCACTGAATGACGTTGTTGATTTTGGCCGCCATTACGCTGTTTGATAAAAATAGACAACGGGGTCAATCAACTTGTTGGACAAAAAAACAGTGAACCAGGCGGTATTTCTTCTTTAAACTTTATCGGAACAACAAAAAACATTGAAAGATTATGCAGATTGGATTTTCAAATTTTTAACTTACTGTTTACATATTTTTTTCAAAGTTGTTATCAGGAAAATTATTTTGACAGTTCGTTCTTGAACCCTGGTTGGAAAGAAAATTATATTTAGAACCAGGGGAACATCCGCCGTTCATTGGTTGTTATTTTAAAGATGTAATTTGATTGGCTCACTGTTTCTTTTCATTGCGATCACGCGTATACTAAATTATTTCGTGCCGTTGTACTTCAATGGGAAGTGCAGCGGCACGAACGCTAGAGTTTAGCAACGACGTTCACGATAATTAAACAGAATAAATCAGCAAATTAACACAAAATAGAACAGTAGGGAATATCAAAGGAGTAGGTTCAGTAAAACCCCTTTTCGGCCCAAAAATTTAGCAGGTTTAGAACATTGTGAATATGTAATCGTTAAGATATTTATTGAAAAGAAGAATGCTTCTGCTACATAACTATGGGCTGTTTTTATACGACCGCAAAAATTTTAATTTTTTGGTCGTATATTGCTATCACGTTGGCGTCGTCGTCTGCGTCGTCGTCGTCCGAATACTTTTAGTTTTCGTACTCTAACTTTAGTAAAAGTGAATAGAAATCAATGAAAGGTTTATGACCACAAAAGGAAGGTTGGGATTGATTTTGGGAGTTTTGGTTCCAACAGTTTAGGAATTAAGGGCCAAAAAAGGGCCCAAATAAGCATTATTCTTGGTTTTTGCACCATAACTTTATTTTAAACACAAGGCTTATGACCATAAAAGGAAGGTTGGGTTTGATTTTGGGAGTTTTGGTCCCAACAGTTTAGGAATAAGGGGCCCAAAGGGTCCAAAATTGAACTTTTGTGTGATTTCATCAAAAATTGAATAATTGGGGTTCTTTGATATGCCGAATCTAACTTTGTATGTAGATTCTATATTTTTGTCCCGTTTTCAAATTGGTCGACTACATTAAGGTCCAAAGGGTCCAAAATTAATCTTAGTTGGATTTTAACAAAAATTGAATCCTTGGGGTTCTTTGATATGCTGAATTTAAAAATGTACTTAGATTTTTAATTATTGGCCTAGTTTTCAAGTTGGTCCAAATGGGGGTCCAAAATTAAACTTTGTTTGATTTCATCAAAAATTGAATAAATGGGTTCGTTGATATGCCAAATCTAACTGTGTATGTAGATTCTTAATTTTTGGTCCAGTTTTCAAATTGGTCGACTACATTAAGGTCTAAAGGGTCCAAAATTAAACTAAGTTTGATTTTAACAAAAATTAAATGTTAAAAAATTTAATTCTTAGGCTTAGTTGATATGCTTTATCTAAACATGTAGTTTGATTTTTGATAATGGGCCCAGTTTTCAAGTTGGTTCAAATCAGGATTCCATATCAAGTATTGTGTAATAGCAAGAAATTTTCAATTGCACAGTATTGCACAATAGCAAGAAATATCTAATTGCACAATATTGTGCAATAGCAATTAATTTTCAATTGGAGTTATCTTTCTTTGTATAGAATAGTAGTTGATAATATATGTTGGAAATTTGCCAGACATGACTATGATGTCATTTTCTATTTTTATTTGCCAATAACTTTATGTAAATAACTTCATTGGAAATTTGCCAATATAAAATGTTGCTGATGAAGCTTTTTTTCCTTATCTTATATATCTAAAATGTTTTTAGATAATGTATGTTGGACATTTGCCAGACATGACTATGATGTCATTTTCTATTTTTATTTGCCAATAACTTTATGTAAATAACTTCATTGGAAATTTGCCAATATCAAATGTAGCTGATGAAGTTTTTTTTATTGTTTTATACAATAAACAATGTATATTCACTTTTACTACCAACCAATCTTTACCATTCAGTGATAACAAGCACTTTATTTTACATTTTAATATTTTATGATGTATTTAAAAGAGTAGTTATTGTTGCAAACTCCATTAGAAATTTGAATTGATATCAGTTTTGGAAAAAGGGAAACGGGGATGTGAAAAAAATATGGTGGGGGTTTGTTTAATTTTTTTCATTTCAGATTTCATAAATAAAAAGAAAATTTCTTAAAACATTTTTTTGAGAGGATTAATATTCAACAGCATAGTGAATTGATCAAAGGCAAAAAAAAAAATTTAAGTTCATTAGACCACATTCATTCTGTGTCAGAAACCTTTGCTGTGTCAACTATTTAATTTTAGATTTAAATAAGTTTGAAGAAGAAATCTTTAATTGATTTGTAAAATCTTGACATTTGTTTTGTGTAAAAAACCCATGTAATGTCAAAAATTTGATCACAATCCAAATTCAGAGCTGTATCACGCTTGAATGTTTTGTCCATACTTGCCCCAACTGTTCAGGGTTCGACCTCTGCGGTCGTATAAAGCTGCGCCCTGCGGAGCACCTGGTTTGACAATATAATGCACATATATCGAGTACTAGCATCATTAAGTCATGCTAAATTACTGAAATATTCACAATTTTTGCATTTTAGTAAAATTTTAGACGGTTTCCGTCTTAAATGAATGTGTTACCATCCATAATATTGAAATGTAAATTGTATTTGATGATTATACATAATAAATATAAAGGTTGAGGATGAACACGGATGCGGCCACTTTCATTTTTGACAAAATCTATCTGAAAAGTGACGATTTTTGGCATATTTGATAGATTTGTCATTTTTAAGCTTGAATCGAAGCGTTTTTAACGACTTAATCAGTTAAAATCTTGCACATAAACTAATTAAATCGATTAAAATAGACACTTTAGTGTTTAAAAAATGTCTAAAATCACTTAAAAAATGAGGCCGAAATCAGCCCTTACCGGACCTACTCCTTTAAGGCTGTAATTTGTATTTTATTTAAGCACACAATCAGATAGAAATTAAGACATGAAAGTCAAGTTTCAGCTCGTAAAAACGGCTGTTCCAATGCATGACGTCGTGACATTGGAGTCCCTAACAATGTACACATTTTCTCTCAAAACAATTTTGTTGATAAATCAATTTTGATTTGGACTTAAAAGTCCAGCTAGATAGTTCGAGTTTATCCCTTATAAACAATCAGGTGTTTCAGCATGATTTTCAATATGCTGTGTCCTGTATGCATCTACAATCAAAATTGCGATCTGCAATTAATTGCCGGTGTTGTGCAAAAGGTCAATCACAAAAAAAGTCCCTAATCAAATGAAAATATCAAACACATCAATCTCAAAGCACCAAACACATCGCTCCAATTTACACAATACCCCAAAAGGCAATTCATGAATTTGTTTTTGACATAAGAAGCACGTTCCGAATTTTCTTTGAACAGTGTATCAAAGATTATTGGCTTTCAGGATTTTCAAAGAAAATACCAAGGATGGTTGTTTTTAAAAAAGTCTTAAGAGGAAAAGTTTCAATGTCAATTCTGTCCTGTTGAATTTTGAAATAAGGAAGACATATACCGCCATTTAATTGAGTGCACAGATTCAAGGCTTTTCTGTGAGTTGTGTTCATATAACGCAAATAAGAGAGCTAATCTCACCTTGCAATTTAAGAAGGTTAATTGTAGTAAGGATAATAAAGATGAATCCGAGGAAGCTGAAAGTGAGATTGATGATGAAAAGCAAATACCGATAAAAAAAAATCAAACTGAAGATTACGTGCTATATATTTCCCAGTGATCATCAAAATTCACATATGCTTGTGCTTCTAGAAATTAGGTCTAAACGTTAATTGTGTTTAAGTATTGGTATTGGTTGTATCAATGGATAGTAGAATTTACATCATCTACTTATGCAGAAAAAAAAATTAGAGGCGTGAATACACAGGAGACAGGAGTCATAAAACCGGTACAGGAACATAATGTCTCATTTTTGTCAAAAAAATAACACTAATATGATAATAGATTTTATCCAAAACACTCACAAACAAACATATTTCTAAGGCAATTGGGGACAAACGTTTTTTATGCATTGATGCAGGGTGTTAATAGTTTTTATTAGTTTGTCAGTACCACGTCAATACAGACTTTTAATATCCAAATGATCGGTCTCTGTGTTACACAGGTAATCCTAAAACGGAGGAAATAAATTAAAAAATAATAAGACATCCTAAAACACTAATTATTATACCGATTGGTATGATTGTGCGTGGTGGGTGGTCTTGGACCAAGATTTCATAATTTCCATTTCAACCAGCTTAAAACGTAAACGAATATTAAGGCATCAGAACTTAAATTGGTGTTTAATTAATAAAGCTACTCAAATTAAAGCAAATATTTTATGAATTTATAAAGTACATTACATACACTAAGTATTTATTAGTATATAATACTTCAATTGATCGTCGGCTTATAGACAAACATTGCAGTCTATTAACATTTATTATTATAGATAAGTAACATCAGTACTAACCCCTAGTTCCATTTATGTATTTCTCATTTGAAATTTTCAACTTTTTAATTAGTTCAATGTGTGGTTCCGATAATTCTTCAAACTTCCTTTTCCTAAATACTAACGAGCTACTTTTGTTTAAGCTATGGCTTTTTTGCTCTACTTCACCGAATCCCAAACTGCTAATCTAAATTTAAAAAAAAAGGTTATATTATATATAACTTATATAACAAAAATCAATTAAGTTCAATTTATAATTTGCTAAAACAAGCAAACAAAAGTATTTTATAAAAGCAACCAGTAAACTCAAATTATAAAGATTGCATTAAACTATATACTGTGCAAATGATTTTGGTTAATTAATTTAATTGTAAAAAATAATTTACATAGTAAGTGCATGCAATGTATATTCTTTATTTCTAAACTTCTGTTTTAAATACATTTCTACATGCAAATAGATAGGAAATTTCTATTTCTTCTGAATCGTACTCTAAAATTCTTTTAATCTTTTGCTGATTTTCCAATATAAAAGATTGGTCTTTGTCTGTAATTAAATTAGTTTATTAAATTTAGCCCCACAAGTCTACTCAACTAAAATAATATTAGTTATTTTTCTTGGAAAATGCCATATTAAATTTAGCCCCACAAGTCTACTCAACTTAAATAATATTAGTTATTTTTCTTGGAAAATGCCATAAACTGGGGAGAGTTAAATTATTAAATATCGGTAAATTATTAATCATTAAATATGTTATAATAAATACACAATCAAGTTGTGCTATAAAAATATTGTGTATGTAATTTTTCCATTTTTTTAAAAATAATTTATTGAAATAAATATAGTTTCAATATAACATCGTATGCGGTTGTAATGGTTGTTTTTAGTTGTAAAATGTCTCATGACACCATCTTTCAATTTGTAATACCCCACCATACATGTAAAATTCATTACTGCAAATACCTTCAGAAGAAGCATTGTCCAAGTTTTCTGTATGGCTGTTTACAACTTCTGGCAAAAGACAGAACTTTGTGTCATTAAAGTATTTCATTAGCATTATGGCCTTTGTTGCTATTGACGCGGAAATTGTAATAGTCCACGAGTAGCTGTCTAGATCCAAATTATATAACAAAAAAAAACCCAATAAAATACAAAGGAAAAATAATATAACAAAACATAAAATTGTGGTAACGGCCGGCGTTGTTTTGTGGTGTTGATGGTTTAGATGTTGATTGTTGATTTCTTTGGGCTTGATGGTATAACTGTTACTGGTGCGGAGGATGGTTTTTCATCTGTAAGATGACACTCTTTTTAATTTATAAGATTCTGTATTTACTTCAGGTATCTGAATGGCCGTGGATCCTTTACTATACATGTAGGAGGAAAAAGAGAGGATAGGAAGAGGGCCTTACAACCTATACTGTGTCAGAAACCGATGTGGTTAAAAAGATTACACCACCAGACATTCAAATGGAAAGCCGTTCTTTGATATATATTTTTGATGGTAAAATTTAGTTTTGAATTTTAAGTCACTTGCAAGTTAATTACAGTAATATGTAACAAGCTTTTTTAAAAGCATTTTAAGTGCAATTCCTCATCAACAGCTTGCATTTTTACTTTTGGATCTGCCTGCATAGTTCCAGAGATATATTTAAAAGAAATATTATATATAAAATATGTTATTTTCTTTTCAGCCTATATGCAAGAGGTTGGAAGAGCGGGACGTAATGGTACACATTCTTCTGCCATTATGTACTTCAACAATTATGATATTGGTAACAATATGCCACTGGAACCAAAAATGAAAGATTTTATAATGACTTCTGAGTGTAGGTTGACATTTCTTAGTGGTTTCTTTGGTGTACATTTTGACAGAACAATTCTTCATCAAAACTGTTGTGATAATTGTGAACTAGCATGTATGTGTGAGTTATGCAAAGAATCACTGCATGCTGACGACTCAAATTACTATGAGGCCAAAAAAAAACAAAGAAGCGAGGCCAAAAAAAAACAAAGAAGCCAAGGCTCGCCATGAATAAAAAGATATTAATAACAATGCTCCAGCAGTACTTTGATGCACAAAATAAAGCTACAGGTTTCCCAATAAACATATCAAAGACTGGACTCTCATCTGATTTATTAAACAGTATTTATATCCACAGCGTCAATGAAATTAAAAAAAAGACCAAGTTTTAAATATAAACCAACATTTAAGCATCAGCTTTGCAGAAAATATTGCTCTGATAGTGAACCATGTTCAGAATATGAATAATTAGTGCCTCAACACAGCACATGTTAATGGTTTTGAACATATTGCAATTTTTATCCTGTTTGCTACTTCATGTACTTGTTACATGTATAAATATATAATATAATAAAACTTGTATGTTTTTGAATTGTAATGATTCATTGTTTCGAGAATGATAATTTATTGTAAATAATAAATTTGTGCTCAGTGATTATGCTTTTTTGTATAGTTTAATGGATCGATATAACTAAAACAGGGCTACAGAATAGTCTAAATAATTTAGCTTTATACTGTGATAAATGGCAGATAGAATTGAATATTAAAAAGACAAAATCTATGATATTTAATAGGACATGCTCTTAACTAGAATAAATATTTTTGAATTTTAAAAAAGTAACATTGATAATGTATCAGAATACTCATTTGTAGGCTTATTAATTAGATGCAATGGCAACATGTCTCATAGCACTAAAGAACTTGTCAAAAAAGCCCAAAAAGCTTTATTCGAGTTGAAAGCTTACAAAGTCTTTGAATAATTAACCAGTCAAAGTTGCATGCCACCTCTTTGATTCCCTCATTAAACCAATAATGATATACAACTCCGAAGTTAAATTTTTAGACACATATATATATATCTCTTTTTAGAGCAAAAAACAGCGCTTTAAATTCTGGAAAAGAAGTAGATATTTTAAGTTTTGCCAATTAAGAAATTACACTTGCAATTTTGTAAATTTTTACTATGAACTAGAAAGAATGCATCTAATCTTGCAACTAGAGCTGAATTGGGGAGACTTCCTATAGAATTAAATATTAAAACACAAACTTTATTATATTTAAAGAGATTTGAATGCTGTAAGTTAAATCCTCTTTTGAAAGAAGCTTACATGCTTAGTAAAAACCTTAGACGCAGAAGGAGTATACTCCTGGGGTGCGCTCGGCTGACAGGTTCTGGACGTCCTGAACGTCTGGAATTAACCGGAAGTCCAGAAAAACAAAATGGAACTGCGTTCAGAACGAGTTCCGTGCGTCCCCAAAAAAAAGGTGGTGCAGATAGAATTCAAAATGGCGACCAAAGGAGTTGAAGGGTAAATTTACAACAGTATTTAGCTTCCAGGGACATCAATAATGAAAAATATTACTCATTTTGAAATCGAATCATCACCTTGTATCACCTACATCATATTGACCTATTTATAAGAGAAAATTTGCGTTGATTGTGTTAAAAACTTCATTTCTGTCTGACAGCCACTGATCAGCGCCGATCGGACAGCCTTTCCCGTCCTGAAGATGTAAATAATGACGACACTGAAATTTTAATTTATACTATAGATTGTGTACAACAAAACCCTGTGTACATGTACCACACATTGTTGGATCAAGGACTTCCGAAAAGGGGGAGGGGCATTGACTGGCTAAGAAAGGACCGTTCTGGTCATGTTTCAGTGATTTTCTATTTCAATATAAATTTCCTCTCAAAAGGTGGGGCCGGGCCACCCCCTGGATCTGCCTATGCCACAACCCCTTTGTCCTTGGGTTACATGCATTGCAGCACTTATTTACACAGGAAAAAATGCAACAAGTGTCTGCCCTTTTTTGCTGGTCAGTGGACCAACTCTTCAACCTTAAAAAAGGGGGGTGGGTCATACAAAATAATATATCGTAGCTGATTTTTTCCCCCAAGAATACTACAGGTTTAAATTTTGTAATGCAGTCAGACAGTGTTTTATATACGGCCAAATTTTTTTCGGTCGTATATTGGTATAGGTCTGCCGTCGTCTGTCAACATTGGTTTCCGCAGGTTATTTCTTGGTTTGCCTTGACCGATCCTTTTGATATTTTAACACAATGTTACTTATGACAAAATGCAACCTAAGTTCGAAGATGGGGTCCGTGGCCCCTCCCGTTCCAGAAATAGGGGCCAAAATTCAAAAATTACTTTTCCATGCATTTTCTATGGTTTCTTATGCCCAATCAACTTGGTAATTTAAACTAATATTAATTATGACTGAAAAAAAAATCAATCCAAAATTCTTTCAATCCATTAAGGAAGTACTCCAACATGGATAAAGACAAATGAGGCATTCTGAAATGAATGCTCGCAATTACTGAGAGCTACAATGTATCTCAGGAGGCAAAATAGAATGACCAAAGGCAATTTCTACTAAATTTAGAAGTAACTCTGTCACCACACTTTTTTAGCTAGCCGAGTTTGGAGCTGTAACTTCATACACTTAATTAGTACATGTAATTAATACATGATGTTGTATAATGCCAAAAAAGAAACTTACTATAATTTAGTTTTTTAGTGTATTTTGTCATAGACACCAAAGCAATTTTTGTAATTAATGTTTCTTTTACATAGGAAGAAACTAGTATACTGCACGCTCGATGGAGTCAAATACTCTGTTTATGTAGATCCTATGACGAACCACAATTTGAATTCAACAGGTAAGAAACATTAAAAAGATCCAATTTAAATTTCAGATCAGTGGCATGGTGAGGACCAATTTAAAGTGGCCCCTTCCCATTGCAGAAAAAGGGGAGATTAAAATTTTGTTATTTTCTGTTGACAGTATACATTTGGATTCTCAAGCATATTGCATACACACAACTGCTTATGCTGCTTTCAATTTTCAAAAAATGTTTCTATGTTTGCTAATAGAGGGCATTATCTGATTGAACAGTACTAACTGTTTAGTTTTATGTGTGTACTGGTATCGGTTGGTATAAAGGAATTTATTTTTAGGAATTGTATGTTGTTGTTGAGTACTTTATTGTTGAAATTTGCATAGTCTGGCACGTTTTTTGTTTTGCAATAAATAGAAAAAAGAAGGGATATGGGGTAAATGCCAAAGAGACAACCACCAACTCCCCGTCAGTAAACGTGTTAAGTTAAACGACTAGAGATCAATGTGCAAGCTTCAGAGAATGGTGAGAGCACTCGGTTGGCACACATCCTCTAGAAGGCCTCTAACAAAAAAGTGTTTACAAGTGGCTAATACTGTCCAACATCAGAATTACCTTACAAAAAGGGTAAAAATGAGACAGATACGATTACTAACCAACATTTTCCTGACTTGGGACGAGCGCATAAAAGCTTACAGACATGTATTTATAATGTCAATTTTCCTAGTCATAATTTTTTAATACATGTACATCATGTACATGTATGCAAAAGAACGGATATGGCAAAATGTCACAAATACAGTAAAAAAACACCAAAAAGAGAGTGAGCCGAAACTTGCATTCAGATGTCACTGCGTACATGGCATAATGAGTATTCAAATTTCAGGTCACATCACCATGACTATGATGTCAGATCATCATATAGATTATTTAAATTTGAATGACACACCGTGATCAACATATTTTTGATTTTGGACAGCATATATCAGATTTTGGACAGGCACGTAAAACATGCATTGTTTCTTGTTTTACAGTGTACATGTACTACATATGTATATGCAACTACATTCCTTCAAACATACTGTTATATATCTAAACACATTTTGTACTTGTACATTATTTAAACTAACATTTAATTTTTAAATGGAAAATGTATTTAAATACCTATACATTATATACATGTACTTTATTGTGCTTTAGATCCTTTGCTGAAAGCTCAGTCGCAAAAGATAATAATTGATGCTGTGAGGGCTAAAACCAATACAGACGACGACGACACGACAACTGAAAACCAGCAGGAAGGTAAAAAATGTACATTTCCATAGTGGCAATGTATGGATTTTGTACAGTATTTAAATCCGTTTTAGTTCACTTCAGCCAGTGTGGGCGATGTTCATTGTAAAATGTTGTAAGTCTGACAGTCTGACAGTTAACTTTCCACATTCTCATCATCTTTTTCTCATGAACTACTTACAGAATTTACAATACTTTGGAAAATTGCATTTAGTTTTTTTTTCAAGTACAAATATAAAGTTAACTTGAAACAAACCATGCAAATATATAGTACCTAATAGATTTTGTCCCTTTGGTTCAGTTAAAAATTCCAATATGGGCTCCAGTGGACCAAAAGTAGCTCTTGGGATGATGTAAAAAGGTCCAATTCAGTCTATAATGCCGGATGTGGGATTCAGGCTCCTAGTTGCTTCTATTTTACATCTTTTGAGGAATATCAACTAATTATGATTTTCTAGGTCACAAGTGCAAGGTCAATAAGGGCATTGCAACTTTTGTGTATCATTGTATGCCAAGGGGATGCTCCTCTTTATACGGCCCTTTGTTTACTCATGCACATGTATATTGATTTGTTTTCTTGTTAAATGTATAATATTATTTGTCTTACTTTTTAGAAAACAGTAATAGAGCAACTCTCACTTTTTGCGATGTGTGTAGTCAGGGAGTTGAGAGAGGTGTCAGACATGTTTGCCCAGATGTTGAACAAAGTCCAGATGGTAAGACATAATGAAATAACATTGTTTCATGAAAATTTCAAATGCTCAGATCTCACAGCCTGAACAATACATGAAATGTAATTTACAAGAAGTACATGTATATGATGGAAAATGAAGGGATACAGGGTATATGCAGCTTGCATCAAGATTGTAATATGATGAAAAAAGACATGCAGGGAGCTCCAACTTTTTGTCCTACGATTTTTAGCTCACCTCACGAAGTGAGGGGGGCTTATGTGATACCCTCGGCGTCGGCATCGGCGTCGGCGTCCGGTTAACATTTTTGGTTAAAGTCCATTCCTGCTTACTGACAACCCCCACCTCAACTATATTGGTATGTATGATGCACCTAGAGATGCTAAGCACTATGCATGCTTCGGGTGCTGGCTGTGACCTATATTTTACGCTTGAACGACTCGGTTAAGATTTTTGGTTAAAGTCCATTCCCGCTTACTGACAACCCCCGTCTCAACTATAGTGGTATGTATGATGCACCTAGAGATGCTATGCACAATGCATGCTTCGGATGCTGGCCGTGACCTATATTTTACGAATGAACGATTCAGTTAAGATTTTTGGTTTAAGTCCCCCACATCAATTATATTTGTATGTATGATGCACCTAGGGATGCTAAGCACAATGCATGCTTCGGATGCTGGATGTGACCTAGATTTTACGGTTGAATGATTACATGTTATAGAGTCAAAATAGTTAACGAGGTGAGCTTTGTAATCGTTGATTACCTATGTTTTAAAATCTGTGCGTCTTTCGTATCTTGAAAAGAAAAAGTTCAAGATCACTTCTTAAAAACATGGAATTTCAGTTTATGACCTGGGATGTTGTGGGATTGGTGAGCCCCGTTCGAAACCCTCGGTTGGTAGGATTGTCAAATTCAAAACATTTGTAATTTTCTAACACTGTGGGTCTTTTTTCAAAACGTTTTTCTCAAAGATTTTTTTTTGAAGACCTTCCATCATGTTTCTTTGATCAAGTGGATTGTTATTTGTATAACTGAAGTCCGCCTGTGTGTGTGTGTGTCCCTCCATCCAAACAACCAACTGTTAACGCTCTCATGCTAACATTTCTGAATGGAATTTGATCCAGTTTTCACAAAAGGCTTTTGTTTTGAATTCGAAAATGAGTGTCGTTTGACAATTTTTGTTGGGAGTTAATGCCCTTTGAATTTTAGATTATGTGAACAATTCCCTGGTTAGCTTTCTCACACTTATATTTCTTAATGAATTTTGTCAAAATTTTCACAAAATGTTTTTTTTATTATGAAGCCAATGATGTACCTCAGTCAAGTTTGAAAATCAGTGCTGTATGACAATTTAAGACAATCAAATAAACCTGATAGTTCTTCCTTAAATTAGATTTAAAGATTTTGGAATCTGTTGATGCCATATTTATTAACCATCTCATATCTAGCATTTTTGGGGTTTATAAATATAAAATCCTTTTCAGAGTGTACAGTATTCTTTTGTGGTGCAATGTCATTAACTTTTAGATCAATATCATGTTTCCATTGCAGATGAATCCAGCAGTAATAAAGAGGATTCAACAGGTACGAATATAATTTGGACAAAAAGTAATACGTTACTCCTAATTGAGGAGTATAGGGCAAACAAGAATAAAATGGAAAAGGGCATTTTAAGAAAGAAGGTTGTTTGGGAGAAGATTGCTAAAATGCTCTGCTCAAAAGGATTTTCTGTTAATGGTGATCAAGTAAATGGAAAGTGGAAAACATTAATGAGGGGGTACAAGAGTGTGAAGGACAATAACAAAAAATCTGGTGCAGGAAAAAAATCATACGAGTTTGAAGAAGTATTGGATGAACTATTTGAAAATGATCCGATCATTAAACCTGTACTTACCTTAAGCAGCACCGATAATAATAAAAAATCTGCCACTGCTACTGATAAACCAGATGATGAAGAAATAGCAACACCAAAACCAGCAAAAAAGCCAAGAAAGACCACCTCTGCAGACATCGCAGATACCATTAAACAATACTTGCAGGAGTCAAAACAGCATCAGGAAGACACAATAGAAAGACATGAAAGAATGCATAAGGATCGGATTAACGCCTATAAAGGAGTTGAAGATGCCCTAAGGAGTTTCCTTGCAAAGAAATAGTAATACATGTATATAAAATTTGAACATGTTCAATTCACTGATTGTCATTGTGTTACAGAGTTCATAAAAAATGGGAAAATATTAAAGTATTGAATAATTTCAAATCAACCAATTAAAACAAACATTACAACCGGTCTTTAGAAACTTATGCTTATTGAATGGCAATTAATTTTTTTTGGGTCATGTTTGCTTAATTCAGAATTCTTAGATAAGAAAAAGGCAGGATAAGAGTTTAATAGTACATGTAACACCGTGACTATAAACGGACAGTGCTATTACAGTTGGTCATGTTTTTATTGAAAATTTCCAACCTTTGTACATTATATTTCATATAAATTTTTAGGTGATCGCAAACAAAGAAATAGAGCTTTATGGACTGTCATACTATATGGTATGCTTTCTTGAAATCTGCAAATAATCAGGTCAAATGCTATGGTGACACAAAACACACACACACACAAAGACAGACCAATTCATTTTCAATTGCTTACAATAGTTCGATATTTATGATTTTGGACTGCTTAATGCATTCATTCAAATTTAACATGTATATTTTCAGAATGCAAGATTTGTATGGACAGTGAATCGGATTGCCTAGTTTCACCATGCAACCATTTGGCAATGTGTATGGATTGTGCGAAAATGTTAGATAACTGTCCAATCTGCCGAAAAGATATTTGCAAAAGACTTAAAATCTTCAGATGTTAAACCTTTGTAAATGTTCAAGTGAAACAAGTTTAAATGCATTTAATTTTATAACATTTTGATGTTCATATTATTGAGTATAATACTATATAAGTGTCACCTTGTCCGTCCCTGTGTCTGAAAGTTGTTGTTTCTGAATGTTTTTTTTAACCTGTGTCACCGAAGGCGAAAGAAGGGCAACTCTGTCTGGCCAAAGACTGATATAGCCTTACCTTGTGTAATCTGTAACTCCAAAAGCATTAATTCGACATTCTTAAAAATATGCATAGTTATTGGATAAATATTGAAGATGTACACTTCCTATATTAGGCAGATTCTTAAAATTATTTGTCAAATTTTCATGTATTGAATGCAGCCATTTTCTTGAAATATTGTTTTAATTGGTACCTACTGTGTGTAATCTAAATCTGGAACTTTATTCCAAAATCATGATACTTTGCATAGTCATGAGATAAATATTGAAGATGTGTACTCTCTTTTTTTGCGTTCTTTCCAAATTAGATGCACATCTTCTTACTAGTTTGGTACTGCGTGACACAGGTTAAGTTTGGTCTTGTTTTTTTATAGTCCAGTTTCTTATTACATTTTTATTTTTTAAGATTTTAAGGTATAAAATCTTAACTTGTTATGGATATTTTCTTTTACACTTGTTATACATTTTTATTTTTTAAGATTTTAAGGTATAAAATCTTAATCTAAATTCCAAAATCATGATACTTTGCATAGTCATGAGATAAATATTGAAGATGTGTACTCTCTTTTTTTGCGTTCTTTACAAATTAAAAAACAGATGCCAATTTTACTGCGTCTGAATCGCTTTTCTGGATTAACCTTCATCAGGAACGCTCAAGTTCAAAAAGTAGGAAAGCAAAAAAATCAAATCAAATGGGAGCATTAACACTGAATAGGGCATAAACAGAACAGCCAAAATCAAATTATCCAATTGTTGAAGTTTAGTCAATATTTTGAAGGTATATTTAGCAGAAACTAAAACAGGTTTTTATTATCTTAATAAACTTTGGTATTTTTGAATGTATTGGCACAAAAGATGCACATCTTCTTACTAGTTTGGTACTGCGTGACACAGGTTAAGTTTGGTCTTGTTTTTTTATAGTACAGTTTCTTATAACATTTTTATTTTTTAAGATTTTAAGGTATAAAATCTTAATTTGTTATGGATATTTTCTTTTACACTTGTTATACATTTTTATTTTTTAAGATTTTAAGGTATAAAATCTTAATTTGTTATGGATATTTTCTTTTACACTTGTTACATTTTTTTTCATTTTTTGAATAAAAATATTGATTTTAAAACAAGTTTTTGTTTCTGTAGCCATATGTATTTTACTTACGATAGAAATTTTATGCAATTGCAACAGTTTAGTAGTTCCATTAAAAGAGTCGACAGCTAAAAGAGCAAGGTCACTGTGACTGTTTTTAGAGAGAAAAAAAGGTTGCTGTGTGATTTTTTATTGCAGACAGATGGAAAATATGGCGTACACATGCCCATCTATTTTTGAGCCAGCAAGTCAAAAGTCAAGGTTACTGTCTATGGGGAAACATCTAAAGTGTGTTTCACTTGTTTTGGACAAAGTCGGGAAGAACTATTGGAGTACCTACGGTGTCCATCCACACCTTGGTAGAGGTTAACAACTGAGTTAATACCTCGGGTAGGTCAGCATCCAGGCAAAAGTAGGTCACTGTGACATTTTATGCTTTATCAATGATTGGTTAAGTTTTCTGTACGAGTGTATTTATCAGTAACTATAAGGTGTAGGGCCATGTAACTTGTACACAGATGTATCTGGGATATCCAGACAAAAGTAGGTCACTGTGACCTACTTTTTATGTTCACTAACTTTTGGTTAAGATTTATGTCTTGAGTCCATGCAACTTTTAGTTGTAGGATTATGTAAACTGGTACACAGATACGTCTGGAGTAGTAGGTAAGCACCCATGCAAACTACATTCTATGCTTCATCGACTGTTAATTTGGCATCTTTGAAATAGGTGAGGGCAGATCCAGGAATACACCCTAGCCTGAATCTGCACCTGATGTTTTATAGTTCAATGTTCCTTTATCTGCCCTATTAGGTTACAGTTTTGAATCACTGTCGTAAACATTTATGGAAGTGGGAGGTTTACCAATTGCAGCATGCATTGTTTCATGAAAAAGCCTGTTCCAAGTCGGGATATGACAATTTTGTTTGTTGGTTGTTATGAATAGTTCTGTGATTTTTCCAATTAGTTTTGTAATTCGCCATCTGAAAAATTAAAATACTGTGGGTATAAATTTTCAAACTCAGTTGTTTGTGTTACATTCAGTGACATTTGATTTGTATGTACTTTTTTTTTCTGGCATCCTTGTCAATGAATGTCTGTGTTCACCTTTTTGTTAGTGTTGAAATATGTAGCATTTGCTCAGGTGCTTTAACTTTTGGGATAAATATATCCAGGAACCAAGATCTCGATTTTGTCAGAAAATGTAAACCCAATTCATTGTTGCAGGCTGTATGGTAACCTCTATTTCCAACAAACCAGTTTGCCTGGTCATTGTTCTTATGAGATATTTAAACTGTGTCTTATTTTATCAATATGGCCTGAAAATCTGCAGAAATATTTAATGAATGGGCAACAATAAATCAATATCAAATTTAAAGTAAGCTTTTATATAAACACAGTAATAGTCACTTTCATCTGAGCACTAGAGTAGATGTCGTGCAATATTGTCACGTTTCAAAAAACCCTCTGCCTCTTCATCATTTATTTGAACTATATGTCTATTATTGACAACATCATCATCATCTTGTTGAACTAAGAAGTCGTCAATATTATCATTTGTGAGTATACAAATATTATGTAAAACACAACAAATCATTATGATCTCAACTGAAGTGTCCAATTTTATAGTCTCCAAGTATTTTAAACGCCTGAATCTGCCCTTGAGTAGTGCAAATGCTCTTTCTATTACTACACGATTTGAAGAATGATATTGATTGTACTTTTTTTGTTGATCAGTAAGATGTCCATTGTCTCTAAATGGTGTGAGCAACCATCTGCGAGTTGGGTAAGCTGCATCTCCTAAAATATGATTTGCCATATTGCACATTCGCAAGCCATTTGTCAACAAGTCTGATTGTTTTAAAACTCTGGAATCATGAACGCTTCCAGGATATCCAGCGTAAATGTGGGAGAAAAACATATTATGTCTACATACAGCTTGAACTTGGATCGAATGAAACCCTTTACGATTAACATACGATTGTGGATGTGAAGATGGTGCTTTAATCCTTATATGGGTTCCATCTACGGCACCAACTATGCCAGGAAACCCATTCCTTTGTTGGAAAGCATTAACTTCATCCTGCATTTCATGTTGAGTTGGCCAAGAAATAATTTTTTGCTTCAGATTGTTCAGTATTGCAGCAGTTACTCTCTCCCTGCACATTATGACTGTTGATTCTGAGACTCCAAATCGATCTGCAATCTTTCTAATAGTATCTAGACTCCCAACATACCATAACGTAATTAATACTTGTTTTTCAACAGTTACTACATCACTTCCACCTGTCTGTGTTGGCTGCAATTCAGGACAGTCCCTTAAATAAGTACAAATTCTATCAAATGTTGCACGAGACATCCTGAACATCCTTCTACACGACTCTTCGTCATACTGTGGAATAATCTCCTCCACATAGCCATATATCTTAGGACGCAGTTCCGGTTCCCTGCAAAATACAATAAAACATTAAGTAAGAACCAACCATTTATTCTATTAAACCCAAATAAAAGGTGGGGGGTCTAGTTTTTTCCTAAAAAAATAATTTGATCACTCTGAATTTTCAGAAAAAAATATTATTTGGTCAGGAAGGTGATGAAGAAAATCTTTTAAATACCATATAAATAATGAAGAAAATCTTTTAAATACCATATAAATAATTTTGACCAAAAATATTTTGGTAGACAACGTTAAACAAAACAACAGGAAATTTTTGACTGTCATGTTCATTTTGTATCTGCCAAAAATATTCCCAACTCGGTCATGTCAGTGGAAAAACCATTGTCCCACCCAGTTAAATATATGTCTAAGCAAAAAATTGTGGAATCCAGGTTTTTGTTAAATCATGTCTTGTACTTTTCCTTAAAAAGTTTATCGATAGATATCCAGATAAGATAGATAAATATGCTGTTTCATTTTTTAAACATCCAAGATGGGTTTGGTTGAATTCTGTGCAGTATTCATGTACTGATTTAATCAGATCACTCTGACTTCACAAATTGATATGGTTGATTCATTTGTATCAGTCATACAACTTATTTTCTACATAAAAACAATATATTGTGCAAAATATACCACACACACACGTACATTAAATTGGTCAGCAATGGCAGAATAGGAATAATATCCATAGGATCTTCATATTGGTCGTCTTCATCGTCAATGACGGTCAATGCCGCAATAATTGCAACCCCAACCTCCATATTGAATTTGATACATCCGGTTCCGTTCCGTTCGGGTGGCGTATGGAATTGGAACTGACGGAACCTGTTCGGAACTTGCCAGCCGAGCGCAACCCTGGTTTACCTGTGTTTAAAATATTTTAAGTGAACTTAATTTAGATATAGCACAAATTCAACAAAATACTAGTTCATACAAAAAAATAAATAATTCATTTAAAGTTATATAAAAACAAGCTCTTAAAACTACTTTGAAAATTTAATACATGATAAGATGCAAAACATCGATGAAAAAAGCAAACTTTATTTATATAAGAATCTTATAAAAAATTTATGTTTTGAAGAATATTTAAGAAAATCAAACTTTACTTATAGAAAATTAATAACAAAACTAAGAATTATTGACCATAATTTAAATATATAGAAAAAGACAGACATACTTAGATTCCTAGAGAGCAGAGATTATGCCTTAAATGTAAAACATTTCAAAACGAAAATCATTTTATATTAGATTGTAAATTAAATATGGAACTAAGAAATAACTTTTTTAACAGTTTGGATTTTAATTTTTAAAGATTTATCTGATAAAGAAAAGTTGATTTCTATACTCAATCCATCAACACCATCACAAGTAAATACATTTGGGTCCTACATCAAAAGGTCATTAGAGCTGAGGACAGGGAACATATATATATATATATATATATATGTGAAATATAGTTATATTGTTTCTTATTTTGTATGTCACAAACTTAATGTTTGAAGTTTATATGTCAATAAATATTAGAATTGAAAATAAAAAGTATTACTCACTGACATTCCTTTCTCATATGATGTTAAGTCTAAATCCCTACATATCATACCAAATCAAGACACCTAGTTTTACTATTTAGTTATTCAGTAATTTGAATCAAGATCCTTGAAACTTAATACAAATGTTTACAGGAGTCTTATTGCCATTCTAAACATTTTCTTTTCAGAAAGCAGGGCGAAACGACATTTTAGAAAAAATCTCATTTTCGATACCAATTTTCCACTGCTATGGACACAGTACTGCATGTCAAGTAAGATGATATAATTTCAAAATAATAAATAAAATTGTATTCCTTACAGGGCTATAGGGTTAAGGCAAAATAATATTATATGGGAATCAGAGTTCAGTCTTCAGAACACATTACACCAGAATATGTTTCAATCTTTATAAAATTGAATGGTTGTTGGTCTTGAAAAATAGAATCCCACATCTGAATTTCTATCTGGAGAAGCAGAAAGTTCAACACTTTTTTTACATACTTGAATTGTAATTTCCAAAACCAATTTTGCTGCACAAAAATGCATAGGTTTTGTTGAATAACAGCAAGTGCTTATGTTTTTGTATTGTCCTGTTCTTATTGTTTTTTGGTTTTTCTATGTTAAAGTGATATTAATGAATTTGCCACGTTTGTTGATTTAGATTTCGATTTTGTTGGATTTCCCTCTGACTTTCTTGTATATTTATCTATGTATATATATGTATTTTTTGCTGATAATCCGTACCATAGTGATACACGTGTACAATTCAAATTTACAGCTGAAAATAAATGACTGGTTAATAATTAATTACCTTTCTTATAGCACGCATGTTCTTTATATTTTTGCATGGATAAAAACCAACTGCCACAATCATCACATGTAAACATGGTCATTCTTTTGTCTTCCTCAATGTCTTCCCCTACTTCAAGTAGTTCATTCTGGATTTGAGTCAACATGGCAGTTGGATCTCCTACAAACCAAAGTATAAATAAGTAAAACTATCTTTACATGACACTTATGTCACAATGTATATATTAAGACCTGATATTTGTAATTTGTGTAGGGCATGTACATGGAATGCCTGATGAATCGGACCATAACAAAATCAGAAAAGGGGTATGGGGGGTAAAGAAACTAGAGGCTCTAAAGAGCCTGTATCGCTCACCTTGGTCTATGTGAATACTAAACAAAGGACACAGATGGATTCAAGACAAAATTGTGGTTTGGTGATGGTGATGTGTTTGTAGATCTTACTTTACTGAACATTCTTGCTGCTTACAATTATCTCTATCTATAATGAACTTGACCCAGTAGTTACAGTGGAAAATGTTAGTAAAATTTTACAAATTTTGTGAAAATTGTCACCGGACACATTTTTAAAACTAGATACCCCAATGATGATTGTGGCCATGTTTGGTTTAATTTGGCCCAGTAGTTTCAGAGGAGAAGATTTTTTAAAAGATGACTAAGATTTACGAAAAATGGTTAAAAATTGACTATAAAGGGCAATAACTCCTAAAGGGGTCAATTGACCATTTCGGTCATGTTGACTTATTTGTAAATCTTACTTTGCTGAACATTATTGCTGTTTACAGTTTATCTTTATCTATAATAATATTCAAGATAATAACCAAAAAAAGCAAAATTTCCTTAAAATTACATATTCAGGGGCAGCAACCCAACAACGGATTGTCTGATTCATCTGAAAATTTCAGGGAAGATAGATCTTGACCTGATAAACAATTTTAACCCCATGTCAGATTTGCTCAAAATGCTTTGGTTTTTGAGTTATAAGCCAAAAACTGCATTTTACCCCTATGTTCTATTTTTAGCCATGGCGGCCATCTTGGTTGGTAGGCGGGGTCACGCCACACATTTTTTAAACTAGATACCCATATGATGATTGTTTTGGTTTAATTTGGCCCAGCAGTTTCAGAGGAGAAGATTTTTGTAAAAGTTAACGACGACGGACGCAAAGTGATGGGAAAAGATGGGACATCAAAAAGAGTTGTAGGTGTAAAAATCCATATTTTCATTATTTCTCGCACGTTTTAATATTTTGCAATATTTTTTCATTGAAAATTGACAACATCTGCATTGTTATGGTTGCTTACCCTCAAGAACACATTTGTGTCCATTAAAAACTTCTAAATCTTCATAAAACCTTTTGCAGTCGCTGCATTTGTAAACACATGACATATTTGCCGCCCTCTTTATTTCGTCACTGTTCCCGCTGCACCACTTCGCTCGTTGGGACAGAAAAACTTTGTCCAGAACAGTGTTCCAGTTCACTCGAATTAAGTTCCGACAGTTCTGGTTGTTCTAGACTATAATTCGTGCAGACCCCTAGTTTAATTGTCAAAATCTGAACTTTATGTTTAAAAATGATATAATTCTAATTGTAGTGACATGGAAGTTCCAGACAGCCGGGAAATGAGTCCTTTAATTTTTCTGAAGGTGTTGTGTTAAATAGTTATTTGATAAGGTGAGCATGGCACTATCTATACTACTTAAATAACGAGGTCCAATTTGTCAGCAGTCATCTCGTAAAAATGATGAATCAAAGAATTCAGCTTTCTATATAACTAATATAGTACAATACAAGGGTTCTTAACGTGCAAAGAGCGTGGCACTCTCTTTACACGAGGCATCGGATTTAACGTCCACCTTCTGACCGGACGTGACTGCGAACTTGATACATCCTGCACAGCCAAACGGACACCCCACTTCGGCAAGGGTTGTACTGCCGGTCGGGAGAAGACCAAGTGACCATATTTCTATACCCATCACCCTTGGGGGTCAGAAGTTCTTGACAAAAGTAATATAGATCGAAGAAGTATAAAGAAAAAATTGATTGATTGTTGGTTGCTTAACGTCCAGTGGGAAAAAATTGAAACCACCTGTACAAATTGCAAAGAGGCGTTTCCATTGAGATGTTTTTCTGCCATATGTGAAACGTCATGAATGTAGTAGTCCAGTTTAGTGCCTTTTTTCAGGCACTTGCTTCTTACTGTTACCTTTACTATGTTCATAGACGCATTAACTGACTAAATATTATGCATCATGTTTACACTATCCCCTGGTTTTTTAATGATATCCATGTGGAAGTTTTATCAGCAATATGAATAGGGCTTGCGGCACTTCTGTGTAACATAATTGTACATATGTTTTTTAACTAGGCATTAATTTGAATATTGTTTAAGTTTATTATTACAGACATTTTATATAGTTACATGTATGTGTTCAGTCAGTTTAAAAGCTTGATGTTATGTAACAAAATATGTTGGCATTTTTTATTTAAGCTTTTTTTTTTTGTGTCCAAAAGGTCGTGAAAAGAATACAATGTACATTGAAACAAGTTGTTAAGAATGTGGTGTTGAAAGCCTAACAAAAAAGATTAAAATGCATGTAAAGATCATATTACTTTCACATGTGAAAATCGTAAAACAGTCAAAGGAACTACCAAAACTAAGAAAAGACCTGGTTTCCAATAATGCATACTTGTTATATCACCAATTTAATGACCATAAAAAGAATCTAACAGCAGACTGGGTACTTGATTTTGCAGAAAACTAAAGATCTATCTATCAAGACGAAATTCAAGCAGCCCACTGGCAGTACCAACAAATAACAGTCCATCCAATAGTAGCCTACTACAAGTGTCCGAGAAAACAATGCAGAGATACCAGTCTAGTAACTGAGAGCATAGTGTGGATCTCAGACGATTTAACCCATAATGCGAGCGCTGTCCATAAATCCTTTGAAAACAGCATTTGAACATTAACAGAAAAGTATTAACATAAAAACATGCAGGAAAGTAAGATATGGAAAAATAGTAGTGAATGGTCTCTCCCTTGATGTTCTCCCCCTAACACCTATGTCAGATTATGGGGAGAAAAAAAATCAAAATGATTTTACAAATAAAGGAAATTTAGGTAGAAATGCAAGTACAATTAAGACATTTGAACTTTTATATCCATCCTGCATCACCGTCAATGGATGCCCTACCTCATGTAGTTGCTCGGGTAAGATTGCAGATACAGATCTCTTACGACAGTTCCATCTAATATACTGAGCTCAACAACTAGATTGTAAGTATTTATTTTCACAAGTGTTTCTTAAACTAAAAACAACATACGATACGTATTTTAGTGCTCATGAACAATCTTTATTTCGATGTCCACAACAAACGTCAGAAAGTCTTTTCAATCAAATATTGTTGTGAGTCAAATCTGTTGATACTATCTAGAATATCCGTTGCAGTATAACTGAAGGATGTATATTCCCTCACTTTGCAATTATTAGTAACATTTTGGACATTTTAATGTCAATATTTGCAGTATTAACGTTAACAACAAAGAAAAGAAAAGAACGACTGTATTTTGACGCTTTGTTGCCTTTATTTGAAATGAAACAAAAGACATTGGTCAGACTTTTAAACTAGAACAGATACCTGATAACGATGTTAACGACAATGTAGACTTGCATACATTCTGATAAAGAAAGACTTACTTACATCAAGATTCACAAATATGACGATTGTTCGGAAAACTACGTATCTTGGAAGACACATTTAAATGTCAAGTAAATGAAATTAGTGCAACCGCCGATAACAATTCAAACACCAAAGGAAACATCAGTCACGAAGATTGTGTAAAAGTCATCTTGAATTATAATCCTGGTACTTTTGATAACTATTTACACCACTGGGTCGATGCCACTGCTGGTGGACGTTTCGTTCCCGAGGGTATCACCAGCCCAGTAGTCAACACTTCGGTGTTGACATGAATATCAATAATTTTGTCATTTTTTTTATTAAATTTCCTGTTTACAAAACTTTGATTTTTTGAAAAACTAAGGATTTTCTTATCCAAGGCATAGATTATCTTAGCCGCATTTGGCACAACTTTTTGGAAATTTGGATCCTCAATGCTCTTCAACTTTTTACTTGTTTGGCTTTATAAAGATTTTGATATGAGCGTCACTGATGAGTCTTATGTAGACGAAACGCGCGTCTGGCGTACTAAATTATAATCCTGGTACCTTAGATAACTATTTACTTGCATATGGATATTACAATGACATTTACCAAACCCTATATTATCGTATTTGCCCCATCAAAGAACACTTCAGGCCTGAAGCTGGTATATTTTGAGAGGATAACAATGTATAGAAAAAAGTGAAATCACACAAATACTGAACTTAGAGGAAAATCAATACGGGAAATCCATAATCACATGGCAAAATCAAATAATAAAACGCATCAAAAACGAATGGACAAGAACTGTCATATTCCGGACTTGGTACAGGCATTTTCAAATGTAGGAAATGGTGGATTAAACCTGGTTTTATAGCGCTAGCCACTCTCACTTTGATGACAGTTTCATCATATTCCGTTATAATTACATTGATGCGTTAACTAAAAAGACACAATAGAAGAGCAACAAATAGCGAAACTATTCCTTTGAATGTCCACATGCTAGATAACGTCATTATGCGATTTCACAAGAACAATTGGTGGAAGTAAAAAAAAAACTCGCACAAGATATAACTGCTTGCATAGATATCACAGTAGAAACATCCTCCTCTAAAGCTCGAAACTTATGTTAAGACAACATTCAACAAATTACATGTAATTTATTTTGTATTAACAATAGCCAATATCTAGAAGAATTCAATAATATTAGTGGCAGTGTTGGTAACGGAAACAGAAAGGGAAGTCCCACATCAAAATGGTCTTCGATTATATGTGCCTGCTACCAAACAGAAGACCTTATGTAGAAGACAGAAAAAAACACATTCACCAAAAGAAAAGTAAGTGCCCAGTATAATTTCGTTTGATTAATGATAAGTTTTTAAAAGGCCAAATCAAGTACGAAGTTGAAGAGCATAGAACCATTTTCACAAAATGGTCCATCTCTTTTCAACCATACTCTTTGCTGCGTCAATACTTTTACAAAATGAACATTTCGTAATACACCAGACTACAGTAGGAGTCATAATCATTACGCATGTTAAAGAGATTTTACACTAACACTACATACATTTTCGACAGAATATGATTTAGAATCAAATTCGGTAACTTTTGAATCGGCACATGCCATACACGATTTTTAACTTGTGGACAACACGCGGAGGTGACACTCCTTTATGTATTTGCGATAATCGTGTGAATAAACCTGGCATGACAATTACATTTTGTACGTCACACAGGTAAAATAATAAACTTGTCGTTCATGGTATGGAGAGGTGCATTAACACTGTTTTAATGTAAAACGAGACGCTCGGTGTCGCTCAGCTGACTCTACTTAGGTTTTTGAAATCTTAAAAAAAAATATGAATCATATCAGATACTTGAATAATGATTAAGGTCAAATTTGGTTTACTATTGCATTGCATTCTGTGGTTTTCTAAAAGAAGATATTTGTATGAATTTCTCATAGGGTCCTATTTTAAACCATAACTTCTTGGTTCTCATTTGTTAAAAAAAGTATTAGAAGTTTTTGAAATTAAACAAGAAGTAAAACATTTCGGACAATACAAATTTTTGAACATATCTAGTAAATTAATTCACACTAAATATATTAGCAATTGGTATGCTAGCCAAAACAAAGCTTCTGATGGAAAACTGTTTAATTATGTAAAATTTAAGCAGAATTTTGGTTATGAAAATTATCTTTCTTTAATTAAGAACTTTGATTTTAGAAGATCTATATGCAAATTACGTATTTCTGCTCATAAGCTTCAAATTGAAGTTGGTCGTTTTTCAAATATTCCACGAAATGAAAGAATTTGCAAAAAATGCTCCTCTGGCTGTGTTGAAGATGAAATCCATTTTTTAACTAACTGTGAAAATTTTAAATCGGATAGAGATGCTCTCTTTGACTTTGTTTGCCAAAGAATTCCGAATTTTTCTACACTTGATAATTAGCATAAATTTATTTATTTATTAAACTGTGAAGACAATCAGGTCCTTAATGCTGTTGGTAAATTTATTAAAGTGAATATGAGTTAGTAATTGTATTGTAACTGTATGTAAAAAATTGTTTGTATCTATGTATCTATGCAAATCAATATTCTTTTGCCTTATTCATGTATGCTCTGTATGCCCCTTGTGGGCCCTTAATTGGAAATAAAATATGTTCTGTTCTGTTCTGTTCTGTTCTGTTCTATTTTAAACCAAGTGCAATTCTGGCTGCCAGCTTGGGTGGTGGATCTGCAACTAAGTAACAACCTTGGTCAGCACCTCATAAGGAACATTCATTCCATGTTCGGTTTCATTCCATTCTCTGATTCTCTAATAGAATACATTTGGCAGTCATTCCCAAATTATTAGTTGTTAATTAAAAAACTAGTATGTAAAATTAAAGTTTGGCATTATGTTATTAGTGACATTGAAGCGATTTCTGTAATTTATTTTTTTTTTTTTTTGTTTCGATATTACCGCTTTTCTCCTATTAGTTCAACAGAAAAAAAGGACATTTACAAAAATGTATGCTTCTTTCGAAGGCAAATTGTGAGCTTAAATGAATGGTGACCCCATTTTTTTATTTCATTTTTCTATTAAGTATAAGATAAAGTTCATTTAAAGAAAAATATAGCGAAATCCTATATTAAATAAAAAAATTGATTTAGACCCGCGAGCCCCCTAACAGGTATTTCATCATAGAGTTGTGCTTTATTATATATTATCTGCAACTGTTTACCCTCAACTATTGTATTTGTATTTATATTGTAATAGTACTTTCTCTGTTGACATGTATTTAGTTTTTGGAGAATAAAATATCCATTTATCTAATAAGAATTAAACTGAAAGATACCTCATGTGTTTTCACACAAGGACTGCATCCTTGATCTATTAACAATTTTGTTGTATCAATCCGTTCACAACCGAGTAGCAAGATGTAAAGCTGTTTGTCCATTCTATAACAATATAAGCATGTTAATGGTGTGTGATAACAAAATCATGAGAGGGGTCAAACAATTTGCCAAATGTAAGAAATATAACATCGGGTAGGAAATATCCAATTATATTTGTGTATAAACCAGTGATATTGTTGGCTTTTTTCAAAACTACCTCTACCCTTTTTTATTGGGAAAATATGCGTACTTTTCATCAAATTGGGAAATTTAGAATAAACCATGAATTTGACTTCAATTTACAGACCCCCTTTCAAGAGCCAAACCCTGCTTCGAAATAAGACCCCTATTTGTCAGTGGTGATACATAAATAGACCCTCAAATCTGCAAATATAGTAATTTTAGGCATGAAATGAGTGTTTTTCAGTTTGAATTCATGCACAATTACTACTGAGACTGCACTGTTTGGGAAAAAAGTAGTCTTTTGGGAATAATTTTAAGCCATTTTTTTTCAAATTGGGATTCTTCTCCAGGGTAAAAAGCCTTTATTCTCCATTAATCTAAGGCAAGCAATATCACTGTAAACTACTAAATGGTAGATTAAGAAATAAATTCAATGTATATTTTCTGGTTCAGTGAAACAAAACAGGTAAAAAAAATAGTAAACTCTTAATTATATGTGTAACAACTCAAATAATAGCAACCCTCACTTTATATTAGTCTCACAAGTATTTGTTGTCCATTTAACATGTATAATAAACTACATGATTTTATGCTGATTCAGTAGAATGATCAAAGTTATAATTTTTTTGTTCTTTTCAAGAAACATTAAAGCGAGTAATAGTTTCTGATCACCGTCATGATAGTGGATCTCCTCCAATGATGTTATGTTTAACAATTTACAAACAAACGAGGCCTTCAGTGACAAATGTCAAAAAAAAATCCTGTGTGTCGTTGATTAATGTGATATTTTCTTTTTAACATTTTTGAATATGAAGCGATTGCAAACTTGAAATGATGACCCCCGTGATCCAGCACTATATCCATTAAAGAACTCATAAATACACATTCAGAGAGTTTCAATATTGAAAATACTATTTTAAGACATTTCGGCCATGGTTGTTTTGGAGGAGAAGATTAAATGTAGCTTTTGTATACCGTAGTTAAATAGTTTACCATTCCTTTAAATTGAAAGAGTAATACTGAATAATGATGTTATTGAAGTATGCAAGGATATGGGGAATGCTACAAACAGAAAAATCATAAGGAAAATATAAAAAATATTGTTAGGATTTCATGTCCATTTTGTCAATATGCACGCTGCTTTAGTCTAGAATTTTAGTTTATCGAAGGACCTTGTCTGATTATAAAATATTCGAATAAGCTATCGCCGCGATATAGTAATTTTGTGCTTATGAGGCGTAAAGCAACCAACAATCGATCAATCAATCACATACAATATTTTAATTCTGGCATTTTAAATTGTTTTATTACAGAAGATTAACCTGTTCTAGCATGTCTACTAGTTAATTGTACTTACTAGTACCTTGTTATTTTAAAGTAACTCTTCCATGTCTATCCACATTCTGGTTGAATTTATTTAAAATAATGTTCAGCGTTAACAAAGATATATAAAATAAGCTTCATAAAATGTGTCGGACATGTTATTCAATTGCTTTACATGATCGTGTGAGTGTTATTATTTGGTCACGCGAGGTTGATTAGATGAAAGGGTTAAGTATCGGTGAAACTTATCGCAACACATATTTAGACTTTCTCAAAGTGAGAGGGTTAGCGCTATAAAACCAGGTTTAAATCCACCATTTTCTACATTTGAAAATGCCAATTCAGAAATAAGACAGTTCTTGTCCAATCGTTTTTGATGCGTTTTGTTATTTGACTTTGCCATGTGATTATGGACTTTCAGAATTGATTTTCCTCTAAGTTCAGTATTGTTGTGATTTTACTTTTCAGCTAAAGTATTCGTAAAGTCAATGGCAAAGGTTCAGGTACAAACTATACAAAAAAATCTTATCAAATGCCAAATTAATAACTGTCATAGGTGATGAATCTACCGATAAAGCTGTTCTTGAATGTGATTTGCCAGGTCATGCTCACAAGGCTTAAATATTCTAGGAGAATTGATTGATTGATTGTTGGTTGCTTAACGTCCAGTGGCAAACATTTCATGCATATTCAGGACGAGAACAAGTTCACAATAAATACAATAGGTAGGTTGGTTCAAAAGAGGCCATCTGGATGATGGTCGGGGAAATTTGGACTGCCACTGGAAAATGAGGGTATATTGGATAGGGACAGAAATTTTGCCTTGCAGCAGGCAACCTACGGACCCCTCAAAGAGTTGTTGCAAGGGTTCTTAACGTGCAAAGAGCGTGGCACTCTCTTTACACGAGACATCGGATTTAACGTTCCCCTTCTGACCGGACGTGACTGCGAACTTGATACATCCCGCACAGCCAAACGGACGCCCCACTTCGGCAAGCGTTTTACTGCCGGTCGGGAGAAGACCAAGTGACCATATTTCTTTTCCCCAGTCACCCTTGGGGAATATTCTAGGAAAAAGAGCAGTTGATAGAGCAGATGCAGAAAACATTGTTAGTGGATTTACATTAATTGATGTTAGAGCTAAATTAAGGAGAGACTAACCGAAATTAATATCTATTGAAAGTTGTCACCAAGATTCAGCTAAACACAACGGTTTCAAGGTGCTTTTTGAAGGCATGTATTATTTTTAACCGGATTTTTGTGACAAAAATAACTGTTATAGATTTGGGGATGTACGGCGGTCGGGCGGGCGGGAACCAAATGTTGTCCGTGCATTTACTCGTGAACCGTTCAATCAAAGCTTTTCAAATTTTAATATGTTGTTACAGACAACAAAATGAAGGTCAAGTTCAATAATGACGATTTTGACTTTTATCGTTCAGGAGTTATGGATCTTGAAAGATTGAAAAATGACATTTCCAGTCGTGTCCGTGCATTTACGCATGAACTGTTCAACCAAAGCTTCCCAAATTTTAATATGTTGTTACTGATGACAAAATGGAGGTCAAGTTCAATAATGATGATTTTGACTTTTACCGTTCAGGAGTTATGGTTCTTGAAAGATTGAAAAATGGTATTTCCAGTCGTGTCCGTGCATTTACGCATGAAATGTTCAACCAAAGCTTCCCAAATTTTTATATGTTATTCCGGACTTGATGCACTATATACAGTAGAACCATTGTAGGTTAAATTTTCCTTACATCGTAACTACAATCCCCTTCCCTTTCATGAATGTGACCTACCGAATTAAACCATTTACCGGATTTTGTTATCACATAAGCAACACGACGGGTGCCGCATGTGGAGCAGGATCTGCTTACCCTTCCGGAGCACCTGAGATCACCCCTAGTTTTTTGGTGGGGTTCGTGTTGTTTATTCTTTAGTTTTCTATGTTGTGTCGTGTGTGCTGTTGTTTGTTTGTCTTTTTCATTTGTGACCATGGGGTTGTCAGTTTGTTTTAGATTTATGAGTTTGACTGTCCCTTTAGTATCTTTCGTCCCTCTTTTAGATATCAAATATGAAATTCTCTCACGAATGTGGCATCCTAACACACCAAAATCCCAAGCAGTAATAACATGACAACGTGTCCAAAGAACTCATCTGACCACTGTTTAAAAATAGCCAAACCTGTCCGAAGAACTCGATTGACCACTATTTAAAAACTTAGGCCAAACGTAAATATATACATAAAAGCGTATGTTAAAACTATGTATAAAATAAACTGTGAAAAAGAGGCGTCCTGCGCAAAGACCACAAGTGCAATTCTCTGATAATGACGACAATTTCACAAATCATTATCTATATACAAGTTTGACTGTATAAATATGTGAATAACTCAATAAAATTCATCTGGATCGTGACAATGTCATCATCATTTTCATTTCTATGCAGTAGAAATTGTTCAGTGATAACTTTCCTTTTCTTTTGTCATTCAATTAATAATAATGTTGAAGTGCTCAACAGGATAATTTTAGCTGAAAAATAAAAATAGAAGGAGTACATTAAATAAATGGAAGAACAAAGTTTTCTGTGTCAGTTTGGTCTCTTGTGGAGAGTTGTCTCATTGGCAATCATACAACATCTTTTTTTATATTTTCCACCACTTTATACTTTTTCGTAGCACTTCATAGTACTGACAAATCTGATCATTCATGTCTACACCACAAATGAATTTAGAATTAATCAACGACCAAACTCGGCTTGAGAACAGGCTCATTGTACTCTGTTTGACAATAAGATTTGTGTCCTGAACCCAATCTGACTTATAAATTGTCTGCTTAAAATTTATAGAATGTACAGAAACTGCAGTCAATTCATATTAACGCGTATTACTTCAATACAAAAAATATAAGTACAGTTAAGTTCTAAAATTCTGTTGTTTTCTTGTTTTCTCTTACAGACTTGTAGCCCCCAATTCATATTTGCGTCCATACTTGATGATCTTAACCCTATCTTGAACAGTCGCATATCCATAACTTTATTCAACTAATTGTGTGGTATTTTTTTATTTAATAAAACTCTGCCATAACAGATTCTGCTATTTACTTCTTGCGAGCCTTTGTCCAATTAGTATTTACACTTTGACCTTTTGTTCTAGTTCAATTATTTCGGATCGAATATTTTGTAATATTTCCGATCATTATTTTCTCCTGTAAAGAAACATCAACACGGTTGCTTTCAAAGCCATTTTGCAAACTCTTGGGATAATGTTTTTTTAATTAAAATTGAATTTGGTTAGCATCTTATTATTTTTATTCGAAATTCATAATCGATTGAAAAAAAAAAATCGGGTAACAAACTAAAACTAAGGGGACACATCAAATATAAGAGAACGACTCAACAGAAACACTAAAATGCAACACTCACAGATATGAATATTGAGATTACTTTAGCCATTTTCCTAACATGGTACAAAATATATTACTTTTCTGTCTTAAATGAACATACTGAGTGTATGCAGCCATAAAGGTCAAGTATGTTTCTTTTAAATATTCCTAAAAACTCACAATTCATTTCTTTTGCCACTTTCCATTAATTGCCTGAAGAATGGCTGTGAGATACGAATCATCTATAAAACATATCTCTGTCAGAGCATGGTATACGTAATAACAAAGTTATCTTCATTAACCTGTGTATGATATAGAATCTGTTCAGAATGAAATTGCAAAGCTGCAATTGACTGAAAACCATCCAACAGTATCGTACATATCACAAAAACCAGCAAACAGGGCACTTATGTTATGTTTTCTTTGGTGTCTCTTGAGCGTATATTTGCTATTGAATGCATTTGCTAACTGGCAGGGGAAATAATTATTGTTATTATCGTCTGTGTCTTCTTCACATGCTCAGTCAGGTGAACATCTACAATAGTATCCCAGTTTTCGTCTGGGGTCAGAATTTTTGGATTATCCTTCAACTTAAAGATTAAAAGAGGGACGAAAGATACCGAAGGGACTGTCAAACTCATTAATCTAAAAAAACCTGACAACATGTCAATTAATCCAAAAAAAGTCATAGTATGCACACTATATTTATTTACAAAAGTGGAGAAACGTCAACTTATAGTATTATAAATCAAGGCGCATCCTCTTCATTATCTATACATATATATTCAAAACCAAACCGAAGTCAAACAGCAATTTATCGTCTACGATTGACAAAGAAAAAGCAGGTGCGTTGATGTAAGACATATCCAGAATTTATTAAATCATGAAGAATAATGCTGGAAAAGGTCATCCCTACCGTCTAACTTCCTTTTGACACCCCCCCCCCCCTCGAGGGTGACTGGGGAATAGAAATATGGTCACTTGGTCTTCTCTCGACCGGCAGTAAAACGCTTGCCGAAGTGGGGCGTCCGTTTGGCTGTGCGGGATGTATTAAGTTCGCAGTCACGTCCGGTCAGAACGGGGACGTTAAATCCGATGTCTCGTGTAAAGAGAGTGCCACGCTCTTTGCACGTTAAGAACTCTTACAACAACTCTGTGAGGGCCCGTAGGTGGCCTGTTGTAAGGAAAAATTTCCGTCTCTATCCAATATACCCTCATTTTCCAGTGGCAGTTGAAATTTCCCTGACTATCATCCCTTATGGCCTCTATTATGCAACAATCAATCAATTATTTAGACACTGTTTTGATCTTTTTTCAGTGTCTTCTCCTCTTTGGTTTCCCCGCGTCTAAGATCCCGTATCAGTGACAACCTTGAAATTTGAAAAGCTTTGGTTGAATGTTTCATGAGTAAATGCAACAACATGACTGGAGACACAGTTTTTCCCTCTTTCAAGAACCATAACTCCTGAACAGAAAAAGTGAAAATCGACTTTATTGAACTTGACCTCAATTTTGTCGTCAGTAATAACATATTTAAACTTGAAAAGCTTTGGTTGAAGGGACGTCGGCAGTTGATAGGAATGATGACACCCCATATGTGAGTGAAACAAGAGTGCACACACTGATATGTCTCGCCTTCTTTACTAATCATTGATATTATGTTGATAGTCCTAAGTATAAAGCTTTATTACAACTGTCACATAAACTTAACTTTAACCAAGATAGCTAAACAAAGACCAATGAACCATGAAAATGAGGTCAAGGTCAGATGAACCATGCCAGGCAGACATGTACAGCTAACAAAGCTTCCATACAACAAATGTAGTTGACCTATTACTTATAGTTTAAGAAAAATAGACCAAAACACAAAACCTCAACACTGTGCAATGAACCGTGCAATTGAGGTCATGGTCAAATAAACCAGCGGGACTGACATATAGATCATAATATATTTCCATACACCAAATACAGCTGATCTTTGGCATATAATATTAGATAACAAGAATGTGTCCTCAGTACACGAATGCCCCACTCGCACTATCATTTTCTATGTTCAGTGGACCGTGAAATTGGGGTAAAATCTCTAATTTGCCATTAAAATTAGAAAGATCATATCATAGGGAACATGTGTACCAAGTTTGAAGTCGATTGGACTTCAACTTCATCAAAAACTACCTCGACCAAAAACTTTAACCTGAAGCGGGACAGACGGACGAACGAACGAACGGACGGACGAACGGACGCACAGACCAGAAAACATAATGCCCCTCTACTATCGTAGGTGGGGCATAAAAAGACCAAAACTTAAAACTTAACTTTGACCACTGAACCATGAAAATGAGGTCAAGGTCAGATGACATCTGCCCGCTAGACATGTACACCTTACAATCATTCCATACAACAAATATAGTAGACTTATTGCATAAAGTATGAGAAAAACAGACCAAAAAACAAAAACTTAACTATAACCTCTGAACCATGAAAATGAGGTCAAGGTCAGATGACACCTGCCAGTTGGACATGTACACCTTCCAGTCCTTCCATACACCAAATATACTAGCCCTATTGCTTATAGTATCTGAGAATTAAAGATATATATATACACACCACATCTTCCTATATCTATATATATGGCTAGCAGCTAACGTCCTTACAGGTGAAAAATACCAAGCGTTGCGAATTGAACGTTAACACTAGGAAGCAATTCAAGAATTGTATTTGAAATACACACAGTTCAACATGTCCAATCGCCGAACAGCACACGATGCTCTTCTATGTTTAACCAGAAACAATGTAAAATTAAAGAGTCTTTTGATAAGTCAAGAAAGCAAAAGTGTAGCAAACGATGCTGAATATGCTCAAAGTCATTCTACTTTTGCTCTGAAACGAACAATCGGAAACGTTGAATTTATGAAGTCGCAGATTTCCATGCATTTTCATGGCTTCTTGGGTTTTAAGAATCAAGTCTATAGCATCTTGGCTTGACGGGCAAGACTTCAAGCCATCATCAACATAGAAATCATTGTTTATAAAATTCTTCACATCGTCACCATGACATTCAGTGGCTAATTCTCCTATTCGACGTAATCCATACATAGCTATTGAGGGCGAAGGTCGATTCCCAAAGACATGTACACGCATACGGTAAGTAACAAGTGGGTTTTCAATCACATTATCTTTGTGCCATAGAAATCTGAGGAAATCTCTATGTTCTTCCTGTACCAGGAACGAATGGAACATTTGCTGGATATCAGCGACTACTCATACCATCTCTTTTCTAAATCGAATAAGTATTCCGAGAAGACTGTTGATGAGATCAGGACCTTGAAGCAGCTGGTCATTCAGTGAAACATTGTTGAATTTTGCAGATGCGTCAAAGACGCCGCGAATTTGCTCTGGCTTGCGAGGGTGATATACCCCGAATAATGGAAGGTACCAACGTTCTCTATCAGGAGGTAGATACGGGGCAATTTCAGCATGGTGATTGTCAATAATTTTCTGCATGAATTCGAGTAGATGCTGCTTCTTTGTTTCATTCCTATGCAGTGAAGCATCTAGAGATTTGGCACGATTAAGCGCAAGCAGATAATTGTCTGGCATAGTATAATGTGGTGAACCAAAAGGTAAAGGCGCTACCCATTTACCATCAAAGTCTAGGCGAAATTCTTTGTCCATTATGTCTAGAAATTTACGATCTTCAATTGACAGTCCGGGCTTATTGTCGTGACTAGTTGTTTCGAAAATGTTATATTTTGTCAATTGGGGTTGTTCACTTCTGATGAATGTTTTTCGAACGTTAATAATTTGTTCACATGGTTTCAAACTCGTAGGGCGCCCATTATCTATGATGAAATTCTGATCACACTCCGCTGATGAAGGACAATGTTGTCCAAAGAGACAAACATCACCAATGATAGTCCAGCCTAGTGGTGAACGTTGTGCAAAAGGTGACCGTGGAGGTCCTAACTTTTGTTCAAGAACGTGGTGAGCACTTGAAAGGTCACGGCCTATCAGTAACATTATTTTCATAGAAGCGTCGTGTTCATGTAATTGATGAGCAATGTCATGCAAGTGTGGGTTATGGCGAGCAACATCCGGTGTCGGAATTTCAGTTTGATTGTCTGGAATATAGTCACATTCTATAACAGGTGGTAATTTCATTTGCAGATTGTTACTGGCGCTTTCAACTACCAGTCCTCCTACAATCCGTCCACTACTTGTCGACCTTCCGGAACATGATTCCATCTTGTATTCGATTGTTTCAGATTCAACAGATAAGCTATCAAACAAACAAGTTTTTCCTAGAGTCCTATTGCTTTGGTCATCAAGCATTGCATATGCGAGTACAGCTTTGTCCGATTGTCCTTCCGGAAATATTCGCACTGGAAGAATTTTTGCGCATGATTTGCCTGTAAAGCTGGGAATACCACAAATCTCGGTACAACGAGAGCTTACTTCTGCTGGTGTCTCCTCGCCATGCTTTGGTGCAGCATTACCAGTTCTTTGATTTGAGTTATTGTTAATGTCTGCATTATTATTGTTAAAGTCTATATGAAGAGCAGTGCAATGAGTTGACGCTTTGCATATGTCACACTGTATCTGAGCCCGACAACGGTTTGCAAAATGGTCTGAAGTATCGCAACAACGTAAACAAATGTTATGACTTCGAAGCAGAGTCTTTCTGTTTTCTAAACTTTTGCTCCGGAAAGCTTTACACTCATTAATGGTGTGTTTGGCTCCAATGTGAATCAAACAGGCATGTGTTGAGTTTGAGTTTGACTTTGTTACAGGAGTAGAATTTACCTCCATCTTATTTGCCGTTATAAGATGCTGATCTTTTTGTTTGTACATAGTGTTTTGTGGTTTACTGTAACTTGGTTTTCTTGTTGACTGATTCATAGGTGTTTCAAAAAGGAGACTTGGGTCATTTCGAATAACACTTATTTCACCAATGAATTTTAAGAACTCGCTAAAAGGCGGGAAAATCACTTGGTTCTGCTTCTTATAATTCACCACTCGTGTGATCCATTTATCTTGAATAAACTTTGGCAGTTTTTGAACTATTGGTCTAATGCCTAGTGAGGAGTCTAAGTATGAAAATATCACACTATATTCTCGGAGTGTTTTCACAGCCTGAATTTCATTTAGCAAATCGTGTAGGTCATAAAGAACTTTACGGTCAATCATATTTGGCAAATTTGAAAGTTTTGTTTTCAAAGCAGATTCTAATAACTCTGCTGAACCGAAACGTTGGTCTAGTCTATTCCAAATATTGGTTAAACACAAGTCTGGACTGTCGGCACATGAAGCCCTGGTGCTCATGATCAGACGATAAGCATCGGAATCCTTTTTTACACAATTTGTCAACAGAGTGATTTCTTCTAATGCAGAACATTGAATGTCAGCAGCCATAACTTTGAATTGTTTTTTCCACACGATGTAACGGTCTGGCTTGTCGTCAAATCTTTGTTGTTGAAAGCTTTCTAACAATAAGTTTTTCTTAATAAGAAACGTTGATGTAAATTGTGTTTCTGCAGCAGCGCTATTGTGTGAAGCTGAGATTAAAGTGGTTGGCCCTTGGACTGGCATTGTTGGTTTTGCAGTAGTTGTTTGTTTAGGAATAGTGTGAACAATGTTCTGTACTATTGGTGTAGAAGCAGTAATATCTTTTTGAAAATAGTCTGGCGAGACTGCAGGTACAAACAATTTTGCTTCAGCTGATAGAGGTTTGTCTTGTGGAGAAGTAGAGCCCAATCCATCTAGATAGTTTAAAAGTCTTTCGAACGCACCAATTTCCTCTTTAGGTAAGATATCAGACCCATCATGTTCAGATCCGCCTTGAGAATGTCTCTCTAGATAAGTTGCTTCTACATCAGCCGCTGCTGCATTTTTTTGTTGTTCAAGAATTTCTAGCTGTAAGGATTTTTCAAATTGTTCTTTTTTCAATGCCACTTCTTTTTCAACATATTTGAGCTTTATTTTTTCAGATTCTGCTTTGGCTCTTAGCCCAACTGTACGACTCCCAGATGCTGACGAACGAGTTCTGTCTGATCTTTGTGACGTGTGCGATTTAACTGATTTTGTTTCTATGGATTCCTTTGCAAACTGAATTTTGTCCATTAACATACTGTATTTGTTTTTAACATCAGTCATTATCACCCAGTATGATTCCAATTCGTTTTGGGCTTCTGAATCTCTTGAACGTGACAGAAAATCAATGTACTCATTTGCATTTTTGTCATATCTTTTGTACACAGTGTCTAAATCTGTTTCTGCACTTTGTAATGCTGACAAAGACTTTGGTAGTGTATTAAGATTGTTCATACAATTTGATAACATGAAACTTTTTTTTTTTTTTTTTTTTTTTTAACACTATAATTGATTCTTTATTGCACATATTGCTGTTTAACAATTAAACTTGGTGTACAGCATTTCATCAAGTTTCCCTGTTAAATTACCACTGAATACCCAGGGATAATATTCAGTAAAATTAACTAATACATTACATTGGTTTAATTCACATATTAAACTATTATTATAGTTGTTACAAATAGTCTTTGCATCTTCACAAAAAGTATTTTTTTATATATTCATAAACAAATATCTACACAATAATATTTTGATAACATGAAACTTGACACTTTTGCCCTTTTTATGTGAGTGTCCTTTTGTTCCTGGTGGAACAGAGTTCCCTTTTCAGTCATCTGACTAGTTCGTTGATCTGTGTCTCCTTCACGACTGTCTGTAAACATGGCGGACATGTACCAGTGTGTTGTAAGGATCCTTCAAGTAATCTTTTCACTGTGCTGTCTCACAAGTAAACACAGCTAACCATGGTATATCTTTATTGTTAATTGTTGTACAATTGTCATATACTGAATGCGGTGAAAAGCTACAATATAAAAATAAAACAATACTGTAGAAATTTGTTACAGAAAAAATACCTTAATAAAAATAGCAACATGCTAAGAACATAATTAGATGAAAATGTCTGAATTAGCAATTTATATAGCACATAGCAAGTGTGCATTGTTCCAGTATCACATAGAAATATTAAAAGACAGTACAAATTCACAAAATTGTAACTGCATGTTTATATACCTGGTGTACCATGAAAATATCTCAAAGTAGAAAAATATGGCTTATCAGTAGAAATTACCTAAATCTACACTTTAATTACACAATTAAATGTAAATAATAAATGAAATTATTTCTAAATTTCAAATACATGTTAAAAAATATCATAATTCTCAAAAACAATCATAATATAATAACGCGGATGGCGTTCCATACATAAAAAATCTCGCAACTTGACCCTTTGACAAAATAATCTGAAAATGCCGTTATCGCGCAGCATACAAAAACTACAATTAATATGCATTAAGAACTATTTAAATGTGCACTAAAGACATGAAAAATTTACTTACATTGTGCTTGGATTAACAGATTATTACTTTTAGATGATAGAATTAAAACGTGATAGTTTCAAGGAAGTTATCGTAATTCAATAATAAAAAAATCAAATCGGAAAAAGCTTTACAAAATTCCGGAAATCGTTCCAGCATATGTTGGCTTATTTCTGATGTAGGCTCACTTTCTAATTGTTTGTAGAATTGTGTGGTGTTTAAAGCTGACGATTCCCTTCTTCAATGCCATCAGTTGTAATCATCAGAACAACTGCACTTTTTGTGTCGGCTTGCTTAATGAGAATATCATCACGGATACTTACAGTGCTCATGGGTTGGCTTTCTTGTTCTGAGAGATTCCGTATACGTTTGTCACCGACTGATGATTTTACTTCAGTTTTCTAAGATTCTAAATTATCGTTTTTACTTCTTGATGGATTCAATTCCTTTTTTCTCAGAAATATCAAATGGTGCAAAAATATCATCTGCTTCCGAACCCTTTCGTGTAGATTAAAGGGTTAACCGGTGTCCTGCTCTTGCCATCAAACCCGAAAGTGATCAAAAGCTATCAAATCGTTGGGTCCATTTTTGGTCCAGGTTTCTAGCAAAGAATTGTCCGGTAAACTAGTAACTCAATTTTTTTTTACTGGGGGGTCCTGCTGTAATCAATCAAAGGATATCACGGTCGCGGAGACTCCAATCAACTTTAACCTGTTTCTCTCTCAAGAGAGCTGCTGCTTTAGCGGAAAATATTTTATGGTAATCATAAAATTTAAGGCCATAGAAATTATGGATGTTGATTATGTTATCTTCGTAAGCATCTAGTTCCTCCCTACGGTCTGGATATGCATTACCTATTATCCTTTTGAATTTCATAAAGCTTGGATGAAAAGGTGCCTATTTAATCTAGGATCGGGTTTGTTGGCCATGTTTACGTGCAACCCATCGGCTATTATTGATGGGTTAGAGGAGTTTCAAAATTGGAAATGAAGAGAGCTCCTAAATTAATGTCCTGACCCTCAATAATATTTCTCTGCAACGATGGTGCCACAATATCTACGTTGGCTCCATTTAGCTGTGACAACTGCCTCTTCAATTTAGAGGTCTAACAGCATATCGGCATTTTATTTCTATAATTTCTGTGGTACCATTTGAGCACAATTTTCCATCAGGTGTAGCACCAAGAAAACTAAATCCAGGATTGACCACTAAACCACAATCGTAAAGATGGTTGTCCTTATACTTTTCAGCATATTGTTCCTTTGCCACAGTTACATTGCACTCATTACGCAAAATGAAGACCTAAAGATGCAATTAGCAAAAACTAGTAAAAACTGTCATAACTGTTAATGTGTGTCTTTCCCAACACTTTATTGATTTATTGTGGCACATTTAACCTCCTGCACTACCTAAAAGTTTTAAAGTTTTGAAGCTTATGTTAAAGGTGTTCAGTGCTGTATAAAGATCCTACACTTATACGGATATGGCCATCAAAATGTCCCTTGAACTTATATATTAAATTTTTCATGTCCTTAATCTAAGATATGGGGCGACGTCTAAGCCACATATACGCAATTAGATATAACATATGGCTAGAGTCAACAAAACATCACAAAAGCAGCTGAACAGTTTGTCTAAAAAAAAATAGTAGACAATCATACATAAGAATAGGTCAATTTATGACATGTATAGTGTTATTTGTAGTTACTTCAGGTTCCTCTTTTATTTTGAGAATTAAAAACCGTTAAAATATTCTTATCTGGTTTTGCCCCTTTAAAATAAATTACAAAAGTAAGTTATAACTTTAAATTCCATAAAATTGTACACATAAATTGAAAATTTGATTATATTTAAGAAATTTCCTGTGTGGATCCTCAATTGATTTAACCTATGTAACATGTGTAACTTACCCACACGCATTGACTGCTTGTACAGAAGCTCTTCTCTTATTTTGTTCTATCACATGATGACTGTGTCTTCTATTTGGTACTTTTGTCATTTTTATTCAATTTAATTGTGATTTTGTGTTTAATTTTAAGAGATTTATAGATCAAATAAATCAAATATTAAGAACATAATGAAATGAAAGCGGGTGATATCTGCTGTACTTTTCGTGACATACTCTGCAGTCATCAAAGTGATTGAACATGTATATAACTGCTGAAGAAAGAATAATAGCGTTACCATGAGTTTGGATTTTAGTTGAGTAACATATTATATAACTATGGATTGTTAAGCACCAATGATGAGTATCTTCAACCTCATAGAAAGAGGATTACTGTGTCCCGTCAAAAGCATTTCAGACATGCTTTCTAATGCACAAGTGAAACTAATGAACACACTTATTCCAATGAAGGTGTTATTTACAATTAATAAAGCAACACACTGCAGTCGACGGGGATCATTATGCCCCTGTTTATCAAATTGAAATATCATTAAAAAGAATTGTAGTCTTGCATGTATTTGAAGGATTCTCAGAATCAGTGGAGACTGGTACAATCGGTCGGGCGTTTTAATGGCTGTTACCTCTGCCATAAATGTTGTTAGAACTTCGTGAGTCAAATTCCTGGATCTCACGTCGAAAAGCATGTTATTTAGAATTTTACGAGCTATTCCAATAATTCGCTCCCATGAGTCACCCATGTGAGGAGAGTGAGGTGTATTAAATTTCCATATTGTCCTATTCTTGTTGAGAAGTGTGTTTACTTAGCCATCTTCAACGTTTAATGCATTGATTTGCAGGGCATCGGTACATCAAACTTAGTTCGAACCTCTGTCAGAACGTAATTCTTGCACTTTGCCTCGAAGTGCATAGAATCGTCGTAGAGCGTTGATGAAAGAAAAGGAACTCAGCTCTTCTATTACTTTTATGTGGACTGCTCTAGATGTTAAGCATGTAAATAAGACTGCCTATCTCTTAGAATTGGCTGCACCTCCTCTAGTGCGTCTGGTTACCATGGTCCAAAAACATCTACAGCAACAAAACTAAATGGTGCGCATGACGTTAGTTGTCGATTGAAGAGTAGGTCTGGCTTATTACCCACGTTTGTTTCCATACCGTCTGCCAAAATGGTATGTGACTTGGGACTCTCGAAACTAGGAATAAGGAGAGAAGCTAAGTTAATGTCCTTACCCTGTGTTATTTTTTTTCTGTAATCCTGTATAAACTATGTCTACGTTGGTAAAATCATCAGAACGAACTCCTGTTCTATTTAATCCATGATGTAACTCATCCGCTGTGTTTTGTATCGACGGTGCCGTATTGCTGGATTTGTACCATTGATGTAGATTATATGGTTTGCTATTATCATACAGCCTCTCTGTCATCAGGGTATCGACGGATTTCTAAAGGCCGTTCACGCATTATAACATAGTGTTAAAAGCAGCCACCACTGGTTCAAAAACCTGTTCCTTGGGAATCATTGATTTTGTTAAGCTGTTAAATAAATAAGACACAACTGTTATGTGATTATTGCGAGTACATAATAATGCTATACATAAAATCTAACTAACATAAAGCTATAACAAATCTTTCACCAGAGATTGCTATCAACATCAGTTGCTTGTTTTAACGTTTTTACAAATTTTTCAATGGTTACTTAAATGTGTGATCACGAAAGAAAGAATATGTAAGCTCTAGAAGCATTTTTCATATTGATCAAACGAACGTTGAATGGTATTGAAGAACTATGAGCTATCGGTTTCTATTCTGTGAAGCAAATAAAACCTTATTATTGCATGTCTATATTGATCAAAATTGCTAATTAATTACTGATAGTTTGGAAATGCAAAACCGTGTTCAGTGCAGGATCTTCCAAGTCACTTTCCTATAGTTCGCCATTTTCTCCGTTTACCTGTTAAAAAATAATTCTAATTTTTTTTATCGCAGATATATATGTATATATATGTTTTTTTTGTACCTTTAGCGTTTTCTATATAAAAAAAATACACAATATTTTGACTGTTTTTTTTTTAATTGCAAGTGTTGAACTGTTTGACCGGTCATTAGTTTCCAATTTTCGGACTTGTCATTACTTTCACTGTCAAGTTCCTACAGAATGCATACGTTTTGATTATCAATCATATTGTCTTCGTCGTTGACCTCACAGTCGTTCCCATCTTCTGTTTCAATTACAACCTACAGATATATAGTAGTCTTAGTTTGTTGAAGCGGTATGTAGTTTTTAGTTGGATAAACACAATGGATATACTCTGAACAATTCAGGAAATGGAATTGTATCCTTTAAGAAACAAGTTGTGTATTTGAGAATTTTCCAGATTTCCTTATATATCGAACGATAAAAATGTTTTATTTGCATTCCAAATAAAATTAAATTCCGATACAAGTCAACATCATGACAGCATGGGCTTCCCACAATCCATATAAAAACAAACGGAAAGTTTAACATAATGTTCTATGTTTGGTGTAATTTTATGGTTGTTGCATAACAAGGTAATTAATTATCGTGTGAACACTTTTATCACGAAGATCTTTCAAAAAAGTCCCCAAGGGTGACTGGGGTATAGAAATATTGTCACTTGGTCTTCTCCCGACCGGCAGTAAAACGCTTGCCGAAGTGGGGCGTCCGTTTGGCTGTGCGGGATGTATCAAGTTCGCAGTCACGTCCGGTCAGAAGGGGGACGTTAAATCCGATGCCTCGTGTAAAGAGAGTGCCACCCTCTTTGCACGTTAAGAACCCTTGCAACAACTCTTTGAGGGGTCCGTAGGTGGCCTGTTGCAAGGCAAAATTTCTGTCCCTATCCAATATACCCTCCTTTTCCGGTGGCAATCCAAATTTCTCCGACCATCATCCCAGATGGCCTCTATTGTATCAACCTACCTATTGTATTTATTGTGAACTTGTTCTCGTCCTGAATATGCATGAAATATTTGCCACTGGACGTTAAGCAACCAACAATCAATCAATCAATCTTTCCCTATAATATATGACATTCGGTCAACGATTTTACGAAAAATACAAAAAGGAACACATAATTCTTAAAATGGAAACCACAAAGTTTGCAGATGAAAGGATTTTTTTTTTACCTTAGGTTCAGGCATGCGTGTTTCCTTTGTAGATCTGATGTATGATCCAACTATAGCATGTCGACCTACAAAGGCAAAGTGTTCAGTTATTTCATTAATGCGTAAAATATCATTCCCCTCAGTTATATTTTATTTGATCTATAAATGCTGCCTCTATCAACATAGTGGGGAAAAAAACTTAAGCTCATGATATCATGGACTGTCATACTTCATTAGAAAAGGCTGTCGGTCATGTTTAAGTCTCTCCATTGGGTAACCTAAAGTAAATTTTCCACAAATATTGGTTTTAACCATTGTGGTATTAATAATAATTAGAATTACCTGAATTGCATTACCTCTCATATTTTGTTGATGCCACCTTTTTTTCTCTTTTTAGATCTTCCTTGGCTGTGTTTCTGCAATTTCTAGTGTTTTTGTGTGGCATTCCGTCCGGACTCATTTTACTAACAATTGTGTTTCTGTTGTATCTAGCATTTACAGTTTTGTTAATTTCATTTTTCATGAAGTTTGTGCTTTCGATTTTGCCATTTGATTAGGGTCTTTGATTTTAATTATCTTACATCCTGACTGACATGTAATGTTTTGTCATCGTCTATGCTGGACGAGTAAATAGGTAACAGCCTTTACAAATCTTACCTAATCCAAGTCTCTTCGGTTGAGATACATTAAGGTTGTTCACTCTGGTGATAGGAGCAGCTAAACAAGTTATCTTTATCGCCAACACGGCGATAGGCCTACATGTACCTCTTGACTTCTTTATGTACCCAATCCTCTATTGGATTCAAATGTTGTCGATAGCCTATCGGCTATACCAACAACATTTGAAGGTGATGTACGGGCCTGAATGTTTAGACGCAGAAACAAACTTATGTACCATCTTAACAGTTCTCTCTATCCTATTGAGATACTGTCGTTGGCGCCCTCCTGAAATAAAAATATTAAAATACAAAAATTAACAATATAAATAAATTTACGAGTGTCCATAAATAATTAAATGCTTTTCTGAGCGCAGCCTGCTACGACCACAGAGGTATAACCCTGAATATTTTGGGCAAATTTGGATATTTTTCAAGCTTATTACTGTCTGGATTTAGATTATCAATTTTTTGACTTTCAAGTTAACTGACACAAAATGAATGTGGTTAAAGATCTTACAAATGGTATTGAAAAGTTGGTTTTTGCTAAATTATTTTACAGCTACTGCTTAATGTAAGGTTATTATTATATTCGTCACTGGTTATAAACGTTTTACACTATACAATGAAGATGGGGTATAACCAAATTTTTGATAGATTTAGTCATTATATAATCACCCTCTCTTTCTTATACTAAAAGAGGGCCCCATTTTTTAAATTTAAATAAATCGGTGAGATCATTGTTTGGAATGGGCCCCATTCTTCTCTAGCAATTGTTGCGGTTAAATAACAGTTAAATTTTGAACTAGCTGTTTTAAAAGAGATTGAGTAAAAAAAAAGTAAAAACGTAGGGTGAATCGGTAAAAAAAATGTTTTGTTAAATCATTTTAGAAAGAAATATGTACGGTTTTTATAATTCATTGAACACAACCTATTGTACAAATAAGATCATGATATCTTTAAAAACAAGGGGTGCCATGTAGAAAAAAAATTCAATAAAACGGAGATAACTTCTAAAGAGGACTATGCAATCCTTAACAGGGTCATCTGGTTACATCTATGGTCCATATTTGGTCCTGATAACTTCAACAGAAACGGGGAGTGTTTATAAATAACAAATCAAAAGAATTTACATGACAAACATTACATACAGAAACAAACTAACCATTGAACACATAAAAATAACATAAATTAGCTGCTACATTAAATATGATTTAATGATTTATTAAATTTTATTTTTAAAGTCCTGTTTTTTTTCCTTCTTTTTCTGTAGTTCTCTTTTATCAAAACAATTTTCAATACATTAGTTATAAATACAACCAATAATTATTATGACCTTTTGACAAAATTACGGTTCATATGTTGTTTTATTGAAAGAAAAAAATGTGTTTATGTTATTTGTTTATATAATTTTCTTTTTTTTAAAGTTTTCTTGGGTAACAATTGAATTCTTCTTTCAAAGGGCAATAGTTATTTTTCAATGGTACACCAGTTTGATTACCTTAATTTTGTGAATAGTTAATTTCGCCGGCGTATAAACCATTTTAAAGTTTGAATGATATGGCTGAATATCTTTATCGTCAACTATGAATGCTTCTTCCAAATTGTTACATATTCGAGTGCATGTCTGTTCCATATTTGTGACAGCTCTCTTCTAGAGATGCAGCGCCTCATTATGTTTAATGGCTTTCCGTACACCTTCCTGCATCTCCGTGTCCCTCTTCTTCTGCGGAAGACCTGTCATTTAATAACCCAGATTGCTAGGGTGAGCAAAACACCACCAAGCGGTGAGCCTGTTCGGCGGTTGATACTGTTACTCGAAACCATCGACTATATTTCCACAGTTCACATTCTAACCGAGGTTCTTTTCCCCGTATCATGTAAGCATTTGTGTTAAATTTGGAACCATCGCTGCGGATAAAAACAGGTTAAGTTTTGAATCAACATTTTACGTTCTTCATTAAGTGGATATACTTTCCGACATTGATGGAGTTGATGATACTTTCCCACATTGATGATTTAATTCAATGGTTATCTTGTCATTATGTAATGATGGAGTTGATGATACTTTCCCACATTGATGGAGTTGATGATACTTTCGACATTGATGATTTAATTCAATGGTTATCTTTAAAATGAATATAAGGTCTTACTGTCCAGTTTAAAAATCTAAATTGCACTCCCCTTTTTTTTTGATTTTATAAAAAAACAAATATGCCTGCCCGGTCAGTACACAATTAAATTGAGATTTTGACAAGAAATTCATGATGATCCGACAATTAATTTACCTAGCAAATAAAATAATCAAAACGAAGTTCTTCTAGTAACGTTTTATAAATGTTTTGTCCAAATAAACTTACTCTCTTCGCCAGAAATCTTTCTGGCAGTTTTACTCTTGTTTTAGTCGTGTTTATGGTTTTTTTGTCATTTTCTTCACAATATCACTTCTAAATTTGTTTCTCAATATTAAATTTAAAGCGGAATTCGTACCGAATTTGTAGAATTCCGCTTAATATGTAAGCATGAAATATTTTATGGTTAACATAATAATCTTCAAGTACAATTTGCGAAGAGCTCCAAAATAAAAACCTTTGGTAAAGATCCTTGGATATTAATGTTAGTTTCGCAACATGTCCACATTTCTCGTATTTTTTTATATTAAGATTTTCTTTAAAATGCATTTTTTTCTGGTTACAGAACCTTCCAGTAAACACATTCGTTACTATCAGTCGCACTTAAAGATAGAACTTCCTCAACTCTAAGACGTGTTCTTCTATACATTGAACATACAGAACTAAACAAATATTCAAGATATTTACATTATTTAAAGTTGTACAATGCATATTTTCTGGGAAACGTGCATATTATCCACCAGTATTGGAGCAAATTTACACTTTGACGAACATTGCTAGTATTTTTATTTCCTATAATCTGCTGTTGGAAAAGTATATAAATTTATGGAAATATTCACTCAGTTCTCGAGTAACCTAACAGTTTTCTAAAAAAAAATGAAGATGTTAAGAGATAAGCACCTTTTAAATTTAGCGTTTATCTTTCACAATATCCTTTTTTCTAGTTGTAAAGGTTACACTAATGTCAAGTCATTCAGGCAACCTTTTTTTTATTTTTTTTGCCAGATTTAGTTCATTATATGGTGTTGTAGTTGAATTTTACATCACTTTGAAATTAAAGTGTTTTAATACTTTCAACACTTGGTGAAGTATATATAGTTGGTTTCTCTTTAGTGCTTAAATCACTATCACTAAATATTTGTCTTTTGACTTCCTCTTGTGAGCATGACATTTCAGTACTGTTATAGATCAAACATATGTATAATTACACTATCGATGTCACCGGATTTCACTATGTTTATGACTGTTTCACCTGCCCTGAAAAAATTCTGAACATCTGAATACCACTCAAATTGTTCCATTTCTGCCTCTCCTTTTTCTGTTTTATTTCATTAAGCTGCAGCTGTTGATCGAAACCAGATTCGTTTGGAAAGGTGCATCTGATTGGTATGTAATTATGTATTTGTTCAATTGTAGTTTTGCAACCTTTTTAGCCAGACAATTGCTATTATGTTTTACCCTCAGTTGTGCCTCAAACAGATTTTTCTGCGCTTACAATATTTTATCGGCATTGAGCAATCGATGTATTGGAAGTCTTTTGACGTTTTACTCTTGTTTCTGCTTTCAAGTCATTTGAAGTAAAGACACTATTGCAATGAGACCTGAAATCCCAACTTTTGATTTGATCACTGGTATTAACAATTCATTGTTCAGTACATCTCTTTCTGGATTAGCAAGCGAACTATTGTGCGGTATACATCCAATGATGAGATTTGTTCATTGTTAAGTTAAATAATATTTCCCAAGAATCTTAAGAAAAATAATATCAATAAACACGAATAAATAGACCGGTCAAAAGAAAGTTTGATACTAGAGGCCCCTCATGGGGGGGGGGTCCTAGTAATCACATAATCACCATTTTTTTGCCAATATAATCACATAATCATTAATATTTGCTGATCTTTAGTAATCAAATAATCATAAACTAAAAATACAGTCCTAGGTAATCAAATAATCATGAAATATTTGGCTTAATACTCAAATAATCATTAAAAAAACGGCCAAGTAATCACATAATCAAAAACCCCATGAGGGCCCTCATACTAATAAAAAAGTACAGTTTTTAAACGACTGACTGTTTTCCACTCTCTAGACGACTTTCCTCTGCTGCCTATGGATAAAGATTATCATTATATTATTCATCCAGAGAAACAGGCATATTATGTAAATGCTGATGGACACAAAACACATTATTTCCATGATCATGCTTTCATCTATAATAAAACATTACAATAAATAATCTTAATAATTAGACATTGATGGCAGTATATAAAATAATTTAATTTAATAGTATTTTTTTTTTAAAGAGGGGTTTCTTCACCACAGGTAAAATTTAAACCAGGCTTATAATTCATATTATGCCATACGCGCGTTTTGTCTATAAAAGACTCATCTGATAAAAGATACATGTATATTCAATCAGTTACTGCATGTGACCTGATAAAACACCTCCTCCCTTATAAATCAACATTACATTTTTATAGTTAAGGCTAGAAATAAAGATCCTTTGATTCATATTACCAAATGCTTTGCATATATTTTTTTTCTGCCACAATTGTTTTAGTTTATTGTGAAATCGATAAAAAGGTTCCAAAAGAACAAAAATCAGAAAGTTCAAATTTTCTGCATGCTTATAAACCAAGCTATTCTTTTTTAATTTAAGCGCTTTGTACCAATTAAACCACAAAAACAGGATTTAAATTGGCCTGTGTTTTAAAAGCATATCATATACACTGAAAGTTTGTTAGGCATGGAATTACCATAAGATATGAAAGGTCAAAGAAAATTACTTTCAACACTTGTCATCACTCCACATTGTGCCTCCTCTTATCCCATACTGCTCAGGGGGAGGAAACAGTCGACCATCATTTTTAAAGCACATGGCCGGTCTTTCTTTCTGATGCTGTATAGTGTTTTTATTCCAATTTGTTGGTACTGCAAGAGGACTACCTTCTACCAAAAACTGGTAGCCAAATGGCATAGGTAAGTTCTCATCTAAAATCTTAAAAATAAAAACATGTTGGTGTAAAGATTTTTACTTCAAGCTATTTGCTATATATAGGTAATATGGGCATGTTTGATATCATATTCAAGAAAGATAAATCAGCCAGTTGTCCAGGCGGTATACAACATTTGCATTTTATACATTAATTGTTTCATAGTGTAAACAATAAACGTATTTACACTTTTGGTATTTACCTGTATTTTGCCTCCGAATAACCTTTCAACGTCAAGCAACAATCACTTTTTAGTTGTAACGTCAAATGTTTTGAATTGTGATGTCAAAGTTTACAGGAACCTGATTGATTATATGCAATGGCAGTCACATTTGCATACAAGTGTAAATACTTCTATACACAGCTAGGACACAGCAACATTGAATAACTATATACGACTGAACAATTAACTGTCTGCGTAGTGATAATGCATTCATCCTGTAGATATTAAAGACAACGTGTGATGAAAGAATGGAGCGCACAGTTTTGGGGGGTCAGTTCTGCTACTTCAAATTCATATAATAGGACACAACCTAGAAATTGACTATAGTAACCATGAATAACAGGATGATAGATAAAAAATAACAATTTTGAGGAAGCCTGTTTTCTAAAAGGTTCAGGAAAAAGCTAGACAAAAACATGAAACCGGTAGAGTAAGTCTTCTGTGCATCTTAATTGTTCAGTGTATGTTTTAGTCAAGTACAAGTGGGGTAACAATTAACTTATTGTTAAGCAGTTGTTTCTGGAGGAGAGTTTTCTGTCCCAAATTGTTAAAAAGCAGTTATTCAGTTCGTATTGTACACATTATAAAACAAATAAAACATATATTCTTCTTTTTGTTGTTTAACGTTGTTTTTGTTATCATAGAGATATGTCTCGCCTTTTCATAATTTTGAAATTAAATTAGCATTACTCAACAGGAAAGTTGTACAATCTTTGCGCATTTTTTTTTTTTTGTAATAGAGACAGTTAATTCTTATACTATTTTTCTGAATACTCCCTCTCCGACAAGTCTACAGCTTTGTAGGTTGTGACCTCATTTCACATAACCTTTTTGGCTTGTTCACTCTATATATTTATTCGAAAAAAACACAAAATAGGGACTGAAAAGCAGGAAGAGGCGTCTCCAAAGAAGAGGCAAGCAGATGAGAGCCTAAGTAAGACTAGAAGTTCAAAGCCAGAGACAGCAGCTAAATTATTAGCTGCACAAAAAGTCAGATATCAGTGCAAAAAAATAAAATTCTGAGGCAGTTTTGAAAGAGCTGGCATTGTTTACCAACACCATATTGTTTACATGTCTCAAATCTAGTACAAGCCTATGTTTCCCTTTGGCTTTGATTGATACATGTGATAATTTTGGATCTGGTAGGGAACTGTCGGACTGATCTGATGTGTCCAGTCCTGATGGTTTTGTTGTGGCTTCTTTATTTTGTTGGTGTAGTTGAAAGGTAAAATCTTAACATCGAAATTCCAGTGTTGTCATATCATTCCTCAATTGTTACATTTGATTTAATCAATTGATGTGAAAAATCTCAGTTCTAAATCAAATTCGTTCATATTTTTGTATCTTGCTCATTCCACCAGTGAAAATACTGCCTTGACTTTTACCATGAATTCATCCTTTGTTTCGTCTTTTTGAAAATCAAACTTCCTTGTACTTGCACCATTTTTCTCTTTTAATTGTCAGACACATCGTAGTTAAACCAGGCAATTTGGACCTTTTTTGTTTGTTTCCAGACATCTGAATTTCCAATCAAGTGTGATTATTTAGTGAATATCCAGTTTTGTATAACAATTAACGTATATACTCAAATATAAATAACGGGGAAACATATAACAATTAAAGAAGGTAATTAACGGAGACAAAATTTATGAGAAAAGGAGTATGTTCCACGTAAAAAGTAAAATCACAAAAATACTGAACTTTAAAGAGGAAAATCAATGCGGAAAGTCAATAATCACATGGCAAAATAAAATAACAAAACGCATCAAAAACGAGTGGACAAGAACTGTTATATTGGTTCAGGCATTTTCAAATGTAGTAAATGGTGGATTAAACCTGGTTCTATAGCGCTAACCCTCTCACTTTAATGACAGTCTCATCAAATTCCGCTATATTTACATTGATGCGTTAAATAAACAGACACATTTGTAAATGTCAAATGTTTAAACAATTATAGTGTTAATCGCAATTCGCAACACTCCCAAATAGAAATGTATCAAAAACGTCCACTAAAATCCTGGTAGCAAATGGTTTCCATGAAATATGGACACAGAGATTTAAGGAATTCGTCCACCAGACAGCAACGAAACAACAATGGAAACACAATTAACCATAAGACAAACTTACTAGCGTAAAGTTAGCCGTCGGTAACAGCCGGTGCTAATATTCGTGAGGGCAGAAATTTTCGTATAGATAGTTAAAGACAATTGTGTGATTCTTTAATTTTGTGTTCGTAAAAAAGTCGTAGACTTAAGAGTTTGTCAAATATCTGATGAGGTCACTAAATGTTCTCAAGTTTTCACAAAGTTTATTTTATAATATTGTACCTTCTTTTATGATTAAAAAATAATTCAAATCGAGGAAAAGAATGTGTTAATTAATTTGTCTTTAAGAAACAACATTGTATAATCATCAATCGGGGCCATTTATAGCCGATTATACGGTATGGAGTTTTCTCATTGTTGAACGCATTACGAATAAAATTGAGAAAGGAAATAAGGAATGCGACAACAACCCGACCATAGAGCAGACAACAGCAGAAGGCCACCAATGGGTCTTCAATGTAGCGGGAAACTCCCGCACCCTTAGGCGTCCTTCAGCTGGTCCCTTAAAAAATATGTATCCTAGTACAGTGATAATGGACTTCATACTAAACTCCGAATTATACACAAGAAACTAGAATGAAAATTCATACAAGACTAACAAAGGCCAGAGGCTCCTGACTTGGGACAGGCGCAAAATTGCGGCGGGGTTTAACATGTTTATGAGATCTTAACCCTCCTGCTATACCTCTAGCCAATACAGAAAGGTAAAAGCAGAACAAGAATGCCTATCATTACTTACTTCCACTTCATTTGAGCTTAAGTGGATAGTTGTCCCATTTGGCAATCATATCCAAATTTACAATCTATAAGTATTGATTTTTTACATTTTTCAGTATTTTGGGAATTTCAAACTGTTCCCTTTGTCCTGAAGGTATTGAAGCAAGCAACTGTAGTTACATTGTGTTGTCGTCTTTGCAAAGTTCTTTTTTTTTTCAAATGGATGAATATTGAATTTTTTTTTTGATTTATAGGTATCCTTACTTTTTCAGTTGGTAAATAAAGATATTATATGACATTTTATATATACAAGGAGCAGCAGCTGGGTGTATCTGGCACGGGCATAGTAACCAGGTTCTCGACTCCAGTTTTTATATATTGATTGATTGATCGATTGTTGGTTGCTTAACGTCCAGTGACAAATATTTCATGCATATTCAGGACGAAAACAAGTTCATAATAAATACAATAAGTAGATTGATACAATAGAAGCCATCTGGGATGATGGTCGGAGAAATTTGGACTGCCACTGGAAAAGGAGGGTATATTGGATAGGAACAGAAATTTTGCCTTGCAACAGGCCACCTACGGACCCTCAAAGAGTTGTTGCAAGGGTTCTTAACGTGCAAAGAGCGTGGCACTCTCTTTACACGAGGCATCGGATTTAACGTCCCCCTTCTGACCGGACGTGACTGCGAACTTGATTCATCCCTCACAGCCAAACGGACGCCCCACTTCGGCAAGCGTTTTACTGCCGGTCGGAAGAAGACCAAGTGACCATATTTCTATACCCTTGTCAGCCTTGAGGTTGTTATTTTCGGAAGTGTACCACCACCACAGAATGAAAAAAGCACTGAATATAATTGATTTACCACCTAGTTTAATATTTTTTAACCAAACAAAAAACATATTGACCTCTGACCATAAAGTTGTTTGTACTAAACATAATATTTATTTTTCAGAACATAATGATCAGTCTCGGCTACAGAACATAATATATATTTCAGTGGTTAAGATTACTGTATATTAAAAAGCTTTCGGAAAATCATAAAAATAAAAGCATTTATAGTATTAATTAATAAAGGGATAGTTGGTTTGTGTCCAGAGGCGAGACCGATGCATATTCAGGACAAGAAAATGAGAAATGTGTACTGATCCTCCTTTTTACTAGACCGACATACCGATTCGAAATTTGAACGTGGAAGAACACAAGGAAACAGTTTGTCTTAAAAACCACATTGATCTAGGCAAACCAATCTTTGCTCTTTTAACTTAATGATGCGTGCTTGGCAAAGAAGCAGCATATACACCTTTTTTTAAGTCATTGGTATGACCTTGCAAGGGTTTTAACCATGACCTCCTACACTAAATGCAAGTACTAAAATGAAAACATCGCCAATGCAGTTTTTATAGTATTGATGTTCATCCTTTAAATATTGCTCAATATTAAATGTAACACTATTACCTGTAGAAAATGGAACTGGAAGGGGATTGGTTTGGTTTTTACATTTCAGATAATTTTTCTCAAGGTAAAATAGATAACAATATACCCACCTCATAGCCTAAAGGTCGCATGCGATTGTAAAACAAAGGCGCGTTTGTATCATCATTACTGTCTGTCTTAATTTGTTTCCATCAGCAGTAGCAGGATCAATGTTTTTTTATTTTTAGCAATAAATGTTTTTAAAAATAAAAACCCTATTAAAATTCCCTTGTTTTCATGATATTACAATTTATGTGCACTTGGTGAATGTTGATGACAAGGATAAAATCATTCTGAAAATATTGTAATAACGGCAATTTGGCCTGCAAGTTATATAAAAAAAAACCATAAAGGTAAGTGCATATTGCCTTCTCTTGTTAATATATAGAAAGAAAAATATTTGTAAACAAGAAACCAAAATGATGATTAAGATCAAGAGTACTGCACTTGGCTGACTGGTTTATGAAGACCTTTAAAATCTTCAATGAAAGACAACAGAGCCAAGTGATGGCGTACAATATGTTATCTTTGGGACTTTCCGTTATGAATTTTCCTCGGAATTCAATTTATTTGTGATTGTCCTTTTATGGGTCATTCTCAAAAAATGTCCAAATTCAAAACCAGAAGATTCATAAAAATGATGAGCAAGTCTCAGATAAAATATGACTTTAATTAGAACTTAAACTTTGGCAAAACATGAAAATACAACTTAACATCAACATGAACAATAACTTATTTGTAAAAAAATCATGAAACATACCCTTGCTGCTTGCAAGAGTCCATGGAGTTACCGATTAAAAAAGCACTGATATTTAAAATTGGTCAATTTCAGATTTTGTGTACAGTCAAAATAATAGCCCGAGTCTCCAATATATGTGTTATCAAATTACGTTCACCTTATCCTAAGTTCCAAAGAAGTGAATTTTTCACTTTAATACACTAGGTAGAGGGATAGTAAAAAACAACTTTGTTATTTTTCTCTTAAATCTACTTTGAAGGATCAATTTCTTTTGTTTAATATCCCATTGTGTAAATATTATTACTAATATCATTTGAGAATCTTCTTGAATAAGTTTATTTGCAATAAATTAAATATTTAAAAGTAAAAGAGGATGGTAACACAAAGGACAAAATAAAACAACAATGACATAAATAGTATCATCAATGACATTTTCAGCTAAAAAACCGTTATTTATCAAAAGGAAAAAAAAAAGTGTTATAAAGAAGGTATCTGTCAAAGAGGAGTTTAACATAAACTTAGTTATTCTATGATAGTCAGAAATGTCTTAAGATTATCCACTTTTAAACATCATATCATTTGGACCGGTAACTCCAAGGACGTACAAAAATAGATGAAATACTTTTCTTGTAATATTGAAATTTGAAAAAAAATGAAATATTTAGAATTGATAAATTTGCAATAAAGAAAATCAGTATGTCTTTTTGGTCCCTCATTTAATGCTTAATTTGACTAAATTAAGAATACACAATACCAGGTCAAATGTTTAGTTTTCTGAGAGCACTTTCCCACAATTGATTGTCTACAAAATACTTTTGTCCTACAAGTCTTGGTTCAGGAATGACTCCTATGATCTTATCCATACCGTACCAACATTTATCTCGAACTGCGAGTGGCCAATAAAACGTACTCGTTTTTAAAGTCTTTCCTAATCTATGCATACAAGTGACATATACTTCAGCTTCATCACAGTCTATTACTTTGCCAGGATATGACTTATAATAGTCGTATTTAACGAGAACATTGATTGATTGATTGTTGGTTGCTTAACGTTCAGTGGCAAATATTTCATGCATATTCAGGACGAGAACAAGTTCACAATAAATACAATAGGTAGGCGGTTAAAATAGAGGATGATGGTCGGGGAAATTTGGACTGCCACTGGAAAATGATGGTATATTGGATGGAGACAGAAATTTTGCCTTGCGACAGGCCACCTACGGACCCCTCAAAGAGTTGTTGCAAGGGTTCTTAACGTGCAAAGAGCGTGGCACTCTCTTTACACGAGGCATCGGATTTAACGTCCCCCTTCTGACCGGACGTGACTGCGAACTTGATACATCCTGCACAGCCAAACGGACGCCCCACTTCGGCAAGCGTTTTACTGCCGGTCGGAAGAAGACCAAGTGACCATATTTCTATACCCCAGTCACCCTTTGGGGGTTTAACGAGAACATAACGATCGACTAGGTATTGGGGTGTTACATGATTTGGATCAAAATTCTCAATGGTATCCTTTTCCTCCATTTCAATATCTAAAATGCTCTGACTTTCTGCACCAGTTTTTATATTCTTGTCATGGACTTCATTTAGGTGTACATTACCCACTGATTTATCTGCCATCTGTTCCTGTTCTCTTATATTCTCTGAAATTTCATTTTCTATTTTCAAAACTTCGACTGCCACATTCATGATCCGTTTATGTTTTCCAGGATACTTTTGTCATCAATAACTACAGTACTGCAATCCAATACAATATATGTCTGGTATGATTTTTCTCTCCTTTTTCTGTTACGATTTTTGTTTTACCCTAAATTACACACTCAAAAGTGTTAATGATTTTTGAAGGTTTTATTTGAATGGCTGCAGTCTGCATTAGCGGATCTGGTATGCGGGGAGAGGGAGTTTTTGGTGGTTGAAGTCTATTGTTTTCCGATTTTTATGGTGTTCCATGGTTTGGATCCCCCTTTGTTGAAAGGTGGGATCCGCACCTGGTCTGATATCGTCAATGATAGTATGATGATCCGATTATTCATCTGATTTTCATAGTTTGGTCTTGTGCTGTGATATTTTTGGGGAGAAATGAGCGCATACAAACATTTTTACCCTTGCCAAATTCTTTGTGTACCTGTTTTAAGTCAAGAGCTCGTAGTTCAGTGGTTGTAGTTGGTTCGTGTCTGTCATATATGTTTTTCGTAAATTGTTTTATTATGAACTAGGCCGTCAATTAAATTCGAAAGGTATTGATTTTTAATTTTCTTCTCGGGACCTTTTATAGCCGACTATAATTGCTTAAATCCATTTTTTTTTTTAACTTTGACAATCATATCACATCTCCTTATTTTTATGTTGAAAATATAAATGTGGTTTAATAAAATGTTGTTTTCCCTAAATAAAAACAACTGTTTCGTTCGTTTGTCGGATGCTATAGTTGGGAATATTAAAAAGTTCCTGAATCGTGACATTGATATAAAAAAATGTTGAAGGATTTTGTGTTTTCTCTGTCTTTCAGAAAACAAGTCCTCTCCCATCCTTGATAAAATTTAATTTTACTGGAGCCTTTTCTACCAGTAGCTAAAGCTTGTACTAAACAGACATCTCATTTGTAATTATACCACATCTTCTATTTCAATATCATGTTTATTGACATAGACGTGTCTTTTCTTGGGTCAGTGGTTAGCTACCACAATTTCACATTCGAATTCCTTGTTATACCAAATTAAAAAGTGTTGGGTATGTGTAGATACACCATAAGAGAGGCTAAATTTCACGAATTATGAAATTTAGTTCATCCTATGGTGTATCTACACATATAGCCAATCACTTTTTTATTTGGTAAATGACATGTGTCAAAGTTCTCAACTGATATCACAGGAAAGAAAATGTGTTACAATGTAGTTTCTTGCTAAAAGTGTGAGGTATCTAACTTACACCACATGACCATTTTCAATCTTCTGGTAAACCAATCAGAGGGTCGATATGGAACTGTGGTGTATGTGTCGAAACCCTCACACTTTTCAAACATCCTATGATACATATTAAGTTACAATATCCCGATCCTGTGCTGTTAAAGGCTGTTAAAGTCTTTGTTGTATTGTTCAAATATGTATTTATTATTTTTCTAAAATTGCTGGTAATTAATATATTAGGTAAAATTCAAAATGTGATAATCTTTCGTACGGAATATGCATGAAATATTTGCCACAAGAAGTTAAGCAACCAACAATCAATCAATCAATCAAAGGCTATTATATAGGGTGTCGGGCCCAAATGCTCCCTAGCACATTAATGGCAACCATAAACTTATAAGGTAAATAACTTATATGAAAATCATACTCTAATCACCAACTGGTATATGTAATCTGAATAAAATAAAAAAAAAATGTACTTAATACATTTAAAGTTTTCAATATTTTAAAAGAATGTATGACCAATGTACGATAGTAGTTTTTGATGAAGTTAAAAGTCCAATCAACTTGAAACTTAGTACACATGTTCCATGGTTGATCTTTTAACTTTTAAAGCCAAATTAGATATTTTTACCCAATTCACAGTCCATATAAAAATACCATGAAGAAAACATTTATACATGTTTATGACCATTCGGGTCAAGCAGCACAACGTCAGAAATCATTTAAGATAGAGGTATAATACAAGTCCGAAATTTGTACCTAATTTCCGGGTGTGGATGTGGTATCCTCCCAAGGTGAATTAAACATTAGGATTCGGATGGATAGGTGTGACTGACAAAGCTTTTGCTCAAAAAGTGAGAGCGTACTACCAACTTAATTTGTTATGGCTAAAATCGACATTACATACACCTTACATCGACAACATTCTAGAGATAATTGTATAGAGTGTCACATCAAACATGTCATCGTTTAATGGATAATTTTTCTACTTCTCACTGTTAATTTGACCACATTTTGATAATTGTTATTGATATTTCTTTACATCGGTTATTTGTCTTGGATAATTTCTTAGATGTATTGAAGATTGTATCAGATGTAAATATGAACCAACCACAGCTTTGTTGAAATTTTTACAATTTTCAGTTAATTTAACCACTATAAATATCTAGATATTTGTATAGAATGTACACAAAACCTACCATCGGTGTATTGATAATTTTTCCTCATTTTACTGCAAATTTGTCAACTTTTTTGATAATTGTATGTGATGTTACATTAAATCGGTCATTTGATCAAGATCATTTTTATAGATATAATGACAGTTATATTAGATGGATACTTTTACCAACTACAGCTAATTTTTAAATTTTGAATTTTTCAGTTGATTTGAGAGGGTAGAGGGTGGTGTTGAATTTCTGACTTGAAGGAGAAGAATGGCTGTTGATAACATATACATTATGACTTGCTGGTTGTTCTTTATTTCTGTTTGATTTTTCCTGGTGTACTAGCTGACTGGATGGATGGACTTGAATTTTGAAACGGCTGGTTGGTAGATGGGATTGACTATCGGTGAATTGAATGAGCTATACTGTTGATCATATGTTGACTGGCTGGTATCTACACATGGGTTAGTACTTGACTTGTGTGTCAAAGCAGTGGTCTTGTAATTTCTTATAAAAAATACTTGCCACACATGATATGCAGATATAAATATGACATGATTTTTTTCCCTTTTCTTGTATCTTTATATCAAATGATTGTTCTATTTGGGACCAGCCAGGGAAATGTTGTAAAAATAAAAGTGTACATGGTGCTGGTGCAGATTCATATATAAATGAACGTGAATCATACACCATGTCTGCCTACTGGGGAAAGCTTTTTTTCTTTTGAACCTAACTTTTTCTCTTTCTGGATAAACATTTTCTGCCCCCTGCCATCATTACTTCAAAGGCATTGATTGTCGTTTTTGTTGCATCCTGTGCACAATAATAGAATAACATTCACCAAGGCGTTTTTCACAATAAATTATTCCTTTATTTTACAGGTAATTGAACACATTTAACATTTAAACTGTGTTAGTTCACCAACAGATACACTTTGCTAAACCTGGAAAATATGTCAACTTTGTGTTTCTTTTCGTCAAAAGGTCCTGCATCATGGTGTTCCCCAAAAAGGTTTATTATACTATAATTGTCGAGTATTGATGTCATATTATTTTTAGCCTCCATATGTTCACATTTAGCATATCTGACGGCCAGTACACTGCAATCGGAATGCCATGCTGGTTGTTTACTTAAGATCTTGGTCCCTGATACGCTTTACCTATGCACATCAGTCACTGCTACCAAACGCTTTGAGGATCGATTATATTCTAAATGAATAATAGGACCCGGAAAGACCGAAAACTCCGGTTTTTAATTTTTTTTTTCTTTCTATCTCATCAATAAAAAGTTATATTTAATCATTTATTATTAAGAAAATTACAGTGTTAACCTTTATCAGCTGAATTATCAATGCTTGTTCAATCGATGTTGCCTTTCATACCTTTGAAAGGGCAAACCCTAAAGTTAAAACCGCTGTTGGTCCGGTACTGTTTTGGATTTACGTGAAACAGATGGACATATTGAGAGCTTCAGTAGCATCACTTGGTTGACAATTGTGTTATAATTGCTGAAAAGCATCCCAAATTTATAAAAGTGCAGCTTTGTGTAAATAAGTTGATTAATTGTTAGTTGTTAAACGTTCAGTGCACATATTTCATGCATTTTCAGTACGAGAACAAGTTAACAATAAATACAATAGGTATGTATTGTCAAAGAACTCCTGCTTATGTCATTGAAGTACAAAATAGACAAGTCAAGAGTTGGGCACTGAAAGCCACACGACATAATGAAAGATTTAGCAAAAAAAAAAATATTTTATCTGATTATGCAAAGGGTAGCATAGGGTTACAGACAGAAAACGAAGAAGATCCTCACAATGTGGCAGAATAAATGAAATATGCTACATAGAATGTTTGTTAGTACGGAATTATACAGCGGAACCATGAATATAGAAAAAAGTCAATAGGATCCAGAGGAAAGGGTTTAAACTTCGATGATTCGTTGAGATGGCCACGACACTCTAGAAAGCTGTTCATTCCAAGCCGCCCATTTGTACAAAGAACTGTAAAATATAATGTAAATAAGACAAAGGCATTGCATCAATAGCTATAAGCCACTGATCGTGAACATCGTCAGGTAGCCCTGGAAAATGGAAATTCAGAGCAGAAACTCGAAACATTTTATAATTCAGTGCCATTTCAAGATGTTAAATTCGAATTTGAAACCCGTTTGTCAAAAGATGTTATTACAAGAGCAGATATATCTCTTGTGGTAGATGATTAATATAAGATGTACACATAGTTGAGTTCTCTTACATCTTAAGATAAATTTCCAGATGAAATAAATTTTAAAAAACAAACTTGGATGAACTGTTTTCTGTGCAAAGGAATACCAGACTGCATAAACAAGGATTATTTGAGTACACATCATACAAATGGTGAGATCAGAAAAGAAACATTCATGTTTATTTTTTAAGCAATCATGGAGAGACTTGATGTTATGGAAAGTGTTCTTGTTGCCAGAGAACAGAATATCACAGCCAGAACAATGCGCACATATTTCAAACATATTTGTTTCTGAAGTTTGGAGCAACCACCATACATTAGAGGTGCAAATAATTTGCTTGTTGGAAGATTTCTTTGTTGAAATTGAGTTCAAACAAGCATTTAATTTCTCCACCAGCATGTTTCATGTTGCAACAATGCACCTACCTACGGACCCCAGAAAGAGTTGTTGCAAGGGTTCTTAATAAGAGTGCTTTATCATCTGATATTTTCATTTGCGATTAGGGACTTTCCGTTATGAATTTTCCTCGGAAATTAATATATTATATAATTGTCCTTTTTCACATCACAGACATCGCAATGTAATGGTGGATGCATAAAGGACACATACTACATAAAACCATGCTAAAATTAAGAAATAATTCAAGCAGGCTTGAATATATCGTGATTTTACCACGGGTTTGCCCTTTATGACAAATATTTTACCCTGAGCGATAGCGAGGGGTAAAATATCGGCATAAAGGGACAATCCGACGTAAAACATACCGAGAAAACTTGAAAACTTTACTACAAAATAGATGATTAAAGCTTTCCACTTTGTCAACAACTAAAACATGTTTTAATTATACCTTATGAGTGAATGTACTTTCTTTATGAAATTTGCAGCAATCAATTGTGATCCGGAAATAACATTTAATTTGAACAGTTTCAATATGCAGACAAAAACACAACTTTTTGCAGAGCTAGGGCTTATACATTGTGACTCCAATCCTCATGATGGTATTGTTAAAACTAACATTTGTAGAAACCATTTAAATTTGATTCACCAAATTTCAGCAAACAGAAGTAGAAAACAATCTTGTGAGATTCCAGAATCAATTAATGCAAAATACGGGGTATATATCTCCCAATTGATACGATATTCCCGTGCTTGCATTTCCTATTATGATTTGTCTTGATAAAGAGTTGCTGCTCGTACGAAAGCAATCGAACCAAGAGTTCCAAATGGTGAAGATGATATCATCCCTTCGTAAATTTTACGGACGCCATCACGAGTTGGTTGACCGTTAGAGCATAACCGTTTCACTAGTGAACTATCATCCCTTTCCCTTTTATGAATGTGACCTACTGAGTTGAGACTATTTACCAGCGTTGTTATCACGTAAGCAACACGACCAAATACATGACAGAATGCATCGACTACATTTTGAAAACAGAGATCATGCTGTCATTGAAAATGGCATTGAAGGTGAGAGCAAGTTCCTTTGTCAACATAACTGGAAGAAAAGGGGAGAACAAAGCAGCTCACCTGCAAAATGAAAATCAAGTAATGGTACTAAAAGACTTGATCAGGCGTTTAGGGTCAAACAAAATAGAAAATTCAATTATCAAAATATCAAAATCAGCACCTGTTGTCAAATAAATTTGTGAAAATGTAGATACTGTGCTAGGTGTGATTGATTAAAAAACTAGACATAAAAAAAGATCTGTTGAAGACGATGTTAAGCAAATTATTAAAGAACTTGCACCTTTGAAACCATGGTAAAAAATCAATCGACTGAAAAGAGACCTTCCACCATTACAAAATGAAGGAGATGAAGATGAAGAAGATAGTGATGAGCCATAAATGTTTTTTAACAAATAAAAGCACTCAATACATCAGAGAAGACAAAAAAACATTTGTTAATACATCATTCTGAAATAAGAGATTTTGTTTACATGTATATTAATCAATTTCTGAATTAAATCAAGGACTTTATATACAACGCAGCTACATTAATGATGCAATTTTGTAAATTTGACGAAAAAATGGTCCGGTCCGTTCATAACCAAACGAGTATATACTCATACAATGTATGGTCTGACCATATTAGTTATATAAGCATGTATGGTCCAAATACTTATATGGCCCAGAACATATATAGAGTGTGTTTACGAATCTGTCTAGTATCAATATTTGAACCATGGTAACAGTGTTACATGCCAACAAGGCTGAGCACAAGCACAGTGTTCACAAATCAGTCGTAGGAAAGTGTCACCTAATTACATGTATGTAAAAATAACATCTCCCATGTATCTCAAATATCAGTATTATTATTATTTGGAGTACTGTACAGCTTAACTAACCTGACAAGGTAATGTTTACAATTAGTTGAAGAGAAAGTCCATGTAAAATATTATTACACATAACTACGGTACATATGTGTAACATGTTAACAACGCTGATCAACAAGTGTTTACAAATCAGTTGAAAAACGTATCAAACAGACAATAGTGAAAATAACATGTACATGTATCTCAAATTATCATTATTGTTAGAAACTACTGACTCAATATACTGTACAGCTTTTAAACATATGCTAACTAAACTAATCATTAAGTCTATTCCAATCGGTCATAGGAAAGTGCCAAAGTAAAAATAACAAGAACAACCAAGAGACGAAGATAATATTGAGCTAAGCCTATCAAACGATAACTTTTAGAATTTGGAGAGAAGCTTTAAGTTAATTGCTGCATAGCTATCACAAAATGAATGACTGAAAGGGCTTGACCACACATTCAGCAAGTTGGTCTGCATAACTGCACCAATTCTGGTATAAATATATCACTTTCCTGGCTTGAAGACTATATGACCATGATAAGGGGGTATAATTTCACCATCGTGTAACAAATGTGCCCCCTCCCTTTTTTTGTGTATATCTTCATTTGTAAAGGAAATGTTTCAAACATTCATTAAAATCAACAAAAATGTGAAAACAATAGAATGGATTAGTGCAAATAACTTCTTTTAACCGAGAGAATGCATAAATTAGGCTAGTTATACCCCGACACTGTCGGAGGCCTGAGATTTGCAGACTACTCCGTTTAAACGTACCGTTTCCATTTTTTGTGATGTTGTTGGGTTGATTCTTACTAAATATCTATCTAGATTAACACAAATTCCACATTTCTGTCAATATTTCTTATTTTTCGTCAAATTACAGGTGCTCGAGAAAAATATTGATGCAAGCTTCTAAATGAAGCAGGTATTTTTGATTGGCTAAATATTTGTAGAGGGCGGGGCTTAATACTCGACAGAAAATCGCCTGAATTGGACAGTAAACTTAACTGCCTTGAGAACAATGGGGTCCAAAGGAAGGAACTCACCGTGTTTCAACCAAGCGACAAGATAAAAAGTATGTCTTCGTGGTTTCTTGTCTGGTGAAGCGAAGATTCATGACACGGGACATCATTTAAAGTCATCAATGATGGAGGCAGATAATTTTTAACCACCAGAAACCGTTCCTTCTTGGTGAGCGAAACAAAATATGTTGGGACAAGATGGTACACAGATGGACAGGACAATTCATCATTACACACTATATGGGGAAATGTGTCTAAAAGGTAAATGGAAGGAAGACAGTTCTCTTTGCAAAGAGCCTTAGAAGGTACTTGACACCAAAACCAACTACAAAGAGCCAGAAACCAACTGCAAATAGCCAGATTTGTTAAATCTTTTTGAACTCACCAGTGACTGGTTTTTTTTCAAATAATCTCTACTGCACATTATTTCTGCATGGTTGGCAAAGGACAAGTTTGTTCTCACGTTGGGGTATTTATATTTGCTGCTGTTCATTTAAGTTTGCTTTAGATGATTTGGCCATTTATTTTAGGTATTTTTGACATATAACTTTTCAACGGTTTCGGTACTTATACACCTTCGAATTTCAAGTGTTTGGCTCTTAGAGTTCCTAATGAAGGTAAAAAAAAATTCAACTGTATTACTTAAGAATTTTTTTATATACAATGTTTATTAAAAGTGCCATTAGGAGTAGAAGAAAAAGATGAAACCAAGACTACTGATATAATCGAACTGTTAGACATCTATAAAAACTATGTTCCACTAAAAAAAGATGGTTCGCCATTGTCCATGCTATTGAACTGTGATGTACTAAGCTGTGAGAGAGTTGATGGAGCGCAAAAGGCAAGAATAAATGGTGGTGATCAATGGTCTAGGTTGGAAATGTTTGAGCCAGGTATACAAGAATGGCACAAAAGACTACTTTACATATAGGTATACCTGAAATATTTCCACCAGGCAATAACAGAGACAATGCTTATTTGTCCTTTACAATTCCATGTAAAAGTAAAAAACAATGCTGACATATATAGATATAGGCAGATGTAGTGCGAGTGCCAATGACATATGTCTTATATATAATTGAGTGCTTGAATACATGTATTTTTAAGACTGTCTGCCTTTTTTGAATTGCTAACAATATTATATAGCAGTTATTTTCATACCTTCTGTTTGTGAATTTGATCTTGATCTGTATATGATTAAACAGTATACCAGTTTTAAAATAATATATATCGGAGCTTTGGCCTGATCAATGTTTAGTAGAACCATCCAACTCTGATTGTAAAAAAGATAATCAGAAATAATATTGTTGTTCTATGTATTTTATTGAATAAAAAGATGCGAGACCCAACAATGTCTTCGTGGTTTCTTGTCTGGTGAAGCGAAAATTCATGACAATTATACATATTGGATAAACATCCATTCTCTTAAAAACATATAGATTGCACTTATAATATCCAAAATAGACTACAGATGTGAAGTATTTAATTCTGCCTCACATTCCGTAAAGACAATACTGGACCGGGTGCAAAGTCAAGTCTCTTTGTCCAAAATATTCAATTGGATATATATATTTGCATCATTCTTTCTGTTACACCTTTTATAATCTCAGAAATTTTTCTAGGTCCCCATTTTGAGGGGTACATTTCTCCCACCCCTTTTCTCTCGTCTCCCAACCTAAAACATGAAAAACTTATTAATAATCGATCAGATGCATAGTATGAATTTGGCTCTTTCACAATAGAAGGGCTTATTCTCGTTTCGCATTAGTTGTCAAAATAATTATATAACATTAATCCCAGTTTGCCTTAGTACAAATTTTCAGATACAAAAGAATTACTTAAGGGCATACGATACAGTTACAGTGGAGATAATCACGTTGATAACGTTTCTACCGTAGAATACATTAAAGCGAGGAAGACATTGTAGTGTATGCACTCTTGCTAATTTGTGTCAGGCAAATGAGACATTTATTTATGCTAAAAATAATTAGTTAAAAAGTAAAATCACAAAAATACTGAACTTAGGCAGCAACCATTTGATTTTCTAGGGGGGGCTATGGTTTTTTTTGGAAAAAAAAGTTTGTTTCCAGGTTTTGGTGAAAAAAATAATTTGTTTTGGACCCTGAGAAAAAAAAATTGTTTGTTTCACCCTCAGCTGCCACTATATGTAATGCTAAAATTGAAAGAAAAAAATTGTTTTCGGTTTGTCGCTAAAAAAATAGATTGTTCTTCGCCGAAGGCGAAAAAAAAAGTTTGCACAGAAAAAAAAACCATAGCCCCCCCCAGAAAATCAAATGGTTGCTGCCTTAGATAAAAATCAATTCGGAAAGTCCATAACCACACGGCAAAATCAAATAACAAAACGCTTATAAAACTAATGGACAAGAACTGTCATATTCTTGACTTGGCACAAGCATTTTCAAATGTAAAAAATACTTATCTGTAGCGACGACCGTTGTAAGGGAGATAATTCATTTTAAAGTTGTTTACCATATTCCCAACAGGTTATCAAAAAGGTGCTTGTAAGTACGGCGTTAAACTCAGTATTCTGGCTTTGTTAAAACATCACAGTGATCAAGTCTTGTAGACCCTTTGTGAAAGCATGTGTAACCCCCTTTTTGCAGCCATGAGTCAAAAGTAAAAGACGTGACCGTTTCTGAAGCAAGGAAATTTGAATTATCCAAAATATGATGAATACACATTGTTGTTTGTTTTTTTTTGAAGTCTTTTAACTTCGGTAAGAGTTATTGATACGTTGCTTCCCGTTCTCTATATGAAAAGTGATAAAATATATTCGATGGGTAAAATGGGTTTCAAAGCACGTGGTAGGCAAAGGTAGATAATTTTGTTACTTCCTGTTTTTAATTCTTGAGAAGTATTTGTTGTTTTGATATATTTTTCATATTTTGAGTCTGTTAAACTATTGTATTTTAATAGATATATATCCTGCCATATCCAACAAGCATGGTCTCTGCTTTTAAAACTATCATTCTCATTTTTTTTTGTCGAGAATTTGAGCAGGGAAATTTGGGTTTGAATTTTTTTTGTTATGTTTTCACTTTCAATCTACTCAATCGTGCCATTCATTCATTGATTGTCAACATAATATTACGACTTGTTATTTTGATGCCATGCTCCAATCTCTGGTTGTTTTCATGAATAATTGATAAAGTATACCCAATATATAATCTTGAAGTTGAAAACTTGTAATGAAAAATTAACAACATATAATGATACATGATAACATGAAGTGGTTTTATACTCGAAAATTTGTCACTGAACAGGAATTCATGACATTTATTATATTTATTATATGTGCACTAAGTTAAAAATGCAGATTGTAAGCTGAAAGTTGTTATATTTTTTATTGAGCTTTTTCAATTTTGTTGTTGTTCATTTCGATATTAAAATGTTTGTTTCTTTTTCAGTCAAAACCCAATTGATTCCTCACGCTCGGAGTCTGACAACGGTCGATACCCCTGTGCATCAGATCACTCCTCATCACAGAATTCCCCTTCCATTCTTAGACTGAAACCTGAATTAAGGCATAAATTAAGAAAACTGCAACAAAAAGGTAAGAATTTCTTCAATTTATAGTTTTGAACTTAGTGATAAAGATATTTCATTTTAAATAACTTTTAAAGCTTTTTGTTAACAACTTAAAAAATAAATGTTCATATTCTCTATTAATCTTCTAATGTGATAATGAAAGTAATTATGAATAAGTATGTTAAGTGATGCATGTCAGACATTGTTTATAAAAGAAAAAAAGGGGTGGAATGATTGGCAATGAGAAAACTTGTCATATGAGACAAAATGGCACAGAAACAGTTACATGTAACTGTATGGTCTTCAACGTGATCAAAGTACAAACTGCATAGTCAGCTATAAAACTCTTCAAACAAGAAAACTGCTTGCCTAAACAGTGTCAAACAATATTTTTGAAATTATTTAAGATCTCCAAAATTTGTTTTCTTTTATATTCAACATGACAAATATATATTGATTTTATTTATTTTTCAGATTGTGACGAAAGAAATGGTTTTTATGTATTATACTGTATATAACCCAGCCTCTTAAGGGTAAGAAATTTTAATATTTATGTTTTAAGATATATTTGTATTTATTTACGTGTATATATGTCTTCAATTATTATAATATCTACTTAAAAGTCATTTATGTCAAATACAGTAAAAGAAAGCAACATACTTTGATGATTTTTGTAAATTCGTGTTTTGCAATTGTTCATTTACTTTTTTTTTAAATGTGCAAATAAAATAATATATTTATATATATTTATATTTCAGACTGTTAAGAAGTAGAGCATCTACATATACATGTATATCAGTAGTTGATTATTGTATATATTTTACAGTAAAACTGTGACGGATAAAGGTAAGAAATTAATCTTTTTTTTAAGTAATATCTATATATGTATTTGAATGATTGATTTGCCTAAGCGAATATAATGATAAATGAACTGGAACATTGTCTTATCTTTTAATATCAACTGAAGAGAACAACAAAATAAGTTTTTACAGCAAAAAATACCATTACATTAGCAATACCATTATTGCAAAGGAAGATAACTCAATTTCGGAATTTCTGCTAGGGGAGATAACTAAATTTTTATTTTCTTATTTTATATTTTTCTAAACATTGAAATGATTATTTATGTATCTACATACTTATATTTCAGGCTTTGAAGTGTTGGAATTTCAACTTGATGGTCAGCAGTGAATTGTGGTAGGCATAGATTATCTAAAGGAGTGATATTAACAATTTGTACGATATGGAACTTGTTTTGAGTCGGGAATAACATCAAGGTTATCTCCAACATCCAGATTATCCATGGCAAAGGCTTTGATAGCTCATTTTTCTCGAATAACATCAAAAAAAGGAATACTTGACCAGTGTTGGAAAGAAGCAGAAGAATTAGGTCTACAGTCATTGCTTAAATCTAACCCAGGTAATTTAAAAAGAATAATTCTAATATGATTTGCCTTCAATATAACAAATACTTGAATATATTATAGGTCTGTTACTGTTTTTTTTATAAACACTTTGATATAGATAGATACAATAATATGTATATAAAAACTATCGTTAGGGATGAAGGGTCTATCAGATTGGAAATCAGATTGATTTTAATTTGCAGTTAAACTATGCAACTTACTTTAAAGGACTTTATATTAATTGAAGAAGACACAGCAATTCTTATTTTTGGCCCCTAATTCCTGAACCTTAAGAGCAATTGCCCCAAAATTCAATCTCAGCCTTCCCTTTGGGTATGGTATCTTTAATTACAGTTGCAGAAGCATATACCCTTTAACCCAAGTTATTGTCTGGAAACAAGAAAAAGGCTTGTTTTTGGTAACTTTGTGGTCCTTAAATTCCTAAACGCTTTCTGCAATTACTCCCAAACTTAATCCCAGCCTCACCCCAAGGGTGACTGGGGTATAGAAATATGGTCCCTTGGTCTTCTCCCGACCGGCAGTAAAACGCTTGCCGAAGTGGGGCGTCCGTTTGGCTGTGCGGGATGTATCAAGTTCGCAGTCACGTCCGGTCAGAAGGGGGACGTTAAATCCGATGCCTCGTGTAAAGAGAGTGCCACGCTCTTTGCACGTTAAGAACCCTTGCAACAACTCTTTGAGGGGTCCGTAGGTGGCCTGTTGCAAGGCAAAATTTCTGTCCCTATCCAATATACCCTACTTTTCCGGTGGCAGTCCAAATTTCTCCGACCATCATCCCAGATGGCCTCTATTGTATCAACCTACATATTGTATTTATTGTGAACTTGTTCTCGTCCTGAATATGCATGAAATATTTGCCACTGGACGTTAAGCAACCAACAATCAATCAATCAATAATCCCAGCCTTCCCTTTGTGATATAGAACCTTGTGGTACAATTTCAGAAAGATCCATACACTTACACACACGTTGTTTGGAAACTAGAAAAATGCTTATTTTGACCCCTTTTGGACCCCAAATTCTAAAGTGTTGTGACCAAAACCTTAAAATATATCCAAACCTTCTACAATTTCAGAGCTATTCAAATACTCATACACAAGTTATTGTCATGAAACTAGATAAATACTTGTTTTGGGCCCCAAAACTCAATTCAGACCTTCCTTTTGTAGTTTCAAATCTTGTATTGAAATTTAATAGAGATCCATTCACATAAACTGAAGTTATTGTCCTGAAAACCAAGTGTCTTTGGACGACGTGATACCAAAATACTTTGCCGTTGTATAAAACCTAGAAACGAGAAACACGTAAGAAAGAGATCCACAAACAACACCACTAATCATCAGGATCCTGACTTAGAACAAGTGCAAACAAATACATTGGGTTTTCATTTTTAAATAGGTACCGACCTTCATCCTTTACTGAAACCAGAGTGTAACATCACAACATGTTTTTTTTTATACCACTGCTACAGCCTTTTTAAATATAACACTTGTATTACAATTGCTATTTAAAAAATAAACTATATTTCAGGAACAATCAGAAGAATCTTATGCAAATGCTGTGGCAAAACACAACAACTCACTGCCGACCATCTGATTGACATGATCAAAATAAAAAAGTTTTGGTGACAGGGGCAGCAATAAAAGACAGTTGTCTGAGGATATTGCTCAACAATTTGAAAGCTTTGTTTTTGATTGCCAAGGTAATGTTATGAAAGGATTTAGGACACTTTTAGAAATAATTAGAAATTGAAATAAAATAGATCTTATCTAAACAAAAATATATGTTTATAGGTTATTAAGATAGTTACAAGTAAAAGTTAATATAAATGTCAAATAATTCGTTGATATAGGAAAATAAAATAAGAAGAAAACACATAAAGAAAATAGCGAATAACAAGCATTATCTTAGATGCATGATAAGCAAAAATAGTACAAGTCAAGAACCTCATTAATTATTTGGCACGCGTTTAGAAGGTAGTTAGGTCGACGGACAGATGTATGTCGAATTGATTTTACATCCAAGGTTATAACCATATTCACAGAATGTGTAGATACTACAGCATCATGAATATTCAGTAATACATTTAGGCACACAAGATTGTATAAATAACCAATCAAAAAGTTAAGAAACGAAGATTGACGTACACAAGATATTAATTAAAATTTAACAAATCTTTAATTATCAATTATTATAAAGATCAGAAATTGAAATTCTTCCAAAAATATTATTTTATTTAGTTTAAGAAATAAAAGTCCAAATGCTTTTCAAAAACTAATAAATACAATTTGCATATTATGAAGCAATATAAGTTTTGGCAGCACATTCCATCGTTTACAAAAGACGCTCAATCTTGTCTGGGGAACAAGAATGTCGGGTAATGAGTAGTGACTATAAAAGCAAATATAAGTCTACTGCCCGTACATTACATTACAATCCTTGTTCCAACCAGCAAATTGAGTTGTCTTATTTATTTCATTAAAAAGGTAAGTTATATAATGTTAATTTAAGTAATTTAATAAAATAAATTAATTGCAAATTAAAAGGAAATAATTCAATAAATATAATAAGTTTAATTCGAGCAATATTTGAAATAGAAATATATTTGTTATTGTCAATTGATAATGTTATCTGTTATTAATCTGTATGATTTATGCACTGTAATATTTTACGATCAAAAAGAAAAGAAACATTACATTACATTACAATCCTTGTTCCAACCAGCAAATTGAGTTGTCTTATTTATTTCATTAAAAAGGGTAAGAAGGCGCGAGTCCCACTCTCGCTGCCAAGCTGTCCACAACAAGGACATGTAGTCCCCAGATGTCCAGACATCATTCTACCTACAAGAACCGTAGGAGAACTGAGCAAACAAGAGGAGGCAAATCAACATCATGTAATCAAAATAGAAACAACAAAGACAACCATTATACCAACATCGAAACAAGTGACATCCATGTTCAGTTTCAACAACAATATCAAAAACCTCGTCACAACAGTAATATAAAGCTTTTAATTTTAATTGACAGTTATACATGTATTTACATATAAATCAGGGGTTTATACAAAAATTGAAGATAAAAGAGATGATTTTTTTTCTTAAGTCATGATCATCATTTTTTAGATGGTGACTTTCCCCTGTAACCATCTAATGGAGTTAAGTCTTTAACCTGAAGCAGGATGTACCGTCGTAAGAACAGCTGGACATATGCACATGTATTTTTTATAATCAAAGTACCTAACGATAGTTGTGGCTAAATTAAACCCTCAGAAGTTCCAAGTAGTTTAAACAAAACTTAAAATAGAGAGGGGGAGTGGGAGGTACAATTCTCATCTTAAACTGATGAACATTATTGTTTTAGTTTAGAGCTAAAATTGTATAATATAATAATCAAGATATAAATCTTAAAAAAATTATTCAGGTTTTGGTCAAAAGAAGAGAATGAGTTCATAGAAAATGTTGACGACAGACGACTGATGCCATTAGTGATTCCAAGATGGATGAAAATAAAAAAATCATCAAACAATAATATGTCCATAGTACACTCACTTTATCATTACCTTATCATTTTCTATGTTCAGTCAACCATGAAATTGGCATAATAACAGTAATTTGGCATTAAAACTTGAAAGATCATATCAATGGGAACATGTGTAGTAAGTTTCAAGTTGTTTGGACTTCAACTTCATAAAAAACTATAAACTCGACCAAAAGCTTAAAACTGCAGCAGAACAAAAGAAAATGAAACATGAGGACGCACAGACCAGAAAACAAAACTCTATAGTCAGAGCTAAAGCATAAAAATCATCCCATCATTATTAAACAGATCCACATGTACACTTTAGTGAAATATAAATTGAACCATTTTATATTAAATTGAACCATTTTATAACATGAAATAAGAAATACGTTCTCTCATTAAATCTTGTTTAATACAACGAACATATATGTACAAATGTACATGTACACAGTATGCATGTTGCTTCGTGTCCATACAAATAAACACTAAAAGGTTTGAAATTTTAACATGGCTAAAAAAAAAGATGTGGGTTTCCTATTACCATGATTACATTTTTGAAAAATAGTAGGGTAGGTTAGGTTGGTAGGGATTTTTTTTATTTTACCATTTTTTAAAGTTGATATTGAGTTTATTGAGTGCTTATTGAAAAATGACTCAAAACAATTTAGATAGGGCTTTTGTATGAGCTTAAGAAACTGAACTAAAAGTGAGGCTCTGCCACTGTACTTATATTGTGTTTATCCTGAAAATACTCCCAACGCTTAAAAATAAATCGTTGTCTCCTATTTCTCAAAAGAAATCAACGGAGTTGTAACAAAAACCGTGAAGAGAATCGGAAAACAAAAACATATTTGTATACCTGTTATTTGTACGAGAACAAGTAAACAATATATACAATAGGTAGGACCAGTTATATCATTAGAGGCCCACGGGTATGATAGTGGGGGAAATTTTGACTGCCACTGGAAAATGAGTTTAACTGAATAGAAACAGAAAGTTTGCCTTGCAAAAGACCACCCCTTAAAGAATTGCTGCAAGGGTACTTAACATGCAAAGAGCATCCATCAAATTTAACATCCCCATTCTGTTCAGACACCCTGCAAATGATACACATGTACATTCTATTGTTGGTGTGTACATGTAGTTTGAACTCACAAATCTTGTTTTTGTTTAATGTTTTCTTAACTACAATCCATTTTTTATACTAGGTCTAATTGAGACAAACTCTATCTGTGTAAATTGACATTTGTCCATCTGGAAAAGCCAGGCCAGCCTATCATGAAGCAACTTAATGACAGCTACAGCAATTATGTTAAGTGGATGCAACGCAACATCAGTTCTTAGAATGTTTGATCACCTCAATGTCCAGATGTTTTCTATGAGGACTTATAACAGACTACAGTTTTTATGTTTCACCAGCAGCTACCATGACCTGGGATTCCGAACAGTCCAGTTTGCTACAGCAATTGAGAGGGTCTGATGTTATATTAGGAGGTGATGCAAGGCGCGATTCCCCCGGTTATTCTGCCAAGTATTGGTCGTACACCCTAATGGACCTACAGACAAAGAAAATCCTTGACTTCCAATTGATACAGGTAAAAATAGGCTTTAATATCTTTAAAATATGTACATAAATAAAAATTAACAGACATCTTGTAAAAACAAGAAGATGTGGATTAATTGCCAATGAGACAACTCTAAAGCTGAGAAAAAATTACATGAAGTTAATTATAAGGCAATGTACAGTGAGTCTGCAATAATGAGCAATACCCAGACTGCTAAGTCAACAATGAGGGGGAAATACTATAAAAAAAACTAAGGAAATAAGTTTATATTTCTCTTTTGATTTTCTAATTTTTTTTCTAAATGCTCTTATATTCTTGTAAAATTGAGAATGGAAATAGGGAATGTGTCAAAGAGACAACAAACCGACCAAATAAAAAAAACAACAGCAGAAGGTCACCAACAGGTCTTCAATGTAGCGAGAAATTCCCGCACCCGGAGGCGTCCTTCAGCTGGCCACACATTGAAGAGATATCTTATGCCCTGATACGTCATATGTTTTGCACTACTGCACCAGTTATCAGTTTAATTCCATATTCTTACTTAAATGATCTGAGTTATAATAGATATAGGAAGATGTGGTATAAGACTACATTTGTGGCATGAATATAATTGCAGCTGGAAATGGCTTTTACAACAGAAAAATGTATGAAATGAGAGTATGCCCCGGAATTGAGAGATTTGATTGCTTCATTCATGCTTAGCCATGCCGATCCTCAAGGAAATAATTTTATTCCATATGATATAATTGCATTCCTTCGATATTTGATCAAATGTGTTGCAGATATGGAGATTACTCAACCAGGAACATACAACCCAGCTAAGTATCGAAGAGCTGACTACTTTTCTGAAACAGGTGAAAACCTGCGCCCTGTTAGAAAATTTACCATTGATGGTGAGAAGAGAAAATACCCAGCATATGATGACCCACCTCTTCCCCAAGCAAGAGGTACTTCAACATTATTTTTATGGTTTTGTTCAAGTGATGGTCACTGTTATGGGTTTTACATGACCAATGCAGAAGGCAGAAAAGATCCAGCAGCTTCCCTTTACTCACATTTGGAGCATCCACCAACAAATATCTTCTATGATTGTTCATGTAATCTACAGGAGTATTGCCTAAACATAGAAAGTGGCTACTACCGATATGTTCGTTTCTTCCATGATATTTTCCATGGGTATTCTCATAAATGATCATGTGTCTACATATCTTCAAGACTACAAGGATTTGACACAATAAACTCTGAAATATGTGAATAATTCAATAGCTTTATCCAGTGTATAAAGTCCTCAGTACGGCAAATGACCCAGGAACATTTTTGTTTTTATCTACATTTTTTTTTTACATGAATGGAATGAGAGAAAAAGGAAAAAATATCAAAACGAATTACAGTGGCAGTTGCTGGAGCTCCATAACTACAAACAATATCCATTTTAGTCTTCCAAATGTAATACCAATTAATGTAAAGTCCTTTTATAACATTTTGTCATACAAAAAAGCATTGAGGACCAAAATTCATAAAAGTTTTACCAAATACAGCTAAGGTAATCTATGCCTTTCCGTCAACAGTTTCATTCTTGACATGAATTTCCTCATTCCAACAGCATTGATTGATTGATTGTTGAATTGAAGAATGAGGAAGAGCACTTCCTTCAGGGCAGTTTTCAGAGACTTGTACAGATCTTCTCTTGTGTCCTCCAAATCTTGTGAGGTTATTACCATTTTAGCATAATGTAAAAATAATAAACCTTCTCTTTTGCACAGTTAAGATGTAGGCATGGTTATAAAAAAAACATAGATTCAGATGCTGGTGGTCTTTACTTTTTATCTAACAATGAATTTTTCCACACAGAAACCATTCAAAACAAGATATTTCATTACCCAGAAGTGAAAAATTCTTAGATGAATTTATGGAGCCTCTTTCTGATTGTAAATGTTAATAATCTATGTCACAAAAGTTGCATGATTAACTTTCTATCAAATGATCACAACAGATTCCTTGGAAATGAAAATTTACGCTATCCGTATAGATTTTCAACCAGTCCAAAGGCCACTTCTTTGAGAAATCTGGTATTGTACTTGAATGAACTTAAAACCATTTACTCATCTTTTCAACAGGTAGACAATAATCAAGAAATCATTAATAATGAAAATATGAATGATTCCAATGGAGAACCTTAAACAAAGACCAGGACACTTATTCCACGGAGGAAAATTCTGACAAAAAATGACTTTGAAGACTATTGAAGGACAAAATGTGGATTGATTGATTGATTGTTGGTTGCTTAACGTCCAGTGGCAAATATTTCATGCATATTCAGGACGAGAACAAGTTCACAATAAATACAATAGGTAGGTTGATACAATAGAGGCCATCTGGGATGATGGTCGGGGAAATTTGGACTGCCACCGGAAAAAGGAGGGTATATTGGATAGGGACAGAAATTTTGCCTTGCAACAGGCCACCTACGGACCCCTCAAAGGGTTGTTGCAAGGGTTCTTAACGTGCAAAGAGCGTGGCACTCTCTTTACACGAGGCATCGGATTTAACCTTCTGACCGGACGTGACTGCGAACTTGATACATCCCGCACAGCCAAACGGACGCCCCACTTCGGCAAGCGTTTTACTGCCGGTCGGGAGAAGACCAAATGACCATATTTCTATACCCCAGTCACCCTTGGGGGTACAAAATGTGGAAAATATGTTCATAAAAGTAAACTTATAATATAACTACAAAAAAAAATCTTTACGTTTCGTCCCCGAGGGTATCACCAGCCCAGTAGTCAGCACTTCGGTGTTGACATGAATATCAATTATATGGTCATTTTTTTTATAAATTTTCTGTTTACAAAACTTTGATTTTTCAAAATCTAAGGGTTTTCTTACGCCCAGGAGTAGATTACCTTGGCCGTATTTGGCACAACTTTTTGGAATTTTGGGTCTTCAATGCTCTTCAACTTTGTATTTGTTTGGCTTTTTAACTGTTTTGATCTGAGCGTCACTGATGAGTCTTATGTAGACGAAACGCGCGTCTGGCGTATTAAATTATAATCCTGGTACCTTTGATAACTGTTTACACCACTGGGTCGATGCCACTGCTGGTGGACGTTTCGTCCCCGAGGGTATCACCAGCCCAGTAGTCAGCACTTCGGTGTTGACATGAATATCAATTATATGGTCATTTTTATAAATTTTCTGCTTACAAAACTTTGATTTTTCAAAAACTAAGGGTTTTCTTACGCCCAGGAGTAGATTACCTTAGCCGTATTTGGCACAACTTTTTGGAATTTTGGGTCTTCAATGCTCTTCAACTTTGTATTTGTTTGGCTTTTTAACTGTTTTGATCTGTGCGTCACTGATGAGTCTTATGTAGACGAAACGCGCGTCTGGTGTATTAAATTATAATCCTGGTACCTTTGATAACTGTTTTACAGAACAGAAGTTTTATTATCCAGGTTTAAGATGACGTGAAAGTAATTGCAATTATGAATGATTATGATGATTAAAGTAGAGAATTTAGGAGCTCTGATTATGTTAAAACATCAAGGGATCTTTTCGAAAATGGTTATTTTTACAATTGCACCTGTCGTATCTGTTGCACCTTATTGGAATCCCTGGATAACAATATGCATCAGTATGATGCTCTGGATGAAAAGGGTATTAAATGCATGCATTGTCGTTTTTTGCATTAAGAGGTATCTCCAAACTTGCAACCTTAACAAACATTCAAGAAGTCTTAAATCTTGATAAAATTCCACCTCAAGAAATATTGTCTGGTGAAGATACTCAGCAGAGAGACAACATACTACTAGAAATATTAGACAACTCTGTAAGACCTTCTTCCGGAGGCTTTCTTAATGACATGCCACACATTGAAGAGATATCTTATGCCCTCATACGTCATATGTTTTGCACTACTGCACCAGTTATCAGTTTAATTCCATATTCTTACTTAAATGATCTAACTGAGTTATAATAGATATAGGAAGATGTGGTATAAGACTACATTTGTGGCATGAATATAATTGCAGCTGGAAATGGCTTTTACAACAGAAAAATGTATGAAATGAGAGAGTATGCCCCGGAATTGAGAGATTTGATTGCTTCATTCATGCTTAGCCATGCCGATCCTCAAGGAAATAATTTTATTCCATATGATATAATTGCATTCCTTCGATATTTGATCAAATGTGTTGCAGATATGGAGATTACTCAACCAGGAACATACAACCCAGCTAAGTATCGAAGAGCTGACTACTTTTCTGAAACAGGTGAAAACCTGCGCCCTGTTAGAAAATTTACCATTGATGGTGAGAAGAGAAAATACCCAGCATATGATGACCCACCTCTTCCCCAAGCAAGAGGTACTTCAACATTATTTTTATGGTTTTGTTCAAGTGATGGTCACTGTTATGGGTTTTACATGACCAATGCAGAAGGCAGAAAAGATCCAGCAGCTTCCCTTTACTCACATTTGGAGCATCCACCAACAAATATCTTCTATGATTGTTCATGTAATCTACAGGAGTATTGCCTAAACATAGAAAGTGGCTACTACCGATATGTTCGTTTCTTCCATGATATTTTCCATGGGTATTCTCATAAATGATCATGTGCCTACATATCTTCAAGACTACAAGGATTTGACACAATAAACTCTGAAATATGTGAATAATTCAATAGCTTTATCCAGTGTATAAAGTCCTCAGTACGGCAAATGACCCAGGAACATTTTTGTTTTTATCTACATTTTTTTTTACATGAATGGAATGAGAGAAAAAGGGAAAAATATCAAAACGAATTACAGTGGCAGTTGCTGGAGCTCCATAACTACAAACAATATCCATTTTAGTCTTCCAAATGTAATACCAATTAATGTAAAAAGTCCTTTTATAACATTTTGTCATACAAAAAAGCATTGAGGACCAAAATTCATAAAAGTTTTACCAAATACAGCTAAGGTAATCTATGCTTAACGGTGGTAACTGTGTAAAATAAAGCGCTTCAATGATGACATTTTTTTTAGTAGCGGAAATGGAAGTCTGTGATATTATTAGTAAACTGCGTTTTATAAGCACACCGATTTTTTCAAAACACTTTCCTTGTCAACGTAATATTGAATCAAACACTTAACGGTGGTAACTGTGTAACATAAAGCGCTTCAATGATGAAATTTATTTTGAGAAGCGGAAACGGAAGTTCTTGTTTGAATTTTTGCGCGCCATCTTTGAAAATGTTCATCGCACCAAAGAAAACACTGTCTACGATAAACTCAATCGCAATGGATTTCATTTCAAAAGATCAGGTTTTTGAAATGGCAAAATCGTCTAAAATGTCAGAAGCAGCTAACGGTGTTTTCTTCTTAGTATTTTGGGAAGATAATCGATTTGGTGTGGTTGCCAAAAAACGACCTCGTTAACATAGCTGTGTCGGAGCTCACGGAGAAAGTTTACGGCCAGAAATGTGAGGCCATGTATGACACAGATAGATATCATGTGACTGATATTTCGAGGTATATTCCAAATAACTCACCTGTGCTTGTGTATTTATATTTTAGTGGGGGGTGGTGGATGGGCTAGGATTTTGGAAATGTTCGATAATATTTTCTCAGAACCAGAGAAATCTGTTATCATGATGCAGAGGTGGATCAAGAAATTTTCAGTAGAGGGGCCTGCTCCAGTCTTGTCCAAATAATTTTGATGTCATTAAGGCCATTATATTTTTACTTTGACACTATCACAGGAATGTTAAGGTATAATGCAGAACTGTCCGTTCGCAACCAATACACTTTTGCACCCTACAAGTTGGCACCAAGTTATTTTAGAACGTTTTTTTTTATTGAAATACACTATTCAAAACATGGCAAAGAGTTATGATTCAGCACAAAGCAAAATGTGTCTCACTTTAGTTTGTGATAAAGACTACAAATATACCTATAGAAATACGCTAAAACAATAACAATTTGGCTTGAACGTGTATAGCTGCGAACAGACTGCTTGCGAAAGTGAAAGGAGCTAGGCGAACATGATTGGGCACAAACAGACCAGGACACACAGGAAGGCATCAAAGCAAAAATTTAAAATAGCCTTCCGATATATGTACATGTTTTCGACCTTGGATAGGCACTTTAACATATTCATTATCATATTATTTATCAATTGCTTTTTTGACTGTGGTTGGCTTCTTTTTTAAAGTGAGTTTTATTCTGTATTTAATACATACTCAATTTCATTCCCCATTTTTAAATATTTACATTTTGTATTTCAAGTCCAAAGAGAGACACAAGCTCAACAGAATATAGATGCGGCTCTAAAAAAGAAAAAACAAGATAAAGGAGATCGAAATGTTGATTCTGCTCCACCAAAAAAGAAATCAAAAGAAGGTAGGGGATATTCTTTTTTGTAATTTTACACATCTGATTTACCAGTGTACACTTTTGAAGAAATCTGTAACTTCCTGATTATTATATTCAAGTGAAATTAAACGTACAGGTAATGTTAAAATATGTCATTATGGAAATTAACTACTCAGTTTCAAAATAACAAGCTTTTCTTAACATTAACTTCATCAAAAACTACCTTGACCAAAAACTTTAACCTGAAACGAACGAACGAACGGAGGCACAGACCAGAAAACATAATGCCCCTCTACTATCGTAGGTGGGGCATAAAAAAAACAAGGGAATGTGCAAAATGTGGTGGTAGAATAAAGAAAACATATCAGTATATTTCTATTGATATTATAAGCTGATTGAATTTTGAACTTTTGAAAATAAAAGGAGTTCTTAAAAATCTCCGTTTTCAAAGCCAAAACGAGCATCCGTGAGATACGTTCAGGGACGGGTACGCCACTACACTAGTCTAACTGAACATCACAATGTACGGGGACCTGCTTCTGTTACAAATATATACAACGACATTTTTTAATTATATACCTGTGTGCTATATCAAGTGATCATTGGAAGTAAAATCGGTTAGTATTTGTTTATTTGGTACTTGTTATGTATTGTTATGTCAAATCTTTAGCCCCCGCTATTAAATATTCATGTTTTTTTTTATAGATGTTAAGATGTACTAGCTGGCGAAAAATCAGACCATATTGATTTGCGAAAAATTCCAATCTTGAGAACGAATTTTCCCTCGCCTTATGGCTCGTGATATTCAACAATACCAGGGAGTAGAACTAAGGCTGTAATTATAGAATATCAGCACTTTTCTTATTTAATAAATAAGTACATTCTCATGAAAACAATTCCAAACAGTTCAACATTGGACCAAGACCAGTTCAGATGAATACGAAGAAATTTTAAGATTGATTGATTGTTGGTTGCTTTACGTCCAGTGGCAAATATTTCATGCATATTCAGGACGAGAACAAATTCACAATACATACAATAGGTAAGGTTGATACAATAGAGTTCATCTGGGATGATGGGCGGGGAAAGTTGGACTGCCACTGGAAAATGAGGGTATCTTGGAGAGGGACGGAAATTTTGCCTTGCAACAGGCCACATACGGACCCCTCAAAAGAGTTGTTGCAAGGGTTTAATGTGCAAAGATCGTGGCACTCTCTTTACACGAGGCATCGGATTTAACGTTCCCCTTCTTTTAACATCTCGTTTGATATATTAGCAATATTTGGACTCGGACAGGGAGTTTTACATATTGTATTATACCCAATTTTTATGGAATAGGATAAAGTTTTCTTTTCATTGCGTATGACAAAGAGGTGTATCCTTTACACAAAATGTAATCCTGAAATCTATGATGAGTTAATTTGTAATCATACACAATTTTATGTTCATGGTTTAAATGTTAAAAGAGGGACGAAAGATACCAAAGGGACAGTCAAACTCATAAATCTAAAACAAACTGACAACGCCATGGCTAAAAATGAAAAAGACAAACAGAAAAACAATAGTACACATGACACAACATAGAAAACTAAAGAATAAACAACACGAACCCCACCAAAAACTAGGGGTGATCTCAGGTGCTCCGGAAGGGTAAGCAGATCCTGCTCCACATGCGGCACCCGTCGTGTTGCTTATGTGATTACAAATCCGGTAAATAGTCTAATTCGGTAGGTCAAATTCATGAAAGGGAAGGGGATTGTAGTTACGACGTGAGGAACATATCCGATATCATTTGTGAAATGGTTATTCCATAACGGTCAACCAACTCGTGATGGCGTCCGTAAAATTTACGAAGGGATGATTTCAACTTCACCATTTGGAACTCTTGATTTAATAGCTTCCTTGTGAGCAGTAACCCTCTATCAAGAAAATCATGATAGGAAATGCAAGCACGGGAATATCGTATCAATTGAGAGATATATACCCCGTATGCAGGTGCTGCTGGAATGTTGCTACTTAGAAATGGAAAGTTCACAATTGGAAAGCTGAAATCATCTCTTTTGTCGTAAAGTTTTGTCTTCAACCGACCCTCATTGTCATTAAATGTTTCTAGTCAAAGGTGTCGTTTACACGGTCAGTTTTATCTTGATCAGCAAGCAATTCAACACCACCCAAACCTTTCTTTGTTCATACATTTTTTATTCTGTTTTCAGTTTTCGTTTTCTAGTATGCATCCTGATCTAAAGCTTTTTAAAATAGAAAAATAACCTTTATTTTTGATTGATATTGTTAATAATTTATATATGTATGCTTGTTTGTTATATTAGAAATGGACATCAAAGAGTTCAGGCCTGATTGGCTTAGTAGCTTTCTGTAGTACATTCCTGGCATACACTCTTGAATGAACTGCTTCATTTATATATCCATTTTTGCAGTTTATATGTGTATTGTGTTCACATACATGAGAACCATAGGAAACTATATCAAGGTGTGAATTCATTTAGTAACGGAAGCTAACCTGTCCTGATGTTAGGGAGGCCGGTGACTTAGTAAAGATTTAAAACAAGTTCTTATCTTTCCAAAAATGAATTGTGACTTTGAATCCTGTGACGTTCTGTCCTACATTCGTGTGAGCATCTTTCAGTAGTTTGCGTAGGACCACAAACGTCAAAACTGTATTACAATAGTATGGGTTTCCCGTTAAACAGATATAATTATAAGCATCCAGATAGAAAAGTCAAGTGAGAAGTAAAACACAAACATACTGAACTAAATTATTTTGGAAAATTAAAAGTCCATACACATCAAACGAATGGATAACAACTGTCATATTCCTGACTTGGTACAGGCATTTTCTTCTGTAGAAAATGGTGGATTGAACCTGGTTTAATAGCTAGCTAAACATCTCACTTGTATGACAGTCGCCTCAAATTCCATTACATTGTCAACGATGCAGAAACAAAACAAACATACTCAAATAGTAAAAATGTCAAAAATAGGGGTACAGGTCAATATTGTGTTATCATCTTAATATCACTATAAAACAACAAATGCAACAATGAAGCACAATAAGGCATACATCAAATGTCACATTCTCTTTTTGCTTTACTTATACGACTTAATTTATCTATGTAAATGCTACCCGTAAAGGATAGAAGGTTTTCATTACTGGTCCGAGTACACAATTATTTCGTAGTGCATTTCTTTTAGACAATAAATGTAAAAAAAAATCCCATCTGCGCTTTCTCAATAATATTTTTACAGTGTGTTGTACTACTTTTGGGACAAATTATATCAAAATTATAGAAAACTTCATCAGCTCTAACTCAAAATATGGACAATTTTGTGTTAAGGGGGTCTTGAAATCTTTTGACAGCTTCCGAAGTGCTAATTTTTTACCTTTTTCAGCTGGATCTAATCACTACTTTACCTAAATATTTATGACCCAAATTTTTTTAGTGTCATTTCACCCCCAACTTGCTATATGAGGCATACAACATGGAGAATAACTGTATACCTACTGGTGTAAAATTGCGCGTTCGAAATTCGCACAGGTAGATATAAAAATAATTTTGTCGTATGACGGCATACAGAAATGCAGAGTCACGTAAAGTATATATAACCAAAAACAGACGTGACAGTTAAAGTATTAATAATAAGTAAATAATGGTGTGGTTCAAAGTATAACGGGATACATAAGTACAGTTTCACGCTAAAAGTATATCATAAAAAACAGACTAAACAGAAAAAGTAGTATTATTGAATAAAATAGTAAAAGTAATATCAATAAATGAAATAATTTTGTCACTATGTACTATCTCATTATTAAGAGATACTTTCACAAGGAATTTGGAATATAATTGAAAATGTGGTATGCTATGCGCGTCCTAGACTTTTGACCCCTGAAAAGAACACAACTTCGGCCTATTAAGTTCAATTTTTCTACAGTGGGTGTTAATATGTAAACGCATATCCCAAACATATTTTGTTGTAGTTAATCATTTATTTGGTGCTACCAGCGACTAAAGGCAACAACATATTTGTCGATGGTAATAAGAGTCAAAAATCATATGTCCTCCTCTAGCGATTAATATGTAAACTTGTTCGTAGTTTCTTTTTGAATGGTAAAGATGTAGATTAAATTTTTCCATATTATAAATGGGTTCAAATATATATATATATGGGTTGATGTTTAGACGAGTTGTATATATATATATATATATATATATATATATATATAAATAGAAACAATCGTATATATATATATATATATATATATATAAATAGAAACAATCGTCATTCAATCTATCAGTTAGTAAATAAACTATAGCAGTTACTATATTAAATTAATTAAGTGTCTTAAGAACGTTACATTAACACACTAATGAGTGTAGTGTTGTAAAATTTGGTGTTATATTTTATATATAATTCACCAAATTATATTTCGCTGAACAAATTGGCTTCATCGGGCGTGTGCATGACAAAAATATCTTTGTAGTTTGTGCGCTACACAAAATTTCTGTAAAAGTTTGATCTAAATAAAACATCTTTTTGCTGTTTATTGTACATACCAATTATTAAATCTGAACAAATAGTTGTAGATATATAGAATTAAATTCATGATTTTATTTGTATTTATTTTTTAACTTGTAGAACTTGTAAGCTGCAGTATGTTGGCGAAACAGAAACTACATTCAACATCAGACTTTACAATCACCGTTCGTTTATTACAAAATGTAAAAAAAACTGTCCGATTACGAGACACCTCTTAAGAACAGGACATATTTTTGATAATATCACCTTTCTAATAATTGAGGTAAACCACAATTGGAACTCCGAAAGGAGAAAACAGAGAGAACGGTTCTGGATGCATCAGATCTTGAACCAATACAAATACAGTTTGATCTAAATAAAACATATTTTTGCTGTGTATTGTACATCTGAACAAATAGTTGTAGATATATAGAATTAAATTCATGATTTAATTTGTATTTATTTTTTAACTTGTGGAACTTGTAAGCTGCAGTATGTTGGCGAAACAGAAACTATATTCAACATCAGACTTTACAATCACCGTTCGTTTATTACAAAATGTAAAATAACTGTCCGATTACGAGACACCTCTTAAGAACAGGACATATTTTTGATAATAACACGCCCCCAAGGGTGACTGGGGTATAGAAATATGGTCACTTGGTCTTCTCCCGACCGGCAGTAAAACGCTTGCCGAAGTGGGGCGTCCGTTTGGCTGTGCGGGATGTATCAAGTTCGCAGTCACGTCCGGTCAGAAGGGGGACGTTAAATCCGATGCCTCGTGTAAAGAGAGTGCCACGCTCTTTGCACGTTAAGAACCCTTGCAACAACTCTCTGAGGGGTCCGTAGTTGGCCTGTTGCAAGGCAAAATTTCTGTCCCTATCCAATATACCCTCTTTTTCCGGTGGCAGTCCAAATTTCTCCGACCATCATACCAGGTGGCCTCTATTGTATCAACCTACCTATAGTATTTATTGTGAACTTGTTCTCGTCCTGAATATGCATGAAATATTTGCCACTGGACGTTAAGCAACCAACAATCAATCAATGATAATATCACCTTTCTAATAATTGAGGTAAACCACAATTGGAACTCCGAAAGGAGAAAACAGAGAGAAAGGTTCTAGATGCATCAGATCTTGAACCAATACAAATACAGTTTTTTATTGTCAATTTTGACGCCTTTTGACTTCGTTTTTCTCGTCTTTCCTTTTTGTATAATTTTTACTTAGAAAGAAAACAATAAAGTGGTTCCGAAATACGATTTTTAAAAGTCTTAATCGAAAAGGCGTTTTATGAAATGAAAGATTCGTATTACGCATTTAAAAAGCTGAAACAATATCGGTAGATCAAATCGGAAATGATTATAATAATATTTGACTTAGTTTGGACAAAAACTGCATTTGACCCCTATGTTCTTTTTAAGTAACGGCGGCCATGTTTTTTGACGGATCAAAAATCGAAGCACAAACTTTGTGCAGGATAATCTAAGGAACAATCATGCTAAGTTTCATCCAAATCCATTCAGTAGTGTCAGAGGAGAAGATGTTTCAAAAATTGTTAACGACGACGGACGCCAAGTGATGAGAAAAGCTCACATTTCCTTTTAGGACAGGTGAGCTAAAAATGGGAACATTTAAATTCAGTATTCGAACTTTTAAATTCAAGGTAATTGGAGTAATAAAACAGAGAGAAATCATAATTTTATTAGTAGGGATTAGTTACAGCTTATTAAGTAGGTAATTAGCTTCTGTAGAAATGTATTAGGTGAGACAGGTACTTAAAACACGACCGTTCGAATTAGCATTCATAGCACAGATTTTCAGTCGCTGAACACGTTGCTCATCTCCTTAAGTATACAATTTATTTTCTTACAAGACATGATGGTACGTACAAGTCATCAAGCTGGACATACTTCGTCTATACCGGAAAATCTATACCACCAGAGATATCAGAGCAGCTCCTAATTCTAAAGGCATCAAATTTACTCGTCAAGTAATTGACTACTGGGTTCAACAGTATCGTCTAGGGAAGTTTACCGACGTGATTACCTGTCCTTCTCCAAAAAAGTGAAGATTAGGAAGACGCTAACAAGAGCCGATGTACAGTTTGTAAAATGAACATTATCTTCAAGCACATCCAGTAGAACTCTTCACAAAAGGCTTCTTCTTAAAGTGTCTAAGGTCAGTCTGTCTACGACAAAGAGAGCCACAGTCCACGCAAGCTTCACGTGTACCAAGCCAAAGTATTGCCAGATGGTACGACACATCAAATGCTAGTAGAGAACAATGACCAGTTAAACGATATGATCTTCAGTGATGAGTGTACTGTTCAGCACCATCGGAATAAAGTTTACATCTACAGACGATCTGACCAAGTCAGACCATCACTTCCGAAACCAAAACATCCTCTTAAGGTTCATGTATGGGCTGGTATCAGCAAAAGAGGCGCTACATCCATTCCAATTTTCGGCGGTATTATGAATGGACAGTTCTTTACAGACAACATCCTGAGGGACACCTTCCTGCCGTACGTCAGACAGAAGTTTCCGGACCAACATCGCTTCCAAATGGACAACGACCCAAAACAACTTGTAAACAACATCCGTCTCTACCGGAGCACCCACATGACTGCAATGTGCCACCTACATCGACAATGTCTAAAGTTGTACCAGTGTGCATCTTGATGAAATGACAAGCAACAGGCAGCATGCCAAACAAGATATTTAAGGATCCATCCCATGGGATAACCATATCCTACTTCCAGAATTTGTTGTGGTCTCCAGGTTCTGATGATTTCCGAAAGAGACTTGCAAATTTACATAAATGGAACAGCGGATAGAAAAGAAGGAAAAGCAAAATATCTGAAAGTGTCAACTTTTTAAAACAATACACATGTATTTGTTAAAAACCATTGATGTATTATTGATTTGGTATTTATAATTTCAACATATAAATTACTTTTCGTGTTTGAAAAGTGAACATGGTAAATATATTCTTCATTCCCCCCCAAAAAAAGGTTACAATTTTTTTTCTAATTTACATTTTCAAAAATTTCGTTTTGTCCCCAGAAAAAAAATCTTTTACAGGGAATGAGCTTAAAACAGGTTAAACTTAAAAAAAGTAATGATAACCATTACATGTATTTCAAAATTTTAAAAACATCTAGAACTGGTACTGAATCTGGTCACAAACAATATACTGTTCAGTCACGGGAAGGATCATAGCAATGAAAATATCAACATAGGGTCAATCCCGAAATCCCGAGCTTAAAAACACCCGATCCCGGAGTCCCGATAAAGGTCCTATCCTCCCTCTCATCTACATGGATAAAAAAAATCAGTAGTTAAATATGGGCAAACAGAAAGAGGCTGCACTAGACTTTTTTCAGCATCAGTGAGTGAAATAGGTCTTAAAGAAAACACTTAATAAAAATTTTAATTTCACGCTAAATGAAGATATGTGTTATATCTAATTACAAACTTCTTCAATGCAATATAAAGGATAAGGCAGTTCTTTTTGCTGATTATAAATTAAAAATCCCAATTGGGGAACCAGGCGAACTATATGTATATTTCGTTTAACATGTAAACGTAATATATTTCATATTCCTTTATAAAATGTTCAAATGTTTTGTCTTTTTTTTTTTTATAAAATAGACCTTTTTTTCCTCAAATATTGAAACTCATTCTGAATTTTTATTGTACGATATGCTCTTTCAACTGGAGTAAGAGAAAGAAAACCTTAAGTCACACCGGTTAAGAATTACTTCCTTTGGACCATGATATGAATAAGTCTTCTCTAACACCCTCTTTAAACTATCAATACACTGATGATAGGTTTGGTGTACATTCTACACAAATATTGTCGATTTGAGGTAACATCTAATACAAATATCCTAAAAGCGGTAAAATTAACTGAGAAATATTGCATTTTTTTTTTAAATGCTGCGGTTGGTACTAGTATACAATTAATACAATTGTCAATACATGCAAGCAATTAATTTTTGATGAAATGACCGATTTAAAGTAACATCAAATACAATTATCAAAACATAGTCAAATTAACAATAAAATAGGGTAATATTATCAATACACTGATGGCGGGTTTGGTGTACATTCTACACAAATATTTATAAAATATGGTCGATTTAAGGCTACATCTACATCAAAGCAGCTCAAGATTGTTATTGGTCTAAAGTTATTCGGATCCTCCACATCTCCTTTGTTTTTGTACATCGGATTTATTTTTCCAAGGAGCCTGCTCTCCGGTATAATTCCCGTACGTATTAAAAATTATATTAAACAATTTCACACATATATATATATATAAAGACTGGTCTAGCGGACGGCTGCAGTGCAGGCGATTTGGTGTCACGATATCACAGTAGCATGGGTTCGAATCCCGGCGAGGGAAGAACCAAAAATTTGCAAAAGCAAATTTACAGCAAATTTACAGATCAAACATTGTTGGGTTGATGTTTAGACGAGTTGTATATACATTATGTACACAGCCATGTATCACCATCATTGATGGCGATCCGATGGATACATCTGTTGTAGTGTTGTCACTGACTCAGACGTACTGATGAATATAATTATTTTCTGTGACTGTATCTTACATTAATTTGTAGGATCCTTTACTATAGATAATTTAGCTGATCTGTAACAATAACATCTTCATGCCTTATATATCATGTACTGTAGTACGCCGCTAGATTAAAACTGACGTGGAAAGGTAACATATGGCCACCGAAAGCTCTTTTTTTGAGAGCCCAGGTGGTCGTGTAGTCTAGCGGGACGGCTGCAGTGCAGGCGATTTGGTGTCACGATATCACAGTAGCATGGGTTCGAATCCCGGCGAGGGAAGAACCAAAAATTTGCGAAAGCAAATTTACAGATCTAACATTGTTGGGTTGATGTTTAGACGAGTTGTATATATATATATATAAACGAGTCTAAATTGAAAACTACGTTCAAACCTATGACTGCGTTGGATAAAAACCGCCGTTTTTATACGTGTGCATGTCAAACAAATTTCGTTGTAGAAGGGTCTAAAAACAGCACAAACAACATTTTCCAAAAGACCAAAAGAGTGAAAAAGTATATTTAAACAAAACGCATTTGACTAACAGGTCGAACAACTGATGTTCTTTAACCCTGCTGACTGCCATTGGCGATTGCCAAATAAAATTGATCACAAGATGTAACAAAATGGATCCTAATATAAATATATATCATTTTGTCAGCTGATGATTTTATGTATTCATTAATAATAAGGTCATCGCCACTAGCTTTATTGTTTTCGAGTTTCATTATACATTTCAATATCTCCTCTGCAATTACATCATTAATAATTTTCCCCAAGGGTGACTGGGGAATAGAAATAATGTCGCGTGGTCTTCTCCCGACCTTCGGTAAAACGCTTGCTTAAGTGGGGTGTCCGTTTTGCTGTGCGAGATGCATTAAGTTCGCAGTCACGTCCGGTCATTATTTGCAACCAACAATCAATCAATCGATTATTTTTAATTTCGTACGACTCTTTCTGTACATCGGTATCATCATGATCATTTTGTTGTGTGTTTCCATTTTTATCGTTGCTTCTTGTCTCGTTTAATTCTTTAAAGAAGTTATATGATATTTGTATAGGTACGGTCACTTGGTCTTCTCACGACCGGCAGTAAAACGCTTGCCAAAGATGGCCACTATTGTATTTATTGTGAACTTGTTCTCGTCCTGAATATACATGAAATATTTGCCACTGGACGTTAAGCAACCAACAATCAATCAATCGATGCAAATAAGTGTTTTGTGTCTGTTAAAAAAGCAACGGAATATAATTTGAATGCTCAGTTTGAAATATGTCTATCTTTGGATGTAATAAGATATATGTTAATATATAGCGTGCCAATGATATTCCAAAAAAAATATGAATGTGTTTGAAATAAACAGAGCAATGCATTATGGGTTGATATAGAGGACTTACATATGTATATAACACATGACATTTAAGTGACATGTAAGCAGGATATTATTGATGCAAGATAAAAGTTGTTAAGTATGCAGAATTTGTTGACAACATTTTTGAGATTGATCAATTTGATGTTTACATTTAATATATAAAATGGATAACAATACATTATAGCCGCTTTTATATATTTTTTGGCTTGTTTTTAAAAGGTTTACCTGAGTGAATATCGCTCTGACCCATCGGAATCCAAAATGAATAGAATTTTTAAGCCATGTGAAATTTAATAATGCGTGTGGGTTAGAGCTTCCAGAAGATTTTCTAAAATAGTAAATTTATCTCATCGTCAGTTGATGGATCTGCACGCTGTGGTTAATTTCCTTCCTTTTTCAATGCTTTTTGTTTGGCTTTTAATGCATTCCTTGTTAGGTTGAATGTTCTATGGTCTTCTGTAATTATTAATATTTAAGAGTCAAGTCAATGCTGCCAACTATACCTCTCAGTGATGATGGCTCATGTTCGTTACCATCCTTTTTTCGGACTGTTAATAGAAAAATTCAAGCACGGCATCCGATTCTGCGGTTGGAATTTGGTACAGTTCTCTGTTTTCAACATCAAATACAATTATAAAAAAATGTCAAATTTACAGTAAAATGCACGAAAATGATCAGTATACTCAAAACAGAATTGCTGTTACATTATGTATAATTATTATAAAAGTACTAAAAAATATTACAATTTTATATAAAGGTTTCGTTGGTTCAAGTTGACTTCAAATACAATTGTCAAAACATCTTAGAAAACATCTTGATCATATGACCGATTTAAGGTACCATCAAATACAATTATCAATACAAATAATAAATTTGTCTTGATCAATTGACCGATTTAAGTTGACATCATATACAATTATCCAAAAAAATGTCATATTTACAGTAAAATGCATGAAATTAATCAATTTACCAAAAACAGGTTGGCTGTTACATTATGTACAATTATTATACAATTACTGAAAAATATTACATTTTTATAATAAAGGTTTCGTTGGTTCAAGTTGACTTCAAATACAATTGTCAATACATCTTAGAATACATCTTGATCATATGACCGATTAAAGGTAATATCAAATACAATTATCAATACATATAATACATTTGTCTTGATCAAATGACCGATTTAAGGTAACATCAAATACAATTATCAATACATATAAATTTGTCTTGATCAAATGACCGATTTTAGGTAACATCAAATGTCAATACATATTATAAAATTATCTTGATCAAATGACCGATGAAGGTTACATCAAATACAATTAAAAAAAAATGTCAAATTTACACAAAAATGCATGAAAATGATCAATATACTTAAAAAAGGTTTACTGTTACATTATGTTCAATTATTATACAATTACTGAAAAATATTAATTTTATAATGAAGGTCTCGTTGGTTCAAGTTGACTTTAAATATAATTGTCAAAACATCTTAGAAAACATCTTGATCATATGACCGATTAAAGGTAAAAATAAATACAATTATCAATACATATTGTAAATTTGTCTAGATCAAATGACCGATTTCAGGTAACATCAAATACAGTTATCAATACATATAATAAATTTGTCTTGATCAAATGACCGATTACATCAAATGTCAATACATATTATAATATTATCTTGATCAAATGACCGATGAAGGTTACATCAAATACAATTATAAAAAAATGTCAAATTTACACAAAAATGCATGAAAATGATCAATATACTTAAAAAAGGTTTACTGTTACATTATGTTCAATTATTATACAATTACTGAAAAATATTACAATTTTATAATGAAGTTCTCGTTGGTTCAAGTTGACCAGAACGATTGAAATTGGATTTTAGAAGTCAGTTTACAGGAGTTCTGACATCAAACATATGGGTTATGGACATTGTATATCTTCTTCAAAACAAAGCGACTCAAACAGGCGAAATGTTTTTTCACTGTGTATTTTGTTATTATTTTGCTGTAGTTGACTGTATTGAAATAACTTAGTAATTTTCAACCAACTTGATGGACAAACACTTTCAATCGAGGGTCTTATTAAAATAAAAACAATTATGGAATGACACAATGATACAAATATAAATAAAACGTTTAGTAAAACAGCTAGATCTGATAAACGCTCATCTACTTTACACAGGTACACGAAAACAGATTCTATCCCCCCCCCCCCCCCCCCCTTTTTGCAATCATCATATGTTTTGTTTTGTCAATAAACAAAAGTTCAAAATTTATTGCATTTTTTAAACGTTTAATTTTGAATGTAAAGAATTTTACATGTTTTGCCGAATTCAAAACAGTTGTTTAACATGACAACATAAGACAACAGAATCTGTCATCGAAACTAAAAGATAAAACATTACAGGAATTGGGTAAAGTCAACAACACAGTGGTCCAAGTCAAATGGATAGAAGAGGTTTGAATGCATATCTTTGCATTTTAATGATTTAAGGGAGTACAGTACACCTAAGGGAGTTAAGTCTTAAACTGAGAGTTGTAATCACAAACTTTTAATAATCAAAACAGAAATAAAGATTGAGTGATTGATTGTTGGTTGCTTAACGTCCAGTGCCAAATATTTCATGCAAATTCAGGACGAGAACAAGTTCACAATAAATACAATAGGTAGGTTGATACGATAGAAGCCATATGGGATAGAAGCCATATGGGATGATGGTCGGGGAAATTTGGACTGTCTCTGAAAAATGAGGGTATCTTGGATATAGACAGAAATTTTGCCTTGCAACAGGCCACCTATGGACCTCTCATAAGAGTTGCTGCAAGGGTTTTTAATGTGCAAAGAGCGTAGCATGTAAAAGGCACAAAAATTAAGTACATCTGCTAACATCAACTAGAATTCGAAATAAGAAAATCCCTCATGATGGAGGACCTGTATCTATAACCCATTTTAGCATTATAAAATTATAAAAATGCCGCCGAAACACAAAATTAGTGCAGGAATGATGCAAGCAGTTCTATTAATTTTCTAGAATATATTAAAATATCACCAGGAATGAAATATTTTTATTCCTTAATAGTCAGGTTAAGTAATGTTTGACATGAGTTAAATAAGAATGTTGGAATATTTGAATGCGGGGTTCCATTTTTATTTTCCCAACAATGTGTCCTTCTGGGAACATTCTGGTTTTTGGTCAGAACAAGTAAACCGTTTGCATTTTGCAATGATGGGGTACATTTGAACATCAAAACAGGTTACCCTAAATATTACAATAGTATTTGAGCTGTAGTTGTTTCAGCTCGTTAAAGTTAAATTTATTTATTTGATTGACAAGTGAATGTAGATTAAAAAGGTTGCTAATAAGTATTGATTTATATGACACTGAGTTATGTGTTAGCAGATGGACTCGTTCATATTATAGGGAAATACAAGACTTTTCAGTCCAATTGTTTCTCCAAGTAATATAAAAAAAAAAGATTTGGTATGATTGCCAATGGGACAACTATCCACAAAAGACCAAAATGATACAAACATTAACAACTATAGGTCACCGTACGGCCTTCAACAATTGATACGATATTCCCGTGCTTGCATTTCCTATCATGATTTTCTTGATTGATTGATTGATAGTTGGTTACTTAACGTCCAGTGGCAAGTATTTCATGCATATTCAGGACGAGAACAAGTTCACAATAAATACAATAGGTAGGTTGATACAATAGAGGCCACCTGGGATGATGGTCGCAGAAATTTGGACTGCCACCGGAAAAAGAGGGTATATTGGATAGGGACAGAAATTTTGCCTTGCAACAGGCCACCTACGGACCCCTCAGAGAGTTGTTGCAAGGGTTCTTAACGTGCAAAGAGCGTGGCACTCTCCTTCCACGAGACATCGGATTTAACGTCCCCAATCTGATCGGACGTGACTGCGAACTTGATACATCCCGCACAGCCAAACGGACGCCCCACTTCGGCAAGCGTTTTACTGCCGGTCGGGAGAAGACCAAGTGACCATATTTCTATACCCCAGTCACCCTTGGGAATGATTTTCTTGATAGAGGGTTACTGCTCACAAGGAAGCTATTAAATCAAGAGTTCCAAATGGTGAAGTTGAAATCATCCCTTCGTAAATTTTACGGACGCCATCACGAGTTGGTTGACCGTTATGGAATAACCATTTCACAAATGATATCGGATATGTTCCTTACGTCGTAACTACAATCCCCTTCCCTTTCATGAATTTGACCTACCGAATTAGACTTTTTACCGGATTTGTAATCACATAAGCAACACGACGGGTGCCGCATGTGGAGCAGGATCTGCTTACCCTTCCGGAGCACCTGAGATCACCCCTAGTTTTTGGTGGGGTTCGTGTTGTTTATTCTTTAGTTTTCTATGTTGTGTAATGTGTACTATTGTTTTTCTGTTTGTCTTTTTCATTTTTAGCCATGGCGTTGTCAGATTGTTTTAGATTTATGAGTTTCACTGTCCCTTTGGTATCTTTCGTCCCTCTTTTATGAATACACATTAGTATGTCTTTCTTGTCTTTTAGTTGTAATCATTGATTTAATTGTATTCAAATAATTGTAATCATTTTGTAATCATTGTACCAAATTTAACTTGTGATTATTCTGCCTGTAATGAGCGTCTTTAATTGACAATAAAATATATTTGATTTGATTTTTATTGTCTTACTGTTGTCTATACATAGTTATTTGCTCCAACATTGTTTGAAGATTTGTGAACTATTCGTGAGGAACACAGCATAATTACTCCAAGTTTATTTCCACAATCTACGTTTCCTCAAAATCTATACATTTTGTGTAAACTCAAAATATAGTTCAACCATCTACATTTATTTAAAAGAAGTACGGTTTATTTCTAATGCCAATTCAGGATTAACTCAATAATTAAACTACATCAAGGCATCACTACTACATCCCACTCGAGACTTCAACACAAAGGATAGGATTTTCATGTTCATAAATTATAACCCTAGTACCTTTGATAAATCCTACTCCCCTTTACAGTACCTCATACGTCCTACGAAAACAACCGATGGTACTCCAGGATAACTTTGAGACCCCATCAACGCAGCTCGGGTGAACAAGGGCATTATTATCTACACTCTAGATTGAAAAACACGTGCATTGGTATCCATACCAGAACTTTGTAAGTTTGTGCAGTTTGCTCCACGAATTCATATTTAGGTAAACTAAATGCATACGATTAAATTCATTACCTTCGCTATCACCATACTATAAACGCGAAATTTATTTCCATTACCTGAGTGACGTAAGAAAATATAATAGATATTCTATTCTATAATAGTCATTTCATGTCCTGTATAAACTTACTTAAATAATTTCGTCCTATAAATTTACATGATTAACAAGAATGAAAATTGTTAGAGATATATCCTGTAAGTGTTTAAAGTTGCAGAAAATTTACCTATAATGACCTTCGTTCGGAGGCGCATGTGTAGGTGAGGGTGCCGTTTGACAACAATTGAACCAATTTAAATGTATTCGTTAGTTACTAATCGATGCACTTAACTTTCAAAAGTTAATGGAAAATAAATTTGTTATTTACAGTATGAGGATTTCCAATTATACGGTTTCTACAATAATTATATTGTATCAGGAGGGGGTCAACGACAATTCAACAATGCCATAATATATTACTCCTGGGACATGTAGGAGAAGTACCTCGCTTAGGTTCGATCAGCAGAATACACTACACCTATATAGGTCTTGTTTTTCATTGATTTACTAAATTAACTAAACAAGAATTTTACCACTATAATATACATTTTTCAAATAACATCAGTAAAGTTTAATACATTGCATATATTAAAATTCAGCAATAGTAAATTAACCGAAAGTACAACAAATAACTGTTCTGACCTATAGCCTGTCTTAGAAGGAAGCTATTAAATATCTTAAACTTAATTTATTCACAAATTCACTTCAATTCCACCCAACTTATCCTTATATCAATAGTATCTACCTATTTTCTATGTTAAACGGACTTGATTTAAATTTAGCGCCGGAAGAGTATACCTATGTCTTTTGAGACGGTCCCTCACAAGGTCAAGGACATTGGAGTGTTTTTACACAAAAACGTATTCGGCCCAAGTAAACTGATACAGTCTGGAGGGTTTGAGGTTGGCTTGATACAAGCCGGCTCAATGCAACAACTTCAAGCTGTAGCAAACACTCCAGTATTTATACTTTTTAAAACAATGGAATCAAACTCCATGAAAAACAACTTTGAACCAAGGACAGCATTGGCTTAAGTTTACCACTAGATTTAATGAATAGAAAATGCCGAAGTGGGGACGAAATTTAATTAAATGTAGCCAAGAAGCAATAGTCTAAAGGGTAAGTTTCCTAAATCAATTAATCCCTTTAATACATGTATATAAATTTGTAGCATATTCCTATCTGGGAAAATACTAGTTTTACTCTATAAAATTGCCTGGTCACTACATTCCTCCCCGCTTAAGATCAATAGTACGGATAAAATTGATCCATCTAAAGGTTAATAAAAGGCACTTCGTAAATTAAATTCATAAGCTATAAATCGGAACATTCAAAAGTATGCATATATATTAACACAATAATTTAATGTTCATTCAAAGAAATGATTATCTCTAATTGAAGTCTCTCGTTATAATCTCTGCAGCCTCCAAACGCTCGGTTAGACGATGAACTAGTGAGGTCCTAGCTTCTTCACGCTTCCTGCTAGCCTCACTTTTTCCCGAATAATAAATTCAGAGTTCTCCTCAGCAGTTTCTAACCGGGGCAACATCGCTCCACGAGTTTCGATGTAATCTACATTTGGTGTCAGAATTGTGTTAACAAATTTATGAATAGTATCATCTCTGACATATTTTTTTTTTTAAATATGTCGGAAGCCCCTCGACTTTATCCCGAACATCTTGCGGCACTTTCCACATTTATATATTTGACGATTTGGCTGATGAAGATACTGCCAGTGAGTGTGCAGCTCTCTCAGTGTGCTGTACTTGTATAGAGTACTTCACCTTCTCTCTGGACAGTATTGACTCAACGGATTTAAGATGGGTGTGGCAGGGCGGATGAGAAGATGGTGGAACTGATAAAATAGTTCCTTCTTCTGGCACTATGTGTCCAACAAACTTTACCTTGCGTTTGAAGACTGGCATCTCTTATCCTCTCCAATACCAGGTATAAATTCTGCAAGTGCTCTTCATACGTCTACCTTAAATGATGATATCATCAATAAAGATGCAACATATCTTCAGGTTGTAATCTGCAACGCAATCCTCCATTAGTCTGGTATGTTGCCGGAGAGTTCGTAAGTTTAAAAGGCATCCTGTTAAACTCGTAAAAGCCAAGCGGTCTCACGGAGAATGCAGTACGCTCCTTATGGTATTCCAAAATCTCCACTTGATGGTAACCAGACTTCATATCGACGACAGAGAAGAATTTACTGCCTGCACAGCAATCTAATAACTCTTCTATTATTGGGAGTGCATAACTATCATATTTACTCTGCGTGTATAACTGTCTGTAGTCCACACACGTTCTTAGCTGTCTAAGCTGCCCCACGTTGGGTGCCATTTGTAGTCGTGTGGTTTTTAACTTAAAGAGTTGAACCTATTATATTACAATAAGACAGACAACTAATAAAAAAGACTATTGTTTTTGCCATAACATAATTATTTTGTATTTACAAAAGAACTATGGAAAATATACATGTAAACACATATCCAACGCAATCATAGGTTTGATCGTAGTTTTAAATTTATACTCGTTTATATTTTTCTGTTTGGGCTTGTATCATATTTTCCCCCAAGTTACATGATCCGTTCATCCTATATTGACTCCGAAAATTCAAGAGATTATCTAAAAATGAGGGTATTTTTTATATGGCCTTTCAAATACCGTTTCAATTCCTAACATCACTGAAGAGACATTTATTGTCGAAATCCGGATCAGGTGTACTAAAAACATATTGACACCGTACGTTTGTGGCATAACATCGTGGCCACAAGTTGATTTTTTTTTCATCAATGCAGTTTGGAGAGGATTGTCTTTTAATGGCTTCCAAATGGTAGAGATGCATATTTCTTTGATTGATCTTCAACGTGTGAACACCATCTTTTATCACAAAAAGTGTGGTCACCAATGGATGTCTACCCACAGCTGCCAGACCATTCTCAAACCCATCAGGGTCATTCTGGTTTTGGCACAGCATATAATTTAAACAATTTAAGAAGTATTTGATAATTTTCTGATTTAATTTTATGTTTCTGTCCGAGACTGTACAGTGAGTTGGCAATATATTTTTGCGCATCTGGTGCAAGAAAATTGGTACCATTAATTTTATTATCTGCCGATTCTAATCAAAGACATATCTTGATCAAGTGACCGATTTAAAGTAATTATCAAACACATTTATGAAAAAAATGTAAAATTTACATTAAAATGTGGAAAACATTATCAATACACTGAGGGCAGATCTGGTGTACATATAAAATACATAAAATGTCAAATTTAACATTTGCAGGTTTGGCGTATGTCTAAAAAATATGGTCGATTTCTAATATTATCAAATAAATTGTAAAATTTACAGTCCTCTCGACTGCTGGGCCCAGGCACATTTTGATCTTCGGCTCTTTTTTTAGTTCACCTAACGTATTTCCCTCATGACGAAAATTTAAGGGAAACCCAGTTCATAACAGCATAAAAAATGTCGTGTGGTCCAGGAGTGATATATTGCCAGAGAGCAGATGGAGACACTGAAAGATGCAAACATTCAGCCAGGTACATAATGTGACTACCGACTTGTTCTTATTTTCAAGCAGAATAAATGATTTTTGCCTGCATTTTAAGTTGATCTGTATTCTTCAATTTCTAGAATGTATTTATCAAAAATTTTCTACAGCTTTCACTTCAACCCGCAAACAAAGAAATTATTATAATAAAATATTTTAGATATGATCTATAGATTAACAATTCCATCACTGTTTAATATTTATACCCCCGCTTTAAAAAAGGGGGGGTATACTGTTTTACCTCTGTCTGTCCTTCCGTCCGTCAGTCCGTCCGTCCATCAGTCCGTCAGTCAGTCCGTCCCATGAAACTTTCGTCACATTTTTCTCAGGAACTACAATACAAGGATTTCTGAAATTTGGTTTCAGGGTTTATCTAAGTCAGCTATACCGTGTGATGTGTTTTCAGATTGATCACTTGACAACTTCCTGTTTACCGAACACTTGTATGATTTTACACATGATAGCCAAGTTGAAAATTTTCGTCACATTTTTCTCAGGAACTACATTACAAGGATTTCTGAAATTTGGTTTCAGGGTTTATCTAAGTCAGCTATACCGTGTGATGCGTTTTCAGATTGATCACTTGACAACTTCCTGTTTACCGAACACTTGTATGATTTTACACATGATAGCCAAGTTGAAAATTTTCATCACATTTTTCTCAGGAACTACAATACAAGGATTTCTGAAATTGTGTTTCAGGGTTTATCTAAGTCAGTTATACCGTGTGATGCGGTTTCAGATTCATCACTCGACAACTTCCTGTTTACCGAACACTTGCATATTTTTACACTGTTAATATTATCCACTTGCGGCGGGGGTATCATCAGTGAGCAGTAGCTCGCAGTTTACTTGTTTTGTTATTCCATGCACATCGTATTCATTTCTCTTGGGAGAAACTTCTGAAGGAAGTGGTATGGATCTTAAATAATATTTGATCGAAAAATTGATAAAGTAAACAAAAATATGGTCAAGCAAATTACGATTAAATAATAATTTAGAGTTCAGATTTTTACTTTTGTGGTTATTTTTAAAGACAGAAATAATCGTGTCATAGATAACATAATTTCCGCTAGTATCATTATTTGCCACGTTTTCAATAATTTCTTTACTTGAAAACTTTCCAAGATCTCTCTGAATTTAGATATCTAATTTATTCAATTGATATAGGAACAGATTTTTGGAATGGCACATTGTGTAAGCAGTGTTGATCCATTTATCCAGAGTTATTTAAGTACTCCAATCGAGTTATCAGGAGAATTGTATAACTTGAACATGAAAGTACTCATAGATACATGTATGCCATTGTCTTTGGTTTCATTAGTTTCCGTTTTCCCCCAGAATTATTCTGATGGTAATTCTTTGTCTTGCCGGTCTATAAAAACTGTTATTTGACCAGTTGTGTTTACTTTTCCCTAAGATACACCTCCTGACTTCATGGATAATGTGTATGGCCTTTTTTGTTCTTGGTCTATTTTATGTACTTTTCATCCAGGTTGTCTAAAAAATAAAGGTTATGTTACAGGTTCTCATATACCCAACTGCGGCCAAGTTTCGCGAAGGGTCGTGCGACATAATCAGACAAACAAACTTTATTATATTAACTCTCTAAGGAACGATCGTTTTCATTGGTCAATTCAAACCTTCGACCTCACACCTGCAAAAATAGAACACACGTACTTTAACGTTGAATGGACTGATTAATATTCACGTAGCTGGTCAAGGTCGTCTAAAGCTTCTATCGTCGTATTCGCATACATGATTCTAATCACAACTCTAGCCTCGGCTTTATAAATGTGCAGTGCATGTGAAATTCATTTGTTTTATAATTTTCTGCAATTAATTGGTAGTAAAGTTCAAACTTTAAAATCTTAACAGTTAAAATATTAAATTTAAATATCTCCTCTTAATCAAGGGACGACATCAAAAGTTTGATGTAGGCTAAAAAAAAACCTCAATTCACATGTTTTTTTGTTTTTTTTCATTGACACACCCAAGTTGCTAACGGATTATGTTTCTTTCTGCGCTTTCCCTTTTTCGACTTGCCTCTCCCTTTTAACAACGCATGAAGAGGACCGCTTATTTTGGCGAAATTTGCAATAAACCGCCGATAATATCCTGCTAATCCTGAAAATCCCCTCAATTCTGTATCTGTATTGGGTTTTGGCCAGTTCGTGACAGCCTTGATCTTCTCATCGTCTGGTGACATACCATCGGCAGAAATCAAATGACCAAGGTATCGTAGCTTTTCCTTAAATTACTGACATTTTACAGGTTTAATTTTAAGGTTATTCTCTCGGAGTCCTGATAAAACCATCTCTAGACGTTCAAGTGTCTCCTCAAATGTTCTGCCAAATACCAAAATCTTGTCCATCAGTCGCATAAACGTTCCTGGGCTTCCGGTAAGTCCAAATGGCATCCTAAGATATTCATACAGTCCTCCTGTTCCTACTCGGAACGCTGTCTTCTCTACGTTTTAGCAGCCATAGGCAACTGATAATATCCATGGGCAAGGTCCAAACTACAAAAGTACTTTGCAGCATTAAGAGCATCAAGCGCTTCCTTGGCAACGGATAGGCGTCTTTTCTAGTTTTAGCATTGAGGCCTCGGTAGTCTACGCAAATTCTTAACTTTCCATTCTTTGGGACTATAACAACAGGTGCTGCATACGGACTTGATGACTCGCGAATTACTCCCATTTTCAGTGCATTCTGTAGGTATTCTCGGACTTCCGACCACTGATTCGGAGGAATCCGTCTATGCGGTACTCTGATTGGTACGTCATCTGCCGTTGGTATTTGATGTTCTATTTTATTACAAAATCCTATATCATCTTCGCCTTTACTTAATGTGTCGCTGTATTTTGATATTACGTCTTTTAATTGCAGTTGCTGTTCGCTTGTTAAAGATCCGACATCCATCTTTCCCAAATAATCATTGTTGGTAACAGGACACACTGTTTGACTGTTAACTTCAGCTGTCTCTTTGTCATGTGCGGAGTCGTTTTGGGTCATTGCACATCCAATCATTGTTTTGGGTTTTTATTTGATGTTTGTGTTGCTATATTTGCAAATCTGGACAGTATGTTGTATGTGGATTACAGACGTTAATTGTTTTCTTTTGAATGTTTTTATTTTCTTTCAGAAAAAACGGTCAATAGATATAAAAAAAAAAAAAATTCCCACAACAGCTTTAAAAACTTTTGAGTCGGGGGTCTGAAGGACGGTCGATCGGGTGACCGGAACCACAACATTTTTTTTAGGCCTAAGTAAGTCATCTGTTTTCTGCATTAACTCCTGCATTAATTTCAAACCCTGGTTTTATGCAATACTTTGTAATGCACAGAGTTCGAAATAGGTGCTGGTCCAGTGGTCCGGAACCAGTAGATTTTGTCAGCTGGTGGTCTGGCGGACCAGTTGAAAATTTTCGATAAAAATCTCTGATTGCATCACAATCTCAGTTGTTTACATTACAAATTACCTTAAAAATCAATTACACAGTACTGGAGGTAATGCAATTGATTAAATTAATTACTATCTTGGTGGGCGTTCTTTATAATAAACAAAAAGTTAAACTTTTTGGATAATGTTAAACCACCGCTCATTTGATACACTGCCAAGTATTTAAATGAATATTTCTGGACAGCGTTCCAGACATCCACTTGGCACCCTATGGTCGCCATGAAGATGATGATGTTGAAGACAATGACGACATTTTTACAGTTCTTGGTCCTGATTTTGATAATGAATACTATTAACTTTTATCACAATCACATACAATAACTTCTATGAAAAATGTATAATATATGTAAACAAAGGCACCACAATAAAAGTAAACATCTTTAATTTATGTTTGACTTTGTTAAATGTCATTTTTGCAGGACCAATAGAATTTTCAGTCCACTGGTCCGGCTGGCCGTTACACAAAAAAATCTGAAATTCAACCCCTGAATGCATAATACTATCCACACACATCTGTGTCCACTCTTGTTTTCATTGTGTTTGAAGATGTTAATCCTATAATCCCTACAAATCACACATTTGAATAAACTATATTGCATGAAATTCATTCAATACATTTAAATAATAAGATATATATATAAACCTATAGTGTTAAAATTTGAAAAATGTAATTGGTTTGACCACATTGAAAAATAAAAAAATAAATTCCGACTTTGACAAATATAAACGTAACATCCCCCTCCTCCCCTTAATGATTGATCCCTAACACGCTCATTCTACATGGGTTTTTTTTTTTCTTATCTCTTTTCAGCTTTCAACAACAGCCAAGGTAATGAAAATTGAAATCCCTAAAGTACAAATGCTCTATGGCAATCCTACAAATCTCCAAGACATAATTGTGGTGGACAACACCAACCAAATAAGAATTACGCTATGGGATGCATAAGTTTCAAGTGTGCAATTAGATAAACATATAATTTTGAAAATTTGTCAGTGAGGAACTTCAAAAATGAAACATATCTCACAACAATATGATGCATATTGCCGATGATGTTTCTGAGCTGGGACATTTAGATAAATTTAGTGCCTTTCCATATGAAAATTTTATGCAAAAACTGAAGAAAATGGTGCATTCTGGAAGGAGTCCAATACTAGTACTGTAATTTATACATTCAAGTGAAAATATTTAAAAGCCCACCGTTATGCTTTACATTAAATGAAACAAATTCATAACTCGGCAACATATTAATTCAATGATAATAAAAGTTACAATTTGAGAATGTAACGGCACTACACTCTCATTTTCCAGTGGCAGTCTAAATTTCCCCGACCATCATCCTAAAAGGCCTCTATTATGACAACCTACCTATTGTATTTATTGTGAGTTTGTGAAAATAAAAAAAAACTTCCAACTGCTTTATCATAAGATAAGGTGTGCATAAAGTTTTTTCACCAAAATATTCAACTCATTTTCTCCTGGTTTAACCAAAACCTAAGGACAAAGTCACATACATGAAGCTCCCAAAAAAACAAATTTCACCCTAATTTAACTGTCTAATGAAAAATTTAAAAAAAGTATTTACACAGTATTTTTAAGATGATCTAAGTCATACCTATCTTAATACAAAGAAATAATGAGAATTGTTTAAAAAAAGACAAAAGAAAAATAATAACACCAAAAAATTACACTGAAATACAGGGAATCCAACAAGGTAGGGTGACAACACAATGAAAATTGAAGGTTGATAACTGCGTCCCCATATAAATATATTGACAAAGAATACTGCTTAAATATGGTACATATGTTTTAAATTTAGATATCTAATGTTTATAAATACCCTCATTTTCCAGTGACCGTCCAAATTGTCACGACTATTATCCCAGGTGGCCTCCATTGTATCAACCTACCTGTTAAATGTATTGTGAACTTGTTCTCGTCCTGAATATGCATGAATCATGTGCCATTGGACGTTCAACAACCAACAATCAATCAATCAATCTAATGTTTCTATAATAGTATTGTTATCCATTAAGTTTAATACTGACAATAAATCATCATCATTTCTTGTCCATTCGGTTTTTTACACCTTCAATGTCAACCGCATGACCAACATTGCTACTAAATGCATGACAATAGAAAACAGAGAGTAGCCAGCAAAAATCTTCAAGCAAAGAAAAGAGTGAAACAATTACAGGTAGACAAAAGGAAAAGAAAGGGAAGTGGTCGAGTTGGTAGCACTGCTGAAAAGATTCGAAGGCTACATACCGACAAAGGAATAGAGTAGTTGCAGTCAACAAATCAAGGTATTCAAACTAGCTTTCTCTTTTTTTCGAGCCTGTGAGACATGGTTATCCTAAAGTCTATGTTGATTTTTTTAGGGACATCAATAACTTTCTCAAACCTACATGGAATTTTATGAAATTGAAACAAAAGCTTTATTTATTATCAAACTTAATTTCAGGCTTTTAACCTCGACAACAGCTTTCATCTGAGATGAATTTTTTTTTTTTAAATGAGATTGTTATTATTTTAGGTACATATGCAGTTTGAACCGAAACCCCTTTTTTTATTAAACTACTATTCCGAAGACCCGTATTCTGACATTTTTCTTATTGGTCCATTACTAGTCTAAAGCATGAGACAAGTGGCTAACCATGCAGACTGCATTTGTAGTTATTCATTGTATTCAATATTCTTTTTATACGAAATTATACTGGGTTAAAATCATTAATAGCAGAAACCTGTTCATGCATTGATAAAAATGAATAAAATTTAGTTGAACACTACATGTACATTGAAGCTCACATTTTCATATTTGTACATTCAATTTGTTGTCAAGGATAATGAAAATTAACTTTAATTATTCAGGAGTAATTCTAATTGGTGATTTACGTGAAAATTATTCTCTTTATTTCGGATGTTAAAGTAGAATGTAGTTGTAGGTTTTAAGGATGATTCAGTGGCAGTGGCACACAAAAAATGGCTAGGAGAAACATTGAAGGGGTAAGAACTGACAGAAACACATTATTTTAGCTATTTAAAGCATTGACTGCTATGCACCCAAAATCAATTGTTGTAAATTTGGGCAATAATAAATCTACTTTGGAAAAGGTACTCACATTTACAAAACATTAAACAAAAACCAAAAATAGTTGTCTGAAATAAGTAGAAACCTATTTGTGAGACCAGTAAACAGTTATCACATGTAGATTGAAACAAACATATCATCATCATATGCATTAAATGACAAAATATCTAATTTATCGATAAATAATGAAATTGTTGAAAAATGCCCAATAGAATTATTTATGAATGTCCAATATTTTAAGGGAAGAAACAATCAGCAAACACACATTTATATTTCACTATATTTTTCTATATACATATAACTTTTTAGAAGTATTAAATGTTAAGATATTACCATAGGAAACTGCCTGTTGGTGGCCCTTTGACAACCAGCGTGCCAGAGCAAAAAAGGGGGAAGTAACTGACGAGGAAAGGTGGATGATTTATTCTGTCCGTATATTTGCATCTACAGGTACAGAAATTTTATCTTATTAAGAAGTTAGAAACACGACTATGTTTAGACTATAAGAGCTGAAACCCTTTACTTTGAGCTCACAAGCTAAATGAAATTGTTTAATACTGTAAATTAATGAAAGCTATTGTGATGTCAGAACTGTGCCACTTGTGCCATAGATTTTATATTGAACTTTAAAAATATAAATTTGATGATTGTTTTGAAAATTAAATAACATATCTTTAGCCAAACTAGAAAACTGATTGTGCTTGACATTTTATAACACACGTAACTATACATTGTATACAAGTTTGTTTTATGTCTTTACAAATTAATACTTTTGAATTTGCAGATTCATATGAAATGGCTGTAATGAAGTCAAAGTTAGCTTTCCAATGTAGAGAGCGAGGATCAGGGGGAAACCCAGAGAGACAGCATTGTCAATGTCCAGGCAAATAGCCCTGTCAATGTTCAGCCAGTACAGACAAAATCTAGGAAAATTAAAAGACCTCAAAATATGCCAATACTCCAGATGGCAATATTTGTATATATATATTTGTTCAGTACTGTAATTTCAGAAATTATTGGGTGCATCTATGATTGCGATTTTGTCATTTTAGGCTCAAATGCTATTTCAAGTTTTGCGATATTGAGAAAAATCCTGTTTAAAGCACAAAATTTAAAAATGTGAGTTTCAATTACAATGTATTTTGAATTTTCCTCTGAGTTCAGTATTTTTTTTGTAAGATTCTATTTGATATATTAATTGATTACCAATACAAGACATTTTAAGATAACAACTTATATTTCATTTGCATATTTATACAGGCTGGACCACTTTCACCAACTCCAGCAGTGTCACCAACCCCAGCACTGTCACCAGGACTGTCACCAACCCCTGCACTGTCACCAACTCCAGGTTGTAGACTTTCAAGACATGCTAGTCATAGACAATTATCTAGCTCTGATGCACATTTAGCCAATCCGTTTTTTGTTATCATAACCTCCATGTTCATGCATGTACCAAAGTACCTTATACAGTTTACCCAATACTTGTGTATATCATTTGTTGCTAGCTTGTGCCAAAAACATTCCAATTTTAACTTAATGTGAAGTTCAAGTGGAAATCTTACAAGTTCCCCATACACCATTAAATTTGGCGTAGATGATCGCACCCCCAAAATGCCCTTACAAAACTGTCGATATATTTTTTTCAGTATTATTTTATTTTCCAAACCCCATATTTCCGAGAAGTAGGTCAATATAACCGCCAATGCATCAAATACAGTCTACCAACTTTTTTTTCGAGCTTAAGAGAAGTTTCCGTTGTAATTACAGAGCAGAGCAAGATAAACATATGAATCTTTAATTTCAATAATGTCATTACATTTAAAGGTAAAATCCTTATAAACTTTAATTACAATCTTTGTTTTTGCCAGTGTATATTTGTTAGAATGTTTAATGTATAAAATATTATTTTTTAGTGCTTGCTATTTGGGTCTTCTTTTTCTGCTATTTGAGTGTGTAGTAGTTTATATGTGTTATTTATATGGCATGAATGTTTGTTGTGAAATGAAATGCAAGGTTTATAGTGATGTATGAGAGTTTTACGTACAGGATTAGTGTTTACTTTTGTTGTATTTGTTAACTGCATACTTACGTGTATATTTTGTTGTGAATATCACACCGCAAATAAAAGATCCATGACTGTTTTGTTTTTATTTTTGAGCAGTTAATTAAGTTCAATTGTATACAAGAGATTACACAATGATAATATTGATTTTTAAACAATTAAACTAAGTCAAGTCTTTTTCACCCAAATAATTTGTGCCACATGAACCTTAAATTTCGCACAGGTAGACATAAAGTAATTTTGTCGTTCAATGTATGTACTTGAGATTTCGCCAATTTAGACGCACACCTTTGAATGACTGCAAGAGTACAGCGGATCCATGAACACTCCCTAAGGATCAATGGAGATGTGACTTTTAAAATATTTTCCCTACCACCAGAACAATTCCCACCCAACGCCGCCCAAATTGAGCGTGAAGACATTATTATTGTGAAGGAAGCCGCAGCACTCGGAGAGAACGTTATTGAAATGTCCAGCATGTTATCTTCAGAAAAAAATACATATGCTATAAAATTCAAACACTCAAAAGTCATTTATCTAAGAATGATGAACCTACTAAAATTATTGATTTAATTGAACTAAATTCATTTCAATATGTAGCCATGGACAGTACATACAACTGATGTTTCTAGAGAAGTTTCATGGAAAATGAGATTAGAATTACTCCTAAAAATCTTAAAATTTAAAACCGCATTTCAGTCTAAAATAACAAAATTGCAAATAGTACATGCATTCAATAATGTCTGAATCTACAGTATGATGTCATTCATTGTTGAGTGTTGTAAATATTTGTTATAATCCGGATTATACCTAAAAACCGATATATACCTTGGATGGTCGTTCCTACAGTCAGGAACGGCCGATTGCTCTTCAATTGACTATAGACGTCTGCATTAGTCATCAGTTCATCCGGAAGATTGATTGATTGTTGGTTGCTTAACGTCCAGTGGCAAATATTTCATGCATATTCAGGACGAGAACAAGTTCACAAAAAATACAATAGGTAGGTTGATATAATATAGGCCATCTGGGATGATGGTCGGAGAAATTTGGACTGCCACCGGAAAATGAGGGTATATTGGATAGGGACAGAAATTTTGCCTTGCAACAGGCCACCTACGGATCCCTCAAAGAGTTGTTGCAAGGGTTCTTAACGTGCAAAGAGCGTGGCACTCTCTTTACACGAGGCATCGGATTTAACGTCCCCATTCTGACCGGACGTGACTGCGAACTTGATACATCCCGCACAGCCAAACGGACGCCCCACTTCGGCAAGCGTTTTACTGCCGGTCGGGATAGTTCTTCGGACATCTCTAGATGGTATGTCTGATGATAAAAAGTAACCCTACGAATACTGAATACTATATATTGTAAATTCATACTTTTATTCTGTAACAAGAAGTGGAGAAAAAAAATTGAACAATGTCGACATAACTCTACAAATCGGTTTTAAAAACTAAATATCACATTGTCATAATAAAATACTCCTTTTAATAATTTCATTATTTTCTGATCTTGAAACTGATAAGATGGTTTGAATGGTTTGTCCTTTCATTTTTTCCCGCCAATTTTACCATGAAACATACTCATATATTAATGTGACATATGATAGTAACTGAGAAAACTCTCAATACATATTAATACCTTGCCGATTTGAAGTTCTTTAAATATCTTTACTGGTTTTGTTCCAATGTAAAAATGTCATTAAGAAATGGTGTAACTCCTACAGTTATTGCCTGCTTAAGTTGATTTCCATTCCCAAAATCAAGCAAAAATATTCCGAAATGTAATTTTTAGCTCACCTGGCCTAAAAGGCCATGTGAGCTTTTCTCATCACTTGGCGTCCGTCGTCGTCGTTCACAATTTTTCAAACATCTTCTCCTGAATGGATTTGAATGAAACTTAGCATGATTGTTCCTTTGATTATCCTGCACAAAGTGTGCGCTTCGATTTTTGATCCGTCAAAAAACATGGAACATGGCCGCGGTTACTTAAAATAGAACATAGGGGTCAAATGCAGTTTTTGGCTTATATCTCAAAAACGAAAGCATTTAGAGCATCTTACATGGGGTAAAAATGTTCATTAGGTCATTATCTATCAGCCCTGAAATTTTCAGATGAATCAAACAACTCATTGTTGGGTTGCTGCCACTTAATTGGTAATTCTAAGTACATTTTGCAGTGTTTGGTCATTATCTTGAATATTATTATAGATAAAGTTAACTGTAAAGAGCAAAAATGATCAGCAAAGTAAGATCTACAAATAAGTTTATATGACCGAAATTGTCAATTGACCCCTTAAGGAATTATTGTCCTTTAATGACAATTTTTCACAATTTGTTTATCATATTTGGATATATCGGATAGGGACGCCCCGCAACAGGCCACCTACGGACCCCTCAACGAGTTTTTGCAAAGGTTCTTAACGTGCAAAGAGTGCGGCAATCTCTTTACATGAGGCATCGGATTAAACGTCCCCCTTCTGACCGGACGTGACTGCGAACTTGATACATCCCGCACAGCCAAACGGACGCCCCACTTCGGCAAGCGTTTTACTGCCGGTCGGGAGAAGACCAAGTGACCATAATTCTATACCCCAGTCTCCCTTTTAAACTGTATGATAATACCAATGGTTTCAACATGAAGAAACAGATGTTTTTAATATTGGCAAAAGATGATACTACGAAATAGCTACAGAAAATGATGCATGGACTGCCAGTTTAAGGTATAGACCAGGCACGACTACATGCTTTAGTGCATGGAGAAGGTATTATATAAACATATAGCTTCTGCATCTGAAATTAATAAGCATCTCACCGGATGTCGCGCCTGCGCATGGAAATCAAAACAGTGGGAAAGATACACATTACACAACGAGGAAAGGACGCCATATTAAAGTACCAGATAAGTTTAAAGATTTTATTGCAACAATGACAAGTTCAAAACTGTTTGATTGTTGAATGTGGGAAGAAATACTAGTACGCAAGCCCAAGAAACCTAAAGAGACATAGAAAACAAAAACATTCGGAATATGTGCAGTGTAGGTGTTGTTCGTATGAAGATTGCACAAAAATGTACTGCAGAATATAATACATGACATACCATTTAGAGGCAAAACATAAACTTTCCAGTGAACAAGCCAAGAGTTAATCAAAAAGCTGTCCAGAGCCGCACTGAATTCGAAGGGTCGCGACATGGTTCCGTTTCACTACCAAATTATGCTACTAAAGACTCGCCCGCAGAGGCACAGATTGAACATGTTGAACCAGAAAACCAATACCAAGGCCCAGATGTTTTACTTTGTACATTATTATGTTACTCTTGTGAACAGCACGCCCCGATAGCAGCCCAATACATCGTTGACAATGTAATGGAATTTGACGCGACTGTCATACAAGTTAGAGGTTTAGCTAGCTATAAAACCAGGTTCAATCCACCATGTTCTACATTAGAATATGTCAGTTGTTATCCATTCGTTTGATGTGTTTGGACTTTTGATTTTTGACTTTCCTTTTTGAATTTTCCTCGGAGTCAGTATATTTGTGCTTTTACTTGTTATGTGTTAGCAGATAGACTCGTTCTTATTATAGGGCAAATACAAGACTTTTCAGTTCAATGTTTTCCCCAAGAAAGACATTTTGTAACAGTTCAAACAAAAGTAAGCAATGCATCACAGGTTGTAGGTCCTAGAAATACCACATTATTATCAGAGAATCAAAAATATAAGAGGGCATTCTTTGTTGCTCAGAAATAAGCAGCTGCTTGTTCTGCTATTGATATGATGGAATTTACGTCAAAAATGTAAATGTTGACGGAAATGAAGAAGCTGTGGAAAAACAATCACACACTTGAAGATTCATGTACTGGAAAGACAAGTTTCATTGTAACAATATAAAAACAAGGAGATGCATAAATTCAATTTACGGATTTTCATGCTTTAATTATATTTGTAATATTCACCAGAGTTTTAAATTCACATAGCCTTCAAAGGATTTAAAATTGATTGGTAATAAAACTTTAAAAAATGTAATAGTCCAGTAAACATGCCACCAATTACAATTTCTACGTTATTGTTACTATTTGGAGCTAAATTATAAAGTAACAATAAACTGGACTAACAATCTGATATTTCCAATCTCGAACATTGGAGTCATTAATTGTAAAAAGAGAAAAGTTTCAGAAGGGAAGCTTGTCGTATATCAATCGAAAGGTCGTTCAAAGTTCACAACATAAACATCACTTTTACAGGAAAGGCCTTTCAATGATTGGTTGAGACTTCTTCTGTTTACTTCTTGTCAACATAGTTTTTTACAAACAATTGAGATACTAGTTTTATATAAAGGCGTGTATTCGCCTCCGATTCGTATGCATTTTGTGAAATGATTATAGTTGGTATAACGTACTTCAGACACAAAAACATTTAACGGTTCGTATAAATAATGTACTGGCAATGATAATTTCGTAAGTGTACTAAGCTAATAACAATATATATACAACTCGTCTAAACAGCAACCCAACTATGTTAGATCTGTAAATTTGCTTTCGCAAATTGTTGGTTCTTCCCTCGCCGGGATTCGAACCCATGCTACTGTGATATCATGACACCAAATCGCCTGCACTGTAGCCGTCCCGCTAGACCACACGACCACCTGGGCTCTACTATAACAGAGGTTTCGCTGGCCATTTGTTACCTTTCCTCGTCAGTTTTTAATCTAGCGGCGTACTACAGTACATGATATATAAGGCATGAAGATGTTATTGTTACAGATCAGCTAAATTATCTATAATAAAGGATCCTACAAATTAATGTAAGATAGTCACAGAAAATAATTATATTTATAAGTACGTCCGAGTCAGTGACAACTCGACAACATCAGATCGCTATCAATGATGGTGATACATGGCTGTGGACATAATGTATATACAACTCGTCTAAACATCAACCCAACAATGTTAGATCTGTAAATTTGCTTTCGCAAATTGTTGGTTCTTCCCTCGCCTGGATTCGAACCCATGCTACTGTGATATCGTGACACCAAATCGCCTACACTGCAGCCGTGCCGCTAGACCACCTGGGCAATATAGAAAACACTATATATTAAAAATACTTTTTGTTGCAGGAAGTGCTTTCAGAACTGAAGATACTCTCAAGAAAGTAACTGATTTGGATCAAATCGTAAAGAACACGGATATTAAAATAGATCCGATTTTGGTAAGGCTAGCTGACACCAACACCAGCAAGACCGCAAAGCAAGCGCTGCTCCAGAGGTTCCAGCTCAGGTTCAGGTAAAAAAAAGAAAATAATACGTCTACCCACTACTTAAGTAAAGGATTTAACAATATCTATACGAGTGCTCACGACAATGATGATTATTATGTAACGCACATTTTGTATATATTGTGTTTGTATGATACTAGATTAAATGGAAAAAGGTGAAAATCTTTTATGAATTAATGCTTTGTAGTTATTCTGGGCTACATAATTGTCTGTTCCGGAATTTAGATGTGCAGAGGAATATATGTATATAATTAAGTATTCCTACAAAAAGTTCAACTTATTTTGACCTTAATATATTAATTTAATGATAAAAGACCAAAAAAACGTCGGAGGTGGTGTTCTGGAAATTATCCATATATTCGTCCAAAGATAAAATTTTAATGCGGTCATCTTAGGACACTCTTTAATTTTGTTTCGATGCTACGCAAGATGAATAGTATGTTAGAATGTCCTCAGTGTGATAAAATATTGAAGACAAATTTAAGACGTGTCATGATTTGGCAACTCCAACTTCTTACACTTTGCAGTGCTCCCCTATCAATGTCCATTACATGGACACAGACCTTCTTTGTCTGCATTGCATACACTTTCGGACTTTTTATCGAAACTATAATTTCATAGTTTGCAGTCACGAGATGATTTAGGTGATGCAGAAAACAGTGGCCTTGCTTGGAAAGCCAAAACAGATACAGGTGCTTTAACCAATCTTTTTGAAAGCATACAAAATATTCAGATGCGTGTTTATTAGATTTCACAGGTCAAGCCTCCTTTATTACTGCAGGCATATAAAACGATAAACTGTACATAAAATTTCTGCCAGTTTAATTACTTACATATCATCTTTAGTGTTGTGAGGGGTTTCATCACAGGACAGGTCTTTCAACGAAAACCTTTCGTGACCTTAAGTTTGATGAATTATTTAACCATGAACTGCAACACAGGTAAACAAAAAATTGTTGTCAGCAGTACATTCAAATTTACGATTTCAATACATGAAGTACCATTCTGATATCATAAACACATATGTCAAATAGCTACCTTGTATCAGGGTTTGCAGGCTCTAAAATGTATTATCCCCAGTGTGGGTTTGTCTTTGCCTAGGCGTGTGCATATTTCGAGGTAAAATTGGATGCATGATAAAAAAAAAATATTTTTGTAGCTCTATCTATACAAAATTTAAGGTAAAATGTAATGTTGCATAAAATATGTTTGTAGCTACAACTATACAACTACATAAAGATGGATTAAAATTCAACACATTTATTGATGTTCGATTAATTGAATGAATTCTATACATTTATTTGTACGATTACAAGATAATAATGGTTTTGATTTCTCTTGTAGACTCTTGTATTATTTTTCACCGGTCACTCGTTTTTTATGACTTTAAGGATAATGTACCCTGGAGTCAATGCTAAACATATGGAAAATTGACAGAAAATCCACCGCCTTTATCCCTCTACCCTCATATATGGTAATTTGATGACCGATAGGTATATGATTATTGCATTCATGTTCAATAGATATAGAAATATGTGGTATTAGTGCCAATCAATTTTTTATTTACGCCTCCTCCAGTAAGGCATGCACTTTCATAACATCAAGGTCCTGAAACATTGAAAGACATAAATGTAATTGTTCATTAATTTTTAAGTAATCACCTTATTGCAACATAAACAATGCTGTCATCCAACCAATGACCTTTACACCGTTTATTTAGGTCTCCCTGTCAGAATTCACGTCCATATCGCCGATTAATTCTGTCCCAATAAAATATAGTAATGACATTGTTGTTGGGCAGCAACCATTTGATTTTATGGGGGGGGGGGGGGGGGGGGGGGGGGGGGGTATGTTTTTTTTGGAGGAAAAAAAGTTTGTTTCCAGGTTTTGGTGAAAAAAATAATTTAATTTGGACCCTGAGAAAAAAAAATGTTTGTTTCACCCTCAGCTGCCACTATATGTAATGCTAAGATTAAAAGAAAAAAATTGTTTTCGGTTTGTCGCTCAAAAAAAAGGTTGCGCTTGACTTTAGTTACTCTGCACGAGGTATTTTGATTTACAGGTTGGTTACAATTTTTGGAAAAAAAAACACTAGCACATCATAGAAAAGCAAGAGATTAATCTATGTTATAAATTTTATGACAAACATCACTTTATTAAAGGTAGTGGATTTTCTTTAAAAATATTGGTATATTTGCCACCAATAACTCTTTTTCTATTAAATGCAATGCAACAGTAAATAATAATGCTTTGCATCAAGTTTCCCCCTAGTATACAACGAAAGAGACTGGTCAGATTATTAAGCATCTTAAGCAAGAAGATGTTAACAACAATCTAGACTTTGCAAGTTTTAATGAAGAAACATTCCTTTTAGTTTTGGAAGGAGAAGTGACATTAAGAGGCATAATAGAAAATTCCATAGTGAGGAAAATAAAGTACATCAAGAAGTTCCAGCAGAAAAGAAAAAAAAATACTTGTTAAAATTCCTGAATATTCTGATATTTTGGATGATGAGATTGAATGGGATGATAACAATAACATTACTAGTGATACTACTTCCGGTTGATGGCGGCGCACATGGAAAAATTTAAGTAGCCAAAAAACCTGATTGATGATGCAATGAAAATATCCAATATTACTTACAATAGCTAAACACACATAAAACAGTGTCATATATTATATTACGCTTATACAAAAGCCCACTAGAACTAGTAAACATAAAATGGCACAAAGTGAAACTAGCGACTTGCAAAACACGTGTGATGACAAACAGATCACCTTTGACTTGAGCAAAAAATCTGTGTGGTACTGGTGAAGGGCATTGCTGTTGAGATATCATATTGATTTAGGAACATTTCCAAACGTAACTGTGAAATGGTCAGACTATGACAAATCATCTAAAATACTCAATTTACATGACGATGAACGACCATTCGAAGAAAAGACCCCCTCCCAGTCTCTCAACAAATCTGCAGTGCAACTATTCCACCACAACACCAAACTCGTCAAAATAACTATCTACTATTCAACCAAAAGATGCCTTGTACAAGGGAACTCTTGTCAAAAATGGATGGAAAAATAATTCTTTGATTTGAAAGAATGCATAAACAACTGTATAAAGGAGGATAACTCCAAGATAAATATTGACAATGTCATTCGACAACTTCAAAACTCAAACATTCCTATAGAAGCTGAATATGATGAAATGAGGAAACAACCCCTAAACAAATTGAGGAAACAACTCCTAAACAAATAGATGAGAGCTCTGATGAATCCCTCCAACCTCAAAATGACAAAAACAATAATGAAAACATAAAACAAAACAATAACTTTCCCAATACCATGAATACAGAAAGTGAAAATCAACAAGTTTTATAAGCCTTTCATTCACTTGAAAACAAATTGATAGACTACCATCTACAATATAGTGAAATATAGACCATTTGGCAACACTTATAATAATAATGGAAGAAAAACTAATAGTACAGGCTAAGGAGCAGGAAGAACTTAGAAACAAAAATATGGAGCTAAGTAAAATCAATAAAAGGCTTGCAAATATTGAAGAACATGTAAACAAAAATTCTATTGATATAGCCAGAACAACTAACACCATATATGAACTTAGTGTGGTTGCATCATGTAGTAAAAATGTATAATCTTATTGGTTTTGTTTTGTTCAGTGATGCATTGCTTCACGTCTTCAAAATTTTGAAAAGTACACCACAAAAAAACAAGTAAAGTGTTCCAGCTCCATACTGGTCTATTGTGCAAAAGCATGTCCGTCGTCGCCTGTCATTATAGGATAGAGATACGTGTTCAAAATATATTTAAAAAATGTATCCTGACCACCTCAAAATAAAATTGGTTCCAACGCCAAAGAACGATAGAAAATATTAGATTCTACTTTCTTGCTCAATTTCTGTTCGTCCTGTGCGACATTACAATTCTAGTATGCACTCGCAAAACTGCTTTTATAATCGTTAGCTGCACCTCTCCATACTATTTTCAAATTACCTGTGTGACTCGAAAAAAATAGTTGTCACTTCATGTCCTGTAACATTAATCATTATATTAATACGACCAACATGAAAGACAATCGCTTGCGATACAGTGATTAAAGTTCATTTATTAGCGGATATACCTATTCAAATCATAAATCTATTACTTAATACAATATCACGCTCAATGTGGATACGCCACTGTTCTGTAACGTGAACCTTATGGGCAAAGGCAGAATATAGTTAATATGTTCTTTTACTTAAATCACATTAATAAAAATATACATCAAATGGTTATCAGTAATGTAATTATCCACACATATCCTCTACTAAACTAGTGTGTCCATCAAACTATCGAATGTCACTCGTATATTCACTGAAATAATGATCAACAATCCAAATAATATGATTGCATATCGTGACTTTTTATAGCACTAGATATAATTTTTTCTCTATAAAGTGTTATTTGGCCTGTATTGCTGAGCTCAACGTAACACCCTTAAGTAGGATTTGTAATGGAGTGTATATATGAAGATATAACTACCTTGATCTGTGTTTAGACTTGATTCGTCGTTCTAAGGTTTTTCTCCATCGCTTCGGTCTGTTGCATATGAAAGAGGCTGAGCATGGTTCCAAATGTCGTAGGTGTCTCCTCTTCCGTTTGAGATCTCTCTAGACTCTACCAGTGTCGCAAGGTCTCTCGGGTCTTTACCAGTACTAGTGTTATAGGTTGGGGAAACTCATAGTTCATAGTTCGGAAGAAATAACTGATAAATTGGTACAGAAATTCTTGTCAGTTTCAAAATATCAATGAAGTTGTGTAAAAGTCTTAAAAGGATTGTATGTATACTATTGTAAATCACATCGCACTCTCATGACTGAACTATACTATACAACAACAGATTGTTAAATTGTTACAGTGTGAATGTGGTTTAATATTTTACTATTAGATATAGAAATGACGAGTTAGAATATTTTGTATCCCCCCTTTTGTGATAGTTGCTTAAAATTAAACTTGTCTTTACTAGGGACTATTTAGAGTTTGATATATCGTCATGGTGTTTGGTTATTGTACAAATAAGATATCGAGTTGAAGGCCCGTGCGGTGACCTATAGATTCCAACTTCTATGCCATTTGTTCTATAATGGATATTTGTCCCGTTCGCAATTATACCACTTCTTCAAATTTTATCATAATTCAGTCTACAAAACGCCCGTTTCGTCTCTCTCGGATACTAAAATAGTAACGAAATTGAGGAGCATTAAAAAGAAAAACAAAATAACAAAAAAAAAAAAAAAAAATGAAATATGCAGCTTGTACTGATAATTTACAAGTAATTTTTTAAAGAACTCAAATCATTTACATAGAGATGCAGACTACTAGTATGCAATATTTTGGAAATTCATTTGTTAATTTTACAAACTTTTTTTCTTCTTTCTTTTTCATTTATCAGCCTTTTCTGATAGAAAAAACTTCTGAATTCCACGGTGATATTTTAATTTGATGTGCTAGTTTTTTGTAAAAAAAAAAAACCAAAAAAATCAATTGTGACTTAAATATCTATAATTTGGCCTAAACATATATATTTTAAAAAGTTCTAAAGATGTCATGATTTTTGTCGATATTTTTTTTTGATGTGGTCACACATTTCAAAATTTGAAATAGAAATCTTGGTATATTTTAGCAACAAAACATCTTTAGAGCCAGTTTGACAAATTAAAATATTTAATATATGTTAAGTCAGTCTCTGGTGTTTAAGATTCTGAATTCAAGATTATTAAAAAAATTAAAAAAATAAGAAAATCAATGAGACAACTCTCCACCATCGACCAAACGACATAGAAGTATTCAAAAGCTTCAAAAAGCATATTTTTCAAGCTTATTCATGCCAAGAATAAATACTTAATATGTCTCTTAAAATTGTGTTGGTTATTTATTAAAAATATGTATCAATTTATTCTTAATAAGCATTTCTCAGCCATCAATTAAATGATTTCTTACATGAAGACGATGGTAAGTGCCCGACAGTCATTTTCCACGTTATATCTGACGTCATTTATATGGGTTTCGTTGACGTCACGAAACGCCAAACCCTTTGTACAAATCTTGCCAATATCCTTAATTTTTAAACATACATTATACCAACAGAAAAATACTCAAACGCAAATATCGAATCTGTTGTTAATAAAATTATATATAAAATTCAGCTTGAGAAAAAAATTACTTCACAGATTATAAGAAGTAAAATCCGATACTGAAAATGAAAGCTAAATGGAGAAATGTAACAATACTTTTCAAAATATGGACGGTCTTATTGATGTTTTGCTTAAACAGATCTGCATGAAAATATGTATACAATGTTTGCGGAGAACATGGTCTTAAAAAAAGTATATACTGATAAATTTCTGTCGGTTATTTACAGAGTTCTAATCGATTATATTTCATAACAAGGTGAAATGGACATATATGTCCTCTTGGGACTCGGTCGGTGGAGGACATATATGTCCGCTTGGGACTCGGAGGGTTAACTAAGCGACTTTTTCAACATTCGCCTCTACACTATTATAAGTATTTGGTAATAATTGATAATTATCGAATACATTTTAAATACAAAGTTGCTTTATATATGATAGTTCATTATTAAACTTCAAAGTCGCATATTTTGTAAAATATTAAGTCCAAATCTGTGCCGCGTATCACACCGCATTTGTTTTTGATTTACATGGATTTTTTGAATGCACTAGTTATGTAATGGTTCAACATACCAGGGCAATTGTGAGCCTGTTCCTTTCTTGCATGGTGTTGGCTCCAACACCACCCATTTTAAAACTTGCGGACAGGTAGTCCTGGAGGACATCTAGAGACCTCTATTCTACGGCTTTGTCTGTGGTAATGAGCTGAAAAAAATAAAATATATAGCTTATACATGCTAACACATACATTCACAAATTTGTGTAAAATATATTCAGTGCTATAAGGTGACACAAATAATTCCTACATTATTTTACTAAATATCAAGAAAAACATCATAAGTATGACCATTTTTTTCCTGAAGTTGAATATTTCCTCGCTTGCTCATCGAATACTTAATACTTGGGTTAGGCATGATTTAGACATAGTTACATGGAACTTGTACTCTGTTTTTAAATAACTCTTGAAATTTACCAAGGCTGCTTTCAGGGATGAAAGTACTGTGGTATAGGATCCCAATTCTCCTAAGATTGTTTGTCATTTTAATTTTTCAATTGCTAATGTACCATCAGTTTTAATATTATCAAGTCCACATATTTTAGTTTTTTTTTTTGCTGCTGAACAACATTTTGAAAGTCTTGAGAGCAAATTCAGCTTCTGTGTAAACTCTCTTGTATCAGTGCAGACTGACAAGTTGTTCGTACAACTTGGGGTATATTTACGACATATCGATTATCAAAATGAAAGTCCTTACTTCCAAAGGAACAAATCTGTATGAAATTAAGACCCAGAAAACTTGACACATATCATGCTCCATTTTTAGCTCACCTGGCCCACAGGGCCAAGTGAGCTTTTCTCATCACTTGGCGTCCGTCGTCGTTAACTTTTACAAAAATCTTCTCCTCTGACACTATTGGGGCAAATAAAATCAAACTTGGCCACAATCATCATTGTGGTATCTCGCAGGCAGGTTAATGCAGTTTATAAAAAAATAGCAAAGATTTTCGGTGTTTGCATCGCAATCTAAATCTGACGTCATTTTCCCAACTATACGACACGTGATTGGCTAGAACGTTTCGTCGACGTCAGATTTTAGCTTGTCACCAACAGCTGATCAGGCACCTTGTTATGATAGAAGTCAGTGTCTTCAATTCGACAACAACACGTTAATATAGATGTGGGTTGCTTATATTTTGAGGAACGTTAGTTTTAAATTATTTTAGCCTTCTGCCGAGGATCTTGGATATCCATTTCATTCACGATTATGAATGTAGTCTGAAGAGAAAGCTGCATGTTTACATGTCAGTCTGTTGAAACTTCCTTTAAAATAATTTTTCACGTTTACACTATCTTAATTACTTGCTTATGAACAATCCAATCTGTCTTTTTGACTATTGACTATACAAATATAATTTCACGTCCACATTTTGCAGACTGACCAGGGACAATGAGGGTCTGACAAATGTTTAAATTTGGGACCCATGTTCAACCATGCAACGTATCAAAGGAGTAGAATTTGTTAAAATGCCCGATCAACATGCCGGCTGAGGCCCGCCACCTTTCACCTATGCCTTTATCATTCCTTTTCCAATTCATAACATATTGTAGAAGTGAAACAAAATTTTATTCAAAATATATGCATGCATTACTCTGTGCATCACACTTATCACTTATGCCTCAGCCTGCTTTTAATCAAACTGTGGAAGCATTCACATGAGATATTATATGTGAGAAATATTGTTTATTATCATGGCCATAATTTATTAACGACTTTTCATTTATGGATTTGAATCTGATGTTGCATAAGTCATTATAGTATTATTTTAAATCATCCCTTTGAGTGCACATTTGAATTTTTTGTCTTTAATAATTTGTTTTCTTATGTTTATTTTATATATATACATATGATTAAATTAAATATGTATTTTTAATATTGATTCACTATGATAATGTGTATCTGAAGTATTTGTGTGTTTGTGTAGATCTTTTCAAATTTTAACACACTTATCATATCAATTTACATCAACAGATCAATCTTAATTTTGTGTATTTTATTTTACAACCTGATGTGTATACAATTGAGTATTAATTGAAACCTTTCAGTAATTATTGTAAATTCTTTTGCAGATTGATTTACAACTGGCACAAATAAGTTGACAGTTAACGCATAAAGAGTGTAGTTTCTATAACATCAATTATGAGGTCTATACACAATTAAATGTAATTATCAATTATATTATAATGTATCATTTCTATGTCCTTCAGTTCTATATTTTATATACCATTTTCTATATTAATCTTTATCTATTTTGCCCAGTATTCTCTATTCTTTGTACTTTAACACACCATCATTTTCTTTTATTATCAGTCTTTTCTTAATCTTTAATTTCTCAGCCTTTAAATTTTGCACTTTTGCTTAAGGGATTACTACATGATTGGTGTATATATTCTGTAAACACCACCCAGACCCTCAGTTTAGGTGAATATAATTAAGTTATCTGGTGTATTATGTCACACCCACCCCATATTGATTATTAATAACAAATTGTCAAAGCAATGTGATGGGTAAATATCAGTTATAGAAAGTTGTATTTATAAACTTTATTGTACTTTTACAGACAATTCATCAATTAAACTTTGTGTCAAGTTTACTTTTAATTCAAAAATAATTAAGGAATATACAAATGTGACAATTTTGACTGAAGTTTTCTATTTGTATCATAACATGAATACCAATAACTTTTAAATGCCATTAATAGTTTACATATTTTTTCAGTACATGCATGAAGATTACTTGGAGGAAATGGTGTTATACAAGCTAGTTTTAACTATGATAGCCTAACTGAAATTTGAAAAAAGTAATCAAAGAAAAAGAGTGACACTTCTGTCTTATGAAGATATACAAGGAAATTGCCAGACATTTTGTAACCATGTATGAGGATAGCTTAATATATATACATGAAAAGAAAGTGAAATCAATGTTTTTAAGATAAAATCTTGATGACATATAACAAAAATATAACAGTGCTGATTATGAAAACCCCATGCCATGTCACATGTAACTTTGGAATGCAGCAGTTTTCAGTATGACACTAAAAGGAAGGATTTCATTACTGTTAAAACTGACACTTGAACATTGAAGACAGAGAAATAAAGGTTTTACATCAGAGGAAATGACTGTGCACTTCTTTCTTGAAGGATCAACACACAAAAGGAAATGTTCATATCATTATGCATCATGTGCAGTAGTTAAGATAATTTTGGATATATACATAAAACTGTGAACTAAGTGATAATTATAATTCAAACATCATATGTGGTACCTGCATGTACTTACTGGTATATATATATATTGTAATTCACAACATTTTACATGAATATATAGGAATATTCTTTGCATGATACATGTGGAAATAAAAAAAAAAACACAAATAAAGGAATATGGAATTATCTAGTACAGCATTATCATATGAAAACCAGCAGAATGATATATGTCTATATTTATTATGGATCATGGAAACCTACAAGGAAGTATATATTGTGTGCATTGTTATATCAGAATTATCAGTTTTAATTCAATGTGACATATGCAATGCTTTTTGTTTTAATTTTGAGAAAACCTTTTGAAATGAATGAAAAATTATAAGTTTCTTTGACTTTGAAACCTTTGAAAAGTCAATAGTCATACTTGTATGTAATAGGCAGATAATACTCATACATGCTTAAAACTTTATTGAATAAACAAATAGTTTCATCTCAAGGAAATTTCTTTTTTTAATGTTTTTTTTTTAATTTACTGTTTTGTACTGGAAAAACTGCAATGAATGAGTGATGCATGTTCTAAAAATAAACATAGCTCTAGAAATTATTTCTTATAGCTGATATAGTTTTAAAAAAAGACCCATTCACACATGTGATGTGACATTAACTGATCCTTATAATTCAGTGAATTAATTAAAAATGTTTTTAAATAAAAAACAAAAAACATTGAAAAAACTTTAACAGGGCTGAGCAGATAAATATTTCTCGTAAAACATGAGTTTGATAGAAGCCTTCAAGGGGCTTCATATTACCATGCAGTTGTGCTTGTTAAAGTGTTTTCACTATCTTGAGAATCATTTTGTTTTAGAAATACTGTTTTGTCGTTCGTCATCACGTTATTTCACTAGGCTAAACCTTGGTAATCTAAAAGCCGTAAAGACCCTATGATATTAAAATTTCAGGAAGTAAGCAAGATAATTATTTTGCAATCGGCACACGTATATGTATGTGTAGTTAGAAATGAACATATGGTTACGAAAACCCTTACAAAGTATAACGTCAGAGTATCCCCCCTTTTTTCTCTTCGTATGCATGGTGATTCTTTAAAGATTTATGGACAACTCAAGTATGAAAATGCGAAAACAACAACATTATTTTACATCTTTAATGTGTTTATCTCTAGTCAGAAACTATCAAAATGTCGATTATTTCTTTCCCCGGCATTTTCACACCGAAAAGGGGAATAATCCAGCTGTCATGATCTGAATCAGTACAGTGTTTAAATGTCGCCGAGTAAGGACTTGAATATCATTCATCTATAAAGATCGCATTGGCACACCCCGTTAACATTTATTAATCTCTTTAAAACTTGGCATATTTATTCTTGGAACGCTCACGAATACGGAGATTGCTGTTTCTTGTTTTTAAAATGATTACAACATTTCTAAAATTGGCAAAATAGTTGACTTTTGGTGTGGCCACGGTTGAATTGTATGTCACTTCTGTTATTTTCTATTATAAAAGGGCACATTTAACATGTTTAAAGAATGAAACAGCTGTTACGTGAAAGATAACATATTTGTCAAACAAATAAAACTTTATTTTTATTCATTTGTCTAGTTCTATGGGGTGCGCCAGGCTCTTGAAGTTGGACGTTCACACGCCATCTTTGAATGGTGCCCGTTACCATGGCAACCAGGTGGGGGGTTCTGAGACACCATAAATTGAAACTTTGGATGATATTAGGGATGATATAAATAAGTTCTGGGTATGGAAGTTTCTAGACAAAAAATCTAAATAATTTCAAATTTCATTGATTTTTATATGAATAAATAGCCGATTTACTCTCGAACAGCATTAACCTACCTGCGCTAGTTTGAAATTGTGTCCGGTGACTCGGCCATCCAACCAAGATGGCCGCCATGGCTTAAAATAGAACATAAGGGCAAAACAAAGTTTTTGGCTTATAACTCTGAAACCAAAGCATGTAGAGTAAATCTGACATGGGGTTAAATTGTTTATCAGTCCAAGATCTATCTGCCCTGAAATTTTCAAATTAATTAGACAACTGGTTGTTAGGTTGCTGCCCCTGAATTGGTAATTTTAAGGAAATGTTACTGTTTTTGGTTATTATCTTAAATATTATTATAGATAGAGATAAACTATAAACTGCAAAAATGTTCTGCAAAGTAAGATTTACAAATAAATTAACAGGACCAAAATGGTCAGATGACCCCTTTAGGAGTTATTGCCCTTTATAGTAAATGTTTAACCATTTTTCGTAAATCTTAGTTATCTTTTACAAAAATCTTCTCCTCTAAAACTACATGGCCAAATAATCCAAACTTGCCCACAATCCTCATTAAGGTATTTAGATTAAAAATTGTGTCCGATGACCCAGCCAACCGACCAAGATGGCCGCCATGGTTAAAAATAGAACACAAGGGTAAAATGCAGTTTTTGGCTTACAACTCAAAAACCAGAGCATTTCGAGCAAATCTAAAAGGGGTTTATATTGTTTTTCAGGTTAAGATCTTACTGCTCTAAAATTTTCAGATGAAGTGGACGACTGGTTGTTAGGTTGCTGCCCCCGAATTTGTTATTTTAAGGAAATTTTGCTGTTTTTTGTTATTATCTTGAATATTATTAAAATTATAAGGAGGGTAAACTACAAATCATATTCAGCTTCTCTGGAAGTGATCTAATTATATAGGTAAAAAAAAAGTAGTAAAAACAAAACACATTACAACAATTATAAGGTAATAAAAAAGCAAATTTAAAAAACAAAAATTTGAACAAAGCAAAGGGGTTTAAAATATGTTGGGTTGTAACTAATGTTTTCATAAAACTAATACCAAATGCATCAAAAACATGTTATTCTTTAAGGAACAAAAAAGCTTTACAGTGCAGGAGTGCATCATAGAAAAGTTGGGAAGATTGATGGAGGAAAATAATGGAAAAAAGGTTTGGTTCTTAGATGAGGGGGATATATTATTTCAACAGATTGGTATGTACAGTAAGGAAAGACAGATAACACGAGAAGAAGCTGTGCTACTACAAAGTTACAATGGATCAGGCTGGAAGCATAAAACTGGTAAATATTCAATTAAATTTTAATTTAAGAGAAAAACAAAACCAAGAAGATAACATCATATACCATGTATTAAACCTGAATAACATATAGTATACTTCTTTACATACTTTTCCATTAAATAAAAAAGTTTGATAATATTTCAGTGATAGTTAATAACAGCAAACAAAAATATAAAGTTTATTTTTTTTTATATATTTAAACCCTTTTGCAATCATATTCTTAAAACAGGAACAAAGATGACCTTCAGGTGAAATCACAATCCATCTTTGTGTAATATAAAATACAATACAATTTCATATTTAATAAATTGCAAATTTAATACATTAATATAAAAATATATTACGGATAACAAATGTGTCAAGTTTTGTGATTGGATCTATGATCCAAAGCCATGACTGTAACATTGCATACCCTGTCTGAATCTTGAATAACATATCTTTACCAGCATTATTGTAGGGGGATAATCAAAAATACTCCAAGAAGATAAAATAGACTCCGGTCTTCTTCCTAGATTCATATTTCTATTCCTTGAACCAGTTTTTGAGAAACTAGATTCTATGAAACCAGTAAATACAAACTACAGATTAAGAATTCGTAAGATAAAAAGTTCCCAAATATTTAATATAGAAATGATCAATAAACAATGCTTTTAATCATGTTCTTCATCTGACACTCAATGCAGTTTGTTCAATTATGGTTAATCCAGAAAATTAAACAGGTGGAAAATTTTCAAAAGTTTGGAATACTTGGAATAAATTGTTTAAATGATTCCACAAAACTTGTACACTTCGTTCTTATTTTTCTGGAAAATGATTCAAGTTCCACAGTACGTAAAACTGGGGGAAAAAATCTTTAAATGATTCCAAAATATTAGGTGCACATCTTCAATACATATAACAGCTTCCTGTAAAGTTTCAGGTGAAAACTGTAGCAGGTGTTGATAAAACAAAACTTGTATACTCTTTTCTTCTTTCCCCCGAAAAATGACCAAGTTCCAAAATCTGGACAACTGGAATAAAAATCTTTATTTGATTCTAAACTATAAGGTGCACATCTTCAATATATATAAAAGCTTTCTGTATTTCATTTTCATTCTGAATATTTTCTTTGGCATTGACTATTTCATCAATTTTTTCAAATGTTGTAGATCCTGTTGTGTTAAGCTGTACCTCTGACCTGAAAGATTTTGTTACCAAATTGCTTTTTTTTTTGTAAGATTGACCAACTTCAGTTTGTCAGTATGTGTACCCCAAAGTGGCAATTTAGTGTTGTTGGTGTCATCTGCACTAACTGCTGTTACGAGCATTTTTTTACCATATACAGTATATATGCTTTCTGGTTCTATCATGTTCAAAGTCTTTTCAGACACTGTGCACTGAAAAGATAAAAAAAAATATATTGTAAGATGCATTATATAAAAATAACATTATAATACATTACAATATTAAAATGTATGTATACTTTGGGAATTCAGCTGTTTGTTTTTGAATAACTCGAGATTTCTGTTTTAGCTTTATCATTCTGAGGTGAATACATTTTGAATTGTGTTCGAAGATTTACATGAATATGTCTCCCAAAGATGCCCTGATTCGCTTGCATTTATATGTTGTCAAATGAAGGCAACATCCCATTACTTCTTTATTATGTATTTATTTAATCTGTAGTCACGTCTTTATTAATCATTAAATATTTGCCACTGGACGGGAGAACTTACTTTGATATAATTATTTCAGAAAACAACATTCCACAGAAGAAAACTAGACATGTTGTAAAAGCTGTAAAGGAAATAGTCAATGTATTGGTAAGTATTCTTAGCTTTTTTTTTTGTTATTTCACCAGGTAAATTGGCCATTTCATAGAGTTTATGGTAGTAGATAGTCAGTAAGTTTTTTATTGGAATTTGATTCTTCTAACTTCTGTAAATCCTGACATCTTCATGCATAACTATATAATAGGTCATATGCCTCATATAAATTAATGCTAGCCTACAAATGCTGAATGAACCATGATATATGAAGAACAAGTAGCATTTCTGATTCAATAAAGTAATCTCCTTTCTTGGTACTGAGTGTGCAATCCTGTTATATATAAAACCAATTGAGTTCATATCCAACTTAGGGGTACTCAACAATTTGACTGAAATAGATTCGGTTTATTTAAGTTTCTTTATATTTTTTTAGTATTTCCGTCATTGGAAGTGTGGAATAAGTGTAATGCATATCAGTATTATATTTGTTTAAATCTGTAACTCAAGGCTCTTTGCAAGTTGAATTATATATATAAAAACTAAGATTATTGATGTGGTATAATTGCCAATGCGACAACTGATCAGACTCTACCAAGTGACATAGAAATTAACTTCTATGGGTCACCAAACGGCCTTCAACAATGGGTAAAACCAATATTGCATGTCAACTTAAACGTTTCGAAATGAAAAATAATTCCAAGGAGTATGGTCATTTTATTTTATATCCCCCATTTTCTTTACAGTCGAAACCCTTAATGGTTGATGTCCCTATCCATATACCCTCCTTTTCCGGTGGCAGTCCAAATTTCTCCGACCATAATCCCTGAATGGCCTCTATTGTATCAACCTACCTATTGTATTTATTGTGAACTTGTTCTCGTCCTGAATATGCATGAAATATTTGCCACTGGACGTTAAGCAACCAACAATCAATCAATCAATCTTAATGGTTGAAGTCGGGATTTAGACATTTCCTTAGACATTTCCACAACTTCAAACTGACACTGATTTCGGAACATCAATGACAAAACCACTTGCAGGTCCCTATCTCCTCAACACAACCACTTGACACAGCATTCATTAGTTCAACTCAGAAAGACCCGGATGCATCTGATGGATCCACGCCTACACCAACATCCAGCCCCGAGAAACCCGACAGCGATCTATCATATGTACCAAGCGACGAATCCCGGGACTCAAATCAGTCATCCTCTTCAGACTCCTCGCAACACATCACCACAGAACCCAAGGTTATTGCGTTTGAGAGCTGCCTAAAGTCATTGTTTGGACGTGTGCCAAAAGTGTCGGAAGCCCCGTCGTCTGGCAACGAAAATGTTTGAACGACGGGGCGACCTGCGTTGTTATGCTTTGTTTTTCATTGACGTTCGAGTGAAAGAAAACAAAATAGCATGGAGGAAGGTAAGCAGGCCGGTAACGAGCCTACCCCGTTGAAAGGGGCAAAACCCGTGTACCTGTCAACCTGCACCCACCCCGCCGAATACGAGATCATCTAAAACGGTACTGCCATGAGAGTGAAGTTCCTATGTATGAAAGGTCACCAAACTTCGTGGGAGTCACAACCATTGGTCAACAATAAACCTGCTGGTAATTTGATGGTGGCTACAGCTGTTATCCTCTCTAGTGAAACATTTGCAAGACTATCTCATTTTGCCGAAATACTTTCACTATAGTTTATTGGATCAACCCAAATTTACAGTCTGCAGAAAGACATCCCCATCCCTGCCATTGACCGCCACTACACCATGCAAAGAGATGTCATTCTACAGCAGCTACATGGTAAACAGCTCATTCGTGGGGGGCGATGGACAGTCCAGGCTTTTCAGCCAAGTACTGTACGTACACGTTCATGGACTCAGCCACCGGCGTCATACCAGACTTAAGCTTAGTTCAGGTTTCTGAGACCACATCGTCAAACAGGATGGAACTCATAGGATTTCAGATTTCAGCGGTCCCTTGCAAGCATTGAGGCTGCAGATCTCACAGTTGGAGTCGTGGTTACAGACAGAGATCCGCAAAGCCATGGCAACAGACCACAGTAACAAGAAACATCAGTTTGACGTTTGGCATCTGTCAAAACCGATTAAGAAGAAGATCTTAGTCATAAAGCCACAGAAGCTGCTAAATGAGGTTAAGCCATGGATCCCCTCCATCTGTAATCACATTTGGTACTGCTCCAGACAAGCTGATGGTGATTCTGATGAAGTGACATGAAGAAGCCTGTTTTGTCATATTTCGAATAGGCACACCTTTCCAGGGAAGATTGTGACACAATGTGGACACCCCCCACTAAGCCCTGATGATATAAGGAAAAAGAAATGGTTGAAGCAAGACAGCCAAGCATATGCAGCATTAGAGAAGGTCGTCACAGACAAGTTAATTCTACTGGATATACGTCAACTAGATCTTTTTGCCACACAGGAGCATTAGAAACATATCACTCCATGATGCTGAAATACTGTCCTAAGCGACTCGAGTTTGAATACGCATCCTCAACGATAAGCTTTCTTGTAACAATTTTCATAATATACACATGTGTTTTAAATCAAGCTATTTATATTTCGGATAACTGAAGAAGGCGATGGCTCATGGGTCAACCAAGTGGTACGCTTTCTTTTTCGCTTGATGGAAAGAAATTGGAATTTATTATAGAATGTTATTATATTTAAATCGATTTTAATTTTATCACGTTATTTTACTGTTGATTTTTATTTGTATATACCTAATTTACTTTAGTCAAGAATTTTAGTATATTGAAGGACTTTTTGTCTTATTTTAAAAATATGCTTTAAATTGTAAAAATATTCGAATTAGCTCTCGCCGCGATATAGCCTTTTTGTGCTAATGCGGCGTAAAGCAACCAACAATCAACCAATCAATCTTTTTCGCTTGATGGATACGCTCTGCTTGAGTATACTATTCTTGGAACATCTGGTGCTTTCCGCAGTGGATCTTGGGTGCTGATTTTGAGGACCAGCTACATTATATTTTGAGCTCGTTTTCAGCATTAGCACTTGATCCCGGTTCGCCACGGAAACACAGCATCGCCCTTGTAGGCACTCCGAGGTGGGTGGATGACAAGAATGGTGAATCTTTCTCCTTTCATATGGCACAACAAAACAAACCCTCTAAATCAGCTTTAATACATAAGAAAAGAAAATGTGATGATTCAGAGCCCTGTGGGGAAGATGACAGTTGGCCCAGATTTATTGTAATAAAAGGAACAGAAGAAAAACCAATTTCAAAAATATCGCCCTTTGTAATTCATAAACAAATTCAAAGCGTTGCTGGTACTGTTAAAAAAGTTTCAAAAATGAGATCTGGCAATTTGTTGGTTGAATGTTCCAACAAAAGTCAATCAACAAATTTACTTACAATGTCTACAATATCAAACGTTTCTGTTTCTGCCTCTCCTCATAACAGTTTGAACAGCTGTAAGGAGAAATTCGAGACAGAAGTCAATACCTTGGTGACCTTACCGTGGAAGAAATCGATGAGGAACTTTCAAGCCAAGGTGTAACTGATGTTATAAGATTTCAAATTAAAAAGAATGGAAATATAATCAAATTAAATACTTATCTTGTGACCTTTAGAACTCCAACTCCTCCTCCATCTATTACTTTAGGTTGCTTCGGAATCAGAGTTGACATGTTTATCCTAAAACCAGTTCGATGCTTTACTTGTCAAAATTTTGGTCATGGAAGCAAACAATGTCGTGGTAAGCAGAGATGTTTCAAGTGTTCTGACGAAGGACACGAGGGAACAAACTGTAGCTCTGAATCTTCTGAATGCGTAAACTGTAGTGAATCCCATTTTTCATTGTCTAGGGACTGCCCTGTCTACCTTAAAGAAAAAAATATTATTAAAATTAAAACAGAAAGAAACATTAGTTACCCAGAAGCTAAACAGATAGCTTCTGTTTCGAATGATCTCCTCGTTTCAAACAGACCATCGTACGCCAGCAAAGTTGTCTTCTCATTCAGTCACGAGAATTTTGATCGATTTAAGGTAACATCTTTTACAATTATCAAAAAAAATGTCATATGCAGTACAATAGATGATTACCAGTTACACACACAGAAGATGAAAGAAAACTTTATAAAAAAAGGCTACCCCCGGAAATCATAGAAAAGGCTATCAAAAATGCAAACGAAAAAGATCGGAACGAACTCTTCACACCAAGAATGGGAACCACAGAAGGAAATGTACAATTCATTATCACCCACCACCCATACAACCCTAAAATAAGAAAAATTATTAACCAACGGAAAGACATCTTAGAAAGATCACCAGAAACATACCATATGTCCCGTATGAAATTTGATGTAACCACACATGAAACCACCAGCCTACGCCAATTATTAGTGAACACAGACATAAAGCCGTTAATCCCTAAAGGAAACCGGCCGTGCGGCCGGAATTGCCATATCTGCACAAAGATGACCCATTCAACAGAAATAAAAAGCCACTCAAACGAAAAAACAATTAAAATCACAGAACCGATCACATCCTTAACCACCAGCGTTATATATATAATCAAATGCAAAATATGCAACAAACAATATATAGGTCAAATAGGGAACACCATTTGTGAAAGATTTTACGGGCACATGAATGACATCAAAAATAAAAAAGAACATAAACCCGTTTCGAAGCATTTTAGCGCAGAAGGACACAATACCAACGACGTAACAATAACGGGCATCAAAACCACCGTTGCCAACGTCAATACACGACTACGCACAGAAGAAGCATATATATTAACTACTTGAGTTCGCAATCGCCGTGGCGACTCAACTTAAGAAGATAATGGCTTAAACGAAAACAACTCTACGTAAACCGCTTTCCTTAAACTGTACCCGATGCCAAAAGAACTACAAAAAGGTGAGCAGTTTAAGAAGACATTTTAACACATACCACAGACCGACAGCAACCAATTTTTCATGTTCCTGGTGCAACAAATCCTTTATTAGGAGGGACTCGGCACATAGGCATATGAAAACAGATCGCGCTAAGGCACGGCGGACTTGTAGGCAGGCCCGACGAACATCCTGGAAAAAATTTGTCTCGGGGATTACATCTCGCACTCCGATGACAAAAGTTTGAAATATGGTTAATAAAATAAAAGGTAAAAATTCTAAAGCCACTGTAAAACATTTGAAAGACGGCAATAATTTATTAACATCTGAAAAGGATATTGCCAACACACTTGGTGAAACTTTTGCGAAGTCTTCTTCTTGTAACAACTACAGAGAAGACTTTAACAAAGTAAAAAAAACAAAAAGAAAAAAATAATATTAAACTTTAAATAACAAATGGTGAAAATTATAATAAACTATTTTCTCTTGAAGAACTTAAAACATCTCCGTCAAAAGCCCATGTTACAGCTTGTGGGCCTGATAATATTCACTACCAACTCTTAAAACACTTGTCAGATTCCTCGCTAGAAGCTCTCTTGCAGCTCATGAATAACATCTGGGAATCTGGTAATTTACCATCAATCTGGAAGCTTGCAACCGTCGTGCCTATTCCAAAATTAAGTAAAGATCATACGGATCCTATTAATTATCGACCAATTGCTCTTACCAGTTGTGTTTGCAAATCACTCGAACGGATGGTCAATGATCGCCTTGTTTCAAACAGACCATCGTACGCGAGCAAAGTTGTCCGCTCATTCAGTCACGAGAATACACAAAAAAGCTATCTGTTTAGCTTCTGGGTAACTGATGTTTTTTTCTGTTTTAATTTTAATAATATTTTTTTTTCTTTAAGGTAAACAGGGCAGTCCCTAGACGATGAAAAATGGGATTCACCACAGTTTACACATTTAGAAGATTCAGAGTTACAGTGTGTTCCCTCGTGTCCTTCGTCAGAACACTTGAAGCATCTCTGCTTACCACGACATTGTTTGCTTCCATGACCAAACTTTTGACAAGTAAAGAATCGAATTGGGTTTGGGATAAACATGTCAACTCTGATTCCGAAGCAGCCTAAAGTAATATATGGAGGAGGAGTTGGAGTTCTAAAGGTCAAAAGGTATGTGTTTAATTTAATTATATTCCCATTCTTTTTAATTTGAAATCTAATAACATCAGTTACACCTTGGCTTGAAAGTTCCTCACCGATTTCTTCCACGGTGAGGTCACCAAGGTATTGACTTCTGTCTCGAATGATCCCCTTACAGCTGTTCAAACTCTTATGAGGAGAGGCAGAAACAGGAAAGTTAGATATTGTAGACATTGTAAGTAAATTTATTGATTGACTTTTGTTTGAACATTCAATCAACAAATTGCCAGATCTCATTTTTGAAACTTTTTTAACAGTACCAGCAACGCTTTGAATTTGTTTGTGAATTACAAAGGGCGATATTTTTGAAATTGGTTTTTCTTCTGTTCCTTTTATTACAATAAATCTGGGCCAACTGTCATCTTCCAGACAGGGCTCTGAATCATCACATTTTCTTTTTTTATGTATTAAAGCTGATTTAGAGGGTTGGTTTTGTTGTGCCATATGAGAGGAGAAAGATTCACCATTCTTGTCATCCACCCACCTCGGAGTGCCTACAAGGGCGCTGCTGTGTTTCCTTGGCGAACCGGGATCAAATGCTAATGCTGAAAACGAGCTCCAAATATAAAAAGTAAAATCACAAAAATACTGAACTCAGAGGAAAATCAATTTGGAAAGTCCATAATCACATGGCAAAATCAAAAAACAAAACTCATCAAAAACGAATGGACAAGAACTGTCATATTCCTGACTTGGTACAGGCATTTTCAAATGTAGAAAATGGTGGATTAAACCTGGTTCTATAGCGCTAACCCTCTCACTTTAATAACAGTCTCATCAAATTCCGCTACATTTACATGATGAGTTAAATAAACAGGTCACAATTAATAAAATAGTCAAAATATGGGTACATCAGTCATCATCGTATAACAATTTTAAAAGGAACAATTTAACAGGACACAAAAACATCTACTATCTACGAACACATGGATTGATTTGAGTATCTGACGTCAGAAAAATTATATACGTCACATAAATTTGGTATTGGAGAAATTTTTTTGTAGTTCAAATATTTATAGTTTTTCACTTTCCATCACGATATAATTTTCGAGACGGTTTTTCAAACACAACCAAATCACCCACCATGACGGCATTTTGTCCAATCACAGAAAGGAATTTTGAGCATGCGTAGTCTGTTGCCATAGTGAAGCGTCCTTAAGTTCAAAGTGCACAAACCGAAACTATACAAACTACGTCGGAAAAAAGTATAAATTACATGCTAAAATCATCTAAGATTGAGGACTGTCTCTTCATTTTTACACCTTAACATCAAAGAAATCGACCAAGTAATTTGCGATTGTTGATTACTCATTGTATAAACATACATGTCAAGGTACATGTATTCAGCCTTAAGGTAAGTAATGACAACTTTATGACTGGTGACTACGATAGACAAATTGATTTGATCGACGAATGTACAAAATGTTCAAAAGAGGGACAAAAGATACCAAAGGGACAGTCAAACTCGTAAATCTAAAACAAACTGACAACGCCATGGCTAAAAATGAAAAAGACAAACAGAAAAACAATAGTACACATGACACAACATAGAAAACCTAAGAATAAACAACACGAACCCCACCAAAAACTAGGGGTGATCTCAGGTGCTCCGGAAGGGTAAGCAGATCCTGCTCCACATGCGGTCGTGTTGCTTATGTGATTACAAATCCGGTAAATAGTCTAATTCGGTAAGTCAAATTCATGAAAGGGAAGAGGATTGTAGTTACGACGTAAGGAACATATCCGATATCTTTGTGAAACGGTTATTCCATAACGGTCAAGGTGCACCATTTTTGCAAACCCAGGGAGCGGGGGACCACCATATGGATCAGCCTCTGGATAGATATAAATAAGAATTTATTATTTAACTCTGTTATTGCTTAACAGATCATATTATACTTAAATCCTTTTTCTGTTAAGCCATTATTTCGAATATGTTGCAGAATTAGCTCCAAATGATAAAGACACTGACAGCCCACAAGATATACCTTTAGTTTCGTAAAACTAGTATAAAACTGAATTTTCCTTGTATAATCAGATTTTTTTATTCTGTCATAAAATGCAAATAATTTCTTTTGTAAAAGTTGCCTTGTACAAACAGTCGAAAATGAGGGTTACTTCAAGGGAAAATGTCTAGCATAAATGTTGGTTACTTCATTGGAAAAGTTAATTACAACACTAAACATAATCTAGAGGTAAACTTCTCGTGTGGTAATTTGTCTCATTGGCAATAATTCCACATCTTTTTTTATAGTCTTTAAAACACAGACCACAAATTTGCATATTTAAAATTGTTCTGTTGATATTTATAGTAATAATATACCTATATTTATAATTTACTTAGATTTACTGGAAGCCACACTAATGACCTTTGAGACTGATAAGAAAGTTGAAGATGAAATTGTAGCTGTGAAATCTGGTTAGTAGTGATGATTTTTTTTAGATAAATTATATTAGTTTCAAAATTAATTATATTATTTAGAAAACGTTATTTCCTTGGGGATGTACTAAGGTATTTATGTTCCTGTTGATTGCTGTTATTTCTCTGCGACTTTCACAAAAAGTCATCTTTCAAAATTGAACAAATAAAATATGCAACAAGCATCTACTTCTCAAAAATAAGAAAGTTAGCATTAGCATGGACTAATGTCAAATGGTTAACTACAGGTATTTAAAGAAATGTAACAAGATATCTTAATGTTGAATTTTTAGGAAGTAAATTGAATCAATGATTAAGGATTCCTTTTTATGGAATCATGGGTCCTTTGGCGGTTGGTTAACCAGGTTTAATCCACCATTTTCTACATTTGAAAATGCCTGTACCAAGTCAGGAATATGACGGTTCTTGTCCATTCGTTTTTGATGCGTTTTGTTTTTTTGATTTTGCCATGTGATTATGGACTTTCTAAATTGATTTTCCTCTGAGTTCAGTATTTTTGTGATTTTACTTTTTAAACCCATTTTTTATGATTTGATATGGATTCAAAACTAAATTGGTGTATCTAGAAAATAGTAAAAAAGAATACATCTACAAAATAATCACAGGTTGAATAAAAAGAGCTTGATTATAAAATAATGTAAAGCATTAAAATTGTTGGCTAACACTTACATTTTGTTGAATTTTGAACAACATATTATTTCCATTTACTTAATTATCAGAAACATTTGACCTGTGAGCCTCTTGTTGTTATTAGGCAGTGCTTCAGTTGCCATACTTTTTATTATTTTTGAAATGTATTTTGTACCGAGCCTTTGACCTTTATACCTCAGTAATTTGTAGCCATACTTATTATCTTGCAATGTTGTTGATTGTTTGTAAAATTGGGAATCATCTTTTTTCATTGTTTCTGATATTTTTTGTTTAAAAGTTTGAATGCAAATACTGGACATCAAGACTTGTCATTTTAATTCTCCGTTGCACTGGGTCCGGTTTTTCGTAAATTGGAAAGTTGTCTTGTTTTAATTTGTTGTTGGAGATATGTGTATCCACAATCAATGTTATATCCCCTCCAACATAAATTGTGCTGCTCTGTTACCCCCCGTATACCAAAGTGGTAGTTGTTCTTTATATATATTGTATTCATTAGAGAGCGCGGAGTTGTTGCACCTATTACATTTAGAGAAGAACTTATTTACGTCATCATCTATTAATGGGTCAGCAGCATTTGGTTTATTTCAAAATCGAAGAGACTTTTTTTTTTTAATTTTGCACTAAAAAATTGTGTTTTTTTTTTTAAATTCATCATCCGTAATGATTATGCATTGGTAGTTGCTGTCTTTAAGATACCGACTGATACTTTGTTAAATAGATTTCAACGATGTTAGTTCATACTCCATTGTGCTATTGGTTTGTCTTTCTGTTTTTCTTTTGTGGCACTCATAAAAAAAAAATAACATAAAAAGCGGTCCAATTCATGCGGAGGGATTTCATCAATTTTTTTTGGTATCATTATGTTTAGTTTTCAAATATGATTGAAAGGTGGTGAGATGTATTTTTGCTTTCTTGTTCCTTTATTAATTATTCTAATTCAGCGTCTGTCACATCTCTGAATCTTTCATGGTCTGTGGATGTAGTGTTTTTTGTTTACATTTTTAGCTGCGATACTAATTTTGAGAAAAATACACTCAAAACTGAGAGCCATGACTATTTCTAGATGCGTCAATTTCGGAACATAAATAAACTATCGATTCTGTTGGAACAATTGCCCTTTTTCGATACAAGTTTACAGATAGGGGTGATGATGTTTTATTATTATAATGCAATCCACTGATAACACTCGTCTCAGTAGGCAATAAGGAGCCCCATGAATTTATTGTGTCGACACCAAGAACTTGAGGAAAATCCATAACTTTTAATATGTAGTAATCACTATCAGGGTCATCTGTGTAAATTCTCTTTTAATTTCGGAGTTCGTGTTTTCATTGCTTTAACTACTGCCGGGGTTTCTTTAATCATTTTGCGTTCGTAAAACATTCTATGCCCAACGAGTCAAAAGTAAAATCACAAAAGTAATGAACTTAGAGCAAAATCAATTCGGAAAGTCCATAATCAAATGGCAAAAACAAATAACAAAACGCATTAAAAACGAATGGACAAGAACCGTCATATTCCTGACTTGGTACAGGCATGTTAGCACTGCTGATGGTGTCCTATATAAATTCCAACGCCATCGTGTTTTTTTAACCTGAAGTTTATGGAAGAATTCTTTTCTTGATTGTAATAAATATAATCTCAAATCTGTCTATGCAAAAAAAAAAAAAAACCTTCTAAGGCTGGTTCTTTCCCCAATCCATACAATTGTAGGAAGGTTCATCTTAATCTAGGTAATCTGTGTTAGTGTTTTCTGAGTCGGCGCTTCTTACCACATGAACATCAGACGCATTGTTTACTATGGCTGACAAGATTATGAGACAGTTTCACATACGTGTGCATTATATGTTTTAAATAAAAGACAAGGTACAGGTAAAACGAGAAAGTTGATGTCTTTTTCTGTATGTGTTAAATTTAAGTGTTGTGGTTCTGTTGTGTCGTAGTTCTCTTATATTTGAGGCGTTTCAGTGTGTAACACAGATGTTTTTTTAGCTCAATCGATTGATGAATTTCGACCAGCAGCATACTACTGTTGCATTGTTTTGGTCTTAGAAATTGTTTATTGAAGCCAAATCAGAAGTTCATTGTTTCAATAGAGGGATGTAATTTCAATCATCCGTTAGTTAACATATTTTGTGGATTGGTCTCTTCAATTTGTTTATGTTTATGGATGTATCCTGTGATGTGCATGATCATAAGATCACTTGAAAAAGCAAAGGACTTTATTTTGAATTATTTGTTTTTTATTATCAAAAACTGTTTTTTCCAAAAATCCACTGTTGAATTTGGTGTAAGGGAAATAAACAACATGTTAATTTCTTAAACTATCAAATCCAATATTCTTTATTCATACAAGGCATACTTTTTACTTCATCTTATACGAAATATTGCTGTTTTTAACGAACAAGAAATGCTTCAATATAAAACTGTGACCAGCTCATTTACGAAGATGAAGAGCACAAATTTATATTAACTGCATGCAGGAGAATCTAATACACCAAAGTTTTTTGGGATACAATTGCTTTTAAGCAATCTGTAGACTTTAATCATTGACTCAGGGTCATACCTTTTGGTCAACCGTTGTATTCTTTGTTCTTATCACTTGCCGTTCTTAAATGATTCATACACTTATGAACTTTAAAAAATCCATAACTGATCATTTCAGCATTCATGCTATCCAATGAATATCATACTTTGAGTACAGATACAGGAACATGAGGTCTTCGAAACATCATAGTGAACTTAAATATATCCCATGTTCATAATGCAATGCATTTGTGCCATAAAGTTATTGCGATACTTTTCAAAGACGGTTTGATATACAGTTGGATAATCATTGACATATCTCATTTCCTTGGAGATTGTTTTGCTTCACTGCCTTATTCGTGGTCTTCTTTAGTTAATCGTATACATGCATTAGTTTGTGATGAGGTCAGTTCAAGGTGAACCATTAGTAGTCGTGGTAAGCAAATGTTAATTCATATTCAGTTGTATAAGCATAAGCACACCTAATTAAGATGCTTGTTTGGACTCACTGAACAACCGCACTTCCCTGAAATACACAGGTGACATCACTTGGCATCCACCATTGTCGCCATAACTTTTTCAAAGATTTTCTCATCTGAATAAAATCAACGGTACCAATTTTGTTGCACCAGATGCGCATTTCGACAATACTTGTCTCTTCAGTGATGCTCGTGGCCAAAATATTTGAAATCCAAAGCATATATAAAAGATGAAGAGCTATAATCCAAAAGGTCCAAAATTTAGCCAAATTCGTGAAAGGAATCAGAGCTTTGCATTAGGGAGATACATTCCTTAATTTATAATAATTTCTAATACTTTGTAACAGCAAATTTTAATAACACAAAAATCCGTATTTTCATGCCAGTACCGAAGTACTGGCTACTGGGATGGTGATACCCTCGGGGACTAATAGTCCACCAGCAGAGGCATCGACCCAGTGGTAGTAATAAAATCAACGGTACCAATTTTGTAAACTACTGGTCCAAATTCATTAAAACTTTAATAGATTGTTCCTTATGGTATCTTGTTTATAAATTTATCCAGGGATTAGATCATTAGTGGACAAAAAACTATATTACAATATTATACATAAATAATGATTATCTGTAACAAACTCATTAATCCTCGACATAGTCTGATGAGTAGGCAGTTTTTTTTCCTTTGCCTACTCCTACTTAACTGACATCGGATTCAACAGCAGATGCATCCATTTCATGAACATGAATATCCGCATTAACATTCTTCTCGCACAAACAAAATTCTGGTGTAAATAAACTGACACCCAACAATAGAAATCTATCAATTTAAATTAATCATGATATGTGGAGATGTAAATGCACTTATTTTGTCTAAAATTCTTATGGTTTGTCTAACACATATACAATTTCTGTTTAAAAAGATAAAAAAAATAACAAATGTCTAGGTAAAACTTCCAACTAATAGTAATGGACTTAATACATTTTTTTATATAAAGCTGAAGACTTATTGCCTTTTGACTACATGTATTTGCATAACATTGTATTTTTTTTTAATTATCCGTGTGTTTGGTTTTTTTTTTTTTAGCTAAGTTTATATTACATTCTTAGCAAGGGTCCCCCTTGTAATATATATACAAATTAAGAGCCTTTGAGATTTGTCAGTATTTATCAAGTATGTGGAGAGCTGGAAAAATGCAGAAAAGGATAAATACTCACCACTCTATGGGTTTTAGAGCTATATAGTATTCATAACAAAAATTGCAGTTTAGACATAAAAGGAAACCATGTCTACGCGTGCATGGTGTGTCGCTGTGAGGAACTCATCACGGAAATCTTCCTCATCTATATCAGATTCATATATATCTCCAGGAAATGTAGGTTCATCAACCTCGTACATACCATCATCAAGTTCGTCTGCTTAGACATGTTCATGTCGATCTGTCATCTCGTCATCCTGGACCTGGACTCGGAAAACTGGCTGATTTGTGGCTGCTGTACACAAGCCAGCATCTGTTTCGAGATGTCTATGTCTAACAAATGTTAAATGTCTAGCAAAGTTTGATTTCTTGTCTGTTCCGTAGGTACAATCTTCACATTTGTAGGTGGTTTCTTCTTGCGTAAACTTAGATGTCCGGTAGCGAGAGAACATTGTTGACATTCACGAAATCACTGTCATTTAGATGCTTTAATGTTTAACATTATTCGAGCGTGTTTTAAAACGTTTAACTGTAGCGCGTGACGTCATATACAGACAACACTGTCAAAAAGAATACAGTACTGTCAGATTTCTGTCAAAACAACTACCATGTCAAACTATTTGGTAAGATTGTGAATAAGCTTTTTATAAAATGGAAATTTTTTGGAATTCAAAATTAAGCAAATTATCTGTCATAGTTGTATTTGTTACAGTTTGTTATTCAGCAAAAATAACCACTTTCTTTTAGTTTTAATTAAGGAAATGGGGGAGGGGGAATAAGATATTCACTATACAAATCCTTGTTTTAATCAATTAAGTACAAAATCCTTGTTTTAATCAATTAAGTACAAAATATTACTTTTAATCAAGGATTTGTATAGACTATACAAATCCTTGATTAAAAGTAATATTTTGTAAATATCAATTATAAAGAATGTATTGTAAAGTTTTGCTTTTGATAGATATAGATATATATATTTTAAAAAGGTTTTAGAATAGCCAAAAAGAAAATTTACAAAATGATTTATTTAGCCAAGAAATAACACATACACCACCACCAGCAGGATGCAATAGTACTACTGCCCATGTGATTGCTGTGATAAAAACACAGCTTTGCTACAAGAAATATGTACAATGATGTAAGCATTTATCTTCTATACATATTACGTCTTGATTATAGTATCAAAACTATAGATTTTTTTTTGTGTCGGGATGTATAATTACCCAGACACGTCCACTTTTATTTTTGTCCATAGGATGAGTTAAGCCTTTTTCAACTGATTTTTATAGTTCGTTCTGATTTTGTACAGATATACCACTGTTGAAGATTAAGAGAGTGTTGGGATCCTGCTATCATGTCTAACCCCGCACATTATTTAAGTATTTGCCTGTAATTAAGTTGTTGTTTGTTTATGTGTTACATATTTGTTTTTCGTCCGTTTTTGTATATAAATAAGGTCGTTAGTTTTCTCATTTGAATTGTTTTACGTTGTCTTATCGGGGCCTTTTATAGCTTACTATGTGGTATGGGCTTTGCTCATTGTTGAAGGCCGTGACCTATAGTTGTTAATGTCTGTGTCATTTTGTCAAAATCGAGATCACATACAAAATGATCGGCTGGCTCAAATATATTTTGTAAGCCATGCACTTTGGTCTCTTGTGGAATCATAGCACATTTTTTGTTTATATCACCATTCATTTACACTCAACAGGGACTTTCTTTAATAATATATAATATAAAAAGTCCATGCGCTCAAAATCTGCCTTCGAAAGGAACATTTTTTTAGAGATAACTTTTTTGTTGTTTGACTAATATGTGAAATAGAGGTATATGAAATAAAAAAAGAACTTTATTACAGAAATCGTTCAAATTTCACAATGATTTTGTTTTACAGTACAGCTCCTTTGAAAATTATAAAAAGAATAATAGGTCACCGATGAGTTGTATGAGATATTTGAATTTTAATGCCAAAAAATTTCATTTTTGCACCTAAAGGAGATAATTTGGAACTTTTTTCAGTTTTTCAAGTCATCTGGGGCCAACACGAATTCATTTGTTTGAATATTTTTTTAATTTTTAATATACGATAAATTAACAACTTATAAAGGTAAAAGTAAAATTTGTAATGAAAGATAAAAAAAAAATTCTGAAATTTTTTTAACCTTGAGCCTCCTCAATCTACACATTTTGTATACAGTTAATTCTTTATCATTGCAGTGAAAGAAGTAAAATCCGATGCCTCGTGTAAAGAGAGTGTCACGCTCTTTGCACGTTAAGAACCCTTGCGACAACTCTTTGAGGGAGCCGTAGGTGGACTGTTGCAAGGCGAAATTTCTGTCCCTATCCAATAATCCCTCATTTTCTAATGACAGTCCAAATTTCCCCGACAATCATCCTAGGTGGCCTCTATACAACAACCTACATGTACCTATTTATTGTGAACTTGTTCTCGTCCTGAATTTGGGAAAATGTAATTTGTCAATAGTAAAGGACAGACTGGAACATACCAAAAATATTGATTTAAAAAATGTACGCACTTGTCGATGTTGGCTTATACGCCTGGATAGAAAGTTACGGAACTATAGTGCAATTCAAAATATATACATGTATCAGACTATATTGTATACCAAAAGAAGAAGAAGAAGAGAACCAGTTTGATTTAAATACAGGTCGATATATATCTTGCTTTGGTTCATCGAAGTTATGAACATAGTAAAATCCCAGTTTTATATATCAATTAGATTGTTCTCGAATAAAGGAAGAAATTAGATAATAGAGTATTATACGTTGTGAGACGAGGACTATTTTAACAAATACTATAAATACAAGTGGAAGTTTTCGTTTTTTGCAATTTGAGAGTAAATGATGTATCAAACGTTCAAGAATACGCATGTAAAATGTGTCACTGGATATAAAAAAAAATCAATCTCAAAACCTACTTCCGTATGGAACTTCCCCTTTCAGTGACCTGCTTTAACAGATGATGCACTTTATAAGATTTACATGTCCAACAACGACCCACTGCTCTACATGTGTTACTGACAGCCTAAGATAGTAATTCTTCTGTTAGGTCAATTCTCTTTCGAACAATACCAGAAAACATGGAAAATAAGTTCTTTAAATTTTGACTCTGGAATTAACACCATTTTTTCGTGCGACAAACTTTATTTCTGCCGGGCGATGAGCAGACATGGGCGGAAAACAATAAACAGATAGGTTTAATATTTGTTCATTCATTTAACATGTATAATATGAATACGATTGTACTTAAAAAAAACTTATATAGTTAGTTTCAAGAACAACCGGGTTCAGACAAACTGTTCTGAAATCGATGCTGTTACTAATGCATTCACCCAATTTAATATTACCATCAAAGAGAGTAAATTCGTGGCAACAAAGACATTCTGTTAATAACGGCATAAGTATGCATTTAGTACACGAACACCAATCTGTGTTTTAAAAACTAGCGATGGTTGCTAAGGATATCTTGATTTCGGGAACTTTCTGCAGCTTCCATTTCATGGAGCTCTTCTTCGATATACTCTGGCTCTAGTGCGTACCCAAAATGACCATACTCGTCAAAATCTGACTCTTTTGACTGACTGGAACCACTGTTATAGTACTATCATTCTCCGAACAAGACATTTTTAGTTATGATTTTATGATAAATTTTTGGACCATATATAAACTGTTCTATAAAAACAAGCACGCAAAAATCATAAGATAGACATATAAGTAATATGTGAGTAAAGTTAATTGAATCATTTAAGTTAATATCCTTTGGTCTCGAATGTAGTTAACTAATAAATGTGTTTTATAGGATAGCTCAAATCCTCATCCAAATAATATAATCTAGTATATGACATAACCCCTTCCTACTACACCGAGTTTTAATGCCAAGCGGTAGACATATTTTAGGTACCAATTAAGTAATTGAATGAGTAATAGATAACAATAATTAATCATAAATGTGCAAAGATTTAAAAATAAAAGTATTTTTTCTTTGTTCGTACATATTATACTCCGCTTCGGTAGAGTTATCTACTTATCTTCAGATAGTTTCAGATATCAATTAATACATGGCTTTCAAAAGTCTAAATGTAAGTGTTCTCGTACATTTTTTGCCTAATAAAGAAAATCAAAATGCTTTGGTAAAGCTATTTCTAATTTCCCCTTTTTAATGAGACTTAAATCAAGGACAAGAGGTGTATATCATTTCATTCTGACACATGAATTAAGTTTCCCGTCTTTAACCGAAAATTGTTTATTACTTAGTAAATTAATTTATTTGAATTGAAATAAATGATACAGCAAATATAATTAAATAATTCCACGGCGATCTATTTTTATTTGTCACAAACTTGAATTAGTATTATAGATGTGTATATTGAATGCTCCCTTGTTTTATAATCCACTGATCCGAATAGACAGTCACACCTGGCAAGGTGTGCCCTAGAGGCGTGGTTAAATACCGAAGTGCAAATAACAATTTACCTTTCAACAAGCCATCTACGAGTATTCAATTTGCCACAGAACCGTGAATACACACATCGTATAAATCTAGTCATAGCAGAGATAGTAAAAGGTCAATAAGAGTACACCAACATATTGTCTTTACAGATTATTGTACTTTAATTTGTTCACCTCATATATCAGTCCGAAAATGCATTAATTAATAAATTTATAACTTTTTTGGTTGTCTACAAAAATAATTCGAATATATACGTTTAACATAGAAAATTTATCTCATGAATGTGTACAATTGCACGTCTGTGCGTCTTATCTTCTTATTATCGGATGTTTATTAGATAAACCATAAGTCATCGGCGCGCTTACGATTACGTTTAAATATCATTAAAAACCAAGACTTTTACTGATTGTATTTTAAATCCCGGCATGCAAAAACCAGGAGAAAACGTCACGACCTACAGGAAGTAGTTAATAATTTTTCATTAATTGTTGAATTTCTCCTTTATTACTGGACATATAGCGATAAAACTTTGTGAATATATATATTTTGTCATAATGAACATATTTAAACCATAAGTAAAAAATCGCGAATTTTCCCTTTAATGTTTTCTATTTTTTTTATATTCATTCAGATTTGACCTTTATTGGTAATTTTTCAACATTTCACTGTTAAATTGGCATTTTTTTGGATAATTGTATACGATGTAACTTTAAATCGGTCATTTGATCAAGACAATTTTCTAATATCTGTTAACTAATGTTTTAGAAATAAAATTGAAACAACCACAGCTTTTTTTTTAATTACACCATTTTTTCAGTACTATTTTTTCAGTATTTTTTTCTACTTTTTGATATTTATTCAGATTTGACATGTAATGATAATTTTTTTAACATTTTACTGTAAATTTGACCTTTTTTTTGGATAATGGTATACGATGTAACCTTTAATCGGTCATTTAAAGACAATTTTTTTTATATGTATTGACAAATATATTAGCAGTAAAATTAATACAACCTTTTTTTTTTAAAATTACACCATTTTATCTGAAACGTTTTTTCAGTAAATTTTTCTACTTTTTGATATTCATTCAGATTTGACCTTTATTTAAAAAATTTGAACATTTTACTGTAAATTTGACATTTTTTTGGATAATTGTATACGATGTTACTTTAAATTGGTCATTGATCAAGACAATTTTCTAATATGCATTGACAAAAATATAAGTAAAATTGAAACAACCACAGCTTTATTTAAAAATTACACCATTTTCTCAGTACTATTTTTTCAGTATTTTTTTTCTATTTTTTTCTATTTATTCAGATTTTACCTTTAATGGTAATTTTTAAGACATGCTACTGTAGATTTGACATTGTTTTGGATAATTGTATACGATGTTACTTTAAATCGGTCATTTGATCAAACAAGTTTCTAATATGTATTGACAAATGCATTAGAAGTAAAATTGAAACAACCACAGCTTTATTTAAAAATTACACCATTTTCTCGGTACTATTTTTTCAGTATTTTTTTCTACTTTTTATATTCATATAGATTTGACCTTTATTGGTAATTTTCAACATTTTACTGATAATTTGACATTTTTTTTGGATAATTTCATACGGTGTTAACTTAAATGGGTCAATTAAAGCCAATATTGTTTATATGTATTGACAAATGTTTTAGAAGTAAAATTAAAACAACAACCTTTTTATTTATAAATTACACCATTTTCTCTGTAACATTTCTTCAGTAAATTTTGATATTCATTCAGATTTGACCTTTATTGAAATTTTGCAACATGTTACTGTAAATTTCACATTTTTTTGGATAATTGTATACGATGTGACTTTAAATCGGTCATTTGATCAAGACAATTTTCCAATATGTATTGACAAAAATATAAGAAGAGAAATTGAAACAACCACAGCTTTATTTAAAAATTGCACCATTTTCTCAGTACTATTTTTTCAGCAATTTTTCTATTTTTTTTATATTCATTCAGATTTGACCTTTAATGGTAATTTTTCAACATTTCACTGTTAATTTGACATTTTTTTGGATAATTGTATACGATGTTACTTTAAATCGGTCATTTGATGAAGACAATTTTCTAATATCTGTTAACTAATGTTTTAAAAATAAAATGGAAACAACCACAGGTTTATTTAAAAATTGCAACGTTTTCTCAATAACATTTTTTTAGTAAATTTTACTACTTTTTGGATATTCTTTCAGATTTGACCTTAAATGGTTTTTTTCAACATTTGACTGTAAAATTGACAATTTTTGGGATAATTGTAAACGATCTGACTTGAAATCGGTCATTTGATCAAGACAATTTTCTAATATGCATTGACAAAAATATAAGAAGTAAAATTGAAACAACCACAGCTTTATTTAAAAATTACACCATTTTCTCAGTACTATTTTTTCAGTATTTTTTTCTATTTTTTTATATTTATTCAGATTTTACCTTTAATGGTAATTTTTAAGACATGCTACTGTAGACATTTTTTGATAATTGTATACGGTATTACTTTAAATCGGTCATTGTCAAGACAATTTTTAATATGTATTGACAAATGTATTAGAAGTAAAATTGAAATAACACAGCTTTATCTAAAAATTACACCAATTTCTGTACTATTTTTTCAGTAATTTTTTCTACTTTTTGATATTCATTCAGATTTTGACCTTTATTGGTAATTTTTCAACATTGTACTGTTAATTTGACATTTTTTGGATAATTGTATACGGTGTTACTTTAAATCGGTCATTTATCAAGACAATTTTCTAATATCTATTGACAAATTTTTAGAAATAAAATTGAAACAACCACAGGTTTATTTAAAAATTGCAAGTTTTCTTAGTACATTTTTTCATTAATTTTCTACTTTTGGATATTCATTCAGATTTGACCTTAATTGGTTATTTTTCAACATTTGACTGTAAAATTTACATTTTTTTGGATAATTGTATAGTGTTTTTTACTTTGATATTCTGTTGCCTATGTATTTACATTACTAATAATTTTTGGATATTGATCGTTTAATGTATTAAATTTATTATGACAAGTTGAGAAATAAAAACTTTTAAATACATTTCGTAATTTTTACTTTTATATCAGATTTCCTTATGATTTTACATTTACTATTACTTTTTGATAATGTATACGTGTACTATTCTTTGTCAATTTTATATTTGAATTGATAATTAAAACATATTAAATCCTTTTCTCAGTACTTTTCTTTTTTGATATTAGATTTGACTTGTATTCACATTATAAACATTTTTATGTATGTATAATCTTTCAAATTTATATTATTTTTCACAGTTTTTCATTTACTTTATATTATTTTGATATTGTTACTTTTTTAATGATTTTACAGAAATTCTATATTTACAATAGATAAATTAAAAACACTTTTTAAAATACTTTGTACATTTTTATTTTTATTTGTTAGATTGACTATGGTTTATTATAATCTTTTTTAAATGTATAGTGTCTAATGGTTTGATCAACATTTTATATGATTGAATTATGAAAAATTAACAAACAGTATAATTAACATTTTAGATTTTCATATTTTTCTATTTTATTTATAGATTTATGTATTTACATTTGTATTGAATTTTGTATGTTCGATTATTTACGGTCATTTAAGATTTTATATTTACATGTTAGAAAAATTAAAAACTTTTAAAATACACATTTTTCAGTATTTTTATTTGTATATTCGATTTGACTAATTAATTACTGTATTTGATTTTGATAATTTTACGTTTATTAATCGGCATTAAAGATTTATATTTGTTAATAATTGAACAACTTTTAATTCAATTTTTCTTTTCATATTTTTTTATATTATATTATGTATTTAATTATTAATTTTTTTTTATGTATATGTTATTTAACGTTATAAATTATATTAAAGTTAGAAAAATAAAAACATTTTAAATACATTTCATTTTTTTTATTTTATTTATATTTGATGTAATAATTTTATTATTTTTATATATCGTATATATTAAATTTTATATTATCAAAGTTAATAATAAACAATTTTAATTAATTTTAATTTTATAAATTTATTTTTTCTTGTGCTATGGTATTTTTCACATTTATGATTATTTTTTTGGATATTGTACGACTTATGTTTGTAAATTTAATATTAATGTTAATAATAAACAGTTTATAAATACTTTTAATTTTTTTCATATTTTTTTGATATCTTCGTTGACTATGTTTTAACATTTACTGTAATACATTTTGAATTTATGTACTTAAGGTATTTCAAAATTTATTATGCAAGTGAAAATAACAACAGTTTATTAAAACATTTAGTACATTTTCGTTTTCTACTTGATATTCATTAGATTTGCTAATTGTATTTAACATTATAATTACATTTTTTTGATAATGTACGTGTACTATGTCATTTAGACATTTATTATTGACAAGTTTAGAGAAAATAAAAACCTTATTTAAAATTACACTTTTCGTACTTTTTTATTTTTGTATTCATTCAGATTTGACCTTATGATTTAACATTTACTAATTACTTTTTGATAATTGTATACGGTACTTAATGTCATTTGATCAGACAATTTAATTTATGAAAGTTAGATAAAATTAACAACAAGTTTATTAAAAATTCACTTTTCTCAGTACTTTTTTTTACTTTGATATTCATTCAGTTTGACTTAATGTATTTTCAACATTACTTAATTGACATTTTTATATGTATTGAAATGTATTGATCAAATTTCTATATATTTTAGATATTACTCGATTATTAATACTTTGATTTTCAATTTACTTTTTATTTTGATTTTATGTTATTAATTATTTACAAACAATTTTCTAATATTATTAAAAATTTAGAATAATGAACAACCAAGTTATTAAAATTAACTTCTAGACATTTTATTATTTTACTTTTGATTCATTCAGATTTGACCTATGTATTTTTCAACATTTTACTGTAATTGACATTTTTGATAATGTATAGTGTTACTTAATCGTCTTGATCAACAATTTCTAATATGTATGACAATTATAGAAGAAAAATTAACAACACAGTTTTATTAAATTACACTTTTCAGTATTGTTTTCAGTATTTTTTCTACTTTGATATTATCCAGATTGCTTTATGTATTTAAACATTTGGTAATTTGACATTGTTGATAATGTATACGGTAACTTTAATCGTATTTACAGAAATTTATATGTATTGACAAATGTATTGAAGTAAATAAACAACTTTTTAAATTACACATTTCGTACTTTTTTTCAGTAATTTTCTACTTTTTGATATTATTCGATTTGACTTGTAATTTTTAACATTACTGTAATTTGACATTTTTGGATATTGTATACGGTGTTACTTTAAATCGGTATTTTCAGACAATTTTCTAATATCTATGACAAATTAGAATAAATGAACAACACAGTTTATTAAAAATTGCACTTTCTTTAATTTTTTCATTAATTTTCTATTTATATTCATTGATTGACCTTAATGGTTTTTTTCAACATTTGACTGTAATTTATTTTTTTTGGATATGTATAGTGTATAAAATTGAAACAGCTTTATCAAAAATTTCAATATTTCTAGACTAATTTTTAGTAATTAAATTAATAACTCATTGTTTACTTAAATTGCCATTTTTCAATTTTTTAATTTACTATTTTTGAATTTATCAGTTTGACTTTAATGTATTTTATCAAAATTTTCATTAATTTGAAATTTTTGATAAAATTGAAAAACCAGTTTATTTAAAATTTCGTTTTTATAAGATTTTTTCATAATTTTATACTTTGATATTATTAGAATAAATTAAACAATTTGTTTTTTTAAATTGAACTTTAAATTAAACTTTTTTGATAATTTTTCTTTTTGATATTCATTCAGATTTGACCTTATAGGAATTTTTCAACATTTCACTGTTGATTGACATTTTTTTGGATAATTGTACGATGTTACTTAAAATTGGTCATTTTGATCAAGACAATTTTCTAATATATTAACTATGTTTTAGAATTAAAATTGAAACAACCACAGTTTATTTAAAAATTGCACGTTTTCTTGTAAATTTTTTCATTTATTTTACCTATTTTTGATATTCATTCAGATTTGACTTATGTATTCTTTAACATTTTACTGTAAAATTTACATTTTTTGGATTAATTTTATAGTGATGTTTACTTTAAATCGGTCATTTGATCAAACAAGTTTCTAATATGTATTGACAAATGTATTAGAAGTAAAATTGAAATAACCACAGCTTTATCTAAAAATTACACCATTTTCTCAGTACTATTTTTTCAGTAATTTTTTCTACTTTTTGATATTTATTCAGATTTGACATGTAATGATAATTTTTCAACATTTTACTGTGAATTTGACATTTTTTGGGATAATTGTATACGGTGTTACTTTAAATCGGTCATGTGATCAAGACAATTTTCTAATATTTATTGACAAATGTTTTAGAAGTAAAATTGAAACAACCAAAGCTCTATTTAAAAATAACACCCTTTTCTCAGTATTATTTTTTCAGTAAATTTTTCTACTTTTTGATATTCATTCAGATTTGACCTTTGATGATAATTTTTTTCAACATTTTACTGTGAATTTGACATTTTTTGGGATAATTGTATACGGTGTTACTTTAAATCGGTCATTTGATCAAGACAATTTTCTAATATCTATTGACAAATGTATTAGAATTAAAATTGAAACAACCACAGCTTTATTTAAAATTTGACACCATTTTCTCACTATAATTTTTTCAGTAAATTTTTCTACTTTTTGATATTCATTCAATTTTGATCTTAAATGGTAATTTTTCAACATTTTACTGTTAATTTGACATTTTTTGGATTATTGTATACGGTGTTACTTGAAATCGGTCTTTTGATCATAACAATTTTCTAATATCTGTAAACCAATGTTTTAGAAATAAAATTGAAACAACCACAGATTTATTTAAAAATTGCACTGTTTTCACAATAACATTTTTTAGTAAATTTTACTACTTTTTGGATATTCATTCAGATTTGACCTTTATTGGTAATTTTTCAACATTTTACTGTTAATTTGACATTTTTTGGATAATTGTATACGGTGTTACTTTAAATCGGTCATTTTATCAAGACAATTTTCTAATATTATTGACAAATATTTTAGAAATAAAATTGAAACAACCACAGGTTTATTTAAAAGTTGCAACGTTTTCTTAGTAACATTTTTTCATTAAATTTTACTACGTTTTGGATATTCATTCAGATTGACCTTAATTGGTTCTTTTTCAACATTTTACTGTTAAATTGACATTTTTTGGATAATTGTATATGCTGTTACTTTAAATCGGTCATTTGATCAAACAAGTTTCTAATATGTATTGACAAATGTATTAGAAGAAAAATTAAAACAACCACAGCTTTTATTAAAAATTACACCATTTTCTCAGTACTATTTTTTCAGTAATTTTTTCTACTTTTTGATATTCATCCAGATTTGGCTTTACTGGTAATTTTTAAACATTTTACTGTTAATTTGACATTTGTTTAGATAATTGTATACGGTGTTACTTTAAATCGGTCATTTGATCAAGACAATTTTCTAATATCTATTGAAAAAAATTTTAGAAATAAAATTAAAACAACCACAGGTTTATTTAAAAATTGCAACGTTTTCTCAGTAACATTTTTTCAGTAAACTTTACTACTGTTTGGATATTCATTCAGATTTGACCTTAATTGGTTATTTTTCAACATTTGACTGTAAAATTGACATTTTTTTGGATAATTGTATACGATGTTACTTTAAATTTGTCATTTGATCAAACAAGTTTCTAATATGTATTGGCAAATTTATTAGAAGTAAAATTGAAATAACCACAGCTTTATCTAAAAATTACACCATTTTCTCAGTACTATTTCTTCAGTAAATTTCTACTTTTTGATATCCATTCAGATTTGACCTTTATTGGTAATTTTCAACATTTTACTGTTAATTTGACTTTTTTTTGGATAAATGTATAAGGTGTTACTTTAAATCGGTCATTTAATCAAGACAATTTTCTAATATGTATTGGCAAATTTATTAGAAGTAAAATTGAAATAACCACAGCTTTATTTAAAAATTACACCATTTTCTCAGTACTATTTTTTCAGTAATTTTTTCTACTCTTTGATATCCATTCAAATTTGACCTTTATTGGTAATTTTCAACATTTTACTGTTAATTTGACATTTTTTTGGATAATTGTATACGGTGTTACTTTAAATCGGTCATTTGATCAAGACAATTTTTTAATATGTATTGACAAAAGTATTAGAAGTAAAATTGAAACAACCACAGCTTTATTTAAAAGTTAAACCATTTTCTCAGTACTATTTTTTCAGTAATATTTACTACTTTTTTATATCCATTCAGATTTGACCTTTACTGGTAATATTCAACATTATACTGTTAATTTGACTTTTTTTTGGATAATTGTAAACGATGTTACCTTAAATCGGTCATTTGATCAAGATGGATTTCTAATATGTATTGACAAAAGTATTAGAAGTAAAATTGAAACAACCACAGCTTTATTTAAAAGTTAAACCATTTTCTCAGAACTATTTTTTCAGTAAATTTTTCTACTTTTTGATATTCATTCAGATATGACCTTTAATGATAATTTTTTCAACATTTTACTGTGAATTTGACATTTTTTGGGATAATTGTATACGTTGTTACCTTAAATCGGTAATTTAAAGACTAGGTTTTTTTATATGAATTGACAAGTGTATTAGAAGTAAAATTAAAACAACCACCTTTTTATTTAAAAATTACACTGTTTTCTCTGTAACATTTTTCCAGTAAATTTTACTACTTTTTGGATATTCATTCAGATTTGACCTTAATTGGTTATTTTTTAACATTTTACGGTAAAATTGACCTTTCTTTGGATAATTGTATACGATGTTACTTTAAATCGGTCATTTGATCAAACAAATTTCTAATATGTATTGACAAATGAATTAGAAGTAAAATTGAAACAACCACAGCTTTATTTAATAATTACACCATTCTCGGTACTTTTTTTCAATAATTAATTTTTTCTACCTTTTGATATTCATTCAAATTTGACCGTTATTGGTAATTTTTAAAACATTCTACTGTAAATTTGACATTTTTTTGGATGATTGTATACGAAGTTACCTAAAATCGGTCATTTGAGGAAGACAACTTTTTACTATGTATTTACAAATGTATTAGAAGTAAAATCGAATCAACCACAGGTTTATTTAAAAAACTGCAAAATTTTCTCAGTAACATTTTTTAAGAATTTTTTATTTTTTTATAGATATTCATTCCGATTTGACCTTTAATGATAATTGTTTCAATATTTTACTGTAAATTTAACATTTTTTTCTATAATTGTGCACGATGTTACCTTTAATCAGTCATTTGAAGACATTTTTTTTTATATCTATTGACAAATGTATTAGAAGTAAAATTGAAGCAACCACCTCTTTATTTTAAAATTACACCGTTTTCCAAATAACATTTTTTCAGTTAATTTTTCTACTTTTTGATATTCATTCAGATTTTACCTTTATTGATAATTTTTCAACATTTTACTGTTAATTTGACATTTTTTTGGATAATTGTATACAATGTTACCTAAAGTTGGTCATTTGATGAAGACAATTTTTTACTATGTATTGACAAATGTATAAGGAGTAAAATTGAAACAACCACCTCTTTATTTCAAGATTACACCATTTTCTCAGTAACATTTTTTTAGTAAATTTTACTACTTTTTGATATTCATTCAGATTTTGACCTTTATTGATAATTTTTCAACATTTAACTGTAAATTTGAGATTTTTTGGGATAATTGTATACGATGTGACTTGAAATCGGTCATTTGATCAAGACAATTCTCTAATATGTATTGACAAATGTATTAGAAGTAAAATTGAAACAACCATAGCTTATTTAAAAATTACACCATTTTCTCAGTCTTAGTTTTTCAGTTAATTTTTCGTTTTTTTTATATTTATTCAGATTTGACCTTTGCTTGTATTTTTTAAAACATTCTACTGTAAATTTGACATTTTTTTGGATAATTGTAAAAGATGTTACCTTAAATCGGTCATTTGATCAAGATGGATTTCTTATATGTATTGACAAATGTGTTATATGTAAAATTGAAACAAACACAACTTTATTTAAAAATTACACAATTTTCCTAGTACTTTTTTTCAGTATTTTTTTCTCCTTTTTGATATTCATTTAGAGATGAATTTTATTTAAAAATTTTCAACATTTTACTGTTCATTTGACATTTTTCTGGATAATTGTATACCTTGTTACTTTAAATCTCTGTCATTTGATCAAGATAATTTTCTTAGATCTATTGACAAATGTATTAGAAGTAAAATTGAAACAACCACAGCTTTATTTAAAATTACACCATTTTCCCAATAACATTTTTTCAGTAAATTTTTCTATATTTTGATATTCATTCAGATTTGACCTTTATAGAACATTTTTCAACATTTAACTGTAAATTTGAGATTATTTGGGATAATTGTACACGATGTGACTTTAAATCGGTCATTTGATCAAGACATTTTTCTAATATATATTGACAAATGTATTAGAAGTAAAATTGAAACAACCACAGCTTTATTTGAAAATTACACCATTTTCTCAGTTCTAACTTTTCAGTAATTTTTTCTACTTTTTGATATTCATTCAGATTTTACCTTTAATAATAAATTTTTCAACATTTTACTGTCAATTTGACATTTTTTTGACAATTTTATACGATGTTACTTTAAATCGGTCATTTGATCAAGCTAATTTTCTTATATATATTGACAAATGTATAAGAAGTAAAATTGAAACAACCACCTCTTTATTTTAAGATTACACCATATTCTCAGTAACATTTTTTTAGTAAATTTTTCTACTTTTTGATATTCATTCAGATTTGACCTTTACTAGTAATTTTCAACATTATACTGTTAATTTGACATTTTTTTGGATAATTGTAAACGATGTTACTTAAATCGGTCATTTGATCAAGATGGATTTCTAATATGTATTGACAAATGTGTTAGATGTAAAATTGAAACAACCACAGCTTTATTTAAAAATTACACCATTTTCTCAGTACTATTTTTTCAGTAATTTTTTCTACTTTTTGATATTCATTCAGATTTGACCTTAATTGGTAATTTTTCAACATTTTACTGTCAATTTGACATTTTTTGGATAATTGTATACGATGTTACTTTAAATCTGTCATTTGATCAAGATAATTTTCTAATATGTATTGACAAATGTATTAGAAGTAAAATTGAAACAACCACAGCTTTATTAAAAATAACACCATTTTCTCAGTATTATTTTCTCAGTAAATTTTACTACTTTTTGATATTTATTTAGATTTGACCTTTGAAGGTAATTTGAGATTTTTGGGGATAATTGTATACGATGTGACTTTAAATCGGTCATTTGATTGAGACAATTTTCTAATATGTATTGACAAATGTATTAGAAGTAAAATTGAAACAACCACAGCTTTATTTAAAAATTACACCATTTTCTACGATTATTTTTTCAGTAAATTTTTCGACTTTTTGATATTCATTCAGATTTGACCTTTATAGGTAATTTTTTAAAATTTTACTGTTAATTTGACCTTTTTTTGGATAATTGTATACGATGTTACTTTAAACCGGTCATTTGATGAAGACAATTTTCTAATATATATTGACAAATGTATAAGAAGTAAAATTGAAGCAACTACCTCTTTATTTTAAGATTACACCATTTTCTCAGTATTATTTTTTCAGTAAATTTTTATACTTTTTGATATTCATTCAGATTTGACCTTTATAGGTAATTTGTTAAAGTTTTACTGTTAATTTGACCTTTTTTTGGATAATTGTAAACGATGTTACCTTAAATCAGTCATTTGATCAAGATGGATTTCTTATATGTATTGACAAATATGTAAGATGTTAAATTGAAACAACCACAACTTTATTTAAAAATTACACCATTTTTACAGTACTTTTTTCAGTATTTTTTTTCTACTTTTTGATTTTCATTTAGATTTGACCTTTGTTTAAAATTTTTCAACATTTTACTGTCAATTTGACATTTTTTTGGATAATTGTATACGATGTTACTTTAAATCTGTCATTTGATCAAGATAATTTTCTAATATATAACAACCACATCTTCATTTAAAATTACACCATTTTCTCAGTATTGATATTCATTCAGATTTGACCTTAATTGGTAATTTTTCAATATTTTACTGTTAATTTGACCGTTTTTTGGATAATTGTATACGATGTTACTATAAATCGGTCATTTGATCAAGACAATTTTCTAATATGTATTGACAAATGTATTAGAAGTAAAATTGAAACAACAACAGCTTTATTTAAAAATTACACCATTTTCTCAGTACTAACTTTTCAGTATTTTTTTCTACTTTTTGATATTCATTCAGATTTGACCTTTAATGATAAATTATTCAACATTTTACTGTCAATTTGACATTTTTTTGATAATTTTATATGATGTTACTTTAAATTGGTCATTTAATCAAGATAATGTTCATATATATATTGACAAATGTATAAGAAGTAAAATTGAAACAACCACAACTTTATTTAAAAATTACACCATTTTCTCTACTTTTTTTCAGTAATTTTTTCTACTTTTTGATATTCATTTAGATTTGACCTTTATTTAAAAATTTTCAACATTTTACTGTTAATTTGACATTTTTTTGCATAATTGTATACGATGTTACTTTAAATCTGTCATTTGATCAAGCTAAATTTCTAATATCTATTGACAAATGTATTAGAAGTAATATTGAAACAACTACAGCTTTATTTAAAATTACACCATTTTCTCAGTATTATTTTTTTCAGTAAATTTACTACTTTTTGATATTCATTCAGATTTGACCGTTATTGGTAATTTTTAAAACATTCTACTGTAAATTTGACATTTTTTCGGATAATTGTATACGATGTTACCTAAAATCGGTCATTTGATGAAGACAATTGTTTACTATGTATTGACAAATGTATTAGAAGTAAAATTGAAACAACCACATTGTATACGATGTTACTTTAAATCGGACATTTGAAGACAATTTTTTTTATATGTATTGACAAATGTATTAGAAGTAAAATTGAAGCAACCACCTCTTTATTTAAAAATGACACCATTTTCTCACTAACATTTTTTTTAGTAAATTTTTCTACTTTTTGATATTCATTCAGATTTGACCTTAACTGGTAATTTTCAACATTTCACTCTAAATTTGACATTTTTTTTGGATAATTGTAAACGATGTTACCTTAAATCGGTCATTTGATCAAGATGGATTCTTTCTATGTATTGACAAATGTGTTAGATGTAAAATTAAAACAACCACGACTTTATTTAAAAATTACACCATTTTTTTCCACTTTTTGATATTCATTCAGATTTGACCTTAATTGGTAATTTTTTAACATTTTACTGTTAATTTGACATTTTTTGGACAATTGTATACGCTGTAACTTTAAATCTGTCATTTGATCAAGCTTAATTTCTAATAACTATTGACAAATGTATTAGAAGTAAAATTGAAACAACAACAGCTTTATTTAAAATTACACCATTTTCTCAGTATTATTTTTCAGTAAATTTTACTACTTTTTGATATTCATTCAGATTTGACCTTTATAGGTAATTTGAGATTTTTTGGGATGATTGTATACGATGTGACTTTAAATCGGTCATTTGATTAAGACAATTTTCTAATATAAATTGACAAATGTATTAGAAGTAAAATTGAAACAACCACAGCTTTATTTAAAAATTACACCATTTTCTAAGTATTATTTTTTAGTAATTTTTTCGTCTTTTTGATATTCATTCAGATTTGACCTTTACTGGTAATTTTTAAATCATTCTACAGTAAATTTGACATTTTTTGGATAATTGTAAACGATGTTACCTTAAATCGGTCATTTCATCAAGATGAATTTCTTATATGTATTGACAAATGTGTTAGATGTAAAATTGAAACAACCACAGCTTTATTAAAAAATTACACCATTTTCTCAGTCCTATTTTTTCGGTAATTTTTTCTACTTTTTGATATTCATTCAGATTTGACCTTAATTGGTAAATTTTCAACATTTTACTGTTAATTTGACATTTTTTTGATAATTGTATAGAATGTAACTTTAAATCTGTCATTTGATTAAGACAATTTTTTAATATGTATTGACAAATGTATTATAAGTAAAATTGAAACAACCACAGCTTTATTTAAAAATTACACCATTTTCTAAGTATTATTTTTTCAGTCAATTTTTCGACTTTTTCATATTCATTCAGATTTGACCTTTATTGGTAATTTTTAAATCATTCTACAGTAAATTTGACATTTTTTTGGATAATTGTAAACGATGTTACCTTAAATCTGTCATTTGATCAAGATGGATTTCTTATATGTATTGACAAATATGTAAGATGTTAAATTGAAACAACCGCAACTTTATTTAAAAATTACACCATTTTCTCAGTCCTTTTATTAGTAATTTTTTCTACTTTTTGATATTCATTTAGATTTCACCTTTATCTAAAGATTTTCCACATTTTACTGTTAATTTGATATTTTTTTGGATAATTGTATACGATGTTACTTTAAATCTGTCATTTGATCAAGATAATTTTCTAATATCTATTGACAAATGTATTAGAAGTAAATTCGAAACCACCACAGCTTTATTTAAGATTACACAATTTAATCAGTATTATTTTTTCAGTAAATTTTACTACTTTTTGGTATTCATTCAGTTTTGACTTTTATAAGTAATTTTTAAATCATTCTACTCTAAATTTGACATTTTTTTTTAGATAATTGTAAACGATGTTACCTTAAATCGGTCTTTGATTAAGATGGATATCTTATATGTATTGACAAATGTGTTAGATGTAAAATTGAAACAACCACAGCTTTATCTAAAAATTACACCATTTTCTCAGTATTATTTTTTCAGTAAATTTTCCTACTTTTTGATATTTATTAAGATTTGACCTTTATTCGTAATTTTAAGAACATTCTACTGTAAATTTGACATTTTTTTTTAGATAATTGTAAACGATATTACCGAAAATCGGTCATTTGAGGAAGACAATTTTTTACTATGTATTGACAAATGTATTAGAAGTAAAATTGAAACAACCACAGGTTTATTTAAAAATTGCAAAGTTTTCTCAGTAACATTTTTTTAGTAATTTTTTCTTTCTAAAAGATATTCATTCTGATTTGACCTTTAATGATAATTTTTTCAATATTTTACTGTAAATTTGACATTTTTTGGGATAATTGTATAAATAAAGGCAACAGTAGTATACCGCTGTTCAAAACTCATAAATCCATGGACAAAAAACAAAATCGGGGTAACAAACCAAAACCGAGCGAAACGCATTAAATATAAGAGGAGAACAACGACAATACGATGTTACCTTAAATCAGTCATTTGAAGACAATTTTTTTTCATATGTATTGACAAATGTATTAGAAGTAAAATTGAAGCAACCACCTTTTTATTTAAAAATTACACCATTTTCTCACTAACATTTTTTCAGTAAATTTTTCTACTTTTTGATATTCATTCAGATTTGACCTTTACTGGTAATTTTCAACATTTTACTGTTAATTTGACATTTTTTGGGATAATTGTAAACGATGTTACCTAAAATCGGTCATTTGATCAAGATGGATTTCTTATATGTATTGACAAATGTGTAAGATGTAAATTTGAAACAACCACAGCTTTTTTTAAAAATTACACCATTTTCTCAGTACTATGTTTTCAGTATTTTTTTCTACTTTTTGATATTCATTCAGATTTGACCTTAATTGGTAATTTTTCAACATTTTACCGTTAATTTGACATTTGTTGGACAATTGTATACGCTGTTACTTTACATCTGTCATTTGATCAAGATAATTTTCTAATATGTATTGACAAATGTATAAGAAGTAAAATTGAAACAATCACAGCTTTATTTAAAATTACAACCATTTTCTCAGTATTATTTTTTCAGTAAATTTTACTACTTTTTGATATTCATTCAAATTTGACCTTTATTGGTAATTTTTAAATCATTCTACTCTAAATTTGACATTTTTTTTTAGATAATTGTAAACGATGTTACCTTAAATCGGTCTTTGATTAAGATGGATTTCTTATATGTATTGACAAATGTGTTAGATGTAAAATTGAAACAACCACAGCTTTATCTAAAAAATTACACCATTTTCTCAGTATTATTTTTTCAGTAAATTTTCTTTCTTTTTGATATTTATTCAGATTTGACCTTAATTGGTAATTTTAAGAACATTCTACTGTAAATTTGACATTTTTTTTTAGATAATTGTAAACGATATTACAGAAAATCGGTCATTTGATGAAGACAATTTTTTACTATGTATTGACAAATGTATTAGAAGTAAAATTGGAACAACCACCTCTTTATTTTAAGATAACACCATTTTCTCAGTAACATTTTTTCAGTTAATTTTTCTACTTTTTGATATTTATTCAGATTTGACCTTTATTGATAGTTTCTCAACATTTTACTGTAAATTTGACATTTTTGGGATAATTGTATACAATGTGACTTTAAATCGGTCATTTGATCAAGATGGATTTCTTATATGTATTGACAAACGTGTTAGATGTAAAATTGAAACAACCACAGCTTTATTTAAAAATTACACCATTTTCTCAGTACTTTTTTTTCAGTAATTTTTTCTACTTTTTGATATTCTTTTAGATTTGACCTTTATTTAAAAATTTTCAACATTTTACTGTTAATTTTACATTTTTTTTGATAATTGTAGACGATATTACTTGAAATCGGTCATTTGATCAAGATACTTTTCTAATATGTATTGACAAATGAATTAGAAGTAAAATTAAAAAACACAGCTTTTTTTGAAAATTACACCATTTTCTCAGTATTAGTTTTTCAGTAATTTTTTTTTTACTTTTTGATATTCATTCAGATTTGACCTTTATTGGTAATTTTTCAACATTTTACTGTTAATTTGGCATTTTTTTGGATAATTGTATACGATGTTACTTTAAATCTGTCATTTGATCAAGATAATGTTCTAATATCTATTGACAAATGTATTAGAAGTAAAATTGAAACCACCACAGCTTTATTTAAAATTACACAATTTAATCAGTATTATTTTTTCAGTAATTTTTTCTACTTTTTGATATTCTTTTAGATTTGACCTTTATTTAAAAATTTTCAACATTTTACTGTTAATTTGACATTTTTTTGATAATTGTAGACGATGTTACTTGAAATTGGTCATTTGATCAAGATAATTTTCCAATATGTATTGACAAATGATTAGAAGTAAAATTAAAAAACAGCTTTTTATGAAAATTACATCATTTTTCTCAGTATTATTTTTTCAGTAAATTTTTTTTTAACTTTTTGATATTCATTCAGATTTGACCTTAATTGGTAATTTTGAAAACATTCTACTGTAAATTTGACATTTTTTTGGATAATTGTATACGATGTTACTTTAAATCAGTCATTTGAAGATAACTTTTTTTATATGTATTGACAAATGTATTAGAAGTAAAATTGAAGCAACCACCTCTTTATTTAAAAATTACACAATTTCTCAATAACATTTTTTAAAGTAAATTTTTCTTCTTTTTGATATTCATTCAGATTTGACCTTTCTTGGTAATTTTAAACATTTTACTGTTAATTTTACATTTTTTTAGATAATTGTAAACGATGTTACCTTAAATCGGTCTTTGATTAAGATGGATATCTTATATGTATTGACAAATGTGTTAGATGTAAAATTGAAACAACCACAGCTTTATCTAAAAATTACACCATTTTCTCAGTATTATTTTTTCAGTAAATTTTCCTACTTTTTGATATTTATTAAGATTTGACCTTTATTCGTAATTTTAAGAACATTCTACTGTAAATTTGACATTTTTTTTTAGATAATTGTAAACGATATTACCGAAAATCGGTCATTTGAGGAAGACAATTTTTTACTATGTATTGACAAATGTATTAGAAGTAAAATTGAAACAACCACAGGTTTATTTAAAATTGCAAAGTTTTCTCAGTAACATTTTTTTTAGTAATTTTTTCTTTCTAAAAGATATTCATTCTGATTTGACCTTTAATGATAATTTTTTCAATATTTTACTGTAAATTTGACATTTTTTGGGATAATTGTATAAATAAAGGCAACAGTAGTATACCGCTGTTCAAAACTCATAAATCCATGGACAAAAAACAAAATCGGGGTAACAAACCAAAACCGAGCGAAACGCATTAAATATAAGAGGAGAACAACGACAATACGATGTTACCTTAAATCAGTCATTTGAAGACAATTTTTTTTATATGTATTGACAAATGTATTAGAAGTAAAATTGAAGCAACCACCTTTTTATTTAAAAATTACACCATTTTCTCACTAACATTTTTTCAGTAAATTTTTCTACTTTTTGATATTCATTCAGATTTGACCTTTACTGGTAATTTTCAACAGTTTACTGTTAATTTGACATTTTTTGGGATAATTGTAAACGATGTTACCTAAAATCGGTCATTTGATCAAGATGGATTTCTTATATGTATTGACAAATGTGTAAGATGTAAATTTGAAACAACCACAGCTTTTTTTAAAAATAACACCATTTTCTCAGTACTATGTTTTCAGTATTTTTTTCTACTTTTTGATATTCATTCAGATTTGACCTTAATTGGTAATTTTTCAACATTTTACCGTTAATTTGACATTTGTTGGACAATTGTATACGCTGTAACTTTACATCTGTCATTTGATCAAGATAATTTTCTAATATGTATTGACAAATGTATAAGAAGTAAAATTGAAACAATCACAGCTTTATTTAAAATTACACCATTTTCTCAGTATTATTTTTTCAGTAAATTTTACTACTTTTTGATATTCATTCAAATTTGACCTTTATTGGTAATTTTTAAATCATTCTACTCTAAATTTGACATTTTTTTTTAGATAATTGTAAACGATGTTACCTTAAATCGGTCTTTGATTAAGATGGATTTCTTATATGTATTGACAAATGTGTTAGATGTAAAATTGAAACAACCACAGCTTTATCTAAAAATTACACCATTTTCTCAGTATTATTTTTTCAGTAAATTTTCTTTCTTTTTGATATTTATTCAGATTTGACCTTAATTGGTAATTTTAAGAACATTCTACTGTAAATTTGACATTTTTTTTTAGATAATTGTAAACGATATTACAGAAAATCGGTCATTTGATGAAGACAATTTTTTACTATGTATTGACAAATGTATTAGAAGTAAAATTGAAACAACCACCTCTTTATTTTAAGATAACACCATTTTCTCAGTAACATTTTTTCAGTTAATTTTTCTACTTTTTGATATTTATTTAGATTTGACCTTTATTGATAGTTTCTCAACATTTTACTGTAAATTTGACATTTTTGGGATAATTGTATACAATGTGACTTTAAATCGGTCATTTGATTAAGATGGATTTCTTATATGTATTGACAAACGTGTTAGATGTAAAATTGAAACAACCACAGCTTTATTTAAAAATTACACCATTTTCTCAGTACTTTTTTTTCAGTAATTTTTTCTACTTTTTGATATTCTTTTAGATTTGACCTTTATTTAAAAATTTTCAACATTTTACTGTTAATTTTACATTTTTTTTGATAATTGTAGACGATATTACTTGAAATCGGTCATTTGATCAAGATACTTTTCTAATATGTATTGACAAATGAATTAGAAGTAAAATTAAAAAACACAGCTTTTTTTGAAAATTACACCATTTTCTCAGTATTAGTTTTTCAGTAATTTTTTTTTTACTTTTTGATATTCATTCAGATTTGACCTTTATTGGTAATTTTTCAACATTTTACTGTTAATTTGGCATTTTTTTGGATAATTGTATACGATGTTACTTTAAATCTGTCATTTGATCAAGATAATGTTCTAATATCTATTGACAAATGTATTAGAAGTAAAATTGAAACCACCACAGCTTTATTTAAAATTACACAATTTAATCAGTATTATTTTTTCAGTAATTTTTTCTACTTTTTGATATTCTTTTAGATTTGACCTTTATTTAAAAAATTTCAACATTTTACTGTTAATTTGACATTTTTTTGATAATTGTAGACGATGTTACTTGAAATTGGTCATTTGATCAAGATAATTTTCCAATATGTATTGACAAATGAATTAGAATTAAAATTAAAAAACAGCTTTTTATGAAAATTACATCATTTTCTCAGTATTATTTTTTCAGTAAATTTTTTTTAACTTTTTGATATTCATTCAGATTTGACCTTAATTGGTAATTTTGAAAACATTCTACTGTAAATTTGACATTTTTTTGGATAATTGTATACGATGTTACTTTAAATCAGTCATTTGAAGATAACTTTTTTTATATGTATTGACAAATGTATTAGAAGTAAAATTGAAGCAACCACCTCTTTATTTAAAAATTACACAATTTTCTCAATAACATTTTTTAAAGTAAATTTTTCTTCTTTTTGATATTCATTCAGATTTGACCTTTCTTGGTAATTTTCAACATTTTACTGTTAATTTTACATTTTTTTGGATAGTTGTAAACGATGTTACCTGATATCGGTCATTTTATCAAGATGGATTCTCTATATGAATTGACAAATGTGTTAGATGTAAAATTGAAACAACCACAGCTTTATTTAACAAGAGTGCACACCCTGAAATGTCTCGCCTTCTGTACTTATCATTGATATTATGTTGATAGTCCTAAGTATAAAGCTTTATTACAACTGTCACATAAACTTAACATTAATCAAGATAACTAAACAAAAACCAATGAACCTTGAAAAGAGGTCAAGGTCAGATGAACCTTGCCAGGCAGACATGAACAGCTAACAATGCTTCTATACAACATATATAGTTGACCTATTACTTATAGTTGAAGAAAAATAGATCAAAACACAAAAACTTACCACTGTGCAATGAACCGTGAAAATGAGGTCACGGTCAAATATAACCTGTGCGACTGACATAAAGATCATAAAATATTTCCATACACCAAATATAGTTGACCTATGGCATATAGTATTAGATAAAAAGTCCAAAAACTCAAAAACTTAAGTTTGACCACTGAACCATGAAAATGAGGTCAAGGTCACATGACATCTGCCCGCTAGACATGTACACCTTACACTCATTCCATACAACAAATATAGTAGACCTGTCGCATTTAGTATGAGAAAAACACACCAAAACACAAAAACTTATCTATAACCACTGAACCATGAAATTGAGGTCAAGGTCAGATGACACCTGCCAGTTGGACATGTACACCTTACAGTCCTTCCATTACACCGAATATACAAGCCCTATTGCTTATAGTATCTGAGATATGGACTTGACCACCAAAACTTAACCTTGTTCACTGATCCATGAAATGAGGTCGAGGTCAAGTGAAAACTGTCTGACAGACATGAGGACCTTGCAAGGTACGCACATATCAAATATAGTTATCCTATAACTTATTATAAGAGAGAATTCAACATTACAAAAAATCTGAACTTTTTTTTCAAGTGGTCATTGAACCATGAAAATGAGGTCAAGGACATTGGACATGTGACTGACAGAAACTTCGTAACATGAAGCATCTATATACAAAGTATGAAGCATCCAAGTCTTCCACCTTCTAAAATATAAAGCTTTTAAGAAGTGAGCTAACACCGCGCCGCCGTAGCCGCCGCCGCCGCCGGATCACTATCCCTATGTCGAGCTTTCTGCAACAAAAGTTGCAGGCTAGACAAAAATTACACCATTTTCTCAGTACTTTTTTTCAGTAATTTTTTCTACTTTTTCATATTCATTTAGATTTGACCTTTATTTAAAAATATTCAACATTTTACTGTTAATTTGACATTTTTTTTGATAATTGTATACGATGTTACTTTAAATCGGTCATTTGATCATGATAATTTTCTAATATGTATTGACAAATGTATTAAAATTGAAAAAACACAGCTTTTTTTGAAAATTACACCATTTTCTCAGTATTAGTTTTTCAGTAAATTTTTCTACTTTTTGATATTCATTCAGATTTGACCTGTATTGGTAATTTTTAAAACATTCTACTGTAAATTTGACATTTTTTGGATAATTGTGAACGATGCTACTTTAAATCGGTCATTTGATCAAGATGAATTTCATATATGTATTGACAAATGTGCAAGAAGTAAAATCGAAACAACCACAGCTTTATTTGAAAATTACACCATTTTCTCAGTGCTATTTTTTCTACTTTTTAATATTCATTCAGTTTTGACCGTTATTGGTAATTTTCCAACATTTTACTGTTAATTTGACATTTTTTTTGGATAATTGTATACGTCGTACTTTAAATCGGTCATTTGATCAAGACAATTTTTAATATCTATTGACAAATGTTTTAGAAATAAAATTGAAACAACCACAGGTTTATTTAAAAATTGGAACGTTTTCTCAGTAACATTTTTTTAGTAAATTTTACTACTTTTTGGATATTCATTCAGATTTGACCTTTATTGGTAATTTTTCAACATTTTACCGTTAATTTGACCTTTTTTGGATATTTGTATACGATGTTACTTTAAATCGGTCATTTGATCAAACAAGTTTCTAATATGTATTGACACACAAATGTATTAGATGTAAAATTGAAACAACCACAGCTTTATTTAAAAATTACACCATTTTCTCAGTATTATTTTTTCAGTAAATTTTTCTACTTTTTGATATTCATTCAGATTTGACCTTTATTGGTAATTTTTAGAACATTCTACTGTAAATTTGACATTTTTTTTAGATAATTGTAAACGATATTACCGAAAATCGGTCATTTGATGAAGACAATTGTTTACTATGTATTGACAAATGTATTAGAAGTAAAATTGAAACAACCACCTCTTTATTTTAAGATTACACCATTTTCTGAATAACATTTTTTCAGTTAATTTTTCTACTTTTTGATATTTATTCAGATTGATTATTTTTCAACATTTTACTGTAAATTTGACATTTTTTGGATAATTGTATACAATGTGACTTTAAATCGGTCATTTGATTAAGATGGATTTCTTGTATGTATTGACAAATGTGTTAGATGTAAAATTGAAACAACCACAGCTTTATTTAAAAATTACACCATTTTCTCAGTACTTTTTTTTCAGTAATTTTTTCTACTTTTTGATATTCATTTAGATTTGACCTTTATTTAAAAAAATTTCAATATTTTACTATTAATTTGACATTTTTTTTGATAATTGTATACGATGTTACTTAAAATCGGTCATTTGATCAAGATAATTTTCTAATATGTATTGTCAAATGTATCAAAATTAAAAAAAAACACAGCTTTTTTTGAAAATTACACCATTTTCTCAGTATTAGTTTTTCGGTAAATTTTTCTACTTTTTGATATTCATTCAGATTTGGTAATTTTTAAAACATTCTACTGTAAATTTGACATTTTCTGGATAATTGTGAACGATGTTACTTTAAATCGGTCATTTGATCAAGATGAATTTCATATATGTATTGACAAATGTGCAAGAAGTAAAATCGAAACAACCACAGCTTTATTTGAAAATTACACCATTTTCTCAGTTCTATTGTTCTACTTTTTAATATTCATTCAGTTTTGATCGTTATTGGTAATTTTCCAACATTTTACTGTTAATTTGACATTTTTTTTGGATAATTGTATACGTCTGACATTTTTTGGATAATTGTGAACGATGTTACTTTAAATCGGTCATTTGATCAAGATGAATTTCATACATGTATTAACAAATGTGCAAGAAGTAAAATCGAAACAACCACAGCTTTATTTGAAAATTACACCATTTTCTCAGTGCTATTTTTTCTACTTTTTAATATTCATTCAGTTTTGACCGTTATTGGTAATTTTCCAACATTTTACTGTTAATTTGACATTTTTTTTTGGATAATTGTATACGTCGTACTTTAAATTGGTCATTTGATCAAGACAATTTTTTAATATCTATTGACAAATGTTTTAGAAATAAAATTGAAACAACCACAGGTTTATTTAAAAATTGCAACGTTTTCTCAGTAACATTTTTTTAGTAAATTTTACTACTTTTTGGATACTCATTCAGATTTGACCTTTATTGGTAATTTTTCAACATTTTACCGTTAATTTGACCTTTTTTGGATATTTGTATACGATGTTACTTTAAATCGGTCATTTGATCAAACAAGTTTCTAATATGTATTGACACACAAATGTATTAGAAGTAAAATTGAAACAACCACAGCTTTATCTAAAAATTACATTTTCTCAGTATTATTTTTTCAGTAAATTTTTCTACTTTTTGATATTCATTCAGATTTGACCTTTATTGGTAATTTTTAGAACATTCTACTGTAAATTTGACATTTTTTTTAGATAATTGTAAACGATATTACCGAAAATCGGTCATTTGATGAAGACAATTTTTTACTATGTATTGACAAATGTATTAGAAGTAAAATTGAAACAACCACCTCTTTATTTTAAGATTACACCATTTTCTCAGTAACATTTTTTCCGTTAATTTTTCTACTTTTTGATATTTATTCAGATTGGTAATTTTCCAACATTTTACTGTTAATTTGACATTTTTTGGATAATTGTATACGTCGTACTTTAAATCGGTCATATGATCAAGACAATTTTTTAATATCTATTGACAAATGTTTTAGAAATAAAATTGAAACAACCACAGGTTTATTTAAAAATTGCAACGTTTTCTCAGTAACATTTTTTAGTAAATTTTACTACTTTTTGGATACTCATTCAGATTTGACCTTTATTGGTAATTTTTCAACATTTTACCGTTAATTTGACCTTTTTTGGATATTTGTATACGATGTTACTTTAAATTGGTCATTTGATCAAAGAAGTTTCTAATATGTATTGACACACAAATGTATTAGAAGTAAAATTGAAACAACCACAGCTTTATCTAAAAATTACACCATTTTCTCAGTATTATTTTTTCAGTAAATTTTTCTACTTTTTGATACTCATTCAGATTTGACCTTTATTGGTAATTTTTAGAACATTCTACTGTAAATTTGACATTTTTTTTAGATAATTGTAAACGATATTACCGAAAATCGGTCATTTGATGAAGACAATTTTTTACTATGTATTGACAAATGTATTAGAAGTAAAATTGAAACAACCACCTCTTTATTTTAAGATTACACCATTTTCTCAGTAACATTTTTTCCGTTAATTTTTCTACTTTTGTATATTTATTCAGATTTGACCTGTATTGATAATTTTTCAACATTTTACTGTAAATTTGACATTTTTGGGATAATTGTATACAATGTGACTTCAAATCGGTCATTTGATTAAGATGGATTTCTTATATGTATTACAAATGTGTTAGATGTAAAATTGAAACAACCACAGCTTTATTTAAAAACTACACCATTTTCTCAGTACTTTTTTTTCAGTAATTTTTTTCTACTTTTTGATATCCATTCAGATTTGACCTTTATTGGTAATTTTCAACATTTTACTGTTAACTTGACATTTTTTTTGATAATTGTAAACGATGTTACTTTAAATCGGTCATTTGATCAAGATAATTTTCTAATATGTATTGTCAAATGTATTAAAATTGAAAAAACACAGCTTTTTTGAAAATTACACCATTTTCTCAGTATTAGTTTTTCAGTAAATTTTTCTACTTTTTGATATTCATTCAGATTTGACCTTTATTGGTAATTTTTAAAACATTCTAATTTTTAAAACATTCTACTGTAAATTTGACATTTTTTGGATAATTGTGAACGATGTTACTTTAAATCGGTCATTTGATCAAGATGAATTTCATATATGTATTGACAAATGTGCAAGAAGTAAAATCGAAACAACCACAGCTTTATTTGAAAATTTCACCATTTTCTCAGTGCTATTTTTTCTACTTTTTAATATTCATTCAGTTTTGACCGTTATTGGTAATTTTCCAACATTTTACTGTTAATTTGACTTTTTTTTTTGTTAATTGTATACGTCGTACTTTAAATTGGTCATTTGATCAAGACAATTTTTTAATATCTATTGACAAATGTTTTAGAAATAAAATTGAAACAACCACAGGTTTATTTAAAAATTGCAACGTTTTCTCAGTAACATTTTTTTAGTAAATTTTACTACTTTTTGGATACTCATTCAGATTTGACCTTTATTGGTAATTTTTCAACATTTTACCGTTAATTTGACCTTTTTTGGATATTTGTATACGATGTTACTTTAAATCGGTCATTTGATCAAACAAGTTTCTAATATGTATTGACACACAAATGTATTAGAAGTAAAATTGAAACAACCACAGCTTTATCTAAAAATTACATTTTCTCAGTATTATTTTTTCAGTAAATTTTTCTACTTTTTGATATTCATTCAGATTTGACCTTTATTGGTAATTTTTAGAACATTCTACTGTAAATTTGACATTTTTTTTAGATAATTGTAAACGATATTACCGAAAATCGGTCATTTGATGAAGACAATTTTTTACTATGTATTGACAAATGTATTAGAAGTAAAATTGAAACAACCACCTCTTTATTTTAAGATTACACCATTTTCTCAGTAACATTTTTTCCGTTAATTTTTCTACTTTTTGATATTTATTCAGATTGGTAATTTTCCAACATTTTACTGTTAATTTGACATTTTTTGGATAATTGTATACGTCGTACTTTAAATCGGTCATATGATCAAGACAATTTTTTAATATCTATTGACAAATGTTTTAGAAATAAAATTGAAACAACCACAGGTTTATTTAAAAATTGCAACGTTTTCTCAGTAACATTTTTTAGTAAATTTTACTACTTTTTGGATACTCATTCAGATTTGACCTTTATTGGTAATTTTTCAACATTTTACCGTTAATTTGACCTTTTTTGGATATTTGTATACGATGTTACTTTAAATTGGTCATTTGATCAAAGAAGTTTCTAATATGTATTGACACACAAATGTATTAGAAGTAAAATTGAAACAACCACAGCTTTATCTAAAAATTACACCATTTTCTCAGTATTATTTTTTCAGTAAATTTTTCTACTTTTTGATACTCATTCAGATTTGACCTTTATTGGTAATTTTTAGAACATTCTACTGTAAATTTGACATTTTTTTTAGATAATTGTAAACGATATTACCGAAAATCGGTCATTTGATGAAGACAATTTTTTACTATGTATTGACAAATGTATTAGAAGTAAAATTGAAACAACCACCTCTTTATTTTAAGATTACACCATTTTCTCAGTAACATTTTTTCCGTTAATTTTTCTACTTTTTGATATTTATTCAGATTTGACCTGTATTGATAATTTTTCAACATTTTACTGTAAATTTGACATTTTTGGGATAATTGTATACAATGTGACTTCAAATCGGTCATTTGATTAAGATGGATTTCTTATATGTATTACAAATGTGTTAGATGTAAAATTGAAACAACCACAGCTTTATTTAAAAACTACACCATTTTCTCAGTACTTTTTTTTCAGTAATTTTTTTCTACTTTTTGATATCCATTCAGATTTGACCTTTATTGGTAATTTTCAACATTTTACTGTTAACTTGACATTTTTTTTGATAATTGTAAACGATGTTACTTTAAATCGGTCATTTGATCAAGATAATTTTCTAATATGTATTGTCAAATGTATTAAAATTGAAAAAACACAGCTTTTTTGAAAATTACACCATTTTCTCAGTATTAGTTTTTCAGTAAATTTTTCTACTTTTTGATATTCATTCAGATTTGACCTTTATTGGTAATTTTTAAAACATTCTAATTTTTAAAACATTCTACTGTAAATTTGACATTTTTTGGATAATTGTGAACGATGTTACTTTAAATCGGTCATTTGATCAAGATGAATTTCATATATGTATTGACAAATGTGCAAGAAGTAAAATCGAAACAACCACAGCTTTATTTGAAAATTTCACCATTTTCTCAGTGCTATTTTTTCTACTTTTTAATATTCATTCAGTTTTGACCGTTATTGGTAATTTTCCAACATTTTACTGTTAATTTGACTTTTTTTTTGTTAATTGTATACGTCGTACTTTAAATCGGTCATATGATCAAGACAATTTTTTAATATCTATTGACAAATGTTTTAGAAATAAAATTGAAACAACCACAGGTTTATTTAAAAATTGCAACGTTTTCTCAGTAACATTTTTTTAGTAAATTTTACTACTTTTTGGATATTCATTCAGATTTGACCTTTATTGGTAATTTTTCAACATTTTACCGTTAATTTGACCTTTTTTGGATAATTGTATACGATGTTACTTTAAATCGGTCATTTGATCAAACAAGTTTCTAATATGTATTGACACACAAATGTTTTCGAAGTAAAATTGAAACAACCACAGCTTTATCTAAACATTACAACATTTTCTCAGTATTATTTTTTCAGTAAATTTTTCTACTTTTTGATATTCATTCAGATTTGACCTTAATTGGTAATTTTTAGAACATTCTACTGTAAATTTGACATTTTTTTTAGATAATTGCAAACGATATTACCGAAAATCGGTCATTTGATGAAGACAATTTTTTACTATGTATTGACAAATGTATTAGAAGTAAAATTGAAACAACCACCTCTTTATTCTAAGATTACACCATTTTCTCAGTAACATTTTTTCAGTTAATTTTTCTACTTTTTGATATTTATTCAGATTTGACCTGTATTGATAATTTTTCAACATTTAACTGTAAATTTGACATTTTTGGGATAATTGTATACAATGTGACTTTAAATCGGTCATTTGATTAAGACAGTTTTCTAATATGTATTGACAAATGTATTAGAAGTAAAATTGAAACAACCACAACTTTATTTAAAAATTGCACCATTTTCTCAGTATTTTTTTTCAGTTAATTTTTCTACTTTTTGATATTCATTCAGATTTGACTCTTAATCATGTTAATGTTAATTTTTAAACATTTTACTGTTAATTTGACTTTTTTTTGGATAATTGTAAACGATGTTACCTTAAATCGGTCATTTAATCAAGATTGATTTCTAATATGTATTGACAAATGTATTAGAAGTAAAATTGAAACAACCACAGCTTTATTTAAAAATTGCACCATTTTCTCAGTATTTTTTTTCAGTTAATTTTTCTACTTTTTGATATTCATTCAGATTTGACTCTTAATCATGTTAATGGTAATTTTTAAACATTTTACTGTTAATTTGACATTTTTTTGGATAATTGTAAACGATGTTACCTTAAATCGGTCATTTAATCAAGATTGATTTCTTATATGCATTTACAAATGTGTTAGAAGTAAAATTGAAACAACCACAGCTTTATTTAAAAATTACACCATTTTCTCAATAACATTTTTTGAGTAAATTTTTCTAATTTTTGATATTCATTCAAATTTGACCTTTATTGGTAATTTTTAAAACATTCTACTGTAAGTTTGACATTTTTTTGGATAACTGTATACGATGTTACCTAAAATCGGTCATTTGATGAAGACATTATTTACTATGTATTGACAAATGTATTAGAAGTAAAATTGAAACAACCACAGGTTTATTTAAAAATTGCAAAGGTTTCTCAGTAACATTTTTTCAGTAAATGTTTCTACTTTATAGATATTCATTCCGATTTGACCTTTAATGACATTTTTGTCAACATTTTACTGTAAATTTTACATTTTTTGGGGATAATTGTATACGATGTTACTTTAAATCGGTCATTTGAAGACAATTTTTTTTTATATATTGACAAATGTATTAGAAGTAAAATTGAAACAACCACCTTTTTTTTTAAGATTACACCATTTTCTCAGTAACATAGAGGAAGAGAATAAGATTGATTTATATTGTGATAACTTGAAAGTACATAAAAGAGTAATGGACCAATTTAACAACAATGATGACATAGGTTCTATTGCAGATACATTAAAGTACAGTTTTGGTGATATTGATTTGATACAAATGAACACACGTGGTCAATCAAATAATAATTAGAAGTTTGCAATGAGAAAAGGTATTAATACCGCATCAAATTTTGAAAAAAAGTTTTAAATGTTCAAAGATGTCCCCCTTTGCTTTTGAAACAGTTAATGGGGGAATACAGTAATGCTACTTCAGCTTCTTTAGATTGGGGTCCAAAAAAGGAAGAAACAGCTTTACACTTGTATATGAAAGTAAAACACTTAATATTGTGGTGCACGTTTTAAATTTTTTTTCAGAAAGTGTAAGAAAAGGCCATAACAGGATAGAACACCAATAAGTATTTTTCTAAAAATTCTTACCTTGGATGGGCTTGAATTTTAAAACCTGGCTGCCTTTCTAACTATTTCTTTGTACTAATGCATTCAGGAAATGATGCTCTTCACAATACATAATGGGAAAATAACTATTGGTCTTGTAAACGTTTCCACAGGTTAAAACAAGAATGTGTCCAAAGTACATGGATTCCCCACTCGCACCATCATTTTGCTTGTTCCATGAAATTTGGTAATAATCTAATTTGGCATTAAAATTAGAAAGATTATACTATAGGAAACATATGTACTAAGTTTCAAGTTGATTGGACTTCAATTTCATCAAAAACTTTAACCTGAAACTTCCACTTTCATTTTCTATGTTCAGTGGACCGAGAAATTGAGGTCAAAGGTCCAAATTTTAAAATTAGAAAGATCATATCATAAGCAACAAGTGTACTAAGTTTCAAGTTGATTGGACTTCAGCTTCATCAAAAACCACCTTGACCAAAAACTTAAACCTAAAACGAACGGACGCACAAACCAGAAAACATAATGCCCCTCTTCTATCGTAGGTGGGGCATAAAAAAAAACAGTGGTAACAGGAGGGAAATCACCCCTGGGGATACATTTTTTTTCTCTTAAAATTTGCAAAATTTTTTTAATGCTATAGTTATAATATAAAAAGACAAATAAAGGGCAAGTTTATTATATCATATATGTGAGAATCGGCCGTCTATTTAATTAATTTGGATATTATTTGAATGATTTGGTTTAAAAAAAAAAACACAGGGTACAACATGATTTTAGGGGGAGGGGGGGGGGGGGGGGTTGAACATTTAAATTACAATATTTTATCGGAAGAAATATAAGAATGAGTGTTTAATTGGCAGGGGTTGGTGCATTATATAATTTTGTTTACACTGAAACTTAAAATGTTCAGAGAAGATGGTTGAACAAAAAAATAATTGCTGGGGAAGTGGGGGACATGGAAATTAGACTTTTTCAGATATTGTTTCATATCTTATATTTAAACATATTAAAATATAGGTAATTGGAATTTTATTAACTGTTTCGTCCTTGCCAAGGGTACTCGTCAGGTGGTTTTACATATAAATGTACAAATTGATAATTGGACATATATATGTATATATGTTGGCTGCCACGACAGTTATTAATATATTCATAGTACAATGGTTCACTCAGATTCATTAATTAAAAGTGTTACAAATACAGAACTACTAATATAAGCTAAGCCTCTGTTATGATCTGATATCTATTATTTTTTGTCTCAAACATTAATGTCATGAAGATCAAGTCAGTACTTGTAATTGACCTAACAAGCTTAGTACGTTGAAAAAAATTCCTGTATAAAATTTGCACGTCTTGTCACTTTTGAATATATCGTCCATGATGAAATGCCTCTTCAACTCTCCCCTATCTTTAGATCAACCATCACTGTATGGTGACATATCATCAAATGAAATCTCTGTCTGCACGGACACACTGTTTGTCTGTATTTAGACTTTTTGTTCAACAGGATTTGTATTACTATGATCACCTGCAGGAAATGAAAGGCGAAAAATATCTTAGTCTCAAGTAGTTTGATATTTTTTATAATGTTTTACATATTGTACATATTCTATTTCCTCACTAAACTGTACTCATGTCAGAGCCAAACAAGTAAATCAATCGCGAAAAGCATGCAACTTGGAAATCAGTCAATCCATCCCCCCCTTTTCTTCAGTTTGGTGTGATGACTTACAACATGTATAATCAGTCAATGCCTTGCTGTTTCAAAATATAAATATATACATATACCAGTCATTACCTTTCAATTCTTCACAGGATCGTGCTGCCTGAAGAGGTTGGCATGTTGGTGTGTTATTATCGACAGTAACATATACCTGAACATCCATCCATACTTCAGTTTCTGTTTAAGTGGGCGTGGTCATGATGGTTTTGGTCATAGCTCTGTCAAAGGGAAGTTTCCGCGACTTGTGCAGTACTTGACTAGATAGGGTTGCTATGATTGGGTACGGATGCATGGCTGTAGGTCTTCCGTCAATAAAATGTTTGCTGCATACATATGCATGTTTGTTGACATAAGCAACGGTGTAATTTTTCCTCCCACAAGCTTTTACCCACTGCAGAGTTTCTTGCATTCTTGTTATAGGCTTCGGTACATTGATTGATTGATTGTTGGTTTCTTAACGTCCAGTGGCAAATATTTTATGCATATTCAGGACGAGAAAAAGTTCACAATTAATACAATAGGTAGGTTGATACGATAGAGGCCATCTGGGATGATGGTCGGGGAAATTTGGACTGCCACTTGAAAATGAGGGTATCTTGGATAGGGACAGAAATTTTGCCTTGCAACAGGCCACCTACGAACCCCTCAAAAGAGTTGTTGCAAGGGTTCTTAACGTGTAAAGAGCGTGGCACGAGGCATCGGAATTAACGTCCCCTTCTGACGGCTTCGGTACAGGAAAGAATTCAACTCCTGACATATGCGGTTTATCTTTGTACCAGTCATCGCTGTTACATGTCCCCAAACACAACGTTTTTTACCATATTGTTTGTTTTCGCGGTTTGTGGACTTGTCGGGTATCACGTAACGTTGGCCGCTTACGTTGCGCATAACCGCTTACATCAAATATGAAAGTCGACTATTAAAACACTTTTTTGCTATATATATATATATCATAAAATTGAGAATGGAAATGTTAAATGTGTCAATGAGACAAAAATCCTACCAAAGAGCAGATATACGTCATGTATATATTTATCAGCGTATGCTTGTCATTTCATCAACAACAACAGAAAAACACTTAACTTATAAAAAGAGGAGAAACATTTTGATTAAAAGAAACATAAAAGTGCAACTTTGAGGAAGTGGGACGATTTGGTGAAAAAGTAGGGCAATTAGGTGTGTAGCGATTTGTCAGGGATGAAAAAATTGAGGTCTAAGGAAGTTGTATTTTGAAATTTATCTGTAACGTGACATGTTTTAATTATGATGTATATGACTTTTAGAAAATATCATATAAATATTTTGAATGGAATAAGAAGGCAGTCACAGAGAAAAATGTTTTCTTTTCTACATTGGTTAGAGGTATAGGGGATGGTTGAGATTTCATAAACATGTTTAAACCCATTGCAATTTTGCGCCTTCTCGAACAAAGAGCTTTGATTCTTTTGATCTATTTCAACTGGGTTTCCACCCGAGAAGCTGAACAACCAACATTATGTTCATACCAGTAATTCATCGTTATTTAAATGTATGCATACATCTTCCTGTACTGCACTGTCAAGTCAGATTTTGGCAATTGTTGTGTTGTGTTACTTCTGACTTGCTTGAACATTCTGTCTGCCTAATCATAATACATTCATTCTGTAGATGCACTCTCAAATTGGGGGTATTTTGGATTTTTTAAGAATCAGAAACAGTTGTTACCTGTAAAGATACAGACATGTATCAGAAACAATAGACGTGAATAGTGTTGTTTTGATAGAGGAACTAAATAACCCATCAATATAAAGGTTTCAACTCCTTCAGGCAAAGTTGACTATATGAATTTAGCTCTTTTTTTAGGTATGTTTATCACTATAATTGATTGATTGTTGGTTGCTTAACGTCCAGTGGCAAATATCTCATGCATATTCAGGACGAGCACAAGTTCACAATAAATACTACAGGTAGGTTGATACAATAGAGGCCATATGGGATGATGGTCGGAGAAATTTGGACTGCCACCGGAAAAGGAGGGTATATTGGATAAGGACAGAATTTTTGCCTTGCAACAGGTCACCTACGGACCCTTCAAAGAGTTTTCGCAAGGGTTCTTAACGTGCAAAGAGCGTGGCACTCTCTTTACACGAGACATCGGATTTAACGTCCCCCTTCTGACCGGACGTGACTGCGAACTTGATACATCCCGCACAGCCAAACTGACGCCCCACTTCGGTGCGCGTTTTACTGCCGGTCGGGAGAAAACCAAGTGACTATATTTCTATACCCCAGTCACCCTTGGGGATTATCACTATAAAGGTTTCAACTCATTCAGGCAGGTTGACTTTATATAAATTTGGCTATTATTTTAGGTATGTTTGATAGCTTCCTTCATTTTACATGATTTACCCTGCGCCCACCAGGTGCTTGGGACCGACATATCCAATTGGATAAACCAGCTTTCTGACGTTTATCAAAGAACTCAACAATAACTTTTACGGGGAGATTGAGAATACCACGAAGGTATACATGACGTCATCTAAAATAGGTATTCCTGTTTGTCCCACACATTATTCAAACGTAGGTAATACTTAATTCAACAATAGTGGCTTTACATATACCATTTCTCGCTGCTTTTTTACTAAAATAAATTAACACAAAGCTGTTACAAAACCTTTACATATTATAAGCAACACGATTGGTGCCACATGTGGAGCAGGATCTGTTTCATGTGTTCTATTTTGTGACTTTTTCATTTGAGCCATGGTGTTGTCAGTTTGATTTATGAGTTTGACTGTCCCTTTGGTATCTTTCGTCCCTCTTTTACAACAACAATAAAAAAAAAATATATTTTGTCCCATTCTAATAAAATCTTAAAAATTGCCTATCACAATGTACAACATTAACAGAAAAATATGCATCCTTTAAATCTGCAGATGCAAACCAGACATTTGGTTTAACTAATTGAAATGCAGCTTTAACTGTTTCCATTTTAAAATGGTGATATTCAACTTGTTCGTTTAATTGTCTCAAGTTTAATATTAACCTATGAGACCCATCTTTCTTCGGTCTAATAAATATGTTCGAAATAAATTCCTGTTTGTTAATGTCCTGGATATCGACTTTTTGAACAACTTTTTTTAGTACAAATTTTTCAATTTCTCCATTAATTAAAGACTGTTCTGATTCATTAAATTTAATGGTTCCAGGTAATTTGGTTTGTTGCGGTACATTATCAAATTCAATTTTGTAACCTTTAACCAAACTAAGAATCCAATTATCTTGTGTAAGCAATTTCCAGCACCCTAAACAATTACGTATTTTTCCCGCAATAAATTTTTCAGGCGTGTTCATAAATGCAAATACATGTAACTTTAAATCAGTTTGTGAACTTATATGTTCAAAAAAATCAGTTTGTGAACTTATATGTTCAAAAGATTCACATTCTATGTCAACAGGATTTAGTGCCTGTCTTTCTTCTTGAAGTTGTTCCTCATGACTGGTCTTTTCCCTAAAAAATGATAATTAGCATGAGAGAATGATGGTCTGAAGCTATTATTCTGCGATTTAAATCTGAACCGATTCTCTGGTATACTATAGGGAGCAGAGAACCTGTTAGCTGTGAAACCAGTGTTTATTCTATGATCCCTATTATCTGTTGAGGTTGCTGGTAGGAAGGACTTCACCTTCCCTCGTTTACCCATTCTGTTGGCTATATCAACTTCTTTGACTTTGTCAACAAGAAATTTAAATACATGGAGGAGTTATCCAAATACAGACAATTAATATTAAACAAATGAAATATAAAACGATAATTAACTGTTAACTGTTAAAGCATACAGATGCAGTTCTGTATACATGTAACAATGATAATGTCATAAAGGGTCCCAACCTTGACCTTTGACATACAGCTTGCCCGAATTCAAAGGTATCTTTCTTATGCATGAAGCTGTTAACTGTGTAAGTTTTGTGAAATCAATAAAGGCATTCTCAAGTCATGCTTTGGAAACTAATTTAAGATCAACGAACAGAGAGCTGAGTTCAATACCTCCTCTTTTGCAAAAAAGAAGGGAAAATAGTATGGTCTTGGCTTGGAGATTGATTACATTATCAATTGGTTCAGTTGTTTAAAGAAGTTGCAATTATAATCTTGCAGATTACTAATTACATCTAATGGCTTTCATGACTGGCATTGTGGCAACCGCCTTGGATGCCGATAAATAAATAAACTCTTCTGGCTCAAAGAACCAATCAATAAACTTTTTTTACAGAGTAGGAATTGGATTTGCCCTTACAAATTTGTATTAACCATTTACGGGGCACTGCTACATCACTACAATGCGTTATTTTTCATAACCATTTGGCAAATTCTCCTCAAATGAAATGATAACCTTAAAAAAGAACACATTATTATATGTATATGGCCAGGTCGACAAGAGTTATATATATATAAATTGATAATATATTATATGGTGGTGTGAGCTGCATTATTAGTAGAAAGCATATTTTCAAATGCTAATAGTGATAAAACAACATCTGCTTAAATCTGTTGACATGGGACATTTTTTTACATAAATAAGGCCGTTAGTTTTCTCCTTTGAATTGTTTTACATTGTCTTATCGGGGCTCTTTATAACTGACTATGCGGTATGGGCTTTGCTCATTGTTGAAGGCCGTACGGTGACCTATATATGTTAAGGTCTGTGTCATTTAAGTCTTTTGTGGACAGTTGTCTCATTGGCAATCATACCACATGTTCTTTTTTATATATTATTTGTGAGTAGTTCTTTTACCTCATCAAATTTGTATCTGAGACTGTTAATGCTAACATATGCCGCAAAAAAGTTCTTTGGATGCAGACGTCTGGTTTCCCTCAAGTCTTGAAATAAAAGTTTGTTTACACCGGAAGTAGAGTTACACGATAGACTGTCATTTGGTGCGTTTGATTCCTCGTTAAAATCAATAAAAAAGCAATCGCTAAAATCTAGTAGATAACATATTTTACAGAACCAGCACTGCATGAAATTATGCATTTAATATAAAATTAAATGCATATGTTATGCATATTAAATTTCAAATTACAAAAAATATTATGCATTTACTTTGCTGGAAAATTTAAAATTTAATATGACGCCCGTCAAGCAAAAACCATCCTTATCGCATTTGACGTCGTTATCGGTAGTCAACGCTAGAATGTAACGTAGAAAAAACCGATAAATTGCACGTTGAATTTGAGATATTTTTTTCTAAACATAGCGTTATCCATGCGAACTGAATAGGAACTACATTACAAGGATTTCTGAAATTTGGTTTCAGGGTTTATATAATTCAGTTATATCGTGCTATGCGTTTTTATATTCATCACTCAACAACTTCGAATAGTTCTGCACCACCTCATTGCTACTCCAGCTTCGTCAACACGAATTAGTGACTCTGTTATCCGTTCTCTCTGAACAAATATTACCTCTAATTTCAATACTCCGTGGACAATTCGCTGTCTAACAGAACTGTTAAGTTTGGTGACTCGTCTAACATTTTCATTTATATCATCGTCCGAAATATCAGCGTATTACCTCCATATGCTAATCCTGTATGAACTTGGGAAAGAAAAAAACGATAGTTGAAAATTTGATTATATTTTAGAAATTCCCTGTGTTGATTCTCAATTCATTTAACTTATGTAACATGCATAACATACCCACACTCATTGACTGCTTGAACAAAAGCTCTTCTTTCATCTTGTTCTATTAAATGATGACTGTGTCTTCTATTTGGTACTTCTTCTTGAGTTCTGACAAGTATTGTTTCTAAATATGCGGAATTCACTCGTTCAGTCACGAAGTATCATATTTTTGATAAACTAGTCTGCGTAATAATAATTTAATTACATCGTTGAGTTTTACACTTATCATAATGTCGTCATTCAACTAAAAGATAATTTTATCATAATACATTTAATAAATAAATTGATTTCAACAAATCAACAAATAAAAGTATTTGTGACTTTTCCTATTCATACTTGGACACAATTTTTGACAGTTAACTGTGCATTCAACAATTTTGTTTTAATGTTTAAACAACATCATATATATGTCCTTAAAATAATTATATATATTTGTATAGTAAATAAGACAAACAGCTTCTTCTTCTTTTTCTCTTCTTTTAGTTTCCGCACTCCATCATAATATTGATGACTATGTGCCGTGCATGCGTGGGTAAAATTTACAATTTTATGTTTACATTAAAAACAAAAATTTAATAAAGAAATAATAACTTGTTTTTGATTTTCACTGTACATATAAGATAAAACTATTTACAAGGTGTTACATTACATGGTGTAGTATTGGTTGAGAACAGATATAGGAATCTGTTCTCTGAATGCTTCAACTGTGGTGCATTGGACAGCAGTAACTGGTAAAAGGTTCCATTGGACGATTGTCCTAGGATAGAATGAAAATTTATATGAGTCTTTTTTTTGCCTGTATGTGCCTGAATGAGTGACTGTGAGTGTATTGTCTTGTTCGACTGTCTGATGGTATTAACAGGTTCATGGGGTATATTGCTACTTGGTGGTGTATAATTTTAAAGAAAAATATAAGCCTTGTTCTTATTCTTCTAAGTTCAAGTGTTGGCCAGTTAAGATGGTTAAGCATGTTTGTCACAGAGCTGGTGTTATGATATCGATTACATATATACCTGGCTGCACGTCTTTGGACCATTTCTATTTGTGATTTTTGAGATTTTGTATGTGGGTCCCAGATGCAGCTACCATACTCTAGCTTTGGTCTCACAAGTGAGATATATGCCTTTTCTTTAACTGACTGCGAGCTGACTTTAAGGTTTCTTTTGATAAAATTCAGTTGTTTTGTTGCATTTGCTGTGATGTTATTTATGTGTTTGTTAAATTTTAAATCAGTTTGTATTGTTAAGCCAAGCTAGTTCATATTTAAATACATTTTTATTTTTTTCAATTTATACAGATATAGTTTTAACACTATTAATATTATCTTTCCTTCTTTTTCAATCTCTCAACACACGCACACATATAGTGTTAGCGTCTAACGACCCTCACAGATGACACCGTGCTTAAAGCAATATATATACATCAAATTAACTTCAGTCAAACGTCTCACTGCCTATTTACCTTTAAAGTTGTAACACCATCAAAAAGTCGTTAAAATCCCGTTAACATTTGATTTGATATATTAGACGAGAAATGGTTGAATTTCACTCATTATTGTTGATGTTAAAGAAGTTAAAAGGTCGTTCTCGAGAGAAATGTATGTGATATACATAATATAGCAAAAATATTAAACTAAGACGGAATTGTTACTATACAGATCACATCAAAAATATTTTATGATAATAAGCTCGTTGTTTGCGGGTGAAGTGAAGGCAGTAGAAATTAATAAAACATGTGATTCAACATGTTCACGATCAAACTCAACTGCAGGCAATAGTAATTGTTCTAATGTTAGAACTAAAATGAAGTCGGAAACGGTTTTTAAATGAAATCAATGAAATAGTAACATTCGTCACATCCTACACTTCTGAAACGTGGATGGTGTGTTGTCTCATTGGCACTCGCACAACATTTTTCTATATCTATGATAGGTTTGTACACCGTGAAAAGGACAGGGTGCACGAACTCTCTGTGTTGACTTATACACAACAAATAAAACAAACACATCAAAAAAGAAAAAAAATCTCGTGAAATTACCATGGTTACTTGATATGATTTAAGAAGCTTGTATGATAGTTTGTCTTTCATTCTTTATGTCCTGCATTTTCATGATCATTGGTCTGACTGATAAGTTATTTCGCTATCGGCATTTAATACATATCCGGGTCGATATCATCAGTCACAATATAGTGACATATTGTAGATTTACGAAAGAGATAAATGTTGAGGTTATGCTTAAATAAAATATGAGATAGTATATCATATTTTAAAAGATATGGCATTCTGATTGAATTAATTTTGAAATATGTGCCACTAGATTCAAGATTATGAAACTGCAGAATCGTTATAAGTTTGTTTCAGCACTTGATTATTATGGACTATTGTGAAGTTAAATGGGCGTTTCCTAAAAGAAATGTTTATAATAAACATAAAATAACAAAAATATTAAATGATGATGGAATTGCTTCTCTTTAGATCACATTAACTTTATTGTATGATCAACGGGCTGTGATGAAGAGTGCATTTGTTTCTAACCCGAAATTTTCTCATCGATGACTATCGTTTAGTAAACGTTAAGCTGCTCGAAACAAATACATCGTTTAATAAACTTTATCGACCCCAAGTTGTCAGACAAAAATAGATTACACTCACGCACTGTAAACAAAAAGGTAAAAGTGCGGGAAATAGATAACCAGAAAAACAACACGTGCTCGTAATTATTTAAACGACAGATGCAGAAACAAATTTATCGTTTACACGTCTCAACGATAAACGATCGACTACGCGACTATTTTGCGCGTACATCTTTTATGTGAACGATGTCAACGTTGACCAAAAAATGTAAGAAACAAATGGATTAAACGACTACGCGCGTAGTCGTTTACATCGTTTAGGTTAGAAACAAATGCGCTCGAAATCAACAGAACTTAATGAATCTTTTGATTCAAGAAGAGTACACCAACAAATTACACTGTATGTGTTCGTCCATTTTAGTCTGATCTGTCAGTAATTCACCATACACATTCTTATTACCATTGTGCACAGTAATAATCTTTTCTTAACTGTCACATGTGTAAAAAGATTATTATCCTGGTCTACCACCACTAAATTGTTGGGCCTTACCACCTCGCATATTCTTACAAAACTACTTGAAATTGGTCCACAATAAGGTGAAGGATAAATGCCTTCGTAAAATGATCTATTTGATTGGAATGAAGTACACCTTTCACAAGTACATGTTGGTAAAGTATGGACCAGGCTATTATCATGTAGAGCCTTGACTTCAAAAATAAAATAATTGAAATGGTCTTATATTAAAATATTTGTTTTGACAAAAAATATATCTAATAAAAAAGTTCAAAGTTAATAACCGCAATTAATATGTATCTTTATTAAGTTCAAACAACGTAATTAACGGGGTTAAAACACATTTTGTTGTCTAGGCATCTTATTATATCTGAATCAAATTGTTGTATATATTTCATGAAACAAAAACTAGAGTAAAATAACGATTACAATATCATATGTCTATATTTCCTCGTTCTTTTTCTGACAACTCTAAAGAACTTGATTCAAAAGTTGGATCGAGTACATCCGAGTCTTTAAATGGGATGAAAGTGGTTCATGATCAGCACTACTGTTGAGACTCGTTTCTGTGATTTGAGTAGGGGTTTTACCATTTCTTGGTCTATGTGCTCTAGTCTTACCCAACAATAGTCATCTGTCGTGGGTGGTTTTGCAGGATACATGAGAGATTCAACATTCTGTATGTAATCTGTCTGTGTACCTGTTTTATTAAGAGAAAAAAAACCGTCATATTTCTTTGGGAACAAATATTAACCATATATGAGGGTCAAAACCCAGAGTTGACATAAATTTGGAAAGATCACTTCAAATGGATAATGTCTAAATTTTAACCTCATATAAAACAGGACCGACAAACAAACACACAGCAGAAAGTAATGCCCCTCCTCTATCAAATCTTTGCCATAAAAACACTATCAAAAATTAACATTAGAGATATTTGTTATAATATACGAAACATTTTGCTTTTATATCATATTGACAAAAATGTAATCCTGAATGGAATAATTCTGAGATATATACCACTAGATTCAAGACCATGAAACTGTAGAATTGTAATAAATCTGTAACAGCACTCGATGATTATGGACTATTGTGAAGTGAAATGGTCGCTCCCTAAAAAGAATGTACACGATATACGTAAAATAACAAAAATAATAATTAATGGTGGGATTGCTCCTCTACTTATGACATCAACATTATTTTATGATAATGAGCTCTTTGTTAGCGGGCTGTGATGAAATCAACAGAATTTAATGCATGAATCTTTTGATTCAAGTAAAGAACATCAATATTAAACTTATTACAATAGTCACCTACAGATGCAATCACAGAGGCTTGTCTTTAAATGGGTTAGACGAATTGGGTCCCTTTCTATGGTTAACTGCATTTTAAAAATGAGCGTCTCTTTTGTTTCAAAACCATTAATAGTACGAAACATAGGCGGAGTTCATAGTTATCCCTCTGATAACTTTTAGTAAATGACAGCCTGTCTTAATTTTTTCTAATCTGATTTTATGTTAAGAACCATGAATTCTACCTAAAACTTATCAAATAATGGTCAATAGGGATATGCAATACGTCAAGTGTTAATTATGCTGATAAATAAACACCAGTTCATTAAATAACAATTTATCAATTCGTGAAAGATATCATTTTCATTTTCTTTATTTTCCTATCAGCTTCTACGTGACTTTTAATGAATTATATACGGTGATTATTAAAACGACAACCTAGATGATTTACTAAAAGGATATAGGCCTTCGCGCGGACGCAAGACGTTATAGTTAGACCTGAGCGCGTACACTCACTCTATATTTGGGCCTCAGCACGGACATCAGAGTGCGACTTGACATGGGGATGAATACCTAAGGATATGACTCGCACGAACGTCATATGTGGGTGCAGAGGCTATAGTTGGGCTAAGGCGCGGATGCTTACCTTAATGTTGGACCAAGCTACCCTCCACGGTGGACGTTACGTCACACCCTAGAAAGTGGTGTTCAGATAAATCTCTCTCACACTTCCAGATACCAGATCTGGTTCAGGACTTGAGACCTGCTACATATACATGAAGGTGGTTTAAGATTTTTTTGTTTCACTCTTTTTTTTTTATGGCCCTTAAAAGGGCCTTTTTTATATTCCCATCTATGATGAGAACATCGTCACCAGTCTAATCTGGTGATCCACCACCTCTACAATACTGGTTATGTTGTTGGTAGAAATGCAGCTTCCCTTCTTTAACGTAAGTCAAACTGATTCGGAGCAGGTATGATGTAGTGTCCAACCTACATCCATTCCTGGCCCCGATTCCAATACCTTTGTTTGTTCTGTAATAAACCCCAAACAGGTATCAATGTCTTCCTCGCTCCAGAATGTTGCTTTGTTTTGGGAAATATCTTCCCAAACTTTAACGTGAAAATGACTATTAAATATACATGACATGCTAAGGTAATGGAATACATTATACATGTTCACAATGTGAAAAAAAGACTGATAGCACAGAAAAATACCTCACTAACCAATGATTTCAGATCTATTTTCCCAAGTATTGGGACAAGAACAATAATAACATGACAAAACAAATAATATTTCTGATTCTTCTGTTAGCTGGATATACCAATATAAAATGGACGTTCTAAACACATTGCATGTATCATACTATGAAGTATATTGAAACTAAATGTAGAAGTGCATAGTTTTTCTGATATACCAAGAGAACTGCATTTATGTTAAAAAAATATATATGTCTGAAAGAGTCTAAATATTATTTATGCAGCTTCAATAGTTGTCTTGAAGAAAATCGATATTTAAATTATTTACATATATACACTCAATTTCTCACAATCACATATCTGCTGACCATTTTTGAAGATATTGGTCTTTCATGCATGTCTTTTTAACATAACATCGAATGATTTCTAAATTTTATTCTAGTAAATCCAGACATAGTTCATTCCAAAACTGAATAACAATTCATAAACATTCGAAGTCCAACTCATTTTATCTGAATTTCAATTCTCATATTGAAAATATCAAAACTAAATATATGGACTACTTCAGCACTTTATGAAAAAAACATAATAAATTAAAATAGTAAGTAAAACGGTGTGGTGTTTAGCCTATAACACCCATACTAATACATTTTTCTTAAAAGCCAAGAAAAAATAAAATAGATAAATAAGCACTTGAGTGCCATTACTGGACTATAAACAAAAACCACTATTTCAGAACACTTGGTAAATATTGATACTATAGTCCTATGTTAAATAAATATAATCCAATGCAAAAGAGGATATTTTTAAATAAGATATGAATATTGTGGAAATCATTGATATACAAAAGATTTTCATGTTAAGAAATCACAAGACAAAAAAATATATCTACATATATCATTTGCAATTACAAAAAATTGAAATCAGGTACTTTCATTTTTTAAACAATACTGCAATGTACAGGTTTTTATACGACCGCAAAATTTAAAAAAATTTTCGTCGTATATTGCTATCACGTTGGCGTCGTCGTCTGCGTCGTCGTCGTCGTCGTCCGAATACTTTTAGTTTTCGCACTCCTAACTTTAGTAAAAGTGAATGGAAATCTATGAAATTTTTAACACAAGGTTTATGACCACAAAAGGAAGGTTGGTATTGATTTTGGGAGTTTTGGTCCCAACATTTTAGGAATTAGGGGCCAAAAAGGGCCCAAATAAGCATTTTCTTGGTTTTCGCACTATAACTTTAGTTTAAGTTAATAGAAATCTATGAAATTTTGACACAAGGTTTATGACCACTAACGGAAGGTTTGTATTGATTTTGGGAGTTAAGGTCCCAACAGTTTAGGAATGAGGGGCCAAAAAGGGACCCAAATAAGCATTTTTCTTGGTTTTCGGACCATAACGTTAGTATAAGTAAATAGAAATCTATGAAATTTAAACACAAGGTTTATGACCATAAAAGGAAGGTTGGTATTGATTTTGGGAGTTTTGGTCCCAACAGAATAAGGGGCCCAAAGGGTCCAAAATTAAACTTTGTTTGATTTCATCAAAATTGAATAATTGGGGTTCTTTGATATGCCGAATCTTAACTGTCATGACTGTATGTAGATTCTTAACTTTTGGTCCCGTTTTCAAATTGGTCTACATTAAGGTCCAAAGGGTCCAAAATTTAACTTAGTTTGATTTTGACAAAAAATGAATCAGTTAGGTTCTTTGATATGCTGAATCTAAAAATGTACTTAGATTCTTGATTATTGGCCCAGTTTTCAAGTTGGTCCAAATCGGGGTCCAAAATTAAACTTTGTTTGATTTCATCAAAAATTGAATAAATGGGGTTCTTTGATATACCAAATCTAACTGTGTATGTAGATTCTTCATTTTTGGTCCTGTTTTCAAATTGGTCTACACTAAAGTCCAAAGGGTCCAAAATTAAACTTAGTCTGATTTTAACAAAAATTGAATTCTTGGGGTTCTTTGATATGCTGAATCCAAAAATGTACTTAGATTTTTTATTATGGGCCCAGTTTTCAAGTTGGTCCAAATCAGGATCTTAAATTATTATATTAAGTATTGTGCAATAGCAAGTCTTTTCAATTGCACAGTATTGCGCAATGGCAAGAAATATCTAATTGCACAATATTGTGAAATAGCAAATTTTTTTTTAATTAGAGTTATCTTTCTTTGTCCAGAATAGTAAGCAAGAAATATCTAATTGCAAAATATTGTGCAATAGCAAGATTTTTTTTTAATTGGAGTTATCTTTCTTTGTTCAGAATCAACTTAAATCTTTGTTATATACAATACACAATGTATATTCACTGTTTACTACCAACTGATAAATTAAAATAATTTTTAACATTCAGTGATAACAAGCAGTTTTTTTACATCTTAATATTTTATGATGTATTTAAATGAGTAGTTATTGTTGCAAACTCCATTAGAAATTTTAATTGAGATTAGTTTTGGAATAAGGGAAAGGGGGATGTGATTAAAAAAATTGGGTTCAATTTTTCTCATTTGAAATTTCATAAATAAAAAAGAAAATTTCTTCAAACATTTTTTTGAGAGGATTAATATTCAACAGCATAGTGAATTGCTCTAAGAGAAAACCAAAAAATTAAGTTCATTAGAATACATTCATTCTGTGTCAGAAACCTATGCTGTGTCAACTATTTAATCACAATCCAAATTTAGAGCTGAATCCAGCTTGAATGTTGTGTCCATACTTGCCCCAACCGTTCAGGGTTCAACCTCTGCGGTCGTATAAAGCTACGCCCTGCGGAGCATCTGGTTTTTAATTGAAAAGGTTTAACAATAAAGATAAACACTGGGTATAATTGACATAAATTAATAACTTGAAATTATTAAGGCAACTTTAATTTTTAACATTAACAACAAATTTGTTCAGATTTTGCCTTTAATAGTTAGTAAGGGTGTCTATACATTTTCTAACTTCTGTAAAATATTTCTTTGTCATTAATGTACTAGAAAAACTGGCAGTCACAGACAATGTTTTTTTTTATTATTAAAATATATTGAAATTAATTAAATCGTGTTTAATTCTGTTTTAACAGGGAAAACCAAATTTGTCCTTTTGAGGAAATATTTAACAATATAATTGATTTTAAAATATGAGGTCATGATTTAATAATTCTGTTGTATATTGAATAAAATAATTGGTAAAATATTTTAAATAGAAAAAAATGTTTACAACATGCCCAGAAGGAATATTTAAAAAAAGACACCCTATCTATCACAACATATATTTTCAACAAAAAAGTTATTCAATGGATTCAGTTTCAATGGACATTTTTTTGTGCGCCCTGGTCATTGTTCCGATTTTTGAATTGAAAGCAGAGATGACCGTCTTGCTGTCTAAACCCCATGTCTTCATTGCAAAAGCTGAAAAAAAGAAGAACATTTATAATATAAAAGTTTTATTCTATTTCCCCGCTACATTATAGTTCATATATTACAAAATAACTTCACCACTGCATTTAAATATATGAATTAATCTTGGTTTCTAGTAGTAAAACACTTAAAGGGGCACTAGCTACGAGATATATAAAAAATCTAAAATATAATTTTTTCTTCAAACTATTAATGAAATTACTGAAATACTGAAATAATAATTTGCTTAATCAGGCAGTTTGGGTTTATTTTGTCAAAATAAGAGAATAAATATTGATAGTGTACTATTCGCTTGCAAGTGAATAATTCAACCCCATTAAAATCTATTCATGTGAATTTCAAATGAACCCCTTAGCTAGTGATGGATAACTCATGAATTGTTTGTGTATAGTTATTTAAAGGAAAAGAATGTCAACATTGAAAGTGAAACAAAGGAAAATCATTTAATTGACTTATTCAATCCACAAAAAACTGGTTCTTATACAGATAACAACAATGATTAACTCATATTTTTAATCTATAATATAAAATTAAACAGACATAGAACAATCCAATTATACGGGTTCGCTTTATCTATTTATATCTTCATTTATGTTTATATCACTTATACAGTCATGGGAAGTGTCTAGACTAAAATACACACGAAACGAAACTCGACCCTATTCCGGTCAAATGTCTTATTTTAGACTTTTTATGATTTGGATAAATGTTTTACATTGTTATAAAATTAACCAAATACTAGAATTTGACTCAAATCGGTGACCATGAATTTTACAGTTTGTGCCCCTTTAAGGTAAAGTTGTAAGGTTTGACTTCAACTTCAACCAAAAACTTAAACCCGATGTTGAACAGACAGGTGAATGAACGAATGCACAGAACAGAAAACATAATGCTCATTAATGGAGCATAAAAATGAGGTATACAAGATATCTTGCATTTAAAACCAACCTGCAAACATATTTTACGTAAACAACATCATGACTGTGTATGGTGCATTAGGACATAACATCTATGGCTGCCAATTTAATAGAAATGGAATTTACCAAGTTTCATCCACGAAATTTTAAAATTGTGTCTCAACAGCTGAGTGATAATTCATTCAAAGCAACATCAGAAACATAAAAGGTAAGATCATATTGCTAAATGCATGTTTTATTTATTATGTTTTACTTCTTATTTACATCAAATATGAGAAGTTATATCTGATTGGTTATCATGAATTTGACAGCTACTAAAATTGAGAATGGAAATAGGGAATGTGTGAAAGCGACAACAACCTGACCATAAAAACAAACAACAGCAGGAGGTCACCAATAAGTCTTCAATGTTTCTTTAAGAATCACCCTATTACATTTTGTAAGAAATTAGGCAGTGCATTCATAATTTAAAAGTGTTCAAAGGACAAAACAAATTAAATAACTTTTTTGTAACATTTATGTTAATTAATTTACACCAAATACCTTCAAAGAAGTAATAAAACAAAGTCAGAGCCAGTTTTTCGTTGTACCTCTTTTGGCTGGAAAAGGCCATTAAACATGAGTTTGATGGCACAGGTTTTCGTTTTCCCCTTGTATGCTCCTTGCATGTCGTTCATCCAAGGAACAGGGATCAAAATTTGGTGTCCTTCCACCAATCTCATATACCCTTGTGGGATGTCGGTATCCGGGACATCAGAAATTTTCTGAAAACAAATTATGAAAATTTAAGATTCAATATATAAATTTAAACATATATCATGTATATATGAGCTTTCTCCCCAAGGGTGACTGGGGTAAAGAAATATAGTCACTTGGTCTTCTTCCGACCGGCAGTAAAACGCTTGCCGAAGTGGGGGCGTCCGTTTGGCTGTGCGGGATGTATCAAGTTCGCAGTCACGTCCGGTCAGAAGGGGACGTTAAATCCGATGCCTCGTGTAAAGAGAGTGCCACGCTCTTTGAACGTTAAGAACCCTTGCAACAACTCTTTTGAGGGGTCCGTAGGTGGCCTGTTGTAAGGCAAAATTTCTGTCCCTATCCAAGATACCCTCATTTTCCAGTGGCAGTCCAAATTTCCCCGACCATCATCCCAGATGGCCTCTATCGTATCAACCTACCTATTGTATTTATTGTGAACTTGTTCTCGTCCTGAATATGCATGAAATATTTGCCACTGGACGTTAAGCAACCAACAATCAATCAATATATGAGCTTTCTTTTTTAATATGTATAGTTAGACCTCATAAAATCCCTTTAAAATTGTTTGTACTTCATGAATCACAGAATTTAATTAAAGTTATTCATAGAAGTTAGAACTTAGAAGTTCTGTACCCATTATATATTAATAGTTTCTGTCAGCAGTGCTCAGAAATTGATACCTGCCCCTAGCTAGGTCCATACTTTGAATAGAAAAATTTAAAGTATTACAAATTGTGTAATAGTTCAAATAGAACAGAAAAAAAGTATACATATAATATCAAAATAATTTTCATATAAAAAAACAACTAAAAAACAAAAACATATTGACATTATATTGATTGTCTGTTCGTTACTTTGCATACTGTATCAATTTTGTCAAGAATGTTCAGGACAACTTTGTCATTTAGAAGATGATTTGATATAAGCTTACACAGTAACATGATTATCCATTTATGTTAATCAGTGTTTTAGATTGATTGACTTTTTTTGTGTTTATGGATACTTACAGTACTAATGCTCAGGGTGATCACTTTTTATTAGTAGAGAAGTCAGAGTGCCATGACCTTCATAAGTTTAACAACATTTATCCTTTAGAATGCATCTGTATTGTATATGTATACATAGTAACATAACTGTTACAGTCAATTGTACGATTTATTTGACTCAACTGGCACATGTGTTAATGGTTGCTCTAAATGATGAAGCATGATATCATAGATCAGAACTGATTTTGACATTTCTGCTTCCTGCAATAATCTCTCAGTGGTAGCTATATTAGTTCCTAAAGTATTCAACGGATTTACCATATATTCCAGCAGTTTTGTTTCGCAAGCGCTTACTTGGAATGCCAGTAATAGCAGGATACTCTATACTAGCATCTGTCAAGCTCAATTGTTTTGGTCATATTTTACCTGCGCAATGTAAACTGCTCCAGGTTGAAAACAATGGCTCCTTACTAGTTGACACACGTTGCTAGATGACAGGGTTCGCATTACTTCCACTTCCGGGTCTAGTACGGTAAAGTTAAGTTAATTATTGGGATTGAAATCCAATGGGCTTCATTAAATTTTCTAATAATCAATCCTTTAATTTCATCTAAGGACATGATATTGTCTAATATTTCATTGTCTTCTGTGGCAGAAATGACATCGTGCTGTAGTCTTGTTGAATATGACCGTCTTTCGATAGTTTTGATGATGATTTCTCCACTATAAAATCCCTTTCGTCACGAAGTTCCGGTATCAGGAAAGTTAGCGAAACTAAAGGATCTCTAGTCATATTCAACCACAGTTCATCTGCTATATGATCCATATCAGCTATCAAAACAGGAAATATTCCATCAGCGGTCGAACCAATAATATTGTTTACAGCACACAATCCAGGGTAATTTGTATTTCCCTGCCATTGTATGAAGGATCCAGCTACAAAAACACTAGCTACTTCTGACAGTCTTCTCTTCGACGGACATTTAAAAAGAACGTTTTAAACATAGTCCATGTTTAGTGACACAGCACGTCTCTCTTCATCAGAGAGATTGTCCAAAATGTTTGTGAGCTCTCTTATTTTCTCCTAAAAAAATGACAGCATTAAAAAAAAAAGGTTGAAAAATTATCCCTGGCTGACGAGTTTAGTGCGCTTTGTATTTGCGATAGCTCCGTAAAATGTAAAGGTTCTACGCCAGGTGATCTGTCAGAAACACAAGCAGCTTAAGGGGAAGTATTCTGTGTGATAATATCTGATTGCTGGTCAACATTTCCTGAATCATGATCTGGCATTTCCATACTTCCAACAGTTGATGTCTGTATACCATTGATCTCGTCTTTAACGTGTTGATAACTAGCCTAACTGGTTGAAAGACATATCTGCTGGAAATAACTTACTATATTGCTTTTCGATTATGTTGTTAGATTTATCATTGTGAAACTGTAATATGAGGCGACAGACGAAAACATGGACAGCTGGTGACATCTCGTTAATAAAGTAAAGATTTCTTCTCATGCTGTTGAAAAACTGCTCAACAACTTGGAAGTAAGTGATGGACCCTAATCTTTCCACTAGATATACTTTTCTAAGAATTTGATTGACATCTTTTGTGTTATCTTCGTGGAACCAGTCGAAAATTATCAAGTAAATCATCTATTACAGTCATTGCCAAATGCTCAAAGTCTATGGTTTCTGGATTAACCCCTGTTGAAAAGGAGACAGTGCTGTTTCTGGTTGTCTCCATACTCCCGTCACTGTATGTAATATTATTCCTTATCAGAGTCAAAATCGCTGTAGTTGTGGTTGTGTCAACCACTGTTGCTTCCAGAGAAATGTCATCTTCTTCACTGTCACTAACAACAATACAGCTTGTATTAAGAGGAGTTTCAGACTCCAACTCTTCCGCAATAAGTCCTAAATCATGTTCTAAACCGGTTAACTCATCTTCAGAAAGTTCCTTTTGAGTTTTACATGTTGTTACACTGAAATCCTCTGCGGACACAGTTGAGTTCAAATCAGCATTTAGTTCTTGTTCTTCTGAGGTCACATTATACACATCAACACTAGACACAATTTTAGAAAAAAAGATTGGTTAGTAATTCCATCTTAGTTTCTTAGTTTAAACCAATTTTCACTTTCAAATATTATAAAAAGTAGTAAAACAATTAAAGTAGTCGGTCATTAAATAACTTGTAAGGTGTAATACCACAATTCCCCCCTCCCTCCATTATTAGCTATGTTAAATTTCCACTTTACAAAAAATTGTGAAGAATTTATCTCTGTTTCAAATAAAGACATACTTGGCTTGAGTAAAGTTTTATCCTGTCCAGTACTACAGAAAAAAAAAATCACATAACATTTCATTGCATATAAGATAATAACCATCACTGGAAGTTAACCAAACAAATTTCATCCCTTTTTTTCCTAGGTGTGTTCAAAAATTTAGTTAACATGTAACCTCAAGTATCCAAAATATTTTATAGAATTTGCAGATATAAAACAATGGTGCTTTGAAACACCCAAGGTATATGTTTATGACTCAGAAATATTTTTTTACTGCAATGACATGTAGGACTTATTTCCTACAACTGTCAAGGGATTATTTGTATTTACCCTTTTTCGTATGAAACTGAATGTGTAGTATATGAATTGGTAGTATTACACCTAAAAAAAGAACTATACCATCTGAAGTTTTAGGTGTCCTCTTTTCTTTCAGGTTTATATCTTTGTAGCCATCTGAAGTTTTAGATTTCTCTTCTTCTGGGTTTAAATCTTTGTAGCTCGTCAAACCATCATATATTGAGTCCTTGTTTAAAATATCAATAATTAAAGAGGATGCTCCATCATTGTATTCATTTAGGTTTTCTGAAAATTTGTATGCAATAAATAACATATTAACAAATTTGAATAAAGAGTCAAGGACAAAATTTGATGCAACAAGTGAAACTGCGAGCTACTGCTCACTGATGATACCCCCGCCGCAAGTGGATAATTTTAATAGTGTAAAAATATGCAAGTGTTCGGTAAACAGGAAGTTGTTAAGTGATGAATCTGAAAACGCATTACACGGTATAGCTGACTTGTATAAATCCTGAAATCAAATTTCAGAAATCCTTGTATAGTAATTCCTGAGAAAAATGTGACGAAAATTTTCAACTTGGCTATCATATGTAAAATCATACAAGTGTTCGGTAAACAGGAAGTTGTTGAGTGATGAATCTGAAAACGCATCACACAGTATTGCAAACTTATATAAACCCTGAAACCAAATTTCAGAAATCCTTGTATTGTAGTTCCTGAGAAAAATGTGACAAAAATTTTCAACTTGGTTATCATGTGTAAAATGATACAAGTGTTCGGTAAACAGGAAGTTGTCGAGTGATGAATCTAAAAACGCATCACACGGTATAGCTGACTTATATCAAGTCGTTTCTAAAGGCTTTAATTTTTCAATTCTTTTTTTTAAACCTAAAATCCACGAATTTAAAAACCCACGAACATGTAAGTATTGCTCAAACCACGAAAATTGATACCCACGAATTAAAGTACTTTCACAGTAATTGTCTTTCTATGTTGTTCATATTTTTACCTCTGTAACATATTAAAAAATCATCAACGTACAATGAACCTTCAATATTACTTTTTAAAACTTGAACAAGGCTGTTGATTTTAAGACTAAATAATGTCACAGATAAAATACTGCCCCGAGGGACACCCATCTCTTGATCATACAGATCAGACATGGTCGAATTAACTCTAACATTAAATTGTCTGTTAGAGAGAAAATTGGAAATAAAATTAGGCATGTTGCCTTTCAACCCCATATCAAATAGATCTTTTAAAATACCATATTTCCATGCAGTATCATAGGCCTTCTCAAGGTCGAAAAAGACCGACACCACATGTTCATTTTTCGCAAAACCATTACGGACAAATGATTCGAATCGAACAAGATGATCAAGAGTACTTCGTCCTTGTCGAAATCCACACTGGATATTGGCTAATAGCCCATTGGATTCCAAGAACCAAACAAGGCGATCATTGACCATCCGTTCGAGTGTTTTACAGACACAACTGGTAAGAGCAATTGGTCGATAATTAATAGGATCCGTATGATCTTTACTGGGTTTTGGAATAGGCACGAGGGTTGCAAGCTTCCAGATTGATGGTAAATCACAAGATTCCCAGATGTTATTCATGAGCTGCAAGAGAGCTTCTAGTGAGGAATCTGGCAAGTGTTTTAAGAGTTGGTAGTGAATATTATCAGGCCCACAAGCTGTATCATGGGCTTTTGACAGAGATGTTTTAAGTTCTTCAAGAGAAAATGGTTTATTATAATTTTCACCATTTTTTGATTTAAAGTTTGATTTAATTTTTTCTTTTTGTTTTTTAACTTTTTTAAAATCGTCCCTGTAGTTGTTACAAGAAGAAGATTTCGCAAAAGTTTCACCAAGCTTGTTGGCAATATCTTTTTCAGATGTTAATAAATCATTGCCGTCTTTCAAATGTTTTACAGTGGCTTTAGAATTTTACCTTTTATTTTATTTACCATATTACAAACTTTTATCATCGGAGTGCGAGATGTAATCCCCGAGACACATTTTTTTCCAGGATGTTCGTCGGGCTTGCCTACAAGTCCGCCGTGCCATAGCGCGAAAAATACGGAAATTACTCAAGTTTTCCGTCGTTGGTTGTTGATTGAACCGTCTTTCAGATTTTTTACGGTCACCTATGGCTTGATCACAAGCGTCATCAAACCATGGTTTGCTGGGATGTTTCGGATTTGCCGAGGTCTTAGGAATAGTTCTGTCAGCAATTGACGTTAAAACTGTATTAAAAGTTAAAATTGGATCTTTTACAGTCTCAAACATCTTTGACTGAAGTTCCGCTTGACAGAGATTCTCAAACAAGGACCAGTCCGCCTTGTCAAGTTTCCAACGTGGTACTCTCTGTTGGGCAGAAGTAAAAAGATGTTTAAGTACTATTGGAAAGTGATCACTTCCACATAGATCATCATGAACACGCAATGAATAATCCAGAAGCAGAGAGGGATCGCAAATAGTGATATCGATAGAAGAATAAGACCCGTTTCCAGGATGAAGATACGTATTAGATCCATCATTAAAAATGCATAATCCTTCTTGAGAGACAAAGTCCTCAATGATCTTACCTTTGGCATTATGAGTCCTGCTACCCCATAATGGATTGTGAGCATTGAAGTCGCCCATAAGTATAAATGGTGAGGGTAATTGATCAGTGAGGTTTTTGAGTTTTGCTTTATCTATAATTGAATTGGGTGGAATATATATCGAACATAAAGTAATTGTTTTGTCTAATGATAAACGAATTGCAACTGCTTGCAGATCCGTGGTGAGTTGGACTGTGCTATGAATGACGTTGTCCTTCACAAAAATGGATGATCCGCCTGAAGCACGTTCATCTACTTTAGAAAATGTGCTAAACATGTTGTATCATTTTAAAGATACATTGTCACTTTCTTTTAGATGAGTTTCTTGAAGACAAAATGCAATAGGTAAAAATGACTGAACTAGAAGTGTTAACTCGAGAAGATTTATTTTAAGACCTCGGCAATTCCATTGGATGATATTTGTCATTATTTAATAATAGAAGGGCGAATGCTGTCGAGTTTGCCAGCATTCTTATTTCGCTCACCTTGAGATTGTGATCTTTCGGGTGGCGGAACACTTTCGATTTCCATTTCAGTTTCGTCGGCAAGTGATGAAAATCTGTTGTGCGAGGAGAGTCGTCGGTCTCCAGGACCACACGCAGCTGGTTTTACTCCGCCTCGACCCCTAACCCGCGACCTCGAATCAGAAGACTTCTGAGAGGATGTATTTACTGGCTTTTTTTGGACATCCTTCTTTTCTGGAGAACGAAGAGGAGATGGGGCTCTAGTAGACTTTGTACTGGACGAAGAAATTAAATTCTTAGATGAAGGAAGACTTTTGGAGGTGGAAGAATCATCTATGTCAGTGGGAAGATCCCAGACAGATTCACCGCTCCAATTGTGTATTTCTACTGTTTCTTTTTTATTTGATTTCTTTTTCTCATTTTTTTTTTGGTGATGATATTGAGCTCTGTAGGGAAGATTGAGTTGACTGAGTACTAGTTTTGGAAGATTTTGGTTTTCTTGGAATTAATATTTTATCGGTAGGTTCTGTTTCAACAGGCAGCATTGTAAAATTGTCCGCATCAATTGGCCAAGTCATGCGAGTTTGTGTATTCTCGTGACTGAATGAGCGGACAACCTTGCTGGCGTACGATGGTCTGTTTGAAACAAGGAGATCATTCGAAACAGAAGCTATCTGTTTAGCTTCTGGGTAACTGATGTTTCTTTCTGTTTTAATTTTAATAATATTTTTTTCTTTAAGGTAAGCAGGGCAGTCCCTAGACGATGAAAAATGGGATTCACCACAGTTTACGCATTTAGAAGATTCAGAGTTACAGTTTGTTCCCTCGTGTCCTTCGTCAGAACACTTGAAGCATCTCTGCTTACCACGACATTGTTTACTTCCATGCCCAACCTTTTGACAAGTAAAGCATCGAATTGGGTTAGGGATAAACATGTCAACTCTGATTCCGAAGCAACCTAAAGTAATAGATGGAGGAGGAGTTGGAGTTCTAAAGGTCAAAAGATATGTATTTAATTTGATTATATTGCCATTCTTTTTAATTTGAAATCTAATAACATCAGTTACACCTTGGCTTGAAAGTTCCTCGCCGATTTCTTCCACGGTAAGGTCACCAAGGTATTGACTTCTGTCTCGAATGATCCCCTTACAGCTGTTCAAACTGTTATGAGGAGAGGCAGAAACAGGAAAGTTTGTTATTGTAGTCATTGTAAGTAAATTTGTTGATTGACTTTTGTTGGAACATTCAACCAACAAATTGCCAGATCTCATTTTGGAAACTTTTTTTACAGTACCAGCAACGCTTTGAATTTGTTTGTGAATAACAAAGGGCGATATTTTTGAAATTGGTTTTTCATCTGTTCCTTTTATTACAATAAATCTGGGCCAACTGTCATCTTCCCGACAGGGCTCTGAATCATCACATTTTCTTTTCTTATGTATTAAAGCTGATTTAGAGGGTTTGTTTTGTTGTGCCATATGAAAGGAGAAAGATTCACCATTCTTGTCATCCACCCACCTCGGAGTGCCTACAAGGGCGATGCTGTGTTTCCGTGGCGAACCGGGATCAAGTGCTAATGCTGAAAACGAGCTCCAAATATAATGTAGCTGGTCCTCAAAATCAGCACCTAAGATCCACTGCGGAAAGCACCAGATGTTCCAAGAATAGTATACTCAAGCAGAGCGTATCCAGCAAGCGAAAAAAGAAAGCGTACCACTTGATTGACACATGAGCCATCGCCTTCTTCAGTTATCCGAAATATAAATAGCTTAATTTAAAATACATGTGTATATTATGAAAATTGTTACAAGAAAGCTTATTGTTGAGGATTAACTGAAGGGCTCGACATGACCAGCCGATTGATCGAACCGGGTCCATCCGACCTCCCGTTTAGATGATATCGAAGCCAAAGCAGCTTATTGAACTATAGTCTCGTCCGTCCGGGTATTTTCTGACCGTAAGGAATCTGCCTATAGCCCCTCATCCACAAGGATCTCGTCAACCACCGACACGGGTAGCAACCCACGGCAAACGGGTTGGAGAGCCTATTGTATTTAAAACATCGGGCATCTCGTGATGTTCGGATCACTTTAGTCTGGTCTCTATCCTTCGACCTGTCCAGCATGGGTAACCCTACCAGGAGACGAAGCTCCAGCTGGCATAGCTCTTGGGGTCACAGAGACACGCAAGCCCCCGACCACGGCTAGGATAGCGATCCACCGGAGGGAAGTCCCTTACTGCAACACATCCATGTTTGACAGACAGTGCAACAAATGTTTCTTAAAATTTTCGCCTGTAATACTTGTTGTCTTTTCTACCACTATAACCTCACTTACAACTGTGTCCACTTGATAATAAATTTTTACCAAATTAAAAAACGTAGCAAAAGTAGAATATTTAAATGTATTTAAAATTTCTAGTTCATTGTATGGCATTGATTTTTTTCTGGTTATATGACGCTGAAAGATTGTGTGTTTTTTTTTATACCTGAAACATGACTTTGAAGTCTAATCTTTGTCGTTCTTTAATCTTCTTGTCTTTCCTTTAATGTTTGGCGTCTTTGACAGAACTGTAATAATTTTGACAGAACTGTCGTCTGTATTATGACGTCATGTATAAACCGGGTTACGTATACGTTTCAAAGAGATGCGATTTCGTTGATTACACTAAAGCGTTTCATCGATGTTGATGGTTGTCAATGAAGCCGCTGACATGTCTCGCAATCGGACGTCAAAATTTGAGGCACCGGGTAGTTTTAAGTGTGATTGTTGTGGATATGAAACAGGGAAAAGTGCAAATTATCACCGGCATTTGGCATCAGATCGACATCTGCGGGTACTGAATTTTTCAAACCAGATAAACTGTGAAATCAACGAGAATGACTTGTGCACGGATAGCGCAAGTACTCAGCCCATTGACATGATCGTAGATGGTGCGACAGTAGACTGTCAAACCAGTTACGGTACAGATAATTACGATCAAGATTTTGAAGAAGAAGATGAAGCTGTAGAGGATAATGATGAACAAGAATATTACGAGGAACGAAGCCACGACGCCAGGATAGATACAGAGTGGTTCCCCTTCGACTCCAAAATCCACTTTCTCCTCACTTCATTATACAGTTCTAAAACCCACAGAGTTGTAAGTTAACATTCTGATTGCATATATCTAGTTGGTTTCTTATATGTTTCTAATATAATGTCCAATCTAATGAACTTGTATTGTGATGAAAGGTTTTTATAATCTACATGTATACTATATCTATTTTGTTAAAATTATATATGTATTGTGATGAAAGCTCTTTATAACCTACATGAATACTATAGCTATTTAGTTACATTTAAAATAATTATGAGGTCTGGCAAGGCTATTTTAATTTTCTTTTTCTGTGACCGTTTAAGGAAGGCGTCCCAGAAAAAAATTGTAAAATACTTATTTTCATGTGTATAAAAACTTGATCCTCCCACTTTGAATTTATAAACGGATTTGAACCCCCCTTTTTCTACATACAGAAAAAATGACACCCCCTGTATTTTGACCAGGTCCCCCCCCCCCTTTTCCCAGACAAAAAAAGATAAGTCCCTTACTGCAACACATGCATGTTTGACAGACAGTGCAACAAATGTTTCTAAAAATTTTCGCCTGTAATACTTGTCTTTTCCACCACTATAACCTCACTTACAACTGTGTCCACTTGATAATAAATTTTTACCAAATTAAAAATCGTAGCAAAAGTAGAATATTTAAATGTATTTAAAATTTCTAGTTCATTGTATGGCATTGATTTTTTTCTGGTTATATGACGCTGAAAGATTGTGTGTTTTTTTATACCTGAAACATGACTTTGAAGTCTAATCTTTGTCGTTCTTTAATCTTCTTGTCTTTCCTTTGATGTTTGGCGTCTTTGACAGAACTGTAATAATTTTGACAGAACTGTCGTCTGTATTATGACGTCATGTATAAACCGGGTTACGTATACGTTTCAAAGAGATGCGATTTCGTTGATTACACTAAAGCGTTTCATCGATGTTGATGGTTGTCAATGAAGCCGCTGACATGTCTCACAATCGGACGTCAAAATTTGAGGCACCGGGTAGTTTTAAGTGTGATTGTTGTGGATATGAAACAGGGAAAAGTGCAAATTATCACCGGCATTTGGCATCAGATCGACATCTGCGGGTACTGAATTTTTCAAACCAGATAAACTGTGAAATCAACGAGAATGACTTGTGCACGGATAGCGCAAGTACTCAGCCCATTGACATGATCGTAGATGGTGCGACAGTAGACTGTCAAACCAGTTAAGGTACAGATAATTACGATCAAGATTTTGAAGAAGAAGATGAAGCTGTAGAGGATAATGATGAACAAGTATATTACGAGGAACGAAGCCACGACACCAGGATAGATACAGAGTGGTTCCCCTTCGACTCCAAAATCCACTTTCTCCTCACTTCATTATACAGTTCTAAAACCCACAGAGTTGTAAGTTAACATTCTGATTGCATATATCTAGTTGGTTTCTTATATGTTTCTAATATAATGTCCAATCTAATGAACTTGTATTGTGATGAAAGGTTTTTATAATCTACATGTATACTATATCTATTTTGTTAAAATTATATATGTATTGTGATGAAAGCTCTTTATAACCTACATGAATACTATAGCTATTTAGTTACATTTAAAATAATTATGAGGTCTGGCAAGGCTATTTTAATTTTCTTTTTCTGTGACAGTTTTAGGAAGGCGTCCCAGAAAAAAATTAAAAAAGCCTTTCCAGACTTCATAATTATTTGGACTAATAGCTGTAGCTAGGGCCTTTCAGTTAGAACTAGAATATTCTTATTCTTTTCTTAGTCTGGTCAATGTGATTTTGTAATTGATGATGTCTAGGAACTAAGAAGGCTATTTTTGATTTTTGTTTTCTGTAATCTTTGATCATCTTTAGTTTAGTAAAATGGGAAGGCATCCAAAAAAATAATATGGAAAAGTCATACATTAAAACATCATAATTATTTTTCGTGGTCTCCCAATGGTCTTTAAGACTTATAAGCATCATACTAATATTCATTTGTATAAAATGTGATGCTATTTCAATCACTGATTTTTACACATCTTTCTCAAAAATGGAGTACTTTTTGTATTGTCAAGTGAACCCTTTGGATAAATTGACTGCATTATAACCTCAAAATTTATTCAGAGTACAGATTCAAACAAAATGCAGTCAATTTAGCCTAATGGCCCACAAGAAACTTAAAGCAGTCCATAAAAAGCATATTAATCACAAATACATGATAATTAAATTTACTTTCAAACAATTGGACTGCAACTGAATTCAAACATTAAGCTCTTGTCATAAAACTTTATTTAGTACTGTACAAGGAGTACAAAATTTGAGCTCCAACACAAAATCCAGTATTTTGATTGGTTGATTCTTGCATCTTAGAAAAAAATCATGTTCACAAGTTTTATGATCCTAAGGCCAGGCTTTGAAGTCATTAAGCTTTCTAGTCATTTTTTTTGAACCCATACTCCAAAATCACCCAATCAAAATTCTGAATTTTCATTTATACCATATATTTTTTTGGATATCAATATTTGTTTCACTTTTTATTTATTTTTTATTATTCTTCAGAGTGATGAGGTAATGACTTTCGTTATGTACATAATGAAGGAGTGTGGGTGTCGTAATGTGCCTCCACTGTCCAAAATAAAAAAGTATCTTCAGACAAAAATGGAAATGGAAGATATGATCCAAAAGGTAATTCATTTATTTTAATTGTTAAAATCTTTTTTTTTAAATAATTATATTAAAATATTTAGTTAAAAAGCAAGTTATCTGAGTTATTTGTTTTATTATAATGACCTTTTTTGTATAATATTTGTTTTGCCTGTATTTTAAAAAAAAATTGTATAAACTACATATGAAACTGTTACAATTTTAAAAGATAAGTAAAAAGTTTGCTATTATTACCCCTAAAAGGAAATGGGCACACTCTTTAATGTTTGCTATAATTTTCAATAGTAATTTTCTTTAATAAAAACATGAGAAATAATTTTGTCTTGTATCTAAATTTAAAAAATGTGTCCAATGATTCCCCCACTGTTAAAGATAAATGACATGGCTTAAAATAGAACATGGAGGTAAAATGCAGTATTTATGCCCCACCTACAATGTACGATACAACTGTTGGGTTGTTGTCCCTGAATTAGTGATTTTAAGGAATTTTGCAGTTTTTAGTATTACTTTATCTTAAATAATAATATCTAATATCTTTAATAGATTATAATCTATAGTATCCAATACTATTAATAGTGATTTTAACCTTACTTATTTATACATGTACAATTAAGGAATAACAGTACTGTAGTTGAAGAGTTGCCACCGTCAATTGTAGATTTGACGGTCGCAAATGCAGTTTTACTGTCGACCCGTAGCATAGAATTTTTAATTTACTTTTAGCATGAGGACAAAGATGGAAATATTTCCTGGATGATCAAGCCAACTTCAATGCTAATGTTGCAATAATACGATAAAACTTGAAATAAGGTCTAAATTTGAAAAATCAATAAAATCTGTGAAACTTCATGAATGATTTTGGCACAAAGACGTCATGGCTAAACGTGACGTCATACAAATGAAAACTTACTAACTGGAGGTTATGACATTACTTGTAAACTTCAAATTCGAATAAAATTGCATTAAAACGGACAAATTCGTGGTAGGTGTTGTTTTTTTTTGATTATATAGTAGTAATCGAACATTTATTGATTCATCAATTCAAAAAGGGCGGGTCCCTCCTTAGTTACGCCTGGTCAACTGTGGATTTGACGAATACTTTTAGCCAATGAAAAAAATTGTTACATCCAAATTGCATTAGAATTTTTAATCTACTTTTAGCATGAAGATAAAGATGGAAATATTTCCTGGATGATCAAGCCAACTTCAATGCTTAAGTTGCAACTGGCTAATCCAGTGCTTTCAAACCAGATATTCAGGTATTAAAATGTTTCATAAAGAGTGAAATTTCAGTCTTTTGCAAGATTGCTGTAATTTTGTAATTAAGGATGGTTGATTTATGGTAAATGTTTTTATATATAAAGGTTGTAATGCACTTTACCATTAGGGGTGAAGCGACAATTTTAAGCTATAAAGCATCAAATTGATTAAAATTTTATAAGGATTTACCAAAATATTATTATCATGTATTGTCAGAGGTCTGAAATTATTTTTATTACCATCATTTTTTTAACGTTATTTGTCGCAAAGGTACCCCAATTACATAAAAACCAACTTATACATTTCTATGTACTCTCAGAGGAAAACCCTTGAAGAAAAAGACACTCCAGGTACTTGAAAAATATTCAAAGCACATGTCAATGAAATAAGAGATTTGTTTTTTTTCAACTGTATAAGTACCCCCAAACCTTTATTGCATCTAAAAAATATAACAGAATGTTGAACTATATATTATATAATTAAATACTCTCTCTTTATATATAAATAGATATCCAACTGTAGAAACTTCCTCTCAGTCAAACTACCAAGTGTCAGGCAGTAAGTGGAAAGAAATGGAATTTCACTGGACTATAAACAGTAAAAAACACCAATTTGTTAAAGGCAGTTCATATCCTTTGAACTTGATGGTCAAGAAGTCTACGGCAAGATTTTGCAGTTTCTGGAAAGTGTACAGGTATTGTAATACATTTGGCAAACCTGATATACAAGATATAGGGACGTTTAAAATGATTTTTTGTAAAAAAATATTATTGATGATATTAGCAGATTTAGGTTTAAAAAGGAAATAAAAGATGAATATTACATTCCTTATAATCTTATGTAAAATTTGAAACAAAAACATTAATTAATCAAAATATGAACTATTAAATTTATTACATTTTTCCAGACTGTAATGAAAGATTTGATTTGCAGTCTCCAACAAAGGGAGATAATTTAACTTAGTTACTCAGTCCTACAACAATGCTAATGTAACATCAAACATTTTTTTTTAAAAGACAGTACAGTTCATGTTCATCCTTTATGTTTTGATTGTAAAGTAGTTAACTATAAGTCCATCTCTATATTGCGATTGACACCCCCGTGAACATTGACTGTTCTGTTCCATGTTAGCTGCTTGGCTATTCCTAATCACAATACACCATGTGTGTCCATCAATTATCTAAGTCCACATAAAAAGTACTTTGTATATCCCATTTTAAAGAACTCAACCATGTCTTCTTTCCAGTACATTAACATTTTAGGTCCATTGTTGGATCTTATTGCCTTATGACGTATCATCTCTCCAATACCTCTCCAAAGTAGCATCTGGCTATATTCAAACACTAAATCATCTTTAACTTCAGAACTTGTTTTAATTACCTTGCAAATTTGACAACAGTACCACTCTTCAGAAAGAATGTTGTCATTTGTAATATCTTTATATGAAACCATTTTCCCCTATTGCACTTCTTATTGTTTCTCCTTATCATATCTTCTTCAATGTCATTTTTACATACACAGTATTTATAAATGTCCTTTTGTGAGGTATTGGCATTTAAAATGGACACAGTATTATCTTTTCTGCAATTTCTGACATATACAGAAGCAAGTCATCTTGTTGGGTTTGGAGATCAGTGGGAATATCATCAATAGAAGCGCAGTTCATGAATGTCAATGCTGAGGCCACAATCTATGCTGTTGTTGAAAATCTAAGTAACTCAATTGCTTCATTAAAGCATGCAGACACTTTCTCTTTCACATTTATTTGTCTGTATGCGTTTCTTATGTATGACAATGATCCAGCACTTCTAGCACATTTTAGGGAGTAAAGAAGCCTAAAAGTATCCTGAAAAAAATAAATAAAACATGTATATTGAAATTAAAGAAATCAGTTTCTCTTGTCTTGTTTTGTATATAGATTAGACCGTTGGTTTTCCTGTTTGAATTGTTTTACACTAGTCATTTTGGGGCTCTTTATAGCTTGATGTTCATTGTGAGCCAAGGCTCTGTGTTGACTACCGTACTTATATGGGTATAAGTTGTTAACTTGTATGGAGAGTTGTCTTATTGGCAGTCATACCACATCTTCTTATTTATGTGGATAAAGAATATAAGACAATTAAAAAAAACAATAATAACGTATCTAACAATTACAAGTCTCCCGCAATGCTTATGGTTTATTTTCATTACAGAGGGTGGTTGAGGGTTATTTTCTGGCAAAGTGCTTTTTTTCCATTTCTATTTCATGTGCTTCCGTTCATATAGCTCCTTATTCAGTGTTTCGGGAAATAAGTGAAAACAGCAATGTGCAAGCATTTTTTTTTATGTTCTCTTCATCGTAAAATGGGTATTTTATTTCACGTTTTTTAGTGCACATTTAACCCCCCTTTAAGACCCTCATTAAAGTTCTAACAATCTTGGCAATAACATAAAAATTATGATAAGCTAGACTGGCAAATTCAACAGTTTTTTCATACCAAATATAATTAAAGTGTGTGCCTTATTGCAATCATAATAAATCAAGTTTCCCAACCTTAAAAAAAAACATATTACCTGTAGCAAAATTCCCCGCTTGTGCTATTAGAGTGCAGCCTTATAGTTTTTAATCAAAGTTTTAAAAACATTAGAGTATCTGCTAGCTGAGAGGTAAATTAAAGCGGTTCTTTTATATCCAAAAGAGGAATGCTTTTTGATTTTCAATTGCAGTTTTATCGACGTTTGGACACATTGTTTCATTGTATGTTTTGGGGTACCTGAAGTCACTAGCCAACATGGTGAAAGTGGTATCAACAAAAATCCATGAATCAATCATAGAAAAGGTAGTGTGTAGGATACTGTCAAGTGGTAAATTAAATGTACCCTAGATTACCTTGTATAGTTCACACTACTGCATTGTTTGTCCCCTCCTAAAGTAAAAGAAAATCTTTTAAATTCTAGTCAATATTAAATCTATTTAGATGGCAGCATGTTATTCATTACAAAATTTTGGTTATTGCATGTTGTTTTATAGTGCCTAACAAGATTTTGTGAGGTAGACTAAATTGCCTTTATAACGATTGTATTGACTTTTTTGGTCCAAAAATAGGTAGATCGGACGTATGTTGACTTTATTTAATGACTTCTTTAGTTTGGTGTTAATTGAAATAAGAATGTTCCAATGAGACTGAAAAATTGTTTTTGTAAGATGAATAATTTTACCTGGAGTAGTCGTGCGTAAAAACTCCTTTTTTCTGCAATTGGCTATTAATAAATAATCTGTCTAATTTTCCGAAAATAGGAGAATTGGCAATTCTTACTTTTCATACCTATTCTTTCATTGATAAAACATAATATGGACTCATCCAGTGTCCAGTTTGAAGGTAATTTCCATTACTGTCACATTCATGCAAGTTATGATTAAATCAATAAGCATGTACATGATATACGAAAAGCATAAACAGTTTGAAGGTAAACTAATAATAACTTAATCCAATCAAATTGCGTAATATTCAATAACAAGAGGCTCTCAAGAGCCTGAATCGCTCACCTTAATTCTTTTGGTTAAATCTCTCATCAATGATTATTTTGGCTTTTCAATTTATTTAAATGTTTTTTGGATCGTCCTATTTTCTTCAAAAGCCAAAAAAAATAATCATTTTCTCCTATGTTCTATTCAAGCCATATGAGCTATGTTTCTTGACATACAAGGAAATAAAATATAAAATTTATACTAGATACTCTGAAACTCATTTAGCCTAAGTTTGGCTGAAATTGATACAGCAGTTTCAAAGGAGAAGATTTTTTAAAGTAAGTCAACATGATGAACAAAATTGTGAAAAAAGTCTTTAAAGGGCAATAACTCCTTAAGGGGTCAATTGCCAATTTTGGTCAAATTGACTTAATTGAAGATCTTACTTTGCTGAACATTATTGCTGTTTACAGTTTATTTCTATCTATAATTATATTCAAGATAATAAACAAAAACAGCAAAATTTCCTTACAATTATCAATTCAGGGGGCAGCAACCCAACAACAGGTTGTCTGATTCATCTGAAAATTTCAGGGCAGATAGATCTTGACCTGATAAACAATATTACCCAACGTCAGATTTGCTCTAAATGCTTTGGTTTTTGAGTTATAAGCCAAAAACTGCATTTGACCCCTATGTTCTATTTTTAGCAATGGCGACCATGTTTGTTGATAGATCATAACTTCGGATACAATTTACAAACTAGATACCCTAAGGAACATTCAGTTAAAGTTTGGAAGTATTTGGCCCAGTAGTTTCAGAGGAGAAGATTTTTGTAAAAGATTACTAAGATTTACGAAAAATGGTTAAAAATGGACTATAAAGGGCAATAACTCCTAAAGGGGTCAACTGACCATATCCGTCATGTTGACTTATTTGTAAATCTTACTTTGCTGAACATTATTCCTGTTTACAGTTCATCTCTATCTATAATAATATTCAAGATAATAACCAAAAACAGCAAAGTTTCCTTAAAATTACCAATTCAGGGGCAGCAACCCAACAACAGGTTGTCTGATTCATCTGAAAATTTCAGGGCAGATAGATCTTGACCTGATAAACAATATTACCACATGTCAGATTTGCTCTAAATGCTTTGGATTTTGAGTTATAAGCCAAAAACTGCATTTGACCCCTATGTTCTATTTTTAGCAATGGCGACCATGTTTGTTGATAGATCATAACTTCGGAAACAATTTACAAACTAGATACCCTAAGGAACATTCAGTTAAAGTTTGGAAGTATTTGGCCCAGTAGTTTCAGAGGAAAATATTTTTGTAAAAGATTACTAAGATTTACGAAAAATGGTTAAAAATTGACTATAAAGGGCAATAACTCCTAAAGGGGTCAACTGACCATTTCCGTCATGTTGACTTATTTGTAAATCTTACTTTGCTGAACATTATTCCTGTTTACAGTTCATCTCTATCTATAATAATATTCAAGATAATAACCAAAAACAGCAAAATTTCCGTAAAATTACCAATTCAGGGGCAGCAACCCAACAACAGGTTGTCTGATTCATCTGAAAATTTCAGGGAGATAGATCTTGACCTGATAAACAATATTACCCCATGTCAGATTTGCTCTAAATGCTTTGGATTTTGAGTTATAAGCCAAAAACTGCATTTGACCCCTATGTTCTATTTTTAGCAATGGCGACCATGTTTGTTGATAGATCATAACTTCGGATACAATTTACAAACTAGATACCCTAAGGAACATTCAATTAAAGTTTGGAAGTATTTGGCCCAGTAGTTTCAGAGGAGAAGATTTTTGTAAAAGATTACTAAGATTTACGAAAAATGGTTAAAAATTTACTATAAAGGGCAATAACTCTTAAAGGGGTCAACTGACCATTTCCGTCATGTTGACTTATTTGTAAATCTTACTTTGCTGAACATTATTCCCGTTTACAGTTTATCTCTATCTATAATAATATTCAAGATAATAACCAAAAACAGCAAAATTTCCTTAAAATTACCAATTCAGGGGCAGCAACCCAACAACGGGTTGTCTGATTCATCTGCAAATTTCAGGGCAGATAGATCTTGACCTGATAAACAATATTACCCCATGTCAGATTTGCTCTAAATGCTTTGGTTTTTGAGTTATAAGCCAAAAATTGCATTTGACCCCTATGTTCTATTTTTAGCAATGGCGACCATGTTTGCTGATAGATCAAAACTTCGGATACAATTTATAAATTAGATACCCTAAGGAACATTCATTTAAAGTTTGAAAGTATTTGGCCCAGTAGTTTCAGAGGAGAAGATTCTTGAAATAATTTACGACGACAGATGACAGACGACGGACGACGACGGACGCCAAGTGATGGCATAAGCTCACTTGTCCCTTCGGGACAGGTGAGCTAAAAATGACTGGTATATCATGATACGTAACTGTAGTAGGGGTAAACTGGGTAGGGAGAAAATGGAATAAAGGCAACAGTAGTATACCGCTGTTCAAAACTCATAAATCCATGGACAAAAAACAAAATCGGGGTAACAAACTAAAACCGAGGGAAACGCATTAAATATAAGAGGAGAACAACGACATAACACCGAAACGTAACACACACAGAAACGGACTGGAAGATATTTTAAGTTCATTTTTTGGCAGTAACGAATAAAAATTTATCAACCAAAAGTTTTGCTATCATTTCATAAACATATCGTACTGTATTGGTATAGTTTTTAAATCTTTTTATATATATATTAAAGGCAATACAAAGTTTGGGCTTCAAAATATAAAAAAGAAGATGTGGTATGATTGCCAATGAGACAACTATCCACAAAAGAGTCCATATAATTATTGACTTTATACAGAAAATTCGCGCTTTTAAAACATAAAATGTTTCACAAACAAATATGTGACTACAAAGGTAAACCATTTCTCAAAACACTGCAAAAATTTTCATTTCGAGTGGTATTGTCATAAAATGCATTGAAATGAACAGTGGTATAGTAAACATTGAATTCCTCCCACAATCTTGTTAGGCACTATAGACATGATAGAAAAGTTTCTTTGTTATATTATCTGTCATTTTTATATTTTAAAAGGAGTGGAAAAACTGTTAACTTGAATTCCAGCACCCATCTTATTTGTTATAGAAGACGGATATAAAAAAAAATTCATCATACAAGATATAGAGTCATCTTGAATTTGGGCTTCTCAATGTGCAGGTGTATTATCCGCAAAATTGGAAAACCTGTAGTGTATAAATGAAATGTGAAAAAAATACCTGAAATTTAATCAATGATGTTGAGTAGAAGACCTTTTGCTCCTGAAATGTAGCGGTTACAACGCAGCACACGTTCATGTTGATCTCTGCATTAACCTCTAGACTGTCACAAATTGTTACCGTGGCGCCCCTTGCGCCTTCCAGAATCTTGTGTTTCTCCAATCTGAGATGTAAAAAAGATGATCTGAACATGTTGAAATCATCAAGATATACTGAAAACAGACATTTATGAATCATATGATTTTAATTAAATTTTAAGAAAACTGTAATTAAAATGATTTCTTTTTTGAAAAATATTGGAAATATTTCAATATAATAGGTGTATTTTTTTGTTTAGTTTAAATTTCTACTCATCTGTTTGATACGGGTTTGTTTATGACGGGACTTTTGTTTGAATTTGACAATTAAAAATAGCACAAGGTGTACATTAGTGTTATTCCATTCAAATGTATGTGGGAGGGTAGTTCAGGGAAGTTTTATAATTGAATTTTTTTTTTTTTTTTTAAGCTCACCTGGCATTAAGGGCCAAGTGAGAAATAGCTTTTCTCATCACGTGGTGTCCATCTTCGTCTGGCGTCCATAGTCTTTAATTTTTACAAAAATCTTCTCTGATACTACTGGGCCAAATTTAACCAAATCATCATTTGGGTAACTTGTTTAAAAAATGTGTCTGGTGACCCGGCCAACCAACCAAGATGGCTATCTATAATAATATTCAAGATAATAACAAAAAACGGCAAAATTTCCTTAAAATTACCAATTCAGGGGCAGCAACCTTACAACCGGTTATCTGATTCATTCTAAACCAGGTTTAATCTACCATTTTCTACATTTGAAAATGCCTGTACCAAATCAAGAAGATGTCAGTTGTCCATTCCTTTTTTATGTGTTTTGTCACTTGAATTTTGCCATGATAAGAGACTTTCCGATATGATTTTCAAGTTTTTTTGTAATTTTATCTTTTGTCATCATTTTCTTCGGGGATAATAATTACTTTCATCTGGGAACGCACTGAGATGTGCTGTCTGTTGTAAGTCGGCAAATCACAAAAAAACTTACCACCTCTGAACCCCATGATCGAGTTTTCTGGTGAGACCTTCCAAACAATCCTGATACCGCATTCTGCCCGATAAACCCGGTTTTCATTGGTCGAAATGCCTATGAATTTGCATTCATCGACAATGTCTCATTAATGTCCAAGATAAAAACATTGAAGGGCAACCATCATATGTTTTCTCCAAATGGCAACTGGACCACCGGACGCCAACTGTAATAAATTCAGCCATTCAGTAAATCAATATATTCAGTTCATATTCTGTCCAATCCATGACGCTTCTTTAACGATATCTGAAAATATACAACAGAGAGCAGAAAATATTCTCAAGGGTGGGATAGGGTGTGTTTTGTGTTCCTTCAGTTCAAATCACGCAATGAACAAATCACAAAAAGCATGCAATTTTATACCAAATAAAAGCGGGACAACCGCTTATGAAATTATGTAGGTAAATGAGAGACGCTCAAGTCCTTCAAAATTAAAGAAAAGATAACACAAGTTTAGCAGACTTGTACGATTTCTATGGCAAAGAGTGAAGACCAGTCGTAGTAATACTGCCATTCATTTTAATGCAATTTTTCAGTATATAAATACTTAATCAAGTTATCTTAGATTAACGAAAACATATAATGAACAATTCAACAACTTAAATATAATATTAAAAACAGGAACATGCTTTATAAAAGGTACATCTCTTTAAACAGATAAACCACGCCCCACCGGTCATTAACAGAGAAATTGATTTAATGCTTAATGATTAAATCTTATTATTAAATATTCGAAAGAAACCAATACATATAGATTTAGGAATTCGATATACAAGATAAAAGATAACCCAAAGACGCCAACTGTAATAAATTCAGCCAAATGCTAACAAATTTGTTTGTAAGCATCGCCAACAAAATTTATCAATCCATGACAAAAAATTAATTTTAACACACAAAACAAATGAAAAAACCTAGGTTTTGAACAAACAAATCAATTCAAACAGAGTTCAACAACCAAACATAAGTTCAACGAAGTATATCAACTATACTATACAACAGTTCAACGAAGTATATCAACTATACTATACAACAGTTCAACGAAGTATATCAACTATACTATAGAACAGTTCAACGAAGTAATCAACTTTACTAAACAACAGTATAAACAACTTGCACAACAACAGAAATTTATTCAACTATGTATTTACAAATAACAACAAAACTGGTGTATCTTCAACAGAGCTTTCAACTTATACATGCGTTTAACAACTGAATAAATTATTCAACTGACATACAACTTCATGAGTCCATGCACGATGGCTTACAACAGTTTAAAGTTCATCTGGATATAAAAATCTGTTTGGATACTTAATGAACAACTCTTATGCTGACTGAATAGCATTAATAAAAATGTCATTGCCAATATATGACAGATGTACGCCATCATCAGCGAAAAGAGTTGGATGGATATCATCAAAATCAGTATGTTTAATAGCCTTGCCCCCAACTTTGTGTAGGTAAGATCTAACACCCATATTTACACGGGCTCTAGACCGTTCTATTGCCTTTTTATTCATGGCATTCCTCCAAATTCGCCTTGGCAAAATGTATGACCAAATAACAGTTGTGTTTGGTAACGATGGCATTAAAAGAGGGACGAAAGATACCAAAGGGACAGTCAAACTCATAAATCTAAAACAAACTGACAACGCTATGGCTAAAAATGAAAAAGACAAACAGAAAAACAATAGTACACATGACACAACATAGAAAACTAAAGAATAAACAACACGAACCCCACCAAAAACTAGGGGTGATCTCAGGTGCTCCGGAAGGGTAAGCAGATCCTGCTCCACATGTGACACCCGTCGTGTTGCTTATGTGATTACAAATCCGGTAAATAGTCTAATTCGATAGGTCACATTCATGAAAGGGAAGGGGATTGTAGTTACGACGTAAGGAACATATCCGATAAATTTGACCCTAACCCGAAAGTAATTGCAACAGAAGATTTTTAAGTTTTAATCTTAAGCATTATACCCCAAATATACACAAAAAAGGCCCATAAAATCAAACTTGAGGAAGACTAAAAAAATCCCCTTTTAAAATTCCTATGGAGATTTGCATTAAAAAGGGAAAAATAACTCGCAAAAAAAGGCAGAAATATCAACGGCTCTTAAGAGCCTGAATCGCTCACCTTAATTTTTTTGGTTAAATCTCTCATCAATGATTATTTTGCCTTTCAATTTATTTAAATGTTCTTTGAATCGTCCTATTTTCTTCAAAAGCAAAAAAAAATAAAATTTTCTCCTATGTTCTATTTTAGCCATAGGAGCTATGTTTCTTGACATACAAGAAAATAGAATATAAAATTTATACTAGATACTCTGAAACTCATTTAGCCTAAGTTTGGCTGAAATTGATACAGCAGTTTCAAAGGAGAAGATTTTTTAAAGTAAGTCAACATGAACAAATTGTGAAAAAAAAGTCTTTAAAGGGCAATAACTCCTTAAGGGGTCAATTGACAATTTTGGCCAAATTGACTTATTTGTAGATCTTACTTTGCTTAACATTTTTGCTATTAACAGTTTATCTGTATCTATAATAATATTCAAGCTAATAACCAAAAACCGCAAAATTTCTTTAAAATCATCAATTCAGGGGCATTATACCTGAAAAACCAGTTACTCAATTCGGCTTAAAATTTCAGGACAGGTAGACCTTGACCTAATAAATACTTTAACTTGTCTTATTTGCTCTAAATGCTGGAGTTTTTGAGATATAAGCCAAAAACTGCATTTTACCCTGTGTTCTATTTTTAGGCATGACGACCATGTTTTTTGACGAAATAGAAAAAAAAAAACAAACAAATTGTGAAAAATTATCATTAAAGGACAATAACCCCTGAAGGGGTCAATTGACAATTTTGGTCATAGTAACTTATTTGTAGATCTTATTTTTGCTGATCATTTTTGCTGTTTACAGTTTATCTTATCTATAATAATATTCAAGATAATGACAAAAAACTGCAAAATTTCCTTAAAATTACCAATTAAGTGACAGCAACCCAACAATGGGTAGTTTGATTCATCTGAAAATTTCAGGGCTGATAGATCTTGACCTAATGAACACTTATCGACGAAACTGAAATGGAAATCGAAAGTGTTCCGCCACCCGAAAGATCACTATCTTAAAAGGCTTATTCTTTATTATAAAGTTAGCAATCTTTTTATTCCTGGACTTTTATATATATATTTTAAATATTTGCTTTTAGTAAAACAATAATTTATAAACAAATAACTAACAAACTTACTATTTCTGAGTTAAATGTTCGATACTTCAGTTTATCCAAAATGTTAAATAACTTGCACATAGTGCACTCATTCTCAATTTAGGGTCGCAATTCTATGTACCGCAGTGTAAAAGACATATTCAACCAGAGATTTGTACATTTCTATATATAGTCGGATAGAGAATACCGGTGCGGAGATAGAAATAATTGTTTTCCACATGTAACTCTCACAATTTAAACAAAATTCAGCTTTATGAACGTCAAAAACAGTATTTACGTTACTGTCCACGGCAAGGTATCAAATTATTAAAATCTCAGTCTCGTGTTATTTGAGTTATTTGTGCACAAAAAACTCTGCAGTTATTTGAAGAATGATCATACTTTTCAACTAATACTTGTATAATGCATACATATAACACATTTTAAAAATTAGATTGAAACGAACTCTAAATTTCATGTGTCACCAAGACCAAACTATTTGAATATTGTGTTTCTTAAACGAAGTTAGCACTGCATTAAATGTAGTTATAGTAAACAAAACTTATTTGTTTTATTCCTTAGACATATTGTTTAAACTGACAAATATCAAATATAACAAAATTGTTCAGTTCACTTTGATTTTGCATTTTTTTCCATACCAAGGATCATGGTTATAAAAACAGGAGATATTTACGTGTTGCACGACACAATAATAACACACATCCCAAATGTCAACAGCTCTTAGTTATTAGAAAGGTGGAAGTATATGTACAATTTTTACATCTGTACTGTAGGGAGACAGAAACTTAGAAGACTGAGACTACTGATGCTTTTCCTTTTTGTAGAGACCGTTGACAGATTACCTGAAAAGCCGGTTCCCAAAGAACCCATTTTTGGCAGACCCAGACTTAAAAGTAAGATTTATTAGCAATGAATAAATACATATGCATGTTTAAACCAAGAATTAATAGTCATCTGCCTTTTAGTTTAAGAGGGAATGTTCAGTCTCTCCATTTATATGGAAATGTACATGTTCAGCATTACTGATGACTTTCCCTTTATTGATTTTCATGAAAAAGTGTCTCAAAAAATCACTGCTTCATTCTATATTTTATATTTGGCAATTTGGCACCAAGTTCTATGTAGGCATGACAATTGCAAATCAATCAATTTTTTTTAAAAGAATGGCAATCAACAACAGATGTCTGTGTCAGCTGAATACTGCAAACTCACAGTTTATAATTCCTGATGTTTGGTAAATTAATAAAGCATGTCATGTATAAACATGCCTCATTGGCACTCACACCACATTCTTCCTATATCTATTTATGATTCTGATCAACTTGAAAAATAGAGAGGCTGATTACACACTTCTCTTGCTTGAAGGACTGAATCTTACTAGCAATATAAAATTTAAAAAAACAACATATAAATTCAATGGCATTATTATTAAACTGGACAAAAATACAAGAAATATGAAAATTCAGTGTTTCAATAACAATTTCTAGATTTGATAATGCATGTACCAAGTCAGGAATATGACAGTTCTCGACCATTTGTTTTTGATGAGTTTAGTTATTTGATTTTGACATGTGATTATGGACTTTTTGAATTGACTTTCCTCTAAGATCCGTATTTTTGTGATTTTACTTTTTTCTGATTGAATTAATATCATATTAAATGGTTTATTTTGAATAAAGATGAAAATATAACTTATATATTGCATGCTTGTTTTTATTTCAGGCCAAATTAATGTCTTTAAAGAGGAGACTTGCTCCGGAGGCAGACTACCAAGAAGTTCTTAGAGCAGGAGTGAGGTTCAGCACCCGGAAAATGGTTGACTTTAGGTCTCAAACCAAAAACAAGGTAACAATGAAATTTATGAGAGTGTTAGAAGAATGACATACAAGCATTGTAATTCAGGGCTTGTCTTTTTATGATGTGTTACTTATTTGTAATTTGCTGGCCTTTTATAGCTTAATTTGCGGTATGGGCTCTGCTTATTTTTGAAGGCAGTATGGTGACTTATAGTTATGAATTTCTGTGTCATTTGATCTCTTGTGGAAAGTTTTGTTATTGAAAATCATACCAAATGTTCTGTTTTATACTATAGGATTAAACACATTTTTTCTAGAGGTTATTGATGTGTAAACCGGGGCGATTAACTCACAAACTGAATAAAAGTCCTTCGGACTTTTATGTAAAGTTTGTGAGTAAGAGCCCCGGTTTACACATCAATGATGTGTGATGTGTAAACCGGTGCGATTAACTCACAAACTGAATAAAAGTCCGAAGGACTTTTATGTAAAGTTTGTGAGTAAGAGCCCCGGTTTACACATCAATAACCTCTAGAAAAAATGTGTTTAATCCTTATAATTCTGAAGCCAAATAAACTCAATTTTTATTAACATTTTCTGTGTAAAGGTTAGTATAATCGCCATCACATGCACAACTGACAGGTCGATACTAAGGAGTTGGCCGCCATATTGACTTTCTAATGTTCATAAATGTTCGATAAATGCAACGGAATTTAAAATAAAATAACACCTACCTCTAAAACTTCATTTTAATAAGATATTATCAGAATTTGAAGCGCATACGTAACGAAATAATCTTTCCCCTAGAAGTTTTCATTCGTATGACGTCGTGTTTTGCCATGACGTAAATTAGCCAAATCCTTCATGGAATTTCGCGGAATTTATTTAAATTTTAATTTTATACATTTTCGAAGCTATAGTGGATTTTTTTTTATTCATTTTTTTTTGTTTTATACGCATTAGAATAGAAACAACTATTATGCATTTGTTTTTTAATCTCAATTTGCTGAAAATCAAAGTATACCTGAAAGGATGTGTATCGCGCATGAATAGATTACGAAAGTAGTTTCGGAAACATGGTTTTTCGAAGTGTAAACCAAGAGAAAAATTCTAATTGACCAATGCAATTCAAGTATTCATAGATATGCAAATCATATAAGAATTATTAGGTGTTGTCCTATAACTATTATCTTGATTTACAGTTTTAAAGATACATAATAAATGTATATCTTTAAAATGTATATAAACTGTATATATATAGAATAACCATACATTTTGTCTCGAAATATCCATGTCATTTGTACAAGGCTTATAAACAGGTAGAAAGTGAGGCTGTGCCGAGCATTTCTACCTGTTTCGAGCCATGTACAAATAACCGATTGACAATGTATGGTTATTCTTTATATACTGCAACTCTTATAAGTGTTCTAAATGAAGTATTTAGGGTAAAAACCATCATTTTTAAAATTTGAAGCGGACGACGTAAAATTTCCGCGAACTGGTATGTTTTATTGACTTCATAAATAAAACTCTACGGAAACGCATTGTCAACGTCATAAAAAAGGTGATATACGGTCAGTGACTGTATATCACATATGAATATACAGTCAATGCAATTTGACTGCTCAAATAGCACAGCTGCAGTATATATATAGTCAAAATTGGTATTCAAATGTACATTTTTAAAGATGTATATAAACTGCAACTCTGTAAAAATGCACATTTTTTAATTTGTATAAGCTTTATAGATTCTACCACTGCATACAATACATATTCAGTTTATATATAGGTTTTAAGATGTACAGTTTATATACAGCTTTACTACGGTACAGTTTTATATAAGGCTTTACTACGGTACAGTTTTGATATACAGCTATTCAGATGCACATTTTTTATGCATCTTTAGAACTTTTTTCCAAAGGTCTTCAGTCTATTCAAGTTTAAGTTAGGGACGGTTCCACTAATTTTTTTATGAAATTACAGGCTTTGGACTTCGATAAGTTGTTGAAAATTAAAGTTTAATACAGGCATTTTTCCAAAACGCCTTCAGACATTGAGCTGATTTTTGGATTGTAAGTTAACTATGATGAGGACATGGACAACAATTTTCTTGGAAAATAAATCAGAGAAATATTTAGACTAATACAGGACATAAAAATCACATGTATTTTCATGATTTATTAATGCTTAAAATAAAATTTAGAATTGAATTAAAGAAATAATGACTTTTAATTTATATTTTTTCTTTCTCCTACCATCAAAAATGTGGTGCACCCTTTAAAATAACCAGGTAGATATGTGCATCACATTTTAGATGCTATTTCTTATATAGACCAAATTTTTGTTAAATTATTCCTTAAGAAACATAAGTTGCTTACATGTATGATATAAACCTATCATGATGTTTGAATTATTTTTTAGATGCTATCAAGAAATGAATCAGCAGACTTGGGCTGTAAAAGTCCGAAGGACTTGGGTAAAGCTCTCTTTTCCAGGTTCCAATGCCAAGATGAAGAAGCTGTTGAGAATATGACAGTTGCTTTAGTAAGTACATAAATCAGTATTTAAAAAAAAAAAGATATTTATTATCATATATTAAAAATATAGTCCCCACACAATCACATGGATTAATGGTAATCGCATAAAATACTTATTATGATTATCATTTATAGCTGTAAGAATTCTCAAAATCAATCACTTAAGAGTTAAGCAACTTTTCACATCATTTTGCAGATAAACCCAATTTGTGTTAGTAAAACATTAGTTATGAGTAGGTTAGATATACTAAAAAACTGAAATACAAGATAGTTTACTGCATACCTAATTCATCTATTGAGCTGGCTGTTTGCTTATATAAATACAATGATGCAACCTTAATATATATAGATTCATTACCTGGGTGAAACACTACGAACAATTTAATTTTTAATCATAATGTGCACACCTTTAAAATATATATGCATATTGGTATCTTCTTTGTAGAAAATCAAGTCAAAGCCTTTCTAACCCGGGAAAGTACAGACCTTAGGATATAAATTAATTGTATAAACTCTTATTTGATTCTTTAAAAGAGGGACGAAAGATACCAAAGGGACAGTCAAACTCATAAATCTAAAACAAACTGACAACGCCATGGCTAAAAATGAAAAAGACAAACAGAAAAACAATAGTACACATGACACAACATAGAAAACTAAAGAATAAACAACACGAACCCCACCAAAAACCAGGGGTGATCTCAGGTGCTCCGGAAGGGTAAGCAGATCCTGCTCCACATGCGGCACCCGTCGTGTTGCTTATGTGATTACAAATCCGGTAAATAGTCTAATTCGGTAGGTCAAATTCATGAAAGGGAAGGGGATTGTAGTTACGACGTGAGGAACATATCCGATATCATTTGTGAAATGGTTATTCCATAACGGTCAACCAACTCGTGATGGCGTCCGTAAAATTTACGAAGGGATGATTTCAACTTCACCATTTGGAACTCTTGATTTAATAGCTTCCTTGTGAGCAGTAACCCTCTATCAAGAAAATCATGATAGGAAATGCAAGCACGGGAATATCGTATCAATTGAGAGAGGTATACCCCGTATGCAGGTGCTGCTGGAATGTTGCTACTTAGAAATGGAAAGTTCACAATTGGAAAGCTGAAATCATCTCTTTTGTCGTAAAGTTTTGTCTTCAACCGACCCTCATTGTAAATTTCTAGATGTAAGTCAAGATATGAAGCTGACTTAACTGTATCTGTAGTATCCTTTATCTCCAATTCGATGGGATAGATGCGTTCCACATAGTCACCAAATTTTGAATTGTTTAGTAATTTCCATTTGATATTTGGCATGTTGAACATGATTAGGAGGAGTTGTTATTGTGTTAGCAATTTTCATGTCTGTCCTATGTCAACCTCCTTTGTTACTGTTAAGAAACTTTTAAACCAATGGGGCACTGAAAATGTGTGCATTAAACACCAGATTTGTATAAACATACTGTATTATTGATCTTTAATTATTTTTCAGAGAGCATTCAGCTATGAAAAAAACAACTTAAAAAGCAGTCTGGCGAGCCCTTGGAGGATTTCTGGACAGCCTTCAAGGGTTTCCTGGGCGATATCTTAGACAATCAGGACCAGGAAAAATGGGCCCAGTTGAAAGACAGAGAAATCAAAAGAATTGAAAGATATATTAAGTATGTAATATAAATATAATTTACACTTTTGCTAGCTTGTGACATATTATGTATACAAAGATGTCATATTATTTGAATATTCTACTTTGTCATCATCATGACCAAGCAATACATACTCTCTTAAAAATATTAAATAAGATTTATTCCATAAGAAAATATAAGGAAAGGTTATACATGTATATGTATTCGGTTCCTGTAATTCAAAGGCACAATCATTTGGAAATAACTTTATTTGGATATAAAGTTTTTATTGAAGTAACAATTTAAGTCACGTCCCTAAGACATCTTGTATGAGATATATGTCAAGGTTTAAGTACACAATCAGAAACTTTTAAACTGTTATGTTTTCAGAAAAATAAGTCTTAGGCAGTCAAATTTTGGAATAATTTATATGAAACGATCATTATATTTTTTACCATATATTATTATTTCTATAATATTAGGATCAGACTCTACATCATACTTTACTGGTTAAAAAAATGCACGGAAAGAAGAGTATGTGTATACATATAATGCTTTAGCTTAGTATTTCATTATACATCTTATTTTTATTGTGAAAAGAACTAAAGTCTAAATTAATCAAAATTGAGGGTTTATTCTATTTTAGTCTACTTAAAAGATAACTGTATTGTATTTGAAGCTCTAAGGACTTACAATCAGTAGTTTTTACTGTCAAATTTAGTTTACACTTTCATGCTTACAAGCTATACGAAATACTAAAATTAAAAACCCAACAATCCTGAAAATTTTATATGTAATGAGGAATTTAAAAATTCTTCTGAAAGAAATAATATTTCTATGGGTTCCGAGTCATGTTGGAATCCTTGGAAACACAGCTGTAGACCTTGAGGCAAAGAATGCCCTGGGTGACCCTCTATCTAACTGTGATATACCATATACTGATTTTAAATCTAATATTAGAGAATATGTTTTTAATATATTGAAAAATAAATGGAGTAAAAAAGACGATAATAAATTGCATGAAATTAAACCTCATTTAGGCAAACCTTTTGATAATATTATGTGCAGAAAAGATCAGTGTGTTATTACTAGATGTCGTATTGGTCATACTAGAATAACACACGAGTATCTTTTAAAAAATGAAGATGAACCACAATGTGTTCCTTGCAACTGCAAGTATACTATTAAACATGTTTTAATTAATTGTATTGACTTTGCTGATATTCGTAAGAAGCATTTCAATGTCAATAATATGTATGATTTATTTAATAATGTTCCATTTACAAATATTGTTGCTTTTTTAAAAGAAATTGGAATTTATTATAAAATATAAAAATGTTATTATATTTAAATCGATTTTAATTTTTATCACGTTATTTTACTGTTGATTTTTATTTGTATATAATCAATTTGCTTTAGTCAAGAATTTTAGTGTATTGAAGGACCTTTTGTCTTATTTTAAAAATATGCTTTAAATTGTAAAAATATTCGAATTAGCTCTCGCCGCGATATGGCCTTTTTGTGCTAATGCGGCGTAAAGCAACCAACAATCAATCAATCAATCACAATTATTTTATATCTCTTCCTGTTAGACGTAAACACGCGACACTCGACTTGAGTAGACGTGAATAGTTCAAAAGTACCAAGATTATAATTTTATACACCAGACGCACGTTTCGTCTACATAAGACTCATCAGTGACGCTCAGATCAAAATAGTTAAAAAAAAGCCAAATAAATACAAAGTTGAAGAGCATTGAGGATCCAAAATTCCAAAAAGTTGTGCCAAATACGGCTAAGGTAATCTACTCCTGGGTTAAGTAAGAAAACCTCGCAAGAACCTCGACGCCGTAAAGTCATTTTGGTTGTGTAGGTAAAAATATATGTACTGAATGGGTATAGTAACCAATACAATTATAAGTATACACCAACTTGTGCATAAAGAGGTCGCTTTTTTTTTTTTTTTAGATATAACTACATCATAATATTGTTAATTATGTAAATCAGAAAACAATGTGTCATCATGCAAGTCTATTAGACTTGAATAACTTATCGGAGCCACATGCTCAGATTTTGGAACACTACCAAGAACTTTGCCCGCTGTCACGGTTTTTACTCAAAATCAAATTTAATCTTTTCTATAGGTTCTTGACCTAGTTGCATTTATAAAGGAAGCAAAATGGGGTTAACATGTTAACAAAACCTCAACTTTAACGATATGTTTTACTTGATATCAGATGACAGTGGTGTTAAAATTTCAATAACATTCAAAAACCATATTGAATGTAAAGTATTTTGATTGTTGATTGATAATGGGAACTTTTAAAACAAAACGGCGGATGTACATGTGCACAAAAACACGCGAGTTCATTGCTCTTCATTCCAGTTTCTCAGTTAATCTAATTGTGTACATAACAAGTTTCGGAAAAATTTCCGGAGTTTACCGAGTTCTCAATTTTCTGAACCCTCTATATTTTGCGCCTTGTTAGAGAAAGTATAAAGTATTTTTGTCGTTTTACAAATACACAGATTGACGTCTCTTCGTTTTGTGTAGAATATGGAGATTGAACACTCTTATGAGTGGAAACCATGTGTGTGACTTGGGCGCAACTGGCTGTGAAATGTTTTGTCCCGTCATAGGCAAATTGGTTGAAAGTAGAAAATAAATACATCACACACTTGATCCTCTGGAAGACGATTGGTAGAATGGGGACTCTTTTAGACAATTCAAAATTCTGCAAACAGTGCAACATGGGTCCTTTTCTTCTAATCTATGACTTTGTGAAAGGGGAAATGAAATGCGTTTTTTCTGTTGTTCATGCATGGAGTTGGGCTCATTAGATATTATTCAACAGTACAAACTATGAAGAAAACACTGTTATCCCATTAGGTAAGAATACAAGCAATAAGTTTCAAGTAGCCTATTCCTTCTGCTATTGTCTGTTCTATGGTCGGGTTGTTGTCTCTTTAACATATTCCCCATTTCCATTCTGAATTTTATCTTGTTTTATATTGCATACTTGTTACAAAAATCGTTATTTTTTTGTTTGTTATTTGTCTCACATTGACGGCTTAAAAAAGAAAGACTTAGATATGGTAGTCAAGGTCTATCGATTTAAAAACTTTTCTGGTATTATTCCAGAAACCAAAAACAGAAGAACCACACATCTGGATCCTAATTTATAATTAGTTGTAGATAAACTATGACATCGGAATACACTTCGAAAGACTAAATCACTTTTCCTCTGTGATGTCTTCCAATGGTTTGTGTAACGACAGAAGAATGACAGCAGATGAACGACATACAAGACCAGTATAAAACTTCTATCTGTGACGTTGCAGACTAGAGAACGATGTTGATAAAGAATACAACACTAAAGAATGACGTATATAACTACATAATTCGCTTTTCAAGCACAAAGAGACATCATGTTAATTTTTAATTTTTTTTTTGTGCATATAATGTATACTAAATCTGCCATCGATGTATTGATACTATTTCCACATTTTACTGTGAATTTATCATTTCTTTTTTATAATTGTATATGATTTCCCTAAATCGGTCATTTGATCAAGATAATTAACTAATATGTATTGACAATTGCATTAGAAGTAAACTTGAACAAACCATAGCTTTACTATTTTTTTTGACATTTTTCAGTTTATTTAACCACTTTTTGCATCATTGTATCAGATGAATCTTAAATCGACCATATTTTATAGATATAGAATATACACGTATTCTGCCATCGGTGTATTGATAAATTTTTTATAAATGTATATAATGTTACCTTAAATCGGTCATTTGATCAAGATAATTTTTAATATGTATTGACAATAGTAACTTGAACCAACCACAGCTTTATTTTAAAATAGCTTCATTTTTTAGTAAATTTTTTTCTCATACCGGGCAGGAAATGTAAAAAAAAAAAAAAAAATAGAACAACAATTGGAGAAAACTGCTAAATACATTTCATGATAATATTTTTCTTCTAGTGAGGAAATGTTGTTTGTATGACACTGCATTTATCATATAAAATCAATATTATAATATCATAATGAATTATTAAATTAAACTTTAAATTTGTTTGTCTAGAAAAATGCTTCAGATATCATTGGACACATCATTTCACAAAACTTCAACACAGATTTGAGCTGTTTGGAGAGCTGCAGCCTGTTTACCGGTGAAATACAGTTCAAGCCTAGAAAAAGACCATTGAGGTATTGCCCTCTTTATGTTTTGCCTCAATATTTGCCCAAATTTCTAAACCAGAATAATGTAAAAGGTTCATGATGAACAAAAAAAGCATATATTTTTCTTTTTTTTTCTTTTTTAAACAAAGCCTGTTCTGAAGTTTACACCACAATATTATATAATATATATAACCCTTTAAAGAGAAAACCAACATCTGATTTGATAAAAAGATGACAAACGTCGTGTTTTATATTTTCCAAAAGAATTGCAACAATACATTTTTTCCAAGTCATATGAAACCTCAAATTAAAAAAATAATATGCATATAACAAAATGGATAGTTTTCATTATTAAACTTGTGTACATATACTTTTTTTCCTGAAGAAATTCTTTAATTTGTATACACAACAGGCATGGGTCCGTCACTGAAATAAACTATTATCTGATTGTACATATAAAACGTGCTCAATATCCATGTCTTTTCGGTTGATTGTTTACTATAAGGTGACAATTGGTAAACTTTGGAATCAAAACACGGCATTTAATGAGCTGCCATATTTGTTAAATCATAACAGACAGAGAGAAAAAAATTACGATTATACGATATAGTTTTGAAAGAAAAAGACAAAATCTTGCACAGGAGACTAAGCTTGTGATATATACATTCATTGGTTCAAGAATTGGATAAACATTATTTTTCACCAGTTACTTGTTTCCTAGGACTTTAATTTGATAAAGTACACACTTCTATATCTGCACTAAACAGGAATTACTTGTGCTCCTTGCAGTTGTCTCTAACATTTGCACAAGTCATTATTTTAAGATTTTATTGTTTCCTTATAGATCCTGCAACATTAATGTTTACTGCAGGATATCTATTGAAAGAGCTGGTGATATACCACGAAGAGGGGGTTAATGACTACTTGTGTGCCTGTCCTTGTGCTGAAGGGTTAGAAGTGCAGCACATCTACCATGATAAAGGAGTAAAATAACAAAAATACTGAATTCAGAGGAAAATCAATTCGGAAAGTCCATAATCACATGGCCAAATCAAATAACAAAACGCATCAAAAACGAATGGACAAGAACTGTCATATTCCTGACTTGGTACAGGCATTTTCAAATGTAGAAAATGAGTGATTAAACTTGGTTCTATAGACAACTTCTATCCCTTATCTCATAAGGATTTATGGAGAGGTATGTAAATTCTGTCTTTTTCCTATATCATTAAACAGGTATAGACAACATGCATTTTTTTTTTATAAACGTTACATTTTTATTCTGTGTTTTTGCCATTTTCATTTTTTCATCGATTTCAGAGAATTAAACAAAAATTAACATAAAGAGATCAGTTATAAATGCTGTATATATATTTTGGCTGTTGTTTAATCCTGGTAATGGGAGTATTATTTTGCCTAACTGGAGGGGAACATGAAAGTCTTCATCTGAATTCCAATGGGAGACAACTCTTGTACTATTTTACTTATTAACATTTTCCTTTACGAGTTTATCCTATGGTGATGGAAGTATGACTTTCAACTAACCACTAACAGGTACAAAAAAAAGTCTTCATCGGAAGGAGAATACATTTATTGTAGGTTGGTTAAATTCCAATGGGATACAACTCTTGTAGTATTTTACTTATTAACATTTGTGACATTTCTTTTAATCTTTATTTATTAGAGTTTAAATTGTTTTTGTAGAATGTTGATTCCTATGCTTTCATTATAAGACCAGTATTTCTCCATATTAACATTGTTGTAGACTTTTCTTTATTTTGTCTACATTATACACGAAATGATTATCTGCCAGATTGACAAACATGATGTACATGTACATGTAGCCTACATAATGTAACCTAAATTGCTTTTCTGAGAGAAAACAATGAAAACATTTTAAAAAAAACATTTCTTCTTTCAAGGTTTGTCCATACCACAGATACAGTCTAGGAATAAATTGAAAAGCAAGTAAAAAGTGTATTTTTCCATTGCATGTAGGAAAGCAGCAGCCACAGAAAGGGGTGGCTCCATTGATGAGCAAAACTATCCTAAACAAGTTTGAATGTCTTCAACCTGTAGGTTCAGGTAAAACATTATTTATTATTGCAAATATATCTAAATAGTTGTATACAAATTGCTTGTCATGAAGTAGATTTGTTTCATTTTTTTTTCTATAGGCTTAAAATATATTTTTTGAAAAAAATGGTTCATTACTGCACATCCAAATTATGAAAATCCATGTTTAATTATAAAATTGTCAATACTGGTTTAAAATTCTTTACACTTGACCAATTATAGATTATAAATTTAAGTGTTTCTGTTTTGAATTTTTTATTATGTTCATGTCAAGAATTGAAACATTATTATCATGATTATGAAGTACCTGCACTACATAGTACACTTTCCATATAGGGGTATAAAATTGAATATGAATATGACATTTTCTGACTTTCTGTGATAATTTGTAGAAAAATCCACATAAAAATTTGCACTGTTAATATATATCTTTTTACTATAAACATGATAAATGTCTTAGCAAACTTTTAAAAATAAATAAAATTCTTCCCTTTTATTCAATGTGTATTTTTAAAGCAAAACAGCCCATTGAAACATAAATTCTAGTTATGGTTTGTTGCTCAGTACATATTTATAAAATTAAGATAGTAGAGGGGCATATAATTTTCTTTTCTAGCCAGGCTAAATGTAACCAAATGTACACTTTAATTGATGTATACTGCAACTAGTTGTGTTTAATTCCTACATTCCTAAATAACACAGCTATAATTTTTGCAATATCAATTTCATCATAAAACACTTTTTCCACAGTCAGGGTTTATTTACATGTAGGGCTGAAAATAAGTTTGAAATATGTGTTACAATTTAAATAGCTATGAATTTATTTTTTTAAATTGCAGTATAAAAACAATATTGGGTCAATGTCGTAACAAAAATCAACTTTTTTGTACTTGCCCTTTCCCAGGTTCTCAGCCTCATACAAAAAAGTTGATATTTTTCTGACATTGACCTTATATTGTATACCCCGGTATATTCTGATTTTTAATTACATTTAATATACGTAGTAATGTTATATACATTGTAGGTTATGGATAATTTATAATTTTAAATTTTTTTTTAGTGCATGTGTTGTCAGATAATTTCGTGCCTGTAACTTCCAAGGCCTTTGTAGCAGTAATAGTCTTCATTAATTTTCTGCAAAGTTTCATCAACTGTTTCTATTGCAGATATCAGAGAAGAGCTACGAAAATGATGGAGAAAAGGGCAGTGGTTCCTTGACTCTGGCTTTGTAATACTGTCATGGAAGATAACATCAGAACCCTCCAAGTGCTACCAAACATTTTCTCCGTGTTCCGAAAAATCAGCAATTCTTTCCATGTGCGATTGCAACAGCATAGGAGTGTCCTTAAAAGTGTGATAATGTACATGGCTTGCTTGTCTTTTAATGGTGGAATAATGGTGGGAAAATGAATTAACCCTATTTGAGGTGTTTTGCTGAGCCGTGAATCAAATAACAGCATTATCAACTATCCAGCCTGGTTTTCTTTGGATGTTCCTGCTGAAATCCTTCTAAGATCACCAAAAGCGATATCGTTCTTCCTGCTATGTTAGTACTGATTTTGTATTTATGATACGATATAATTCGGCCAAATGGGTTGAAGTTGAATGAAAGTGAGCGCCATAAAATTTTCACTTTGTCATTTTAACTGGATTACCAATAACTTTTTTGCATAAAGTTCCAAATAAGAATGTTTGGTTGTGGAGCCTCAGCAGTTGTTTTGGAGACCTCTGTTCATAACCACTGTAGGAAATATTTATGATGTCAACTAAAGATTGTACAAATTTACCAGGCAATTTTCCTTCATTTTTTTTAATCAGAGTGAATTTTGCTAACTTCACAGCGAGCAACCTTGCGTCAAATCCTTTTATCTGGTTACGATCACCAATGGTGTCTTTAGAAAAGGTTTTATACTCGGTTTTGAATTTTTTATCTTTAATGTGTGATGGTAGTTCCTCGATAAGATTTTTGACCATACCAGCTATGTCATGAAGAGGTTCACAACCAAATTTTTATTTTCAAGGCTGGCGAGAGGATTTTCAATTGACAGTGCAGGTTGCCTAGCAATTCCTGACAAAGTCTCTTGCAGCATGTCTTTCATTTCCGTTCTGTTCATATTTGACGTGTTGATTCAGCGTATTTTAAGTTCATATTACAGATTTTGATTGAGCATATTTTTTCTTGTTTTTTTTACCATATATTTTACTACAATTATATATTACCTTCTTCAGCTGTACAGCATTTAAGACATCATTTATTTTCACAGCACACTTTACTGTTGCTGAAGTTCGATAACATGATTCATTTCCATCTTGTTCTTCACAAAAGTCATATGTTGCTATCTTGCCAGATTGATGTAGAGCATTTATGGTATCAGTATCTTTGTAGTATCCAGCGTTGTCTGAATAGAGATGAACATTAGTGATGTTTGGATTTTGTTATTAAATGGCATCAACAGTATCTTAAAAAATGGATGCAATAACTGATAAATGACCCAACACAATACAGAATTCTCTTCAAGAACATCATATGCATGTTATAAAATCAAGATGGTACATGAGCAAAGCTACATCGGTGATACACTCATTAACATGCTTGACTAGATTTGAGTAGAAAATTTGTTTGATTCCTGCTAGGATTATGACAAAGATTTAAAGAATGTATTTCCCCCTCAACTTTCAATAAGTAAAGTGAATTGTTACAGACTTACCATTCCAAGAATATTGTCAAAGTAAATGAATGCCTCCATGTACTGTCTGACACTATGTAGTATGCTAGCGATTAAGAAGTCTTAACATGTTCATATCGCTCTTTCATTGTACAAATAGTTTTAAATTGAAACTTCATTGTACAAATTTACATTTTTTTTATTATAGCAACTTATGATAGATGAAGGAATGTTCCCATTTGGTTCCCATGTTGCTTGTGATACAGGATAACCATCCCAATGAACCAAAAATAGTCCCTTTCTTCCTACTTTCTTCTGGGTGACTGAGGAATAGAAATATGGTCACTTGGTCTTCTTCCGACCAGCAGTAAAACGCTTGCCGAAGTGGGACGTCCGTTGGCTGTGTGGGATGTATAAAGTTCGCAGTCACGTCCGGTCAGATTGGGGACGTTAAATCCGATGCCTCGTGTAAAGAGAGTGCCACGCTCTTTGCACGTTAAGAACCCTTGCAACAACTCTTTGGGGGGGTCCGTAGGTGACCTGTTGCAAGGCTAAATTTCTGTCCCTATCCAATATACCCTCATTTTCCGGTGGCAGTCCAAATTTCCCTATCATCCCGATCGCCCTCTATTATGACAAGACCTACCTATTGTATTTATTGTAAACTTGTTCTCGTCCTGAATATGCATGAAATATTTGCCACTGGACGTTAAGCAACCAACAATCAATCAATCTTGTAAAAGGGGGTCACATGCGGATTGAATCTTTACCATGTCGCGCTATACCAAATATACACACATGGACAAGCGCTTTCATGATTTATATGAGTATATTGCTAGAGAAGCAGAGTTCTTTGGCTCAAGAATTGCTAAAGTACATGAGAGATATTCGTTTTGCAGCAAATAAATCACACGGTTGGGGAACATACGATGAGCAATTCAGACTCCGCAAAGCACAAAGACCTCAGTCATCTTGGGCTGTCATAAACCAATATTTTTTCTTCATTTGCTTAAAATTTTATACCTTTTTTGATCATTTTAGAAATCGACCATATTCTATAGGTAATTATATTAACAATAAAAACAGACCTGTCTTTGTTTCAATAATATTTTTTCTACATTTGCCTATACATTTGATACCTTTTTTGATAATTTTAGAAATCGACCATATTCTATATATAATTATATTGACAGTAAAAACAGACCTGTCATTGGTTTAATAAAAATTTTTCTACATTTGCCTATAAATGTTATATCTTTTTTAATAGTTTAAGAAATCGACCATTCTGTACAGAGAATAATATTGACTGTCAAAACAGACCTGTCATTGGTTTAATATTTTTTTTTTTCTACATTTGCCTATACATTTGATATTTTTTTTGATAATTTTAGAAATCGACCATATTCTATAGCGAATTATATTGACAGTAAAAACAGACCTGTTATTGGTTTAATAATATTTTTTCTACATCTGCCTATAAATTTGATAATTTTAGAAATCGACCATATTCTATAGGTAATTATATTGACAGTAAAAACAGACCTGTCATTGGTTTAATAATATTTTTTCTACATTTGCCTATAAATTTTATATCTTTTTTAATAGTTTTAGAAATCGACCATATTCTATACGTAATTATATTGACAGTAAAAACAGACCTGTCATTGGTTTAATAATATTTTTTCTACATTTGCCTACTAATTTGATAACTTTTTTTATTATTTTAGAAATCGACCATATTCTATAGAGAATTATATTGACAGTTAAAACAGACCTGTCATTGGTTTAATAATATTTTTTCTACATTTCCCTAAAATTTGATACTTTTTTTGATAATATTAGAAATCGACCATATTCTATAGATAATTATATTGACAGTAAAAACAGACCTGTCATTGGTTTAATAATATTTTTTCTACATTTGCCTACTAATTTGATAACTTTTTTGATTATTTTAGAAATCGACCATATTCTATAGAGAATTATACTGGCAGTAAAAACAGACTTGTCATTGGTTAGATAATATTTTTTTCTACATTTGCCTATAAATTTGATAATTTGTTAATTTTAAAAATCGACCATATTCAATAGATAATTATTTTGACAGTAAAAACAGACCTGTCATTGGTTAAATAATATTTTTTCTACATTTGCTTAAAATTTTATACCTTTTTTGATAATTTTAGAAATCGACCATATTCTATAGGTAATTTTTTGACAGTAAAAACAGACCTGTCGTTTGTTTAATAATATTTTTTCTACATTTGCCTATACATTTGATACCTTTTTTGATAATTTTAGAAATTGACCATATTCTATATATAATTATATTGACAGTAAAAACAGACCTGTCATTGGTTTAATAAAATTTTTTCTACATTTGCCTATAAATGTTATATCTTTTTTAATAGTTTAAGAAATCGACCATTCTGTACAGAGAATAATATTGACTGTCAAAACAGACCTGTCATTGGTTTAATAATTTTTTTTTTCTACATTTGCCTATACATTTGATATTTTTTTTGATAATTTTAGAAATCGACCATATTCTATATATAATTATATTGACAGTAAAAACAGACCTGTTATTGGTTTAATAATATTTTTTCTACATCTGCCTATAAATTTGATAATTTTAGAAATCGACCATATTCTATAGGTAATTATATTGACAGTAAAAACAGACCTGTCATTGGTTTAATAATATTTTTTCTACATTTGCCTATAAATTTTATATCTTTTTTAATAGTTTTAGAAATCGACCATATTCTATACGTAATTATATTGACAGTAAAAACAGACCTGTCATTGGTTTAATAATATTTTTTCTACATTTGCCTACTAATTTGATAACTTTTTTTATTATTTTAGAAATCGACCATATTCTATAGAGAATTATATTGACAGTAAAAACAGACCTGTCATTGGTTTAATAATATTTTTTCTACATTTCCCTAAAATTTGATACTTTTTTTGATAATATTAGAAATCGACCATATTCTATAGATAATTATATTGACAGTAAAAACAGACCTGTCATTGGTTTAATAATATTTTTTCTACATTTGCCTACTAATTTGATAACTTTTTTGATTATTTTAGAAATCGACCATATTCTATAGAGAATTATACTGACAGTAAAAACAGACTTGCCATTGGTTAGATAATATTTTTTTCTACATTTGCCTATAAATTTGATAATTTGTTAATTTTAAAAATCGACCATATTCAATAGATAATTATTTTGACAGTAAAAACAGACCTGTCATTGGTTAAATAATATTTTTTCTACATTTGCTTAAAATTTTATACCTTTTTTGATAATTTTAGAAATCGACCATATTCTATAGGTAATTTTTTGACAGTAAAAACAGACCTGTCGTTTGTTTAATAATATTTTTTCTACATTTGCCTATAAATTTGATACCTTTTTTGATAATTTTAGAAATCGACCATATTCTATAGGTAATTATATTGACAGTAAAAACAGACCTGTCACTGGTTTAATAATATTTTTTCTACATTTGCCTATAAATTTTATAACTTTTTTGATTATTTTAGAAATCGACCATATTATACAGAGAATTATACTGACAGTAAAAACAGACCTGTCATTGGTTAAATAATATTTTTTCTACATTTGCCTATAATTTTTTTTAACTTTTTTAACAATTTTAGAAATCGACCATGTTCTATAGAGAACTATATTGACAGTAGAAACAGACCTGTCATTGGTTTAATAATATTTTGTCTACATTTGCCTATAAATTTGATAATTTGTTAATTTAAAAATCGACCATATTCAATAGATAATTATTTTGACAGTAAAAACAGACCTGTCATTGGTTAAATAATATTTTTTCTACATTTGCTTAAAATTTTATACCTTTTTTGAAAATTTTAGAAATCGACCATATTCTAAAGAGAATTATATTGACAGTCAAAACAGACCTGTCATTGTTTTAATAATAATTTTTTTCTACATTTGCCTATAAATTTGATAACTTTTTTGATTATTTTAGAAATCGACCATATTCTATAGAGAATTATATTGACAGTAAAAACAGACCTGTCATTGGTTTAATAATATTTTTTTCTACATTTCCCTAAAATTTGATACTTTTTTTGATAATATTAGAAATCGACCATATTCTATAGATAATTATATTGACAGTAAAAACAGACCTGTCATTGGTTTAATAATATTTTTTCTACATTTGCCTACTAATTTGATAACTTTTTTGATTATTTTAGAAATCGACCATATTCTATAGAGAATTATACTGACAGTAAAAACAGACTTGTCATTGGTTAGATAATATTTTTTTCTACATTTGCCTATAAATATGATAATTTGTTAATTTTAAAAATCGACCATATTCAATAGATAATTATTTTGACAGTAAAAACAGACCCGTCATTGGTTAAATAATATTTTTTCTACATTTGCTTAAAATTTGATACCTTTTTTGATAATTTTAGAAATCGACCATATTCTATAGGTAATTTTTTGACAGTAAAAACAGACCTGTCTTTGCTTAAATAATTTTTTCTACATTTGCCTATAAATTTGATACCTTTTTTGATAATTTTAGAAATTGACCATATTCTATAGGTAATTATATTGACAGTAAAAACAGACCTGTCACTGGTTTAATAATATTTTTTCTACATTTGCCTATAAATTTTATAACTTTTTTGATTATTTTAGAAATCGACCATATTCTACAGAGAATTATATTGACAGTAAAAACAGACCTGTCATTGGTTAAATAATATTTTTTCTACATTTGCCTATAATTTTTTTTAACTTTTTTAACAATTTTAGAAATCGACCATGTTCTATAGAGAATTATATTGACAGTAGAAAGAGACCTGTCATTGGTTTAATAATATTTTGTCTACATTTGCCTATAAATTTGATAATTTGTTAATTTTAAAAATCGACCATATTCAATAGATAATTATTTTGACAGTAAAAACAGACCTGTCATTGGTTAAATAATATTTTTTCTACATTTGCTTAAAATTTTATACCTTTTTTGATAATTTTAGAAATCGACCATATTCTAAAGAGAATTATATTGACAGTCAAAACAGACCTGTCATTGTTTTAATAATAATTTTTTTCTACATTTGCCTATAAATTTGATAACTTTTTTGATTATTTTAGAAATCGACCATATTCTATAGAGAATTATATTGACAGTAAAAACAGACCTGTCATTGGTTTAATAATATTTTTTTCTACATTTCCCTAAAATTTGATACTTTTTTTGATAATATTAGAAATCGACCATATTCTATAGATAATTATATTGACAGTAAAAACAGACCTGTCATTGGTTTAATAATATTTTTTCTACATTTGCCTACTAATTTGATAACTTTTTTGATTATTTTAGAAATCGACCATATTCTATAGAGAATTATACTGACAGTAAAAACAGACCTGTCATTGGTTAGATAATATTTTTTTCTACATTTGCCTATAAATATGATAATTTGTTAATTTTAAAAATCGACCATATTCAATAGATAATTATTTTGACAGTAAAAACAGACCCGTCATTGGTTAAATAATATTTTTTCTACATTTGCTTAAAATTTGATACCTTTTTTGATAATTTTAGAAATCGACCATATTCTATAGGTAATTTTTTGACAGTAAAAACAGACCTGTCTTTGCTTAAATAATATTTTTCTACATTTGCCTATAAATTTTATAACTTTTTTGATTATTTTAGAAATCGACCATATTCTACAGAGAATTATATTGACAGTAAAAACAGACCTGTCATTGGTTAAATAATATTTTTTCTACATTTGCCTATATTTTTTTTAACTTTTTTAACAATTTTAGAAATCGACCATGTTCTATAGAGAATTATATTGACAGTAGAAACAGACCTGTCATTGGTTTAATAATATTTTGTCTACATTTGCCTATAAATTTGATAATTTGTTAATTTTAAAAATCGACCATATTCAATAGATAATTATTTTGACAGTAAAAACAGACCTGTCATTGGTTAAATAATATTTTTTCTACATTTGCTTAAAATTTTATACCTTTTTTGATAATTTTAGAAATCGACCATATTCTAAAGAGAATTATATTGACAGTCAAAACAGACCTGTCATTGTTTTAATAATATTTTTTTTCTACATTTGCCTATAAATTTGATATTTTTTTTGATAATTTTAGAAATCGACCATATTCTATAGGTACTTATATTGACAGTAAAAACAGACCTGTCATTGGTTAAATAATATTTTTTCTTCATTTGCTTAAAATTTTATACCTTTTTTGATAATTTTAGAAATCGACCATATTCTAAAGGTAATTATATTGACAATAAAAACAGACCTGTCTTTGTTTTAATAATATTTTTTCTACATTTGCTTTTAAATTTGATACCTTTTTTATACAGCCCTTGGATGGTGTAAACTTCCCAAAAAAGCGTGTATGGTGTAAGGTGTATGGTGCAATGGTGTAAGGTGTATGGTGCTATGGTGTATGGTGCAAGGGGAATGGTGTAATGGTGTATGAGGAATGGTGTGATCGTGTAACGTGCAATCGGGAATGGTGTGAATGAATGGTGTACGACATTTCATTGGTGGAAATCAAAGTTCTTTTAATTTTATTTTTTCGGATTGTAAACATAAACAATAATAATAATCTTAATTAATATTTTTCCAGAGTAGCAAATTACTATACCTGGTAAACTATATATATACAAGGACGTATATTACGTCCTTGATATATATTATAGATAAGAATACGATTTTTTTTAATGTGTTTATTAAAGTAATTATTTTATTTTTCATATTCTGATTTATACTGAACAATGGCTATAAGATTGGACACTTGTTATCACTTGCAGCTATCATAAATTAAAAGAACTGATTTTGTTTTAAGTAGAAGCCGTATGAAGAGGTTATCCACGATAGGAACATTATGTTTATATCATTGGTTATCAACATAATTTTTAACGTTGCTTCGTTCCCCATTTTTGACATGCTCTTCATAAATATTCCTTCGTAATTCACGTTTGTTTGCCTTGGATTTACGATTCTGTTTTCCAGAAAATGTCCAAAAGAAAATTGTACACTGTACAGTGTTACATGTATTGCACATAAAGTGTTGTATAACTATGAACAGTTGTGTTAGATTTGTCATTTTGGATTATAAATGATATCGTGAACGTTCGAAAAAATACTGTATATGCGAACAGGAATCAAATATTTGCCACTTGAAATTTAGCTATCAACAAAATCAACCAAGCCGGAACCGACATAATATACTACGTGTAACAGTATACTTTTCCAAGAAGAGAACTTCTCATTTTTTCATTATGAATTCATGAAAGTAGTTAAGTACAAAGGAAATCTCTCATGTCAGTCACATTGTTGGGGGATGTACTACTGGATTAGTTTTATAAACCTTATCGCTATTTGTCTGCCATTAATAGATACACACAGGTTCCCGTAAAATTTTGACGTCATAAAAACAAAATATATGACGCCACCATGGAAAAGTGATTGTTATATGCATCAAAAGTTCAAGCAGCCGGCTCAGCCAGGATTAGCGATATGGTGTATCTTACAAAACATCCTGAACCACTGGGGTTTAAATGAGCACACCTCAGCAAGCACGACTTATTTATGTGCAGACCCACCAATCACAGAATAGCCAAAATGAATCAATGACATACCCATCCATATTCAGAAGTGGGAAATATAGATACAGATACTGACTTCAGTGACAGTTTTATATTACGTAAACAGGAAAGAATCAAAATATTGCTGATTTGCTATGCTGCTATATAGATTTACATAATAGACATGATTAAGTGCTTATATGGTCAGTTTTGGTTGACATGTTTAAATAATTTTATTATATGAGTCAGCATGGTCAGCCTGAGGTTTCAAATCACTGAAATTTTGTTGCGAGACAATATTTTGAAAAAAAAATAAGACATGCCAACAATCAACAAAATTTATATAATGCGATCCATTCTGACATCAAAATATTGCTGATTTATTTTGCTTCTATATCATTTTGTATATTGATTTACATAATAAAGAGCAAATATGGTCAGTTTTGTTTGACGCATTAAAATAATTTTATTCTTTGAGTCAGCTTGAGGTATCAAATTACTGAAATTTTATTGACGCCTTAAAATAATTTTACTATATGAGTTCGCTTGAGGTATCAAATCACTGAAATTTTGTTGACGCATTAAAATAATTTTAATATTTGAGTCAGCTTGAAGTATCAAATTACTGAAATTTTGTTGACGCCTTAAAATAATTTTAATATCTGAGTTAGCTTGAGGTATCAAATCACTGAAATTTTGATGACAAGTTAAAATAATTTTATCATATAAGTCAGCTTGAGGTATCAAATCACTGAAATTTTGTTGACGCATTAAAATAATTTTAATATTTGAGTCAGCTTGAGGTATCAAATTACTGAAATTTTGTTGACGCCTTAAAATAATTTTACTATATGAGTTAGCTTGAGGTATCAAATCACTGAAATTTTGTTGACGCGTTAAAATAATTTTATTATATATGAGTCAGCTTGAGCATTGTTGAGGTATCAAATCACTGAAATTTTGTTGACACATTAAAATAATTTTATCATATGAGTCAGCTTGAGGTATCAAATCACTGAAATTTTGTGGACGCATTAACATGATTGAAATAATTTTATTATATGAGTCAGCTTAAGCATTGTTGAGGTATCAAATCACTGAAATTTTGTTGAGTTAAAATAATTTTATTATATGAGTCAGCTTGACATGCTTGAGGTATCAAATCACTGAAATTTTGTTGACGTGTTAAAATAATTTTATTATATGAGTCAGCTTGAGGTATCAAATCACTGAAAATATGTTGATGTGTTGCAATGTTGCTGTCATTTGTATAATGCAATGCATTCTGACATCAAAATATTGCTGATTTACTACATGTACTATGCAGTTATAATATATATAGATTTACATAACAAAATGTAAATATGGTCAGTTTTGGTTGATACATTGATATAATTTTATTATACAAGTCAGCTTGAGGTATCAAATCACTGAAATTTTGTTGCGAGACACTTTTTTGAATAAAAAGAGAACATTCTGGCAATCTAGATTGATTGAAATAAACCTGTTAAATAAATGCGTGCAAATGTAATCAAAAGCTGAGTGCGAATGTAAAACATTTTAATTCCCAAATGTGTACAAACAGAGCGCACCCATTAAAAGGAGATGTGGTACTATATACAATAGTATATGATTGGTAATGAGACCACTCTCCACAAGAGACCAAAGTAAGTTAACTATTAAAGGCCACGAGATGAGCATATTATCCTGTCTGAAAAAAGGATTCATTACTTTTATTAATTATTGAGTCATGATACGAGATCCTAAGTATTTATTACGTACTTCTGGAATATTTGCTGCTGCACAATAAGGGAGGCAACATATATTGTGCAATGGGGATTTCAAACTTATAAGACGAAAACATGCCGACAATGCCATGCAAAATAAAACGAAAAACACCCGAGTTCTTTGAAATGTCAAAATTGCCTTATTTTGAGCAGGGACTTTCTATACTAAGTCCCTGTTTTGAGGAAGAAGTAGCACCAACATGGTACAATTAAATAGCTGGTGGTATAATTTTATTGTCGATTTCATGTTTTTAGTAACCAATATATAGATTAAGCGTTATAATGGACATGATAAAATAAAATCATATACTGGGAGTTTTGTACTGTATCATTCAAGGTTTTCCCCCCTTTCTTTCGATTGTGTTAAGAGGTGTGATACGTACTATATAATTCAGGACTCATAAGAACAATATAAACATCGATCACAATTTTGGCGAAGAAAATATTTACGAATATAGGAGCAAGAATTACAAACTCCCATCCTTTCAACGCATTTCAACACAGATTATGTTTAATGAGGATAAATGAATCGGGTATTTTCTACATTTCATAACTAAAGAAAATAACAATACATATGTTTGTATATCATGTATATAGTTGTCCATTTGTCTATCACAAGTCCTTTCCCGGTTTGTTTTCACATGTAGGCTAAACGCATTACAGATAAAAGTTTGAAAAATTGTTTTATATAATTTCACTCATTCAAGAAATGTTTTACTGCATGCATGAATGAATTTATATTAGATATATATATTTAATAATTTTGGCTTTGACAGAGTTTAAACCATTACATATTTATCTCAGTCCCTGATGGTCACATGAGCATGATAATAGTCCATCAAACATATACAATATACAAGGTTGTCGGGTAAAGAAGTTGGATATCAAACTTGAAAAAACAACCTGAGGCGAATTCCACACGGATATGTATTTTCTCTTCAACAATATTCTAATTCCCTTTATTTTCATTTAAACTGGACTTATACATTTTCTGGCATATACAATAAAAATTAACATACGATAAAATTGAGAATAAAAACGGGGAATGTGTAAAAGAGACAACAAAACAACCAAAGAGCAGACAACAGCCAAATGATTGGTCTCAATCCAAGTGGGGAGGCGACGAACAGAAAACAATGGAACCAATATTTTATAATATAAACTATACCACAAGACCACGAGATACCCTTTGCATATATTTACATACTTAATATATTCTATGGAATTTATTTCTGCACAAAAAGGAATTCAGAAAGTTAACTAAATTGTTGAATTCATATTTTAGTGCAAAATTTGATCAATTGATTGTTGATTCCATAACGTCCAGTGGCAAACATTTCATGCATATTTAGGACGAAATATCATTTAAAAAAATATGCGAGGGTTGGGATCACGCTTACATGTTTAACCCCGCCACATTATTTATGGATGTGGCTGTCCCAAGTCAGGAGCCTGTAATTCAGTGGTTGTCGTTTGTTTATGTGTTTTTCGTTCATTTTTTTTTATACAAACAAGGCCGTGAGTTTTCTCGTTTGAATTGTTTTACATTATCATATCGGGGCATTTTATAGCTGACTATGCGGTATGGGCTTTGCTAATTGTTGAAGGCCGTACGGTGACATACAATTGTTAATGTCTGTGTCATTTTGGTCTCTTGTGGACAGTTTTCCCCTGGACAATATTATGGTAGTGAATAATGTTTATGTTCATGGACACTATTTCATACTTCAGGACATATTTTCATAGGAAAGTGTGTCCAGGACACATTTAAATAAGTAGATATTGTCCATGGACAGTATTTACTATGAAATGTGTCCAGTGGACATTTTTTCATGGAGGCCAATCCTACACAATGCCATAAAAAGAGGCAAGAAATACAAAAAAAAAATAATTTAAAAACATAAATAATCAAAATTTTAATCTGCTGACCGAGTCCCTGAGGTAATTTTTTAGATATTTAAAACCGAACTTAGAGAGATATTTTTAATTTTCATAATATAATGCGGGCATGTGTCATCGATTACACACCTACTCAGCCGTGAATTACACAATTAACAAAATCGATTAGAATATCCTTATTGCTTATGACTATAATGATATGAGAACAATGTTTAAATAAAATAGAATTATACATGTTCAACAATGTTTCTGAATTGTACCATGTTATTAAATACATTAAGGATAGTGTATTTCAGTGATTATGGAGAGACAAAATATATGATAATTGACATTTTGTATTGATTTAAATTGAATAAATTTTAATTACAAAGTTGCTTTATATATAATAGTTCAAGAAAAACACAACAATAACTTTAAAATGATTTTTTTCTTGTTCAAAGAAATATATTCTAAAAACCGAATTCTAATTGTCTAGATAGCAAACCATGATCGCACACTAATCATCATCTAAGTAAAATGCTTCCAATTTTTCGTTTGTTGAATTAATTTTTTTTTTTTTTTTTTTTGTGTTTTTGTTTTCTAAATATTCCTTTATTTATTTTTGTGTCTTATCCAATTTGTACTTGAACAAATAAAATATGTTTAACTAAACTAAATTGTGACTTTTTGTCCTGTGACATTCTGTCCTACATTCGTTTATTGAACATGAATGACCACCTATAGGATATACATCGATATCCTGTGACACGAGTGTAATCTGTTGAATACCCTCAAAACTACACCATTGTACACATCACAGAGTTTTATAAAAAATACAATTAGCAGTATACGGCGTCAACTCATTCAACATTTTGAAGTCTAATGATAACTTGACCTATCTTAATTTAAAACAAGACACTCGATTAACATCTATATATAGTATGCAAGAATATAAAATACCATATTGCAATTATGATAAAAAGAAACATACTATGGACTTTGCTCATTGTTAAAGGCCGTACGGTGACCTATAGTTGTTAATGTCTGTGTCATTTTGGTCTCTTGTGGAGAATTGTCGCATTGGCAATCATTTCGCAACTTCTTATTTTAATTATACGAATAACTGCAGATAATTTCAAGATTTTTATAGTGTATTATTCGCCATAAATACAAATTTTATTGTCATATAATAGCGGTATTTTTAATAATTGCTTATAAGAGAAAGAGGGGTTTGGCTTGCCATAAAACCAGGTTCAATCCATCATTCTCCAATTGTGAAGATTCCCAATATTACTTCCATGAGTCAGTGTAACTCCATTTACCGGTAAATTTCATTTTAACTTCTCTGACAAAAAAAAAAACACCAAAAAACCCAACACCTTTCTCAAACATGGATTTTTTTTTAACTTTACGAGCTAACAATTTGCCAGAGCAATTTCATGGTTGATTTATATTCACCATTTGGTACATGTATATGTCCGTGTTTAAAGCGATACGTACATTCAGGACAAATTATTTTGTTGAATGAAATCATATTCTAATGGGTGCCGTAGGAGAACCACTAGAGTTTTGAGCAAGAATTTCTTAGCATGAAACAGATCGAAATCTCGGGGTTATGGTATTTCATGTATATTTTGAACCCGGTATTAATCCGGTAACCTTTGCCAAAAAAAATGAATGGTAGTTCCACTGCCATATTCGATGTTTATTCTGAGTCAAGTGTCTGTGCGGAAACTCCCAAGTAGACAACATGCATGTGTATTAGACCATAGCAGGCTTTTCTTATAAAATAACGAGTGTTGCCTGTCCGGTACACGAAAAGATCGGTTAGAAAGCAAGTTTTTAATTTAAGTTAGATTGGAAAGCTTAATTCGAGGGTTGAAAATTGTAAGCGCCAAAAAGGAGGTTGGAGTGGTCCACTGGCAATATTTTATTTCATAAACGGTACATTTGATAGGTTTATAATGTTCTTTTATTTGATCTTTTTAATAACTAATGGATGTCGTAGGAGGTCCAACAGAGTTGTGATCAAGGATTACTTGGCAAGACCAAAATATGTTGGTCCGAGAAACGTTAACACTCAAACCTGACCAACCTTGAATTTCTGCTGACCAATGTCCTTACTGAGTGAAAGATACATACATTTTATTAACATCAAACGAAAACTTTGAATGTTGAACGTATAAGGATTATTACTTAAAAAAATTGAGATTTTTTTTCAAAATTTGAGGAAAAAAATTCGAGTTTCAATTTAAAATAATACATCATATCGTACTATAAAGGAGCAAAAAAAAATGCGTTTTCAATCTCGACATTTTAAGGGAGAAAAAAAAGAAATTGCAAAAATTTACCGGAATATGTTTAGGTTCATTCGTTCTAGTTTTTAACGAAGATGAGATGTGAAAGCTATTGATTTTTGTGGATAATTCAATTAATTGAATAAAAAAGGATATGTATGAATGTACTGTTGATTGGTGCAGAAAAATAATTATTATTTATATTACGCTGGCCATAAGCATGATTAGTTATTTACTCGATTTTCAGAGTTCGCCCTGACCGGTTAACTGTACACCAGTATCGCTTTCATTTATATATGAATATTTTATATGATCTAAGTACTATTCGTTTTTTGCATTGTTTGTCGATTTTATCTGAAAACCAAGTTTTTTAAATTTACGCTACATTTTAAAACCGATCAGAACTTAATAATAAAAGCAGTGAAACCTATATTGTTGTTTATTAACGGAGGCCAATTCGGTCACGCGTGTACACGCAGACACAGCCTCAAAGAAAGGCAGTCCACGGCTTTAGTTTTATGCGTACTTTATTTACAAATACATGTATATGTATTTGATCTGTATTGTTTATATGACCATGATCACGGAAGTCTTAATTTTATATATTAATTTGCAATATTGTGATCAAAATTCGTTTTTTAACACAGTAAATAATTTTGTAGTCGTTGAAATTTAATTGCATTATGGGTAATTTCGGATCGTGTAGATAGAATGGGGAATGGTGTATGGTGTAACGTGTAAGGTGTATGGTGCAAAGGTGTAACGTGTATGGTGTAGTGGTACAAGGTGTATGGTGTAATAGTGTATGGTGTATGGTGTAATGGTGTATGGTGTTAGTGGGAAGTTTACACCATCCAAAGACTGTAGTTTTAGAAATCGACCATTTTCTATAGGTAATTATATTGACAGTAAAAACAGACCTGTCACTGGTTTAATAATATTTTTTCTACATTTGCCTACTAATTTGATAACTTTTTTGATAATTTTAGAAATCGACCATATTATATAGAGAAATAATTGACAGTAAAAACAGACCTGTCATTGGTTTAATATTATTTTTTCTACATTTGCCTAAAATTTGATATTTTTTTTAATAATTTAAGAAATCGACCATATTCGATAGGTAATTATTTTGACAGTCAAAAAAGACCTTTCATTGGTTAAATAATTTTTTTTTCTACATTTGTCTAAAATTTTATACCTTTTTTGATAATTTTAGAAATCGACCATATTCTATAGGTAATTATATTGACGGTAAAAACAGACCGGTCATTGGTTTAATAATATTTTTTCTACATTTGCCTTTAAATTTGATACCTTTTTTGATAATTTTAGAAATCGACCATATTCTATAGGTAATTATATTGACAGTAAAAACAGACCTGTCACTGGTTTAATAATATTTTTTCTACATTTGCCTATTAATTTGATATCTTTTTTGATTATTTTAGAAATCGACCATATTCTATAGAGAATTATATTGGCAGTAAAAACAGACCTCTAATTGCTTTAATAATATTTTTTTTTACATTGAATTTAATAATTTTAGAAATCGACCATATTCTATAGAGAATATTATTGACAGTAAAAACAGACCTGTCATTGGTTTAACATTATTTTTTCTAAATTTGCCTAAAATTTGATTATTTTTTTTTAATAATTTTAGAAATCGACCATATTCTATAGGTAATTATATTGAGAGTAAAAAAAGACCTGTCATTGGTTTAATAATATTTTTTCTACATTTGCCTACTAATTTGATAACACTGCATGAAACTATATATTTAATTTGTAATTATACCCTAAATAAACTACAGATAAATTCCCATTTTAAATGTATACTTTAAGTTTATTTATCATTTAAATTTCACATTTAATTGTGGTTTAATTTAAATTTAAGCTACTAATTAAATTCCTACATTTAATTGTGGTTTAAATCAATCTTTATGCTAGCTTAAATTTAATGTTTAAGTAAGTTTAAATGAATTTATATTTGCATAAATTCTTAATTTAAGCAAAAATAGTTCAATTTAATCTTCATTTTACTTAAAATTTATGTGCATTTAATCAAATATAAATACTTATTTTCAAAATTTATTTTAATTTAATCTTCACTATACTAGACATTTAAGAAAATTTAATCAAACATTATATAAATATTTTGAAAGTTTAATTTTGAATAATCTTCACTATACTAGACATTTAAGAAAATTTAATCAAACATTATATAGATATTTTGAAAGTTTAATTTTAAATAATCTTCACTATACAAGACATTTAAGAAAATTTAATCAACCATTATATAGATATTTCAAAAGTTTAATTTTCAATAATCTTCATTTTACTAGACATTTAAGTTTGAATTTAAGCAAGTTTATTTTAATTCATATTTACAAAATAAATGAATTTAAGCAAATATTAAATTGTTATTTTACAATTTCAGCTGCATTTAATCTTCACTTTGTCCAACATTTAAGTCTTCCTTTAGGAATAAATGTTTAGTTCAACAACAACTTGGACTTTGCTCATTGTTGAAGGCCGTACGGGGACTAAAGAAGTTAATTTATGTGTCATTTGGTCTCTTGTGAAGAGTTGTCTCATTGGCAATCAAACCACATCTTCTTTTTTCATATTATCTGACATTTGAATAAAAGTAGGATTCAAGAAGAAAATACTGAATTTAAATATTGAAGCCGCTTTTCTTTTAAATCAGGATTAAATGTTTGATCTATTTGTGTTTGATTTGCTTAAGTTTCTATGTATAATGTATATAATATAGATACTATGGGTTTGAATCCATAAAATGTATATACTTTTTCATTCAAGTTACTTTGCCTGCTTAATATTCTGTTGAAATCCACATTATGTTTTGTACTTGCAAACATATTGTTATTTAAGGGTACAAAAGTAGTTTACCCGCCACTTGTCTTGAAATTTAACCATATAAACAGACACAAAATGATAAAATTAAAGCAGTACTATATTAAAATACAAGTACTTGGTTAGTTTTCTTCCAATATCTACATGTAATTTATATTTTTTTCTTGTATTTTTTTATATGATTGTTGTTGTCTTGCTACAATTTACCCCACATCTGCCCTGTTCTTTATACAAATATGCCATTAACATCAACTAGTGTCTTTTTTCTTTGTCAGAAATAATAAGAATAAAACAACAAAGTAAAGTTCTAATTTAATTACAAGCCACAACAGTTATAACTTCATTTTGGAATATATATATAACAGCTATATCTGACTGCATTATAAGCCATTCATCTGAAACAGCATCTTTTCATTTGAACTTCATTAAATTAATTTTTAACAACAAATCAGAATATAGAATATATGAATTTTTGAGTTGTCTCTATTTAATAATTAAATAAATTCGGTTGATATGGCAGTTGAATATTCTGATAAATCTGTGTGTACTCATCAATAAAACAATTAAAAGAAAAAAAATCAGAAATAACCTTGTCAGTATAGTCAGTTTAATTTTCATTAAATAAAAAAATCCTGTATAATCAGTGGGACATTTAAAAAAAAAAATACCTGTGAAAAAGCATATTTTATTGAATTACCAATATCGTCTATCAGATATTAACTTTACATCATCTTTCAGCAAATACAAATATTCACATGTTTATTATACTTAGATCTTCTTTTCATTTGAAATATCAAGAATGTTTGAAAATTGTGAGAAAAAAAGTCAACCAAATGCAATGACTGTGAAGATAAATAAAGATAAGACTGTTTCAGTGAGTAGAATGAAATCTTATTTTTACTTTTTGGGAAAACAATTTGATATATGAACAAAAATCATATTAAAACAATGACATAAAAAATTCAAAACAACCTCACCATACCAATAGGAAACATTTTGAAACATTTTATTTAGGTTATAACAAACAATTATAAAAAAAAAGGAGTTACTTCCCCTAGATCAGAGAAGTACAGAATGTCCTTGATACCAAAGCTATGTTTACATGGATTATTTTGAGTTAGGGTACTTGTATTTATCATAAATGAGGTTCTTAATTTGATATCTTATGTAGACAAGACAGATAAAATGTTTTACAAAGTAATCACTTACAATTCATTTTGTACTAGCAAACTTAAAGCAGATAAATGTACATAGCAAATAAATTTAACTGTCATTGATATATTTTTTTGTTATAACTAGCATATGACACATACAGTCAAAAATATACTATGAGTATGCACAACACAGATATTTACACACCCTCAAAATGTTAATCACATACAATTCCATAACTGTACTCAATATATTTGTAATTTACAGTGAATTAAAATGTTTGAGTTACTTCCCCTAGATCAGAAGAGTCAAGTATGTCCTTTATCAATTCTTCTATGTTGTTAAAGTTATGTTAACATTTTTTATTTCTAGATGGGATACTTTTATTCATCACCAAGGAGGTTTTGAATTTTGAATCTTATGTAGATAATGGTTGATAAAATTGTGTAATAGCGTAATGAATTACAATACCATCAAGCTTAATTAAAATAAAACTTTTCAAAGAAGATTTATTTGCAAATGCATTTACTTCATTGAAATATGTTTTTAGAACTAACAAATAATACAAAGTCACCAATGAGGTAAATGACGACACATTTTCCCACACCCCAGCACTGTAAATCAGTAAGAACTATTAAATTGTACTATAATTATAAATTTAAAAACTTGTTGACAGGGATGTTCAAGAAACTATTCCAAAATGTTTGCACTTAAAAATGTTTGAGTTACTTCCTGTAGATCAGAAAAGAGCAGAATGTCTTTTTTGCATTCTACCCTATTGTTAAATCTCCATTTACAAATAACATGTTGCATAAATTAGGTATTGACTTTTACATTTTATGTAGATCAAATAGGATAAAATTAAAATATGATACTTTTTATATAAAAGATTACACTACCATCCAATTAATTGCAAATTAAAGAACACACAAAATTAGTTATACTGTCCATCAATATAAATATTGTCATAACTTAAAAAAATATAAAATACTATCTTGTTGAATACAAACAATAAAATAAGATTTCTGACATTAAAAATATTTATAATCAGAATAATTTGAAATTAAGAAAAACCAGTTAATATTATAATTTAAATATGAACTATGCCTGCAATTGTCATTGGAAATAAAGTAGATAAATGTAATACTTATAATTTCATTTAAATATATACATGTCATGCATGTGTATAGCAAATCATTAAAATCATTTATTAACATACACATTTTGACTTATTGATTGAAAGATGTTTAACTACAGGCAATTTACCTTCTATCTTGAAAGCTATTTAATTTCACATTTATAATATCAACTTTACATGTATTAATTCAAACTAGTTTACTCAAAGAAAAAATATAATATCTCCCATCATTTATACCAAAAAGTGTTTATAATTCATCTATGTATCATTTATGTGTGTATCAAATAAAACTATTTTGTTTAAGTGGAGTTACCTCCCCTATATGACAATAATTGATACCTGCGTAAGAAAAATAATTATTGATAAAAGAAACCTAATTGAATGAATAAATCACCATGAATGTCAGGTCCTTTTTTTAAATCTTCAAAATCTTTAACTTTCAGCCAATTTAGTTGAAGTTTGTTTCCTAATAAGCCATTGATATAATCTAGGAGCAATATCTTCTTAGCTTCAAAATGTTTTTCTTGTACCTGAAATGAATAAATGCATGAATTTGAATAATGAATATAATGCAGGTTATTCTGTTTGTTGTTTTTTTTTTATTTCAAATCATAAAATTTCTTTTTAAGTTTTTAACATAAGATATCTATTTGAAATCAAGAATAAAGCAAACAAAATATACAGTTAATATTGGAAAAATAATTTGAAAGATAAATTGAAATGGAAATGCAACAACATGCCTACATGTATGCAGGTATGGAAGGTATTATGTTTGTTTGCAGTTTGCACTGGAGACGAAATAAAGTTAAACTACTTCAAACATATTTATTTACATATAATTTGCTTTTTATATCAAATAAACTAGTAAAATAGGCTCTTACATAAGTCAGAACAAAGGAATAACATGTATTTCATGTTTCAGTAATATCAAATATTATCTCATTTCATCACATACACCATAGTGGGTCAGTCTTCACACATTTCAATGGATACTGTATTTTTGCACATGTACATGTAACTGTCATATAAACTTTACAACAGCTTGCTCATAACTTCCCCATACCTGAATTAAAAAAATAACATGCAATAATAACATAAAATACATTGTATAAGAAACAAAAACATGCTTTTACTCTGGCTGCTACATGAACCTTACATGTCATGACACTATTCAAACAAGAAAACTGGCCAAAAAATACAAATTTTCAACTATTTGGTTTTCTGACACTGGCCAAAGCTTGAAATCCAACACCTTCACACTCTATATCATTGTTCATACTAAAATAAGATTCTATAGGGAATGGTTGGTCAGCCAAATGACACACATTTGTCTAACATGTGTACTTGCACTAAAACTAGTAGAATACTAGCAACTACCATCCATATTTAAAACAAATGTATATGTAAATGTCATCATTTTGAAATGGAATACCATATCATCATGATCATTGATAAGATTTTATTTATCTAAACAATTAAAAATACAAAACTACATGTAAATGTATGTAGTCATTATTTAACTATGAATTACAATGGTTCTCTGCATAGAAAACTTAAGAATAAACAACACGAACCCCAACAAAAACTAGGGGTGATCTCAGGTGCTCCGGAAGGGTAAGCAGATCCTGCTCCACATGCGGCACCCGTCGTGTTGCTTATGTGATTACAAATCCGGTAAATAGTCTAATTCGGTAGGTCAAATTCATGAAAGGGAAGGGGACTGTAGTTACGACGTAAGGAACATATCCGATATCATTTGTGAAACGGTTATTCCATAACGGTCAACCAACTCGTGATGGCGTCCGTAAAATTTACGAAGGGATGATTTCAACTTTACCATTTGGAACTCTTGGTTTAATAGCTTCCTTGTGAGCAGTAACCCTCTATCAAGAAAATCATGATAGGAAATGCAAGCACGGGAATATCGTATCAATTGGGAGATATATACCCAATATGCAGGTGCTGCTGGAATGTTGCTACTAAGAAATGGAAAGTTCACAATTGGAAAGCTGAAATCATCTCTTTTGTCGTAAAGTTTTGTCTTCAACCGACCCTCATTGTCAATTTCTAGATGTAGGTCAAGATATGAAGCCGACCTAACTGTATCTGTAGTATCCTGTATCTCCAATTCGATGGGATAGATGCGTTCCACATAGTCACCAAATTTTGAATTGTTTAGTGAAAGAACGTCATCTATATAGCGGAAAGTAGAGTTAAAGGATATTGCTAACTTCTTATCTTTCTTCCTAAGAAGTTCCTGCATGAAGTCAGCCTCATAATAATAAAGAAACAAGTCAGCAAGTAGAGGGGCACAGTTTGTTCCCATTGGGATGCCGACAGTCTGTTGAAAAACACGTCCTCCGAACGTAACAAATATGTTGTCAATCAAGAAATCACGCATCTTGATAATATCGGTTTCAGAGAATTTTTTGTTTGAATCAGAGTGATTCAATAAATGAGTTATTTCCCTTTCCCCATGTCCTTTGTAAATAGATAGATTTTTGACTTGCTATATGAATATTGCCTATTGGAATATTCATGGTTTAAATGAAGATAAATTCCAGGATGATTTGTTTATTGAAAATGTTTGTAAATATGATATAGTTTGTTTTGCAGAAACAATGTTGAGAGAGTCTCCAGGAAATCTTCCAGGTTTTACATCTCCCTATATAGGTAAGCTTTTTAAGGCAAAAAAAGGGGGAGACCATTAGGTGGCATGCTTATATTTATAAAAGCCAAATTTAAAAATGTTATTTCTGAAATAAAACAGAACAACTTCTCAATATGGTTGAAAAAAGATGGAACTTTTCTCAATTTGGAGAAAAAACATTTTTCTTTGTTTTACCTACATCTTACCATATATTCATAATGATATTTCTGAACTGACAGTCACAAAATTGGAAAACGATATTTCTTTTTTCCTATCGAAAGGTGAGGTGATTTTAAGTGGTGATTTTAACGCACGCACAGGAGGGTTAAATGATTGTTTCCAAAATGATGGTGTTAATGACAATTTTACAGACTGTCCAGTACCGGAAGATTATACACCTGATTTACCCTTAGAAAGAAATCAATTGGATCAAAAAAACAATTTACATGGGAATTTACTAGTAAATATCAGTCCTCTCAAATGAGAATTTGGAATGGCAGATTCCTTGGTGACTTACTTGGCTACTTCACATTTTATAATAGTAATGGTAAGAGCACAGTAGAATATATGTTAAAATAACAGAATTTATTTTATACCATCAATAACTTTATGGTAAAACCACCTACTGATCTATCAGATCATTGTTTAATAGCATTGAATATTCTTAATTTTAAAAATTCTAAAGAAATAGATAAGGTAGAACTATGGTCCATTCCTGATACATTTAAATGGGCGGATCAAAGTAAGGACATTTATATTGATGCTTTATTAGAAGAAAAGAGTGAAGAAGACATTCTATCTTTAAACAAACTAATTGATGATAATAATTTTAGTGATATTGACTTTTTAGTGACCAAAACTAATGAAATCCATTTAGAAGCTGCAAAAAAATCAGTTTCTTTTAAAGCAAATTTAAAAAAATCCATAATGCAAAGACACACACAAAAAGCAAAACCTAAAAAAGTGTGGATGTCAAATGATTGCTTACTCCTTAGAAAAGACGTGCGTTCCCTTGGAAATAGATTAGCTAAAGCCCCTAATAATAATGCATTAAGATTGACTTATTGCAGCTGTAAAAGAGAGTACAATAAATTGAAAAATAAATTAAAAAAGGATTTTTTTCATTCCTTGATAAAACAAATAAATGAGATAAACCCAAAGAACACCAAAGAATTTTGGGGAAGCCTTAATAATTACAAAAAAAAAGAATAATAATTGTGAGCCTGCTATTTTTGCCAAAGAATGGGAGATTCATTATAAAAATTTGCTTGCTTCAAGTAATAATGATAAAACTGATACAAATCAAAATGTAGAGAACAAAAATCACAACTTTTCTAATACATCCCTTAATGTCCCTATTACATGTAAAGAAATCAAAGACTGCATTAAGAAGTTAAAAAAGGGAAAATCTGGAGGTCCTGATTTGATAATTAATGAATTTCTAAAGGTGGGTTCAAATACTCTAGTTTTACTTTTGACAAAACTTTTTAATAAGATACTAAACTCAGAAAAATTCCCCAAAATTTGGAACATTTCTCTATTGACATCAATTTATAAATCTGGTGACCCATCTGATTGTGGGAACTATAGAGGTATAAGCATAACAAGCTGTCTTGGTTAAGTCTTTACATCCATATTACAAAAACGACTTAGTGATTTTCTTGAAACACATAATTTATTATCTTCAAATCAAGGTGGTTTTAGAAAAAATTACAGAACTGTAGATCATGTCTTTCTTTTAAAAACAATAATAAAAAAATATTTGTTTAAATGTAAAAAGAAACTATATGTGTGTTTTGTAGATTTTTAAAAGGCTTTTGACAGTGTCTGGAGATCAGCTCTGTTCTTAAAATTACAAAATAAAGGAATACAAGGCAAATTTTATAATATACTGCATGACATGTACTCTAATACCTTATATTCATGTAAATATCAAAATATGTTTACCAAGCCTTTTCTTGCTAATCAGGGAGCCAAACAAGGTAACAGTTTAAGTCCAACTTTATTTAATATATTTGTTGATGACATTGGAAAATACTTAGATACAAACTTAACTAGTGCAGTTATTTTAAATGGTAAAAAAGTGAACCATTTATTGTATGCTGATGATTTATTGTTGATATCAGAATCTGCAGATGGTCTCCAGAACTCTCTTGATTCTTTACAAAAATATAGTACTGAATGGAAACTGGACGTGAACCTTAAGAAAACAAAAATTATAATATTCTCTAAAATTAAAGTAAATAAAGAAAACTTTTACTTTTATTACAGTTCCAATGCAATTGAAATTGTTGATTGTTATAAATACTTAGGAGTTGATTTTCATAGCTCTGAAAAATTTATACAGGCAGTGTCAAGCCTCTCAGATAAAGCTAAAAAAGCATATTTTTCATTGAAGTCAAAACTACCATATAGTGAAAAATTGTCTGTTAAGACTTGGCTCATGCTTTTTAATTCAATGATAACTCCTATTTTAACTTATGGATCAGAAGTATGGATATCAGAATTCAAACCAAATTTTGAAGCATTAGACAAAAGTAAATTAGAAAAAACACAAAACTCCATATTTAAAAACATACTTGGGGTTCATGGAAAGTCTTCCAATCTAGCAGTGCGGTGTGAATTGGGCACTTTACCCATTAGCATTAAATGTTATCAACTTATGTATAAATATTATGAGCGTCTCAGTGATATTGGTGAACGGTCTGGTGGTCCGCATGAAATTCTCAAGGCTGCTTTTGAAGTGGACAAAACTCTCACAAATAGAGAAAATTCATGGTCTTATAAACTATCTGAATTAATGAAATATATTGGAATACCCTTTAACAAGCACAGGGGTTAAAAAATCCACTAGCCCGACGTCCGGGACTACAGCATTTAGGCCTCGGGCAACCAAAACTTGTAACCCAATATGCCCGACGGACTAGTAACAAAAAAATCTTGGCGTTTCCAAAATAGAAAGTGGAAACTCCCCTCATCACTACTCTATCTTGGCCAATCAGATTCGACTACGTCATCCAGGATTCCCAGATTTTGAACTGATTTTGTAAAAGTTTTAAAATAGAACAAATAACTCGGGGGGGGGGGGGGGGGGGGGGGGGATCCCGTACTTTCAATATCGATTTGTCAGTACACAAAGTACAGGGGGTATTGTACATTGATTATGCAACCAGAGAAATATAATGTAACCTGATTGTACCTCCTTTTGAATAATTTATTGCAATATAAATGTAAATCCCTTTTGACAGCAGTAACCTGACTTTTGTCAGATATAAATTTATTACATGTGCACATGTTGTGGACGCCATTTAACCTTCCCTAAACATAATACAATATAAGACAATAAAACATAGCTCCCACACTCACCTGATTCGCTCAAAGTATAAAAAGTGTATTTTTTCTTTGTATCAAATATCCTTTTTTTGATTATCTGTGTGTGTCTTAAATGGGAAAGGGTCACCCCGTATGCCCATCAAATGCCTTGGCAAAATACGTCTAAGGTAATAACGAGGAATCGAGTAGGACAAGATCTATCAAAACCGACACTACCAAATGCCAATCAATAAGTGACAATAATAATTTGATACGTCACACAGGTAACACAAAAAATTTGTCATTCACAGTCATAATAAATGCTAGTTTGTTTGTGTGTTATTTTGGAGTTAACTTTGTTTCTGTGTTATTTTTGATTTAACTTTGTTTATGTTTCATTTTGGATTTAACATCAATCATGTCTCCTGGTTAGTTTGTTTGTGTGTTATTTTGGAGTTAACTTTGTTTCTGTGTTATTTTTTATTTAACTTTGTGTATGTTTCATTTTAGTTTTTCTTTAATAAAAAAAAAACAATATAGAACACATTATAGTTAACTTAGATAAAAATACATGTTACAATTTAAGTACAGCTCAACTCACAGCTAATATTCACAATGTGTTGTGAGACATGGGTTATGCTCATTGTTGAAGGTTAAGGAGCAATAACTTATGCAGAATAAAATATATCAATAAAAGCGATGTACAATCCTGTTGTCATTATTATCAGGCAGTTCTGTTTCAATATCTCTTTTTTAAAATAGAGGAACTTATAAAAGTATGCTACAACCAAAAGAATTTAGAAGTGACTATAGTAAGGTACTAGAACTATACCAAATTGATCTGTTTTTTATTTATATATTCTCTTTTGTCTGTATAGCTAATATATATATATTTATATATATATAAATATTTATTTAAGTCTCAACATTTGAACACATGTCTGAGAGGGTTGAAATCATAGACGAGATTGATGATGATAATTATGATGACGATAAAGACAATAAAAAGGAATAAAAAAACTATTGTAGGTTTTGATTGATTATTGGTTGCTTAACGTCCAGTGGCAAATATTTCATGCATATTCAGGACGAGAACAAGTTCACAATAAATACTATAGGTAGGTCTTGAATTAATAGAGGCCATCCGGGATAATGGTCGGGGAAATTTCGACTGCCACTGGAAAATGAGGGTATATTGGATAGGGATAGAAATTTTGCCTTGCAACAGGCCACCTACGGACCCCTCAAAGAGTTGTTGCAAGGGTTCTTAACGTGCAAAGAGCGTGGCGTTCTCTTTACACGAGGCATCGGATTTAACGTCCCCAATCTGACCGGACGTGACTGCGAACTTGATACATCCCGCACAGCCAAACGGACGCCCCACTTCGGCAAGCGTTTTACTGCCGGTCGGGAGAAGACCAAGTGACCATATTTCTATTCCCCAGTCACCCTTGGGGTCAAACTATTGTATGTGATTAAGAACCATCATAAGGGGCCAATACCTGAAGGATATATAACATCTCCAAGAAAAAGACAGAAACCCTACAGTAAAAGAGTGAAGTCTCTATTCACACAGGTATTATTTTCATTCTAAGACAAATCTTGCCTTAGTATTTAGAGAAATTAAATGTTTTAACAGCATGAAGTGTTATGTTGTTTTTCATTTTTTAATAATAAGGGACTTATAATATGGAAATCAACACTCATCAGTAATTATAGCTTGACCTAAATGTTCAGTTTTCAAAAAGACTATAGTAAAACGAGACGAAGGCATCCTTTGTCTTTGTCTTTATGGTTTTATAAAAAAAAACTCCTCCAGCTTATTGATTCCGATCAGGTAGCTATTTTTTTTACATTTTATCTATGCGTGACCGAGTAAATGCCAGACTGACATGTACCTATTACAATCATTCCATACACCACATATATAAACTTTACTGAACATTCTTGCTGCTTACAATTATCTCTATCTATAATGAACTTGGTCCAGTAGTTTCAGTGGAAAATGTGAGTTAAAATTTACAAATTTTTTTTAGATTAGTATACTGTATTTATCGTACAAAAAGTCTGCGGCATTTTTCAGAATACTGGTTAGCCCATTTGGTGACCAAGTTCATCTTTCAGCCGCTTTGCTGCCTAAAATGATTTAGCATATTTTTTTAACCTCAACATGTAATGCTTAAAACTAGTCGGGACTTGAATTGTTTGTCTGTTTCTTATTTCCTTACTTTTCTTTGTTAGCATGAAACCTTCATCTACAACACTCTATTCTCCTGCCTGCGAATCCATGTTGTATTTTGAAAACGTCATATTATTCAAACGTCATACACAAAAACATCGCACTTCAGCGAAAGGACCATCATACTTCAGCGTGGACCATCGCACTTCAGCGTCCCCATCGCACGTCCGAGTCCTACAAATATTAACTGTGAAATCAACAATTTTGATCATGTTGATAGGTTGAGACTATCACCATTTTACATTTATAACAAAACTTCTTTGCCCCCTCTGACCATTTTGGTTGCCTTGTCTGATGTTTAACACAATCACAATGATCATAATGTACATAATGTTTCTGAATTTTTTTATCACAGTCTGCACTGTTAGCCACTAGTCCAATGCCCCAGACCAGTAAATATTGATTCGGACTAGTATATATATTATGAACATTTTATATAGTTATATAGGGACAAGTTTTGATATTTAGTGTCCGTACTAGTAGATGAAAACATTTTTGGCTCAGTCTGTTATCAATAACGATAGTATAGGCAATAAGTTTTCAAAATTATTTAGTGTAAAGTTGTGTACAAAAATCAACCAAAAAATCTATTTGTTTTGGCCCCAGATGATTTTTGAAATGTTTATACCACTGAAAAAGCTCTAAATTATCTCCCTTAGATGAAAAAATGCCATTTTTGGCATTAAAATTGAAACATCTTATTCAACTCATGGGTGACTTATATTTTTCATTATTTTTTCTCAAAATAAGCTGTACTAAAACTAAACTATTGTAAAACTTCTGTAATTTAGTTCTTTATATTTTGAAATTACATTTTTTTCAATTATCAGAAAAGTTATCAAATTTATAGGCAAATGTAGAAAACATATTATTAAATTAAAGACAGGTCTGTTTTTACTGTCAATACAATTCTCTATAGAATATGGTCGATTTCTAAAATTATCAGAAAAGTTATCAAATTTTTGGCAAATGTAGAAAAAATACTATTAAACCAATGACAGGTCTGTTTTTACTGTCAATATAATTCTCTATAGAATACGGTCGATTTCTAAAATTATCGAAAAGTTATTAAATTATAGGCAAATGTAGAAAAAATATTATTAAACCAATGACAGGTCTGTTTTTCCTGTCAATACAATTCTCTATAGAAAATGGTCGATTTCTATAAATATCAAAAAAAATATATAATTTATAGCCAAGTGTAGAACAAATATTATTAAACCAATGACCGGTCTGTTTTACTGTCAATATAATTCTCTATAGAATATGGCAGATTTCTAAAATTATCAAAAAAGTTACAAAATTTATAGGCAAATGTAGAAAAAATATTTTAAACCAATGACAGGTCTGTTTTTACTGTCGATATAATTCTCCATACAATATGGTCGATTTCTTAAATTATCAAAAAATTATCAAATTTAAACAAATGTAGAATAAATATTATTAAACCAATGACAGGTATGTTTTATACTGTCAATATAATTCTCTATAGAATATGGTCGATTTCTAAAATTATCACAAAAATTATCAAATTTATAGGCAAATATAGAAAAAAATATTTTTAACCAATGACAGGTCTGTTTTTACTGCAATATAATTCTCTATAGAATATGGTCGATTTCTAAAATTATCTGAAAAGTTATCAAATTTTTGGCAAATGTAGAAAAAATACTATTAAACCAATGACAGGTCTGTTTTTACTGTCAATATAATTCTCTATAGAATACGGTCGATTTCTAAAATTTTCCGAAAAGTTATTAAATTATAGGCAAATGTAGAAAAACATGTTATTAAACCAAAGACAGGTCTGTTTTTACTGTCAATACAATTCTGTATAGAATATGTTCCATTTCGAAAATTATCAAAAAAGTTATCAAAAAAGTTATCAAATTCATAGGTAATGTTGAAAACATGTTATTAAACCAAAACAGGTCTGTTTTTACTGTCAATACAATTCTCTATAGAATATGGCAGATTTCTAAAATTATCAAAAAAGTTACAAAATTTATAGGCAAATGTAGAAAAAATATTTTTAAACCAATGACAGGTCTGTTTTTACTGTCGATATAATTCTCCATACAATATGGTCGATTTCTTAAATTATCAAAAAATTATCAAATTTAAACAAATGTAGAATAAATATTATTAAACCAATGACAGGTATGTTTTAACTGTCAATATAATTCTCTATAGAATATGGTCGATTTCTAAAATTATCACAAAAATTATCAAATTTATAGGCAAATATAGAAAAAATATTATTAACCAATGACAGGTCTGTTTTTACTGCCAATATAATTCTCTATAGAATATGGTCGATTTCTAAAATTATCTGAAAAGTTATCCAATTTGTGGCAAATGTAGAAAAAATACTATTAAACCAATGACAGGTCTGTTTTACTGTCAATATAATTCTCTATAGAATACGGTCGATTTCTAAAATTTCCAAAAAGTTATTAAATTATAGGCAAATGTAGAAAACATGTTATTAAACCAAAGACAGGTCTGTTTTTACTGTCAATACAATTCTGTATAGAATATGTTCCATTTCGAAAATTATCAAAAAAGTTATCAAATTCATAGGTAAATGTTGAAAACATGTTATTAAACCAAAAACAGGTCTGTTTTTACTGTCAATACAATTCTCTATAGAATATGGTCGATTTCTAAAATTATCAAAAAAGTTATCAAATTTATAGGCAAATGTAGAAAAAATATTATTAAACCAATGACAGGTTTGTTTTTACTGTCAATATAATTATCTATAGAATATGGTCGATTTCTAAAATCATCAAAAAAGTGATCAAATGTTTAGGCAAATGTAGAAAAAATATTATTAAACCAAAGACAGGTTTGTTTTTACTGTCAATATAATTATCTATAGAATATGGTCGATTTCTAAATTATAAAAAAAGTTATCAAATTCATAGGCAAATGTAGTAAAAATATTATTTAACCAATGGCAGGTCTGTTTTTACTGTCAATATAAATATCTATAGTATACAATTGATTTCTAAAATTATCAGAAAAGTTATCAAATGTATAGGCAAATGTAGAAAACGTATTATTAAACCAATGACATGTCTGTTTTTACTGTCAATATAATTCTCTATAGAATATGGTCGATTTAAAAAATTATTAAAAAAGTTACAAAATTTATAGGCAAATGTAGAAAATAATATTATGAACCCAATAACAGGTCTGTTTTTACTGTCAATAAATTCTCTATAGAATATGGTCGATTTCAAAAATTATCAAAAAAGTTACAAAATTTACAGGCAAATGTAGAAAAAAATATTATGAACCCAACGACATGTCTGTTTTACTGTCTATAAATTCTCTATAGAATATGGTCGATTTCTAAAATTATCAAAAAAGTTATCAAATGTATAGGCAAATGTGGAAAAAATATAATAAAACCAATGACAGGTTTGTTTTTACTGTCAATATAATTCTCTATAGAATATGTTCCATTTCGAAAATTATCAAAAAGTTATCAAAAAAGTTATCAAATTCATAGGCAAATGTAGAAAAAATATTATTAAACCAATGACAGGTTTGTTTTACTGTCAATATAATTATATATAGAATATGGTCATATTCTAAAATTATCAGAAAAGTTATCAAATTTATAGGCAAATGTAGAAAACATATTATTACACCAATGACAGGTCTGTTCTACTGTCAATATAATTCTCTATAGAATATGGTCGATTTCTGAAATTATCAAAAAAGTTACAAAATTTATAGGCAAATGTAGAAAAGATATTTTTAAACCAATGACAGGTCTGTTTTTACTGTCGATATAATTCTCTATACAATATGGTCGATTTCTTAAATTATCAAAAAAATTATCAAATTTTTAAACAAATGTAGAATAAATATTATTAAAGCAATTACAGGTCTGTTTTAACTGTCAATATAATTCTCTATAGAATATGGTCGATTTCTAAAATAATCAAATTGATAGGCAAATGTAGAAAACACATTATTTAACCAATGACAGGTCTGTTCTACTGTCAATACAATTCTCTATAGAATATGGTCGATTTCTAAAATTATCAAAAAAGTTACAAAATTTATAGGCAAATGTAGAAAAAATATTTTTAAACCAATGACAGGTCTGTTTTTACTGTCGATATAATTCTCTATACAATATGGTCGATTTCTTAAATTATCAAAAAAATTATCAAATTTTTAAACAAATGTAGAATAAATATTATTAAACCAATGACAGGTCTGTTTTAACTGTCAATATAATTCTCTATAGAATATGGTCGATTTCTAAAATAATCAAATTTATAGGCAAATGTAGAAAAAAACATTATTTAACTAATGACAGGTCTGTTTTTACTGTCAATATAATTCTCTTTAGAATATGGTCGATTTCTAAAATTATCAGAAAAATAATCAAATTTTTGGCAAATGTAGAAAAAATACTATTAAACCAATGACAGGTCTGTTTTTACTGTCAATATGATTCTCTATAGAATACGGTCGATTTCTAAAATTATCCGAAAAGTTTTTAAATTATAGGCAAATGTTGAAAAAAATATTATTCAACCAATAACAGGTCTGTTTTTCCTGTCAATTCAATTCTCTATAGAAAATGGTCGATTTCTAAAATTTAAAAAAAAAATGTCTAATTTATAGGCAAATGTAGAACAAATATTATTAGACAGGTCTGTTTTTGCTGTCAATATAATTCTCTATAAAATATGTTCCATTTCGAAAATTATCAAAAAAAATATCAAATTTTTAAACAAATGTAGAATAAATATTATTAAACCAATGACAGGTCTGTTTTAACTGTCAATATAATTCTCTATAGAATATGGTCGATTTCTAAAATTATCAGAAAAGTTATCAAATTTTTGGCAAATGTAGAAAAAATACTATTAAAGCAATGACAGGTCTGTTTTTACTGTCAATATGATTCTCTATTGAATACAGTCGATTTCTAAAATTATCCGTAAAGTTTTTAAATTATAGGCAAATGTTGAAAAAATATTATTCAACCAATAACAGGTTTGTTTTTACTGTCAATATAATTATCTATAGAATATGGTCGATTTCTAAATTATAAAAAAAGTTATCAAATTCATAGGCAAATGTAGAAAAAATATTATTTAACCAATGACATGTCTGTTTTTACTGTCAATATAATTCTCCATAGAATATGGTCGATTTAAAAAATTATCAAAAAAATTACAAAATTTATAGGCAAATGTAGAAAAAAATATTATGAACCCAATGACATGTCTGTTTTTACTGTCAATAAATTCTCTATAGAATATGGTCGATTTCAAAAATTATCAAAAAAGTTACAAAATGTATAGGCAAATGTAGAAAAAAATATTATGAACCCAATGACATGTCTGTTTTTACTGTCAATAAATTCTCTATAGAATATGGTCGATTTCTAAAATTATCAAAAAAGTTATCAAATGTATAGGCAAATGTGGAAAAAATATAATAAAACAAATGACAGGTTTGTTTTTATTGTCAATATAATTCTCTATAGAATATGTCCCATTTCGAAAATTATCAAAAAAAATATCAAATTCATAGGCAAATGTAGAAAAAATATTATTAAACCAATGACAGGTTTGTTTTTACTGTCAATATAATTATATATAGAATATGGTCGATTTCTGAAATTATAGAAAAAAGTTATCAAATTCATAGGCAAATGAAGAAAAAATATAATTAAACCAATGACAAGTTTGTTTTTACTGTCAATATAATTCTCTATAGAGTATGTTCCATTTCGAAAATTATCAAAAAAGTTATCAAAAAAGTTATCAAATTCATAGGCAAATGTAGAAAAAATATTATTAAACCAATGAAAAACAGACCTGTCAATATAATTCTTTATAGAATATGGTCGATTTCTAAAATTATCAGAAAAGTTATCAAATTTTTGGCAAATGTAGAAAAAATGCTATTTAACCAATGACAGGTCTGTTTTTACTGTCAATATAATTCTCTATAGAATACGGTCGATTTCTAAAATTATCAAATTTATAGGCAAATGTAGAAAAAATACTATTAAACCAATGACAGGTCTGTTTTTACTGTCAATATAATTCTCTATAGAATATGGTCGATTTCTAAAATTATCCGAAAAGTTATTAAATTATAGGCAAATGATGAAAAAATATTATTAAACCAATAACAGGTCTGTTTTTCCTGTCAATACAATTCTCTATAGAAAATGGTCGATTTCTAAAATTATCAAAAAAAATATCTAATTTATAGGCAAATGTAGAACAAATATTATTAAACCAATGACAGGTCTGTTTTTACTGTCAATATAAAGCAGATTTAACAAGCAATATCCGCCTTAAGAAAGTGGAAAGCTCATACAATCAGGTCAGTCAACCAAGACAGAAGAAGGGCACAATTGGTGGATTCAATGTCAGATGGTGAGGTCATTATAACATTAGATATGTCAATGAAGTTTTTGGCAAGACAATTCGGAGAAGGTATAAGTTAATTAATTAATATTTTTATAATTTTAATTTTAGAATAAAATTATGTGTAACTGAAGCACATTTGTATTGAATTTTTAACGATTAAAAAATGTGTTCACCATCAAACAGGGTTTTATATATCTATTGAATTACAAAATGAAGCATTCGTGCAATTTCTAATCATTACACGTTCAAGCTACAACCAGGAAAACACAGGTTAAGTCAATTATTATTGCTGATTAAGTCATTATCAACAAAGAAAACACCAGTATTTGGTATATACATGTATATTTCAAAGTTTTTTACACTCTACAGTAATTTCAAAGTTCAAATATCCACACATCAATAGTTTCATCAATATTTGGTAGTGATTTATATTTATTTATAATAAAGTAAATGAGAATATTAAATGTCTGTTAATGAATATAGAAATAAATGTTCACATGAAATATTCATTTAATAGTTCCGGTGGAATGTTTTCAAATTCTCCCTCTATATCATCACTATATCGCACTTTTTTAAAAGGTATTTCTGAATCGTCAACATTTGTGTTTTTTTCTTTTTTGTCCCACTATGACAGGAATTGGTGCTCCTACATGTCCTACGGGTTGATCGGTACTGTTTTTAGTCATCATCTGTTGCATATTACTATAACAGTTACTGAGCATCTGTGATGGATACAGTTTATCATAATCTGGAAATGGGTAGGTTGCTGGTCTTGATGAATTTTGATAATATTTTGCAGGACTTATAGGTTCTGTCATCGGCATATATACTGGCTGAAACGATCAATGTATAGCAATATTAATTTTACATACGTATCGAGTAATATCAATCACGAATAATTGTGAAATATTTGTCACTGTACGTAAAACAATCGAACTCATATGTATGTGGTCCTATGTGTATATAAATTAATTATTATCTTAAATAGTTGTGAAATATTTGCTACTGTGTGAAAACAAACGAATCTAAAAAGACGTATGACTGAACTCTGAAATAATGTTAGGACGTATTATAATACTTTTTTAAAATTGAAAATGAAGATACATATATGTTGAACATCATCTGACCTTCTTGAATTCTCCTCTCATAGTCTCCATCGCCTCCTTTATCTGACAAAGTTCATTTAACTCATCAAAACCAAGAAACATTTTGTTTTCCTTATATCTCGGCCTGTTGTCGTATAGGTTCATATAGAAGTACTCGCCTCCCTTCGTCATTACAGCAGTTTTTTTCCTCCCGAAATTTGTTCTCAACTCAAGAGTACCATTCTGCTTGTGAATTTTCATCAAATTTATCTGTTCCATAGTTTTTTTTTTCTACACGCTGCTGTCTAGTTGAACTTTCTGGTAAGATATAAGTGTGAAGATGATTAGGTCAGGCTCTCATTTTAATATTAGCACGATAGAAAATACAAACAAAACCATTAATTTTCATTGGGTAGAAAAGAACAAAAGAGAGTGACGCTTTTTCTCTATTGATACTCCTTTCATTGTAAAGTATTCATAATGATTGTTTGTCGCGTCCCTTTTTTTATTCAAACTTTACTCTACTCCCCCTCATTTCTGTTTTAAAACAAAACCACTTATTTTCATTGGATAGTTAAGAATAAAAGATAGTGACGCTTGTTCTCTGATTCGATTCAAGAGAGTGACGCTTTTTCTATGATTCGGTTCAATAGGTTTCATAATACTCCCTTTTATTGTAAGGGATTCATTATGATTGTTTGTCGCGTCCCTATTTTTTTAATTGTTTTTTTTTCCTGTTCAAACATTATCCCCTCCAATTTCTATGATTTAGTAAACTTTGATATTTGACTTACGACTATGTAGCTTCCTCCCACATGTTCATTATATAATGTTTAAAAGATTCGAGTTGATACACTGAATTCATTTGAATGTGATCGTTGTTACGTATTTCTGACATATATATTATAACCACATGAATGTCCTGACGGAGAAATGAAGGTTTTGTGTGTGATTTGAGTATAGTTGTAAAAGAATCCGTAACTCCAGACATTGCATAGATTAAACATGATAGTAGGTTTTTTTCGACTGCAGCTGATTGACTTTGAATAGTAGCTAAGAGATTTATATACTCGTGAAATTACTTCATGGTGAAAGACTTTACCCGTGTAGAAATGGATGGAATTTATATGACTACGTTTCCTGATCAAATTGACGATGTTCCGCTGAAGATGATTGAATAATTTGTTTAATTCCGAAATTAATGTCATATTTTTCTATTTGGTTTTAATATGTATATATATATTGTATGTTATTAATAAATGAATGTAGGATGAGAAAAGTTTTCATTGTTATTTGTACCTTGAGAGGTGCTCTTGTAAACGGAGGGATTTTCAGTACATATTCCAGAAACATATCCCACAATCCATTGCGTTTCATTTATAGGTTCCATATTGATTGTTATTGTTTACTTTTAAATTTCGAGATGGTTTTGATATTGGTTTTGATGAGTACATTCTGTGGTTCTAGTGGTAGACCGATAGAGCTACAACCTTCTAGAAGATGTAAAACTGTCCAAGACTTAAACTTTGTGGTGGAAAAAATGGTTTGTGTAGTGGGAAAAGGACATTACATGTTCGATTCTGAGGAATACACTACAGTCAAGACACTATGCGTCAATACGATATCCCCTGACACCTATATTTCAGTTATTGGTAGACGTTTGAAAACAGTTCTTATAACAGATGAGCAGGTGCTGTGCCAGAATGTTGTTTCACCACCAAACACCAAAATCATTTTTGGTGAACATGTTTGTGTAAGTACTGTACAAGTCAACATGAATAACATGTGCTCCTAATTTCCATATTTAAAATGAGAGTAAATATCTATGAGATAACATTCAACCAAAGAATTCCAATACTAGTAAATACCCAAATTTCCTACAACAATGACCATAATATTTCACAACTATAATCATGTTCTAGGTGTTGAAAACATACAATTATGAACATATTAAAAAAGAAACACTGTTTTTAATTTTGTGCATAGTATAGAAATTATTAACTGCTCCAAAATGCATGGAATTATATATAGTCCTGCTGAAGCTTATGTGAATAAAATACATGTTTATGAAAATATGGAGATAAATAAGTCAACTACTTATCCAAGTTAAAATGAATTCGAAGTTATAGCATGTATAAGTAACTGTATGTAATCAAAAAGAAAACTTTATAGCTTCATAAATAAAAACCTTTAGAGTCTTTGAGTTATAGCTTAAGTGATTAGTACTCAGTTAAAAAAAAGGGTTGTTATGATATTGTAACTATTGTATTTATTTATGTTGGCCTGATTTGTGTTGTGTGGCCTGATAGTTGTTTACAGAATAATCTTAGAACTGTGCAGTTTAGAAATCACTGGAACAATTACAGAATGATTGGAACTTACCAGAATAATCCTAATAAAAGATGAGTTATATAAACTTCTACATTTTACTAGAAACTTCCGTTGTAACTTTTCAGGATGTTCCATTATAGACTGTTCTAGAATCTTCCATGACAACTATATATATATACAGACACTAAAGTTAAACTCTCACTCTTACTCTTGGACTTACTCTTACACTTGGACTTAGACATCGATAGACATTAATATTCATAGCATTTGGATTGACACTTTAATTCTACAAACAACATCATACTGGATTGTGCCCGTAATATTCAGATTGGATTCCGAAAGATATCCGGATACAGATAAAGACAAAAGATTGGACTCATATTTTGACAGTTAAGTTTACAGTAATATTTGTGTAATACTTCCTGTAAACTTTTGTATAATAAATATTGTTAAATTTTCTTATTGATTTGTGTCTTTTGTTGGCTACAATTTAAAGGCGATTTCTGGCCGTAACAGAAATTGGGGGCTCGTCCGGGATACTGAATTATCTTATTCAAAATTTGTTTAGTAATTTTTATTATAACTAGCCAACAAAATTCTATAAAATGGCATTTGATGCCGGTAAATTTTTGAAAACGCCAGACCTGGAGAGTTTTGATAATTTAAAGAAAGAGGAATTAGTGTTGCTTGCTAAACATTTGAAATTAGATTTTAAAGTATCTATGAGAAAACAAATTATAAAAAAATTTGGTAATAGACAAATTAGTTGACGCAGAAGTTTTAGGTGAAGAGGCTCTTGAGCTTAAGGTTGAAAATATTGACGCCTTTAAATTAAAACAGCTAGAATTAGAACATGAACTCAAATTAAAAGAACTGGAGATAAGAAAAGAAGATGAACTTAAATTAAAACAAGATGAACTTAAATTAAAACAGGCAGAACTGGAAATGAAGGAAAGGTTGGAAATGGAGAAAATAAAAGAAAAAGAAGATGAATTTAAGTTAAAACAGGCAGAACTTGAAATGAGGGAAAGACTAGAGATGGAGAAACTAAAACTTGAAATGGTCAAAGAAGAAAGCAACACTAAAGTCCAGCCGAAATCAGAATATTTTGATGCAGCAAAAAATATACGTTTGGTTCCCAGATTTTGTGAAAAAACAGTCGATAAATATTTTCCACAGTTTGAGAAAATTGCTCATAACTTCAATTGGCCAAAGCCATATTGGACTACAATGCTACAAAGTGTTTTTGAGGGTAAGGCCGCTGAAATATACTCCGCACTTCCATCAGAAAAAAGTTCCGATTATGACACGGTGAAACAGGAAGTTTTGAAAGCTTATGAGCTAGTACCAGAAGCATATAGACAGAAATTTAGATCTTATAAAAAGTTTGATTCGCAAACCTATGTGGAATTTGCTCGGGAAAAAGAAGATCTATTTGATAAATGAAAACAGATAACAATTTTGATAACCTAAGACAATTGATGTTATTAGAAGAGTTCAAACAATGTGTTCATTTAGACTTAAAAACACATTTAGACGACAAAACTGTTGGGACAATACATGATGCAGCTGTAATTTCAGATAATTATACCCTTTCACATAAAAGAAGTTTCAAGGGTCAAAATGTTAATAATTCAAGTGGAAATTACAAAAAGCAAAGCACTGAGCGTACTGATAGTAAGCCTGTTGCACAGAATAAGAGTCAGTCCAGTTTTAATATGTCTAGTCCAAAATTTGATACTTTTGAGAAGAAGTCACTGATTTGTGCTTATTGTAAGAAGAATGGTCACCTGATGGCTGATTGTTTTAGACTCCAGAAGAAGAATGAACGAGATAATAAGCCAAAGTCCAGTGCGTGTACGACACCTTATATTACCAGTACGTTGGAATGTCCTGCGAGTCAGGCTTTTAAGTCCAGTTTTTGTGATTACATGGAGGAATATAAACCCTTTATGTCTGATGGGTTTATTTCTATTGTTGATGATACCACTCTTCAGCCTATTAAGATTTTACGGGACACTGGAGCTTCTCAGTCTTTATTGTTAGAAGGTGTGTTGCCTTTGTCCGAGAAGACATCTGTTGGTGCCTCCGTTTTGTTACAAGGTGTAGAGTTAGGTTGTATAGATGTTCCTCTCCATCGTATTTATCTGAAGTCAGATTTGATAACTGGACCAGTTATTGTAGGTGTTCGTCCTAATCTCCCTGTAGAGGGTGTTACATTATTGCTAGGAAATGATCTAGCTAGGAACAAAGTGGTTGCTGAACCAATTGTTACCAGTGAACCAGTGGTGGATGTTAAATCACCTGAAGATGATGCTGAATTCTATCCAGCTTGTGTTGTTACTAGGGCGATGGCTAGAAAACAACAAGATGAGAATTTGCAAGAAGACCAGTTTGATTACATGGACCTTTCTGACACTTTCCTAGCTGACATTGAAGGTCCTGGTAGCTCAGAAAAGGCCATAATAAGACCACCTAGTGTTAACAAGAATGTTATTATGCCATGGCCAAACGTAAACAGCCATTCATTAGACCGAAAGAATTTATTCGAAGAACAACATAAAGACCCTGAGGTTCTTCAGCTCAACCAGCGGGCTCAACCACAGGAGGAAGCAGACAAAGTGGCCGAATGTTATTACCATCAGGACGGCATTTTAATGACGAAGTGGAGGCCTCCTGATGCTACCCCAGAGGAGGAATGGAGAGTGGTATACCAAGTGGTGGTGCCTAAAGTTTATAGGCAAGAAATTATTGGTCTTGCCCATGACACCCCTTGGCTGGACACTTAGGTATAAGGAAGACTTACCTTAAGATCTTGCAGCATTTCTACTGGCCAAGACTTAGAAATGATGTTGCAGAATACTGCAAATCATGCCATATATGCCAGGTTGTTGGTAAGCCTAACCAGAAAATACCACCAGCACCACTTCTGCCTATTCCAGCCTTTGACGAACCTTTCAGCAGAGTTTTAATTGACTGCGTTGGACCTTTACCAAAGACCAAAACTGGAAATGCGTATTTATTGACAATCATGTGTACATCAACTCGCTTTCCTGAGGCTATTCCGCTAAGAAATATCAAGACACCTACTATTGTCAAAGCACTTATAAAATTTTTCACATTAGTAGGACTTCCTAAGTCTATACAGTCCGACCAGGGATCAAATTTCATGTCAGGTTTATTTCAGCAAGTCGTGTACCAGTTAGGGATTGCTCAGTATAGATCAAGTGCGTACCATCCAGAATCTCAAGGTGCCTTAGAACGTTTTCACCAAACATTGAAGAACATGATTAGAACTTTTTGTCTTCAATTTGATAGAGACTGGGATGATGGAGTTCACTTTCTACTTTTTGCAGTCCGAGAGGCTGTTCAAGAATCCCTTGGATTTAGTCCCTTTGAGTTGGTATTTGGCCATACTGTAAGGGGACCGTTAAAATTGATTAAGGAAAAGTGGCTTACTGAACATACTGACTTGAATCTTTTAGACTATGTATCTAGATTTAAAGAAAAATTGTATACTGCTTGTCAAATTGCTCAGAAAAACTTAAAAAATGTACAGAGCAAGATGAAAATTTGGTATGATAAAGATGCCAGGGATAGAGTATTTGAGCCTGGTGATAAGGTACTTGTATTTTTGCCAGTCCCTGGACATCCTTTACAGGCTAAATATTGTGGTCCTTATACAATAGAGAGTAAAATCAATGATTTGAATTATATTGTAAAAACTCCAGGTCGGCGTAAACAAAACAGAGTGTGTCATATTAATATGTTAAAACCATATTTTGAGCGTACTAATGAATGTGAGAGTAAACCAGTTGCCACTTTAGGCATGGTTAAATTTGAGAACAATCATGACAAACCAGATGTAATTGAACCACCTTTTAGTTCTAAAACTATCGAAGAGACAGTTAGATTGAAAAATTCTTGAACATCTGTCTTTTGATCGTAGAGAAGAAATAAAAACTTTGGTATTTTCTTTTAAAAATCTTTTTCCAGATGTGCCAAACAAAACTACTGCTGTTTGTCATGATGTGGATGTATGAGATGCTTCTCCAATTAAGCAACATCCTTACCGGCTCAATCCACTCAAACTTGAAGCTGTGAGAAAAGAAATTAAATATATACTTGACAATGATATTATTGAGCCGAGTAACAGTGAATGGAGCTCTCCTTGTCTCCTTGTGCCAAAACCAGATAAAACCTTTCGTTTCGTGACTGATTTCAGAAAAGTAAATTCAGTCTCAAAATCTGATTCCTATCCGATTCCAAGGATAGACGATTGTATTGACAACATTGGTCAAGCAAAATTTGTGAGCAAATTTGATTTGTTGAAAGGTTATTGGCAAGTGTCATTGACACAGAGAGCTCGTGAAATATCAGCTTTTGTTACACCAGATGGCTTATTTCAATATACTGTAACGCCGTTTGGCATGAAAAGTGCACCAGCTACATTTCAAAGAATGATCAATAATGTTATAAAAGATTTAAACTGTTGTTATGCTTATATTGATGATCTAATTGTATGTAGTGATAGCTGGGAACAGCATTTAACACATTTGTATGATACTTTTGATAGATTGTCACAATCAAATTTGACTGTTAATCTTGGTAAAAGTGAATTTTGTCAGGCCACTGTTGATTATTTAGGGCATACAGTTGGCCAAGGTCAAGTGAAACCTATTATGGCTAAAGTAGAAGCCATTTCCAAATTTCCTCCTCCTACAAATAGAAAACAACTTATGAGATATTTAGGCATGATTGGATTTTACAGAAAATTTTGTTCAAATTTTGCTACTGTGGTTCAACCATTGACTCATCTTTTACGAAAAGATTCTAAATTTATCTGGAGTGAAAATTGTCAAAACGCTTTTGAAAATAGCAAATCACTTTTAATTAATAGTCCAGTTCTGATTACTCCAAATTTTGAAAAACAATTTAAACTTGCCGTTGATGCAAGCGATGTAGGAATTGGAGCTGTTTTATATCAAGAGACAGATGATAATGTTGAGAAACCTATATCATATTTTTCTAAGAAATTAGATATACATCAGAAAAATTATTCAACTATTGAAAAAGAGTGTTTTGCAATGTTGTCAGCACTTCAACATTTTGATGTATATTTGAATCCCACTGTATATCCTATTCTTGTTTGTACTGATCATAATCCTCTCACCTTCATACATAAAATGAGAAACAAGAATCAGAGGTTGACTAGGTGGAGTTTATTGTTACAGGAATATGATGTAAATGTAAAACACATTAAGGGTAAAGATAATGTAATAGCAGATGCTTTATCTAGAGCTTATTAAAACACTTTGTATATACTATGTATTTTTGTTCATATTATTCATGATAAGTTTTTGTTACACTAAAACTTCTTTTAAGGGGGGAGGTGTTATGATATTGTAACTATTGTATTTATTTATGTTGGCCTGATTTGTGTTGTGTGGCCTGATAGTTGTTGTGTGGCCTGATAGTTGTTTACAGAATAATCTTAGAACTGTGCAGTTTAGAAATCACTGGAACAATTACAGAATGATTGGAACTTTCCAGAATAATCCTAATAAAAGATGAGTTATATAAACTTCTACATTTTACTAGAAACTTCCGTTGTAACTTTTCAGGATGTTCCATTATAGACTGTTCTAGAATCTTCCATGACAACTATATATATATACAGACACTAAAGTTAAACTCTCACTCTTACTCTTGGACTTACTCTTACACTTGGACTTAGACATCGATAGACATTAATATTCATAGCATTTGGATTGACACTTTAATTCTACAAACAACATCATACTGGATTGTGCCCGTAATATTCAGATTGGATTCCGAAAGATATCCGGATACAGATAAACACAAAAGATTGGACTCATATTTTGACAGTTAAGTTTATAGTAATATTTGTGTAATACTTCTTTTAAACTTTTGTATAATAAATATTGTTAAATTTTCTTATTGATTTGTGTCTTTTGTTGGCTACAATTTAAAGGCGATTTCTGGCCGTAACAGGGTAGAAGAAAGAAAAAAGTAAATATGATTAACTCTTATTCAATTGCATACTTGTAACATTTACATAAACTATCAGCAGAATCAACATCAGATGAGACACCACCAGAATATGAGAACACTTCACTTGCTGATACGGTATGTTAAAATAGTTCCAATGATTATATATATATATATATATAGTGTCATTGAAAATAATAAATTATAACCAAATCATTTATATTATATTAAGATTTATTTAAGAAGAAAAAAATCTGTAATCTTTCGCCTGGTCTGGTCTTCATTAAATTGTCCACAATCATTCCTACAAAATAGAAATAATGAAAATTATTCAACAATTGTAGAATCTAAAACGTTACACTTTTAAAAAGATGTATAAATTAATATTTGTGTCAGGGGTGTAGTAGATTTTTTATTTTACATGTTTTATGATATTTTATTCAAATTGAATTAAAAGTATTTGTGTGAAATTGATAATTTAAAGAAAATATTTATTTTTATATACTTAGACATGATTATAATTACATGTAACTCCAATTATTTATATACAAATAAATTGATAATGTGAAAATGTTTTTGTAAACAACTACCTAATCAACATATATGACGTCCACTATCACTTCTACTTCTTCTCCTGACACATTAACGTTTAGAGGGATGGGCATTCCATTGTACATGATTGCAAACATTTCTTCCCTAAAATGAATAAATGATCTTTTATTTGAGACATCTAGCACAGAAGGACTACCTGCATGGGTTTCAAGTGTGATAAGTTCTACAATAGGTGAGATTTTATATTCATATTTACATTTATTTCCATATTTTGTTCTCTAAGTTATTATTTATTCTTAATTGTTTTTCTTAATTTTTTTTTTCACTCAATTTTATATTCACATTAAAAAAAAAAATTATCACACAATTTAAAATACAAAATTGTATAACCCTAATGAAAATTTATTCTAATATAAAATTAAAAGAGTGATATAATTTGTTTCATTTCAGTGTCCTTAGTATGCTCTGTTATTGGTTTTGGTGTATATTTCATCCGTAGAAGAATATTAAAAAAAAAAGAACGTCAACAACCTACAAATAGTCCAGATTTTGAATTGAGATGTAGATTACATGCCCACACACCAGAATCTTATGAACTGTATCTTGAAAGACTTGAAAATCCACCACAAGACATTCAACAACAATTTATATTTAATGCTTCTCATACATGTAGTTCTGAAAGTGTTAGTTCAGATGACTTGTTTTCTTCTTTGTAGCTTGGTTTATATATATAATTGTCACAATTATAGCTGTTTCGGAAGTGTTTTTAAGAGGAAATCAAAATTTAAGAAGAAGATTGGAAACTATTCTACAAGTTATTAATTATCTGAAAAATTTACAAAACAACAATTTACCTGAACGACATCTGGAAATTCGTCAATTACCCCAACAACAAATAGAACCTGTACAACCCAACTTAAGAAGATCACAACGTCGACGTTTTCCTGTTGCAAGACTTAATTTGTAAAAACTTACCTGTCAAATAATAGGTTTGAAATAAGTTTCATGTACTTTTTCTCCCATTCCAAATTGGTACTCATCTTTTTCCATAATCCTTTTGGCTAAATATTGGATACTGCACAGTATGCCAGTTTCTGTATGGTAAAACATTTTTTTTTTATTTCACCAATTGTTAAATGTAACATCTGATGATACTCACCTTGTTTGTTTTCTATTCTTCTAATCAGCTGTTTATCCGCCGTAGCTATCTTGTCAACGTATATTTGTTCCTAATAATATTTGTTCCTTAGGGAAACAATATTATAATAATATATGTTCTGCGGAAATTCTGTCATGGAATACTTTTTCCATCTGTATTTTATTTGTTCCACTGATATCAGGAACTTATATAATTATCTTATATGTTGATGAGCATGATGAGTATAACAAATGTTCCTGTTATACTGAAGTTTACACCTGATTGATTTATACAAGTTTTAAATGCTGATTAGTGTTTAAATCACAAAAAGTTTTAAATGTTTACTTTCTAAATCAAAACAGGTTTTAAATGCTAATTTATATGATTATTATGTAATTTGAAAAGTGTTAAGGAGTTAGATATATTAACCTTTACACAACACCTGAATGTATCATACTGAAACATGAAGGCTGAAGAGTACGAACAAATATTTATGTTCCTATATGATGGAACTTATGTTGAAGGTAAATACTTATGTTGACAAGTTCAGCTGTAGATACAAATGTAAAATATACTATAAAGACAATACCATTTATATGAATATGCATACCTGTAATTGTATATAACTTGAAATGATTAGTTAATGTCTACAATTATTTCCCATTTCATTATACCTGTTCTTATAATAATTGTAAATACCAATGTACCATTCTGGCATTTGTTATGAATTAAAAATAATAATGTTTTTGGGTCGGAAAAGATATTACATTATACTTTATCCAATCGGAATAAATAATACATAATACTTTTTCCAATTGGAATAAATATTACATAATACTTTTTCCAATCGGAATAAATATTACATAATACTTGTTCTGATTGGAATAAATACTACATAATACTTTTTACATTCAGAATAAATATTACAAAATACCTTAAACTGATGAAGTGAATGAATCTGGCCGTGTGTGCAGACCAAAGAGAAAACTTAAGGATAGGAGAAATAGTAGGATCCAAAATTCCAAAAAGTTGGGATATTTATATGTAAAACCATTTCCTACCTCATGGACGATTTAAATGTAATACGATTTCGTACCTCATGGAAGATTAATAATGAAATAGCTAACGGTACGAAATGGTAAATGTTGGGTACAAAATGGCAGAGGTACGAAATGATCAAGGTACGAAGTGACTTGCTTCCGTAATAAAACTCCTAAAACTTTATACATATAGTCGTGTATATAACAACAGTTTAGTTTATTATGTATCGATGCTGGTAGATATTTAACAATTATGCATTTTTTAATTATACAAAGTTGGAAATCGATAGATCAATTTAAATGTTTCTAATGTTTGCTCTGTCACATAAATGCAAACGAAGAGACAAATACTACACACTTGCTCTGGTATTGATAAATTTCATTTGCTGTTACCGATTCATATTTCGCCATTTTGATGCATTAGAGCACGATGTCTATTGGACCTATATACTTGATTAATATTGGTTTTATTTTTAAAACATATTTTTTATGATATATATTTTCAAGTTATTTTGCATAAAACAGCTTTCCAGCTCCAATCTGAAGCAATTAGGAATGGTTAGTTATTTTTGTTTCCATTCATCAATGTGGTTTTTGAATTAAAGTAAACTACTAACACAAGTCTAAAAGATGGTGTTCAAATGATGTATGAGATAAATATCGAATTAAGGATTAACTTAGAGACTTATCTTCTAACATTTCCTGATCACCTGTCATTACCCGATTTATTGGGGGCTTCGCGTTTGTTAGTATCTCTAGACATTTTTAAAATGTTTTGGAAAATGAAATATTTAGATGAACAGGAAGATGTTAATAAGGTCACGCGGAAGAAATTACATGTTTACCCACTTTAAGAAAGTAAATATACTTTCAACATGTTCAATTACGTTAGGAATGAAATGATTATGGATTGAATATTTAAAGTCGAATATTAATAATAAACCATAACCAATACAAATACCGTTAATGAAAATACCACACGAACTGTTTACACTTTATACATTATGTATTTTACCTCATTTTACATGCATCATAAAAAATAATTTTATTTATTTAACATGCTTTATTAAAAAAATAAATACTCATTGCTTTGATTGTCAGAAAGTCATTTAACATGAGAAATAAGTTTCATTATTAACACTTAATGTAAGTCACAATGACTCGATAATTTATATTTAATCACGTAAAGTTTTTTTTAGCGATAACAACAAGGAAGATAGGCAAACAATTTCAAAGGAATATTATAACCCATACGTCAAAGCAGTCACCACCATTGTAAAAGTAAACGAGATTAAAAGAAACGAAAGTCTACAGAACAAAACGGAAAACTAAAGATTGAGAAATACTAACAACGCCAATAACGGGTAGTGATATCAGGAAGGGATGCAGGTCTTGCCTCGCTGGTGATCCCGTCTTGTAATATCCTACAAGGCTTACGCTATGAAGCCTGTCTGTGCTGATGCGGCGTAAAGTAATCACAAATCAATTACGCAATCCTACTTGGACACATTATTCATCAACGAACCGACCAATTAAAGACTTTATCATAGAAACTGTATCTGTTTGATAATTTGTATTCACAAATAGACTCTCCCTTTTGGTAAAAGTGTTTAAGTAAAATGAATGAATTGACAGACTAGTTGTCTTTAAAAAAAGATTAAATACATATTGTTATAATTTCTAAAATAGATCTCGCTTTGGTATAGCCTTTTTATGCTTATATATCTCAATGTGAAATTGAATGACCTGGCCTTTTTGAACTTTTTGTTCTTGTAAAGAATCTAATGGAAATCCGAATCATCTGAAATTTAGGAAATAAGAGTTACCATAAGTATTCTGACTATTTTTTGAATAATTCTACCTCAAAATATTTTAAAAAGCGGTTAATTAGATAATCAGGCATACTGTTTACTTGTTCTTTGGTGTAGCATGTTTACACATACAGCAATAGATTTTAAGCGTACCATTTTGTATTAAAAAACATTGTAAATTATTTCTTTTTGACAATTTTCGATTTCCTATAGGGAATGTTGATATAAAGGGTTGGAAAATCAAAGGTTTTGAAGGAATTATTTTCAGAGAAAGATCGATATTTTAAATAATCTACAAGTTCTTTAGAGAATTGTATAATTCATAAATTAATAGCAAGTAAACAATTTCACAGTATTTCTGAATACCTTTTGAGAAAACAATTTCATTTCAAATTGAAGTTAAGATAGTTGATAAATAGATATCTTACACTCTCAAGCCTAACGATCGAAACACAATAATGCCTGTCTTTGGACTTTATATTGTTAATTGAGCGACATGCAAATATGGACATCCGTAACTATAGTATAACTGTTCAAACCTAGTAACTACTAACGGCACACATCACTGAAAAAGAATTGAAAGCTTAATCGCTTTTTTTGTAACTTGATGTTTTAACTGTTCATTATGAAAGTTATTCATCATCGTAAAAAGAGCTTAAATGAGGAAGTATTTAGACAGATTTATCGGTTCTACTGTAATTTATCTTATAATATAACACATTTGTGCAATCTGGTCACGTTTTTAACGATCGTTGATTTTTTTTTATAAAAACAAATATTATCAAATCAAAATGTTCATTTCCTCTCTTTAATTACTAACATATGGACCACTCATGGTAAGATATTTGTTACTTCAATAATTTAAAAAAAGACAACTTATTTTTTCAAATATATAAAGGAGAAGAGTTGAAGAAGTATTATAAACAGGGTGTTTTCCATGCACAATTTCTGGTACGGTTCACAATTTCAATTCGCCTAGTATTCGCTGGCTCTAAATAATAAATGTATTATAGTAAACATCTTCGATACAACGTATGGTTAAAAAGGGGGATTATATCAGTGTTTCTATATTGGCAGCTTGAGTAAAAAAAATATTGTCACCAGAACCGCAAATCAGGCAAGGTCAATGCAAAGAAGGGGTGTTCGTTATGGTATGTGGGATGTACACATATTAGTCGAATAAAGTGTATAACTGTTTTAACCTTGGATTCCAGCTTGGACTTCAAACATCACAAGGCTGTTTTCACATTGAAAGTTTTCTGGTTATCTTCCTTTAAGTCGCCATTATTTTTAAGGAAATCAAATGTCAATCTCGTGCACACCAAATGCCTTCAAAACCTGATAAAAACAAGTAATTATAAATCATAAAATGAGAAATAATTAGCAGGCGATGTCCACCTTGGTTATCGAAGTTTTTAATGGACACTTTTTCCTTCATGACCAAGAGAGGTATAACTTTGTTTTATTATTGTTAATCCAGTTGCTCATTGACGATCATATTTTGTATTTAGCTGTTTGTTTGGCGTTAAAAATTTAATGTTTCAAATTGAGGATATCAACTCAATATTTTTGTTTCATTAAACTTGACCGAATTGATCAAATCCAATTTTATTCTCTGTAGCTTGTCCCATACGAATACAAACAAGATTACATTTGTATATTAAAAGATACCTTTCATTTCTTAATTTGTGTTTTTAGAATTCCACAAGGAACATGATGGCTTCAAAAATTACTTTAAAACATTTGGCAATTGTTCTTGGTATTTGCCAGAATGTTCTCCTGGCTATTTCGTTACCATGTGATTTCAATGAAAAATGTCGCTGCACCAGTATACCACAAGATGCTAAAATGGGTAGAGAGGTGTTGCTGAATGTTGATTGTTCAAATAGAAAATTGAAGGATATACCAGATTTACCAGCAAATGTGTATACTGTGAGTTTGAAAAAGAACAATATTAAACGGATAAAAGATGACACGTTTAGTCAATTAAGAAATCTTTCTGAATTGGATATATCGTTTAATAAAATCACACGTCTAAATATATTCTCTTTCAACGGATTGTCGAATCTTCTAATCTTGAATCTAAACAATAATCCCTTACCGTACAATGAACGTGCAATTCCTATTGAAGTTTTTAAATCGTTAATTTCCCTGAAACAAATATGTTTAAGAAATACTTCTCTATATCCACGTTTATTACCAGAAGTAGCGCTATCAAACTTGAAAATGCTCGAATCATTAGAAATAGATATTCCAAAACTAACTAAATACAAAGTAGTTTTCAGTAAAAGTTTTGACTCTTTAGTACATCTTGAAACCCTTACAGTTGGTACATGTTTCTTGCTAGAGATTCAAAAATACACGTTCTTTCATCTGGTTCACTTGAAGAACATTTACTTTGACATATCGTGTGAGATTACAATTCTAACTGGAGCACACCATAGTTTGCAAAAACTACACAAAATAGAAATGCATTATTTCTATTATTATGATTTTCTTTCAATTGTCGATGCAATAAAAGAATTAAGCATGACACCTGTTCAGACGATTATCTTTAGAAATACATTTTTGCATGGAACAAAAGAAAATTTCGACGTATGGAACATACTTGCCTCCGGTTTAAACGATTCGTCAGTGCGACATTTGCAAATTACGGAAAACAACCCAGTTGGTCTTTTTCCAGTATCACAAACAGACCCTGTTCCGCCGTCAATTTTAACATTAAACCTTTCAAGTAACAAACTTGACAAGTTTGTATTGACATTGACGAATGTACAGAAACTAATATTAAGAGACAACCATCTTGGTGATCTTTTAGTTTTCAAACACATGGGAAGAAATTCCAAACTAGAATACGTTGATATATCTGAGAATAATATTTACACATTGAAACCCTCAATATTCCAAGGACAAATTGAACTAAGATATATCAATTTAAGTCACAACCATTTACAAGCAGTCTCATTTGACGTGTCACGGTTAAGTCATCTAAGTTTTCTAGATTTATCCAACAATTCCATCTCAGCTTTAGATCAGAATTCAATGAGAATGTTTGATAATATTTCTCTAACTTCTAACCTTACGATTTATTTATTGAATAATTCATTGCAATGCACGTGCAAAACATTGATATTTTGGAAATGGGTAGTTGGAACTCGTGTTAGTGTATTCTATGATCGACGATGTTTATCGGAGGATGGAGTTGTCATTCGATTCATGTCAATAAATAAAAGAATTCAGGAGTTAGAAAAAGAGTGCATATCATATGTCAGTTTCATCATCATTGCTTCAATTGTTCTGATGGCTACTCTGATTTGTATCGCTGTTGCCGTTGTACATAAATACAGATGGAAACTTCGATATATGTTTTACCTTGCTAAAAGCAAACATCGTAGACGTGAGACAAGCACTGATTCTAAACATTATTTGTATGATGCTTTTATTTCCTACTGTGAACACGATAATTTATTTGTTATAAATGATTGCATTAAAAACTTAGAAATGGAAAGAAACTTCAAACTATGTTTACATCAACGCGACTTCATACCAGGTGAAGAAATTACGACTAATATTACAAATGCAATACACGAAAGCAGAAAGACTATATGCATTGTATCAAAACAGTTTTTCGATTCTTATTATTGTATGTTTGAGTTTAATATGGCCCGAATGGAAAGCATTTATTCAAGGGATAAAAGGAGCATAATTTTTCTAATATTTGTGGAACAAATCCTTCCACAAAACATGCCGCTAATGTTATTGGAACTTGTACAAAAAGACTCGTATATTGAATATCCAAATGATGAACAAGGGAATGTTGTTTTCTGGGACAAAATAGACGAAGCATTGCGACAATAAACATTGAAAGACATATTCATAGCAAAAAGGAATGCAACTGGAAAGATAAACTAATGCAGAATTATGGTGGTACCATTTCATTATCGTTGAAAGTTAACTTATTTAAATGCCTGGCAATTGATGTTGTGAAAAGGACGTGTCTTTTAAATTCATATGTTATATGATTATTATTTGTCTGCTTTATAGTTTGATTTTGATTTATAGTTCATTTTCATTTTTTGAATAAAAAAGAAAAATAGAAAAAAATTACACAAATTCAGCATATGGAGGTGGTATGGGTGTCTTTTGCCGTCTTTGTTTGCGAACAAACAGAAAACCTGAGGTCGATATTTTCAAAAATAATGCATGTATGCGGATAATTAATGTGAATTTTCATTGACAGGAACAAATTTAACAGATTATAACTTAAACATATTAATATTTGAACAAGTGTAGATTATTTTTGCTTGATTGCTAATGTTTGTAAATTGGCATTAGTTACTTGTCCTCTGCCAGCTGCATTGTCCTCGGCTTAGGCTCATTCTCTTTGATATAAGATGTAAAATTTAGAAAAAAGAAGAGCTGATATGATTGCCAATGAGAACTCTCCATATGCAAATGTAAAACAATACAAAAAAGAAAACTAACGGCCTAATTAATGTCACAAAAATGAACGAAAAAACCAACATGTAACGTAGCAACACAGGACAACTACTAAATTACTAGCTACTAACTTGGGACAGACACGTACATACAGAATGTGGCGGGGTTGAATATGTTAGTGAGTTCCAAATCCTCCCGAACCTGGTACAGTGGTGTAAAAGTACAACATATAAACGAAACATAAAAATCAGTTCAACACGGATAACCTCATCATATGGATACAAATAAAAGTACTGTTAATTCAGAAATTATTGCATGCATTTATTACTGCCATTTTGTATTTTTTTGCGATATTGAGGAAAAATCCTGTTGAATTCAGATTTCAAATTTAAAACTGTGAGTTCAAAACATTGCAACTATAAACCTGATGATTTTTTCGCAAGAATAAAAACATCGCAATACATTCTTACTGTACAGAACATTAAAAAAACACAGAGTGGACTTCACCGGGTACTTGTACATCCCAACAACAAAAAGACATAAACGCATATCTGAGTCCTGAGTGTTCTCGCAGTTATTGACAGCTAGTTGAAAGCCAATAACAGCTATTATAATGCATGTATCTAAGACTACATTGTACATTGTAAATCAGTATCATCAAATATCCAGTGGATTTAGTGTTAAGAAGTCATAAACAGTCGGAGAAAAACAGGATCTTGTGCAAGGCCAAGGTACTAAAATCGCAAAAATGTGCTTTCCCGTTTGAAATAAGTTTTCTATTGTACAACAAAACTTCAAATCAAAATCTGTATATCTATGGAAGAATTTAGTAAACGTTTTTAGTAATTTGCAGTAACGAAATTCCTAACTTAAAGAAGCATGTATTATTTCAATATTTATTAAAAATTGTATTGCATTTATATACAGGTCATGACAGATCGATATTGCAAACAACGTATATAACTTCATCTAATAATTGATAATATACATGTATATTTTATTCGTTAGAAATGTTTGTCGGATAGCAATATGTTTAACAAAATAACAGGAAAATATATAAATTAGACGTCTAAATACATACGTTCGTCTTTTGAAAAAAAAAACACCTTTTTTGTTTTGTCAATCGAAAGTACATATTGATTATGCTATTTTCAATTTTGATTTCAAAATGTGTTATTTTTTAATTAGAATATTAATATAGAAGAAATTACTGAAGGGTAACTTACAGGGAAGAAAACATGATATTTTCCCGGTTTAAGGAAGTAAATTTAAAATTATAATTAATTGAATTATTGATAAAGAAATTATTTAGAAATGTGTTTACTCTAATAAAAGCTGTAAGTTTCCTTTTTTATATCCTTTTTGTTTTGGTTTCTGCATTTGTTTCGTACATGTAGTTAGGGTAGCAGGAATTAGTGGAGAAAAACAGAAAAGAACGCTAACTACATTGTACCAACGGAATATAAAATAAAAATACGACGAAAAGCTGCAGCGCCATGACAAAAAAAAAGTCTACAAAATACAATTTATAAAATAAATATTGAGCAACATGAGTCTAACAATTACTCGTCGTCGGTCTCGGGTACTCTGGAATGTAAAGTGGATCCTGGATGGGGTGCTGCATAGGGCAAATTGGTCATATAACACATTGGATGATGCATCTCATGGGGTGATTAAATATTTAAAAAATGACATCCAGACGTTTTTGTCCGTTTTTAAAAACGTCCGGTTACTTGAAGCATTAGCTACAAGATATATCTAATCATTTTAGGGGAAAGACGACTTCAAGGTTGACCAGAGTACCATGCCCTAACGTCAATCATTTTGATTTAATAGTTTGGAAAATCCCTAAAAATGTCATACTGAAATTGTAACAAGGAGAACAGATTGTCTTTAAACACTGCGTTACACATTTTCTTCCTGTTTCTCGTGAAATTATCGTATAGTGAGCTTTCCCTTACACTATATACGTTTCTTTTACAGTCCGGAAAAATCAGTACTACGAAATATTCTTACTATATCTAACCTAGTGAAGTCATTAGTACTACGAAATATTCTTAATATATCTAACCTAGTGAAGTCATTGTTGGAATGCCACACTACACAGGGATATCCTTTATTCATTATAAAAATCATTTACAGAATTTGTGTACTAATTTAAAATCCGTATGTGTTTAATATAAACGTAATGATGTTTGCAGTAGTGTAGATGATTCACACACCAGCATGCAATGCTTTAATCTGAGGCTATAATTTGTAAGTCAACTTTTGCGATAAACAATGTCAATGGGGATACATGAGATTGGGGAGAGAAACGGCAGTTTTTGGAAATGTTTGCCCCCTTTTAAAATGGTTTACATTAACAAATAATTATGGTTAAATGGCTAAACTTTGTTTGATTTCATTAAAAACTTAACTATTGTAGTTCTTTGATATGCCTAATTTAACAGTGTATATATAATTTTAATTTTGGGTCTCGTTTTATATTTGCCTCTATTAAGGTCCAATTGATGAAAAATAGAAAAAGAGGTAAAAAAGCAGGATAATACTTTGCAGTCTCTTTGTGATTATCAAAACCTGCATAAAAATCAAAAATGTGAGAATTTTGAGGAGTATGGAAATGTTTCAATTGGAACAACATTTTTTCCGCCTTTTCTACTGGCCAAATCATATAAACAAACCGATATTATTCACACTGTTTATTTCCGTATAATAGACCAACTATCACATCCTGTTTCTATACAACTTGCTACTTGGATGGAAGGATTATGTTTTAATGTATGTAGAACATTTTCAAATCAACAGATATTAAACAGTTGAGAATACAATGTTTGTTATGCTACATTGAAGTTTACGGGAAGCAGGAAATACATTTATAACTAATAAAACCTCATCTGATGTACCAACTCAAATATTTTATGCTGGTGTGAACTGTTTTAGGAAACGATGTGAACGACTATCAGGATTTGACAGGAGAACAACTCATCCAGGTTATAGCTTCATTTTATACAGGAAAATCATTTAATTGGTTTGATGGACCATTGTCACTCAATGATTTCATCATCCAAATGGAGCATAACTACACCAATTATTTACAGTACAAAAGACCATGTCCTATACTTGTTTGCATAGTAAATACTCTTAATTCTGATGATGCAAACAGTACTAATCACTATTAAGGTTACCATTAGATAGTTGTTGCATATTCTATGAATTCAAGTGAAGTTATCGCTGACAATCAAAATCCTGAAGATTTATAGCTTTTATTGTAATGCCTATGGAACTGCAACACTATATATTGTATGTACTATGTTTAAATAGTTTTACTATAACTGTGTTAAAACTTGTGATGACATTCCGTGGGAAGTATCATGTTTATATCTTTATGAAACACATATTTTAAATTGTTAAAGCTCTGGTCACAATTATTTTTTTTTTTATATTTAACTTGCAATACATGTACTGTGATTGTTTTATTCAAATGTTTTTTAAGCTTTTGCATATTCCTATGATATGCCTTTTATTGATGTTGGAGTAATTGTATATAATGTAGTATGATTCTAATAAGATAATACTTGCAATGAATATAATGTTTTTTATTACCAGGTAAATGTTCACTGTTTTGACATATTTATTATAATATGTTTAATTAAATCCAGTTATTTATCTCATTACTTGAAATGACATTTCATATTTTATGATTTTTACATAAATCCATGATACGAAATATTTATTATTTCAAGTAAAGTAATTCAACGTGATTGATATATCTATTTTTATGTTGAAAGCAGAATACCTTTATCCTATTATTACTTATAACATACATAGTTTTTAATGAATCTGATACTATGTTAGTATTGTGCATTTATTTAGCTGATAATTGGCATTATTTAATCACTCATCACCTCATTTCAAGTTATTATAGTTTGAAGACACTTATTTAGTTGTAAAGTGTTTGAACTGAATAATAAAATTGAGAATGGAAATGGGGAATATGTCAAAGAGACAACAACCCGACCATAGAAAAAAAAAAAACAACAGCAGAAGGTCACCAACAGGTCTTCAATGAAGTGAGAAATTCCCGCACCCGGAGGCGTCCTTAAGTATGATTAAAGAATTCAAATTTGTGTCATGTATGACCAGCCATTTATCATAATTATTGAAGTTATTTTGTATCTATTTGTTTTTGTAATGATGTTCACCATGTACATGTGAATAACTATTACACAGCATGTTTACTATTAATTTATGTTATATTAAAGAAAACCAGAGAAGTTTTTTATATTGATTTTCCTGTATCATAACTAACATGATTAAGTACCATGTGTTATATAAAGGTATCTCTTATCTTCAATCATTTTCTCTGATGAAAGCTGTATTGTATACTAAATTATTACATGTATAAGGACATTATTTTATTTCCAATTTACAGCTGTTTAGTTATTATTATATTTTAAAATAACATTGTAAAACAAACATAGTGCTGGCTGTAACATGCTTTTATATATATTTTACACAGGCACTCGTCTCACAATTTTCCCCCTATATACCTTTATATAACACATGGTACTTAACTTGAATTTTAGAAAACGAACTTCCGTTAAATGCCGCTTTATAGGCTGTCAACCCCACTAAAACTTGTTATATCGTAAATCTAAATTGATTCATCTTTTCAATGTTGTATAACATGCCTACATTTGTTGTCGGAATCATCCGTATCAATCCTACAAAAGTATGTCAATCGTAATAATTTTGCAAACCGCTGAAAAATTGGCAATAAACGCGTCACGTCTCCTTGTATATCTGTTTCCGATTGGTCAATTCTATGGGAAAGTCTAAATGATTCTCGGAGTTAACTGATCTTGTTTCATATCATATATAAAGTCAAGAGAGAGTCTGCATCACATTGACGTCATGGGAATATTTGTAACTTATTAGACATACCACAGACAACACTTGTTTTTTTTTACGGTAATTATGCAATTTTACTAATTGTATGATAAGTTCTATTCATACGAAAACTAACAGTTTTTTCTGATACAATTTTTATAATTTATCATTTACTGCAAGACATGTATTGCCAATTGTGTGTAGGTTGACGAAATAATTACGATTGGCATACTTGGGTATGATTGCTACGGATGATTCCGACAACAACAGTGACCAATAAAGAAGAATTTAAAAATCAACAGAACAGTAAACGTACAGAATCTGAAAATGAAATAATCAATAAAGAAGAATCTGAAATTCAAAAGAACAGTAGAGAACAATCAGAAAATATAGAGAACAAGAACGAAGAATCTAAAAATATAGAGAACCTTACAGAAATTGAAAAAGTAGAGAAATGTGGAGAATTTGAAATTGCAGGGAATATAGCAGAAAAATCTGAAATTGCAGGGAATTAAGCAGAAAAATCTGAAATTGCAGGGAATAAAGCAGAAAAATCTGAAATTGCAGGGAATAAAGCAGAAAAATCTGAAAATGAACAGAAAATTGAGGAAAAAAAATGTAGACAAATAGGAAGGTTATAAAGAGAAAAATATAGAAGGATCTGAAAATGTAGAGAAAACAGAAGAAAAAATTAAAAAACAAAGGGAAAAGGAAATTAAAGTTAAAAAGGCAAAGCAGATGGATGAAGAATCTTGTAAAGTTGAGAATGCAAATGAAGTTGGAGAAACTATTAGCAATCCTTCTTAAATTGAGTCAGGACTGTAGTGACACAAATTGGAAAGATGCCCCAGATCTGTCTAAATATGTAGTCATCAAGTATGACAAGAAACCATACCAACGCGTTGTAGAGGATACTGGAGGGCGCGAAATCTATGTCCAATGTATGCATCGAGTTGATAAAAAAGATAATAACTGGTTTTTTTTGGCCTAGAACAATCAAAGACAAGTGTTTGTATGAGTTTGATGATGTATAAGCAGTTATCCCGGAACCAACAAAAAAGAGGGATCATATTCACACTACAAAATTGACCACGACATATGGAATCAAATAACAGATGAACTGAAACAAAAGAAATTAATGTCCCATGGGATTGTGTGACTTTTTTAAGAATAATATATCTAAAACAAATCTTTTTACAGTATTGTGTAGTGTAGTTTTGTAAATATATAGACTGAAATAACATTGGAAGACACTTTAAGACAATGAAATGTCCGTCATGTAACAAGTAGTTTTCCCATGGGATTGCGTGACTACAACGACCCTTTTTAAGTCTCATATATAAAACATATCTTTTACAGTATTGTGTAGTGTAGTTTGGACACAAATAGACTGCAACAACATTAAAAGACACTTTAAGACAATCAGATGTCCGTCCTGTAACAAAACAGTCCATCCAATAACAATGATGTCCTTCCTGTAACAAAACAGTCCATCCAATAACAATGATGTCTTCCCTGTAACAAGCTTTCTTTTACAAATTAGGAGAAACTATATATATATATTATAAGATGAAATTATTTATATCACATACCACAGTTAATTATTTTCAAACTTCAAATAACTAAATTAGCTATGAAATTTCAGTTTTATACTCGTATCAATCCTTTTTTGAAACATAATAATGAAATGAAAATTTCAATGCGTCAAATGAAAAAAAAACCAAGCATAATCTAATGTAAATGATTTTTTTTTAAGAACATGCCAGCAGTGGTAGATTGGGTCTGAAGAGGAAAAAAGATAGCTTGAACAAACCTGCGGTATAAAGGACCTCAAAATAACCAATGTGTAACAATTCAATGTGATGCCAGACGTCAGTTGACAACCAATCTTATCTTTTTCAGAGATACATGTGTAGGAAAATTCAATGAACTTGATTGAAGGCCTTGAGTTAAAAAATTTCCTGCTGTTTGCTGCATGGTCTCCATCATTTTCCCTGTTTTCATTCTTTGTTATATTGAAAAAATCTTTTTATATAATGTCAAGTGATTTATTCAATTTTATATAATGTAAAGTGAATATTTGTAATGTTCCATTTCAAAACGGGTACACAAATAATGTGTGCATGGTTTATTTTATCAAATAATTTGATAACAAAATTATGGACGTTCAGTCAGTTGTTTTCAATCCATTTTTAAATGTATTTTATCGCAGAATATGTGAATTACCACTACCAATCAAACAAATGGGAAAGTGTGTCGACTGTGACATTCAATACAACAATGACAAACAAAATTGGCAACGCAAGAAGAAAATCACCAAAACTTTCATCTTTTTTAATAAAGATCGCTATTTGATTACTGGATTTATGTTAAAGTTCTAAAGGGGATTGGTAAAATCAACAACGCTTCAATATTATTATCCGCCATTTCATAATTGGACATTTATGTCAAATGAATAAAGATATGTGTAAAGTGAATTTGTAGTATATTATCAATAACATGCTTACTGGAAAGAAGTGGGAATGTCAATTGCAGATCTGCATTTGGATAAAAATAATGACATTAGGTTGATTGGTGGTTGATTTGATTCTTGGTGTTTAACACCGTTTTTTTAGCACCGCAGGTTGGTGATACAGTGCTGCTCAAATTACAAATTAAAATTTGCATATGCATGACAGTAAAAAGGTGTATCATACATGTAATCATACATCCATAATTGGTATCCATTTACTGTACCTACACATCTGGCATTTTTAATTATTGAAATTCATGGAACAAATAAAACCATCTTTTAAAAAGAAATGAGATATGAAGTTTATTGATCTGCTAGACATTTATAAATTAGCAATGGACTAAGCACCAGCAATGAACCAAGCACCAGCAATGGACTAAGCACCAGCAATGAACCAAGCACCAGTAATGAACCAAGCACCAGCAATGGACCAAGCACCAGCAATGGACCAAGCACCAGAAATGAACCAAGCACCATTAATGAACCAAGCACCAGCAATGGACCAAGCACCAGCAATGAACCAAGCACCAGCAATGAATCAAGCACCAGCAATAATTTCGATCAACAGCCAAGAGGGCTCTGTATGCCGAGTCGAGAAAGATTGAAGGTAATAAACCAAACAACACAAACGGTAAAACGACTTTTAATAAATTTCAAGGAGTTTAAAAAATGTAGCAGCCCACTAAATTGCTGGAAATTGACAACAGAGTTTTTAATCTGATTACTTTGCTTCAACAATAGAAAGGCTTATAGTAATTTTAAAACTATTGTTTGTATCGAAACACCATTTATTTGTGGTTTCTACTTCTTTAACAAGTTAAAGTGTAAATATCACTAATCTATTAACACCATCCAATCATTTTTTTCAGTAATCAGAACACCAGAGGAGGAGTAAGAGGAAAGGGTAGAGTAAAATCCCCGACAGGTAGAAAAAAGTCATTGACCATTAGAGGTAGAGAAACAACATCCAATCCCCATCAGCAAAGAAAAAAAGATATATTTATACACTGGTTACTTGGTTGATGGACACCCATCCGCCTTTCTTCAGCGTCACGCCAACTAACTCCGCAAATGTATGAGTATTTTTTTTTAGTATCTACCGTTGTGAGTCCTCAATGTCACCATCTCTTTCTAAACTTTTTTGATACAGCTATCCATAGTAGATGTATATAAGAAAAAACATCGGGTCAAACTTTCAACTGTCTTAAGATATAGTCCCTTTCCATTAACTGCTTTTTGCAAATGAGAATCTCTTTAGTTTCATATCCATCAATAGTAAGAAATGAAGGCGAAATTCTACAGTTATCCCACTCATAACTTTCAACACGTGACAGAAGGCGGCTTAATTTTTCTACATTCTTTACGTTATTTCCTGACGTCGAAAATCATTTGAGCACCAGCACTCAATATTATTGAACATCAAAAAGTAAAAAGAAAAGTACACACGCATGCATATATCGAATATGAATAATAATTTAATAACATCGTTGAGTTTTACAACTATCATAATATCGTCACTCAACTACAAGATAATTATATTATAATACATTTAATAAATAAATTTATTTCAACATATCAACAAATAAAAGTATTTGAGACTTTTCCTGTTCATACTTAGACACAATTTTTGACAGTTAACTGTGCATTCAACAATTTTGTTTTAATGTTTAAACAACATCATATATATGTCCTTAACATAATTATATTTATCCTGCAATTGGGTGTCCTACTATACAGATACAGCCCTACATATATCGCTTTGCTGTATCTATAAAAAAGAAGATGTGGTATGATTGTCAATGAGACAACTCTCCAAAAAAGACCAAAATGACACAAACATTAGTAACTATAGGTCTGTATCTGTATACTATACAGATATCGCTTAAAAGCTCCGCCCACTGCCGGACTGAGTATTGTTTGAAACTGTGTGACCTCAGAATGTGTACTCCAGTTGCATTCCAATGACGATGACAATTGTCGATTTCAATTTGTATGTGTATGATTGTGTTACAAAATCAACCATATCAATTTCAGCATGAATGTGTAGTGAATGTCAAGTCTGAAGCGTAGGACAACTCGTACACTTCTGTTTCAAATTTGACAATGTTTTGTTATTTGTTTTTACTATTGAAATTAGTTGTTATGTTAAAATAGATAATTATTCACCTTGAGCGATGTATTATTGTTGACCATTCGATATTATTTATTTTGAAAAACCGTCTTCAGCGTAATGTGTGATTTTGATATTACTACGCTGGCCTCAAAGGAGTACAAATCGAAAATAAATGTTAAATATGTTAGTTTTTGTGTCTTTACAAACACAAACAATATACATAATTATTGCAGGATAAAGACTATAACTGTTTAGTGTCTTTAAATATCAGCTGTATTTGTACGAGGCTAGGAAACAAGGTGTTGTATTTGTACGAGGTTCGAAACAGGTGAAGTAGCTCGCTTAAAGCTCGAAAATACCTTGTTTCCTAGCCTTGTACACATGCAGCTGATATTTAAAGACACTAAACAGTTATTGTCTATATATATGTATAGTAGATAAGACAAACAGCTAGTTCATATTTAAATACATTTTTATTTTTTTTCAATTTATACAGATATAGTTTTAACACTATTAATAATATCTTTCCTATTATTTACAATCTCTCAACACACACAAACAGATAGTGATAACGTCTAACGACCCTCACAGATTAAACCGTGCTTAAGCAATCTATATACATCAACTTAACTAAAGGCAAACGTCTCACTACCTATTTAACTTTAAAGTTGTTACACCATCAAAAAGTCGTAAAAATCCAGTTAACATTTGATTTGATTTATTAGACGATCAATGGTTGAATTTCACTTATTACTGTTGATCTTAAAGAAGTTCAACGGTCGTTCCCGAGAGAAATGTATGTGAAATACATAATTTAGCAAAAATATTAAACTAAGACGGAATTGTTACTATACAGATCACATCAAAAATATTTTATAATAAGCTCTGTCTTTGCGTGTGAAATGAAAGCAGTAGATATTAATAAAACATGTGATTCAGGATGTTCACGATCAAATTCAACTGCAGGCAATAGTCACTTGTTCTAATGTTAGAACTAAAATGAAGTCAGTGAAATAGTTACATTCGTCACATCCAACACTTCCAAAACGTGGATGGGGAGTTGTCTCATTGGCACTCGCACAACATTTTCCTATATCTAGGATAGGTTTGTACTCCGTGTAAAGGATAGGGTAAACGAACTCTCCGTGTTCACTAATACACAAAAAATATAACAAACGCATCAAAAAAGAAAAAAAATCTCGTGAAATTACCATTGTTACTTGATATGATTTAAGAAGCTTGTATGATAGTTGGTCTTTAATTCTTTATGTTCTGCATTTTCATGGTCATTGGTCTGACTGATAAGTTATTTCGCCATTTGCATTTAATATATATTTCCGGGACAATATCATCAGTCACAATATAGTGAAATATATATTGTAGATTTACGAAAGAGATAAATTTTAAGGTTATGTTAAAAAGAAAATATGAGATAGAATATCATATTGTAAAAGATATGGCATTCTGATTGAATTAATTATTAAATGTGTGTCACTAGATAACTGCAGAAGTGTTATAAGTTTGTTACAGAACTTGATTATTATGGACTATTTTGAAGTTAAATGGGCGTTTTCTAAAAGAAATGTATATGATATACATAAAATAACAAAAATATTAAATGATGATGGAGTTACGTCTCTTTAGATCACATCAACTTTATTGTATGCTCATGAGCTCTTTGTTAACAGGCTGGGATGAAATCAACATAAATTAATGAATCTTTTGATTCGAGAAGAGTATCCCAACAAATTACACTGCATATGTTCATCCATTCCAGTCTGATCTGCCCGTAAGTCACTATACACTTTCGTATTGTCATCAGTCAGGGGCATTACTTAAACAAGTAACAATTGAAATTACCTATACAAGTGATGTTGAAAACGAGGCTATTTTACATATTACTTATACAAGTAACTTTTCTGAATATTATTTTTATAGTTGTCCAAAAATACAGATTTTACTAGCTTTAACTAATTTTCACAGTCGTCGGGTTATTTTTCCCATGAAATATAAAATATAATTCTTCTGAAACACTAATTAACTTTCTGACTCACTTATCTTTCATACCGACGCTTCTGGGTCAAAGATTGGTCTCTTGGGACTATTAAATTATCATTTTCAACCAAAATCTTGAAGGTAGACTGATATAAATAGATAGATACTTGTGAATTAGTTAAGACTTAAAGTTATTTATAATTTGTAACCAAAATTAATTACATTTGTTCCTTAGATAAGTGTTATTACTATTTTTTTCAAAAATGTATATAATAACTTATTTAAGTAATATTTTTGTCATTATTTTTAAAGTATTCCTTTATCTCTTGACACCTCTCAAATCTGACAAATTCTTTATTTAAAATGATATAAAAATTCATGAAAACTACATTAAGTCTATGTTTCTATTGAAAATTAAAATAACTATATTAAGTAATTTTATTATTTTTAAAAACAAAAATTACTTTAAATAAGTTAACTTAAAAAATGACTTGTTTAAGTAACGCCCCTGACTGGTCATTGTGCATAGTAATAATCTTCTTCTAAACTGTCACATTGTTAAACAGATTATTATCCTGGTCTACCACCACTAAATTGTTGGGTTACCACCTCACATATTCTTAAAAGAACTAATTGAAATTGGTCTTCAATAAGATGAAAGATATGTGTCTTCGTAATATGATCTATTTGATTTGAATGAAGTACATTTCTTAAGTACATGTTGGTAAAGTATGGACCAGGCTATTATCATGTATTCTTGACTTCAAAAATAAAATAGTTGAAATGGTCACATGTTAAAATGTCCTTTGTTTTGACATTAAAATTATCTAATAAAAAAAAAACGATAAAATAACGATTACAATATCATGTTTCTATATTTCCTCCATGTACCGTGCATTTTCTGACAACTCTATAATGAACTTGATTCAAAAGTTGGATCGAGTACATCCGAGTCTTTAAATGGGGAAAGTGGTTCATGATCAGCACTACTGTTGGATACTTTTTTCTGTGATTTGAGTAGGGATTTTACCTATTTTTGGTATGTGTGCTCTGGTCTTCCCTAACAAAAGTCATCTGACATGGGTGGTTTTACATGAGACATGTGAGATGCAGCATTATGTATGTAATCTGTCTGTGTACCTGTTATATTAAGAGAAAAAACGTCATATTTTTTTTGGAACAAAAATTAACCATACATGAGGGGCAACACCCTGAGTTAACATAAATCTGAAAAGATCACTTTAAATGGATAATGGCTAAATTTTAACCTCATATAAAACAGGACAGACAAACAAACACACAGAAAAAGTAATGCCCCTCCTCTATTATATCATTGTCATACAAACACAATCAAAAATTATCATTAGAGATGTTTGTTGTAATGTTCGAAATATTTTGCTTTTATAACATATTTGAAACAAAAATGTCATCCTAAATGAAGTAATTCTGAGATATATACCACTAGATTCAAGGCCATGAAACTGTAGAATTGTTTTAAATCTGATATTCGTTATTATATACGAAATATTTTGCTTTTTTATAATATTTGAAACATAAATGTCATCCTGAATGAATTTATTCTGAGATATATACCACTAGATTCAAGACCATGACACTGTAGAACTGTTATAAATCTGTTTCAACACTTGATGATTATGGACTATAGTGAAGTGAAGAAATGGTCGCTCCCTAAATAGAATGTATACGATATACATAAAATAACAAAAATATTAATGGTGGGATTGCTCCTTTACATATCACATCAAAATTATTTTATGATAATGAGCTCTTTGTTAGCGGGCTGTGATGAAATCAACAGAAATTAATCTTAATACAATAAACACCTATGGATGCAATCACAGAGGCTTGTCTGAAAATCGGTAAGACGAACTGGGTTTCGAAGTTGGCCACTTTGCCGAAGTTACAATTGCCCCTTCTGTATGGTTTATAACCTCCGATTGTTGATATCTCCTGTTTAGATACTTTGGATGTTACTAGAATATCTTTGAGGTTTTGGGTCTGCGGATAGCCATAACGGGAGGTGATTGAAAATCTCTTTAAAGGAAGGATAATTTTCAATAAGACACCAGTTATGTTATATTATACGCAGGTGAATGAAAATAATTTCGTTGTTAAGTATACTTCTTCTTCTGTCTGTATAATCTTCCGTTTAGGAATACCAGGAAATTTCTTGCATGTAAATAAAACTAATTACATAGTTTGTATTTATTTATTATTCATTATTTTATTATACAGCATTTATAACAGTGCATTTTATAATACAAAAATTACCCTAAGCGCTTTACAACATATACACAAGGACTTAAGTTTTTAGCTGAACAGTTGATTGAACTACGTTTTATTGTGTTTTTCACCCAAAATGTAGAATAATGCCCCAAACAAAATAATTACCCTCCTTTCTTAAATAATTCAAATTACATGAAGAACATGAACATTATTAACCAAATTAACTCTATCAATGTAGGAATCATTTAAGTTTAAGAAAATCTTTATTTCATTAAAATCCATCAACAAACTTTTAAAGTTTTAAGGTGTACAGTGTGGTTTCTCCAATGATTCTCTACATATTTGTTTATCGCATCAAGGATTGTTAAGAAGTTACCTATCCCTCTATATACGTCCACATATATAAGTATTAACAATAAAGTATAAAAACCCATGTTAAGAAATCTTAAAATACATACAAATAAATCTTGCACAGTTTTTCTTTGATTTATATGTCGATTTTGATCTACTTGCCTCTCCTGTTAAATGGTTTTCATGCTGGTCATCACTCGGAAAGAAAGTATAAAATCTGCCTTCCTTCTTTAAATTTACTCTCTGTTTAATTTTCTTCACCATCTCTCTTCTCTGCCACTCAGATACCATTCCTTCAACCTTTATTATAACAGAGTGTTGTCATAACTGCTCTTATTTTCATTAAAATGCCTGTGGCTCTGATTTATTACTATTTTATTTTCTGTTAATATATTTTGTGATAGTCCTTTTAATGAGTAAACAAGTAGTGTAATAATCTGAGACAGTTAAACTAATGGTCAAGACTACACATGTAGGTTATGAGAATGTGAGGGTTAACAAGTCTCAACAAGGTAAATATATGAGATTTTGAATGTCAAATTTGTACCACGCTGTAGTTTCTGTTGTTCAATAATCATAAGATCCTCTTGGTATTTCTTAATGTTTATGTTAAGAATCACCATTAAAAAGTAACAAAGATATATCTTGAATCACAGAAATTTAATGATATAAATGTTTTCTATTCTGCCTCATGTCTAGATACAATCAAGATACTTTCTATGTTTTGGGGTATTTTACAGGATTCCTTACTTTGAACTGAGGGAACTTAACAACTACTTTAACTTTAATGTAAGCAGGACAATCCATCTTTTTTGTATTCTGAATCATACGCTACCTTTTTCGGCTTTCATAGCTGTGGTCCTCATTTTGTAAGAAATATCCAAATCTAAGCTTTCATTTAAGCTTGCACGTGTCTTCTATTTTTTCTGTTTCTTGAGAAGAATATATTTTACCTGTTTAGTCACTACAAAGTGTTACAATTCATATATAAACGCAACACATAAATAGTAACTGTAAAGGTGCTGAAATTGTAACTGCCTGAGAAGTCTACAAATACAAAAGATAAATATTCACAAGAGCTATATGGTTATACAACTAGAATGAACATAATGAAAAACACATATACTTATATATACTAAAACAACATAAGAATTAAACAAAAATTTAACTTTTGACAAAAGTCATTTGACTATGTTATCTATTCTAGCAGGACTGCCACTTAAAAATTTAGAAAAACATAAAGTGGTTTGATGGTCAATGTAAAAATGTATTATGAGATGACTTACAGACTATATACAAATAAACACATTTCCTTGTTTTCAGTCTTACATTTTGCGACTTGACTTACCCATACTGTACGGTACAATATATGTATGTTACATCTGTGTAGAAACAGAAGTTATAAATTGTATACAAAAGTTAATAATTTTCTTTGTTTAGCTAAATAATATAATGCAGCCTTTATCAATGAAACTTTGTCATGTTTAATTTATAGTTCTAATTCTGAATGCAAAAACAACGTGTTAATTGTTATTTGTTTTATTTTCAAACTAAAATTTCATATTTTTCAATTCACTGATATCCTTCAAATCAGTGAATTCACAATTAAATGTGTTTAGGTAGTTACCAATACCACTTTATTTGTTCCTGCAAGGTTTTTTTATGTGATTTATATTAAGCAACAAGAAACCCACCAAAAACTAGGGGTGATCTCAGGTGATCTGGATGGTTAAGCCGATCCTGGTCCGCATGTGGCACCCATTGTGTTGCCCATGTTATAACTGATAACAAATTCAATAAACAGTATAAGTCGGTAGACATGTCAACGTATATTTGTTCCAACAAACAGAAGTTCCAGTGGAAACTTTATTATAAACAATGTCATAATACCTGTACCTGTTGGAACAAATATTCTATACTTTTTATTCCGTTAGGATTATTTACTGCAATATTTATTCCGTTTTAGCAGTTTAGTGCTATATCTGCGTTTGTTTTCAGATCGCTGATTAACAAAGGCAGAAGTGTTGCTGTTTTCGTGTAAATCAAAACTTTCTGTCACTTTAGAATAATCGGAAACAAACATTTCTACCATGTCTACGTTAAACTATCGTTCTTGCTCCCATGCTGTCGCTTGTCTTTCTTGCCAGGAAGTCGATTCTGGTGCAACCTGTGTAAACTATCGTATCCATATTACGATTGAACAGAACATTCCTTATCCGATCCGTTCATAAAAATAACGTCACTCACTTCCCTCATTCTAGCCGGTGGAAAAAAGCTCGAACCAAATCTAACAGGGTTTGCTGGTAGACAAGGAGAGGATGGTCATTCGTCAGGGAATTCAAATCATTAATGCTCTTTATGCGGTTGATGTCAAAATGTTGCATCTGCAGGGTCATCACAATATTCATCCCTCTCATCATCAGAATCCTCTACCGGAAAATGGTCTGTATTATTGTGTCTGTAATGCAATGTTCATAATTAAATTAAATCATTTAGCCATTCCTGGTGCACATGGTTGTACCACATCAGCCAATACCAAGTTGATGTCTGTTACCAACCTTCCAGGATATTTCGCCATAATTATGTCTAAAAAATTAATAAGTTTATTAAGCTTCGAAATAGTTCAGTTTTATATATGTATTTGTTTCCAGGGTCAATTTATAAAGCAGGTAACATCCACGTTTAGACAGTTTTGAGTCTTTTACTGTATACTTTATTTATTTTGCAGTAAGGATTTTCTAATAGTTGAAGGTCATACAGTGAGTCATCTGGTCATTGGCAAATAGTTGACTCATTAGCCATTAAACCACATTTTCTTTTCATTCATTTTGAACTCAAAATGTTTAGAGATATTTAGTGTACCATTAAAATATACAATATCACTGCCTTTAATACATGCATGTATCTTACCATAAAGTATCCTCAATTTGGACTGGTCTTCAAGAGGTGGTCGGACACTGTTCGTTTTCTTTTAGGCACCATGATGATCAGTGATAGAGTTTCCCCTTAGTTCCTCCGTTGTGACCATACGCCTAAAATCTTTCGTACTGAATTTGAAGAATTATGCTACACATGCAAGCATTAAATATCTTATGGTTAACATAATAATCACTAGGTAAATTTTGCGAACAGTCCCAAAAAAGATACCTTTGGTAAAAATGTTAGTCTTGCAACATGTCTTCATTTCTTGTAGGTTTTTTTTTTAAATTTGGATTTACTTTCAACTTTAAACTCCCTTAGCAGGTTGTGCGTGTGCAGTTTTTAATCATCAGGTGTTTGTCTTTCCATTATAAATTCACAAAAGTCTTCAAAATAAACCAAATTTTCATCTATTCCTTCTTTTTTGAACTGGTAAAGATCTTTCATTTTTTAAATCTTGTTCCTGGAAGAGGAGGGAAATTAACGATTTATTTTGCAAAGAATAGCATAAATTTTGATAAAAAATAAAAATTGTGAACAGAATTATGGAAATTTACTTTTTTATAAGAATTTCATCAAGTAACTTCTTTAATACCAATATGTCTTCATCCCTACAAATCAAAGCTGGTGAATCAGATGATCAACATTTTACTTAAAACTATAAACTGGTAAAAACACAGATACCGTTTTGGTAGTAAAATTTATCTGATTTCACTGCGAACATTTTTTGTGTTTTGACGCTATATAAAAGTTTTTAAAATTTACCATGATGTAATGAGAAATTTTTAATTCAGAATTCAGATAAGGAAAATATTGTTTTATTTATACTCTATCATTCCTTCCCCTCTAAATGATGACTGTCCTCAGTCATACGTTTATTTAAAAACAAAACATATGGTAACTACTACCCTGCTGAAGTTTGACTCAAACATTGTGGATAAATGGTCGGCCAATGCTTGTTCTCGTAGGTGCCTTGTGATGACTGGACATTCTGGAACTAGACAGTCTACATCCCTGTCGCTTTATTTATAAAAATACACATGTTAAACACATATTATTCTTTATCAGCATGGAGATTTAATTGACCACAGGAAATTTTAGCAACACATTTCATTAAGGTTATGCAACAACTTTAAAGTGTCTTAAAGTCAGCATACTGACAATTGAACAGTAAAAACAAATAATGAATTCACTTAATTAATCAAATTAAGTTAAGGTGGTACCTTTCACTTTCACTTAAATTAATTTTGCTCGTTTAATTTTCATACACTGGTTATATCGCAGTTTTAAAAACACCTGTTTTGATAATTGATGAGCTTAATATTACATTTACAACACAATTTAATAAAAACAGAGTTATCGTTGTAGTATTATCTGTAGGTACCATTTAAATAAAATTATTCCGATAAGATAATTATCAAGTAAATCATAAATGAATTGTCAGCAACACATTTTATTTTTTCTGCTAAACCACAGTAATGTTTTTAAGGTGTTAAACCTGGTATAACGAGAGTTCAGTTTCTTAAAATGGATCGTAATTTCATCTGTTACAGTCATTGCCAAATGTTCTAAGTCTATTGTTGCTTGATCTACTCCTGTTGTGCTGGCTATATGTTTCAGTAAGTTTGTTTGCAATTTTGTAGTCTGGAGCAGTTTTGATGTTATCATCCCTAACATTGACATCTGTTTTGATAAGAATGTCATCATTTACCTTCTTTAATAACCAATATGTCGTCATCCCAACACAGCAAAGCTGGCGAAGTAGATGATCAACATTTTACGTAAAACTTAAAAATGATAACAGAATTACCGTCGTGTTAGTAGTTAAGTTTAATTTCACTACTAAAAATTTTAAGTCTTTTGATTTTTAAAAATTGACAACTCTAATGTAATGAGATAATTAGTAGTAGCCTATCCATTTATTTAAACAATGTAACCTTAATAAGACATGACATTATATACTTATATATTTATTATATGTTATTGGTCTAACTTATTGTGTACTATTCTTATATGGATATCTGTTTTTTTTCTTTTTGGGCTGCTTATTTGTTATCTATATTAATCGCACTTGCATTAAATGCACTAGTTTAAAAAAAAACATACTATAGATGTACATTGTCTTATCGGAGCCTTTTATAGCTGACTATACGGTATGGGCTTTGCTCATTGTTGAAGGCCGTACAGTGACCTGTAGTTGTTAATGTTTGTGTCATTTTGGTCTTTTGTGGATAGTTGTCTCATTGGCAAGCATACCGCATCTTCTTTTTTATATAGATTCTTTATCGACATATTCTTTAAGAATACAAATAGTTCATTATCTCATTGTTTGTATTGTATTATGAAAAAAATATTGATGTTGTAATGTTAATGCCCTTTGGAACCCATAATTGGAAATAATATAGTATCTTCTTCTTATACCATTTGAATTTATGCAAAAATATATATACTTACCTTCAGTCGTAATATTTGATTGTTAAATTCTTTCTGAACAAATGTCTTGAATATATCATCTACACAATAAATGCTATCGTGTTCTTTCAACTAGTTAAGGTATGTTTCTTCTTGTGACAGAAAACAAATACTGCTGTTTTTTTATTTGGTCGGGTTGTTGTCTCTTTGACGCATTTCCATTCTCAATTTTATTTACTGTTCGGATCTTTATTTCCTATATTTTTTTTCATTCTAAAAAAAAAATTATGTATTAATAATAAAGAAAAATGGTAAAACAAAATTTATAGAAAATTAAACACAAAATTTACGCTTGCTGAAAAATAATAGCCACAATAGTTTTGATAAATTTGGAAATAATTATCTTCTTTTATATTTTTCTAAATAAAAAAGCTTAAATTGCATACTATCACATAGATTTTTTTACCTTTTTCATCTGTACATGTAAAATCAACATTTGAAAACTCACAGAAACCTTTTTTTTTTTATTTATTTCTGTTGAGTTTTAAAAAAACTACTACTACATAAATTTGTGTATGTAATGTACCTGCACAAGTTCTAAATCTTGTTCATGTGCAATTGTGCTTGTCATGTCTGTGGTTGGGAATGTTGCATCTTTAATAGCAGGAATTGTGCCTGTGCTGGAGGTTTCTTGTGAAGATATTGAAGTTGATGTAATAAGTTCAGGTCTTCCTTTCTTTGAAACATCCCTGCCAGCAGCTCCTTTTAGTTGAATTATTAGTATGATCTTGTCCAGTCTTATTTTCATTCTATGTGCATTTTTCGAACTCAGACTTGGCTGCCTATTATTGACACAAAAGCCGCTCAGGATTTGCCACAAGATCAAAGTCGTTCTTGAATAGTCTTTCAAATTTACCCATAGGAAATTCAGGTATTTCAAGATTTTCTAATTTAAGTCTTCTGTTATGTGGGATATTTCCCTTTCAAAATCTGTGTTTTTAGGTGCACAGCATAATGTCCCATTCCTATTATTTTAGTAAGGGATACCTTATACAGGAATGAACCACAATGTGTATCTTGAAATTGCTAGTATACTATTACACATGTGTCAGTTAATTGTATTGACTTAGCTGATATTCGTAAGAAGCATTTACATGTCCATTATATGTATGATTTATTTAATAGTGTTGCATTCTTAAAAGAACATGTAAATGTCAAATTAATATATGTTTACTGATGGGAAAACTAGCCTGAAATGCACTTGATAAGTTTATATCTCCGTCAGTTCCACATTCTTTGTGGTCAATAAGTTCTACCACATATCAATGAATTTACAATTGTTATTGTTGCACATTAAATATTTGGTTTCTTGGGAGCAGTTTTTTTTCATTTACAGTTGAAATTACCGTATTTTTTTCTCCTGTAAATGGTCTCTTTCTCCATGGCAGGTTTCGACTTACATCACCATGGTCATACCTGATTTCATCTCCTAAATATATATCTCTTATGGCAAATAAAACTAAATGCGGGCTCCCATCCACAAAAACTCTTTTTATTAAAGCATTCTCATCTGCTCCAACTCCATCATTGTCAAACCTTCCCATTTGTTTAGTAAAATAATGATTGAGATACAACAATGAAAATGTTCGTTTCAAGGTAAAATTCAAAATTTTCAGATGACTACTTGTATGTCAGTATGTGTGACATTGACCTTTGACCTATATATATAACTACTGACACCAAAAATCAACAGTCCTCTCTTACCAAAAAGTCTTCACCTATTATGCCTATGTATCATGTATATGTAAGTTTCTGTATTAGTCATGAACATGATGGAGGCTGTTAGAACTGAAAACTGAACTATTCTACTTTTGTATCTAATATCATTTTAATTAAGATAAGCAAAAAATTATGACTGCAAAACATTTTAATGAATATAATGAACTTAAATGACTAGTAAAACAATTACAAGAATTCAGAACAAAGCATACTATTTTTCTTTAACTTTCCCAAAGTAATTTATAGTTAGTTCAGTGATGTAATAAGAGAACTTTATAGAAAAAAGAATGATAGTAAGTGGGTTGTTTTTTTTATGCCATAATATTCAAGAATAATTTTGTTGTGTAACAAAGGTTTAAAGGACTTATGCATCGGAAACCAATTTTCCAAAGAAAAATTGTATTTCAACCAGCAAGTGTGACCATGACCATTTGACCTGCTGCCTAATCAAAAATAAATTCTAAATACCTACCTTAAACTTTTGCCTTCATACTTAAAAAAAGCACATAACAGCCTAAGGTATTGTTGTGTTCCTCCAATCTCCTATGTTAGAAACAAGATACCCATCATACTCCAGCAGAAATTCACCTTTGTTAAAAGATCTTTCAGCAAACACATTTTTCCTGTTACCATAGAATTGAAAAGGTGTTAAGCTCAAGACCGTTCGTAAGACTTTGCTTTAGTTTTCACAGTTCTTCTTGTGATGGTTTTTTTCCTGTGATGTGTTCTGGTGTGTTGCCTGCATCAAATTGATTTTGCAAGCTTCCGCAGTAGTATCAACGGAAATATTGGTAATTTTAAGGCTGCTCAAGTCGCAGTTAGGACTTTGACTTGACATGACTTTGGGATTTACTTGTTTTTGTCAATTAAATGGTGCACTTTTATTTTTATTTTAAGGGAACAATTTAACTTTTTAACCTAGAAAAATTTAAAACAATTTTATCCATGATTTAGCAAAGACAATCCTCTTTCCTTTTTGTATTCCCACTATTAATATGAATAGTTTCCTCTTAAGATTATAATGTGACCTGCCCCAAAAAGGAATGAGGAATGTCTTATAATGGCTCATGTTTACACTGAACATATACAGAAAATTATCCTGGTCTACCACCACCATATTTGTATGCTTTAGCACCTAGCATATTCTTGAAAGGACTATTTGAAATAGGTCCATAACAAGGTGTAGGATTAGTGCCTTCATAAAATTAGGTTGATCTATTAGATCGGAAGTCAGTACACTTTGGACAAATACATTTAGGTAAAGTATTGACCAGGTAATCATCAGGTACAGTCTTAACTTCAAATATAAATTGTTTGAAATCATCAGAAGTTAAAATGTCTTCGGAATTGACATCAAACTTATCAAATAAGTAAAAAATGTTTATAATATCCGTATACGAAGGTATTAACCACAATGAATATATATCTTTATAATTTTTTTTACAAATTTTTTTACGCAATAGAAGTTTCACAAAATCTTTTTCAAGCTGAAAAAGTGTAATTAATGGGAACAGAAAACCCATTTTGCTGTCTCTACATCTTTTAACATCTGCATCTAACTGTAATACATTTTTCATGAAAAAAACTAGAGTAAAATGACGACTACAGTTTAATATACATGTATTTATATTAATTTGTATACTTTCACTGCTACCATGTAATCGAACATATCTATTAACAATATCTAACAAATATTCACTACGTCTTAACACTAAATCTACTTTGGCCTGGGGCTAGATGGTGACCATACTTGATTCACCATCCTGACCAAAGTTAAAATTTAAAACAATTGTATTCATGATTTAGCAAAGACAATCCTCTTTCCTTTTTGTATTCCCACTATTAATATGAATAGTTTCCTCTTAAGATGATAATGTGACCTGCCCCAAAAAGAAATGAGGAATGTCTTATAATGCCTCATGTTTACACTGAACATATACAGAAAATTATCCTGGTCTACCACCACCAAATTTGTATGCTTTAGCACCTAGCATATTCTTAAAAGGACTATTTGAAATAGGTCCATAACAAGGTGTAGGATTAGTGCCTTCATAAAATTAGGTTGATCTATTAGATCGGAAGTCAGTACACTTTGGACAAATACATGTAGGTAAAGTATTGACCAGGTAATCATCAGGTACAGTCTTAACTTCAAATATAAATTGTTTGAAATCATCAGAAGTTAAAATGTCTTCGGAATTGACATCAAACTTATCAAATCAGTAAAAATTGCTGGTAATATCCATATACGAAGGTATTAACCACAATGAATATATATCTTTATAATTTTTTTACAAATTCTTCTAGGCAATAGAAGTTTCACAAAATCTTTTTCAAGCTGAAAAAGTGAAATTAATGGGATCAGACAACCCATTTTGCTGTCTCTTCATCTTTTAACAACTGTATCTAACTGTAATACATTTTTCATGAAAAAACCTAGAGTAAAATTACGACTACAGTTTAATATACATGTATATATATATTAATTTGTATACTTTCACTGCTACCATGTAATCGAACATATCTATTAACAATATCTAACAAATATTCACTACGTCTTAACACTAAATCTACTTTGGCCTGGGGCTAGATGGTGACCATACTTGATTCACCATCCTGACCAAAGTTAAAATTTAAAACAATTGTATTCATGATTTAGCAAAGACAATCCTCTTTCCTTTTTGTATTCCCACTATTAATATGAATAGTTTCCTCTTAAGATGATAATGTGACCTGCCCCAAAAAGAAATGAGGAATGTCTTATAATGCCTCATGTTTACACTGAACATATACAGAAAATTATCCTGGTCTACCACCACCAAATTTGTATGCTTTAGCACCTAGCATATTCTTAAAAGGACTATTTGAAATAGGTCCATAACAAGGTGTAGGATTAGTGCCTTCATAAAATTAGGTTGATCTATTAGATCGGAAGTCAGTACACTTTGGACAAATACATGTAGGTAAAGTATTGACCAGGTAATCATCAGGTACAGTCTTAACTTCAAATATAAATTGTTTGAAATCATCAGAAGTTAAAATGTCTTCGGAATTGACATCAAACTTATCAAATCAGTAAAAATTGCTGGTAATATCCATATACGAAGGTATTAACCACAATGAATATATATCTTTATAATTTTTTTACAAATTCTTCTAGGCAATAGAAGTTTCACAAAATCTTTTTCAAGCTGAAAAAGTGAAATTAATGGGATCAGACAACCCATTTTGCTGTCTCTTCATCTTTTAACAACTGTATCTAACTGTAATACATTTTTCATGAAAAAACCTAGAGTAAAATTACGACTACAGTTTAATATACATGTATATATATATTAAGTTGTATACTTTTACTGCTACCATGTAATCGAACATATCTATTTACAATATCTAACAAATATTCACTGCGTCTTAACACTAAATCTACTTTGGCCTGGGGCTAGATGGTGACCATACTTGATTCACCATCCTGACCAAAGTTAAAATTTAAAACAATTGTATTCATGATTTAGCAAAGACAATCCTCTTTCCATTTTGTATTCCCACTATTAATATGAATAGTTTCCTCTTAAGATGATAATGTGACCTGCCCCAAAAAGAAATGAGGAATGTCTTATAATGCCTCATGTTTACACTGAACATATACAGAAAATTATCCTGGTCTACCACCACCAAATTTGTATGCTTTAGCACCTAGCATATTCTTAAAAGGACTATTTGAAATAGGTCCATAACAAGGTGTAGGATTAGTGCCTTCATAAAATTAGGTTGATCTATTAGATCGGAAGTCAGTACACTTTGGACAAATACATGTAGGTAAAGTATTGACCAGGTAATCATCAGGTACAGTCTTAACTTCAAATATAAATTGTTTGAAATCATCAGAAGTTAAAATGTCTTCGGAATTGACATCAAACTTATCAAATAAGTAAAAATTGCTGGTAATATCCATACACGAAGGTATTAACGACAATGAATATATATCTTTATAATTTTTTTTACAAATTCTTCTAGGCAATAGAAGTTTCACAAAATCTTTTTCAAGCTGAAAAAGTGAAATTAATGGGATCAGAAAACCCATTTTGCTGTCTCTTCATCTTTTAACATCTGTATCTAACTGTAATACATTTTTCATGAAAAAACCTAGAGTAAAATTACGACTACAGTTTAATATACATGTATATATATTAAGTTGTATACTTTTACTGCTACCATGTAATCGAACATATCTTTTTACAATATCTAACAAATATTCACTACGTCTTAACACTAAATCTACTTTGGCCTGGGGCTAGATGGTGACCATACTTGATTCACCATGGTGACCAAAGTTAAAATTTAAAACAATTGTATTCATGATTTAGCAAAGACAATCCTCTTTCCTTTTTGTATTCCCACTATTAATATGAATAGTTTCCTCTTAAGATGATAAAATGACCTGCCCCAAAAAGGAATGAGGAATGTCTTATAATGCCTCACGTTTACACTGAACATATACAGAAAATTATCCTGGTCTACCACCACCAAATTTGTATGCTTTAGCACCTAGCATATTCTTAAAAGGACTATTTGAAATAGGTCCATAACAAGGTGTAGGATTAGTGCCTTCATAAAATTAGGTTGATCTATTAGATCGGAAGTCAGTACACTTTGGACAAATACATGTAGGTAAAGTATTGACCAGGTAATCATCAGGTACAGTCTTAACTTCAAATATAAATTGTTTGAAATCATCAGAAGTTAAAATGTCTTCGGAATTGACATCAAACTTATCAAATCAGTAAAAATTGCTGGTAATATCCATATACGAAGGTATTAACCACAATGAATATATATCTTTATAATTTTTTTACAAATTCTTCTAGGCAATAGAAGTTTCACAAAATCTTTTTCAAGCTGAAAAAGTGAAATTAATGGGATCAGACAACCCATTTTGCTGTCTCTTCATCTTTTAACATCTGTATCTAACTGTAATACATTTTTCATGAAAAAACCTAGAGTAAAATTACGACTACAGTTTAATATACATGTATATATATATTAAGTTGTATACTTTTACTGCTACCATGTAATCGAACATATCTATTTACAATATCTAACAAATATTCACTGCGTCTTAACACTAAATCTACTTTGGCCTGGGGCTAGATGGTGACCATACTTGATTCACCATGCTGACCAAAGTTAAAATTTAAAACAATTGTATTCATGATTTAGCAAAGACAATCCTCTTTCCTTTTTGTATTCCCACTATTATTATGAATAGTTTCCTCTTAAGATGATAATGTGACCTGCCCCAAAAAGGAACGAGGAATGTCTTATAATGCCTCATGTTTACACTGAACATATACAGAAAATTATCCTGGTCTACCACCACCAAATTTGTATGCTTTAGCACCTAGCATATTCTTAAAAGGACTATTTGAAATAGGTCCATAACAAGGTGTAGGATTAGTGCCTTCATAAAATTAGGTTGATCTATTAGATCGAAAGTCAGTACACTTTGGACAAATACATGTAGGTAAAGTATTGACCAGGTAATCATCAGGTACAGTCTTAACTTCAAATATAAATTGTTTGAAATCATCAGAAGTTAAAATGTCTACGGAATTGACATCAAACTTATCAAATAAGTAAAAAATGTTTATAATATCCGTATACGAAGGTATTAACCACAATGAATATATATCTTTATAAATTTTTTTACAAATTTTTCTAGGCAATAGAAGTTTCACAAAATCTTTTTCAAGCTGAAAAAGTGTAATTAATGGGAACAGAAAACCCATTTTGCTGTCTCTACATCTTTTAACATCTGCATCTAACTGTAATACATTTTTCATGAAAAAAACTAGAGTAAAATGACGACTACAGTTTAATATACATGTATTTATATTAATTTGTATACTTTTACTGCTACCATGTAATCGAACATATCTATTTACAATATCTAACAAATATTCACTACGTCTTAACACTAAATCTACTTTGGCCTGGGGCTAGATGGTGACCATACTTGATTCACCATTCTGACCAAAGTTAAAATTTAAAACAATTTAAAACAATCAGAAAAGGATACAAAACCAAATGCTTGGGGAATCAGAAAAAAGCAATTGTCAAGAACCAGACGATGGTCTAGGACCTAGTCGAATAAAGGCAACGAAGATAGTGCTCGAGGAAGCAGACAATTCCACTGGTTTAGAACCAGGGGAAGACTAGAAAGAATATGTTATTTACTTTAAATGTTATAAACAATGACTGACTTTGGGTTTTTTCTTTAATTTCCCTTGTTATATATATATATATATATATATAAGTCTGAAAATTACACCAAACAGTGTTGGAGTTAGATTTTATACTGACAAATTTTTGTCCGTCCCTCAGCGGGATTCGAACTCACACCTTTGATACACTACAGCACCATTCGCTTAGCCTCATGTCCAGCGCTCTAGACCACTCGACCACATCCGCTATATAAAAATATAACTTCAATAGTCGTAGTGTTACCTTGTCACGGAAGGTGAATCTAGAGATAGACATGAGACACGTGTTTTTTAAGCGTGTGTAGATGTTATATTATTATTTTCATACACAATGTATTTATTATTTGTCAGCAATCTAACTCTACAAATTTATATATATATTTATTTATGTGACATAATGAAGAATCTCAATATTGATTTTTTTGTGAAACTGTGTTGGATTATTTGTAGTGTTTTAATAAATAAATAATTTAGCTGATTTTCGTTTTAATATTTTCTTTTCTATATATATATGTGTGTGTGTGTATACAGGTGTATTTAATTGAAACAAGCGTTCAAATCTATTAGTTCACTCGATAAATAGCACAGTTTATATACGTGTGCGTGCTAAGTAAATTTATGAGTAATTAGGTCTAAAAGACAGCACAAACAACCATTCTCAAAACTAAAAAAAAGTGAAAATTCATTTAACAAGGAGCATTTGACAAGCAGTTTGATATATGCTATTTATATTGGATATAGCATTAGAAGTTAAGCAATATTACAGTTGTCTTTTTAATAAATAAAATAACTTTAAATCATAGCCATTTAAAAGTGTAAAACGGGATTCCTCTCAAAGAAACAAAGAGAATACAACACCCAATATGCACATTGAGAACCCGGCTTACTAAAGGGTTTCCTAATATGTGTTACTTCGTATAGTAACATTTATTCATAATTTTTTTGTGGAAAATATGCATATAAATCAACACTTTTTGTCCCTATTAGGTCAAAGCTAGATTATTTTGTTTCCCCGAACCCGACCTTGCTATTCAACAGTGAGTAGGTAGGTCGGTAAATATATTAATCTTTTTTGTCAATATGGTAAAAAATATATATGTATATATATATTGGGTAGGGTGGTTTTTCAATGGGTTTGGGGGAAAAAAACCAATATTTTATTTTTGGCCTTAGGAACTCACCTTCAATGTGGGCTTCGTTTTACATAAAGTACCATCCACCTTGAAATTAAGATGGTTTATGTCAGAGATCAATTTCGGACAAGTCCCAGTTTTTACTTCTATAGATAATAGAGACGGCATATTCTCGTGCCAGATGTTTAAAGTGCTGTCTTCATCAATTTGTGTAATCTTTATTCTAACCACTCTTTTCCCTGCGAGTGTGAGTACTTCCTTATTAAACATCTGGGACTTGCAGACATAAATCCTGGATGTGGATAAACGGCTGCATCTGGACTCAACTTTAAACAGACTATCCCCAACAGCGAATATGTTTAAAACAAACAGATACAGAAAGAGAATAAATAATCTGCGAACGGTCATTGTAAGAGATACAGATGAAAGGGGAATGAAACAACATCAAATACAATTATAAAAAAAATGACAAATTGACAGTAAAATGCATGAAAATAATCAATATACCAAAAACAGGTTTGCTGTTACATTATGTATAATTATTATACAATTACTAAAAATATTTCAATTTTATAATTAAGGTTTCGTTGGTTCAAGTTGACTTCAAATACAATTTTCAATACATCTTAGAAAACAGCTAGATCATATGACCGATTTAAGTTAACATCAAATACAATTATCAATACATTTAATAAATTTGTCTTGATCAATTGACCGATTTAAGTTAACATCATATACAATTATCCAAAAAAATGTCAAATTTACGGTAAAATGCATGAAAATAATCAATATACCAAAAACAGGTTTGCTGTTACATTATGTACAATTATTATACAATTACTGAAAAATATTACAATTTTATAATAAAGGTTTCGTTGGTTCAAGTTGACTTCAAATATAATTGTCAATACATTTTAGAAAACATCTTGATCATATGACCGATTTAAGTTATAATCAAATACAATTATCAATACATATAATAAATTTGTCTTGATCAAATGACCGATTTAAGGTAACATCAAATACAATTATCAATACATATAATGCATTTGTCTTGAACAAATGACCGATTTAAGATAACATCAAATGTCAATACATATAAAATTATCTTGATCAATTGACCGATGAAGGTTACATCAAATACAATTATAACAAAAATGTAAAATTTACAGTAAAATGCATCTTAGACAACATCAAATACAATTATCAATACATATAAAATTTATTCAAAATTATTCAAAAAAATGTCAAATTTACAGTAAAATGCATGAAAATGATCAAGATACCAAAAACAGGTTTGCTGTTACATTATGTACAATAATTATACAATTACTGAAAAAAATTACATTTTTATAATAAAGGTTTCGTTGGTTCAAGTTGACTTCAAATACAATTGTCAATACATCTTAGACAACATTTTGATCATATGACCGATTAAAGGTAACATCAAATACAATTATCAATACATATAATAAATTTGTTTTGATCAAATGACCGATTTAAGGTAACATCAAATACAATTATCAATACATATAATAAATTTGTCTTGATCAAATGATCAATTTTAGGTAACATCAAATGTCAATAAATAATATAAAATTATCTTGACCAATTGACCGATGAAGGTAACATCAAATACAATTATAAAAAAAATGTCACATTTACGGTAAAATGCATGAAAATAATCAATATACCAAAAACAGGTTTGCTGTTACATTATGTACAATTATTATACAATTACTGAAAAATATTACAACTTTATACTAAAGGTTTCGTTGGTTCAAGTTGACTTCAAATATAATTGTCAATACATCTTAGAAAACATCTTGATCATATGACCGATTTAAGTTATAATCAAATACAATTATCAATACATATAATAAATATGTCTTGATCAAATGACCGATTTAAGGTAACATCAACATTTTGGCCTCAAATTTCAGGTTCATCTGACGAAAGATTTTAACCACTTTTAAACACTTAAGTGTCTAATTCATTTGATTTAATTAGTTTATGTGAACGATTTCAACTGATAAGGTCATTAAAAACGATCTGATTCAAGCTCAAATATGAAAAATCTACAAAATACGACGAAAAATGTCACTTTTCAGATGGTTTTTGCCAAAACTGAAAGTGGCCGCATCCGTGTTCATCCACAATCTTTATATATGTTATGTATTATCATCAAATACAACTTACATTTCAATATTAAGGATGAACACGAATGCGGCCACTTTCGTTTTACACGGAAACCGTCTAAAAGAGGTAGGGACAATTTGTCGGTAATTTGTTTCATTCGATAAGATAGGTAAATCATGTTTTAAATAGCCCGATAGATGCTATTTATAGTACATAAAAATACGTCACATCATTTATTTTCATACCTTGAACAGGTATTCCTACAAAAACAAGGCCATGACTATTGATTTTTTAATATTGATTTTATTTTATTATTAACATCCTTTATGCAAGGTGCCATACCATGTAATTTCCCAAGGAGCCAAATAATATCGAACTAATTCAAATCGTGATTTTCTCATTCTGAATATGTATATCTGTTACACAGTATTTGTCCTGGTCTTTTAAGGTTTTATCGTCTATAAGATTAGACAAGAAAATACATGTACATGTATATATTTTAACCGGAGAACATCTTACATCAGTTGGTCATAGATCACCCTGTGTTACTACTTCATGTTGTATTGCCTTATCTATAATTTTAACAAATCGGCCCTTCGTTGTGATACAGATGCAACAGCTTCTTGATGTTTTACTTACAATCACGATTTGTAGTGTAATTGATTTGTTCTGTTATGTTGTTTTATTTTTCTGATGAGTTATGTACCAGTGTATAGACGGTGGTAAAAATTTGAGTACTAGTATCTTTACAGTTTGTGATTTGGCGACAAAATTGTTGTTGACTGCATTTGTTACATATAATACCATGTTCAAAAAAGGTTTCGACGAAATGTGTTTTGTTGTTATGAAAATTGTATACAATGGCCTTATTTTAAGTTATGTGTATATTACACCCGCAACATGTAGGCTTAATTTCTATAGATTCTGAACTAATTCTCGTGTTATTGGTTATGTACAGGCACCTACATCAGTTTGACGGCAGTTGTCCCTTGTATATATGTAATAACGTAAACACATGAATAGAAAGTAATTCAAGAGTATGGACAGTCATAGGATTGCACACAATAAGCGATACATTGTTTTTCTTTGATACACGTAAAATTATTTACTAGTACACTAACGGAATAGTGAAAATGAACCAAAATGACTCTATGAATCAAGCAAACAACCGAAAAAATATGATAGAAACTTTAAATTTTATATAACAACACAAAAAAATGAAAAAGTTCTGAGCGAGGTTCGAACCCTTTCTTCAAAACCGTAATTTATTAGTAGTTCTGTGCTCTACTGGTGGAGCTACGGCGATTCTTATCATTATGACTCTTATTTAGAAACTATATTGGTACAACTTATCGATGTTACAATTTTTTCTTTAAAAAGTTGTTTTTTATGTAATAAGGACACACTAAACCAATTTCATTTTTGAAGTAAAAAGTAGTATGAATAACAACAGTCATAAAAAGCAAAACTTTTCTTTGGTTTGAAAGGTCCTTCTTGGGGATTCCCTGTTTTTTCCACATACAGTCCCTGTAACGTAAAAGTTAACACTTTTTTCGTTCGGGAATCGTACGTACAGCGTTCGGTAATCGTTCGTATAGAGTTCGGTCATCGTTCGTACATCATTCGTATAGCGTCCGTACAACGTTCGGTCAGCGTTCGTTCATCGTTCGTTCATGGTATAGTAAATGTCACCGTTGAGGGTTTTGTATAACGTATGCTTCATGGTATCGTTAATCGTTTTATTTGTCGTATGGTTTATGGTATGGTTTAGCGTATAGCGTTTCGTTTATCGTATGGTATGTAATATCGTTTAGTGTTTCATCAATCGTATGGTATATCGTTTTGTTACGCGTCTGATATACAAGTATGTTAGGGTTTTATTTCAGAAAGTTATTTCAATTATTATAGTTTTGAGTTAAAATGATTTAATATAAAAAGATGCGGGATAAACAAAACAATTATTAGTTTGGATTGGATTAAATCTTTAACTAATATCATTATGGAATATCTATAAAACGAAGGGGAAACGTTTCCTCCCATCACATTTGGACATGAACAACAAACCAAATACCGCGATATAAGTCTCTCCATGTCTCTCTCTCTCCTCCGCCAAATATTTCTCTAATCCAAATAATTCCTTGACATAATAAATTATATATAATGTTCTATAAATGAGGCTTTATATGAAGTAAACGTTTTATATCTAGATGTATTAGGGAAAAAAGACAACACACCATGGTATGTGTTCTCCTCAATGTCAGAGTCTGATATATACCGAAGACTGCCAGGGATATATAAAAATTCGTTGAAGATATCTATGGAACCAGCGTCGCTTGTGATTCCTGCTGTCGGTGTTAAAACTGTTTTTTTTTACTGTAAAAAGTGCTAAAGTCCATGTATGAGTAAAATACAGAATTAAAAAATAACTATACCTTTTTTATATTTTCTTTATTTTAGAGGTAAGCTTCTGGCCAAGTTTCACTTATTCTGTCGCAAATCATTTACCTTAAATAACCAATCAATTGTATTCTAAAAGAAGTTGATTTGTTCTTTGTACGAATACATGAACTATTTGTCACTGGACGTTATGTGTGCAATCGATGATTAAATACAAATCTACAGTATTTATATGAAAGAGACTAAATAATATATTTTTTGATTATTATTTTACACATATTTGAAGGATCGAAATAATCAGTTCTACAAATGGATGTTATTTAACGACTTGAAATTTATCACATGCATCTATGAAATGTTTTATCGACGCACCAAACTTTTCCCTTTCATAGTGCATAGCTCCTTTTCCGATTCACTTAAGGTTTCTAACGATCTTCTTACTTGTTCATTACATTCTAAAGTTAAAATCCTACACAAATTGCAAAAACTTTTATTCTCCGGCTAGACTGCGTAAAAGATTAGTGATGTTTCGTTTGTGTACACACAATGTTTTAAAGGGCGATATCCAGTTTCGCTAAAAAAGAATTAATTTGCGCCACAACTTAATTACGCCAATTCTTTTTTTTTTTGCATCACTTTATTGTAAAAACTGCATCATTCATTTGCGCCAATAAAACAATCATTTAATTGCGCAAATATTATAGACTTGTTTTCAAATGTTTGTTCTTAGTGCACTGAGGAGGTCCTTTCCGGTATTTACAGGTACAAGAAGAAATACCACAAAGCGCCTCCACTTAGAACAAAATAGTGCATTAAGGACCTGATGGAATGATAGAATTGACACACAAAAAACATGGCATACAGAAGGAGACTTTCTTAAAGTACATAATTTCAAATTTTAGTAATTTTAGTAGTTATAAAGTTATTTAACAGTTGAAGTCAGTATTCTAATGATACATGTACGTGTAAATAGGTTAATCGTTTCGAGGTAAATATGACACAATTAATAAAATAGAGAATGGAAATGGGGAATGTGTCAAGTTCTATTTATCGGCGCAATTCATATTATAAAAAAAATATATGAGCGCGATTCAAACCTTTACAATATGACAAATTACACCTACACTAACCGTTTTGACAAACCAGTAAATTCTTCGCCCGGGGATATGCACCTGACATTAATCTTCCTTCAGTAACTTTACAATACCCAGCCGTGTCATCTCCGTATATTGTACATGCAGATACATGTAGCACGTGTGAGAAAATTGCCGAACAAAATTAGGTGGAAGAAAAATAATAATAATAGAGGAAAAGCAATATGTCACCCGACTTTGTCGATCGGGTGACATAAATACACTTGAGAAAAAATACTTCTTCATTCTGAAAAAAAACCCCACATTAATAGTATTTCAACAACAATTCATTTATTAGTATCCAACTTTACCAATCTTGTCCATTAAACACAACAAATAGCATGATTCCCGTGTAATCAGTTATGTAATTTGACACGTGTCAAACGGTTCATTGATTTTCGGCACATCAAAGAAATACGGGCACGTGTCTAAATAATGTTGAATATCTGATTTATCTATAATTATTTTTCAACAAAAATTGAAATTTATGCATTAAATATCATTCTCTACCATAATATGAAAAGAAATTACATGTAACAGCACCCCATCTAGTCCTTAGTGGCATGTTATAAGTCCTTAGTGCACTAAGGACTCCTTAGCAGTGTTTAGACGCACCCTCAAATAAATTATATGACATTTTTAATATTTATTTAACGTCAAACCGATTTAACAACTCACTTTTAAACATTTAATTACATATATGAACATTTCGAAAAATAAGGTGGATATTTAATCATCGGCTCTGAGGAAGTTTTCTTGTAGGTTAAAAGAAAGGGGCCAATATACCTCTTAGTAGTAAAACTGTAACATTGGTATTCTTTAAATTGTATAACTTTCTTTTTCTGGCTTTCACCTCAATTTTAAAATTATATTGAGAATCACGTTTGTATGCCAGATCTTTTATCATTTGTTCAGTTAAATTAAAGACATGTAGTACATGTATTCTATTTTCCGGGATAAATTATTCACAATGATAAAGAAATAAGGGATGATTTAGAAATTGGCATGTTGTGTATACACCTATCTATTGGTGAACACTATATATGTTGCCCACTAGCTGTCCTTATGTGTTTTTGTTGTTTGATTGCTGTCTCGTTGTCGTTAAACCCACTATGATCTCCTACAGTTTCAATATATATTTCCCTTAAGACTTTGCTCAGAGGGAAGTGATAGAATAGGTTTGTATATACATTTTAGCGTTTCACTTTTCAATTTTTGACTCCCCAAAATTTTATTTTAAACTATTAATTTTGAAGACGTGTGTTATCTAAACGAAGTATCAACTTACCATTTTATTGTTTCCCTATTTGGCACACACCTAAATATAAACCTCATTGTAAATACAATTTAATTGGTCGTAGTAAATTCTATGGAGCACAAAACAAATCCATGTTTTTTTTTTAAATATGAAAAAACAAATATTTATTTTTTTACTTTGAAACAATGACATACTACTTTAAATTACATTGTGCAAAATATATCATAAATCTTCCTAGGAACCAGAAACTCTTTTCTTCATAAAAATGTTTGAAATAGTTTACACTGGAAATTAAACAACTTACAATCAATCAGTCAACTAAAATATATCTAAGGGATTATTATTATGCATGTACATGTATATAAATGCCGTATACCATATACATATATTAAATAATCAATAAAATATAGTGCTGTCAAAAAGAAACATTATCATCAGGATATCAAAAATTAACATAATTCAGTTTTTCTTTCAAAATGATTTGCAAACAGTCCTCTTTCCGGAGCATTTTTCTGTCTGTGCTATCGCTCTGTGTGGGTTAATTATTTTAAGCATAAAGTTTATAAATCGATCTCTGAAACAAATTATACATATATAAAATTAAGTCAAAGTAAAGATTAAACGTATGCATTTGCGGAAAAGAAATATATGAAAACGATAGTTCAATGTGCATGTGCATGCAGCCTTGCAAATGATATTTAAAAAAATATATATTTACTTTATAAAATTTAGGACTTTAATTTGAGTATTGTTGATGGGATGTTGAAGTTTTCAGAACATAGAAAATACAAAAGAAAATCTATCAGTACACTATTCTATCAAAATGTGTTTGGTGTCCATTTTACAATATATTGTTTAAGAATTTAGTGTTTTCTTATTCATTCTGACATCTGTGTCCATGGATCTGAACTAGAAATTGCGAAGACGTTATGCTTATCTGTTTACCTTTAATTTTAAAAATGATTTTTCAACAGAATATTATACATATAAAAATTTTTAATTTTTGTTTTTCTTTGCGAAAACAAAATGGCCCTAAAGGTAAATGTCATCGTCAGCATGTATAATGGAAGGCGATAAACACTTTAGAATATTCACCACCTGCTGGATCTTTTTACCTGGGCACAGATCTTGTGACGTAACAAGTACGAATGTAAAATTCTCGATATGGTATATTCAGTCGAATATACACGGTATCTCTGGACTGGGGTATTTAAGATATTTTGATCTCATAATGTAACATGTAAATTTATTTGTGCTTTATGTAAAAAAAATGCATTTAACTATTATATTTTCAAAACTTCTTTAAAATGAGTTGACTTTGAGCATATGTTTATTTCAAACATACAAAATGCGTTTCTGTTTCAAGTTCATATTTGCCTTTTGGGAATACTAATGCAGGAGTTCCACAAGGCTCTGTGTTAGGTTCCCTACTATTCCTTATTCATGTATATGACATAGCTGGTAATTTGATAAGTCTAACTCTTGTGCTGATGAAACATCCCTTTCTTATTCAAGTACTAGTCCTAACACAATAGCGAATGTCTTAAATAGCGATTTAGAGCAAATTTTAGCATGGTCTAAGGATTGGTTTATTGATTTTAATCGGAACAAGACAATTACTATGCTATTCTCCTGTAATTCTTCTCCAGATGATATTAAAATAGAACGTCAAAATCAAGTACTAGAATTGTCTCCTGTCATAAACATTTAAGTATTACTTTTGATTCCAATGGTAAATTCTATACAATATAGAAAACGTTTTAAAGTGTGCAAGCACAAGATTAAATTTCTTAAAAAATTGAAATATGTATTGACTAGGAATTAGCTTATTCGCATACACTTACAAGACCAATTATGTAATATGCACGTGAGTTATGGGATGACTGTACTCAACAAGATTACAACAATCTGGAACATGTCGTTCAGTTGGAAGCAGGAAGATAAGTAACTGGGTTGCCTGTGTTGGCTAGTCCGGAAGTTATATATATTTCCAGTGGTACAGGCAGACATTTGCTAGTGGACAGAAGAAAATCCAAAGAAGCTCAATATGATCTATTTTTCACATAAAGTGGGACTGCCTCTACGATTTAATGCCCTTTTTTCAGTTAAAGATAGAATATCAGAGAATCCCTTTTTTTCATCTACTTCTATCGAATGAAATAGCCTAAACCCTGACATATGTACGTCCAGAAATATGAATATATTTATCTAACTTGACACAGACACAATTGCACGTCAATCTTTATTATTAAGGACAGTTGATTGGATTAAAGTGATGGATTGCCACGCCCATATTAAAACTGAGATCCTATGAACAGACTTCAGATAGCTCCCAGTATTCGAATTTGATAAAAAAAAAATATTTATATCTGGTATTGTTTCAATATTAAAAGTGTAGGGTAACGTAGTTGAATTTTAGATTAAATTTGGGAAGTCGTGTATACATGTTTCCCCATTGTTAGGTTATTCAACATGAAGAAATAAAAAAAAATATCAGCTGGTTTTAAGAGTTGCAAATATTAACAAATTAAATTTATGATACAGAATTATTCTTTTATTTGTGTTCCTCAAGTGTTTGCCAAATATTTTTTTCCTCGAATCCCGAAAAGTGAAGAGTTTTTTTTTTTTAAATACGTGTAAATCCCGAATTCGGCACACAAACGACGTTCATGAATGGTCTGTTCAAGAGTTTAGTTTCACTTTTCAAAATATTTTAGACACGTAAATAAAATAGGTTATTAGTGCTAGCTTCACAAAGAAAATATCCATTGACATGCATAATATCTAATGCCATGGGTCACGCATGGACTATCCTATTTTGTAGGGATGCCCATGTGGCACATCAAAGTTAAGATTGATTTAAACATTGTACTTTAGAATTGCAACACATCTTACATTCACTTGAATACATTAACCTGTTATCTTGTCGACTTTACAGCTCATTTCCTAATGCATTGATAGGCTTGCTTGCTCTGTTTGCATAAACATGAATTCAAGCTTTGTAAATAACACTGAAATCTTCAAACAATATAGATACATATTTTAATCTGTATATATTATATTTAAATTTGATTGGAAATTGTCCCAATTACAATTGTAAAAGATACAAACTAAGCAAGCACGCTAACCAAAGTCTCCCTTTACATGCATTAGGAAATTAGCTGTAAAGCCAACATACAGATAGCCGCTATATCCTGGGAAGAGACCACGATGAAATTTGAAAGTTTAACAAATCTTGGTTTTCACGGGAACGAATATTTTGTTAAAACGTTGTAGTGATCAGATCATCAATGACGTAATTTGAAAAATAAGACGACAAGGTCGGAAATAGTCCTAGACGTCTAATAGCAAGAAAGTCTCCTCACTCAGCTTGTGCTTATGTGTTGGTGGTGGATAGAGTCACACCGACTTACAATTGACTATTTCTCTGCGGTTACAATTAAAGCTCGTTGTCGAAATCAACACTAGGGAGATACCATTAAATGTTTACATGGTAGGGGTGGGGGAGTTGTGGCCAGGATGAAAAATGTTGTCTTGCATTTTTCTTTCAATGTTATCTCAATGTAAATGTAGTCCTGTTTTTTTTTTTATTTTACACTCTATTCTGTCCTGCCCTTCTTAGTTATTAATGTATCCTGACTTGTTTTTCATAAGTTCATCATGACTTTTCTTTTTGGTCAGATGGACATACTGCCTTTTTTCTCTTAACTCCTGTCATGCCTTTTTCAATTTGCAGACGTCAGACAAACTTCTTCATGCATGTGACTTCATATATATATTTTAAAAGGGATACGAAATGTCCTAATTGATAAGTTCTACATTGCATTTAAAACATCCATTGAAAGAATATTGTATAATTAGAAATCATTGACCGCTGTTGGAAGTTCAGTTTCGCCATTTTTCGTGCTTGTCATAAGACGATATTTCAGGGGTTTCGATTGTGAAACTCGTTAAATCAAATAACGAACATGTTCCATCTCAACCTGAGAAAGAGTGGCTCATTTACATTAATTTTATCAATGATTATCGTTTATGAGATGTTGTACTTTCAATGCTATTTATAAACGTCGAGTAAAATTTTAAATGTTTGGTATACAAATTTTAAATTATTCATCTTTAAAAATATTCAGAGGACAATGAGACATATCGAAGAATCTTTGAGTTCTAACGAAAATTATATGTCTTTTTCATTTTTAGCCATGGCGTTGTCAGTTTGTTTTAGATTTATGAGTTTGACTGTCCCTTTGGTATCTTTCGTCCCTCTTTTATATTGTTTTTCTATCTTTCCACAATGTATATAAAAGTACCAAGCGTTTTCTCAACTTTGACAACCTTATTCTGTAACAGATCTTGGTAGAATTTTTCAACAGCAATTTTCAAAGCGCTTACACAACGAAGCAAGAGAAATATTGTTTTCAAAATTAGAAAGATCTACTATATCCGTTTTGCTTTTATTGGCTGGTGACGGTGAACTTTCATTTCAGCAAAACAAAGACATTTTTGAGTCTGTACAATCATATATCAGAAATACACTAAGATTTAGAACATTCAATTAAAATTCGGAATTCCTACTTCCCAACTCTTCACTCTAGTTCAGTTCTATATATAACTCTTATACGTTTTGTTTTTGAAACAAGGCTATATGTTGTCCAAAAACAAGCACAATAACCCCAAAGCGAATTGCAAGAAGTGGTTTCGTATTTCGTTTTGGTTAAAGAAAAAAATACTAATAGTTTATGTAAAATAACGACTCTCGTACGGTGTCGCGTTTATATCTTTTTAATGCATTTGTGCAATTAGATGCAAACAATAATGACCATAAAATGTCAGGTTTGCAAGATCAGACAGTAACCTAACAACTAAACAATTGAAAACCTAGAGATCAATGTTTAACATTCGCCAGCAATGAGCAATTTTCATAAATAAACATGATTTAGGTGAATACTTTGCGAGTAAAGAAAAAGACACTACCATAGATTTGTTATTAACCCCAGATGCTTGATGGGTACAAATCAGTATTCAGGAATTACCACTTTTCATTACACCACATTACAACAGAAATTAGAAAATACATGTAGAGCCTCGAAATATTTCTCCGACATTGTTATGTTCCTGTTGGCTTTATAAATATTTAGATTTGAGCGTCACTGATGAGTCTTATGTAGACGAAACGCGCGTCTGGCGTATAAATTATAATCCTGGTACCTTTTGATAACTACTATGTAGCTTTCTTTCTGGCAAACACGGTTTTATAAATGCTGACAGGCACCGACCATTGAAAAACAATCGATCTGTTTAAAATAAGAAATGAAAATAATTGTTTTTTTTATTGCAAATAAGAAAAATGACCGTTTGATTTAGAATTGTTTAAAATTATTCAGAATAGATTGAAATAGATGAAAATAACGTATTTTAATGTGAAAAGGCTAGACTTTAATTTTTGCCGTAGGGATGTGATTGAGTGGTTTTGTTTACAATTATTTCCCATTATTTCCCTAGTAAAAATCTGCAATAATTATTGTATTATCATGTTGTTTGATTTTCACATTATAACAAAACTGAGAATATGACGGATGCATTTATAGTTAGCTGTTTAATGTCCAGTGGCAACTATTAGATGTATCATTAGGAGGACATTTACAATGTTAATATAATAACATTAGATGTATGTTTCATTATAATACGTTATTCTGATTGGCTACACTGCAATCTTGCCTTATTCCTTAATCAATTTCATTACAGAATAACAATGTATCATTCATGATGACACGAGGTCCCACAATAGAGTGCACAGGTAAAATAAATAAAAACTTAATAAAAATCGTGTTTTCATAATCCTAGCTAAACAATGAATTTATATTGAATGCTTCTTTTTGTAACTTCATAGGGTTGTAAAAGCGTTGACCGTGCGCAATTTTTTAGAATGAAGCGCTTCCGCGCTTCATACAAAATGTACTTCGGTCAACGCTTTTACACCCCAATGAAGTTACAAAAAGAAGTATTCAATAAACAAATATAAACAAGGACATCCTGTGTTAAGAAAACATGTGTATCACGGCATAAGCGATGACCTATAGACCGTGTATATCATATGTATATTTAGGGTGGGTTGCTCCGAATAAAGGAGGTATAGATACAGGAAAATAAAGAAAAAAAAAATAAAAATTTAGAATATAGTATAACGGGCAAAATAAAGATCAGAGGAAAATGGTATAAGGAAATTAGAAGAATAGAGAGAGTGGTCTAGTTTTTTGCCGGACAATTGTTGATGATTATTTAAAGTCAAGTGCATTTATAGGATAAATAATACACAATCGTTTGTACATTGGTAGGGATTTATGTTTAGAGTTGATGAGGCACATATGAGTAATTGTTTTTATTTGAAATTTTTTGAATAATTGTTTTTTTCTCGTCTGATTTTAAAATGAATAAAAAAATCTAAAAACATATGGTTTAATTTCGACATATAGATATAATTGCTAGTCAGTCGATTTTAAAATACATGCTATAAAAGAGAATACATAAAAATACTTAACAGATTTGAACAAAAAGTCAACCTTAAGACCCCGAATATACTTTTGTAAGAACATTAGATTAATTCCGAATTCCATATAAAATAAATTGTTCATTTAGAGAAAAAAAAATGGTGATTTCTAAGGCTTTTTTTCAAAAAATGTTGACTGAATTCGCTGCAGACTGTAGTTTACTCGCACATTCATCAAGTACGTATTTCTACGGCTAAAAAAAAGTCATAATTATATCTTTTAATTTGTTTAAAATTATTTCAGTGTTTATTTTTCAAACTTTTTATGTAAATAATATTTGATCAAGATCGAGTCAGATTAAATTATAATCTATTAAATTAAAAACTAAAACATGCATCCAATCTAAATTTTACACATATTATCACCTATATCAAAAGATTAAACAGAACACAATTCTTGTTTTATATTTAAAAAAAATACGCTAAACTATGCACGCCAAGAAACGATGTACGCTTAAACGATACGATATACGCTAAACGAAACGATGTACGCGAAACGATACGGTATACGCTAAATGAAACGATGTACGCAAAATCATACGATGTACGATAGAAGGGCGCTTATGTTATCGTTTATGTCATGGTTTATGGTACATGGTTTCGTTCGTACATCATTCGTTCAGCGTCCGTACAACGTTCGGTCTGCGTTTCGTTTGCATTCGTACATCGTTCGGGAAGCGTACGTACATCGTTCGGGCATCGTCCGTACATGGTTCGGGCATCGTTCGTATTGTTAACTTTTACGTTACACGGACTGTAAAAACACCCGAAAATCCGGATATTGGATTTTCATCCTTTTTTAGGGTTAAATTAACTATTGATCAAAAAGCATTTTTATTTTTGGTTTTTATAGGAAATTTTACTCTGTTGGCACTTTTTGAAATTGGCCCTTCTGTGAAAAAAATCCTCGGCATATTGGCCCTACCTCTTTAACTAAAATACTAGAATTTTGAAGATTTCAGTAATTTAGCATGACTTAATGGTGCCACAACCCGATATATGTGCATTGTATTGTAAAAAAACGCCAATATTTAGGTAGCAGAAGCATTCTTCTGTCCAATAAATAACTAAAAATTAATATGTTAACAATTTTGTAAAACTGTTATATTTTGGGGCCAAAAACTTGGCCACAATCATCATTGGGGTATCTAGTTAAAAAAAATGTGTCCAACAACATGGCCGCCATAGCTAAAAATAGAACATAGGGGTAAAATGCAGTTTTTGGCATATAACTCAAAAACCAAAGCATTTAGAGCAAATCTGACAAGGCATAAAATTGTTATTGAGGTCAAGATCTATCTTCCCTGAAATTTTCAGATGAATCAGACAACCCGTTGTTAGGTTGCTGCCCCTGAATTGGTAATTTTAAGGAAATTTTGCTGTTTTTGGTTAATATCTTGAATATTGTTATAGATAGAGATAAACTGTAAACAGCAATAATGTTCAGCAAAGAAAGATTTATAAATAAGTCAACATGACCGAAATGGTCAGTTGACCCCTTTAGGAGTTATTGCCCTTTATAGTAAATTTTTACCCATTTTTCGTAGATCTTAGTTATCTTTTAGAAAAATCTTCTCTTAAACTACTGGGCCAAATATAACCAAACTTACCCACAATCATCATTGTGGTATCTTGAATATTATTATAGATAGAGATAAACTGTAAACAGCAATATTGTTCAGCTTAGTAAGATTTACAAATAAGTCAATTTGACCAAAATGGTCAATTGACCTCATAAGGAGTTATTGCCCTTTATAGTCAAATTTTAACAATTTTCATAAAATTTTCACCATCATTTTCCACTGAAACTAACTGGACCAAGTTCATTATAGATACAGATAATTGTAAGCAGCAAGAATGTTTAGTAAAATAAGATCTACAAACACATCACTATCACCAAAACACAATTATGTCATGAATCCATCTGTGTCCTTTGTTTTATACTCACATATACCAAGGTGAGCGACACAGGCTCTTTAGAGCCTCTAGTTTCTTCTCATCAGCCATTTTCAAATAAAATGTTTAACATCAAGATATATTTTAGGATGATCACTTTGACGGCCACGGAAAAATTAGGGTATATTTGATAGAGACAGAAGTAATCTTTTCAATTGAACCCCTAAAAGAATTGTTTCAATCGTCTTAACGTACAGAGAGCGTGACATTTGTGACTACACTGTACCTCAGATTGTTGTCGTTATTCATACAAGACGTGTCTGCGTACTTATCCATCCCGCGTAGTAAAGCAGACGCCCACTTGTCGAGAGTTGAAATGTTGCTCGGATCGTTTAGTGTACGTATTTCTATTCACCCGCCTTTCTTAGTCTTCAGATATTCAATCTGAAGAAATAATTCATGGAAAAAACTATGTATATATGTGTCATAGTTAGAAATAGTGATCTATTTTTTTATTTTACGACAACTGTCCACAAGAGACCAAAATAACACAGACATTATAAATTACAAGTCTGTTTAAAAATGTCCTGTACATATATGATATTCAAGATTTCAGTTTTGAACTAAAGGTGAGAATTTACCTGTGTTGTTACCTATGTAATTAATCCCCCTAAATTACGAGAATATTTTTTTATAATTGAACGTTATATCACCGGATGGCAACACACACATTTTCTTAACTAAAAATTCCGCTCATGTTTCAGTTCAAACAATTTACATAGTCGAGTCAATATACATGTGCAGTGATTTCAAAAGTTACTAATTCACTGCACTATGGTTTCATAATAGAATATGATATGTAATAATATATAATATGACGATTGTTGAAGGTTGTAAACTGAAGTAAAATTTATTAACCAGAATATAAAAGTGAATATTATGTTTCGTTGAGTTAATATTTCAAATCTATTATGAAACCATAGTGCAGTGAATTAGTAACTTTGGAAAACCATGCACATGTAAACCGACTCGACTGTGATGATCCCTCTAAGTAAAACTATAAGGCCTTACACGCTTGTTCATTGCTTAAGTTTTGTATTCTTTTCCACAAATTGAATTGTTTGAGCCAGATGTCTAGTTTGGTACACCCATTGTATCTGTTAGGTTTTACATGTACTGAAGACAAGTTTACCTGGTTGTTTACTTCTACTGCTTCTGCTGCATTATTCATTATGGGTTGTTGATTTTGTTGATGTACTTTAATTTCGACTGCAACTTCTTGTTGATTGTTTTCTTCTGTGATCGACCCCAAGGGTGACTGGGGTATAGAAATATGGTCACTTGGTCTTCTCCCGACCGGCAGTAAAACGCTTGCCGAAGTGGGGCGTCCGTTTGGCTGTGCGGGATGTATCAAGTTCGCAGTCACGTCCGTCAGAAGGGGACGTTAAATCCGATGCCTCGTGTAAAGAGTGTGCCACGCTCTTTGCACGTTAAGAACCCTTGCAACAACTCTTTGAGGGGTCCGTAGGTGGCCTGTTGCAAGGCAAAATTTCTGTCCCTATCCAATATACCCTCATTTACCAGTGGCAGTCCACATTTCCCCGACCATCATCCTAGATGGCCTCAATTACAACAACCTACCTATTGTATTTATTGTGAACTTGTTCTCGTCCTGAATATGCATGAAATATTTGCCACTGGACGTTAAGCAACCATCAATCAATCAATCAATCTTCTGTGATCGGTTCTAAATCTGTTAACCCTGCAGATCTAAGTAGATAGTTTGTCGGTCTATTGAGCGGCATTTTGTTCTTTCTGACAGCAAATGTTTAGGTACCGGATTTTATCCTATTTCGGTTTGCTCACACACCCCTTTGTCGTGACCTATATTATCACAACTAAAACATCTCGCAATGTATGCAGGACATTGCCTTCTTGTACGACATGAATTACCGCAACATCTGCATGGAACTTGTGGGAACTGTCTTTCTTCTCTATTATCCCTGTTTGGAGTTAAAGCCATACCTTCTTGCCTAACACCCCCAAGGTAGACTGGGGTATAGAAATATGGTCACTTGGTCTTCTCCCGACCGGCAGTAAAACGCTTGCCGAAGTGGGGCGTCCGTTTGGCTGTGCGGGATGTATCAAGTTCGCAGTCACGTCCGGTCAGAAGGGGGACGTTAAATCCGATGCCTCGTGTAAAGAGAGTGCCACGCTCTTTGCACGTTAAGAACCCTTGCAACAACTCTGTGAGCGGTCCGTAGGTGGCCTGTTGCAAGGCCAATTTTCTGTCCCTATCCAATTTACCCTCATTTTCTAGTGGCAGTCTAAATTTCCCCTACTATCATCCCGAATGGCCTCTTTTATGACAAAACCTACCTATTGTATTTATTGTAAACTTGTTCTCGTCCTGAATATGCATGAAATATTTGCCACTGGACGTTAAGCAACCAACAATCAATCAATATAGGTATGTCGCCAATATAGAGTTTATGTCGAATGCTGATGTGATGTTTTCAAATAATATTTGATTTTATCAGAATACTCGTGGTCCACTGACGACTTATACCATCCCAAATGTGTATCATTAGTGGGTGCTCATGTTTAGGTAAAACTGGAGCAACGGAGTCTTTTCTCGGTAGCTGATAACCTTGTTATCGTGCAGTGGGACATTCGCCAATGTTATCGTTGTCGGCAATGACGGCCATAGAAAACATAAACCCGTTTTAACATGATTGGTTCTCGAACCATTTGTCCATTTATAGGCGAAGAAGTTGTATAACCGGCTGCTTTTATGATTTTTTGGACAGTTCATTAGCTTGTGTTTGTTCCCTTGTCTGCTGAAAGACACTGAATATCGATAGACGTGTGAGTAGAGTTTTTTTGCTGTATCAGGGATGTGCCTCTCCATTTTTGGCTTTCACTGGTTGTGGAAGAAGTCAACATAACTATGCTTTCTTGGTATTCATAGAAAATCTTTATATTCATTTAGGGTAATCATTACCATTTCCCGTTAGCTGCTGTAGTAAGTATATTAATTTATTTTAACTTACGACGAAACTCAGGCTTTCTTCAGGGTCGATATTGGGAGTTGTGGGTCCATAGAGAGATTGCTTTGTGTTCATTAAATTGTTATAAAAAACTTATAGAAGTCTTTTCATTTATAGAACAAAATTAGGCAACTCTTTGCTGATAAGACGATTATCTATATGTTCCTATGAGGTAAATATGTACAAAATATGATTATTGTTGAGAACTTAAACCCGTGGTCGGTGCGTAACAAATACAACCGGTGTTTCTCTCGAAAGTCTGGATATGGTTGTTGTTCGCAGCCAACATATTAACTTCCATAGCTGGTTGTTCATGTTGTGGATTGTTGTACCATCCCATATTTTGTGGCAAATGAGTCATTGGTGCAGGGCGTCTTGTTGTCATAGTGTAAATTTCTGTGATTTTATTTCATAATTTTAAATACTGTTTTATGTTACAAACTTTTACAAATCCATATGTCTTAATCTTCTTAAAGTACAATTAGTAAAATAGAAATTAATGTCATTTACATGAAATTGATTTGTATCATCCGTGTGCCTACCTCTAGACTGCTGCCTATTAAAGGAAGGCCCGAATCCCTATGCCCTATTTCCTTGTGACACATTTTGATTTCCCTTACTTAAACAAACATAGCTAAAATGACATGACTTTTTGTAAGCAGGGCAGATTGACCTGGATTTACATGACTGACCACAGCCAATACAGGATCCAGGTGGACCGTTATTCATTACTGGTCTTAGTCTTTGAACTGGCATCATTGGCTGGCGGTCATTGTAAGTAGGCACCTGAAAAGATTGTTAACTATTAGCATGATTATTTCTTGGATTATAAGGCACATAATCGGACTGTTGTTTGTTGGAATTTGAACTTATCGCTGCTATAGAGTCTCATCTTTGAGAAATTTTGTCCATTATTTTGTCTTCAATAGATGAAACAGCTTTAAGAATAGAAACATCAACACTCGATTGTTGAGGTTGTACCATATTAACGGTCATTTCGGCTGTAATGGACTTGCTGAGTAAGTCAGACATTGACACCGGATTTTGTGGTACAACTATTTGTTGAATCTGTGGTTTTAAACCTCTGTATGCAAGTTAAACTAAAAATTGTTCTGACACTGTTTGTATTATTATAGTTCAAGGCTCGGTGTAGATACTGATCGACAGGTTCGTTTTCTTGTTGTCTAAGATAAGTAAGACCAATGTCTTCCTGCTTGTGCTGTTTATGCGGTTGAGAAATGATGGTTTGATATTTGCTAAAGAAGTTTTTGTAGTGGTATCGATCATTTCGGGTTAGCGCTATAGAACCAGGTTTAATCCACCATTTTCTACATTTGAAAATGCCTGTACCAAGTCAGGAATATGACAGTTCTTGTCCATTCGTTTTTGATGCGTTTTGTTATTTGATTTTGCCATGTGATTATGGACTTTCTGAATTGATTTTCCTCTAAGTTCAGTATTTTTGTGATTTTACTTTTTTCGAACCATTCTTCTGCAATTCCACACAAATAAAAGAGAAGGACAAGAATTGCCTCCCATTCTGCCATTCTCTGAAGGGTAATGTAGGCAAGAAAACTTGCCCACCATTGAACCGCATCAGTATCGCCATTAAAATGTTTTCAGTTTACCATTATCTTAGAATTAGTAAAACCTGGGGGCGCGGGTCTATTGTTACCCTGCCATGAAGCTGCGGCCTGAACTGGCGGTGGTTGCACTGGAACTAGTGGTTGGTTCTGTAAAACAGGTGGCTGATTCTCAACAGGTGGAGGTTGTGATGGTTGTTTCTGAACAGGTGCTTGTTGAGGTGGTTGATTCTCTGGCTATACATGTATTTCTTACACTATGGTTTGGTACATGATTACTGCATTCTGGGGCTGCATGTCTGCTGATATTAACCAGTAACTCATAAATTCTTGGTTTTGAGGTTGCGGTCTGCTGTCTCGTGCTGGAAACTTTGGGTCCGCCGCCAATTGTCAAATTTGAGTTTTGGTGTGTTGTTATTCTTCATATGTGTTAGAGCTTTTTGAAGCAAGTGTGACAGGCAGATGCAGGATGGTATGACTGTTTGATTTTCAGCTTTTGTGACAAGATTAAATTATCTTGTTGACAAGAGTCTTCTGACAGGCCTGAAAATAGTCAAATCTAATTTCTGAGAAATAGTCTTTATTCACAGCGTTCAATTTGAAAAGTCATATATATAATAACAGTATTACATAATAAAATATAAAGTATAACAATGCAGTCAATAAACAGATAAAATAATCATGATAATCATGGATTATTAATACTATAGATAAGAACTCTGAAGTTTCTCGCTATTACACCATGAACGGTGTGAATACTAAAGGGTTAGAATGGTTTCTAAACTGTGCAGCCTGACAAGCATGGGATTGGCAGTAAACACTTAAACAAATTATAAACTATTCATTTCTACTATTTTAACAACCATCTCTAGAATTATGATTTCAACTTATTCTCAGAAACTTTACTATTAAAAACATGTTTTTACAGTATAACATAGCTGTAGGCCATTATTTATAGAAAAGCAAACAATTGTAACTAACATATAACCTAATATACCAATACACTTTATATAAACAAGGTATTCATCTTGTAACTTTATTAATTTAAAACAATATCTATATTAAATACGGAACTATTCTTTATATACACCAACGCACTTTTTATTAAACGGACGTTCTAATGAATCTTTTCCGAGTCAGTGGCTGTTACGAAATACTAAAAATGCCTTACTTGTAACTGAACCTTTATTTCCCTATCAACTTCATTTTTTTTTCAATAAACGTGATCTCATCATATAAAGATTGTATAACATTATAGCTATATCTAACTACAAGGTTATTCTGTTATTTATATAATTTCCATCAAATCTCCCTCGAAACAAGTTTTCTCAAAATGGTCTTCACACACTAACGGGTTAATATAATACAAATAAATATATACATGTTTAATAATTAAAAAGTTTGTGCTTATAAGATCAAGTTGAAATTTTGGTAAGAGTAATAGTTCACCCTTTTTTACTGAAAATTTGCAGCAATCGGTTTCTGTTCTCTAACTTAGGTTTGCCTCAATCAAATGTTTTTAAACTTATACACAATGCTAAGTACCATAAAACAAAGATGACGTTCGATTTGATCCCTGATCCAATATATGGTTTCCAGTTGGGTTAGGAGTGGCTTTCATTGTCCTTAAGACTTGTTTGTTTGTCTAACTTTAGTTTCATGCATCATAAAAGAAGTATGATTCACATCAATTGTGAGGGTCTCTCAATAGAGAACAAACAAATTGCTGGTGTACAACACCTTGTGATCAGATGCCAACTTGACTGTGTGAGACACTCGATGCCCAGTGCTGTATCCTTCTATAGATACTATTTTGTCAATAGTTACAAGCAGTACCGCAGATAGATTGTTGAGTGTGGTATGTCGGTTGAAAACATATGTACGATTAACCATGAATAACGATAGGTCATCATTGCTAACATTAATGCATATTCATCAGAATTTCAGTATGAATATGGACAAAGTAATGGAGAGATTTGTTTCTGCTAAGACTTGAAGAGCAGATTTTGGACAATTTGAGTAAGTTTTATGTATACAATGTACCATAATTTACTCTATTCAAAAGAATTCTAAATGGGTTTGCATAAATGGATGTCTATAAGTCCTTTGAGCACAACCTTCCTATGACCGAAAACCTACAGGGAAAAAAATATGCATAAATTGGTCTCGAATATTTTTCATTTTATCCTAGCTATCATTCAATATTTTTCGCTATTTTTTTTACAAAGTCTGATTCATTTATATTCGATCGGTTTTGAATAATAAGGTGTAGGTCAGTTTGCATAAACGTGACAATCGGATTAAGGGGGAGGCGGCCTGGTCCCCCTTATGTAGATTTATATATATGGTAAATGCATAGACTTTTAGCATATCCTACTACCAACGTTGCCTTCTTTCCCGCCCTCCCTTTTCAATCATGGATCAGCATATGCGTGTCTATATTATTATACTAGTCAACAAAAGTAACAGTACAAACGATTGAACTCCCAATTTATCATAAAATATAATTAATAAGGAAAATAATAAATAAGCCAACTAGAATTTACTGACCCTGTATATATCATATTAGGTCACTAACACACTATGTAACTAATATTTTATCAACATATTAATTTATGTCCCAGCTAAAATATTATTCAGTGTCAATATCACTGACAATAAAACAATACCGTATAAATTTAACAATTATGATATTGTATTATACATTACTTTTCTTTATACATACCGTATAACTAACATATAACCTAATATACCAATACACTTTATATAAAAAAAAAAGGTATTCATCTCGTAACTTTATTAATTTAAAACATTATCTATATTAAATACGGAACTATTTTTTATATACACCAACGCACTTTTTATTAAACAGACGTTCTAATGAATCTTTTCCGAGTCGGTGGCTGTTACAAAATACTGAAAATGCCTTACTTGTAACTGAACCTTTATTTCCTTATCAACTTCATTTTTTCTCAATAAACGTGAACTCATCATTTAAAGATTTTGTAACATCATAGCTATATTTAACTACAAGGTTATTCTGTTATTCATATAATTTCCATCAAATCTCCCTCGAAACAAGTTTTCTCAAAATGGTCTTCACACACTAACGGGTTAATATAATACAAATAAATATATACATGTTTAATAATTAAAAAGTTTGTGCTTATAAGATCAAGTTGAAATTTTGGTAAGAGTAATAGTTCACCCTTTTTTACTGAAAATTTGCAGAAATCGGTTTCTGACACTAACGGGTTAATATAATATAAAAAAATATATACAATATAATACAAAAAACATATATACATGTTTAATAATTAAAAAGTTTGTGCTTATAAGATCAAGTTGAAATTTTGGAAAGAGTAATAGTTCACCCTTTTTTACTGAAAATTTGCAGAAATCGGTTTCTGACACTAACGGGTTAATATAATATAAAAAAATATATACAATATAATACAAAAAACATATATACATGTTTAATAATTAAAAAGTTTGTGCTTATAAGATCAAGTTGAAATTTTGGAAAGAGTAATAGTTCACCCTTTTTTTACTGAAAATTTGCAGAAATCGGTTTCTGACACTAACGGGTTAATATAATATAAAAAAAATATATACAATATAATACAAAAAACATGTATACATGTTTAATAATTAAAAAGTTTGTGCTTATAAGATCAAGTTGAAATTTTGGAAAGAGTAATAGTTCACCCTTTTTTACTGAAAATTTGCAGAAATCGGTTTCTGACACTAACGGGTTAATATAATATAAAAAAAATATATACAATATAATACAAAAAACATGTATACATGTTTAATAATTAAAAAGTTTGTGCTTATAAGATCAAGTTGAAATTTTGGAAAGAGTAATAGTTCACCCTTTTTTACTGAAAATTTGCAGAAATCGGTTTCTGTTCTCTAACTTAGGTTTTGCCTCAACCAAATGTTTTTAAACTTATACACAATGCTAAGTACCATAAAACAAAGATGAAGTTCGATTTGATTCCTGATCTAATATATGGTTTTCCAGTTGGGTTAGAAGTGGCTTTCATTGTCCTTAAGACTTATTTGTTGTCCTCCCCCCAAGGGTGAATGGGAAATAGAAATATGGTCACTTGGTCTTCTCCCGACCGGCAGTAAAACGCTTGCCGAAGTGGGGCGTCCGTTTGGCTGTGCGGGATGTATCAAGTTCGCAGTCACGTCCGGTCAGAAGGGGACGTTAAATCCGATGCCTCGTGTAAAGAGAGTGCCACGCTTTTTGCACGTTAAGAACCCTCGCGACAACTCTTTGAGGGGTCCGTAGGTGGTCTGTTGCAAGGCAAAATTTCTGTCCCTATCCAATATATCCTCATTTTCCAGTGGCAGTCCAAATTTCCCCGACCATCATCCTAGATGGCCTCTATAACAACAACCTACCTATTGTATTTATTGTTAACTTGTTCTCGTCCTGAATATGCATGAAATATTTGCCACTGGACGTTAAGCAACCAACAATCAATCAATATATTTGTTGTCCTACTTTATTTCATGCATCATAAAAGAAGTATGATTCACATCAATTGTGAGGGTCACTCAATGGAAAACAAAAACATTGCTGGTGTATAATACCTTGCGATCAGATGCCAACTTGGCTGTGTGAGACACTCGATGCCCAGTGCTGTATCCTTCTATAGATGTTATTTTGTCAATAGTTACAAGCAGTACCGCAGATAGATTGTTCAGTGTTGGTTTTTATACTGACACTTCCGTAAAACTTGTTTGAGAAATGTTGCGTGTTTTAATGCTTTCATCTGAAAAAGCTAAATTTACTATGTCTAAAAGTTCTAGCCCCAAAAAAACGTATTACTTTTGAATATACATTATACTTTAACAGAACAATTTTTCTCGTTCAACTATCAGAGTACCACGTTCTCATACTAGTACTTACATTTTTTAAGTGTTTTTTTTTTAATTAAAAATTAATACAGACATACGATACTTGAAAAAATGCAAAGTGCTTTTGGCTTCTGAAATGTTCATACATTTTATCAATACATTTAATTCATGTCAAAGTTTTGCATGTTGTGTGTACTTTTAAACAAAATATCAAACTGTTAAGACAAGTACTTAAATTTCTGAGAGAAAAAAACTCTTCATAAAGCCAGATATCTGAATTTTATTTCCCTATGCAATTTCCTTTCTGTCAGCAATGTTAAATGGACGAATTTTCAAATTATCAAATACTATTTTATTTGACAATTCGTAATACCTTATGACATAGTAGGAACCGGTACCCAACCTTTTTAAATGAGAGGTCATCGGCACAAATATTTATTCAATGTTTAATTGGATCAATGTGTCAGAGATTGACTGCTGTTATCAACACAAGTGGTGGTCATACGCGATATTAACTCTTCAACTTACGATTTCGACAAATCTTCAAACAAACAGCCTGTGCAATAAGGAAAGCCAATAGTGATCTGTTATCTTCAGTAAGTTTGTATCCTTTTCAGCTCACCTGGCCTAAAAGGCCAAGTGAGCTTTTCTCATCACTTGGCGTCCGTCGTCGTTAACTTTTACAAAAATCTTCTTCTCTGAAACTACTGGGCCAACTTGGCCACAATCATCATAGGTGTATCTAGTTTAAAATTTGTGTTGTTTGACCCGGCCAAATAACCAAGATGGCCGCCATGGTTATAGAACATAGGGGTAAAATGCAGTTTTTGGCTTATAACTCAAAAACCAAAGCATTTAGAGCAAATCTGGTAACGGTAAAATTGTTTATCAGGTCATAATATATCTGCCCTGAAATTTTCAGATGAATCAGACAATCCAATGTTGGGTTGCTGCCCCTAAGTTGGTAATTTTAAGGAAATTTTACTGTTTTTGGTTATTATCTTGAATATTATTATAGATGGAGATAATGTTCAGCAAAGTAAGATTTACAAATAAGTCAACATGACGGAAATGGTCAGTTGACCCCTTTAGGAGTTATTGCCCTTCATAGTCAATTTTTAACCATTTTTCGTAAATCTTAGTAATCTTTTACAAAAATCTTCTCCTCTGAAACTACTGGGCCAAATACTTCCAAACTTTAACTGAATGTTCCTTCGGGTATCTTGTTTGTAAATTGTATCCGAAGTTATGATCTATCAACAAACATGGTCGCCATTGCTAAAAATAGAACATAGGGGTCAAATGCAGTTTTTGGCTTATAACTCAAAAACCAAAGCATTTAGAGCAAATCTGACGTTGGGTAATATGTTTATCAGGTCAATTTCTATCTGCCCTGAAGTTTTCAGATGAATCAGACAACCTGTTGTTGGGTTGCTGCCCCTGAATTGATAATTTTAAGGAAATTTTGCTGTTTTTGTTTATTATCTTGAATATAATTATAGATAGAAATAACCATTTTTTGTAAATCTCCATGATCTTTTACAAAAATCTTCTCCTCTGAAACTACTGGGCCAAATTAAACCAAACTTGGGAATAATTATCATTTATGTATTTAGTTAAGAATTTGTGTTTTTTACCTGGCCAATCAACCAAGATGGCCGCCATGGCTAAAAATAGACATAGGATTAAAATGCAGTTTTTGGCTTATAACTCAAAAACCAAAGCATTTAGAGCAAATCCTACAAGAGGTAAAATTGTTTATCTGGTCAAGATCTATCTGCCCTGAAATTTTAAGATGAATGCTGCCCCTGTATTGGTAATTTTAAGGAAATTTTGCTGTTTTAAGATATTATCTTGAATATTATTATGGATAGAGATAAACTGTAATCAGCAAAAATGTTCAGCAAAGTAAGATTTACAAAGAAGTCAACAGGACCAAAATGGTCAGTTGACCCCTTTAGTAGTTATTGCCCTTTATAGTCAATTTTTAACCATTTTTCGTAAATCTTTGTTAACTTTTACAAAATCTTCTCCTCTAAAACTACTGGGCCAAATTTTACCAAACATAGCCAGAATCATTATTAGGCTATCTAGTTTAAAAATTGTGTTTTGTGACCGGCAAACCAACCAAGATGGCTGCTATGGCTGAAAATAGAACATAGGGGTAAAATGCAGTTTTTGGCTTATAACTTAAAAACCAAAGCATTTAGAGCAAATCTGACAAGGGGTCAATTTGTTTATCTGGTCAAAATCTATCTGCCCTGAAATTTTTAGATGAATCAGACAACTTGTTGTTAAGTTGCTGCCCCTAAATTGGTAATTTTAAGGATATTTTGCTGTTTTGGGTTATTATCTTGAATATTATTATAGATAGAGATAAACTGTAAACAGCAATAATGAACAGCAATTTAAGACTAAAAAATAAGTCAAAATGACCAAAATGGTCAATTGACCCCCTAAGAAGTTATTGTCCTTTATAATCAATTTTTAACAATTTTCATAAAATTTGTAAATGTTTACTAACATTTTCCACTGAAACTACACGAACACGTTCATTATAGATAGAGATAATTGTAAGCATCAAGAATGTTAAGTAAAGTAAGATGTACAAACACATCACAATCACCTAAACACAAGTTTGTCATGAACTGTCTGCTTCCTTTGTTTAATTCACATATACCAAGGTGAGCAACATGTATGTTATTGTTCTATAAAATATATAACTGAAATAACATTGTTGATTTTTTTTATAAAATCTGGGTATCGTTTCTTTATGTGGCTAGTATATATTAAACTGTAACATCTGTCCATAATAATAATTTATTCCTCAACACATTATGGCCAACTATTTTCCTCAGTGGACGAAAGTACGAGTTATCTCGCATTATTTTAACTATTTGTCATGTATTGTTCAGATTGCATTAGATATAGACATTAAAAGTGCATTGACTTGACATATCAACGATATAAGGAGTAGAAACGGGGAAATGCGAGGGAATATTTGTTTTACAGAGTAAATTGAACAGAATATCTCTTTCAATAATGTATATATTATATTTGTATTTAAAACTAATATTAGTCATGGCAGCACATTTTGCAGTACTGCACTGGAACTGCCAGGGTCTTAAAGCCCATGCACCAGAATTTTTATGGCACTTAGGTCCTGTTAAACATAGGCCTGACATTATTTGTTTACAAGAAACTTTTTCTTCAAATGAGGTAGATTTTATAGATATACAAGGATATATGTTGGCTGCCTTCTCCTCAACAAGTGGCTGTATTAATCACAATGTTCCTGACGAATTTTGGGGAACAGAAAGAAAAGGAAAAAAACGTGTTTGGACTTCTTCTTGCCGCCTTACGGCTAGATGTTACCTCTTTGTAATATTGTTAATGCTTATGTATTTTTACTGTTCTTGTATTGAAAAGTTGTTTAGTATATGATTAAAAATATGAAATAACCCATTTCCTTATATTACGTTACCTTCTATAAATGAGAAAATATATCAAGTTCAGAAACATAAATTATACCACATATTTTCTATTTAAAAGAAACCCACAAAAAAATCACCACTTTATTGCGTTACTTTCTATAAATCAGGAATTTCTATATATAGATATCTTATAAATAAGAACGATTATACAACATGATATATATTTTTAGTCAAAGATGTTTGAGACTCTGCAAGATCCAATTTTAACTTTTAATACAGTTCTAACGTCAATTGCTGACAGAACTATTCCTAAGACCTCGGCAAATCCAAAACATCCCAGTAAACCATGGTTTGATGACGCTTGTGATCAAGCCATTGGTGACCGTAAAAAATCTGAAAGACGGTTCAATCAACAACCAACGACGGAAAACTTGAGTAATTTCCGTATTTTTCGCGCTAAGGCACGGCGGACTTGTAGGCAAGCCCGACGAACATCCTGGAAAAAATTTGTCTCGGGGATTACATCTCGCACTCCGATGACAAAAGTTTGGAATATGGTAAATAAAATATAAGGTAAAAATTCTAAAGCCACTGTAAAACATTTGAAAGACAGCAATGATTTATTAACATCTGAAAAGGATATTGCCAACAAACTTGGTGAAACTTTTGCGATGTCTTCTTCTTGTAACAACTACAGGGAAGACTTTAAAAAAGTTAAAAAACAAAAAGAAAAAATTAAATTAAGGAGGCTCGAGGGTATAAAAATTTCAGAAAAAAATCAAACATTTGTTTTTCATTACAAATTTTATTTATTTCCTTTTGTAGTTGTTACTTTATCATATGGTACAAAAATCATTTAAAACAATCAATTCGTGTTGGCCCCAGATGACTTTAAAAATGTATACATCATTGAAAAAGTTCTAAATTATCTCCCTTTGGTGGAAAAATTCCATTTTTTGGCTCTTAAATTGAAATATCTTTTTCAACTCATCGGTGACCTATCTTTTTTAATATAATTTCAATATAAGCTGTACTTAAACTAAATTATTGTAAAATTTTAGCGATTTCTGTAATAAATTTCTTTTTTTTCTTTCGATATTACCTTTATTTCTCCTATTACTTCAACAGAAAAAAACTGCCTTTACACAAATGTATGCTTCGTTCGAAGGCAGAATGTGAGCGCAAATGAACGGTGACCCTACTTTTTTATTTTATTTTTCTATTAACTATAAGATAAAGTTCATTTATAGAAAAATATAGAGAAATCCTATATAAATGATTTAGACCCGCGAACCCCCTTAAACTTTAAATCAAAAAATGGTGAAAATTATAATAAACTATTTTATCTTGAAGAACTTAAAACATCTCTGTCAAAAGCCCATGATACAGCTTGTGGGCCTGATAATATTCACTACCAACTCTTAAAACACTTGCCAGATTCCTCGCTAGAAGCTCTCTTGCAGCTCATGAATAACATCTGGGAATCTGGTGATTTACCATCAATCTGGAAGCTTGCAACCGTCGTGCCTATTCCAAAACCAAGTAAAGATCATACGGATCCTATTAATTATCGACCAATTGCTCTTACCAGTTGTGTCTGTAAAACACTCGAACGGATGGTCAATGATCGCCTTGTTTGGTTCCTGGAATCCAATGGGCTATTAGCCAATATCCAGTGTGGATTCCGACAGGACCGCAGTACTCTTGATCATCTTGTTCGATTCGAATCATTTGTCCGTAATGGTTTTGCGAAAAATGAACATGTGGTGTCGGTCTTTTTCGACCTTGAGAAGGCCTATGATACTGCATGGAAGTATGGTATTTTAAAAGATTTATTTGATATGGGGTTGAAAGGCAATATGCCTAATTTTATTTCTAATTTTCTCTCTAACAGACAATTTAATGTTAGAGTTAATTCGACCATGTCTGATCTGTATGATCAAGAGATGGGTGTCCCTCAGGGCAGTATTTTATCTGTTACATTATTTAGTCTTAAAATCAACAGCCTTGTTGAAGTTTTAAAAAGTAATATTGAAGGTTCATTGTACGTTGATGATTTTTTATGCAGTTAAGCTGCATTATGCGAGCACCCTAAATTTGTGTTCTACACAATAAATCCTGAAATACTTGCCATTGTTATTATCTAGCTTGCTACTATGTTATATATAACTAATTGAACACTTTTTTAATACTTTTTATTCTGGATTACAAAAAAAATGACCAAAAAAACCTTAAATGATCGTCGATTTATCCAAAAGTTTTAAAGTTACACATAGGAAGTAGTGCTTATTAAGAATCCTTGTGTAGTTCATTATGACTTGTGCTTTTAGCTAAGATGTCAAAGAACAATTGTATGAAATATTTAATCGCCGAAAATCTCTTAAGACAAGTAGTTTAGATTTCCCAAATGACAAAAGTCGTAGGAATATTGTTTGTCATCAATACGTAGTACAACTACGTCAGTAGTCTATTATATAATAAGTTCAACTGTTCATGCTGTTGGCGGCAATTTCAAATTAGAAAAAGAAATTTTCGTAGCTTTTCAATTTGGAGGCAGGTGTGCAAATTAGCGGTGGTCCGAGGTCCGCGACCTTTCACTTTTGCAAGCGGAATTTTGACTAGGATAGTTCGTTTCTAGCTGCGCCCGTAGCCTTACATTTGAAAGAAAATAAGAAATTACTTTGCAAACCTTTTCACCATGTTCACCAAAGTCTCCAATTAAACGAGCTAAAAACTTATTTTTATCATTATTATTCATGACGGCGATGTTCATTTTGTTCAACCGCTAGCTTTATACAGAAAATCGCCGACAAATATTGTATAAATTCGAGTAAAATCGTATCTGATTGACAAAAACAACATTGTAAACACATAACAATGGCGGCCGTGAAGACAAAATTTTACAAAATCGGATCCGATTCCGGAAGCGGATAAGGGTAATTCCGGGTTTGGCGATCATTTACAAAATAAATCCAAGCAGGTGAAAAAATACATCTATGCATGGTATATGGATATAAACACTAGTATTGTAAACCAAAAGATATATGTAAAAGAAAGAAAAAACAGAAAAATATTTTATTCAGAAACTCAAAATTACTTTTTGACAAATTTTAATTTAAAAATCCAATACAATGTGACAGCTGGGAACAGTTATATCTAACAATATACATGTTCATGGTCACAGTCTAAATTTTCTTTATAAATGATAAATGATGATAATGCATGTGAGATGCTTTTAAAGTGTAAACATATTACTGCCATTTCGAGGGGTTATTTGTTTTTTTCTCAATTTTGAAGGGTCAATTAAAGTAGCTGAAAGTTTCATTCTTTAATTTCACAAATAATGCAACTATATTATATATACCTTAATGTAAGTAAATCATATGATATATAGGTGGCATTCTTTGGGCCACTCTACCCCCTCCTGTTTGATAACTGTGTATATGGATATAAACACTAGTATTGTAAACCAAAAGATATATGTAAAAGAAAGAAAAAACAGAAAAATATTTTATTCAGAAACTCAAAATTACTTTTTGACAAATTTTAATTTAAAAATCCAATACAATGTGACAGCTGGGAACAGTTATATCTAACAATATACATGTTCATGGTCACAGTCTAAATTTTCTTTATAAATGATAAATGATGATAATGCATGTGAGATGCTTTTAAAGTGTAAACATATTACTGCCATTTCGAGGGGTTATTTGTTTTTTTCTCAATTTTGAAGGGTCAATTAAAGTAGCTGAAAGTTTCATTCTTTAATTTCACAAATAATGCAACTATATTATATATACCTTAATGTAAGTAAATCATATGATATATAGGTGGCATTCTTTGGGCCACTCTACCCCCTCCTGTTTGATAACTAGGAAACGGTCGATCTCCCCACCCCTAAACCATATGAGGGACAGATCCAGGATTTTAGGTTAGGAGGGGGCAAACTTAAATTTTCGACGAGCAGAGCGAGGCTAAAAAAAAATTGATGTAAAATTATCGGAATATTTTTTATTATGCTGAGAACAACCCATGGTTTGCAAATTTAAGGGGGGTGCAAGCCCGCAACCCTCCCTCGTCTGAATCCGCCCCTGCACATATTCAAGTATAGGACAATATAATAAATAAAAAATGAAATATAGGGGGAGTCCCTGGAGTTACCCCACCCCCTCCTGTTTGAGAACTTGGAAACGGTCGAGATCCACACCCCTTAACCATATATATTCATGTTTGTGACAATATGAAAAATCAAATGAAAAATAGGAAGAGTTGCTAGGGGTCACCCCACCCCTCCTGTTTTAGAATTTAAAAATGGTCGAGATCCCCATCCCTAAACCATATAATATATTCATGTATGGGACAATATAACAAATAAGATGAAAGATAGGGGGAGTCCCTGAGGTCACTGTTCACCCTCCTGTTTGAGAACTTGGAAATGGCCAAGATCCTTACCCCTAAACCATATATACTCATGTATGGGACAATATAACAAATTAAATGAAATATAGGGAAAGTCCCTGTGGTCATCCCAACCCTCCTGTTTGAGAACTTGGAAACGGTCGAGATCCCCACACCAAAACCATATATATTCATGTATGGATCAATATAACTAATTAAATGAAATATAGGGGGAGTCCCTTGGGTCACCCTACCCCTCCTGTTTGAGAACTTGGAAACCAATGAGATCCCCACCCCTAAACCATATATATTCATGTATGGGACAATATAACAAATAAAATGAAATGTAGGGGAAGTCCCTAGGGTCACCCTATCCCCAGTGGCGGATCCAGAAATTTTCATAAGTGGGGCCCACTGACTGACCTATGAGGGGCCCGCTCCAGTCACGCTTCAGTGATTCCCTATATAAGCAATCAATTTTTTTCCCAAAAAGGGGGGGCCAGGCCCCCTGCCCCCCTAAATCCTCTGCCTACCCCTACCTGTTTGAGAACTTGAAAACCGTTGAGATCCCCACCCCTAAATTATATATATTCATATGTATGGGACAAAATAACAAATCATTTACATTTACTATGGGCAAGTCAGTCAGACCTCACCTTTGATCCCTGTTGTAGTGAACATTTGTCTGATTCGTGTCTCATAACTTTTGTACTATAGAACACAAACTCAGTTTTCTTTCCAGGGAAACCAGTCCATTCATACTATTACATGTTCATACTAAGTCAAATTGAACTTCTAGCAGTCAAATAAAACCAAGGTTAACTACCAAGTAGAACAACTGCAATCATTGGGAACTTGTACCACTTCAGACTCACCATAAAAAATATACATTGATATATGCATTGCTTTTGAAACCTTGATAACATATGAATTATTTGCCTTAATAAATAAATCATTAGATAAACATGAATGTAAGTATATATGAATGTTTAATGTTGAGGCAACATTGCCACAGTTTTCATAATTATGGTTGCCTTGGTTTTTGGTTAACTGCCTTCAGAGACAAAAATATGAACAACATAGAAAGACAATTACAACTATGTCTTGGAAGAATTGAAAAATGGGCCTCGGAAAATGGTTTTAAATTTTCCACGTCAAAAACGGTCGGGATGCATTTTTGTAACAAAAGAAAATTGCATCTTGATCCAGAACTAACTTTGTACGGCAACCCATTTAAAATGGTTGATGAAACCAAATTTCTTGGTTTACTTTTCGATAAAAGTTAACCTTTTTACCCCATATCAAAATGTTAAAAGCGAGATGTTTAAAAGCTTTAGATATTTTAAAAGTTGTCGGCAGCACTGACTGGGGTGCTGATCGCAACATTTTACTCAATTTATATAGATCTCTAGTTAGATCTAAACTAGATTATGGCTCTATAGTGTATGGCTCTGCAAGGAAGTCCTACATACAGATTCTCGATGCTGTGCATCACCAAGGTTTGCGTCTCTGTCTTGGCGCATTTAAAACCTCACCAGTTGAGAGTCTGTATGTAGAGGCTGATGAGCATTCACTCTCTGACAGACGTTTGAAGCTTGGACTTCAATATGCTGTCAAACTAAAAGCCCATTCAGATAATCCTGCCTACAGCTGTGTTTTTAATCCGATTTATGAAGATATTTTGCAAAACATGAAAATAAAATTTCTCCGTTAGGTATACGTTTAAAACCACATTTAGCTTCTTTTGATTTAAAATCTGTTGCTCAAGTTAAAACTTGCAAATGTCCTCCATGGGAACTTCCCAAACCAAAAACACTATGCTGAAATTAAAGCCGATTATCTAGATTTTTCAACTGTCTACACTGATGGATCAAAAGATGGTGATAGAGTTGCATCTACTGCTGTCTTCAGGGACAGAGCTGCAACCCTCCGTTTGCCATCTGATGCATCCATCTTTACTGCTGAAGCAGAAGCAATAATTTTGGCTTTGAAATTTATTGCTTCTTCAGATAAATCCAAATTTATTATATGTTCGGATTCACTTTCATGCTTACAAGCTATACGAAATACTAAAATTAAAAACCCACTAATCCTGAAAATTTTATATGTAATGGAAGAATTTAAAAATTCTTCTGAAAGAAATAATATTTATATGGGTTCCGAGTCATGTTGAATCCTTGGAAACACAGCTGTAGACCTTGAGGCAAAGAATGCCCTGGGTGACCCTCTATCTAACTGTGATATACAATATACTGATTTTAAATCTAATATTAGAGAATATGTTTTTAATATATTGAAAAATAAATGGAGTAAAAAAGATGATAATAAATTGCATGAAATTAAACCTAATTTAGGCAAACCTTTTGATAATATTATGTGCAGAAAAGATCAGTGTGTTATTACTAGATGTCGTATTGGTCATACTAGAATAACACACGAGTATCTTTTAAAAAATGAAGATGAACCATAATGTGTTCCTTACAACTGCAAGTATACTATTAAACATGTTTTAATTAATTGTATTGACTTTGCTGATATTCGTAAGAAGCATTTCAATGTCAATAATATGTATGATTTATTTAATAATGTTCCATTTACAAATATTGTTGCTTTTTTAAAAGAAATTGGAATTTATTATAAAATATAAAAATGTTATTATATTTAAATCGATTTTAATTTTTTATCACGTTATTTTACTGTTGATTTTTATTTGTATATACTCAATTTGCTTTAGTCAAGAATTTTAGTATATTAAAGGACTTTTTGTCTTATTTTAAAAATATGCTTTAAATTGTAAAAATATTCGAATTAGCTCTCGCCGCGATATAGCCTTTTTGTGCTAATGCGGCGTAAAGCAACCAACAATCAATCAATCAATCATGATATATATTTTAAATGAACATAAAAAAAACAACACTTTATTGCGTTCCTTTCTATAATTCTTGTCTATTATATAAATTTCGAAATTTTATATAAATATATATCTTACAAATTAGCACGATTACACCTCATATTCTCTATTTATAATGTTCATAAAAAAAAAAAATCACTCATCAAGAATGCAATCTCTGTTGTAGATTGAGTGGTGTAATAGGTAGTAAGTCAAGAGATGTAAAACATAAATCTGAGAGTTTACTTCTACAGACATACGGTCAGGTTATGCCCGATCCCATTAACACAGGCTCATTCCGAAGCGTAAGAGATGAAGTTTCAACTGGTATACCGTAGATACCACCCAGTTGTGTTGGAAGAGTTGTATCCCGCTAAGATACCCGGTAATGGCAATTGTTTTTATAGAGCTGTTTCGCGCGCATTAACCGGCACAGAGATTTACCATGTATTATTGAGAGTGTTGACCCTATTAGAAATTCTAAGCTTCCCTATGTTTATGATAGTGAGCATACAAAGTTTGTGGATCTGGTCCAAGACAACAGAATAGTAGTTGCCGCATATTTACAACTGGCTCATGATGTTGGATGTGTTGGTACTTACGCTGACATGATGCATATGTATGCCCTGCGTGCCGCACTGATGATCCCGATCCGCTCCTATTTCTCACCGCAGGTTGCGTTAAAATATATATCAACCTTATTCTAGGAAAGTATGTGGCAGAGGTGTTAATGTATCTGGTATACCCATGTGTACCATTATGTGGACCCGTTTCATAGATTCAGCTGGGCCGTTTATTCCGAACCATTTTGTGACACTGGTAAGTATAGAACCTGATGTGGAACCTGAAGTTGTAACCGTAGCCGATTATGCAGACGTAGAACCCGAATCCGATATAGACGCAGAACCCGTAGCCGATATTATAGACGCCGATTTAGCATTTGATATGAATTCGACAACACAATCAGACAACTTGGTAGATGAGAATTGATGCCCGTTCATCGATGCTTCCGATTCACAGAAGATAAATCCACTGTCAAACGGTTGCCTACAGAAATCATTCATAGAAACAACTGAAGTGATCGATCTATTATCAACCTTCTCCGAAGCAGAATCACACGACGCCGTATCGCAAGGAACAAAGAACGATGTGTTCTTTATGATTAGGAATGGCAACAACATCACCAATCGTTCTAACGGAAAGAAAAGCGAGTTCTTGGATGATTGTGGTGTATGGGATAAGAACAAAGGGTCAACAGCGAAACAATACTACCAACAAACATCAAACGGATTACGACTCATTTTTAAGAAAGAAGGAGCTTACTGCTTGGTAAAAAGAGTTAACAAGAAGAGAGTTTATGTTCCAATTGAACCACAGCCAATTCCGGAGACCGTGTTTGAGCTTAGTAGAAGCTATGCAACATTGAAGAAAGATTCAAATTATTTAAAGAGAGTTTTTTGGTTAGCACAAGGCGCAAAGGAAAGTGTAGCTGTTGTCGAATAGAACATTTAAAAACACCTGCAAGCGTGATGACCGCGATGTCCGATATGCTCCGTAAAGACCGACCCCTGAACGTATATGACAAGTTAACAAAGAAATGTGAGGTGACTAGTGGACCAAGCAACAGGAAGCAAGTGCACGACAAGAACTACAATGATAAGAAAAAACAACGGATACAAGATTTAGGCCATTCCGTAAGTCGGGGAAATATCGCTGACCACATTAACGAGATTGTTAAGACACTCGCCGGTGATAAAGATACCATTGTCCGATCCATAATAAGAGAAAAAGAGAAGGCACCGTGCCTGATACTATATTCCGATTCCCAACTAGAAGACCTCAAACACGTGTGTTGTTCCGGACTATCATTGGAGTAGACAAGACCTTCAAACTCTGTGATATGCATGTGACAGTGACTTGTTACAAGCAGACATGATGGCCGTTGTGATGGAGAAGACCAAAGAATCGCCGATATTTTTATAGATCCGATTTATATTCACGACAATAGCGACTTCGACATCTTCAGCAATGTTTCAATCATCTTAGAGTGAAATTAATTGACGCCGACACGGAACAACTATTTTTTGGTACGGACGAAGAACCCGGATTAGTAAAATCGATGAAAACGGCATTCCCCGAATCTGGTCACATCCTGTGTATTCGACACTTAAAAGGTAATATAAAGCAGAGAATGATAGATGATGGAATCGATAAGAAATATAGAGAGTCCGTACTAGACAGCTTCTTCGGTGACCAAGGATTAGTTCATTCCGATGATGACATTTGGTTCGATGTGAACAGATTCAGGAACGAACAAAGGAACTGTCAGCTTCATTCCACCGATATTTCTCAAATCGTGTAGCACGTACAATTCGTGAGTTATGGGAGGGACCGACACCACCATGTTACTTTGACCAAGGCTGGACCAACAACAACAGCGAATTACTGAACCATGTGCCGAAATCAGCGATAAACTGTTACTGGACTTAAAAGTGACCATTCAGGAAATCGTCGAAACACAATTCAAGGACTTGCTGCGTGCTTTGGTATCCAGGGTCCAGTACCGTGTGGCTGATTCACATAAACATTTCGAGATAACAGCAACTGCATGGATAAATAAAACTGTACAAGAAAGAGAAAGATTGACCAAGAGATTCAAGAGCTACATTCCTCCAGATAAGCGCGTAATTACATCCACAGATGGCAGGAGGAATGTCATAAAGCCGAGAGCATTGGGCAAGAAAATCGGACAACGCAAAAGAAAGATCAACGAGAGATCAACAACCTTTAAAAAGAAAAAGGACTGATTGTGTATTTAATACTATACATGTATTACATTATTATTACAGCAGCGGTTAAATTGTGACTTAAATTGTTTTAAAGAAGTTGTGTTATCTAATTGTATTTTATTTATACTGCAATTACTTTATTTGATTAATTCTGTTAATTCCATTTATTTGTGATTTCTTCTTGTTTAACAAGTTAAAATGTAAATATCACTAATCTATTAACACCATCCAATCATTTTGGTATTTTTTAGTAATCAGATCACCAGAGGAGGGGTAGGAGGTAGAGGAAAGTCATAAGCCATTAGAGGTAGAGAAACAACATCCAATCCTCAAAAAATGTTTTTGAACCGCTACATATATCCGAGACACCGAAGAATGTTTGGGAGAATCTCAGCATGGATACGTGTGGAACGTTTCCAAATGGGTATTACGTAATGGCAGTCATTGATGAATACTGAAGGTATGTAATAGAAACCTTAACATTTTAACCGCAAAATCCGTCATACCGCTATTAGACAAAACTTTCTCAATTTTTGGAATACCGAAAGAACTGAAAACATACAACGGACGGCCGTTTAATTCAGAAGAGTTCGGAATTTTTGCAGATAACATGAGTTTTTACCACCGCAAAATAACTCCGTTAAGGCCTCGCGCTTACGCGGAAAGTGAACGATTCAGGAGAACAATAGGGAAAGCAATTCGTGCAGCTCAAACGGAACATCGCAATACACACATTTCTTTGTAATAATAGAGCAACACCACATTCAACAACTAACGTGTCCCATATACAAACGTGGACTTCATCTGTGTCCCATGGATATTTTCTATTTCTTTTTTTAATAGTGTTTTTAAAGCACATTTTGGTTTTTGCATTTTATGACTACAAATCAATACTCGTAGTTTATTAATAGAAATATACAATTTACACGGAAATTTATATTAAGCAACATTTTTACCACATCTTTTATATTCAATTTAACTATGTATAACTACAGTGTTCTCAATGTTATAAAATGTTCAATAGTTAGAAATAATAAAATTTGAATGCCTAGTAGATTGGTAACAGTCAGGTGAATATTAAAAATCTAAACGATTCATCTTTTACTTTAAATTTTATAAGCGCCCTTTATATTTCTTATACAACATATATGTAAACTTACAATTGCACAATGTTTCTTCCTTCTATCATTATTTTTACATCAAGCACATATTTCATTTCATCTCTTTCAACAATTTTACCCCCATGTCAGAATTGCTCTTAATGCTTTGGTTTTTGAGTTATAAGCCAAACACTGCATTTTACCCCCATGTTCTATTTTTAGCCATGGCGGCCATCTTGGTTGGTTGACCGGGTCACCGGACACATTTTTCAAACTAGATACCCAAATAATGATTATGGCCAAGTTTGGTTAAATTTGGCCCAGTAGTTTCAGAGGAGAAGATTTTTGTAAAAGTTAACGACGACAACGGACGCCGGACGCAAAGTGATGAGAAAAGCTCACTTGGCCTTTCGGCCAGGTGAGCTAAAGATATAGTTTGTTATATAACTTTGGTACAGCTTCTGGTAATTTATGATAACTTTTTCAATCAACGTTAATCAATTATCAATAACAAGATAAAGGACAAGCTAGAATTTTCTCACTCGATAGTTTCGTATTTTAAAGTGTAGCAAGATATATCATAAGTATAACATACAATTTGTTTTATTATATTAACCATATTAAGGTTGTGATGCCTTTGATGCTTTTATGTCGTATATAAAAATATTTTAAGTCATTACATATTGAATGAAAAAGAAAGATATTTCGGATAAACGTTTTATTTTTGTCTTTATATAACATTTTATAAATTTTGACATTACATTTACCCGTTCTGTTTGTAAATTTCTTAAAATTATTCACAAAGAAAAACGAAAATTTTTATATAAACAAGCAAACTTAAAAAATCATATTCTAATTCCTTTCCATACGTATGATTCTTTAGTGCAAATTTCACGAAACATGGATTCAAATTTTGATTGACAAAGAGGCAAATAACATATTTTGAACAACTATTATTGTAATTGTAATGAATATGGAATTAAAAGTCAATTTGTTATTGTAAAACAATTACATGACGTCGCCAGGTGTCTTTACAGTAGAAATAAAAGTTAAAAAAAACATTGCAAGTTGACACACTCATCAAAACAAATGTCTCATTTAATAATTGATAATAATTAATAAGTTGACCACTTTGAATAACATTATGGCCAAGTGTTGTTAAATTAAAAATTGTTAAATAGTGAACTAACCTGGTGTCAGTATCAACGGCTTCCACAAGATTTGATATCATTTTCGTATCATCTTCCTGAAAACAACTTTAATGTTATATAAAAATTGTATCCCATCATTCATATATACGTATGGTATCATATAATACAATTTGTAGCATATGTACGCCTCCCAACACATTCGTGTTTCTCCTCTTCTGCGGACGACCCGCCATTGATGAACCAGATTTCTAAGGTGAGCAAAACACAATCCAAGCGTTGAGTCTGTTTGACGGTTGATGCTGCTACTCGAAACCATCGACTATATTTCCATTGTTCAGATTCTGATATTAACAAATTCTTTTTTTTTTGCATCATATGGAACTTGTCTCATTTGCAGAGGTCGTGCATTAGTGAATACTGTAGAAAAATAAACAAGACAGTATTATAGGCCGGGCAAAATTGTGTCTCAGACAATCTTTATTGCATCTGTCATATCAAAATATCGAAAATATGCAAAAGAAGAAGACATGCAAATTGTGCTCACAAAATAAAATAAGATAGGAACCAAAAACTGGGTGTGCTCAGTGTAATGTAAATTTGTGCATAGAATGTTTTAGGCCATATCAGGCCTTTTGGTTATTGGCTTTATAAAGAGTATAAAGAGATCCCTATTAGAGTATTTCATTTGGATTTTATAGGACAAGGCTTAATAAGCATAGACGAATTAAATTCCGATTGATATATTTTACCTTTATTTTTAAAAACAGTCGTCTCATTCTTGTAGACGACGGCGCGTCTGGCATAAATATAAAATGGTAATCCTGGTATCTATGATGAGTTTATTTACATATTATTTGATACTATTACAGAAGCTTATGAATAAACTTTAAAAAGTAAATCGGGTCGATTGAAGTATTATACGGCGGCTTTACTGTTGTACCTTTAAAACACACCTATACTGCACGTGCAAATAAAGCTAGGTAAAAAACGATGATATTTCGGAGCTATTTTTACCCATTCTCAGGTGCATTGTTTTATATATAGGACAAAGTAAAAATATCCTTATAGTGTATGGGGTTCATGAGTAACTGTATTTACCAATTTCGTTCACAAATAATTTTACGAAGGTGTTAGTTATGAGGTTTGTCTACTGAATCAGCAGTAAGGTGTTCGATACAATTTGGGTAACGTCAGTTAAGTCTGTTGTTAATGTCATTTGTACCACATTTGATATTTACGACAAACATTTTTCTAAGGCTGAATAATTGATAGACAATTTAAGACATTAAAATTCCATGAGGTATTTAGGTAATTTAAACTTGTTAACTAAGCGAATTTTTTAACATTCGCCGCTCCACTAAGATAAGCATAATGAGGATGTTAAATTTGATGTATGCCTTTTTGTGCTTCCTCGTTACATTTGTTGTTTTATAGTGATTAAGATGATAACACAATGTTGACTGCTGAACGCCTATTTTTGACATTTTTACTAATTGAGTCTGTTTGTTTTGTCCACGCATCGTTGACAATGTAATGGAATTTGATGCGACTGTCCAAATTTCTCCGACCATCATCCCAGATGGCCTCTATTGTATCAACCTACCTATTGTATTTATTGTGAACTTGTTCTCGTCCTGAATATGCATGAAATATTTGCCACTGGACGTTAAGCAACCAACAATCAATCAATCATACAAGTGAGGTTTAGCTAGCTATAAAACCAGGTTCAATCCACCATTTTCTACACAAGAAAATGCCTGTACCAAGTCGGGAATATGACAGTTGTTATTCATTCGTTTGATGTGTTAGAGCTTTTGATTTTGCCATTTAATTATAACTTGTATCTGAAAATTGATTATGAGGGTCGGTTGAAACAAAACTTTACGACAAAAGAGATGATTTCAGCTTTCCAATGGTGAATTTCATTTTTAAACCAAGAGTTCCAAATGGTGAAGTTGAAATCATCACATTGTAAATGTTACGGACGCCATCACGAGTTGGTTGACCGTTATGGAATATCAGTTTCACAGATGATATTGGATTTGTTCCTTATGTCGTAACTACAATCCCGTTCCCTTTTCACGAATGTGACCTATCGAATTAAACTATTTACCCCTATTTGTGATTTTTTTTACCTATTATTGTTTTTGTTTGTTTAGTTCACACATCGTTGTCAATATAATGGAATTATATGCGACTGTCATACAAGTGAGAGGTTTAGCTAGCTTTAAAACCAGGTTCAATCCACCATTTCCTACATAAGAAAATGCCTGTACCAAATCAGGAATATGAGTTGTTATCCATTCGTTTGATGTGTTTGGACTTATGATTTTGCCATATGATTTTGGACTTTCTTTTTTGAATTTTCCTCTCAGAGTTCTGTATTTTTGTGTTCTTACTTTTTACATTACCAACCGGATTTCACACATATATTCATGTTAACTACACTGGGGTAGAGCACTGTACAGCGGAAGTAAACAGAACAGACAGGAATGTTTTATGTAAGATTGAAAGAACAGGTATATGTATTGCGACTGGAACATTGTCATAGTAACCATTATCCAATACTCTAAACAATTATGAAGGAGAACGAAAGTGCCTAACTTGACAAACTATTCGGAGTATTTATTTCAACTTTAGATTGATTGATGGTTGCTTAACGTTCAGTTGCAAATATTTCATGCATATTCAGGACGAGAACGCACAATAAATACCATAGGTAGGTGAGGCCATCTGGGAGATGATGGTCGGGATAATTTGGACTGCCACTGGAAAATGAGGGTATATTGGATAGGGACAGAAACTTTGTCCTGGAACAGGCCACCTACGGACCCCTCAAAGAGTTGTTGCAAGGGTTCTTTACGTGCAAAGAGCGCGGCACTCTCTTTATAAAGTCCTTCTGACCGGACGTGACTGCGAACTTGATACATGCCGCACAGCCAAACGGACGCCCCACTTCGGCAAGCGTTTTACTGCCGGTCAGGAGAAGACCAAGTGACCATATTTCTATACCCCAGTCACCTTTGGGGTATCAATTTTAGAGGAGGCCATATGGCTTTCATAATAGTGTGATCACCTTGAATATCAAATGGTAATGTCTCAATGATTGCAGTGTTTAATTAATCACCATGATCATTATTTTCTTGCTTTTCAGATTTTAAGGTCATTTAAAGATGGAATTTGTAATTTTATCTGTGGTCATCAAGGATCTGTATGGACTATACAAATCGTTGTTGTCATGTATGACCCTGAAAATTATGACGTCTTGAAAGGCTAATTGGTAGATTCCAAAATAGAAAAGAAATATCCGTCAAAACAAACATTACTAACAATTGTTTATTCAATCTTATCTGAATGTTTTAATGAATAATTATGATAAATGAAACAAGAAAACCACCTAAGGAAATTAAGTGTTTCAATTTATACTAGAAATGATCAAAACAAGTTGATATCTTTGAAATGATTAACGGAAAATACTTTCCATTGATGTGATACAAGGGGTTTTAACGTGCTAAATTGCTTCATGTTGACACTGGTATACTGTTAATAATGTGTGAAGTCGGATTATTCTAACATGACAGATTCCGAAACTTCTGCTTATCTTTGTATAAAAAATGATTCTCCGTACATTAGCACCATACGGACAAGAAAGGATGTATGTCAATTCAGGGCTTTCAATAGAAGGCGGTAGGCGGCGATTTTCGTCGTCTACTTGAAGGAAATCCGCCGCCTACTTTGCTCAAAATTGTAAAATTAAAAAATCAATAAAAATGACTGAAGGGGAAATGTACGCTGTTGACACAACCAGGGGATTTCCGATAAAGTGTGGTTGATATTTATAACCTTTCCCTATCTACGTGAAGTGACCCGAGTAGTCACGAACGCCTAGGCTGGGATCGCTATCAACAAGGAGAGTAAGGCGAAAACTACTGAAAGTAGAAACCAGCAGAAGGCACCCGAACACCGTCCGTAAACAGACTCCTGATTGGTCGATTTACAACCGTTTTTTTTCATACAGTCGTAATTTTGCACCATGTGTTACCAAAACTAGCATCACTATGTAGAGCATTTCAGCAAGGGAACATTAATTTTTCAAGCATAGCATCCTCTATTAACTTTACTACAGATGCATTAGATGACCTGGTTAAGACACAAGAGCCAATGCATGAAAGAGAAAAGGAAACGAAAGAAGGTGGTCGATATGAGTCAGTAGAATTGACACCAACTCCTCATCAATTGGAGGAATTGAAAAACTTTCCAGAAAAGTATGCAAGAGCTTTAAAAGAAAATATAGACAGTAGATTTTCAAACGTCTTCCCAGTGTTGACATAATTTGATGTTTTTAACCCAATGCTTGTACCTGAACGTGATGCCCTGTATTTTAAAAATTACGGGGCAGACAAAATTGAAACATTAGTTGATCACTTTTCATTTTCACACCAAACAGAGGAAGACGGAAAGGGCTACAGAGATGAAGTTTTAGCTAGCTGGGGGTTGTTTAAGTATGAGCTTCTAAACTACAAACACAACATCCCAAAAGAAATTTCAGAAGGAACAATGAGTATGACAGGTGCAACTCCTACACAATGGGCTCTTCAGCAGTTATTAGTCAACAAAGCAAGCTACCATTCATTCAGTCACCTGCTATGCTTCATTGAAATTTTTATGTCAATGCCCGTCTCCAATGCATGGCCTGAACGTGGTGCAAGTGTCATAGAGAGAATAAAAACTAGACTGAGATCGTCATTGAAAGAAGATATGTTACAAACTTTGCTTCATATAAATATCAATGGTAAGGTGACACCTGATTTGGAGACCAATCAAGTTATGCAGCAATGTGTAGCCAATTTCAAAACAGAGAAAAAGAGAAGGAAACTGCCTAACCCTAAACCCAAGACAACTGAAACCGAAAATATAAGTGTCACAGAGCATGCAGATGCTTCTGTACAGGTTGAAACAGATGATCAGGAAATACAACTTGTTAAAGACAAAGTAGCATCAATTTCTAAACTGGCATCAATTCTGGGGATTACTAATGAATCAGATGACTGTGATGAAGAGAGTGAGGATGATAGCAACTTTGACTTTTAGAAACAACAATGTTAAGCCAATTAAAAATACAAGATTTTAATCAATATCAATTATATTTTTCTTTAATTAAGCAGATCCATCATCTGACATAATCATTATCACCATGGGCTTTGTTCATTGTTGAAGGCTGTACAGTGACCTATAGTTGTTAATGTCTGTGTCATTTTGGTCTTTTGTGGATAGTTGTCTCATTGACAATCATGCCACATCTTCTTTTTTTATATGTTTTCCTTGACTTGTCTGTGAATGTTCATAATTGATCATAGACTAGTTCAAATTACAAATTTACATAAAGTCTTGGGATAATTTATAATTTACCTTCCATGTAAAAAGTATTTAGGGTACATCAAATTTTACTCATTATATATAATTTACTAGAGTTGAATTCATACAGTTTTGGTAATATTAGGCAGTAAAACATAAGATGAAGAATTGATACTTTTCAGTTTTTCACTCTTTATACCTGAAATGAAAATCAATACAAATCAACTCAAGAAGTATAATAAAATTTTATTAATGAATAAATATGATCTTTCCCTATATTATCACCATGTCATTGCTATTCTCAAACAACTTCAAATACAAGCTTTAAGTTGAAGTCTGGATCAAATGCATATATAAATGTAATCAATAATTACAGAAAATCCAACCATGCTACAAATTTTAATCAAACATTTACATTATCTTCATTAAAAAAAAGATGTTTTGAGAGGACTGAAACAGGGTCCAGGGGACTCCAAGAATGCAGGATTTTGTACCATTTAAAAAAAAATTCAGATATATCCATCTACAAGGGTTGATTTTTTGTGTTGCTTTATTAACGTCCATTTGCAAATAGTTCATGCATGTGCAGGACAAAAACATGTTCGCAATGTGTACAGTAGGTAGTTTTTGTAAACAAGGCTAATTGGGGTGGTCGGGGACATTTGGGCTGCCACTAGTAAATGAAGGAATAATGAATAGAAACAGAAATTTTTGCCTTGCAACAAGCAACCCATGGACCCCTCTAAGAGTTGCTGTAAGGGTTCTAAACGTTTGCCGGCCACATTCTGACCGGAGGTTGCTGCTTACTTGTACATCCAGCACAACCAAACGGACGCCGTACTAAGGCAAGCGTTTTACTACAGGTTTGAGAGTCAAGACCGTCAATATGGAGATGAATATTGCTTCCAATTCCTTTTAGTGTGAACATCGACATAACATGTTCTTGATTGTCAAGTTTTTCACCCAGCTTCCCTACATATGGCTTCAAATTAAAAATCACCATTCTGACCACACATGTTCGCGTTCTTGTATAGCCCTTATTGTTTTATGCCGATCGGGAAAAGACCTTATTGGCTAAATTCTACTCCCAGACGTTTGAAATGTGGGTCACATCAAAATAATGCGGATTCGTTTAAGGCGTCTGGTGAAGATGAAGTATTTCCGAAGTCATAGAATCAGTCCCACCCTCAACGCTGCCAATTGTATGACTTTTGATAAATTGCTGTAGAATGATTGCAGTTTTAAAATTTATAAGGAGCACCCCATGTGTTTAATTTAACAAGATCGTGCGATTGATTCTCGGTGGCTTCGCGTCCAGTGTCAATTATATCAGGACGAGAACAAATTAAACGCAAGAACTTAGATAGATCTTTCGTAAGTTGTTAAAATACTACAATTGAAAATGCACATAGATTCTGAAATGTTATATCATGAAATCATAATTTGACCAAAAACGCTCAGTGATTTGACATTACGTTGAATTTGATTAATTGGTCGGCTTAAAAGCACTGTTCCCGTTTAGAATTTTTAAATAAAATCCTACTATAACCACAATTCTGCGTGACTTGTCTCTGATTGTTCATTAACCATAGTATTCTTTACCTTTCGTTGAGTGTTCAAGTCTAAACACATGAAGGAGTTAACAATGCACATGAGAATTTGTAACACAGGTAACTTGAAAATAATTTTGTCGTTATACCTATGTAGTACTTGAACCTATAAATAAATAATTTAAGTTTTAATGAAATTAAACAAATTGATCTGCAGCAACAATCGCTATCATAATATTTAAAGTGAATACATATTCTCCCTTTTCCTGTAACGTATTGCAAATTTCAGGTAAATAAAAATAATTTAGTCACTTTGCGTATGAACGTTAGTGTATGTCCATGAAAAAAGGTCCACCGGACACATTTTGACAATATTTACTAATTTAAAAGTGTCCTGGACACAAATTTCTATGAAAACATGTCCTCAGGTATGAAAAAGTGTCTATGAACATGGACATTTTTCTCACAGGACATTGTGTCCGCCAGGGTATTTTTTGATATGATTCAAGTATTAAAGATATTCATTGCCTTGTTATTACTGGACGCATTTTAACCGTAATTATACCATCCTTATCTTCATATCTATATCTTTTAATATAATATATATACATGTATAATTCAAACTCAAATAAGTAACAGATGCTGTTCAGTTTTATTTTCTTTGGAGGACACAATTTAATAACATTCACTATGAAAATTTGTTTTGCAGATGGACCATATTTCATAACTGTTGCTGTAAAATGCTGTCCACTTAGGAGACAATATTTCATGGCAATGGACATTATTTATTTTTATTGCCTTCTTCTCTGACATAATAAATATAGTAAAGTTCTTCATATTTGATTTTACACTTCCTTCTTTTTGTTATTCTTTCATAGTCATTACCATTTTCTGGGAATTTCTTAGAACTTAAATTTCTCTATATTCACTTCCATCCATTATTTATTTGTTTACATTTGTTTATTGATCAATTTCTCATCAATCCTTCATATTTTAATTAAAATTCAAGTATGATAAAACTTTGTAATGACCTTTGTATTACTTCCCTTGGAGGACACAATTTAATAGCAACTATTATGAACATTTGTCCTGTGAGTGGACACTATTTCATATCGTTAGCAGTAAAATCTGTCCTTTTGAGGGACACCATTTCATGGCAATAGACATTATTAGATACCAAATTTCAATGAAAAACTGTCCATGTGGACACTTTTTCACAGGATTCATTATGTCTTACATTAGATGGTAAGGGACACGTGCGAAGTGACATTAAATACAGCGGTTCCGTTATCTAAATGCATGGTTGGGAAAACCTTACAAATTTCTGGAAAATAGTGAACTAAACTGTAACTAAAAGGAATTTTACTCAAATTGCGTAGGAAAATACGATTCCTTAAAGATAAGTTAGGTAAGATTAGATAGATACATATAACGACAAAATAATTTTCAGTGACTTTACAGGTCATTAGAACAGACTGGGATTAAGAAGTATCATTCTCAAAATCCGTCAAAATGCAGAAGAGACAGTTAGAATAAATACAAGTAAAAGGAATCAAAAATTTTATAATGTTCTATAAAACTATGACATATAAGAAGTCAACAAACAAAATATGCAACCTTAATCAAATGCTAAACATATAAAAAAAAAATGTGATCGAAATGGTATGGACGACGAAAAATGTCCTTCCTGTAACAACATGTATGTAGGTCTATAAAATATTTGTTTTATACTTTAGAGCTAAACATTTTTATGTGTGTAATCCTTTAATACATATTTCACACACTGAAACTAAAAACAATATCATTTACATTAGATTATGCTTGGTTTTTTTTCATTTGATGCATTAAAAATTTTACATTTCAATATTATGTTTCAAAAAAGGGTTGATACGAGTATAAAATAGAACTTTCATAGCTAATTTAGTTAAAATAATTAACTGTGGTATGTGATATAAATAATTTCATCTTATAATATATATTATTTCTCCAAGATTGTAAAAGAAAGCTTGTTACAGGAAGGACATCATTGTTATTGGATGGACAATATTGTTACAGGACGGACATCTGATTGTCTTCAAGTGTCTTTCAATGTTGTTTCAGTCTAATTATTTCCAAACTACACTACACAATACTGTAAAAGATATGTTTTATAAATGAGACTTAAAAATGGTCGTTGAAATCGCACAATCCCATGGGAAATCAATTTGTTACAGGACGGACATCAACTTGTTACAGGACGGACATCTGCTTGTCTTAAAGTGTCTTCCAATGTTATTTCAGTCTATTTATTTACAAAACTACACTACACAATACTGTAAAAAGATTTGTTTTAGATATATTATACTTAAAAAGGTCACACTGTTTGCCTTTTTGTGCTTCTTCGTTACATTTGTTGTTTTTATAGTGATATTAAGATGATAACACAATATTGACTGCTGTACCCCTATTTTTGACATTTTTACTCTTTGAGTATGTTTGTTTTGTTCATGCATCGTTGACAATGTAATGGAATTGGATGCGACTGTCATACAAGTGAGAGGTTTACCTAGCTATAAAACCAGGTCCAATCCACCATTTTCTACATTAGAAAATGCCTGTACCAAGTCAGGAATATGACTATTGTTATCCATTCGTTTGATGTGTTTGGACTTTTGATTTTGCCTTTTGAATTTGGATTTTCCTTTTTGAAATTTCCTCGGACTTCAGTATTTTTGTGTTTTTACTTTTTCCCATGGGAAATCAATTTCTTTTATTTCAGTTCATCTGTTATTTGATTCCATATGTCTTGGTCAATTTTGTAGTGTGAATATGATCCCTCTATTTTTGTTGGTTCCGGGATAACTGCTAATACATCATCAAACTCATACCAACACTTGTCTTTGATTGTTCTAGGCCAAAAAAAGCAGTTATTATCTTTTTTACCCACTCGATGCATACATTGTACATAAATATCGCTCTCTCCAGCATCCTCTACAACACCCGGGTATGGTTTCTTGTCATACTTGATGACAACATATTTTCCCACACATTTAGACTGATCTGGGACATCTTTCCAATTTGTGTCACTTCAGTTCTGACTCAATTTCAGAAGGATAGCCAATAGTTTCTCCAATTCCATTTGCATTCTCAACTTTGCCAGATTCTTCATCCCTCTGTTTTGCATTTTCAACTTTAATTTCCTTTTCCCTTTGATTTTTTATTTTGTTTCTGTTTTCTCTACACTTTAAGATCCTTCTATATTTTTCTCTTCCTTTTTGTCTACATTTTTTGGTTTTTCCTCAATTTTCTGTACATTTTCTGATTTTTCTGCTTTATTCCCTGCAATTTCAAATTCTCTACCTTTCTCTACCTTTTCAGATTCTGTACTGTTCTCTATATTTTTAGATTCTTCGTTCTTGTTCTCTATATTTTTTTTATTGTTCTCTACTGTTCTTTTGATTTTCAGATTCTTCTTTATTGTTCTTTTCATTTTCATATTCCTCTTTATTTTTCTCTTGATTTTCAAGTTCTTTTTTTTCTCTTGATTTTCAAATTCTTCTTTATTGTTGACTTCATTTTTAGATTCTGTTCTGTTTTCTAGATTTTCAAATTCTTCTTTATTGGTCACTTCATTTGAAGATTCTGTACGTATACTGTTCTCTTGATTTTCAAATTCGTCTTTATTGGTCACTTCATTTTCAGATTCTGTAGGATACTGTTCTCTTGATTTTGAAATTCGTCTTTATTGGTCACTTCATTTTCAGATTCTGTACGTGTACTGTCCTCTTGATTTTGAAATTCTTCTTTATTGGTCACTTCATTTTCAGATTCTGTAGGTATGCTGTCCTCTTGATTTTCAAATTCTTCTTTATTGGTCACTCCAGTTTCAGATTCTGTAGGTATACTGTCCTCTTGATTTCCAAATTCTTCTTTATTTGTTTAAAAAAAAAAAAATGTATCTGTTCTTATTTATTATATAATTAAAAAGATTTAGTATGATTGCCAATGAGACAACTCTCCACTTAAAAGAATATTTGTTTTAGAAACACAGATCACGGCACAGACTTAAAAATCTACTGTGAATTCATTATTATTCCAGGAATACCATTTTTCATGGATATCAAATACTAAAATAAAATAAAAATTCAGAGGTTTAATGAAAAAGAAATTGTCCTCGTGTTGTTCTGTAGTAACTATGGTTTTTAAGGATACCTTGCATTTTATTTGGTGGACATAAAACTGCTTCAATTAAATTTCTGATTTCTCCCATGCCCATGTCAAAACAGTGCTTTGTGAAGGCATCACTTACACTGTCTGAAACTGCTCCTCTAACATCTAAAAATAAAATTAGAATTATAAATCTTTGTTTATATTTAAAAGTAGCTGATACACAAAAATGCTAGATCAGAAAAAGCTGCTATTGTTTTTAGTTCTTTCTGAATAAAAGTGTGGCAAATATCTATCCACGATAGAAGAAAAAAATTAACGAAAACATATCAGTTAATAGAAAGTTGAAAAGTGTACAAAATGTATAATTATTCTTCATTGAAAGAAGTTGGTATAAAGAGAAGCAAACTTTAATACAGCATGTCATGCATGTGTACCGTTTCTAAAACAGATTTATACACTGCTACTATCATGACTATAACAAAAAATTGTAATAGTATGAATTTGAAGTTGTTTACCTTGTGGTTGCAAGAAACAATTATGTGAAGTAAGCACTTCCTTATATTTGTCTTTAACTTCCATCGAGCTTTAAAAAGCATCCTTCATCAAATCACTACCTTTAAACCAAACGAAAATGTATTAATTAATAATTCAACAACCCAAACTGTGGATTCATTATTATTTGTGTGATACCAAATCTTGTGGAGTTCCTAAGTACAGCTGAACCACAGACTTAAATATTCAAAGAATTATAAATTTCCTATTAGCTTGTATTGGGCAACTCAACAAAATCAAAAATCCCAATAATTAGATTTTTCCTCAATCCCAAAAAATGGTACATACCCACGGGAATATTTTAAAGGAAAACACAAAAGGAAGCAACCAAAAAATTAAACTAATTGAAAATTACCATCAGCATATTTAAGTCTATCAAGATCAGTTCCTTTTTTTAAACCTGAACATAACTTATCTTAAATTCTTTAAGATTTTAAGCATTATTTAATGTGCGATTTTTTCTATACAGAAATTCAAGACCTACCCTAAAACTTATGAATTCCAACAGTAAGTAAAATGGTGGTCTGTACAATTTAACATTATCAAGCAACATTCACTTGCTTCAGATTGACAAAAGAACATAACAGTTTGGAAAAGTGTAATATAAGACAGAGTAATAGCTTTGAAAGAATGTATCTGTAAAAATAATTACCCTCATAAACAAAACAATTATCAACCAATGCTAGGCATATCACATGGGCCTCTGAAAATGTGTTGTTGAACTTCAAATCTGTCTTTTAGTTACCACATGTAATTATAATAACAGCTTTAACTTAACTGGAAAGCATCCACTCTTGTTAAATGCAAGTATCTTTCAAGTAAGGACTTATAAGGTTTCTATTATTCATCCACTTGTTTTCTACAGTATATCAAAAACTTGTTTTTATAACAGTCCTCTTAATTGCATATTTGGATTTATCAAACATTTTCAACTTTAATAGCTGTCTTGTCTTCTTTAAAATATTTGTACCTTCTTCTACAGACCATTCCAACTATCTTGTAAAGTTTTGGGCATTTTCTTTAATGATGATACTGAAAGTAAAGAATATATCATTTCAATAGTAATTGATATTTGTTTTTGTTATGTCTGAATTGTGGACTGAAAACTTTATTAAAAAAAAATAAAACTAGAAGAATACCTTTGACGAGTCTTAATCTGTAATTTTGGAGACAAGAACATGACATGTTGTTAGTGAGTATCTAAGTGATTAGTCTTATGGATTTTTTTTGAAGACAAGAACATGACATTGCATTGCATGAAATATTGTTCAAAGACCACATTTTATATACCTTTTTAAATATCTTTTCTAGACCCTTAAAAAAAACACAAAAGTGATAAAAGATTATATTTTATTCACATCTTGATGCAACAAAAAAGGTAAACAAGTTGCCCACTTTGGTTTTCACGAAAGGTTAACAACATGATACATAAGATGTTACCTTTACAGATTCATATATTGATATAATTACTTATAGAATATGGTCGAGTTTTGAAATTTTCAAAAAAGGTATAAAATTTATAGGCAAATATAGAAAAAAAATAGTAAACCAATGGCAGGTCTGTTTTTACTGTCAATATAATTCTCTGTAGAATATGGTTTATTTCTAGAATTATCAAAAAAGTTATCAAATTTATAGGCAAATGTAGAAAAAAATAATATTAAACCAATGACAGGTCTGTTTTTACTGTCAATATCATTCTCTATAGAATATGGTCGAATTCTTAAACTATCAAAAAAGATATAAAATTTATAGACAAATGTAGAAAAAATATTATTAAACCAATAAAAGGTCTGTTTTTACTGTCAATATAAATATCTATAGAATATGGTCTATTTCTAAAATTATCAAAAAAGTTATCAAATTTATAGGCAAATGTAGAAATATTATTAAACCAATGACAGGTCTGTTTTTACTGTCAATGTAATACTCTATAGAATATGGTCGATATGTAAAATTACTAAAAAAGGTATAAAATTTTAGGCAAATGTAGAAAAAATATCATTAAACCAATGACAGGTCTGTTTTTACTGTCAATATAATTACCTATAGAATATGGTCGATTTTTAAAATTATAAAAAAAGGTATAAAATGTATAGGCAAATGTAAAAAAAATATTATTAAACCAATGACAGGTCTGTTTTTACAGTCAATATAATTATCTATAGAATATGGTCGATTTCTAAAATTAACAAAAAAGGTATAAAATGCATAGGCAAATGTAGAAAAAAAATACTATTATACCAATGACAAGTCTTTTTTAGCTCACCTGTCCCGAAGGGACAAGTGAGCTTATGCCATCACTTGGCGTCCGTCGTCTGTCGTCGTAAACTATTCAAGAATCTTCTCCTCTGAAACTACTGGGCCAAATACTTTCAAACTTTAACTGAATGTTCCTTAGGGTATCTAATTTATAAATTGTATCCGAAGTTTTGATCTATCAACAAACATGGTCGCCATTGCTAAAAATAGAACATAGGGGTCAAATGCAGTTTTTGGCTTATAACTCAAAAACCAAAGCATTTAGAGCAAATCTGTCATGGGGTAATATTGTTTATCAGGTCAAGATCTATCTGCCCTGAAATTTTAAGATGAATCAGACAACCCGTTGTTGGGTTGCTGCCCCTGAATTGGTAATTTTAAGGAAATTTTGCTGTTTTGGGTTATTATCTTGAATATTATTATAGATAGAGATAAACTGTAAACAGGAATAATGTTTAGCAAAGTAAGATTTACAAATAAGTCAACATGACGGAAATGGTCAGTTGACCCCTTTAGGAGTTATTGCCCTTTATAGTCAATTTTTAACCATTTTTCGTAAATCTTAGTAATCTTTTACAAAAATCTTCTCCTCTGAAACTACTGGGCCAAATACTTCCAAACTTTTATTGAATGTTCCTTAGGGTATCTAGTTTGTAAATTGTATCCGAAGTTATGATCTATCAACAAACATGGTCGCCATTGCTAAAAATAGAACATAGGGGTCAAATGCAGTTTTTGGCTTATAACTCAAAAACCAAAGCATTTAGAGCAAATCTGACATGGGGTAATATTGTTTATCAGGTCAAGATCTATCTGCCCTGAAATTTTCAGATGAATCAGACAACCTGTTGTTGGGTTGTTGCCCCTGAATTGGTAATTTTAAGGAAATTTTGCTGTTTTTGGTTATTATCTTGAATATTATTATAGATAGAGATAAACTGTAAACAGGAATAATGTTCAGCAAAGTAAGATTTACAAATAAGTCAACATGACGGAAATGGTCAGTTGACCCCTTTAGGAGTTATTGCCCTTTATAGTCAATTTTTAACCATTTTTCGTAAATCTTAGTAATCTTTTACAAAAATCTTCTCCTCTGAAACTACTGGGCCAAATACTTCCAAACTTTAACTGAATGTTCCTTAGGGTATCTAGTTTGTAAATTGTATCCGAAGTTATGATCTATCAACAAACATGGTCGCCATTGCTAAAAATAGAACATAGGGGTCAAATGCAGTTTTTGGCTTATAACTCAAAAACCAAAGCATTTAGAGCAAATCTGACGTGGGTAATATTGTTTATCAGGTCAATTTCTATCTGCCCTGAAATTTTCAGATGAATCAGACAACCTGTTGTTGGGTTGCTGCCCCTGAATTGATAATTTTAAGGAAATTTTGCTGTTTTTGTTTATTATCTTGAATATAATTATAGATAGAAATAAACTGTAAACAGCAATAATGTTCAGCAAAGTAAGATCTTCAATTAAGTCAATTTGACCAAAATTGTCAATTGACCCCTTAAGGAGTTATTGCCCTTTAAAGACTTTTTTCACAATTTGTTCATCATGTTGACTTACTTTAAAAAATCTTCTCCTTTGAAACTGCTGTATCAATTTCAGCCAAACTTAGGCTAAATGAGTTTCAGAGTATCTAGTATAAATTTTATATTTTATTTCCTTGTATGTCAAGAAACATAGCTCCTATGGCTAAAATAGAACATAGGAGAAAATGATTATTTTTTTTAGGCTTTTGAAGAAAAAAAGTTTTCGCTGTACAAAGAATTGAAGTATTCCTCAATTAAAAAGAGCCGATTATCTAGATGTTTCAACTGCCTATACTGATGGATCAAACGATGGTGACATAGTTGCATCTGCTGCTGTCTTCAGGGACAGAGCTGCAACTCTCCGTTTGCCATCTGATGCATCCATCTTTACTGCTGAAGCAGAAGCAATAATTTTGGCTTTAAAATTTATTGCTTCCTCAGATAAATCCAAATTTATTATATGTTCGGATTCACTTTCATGCTTACAAGCTATACGAAATACTAAAATTAAAAAGCCAATAGTTCTCAAAATTTTATATGTAATGAGGAATTTAAAAATTCTTCTGAAAGAAATAATATTTCTATGGGTTCCGAGTCATGTTGGAATCCTTGGAAACACAGCTGTAGACCTTGAGGCAAAGAATGCCCTGGGTGACCCTCTATGTAACTGTGATATACCATATACTGATTTTAAATCTAATATTAGAGAATATGTTTTTAATAAAATATTGAAAAATAAATGGAGTAAAAAAGATGATAATAAATTGCATGAAATTAAACCTAATTTAGGCAAACCTTTTAATAATATTATGTGCAGAAAAGATCAGTGTGTTATTACTAGATGTCGTATTGGTCATACTAGAATAACACACGAGTATCTTTTAAGAAATGAAGATGAACCACAATGTGTTCCTTGCAACTGCAAGTATACTATTAAACATGCTTTAATTAATTGTATTGACTTTGCTGATATTCGTAAGAAGCATTTCAATGTCAATAATATGTATGATTTATTCAATAATGTTCCATTTACAAATATTGTTGCATTTTTAAAAGAAATTGAAATTTATTATAGAATATAAAAATGTTATTATATTTAAATCGTTTTTTTTTATCGCGTTATTTTACTGTTGATTTTTATTTGTACATAATCAATTTGCTTTAGTCAAGAATTTTAGTATATTGAAGGACTTTTTGTCTTATTTTAAAAATATGCTTTAAATTGTAAAAATATTCGAATTAGCTCTCGCCGCGATATAGCCTTTTTGTGCTAATGCGGCGTAAAGCAACCAACAATCAATCAATCAATCAATTAAAAAGATAATAAAATTAGTATTAAAAAAGACAATATTCCGAGTGAATACATATTGCACAAATCTGTAATGATACAATATAAATCAAACCTTGAAAGCTAATTATCCCAAGTTACGGTAAAATTCTATACATTAGAGAGAAAATCCATAATATTCTGATGAAAAGCAGAAAAAACTGTGAACACTTTTAACTTTTATTATTTTAATTATTTTTTTGGAGGCCTAATGTATGTCTTTGCCTTGATGGCTTTTTTCATTTCTGCCATCTCGCTCTGGAGAGCGCACCAGAGCACTTCCACCTCTGGGTCCATCCATTCTACAGTCTGCAAAAAAAAAATCATTATTGAGTATACGATTTTAAGATAAAACGTTTTAATTTAAATGAAATGAAGTAATAAAAATGAAGCATGATCCAAATTACGCATGTAAATGGAACAACGCTTTTTATTTTTTTATCGTTCTTCAAGTCAAACTCATTTATACGGCGTGTATCAATTGTCTCGCATTTGTATGTCTCATACGTTTACTACATATTTAAAATTATTTTATGACTATGATTCCAATATGATAACTAAATTTGAAATGAACTTTACTATAATTAAGGTAAAGAACGTGTAAAAATTAATACTTACAGGGGATGCACCCTTTGAGCTGGAGGTCCTCACCCTGGACTGGGGATCCGTCTTCCAGAGGACTCTTCTTGTTGGAACGTTCCAATTCTGAAAGACAGAAAAATATAATGTAAATTATAAACAAATATTTTAAAATAAGGGACTGTCATATAAAAGATATATTTAAATAAGTCTAACGATCATCAACGGAAATTAAGACAGTTATTTAGCCTGAATATTTTCCTCAGATATTATGAAAAGCCTCCATTCATTTGGACAATAAAAATCTTCGACTGTTTTGTTTCCATGGGTTGCCAGAAGATGTGCATTATCACAAATAGTAACATTTGGTCTATGTTTTAAGGACCTTTCTAAATCTATATAATCTCGTGGACTTTCTAAGCTCAACAAGTTTTAAGTCCCATGCACTATTCCATGTCTGCAGCAACCAGTCAGAAATTGATGTCTCTTGAACTTACGTGAAGAAAGGATATGTTATTGACAATTATTAATAACTTGTTAATTTATAATTCCAAGAGACACTATATAAGCTTACTTGAAAAATACAATTCAACATGAACAAAAAATTCAAACATTACACAATCTTCTTGAATCTTAAACATGCTATTCAAACTTAAAGTTTGAAAACACATTGTACTTCTTTCACTTTTTATAAGAAAAAAATGTACGAGACTGCGACACTCAAAGAAAGCGTTTATATATATATATATATATAAAACAACTACAGGGTGTAAAACAGGATTATACTTATTTTGATGATAGTTCTATTTACGTGAAGTTATTGATTTGATTCCTTATACTTGTAAAAACAGAGATTTATTTATGATATTTGTATACAAACATATTGCTTATTTTACCAACCTTTCAGAACTGCTGGGCAGGAATATTTATATTATTATATGGGACGGTTATGGTCTCTTTCTCCATGGCAGGTTTCGACTTACATCACCATAGTCATACCTGATTTCATCTCCTAAATATATATCTCTTCTGGCAAATAAAACTAAATGTTGGCTCCCATCCACAACAATTCTTTTTATTAAAGCATTCTCATCTGCTCCAACTCCATCATTGACAAACCTTCCCATTTGTTTAGAAAAAGTAGCATCTATGCTAAAATAATGATTGAGATACAACAATGACAATGTTTGTTTCAAGGTAAAATTTAAAATTTTCAGATGACTACTTGTATCACTGTGTATCATCGCCACCGGAAATTGGGTACTAACGAAGCGGAGATAAATAGAAAAAAAAGTAAACAAGTTAAGAATTCATTCAATTTAAAGCATTTCCACTCATTTGATGAGGGTGCCGCTTAATTAGGAATTCAGAAAAAAATATTGCAATGTCTTCTTATTATGTACATGATGTTTGCTTATTAAAGGCTTATTTGCCAGTACCCGATTTAAAAAAAAATCTTAAAAGTATAGTATCTCACTCACATCTGCCATTGTTTCAGCTGCGGAGTTGCGCCATTTTACCTTCCATACTCCAAAGTGCCAGTCAGGTTCAAACTTAGTATGACCAACAATCATCATAGAATACTCTATGGACTTGTGTAATCCTACAAAGAAAATGTCAATCAGCATTGTCAAACGATGATATGTTGAATTACCCTGTTTAGGTAATAAGGTGCAAACTTTTTGATAAATAACTTTTCTATGGTGAGAAACAAAACTGTTGCTTTTAATATTAATTAGTTTGCTATTGCATGTACATGTATTGATATTAAATTGTGTTGTTTTTACAGAAGTTCTATTATATAAGTGTTGAATCATGATTTAGGATCATGTACCTGTAAGAACTCTCCTGCAGATACCAAATTACTCACTACAGGTGAGGCCATGAACAGCTTGTTCATGTGCTGCAATACCTCAAGGCTGAGGTTGTCCTCCCTCTGGTTATACCTCTCCGTGAACATCATGTCTTGATGTGTAGGAGTTAAGAAATGCAACACACTGGACATCACCCGCCAGTGTAGGATGCACACAGGGCTGCTGATCTTGGACACACGAGCTATTTTAAACCATGCCTGGGTAGGCCACCCCATCTCCCTGGGATAAAATATTTTGTTAATTATTAACAATTAAAACAAACATGTTAAATAAATATAAAAATATGCCAACTGGGCAGTTTAAAGGCCGATATTAAATGGATCAATAATAATAAAAAAAAATTACAATGGCTAACCATTTTCAATAGTGTTGGCTCTTTTCAAATTGATCATTCCAAAACACAACAACACGAATATCAGCAATAAAATACAATAACATGTGTATAACATTTTAATTTCTAAGGAACTAAGTTATAACATTTAAAGTTCTAAATTTAAAGTTACAGGAATTTTAAGATGTTCAGTCTCGCTCCACATTTTTGAGGATAACTCCACAGCAAATCTTTGAATCAGTCTTTGCAACAACAACTGGTTCTTGCAGTAGTTCAGTTGTTTCAATTTAAAATATAGTAGGCTTGTGTATAGTTTGACAAATATTTACCTCTGTAATTTGAAGATGCTGCTAACGGTTTCTAATCAATGGTCCCAATGGCTGCAACTTTTGGCAAACGGCCATCACTTTCCTAGAAGACTTGTGTATTAGATAATGTTCAACTTCTACAATTGTAGTATCTACCATCTTGATTGTGTAGGAGTTTCTTTTAATAACACGTGAGCACTGTTTTGAAAACATCAAAAATCCATTTCTTGAAATCTTTTTTACTATCATCTAGTTGTTGGTGTCATATGTACCACAGAGTCTCACCAATTCTTCACATTATTAGAGAAACGAATCTGAATATTGGCAGGGGTGAAGACAACACACTGATAGGAATCTTCGCCTCCTTTCAGTCGTGCATTACTGACGTCAGTCATACACCGGTAGAAGTCTCTGAGTTGGTCTTTGCATTGGACTGTCATTGCCTCTACCTTTTTCTGGCACTGAAGGGACCAAAATATCTGCCTGCAAGCGTTTCCAGTCCCATGTATACACTTCTTTATTTCTCCATTAGAGGACTCAAAAACAAAGCAGGACCAGGCCATTCTTACACATCTTGCCAGGTGGAATAAATTGTGTGCATTGAGGCCGACAATACTTTCTTTGTACAGTATGTTTACATTCCTTACAAATGTTCAAGTTTGAACAAATTATGATAGCCTGAGCTATATTTTTCAATATTTCTGCAGTTGTGTGTGTTATAATATCTTCCCATATTACTTGGTGGAATTTTTTGAAACTTTGTATCACATTTTGGAATACTATGTTTACATTTTGTTCAGGATAGTTACCTTTTTTTAAACGTTAAACGTTTAATACAGATTGATTTTTCTTTCTACTTTACTTAATTTCTTTTTTAATATCCGCCTCACTTGCCTTACAGCGTGTTTTTGCCACTTCGCATGAACATCCGGTCTTTTTTATTGGTGGTAGAGTGTTACAGCCTCCTTATGTAGAACATGGTTCACATATTCGTCAGCGAAAATTTATTATTGGAGGAACATGTTGTAAAGTTTAATATTTGATAGCTGCCTAATCCTCCTAACCTGAATGGCTCACGATGTGTATAAACCAAGCTGTCGGTAAGATACCTATAAAGAGCATTTATGACCTTTTGAGGAATAAATTCAAATATTTCACAAAGTAAATACAAATTTCATGAAAAAGTAAATCCAATCATAATTATGAAGCAATTATAGAAACACACTGATGGGACTTGACTACTGTTCTAATTTCATCCTCACTGTCATCCTCTCCTTTAAAGGTAAGTTGACACAGCTGCTGTGGCCCTGTTTTTCTTGATTTCACCTCACTGGACTCTATTGGTCTAATTACATAGTGCGACTTTGCCAGATTGAGATTCATCACTGACGATATAGCTGCAGCATATTCTCTCTTTAAGTTTCCAAACCATTCTAGAGCCATCGTAAATTGCAACTGCATTTGAATCATATTTGTTTAACGGCTCTGCCTCTAAATGGTAATTACTACCAACAGACAATTCCCGTCTACCATAATAATGCATACCAACAGCCAACAATGGTCTGATTGTGAATTGTTTGATTTTGGTGTCCTGAATACAAAAATAAAATAAAGTCAAAAGTCATATGTATCGATAATTTGAGTAATAACAGCATGAACAGTTAATAGCAAAATGGACACGATACAGTAGAGAGTAGGGGATATACCAAAGAAAAACACAACCAAGGAAATAACACTAAAGGAAACAAGAAAAGTCATATCGACAGTTTTAGTTGGACGTTAATGACTTAACAAAACAGTATGACAGTTAAAAAAAATATCCTCCGAACAAATCAATAAAGACAGATTTTACAAATATTTCTCTTCAGGACGAAAAGAGGGACTATTGACTTAGGAAAAGCTTCTTAATGATAATGAGAAGTAAAAAACGTTGTTTGACTGTTTTCTTGTATATTTGTGACGAATTGTTGGACATAACTATTGGAAAAAAAATGGCAGACTTTAAGTCGTCAACTCAGTTTCAGTCTATTTTTGGCTTGTTATGGAATTCCATTTTTGTGTTAATTCAAGACAAACTATTTTTGAATAGAATAAACTTTGTAGAATGACGTCACGTATCAAAATGGCATCGTACGGTACCATCGCCCAATCATGCAAAATTTCAGGAATGGGTCGCCCAGCATGCTATCAATACCATTTTCTCAGGCCCAAAACATCGTACAATGAAGGCTACATGAAGCTTAAATATAATAAAGCATTAACAAGGAATAAAAATAGATACTTACGGCTTCAAAATCAACCGTTGCTGAACTTTGCCTCGTGTATTATTAAGCGAGAATATCGCGTGATTTCCGGACGACGACTTTAGGCCTGTGACGACATAAGGACGGTGTACGGTAATGATCGTGTAGCGAATGATTTTCAAGGTCTACCGCCATCGTTAAGAGCTGATCGATTCCGTATCACTACTACCGTAGTAAAGAGGGAATAAGAACCCGACAAATTTGACGGCAAATCAACCGATTGGAAGGATTATATTGGTTATTTTGAACAAGCCGCAAAGTGGAATAGGTGGACGGAATTTGAAAGGCACAACAGCTGTCTATGAGTTTACGCGGTACGGCTCAAAAGTTACTTGGAGATCTTAAATACTCCGTTGTAAACGATATTGACGCCTTAAAAGACATTTTAGGACATATATTTAATCCTCGTAAACGAGTAACGGCATATCGCTGTGAATTTCGGGCTACAAAAAGAAAGTCAGGAAAAGCTTTACCAGATTTTGGTTACGCGTTGCGTCGTCTAGTTAGGTTGGCATATCCAGATGACGAATATAGCAATGTTCTGGAACAACTTGTTATTAACCAATTTATACTGGGTTTAGCACATGTAGGAGGTATAATAGTAGGTTGTTTCCGTATATTACAACCACGATAATAACCACGTTCTGATTGGCTACTATTATTAGTTAATTCAAATCGATTTTGATAAAAGGTGTTCCGAGTTGCTTTCGATTTAGACAACCTTGAAGAAAGAGCGGAGAAATTTAAAATGTCTAGAACAAATAATAATTCCACTGTAAGTAACAGAACGAAACATAACAATTAAATGATTATATTTCACCGAACAAATTAAATGATTATATTTCACCGAACAAATTAAATGATTATATTTCACCGAACATTTCGATTAATTTGGGTAGTTAGTAATGAAAGAGGGTGTGAATGGGGTTTACAGATCTATAGAGATTAATGCCAATGATGGATTTAAACATGATGAAAATGGGCAAAAAAAAAGAAAGAAAAGCGAATTATGTTAAATTTAACAAGTAATTAGGATAATTCTAGTAATTTTAGTAATTACCATAATTTTTTTTAAACATATTTATTTATAGAGATTTGGATTGGGAACAAGTTTTGTAACTTATATTAATCCCTCTCCACTTTGCTGTTGTGAGTGCTGCCTTTTAGCAGCATAAGCTGTTTTTTTTATAGAAATCTACAAGGATGTTTTTAACATGCAAGAGATATGGCTCTTTCTTAACAAGGATCAGCCATTTATCGTCCCCTTCAAACAGACTATTATATCGTGTTCTCAAGACCATACTCGCAATGGTGTCAAAGGGAGAGCTGAAAATTTAGTTTTCAATTTATTTACCATGCAACTTCATGTAAACATATGTGCAATGATTACATGTACACAGTACACTAACCTTCTTGTACAACACTGCTTGTCTGCTTTTGTACATTAATTCCTTGTATATTAGCGTATACGCAAACCGTAGTTTTACCAAACATGGAAGAATAATTAGAAATGATGGTGGCCACCAAACAGCAGAAAACCTTGAAAACTACATGTAAACATATGTACAATGAGAACTACATGTACAAAGTACACTAACCTTGACAACTACATGTAAACATTATGTACAATGATACATACATGTACACACTATACTCACCATGACAACTACATGTAAACATATGTGCAATGATAACTACATGTACACAGTACCTTAACCATGACAACTACATGTAAACATATGTACAATGATAACTACATGTACACAGTACATTAACCATGACAACTACAACTACAATGATAACTACATGTACAGGGTAAACTAACCATGTCAACAACATGTAAACATATGTACAATGATAACTACATGTACACAGTACATTAACCATGACAACTACATGTACAATGATAACTACATGTACAGGGTACACTAACCATGTCAACAACATGTAAACATATGTACAATGATAACTACATGTACACAGTACATCTACCATGAAAACTACATGTACACAGTACACCTACCATGAAAACTACATGTAAACTTATGTAAACATGAAACATGAGACATGAAAACTTAAATAAACGCCTATTTCTACATATACAATATGTATTCAATGGTGTTTTACATAAATGACATATAAAATACAAAAATACTATACAAAAATACAATATGTATGTACTATACCAAAAATTGAAAATATATTCTGTGATACACAAGAAATAAAGTAAAAAAAGTTCAAAATAATTTTAGAAATACAATGTTTTCAACCGACATTTAAAAGATTCCAAAGATTTAGACATGATATTACATGTACAGGGTACACTAACCATGACAACAACATGTAAACATATATGTACAATGATACATACATGTACACACTATACTCACCATGAAAACTACATGTAAACATATGTACAATGATAACTACATGTACACAGTACATTAACCATGACAACTACATGTACAATGATAACTACATGTACAGAGTACACTAACCATGCCAACAACATGTAAACATATGTACAATGATACATACATGTACACACTATACTCACCATGACAACTACATGTAAACATATGTATAATGATAACTACATGTACACAATACATTAACCATGATAACTACATGTACATATATATACAATGATAACTACATACAGGGTACACTTACTATGTCAACAACATTTAAACATATGTACAATGATACATACATGTACACACTATACTCACCATGACAACTGCATGTAAACATATGTACAATGATAACTACATGTACACAGTACATTAACCATGACAACTACATGTACAGAGTACACTTACCATGCCAACAACATGTAAACATATGTACAATGATGCATACATGTACACACTATACTCACCATGACAACTACATGTAAACATATGTACAATGATAACTACATGTACACAGTACATTAACCATGACAACTACATGTACAGTGATAACTACATGTACAGGGTACACTAACCATGACAACTACATGTAAATATATGTACAATGATAACTACATGTACACAGTACACTAACCATGACAACTGTATAAAAATGAGAATGAAAATGGGGAATGTGTCAAAGAGACAATAACCCGACCATAGAAAAAATAACAGCAGAAGGTCACCTACAGGTCTTTAATGCAGCGAGAAATTATACATATGTACAACGATAACTACATAAACACAGTATACTAACCATGACAACTACATATTTATAATACACTAACAATGATAACTTTATCAGGGTTCTCACCAAGGTAAGTCCATAATTCCTGGACTCATTGAAATCTGTCTGGACGTACTATTTTCACGAATTGTGAGTCCAAAGATGCATCAAATATGTTCATGTACATATCTGCATTTTATAGCAAAAGTTTAAAGTAGTCTGAATATAATATGTTACTTTATCATTTATTACAATGAAGGTCATGGAGACTAAAATAATGAACTATAATGTACTAAAATATACATTTTTGTACCTTGGCAAAAATGATGAGTCCTGGACTTGCCTTTAAAGATTATTAGAGACTGAATGTACATGTATGCTGCAAACTAACCATGAAATGATGGATGAAATGCACAGTACCATAAGGCCAAAGATTTTGATTTTTGTTGAATGGTTTTATAGTTTAAATACTGAACTCCGAGGAAAATTCAAAACGGAAAGTCCCTAATAAAATGGCAAAATCAAAGCATAAAACACATCAAATGAATTGACAATAACTGGCATATTTCTAACGATACAGGCATTTTTAAATGTAAGTTTGAAGAATCAGATTATTTTTTGTTTTATAGAAAGCTGAATAAAACTAAAATTTAGTTCAGTTATCAGGTTATACTTTTTATGTATTTTGAATTCTGTATTTTCCTCTAACCAGATGGATTTGTTGATTTTAAAAAACTGTTGTAATTTTTTTCAGGATTCTGGTAATAAAAAGAGTGAGGAAAGATGGGAGAAGATCGAGAAAGTTGTAAGGATCTTTTATGTGAAAATTTACATTTTACTTTATTTTGAACATCTATGTCATGTGTATGTAGCAATTACCACTGGTTTATTTTAGATTTTCTTTAAACTTCTTTTAAATGCCATGGTGAGTATAGTGTGTACAATGTTTGAAACAATTAAATGATAGATTTGTAGAAATCGCATGCATGACACAAGTGAAATTATTTGTTTATTTGTGGACAACTTTAACATGTGTAACATATGAAAATTTAAAATCTTGAGATAACTACAAATGTGGTCATAAAAACAAATTAAGATTACAGTAGGAATCGAGTTTGAACTTATAAAGGCTAAATTAATGATGAGTGTAGTGTATTTAAATGATATGGTTTATCATTATGAGCCATCTACTGTACATATTTCATCCTTGAAATATTTAATAATAAAATAATCATTGTAGTTGGGTAAAATGGCTGAAGATGGCGACATTGCTGTTGCCATTAGGTTTAACAGCAAAACAAAGTGCATTGACTTTTCAGGTATTTATGTTTTAATTTATAAAGTATAATTAAATTATTGAATTATATGATATAGATGGTTTTAAAAAATATCCTGAAATAACACTTAATAGAACCACCAACAATACATGTGCATCTACTAATTACAAAGATAAAATATTCCTATAATTTTTTGCATAACACACACATAAATGTAGAGATTAGATAGCGTAATTTTATTTTATTTTAGTCTGTTATAAGAACAGTTTAAAGTGAAACTCTGTTGATCAGTCATTTATATTAAATATGCATTTTTATGTCAGATATATAACTTGAATATTTATTCAAATCGTAAAAAATAATAGTTTGGAATTTCTTTTTTTTTTAGCCATTTTATTATAAAAATAGAGTCATAAGTTGTCTTTTATATTATATTTTAACTAGTGCATGTCCTCACTTCTATATTAAATGATAGTTGTTTTACAGATCTTAATGTTGAAATGTATGTTTACAGTATCCATGTATGCTTTATATTTCTTGAAAATGTGCATCTACTTGCTGCTTAATTTTGTTTCATAGGACCAGATTTCATGATTGGTTTTGGTCAGAGGGTTGCTGATGACTTCATCAAGACAGCAATTGGAGACAGCCCAACCCTTGCTGAACCTCAAGGTTTTTTACAATTTTGATTTTAAAGTCTTATTACTTGTTTTAAAAGTTGATATGTTTGATAGTCAAGTTTTATGGCTGTTTCATGATATAGATTTGTTTTAGGGAGTGGGATTGGGGGTAGATACACCACTTTTGAATTTACTTAGATATTTTTTTAATTCTTAAGACTTAATCGTGTGATATCAGTCATGACAGCAATCTAACTATTTTTAACTATATATGCTTCAGAAATTGATTATGAAGAGTTTAGTCAACCAGTTTTTATTTTGTTGTTTTTGGACTTTTAAAAAGGTCTGAATTCATTATTTGGGAAAATAGGTCTCTTACAGTAATATTGTTTTACCTGTTTTTTTTTTAGCATTACAGACATTAGATACAACCAACATTAATGCTCACAATATAAGAAAAATCATGACAGATATTGTTGCTACTGATGGTATGTTTCTATTTTTTAGTTTAACATTTTCATGATTCATGAAGTAATCTTAATTTTGTTGTAATTTTCATTTCGCATTTTATTCTCCTGCGCCCTTACTGAAAAAATCAGCCTGCTGCTAGTCTGCTGCAAACTTGCTGCAGACTTGCACCGAACACAGAGTCCATGTTTGCGGCGTGTTTGCTGCAAATACGCTGCAGGTCTGCTGCAAACAATTTACCATGCAAATGAGTGTTTGCTGCAGACCTGCTGCAAACATTTATATGCAAATGAGAGTTTGCTGCAGACCTGCTGCAAACATATTTATGCAAATTAATCTTTCTCCTTCGTGTTTGCTGCAGACCTGCGGCAAACATTTTTTTTCAAATCAATCTGTTATACAATTAACCAATGTCATATGTTGTGTACACATCATTTTATCTATATGTTGTGTACACATCATTTTATCTATATTACACAGCATATTCTAAAAAAAAGTTAAGTTACATCCATTTATAAAATATTTTAATTACTCTATCATTTGAAAAACTATCATAGCATAGGTTTATACCTATTAACATGTTTAATAAGTTAAATTAATTCCAAGTACGTTCTCAAATGAATTACATGCATGAATCTAAAGTTAAAAAGATTTATTTGAAATTTACTTTGCGCATGTATATAATTATATCCAACTATAGTTAAACTAAAATTGTCACAAAATTCAACTAGACTTACATATATTTGGATGCTATAATCTCTAAGCATATAATTGAGTACATGTATATTGCATGGTTACATATTTGAAAATGTATTTTTATAACCTTCATGCAGATATCTGTGGATGGAAGGAATTTTATAAGTTAACATTCTACGATGAATATGTACTTACTAAATAATGCCTTTAAAAACTCATCTGTTAATTTCAAATCTTTAATATCTTCCAGGAAGTTACCAATAGGCATGCTCAGTCGTTTTATGTAGTTTCTTGCAATGCTCTTGCAAACATATAAAATTTTCAAAGATTCCTGCAATCTAGCTGCGAACATCCCTTATATTCTAGTTTTTCCTGCAATCTTACTGCAAACATATTTGTTTCTGCAAACTTGCCGCAAGCTTGCAGCAAAAAGCTGCAATGTTTGCAGGAGGTTCGCAGCTAGCTGCAAACATTATGCAAAGGGTTCCTACAAGCTTTTTGTTTGCAGCAGACCTGCAGCGAGTTTGCAGCACATCTGCTGCAAACATTTCAGTTCTGTAAGGGGCATGCTCAAGGGGGAACGCGCAGGTCCTAAACCCGCCTTTGACAGGTACCATAATATGGCATACACACCACCTTTACGTGTACAAACATCCTACCAAACATGAATGCTGCAGCTCCAAATGTGTAGGAGAGAACAGCCGGACAAGTCATGCACCCCAACCTGGACAGATTTACAAAACGGACCACACTATTTCATCCGGGGGGGGGGGGGGGGGGGCATAAAAATCTATATCTTATCAAACATTGTTGGCAGGACATAAAAATACCAACCGCTACTTCCTGGTACTGAATGGTTGACTGTGGATAACGCTCAAACTTCGTCATCTGTTAGCAGCATAATACTGGTGTTTCCTGAGAGAAAATGAAAGCTATCTTGATCAATTTCTACTCAAACCTCAGCCAGTACAAATCTCAGATTGGCCTTCTCTCTATGGGAAAATCTGAGAGAAAATGAAAAGTAATCTTGATCTATTTCCACTCCATCCTCAGCCAGTACAAATCTCAGAAAATCTTTCTCGACCTAAATAAAGTATCTCGTTATTGGTCAAATGGGTTCCAACTAGGTTGTCAACTTAGTATATCTTTTGTGATTGGTATAGTAGTTGCTTTTTAAATAGTTGTTGATTTGAAAATTGTGAAATATTTTATTATGTTGTATGTTTTTATTACATAGGTTTTACTTCGGGTCTTATTTTTACAGTGTTGAAAGGTGGATTGAATAATAATGTCTTGCGCAATAGAGCCTGAATCATTAATAGGACTAAACTTGTAAAACATTGTTGAAAAGAGCATCAGATTTCCAAAGCAGTCGGATATATATTTACAAGCCCCTGACATCTAGGACGGTGTACTGTTATTGAAAAAAAATCCCATTGAATAAATATGAATTCTGATTGGCCTCTCAACCTAATCCCTGGAGAGAAAAAAACCACTAGGGGTATCTGTATACAATTGTGACTTTTTCGGTAAATTAAGGGGGTGGTAGGGTCACCCTCAACTTACATAGTTCCGTTACTTGACCCACCTAGGCCTTGGGTTAAGGCAACCTTATGCAAGTGCCTATCATTTGTACCTAGTGGGGACAAAAGCTTTGTCGTAGGGATTTTTTTAAGAATTAAATAAGGGAGATGGTAGGGTCACCCTACCCCAACTTTTCTAAGAAAACTTTTGTGTCGGTACCATCTCGGAACCAACCTTTATTTACATTACAAACAACAATACCTTGTCAGAACTAAACTTTCTGAGTAAACTGAATGCTGTAGCTCCTCACACCCAACCTTAAGTAACAGTAAAAGCAACCATACCTTGTCCAAACTAACTTTTCTAAGTAATCTGAGTGTCAGTACCTCCTCAGAACTAACCGTTACTTACAGTAAAAACGACCATACCGTGTTAGAACTAAATTTTGTAAGAAAACTTTGTGTCAGTACCTTCTCAAAACCAACCTTTATTTATGGTTAAAACAACCATACCTTGTCAGAACTAAATTGTCTTTAATTGAAGCAAAAGGTAATTTCTATATTGAACAAACTGTTTCAGCTTCTTTTAAACTAAAAACATACTCCTCATCATAACTGTCTAAACTATATTGATATGGCTGTCTCTCGGTATTGAGAGTTTGAGTTATTTACGTGTCTATCTTCTTGTGATTTGTCTATTTGTACATCTATATTGATTATCATTTTTGCCATTTATAATATTGATCTTAGCCATTTTAAAAAGTAGTGCTTGAAAAAAAACATATAAACATCAGAAAACAAATACATTTTCTTTCTTAAAATTATTATTCAAAATGTAAAGCTGTTCTAAATATCAGCTAAACTGTTTTCTTTATACTTTTTTTTTCGATATATTAAATAGATATTTCATTTAAATACATAGTTTTCATAACATATTCATTATCGCAGTATTATCCTTTATTTATAAAGATTGACAGTATGGTTACTGTTTATTTGTGTAATGAAATATTTTGAAATATCCGGTTCTCCCAACACTAATATATGTAAGGTTGCGGAAAAAATTACTGTTCTACTAAACGGATGCTTATCAGGTTTTTCTGAGTCATATGGTATTATAAAATAGGGAAATATATCTATAGGTCTATTTTTTGTGAACTGATATATGAAAGGGTATATAATATATGAAAAGGGTGGGGTACTTAATGTCTCAGCTGCTCCCCCTACCAAAATATATTGATGTACCCCCCCCCCCAAATATTGAAAGTCATTGTAGATATTATTTATCTTCCAGCAACAATTTTAATTCGATAAGAATCTTTAATTATAGATTGTCAAGGACAAGACGTGTTATTGAAAATGCTCTTAGAATGGTTGCAAATAGCTGGCGGATATTTAGGCGACTCATTACGACAACTCCAGAAAAAGTTAAGAATTGTCAAAGCCGCATTTTTTTACCACATTTTGTGAAGCATGAAGAGAGAAACGTACATGTTCTTCAGCGTAGGTACTGCTCTCCCAGGCAGGTATGTAGATACAGATGACAACGGCAACAATATTGAAGGCATGTGGCGGAATGAAATTGGTTATGCGGGTTGGATCGACGATATAAATCAAACGGGGAGCAGCATGTTCAAAAGAAGAGCTCGGGGAGCTAAGGAAGAAGTTTGAGAATTATTTCATGAGAGACATAGGAAAGGGCGAGTGTCAAAACACAAGTGTTCATTTTGGTGAACAAGAATAACTACACATGAAACCTCTAGTTGTTTAGTTGGCTTTGTGGATATGTTATTGACTGTACTGAATCTGTTGCAGCATATCACAAAGTGTGTAGATTGTTTGCATCATTGGGTGGCGACAAATGTAGAGATGAATTCCCAAATTATTTGTGACTTTTTGTCCTACCAAATTTGTGACTTTATGTCCTGTGAATTTTTGTCCTGTGACATTCTGTCCGTTTACCTAATTGCACCTCTCCATACCATAAACGACAAATTTATTATTTTAACTGTGTGACGTACAAAGTATAATTGTCATGCCAGGTATATCACACGATTTCATTAAGGATTGTCAGTTCCGCATAACTTAATTGTTAACTTGTGCTCGTCCTGATCATGCATGAGATATTTGCCACTGTACACTAAAAAACTAACAATCGATCAATCTTATTGTGGGTCACTATAGGCATCATTTATGAAGTTTGTGTGCCCTCTACTTTTACAAACAGGTATTGTCCTTTGTAGTTAGATACGCTCTTTCTCAACCTTATCATTTCCTATGCAATTCATTCAATAGTGATAAAATCTATCGCTTGCTTTATATGTCTGCTTAAATTTGCAACATGGTCGGTCATTACAACAGCTGCGATTATATTTCCATCCAGACCCAAACTTCTTATAACATGTAAAACCTTTTCTTCCACATGTACCGTTTGAAGCCAGGCTTATTCCTGAAAGAACTGAATGGTATGGTACTGATGACATGAATGATCGGTCTATTTCATTCTTTATAAAATAAAGGTATATTTAAAGTTTAAAGAAAAACCTCTATTGACAGTTAAGTGGGGTAATAATTTATTCTTGATTAATGTATATAACAAATCGTCACAGGAATAAAGAATGTTATGTTAGATGTTCAAACTAAATTAGACATCGTTCCCTGGAATCCTTTTAAGCTCCACTTTTTATCACATTGTCGAGGATGCTGCTTTGAAAGACTAATTCACCTTGTACAGAGCTTAGTTGATAAGCCAAGTGCAATATCTCAGAATTTCACTCCGCACAGACCATGGGGCAACATAACACCAACCCCAACACGAGAGACAAGACAACTTATCCCGACTTCACTTTTTTCTCCTTCACTAAACAACACACCTGCAGTAACTTCAGTGGTATCACCTACTATTAGACTACCAACTTCCACTAGATTATTTCCATCCAGCAATATGTTCAATGTAATAGACAGTAAGTTTCAGCACATACCACCACAGTACCAAATATCAGCATGTGATCTAATTCGGGAATTTATTTCAGCTTCGGGACCAGGTAATTTTGCTAATCATTTGATGGAATTTATTTTCCCAGAACTTTACACCCAAGATAGTCTGAGAATCCACTTTTCCTACCATGGTGACTTCAAGAACAAAAAAAATCCATTGGACCAGGTTCGCGTACAGTTCCTCATGCAGTATGTTTGCCACTTCTAGCCTGAGATAAAGCAGCAACGCTTGGAAACTTATGCTTGTGACAAAAATCAACCAAGCCCTGAGACATCCAGTTAAACAGCAAAAGAAAATTGTGTTTTAGACTTTTGATTTGACAATTTCATATTTGTGCTAAAACACTTGATATTGTATGAAAACTATATATTGTATTGTTATTATGACAGTTAATTATGACAATGATTAATGCATTAATGTTTTAATTGTAATAATTATTATCTTATTTACCATTAAAATTATATACATTGTACTTTAATGAATATTATCTACTAGTGTTATTAAATTATAACACATATCATTTTCTTTTCTTATGAAACTGCTTCAAAAGTTCAGAAAATAATTTTAGATATTACATTTATTATTCATGCTATGTTTAGAAAAACGAGTAATAAATGTAATAATAACTTTAATTATCTGATGACACATCACTAATTTTATCATGACTGGATAATCCAATACTGAAAGAGACAACATCCTGTTTATACATGTACTTAAGAATAGACATGCATACATTTAAAAAAAGGTTTAAAAAAGAATATTATTTATTTCAAAATATGTGTACTCAGCTTTCTCCAACACTGCAACATCATACAAAATTCTTACAAGAAAGAAGTTATAAAAAGAAAAAGAAAAACATACATTTGACATACCAACCTGAATAAAATAAATAAAAACAAAAACAAAGAAACAAAATCAAAACATTGAAAGAAACAAATTAAAAAGAAACAGATACAAAAGTGAAAAAAAAGCAAAATCAAAACATACAAACCTGAATGAAATAAATAAAAAATACTTAAATAGAAAAAAGAAACAAAATCAAAACATTGAAAAAACAAATTAAAAGAAACAGATACAAAAGTGAATGAAACAAAGAAAAATTCAAACAAAAGAAAAAAAAGCAGAATCAAAACATAAAAAAAATAAATAAACAAGTAATTTAAATGAACAAAGATTAAAACATAATTTTATTATACAAATTCAAGAAAAGGTTAAAATGTCAATTTCAAAAGAATCATCAGTTACCTGTACAGGTAAATTTTAATGACACGCACAAGCAGAAAACTTCAACCCTGATTGATTTCAACAGGTAACATAATAAGTTAAAACATCAGCCTATGTTTTATGACCCCAATAAATGGCCAACATGTCAAGATTGAAAACCCCAATAAATGGTCACCAATTAAAGGTGACCATACAATAGGGTGGACATAACTAAGAGGAAAGTTACAGGCTGTACTGTATGAGTGGTAAAATTGTCTCCTTTGGCAACACGTTGAGATTTTTTTTGTCCTCTATGTTCAACTTGTTCTCTTTTTGGACTTTTAAACATTTTTTATTCGAGCGTCACTGATGAGTCGTTTGTAGACGAAACGCGCGTCTGGCGTTTGCATAATTTTTGTTATCCTCTTATCTATGATGAGTTTATATGGATGGCTCCACCTCAACTATTTCATCCTAATCAATGATAACTTCATCAGAAATTTGAATAACCGGTCTCGGAACCATAAAGGAGAATAATCTTGAACGGGGTATAAATTCAGTTGAGAGAGCATCTCTTTTGGCATTGGCATGTTCAATACCCTCAAAACAAATGTTTTTTGTCTTGCTTGCTTCTTGTGTTCATCTGTTGTCTTTTTTTTAACCATGTCTATAGCTGGTTACCTGATGTTATATCATGCGGTGATCATTACTTTGTTTCTTGTGTACTTTTGTCAACCATTTCTATAGCCAATTGCCCATTTGATTAGGGACTTTTCCTCGGAGTTTAGTATAATTGTCATTTAACTTTTTGGTGATCATTGTCTTATCATGATTATTGAATAAATAGTGTAGGATAGGATACTAAAACCATATTTGTTAGAATTAAACTCATTTTCCTGTTCTCCAATGTATTTCATTTCAAACAGATCTGCACCTACTTTGTTTAATGCTGATCTTTAAAATGTTTCCATATTAATTAAGAAGATTTGGTACGAGTATAACTCTACATCCAGGTTACAATGTATTCATAGTTAAGAATAATAGGTCAGAGTACCACATCAAACACGCAGAATGGGTGATGTTAAATCCGATGCCTCGTGTAAAGAGAGTGCCCTGCTTTTTGCACGATGAGAGCCCTTGCAACAACTAATTGAGGGGGTCCGTTGTCGGCCTGTTGCAAGGCAAAATTTTAAGGTGCTGTTTTTTTTTTTTAATTAGAGTTAGATTTTAGGCTAAAGTTCAAATGCAAATGTGACGAAATGATTATTAGAGTTTAAGAAATGCAATATTTATTGAAATTTGATATACATGTATGTTCATGGTTATTTGAACAATGGCTTGATATTGATCATTATCAAGATCCTTACACCTGCTCTGCGAGGTTTTGTGATGCTTAGGGAAGCAAGCATTGACAGTTCTAAGTTGTGTGCTTTGAGCTCTTAAAAGTGTTAGATGACAAACCTCTTTTGTTTACAATAAAAACTTTTTAAAACCTTTAACTCGCTTTGTATGGAAAGCCAATGGGGTCAAAATTCTTACTTCGTAACTTGTAACTGTGATTTGTATATTGTCTATTTGTAAATTGATGTTTTGCATGTTTTGTAAATAGGCGACTTTCACGATCCCACACTCTTTAGATATTTGTATTGTTTCATATTCTTCATATCGGAATTTTTGAGTCTTCTTATCAATTGATTCCGGCTGCATTGAAAACAATGGCATCAAACGTAAACAAAACGCTGAACTATTCTCTTGATAAATTATAGGCTATGACTTGCTTGAAATTGCTTGAAATTTTAAAAGAAAATAAACAAAATGTTACAGGCAACAAACAAATATTAGTAGCCCGATGTTATGCATAAAATCCCGTTATTGACGAAAGAAAAGATGATACTTCTAGCTCATGGGTCAGTGACGAAAGTGTGAATGAAAACGCCGTCGGTATCACTGCTGTAGACTCATTTCTTCAGTTAGAAACATTTAAGAAAATTGGTTTTAATGAACTAAACTTGACAGCAAAAGGCAGACAGTGGGAAACAGACTTATTAATGTTCCCCCTTAAACTTTCACCAAACTTTGTACGAGTATTTGGTTGTGCGAACACAAAAATATGAAGAGGGAGTCATGATAGGAGTGAGCCACAAGAAAATGAAATCGTATCAGTTTTTTAAAGAAGGACATATTAAAACCTATGAAATTGCTCGGGAATTTGGAAAAGAATGGAAAAAATCAAAGTGAAACAATCAATGAAACATGAGATGTACAGAATTATTGTGGTCTGCAAAGATGATGGTGATGTTTTAAATGGAGCATGTGAATGTCCTGCAGGGTATGTTAAATAGACATAAATAAAATAAGACTCCTCTCAAATGCCCTTTTTTAATAATTCTGTTTCCAACCAGTGTTAATATTGTGATCGTAAAGGTATATGTATGTAATGTGTGTTTTACTTTGTTTCTTCAGTACTAAATATTTCAATTTGCTGTACCTATTGTCTTTTTACACTGGCAGTAAACATGTATTCATACTTACACTAGTTAAGATCTTTTGTCATAAACAATAAATAAATTGTTAAAGAAGGTCTTGTAAATAAGAGAACAATTTCACTTTAAAAATAGGAGGGTTCAGAAAATTATTCAATATATTATTTTAAATTTACGGCTGATTTCAATTAGGAATGATATTATAAAGAAAAAGATAAATCTGCTCTTCATTCGGAGTAAAATGGTTCACGGTCCCCTAATACAAAAATGTATGGTCCAGATGAGTAGTCGTTTTGCTTCTGGTGAACATATTAAATTTCTTGCAAGTAACAAGAAAATCATTCAAGTATATTTTGCACGTAGTACGACTTAGCTACATTTATAGACTCAAACATAACTTGCCCAACCAAAAAAATCCTGAATTATCCCAACTTTTCTACCTTGATTCGATCAATACATTTAAAAACAAAACATAAAAAAACTACTTAAAAAAGTGCTCCAGTCCAATCAATATGTTCATGTACATGTATATATGTATGCTTTTGTATGAAAATTTATACCAGACATCAGTGAATATGTACCTTTTTTTCTACATGAAATCAATGGTTTTTATTTGTATTGTTTCAGGCTAGGTATAAAAGAAGCCGGAAAATGCAACCATTTAAGAGGTTTGCTTTTTGCAATTTGGGTTTTTTATTTAATATATTTTTATTTATTAAAATATATCAAATTAATTTTTCTTTTTTTCCTTGCAGCTCAACGCCAGTAAAGAGGTGGAACGTGAAGTTGCAAATAAAGTTGCAAGGATAATCACGCCATTAGAACAAGATAACTCTCAAAAAGACGAAGTTGAGGAACCACAAGAATCGCAAGAAGACATCTGGCGTAGCAAACAGATTTCAAGCGATCCCTGTTGCCGATGATGATGATTCGGAGGAAGTAGGAACCACCCCAAAGAAAAAGGGTGTCATGAAAATGGCTAGGGACACATACCAAGCGTACCAAGACCACTAGAAAAATAGAATGAACAAGAGGGTGATGATACAACGCCTGAAGATATACAACAAGAATTAAATGACACAAGGCCCTTACAGAATGAACAAGACGATGATGATACAACGCCAAATATATACAAGTGTTAACAGTATCCGTTGTTGAAGAAAGTAGTGACGATAATATTCCTCTATCTCGACTAAAACATAGGACAACCTTTGTAGAAGATGAGGATGATGAGTCTATAATTGATAGTGATTGATTGTTGGTTGCTTAACGTCCAGTGGCAAATATTTCATGCATATTCAGGACGAGAACAAGTTCACAATAAATACAATGGTAGGCCTTGTCACAATAGAGGCAATTTGGGATGATGGTCGGGGAAATTTGGACCGCCACTGGAAAATGAGGGTTTATTTGATAGGGACAGAAATATTGCCTTGCAACAGGCCACCTACGGACCCCTCAAAAGAGTTGGTGCAAGGGTTCTTTACGTGCAAAGAGCGTGACACTCTCTTTATACGAGGCATCGGATTTAACGTCCCCCTTCTGACCGGACGTGACTACGAGCTTGATAAGTTCAGTATTTGTGTGATTTCACTTTTTTCTATACATTGTTATCCTCTCAAAATATACCAGCTTCATGCCTGAAGTGTTCTTTGATGGGGCAAATACGATAATATAGGGTTTGGTAAATGTCATTGTAATATATGCAAGTAAATAGTTATCAAAGGTACCAGGATTATAATTTAGTACGCCAGACGCGGGTTTCGTCTACATAAGACTCATCAGTGACGCTTAAATTTTTATAAAGCCAAACAAGTAAAAAGTTGAAGAGCATTGAGGATCCAAATTTCCAAAAAGTTGTGCCAAATGCGGCTAAGGTAATCTATGCCTTGGATAAGAAAATTCTTAGTTTTTCAAAAAATCTAAGTTTGGTAAACAGAAAATTAAAAAAAAAAAATGACAAAATTATTGATATTCATGTCAACACCGAAGTGTTGACTACTTGGCTGGTGATACCCTCGGGGACGAAACGTCCACCAGCAGTGGCATCGACCCAGTGGTGTAAATAGTTATCAAATGTACCAGGATTATAATTCAAGATGACTTTTACACAATCTTCGTGACTGATGTTTTCTTTGGTGTTTGAATTGTTATCGGCGGTTGCACTAATTTCATTTACTTCACATTTAAATGTGTCTTCCAAGACTGATCTAATCTTGCTTCTGTAGGATTTCTGAAGGAGATGGCCTCTATTACAACAACCTACCTATTGTATTTATCGTTAACTTGTTCTCGTCCTGAATATGCATGAAATATTTGCCACTGGACGTCAAGCAACCAACAATCAATCAATTAATAAATACAAAATAAAACGTATAAATCATTTTGTTATGGTGGTAAATGTAACCCATTTCACACGAGTCTTGATTTACATCTTGTGTTTCTCTCTAATGTAATTTTTAAGGTGACTTTATACAACACTAACCTCCGATACGTTCATACTTTAAACCTTGTCTTATAAAAAATGCTCAAACTTGAAAAACAACTAAAATGGTGTAAGTAAAAAATAAAAAAGTGAGACTAGATATAGACACAGAAGAAAACAGCACGTACTCTATCTCTGCTCAGTTGAAATTTATTTTTTAATAGTGTCTACATTCGAATTGTACCGATTATTTGGGAATGACTGACAAATGTCTTCTATTAGAGATTCAGAGAATGGAATGAAACCGAACATGGAATGAATGTTCCTTATGAGGTGCTGACCAAGTGTTGTTACTTAGTTGCAGATCCACCATCCAAGCTGGCAGCCAGAATTGCAATTGGTTTAAAATAGGACCCTATGAGAAATTCATACAAATATCTTCTTTTAGAGAACCACAGAATGCAATGTAATATTAAACCAAATTTGACCTTAATCATTATTCAAGTATCTGATCTGATTCATATTTTTTTTTAAGATTTCAAAAACCTAAGTAGAGTCAGCTGAGAGACACAGAGCGTCTCGTTTTACATTAAAACAGTGTTAATGCACCTCTCTATACCATGAACGACAAGTTTATTATTTTACCTGTGTGACGTACAAAATGTAATTGTCATGCCCGGTTTATTCACACGATTATCGCAAACACACAAAGGAGTGTCACCTCCGCGTGTTTACCAACGAGTTAAAAATCGTGTATGGCATGTGCCGATTGAAAAGTTTCCGAATTTGATTCTAAATCATATGGGTCATGTTCAAAAAATGTCGAATTTTCAGTACACCCATGCTAAAAAATTTATTTCTAACGGAAATTTCAGTTGTAATGGTTTAAATGAAAGCTTGTCGGATTTGTGATTCAGAACATCAATAATAAACACACCTTGCATCTATTTTGATAAGATTAAACTGCATTAAAGTCCGATTTTGGGGGTATTTGTGTGCGTACATTGTCAGAAAAACACATTTCAAATGATTATTTCCCGATTTTCTGATCGCCTTGGTAACTGGAAAAGGGACTTTTTAAGAACGTTAATTATAATTGTAACGAAAAATCGTAGCTTCTTTATCATTGTATGCAACAGATTATCTACAAACTAAATTCCATCAGCGTACAGGAGGTTCATGTCTATCCTGTTACCGCTACTTAAGGTTCCACTAAAGTCAAAATATAGGACACTTCATAAACATCTAAACTTTGCCTGTATTTTTCAACCTATAATGAATAAAGTCATAAACTATGAGAACATATGTTCATTTAAACATACTTAACATATACACACTGTGTAAATTGTAAAAAAACTTGAAATTGTTATGTTGTGGCCAAACCGGTTCTTGGGGTGAACACTAAATTTTCAAAAAAATCTGGAGGCCTGCAAGACGACGTTATTTGTTTAGAATTGGTATGGACGAATACTGTTATATATAATGCAGGGCAAGCTCATGTTGATTTTTCATAAAATGTATTGATTTTCGAGTTTCAGTTAATTTCATGTATCTAAGTGAACGAATATCGAAACTACAATACAGACATTGAACAAATATGCCATTAAAACATATGTATGTGACAAATCAACATGAGCTTGCCCTGCATTACATGTAACAGTATTCGTCCATACCAATTTTAAGCAAATTCATTCGTCTCGCAAGCCTCCAGATTTTTTGGAAAATTTGATGTTCACCCCAAGAACCGGTTTGGCCACAACATAACAATTTCAAGTTTATTTACAATTTAAAAAGTGTGTATATGTAAAGTATGTTTAAATGAACACATGTTCTCATAGTTTATGACTTTATTTATTATAGGTTGACAAATACAGGCAAAGTTTAGATGTTTCTGAAGTGTCCTATATTTTGACTTTAGTGGAACCTTAAATCAGTCGTTAAATTATTCTCTCTATGAATATTGAATCAGTCAGTGTTGATTTCAAAAATGCATAGTAATCTTTACATTTAAAACGCATCGTTTCTTGAACGACAGTGTAGAGAAAAGAAATTTCAAGACATTTAGTGAAAAAAATAGAGCGTACTTTTTAGTTTATGTCTATGCTGTTACCAACTATTTTGATTAATTACACTAACAGTATGGTTGTAAAAAGTGCAATAACGTGTTGGAAACCAAATTCACAATAGAAAACCATAATCACTTCACCAAAGGGAGTAGTTATTTCACAACAGCAATCAAAAACGAAGAAATTCGTCTATCCTGTTACTATGGTTTCAGTAACAGGATAGACAATTATAGACAAAAAAGTCGTTAATTTTTTTTTATCTTAACATGTAGGTGGAAAACGAATAAAATATTTCATTGTTTGAACTCATCTTAAGGTTATAACGTCTTAATCTTCCCAATTAAGCATTTGCAGGTGCAATACTGATATCGGTAACAGGATAGACTTTTATACAGTGTCATATCAGAAACGTACGTTCCTGTTACCAACGAAATAAAGAAAAAAGTAAATTAACTTATGAGGGATTTACTTGTTGTTGGGTTTATTCGAAAGGGTGAAAAAAGGCCGAACAATATAAATTGCTATCTTAGACTTGCATTACTGGTGGTAATTTTTACAACCTTTGAAAATCAATTTTTAGAGCCATTTTTCAGTACAACCTAGAAAATTGGCAACTAATCTATTATTTTACAGAATGAATATATATAGAAGATTATTGTCTTGAAAACCATCTAATTGGTAACGTAAAACAAGCTTAAAATTTTATCTAAACCTTTTCTTAATAACCCAAAATTTCTTTTGAAAATGGTAACAGGATAGACAAATATTGTACCACCGATCAAAAATTGTTTCAACATATTCTTGTATGACATCATTAAGATTGCATTTTTTAATATGTTGTTCTTAAAGTACTGTTTGTTTTGATTTGCTTATGTAGAGGGTTGTTTGAATAAGTAACTTTTAATAAATTTTTCAATTTCAAAATTCGACATTTTTTGAAAATGACCCATATATGTCGAAAATGTATGTAGTGTTAGTGTAAAATCTCTTTAACATGCGTAATGATTATGACTCCTACTGTAGTCTAGTGTATTACGAAATGTTCATTTTGTAATAGTATTGACGCAGCAAAGAGTCTGGTTGAAAAGAGATGGACCATTTTGTGAATATGGTCCTCTATGCTCTTCAACTTCGTACTTGATTTGGCCTTTTAAAACTTATTATTAATCAAACGAAATTATACTGGGCACTTACTTTTCTTTTGGTGAAGGCGTTTTTTTCTGTCTTCTACATAAGGTCTTCTGTTTGGTAGCAGGTACATATAATCGAAGACCATTTTTGATGTGGGACTTCCCTTTCTGTTTCCGTTACCAACACTGCCACTACTATTATTGAATTCTTCTAGATATTGGCTATTGTTAATACAAAATAAATTACATGTAATTTGTTGAATGTTGTCTTAACATAAGTTTCGAGCTTTAGAGGAGGATGTTTCTACTGTGATATCTATGCAAGCAGCTATATCTTGTGCGATTGTTTTTTTACTTCCACCAATTGTTCTTGTGAAATCGCATAATGACGTTATCTAGCATGTGGACATTCAAAGGAATAGTTTCGCTATTTGTTGCTCTTCTATTGTGTCTTTTTAGTTAAGTACCAAGTCAGGAATATGACAGTTCTTGTCCATTCGTTTTTGATGCGTTTTATTATTTGAATTTGCCATGTGATTATGGACTTCCCGTATTGATTTTCATAGTTATCATATTTGTGTGATTTCACTTTTTTCTATATCCTCTCAAAATATACCAGCTTCATGCCTGAAGTGTACTTTGATGGGGCAAATACTATAATATAGGGTTTGGTAAATGTCATTGTAATATCCATATGCAAGTAAATAGTTATCAAAGGTACCAGGATTATAATTTAGTACGCCAGACGCGCGTTTCGTCTACATAAGACTCATCAGTGACGCTCATATCAAAATCTTTATAAAGCCAAACAAGTAAAAAGTTGAAGAGCATTGAGGATCCAAATTTCCAAAAAGTTGTGCCAAATGCGGCTAAGGTAATCTATGCCTTGGATAAGAAAATCCTTAGTTTTTCAAAACATCAGAAAAAAAAATTCAAGAAGTTTTGTAAACAGGAAATTAAAAAACAAATAAAATAAATGACAACATTATTGACATTCATGTCAACACCGAAGTGTTGACTACTGGGCTGGGATACCCTCGGGGACGAAACGTCCACCAGCAGTGGCATCGACCCAATGGTGTAAATAGTTATCAAAGGTACCAGGATTATAATTCAAGATGACTTTTACACAATCTTCGTGACTGATGTTTCCTTTGGTGTTTGAATTGTTATCGGCGGTTGCACTAATTTCATTTACTTCACATTTAAATGTGTCTTCCAAGATACGTAGTTTTCCGAACAATCGTAATATTTGTGAATCTTGATGTAAGCAAGTCTTTCTTTATCAGAATGTATGCAAGTCTACATTGTCGTTAACATCGTTATCAGGTATCTGTTCTTGTTTAAAAGTCTGACCAATGTCTTTTGTTTCGTTTTAAATATACATTCTTAATTTACCTAATGTAAATGAAGTCTCATTTTCAACTTTCATCTGAACAGCGTCCTTTCCAGATCTCACGAGCAGCAGAATAATGAAGGGAAAAAAAAAAACAATACCTCAAAACATGACTAAGTCTAGAGTCCTAATCTCAAATGTAGGTCATCACTTGTGAATGCTCAGTACTATCAAGGGCACATCCATTGATGAAGTTTAATTGATGCAATATATTTAGTTCCAAAAGAATATCAGAACATAAACGCAAAACTTAACCAGAGCAGCTCAGGCATAAATTGTATTTAAAGTCATTATGCTAAGTTTACACAAATGAATGTGAAGAATTGGGATTCCATGAGACGCATAAAATTCTTGGCATCTCAAGGCATAGTTGCAGGATAATTCATTTATTTGGAACTATATGTCATGTCTGTAGTTCCCTTTTGGAATCATTATTTTATCACCATTTTCTAATTTAAGTTCACGGGTTCGAAATGATTATTAATGAACTGGATACAAAAAAACTTTAAGGCATGCTCAAGCTTTTCTGGTTCCATTATTGAACGATGAAATTGTTTGCCTTTTCGTTCATAGTGCATGTAAAGAGGCATATTGCCTAGCCTCGTCAATCTTATACATTGTTAGTCCAGGTATCATATTTTGAAGTTTAGAATATTTTGCGCGTGAACAGTTATTTTCACGACACAAATGTCACGTACAAATAAAGGCAACAAAGCGTCAAAATACAGTCGTTCTTTTCTTTTCTTTTTTGTTAACGTTAATACTGCAAATATTGACATTAAAATGTCCAAAATGTTACTAATAATTGCAAAGTGAGGGAATATACATCCTTCAGTTATACTGCAACTGATATTCTAGATAGTATTAACAGATTTGACTCACAACAATATTTGATTGAAAAGACTTTCTGACGTTTGTTGTGGACATCGAAATAAAGATTGTTCATGAGCACTTAAATACGTATCGTATGTTGTTTTTAGTTTAAGAAACACTTTTGAAAATAAATACTTACAATCTAGTTGTTGAGCTCGGTATATTAAATGGAACTGTCGTAAGAGATCTGTATCTGCAATCAACAGTCTTACCCGAGCAGCTACATGAGGTAGGGCATCCATTGACGGTGATGCAGGATGGATATAAAAGTTAAAATGGCTAATTGTACTTGCATTTCTACCTAAATTACCTTTATTTGTAAAATCATTTTTATTTTATTTTTCTCCCCATAATCTGACATAGGTGTTTGGGGGAGAACATCAAGGGGGAGACCATTCACTACTATTTTTCCATATCTAACTTCCTGTATGGGAAAGATCGTTTTTTTCCCACTGCTTTTGCTAAAAAGAAATATAACAAACTATTTACTAAAATACATTTAAAAATTATTTTTGTTGAGCCTTTGAGTGAATACAAAAAAGCGAGACATAGTGATCCTACATTCTGTTTCGTTTCGTCAGCGTCCACAAATTCTGATTGAATTATCGAAAGAATGGTAAAATTTGTTGAAAAATGTTGCAAATTTTCAATAAACGTAGTTGGGTTAATTTTACTTATAATACAATTGTCAATACGTATAAGAAAATTATCTTGTTCAAATGACCGATTTAAGGTAACATGAAATACAATTATTATAAAAGTTGTCAAATTTACAGTATAATGTGAAAAATTATTAATATACCGATGGCAGTTTTAAAACATATTCTGTACAATTATTCATAAAAAGTGGTCGATTTCGGTTTTATTGATCAAAATTGGTGTTTGTCAAATTGCTATATAACCAGTGTAATTTTTCTGACAAAACGGTTGGTTCAAAATTTTTAAAAATTTTATGAAAATTAAACGAGCCAAATTAATTTTAGTGAAAGTGTTGGGTACCACCTTAATAGAAGACATAATCTCTAAATCGCCTAGGAGGAAGTCGCCTACGTCTTCAGGGAACCAGTCACCTATGTACCTTATTTTACTAGTGATAATCTCTCACTTGGGTGGTATATACGTGTCGTTAGATAATAAAACTTTACAACAAATTGTTCTTGTATCTGAAGAAAAGTGGAAAACAGTGCCGATATAATATGTAAAATTTACTTCTTAAAATCCGCCTGGGCCCTAAACTTATCTAAGAAATCAACCCCCAATATCCCCGACTGTGGAATATCAGCAACTACAACTTGTTGATAAAAAAACATGTACACCGACTTTAATAGCATGGAATATAAGGCAGGAAGCTGACTAATGGCCAGGATGTGTTCATCAGGCATACGGATGGCCCACCATCTACTCATACCCGTTTAAAGACCCATATGAACAATCTCTTAAAATGGTTCAAGTCCCCACAATTCCAACACTTCCTCTGAGAAAAATTATCTTATAAAAGGTTGGTGCATTTCCCTGGGACTGACCTGTAAATCCAGTATTTTGGTCAGAATAATTAAAATACCCTCCATTTTGGTTTTGACCATTGAATTGGTCAGAAGAATTATACCCCCCTCTGGTCACCTCTACCATTATTTTCTCTCCCTCTTCCTCTATACCTGATACCATATCCACCCCTATTACCAAAGTTATGTGAATTGGAGCTGGCGCGACGGTGGCCTCCTCCACGCGATCAGCGGAAAAGTTTCCCACGGACAACTTAGCCACACACTCGTGCAATTCCTCCAATTGCGTACTAAACACGGAAAATTGGTCTCTTTACGTGAAGCTAAGTCATCAGCCTCTGCTTATGTCTTCGGACTTAAACGACGTACCTCACTGTCTGACAAAGCATCAATGATATACTAAATTCTGTTTAGAGTCCGAGTCTATACCGGGATATGCTTACTAACCTAAATATATATGAACACTGATTCATACTATATAATTGACTTAATTAAACTCCGGGATCCTGAATAGGATCTAATTATAGAATAAAGAATTTAAATAGTTTCCCTTTTCAATCATAGTCATATCATTATATAACTGCAAACCTTGAGCTCTCAAAAATGTCGGCAATATTTTTACACACTGATCATCACTCCACAAATTAATGGTACGACAATTTTCAAATTGACTTAACCAATCTTTCATCTCCGTTTGTTTACCATCAAAGCAAACAGGAGTTACAATCGGATTATTTGACAACTTGCCAGAGTGTGTTACCTTGTCGTCCGCGGTTTTAAGCGCGCGGAAGTGGTCTCGGTGGTGACGATAAGCGTGTTTGTGAACTCCATTTATTTTTATCCCGGACTGTCACAAAAGCATGCCAAGCTCTTATAACCTAAGAGAGAGCCATATCTCTTGCACGTTAAAGACACCCTTGTAGATTTCGAAAAAGAGTAGGCTAATGCCGCTACAAGGCAGCACTCGCACCCGCAAAGTGGAAAGGGATTAATATAAGTTGTAAAACTTGTTTCCCAATCCACTATAAATAAATATGTTTAAACCTCTGGTGTGTCATACTGATCTCCCAGATAGGTACTTTCGTTTCATTGGACTATGTGGTGATGGAAGCCGCTTCGGAGTAGAGTTATATTTCTCAACCCGATAAGGTTTAGGCGATAAGGTAACTCTCTTGTACTCATCCATATCAGGATTAGCCTTCTCCGGGGTATAGTACCTGCATAGTCCCATTTTGTGAACAGGAAAACTAGGTGTGCATGTACCCAAGTCATGGAATTTAGCCCTAAGCTCAACCTCAGCGATATACAATTCATTCTCTTCAATCTTTAGTTTCATTTCCCGCGACTATCCATAACTAACCCTAAAATTCTTTTATTTTAATTTTTTTTTTTAATTTTTTTAAAGTGCTTTAACTTATTTAGTTTTTATGATTAAATAAAACTTTTCTTGTCAGATTTTATCGAAGGGAGATAATTGCTCTTGTGTGTTTCTTAAAAGTTTAAATCTTAAAGCAATTAGTTTATTTTAGTAATGTCTCCTAATAAATCTAATCAAAATAATTTTCAACATCATTATCAATTTCAAAGTCACTATCATCGTTAGCTTTATTCTCTTCTAATGGTGATTGTTCTAAATTTCTTATCTCTGTAAGGATTGAATGGAGTTCATCCGATGTTATGTCTTCGAAACTTTTACCACTTGTTTGATAATTCATTTAGATATTAACCTTAAGTCGACCATATTCAATAGATATTTGCATAAAATGTACACCTAACCTACCTTCGGCGTATTGGTCTTTTTTGCACATTTTACAGTAAATGTGACAATTTTTTTGATAATTGTATTTGATGTTACCTTAAATTGGTCATTTGATCAAAGTTGATTTGAAAAAGTTATTTAAAGAATTAAAGTGTACTATCTTTATTTAGATTAATTTAATTCTTAAATTTGACAGCAATACAACATAAAACAAAATGACCTTTGATTCAGTAAGCTTTATATATATATCTAAAATAGCTGCATAGTTTGATGAAAATACAAGTTGGGAAAATATTTACATAATAGTTCTTGAATAACTGGTCATTATCGTGATATATGGACTGCCCACAGGACAGTGGTATTGACTAAGATAGTGTTAAAAGATATAGGAAGATGTGGTGTGAGTGCCAATGAGACAACTCTTTAAATATAAGTAGCTGAACTAAAACACATAATAATCATTATCCCAATTGAGATGTTTAATGTGAAATAACTCTGTGCTAGAAGCACTGGAAGCAATAAAACTTACTTGAGCTAGTGTCTTTCCTATATCCACTGATATCGTATAGTAAATCTGTAGTTTTTAAGTGATCGAAACAAAATATAAATGGATGTTCAGCTATATATTATTAAACTCTCATCAACAGATAAGCAATTAATAACCATTGAATGATGGCTATAAAATATTTTTTGAACTTTTCTACTTACTTTCATTTATGTCACCTCCTCTTGAACTTCTCGATGTGTCAAGTTCACATTCGGGTAAACCCTAGGCTCCCTTTCATTGGCCCTAGAGGAAACTACAAAAAATAATTAGGGTTATTTCCGTGCAACATGTTTTGCCATTTTTATTTCACATGCAGCCGTGAAAAAGGTACGTTATGAATGTTGTTCTTGAATAAATAAAGGCAACAGTAGTATACCGCTGTTCAAAACTCTTCGTCAAAAAGATCAACTTGCAAGAATTTTTAAATCGTTCATTCATCGTGAAATAGCAATTTTATTTCGTGTTCTTTCGTGTAGATACCCCCCCCCCCCCTTTTTTTTTTGTACGCCCCTCATTTCACTGTAAACTTGAACACTGGTTTGATAATTGTGTTTGATAATACCTTAAATCGGTCAATTGTACCAGATAATTATCTCACGTGTACTGACATTTATATAATAATTAAAATTGAATCAACCACAGCTCTATCAAAAAATTACAACATTTTTTAGTAAATTATTCCAATTTTTGGAACTGTACTAGATTTAACCTTCAATCGACCATACTCTATAGATATTTGATAGCATGCAACATCAAACCTGCCATCGGTTTATTGATCATTTTTCTACATTTCACAGTAAACTTGACCACTGGTTTGATAATTGTATTTGATAAAACCTTAAATCGGTCATTTGTACTAGATAATTCTCTTACATGTACTGTCATTTGTATTAGAACGATTTTTAATTGCCATAATTTACTAAATAAAAAAAAAACAGGAAAGAGCATACCTGCTCTCTATCAGGAGGCTGTGAGTGTTCCGCGACAGCAAATTGAGATGGGGAGATAAATCTTGGGAGAAAACCCGACGTGGTTACTTGATCGTCGTTTGCCTCTGCATATACCTGCAAAAGTAGGAGCAAAACGTGCACATCCCGCTAGAGAATATGAAGTGTAATTATAGTCTTAAAGAGAGAAGCATGCAAACAAAAAGAAAATAACTTTTTGGTGTCCTGCATGCATAGTTGAATTGTGTATGACTTAATGTTTTCAAGTGTACCACACGCGACAGGACTATCGAGTAATCCTCTAACCTGCAGGTGAAAATTCTTCAGACTCTAAATAAACAGTTATTATATTATTGTTTCTTGATCAGTAATTTTGAATATTTGCAACATTATTTGAGTTGTCATTTCTTTTTCATAACATGTATTAAATACTTTCACTGCAGAATATGTTAGGTATGACCAAAATGTACGATACAATTCTACACTTTAACCATCTAGTCCAGGGGATTTATTCAGTTTCATATTAAATATAGCATTCGTACATTCATCTAATGTTAGGTTGCCGCCAAATAGTTCACTATCATTATTGGAAAGTGAGTGATCTATCTTTGTTTGACATATATATTTTTTAATTTCTGAAGGGTCCGGTTAAGTACTTTTATACAAATGTTGGTAGTAGTTTTTCCCTAGAATAAGGATACCTGATGCGTCTAAACCTATACTACCTTGGTCATTTCTAAGTGCGGACATAGTTTTCTTGGTTTGTCTTGATTTTTCAAGACCCAAAAAATATTTTGTGTTTCCCTTCTTCTGCCCATTTGACTCGGTATCTGATTTGTGCACCTCTTGTTTCTTTTAAATTGTTCTCATCATTATTTATTTCTCAGTATTTTCACTATATTTATCAGAATACGTGACTTCCGGTTAAAGCCAAAGTTAAAGTAACGTACATTTTATTACCAGCTACCGGTCATAAAACCATGCTTAAAACATTTATACAATACAAAGGTAATTATGACATTAAATACACACACTCCTTGTTGTATATAATAATACTAAGTGCAGTCGTGGTAGAGACACAGACAAACAATGCCAACCTAATTAAATTAAAACATTTAATCCCCATAATTCATAACGTTTTCACAAGGTTTGGTAAATAATACTTCCCAAACAAGTGAACAATATTAATAAAAATTTACGCACATCTGTTTTCTAAAATCGTCACATTACCCCCTCCTTACAAAAAGTGCTCGACCCGATCGTGGGTTACATACAAACAAATACGGTAACTGTCACTACTTCATATCACAAAGATAAACTTTGATATCCATATAAATAGTAAATAACATTATGACAATTTTAATAGATAATAAAATAATACTATTTGACCTATTTTAAAGTTGTAATGGTTTCCACTATTAATTATATCCACCCATTTACTGCTATAATACAATAACCCATATACATTTAAACTACAATTTTCTTCCCCTTATTAATCCCCCCTTTTTAGCTCACCTGGCCCAAAGGGCCAAGTGAGCTTTTCCCATCACTTTGCGTCCGGCGTCCGTCGTCTGTCGTCCGTCGTCCGGCGTCGTTAACTTTTACAAAAATCTTCTCCTCTGAAACTACTGGGCCAAATTGAACCAAACTTGGCCACAATCATCATTGGGGTATCTAGTTTAAAAAATGTGTGGCGTGACCCGGTCAACCAACCAAGATGGCCGCCACGGCTAAAAATAGAACATAGGGGTAAAATGCAGTTTTTGGCTTATAACTCAAAAACCAAAGCATTTAGAGGAAATCTAACATGGGGTAAATATGTTTATCAGGTCAAGATCTATCTGCCCTGAAATTTTCAGATGAATCGGTCAACCTGTTGGGTTGCTGCCCCTAAATTGGTAATTTTGAGGAAATTTTTGCCGTTTTTAGTTATTATCTTGAATATTATTATAGATAGAGATAAACTGTAAACAGGAATAATGTTCAGCAAAGTTAGATTTACAAATAAGTCAACATAACCGAAATGGTCAGTTGACCCCTTAAGGAGTTATTGCCCTTTATAGTCAATTTTTAACCATTTTTCATAAATCTAAGTAATCTTTTACAAAAATCTTCTCCTCTGAAACTAATGGGCCAAATTAATCCAAAGTTGGCCACAATCATCATTGGGGTATCTAGTTTAAAAAATGTGTGGCGTGACCCGGTCAACCAACCAAGATGGCCGCCACGGCTAAAAATAGAACATAGGGGTAAAATGCAGTTTTTGGCTTATAACTCAAAAACCAAAACATTTAGAGGAAATCTGACATGGAGTAAAAATGTTTATCAGGTCAAGATCTATCTGCCCTGAAATTTTAAGATGAATCGGTCAACCTGTTGTTGGGTTGCTGCCCCTGAATTGGTAATTTTGAGGAAATTTTGCTGTTTTTTGTTTATTATCTTGAATATTATTATAGATAGAGATAAACTGTAAACAGCAATAATGTTCATCAAAGTAAGATTTACAAATAAGTCAACATGACCGAAATGGTCAGTTGACCCCTTTAGGAGTTATTGCCCTTTATAGTCAATTTTTAACCATTTTTCGTAAATCTTAGTTATCTTTTACACAAATCTTCTCCTCTGAAACTACTGGGCCAAATTAATTCAAACTTGGCCACAATCATCTTTGAGGTACTTTGTTTGAAAAATGTGTCCGATGACCTGGCCATCCAACCAAGATGGCCACCACGACTAAAAATAGAACAGGGGTAAAATGTAGTTTTTTGCTTATAACTCTGAAACCCAAATCATTTAGAGGAAATCTGACAAGGAGTTAAATTGTTAATCAAGTCAATATATATCTGCCCTGAAATATTCAAATGAATAGGACAACCGGTTGTTGGGTTGCTGCCCTCCAATTGGTAATTTTTAAAGAAATTTTCCTGTTTTTGGTTATTATCTTGAATACTATTATAGACATGATAGATAGCGATAAACTGTAAACAGCGATAATGTTCATCAAAGTAAGATCTACAAATAAGTCCACATGACCTAAATGGTCAATTGACCCCTTAAGGAGTTATTGCCCTTTATAGTCAATTTTTAACAATTTTCATTAATTTGGTAAATTTATGTAAATTTTTACCAAATATTTTTCTCTGTTACTAATGGGCAAAGTTCATTATAGATATAATTGTAAGAAGCAAGAATGTTCAGTAAAGTAAGAACTTCAAACACATCACCATCACCAAAATACAATTTTGTCATGAATCCATTTGTGTCCTTTGTTTAATATGCACATAGACCAAGGTGAGCGACACAGGCTCTTTAGAGCCTCTAGTTTAACTTAAGTTATACAATTTAAAATAGATACTACAAATGTACATAAGTTCTTTTAAGTGATTTTGTGATTAGCATATCACTACTAGAGTGTCCACAAAGTATCTTCTTCATCCGGATAGTTGTTGAGATCTTGATGTTATATAAAGTAACTAACGTAAATATATAAAGGGTGACTGGGGTATAGAAATATGGTCATTTGGTCTTCTCCCGACCGGCAGTAAAAAGCTTGCTGAAGTGGGGCGTCCGTTTGGCTGTGCGGGATGTATCAAGTTCGCAGTCACGTCCGATCAGAAGGGGACGTTAAATCCGATGCCTCGTGTAAAGAGAGTGCCACGCTCTTTGCACGTTAAGAACCCTTGCAACAACTCTTTGAAGGGTCCGTAGGTGGCCTGTTGCAAGGCAAAATTTCTGTCTCTATCCAATATACCCTCATTTTCCAGTGGCAGTCCAAATTTCCCCGTCCTTCATCCTAGATGGCCTCTATTACAACAACCTACCTATTGTATTTATTGTGAACTTGTTCTCGTCCTGAATATGCATGAAATATTTGCCACTGGACGTTAAGCAACCAACAATCAATCAATCAAGTATACAAATCAAATAGTATAAGCACTTGCATTGTTATTACATTTAAAAAAAAATTATACAGTTGATTCTACAACCATGACATTTCTATAACAGAACTATACTTAACAGAAAAACATGTAACTACAAGTTAAGTTTTTCAAATTTTAAACTTTTAAATCCTAAAATACAATTTATAATAGCATATCAACTTCAGATATCTTACCCATGTTTAATCGAACGATAGACTGGGCCTACAACCAACACCAATACTACAGGTTTGGGTAGTTGGTGTTTGGGTATCTGTGGTATGGATCTCCTTATAATTGGGATCAGTCAATTCGAATACATTTCCGTCCGGTAGAGTGGCTCTCTCTAACTTCTGCATACATGCAAACCCTACCGGAACGAAACGACGAGTACGGTTAGAAGATATTCTGGCCATGTTCCTAATATCTCGAAGATATCTCGAAGAGCTGTTGTATCCAGTTGAATCATCATCCCCTGCAATTTCAGATATTGGGACCTTTTGTTCCTTCAAATCACTTCACATACCACATCATTTTTTTTTATATGTATGGGCGAACAAACTAAGGGCAGGCGAACATGTAATCAGGACAATCGGACCCGATACCGCCCATAGTGGACAAAAAGTTTTCGTACGAAATGACTACACGTAGCTACAACGAACCTTTATCAAAAGTACAATCTCTTAATACATACACATGATTATTTCAGTGGAAGTCTCCATATGACTGGCTCAATGCAATAATTGGTAGTCATTTATAATTGGAAAAGATAATAATAGAGTAACATATTAAAGTACCTGTAGCCACTTTAGTATTTATATCAAAAATACCAATTCCTCTCTTCACTTCAGTACGATAGTGAGTTTTAGCCAATTTGATTCGGTCAACATTTCCACATTCAGTACACTGATCAAACAAAATTCCTGACAAGGCAAGAGGTCTGACTCCAAGTGAGTTATGCAGGTGCAAAGGAGTACAACACTTAGTGCATTGTTGTAATTATTTGGCAAGGACATCAAGTTCTGCTGCAAAACGGCAATAACTTAAATCAACAAGAGCTGATGGAATGTTTGTGAAGTCTAAGTCAAAATCTACATTGTAATCTTTTTCTGCCAAATCTATAACAATTTCCTTTTGGAAAACAGGATCAAAACAGTTAGTAGTTGTGGTTTCTTTGACATAAGGAAATATCAGGGACAATATGTATATCATCTTCAACAGTTTGTGTTACATAATTTTGTCGGTTGTAAACCAAGTTTTCTACTCTTTTAGTTTTCTGTATTTGTATATATTTTGCCAACTTCCCTCGCTCATTTCTTACTACCGATGCCTCGTGTAAAGAGAGTGCCACGCTCTTTGCACGTTAAGAACCCTTGCAACAACTCTTTGAGGGGTCCGTAGGTGGCCTGTTGCAAGGCAAAATGTCTGTCCCTATTCAATATACCCTCATTTCCAGTGGCAGTCCAAATTTCCCCGACCAATCATTTCTTGGTCTACAATAACCGCCTCAATGGTAAAAACTACATCAACAACTTTCGTTTTTGACCTTCTTGTTTACATATTTATGAAACCGAAAGTGCAAAATTTAATAACAAAATAACTCAGGAGATAAAAATAAATATAAATAAACGTAATGTAAGCTATTGTATTAATAAACAATTGTTTAATTGGTTCAAAACTATATTTAATACGCTAAATAATAATGTATGAATTGTTGTGACAACTGGCCGGTTTCCGTATTTGATACCCTAACTATGCGCAACAAGTTGCGCAGCGGGCGCTAAAATTTAAACCCGTGAGCCCCCTTTAGCAATAAACATTATACATGTATCATTTCATAACTTTTCAGCTATCTTGAGTATTTAGTTTTCTACAGTTGCTTCCAGGCAATTCCAATTTAATATCCTCGAAAATGTACACGTGATACACGTTATAAATGAATTCAAGAACATGTTTTCAAATTAACAGTGAAATGTAGAAACATATATATAAACCGACAGGAGATTTAGTGTAACATTCTATACAAATATCGAAGATGGACACCATGTGATGAGAAAAGCTCACTTGGCCCTTAATGCCAGCAGAGCTAAAAAGAAAAATCAACACAATTCAATTATATAACTTCCCTGACTACCTTCCCACATACATTTGAATGGAATAACACTAATGTACATCTTATTGTGCTATTTTTTAATTGTCAACTTCAAACAAAAGTCCCATCATAAACAAACCCGTATCAAACAGATGAGTATAAATTTAAACTAAAAAAAATACACCTATTATTATTGTAATATTTTCAATTAGCTGTTTTCTTAAAATTTAATTAAAATCATGTGATTCATAAATGTCTGTTTTCAGTATATCTTGATGATTTCAACATGTTTAGATCATCTTTTTCACATCTCAGATTGGAGAAACGCAAATTGATAGCAGGCGCAGGTGGCGCATTATAAGCATTGAAAACAATGACGAGGAGGCAAATGTCACCCTATAGAGGGAGACGGTTACAATTGGTGACCGTCTAGAGGTGAATGCAGAGATTAATATGAACGTCTGCTGCGTTGTAACCGCTACATTTCAGGAGGAAAAAGTCTTCTACGCAACACCCTTGATTAAATTTGAGGTAATTTTTTCACATTTCATTTATACACTACAGGTTTTCCAATTTTTTTGGATAATACATCTGCACATTGAGAGGCCCAAATTCAAGATGACACTATACATGTATGTGCATGGTAACATTTTCTATAATACTCACAATAACAATATTTAACCTGAAACCTGGCAGAATGAAATCAACAAACACATGCACAACATTAATGACAATGGCACATAAAAAGCTAGTTGTATTGATAAGTTTTGAATTAATATACATTTTTTACAATATATTTGATAATATGACATGAAAACTGAAATAATATAGAACAATACAAAGTTTTTTCAAACATATTTTTTTTAACTATTTGTGTAATAATGGTTAAATAAAGATTTTGGAAATTAAAGAACCTTTGTGAGCAGGCTCACATACCCCACGTCTTCATATTGTCACTGGAGAAACAAAATCTCACTTCGTAAGTAAAATGAACACAATCAAATGCTTGCCTTCACATATTCATCCTAATTTGAATGGCAGTATGTTGGGAATATGGAACAGGGATTACTCTAGCATCGTATACTTTGTCTCTTAGTATATACATATGGTCAATACAGGAACCAGAAATATGAGTAGGTGAATGCACAACTTGACAGAAATCTTTTGTAGCCAATGCTTTTATTAATAAGTTAATTGATCAGTATAGTGAGGCAAATAAGTTCAAAGGGGCGTAACTCCTAGAAAAATCGCAATTTCCCGTCGATATGCACAACTACATAGTATGTCCTTATTATCTGAAAAGGTTTCGTGAAATTCTGTTGTGTGGTTTGAGAGGAGTTGCGATGACCAGAAACAGGACTGACGGACGGGTCAAAAACATTATACCCTCCGCAACCCGTTGCGTGGGGTATAACTATAATTTAAATATTCTGGTTCAGAGGATTACCAGGGCACCAGTATGGCAGAATCTGTCAGCGGAAGAAAAGCTTAGATATAAAGAAAAAGCTCACCAACCTGACAACAAACAAACCATAAGCAGCTAAACAACTGTTAAAGAAAATTGTTAGCCAGGTATGTAGACTCACTGTACTTTTGTTGAAAGAGTTTTGAATTGTTTTTCCAAGTGTTATTCATCACTTATATTTAAGTTAAAAAAAACAATTAACATTGCTACTACGGGTGTGTGTGTGGTTAAGGACCTCGACTGGCTATAAAGGCCGTATACGGTCGTTGCATAAGGTTAAGAAACATTTTTGGAGGTCGTTTAAAAACTCAACTTAGTATTTAATACTATTTCCAGTTTCCTTTAAACAAACATCATCACAAATTAATACTTGTAAACAAAGATCAGGGGGTCGAGTGATATAACATAAGCTACATGAAATTGAGAATTGCAAAAAATTGTAAAACTTTCTACCAAATATCATGGACTTAACATATCAAGCATGTTAAGTGGTTGATCTTAAACTGATTTGATTAAAAACGTATACATTGATTTGAGTTCATCAACTTTTTGAGTGGAGAAGCTGCAAGACATCCAATTCACAAGTAAAACATTTTTTATTCAGAGGCAGCTGGAGCCTTCCTCAGAGTGTGGGATTTTCTCGTCTTGTTGGTGACCCTCTGCTGTTTTCTGGTCTTCAGTCGGATTGTTGTCTTTTTGACAAATTCCCCAGTTCCATGTAAGTTCAAGCAAACAACGACATAATTCTTCTCGAAATGGCAGGAAAGATTAAGACAAAATATAAAATGGCAGGAAAGATTAAGACAAATAAAAAAAAAAATCAAAGAACACCTAGCTCATTTATATTTCTTCTAGAAATTGTTGTTGTTGTTCATGATGTAAGAGTTTAACTTCAGTATTCTAATAAAATAAATGCAACAGTATTCTAACAAATTTAAGAAGTTTCTATTGCCGGAAGTTTGGGAGCGCGTGGTTTCAAAGTTAAGCAACCAGATGTGTGCAGCCCCCTGACACCAATCACGACCACACAATGTTTGAATATGTCTATGACTGATGACAATTTCGATATAATTAACATTCAACAAATATTATTATTTTAAGAAGATACATTTGAAGTTTGGAGGAAGCTATTGTTTCTTACAAGACCAAGGGACTATTTGCTAAACAACAAAGGTACATAATATAGTACTAGAACTCAACCGCAAAATCGCTGGCATTTACAAATAATAAACTGTTGTAGGATGATTTTTAGTAAAAAATTTTGTCTTGAGAATTTTAGAAAAGGTAGCAAAAGCCCTTTTATTCCAAAGTCTTTAATTTGTTTAGTTTCTTTTATATTCTATCATTTTCGCATTTCGATTCAAACCACAATCATTATCCACTATTCAAATTAATTCAAACATAGAAATAAAAGTAACTGCTAATATACCATTATTATTCTTATAAAATATGCTTCGAGACTAGTCCTTTATTTGAGCTTTGTTAACATGACAATGGTATGCAACAGACAATAATATGTTAAAGTAATTTTTTGGTTTGATGTGTTTTACCATTTGCGAAAGTCAATTAGACGAAGACGGCAAGCTTAATTATTGAAACTGATAATAGCAAAGTTATCAAATTATTTGCACCCTACCATTTGCTACACAGCAGAAAACAAAACTAGATATGATGACCAAACACACTTGATATAGACTCCATCTCCTGCATTAAACAATTAGGGTCCGTAGGTGACCCGTTGTAGATAAAATTTCGGCCCCTAACCAATATACTAGTACCTTCGTTTTAGAGTGAACGTTAAAAATTCTCACACCTTCAACCCAAATGGTCTCTTTTCTATTGTATTAAGTGTAACAGAACATTCATAAAATTTTGCCAGCGGACTTTAAACATCCATCCTTGATCTGTATCACTGGGTACACCATCTCCATTCTGGTCATATTCCTGTGCATCTTCGTTCACCTCGTATTTTTTCCATCTCATCCGTGTCCACAAAAAACGCAATAAACTATCTTGCTATACCAATATTTGTGATTTTTTTCAAATTCGTGTCAACTATAAAATGTATGTCTTTCAAGATTCCAAATTATAAAACCGGTATTTCGACTTAAAGCTTAGGTTTGGACGTGGGTGACTTTTATTAGTGTGTACATGAACATGAAACCAGTCCAAGAAGATGCAAAGACAGGTAGACCACTATTAATTTTCATTAAATTTTGTTCACAAGGTCAGCCTGTTAATAGTGTAGTGAATTGTGCACAAGTACTGATGAGCTGATGTCCTCAACCTTTAATCCCGAAGGTGTACTTGGGAATTGAAGTACGGTCCCTCAAGTCTTTTCCAATTTATTTTCGAAGAACGGGAAATTAAGTATACCCCACAAAGAGACAAGTTGACTTACAAGGACTGTTTCGTACACTGTCACTCATACCGCATCTTTTACCCATTAAGTAAAGATATTCATTGTTTTCACAAATGAGAATATGCATAGCATCCTCAAAAATTTAGCAAATGGAGTTAATACATGTTAAATGATATTTGTAAGAACAAACTCCATATTAAAATAGATGGTAGCACTACTAAGCACAAGGTCACAAAAATACTAAGAACTAGGAAACTGCAGCTACATTACAAGTGTATATAATAGTTATATATTGGTTTCTTTCATGACATCATACTGCCAAGAACGGGAATTAACGGCGGATTTCCGTATTGTTCATACGAAAAGATGGAACTTTCCGAAGCATATATAGAGACACCAATTTGAGCGAGTTTAGCTCTGTAGTACTCGTTTCGTTTCCTTGATGTGCCTTTTCATTTTAATTGTAGAAGTGTATTTGCGAAATTAACATTTAACTTGTTATAAAAAAACTATCTAACGATTTTATCATGTTTAGCTCACCTGGCCCGAAGGGCCAAGTGAGCTTTTCTCATCACTTGGCGTTCGTCGTCTGTCGTCCGTTGTCGTCGTCGTCGTTAACATTTTACACTTTGAACTTCTTCTAGAGAACCACTGAATGGAATGAAACCAAACATGGCATGAATGTTCCTTATGAGGTGCTGCCCAAGTGTTGTTACTTTGTAGCCGGTCCATCATTCAAGATGGCCGCCAGCGGGGGACTTAGTTTAACATAGGACCCTATGGGAAATACAAACAAATGACTTCTTTTAGAGAACCACTGGATGGAATGAAACCAAACATGGCATGAATGTTCCTTATGAGGTGCTGACCAAGTGTTGTTACTTTGTAGCCGATCCATCATTCAAGATGGCCGCCAGCGGGGGACTTAGTTTAACATAGGACCCTATGGGAAATACAAACAAATGACTTCTTTTAGAGAACCACTGAATGGAATGAAACCAAACATGGCATGAATGTTCCTTATGAGGTGCTGACCAAGTGTTGTTACTTTGTAGCCGTTCCATCATTCAAGATGGCCGCCATCGGGGGGACTTAGTTTAACATAGGACCCTATTGGAAATGCATAAAAATGACTTCTTTTAGAGAACCACTGAATGGAATGAAACCAAACATGGCATGAATGTTCCTTATGAGGTGCTGACCAAGTGTTGTTACTTTGTAGCCGATCCATCATTCAAGATGGCCGCCAGCGGGGGACTTAGTTTTACATAGGACCCTATGGGAAATGCATACAAATGACTTCTTTTAGAGAACCACTGAATGGAATGAAACCAAACATGGCATGAATGTTCCTTATGAGGTGCTGACCAAGTGTTGTTACTTTGTAGCCGTTCCATCATTCAAGATGGCCGCCATCGGTGGGACTTAGTTTAACATAGGACCCTATTGGAAATGCATACAAATGACTTCTTTTAGAGAACCACTGAATGGAATGAAACCAAACATGGCATGAATGTTCCTTATGAGGTGCTGACCAAGTGTTGTTACTTTGTAGCCGATCCATCATTCAAGATGGCCGCCAGCGGGGGACTTAGTTTAACATAGGACCCTATGGGAAATGCATACAAATGACTTCTTATAGAGAACCACTGAATGGAATGAAAACAAACGTAGCATTAATGTTCCTTTTTAAATGAGGGGCTGGCCAAGTGTTGTTACTTGGTAACCAAATTTTATCTTTTTATGCCCCACCTACGATAGTAGAGGGGCATTATGTTTTCTGGTCTGTGGCTCCGTTCGTCCGTCTGTGCGTCCGTTCAGGTTAAAGTTTTGGTCAAGGTTGTTTTTGATGAAGCTGAAGTCCAATCAACTTGAAACTTAGTACACTTGTTGCTTATGATATGCTCTTTCTAATTTTAAAGCCAAATTAGACTTTTGACTTCAATTTTACTGTCCACTGAACATATAAAATGAAAGTGGGAGTTTCAGGTTAAAGTTTTTGGTCAAGGTAGTTTTTGATGAAATTGAAGTCCAATCAACTTGAAACTTAGTATATATGTTCCCTATAGTATCATTTTTCTAATTTTAATGCCAAATTAGATTATTACCCAATTTCACGGTCCATGGAACCTGCAAAAGGATAGTGCGAGTGGGGCATCCGTGTACTTTGGACACATTCTTGTTTTTATATGATTTCAAAAACCCAGGTAGAATCAGGTGAGCGATACAGGCTCTTGAGAGCCTCTAGTTAATAATCATTGCATATTGGTAAGGTAACAGACTCGTATCCTCGACACTGGCATCGTTTTATCTATTTTCTGTTGTTTTACATCCATTCTGAAATTTAAAAGTATCACATTTAGCACTATGTATCATTAAATGCATCACATCTTCTACAGCTCGTACAACACAAATTTGATGTAAAAGTAATAAAAAGCATGTTTTATTTTACCTTGCATTTTAAGATAAATTAAAACCTATTATAGTCATTTACATTCTCATTTACGCATTTCTCACCGTGAGAGTTGTTCAAGAGAATCAATACGTTTCAAAAGTATTCCAAAACATAATTTTACAGATTTTTTTAATAATTATTCACAGATACTTATTGACGCCATAACGATAAGTGAAGGGCAGTCTCGTTTTTTTTTCTCAACTAAACCGTTTCTGTTGTCCGATTTTATGTGTTGAGAGAAACATATCGGACCAAAAGTAAAAAATACTTACATTTCGATAACCTCTTCCCTCCTTCTTTTGGCAAGAATATTTGTGTTTGTAACAAATATCCAAGAAGGAAATACTGACATTAACATTGTGTTTGGGATGTTTAAGTACTCATCCTATACTTCTATTATATTCCTGATATTCAAAAACAAGACCTATATTAATTTATATGAAATAGTATGTGCTAAACATTGCCTTTTATATCTCTTTTTTCACACTATTACATTTATTTTACTCCTATCGAGCTCTATCACGTTTATCTTAAACTTGATCTTAAAAAACCATTGCAGTTTCATAAACTTTTCATAAACTTTACGTAGGAGTTTTATTGATCAAATTTCCCGGTTCCAGCCTATTTCGGTCTTAACATTCCTTCTACTGCCCACAGGTTGACACCACTCAACATTGGGATTATTAGAATATTACTGTTGACTACAGCATTGCGGATGGACTGCAATATACATTTTTCTGTCTAGTTTTGTCCTCATTTATTTCAACTTGGAAAAAAGGTGAATGGTAACGACGATCTAATAGTTTCCGCATTCAAACGCTGCGTGCAAACGCTACCTTCTATATCGAGTTAATCGATGTCATTTAGCTAGTTGGCCGTTTCTTCATGAATATCACGATCTTTTATTAATTGACGTATTATTGTGAGAGATTGAGTTACTATTCTATGGAGTATGGTGAAGCAAGTACTGTTTTGTTTTTTGCTTTGTAAATATCCAACACTAACTTCAGTGTTGTGGAATTTACAAAAAAGCAAAACAGAAAAGTATGAATTTTAAAAGATCAATATCTGCAATTGTATCCCTAAATCACTTGATGACATGACTGCAACAAAAATGTATAATGCAAAAATGTCATTTCTTTCTATTTGTGGGTCGTCTTTTTTCAGTAATTGATATGTCATCTTGATATATTTGATAGATCATAACCAATAACAAATAAACGAAAAACGTGTCTTCCTGATGGAATAGTGACCCGGGGGTTAAGAAATCCACTAGCCCGACGCCCGGGACTTCAACATTTAGACCTCGGGCAACCAAGACTTGTAACCAAAAAAAGCCCGACGGTCTAGTAACAAAAATTTCTTGGCGTTTCTAAAATTGAAAGGGGAAAATCCCCTTATCACTTTTCTATCTTATCCAATCAGATTCAACTACGACATCCGGGATTCCCAGAATTTGAACTGATTTTGTACAAGTTTTAAAATAGAACAAATAACTCTGGGTGGATCTTGTACTTTCAATATCGATGTGTCAGTACAGGGGGTGGTATTGTACATTGCTTATGCAACCTGATTTTACCTCCTTCTGATTAATTTATTTCAATATAATTGTGAATCCCTTTTGACAGCAGAAACCTGACTTTTATCAGATATAAATTTGAAACATGTGTTGATAATTCTTTTACACAAACGTGATGATGCTATTGTATCTGATAAAACCCCCTCCGCTCCTTTTACATACCCACGTATAGCAGTGATCAAGACTTGTATCATCCCCGGATATGGTCAACTCATTATATCAGAATTTTCAGTGAATATTCAATTATCGATTAATTGAATATATATATGCTAATGGAATATTTTTTGCTAATATAAGTTTTGAATATCCAATTTGCAAAAATCTACTATACAATGCCGTGAATGGATAAAAATTGTTAAGTTTATAGAATTCATTGTTATTGCAGCAAACTCTGAATTTGTAAGGCATACTAGGGCTAGCAGGTCTTCCAACAGGGCTAGTAAAATCTTGCAACCAATTAGCCCTGGGCTAGTGAGCTATAATAAAATTTCTTAACCCCTGAATACCATTTTGAAGGAAGGCAAATCATGTACACATGTCATATTAAACCACAACTTGAAGTGTGCCCAATCACAAATCTGCATGTCTAGCTCAAACAATATCATAACTACCTATATACGCTGCTTTAGGATTTGTCTTTTCAACCTGGTACTTCATGATAAAAACTAGCGGGCAACACACTATTATTTTCCCAATGGACTCCTCTGGAAAAATAAAATACATAATTAGGAAGTGCCTTCTAAACAATGTAAGCTTACAGTAATCATGCATATGTACATTAGTAGCTGATACCGATATATTCATGGTATGATAATAAACAATGGAGAATTAAAATTGAGAATGGAAATGGGGAATGTGTCAAAGAGACAACGACCCGCCCAAATAAAAAACAACAGCAGAGGGTCACCAACAGGTCTTCAATGTAGCGAGAAATTCCCGCACCCGGAGGCGTCCTTCAGCTGGCCCCTAAACAAATATATACTAGTCCAGTGATAATGAACGCCATACTAATTTCCAAATTGTACACAAGAAACTAAAATTAAAATAATACAAGACTAACAAAGGCCAAAGGCTCCTGACTTGGGACAGGCGCAAAAATGCGGCGGGGTTAAACATGTTTGTGAGATCTCAACCCTCCCCCTATACCTCTAACCAATGTAGTAAAGTAAACGCATAACAATACGCACATTAAAATGCAGATCACCATCTCTTCCTGCCCTACCACTCTCCTGCATAAAACCATTCAGACTTTTATGTGCTCCCCAGTGAATAACATATCGGATATCTGGATATTCCAAATGCTGTTGTGGCTATTTCAATTCTTGTTTTGCTATCTGATTTAAAATAAAATTATCCCAAAATATTTTTCTTGTTTTTGTCCATTGTAGCATGATGAAACAGCGAATAAACAATTTTTGGAGGATGGTTGTCCACAATAGGAATGGTCAGTACCAAGCTTATCGAAAAATAGTGCCTAAATTTGAGAACAAGCTTTAATATGTCGGCAGTATATAACTGTCTTTGGTGTACTATCTCTTTGAATGGCCCGTAGGTGTCTTGTTGCAAGGCAAAATTTCTGTCCCTATCCAATATACCCTCATTTTCCATTAGCAGTCCAAATTTGTCAGTATCAAAACTTTTGCTGAAACGTGTTTATTGATGATTGAAGTAAAATTCAGAGCTAAAAGAATCGCGTAGCAGAGTACGATTATTTCATTCATATTATGAATAAGACGAGAACGAACAAGTAAAATTATACAACCCGTACACATCCAGCATACAATGGATTTAATGTAAAGACGTCATAAACAGCCAGAGAAAAACATGACCTTGTGCAATGCCAAGTTACAGGTATCGACAGATTGTAGATCCAAGAAAATGTATACGTATATGACATACTAGTAATATTTTTCAGTACAAACTCGATTACTTGGAAATGCTGGCACTTTGTTTAAGGCATTCGGCTAGATTGTCATTGATTTCCTTTTCAGTCACATTGAGCCTCTTCTTGAATGTATGTCTGAAAAAGTTAAAAATCAATACAATTCAAGTTTATTAGATGTTGTAACCATATAAAAAGCAATCAATGAATTCGTTACAAGAATTAATCTCCATAGCTAATCATACTGTAAATGTCTGAAATATTGCATGCTGCCTTTTAGTCTGTTTTATACACTACTAAGATTAGCATTATTTATCATGTTTTCCTTGATATGGATTTCAATTCAGTTCTGGTCAATTTGTTTTAAATTGTAGTATAACAGATATGTTCGCTAGAAAATGCATTATCTGTAAAAAGGCAAGAAAGTTTAATAAGTTCAATCCTTAATTTGTATTTTTTTTAAAGTTTTATACCAAACGCATTATAATACAAAACAGTGTAGCTGTAGAACACAGTGGTAGTGAAACCCATTGATTGTGGTTGTGTTCTTTGATTGAAGAATTCACAGCAATTATACTTTTGAATATATACTTTGTGTTGAAATACACTTCAGACATACCATAACTAACCTGATTTCGGTGTTGTAATGCTTGTTTGGTTTCTCACTTGGAATCAGCAGCAACACCAGATATACCTCTCCTCTGGCGCTCCTGTTCACTCTATGCTATAGCAGCCTTAGCAATAGTAGTCAAAAGATGGCGAAGACTCGTTCACGATTATCACATTTAATTGATGACGCATGACTTCTATTTCATTTTCGAATTTGTAGTATAGCAGATTTGTTTTCTCCACAAATGTTTAGTTTTCCCATTGTCCGTAGCGTTATTTGTACGTTTCTTACTTCCCTGCTCTGGCTCCAAACTTTTGATATCCTTCTGTCACTTTCTTTTTTCGAAGCTCACAAGCCATGCGAATACAAAGTTTCTATTAATGTTCGTGACCCATATTCATGATGTGACTGAACAGCTAGGTCAAAATGGAATGTAAATGCTGATTTAGCTACTGAAACGATACATTCTGTAATAGACATCGATTTACGAAGTTTATCTTGAGGGAAAACATAAGGTTTAGAAGCGACTTTGTGGGATTTTACAGCAATCAACGAAAAAATGAACTTAAAAAGAGATTAATATCTGCAGAAACACCTTGATGTTATTTGTAAAGTCTCAACACGGGTCTAAATCAACTATTTCTAAATGATCAGCCCTACTATGTGCATCACATATCTGAATACGTAGAGCTCTGCAATCATATAAAATAATTAAATATAGTACTCCTTAAAATCTTAAACAGTAAAAGAAAATGCATATATGTCCTGCAATTTCTTTCCATAACAAGGTAATCTTCGAAATCAATATAACCCTCAAGAGTACTCCAATTATCACAAGATTGATTGATTATTGGTTGCTTAACGTCCAGTGGCAAATATTTCATGCATATTCAGGACGAGAACAAGTTCACAATAAATACTATAGGTAGGTCTTGAAGTAATAGAGGCCATCTGGGATGATGGTCGGGGAAATTTAGACTGCCCCTAATAAAAATTACGGTATTTTTATAATAAGTGTCACTGTGCAATGGCTTGGGCTCCTGACGATGGACATGGCCATGGTCAATTTGTTAATTCTAATTGGTCTAAATAGATGTTCGAAACACCTTGTGATCTATGGAGTTGGGGTGCTGGGATAGGCTTTGACAACGATTTATTGAAAAATTTGGACTGCCACTGGAAAATGAGGATAGGGACAGAAATTTTGCCTTGCAACAGGCCACCTACGGACCCCCCAAAGAGTTGCTGCAAGGGTTCTTAACGTGCAAAGAGCGTGGCACTCTCTTTACACGAGGAATCGGATTTAACGTCCCCAATCTGACCAGACGTGACTGCGAACTTGATACATACCGCACAGCCAAACGGACGCCCCACTTCGGAAAGCGTTTTGCTGCCGGTCGGAAGAAGATCAAGTGACCATATTTCTATTCCCCAGTCACCCTTGGGGGGCAATTATCACAGGAATAGAAGCAATCAATTTACGTAGCGGTAATTTATTTAATAATGTTCCATTTACAAATATTGTTGCATTTTTAAAAGAAATTGGAATTTATTATAGAATATAAAAATGTTATTATATTTAAGTCGTTTTGATACAACCGAAAAAATTTTGGTCGTATATTGGTATAAATGTTGGCGTCGTCGTCGTCGTCCGAATACTTTTAGTTTTTTGACACAAGGTTTATGGCCACAAAAGGAAGGTTGGGATTGATTTTGGGAGTTGAGGTCTGAACAGTTTAGGAATTAGGGGCCAAAAAGGGCCCAAATAAGCATTTTTCTTGGGTTTTCGCACCATAACTTTAGTATGAGTAAATAGAAATTTACGAAATTTAAACACAAGGTTTATGACCATAAAAGGAAGGTTGGGATTGATTTTGGAAGTTTTTGTCCCAACAGTTTAGGAATAAGGGGCCCAAAGGGTCCAAAATTAAACTTTGTTTGATTTTATCAAAAATTGAATAATTCGGGTTCCTTGATATGCCCAATCTAACTGTGTATGTAGATTCTTAATTTTTGGTCCCGTTTTAAAATTGGTCTACATTAAGGTCCAAAGAGTCCAAAATTAAACTTAGTTTGATTTTAACTTGGGGTTCTTTGATATGCTGAATCTAAAAATGTACTTAGATTTTTATACGACCGCAAAAATTGAAAATTTTGTGGTCGTATATTGGTATGACGTTGGCGTCGTCGTTGTCGTCGTCCGAATACTTTTAGTTTTCGCACTCTAACTTTAGTAAAAGTGAATAGAAATCTATGAAATTATTAACACAAGGTTTAGGACCACAAAAGGAAGGTGAGGATTGATTTTGGGAGTTTTGGTCCTTTCATTTTAGGAATTAGGGGCCAAAAAGGGCCCAAATTAGCATTTTCTTGGTTTTCGCACTATAACTTTAGTTTAAGTAAATAGAAATCTATGAAATTTTTACACAAGGTTCATGACCACAAAAGGAAGGTTGGGATTGAATTTGGGAGTTTAAATTCAAACAATTTAGGAATTAGGGGCCACAAAAGGACCCAAATAAGCATTATTCTTGGTTTTCGCACAATAAGTTTAGTAAAAGTTAATAGAAATCAATGAAACTTTGACACAAGGTGTATGACCACAAAAGGAAGGTTGGGATTGATTTTGGGAGTTTTGGTTTCAACAGTTTAGCAATAAAGGGCCCAAATAAGCATTATTCTTGGTTTTCGCACAATAACTTTAGTATAAGTAAATAGAAATCAATGAAATTTAAACACAAGGTTGATGACCACAAAAGAAAGGTTGGGATTGATTTTGGGAGTTGAGGTCTGAACAGTTTAGGAATTAGGGGCCAAAAAGGGGCCCAAATAAGCATTTTTATTGGTTTTCGCACCATAACTTTAGTAGAAGTAAATAGAAATTTACGAAATTTAAACACAAGGTTTATGACCATAAAAGGAAGGTTGGGATTGATTTTGGAAGTTTTGGTCCCAACAGTTTAGGAATAAGAGGCCCAAAGGGTCCAAAATTAAACTTTGTTTGATTTCATCAAAAATTGAATAATTGGGGTTCCTTGATATGCCCAATCTAACTGTGTATGTAGATTCTTAATTTTCGGTCCCGTTTTAAAATTGGTCTACATTAAGGTCCAAAGGGTCCATAAAAAAATTGAAAATTTTGTGGTCGTATATTGGTATGACGTTGGCGTCGTCGTTGTCGTCGTCCGAATACTTTTAGTTTTCGCATTCTAACTTTAGTAAAAGTGAATAGAAATCTATGAAATTTTTTCACAAGGTTCGTGACCACAAAAGGGGCCAAAGTAAGCATTATTCTGGGTTTTCGCACCATAACTTTAGTATAAGTCAATAGAAATATATGAAATTTAAACACAAGGTTCATGACCACTAAAGGAAGGTTGAGTTTGATTTTGGGAGTTTTGGTCCCAACAGTTTAGGAATAACAAAGGGTCCAAAATTGAACTTTGTTTGATTTCATAAAAAAATTAATAATTGGGGTTCTTTGATATGCCGAATCTAACTGTGTATGTAGATTCTTCATTTTTGGTCCCGTTTTCAAATTGGTCTACATTAAGGTCCAAAGGGTCCAAAATTTAACTTAGTTTGATTTTAACAAAAATTGAATCCTTGGGGTTCTTTGATATGCTCAATCTAAAAATGTACTTAGATTTTTGATTATTGGCCCAGTTTTCAAGTTGGTCCAAATCGGGGTCCAAAATTAAACTTTGTTTGATGTCATCAAAAATTGAATAATTGGGGTTCTCTGATATGCCAAATCTAACTGTGTATGTAGATGCTTAATTTTTAGTCCCGTTTTCAAATTGGTCTACATTAAGGTCCAAAGGGTCCAAAATTAAAATAAGTTTGATTTTAACAAAAAATGAATTCTTGGGCTTTTTGGATATGCTGAATCTAAACATGTACTTAGATTTTAGTTTATGGGCTACACTTCTGTTGACAGGAGCCATACTACACTCGGAAGTTTGCTGATAGGCTCAACCACTGCATTTTAAATCTGTCATTAACTCTTCAAGTATTTTATTCCAAGATGTATTTATTGTCACTATTATCCGTCATAATCTTCTTCGCTTCTTTAGAAGGGAAATATTTCATTTTTGGTCTACAGCTCGATTTTATTGAGTTGTAGCTTAAAGGATGTATATATGCTGTATCTAGTTAAATCTAGTTAAAAAAGGAAAGCAATGTATTTGACGTCATTTTTCACAAATAAAGGTATATATGAGCACGCTGATGTGCACACACCAAATAATGCCCTACCAATTTAACAGTTTTAGAACATAAATTTGACAGCTAGTGTTCCTTTAAGAACATCTCATTTACAGTATCATACAGTAAAAAGCGGGACACGTTTAAAAACAAACCTGAAAGTTGACATAATTTCTCTAATATTCAGAACTTCTAAATTTCAAAGCCTTACAAAAACATTCATTGTTAGAGATCTTTCTCCGGAACTTTTGGTTAATACTAAGATTTTATTTTAAAAAAAACCAATTTACTTTATATACATAAAACTTAAAAAAAGATTACGATTTGACAAAGAAACTGAAGTTTTGCCAAACGCCATAGCTATAATCAGATTAGAAAGTTTACAGAATTAATTAACAGTTTCTCAGCTTCTTAATAAAATATATGTTATACTGTACATGTGGATTCACTTATTTTCTTGGGTAACAGTTTTTGTGGATTATATGAGTCTTACATGTTAATGGATCTTGAATTTCATGGTTTTGCAAAAGTCAGAAAATGGAAATTATGCAATGTCATGTGTGGGGAATTATAAAGATTCAGATAGCTAAAAGATGTACATTCAATTTGATATTAGAATGTTCCGGGTATAAATCCTGGTATGATTATTTCTCACAATACATAATGTACATGTACGCATCTTTCACATTTGATTGATGATTTATTTACTTTCAATTTGATTTTGACAATATTCAAACTTTTAAACAAAACTAAATTTATTATTTTGATTTAATTTAATAGGACAAAAATCAGTTTTAAAAAAATAAATACACAAACAGCACTCCATTGATATTGTAATAGACATTTATGACATTATGATTTATTCAATTTTATTTGCAGAGAATACGAAAGTCAGAACAAATAATGGAGTGGAATCATTAAATGGTTCCATGAAAAACCTTTACTTAAAATTAACTGGGACAGGCAGTATCAAAAGTTTAATAGAAATACTGGTGAAATATTTTGTGCCAGACCAAATAAGTACGTACAGAAGACTGAATTGCCAGTATTCCAGTCAATACCGACAATACAATCAACACATTCCTATGTTCTTGCATAACTTGTCAAGAAATGTGGTAAGCCATTTTCTTACAAGATTTGCCTATGCTGCCAATTTCAGTGGGGAACACATTGATGAACTTTCTAGAGGATTATTACTGGTAAAGATTGTAACCGAAGAAGTCTTTATAACACTGTAGACTTGGGTCCTCATGAGAACCTACTTACTGTCTTACTCGTGTGATGACTTCATAAAATCATTTCTACCTTGCAAACAAATATTTGTAGTCTTGCGCAATACACACTTCTGTTGGGACGACATTAGTTGCAGATATCTTGAAAGTCCATATTAACAGCTTGATCCAGACTTCATATCTGCTGAAGCCTTAGATGTATCTACTGAAGCGGATGATCTGTCCGATTTCCTGGAAGCGTCCAACATATATCAACAGCTAAAGATGTCTCTAGGAGAAAGCTAAGGGAGAGCATCAAAATATTAGATGATCTTACCTTTCTTTCCAAAAGTGCTGATGTTATGTCTCAGGTTAATCTAACTGTAGAAAATCTAATCAGCAATTTGAAGTTAACAGTGGACAAGGTTGACAATATTCAAATACATAGAGGTCAAACTGCCAAGCCTGTCAACAAAAACTAGAACACGTCAATTGCCTTTGCGAAGAAAAAAAAAAGAAATAGACTGCAACTTTCTGTAAAAGGTAATATTAAAGAGGCAATAATATGTAAAGATCGATGTAAAATAACCCAAAAATAATTCATTCATTCATATTTCTGATTTGGTACGGAAATTTTCATATGTATAAAAATGGTATATTAAACCTGGTGTTTATAGCTAGCCGAACCTCTTATAATGTGTTCTTTCACAAAATCATTTTGCAGGACTTCAATCAGACTTGTTATACTAATCTGCATGCATGTTCTCGGTAAGCTTGAGTGGTGAAGGAATGCAGTTAAATTTAAAATGAACTTCAGTTTTGGAGAATATAATTCATCTATAATTTTTAATTGACACATTGCTTAAACTGGTGACAAAACTTCAGACATTTGGTATAAGTCGTGAATAATAAATAAACTCATCATAGATAAATTGAAAGACAGTTTACATGTTATTAACCAGTTTTTGAAATTTGAGTACAAACTGCATTTGAATAAATAAGATGGTTGTACAGATCACTGCACTACATACGCTATAAGTGATCATTCTATCCCTTGCTTTGCTTCTAGTTGTGAACATCAACATGATGCTAATTGTGATACATGCATGTGCTTGACCTTACAACAGAGCTTTCTAAAGTTCTAGTAAACTAATCGGTACAAGAGGATGTTGACTTTGATCTTAACAGTGCAAAAAATAATTTATTGGAATGGAAAAGGCACCTATTAAAAACTGTGCATCAAGATGCTGCTAGAAATGATATTTTGAAGAATTTAACACCTAGTCAGAGTTTGATTATTCGGGATTTGGCAATGAAGTGTTTGCCTGTACAAATCCGTGAGACTCGGTCAGAATTTTCGGAAAGAAAGGTCTTAGTTGGCAAATATTTCATGTTCAGTTACATTCACATACTGGAAAATGGGACACAAGGCTGTTTTTCTATTGCAAATATTTTGCTCCATTTGATGGAACAACTGAAGTGTAAGAATCAGTCTGGAGAAATTTATCTCAAAAGTGACAATGTTGCATGTTACCACAGTGTGAACCTTTTCAGCTTCATCCAACAGAACAACACATATACAAGGATAACGTCTTACTTCACATGCTTGAACTTACAACTTTCGAAAAACAACATTATGACAGCAAACTTCACTTCTATTAATTGGTATCATTATATAAATACGTATCAAAGCTGAGGTAACTATATGTTATAAGGCCTTTAACATCGTTACATCATTTTATTATTACTCCTTAGTACATATTTTTGTTGTGGGCGGAGTCAACTGGAACTATATGTTGCTTCTTCTCTATATTTTTGATATTGATATTTGTAGAAAATAACATAAAGTCTCATAAAAGTCCATCAAAAGTCATCTAAAAAATCGCTTACATTGAAGATATGTGTGCCAATCAGTCTAGTTTCTAGTAATAGAGAAATGTCTGAAGTTTGTTCATAAACAGTCATCGCCATTCCGTGTTATACAGTCACTTACTATAGGTTTAATAATTTACAGGATATGAGATTATAAAATATTCAGCAGACAGAAATATACTAATTAGAAAGAATCATTACTTTTGTTTCGATAGTGGAAAGAATGTTGTAAATTTGAAACGATATCTGAGTTAAAAATCATTATACTTATCATTCCATATCATCGGAAAAAGATCAGATTTTCCTTACATATGCTACATAAACTGTTGAAAAAGAGCTCCATCGTACGTAAAAAAAAAAACACTTTCGTATATTTCAGAATTCTTCATGCTTATTGAAATTTACTCAAACCTCAGAAAGTTGATACCAGTGCGGGTTATGCTCAGCTCAAAGTGACTAGGACCCAGAAGAATCATACGATATACATAAAATCATGTTGATTATATTGTTATATAAGAGCATTATGAATGTGTACTGTAGCAACATAATCATTTGTTAATAAAGTGTATACTACAATTTTTTGCCTTAGCCAGATGAAAGCATATTTATAGAACTCATTGTGTTTCCATATTAGCTACCTTTTCATACACTTGGTCAGTATTGTTTTCCAAGACTAATTTATTATAAACGTCACCCACAATGCTGTTTTACTTTGGGTTCTCCTTGAAACACTACTCAAACTTTTGATGACACCAAGCATAAAATGAAGCCAGAATGAAACATTCTCATCTTTTAGAGCTTTCAGAAAGTTCCGTGCCTTTGCACTAGAATCTATCCTGGATTCACCTGGTACTTGCATCTGAAAAAAAAAGAAAGCTTTCATGAAGTATTGTGGTAAGTGCAAAATTTTCTACTCAAACACTACTAAGTATCTGCAATTTAATATACAGTTAAGTCAATAATTTACATTTTCACATCAGTTGATTTGAATGGCAAAATTATACTTGTCCAGCTTAACATGAAGCCTACAATACCAATTATTATATTATTTCATACAACATTTTTACAACAACAAACCTGTTCAAGATGTCGGGTAATTGCTTCTTTGCCATGTAATATTGTGGTTAAAAAAAAGCTCTCTTATGATGAGGAACCCAGCGTTTTCCACTAACTCTGGTCGGTGTGAATATTTTCGGTTCTAAGCTTTTGAAACTAGTCTGTAAGTTGGATCTGTTCAGTGAACTGTATCTAAACATTTAAACAATTATAAGCTTCGGATTACTTTAAGTTTCATTATAAAATTGCATGCAATGTTTTTTTCAAGTATGAAGAAAAGAAGCAGTAGGTAGGAATCAACACATTCAGAATATAGCTTGTTAGAAAACATTCATGTATCAAGGACACACACGTTTTGAAATTTAATACACATACTAAAAACTATTACATGGAAATGGTATAAAGAAATTCCATACATGTACCACAGATAGACGTTCAACATCAGGGAATCACACCGCTGCTAGATTTTTACCTTCTTAATTGCATCTATGTATGCGAATTTAATCATATAGAAAGAAATGAACACATGATGGACATGAACAGCTGGATATGAAAGAATCCAATTGATTAATACATGTTAATTGATGTAATGCATGATCAGATAAAATATTGGCTAGACAGGAAAACTCGATAAAATATGTACACCCGCAAAGTAGAAAGGGATTATGATAAGTTGCAAAACTTGTTCTTTCATACAGATATATAAGTACTAACAATAAGATATGAAAGCACATGTTATGAGATCCTAAAACAAACATACAAATGTATCTAAAATAAATGGCATATAAAACTATACTATTAAGTTTACTGATCAACAATCAAATTTAAATAAATGGGCATGGTAAGTAAATGAGACATTGAACCCGTACAAATAAAAATAAGTTAAAAAGTATTTGCTTAAAAATTCAAAAAATGTTTGCTCAAGAATTCAAAAAATATTTGCTTAAAACTTAAAAAAATACAGTGATATAAAATATTCTAAGAACTATTAAAAAGCATGTCTGAATAAATAAATTTATAAACTAGAGGCTCGCAAGAGCCTGTGTCGCTCACCTGTATAACACAATGTAAAATCAAGTTGAAATCATAATATATAGTATTATATACCCCAGTAATGATGGAGACCAAGATTCGCTTAATTAGCCTCAGTAGTTCTATTAAACAGGTCATCCCTGTGTAGTCTTCAAATAGTTAATGTGATTATAAAAATTATCTGAAATCCCTAGCAATTTAATTTTCTTGACAAAGCTTACCTGTATACTTGGGGTTAATTACATTGGAATGTTATTAATTAAATAACAGACTACATTGCAAAAATTATCAATTACACTAATTACACAATTTTTTAAATGTACTTTACTAAAGTAATTAATTAAATTACACATTACATTACATTTTATCAAAATTTTATTAAACAATATGTTATGTACAATATATACAAATATATATATATATGTGAACAGCATGTGTAAATTATGTATGCAAAGTTACAGCACTGTTTTTGCATTGCATTTGATCATCATAAGTTGTTCAAACGTTTTATCATTAAGCCTGCACCTCTCTGGTCTAAATACATTGCAAGCTATACTGAAAAGTTTCTTAAAGGGAGCTGATGTGGCAGGTATAGCTGGTTGCTTTTTGGCTAATGTTGAAAGAAGAGGAAATCTGTTGCTATTCACTTGCCAATACATTAAGGGGTTTTCTGACATCTCTATACAGGGCTCAGAAATATAGTTATTCACTTCATTAAACAAACCAGAATGATTTCTCTTTCTGGTTGGAGGGGTGGATGGCATGAAACTGAAAAAAATCTTCAGTTTTCACTTTTTTACAAGGAGGTGAACTATTTCTCCAAATATCAACATATTTGTCAATTTTTTCTTCAGTTTTACACCACAGAACCTTTAATCTAGGATCTAATAAGGAAGCAAGTATATAACATTCATCACTTTCAAACAGATAATTTGAATCAATTGAATTAATCAAAGTAGCAACAGCAACCATTTTTGAGCGATACCCCACTGAAATTTGGTTAACTTGATGTTTTAACCCAAGAGTTACTGCTATGGTCAAACTGCCACTTATAGTTATTTCCTTCTTGACAAGTAAAGTTGCCTTTTAAAAAGGATCAGGAATTGTGCAAAGCTCATTTAACAGTTTTCTTTCATAAGAGGAAAACTTACATTTACAATCAATAGCATTAAGTTTTTCTTCATGTACTCTGAGAATTGATCGAAGCATGTATAACTGTGAATTCCACCTTGTACCATTGGAAGCCTGCAGTTTGTTTTTATCCTCGTCAATTTCAGAAGCATTGATAGAATTGCAAACAAAGCTTTTTGATGCTTTAGTTATGATAGTTTACAGATGTGGGCTACAATCTTTTAAACCATCCTTTACTACCAGCTGTAGGCTGAGTGCAGAACACCTTGAGTGATTAGGCAGACAATCATTGATAAACATGTCATCTTCACAGTTATCTTTTATTTCCTGATCACTATCTATGTCCTCCCCTTTTTCATGGGGGTCTTGGCCTTCATCATACTAGCAGCATTGTCGCTTACAATTGTAGCTATTTTCCAAACAATTTCATAGGAAGAAATAACTTCTTCATACTGCTGTCGTATGTTTTTCAGATGTATGCCGGCCCTTAAACCTCTTGCAACATATCATGACTCACTTCATAGTCCAGTCAAGAATGATATGTCCAGTCATTCCTAAAAGTCAACGCGTACGGGACCACAAGTCTATTGTCAAGCACACACTTTCAGCTTTCTTCAGTTGTTCTTTAACATTAGTTCTGATTTTTGAAGATTTATCATGTAACAATTTGGATGTAAAGTGTTTTCTACTAGGTAACTGGTATTTTGGCTCAGCTATTGTCATTAAATTTCTGAAGTTTTCACTTTCAATTGTTGACAAAGGTAACAGATCACTGGCAATAAACATCACAATAACATCGGTTATTTGTAACTGTTGTCAGTTTAGGTTGTTCACTAATTCTTTTCTCATTTCCTAGAAGGAAGGTTGATTTAAATACTAATTAGTTTGATAAAATACACATAATAGTGACACTAAGGCTGTTAATTACAATATTAATCTGATTAATAGACATTTGTTTTTACAGCTGATAATATTTATTTCTATATACCTATTGTGTTTACTAATTTGACAAGATGATTGTACAAGGATGTAATATAAAACTTTCATGAGTGAATTTGGTGTGATAAAAGTAAAAATTCCTACCTTTATGTGAGTCACAAAGTTGGATGTTACTTCCAAACTTCCAGATATTTTAGAAGTACAATGATGGCAAGTTGCTCTGAAATTTTCATGAGGATCTGTTGGTTTTGGGAAAATCACAAATTTTAATTCTCCACTCCATAACGTGTATATAGATCACTCAATGCATTTAAAGGGGCACCACGCATTACTTCTTTTCCTTTTCCAACTTTGTCAAAGACATCTAACACTGTCCTTATGTTTTCCTAATAGCTTCATTTGAAATTGTTCATTGATGTATCTCATGAAATTAAACCAACACGATTTACCAACGTTTTCTAATCCTGCCGATCTTTACTACTGTAAAAGTGATTGGTCAATTGCTAATTCTTTTCATTAGCAACATGACATCTCCTTATTTTAAATGAAATATCTAAACCTTACTAATTATGATTTTTTTTGAAATTATAAAAATTATGTGAAACGATACGTATTAAGTGTTTATTAGAAATTAAATGTGTAATAATTAGTTTATGTACTAGACGTAATATGTGATGTAAAATCAAAATTAAGTTAATGTTAATGATTTAAAAAATTTGGACGTTAAATTCGATGTTGTGTAAAAGAGTGCAGCTCTATATAAACAATTACTTAAGTTCAATGACTTTCAGCAAAAATTCCTGGGTCACGTTAAATTTTCCATTGTTCAGTGATAAACAACATCATTCGCACGCTATTAATTTATGTTAACTACTTCTGAACTCATTATTCCTGGAGAGTCACTACATGTTCCAATTTCAGTGGTCACATAACATTTCCCACATTACTGAATTATTGTTACTACTTCTCCTAAATCGTGAAATATTTGCCACTATAACAACATTACAAGTTCGCAATATCCTAACAAATTCATCTGTTACATCTTTGTACGTTCCGCATCTGATAGGTGCACCACCAAACGGTGTATTTAGGATTTGCTTTATACATGGGTCATAATCACATGGTTGACACTAATAAATTCTATCATTGTCACAGGGTTGACACTAATAAATTCTATCATTGTCACATTGTTTCCTATTGTAGTATTTTAATCAGTATGACTTTAAAAGATGACAATACGTGTTAGCTGGCATGACGCAAAACAGCGAAACAAAGTATTCAAGTTTATTTATAACTAATATTGGACATTGCTGTTGATAACTCCATTCTATGCCTTTTGTTTTTTAAATAGTTAATATTACAAATAATTAAAAAGTTCCAGGTCGACGGTTTCAAACACAAAAACATAAAAAAAATAGAGAAAACTGTGCATCTTATAATCAGCATGACTTTATCAGAATATGACAATATCAATACTATATATCTAGGCTAAAATAAGGCTTACACATAGGTATATACTTTAAGAGGGGGCAAGGGGTTGAACTGTTATGCTGTTATGGGCAATTTAATTCTTTGTTATCTGTTATTTTGAAAATATATTTGCTGTTAGCTGTTATTGTCTTATTCTTTGTTAGCTGTTATTGGGCTTTCAGTTTTTTTATCTGTTATTGTGATAATGTATTTGCTGTTAACTGTTATTGAAAATTGGAATGTTAGCATTTTTTTTTTTTGACAGTCAATATTTGATTGGACATTCCGGTCTACCACTACTAATATGTTTATCCCATATATAGAGAAGGATTCCATTAACATACCCATCACAGAAGTGAGGTCCAGGACAATTCAAGTATATCTTGTGATTATCCTTTGTAATAAATTCCATTTTTTTTTTATGAATATGTATTTAGAATTATCTTAATTTTTTGTATGAGAATAATGTTCCTTGTTTCCTCGACGAACATATTAAATTAAAACAATTCTTAATAGGAAAACGTATGGCCAGGAATATCTGACAAGGATCTCAATTAAGGACTAGGTCCTAACAACCACTTAACCTTTTATACAATATGGTACATAGACTCAGCTCTGTGATTCTTTTCAAAGCAGAACCTAATGCATTGTACAATGAAAGTTCCAACCATGTACTTGGGTCCGAAGCTGCACATAACTCATTACAAACAAAGATTTATTTCGTTTCAAGTCATTGTTTCCCTACTAAACTATGTATTATATTTACTAGTACACTTGGTACAATAAAAAACCTGATAAAAAATTGTTCAAATTAAGGCCTTTGAAAATAGTGGAATAAATTGCTTTGGGAGTGTCAAAATTCGTCCGAAGTACTTGATAAATTGCATGCTTATAATTGGTGCTTTTGATTTTTCTACCCTATATACCACTTTGCATCATAGTCTTATTAAGAAAAATTCACACACCTCATTAGATGGTCATTTAGAAAAAGTCAGAATATTCAAACTCGTTTAGGGTTTTTTTTTAATAGCAACAAAGGGAGCTTCAGTCAATATATATAAACAATAACGTGACCAACGTTTCATGAGAACTGCTGAAAGCATTTTTTAGTTATTTTTGAAAACGAGATAATACCACCTTTTTCTAATGAATAAAACCCCTTATCTCAATAACATAAAATCTAAAATTAATAAAAATCGAAAGGGAGTTTACAACAATAGATATACACATTTCAGCAAAGTTTCATGAGAACTGCTGAAAACATTTTTTTGTTAATGTCTGAAAACTGGAAAATCCCCCCTTTAGTTTAAATAATAAAACCCGTTAACTCGGAAACGTAAAATCTAAAATTTATATAAATTGAAAGTGACCTCCTTTAATAGATATAAACAATTCACCAAATGTCCTTGCTTTGTGAAAGCATTTTTGAGATATTATCAGAAAACTGAAAAAAAAAACACCAATTTAATTGAATAAAAACCAGAAACTTAAAATCTAAAATTTATAAAAAAAAAAAAAAAAAGGGAGCTCACGTCAATAGATATAAACAATTTTCCAAAGTTTAATGCAAATTGGTTAAAGAGTTTTTGAGTTAATATCCGACGTGTTGACCACAGACGGACAACAGTATACCATAATACATGTACGTTCCGTTAACGAGCGTATAAAAAATATTATAATATATTGAGTAGTAATTTCAACACATTCTAGATACATGAATTAATACTAAAAACATAGTCATAGAAAATGGAATGCATTACAAAGGATTATATCCGTAATAAGAAATACTGATTTGTCAAAGACCATATTATTTTAATATTTCATTTACTGTTATCTGTTTTTGCCCATTTTAATTCCTTGTAATCTGTTATGAGCCAAATCAATTTTCTGTTTTGCTGTTATTGGGACCCCCCTTGCCCCCCTCCTTTAATTCATTTACGGACCAGCGATTTCACGGGTGTATTCTAGTAATATATGATATTGTTTTTGTAAAGATTTATTAAAATTCATGCATCTGTTTATTGGTGATTGTTACATGTACGGATACACAGACTGACCCCGGGATTCTTATATACCCCCGTCAACTTTGATTACTTGAATCCTTACTGTCGACCGACATGTGCCCAGTTATGTTGTATTCTTGCTCGGGTTTCCCGGCTTGGTACAGCGTTGTGGCACAAGTACGTTTTCCTCAATGATTCGTGAATAACCCTCAACGCCTGCATTAGCACACATGGTTTTCATGAAGGAGAAAAGCTTGTTTACACCAAAAGGTTGTTCACCAAATTTTACACTATTTGTGGCTGCTGGTTTTTGTCTTTAACTCATGATCAAGTTCATAACAAAATTACTAGATTACAAAAGGAATGCAACACTACACAGGCAATTTTTTCCAACGTGATTTTAACATGAGAATCACGTGATATTCACGTTGTCCACACAACGTGAGTAGAACGTGAAACGAACAGAAACGTAATATTCACGTTGTGAGCACAAACGTGAACAAAACGTTGGTTACACGTGATATTCACGTTGTGTATAATGCCACATGATATCAACGTGATAATACAACGTGATATTCACGTTAAATATATACCACATGATATAAACGTGATAATACAACGTGAAATTTATGAAGACACATGGAACAAAAGAAATATTATCTGTTGCACTCATTGACGTCATTTTGTTCTTAGTCATTTTATTTTGAAGATGTCTTTTTTTGGTTCTTAATTGAATTATTGTAAAACAGTTTTAAATTTTAAACCGTATTTTGATAATAAATGATTATCAGCTACCTTATATATGAGACTGTGTGTGCAATATTTGCAGCTTGATCATCAATCAATGTATTGTACTTCAAATTATATTTTCTGGTTGTATTCAATGAAGTCCCATTAGTGGCTCTAATTATAGTTGTGTTGATGCTCTTTGGTCAGGTTGTTGTCTCTTTAACACATTCCCTATTTCCATTCTCAATTTAAGGAAAAGTTTCAAACCTTTCTGGGTTTTTTTCATGATAAAGTCAAGTCATTTCAAAATGTATGACATGTTTTAGAAAGAGCTTAAATTTGACAGTTGCAACAAATATATAAAAAAAAAAAACAAATGCATATGAAACCACAATTCAAAATAGTCAAGCTGTTTTTCAATTCAGATTCTGCAAGAGTTGTGTCCCTTTCAGGTTTATCAATGATCAATCTATAAAATCACTAACCAAATCTGTTGGTGGATTAAATAAAATGTTTTAGCTCAAAATTGAAAAATGGTATATTTTTCCCTATAAAAGACATGCATTGTGGAATAGAAGAAAAAACAAACTTTCCAGTATGACATTAAATGTATTTAAAATTAAGTGTATCGCAATATCTTTCTCTCTGTGTGTCTAAATCTATATCATCAAGTTTCTTCATCTGAAAAGAGAAATAAAGAAGTTCATTTATTATTTAAGTTGATCATTCAATTAAGCTGTATTGTATTTGAAGCATACAGTTATCTCTATTTTAAAGCAAAACAAGTTCATAATTAAATTTCAATCATTAATTCGGTGTAAAATCTTCATTAAAAAAAAATCAGAGAAAAGATGTTATCTTCTTGGGTCCCTACACTAGGTGACGTATTAGGTATGCTTCTGGCGTCAAACATAAATACCGGGTGTTTTCTGGCTTCTGTGTCGCTTTAGAATGTAATAAAGTTTGATAAAAAGTAGATTTTTAGGTGCAACATGTGAGTTTTTTTGCTTATTAATGTAAAAATTACATGTCAATAAATTCAGCAATTCAAAATGTCGGCTTCCTTAGTTACAGACAAGGAGAAAGATAATTTTCTGCGAGCTGTCATTCAATCAGAATCATTTATACAAAATAATTGCATTAGAAATATCTATTTATTATAAAAATAACAGGTATGCAAATACATTTTTGCTTTATTTGTACTTAAATTAATATACAAAAAAGCCATTTGTTTCCCCACTTCCATGTTGAGCAAGGGGTTATATGAAGATTTGTATTTCCTAACCAGTTTAATTTATGTTTTCTTTGACGTCCCCGTTCCAACAACTTACATCTTTTATAAATTAGAGACCATAATAAAAGAAAAAAAAATTCTGTTAACAATTTTTTTGATACCACCTTCTTTTTTTTTTAATCTTTTTTTTCATTGGTCAAAATCAATAATCTTATATAAAAACATACTTGTAAACTTTATCACTACGTTTAAACTATATAACTTAATTTGAAAGAATACCTTGAATAGTCCATTGGCCAATTACCGATTTCATTCTGTTATTTCACACTTTTTAAACACATTAATTCCCTTTGTCAATCTTGGACTCAAAGTATAATAAATTTAAAATAATGGATCGGCGGTTTAACTAATCTTTCATGAAAGATAATTTCTGATGTCGTAAGTATTTACATTTGTAGCTAAACAACAAATAAATGTAATTAAAAAATTTCAAAAGCTTTTAAATTACTTACATTAAGGTAAATTTGCTCTTTCTGCTAGCTTTACATTGTCAATGATAATTATTGTCCCTCCTAAGTGAGACAACTTAAAAAGAAAGTTTCTACTACAGGATCAATTACGGGAATTGGCAAATGGACTATTGTAATATAAAAGTTTTGTAGGAATAATCCAAATAAAAGTTTTGTGTAATTTTCATATTGGACCCATAAAATATCCATTTTGTAATCTTACCTATGCTAATATGTCCCGGTATCTAACAATCCTCTTCTCTTCCCGGTCTTTAAGGGTTAGGTCTTTTTGGGGCGCTTGGTTGCAATTATAACGATTTTGATAGTCTTTAAATTCTTTAAAAAACTTGCAACCAAGAGAACCTTTCTGTTCAGCGGGAACTTTCCGTAACAACTTCCTCTCATGTGCGAAACATCTCTACAAAACAAATAACACATATTAAAGTCAAAGTTTAAACAAAGTGTTGTAAAGATTGTACCAACTCTTTTGATATTCATGATGACTTATACAGTACTTAATTTGTACTAGAAATTTAGGTACTACAGATTTTTGGTAACTATCGTTATATTTTCAGCATTTTAAAAGTTTTTCTATTTCAAATCTCTTAAAATTATGATTTTCAAACATGGAATATTGTATTATTTCTGTACCAAAATATTTAGTAAAAATCAAGTACTGTAAAATACAAGCACCTTAATATTACAATAATTTTAAAGTAAAGAAATAGTACTAAATATTAAAAGTAAATTTCCAGTACTACATATTTTTAGTACAGAAATAGTACCTATGCAAAAGTAGCTGTGTACCAAGACCTACTCTTTAGGACAAATTTAAAATTTAGACTGTACCTTGACCTATGATGGTTTACTTTTATAAATTGTTACTTTGGAGGAGTTGTTGCATTGGCACTCATACCACATCTTCCTATTTCTATACGCAAGTTTTATACAATTAAAACTAGTCATTTTGTTATAAACAAAAATATTTGCATCATTTTGTCAAGTCTTAGGTTTCGGTTGAGAAAGCAAGACAGAGTGATCCTTCATTTCATCAGTGGTGGAATCAGGGTCCACAAATATTCACTATGTGGTTAAAGTTTTTGAAATTTTAATAATTTTCTTCAACTCTCCTGGATTTCTACAAAACTTAAACAGGAGCTAATGTTGATGATCATAATATAAGACAGTATCCGGAATAAATTTTGAAAATATAAAATCATGTTTTTCCTTATTTAAATTTTATAGTGAGTTTGTTTTTTTTAGCTCACCTGGCCTAAAAGGCCAAGTGAGCTTTTCTCATCACTTGGCGTCCGACGTCCGTCGTCGTCGTCGTTAACTTTTACAAAAATCTTCTCTGAGAAACTACTGGGTCAAATTAAACCAAACTTGGCAACAATCATCATTGGGATATCTAGTTTAAAAAATGTGTCCGGTGACCCGGCCAACCATCCAAGATGGCCGCCATGGCTAAAAATAGAACATAGGGGTAAAATGCAGTTTTATGCTTATAACTCAAAAACCAAAGCATTTAGAGCAAATCTGACATGGTGTAAAATTGTTAAACAGGTGAAGATCTATCTGTCCTGAAGTTTTCAGATGAATCGAATAACCCGTTGTTGGATTCCTGGCCCTGAATTGATAATTTTTATGAAATTTTGCTGTTTTTGGTTATTATCTTGAATATGACTATAGATAGAGATAAACTATAAACAGCAATAATGTTCAGCAAAGTAAGATTTACAAATAGGTCAACATGACTGAAACGGTCAGTTGACCCTTTAGGAGTTATTGCCCTTTATAGTCAATTTTTAACCATTTTTCGTAAATCTTAGTAATCTTTTTACAAAAATCTTCTCCTCTGAAACTACTGGGCCAAATTAATCCAAACTTGGCCACAATCATCTTTTGAGTTAGTTATTTGAAAATTTGTCCGGTGACCCGGCCATCCAACCAAGATGGCCACCATGGCTAAAAATAGAACATGGGGTAAAATGCAGTTTTTGGCTTGAACTCAAAACCCAAAGTATTAAGAGCAAATCTGACATGGGGTAAAATTGTTTATCAGGTCAACATTTATCTGCATTGAAATTTTTAGATGAATCGGACAACCTGTTGTTGGGTTGCTGACCCTGAATTGTTAGTTTTAAGGAAATGTTGCTGTTTTTGGTCATTATCTTGAATATTATTATTGATAGAGATAAACTGTAAACAACAATAATGTTCAGCAAAGTAAGATTTACAAATAAGTCAACATGACCGAAATGGTCAATTGACCTGACCCCCTTAGGAGTAATTGTTCTTTATAGTAAATTTTTAACAATTTTCATAAAATATGTAAATTTTAACTAACATTTTCCATTGAAACTAATGGGCCAAGTTCATTATAGATAGAGATAAACTTTAAACAGCAATAATGTTCAGCAAAGTAAGATCTACAAATAAGTCAACATGACCAAAATTGTCAGTCAACCCCTTAAGATAGATAGGGTGTCTTCCTCCATCTTGGATTTTGAAATACTAAAAAATGAGGTCTAATTTTATGATAAAATGTGCAAATTTTTAGAGTAGTAGGTAATTCATGTTTAAGAATTTTCATTATAATATAGAATATGCCATGTTTGTTTTTTATGCCCCACCTACGATAGTAGAGGGGCATTATGTTTTCTGGTCTGTGCGTCCGTTCGTCCGTCCGTTCGTTCGTCCGTCTGTCCCGCTTCAGGTTAAAGTTTTTGGTCGAGGTAGTTTTTGATGAAGTTGAAGTCCAATCGACTTCAAACTTGGTACACATGTTCCCTATGATATGATCTTTCTAATTTTAATGCCAAATTAGAGATTTTACCCCAATTTCACGGTCCACTGAACATAGAAAATCATAGTGCGAGTGGGGCATTTGTGTACTGAGGACACATTCTTGTTATTATTTTTTTTCCAACTTTGTCAAAAAAGAGGAGGCAACTCAAATGCAAGGGCAGATGTGTTAGGAATTTACCCATTTTAACATGTAGCAAGAAAACGAGCCCGGTAGTATTGATAGTATAGAAGATAATAACCAATAACTGCAAAATTTCCTTGAAATTACCAATTCAGGGGCAGCAACCCAACAACAGGTTGTCCAATTTGTCTGACAATTTCAGGGCAGATAGATCTTGACTTGATCAACAAGTTAACCCTATGTCAAATTTGCTCTAAATGCTTTGGTTTTAAAGATATAAGCCAAAATATACATTTACCCCTGTGTTCTATTTTTAGCCATGGCGGCCATCTTGGTTTGATGGCCAGCTCATCGCACACATTTTTTAAACTAGATTGATTGATTGTTGGTTGCTTAACGTCAAAGGAAAATATTTCATGCATATTTAGGTCGATTTTAAACTAGATACTCCAATGATGATTGTGGCCAAGTTTGGTTAAATTTGGCCCAGTTGTTTCAGAGGAGATTTTTGTAAAAGTGTACGGACGACGGACGCCGGACGCCAAGTGATGAGAAAAGCTCACTTGACCTTTCAGGTCAGGTAAGCTAAAAAAAAAAAAGGAAATTTACTATAACAAAAATTTCAAAAAACGTTAACCACAGAGTAATATTTGTGGATGCCGACGACGACGTAATGTAGGATCGCTATGTCTAGCTTTTTCAACTCAAAGGCTTTCAAAGTCGAAGGCTCGACATAAATGAATTATAATTTTCTATCGGTATGCACATCTACATGGTATGTTCTTATTTAAAAAGTTTCATATTATCTTTTGTGTTTTAAACAATTTGCGATGACAAAAACAGGACTGACGGACGGACGTACAGACATACAAACGGAGGAACAGACGAACGGACGGACAGGTCAATAACATTCTACCCTCCGCAACTATGTTCTCAAAAGCGAGTGCATAAATAAATAAGTGTTATATTTTATAAACAAGTTTCTCCATAACCTTTGTGTTCTTTTGAAACATTTTCAAGTGTGTTCATGAATTTTTTGTCCCTCTTTTCAAAATAATCCTTCAAATCCTCGACATCAGATTTGGGGGCTTTTTTGCAAGATTGTTTTGTTGATTTTTTGGCAGAGCTGGTCGATTCTCTTCCAGTTGTGTTGTTGGTGGTGATGTCTTCACTATCTACAGCACCAGTATTCGACCCCATTGTCAATACTGGTGTTATAGATGGGTCGTTCAGCTTTAAATCATCAAAATCTGACTCAAATAGGAACGGTCTATGTTTTCTATTTCCGGTCAAACTACACTGTCTCTTGTAAGATTTACAGGTTTTCATCAGTGTGTTCCATTTTTCTCTGCACTGATCTTGCGTTAGTTTTGTGACCATGGTTTTGTTCAACTTGACGGATATGTCCAACCAGATTGGTTTTTTGTTGTAAGCCAGAACTTGAATAACCCAATTTTATACTTGGTGCATTGGATTTGGGTATACAATCAATAAGATACTAACATCAAGGCCTGTGGCTTCTTCTAAATGATCAGCCCTACTATGTGCATCACATATCTGAATATGTAGAGCTCTGCAATCATATAAAATAATTAAATATAGTACTCCTTAAAATCTTAAACAGTAAAAGAAAATGCATATATGTCCTGCAATTTCTTTCCATAACAAGGTAATCTTCGAAATCAATATAACCCTCAAGAGTACTCCAATTATCACAAGATTGATTGATTATTGGTTGCTTAACGTCCGGTGGCAAATATTTCATGCATATTCAGGACGAGAACAAGTTCACAATAAATACTATAGGTAGGTCTTGAAGTAATAGAGGCCATCTGGGATGATGGTCGGGGAAATTTAGACTGCCCCTAATAAAAATTACAGTATTTTTATAATAAGTGTCACTGTGCAATGGCTTGGGCTCCTGACGATGGACATGGCCATGGCCATGGTCAATTTGTTAATTCTAATTGGTCTAAATAGATGTTCGAAACACCTTGTGATCTATGGAGTTTGGGTGCTGGGATAGGCTTTGACAACGATTTATTGAAAAATTTGGACTGCCACTGGAAAATGAGGGTATATTGGATAGGGACAGAAATTTTGCCTTGCAACAGGCCACCTACGGACCCCCCAAAGAGTTGCTGCAAGGGTTCTTAACGTACAAAGAGCGTGGCACTCTCTTTACACGAGGAATCGGATTTAACGTCCCCAATCTGACCGGACGTGACTGCGAACTTGATACATACCGCACAGCCAAACGGACGCCCCACTTCGGCAAGCGTTTTGCTGCCGGTCGGAAGAAGATCAAGTGACCATATTTCTATTCCCCAGTCACCCTTGGGGGGCAATTATCACAGGAATAGAAGCAATCAATTTACGTAGCGGTAATTTATTTAATAATGTTCCATTTACAAATATTGTTGCATTTTTAAAAGAAATTGGAATTTATTATAGAATATAAAAATGTTATTATATTTAAGTCGTTTTGATACAACCGCAAAAATTGAAAATTTTTTGGTCGTATATTGGTATAAATGTTGGCGTCGTCGTCGTCGTCCGAATACTTTTAGTTTTTTGACACAAGGTTTATGACCACAAAAGGAAGGTTGGGATTGATTTTGGGAGTTTTGGTTTCAACAGTTTAGCAAGAAGGGGCCAAAAAAGGGCCCAAATAAGCATTATTCTTGGTTTTCGCACAATAACTTTAGTATAAGTATTACTTAATTCATTTCACTTGACTGGGCGGAGTTTAACCGATTCTCTCACAATAAACCAGTCCATCTATAGATAGGTGTTTTAGGATAAACTCATCAATGAAGTGTCCAGTCATTGTTTTTTAAATTCCTTTGATGACACTGATAGGTGATAAGAAATCAGTAATAATTATAATGGCTATCATCCTTATCACACACATCTTCAAATAGACTGTTCTTATGCAAATTAAAACGTAAGCTCCGCCCGATCAGTTGAAATGACATTGGTAATAAATAGAAATCAATGAAATTTAAACACAAGGTTTATGACCACAAAAGGAAGGTTGGGATTGATTTTGGGAGTTGAGGTCTGAACAGTTTAGGAATTAGGGGCCAAAAAGGGCCCAAATAAGCATTTTTCTTGGGTTTTCGCACCATAACTTTAGTATGAGTAAGTAGAAATTTACGAAATTTAAACACAAGGTTTATGACCATAAAAGGAAGGTTGGGATTGATTTTGGAAGTTTTGGTCCCAACAGTTTAGGAATAAGGGGCCCAAAGGGTCCAAAATTAAACTTTGTTTGATTTTATCAAAAATTGAATAATTCGGGTTCCTTGGTATGCCCAATCTAACTGTGTATGTAGATTCTTAATTTTTGGTCCCGTTTTAAAATTGGTCTACATTAAGGTCCAAAGAGTCCAAAATTAAACTTAGTTTGATTTTAACTTGGGGTTCTTTGATATGCTGAATCTAAAAATGTACTTAGATTTTTATACGACCGCAAAAATTGAAAATTTTGTGGTCGTATATTGGTATGACGTTGGCGTCGTCGTTGTCGTCGTCCGAATACTTTTAGTTTTCGCACTCTTACTTTAGTAAAAGTGAATAGAAATCTATGAAATTTTAACACAAGGTTTAGGACCACAAAAGGAAGGTGCGGATTGATTTTGGGAGTTTTGGTCCTTTCATTTTAGGAATTAGGGGCCAAAAAGGGCCCAAATTAGCATTTTCTTGGTTTTCGCACTATAACTTTAGTTTAAGTAAATAGAAATCTATGAAATTTTTACACAAGGTTCATGACCACAAAAGGAAGGTTGGGATTGAATTTGGGAGTTTAAATTCAAACAATTTAGGAATTAGGGGCCAAAAAAAGGACCCAAATAAGCATTATTCTTTGTTTTCGCACAATAAGTTTAGTAAAAGTTAATAGAAATCAATGAAACTTTGACACAAGGTGTATGATCACAAAAGAAAGGTTGGGATTGATTTTGGGAGTTTTGGTTTCAACAGTTTAGCAATTAGGGGCCAAAAAAGGGCCCAAATAAGCATTATTCTTGGTTTTCGCACAATAACTTTAGTATAAGTAAATAGAAATCAATGAAAGGAGTAAGTTCGGTAAGTGTCATATTTGGCCCCAATTATAAAGTTCATGGTTACAAGACAATAATTGTTTTAAGTTGCCTTAAAGACATGTGAAAAAGTTAAACAGAGCTGTTTTTGTCAAAGTTTAATTCTAACAGAACGATTTTTACATTCCAAAACGGTCAAGATAAGGGATTTTGGTAAAATTTTACAAAATCAGCGGGATTTCAACCAAATAAAGGACCAGGAAACATAGAGCGCAGGCGTCGACAAGCTTAATCTTCAAATAAGACATGTTAAATGTCTTCACAAACATTATTTTAAAAGATCTTTGTTGTCGACGTATGCGCTCTATGTTTCCTGTCAAATAAGCTTTGGAAATTTCCCCATTTTAATTGATTTTTTCGTGAAAAATCAATATGAGTACAACTTGTGACGTCATAATGAAACGCAGAAACGTAAAATTTTAAACAAAATGGCTTATATCCTATCTAGTCAATGTATTAGCTATAATTTATCGTGATATTGGTCAATAAATCCGAGTTTGAAATTTACGCTAAAAAAATGGGCCATTTTAGGACCTTATCGAACATACTCCTTTAAACACAAGGTTGATGACCACAAAAGAAAGGTTGGGATTGATTTTGGGAGTTGAGGTCTGAACAGTTTAGGAATTAGGGGCCAAAAAGGGGCCCAAATAAGCATTTTTCTTGGTTTTCGCACCATAACTTTAGTAGAAGTAAATAGAAATTTACGAAATTTAAACACAAGGTTTATGAACATAAAAGGAAGGTTGGGATTGATTTTGGAAGTTTTGGTCCCAACAGTTTAGGAATAAGGGGCCCAAAGGGTCCAAAATTAAACTTTGTTTGATTTCATCAAAAATTGAATAATTGGGGTTCCTTGATATGCCCAATCTAACTGTGTATGTAGATTCTTAATTTTCGGTCCCGTTTTAAAATTGGTCTACATTAAGGTCCAAAGGGTCCATAATTAAACTTAGTTTGATTTTAACAAAAATTGAACTCTTGGGGTTCTTTGATATGCTGAATCTAAAAATGTACTTAGATTTTTATACGACCGCAAAAATTGAAAATTTTGTGGTCGTATATTGGTATGACGTTGGCGTCGTCGTTGTCGTCGTCCGAATACTTTTAGTTTTCGCATTCTAACTTTAGTAAAAGTGAATAGAAATCTATGACATTTTTTCACAAGGTTCGTGACCACAAAAGGGGCCAAAGTAAGCATTATTCTGGGTTTTCGCACCATAACTTTAGTATAAGTCAATAGAAATCTATGAAATTTAAACACAAGGTTCATGACCACTAAAGGAAGGTTGAGTTTGATTTTGGGAGTTTTGGTCCCAACAGTTTAGGAATAAGGGGCACAAAGGGTCCAAAATTGAACTTTGTTTGATTTCATAAAAAATTTAATAATTGGGGTTCTTTGATATGCCGAATCTAACTGTGTATGTAGATTCTTCATTTTTGGTCCCGTTTTCAAATTGGTCTACATTAAGGTCCAAAGGGTCCAAAATTTAACTTAGTTTGATTTTAACAAAAATTGAATCCTTGGGGTTCTTTGATATGCTCAATCTAAAAATGTACTTAGATTTTTTATTATTGGCCCAGTTTTCAAGTTGGTCCAAATCGGGGTCCAAAATTAAACTTTGTTTGATGTCATCAAAAATTGAATAATTGGGGTTCTCTGATATGCCAAATCTAACTGTGTATGTAGATGCTTAATTTTTAGTCCCGTTTTCAAATTGGTCTACATTAAGGTCCAAAGGGTCCAAAATTAAAATAAGTTTGATTTTAACAAAAAATGAATTCTTGGGCTTTTTGGATATGCTGAATCTAAACATGTACTCAGATTTTTGTTTATGGGCTCAGTTATCAAGTTGGTTCAAATCAGGATCCAAAATTATTATATTAAGTATTGTGCAATAGCAAGAAATTTTCAATTGCACAGTATTCAGCAATAGCAAGAAATCTTAAATTGCACAGTATTGTACAATAGCAAGAAATTTTCAATTGCTCAGTATTGCACAATAGCAAGAAATCTTCAATTGCACAATATTGTGCAATAGCAAATATTTTCAATTGCACAGATAATTGCGCAATAGCAAGAAATATCTAATTGCACAATATTGTGCAATAGCAAGAAATGTTCAATTGATTGGAGTTATCTTTCTTTGTCCAGAATAGTAGTTGAACAACTTAAATCATTGTTTTATACAATATACAATGTATATTCACTTTTTCTACCAACTGATTAATTAAAACAATCTTTACCATTCAGTGATAAAAAGCACCTTTTGTCACATTTTAATATTTTATGATGTTTTTAAATGAGTAGTTTGGTTCCTTGAATCGGACTTCAAAAATGTGTACAGGTGTAACATGTATAAAATTAATTTCTAGTGTACAAAGAGTTCTGCTAGTTCAATTTTGTAAACCTCTGCAAAATTTTCTCTACCAGAAGGTGTATCATCTATGTGAATTCAATATACTGCACATTTTGTATTCAATCATTTCATTAAAATGGCTTGTTTTAAAATCTGAGTGATACATTGCGTGATAGTGGATTCACTGAGGCCGATGTTGCAACACCTAGAATGGAAGACAACCCTAATATGATGAAAATCAAATGTTCAACTTGCACATGCTTGATCTCCGATCGCAACTTCAACTGTTTTGGGTACAGCAAAACTTTGGCAGAGGTGGATGCTCCCTTGTCTTACTAGTACTTTCCTCAACTTCCCGGCTGTTCTTGATATGAATGTTAAACCCACATCAGAGGAATCACATGTAATACATTCCAGTTCTTGAAGTCTTGTTGTGGTTCTGTAATTATATAGCTCTTGCTCTGGATCAAACTAGCAGATCAACTCCACAACTTAAAACCCAAATTCCCCTTGTATACACACTTATCTAACCATTCATTCTGACACAAGCTTCCATGGATTAGTGAGAAAGCAAAATTATAAACAACAACATTTTGAAAGCCATATTTGTTCGCGAAAATTCTTTAGTTAATGACGTGTTATTACAAGGCATTATGGGATATGTATCATTTCGGTTCTTTAAGTCTTTATTATTTTTTCTTTGTTCATTTCACTGTTATGACTGTCTTGGTTTAATCTCGGTATACCTGCTTTTTCTATTCTTTCATTTTTATTTCCTAGTATTTCATCCAACGGTATTTTTCGACCCAAAACAACTACTTCTTTTACAGAAAATGAGCCCTCTTTTGTAACTGTTTTAGTCCAGAATTGTTTTTGGAGATATTGTCATACCAACTTTTATTGTGCCGTCATTAACTTGTGTTCTAACTACTGCTCTCAGTTTCTGGCTGATCTAGGAAGTGGCATGGTGACTAGTTTTTATATCCCCCGCTTTTAAAAAGGGGGTATACTGTTTTACCTCTGTCAGTCCGTCGGTGAATACTTTCGTCGTATTTTCCTCCGGAACTACTATACCAGGATTTCTGAAATTTGGTTTCAGTGTTTATTTAAGTCAGCTGCTATACCGTGTGATGCATTTTCAGATTCATCACTCGACAACTTCCTGTTAACCAACAACTTGTATCATTTTACACATGATGGCCAAGTTGAAAATTTTCGTCGCATTTTTCTCAGGAACTACAATGCCAGGATTTCGAAATTTAGTTTCAGGGCTATACCGTGTGATGCGTTTTCAAATTCATAACTTGACAACTTTCTGTTTACCGAACATACATATTTTAACACTATTGTCATTATCCACTTGCGGCGGGGGTATCATCAGTGAGCAGTAGCTGACAGTTACACATGTTAGTAATTTTTTCTTTGCTATATTGACCCTTCTGATGAAGTTACGTCCATTTAGCCTTGACTGGGTATTAAATCTTCCAATATTTTATTGCTTAGTATTTCTGTACTAGTATTTGTAATTATTCTTGACGCTTGATTTAAAGGTATATTTTTAAAAGGGGTAACCGGGGGCCCTAAACTATAAAGTCTGCATTGACCAGAATTGTAACCTTTATAAGGGGCGACTGTGACCCGGGTCGTCTTTCCCGAAACTCGCTTCTTAAATTGAAGGGAACTACAGGGTCTTTAAACTTAGTTAACTTAGTATAACAAAGTTTGTTCTTAAACTGATTGCAATTTAAGGTATGATAAAAACTTATGATTGCATCACAATGATAACATGTAATACAAATATATATATGGTATGTACAATTTGGAAATTAATATGGCGTTCATTATCACTGAACTAATATATATATTGTTTAGGGGCCAGCTAAAGGACGCCTTCGGGTGCGGGAATTTCTCGTTACATTGAAGACCTGTTGGTAACCTTCTGCTGTAGTTTTTTCTATGGTCGGGTTGTTGTCTCTTTGATACATTCTCCATTTCCATTCTCAATTTTATACCTCTTATTTTTTAAGATTTTCTTCCAATATCTTGATGCTTGGTTTAATAGAAATTTCTTCAAGTGTGATTGATTCCTTCCTATTATCTTTATTTTTTTCAGAGCATTCTTTTCCTTTTACATCGTTAGTGTTTTCCTTCAAATTCATTAAAAGAAATGATTCATCTGAAATGTGTGATTATTTGTAACTCTTTTCAAGGTCTTATAAACTAAATTTCAAAGACCGAAAAAATACCCTTCGTTTTTGTTTCTTCGGCTTGGAGTTTAATGAAGTGGTTATGAAATCTAGAGGAGTAACATCTGGCCTTTTTCCTTATATACTGTCATGACTGTTGGTTTGTGTAATCCGCTCGCCATCATTACATGCAAAATAATGGAACTTTGTATTTGTCAAACATACTCTCACTAATTCTGATATTTGATACATGTAACATTTTGGAATAATTTCTCTGTGAAACAAATGTCTACCCCTCTTCGTACCAACAATTTCTGGGTAGATTGAATAAGCTTTTCTCCCCAGTACTGAGGATAAGGCAAGAACATAATACATTTCTCCCATGCTCATGGGTGAGCAAATGACAGAGTTTCAAGAGAATATTCATCAATAAAAGAGGTACGAAAGATACCAAAGGAACAGTCAAACTCATAAATCTAAAACAAACTGACAACGCCATGACTAAAAATGAAAAAGACAAACAGAAAAAAAAATAGTGCACATGACACAACATAGAAAACTAAGGAAAAAACAACACGAACCCCACCAAAAAGGGGTGATCTCAGGTGCTATAGATAATAGTATTGACAGTAAAAACAGACCTGTCATTGGTTTAATAATGTTTTTTCTACATCTGCCTATAAATTTGATAACTTTTTTTTCATAATTTTAGAAATCGACGGTATTGTATTGATAATTATATTGACAGTAAAAACAGACCTGTAATTGGTTCAATAATATTTTTTCTACATTTGCCTATAAATTTAATGACTTTTTGATAATTTTAGAATCCATATTGAAGATTTATAAAAAAAACAGACCTGTCATTGGTTTAATAATATTTTTTTTACTTGCCTATAAATATGAACTTTTGATAATTTTGGAATCGACCATATTCAATAGATAATTATATTGACAGTAAAACAGCCTTTATTGGTTTAATGATATTTTTTCTACATTTGCCAACTTGTAATGTTTATACTTTTAATTGATATAGGAATTATATTGCCATAAAACAGACCTGTCATTTGTTTGATAATATTTTTTCTTTCCTACATTTGATTAATTTTGTTATACCTTTTTTGAATATATAGATATTTATATTGAGAGTAAAAACAGACCTGTCATGGTTTAATATTTTTTTCTATCATTTGCCTATAAATTTATAACTTTTTGTTATAATTTTAGAAATCGACCATATTCTATAGATAATTATATTGACAGTAAAAAAGATAGCCGATTGGTTTAATAATATTTTTTGTACTTTCGCCTATAAATATGATAATTTTTTTGATAATTTTAGAAATCGACCATATTCTAATAGATAATTATATTGACAGTAAAAACAGACTGTTTTATATTTTTTTTTACCTTTGCCTAAAATTTTATACCTTTTTGATAAAATTTAAAAATTTCGACCATATTCTATAGATAATTATATTGACAGTAAAAACATACCTGTCATTGGTTTATATAATATTCGTTTTTACATTTGCTATAAATTTGATAACTTTCTTGATAATTTCAGAAATCGACCATATTCATAATAATTATATTGACAGTAAAAACAAACTGTCATTGGTTTAATAATATTTTTTCTACATTTGCCTATCAATTGCTATTTTTTTGATAATTTTAGAAATCGACCATATTAATAGATAATTTATATGACAGTAAAAACAGACCTGTCATTGGTTTAATAATATTTTTTCTACATTTGCCTATAACTTTGATACTTTTTGATAATTTAGAAATCGACCATATTCAATAGAGAATTACTTGTTCGACAGTAAAAAAGACCTGTCATTGGTTATAATATTTTTTTCTACATTTGCCTATAAATTGATACTTTGAGTTTTAAGAATCGACCATATTCATCAAATAGATAACTTTATTAGTAAAAACACCTGTCACTGGTTTAGATATTTTTCAACATTGCTAAATTTGATAACTTTTTTGAATAATTTATCTTAAAACGACCATATTCTTAATAATAATTTTTCTCCCCATGTATATTGATAAGAAAACATAAAACTAGCCATGTACAATTGGTTTAAAATATTATTTTAATTGCCTATAAATACGAATAACTTATTTAAAAATTTAGAAATCGACCATATCAAAGATAATATATTGACATAAAAAAAAAACGATTTTATAATATTTTTTGTACATTGCTAAAATATGATAAATTCTATTGAAAAATAAAGAATCGACCATAAATATCTATGTAGATAATTATAATTGACAGTAAAAACAGACCTGTCATTGGTTTTAATAATTATTTTCTACATTGCCTATAAATTTGATAACTTTTTTGATAATTTTAGAAATCGACCATATTCAATGATAATTATATTGACAGTAAAAACAACCTGTCAATTGGTTTCATAATATTTTTCTACATTTGCCTATAAATTTGTAACTTTCTGATATTTTAGAAATCACCATTTATTAGATAATTATATTGACAGTAAAAACAGACCTGTCATTGGTTTAATAATATTTTTTTACATTTGCCTATAATTTGATAACTTTTTTGATAATTTTAGAATCGACCATATTCTATAGATAATTATTGACAGTAAAACAGACCTTCATTGGTTTAATAATATTTTTTCTACATTTGCCTATAAATTTGATAATCTTTTTTGATATTTAAGAAATCGACCATATTCAATAGATAATTATATTGACATAAAAACAGACCTGTCATTGGTTTAATAATATTTTTTTCTTACATTTGCCTAAGAATTTGTTATTTAGAAATTACCATATTCTATAGATAATTATATTGAGAGTAAAAACAGACCTGTACTGGTTTAATATTTTTTCTACATTTGCATATAAATTTATAACTTTTTTTTATAATTTTAGAAATCGACCATATTCTATAGATAATTATATTGACAGTAAAAACAGAATGCATTGGTTTAATAATATTTGTTTGTACTTTCGCCTATAAATATGATAACTTTTTGATAATTTTAGAAATCGACCATATTCAATAGATAATTATATTGACAGTAAAAACAGACTGTTTTATAATATTTTTTTTACTTTGCCTAAAATTTTATACCTTTTTGATAAAATTAGAAATCGACCATATTCTATAGATAATTATATTGACAGTAAAACAGACCTGTCATTGGTTTTATAATATTCGTTTGTACATTTGACTATAAATTTGATAACTTTCTTGATAATTTCAGAAATCGACCATATTCAATAGATAATTATATTGACAGTAAAAACAAACTTGTCATTGGTTTACTAACATTTTTTCTACATTTCCCTAAACATTTGCTATCTTTTTGATAATTTTAGAAATCGACCATATTAATAGATAATTATACTGACAGTAAAAACAGACCTGTCATTGGTTTAATAATATTTTTTCTACATTTGCCTATAACTTTGATAACTTTTTTGATAATTTTAGAAATCGACCATATTCTATAGAGAATTATATGTGTCAGTAAAAAAGACACTGTCATTGGTTTAATAATATTTTTTTCTACTTTGCCTATAAATATGATAATTCTTTGATAATTTAAGAAATCGACCATATTCAATAGATAACTATATTGACAGTAAAAACACGTCATTGGTTTATAATATTTTTTTCACATTTGCCTAGAATTTATACCTTTTTTGATATAGTAATTTATGACAGTAAAACAGACCTTATGCTTAAATAATATTTTCTACATTTGCTAAATTTATACCTTTTTGATATAGGATTTAATGACAGTAAAAACAGACCTGTCATTGGTTTAATTTTTTTTTATATTGCCTATAAATTTGATAACTTTTTGTTATAATTTTAGAAATCGACCATATTCTATAGATAATTATATTGACAGTAAAAAGAGGCCTGTCATTGGTTTAATAATATTTTTTGTACCTTCGCCTATACATATGATAATTTTTTTGATAATTTTAGAAATCGACCATATTCAATAGATAATTATATTGACAGTAAAAAACAGACTGTTTTATAATATTTTTTTACATTTGCCTAAAATTTTATACCTTTTTTGATAAAATTAGAAATCGACCATATTCTATAGATAATTATATTGACAGTAAAAACAAACCTGTCATTGGTTTAATATTTTTTCTATATTTGCCTATAAATTTGATAACTTTTTTTTATAATTTTAGAAATCGACCATATTCTATAGATAATTATATTGACAGTAAAAAGAGGCCTGTCATTGGTTTAATAATATTTTTTTGTACCTTCGCCTATACATATGATATTTTTTTTGATAATTTTAGAAATCGATCATATTCTATAGATAATTATATTGACAGTAAAAACAGACCTGATATTGGTTTAATAAATTTTTTCTACATTTGCCTATAAATTTTATAACTTTTTTGATAATTTTAGAATTCGACCATATTCTACAGAGAATTATATTAAAAGTAACAACATACCTGTCATTGGTTTAATAATATTTGTTCTACATTTGCCTATAAATTTGATAACTTTTTTGATAGTTTTAGAAATCGACCGTATTCTATTAATAATTATATTGACAGTAAAAACAGACCTGTCATTGGTTTAATAATATTTTTCTACATTTGCCTATCAATTTGATAACGTTTTGATAATTTTAGAAATTGACCATATTCTATAAATGATCATATTTAGAGTAAAAACAGACCTGTCACTGGTTTAATATTTTTTCTATATTTGCCTATAAATTTGATAACTTTTTTTTATAATTTTAGAAATCGACCATATTCTATAGATAATTATATTGACAGTAAAAATAGAACTGTCATTGGTTTAATAATATTTTTTTGTACCTTCGCCGATAAATATGATAACTTTTTAGATAATTTTAGAAATCGACCATATTCAATAGATAATTATATTGACAGTAAAAACAGACTGTTTATAATATTTTTTTACATTTGCCTAAAACTTTATACCTTTTTTGATGAAATTAGAAATCGACCATATTCTATAGATAATTATATTGACAGTAAAAACAAACCTGTCATTGGTTTAATATTTTTTCTATATTTGCCTATAAATTTGATCACTTTTTTTTATAATTTTAGAAATCGACCATATTCTATAGATAATTATATTGACAGTAAAAAGAGGCCTGTCATTGGTTTAATAATATTTTTTTGTACCTTCGCCTATACATATGATAATTTTTTTGATAATTTTAGAAATTGACCATATTCAATAGATCCTGTTTTATAATATTTTTTTACATTTGCCTAAAATTTATATTTTGAGAAATTAACCATATTCTATAGATAATTATATTGCAGTAAAAACAAACCTGTATGGTTTAATATTTTTTCTAATTTGCTATAAATTTGATACTTTTTTTATAATTTTAGAAATCGACCATATTCTATAGATAATTATATTGACAGTAAAAAAGGCCTGTCATTGGTTTAATAATATTTTTTTGTACCTTCGCCTATAATAGATAATTTTTTGATAATTTTAGAAATCGACCATATTCAATAGATAATTATATTGACAGTAAAACAGACTGTTTTATATATTTTTTTACATTTGCCTAAAATTTTATCCTTTTTTGATAAAATTAGAAATCGACCATATCTATAGATAATTATATTGACAGTAAAACAACTGTCATTGGTTTATAATTTTTTAATTTGCTATAAATTTGATAACTTTTTATAATTTAGAAATCGACCATATTCATAGATAATTATATGACAGTAAAAAACTGTCATTGTTTAATAACATTTTTTTACCTTCCTAACATTGTATTTTTTGATAATTTTAGAAATCGACATATTATAGATAATTATATGACAGTAAAAACAGACCTGTATTGGTTTAATAAATTTTTTCTACATTTGCCTATAATTTTATAACTTTTTGATAATTTTAGAATCGACCATATTCTAAGAGAATTATTAAAAAACAACCTGTCATTGGTTTAATAATATTTTTCTACATTTGCCTATAAATTTGATACTTTTTTGATATTTTAGAAATCGACCTATTCATAATAATTATATTGACAGTAAAAACAGCCTGTCATTGGTTTAATATATTTTTACATTTGCCTATAATTTGATAAGTTTTTGATAATTTTAAAATTCTAATTCTATAATATATATTTAGAGTAAAACAGACCTGTCATGTTTAATTTTTTCTAATTTGCTATAAATTTGATAACTTTTTTTAAATTTTAGAAATCGACCATATTCTATAGATAATTATATTGACAGTAAAAAGCTGTCATTGGTTTAATAATATTTTTTGTACCTTCGCCATAATATGATAATTTTTGATAATTTAGAAATCGACATATTCAATAGATAATTATATTGACAGTAAAAACAGACTGTTTATAATTTTTTTTACATTTGCCTAAATTTATACCTTTTTTGATAAATTAGAAATCGACCATATTCTATAGATAATTATATTGACAGTAAAAACAAACCTGTCATTGGTTTAATATTTTTCTATATTTGCCTATAAATTTGATACTTTTTTTATAATTTTAGAAATCGACCATATTCTATAGATAATATATTGACAGTAAAAGAGGCCTGTCATTGGTTAATAATATTTTTTTGTACCTTCGCCTATACATATGATATTTTTTTTGATAATTTTAGAAATCGACATATCAATAGATAATTATATTGACAGTAAAAACAGACTGTTTTTTAAAAATTTTTTACATTTGCCTAAAATTTTATACCTTTTTGATAATTAGAATCGACATATTCTAAGAAATTATATTAAGTAAAACAACTGTCATTGGTTTAATATTTTTTCTAATTTGCCTATAAATTTGATAACTTTTTTATATTTTAGAAATCGACCTATTCTATTAATAATTATATTGACAGTAAAAAAGACTGTCATTGGTTTAATAAATTTTTTTACTTGCCTATCAATTTTTTTTTGATAATTTAGAAATGACATATTCTATAAAATATATTGAGTAAAAACAGACCTGTATGGTTTAAAAATTTTTCTAATTTGCTATAAATTTTATAACTTTTTTGATAATTTTAGAATCGACCATATTCTAAGAATTATATTAAGTAAAAATACCTGTCATTGGTTTAATAATATTTTTTACTTGCCATAAATTGATACTTTTTGATATTTTAGAAATCGACCTATTCATAATAATTATATTGACAGTAAAAACGACCTGTTTATAATATTTTTTACATTTGCCTAAATTTATAACTTTTTGATAATTAGAAATGACCATATTCTATAAATGATATATTTAAGTAAAAACAACCTGTCATGGTTTAATATTTTTCTAATTGCTATAAATTTGATACTTTTTTTATAATTTAGAAATCGACATATTCTATAGATAATTATATTGACAGTAAAAAAGACTGTCATTGGTTTAATAATATTTTTTTGTACCTTCGCCATAATATGATAATTTTTTTGATAATTTTAGAAATGACCATATTCAATAGATAATTATATTGACAGTAAAAACAGACTGTTTTATAATATTTTTGTACATTTGACTAAAATTTGATAACTTTCTTGATAATTTAGAAATCCACCATATTCAATAGATAATTATATTGACAGTAAAAACAGACCTGTCATTGGTTTAATATTTTTTGTACATTTGCCTATAAATTTGATAACTTTTTTGATAATTTTAGAAATCGACCATATTCTATAGATAATTATATTGACAGTAAAAACAGACTGTCATGGTTAAATATTTTTTTACATTGCCTATAATTTGATAACTTTTTTGATAATTTTAGAAATCGACCATATTCTATAAGATAATTATATTGACAGTAAAAACAGACTGTCATTGTTAATAATATTTTTGTACATTGCCTATCAATTTGATAACTTTTTTGATAATTTAGAAATCGACCATATTCAATAGAAAATTATATTGACAGTAAAAAAACCTGTCATTGTTTTACAATATTTTTTACATTTGCCTAAAATTTGATAACTTTTTTGATAATTTAGAAATCGACCATATTCAATAGATAATTATATTGACAGTAAAAACAACCTGTCATTGGTTTTATAATATTTTTTCTACATTTGCCTATAATTTGATAACTTTTTGATAATTTTAGAAATCGACCATATTCAATAGATAATTATATTGACAGTAAAAACAGAACCTTCATTGGTTTATAATATTTTTTCTACATTTCCTATAAATTTGTATCTTTTTTGATAATTTTAGAAATCGACCATATCTATAGATAATTATATTGACAGTAAAAAAGACCTGATCATTGGTTAAATAATATTTTTTCTTACTTGCCTATAAATTTGATAACTTTTTTTTGATAATTTTAGAAATCGACCATATTCTATAGATAATTATATTGACAGTAAAAAGAGCCTGTCATTGGTTAAATAATATTTTTTACTTTTGCCTATAAATTTGATAACTTTTTTGATAATTTTAGAAATCGACCATATTCTATCAGAAATTATATTGACAGTAACAAATAACCTGTCATTGGTTTAATAATAATTTTTCTACATTTGCCTATAAATTTGATAACTTTTTTGATAATTTTAGAATCAGACCATATTCTTCAGAAATTATATTGACAGTAAAACAAACCTGTCATTGGTTTAATAATATTTTTCTACATTTGCCTATAAATTTGATAACTTTTTGATATTTTATGAAATAACCATATTCTATTAGATAATTATATTGACAGTAAAAACAGACCTGTCATTGGTTTAATATATTTTTTTACATTTGCCTATAAATTTGATAACTTTTTTGATAATTTTGAAATGACCAATATTCTATAGATAATTATATTGACAGTAAAAACAGACCTGTCATTGGTTTAATATATTTTTTTACATTTGCCTATAAATTTGATAACTTTTTTGATAATTTTAGAAATCGACCAATATCTATAGATAATATATATTGACAGTAAAAAAGAACTGTCATGGTTTAATATTTTTTTTACATTTGCATATAATTTGATAACTTTTTTTGATAATTTTAGAAATCGACCATATTCTATAGATAATTATATTGACAGTAAAAAAAACTGTCATTGGTTTTAAATATTTTTTTACATTGACTATAAATTTGATAACTTTTTTGATAATTTAGAAATCGACCATATTCAATAGATAATTATATTGACAGTAAAAACGACCTGTCATTGTTTACTAATATTTTTTACATTTGCATAAAATTTGATAACTTTTTTGATAATTTAGAAATCGACCATATTCAATAGATAATTATATTGACAGTAAAAACAGACCTGTCATTGGTTTATAATATTTTTCTACATTTGCCTATAAATTTGATAACTTTTTTGATAATTTTAGAAATCGACCTATTCAATAGATAATTATATTGACAGTAAAAACAAACCTGTCATTGGTTTATATATTTTTTCTACATTTGCCTATAAATTTGATAACTTTTTTGATAATTTTAGAAATCAACCTATTCATTAGATAATTATATTGACAGTAAAAACAGACCTGTCATTGGTTTAATATTTTTTTCTACATTTGCCTATAAATTTGATAACTTTTTTGATAATTTTGAAATAACCGTATTCTATAGATAATTATATTGACAGTAAAAACAGACCTGTCATCTGGTTTAATATTTTTTTTCTACATTTGCTATAATTTGATAACTTTTTGATAATTTTTGAAATAGACATATTCTATAGATAATTATATTGACAGTAAAAACAGACCTGTCATTGGTTAATAATATTTTTTTTTACATTTGGCATAATTTGATAACTTTTTTGATAATTTTAGAAATCGACCATATTCTATAGATAATTATATTGACAGTAAAAACAGCCCTGTCATTTTAATAATATTTTTTTACATTTGCCTAAAATTTGATAACTTTTTTATAATTTTAGAAATCGACCATATTCTATAGATAATTATATTGACAGTAAAAAACAACTGTCATTGTTTAATAATATTTTTTGTACATTGCCTATCAATTTGATAACTTTTTTGATAATTTAGAAATCGACCATATTCAATAGATATTATATTGACAGTAAAAACAGACCTGTCATGTTTACAATATTTTTTTACATTTGCCTAAAATTTTATACTTTTTTGATAAAATTAGAATCGACCATATTCTACAGAGAATTATATTGACAGTAAAAACAGACCTGTCATTGGTTTTATAATATTCTTTTGTACATTTGACTATAAATTTGATAACTTTCTTGATAATTAGAAATCGACCATATTCAATAGATAATTATATTGACAGTAAAAACAAACCTGTCATTGGTTTACTAATATTTTTTCTACATTTCCCTAAAAATTTGTTATCTTTTTTGATAAATTTAGAAATCGACCATATTCAAAGATAATTATATTGACATAAAAACAGACCTGTCATTGGTTTATAATATTTTTTAATTGCTATAAATTCTCTATTTGAAATGATATTATAGATCTTTTTGTTAAAAATTTTTTAGAAATCGTACCAAATACATATAGATAATTATATTGACAGTAAAAACAGACCTGTCATTGGTTTAATATTTTTTTCTATATTTGCCTATAAATTTGATAACTTTTTGTTATAATTTTAGAAATCGACCATATTCTATAGATAATTATATTGACAGTAAAAAGAGGCCTGTCATTGGTTAAATAAAATTTTTCTACATTTGCCTATAAATTTTATAACTTTTTTGATAATTTTAGAATCCGACCATATTCTACAGAGAATTATATTAACAGTAACAACATACCTGTCATTGGTTTGATAATATTTGTTCTACATTTGCCTATAAATTTGATAACTTTTTGATAGTTTTAGAAATCAACCGTATTCTATTCATAATTATATTGACAGTAAAAACAAACCTGTCATTGGTTTAATATTATATTTTCTACATTTGCCTATCAATTTGATAACGTTTTTGATAATTTTATAAATAGACCATATTCTTTAGATAATTACATTGACAGTAAAAACAGACCTGTCATTGGTTTAATAATATTTTTTTTTACATTTGTCTATCAATTTGATAACTTTTTTGATAATTTTAGAAATCGACCATATTCAATAGATAATTATATTGACAGTAAAAACAGACTGTTTTATAATATTTTTTTACATTTGCCTAAAATTTTATACCTTTTTTGATAAAATTAGAGATCGACCATATTCTATAGATAATTATATTGACAGTAAAAACAGACCTGTCATTGGTTTGATAATATTTTTTGTACCTTCGCCTATACATATGATAATTTTTTTGATAGTTTTAGAAATCGACCATATTCTATAGATAATTATGTTGACAGTCAAAACAGACCTGATATTGGTTAAATAAAATTTTTGTACATTTGCCTATAAATTTTATAACTTTTTTGATAATTTTAAAATTCGCCCATATTCTACAGAGAATTATATTAACAGTAACATCATACCTGTCATTGGTTTGATAATATTTATTCTACATTTGCCTATAAATTTGATAACTTTTTTGATAATTTTATAAATCGACCATATTCTTTAGATAATTATATTGACAGTAAAAACAGACCTGTCATTGGTTTAATAATATTTTTTTCTACATTTGCCTATAAATTTGATAACTTTTTTGATAATTTTTTAAATTGACCATATTCTATAGATAATTATATTTAGAGTAAAAACAGACCTGTCATTGGTTTAATATTTTTTCTACATTTGCATATAAATTTGATAACTTTTTTTTATAATTTTAGAAATCGACCATATTCTATAGATAATTATATTGACAGTAAAAATAGAACTGTCATTGGATTAATAATATATTTTTGTACCTTTGCCTATAAATATGATAACTTTTTTGATAATTTTAGAAATCGACCATATTCAATAGATAATTATATTGACAGTAAAAACAGACTGTTTTACAATATTTTTTTACATTTGCCCAAAATTTTATACCTTTTTTGATAAAATTAGAAATCGACCATATTCTACAGAGAATTATATTGACAGTAAAAACAGACCTGTCATTGGTTTTATAATATTCGTTTGTACATTTGACTATAAATTTGATAACTTTCTTGATAATTTCAGAAATCGACCATATTCAATAGATAATTATATTGACAGTAAAAACAAACCTATCATTGGTTTACTAATATTTTTTCTACATTTCCCTAAAAATTTGTTATCTTCTTTGATAATTTTAGAAATCGACCATATTAATAGATAATTATATTGACAGTAAAAACAGACCTGTCACAGGTTTAATAATACCTTTATCTACATTTGCCTATACATTTGATAACTTTTTGATAATTTTAGAAATCGACCATATTCTATAGAGAATTATTTTGTCAAAAAAACAGACCTGTCATTGGTTTCATAATATTTTTTCTACATTTGCCTATAAATTTGATATCTTTTTTGATAATTTAAGAAATCGACCATATTCAATAGATAACTATATTGACAGTAAAAATAGTCCTGTCATTGGTTTAATGATATTTTTCTACATTTGCCTAGAATGTTATACCTTTTTTGATATGGGTAATTATATTGACAGTAAGACCGACCTGTTATTGCTTTAATAATATTTTTTCTACATTTACTTAAAATTTTATTATTTTTTTGATATAGGTAATTATATTGACAGTAAAAACAGACCTGTCATTGGTTTAATATTTTTTCTATATTTGCCTATAAATTTGATAACTTTTTTTTATAATTTTGGAAATCGACCATATTCTATAGATAATTATATTGACAGTAAAAAGAGGCCTGTCATTGGTTTAATAATATTTTTTTGTACCTTCGCCTATACAAATGATAATTTTTTTGATAATTTTAGAAATCGATCATATTCTATAGATAATTATATTGACAGTAAAAACAGACCTGATATTGGTTTAATAAAATTTTTCTACATTTGCCTATAAATTTGATAACTTTCTTGATAATTTCAGAAATCGACCATATTCAATAGATAATTATATTGACAGTAAAAACAAACCTGTCATTGGTTTACTAATATTTTTTCTACATTTGCCTAAATGTGTTACCTTTTTTGATAATTTAAGAAATCGACCATATTAATAGATTATTATATTGACAGTAAAAACAGACCTGTCATTGGTTTAATAATATTATTTCTACATTTGCCTATAAATTTGATAATTTTTTTCATAGTTTTAGAAATCGACCATATTCTATAGAGACTTATTGTGTGAGAAAAAACAGACCTGTCATTGGTTTAATAATATTTTTTCTACATTTCCCTATCAATTTGATATCTTTTTTGATAATTTAAGAAATTGAACATATTCAATAGATAACTATGTTGACAGTAAAATCAGTCCTGTCATTGGTTTAATGATATTTTTTCTACATTTGCCTAGAATGTTATACCTTTTTTGATATAGGTAATTATATTGACAATAAAACAGACCTGTTATTGCTTTAATAATATTTTTGCTACATTTGCTTACAATTTTATACCTTTTTTGATATAGGTAATTATATTGACAGTAAAAACAGACCTATCATTGGTTTAATATTTTTTCTATATTTGCCAATAAATTTGATAACTTTTTGTTATAATTTTAGAAATCGACCATCTTCTATAGATAATTATATTGACAGTAAAAGAGGCCTGTCATTGGTTTAATAATATTTTTTTGTACCTTCGCCTATACATAGGATATTTTTTTTGATAATTTTAGAAATCGACCATATTCTATAGATAATTATATTGACAGTAAAAAACAGACCTGATATTGGTTAAATAAAATTTTTCTACATTTGCCTATAAATTTTATAACTTTTATTATAATTTTTAGAATTCGACCATATTCTACAGAGAATTATATTAACAGGAACAACATACCTGTCATTGGTTTAATAATATTTGTTCTACATTTGCCTATAAATTTGATAACGTTTTTGATAATTTTATAAATAGACCATATTCTATAGATAATTATATTGACAGTACAAACAGATCTATCATTGGTTTAATAATATGTTTTCTTCATTTGCCTAAAATTTTATACCTTGTTTGATAATTTTAGAAATCGACCATATTCTAAAGAGAATTATATTTACAATAAAAACAGACCTTTCATTGGTTTAATAATATTATTTCTACATTTGCCTATAAGTTTGATAACTTTTTTGATAAATTCAGAAATCGACCGTATTCTATTGATAATTATATTGACAGTAAAAACAAACCTGTCATTGGTTTCATAATATTTATTCTACATTTGCCTATAAATTTGATATCTTTTTTTGATAATTTAAGAAATCGACCATATTCAATAGATAATAATATTGACATTAAAAAATGACCTGTCATTGGTTTAATAATATTTTTTTCTACATTTGCCTATCAATTTTATAACGTTTTTGATAATTTTAGGAATCGACCATATTCTATAGATAATTATATTGACAGTACAAACAGATCTATCATTGGTTTAATAATATGTTTTCTTCATTTGCCTAAAATTTTATACCTTGTTTGATAATTTTAGAAATCGACCATATTCTATAGAGAATTATATTGAAAATAAAAACAGACCTTTCATTGGTTTAATAATATTATTTCTACATTTGCCTATAAATTTGATAACTTTTTTGATAAATTCAGAAATCGACCGTATTCTATTGATAATTATATTGACAGTAAAAACAAACCTGTCATTGGTTTCATAATATTTATTCTACATTTGCATATAAATTTGGCAACTTTTTAATAATTTTAGAAAATCGACCATATTCTATAAAGAATTATATTGACATTAAAAACAGAACTGTCATTGTTAATAATATTTTTTTACCTTCGCCTAGAATATCTTAACTTTTTTGATAATTTTAGAAACGACCATATTCAATAGATAATTATATTGACAGTAAAAACAGACTGTTTTATAATGTTTTTTTTTACACTTGCCTCAAATTTATACATTTTTTGATATTTTAGAAAAGACAATGTTCTATAGAGAATTATATTGACAGTAAAAACAGACCTGTCATTATTTAATAATATTTTTCTACATTTGCCTATAAATTTGATAACTTTTTTTAGAGTTTTAGAAATCGACCGTATTCTATGATAATTATATTGACAGTAAAAACAGACCTGTCTTTGGTTTAAAATATTTTTTTACATTTGCCTATAAATTTTATAACGTTTTTGATAATTTTAGGAATCGACCATAGTCTATAGATAATTATATTGACAGTATAAAACAGACCTTTCATTGGTTTAATAATATTTTTTCTTCATTTGCCTAAAATTTTATAACTTTTTGATAATTTAAGAAATCGACCATATTCTATAGAAATTATTGTGACAGTAAAAACAACCTGTTATTGGTTTATATAATATTATTTATACATTTGCCTATAAATTTGATAACTTTTTTGATAAATTTCAGAAATCGACCGTATTCTATTGATAATTATATTGACAGTAAAAACAAACCTGTCATTGGTTTCATAATATTTATTATACATTTGCCTATAAATTTGGTAACTTTTTTAATAATTTCAGAAAATCGACCATATTCTATAGAAATTATATTGACATTAAAAACAGAGCTGTCATTGTTTAATAATATTTTTTTTACCTTCGCCTATAAATATGAAAACTTTTTGATAATTTTAGAAAAACGACCATATTTCAATAGAAATTATATTGACAGTAAAAACAGACTGTTTTATAATATTTTTTTACATTTGCCTAAAATTTAAAACTGTTTTGATAATTTAGAAAAAGACAATTCTATAGAGAATTATATTGACAGTAAAAAACAGACCTTTCATTGGTTTAATAATATTACTTCTACATTTGCCTAAAATTTGATAACTTTTTTTGATAAATTCAGAAATCGACCGTATTCTATTGATTATTATATTGACAGTAAAAACAAACCTGTCATTGGTTAAAAAATATTTTTTCACATTTGCCTAAAATTCTATGCCTTGTTTGATAATTTTAGAAATCGGCCAAATTCTATAGATAATTATATTGACTGTAAAAACAAAACTGTCTATTGGTTTAAATATTATTTCTACATTTGCCTTTAAATTTGATAACTTTTTTGATAAATTCAGAAATCGACCATATTCTATACATAATTATATTGACAGTAAAAACAAACCTGTCATTGGTTTCATAATCAATGATATTTTATTCTGCATTTGCCTATAAATTTGGTAACTTTTTTAATAATTTCAGAAAATCGACCATATTCTATAGAGAATTATATTGACATTAAAAACAAACTGTCATTGGTTTAATTATATTTTTTCTACATTTGCCTATTTTATTTTACCTTTTCTTGATAATTTTAGAAATCGATCATATTCAATAGAAATTATATTGACAGTAAAAAAAACCTTTCATTGGTTTAATAATATTTTTTCTACATTTGCCTTTCAATTTGATACTTTTTTAGATAATTTTAGAAATCCACCATATTCAATGATAATTATATTGACAGTAAAAACAAACCTGTCATTGGTTTAATATTTTTTCTATATTTGCCTATAAATTTGATAACTTTTTTAATAAATTCAGAAATCGACCGTATTCTATTGATAATTATTGACAGTAAAACAGACCTGTCATTGGTTTAATAATATTTTTTTGTACATTTCCCTATAAATTTGATAACGTTTTTTGATAATTTAAGAAATCGACCATATTCAATAGATAATTACATTGACAGTAAAAACAGACCTGTCATTGGTTTAATAATGTTTTTCCTATATTTGCCTATCAATTTGATAACTTTTTTTGATAATTTTATAAATCGACCATATATATAGAGAAATTATATTGACAGTAAAAAAAGACTTGTCATTGGTATCAGAATATTTTTCCTACATTTGCCTATGCATTTTATACCTTTTTTGATAATTTTAGATATCGACCATATATTATAGAAAATTATATTGACAGTAAAAAAGGACTTGTCATTGGTAAATAATATTTTTTACCTACATTTGCCTATGCATTAAATATCTTTTTGATAATTTTAGAAATCGATCATATTCTATAGATAATTATATTGACAGTAAAAACAAACCTGTCATTAATTAAATATATTTTTTTCTATATTTGTCTATAAATTTGATAACTTTTTTGATAATTTTATAAATCGACCGTATACTATAGAGAATTATATTGACAGTAAAAACAGACCTGTCATTAGTTTAATAATATTTTTTCTACGTTTGTCTAAAATTTTATACCTTTTTTGACAATTTTAGAAATCGACAATATTCTATACGTAATTATATTGACAGTAAAAGCAGACCTGTCACTGGTTTAATAATATTTTTCTACATTTGTCTATAAATTTGATAACTTTTTTTACAATCTTAGAAATCGACCATATTCCATAGAAAATTATATTGACAGTAAAAACAGACCTGTCACTGGTTTAATAATACCTTTATCTACATTTGCCTATGCATTTGATAACTTTTTTGATAATTTTAAGAAATCGACCATATTCAATAGATAATTATATTGACAGTAAAAACAGACCTGTCATTGGTATTATAATTATTTTTTTTCTACATTTACTTATACATTTCATTACTTTTTTGATAATTTTAGATATCGACTATATACTATAGAGAATTATATTGACAGTAAAAGAAGACTGTCATTGTATAATAATATTTTTCTACATTTGCCTATGCATTATATACCTTTTTGATAATTTTAGAATGATTATATTCTATAGATAATTATATTGACAGTAAAAACAAACCTGTCATTGATAAATAATATTTTTCTATATTTATCTATAAATTTGATAACTTTTTTGATAATTTTATAAATCGACCATATACTATAGAGAATTATATTGACAGTAAAAACAGACCTGTCATTCGTTCAATAATATTCTCTCTACATTTGCCTAAATTTTGATATTTTTTTTGATAATTTAAAAAATCGACCATATTCTATAGAGAATTATATTGACAGTAAAAACAGACCTGTCATTAGTTTAATAATATTTTTTCTACGTTTGCCTAAAATTTTATACCTTTTATGACAATTTTAGAAATCGACCATATTCTATATAGAATTATATTGACAGTAAAAACAGACCTGCTATTGGTTTACTACTTTTTTTTTTATACATTTGTCTATAAATTTGATAACTTTTTTGATAATTTAAGAAATCGCCCATATTCAATAGATAATTATATTGACAGTAAAAACATACCTTTCATTGGTTTAATAATATGTTTTCTACATTTGTCTATAAATTTTATATCTTTTTTGATAGTTTAAGAATTCGCCCATATTCTATAGAGAATGATGTTGACAGTTAAAACAGACCTGCCATTGGTTTAATAGTATTTTTTTCTATATTGCCTTTAGGTGTAATACCACCAAATCATGGTACGTCACATCCGGTTGCATACGAAAGTAGGCCTAAAAAAATGTTCCCTTGAATTTGACAGTTGTAGAAAATTAACCCTGCATTTCAATGCACTTAAATTTTTCTGAGTCGTAAATATGTATGTTGGGTGTCTGAAAGCATCATTCTTTTTTTATTTGATGGTCTTATAAAATATTTTGGAACGTTAAGGTTACATAGTCACCAAAGCAGGTAACCAGTAAATAACAGTGTAAAAATTGGGTTGTCTACCCTCGGCGGTGGTTACTTTCTTATATGCAATGAAATGTAGTGTGAAATTTTCACTGTATCACTGGAAAGGATTGAACTTTACACATGCAAAGTATTTCTTTGGTTGAAATAAAGGTAAATACTGTACAATTTTTTTAAAAGTGCCAATTTAACAAAGACTAATAGGGAAAAATCAATGGTGGTATTACACCTATTTAGGGAAACTAAATGTGCACTCGTGACCCTATTGTACTTTCATTTTTAAAAGTTATTAATAAACCAGTTCATACATTGTAAACATGGACTATTCGGAATGGATTTAGTCACAGAAAGTAGGTTTGAGGTGAAATTGCATTGAAATGGGGGTTTACGGGTGTTTTCTTAGTCAAATGGGTGGACAGACGAAGCTGTATTTAGATTACTGTGTTAAATTTTAAATTACCCTTACAGTTTTTGTTTTGTGTATACAACATGTGAATTTTTTATTTCAGTTTTAACCATGTTCTGAAGAGCATTCTGTTGAAAAATCTTATATGTGAATTGGTCTGCAAATGACACTTCAGCATTAAAGTATGTATCAACTATCATCATGTTTTTTGTTTTGTTTTGGCCGCAAAAGTTTACAATTTGCCATTGTGCCGTCTACATTTTGCACAGACAATAACTCATCTAAACACTTATTTGTCCTGGATTTATACACATCAGAATCCAGTCTCACATACTTAAACTTTATAATTCTTACCAATTATTTTTTTTGTACCAGCATTCCAAGGGACATAACGATTTTTAAAAACATTTTGAGGTATTTTTTTATTACTCTTTCTCCCCATTTTCTAATGTAATATACAAGAAAGTGGACTTTTTGTGTAAATCTATTAGAAATATACTGTTATGAGTAAATAAAAAGACTTTGATACCAGTAGAAATAAATGATTGACTGAAAGGGAACCGTTATTTCTCACACTAAGGGAACAGACCAAAAACTCAAGTTACACATAAGGGCTTATAGAAACTTCCGTGTAGACTGTTAACATTTATAGAGACAGTTCCTTCAGCTAAAACACTTTAATTATTGATTTAACATTACATTTATTCCATTTTTGTGGGAAAATAATCACATTTGTTTTATTTTTTAGACAAAAGATATCAAGTTTTGATGAAAAAGGAAGGAAGGAGGAAAAATGGAGCAAAACAGACCAAAACAGACCTTCAAATGAACTCTAAAAGGTGCAATAAAATTGTTTATCATCTTAAAGTTGTCTTTTGTATTCTATTTAATTGTTTGAATGCATATATCATGAGTTTATGATCAGATATTAGTCAACACTGCATTTTATAATGATACACTGAAATTAGGATTTTTCGAAGAAATTGGACTGAAATTGCCGTAGGAGATGGCCTTACATTATAGTGTTTTCTGTGAAAGTATAGTTCTGACTGAGACAAAACTTGACAGTTATGCTTGAAATAACTTGCAATTGGAGGGGAAAAAATTGCATTAAGTTTATTTGACATTTAGGTGTTCTTTAGGTGTAATACCATCAAATCATGGTACGTCACCAAAGCAGGTAAGCAGTAAATAACAGTGTAAAAATTGGGTTGTCTACCCTCGGCGGTGGTTACTTTCTTATATGCAATGAAATGTAGTGTGAAATTTTCACTGTATCACTGGAAAGGATTGAACTTTACACATGCAAAGTATTTCTTTGGTTGAAATAAAGGTAAATATTGTACGATTTTTTTTAAAAGTGCCAATTTAACAAAGACTAATAGGGAAAAATCAATGGTGGTATTACACCTATACACTTGAGAACTTTTTTGACAGTTTTGAAAATCACCCGTATTCTATAGATAATTTTATTGATAATATTTTTTCTACATTTGCCTAAAATTTGCAATTTTTTTTGAAAATATAAAAAAATCGACCATATTCTATAGATACTTATAATGACAGTTAAAACAGCATTGGTTTAATAATATTTTTTCTATATTTGCCTATAAATTTGATAGTTTTTTTTATAATCTTAGAAATCGACCATATTCTATAGGTAATTATATTGACAGTAAAAACAGACCTGTCATTGGTTTAATAATAATATTTTTTTGTACATTTCGCTATAAATTTGATAACCTTTTTGATAATTTAAAAAATCGACCATATTCGATAGATAATTACATTGACATTAAAAACAGACCTGTCATTGGTTTAATAATATTTTCCCTATATTTGCCTATCAATTTGATAACCTTTTTTGATAATTTTATAAATCGACCATATTCTATAGAGAATTATATTGACAGTAAAATAGACCTGCCCTTGGTTTACTAGTTTTTTTTCTACATTTGCCTATAAATTTCATAACTTTTTTAGTAATTTTTAGAAATCGCCCATATTCAATAGATAATTATATTGACAGTAAAAAACAGACCTTTCATTGGTTTAATATTTTTTCTACATTTGCATATAAATTTGATAACTTTTTTTTATAATTTTAGAATTCGACCATATTCTTTAGAGAATGATGTTGACAGTAAAAACAGACCTGCCTTTGGTTTAATAATATTTTTTTGTACATTTGCCTAAAAATTTGATAACTTTTCGATAATTTAAGAAATCGACCATATTCAATAGATAATTATATTTACAGAAAAACAGACCTGTCATTGGTTTACTAATTTTTTTTTCTACATTTGCCTAAAAATTTGATAACGTTTTCTATAATTTAAGAAATCGACCATATTCAATAGATAATTATATTGACAGTAAAAACAGATCTGTCATTGGTTTAATTATATATTTTTTCTACATTTACCTATACATTTGAATACTTTTTTGATAATTTTGGAAATCGACCATTTTCTACAGGTAACTATATTGACAGTAAAACAAGACTTGTTATTGGTATAAAAATACTTTTTTGTACATTTGCCTATGCATTTTATACCTTTTTTGATAATTTTAGAAATCGACCATATTTTATAGATAATTATATTGACTGTAAAAACAAACCTGTCATTGATTAAATAATATTTTTTTCTATATTTGCCTTTTCATTTTATACCTTTTTTGATAATTTTAGAAATCGACAATATTCTATTGGTAATTATATTAACAGTAAAAGCAGACCTGTCACTGGTTTAATAATATTTTTTCTACATTTGTCTATAAATTTGATAACTTTTTTTACAATCTTAGAAATCGACCATATTCCATAGAAAATTATATTGACAGTAAAAACAGACCTGTCACAGGTTTAATAATACCTTTATCTACATGTGCCTATACATTTGATAACTTTTTTGATAATTTAAGAAATCGACCATATTCAATAGATAATTATACTGACAGTAAAAACAGACCTGTCATTGGTATAATAATATTTTTTTTCTACATTTACTTCTACATTTCATTACTTTTTTTTATAATTTTAGATATCGACCATATTCTATAGGTTATTATATTGACAGTAAAAAAAGACTTGTCATTGGTATAATAATATTTTTTCCTACATTTGCCTATCCATTTGATACCTTTTTTGATAATTTTAGAAATCGATCATATTCTATAGATAAATATATTAACTGTAAAAACAGACCTGTCATTGGTATAATAATATTTTTTCTACATTTGCCTATGCATTTTATACCTTTTTTGATAATTTTAGAAATCGATTATATTCTATAGATAATTATATTGACAGTAAAAACAAACCTGTCATTGATTAAATAATATTTTTTCTATATTTATCTATAAATTTGATAACTTTTTTGATAATTTTATAAATCGACCATATACTATAGAGAATTATATTGACAGTAAAAACAGACCTGTCATTCGTTCAATAATATTCTCTCTACATTTGCCTAAATTTTGATATTTTTTTTGATAATTTAAAAAATCGACCATATTCTATAGAGAATTATATTGACAGTAAAAACAGACCTGTCATTAGTTTAATAATATTTTTTCTACGTTTGCCTAAAATTTTATACCTTTTATGACAATTTTAGAAATCGACCATATTCTATATAGAATTATATTGACAGTAAAAACAGACCTGCTATTGGTTTACTACTTTTTTTTTTATACATTTGTCTATAAATTTGATAACTTTTTTGATAATTTAAGAAATCGCCCATATTCAATAGATAATTATATTGACAGTAAAAACATACCTTTCATTGGTTTAATAATATGTTTTCTACATTTGTCTATAAATTTTATATCTTTTTTGATAGTTTAAGAATTCGCCCATATTCTATAGAGAATGATGTTGACAGTTAAAACAGACCTGCCATTGGTTTAATAGTATTTTTTTCTATATTGCCTTTAGGTGTAATACCACCAAATCATGGTACGTCACATCCGGTTGCATACGAAAGTAGGCCTAAAAAAATGTTCCCTTGAATTTGACAGTTGTAGAAAATTAACCCTGCATTTCAATGCACTTAAATTTTTCTGAGTCGTAAATATGTATGTTGGGTGTCTGAAAGCATCATTCTTTTTTTATTTGATGGTCTTATAAAATATTTTGGAACGTTAAGGTTACATAGTCACCAAAGCAGGTAACCAGTAAATAACAGTGTAAAAATTGGGTTGTCTACCCTCGGCGGTGGTTACTTTCTTATATGCAATGAAATGTAGTGTGAAATTTTCACTGTATCACTGGAAAGGATTGAACTTTACACATGCAAAGTATTTCTTTGGTTGAAATAAAGGTAAATACTGTACAATTTTTTTAAAAGTGCCAATTTAACAAAGACTAATAGGGAAAAATCAATGGTGGTATTACACCTATTTAGGGAAACTAAATGTGCACTCGTGACCCTATTGTACTTTCATTTTTAAAAGTTATTAATAAACCAGTTCATACATTGTAAACATGGACTATTCGGAATGGATTTAGTCACAGAAAGTAGGTTTGAGGTGAAATTGCATTGAAATGGGGGTTTACGGGTGTTTTCTTAGTCAAATGGGTGGACAGACGAAGCTGTATTTAGATTACTGTGTTAAATTTTAAATTACCCTTACAGTTTTTGTTTTGTGTATACAACATGTGAATTTTTTATTTCAGTTTTAACCATGTTCTGAAGAGCATTCTGTTGAAAAATCTTATATGTGAATTGGTCTGCAAATGACACTTCAGCATTAAAGTATGTATCAACTATCATCATGTTTTTTGTTTTGTTTTGGCCGCAAAAGTTTACAATTTGCCATTGTGCCGTCTACATTTTGCACAGACAATAACTCATCTAAACACTTATTTGTCCTGGATTTATACACATCAGAATCCAGTCTCACATACTTAAACTTTATAATTCTTACCAATTATTTTTTTTGTACCAGCATTCCAAGGGACATAACGATTTTTAAAAACATTTTGAGGTATTTTTTTATTACTCTTTCTCCCCATTTTCTAATGTAATATACAAGAAAGTGGACTTTTTGTGTAAATCTATTAGAAATATACTGTTATGAGTAAATAAAAAGACTTTGATACCAGTAGAAATAAATGATTGACTGAAAGGGAACCGTTATTTCTCACACTAAGGGAACAGACCAAAAACTCAAGTTACACATAAGGGCTTATAGAAACTTCCGTGTAGACTGTTAACATTTATAGAGACAGTTCCTTCAGCTAAAACACTTTAATTATTGATTTAACATTACATTTATTCCATTTTTGTGGGAAAATAATCACATTTGTTTTATTTTTTAGACAAAAGATATCAAGTTTTGATGAAAAAGGAAGGAAGGAGGAAAAATGGAGCAAAACAGACCAACACAGACCTTCAAATGAACTCTAAAAGGTGCAATAAAATTGTTTATCATCTTAAAGTTGTCTTTTGTATTCTATTTAATTGTTTGAATGCATATATCATGAGTTTATGATCAGATATTAGTCAACACTGCATTTTATAATGATACACTGAAATTAGGATTTTTCGAAGAAATTGGACTGAAATTGCCGTAGGAGATGGCCTTACATTATAGTGTTTTCTGTGAAAGTATAGTTCTGACTGAGACAAAACTTGACAGTTATGCTTGAAATAACTTGCAATTGGAGGGGAAAAAATTGCATTAAGTTTATTTGACATTTAGGTGTTCTTTAGGTGTAATACCATCAAATCATGGTACGTCACATCCGGTTGCATACGAAAGTAGGCCTAAAAAAATATTCCCTTGAATTTGACAGTTGTAGAAAATTAACCCTGCATTTCAATGCACTTAAATTTTTCTGAGTCGTAAATATGTATGTTGGGTGTATGAAAGCATCATTCTTTTTTTATTTGATGGTCTTATAAAATATTTTGGAACGTTAAGGTTACATAGTCACCAAAGCAGGTAAGCAGTAAATAACAGTGTAAAAATTGGGTTGTCTACCCTCGGCGGTGGTTACTTTCTTATATGCAATGAAATGTAGTGTGAAATTTTCACTGTATCACTGGAAAGGATTGAACTTTCCACATGCAAAGTATTTCTTTGGTTGAAATAAAGGTAAATATTGTACGATTTTTTTTAAAAGTGCCAATTTAACAAAGACTAATAGGGAAAAATCAATGGTGGTATTACACCTATACACTTGAGAACTTTTTTGACAGTTTTGAAAATCACCCGTATTCTATAGATAATTTTATTGATAATATTTTTTCTACATTTGCCTAAAATTTGCAATTTTTTCTGAAAATATAAAAAAATCGACCATATTCTATAGATACTTATAATGACAGTTAAAACATCATTGGTTTAATAATATTTTTTCTATATTTGCCTATAAATTTGATAGTTTTTTTTATAATCTTAGAAATCGACCATATTCTATAGGTAATTATATTGACAGTAAAAACAGACCTGTCATTGGTTTAATAATAATATTTTTTTGTACATTTCGCTATAAATTTGATAACCTTTTTGATAATTTAAAAAATCGACCATATTCGATAGATAATTACATTGACATTAAAAACAGACCTGTCATTGGTTTAATAATATTTTTCCTATATTTGCCTATCAATTTGATAACCTTTTTTGATAATTTTATAAATCGACCATATTCTATAGAGAATTATATTGACAGTAAAATAGACCTGTCCTTGGTTTACTAGTTTTTTTTCTACATTTGCCTATAAATTTCATAACTTTTTTAGTAATTTTTAGAAATCGCCCATATTCAATAGATAATTATATTGACAGTAAAAAACAGACCTTTCATTGGTTTAATATTTTTTCTACATTTGCATATAAATTTGATAACTTTTTTTTATAATTTTAGAATTCGACCATATTCTATAGAGAATGATGTTGACAGTAAAAACAGACCTGCCTTTGGTTTAATAATATTTTTTTGTACATTTGCCTAAAAATTTGATAACTTTTCGATAATTTAAGAAATCGACCATATTCAATAGATAATTATATTTACAGAAAAACAGACCTGTCATTGGTTTACTAATTTTTTTTTCTACATTTGCCTAAAAATTTGATAACGTTTTCTATAATTTAAGAAATCGACCATATTCAATAGATAATTATATTGACAGTAAAAACAGATCTGTCATTGGTTTAATTATATATTTTTTCTACATTTACCTATACATTTGAATACTTTTTTGATAATTTTGGAAATCGACCATTTTCTACAGGTAACTATATTGACAGTAAAACAAGACTTGTTATTGGTATAAAAATACTTTTTTGTACATTTGCCTATGCATTTTATACCTTTTTTGATAATTTTAGAAATCGACCATATTTTATAGATAATTATATTGACTGTAAAAACAAACCTGTCATTGATTAAATAATATTTTTTTCTATATTTGCCTTTACATTTTATACCTTTTTTGATAATTTTAGAAATCGACAATATTCTATTGGTAATTATATTAACAGTAAAAGCAGACCTGTCACTGGTTTAATAATATTTTTTCTACATTTGTCTATAAATTTGATAACTTTTTTTACAATCTTAGAAATCGACCATATTCCATAGAAAATTATATTGACAGTAAAAACAGACCTGTCACAGGTTTAATAATACCTTTATCTACATGTGCCTATACATTTGATAACTTTTTTGATAATTTAAGAAATCGACCATATTCAATAGATAATTATACTGACAGTAAAAACAGACCTGTCATTGGTATAATAATATTTTTTTTTCTACATTTACTTCTACATTTCATTACTTTTTTTTATAATTTTAGATATCGACCATATTCTATAGGTTATTATATTGACAGTAAAAAAAGACTTGTCATTGGTATAACAATATTTTTTCCTTCATTTGCCTATCCATTTGATACCTTTTTTGATAATTTTAGAAATCGATCATATTCTATAGATAAATATATTAACTGTAAAAACAGACCTGTCATTGGTTTAATAATGTTTTTTTTCTACATTTGCCTATACATTTTATACCTTTTTTGATAATTTTAGAAATCGACCATATTCTATAGGTATTTATATTGACAGTAAAAACAGACCTGTCACTGGTTTAGTAATATTTTTTTCTACATTTGCGTATACATTTGATAACTTTTTTGATAATTTTCGGAATCGACCATATTCGCCAGAGAATTATATTGAGAGTAAAAACAGACCTGCCATTGGTTTACTAATTTTTTTTCTACATTTGCTTATAAATTTGATAACTTTTTTTATAATTTTATAAATCGACCATATACTATAGAGAATTATATTGACAGTAAAAACAGACCTGTGACTGGTTTAAAAATATGTTTTTCTACATTTGTCTATAAATTCGATAACTTTTTTTATAATCTTAGAAATCGACCATATTCAATAGAAAATTATATTGACAGTAAAAACAGACCTGTAACTGGTTTAATAATATCTTTTTCTACATTTGCCTATACATTTGATAATTTAAGAAATCGACCATATTCAATAGATAATTATATTGACAGTAAAAACAGACCTGTCATTAGTTTAATAATATTTTTTTTACGTTTGCGTAAAATTTTATACCTTTTTTTATAATTTTAGAAATCGACCATATTCTATAGAGAATTATATTGACAGTGAAAACAGACCTGTCATTGGTTTAATAATATTTTTTTCTACATTAGCTGATAAAATTGATGTTGTTTTTGATAGTCTTAGATATGGAACGTATTCTATAGAGATTTATAATGACAGTAAAAACAGACCTTTCATTGGTTTAATAATATTTTTTTTACATTTGCCTAAAAATTTGATAACGTTTATTATAATTAAGAAATCAACCATATTCAATAGATAATTATATTGACAGTAAAAACAGACCTGTCATTGGTTTAATAAATTTTTTTTCTACATTTGCCTATACATTTAATAATTTTTTTGATAATTTAAGAAATCGACCATATTCTATTAGTAATTATATTGACAGTAAAAAAAGACTTGTCATTGGTATAATAATATTTTTTTCTACATTTGCCTATGCATTTTATACCTTTTTTTTATCATTTTAGAAATCGACCATATTCTATAGATAATTATATTGACTGTAAAAACAGACCTGTAATTGGTTTGATAATATTTTATCTACATTTGCTTATCAATTTCATAACTTTTTTACAATTTTTAGAAATCGAACGTATTCTATTGATAATTATATTGACAGTAAAAACAAACCTGTCATTGATTAAATAATATTTTTCCATATTTGCCTATAAATTTGATAACTTTTTTGATAATTTTATAAATCGACCATATACTATAGAGAATTATATTGACAGTAAAAACAGACCTGTCATTAGTTTAATAATATTTTTTCTACGTTTCCGTAAAATTTTATACCTTTTTTTATAATTTTAGAAATCGACCATGTTCTATAGAGAATTATATTGACAGTGAAAACAGGCCTGTCATTGGTTTAATAATATTTTTTTCTACATTAGCCGATAAAATTGATGTTTTTTTTATAGTCTTAGATATGGAACGTATTCTATAGATATTTATATTGACAGTAAAAACAGACCTTTCATTGGTTTAATAATATTTTTTTTACATTTGCCTAAAAATTTGATAACGTTTTTTTATAATTTAAGAAATCGACCATATTCAATAGATAATTATATTGACAGTAAAAACAGATCTGTCATTGGTTTAATAATATTTTTTTCTACATTTACCTATACATTTGAATTTTTTTTTGATAATTTTGGAAATCGACCATATTCTATAGGTAATTATATTGACAGTAAAAAAAGACTTGTCATTGGTATAATAATATTTTTTTGTACATTTGCCTATGCATTTTATACCTTTTTTGATAATTATAGAAATCGACCATATTCTATAGAGAATGATCTTGACAGTAAAAACAGACCTCCCATTGGTTTAATTATATTTTTTTCTACATTTGCAATTGCCTATACATTTGATATTTTTTTTATAATTTTAGAAATTGACCATATTCTATAGAGAATTATATTGACAGTAAAAACAGACCCGTCATTAGTTTAATAATATTTGTTTGTACATTTGCTTAAAAATTTGATAACGTTTTTGATAATTTAAGAAATCGAACATATTCAATAGATAATTATATTGACAGAAAACAGACCTGACATTGGTTTAATAATAGTTTTTCTACATTTGCCTGAAATTTTATACCTTTTTTGATAATTTTAGAAATCAACCATATTCTATAGATAATTATATTGACAGTAAAAAGAAACCTGCCATTGGTTTACTAATATATTTTTTTCTACATTTGCCTATAAATTTTATCCCTTTTTTGATTATTTCAGAAATCGACCAATTAAATAAATAGGTAATTATATTGACAGTAAAAACAGACCTGTCACTGGTTTAATAATATGTTTTTCTACATTTGTCTATTAATTTGATAACTTTTTTTATAATCTTAGAAATAGACCATATTCCATAGAAAATTATATTGACAGTAAAAACAGACCTTTCACCGGTTTAATAATATCTGTTTCTACATTTGCCTATACATTTAATAACTGTTTTGATAGTCTTAGATAGGGAACGTATTCTATAGATAATTATATTGACAGTAAAAACAGACCTGTCATTAGTTTAATAATATTGTTTCTACGTTTGCGTAAAATGTTATACCTTTTTTATAATTTTAGAAATCGACCATATTCTATAAAGAATTATATTGACAGTGAAAACAGACCTGTCATTGGTTTAATAATATTTTTTTCTACCTTTGCCTATTAACTTCATATTTTTTTTGATAATCTTAGATATGGAACGTATTCTATAGATATTAATATTGAAAGTAAAAACTGACCTTTCATTGGTTTAATAATATTTTTTTTACATTTGCCTAAAAATTTTATAACGTTTTCTATAATTTAAGAAATCGACCATATTCAATAGATAATTATATTGACAGTAAAAACAGACCTATCATTGGTTTAATAATTTTTTTTCTACATTTACCTATACATTTGATTACTTTTTTGATAATTTCAGAAATCGAGTATATTCTATAGGTAATTATATTGACAGTAAAAGCAGACCTGTCACTGGTTTAATAATATTTTTCTACATTTGTCTATAAATTTGATAACTTTTTTTACAATCTTAGAAATCGACCATATTCCATAGAAAATTATATTGACAGTAAAAACAGACCTGTCACTGGTTTAATAATACCTTTATCTACATTTGCCTATGCATTTGATAATTTTTTTGATAATTTAAGAAATCGACCATATTCAATAGATAATTATATTGACAGTAAAAACAGACCTGTCATTGGTATAATAATTTTTTTTTTTTCTACATTTACTTATACATTTCATTACTTTTTTGATAATTTTAGATATCGACTATATACTATAGAGAATTATATTGACAGTAAAAGAAGACTTGTCATTGGTATAATAATATTTTTTCTACATTTGCCTATGCATTTTATACCTTTTTTGATAATTTTAGAAATCGATTATATTCTATAGATAATTATATTGACAGTAAAAACAAACCTGTCATTGATTAAATAATATTTTTTCTATATTTATCTATAAATTTGATAACTTTTTTGATAATTTTATAAATCGACCATATACTATAGAGAATTATATTGACAGTAAAAACAGACCTGTCATTCGTTCAATAATATTCTCTCTACATTTGCCTAAATTTTGATATTTTTTTGATAATTTAAAAAATCGACCATATTCTATAGAGAATTATATTGACAGTAAAAACAGACCTGTCATTAGTTTAATAATATTTTTTCTACGTTTGCCTAAAATTTTATACCTTTTATGACAATTTTAGAAATCGACCATATTCTATATAGAATTATATTGACAGTAAAAACAGACCTGCTATTGGTTTACTACTTTTTTTTTTTATACATTTGTCTATAAATTTGATAACTTTTTTGATAATTTAAGAAATCGCCCATATTCAAAAGATAATTATATTGACAGTAAAAACATACCTTTCATTGGTTTAATAATATGTTTTCTACATTTGTCTATAAATTTTATATCTTTTTTGATAGTTTAAGAATTCGCCCATATTCTATAGAGAATGATGTTGACAGTTAAAACAGACCTGCCATTGGTTTAATAGTATTTTTTTCTATATTGCCTTTAGGTGTAATACCACCAAATCATGGTACGTCACATCCGGTTGCATACGAAAGTAGGCCTAAAAAAATGTTCCCTTGAATTTGACAGTTGTAGAAAATTAACCCTGCATTTCAATGCACTTAAATTTTTCTGAGTCGTAAATATGTATGTTGGGTGTTTGAAAGCATCATTCTTTTTTTATTTGATGGTCTTATAAAATATTTTGGAACGTTAAGGTTACATAGTCACCAAAGCAGGTAACCAGTAAATAACAGTGTAAAAATTGGGTTGTCTACCCTCGGCGGTGGTTACTTTCTTATATGCAATGAAATGTAGTGTGAAATTTTCACTGTATCACTGGAAAGGATTGAACTTTACACATGCAAAGTATTTCTTTGGTTGAAATAAAGGTAAATACTGTACAATTTTTTTAAAAGTGCCAATTTAACAAAGACTAATAGGGAAAAATCAATGGTGGTATTACACCTATTTAGGGAAACTAAATGTGCACTCGTGACCCTATTGTACTTTCATTTTTAAAAGTTATTAATAAACCAGTTCATACATTGTAAACATGGACTATTCGGAATGGATTTAGTCACAGAAAGTAGGTTTGAGGTGAAATTGCATTGAAATGGGGGTTTACGGGTGTTTTCTTAGTCAAATGGGTGGACAGACGAAGCTGTATTTAGATTACTGTGTTAAATTTTAAATTACCCTTACAGTTTTTGTTTTGTGTATACAACATGTGAATTTTTTATTTCAGTTTTAACCATGTTCTGAAGAGCATTCTGTTGAAAAATCTTATATGTGAATTGGTCTGCAAATGACACTTCAGCATTAAAGTATGTATCAACTATCATCATGTTTTTTGTTTTGTTTTGGCCGCAAAAGTTTACAATTTGCCATTGTGCCGTCTACATTTTGCACAGACAATAACTCATCTAAACACTTATTTGTCCTGGATTTATACACATCAGAATCCAGTCTCACATACTTAAACTTTATAATTCTTACCAATTATTCTTTTTGTACCAGGGGACATAACGATTTTTAAAAACATTTTGAGGTATTTTTTTATTACTCTTTCTCCCCATTTTCTAATGTAATATACAAGAAAGTGGACTTTTTGTGTAAATCTATTAGAAATATACTGTTATGAGTAAATAAAAAGACTTTGATACCAGTAGAAATAAATGACTGACTGAAAGGGAACCGTTATTTCTCACACTAAGGGAACAGACCAAAAACTCAAGTTACACATAAGGGCTTATAGAAACTTCCGTGTAGACTGTTAACATTTATAGAGACAGTTCCTTCAGCTAAAACACTTTAATTATTGATTTAACATTACATTTATTCCATTTTTGTGGGAAAATAATCACATTTGTTTTATTTTTTAGACAAAAGATATCAAGTTTTGATGAAAAAGGAAGGAAGGAGGAAAAATGGAGCAAAACAGACCAAAACAGACCTTCAAATGAACTCTAAAAGGTGCAATAAAATTGTTTATCATCTTAAAGTTGTCTTTTGTATTCTATTTAATTGTTTGAATGCATATATCATGAGTTTATGATCAGATATTAGTCAACACTGCATTTTATAATGATACACTGAAATTAGGATTTTTCGAAGAAATTGGACTGAAATTGCCGTAGGAGATGGCCTTACATTATAGTGTTTTCTGTGAAAGTATAGTTCTGACTGAGACAAAACTTGACAGTTATGCTTGAAATAACTTGCAATTGGAGGGGAAAAAATTGCATTAAGTTTATTTGACATTTAGGTGTTCTTTAGGTGTAATACCATCAAATCATGGTACGTCACATCCGGTTGCATACGAAAGTAGGCCTAAAAAAATATTCCCTTGAATTTGACAGTTGTAGAAAATTAACCCTGCATTTCAATGCACTTAAATTTTTCTGAGTCGTAAATATGTATGTTGGGTGTATGAAAGCATCATTCTTTTTTTATTTGATGGTCTTATAAAATATTTTGGAACGTTAAGGTTACATAGTCACCAAAGCAGGTAAGCAGTAAATAACAGTGTAAAAATTGGGTTGTCTACCCTCGGCGGTGGTTACTTTCTTATATGCAATGAAATGTAGTGTGAAATTTTCACTGTATCACTGGAAAGGATTGAACTTTCCACATGCAAAGTATTTCTTTGGTTGAAATAAAGGTAAATATTGTACGATTTTTTTTAAAAGTGCCAATTTAACAAAGACTAATAGGGAAAAATCAATGGTGGTATTACACCTATACACTTGAGAACTTTTTTGACAGTTTTGAAAATCACCCGTATTCTATAGATAATTTTATTGATAATATTTTTTCTACATTTGCCTAAAATTTGCATATTTTCTGAAATATAAAAAAATCGACATATTCTATAGATACTTATAATGACAGTTAAAACTCATTGTTTAATAATTTTTTTCTATATTTGCCTATAAAATTTGATAGTTTTTTTTATAATCTTAAAATCGACCATATTCTATAGTAATTATATTGACAGTTAAAAACAGATCTTGTTTGTAATAATAATATTTTTGTACATTTCGCTATAAATTTGATAACCTTTTTGATAATTTAAAAATCGACCATATTCGATAGATAATTACATTGACATTAAAAACAGACCTGTCATTGGTTTAATAATATTTTTTCCTATATTTGCCTATCAATTTGATAACCTTTTTGATAATTTTAATAAATCGACCATATTCTATAGAGAATTACATTGACAGTAAAATAGACCTGTCCTTGGTTTAACTATTTTTTTTCCTAATTTGCCTATAAATTTCATAACTTTTTTAGTAATTTTTAGAAATCGCCCATATTCTATAGATAATTATATTGACAGTAAAAAACAGACCTTTCATTGGTTTAATATTTTTTCTACATTTGCATATAAATTTGATAACTTTTTTTATAATTTTAGAATCGACCATATTCTATAGAGAATGATTTGACAGTAAAAAACAGACCTGCCTTTGGTTTATAATATTTTTTTGTACATTTGCCTAAAAATTTGATAACTTTTTCGATAATTTAGAAATCGACCATATTCAATAGATAAATATTTACAGAAAAACAGACCTGTCATTGGTTTACTAATTTTTTTTTACATTTGCCTAAAAATTTGATAACTTTTCTATAATTTAAGAAATCGACCATATTCAATAGATAATTATATTGACAGAAAAACAGACTGTCATTGGTTTACTATATTTTTTTCTACATTTACCTAACATTTGATAACTTTTTTGATAATTTGGAAATCGACCATTTTCTACAGGTAACTATATTGACAGTAAAACAAGACTTGTTATTGGTTATAAAAATACTTTTTTTACATTTGCCTATGCATTTAATACCTTTTTTGATAATTTTAGAAATCGACCATTTCTATAGATAATTATATTGACTGTAAAAACAAACCTGTCATTGATTAAATAATATTTTTTTCTAATTTGCCTTTACATTTTATACCTTTTTTGATAATTTTAGAAATCGACAATATTCTATGTAATTATATTAACAGTAAAAAGCAGACCTGTCACTGGTTTAATAATATTTTTTCTACATTTGTCTATAAATTTGATAACTTTTTTTACAATCTTAGAAATCGACCATATTCCATAGAAAATTATATTAGACAGTAAAAACAGACCTGTCACAGGTTTAATAATACCTTTATCTACATTGTCCTATAAAATTTGATAACTTTTTTTGATAATTTAAGAAATCGACCATATTCAATAGATAATTATACTGACAGTAAAAACAGACCTGTCATTGGTTAATAATATTCTTTTTCTACATTTACTCTACATTTATTACTTTTTTTATAATTTAAGATATCGACCATATTCTATAGTTAATTATATTGACAGTAAAAAAAGACTTGTCATTGGTATAACAATATTTTTTTCCTTCATTTGCCTATTCCATTTTTTTGATTAATTTTTAGAATCGATCCATATTCTATAGGTTAAATATATTAATGTAAAAACAGACCTGTCATTGGTTAAAATGTTTTTTTCTTACATTTGCCTATACATTTTATACCTTTTTTGATAATTTTAGAAATCGACCATATTCTATAGGTATTTATATTGACAGTAAAAACAGACCTGTCACTGGTTTAGTAATATTTTTTTCTACATTTGCGTATACATTTGATAACTTTTTTGATAATTTTCGGAATCGACCATATTCGCCAGAGAATTATATTGAGAGTAAAAACAGACCTGCCATTGGTTTACTAATTTTTTTTCTACATTTGCTTATAAATTTGATAACTTTTTTTATAATTTTATAAATCGACCATATACTATAGAGAATTATATTGACAGTAAAAACAGACCTGTGACTGGTTTAAAAATATGTTTTTCTACATTTGTCTATAAATTCGATAACTTTTTTTATAATCTTAGAAATCGACCATATTCAATAGAAAATTATATTGACAGTAAAAAACAGACCTGTAACTGGTTTAATAATATCTTTTTCTACATTTGCCTATACATTTGATAATTTAAGAAATCGACCATATTCAATAGATAATTATATTGACAGTAAAAACAGACCTGTCATTAGTTTAATAATATTTTTTCTACGTTTGCGTAAAATTTTATACCTTTTTTTATAATTTTAGAAATCGACCATATTCTATAGAGAATTATATTGACAGTGAAAACAGACCTGTCATTGGTTTAATAATATTTTTTTCTACATTAGCTGATAAAATTGATGTTGTTTTTGATAGTCTTAGATATGGAACGTATTCTATAGAGATTTATAATGACAGTAAAAACAGACCTTTCATTGGTTTAATAATATTTTTTTTACATTTGCCTAAAAATTTGATAACGTTTATTATAATTAAGAAATCAACCATATTCAATAGATAATTATATTGACAGTAAAAACAGACCTGTCATTGGTTTAATAAATTTTTTTTCTACATTTGCCTATACATTTAATAATTTTTTTGATAATTTAAGAAATCGACCATATTCTATTAGTAATTATATTGACAGTAAAAAAAGACTTGTCATTGGTATAATAATATTTTTTCTACATTTGCCTATGCATTTTATACCTTTTTTTTATCATTTTAGAAATCGACCATATTCTATAGATAATTATATTGACTGTAAAAACAGACCTGTAATTGGTTTGATAATATTTTATCTACATTTGCTTATCAATTTCATAACTTTTTTACAATTTTTAGAAATCGAACGTATTCTATTGATAATTATATTGACAGTAAAAACAAACCTGTCATTGATTAAATAATATTTTTCCATATTTGCCTATAAATTTGATAACTTTTTTGATAATTTTATAAATCGACCATATACTATAGAGAATTATATTGACAGTATGAACAGACCTGTCATTGGTTTAATGATATTTTTTCTACATTTGCTTAAAATTTTATACCTTTTTTGATAATTTTAGAAATCGACCATATTTTATAGAGAATTATATTGACAGTGAAAACAGACCTGTCATTGGTTTCATAATATTTTTTTCTACATTTGCCTATAAATTGATTTTTTTTTGATAGTCTTAGATATGGAACGTATTCTAGAGATATTTATATTGATAGTTAAAAACTGACCTTTCATTGGTTAAATAATATTTTTTTTACATTTGCCAAAAAATTTGATAACGTTTTTTTATAATTTAAGAAATCGACCATATTCAATAGATAATTATATTGACAGTAAAAACAGACCTGTCATTGGTTTAATAATATGTTTTTCTACATTTGCCTATACATTAAATAACTTTTTTGATAATTTTATAAATCGACCATATACTAGAGAGAATTATATTGACAGTAAAAAACAGACCTGTCATTGGTTTAGTAATATTTTTTTCTACATTTGCCTATACATTTAATAACTTTTTTGATAATTTTAGAAATCAACTATATTCTATAAGTAATTATATTGACAGTAAAAAAAGACTTGTCATTGGTGTAATAATATTTTTTCTACCTTTGCCTATGCATTTTATACCTTTTTTGATCATTTTAGAAATCGACCATATTCTATAAATAATTATATTGACTGTAAAAACAGACCTGTAATTGGTTTAATAATATTTTTTCTACATTTGCCTATCAATTTCATAACTTTTTTTATTACTTTAGAAATCGAACGTATTCTATTGATAATTATATTGACAGTAAAAACAAACCTGTCATTGATTAAATAATATTTTTTCTATATTTGCCTATAAATTTGATAACTTTTTTTATAATTTTATAAATCGACCATATACTATAGAGAATTATATTGACAGTAAAAACACACCTGTAACTGGTTTAATAATTTCTTTTTCTACATTTGCCTATACATTTGATATTTTAAGAAATCGACCATATTCAATAGATACTTATATTGACAGTAAAAACAGACCTGTCATTAGTTTAATAATATTTTTTCTACGTTTGCGTAAAATTTTATACCTTTTTTTATAATTTTAGAAATCGACCATATTCTATAGAGAATTATATTGACAGTGAAAACAGACCTGTCATTGGTTTAATAATATTTTTTTCTACATTTGCCGATAAAATTGATGTTGTTTTTGATAGTCTTAGATATGGAACGTATTCTATAGATATTTATAATGACAGTAAAAACAGACCTTTCATTGGTTTAATAATATTTTTTTTACATTTGCCTAAAAATTTGATAACGTTTTTTATAATTAAGAAATCAACCATATTCAATAGATAATTATATTGACAGTAAAAACAGACCTGTCATTGGTTTAATAATTTTTTTTTCTACATTTGCCTATACATTTAATAATTTTTTTGATAATTTTAGAAATCGACCATATTCTATTAGTAATTATATTGACAGTAAAAAAAGACTTGTCATTGGTATAATAATATTTTTTCTACATTTGCCTATGCATTTTATACCTTTTTTTATCATTTTAGAAATCGACCATATTCTATAGATAATTATATTGACTGTAAAAACAGACCTGTAATTGGTTTAATAATATTTTTTCTACATTTGCTTATCAATTTCATAACTTTTTTACAATTTTTAGATATCGAACGTATTCTATTGATAATTATATTGACAGTAAAAACAAACCTGTCATTGATTAAATAATATTTTTCTATATTTGCCTATCAATTTGATAACTTTTTTGATAATTTTATAAATCGACCATATACTCTAGAGAATTATATTGACAGTAAAAACAGACCTGTGACTGGTTTAAAAATATGTTTATCTACATTTGTCTATAAATTCGATAACTTTTTTATAATCTTAGAAATCGACCATATTCAATAGAAAATTATATTGACAGTAAAAACAGACCTGTCACTGATTTAATAATATCTTTTTCTACATTTGCCTATACATTTGATAACTTTTTTGATAATTTAAGAAATCGACCATATTCAATAGATAATTATATTGACAGTAAAAACAGACCTGTCATTAGTTTAATAATATTTTTTCTACGTTTGCGTAAAATTTTATACCTTTTTTTATAATTTTAGAAATCGACCATATTCTATAGAGAATTATATTGACAGTGAAAACAGGCCTGTCATTGGTTTAATAATTTTTTTCTACATTAGCCGATAAAATTGATGTTTTTTTTTATAGTCTTAGATATGGAACGTATTCTATAGATATTTATATTGACAGTAAAAACAGACCTTTCATTGGTTTAATAATATTTTTTTTACATTTGCCTAAAAATTTGATAACGTTTTTTTATATATTTAAGAAATCGACCATATTCAATAGATAATTATATTGACAGTAAAAACAGATCTGTCATTGGTTTAATAATATTTTTTTCTACATTTACCTATACATTTGAATTTTTTTTGATAATTTTGGAAATCGACCATATTCTATAGGTAATTATATTGACAGTAAAAAAAGACTTGTCATTGGTATAATAATATTTTTTTGTACATTTGCCTATGCATTTTATACCTTTTTTGATAATTTTAGAAATCGACCATATTCTATAGAGAATGATGTTGACAGTAAAAACAGACCTCCCATTGGTATAATTATATTTTTTTCTACATTTGCAATTGCCTATACATTTGATATTTTTTTTATAATTTTAGAAATTGACCATATTCTATAGAGAACTATATTGACAGTAAAAACAGACCTGTCATTAGTTTATTAATATTTGTTTGTACATTTGCTTAAAAATTTGATAACGTTTTTGATAATTTAAGAAATCGACCATATTCAATAGATAATTATATTGACAGAAAACAGACCTGACATTGGTTTAGTAATAGTTTTTCTACATTTGCCTGAAATTTTATACCTTTTTTGATAATTTTAGAAATCAACCATATTCTATAGATAATTATATTGACAGTAAAAAGAAACCTGCCATTGGTTTACTAATATTTTTTTTCTACATTTGCCTATAAATTTTATCCCTTTTTTGATTATTTCAGAAATCGACCAATTAAATAAATAGGTAATTATATTGACAGTAAAAACAGACCTGTCACTGGTTTAATAATATGTTTTTCTACATTTGTCTATTAATTTGATAACTTTTTTTATAATCTTAGAAATCGACCATATTCCATAGAAAATTATATTGACAGTAAAAACAGACCTGTCACCGGTTTAATAATATCTGTTTCTACATTTGCCTATACATTTAATAACTTTTTTGATAGTCTTAGATAGGGAACGTATTCTATAGATAATTATATTGACAGTAAAAACAGACCTGTCATTAGTTTAATAATATTGTTTCTACGTTTGCGTAAAATGTTATACCTTTTTTTTAAATTTTAGAAATCGACCATATTCTATAAAGAATTATATTGACAGTGAAAACAGACCTGTCATTGGTTTAATAATATTTTTTTCTACCTTTGCCTATAAACTTCATATTTTTTTTTATAATCTTAGATATGGAACGTATTCTATAGATATTTATATTGACAGTAAAAACTGACCTTTCATTGGTTTAATAATATTTTTTTTACATTTGCCTAAAAATTTTATAACGTTTTCTATAATTTAAGAAATCGACCATATTCAATAGATAATTATATTGACAGTAAAAACAGACCTATCATTGGTTTAATAATATTTTTTTCTACATTTACCTATACATTTGATTACTTTTTTGATAATTTCAGAAATCGAGTATATTCCATAGGTAATTATATTGACAGTAAAAACAGACTTGTCATTGGTATAATAATATTTTTTCTACATTTGCCTATGCATTTTATACCTTTTTTGATAATTTTAGAAATCGACCATATTCTATAGATATATATATTGACTGTAAAAACAGACCGGTCATTGATTTAATAATATTTTTTCTACATTTGCCTATACATTTTATACCTTTTTTATAATTTCAGAAATCGACCATATTCTATAGAGTATTACATTGAAAGTAAAAACAGACCTGTCATTGGTTTAATAATATTTCTACATTTGCCTATAAATTTGATAACTTTTTTGATAATTTTAGAAATAGACCATATTCTATAGATTTATATTGACAGTAAAAACAGACCTTTTTTTGGTTTAATAATATTTTTTCTACATTTGTCTATAAATTTTATACCTTTTTTGATAGTTTAAGAATTCGACCATATTCTATTGAGAATGATATTGACAGTAAAAACAGACCTGTCATTGGTTTAATAATATTTTTTTCAACATTTGCCTATAATTTTGATAACTTTTTTTTTTATAATTTTAGAAATCGACAATATTCTATAGCTAATTATATTGACAGTAAAAATAGACCTGTCATTGGTTTAATAATATTTATTTCTACATTTGCCTAAATATTTGATAACGTTTTTGATAATTTAAGAAATCGACCATATTCAATAGATAATTATATTGACCGTAGATTAGACCTATATTAGATTAATAATATTTTTTTTCTACATATGCCTATACATTTTATACCTTTTTTGATAATTTTAGAAACCGACCATATTCTATAGATAATTATATTGACAATAAAAATCAGAGCTGTCATTGGTATAATAATATTTCTACGTTTGCCTATTAATTTGATAACTTTTTTGATAATTTTGAAATCGACCATATTCTATAGGTAATTATATTGACAGTATAAACAGACCTGTCATTGGTTTAATAATATTTTTTCTACATTTGCCTATAAAATTGATATTTTTTTTTGATTGTCTTAGATATGGAACGTATTCTATAGATATTTATATTGACAGTAAAAACTGACCTTTCATTGGTTTAATAATATTTTTTTTTACATTTGCCTAAAAATTTGATAACGTTTTTTATAATTTAAGAAATCGACCATATTCAATAAATAATTATATTGACAGTAAAAACAGACCTGTCATTGGTTTAATAATATTTTTTTTCTACATTTACTTCTACATTTGATTACTTTTTTGATAATTTTAGAAATAGACCATATTCTATAGGTAATTGTATTGACAGTAAAAAAAAACTTGTCATTGGTATGATAATATTTTTTCTACATTTGCTATGCATTTTATACCTTTTTTGATAATTTTAGAAATCGACCATATTCTATAGATAATTATATTAACTGTAAAAACAGACCTGTCCTTGGTTTAATTATATTTTTTTCTACATTTGCCTATACATTTTATACCTTTTTTGATAATTTTAGAAATAGACCATATTCTATAGAATATTACAATGATAGTAAAAACAGACCTGTCATTGGGTTAATAATAATTCTACATTTGCCTATAAATTTGATAACTTTTTTGATAGTTTAAGAATTCGACCATATTCTATTGAGAATGATATTGACAGTAAAAACAGACCTGTCATTGGTTTAATAATATTTTTTTTCAACATTTGCCTATAATTTTGATAACTTTTTTTTTTATAATTTTAGAAATCGACAATATTCTATAGCTAATTATATTGACAGTAAAAATAGACCTGTCATTGGTTTAATAATATTTTTTTCTACATTTGCCTAAATATTTGATAACGTTTTTGATAATTTAAGAAATCGACCATATTCAATAGATAATTATATTGACCGTAGATTAGACCTATATTAGATTAATAATATTTTTTTCTACATTTGCCTATACATTTTATACCTTTTTTGATAATTTTAGAAACCGACCATATTCTATAGATAATTATATTGACAGTAAAAATCAGAGCTGTCATTGGTATAATAATATTTCTACGTTTGCCTATTAATTTGATAACTTTTTTGATAATTTTGAAATCGACCATATTCTATAGGTAATTATATTGACAGTATAAACAGACCTGTCATTGGTTTAATAAAATTTTTTCTACATTTGCCCATAAAATTTATATTTTTTTTGATTGTCTTAGATATGGAACGTATTCTATAGATATTTATATTGACAGTAAAAACTGACCTTTGATTGGTTTAATAATATTTTTTTTACATTTGCCTAAAAATTTGATAACGTTTTTTATAATTTAAGAAATCGACCATATTCAATAAATAATTATATTGACAGTAAAAACAGACCTGTCATTGGTTTAATAATATTTTTTTCTACATTTACCAATACATTTGATTACTTTTTTGATAATTTTAGAAATAGACCATATTCTATAGGTAATTGTATTGACAGTAAAAAAAGACTTGTCATTGGTATGATAATATTTTTTCTACATTTGCTATGCATTTTATACCTTTTTTGATAATTTTAGAAATCGACCATATTCTATAGAATATTACAATGACAGTAAAAACAGACCTGTCATTGGTTTAATAATAATTCTACATTTGCCTATAAATTTGATAACTTTTTTGATAATTTTAGAAATAGACCATATTCTATAGATTTATATTGACAGTAAAAACAGACCTTTTTTTGGTTTAATAATATTTTTTCTATATTTGTCTATAAATTTTATACCTTTTTTGATAGTTTAAGAATTCGACCATATTCTATTGAGAATGATATTGACAGTAAAAACAGACCTGTCATTGGTTTCAAAATATTTTTTTCTACATTTGCCTATAAATTTGATAACTTTTTTTTTATAATTTTAGAAATCGACAATATTCTATAGCTAATTATATTGACAGTAAAAATAGACCTGTCATTGGTTTAATAATATTTTTTTCTACATTTGCCTAAAAAATTGATAACGTTTTTGATAATTTAAGAAATCGACCATATTCAATAAATAATTATATTGACAGTAAAAACAGACCTGTCATTGGTTTAATAATATTTTTTTCTACATTTACCTATACACTTGATTACTTTTTTGATAATTTTAGAAATAGACCATATTCTATAGGTAATTGTATTGACAGTAAAAAAAGACTTGTCATTGGTATGATAATATTTTTTCTACATTTGCTATGCATTTTATACCTTTTTTGATAATTTTAGAAATCGACCATATTCTATAGATAATTATATTGACTGTAAAAACAGACCTGTCCTTGGTTTAATTATATTTTTTTCTACATTTGCCTATACATTTTATACCTTTTTTGATAATTTTAAAAATCGACCATATTCTATAGAGTATTACAATGACAGTAAAAACAGACCTGTCATTGGTTTAATAATATTTCTACATTTGTCTACAAATTTGATAACTTTTTTGATAATTTTAAAAATAAACCATTAATAATAATTCTACATTTGTCTATAAATTTGATAACTTTTTTGATAATTTTAGTAATAGACCATATTCTATAGATTTATATGGACAGTAAAAACAGACCTTTTATTGGTTTAATAATGTTTTTTCTACATTTGTCTATAAATTTTATACCTTTTTTGATAATTTTAGAAATCGACAATATTCTATAGCTAATTATATTGACAGTAAAAATAGACCTGTCGTTGGTTTAATAATATTTTTTTCTACATTTGCCTAAAAATTTGATAACGTTTTTGATAATTTAAGAAATCGACCATATTCAATAGATAATTATATTGACCGTAAAAACAGACCTATATTGGTTTAATAAGATTTTTTTCTACATTTGCCTATACATTTTATACCTTTTTTAATAATTTTAGAAATCGACCATATTCTATAGATAATTATATTGACAGTAAAAAACAGACCTGTCAATGGTTAAGTAATATTTTTCTACATATGCCTATACATTTAATAACTTTTTTGATAATTTTAGAAATCGACCATATTCTATAGGTAATTATATTGACAGTAAAAACAGACCTGTTATTGGTTTAATGATATTTTTTCTACATTTGCCTAAAATTTTATACCTTTTTTGATAATTTAAGAAATCGACCATATTCTAGAGGTAATTATATTGACAGTAAAAAAAAAAAGACCTGTCATGGGTATAATAATATTTTTTTCTACATTTGCCTATGCATTTTATACCTTTTTTGATAATTTTGAAATCGACCATATGCTATAGATAATTATATTGACAGTAAAAAACAGACCTGTCATTGGTTAAGTAATATTTTTCTACATATGCCTATACAGTTAATAACTTTTTTGATAATTTTAGAAATCGACCATATTCTATAGGTAATTATATTGACAGTAAAAAGAGGCCTGTCATTGGTTTAATAATATTTTTTTGTACCTTCGCCTATACATATGATAATGTTTTTGATAATTTTAGAAATCGATCATATTCTATAGATAATTATATTGACAGTGAAAACAGACCTGATATTGGTTTAATAAATTTTTTCTACATTTGCCTTTAAATTTTATAACTTTTTTGATAATTTTAGAATTCGACCATATTCTACAGAGAATTATATTAAAAGTAACAACATACCTGTCATTGGTTTGATAATATTTTTTTCTACCTTTGCCTATAAACTTCATATTTTTTTTGATAATCTTAGATATGGAACGTATTCTATAGATATTTATATTGACAGTAAAAACTGACCTTTCATTGGTTTAATAATATTTTTTTTACATTTGCCTAAAAATTTTATAACGTTTTCTATAATTTAAGAAATCGACCATATTCAATAGATAATTATATTGACAGTAAAAACAGACCTATCATTGGTTTAATAATATTTTTTTCTACATTTACCTATACATTTGATTACTTTTTTGATAATTTCAGAAATCGAGTATATTCCATAGGTAATTATATTGACAGTAAAAAACAGACTTGTCATTGGTATAATAATATTTTTTCTACATTTGCCTATGCATTTTATACCTTTTTTGATAATTTTAGAAATCGACCATATTCTATAGATATATATATTGACTGTAAAAACAGACCGGTCATTGATTTAATAATATTTTTTCTACATTTGCCTATACATTTTATACCTTTTTTATAATTTTAGAAATCGACCATATTCTATAGAGTATTACATTGACAGTAAAAACAGACCTGTCATTGGTTTAATAATATTTCTACATTTGCCTATAAATTTGATAACTTTTTTGATAATTTTAGAAATAGACCATATTCTATAGATTTATATTGACAGTAAAAACAGACCTTTTTTTGGTTTAATAATATTTTTTCTACATTTGTCTATAAATTTTATACCTTTTTTGATAGTTTAAGAATTCGACCATATTCTATTGAGAATGATATTGACAGTAAAAACAGACCTGTCATTGGTTTAATAATAACAAGGCAAAGAAAACTCATGTTTCAACTTTCGTTGAGTGATGAACTGAAGACAAAATATGGTCGAGCTAAAAGACAGCAACAGAAGTATCTAGCAGAGTTGACACAGGGTAGACTGCTTAAGAAATATAAGTTAATAGACAAAGCAAGAGAAGAACTTAAAATGAAAGCAGGTACAACTCGTTTTAAGATTTGTTTGGCTTTTTAACTATTTTGATCTGAGCGTCACTGATGAGTCTTCTGTAGACGAAACGCGCGTCTGGCATATAAAATTATAATCCTGGTACTTTTGATAACTATTTACACCACTGGGTGGATGCCACTGCTGGTGGACGTTTCGTCCCCGAGGGTATCACCAGCCCAGTAGTCAACACTTCGGTGTTGACATGAGAAGTGTTGACATGAATATTAATTATATGGTCATTTTTATAAATTTTCTGTTTACAAAACTTTGAATTATTCGAAAAACTAAGGATTTTCTTACGCCAGGAGTAGATTACCTTAGCCGTATTTGGCACAACTTTTTGGAATTTTGGGTCCTCAATGCTCTTCAACTTTGTATTTGTTTGGCTTTTTAACTATTTTGATCTGAGCGTCACTGATGAGTCTTATGTAGACGAAACGCGCGTTTGGCGTATAAAATTATAATCCTGGTACTTTTGATAACTATTTAAGAAAGGGTCCTTGTCATACAGACTTGAACCGAAAAATTTTGAATTTTATGAAAGAGACGACAACAGCAAGATAACACCTGGTATGAAGGACACTGTGACTAAAAATGGTGTGAAAAAACAAAGGAGAATATTAAATGACACTGTAAAAAAGTTACATGAGAAGTTCCTGATTGAAAATACAAACATAAGCTACACAACATTTAGTCGATTTATACCATTCTGGGTTCAACCCCCAAAAGAATCTGATAGGGACAGCTAGAAAAGTACTATTTTCTTTAAAGTCCTATACATCCTCTCTTGGAGAGCTGCCTATAAATGTTTCATGTAATCTATTTGAAACAATGGTAAAACCAGTTTTAACATACAAATCTGAAGTATGTTATATGGATACATATATAACCTATTATAGAGCTAAAGAGAGAGCAAAGAAAACTGATCACACTGTTGATAAGTTATCTTTTATTGACAAAAGTCCCACTGAAAAAGTCCACCTTTCATTCTGTAAACATATACTTGGGGTAAGAAAATCCTCTTCAAATATAGCAACACGAACAGAGCTTGGTCGACTCCCTATTGATTGATGATTGATTGTTGGTTGCTTAACGTCCAGTGGCAAATATTTCATGCATATTCAGGACGAGAACAAGTTCACAATAAATACAATAGGTAGGTTGTTGTAATAGAGGCCATCTAGGATAATGGTCGGGGAAATTTGGACTGCCACTGGAAAATGAGGGTATATTGGATAGGGACAGAAATTTGCCTTGCAACAGGCCACCTACGGACCCCTCAAAGAGTTGTCGCAAGGGTTCTTAACGTGCAAAGAGTGTGGCACTCTCTTTACACGAGGCATCGGATTTAACGTCCCCTTCTGACGGACGTGACTGCGAACTTGATACATCCCGCACAGCCAAACGGACGCCCCACTTCGGCAAGCGTTTTACTGCCGGTCGGGAGAAGACCAAGTGACCATATTTCTATACCCCAGTCACCCTTGGGGTGACTCCCTATTGAAGAGTATATACTCTCTCAAACTTTGCTATATTTTTCCCGTCTGGAAACCCAAAATGTAAACTCCTTATTAAAAGAGGCATCTGAAATGTGTAAAAAAATGCACTCAGAAGGAATATATACATGGTATACTTACCTTACTGACATTTTAACAGAATTAGATATTAATCCAGAAATAATAACAACTGTACAAAATACAGGTACAGCAATAAATAACATAAAAAAGCAAATTAAATCTAATTGCAATGTCTTTTTCAATAATCTACTGGGAAAAAAGATAGAGGACTTAAATGAAAATAATAAAATTTTCCTATACAAAAAAAATATTAAGATTAACTTGAAACAAGAATTTTACCTAAAACATAACCATTCTGACTCCAGAAAACTATTAACAAAATTCAGAATTAGCGAACACATTCTTTTAATAGAAAAGGGTAGACATCTTAAGATCCATAGAGATCAGAGATATTGCAAATTTTGTAATGAGATAGAGGACGAAAAACACTTCTTTCTCAAATGCCCTAAATATAAATTTTATAGAGACAATTATTTTAACTTAATAAAAACCAATTCCGAGTGGAAAGATAATGTTAATGATGACATGCTTAAACTTAAAATAATACTAAACCCCACATCTCACAGTCAAATTAAAAATACAGTTTCCTTTATAAAACAGTCATTAGAACTGAGGATGGGAGACCCAAAAAAAAGTAATTTGATCTGATACATTTTGTATTCTAATATTGTATTGTGTATTTTTGTATATATGTTATGTTTGTCACAGATCATGTTTTTGATTTATATGGCAATAAAATTATTTGATTTGATTTGATTAAACATGTTTTAATTAATTGTATTGACTTTGCTGATATTCGTAAGAAGCATTTCAATGTCAATAATATGTATGATTTATTTAATAATGTTCCATTTACAAATATTGTTGCTTTTTTAAAAGAAATTGGAATTTATTATAGCATATAAAAATGTTATTATATTTAAATCGATTTTAATTTTTATCACGTTATTTTACTGTTGATTTTTATTTGTGTATACTCAATTTGCTTTAGTCAAGAATTTTAGTGTATTGAAGGACTTTTTGTCTTATTTTAAAAATTTGCTTTAAATTGTAAAAATATTCGAATTAGCTCTCGCCGCGATATAGCCTTTTTGTGCTAATGCGACGTAAAGCAACCAACAATCAATCAATGAATCATGACATCGACCTTTGAAAATGTGCCTCTACTGGCTCGATCTCCATCTAAATATTGCCCCATATTTCTTTCATTGGAAAGACTTTCTATTGCGTGCTTTGCCCTTTAAAGCTCCTCCGGGTACTTTTTGTGCTTGCCAAAATTTCTCTGTATATGATCTCGAAGTCTACTGCAGTCAATTATTATTTATCTCACATTGTTCTAGAATATTTACTATTTCTTGTGTTACTCTCCTTGATTTGGACGCAATGATTCATTAACTATGTCATAAAAATCAGATATAAACATTATTTCAACGACTTGAAGCTGTGTAGGCTTAGCTGTCATTCAAAGTTAGTGCAATACTCGCGGAGACATTTGCGGAGTTGGGTTTTATCAGGTGTGATTATATTTTGCGAAAACTATAAAGTAATGGATAACCTGTCAAATATGATTCCGATGCAACTTAAAGTAATATATGAGGAGGTGTTTTTCTCTGATCAATGTTTTGGATGAACATGGTGATTTACCTTCTGAAAAAAAATATATACAATAAAAATGACTAGAAAAATCAAGTTATATACATTTTTTTTCAATCAATAGGCTGCACTATATACCAAACTAGACCACAGGTCATAAAAGGTTTCTACTTACAATCTATACATTATTTTTCAAAAACTTTAGAGAAAAAAAAATGTTTTAAAGTAAGTTGTCTTTCTTTTGCAATCTAGATTGATCAATTTATTTCAACAGATCAAGAGGTCAACTGTACCGACTTTTTTTACTTAGGTGCTATTTTTTGATAGGCTTTTACAAAGTAAAATGAAGTATTGACTAAAATTGCCTGAAAAACATCAACCAAATGATTAATATCAAATACTGTAAATTCGGAAATTATTGCGATGTTTTTTATAATTGCGAAAAATGGTACAGGGTTATGTTAGCCATAATTGAAACTCACATTTCCAAATTGTGTATGTTAATTAAACAGGATTTGTCTCAATATCGCAACAATTCGCAGTCCATATAACATCTTCAAAATTTAGTAGAAGTAATCAAAGGATGTACAGAGTAAAACAGAAATTATCAAATTAATAAGTTTATTATTTTCAACATTATTATGACCTAATATAAATAGTAAGGATAGGTTTTTGTTGGTTTTTTAAGGGGGGATATTTAGTTCATACTTACGAGTGTTCAACAGTTGTAAATGTCATCAACATAATTTTGAACATCAATATTTTCTCCTCCTACATACAGGACAATAGATCTCGAGGATAAGAAACGAAGAGTTGAAGAAAGTGAGAAAAAATTTAAAGATATATGTAATGCTGGAAAAAAGCTGAAATCCATACTTGAGGGAATGAACACCATTTATCGGCAGGTGTTTTTAGATTGATTGTTGGTTGCTTAACGTCCAGTGGCAAATGAACAAGTTAACAATAAATACAATAGGTAGGTTGATACGATAGAGGCCATCTGGGATGATGGTCGGGGAAATTTGGACTGCCACTAGAAAGGAGGGTATATTGGATAGAGACAGAACATTTTGCCTTGCAACAGGACACCTAGGGACCCCTCAAAAAGTTGTTGCAAGGGTTCTTAACGTGCAAAGAGCGTGGCACTCTCTTCACACGAGACATCGGATTTAACGTCCCCCTTCTGACCGGACGTGACTGCGAACTTGATACATCCCGCACAGCCAAACGGAAGCCCCACTTCGGCAAGCGTTTTACTGCCGGTCGGGAGAAGACCAGGTGACCATATTTCTATACCCCAGTCACCCTTGGGGTTTGTTGTAAAAAAAAATACAATGTCCATTAGAGGGGTGGTTTAAAAAAAGTAATCAAAGGTACCAGGATTATAATATTTGAAGAATCTGTTCAGTTTGTTTTAATTTGAAAATCGATTATCGTGAAAGCTTAAATCAAAAAGTGATTTAAAAGATGTAGCAAAAGTTAACAGTATTAAATCAGAAATAATTGTTATGATGTTTATATGTGTTGCTTACAAGATATAATCTTGTAAAATTAATAATTTTTCTGGCAGATACCTTTTCCTCAAACTGGAAATGTTGATAATAAATAAACTCACCATAGATAACAGGACTAAATTGAGGATACAATATTAATATTCATAAAAAGTCTTTAGGTTAGGGTTGGTATTTTTACCAATGCTTAATATTAGGCTGTTTAATGTAGTTGTAAAAATATGACAGAAATATGCGGAAAAAAGACTGTCTCTGTATCATCCATTTTTGTTACCGAAATTCCAAAAATACTGATACTTTGTAGAATTCTTCAGTTTTCTATGTTATGTCAATGTGTTCTATTATTTGTCTGATTGGCTTTTTTCATTTTTAGCCATGGCTTTGTCAGTTTATTTTCGATTTATGAAATTAAGGTTGACAGACAAAAAGAAGATGAGAGTAATTTCATAACATGGCAAAAACTGTCAGAAAGGACTTCCAGTTCCATAAGTAGTGCAAGATTATTATTTTCATATGTATATAATGACTCCTTCCCATTCTCCATCCATACATCTCTTAATTTATTTTATATCTACGTTTCTTTAACCATAGTTTTTTCTACCTGTCCTGTCATTTGTTGGTGTATTACATTCGACATCTCTAATGCTTTGTCTCTGGTAGATTGCATTACATAACCTTTGTCAGCAGTTGATGCTAGATGGTTCATATGATCGGCAAGTTTTTTACGCAACTCAGTGCTCTCTGATTGACGTTGATACCGACTTCCTTAATTTTGTTGATGTCAGTTTTTTTCGGCATCTCCTTTTCCCATCAATGCTGCATCCACCTTAGCTTTTCCAACCGACCCGGAACCTCGTTGTATCTGAGCCATGTGATGAATAGACTATCATTCTCGTCTGCAATGTAATTAGGTACGAACTTACATAGGTTTATGTACTTAACAATAAAATCCTATAGCTGACAATCAATTCCAATATTTGCAGGTGATATATCCCCGGTTTTATGTTCTTTCACCTTAAAGTGGAGAAAAAAGAACATTATTGAACATGTCTCTCAACAATGTCGCATCAGTATTTGTTTTTTTTGTGTAACAGCCTTCACTATGTTTTGAAATCAAATGTTTCAAATTATAACTGAATGAGCAGAAACAAGCTTGCCAAATTAGGGGTTTTTGTTATACTTTTTACAGAAACTAATGTAATTCAAGCGTGTTTATACTTTTTACAGAAACTAATGTAATTCAAGCGTGTTTGTTCGATAGGAAGGAGGACAGATTTCAGAATATTATCTAGGGAGAGGGGTTGTAACTGTACGGGGTATTGTATTTCCATGGATTCAAAATCGACTCCGTTCCTATAGAAAACATATCTGTTTTATGAAGAGTTTTCACATAAAGCAAGGATAGGAATACCATTGAAAGATAAGAAGACACATTTCAATAGTGGCTTAGATGTTCTAATGTCTCATATTCTTAAACAGGAGCACACTACCACCATACATGAGGATTGAACTTTCGTTCACCCCTAGAATGATGGAACATCCAACAAAAGAAGCAGTCAAAGAAGAGATACGCACAAGGAACACAGAGTTACGAAAAGTAACATTATGCAAACTTTCTGAGATGATAGCTAAAACATCTTAGAAGTCTCTAAGGAGCTAGACTTAAGGATGCAGGAGTTTGATGAAGAATTAATGAAAGCTGGACGATACGGTTATTTAAGTAGTTGGTCCAATGATATTCGACTTATTTGATTCCTGACTTTACACCACTTTGGTTGTTGTCCGATATCAGCTTCCTGTTAAGCGGGACTTAGGATGAGGGGAAATCAAAAGATCAAATAAATTCATGTTTAACTTATTCTGGTATTTTTTTTATTCTAGGCTGACACTATAGTTCCAGTCCTTGTACCAATTGAACTTGTTAAGCCACTTGCTGACCCCCAATTGAGAGTTAAAGCTGGAATAAAACTAGACTTTATGTACTTATTTGCTAACACAGGTAAACATTGATGTTATTTCCTAGCGACAAAAGTATCTGAGACATTTGTTTTCATTAGGGAGCTACCATTTGATTTTTATGGGGGAGGGGGGCTAGGATGAAATTTTAAAAAAATAAGCAGGACAGTTTTGAATAAAAAAAAAGGCAGTATGAGACACTTGCAAACAAAAAATTCAGGACAACAATTTAGGTAAAAAAACTACTACAACACCTTCTGCTATGCTGTCACACAGTTTGTGTTATATTTGTAATTATGTATTATTGATATTTTTGCGATTTAAATGTATTCCTATAGTTTACATATGCGTGTTGTTTGCTCTATAGTCGGGTGGTTGTCGCTTTGACATATTCACCATTTCCTTTTTTAATTTTATTTGTAATACAAATTTATATTACTAGTATCGTCTGCCTAGTATTTTGCTTCAAAATCTGCAAGACTATTTCTTTGATTGCATAGAAGGATATACCTTACTTTTTATGACATAAATATATTGAGGGTAAATTATATGGTGTATTGATAATTTTCCACATTTTACAGTAAATCTATCATTTTTGTATAACTGTATTTGATGTGATGGGTTGATTCCTAAATTGCCTCTTGGAGATGTTAAAATGGCAGATAAGGTGTTTACTATGAAGAGATACTCTCCAAAGACATTGGTTTAAATGTTCCACCTCGTTTATCGACAGCACATCAGATGTCATCCTCAGAATTTTTCAAAACATGTAACATTGCCGCAGCTAGAAATGTTATCGAGATGAAAGTGGAGTAAATGAAAAATGATCAGATTTTTAATTCTATTTTATCACTTCCAGAAGCACATCTGGCTGAACAAATAGCTATAATTTGTATATCTTGGACAAACTTATTGCCTTCTCTTCTGCAATAACTTAAACATTAAGTGCATATCCAACAGTATATTTCTGACATTGATAATTTCTTTAGTTTTACATTAGTCATGTTAATATTGTTTACAGCACATACTGTTACCCTAGAACAAATTTTTGTTAAAAATAATGTACAAAATTTAGGTCAAAATTAAACAAGTGACATGTCCCTCTTTACTTGTAGAATTGGAATATCATGTGTGTCTATTTTTTTAATCATCTTTAATCTTTGATACAGGCAAATTTTAAAAAGGTAATTTATTATGTCCTTTTAGTAAGCTTATCATCAAAAAGTCATTTTTCTACCAACGAAACATTTTCATCATATTCTTTCTTTGCTCTGTCAAAAAGAATGATATGACATTCAAAATTTACGACAAGTTAAAGGAAAACTACTTAAACTATCCCGAATTCTGTCGACATGAAGTTTAATGAAATGGGGGACATACCAATTTCAAAACATTATAAGCTTAACCAATGGAGGCCACCTTGACGTCAGGGTTCAGACTATCACCACACTAATTTCAGACAGATCTCAGTACGTCATTGACAGACCACAACTACTTTCATACGACCTTCTCGACACAACCACTTGATACAGCATTTATCGGTTAACTTTAGAAAGACCCGAATGCATCCGATGAGTCCAAGCCTTCACCACCAACTAGTCCAGAGAAGCCTGACAGTGACCACTTTTATGTACCAAGTGATGAATCCCATGAGTCAAATCAGTCGACCTTTTCAGACTCTTCTCAACAAATTATCACAAATTATCACAGAACCAGTGTACGAGTTTTCAGAGCTCCATGAGGTCAATGCTCACACGCGTCGTATGAACAGAATGTGAAGCTGGTAACCTACAATGGAACCTCAAAGGAAGTAAACTTTCTCTGCATGGAAGGTCATCAGACATTTTTTGGAATCCCTGCCATTAGTCAACAGCAAATCATCTGTTAATTTAATGGTGGAAACAGCAATAGTCGTAAAAAATATATCAGTATTTTGGTACATGTCATATGGTCAATTGCTTCGGAACGGACTTGAAAATATCCCTGTCGTCAAAAGACTAAAAAGAAAAAACAAAAGTCAGAAGGATAGTTTCTTGACGCCCAACACATACAACTTTAATTTTACAGAAGATGAAGATTTGTACATATGTATATACGTATATATGTTGGATCATTTACTTTTGGGTGTTAGATTTCTTGGTGGTGGTGAAAGATTTTAACCTGTGAACAACAATATCCGAAAAATAAAGGCGAACGAGAAGTAATTTATTTCATTAAAATCTGTCTTTTATTCATATTTTTTCCCACTGATACAAGCGACCTGTATATCAATCATGTTTTAATCTATCCCATATTTATATTTCACGGGACAGAATCAAGATGTAGCCCCATATTTTTACAAATGTTTTGAGTTTCATTTCAATCAAATATATGTTTTCTTTTAATTAATTTCAAGTTGACTGTTTTTGATTATAGTTATCAAATGTAAAAATGACTCGTATCTGGATTTATTCATACTATAAACGACACGTTTATTTTCCGTTACCCTTGAAAATTATTGGTCACTGTCAAAAGCAACCCCACTTTCAGATGCGCCGGATAATAATCTTCATGATGATGATCCAGAATCGATAATATTTCGATTTTTTTGTGTCAATTATTGGCCCAATTATTCAGTTAAAATTAATGTATGTTTCTTTTTATTTCAGTTACTATGAAGATTTGTACATATGTATATACGTTGGATCATTTACTTTTGTATGTTAGATTTCTTGATGATGGTGATAGATTTTAACCTGTGAACAACAATATTCGAAAAATAAAGGCGAACGAGAAGTAATTTATTTCATTAAAATCTGTCTAATATTCATATTTTCTCCCACTGATACAAGCGACCCGTATATCAATCATCTGTTTTAATCTATACCATATTTTTAATTCACGGGACAGAATCAAGATGTAGCCCTATATTTTTACAAATGTTTTGAGTTTCATTTCAATCAAATATGTGTTTTCTTTTAATTAATTTCAATTTGACTGTTTTTGAATATAGTTATCAAATGTAAAAATGACTCGTATCTGGATTTATTCATACTATAAACGACACGTTTATTTTCCGTCACCGTTGAAAATTATTGGTCACTGTCAAAAGCAACCTCACTTTCAGATGCGCCGGATAATAATCTTCATGATGTTGATGCGGTTTTTTTTTTTAAAGAAAACTAGTTGATATGAGTCAATGCGGCAAGGTAGCTACTTAACTAATAGATCGTCTAAATTGTAGATCGTGGAAAATACCTGTACGACAGCAAGTTCGAAAACATGAAGTGACAATTATTTTTTACGTCACACAGGTAATAGGAAATAAATTTGTCGTTTACAGTGTAAAATAGCAAAGTAGTGTCGCAATCGGACACGTAACGACGGATGTCGATGAGAGCGGACGTGAAACTTTTGCTAAGAGAATCCACATCATCCAAATTAATTTTTCTAAAAAGTTTTCTTGGATGCATTTTATCATCCATAGATTATATACTTTCATTTTCGGTCAACATTTTCTTGTTGAGGAAAACCTCTGCAGATATTTAAGTTTGTTTGAGACATGTGCTCTCCCCATTTAGGATCCATTAGTAGTTTCCTTTTGGAAACGATCAGACCTATCTTTTGAAGTCTGAGAGTTCTTGCTGTTCTCCTAATAGATAGGTAGTTTTTTACCGAGATCCTTTTCAGTAGGATTTTCGGCTTTCGTCTACCATTGATACAGCAGGACAATTGACAGTGTCGGTTCTGAGATATATTCTTCGTTATTACCTTAGCACATTTTGCCACGGCATTTGTGGGGCATCCAGGGTGACCTTGTTCCATTTTATGTCTATAGTTTTGCACTTTTTATTTATTTATACTTTTTGAGGACAGCGAATCAGGTGAGTGCGAGTTTAGTATGCTTTATTTGATTGCATTGAATTTATGTTTTGGGAAGGTTAACTTTCTGGTAATAAAACCTGTCACGGCCCGGCTGGGAATTGGGTAGGCAAACGCTCACATTAATCTGTACCGACACAGGCTTCAAATGTCCCCCTTTATACGTCATAACTATGGTGGTGCTCCTATTTAAAGGAGGCTCATACGGGGACAAGATCGTATACTTGAAGTTTTACACAGTACAATACAAATCATTATCTTCAGACTGCAGGACAAAAAGTCGCAGGACTAAAATTCACATTACTTTATGAATAAAAACCGTTTATGTCTACTTAAATGCTTTTAGGTTTGTCTTAAATAAAGGCAACAGTAGTATACCGCTGTTCAAAACTCATAAATCCATGGACAAATAACAAAATCGGGGTTACAAACTAAAACCGAGGGAAGAAGTGTAGGTGTATTTTTTTGTTTATAAATCAAGTGTGATAACAAAATTTATAAAAAAAAATCTTAAGTAGATCAAATAATTAAGTGAACAAAGAGGCTTGGTAGTTAAATGGCTTCATGTTGCCAATAAAATTATATTAATCTTCTTTTAAGTATAATGACATATTTCCGTAACTTTCATATGAATATATGTTTGAAGAAGTAAATATAGATATTTTTTACACATTGACGCTCCCTTTCTACCATTTGTTTATTATAATGATGCACTAAAGACAGTAAGTTTCAATTTATCCTTGCAATTAAAACCCTCTACACTAATCATGATGACATCAAGATTTCAGGCAGTTATAAAAAACTAAGCACTAAAATAAAACACGAACCAAAGACACTTTTCTTTCTTTTTCTAAGGTGTTGAAATTTGCGTATGATTGTGAGTTATGAATGTGTACAAAAATTTACTTTTATAATGAACAATAAGTTGACAACTAAATAATTTGAATATTATTAACCCCCAAGGGTGACTGGGGTATAGAAATATAGTCATTTGGTCTTCTCCCGACCGGCAGTGAAACGTTTGTCGAAGTGGGGCGTCCGTTTGGCCTGTTGCAAGGCAAAATTTCTGGCCCTATCCACATACCCTCATTTTCTAGTGGCAGTCCAAATTTCCTTGACCATCATCCCAGATGGCCTCTTTTGTATTAACCTTCCTATTGTATTTATTGTGAACTTGTTCTCGTCCTGAATATGCATGAAATATTTGCCACTGGACGTTAAGCAACCATCAATCAATCAATTATTCTTTATTGATGAAAAAAGTTCATTATTTGGCTTGAAATGAGTAGAAACAGAGCCAGATGTCTAATAGAAACGGCCTCCTATAAATCCAACATATTGGTCAGATGGGTCTGGAAATCTGTCCGTCATAGCTCAAATACAGCAACTTGGAATAACTGGTCTGTTCCCACTTCCAAGATATCCATGGAACATATAAGCGGTATGCAGTATGTCTGTGGGACCTAGTGTAGTCCTGGTCTGGAGGCTCATCAATCATGTCATTCCTTTATTTCATTGCAATCTCCAGAACTCTTATTTGTTTTAACCAAAAACTACATTATTTAACTTGTTTTCAGGAAACCAATGCTATATCTATCAGTCATCAATTTGCCACATATGAGAGTACAAGAATAAAAGCTGTGGATTTTATATACATTTTCCATATGTTTAGCACTGAATCAACACTAGGGTACATAATTCTTAAGATAATGATTTATGATTTAAATAGGTTTAATCCACCAATTAATGAAACTTCAAACAATTTGTATCTCTAACGATGGTCTTTCATGTTGGTCGTATACCATCAATTCTGCATAGGTCATCTTGGGTGATAAAGGTTCTACATCAGGTACCTGTACAGGAGAGGATTAGGTTGCATTCATGTATGTCACACACTTTTGTCTCTTCTAAATAGTTCTCTAAAGTCGTCTTCAAAATAAAAGCACCATTTCTATTAACATGAAGTCCGTCCCTTCCAAGTTTAACAGCAGGTTGAAAGAGCTTGGCATAATCAATAAAAAAAACATATACTGTAACCACCAGTTAAAGACTATACCAACGTTCAACTTTTCAACATCTCTCTGCAGTCTTGGCAATTCTGAAATGTTCCAATAGTTACTCTCATAGTGGTTAACTGCACGGAGAAGTATGCCACAATAACTATTTGCAACAATTTAAATTCCAGCAGCAAATTCTCTATCAGGAATCTATAAGATCTAAAGACAAAATAATAAACTTGTACATGTGGCAAATAATATTCATCATATGCATTACTGTAAATAAGCTATATCTACTGAATTCTTACTATGTGCAATGTTAGTATTATGCAACAATTATGTAACCAATTATAATGTTAACTGTGTCTAAAATATTTTTCACCAAATTTCCACTTTTAAATGAAATTAGCTTCTGCATAGGTATCCCTAGAGGGTTGATTTTATTATGTGTTGTTCCTATGGCTATCATCTACAAAAGGGTGTCTCAGATTTTAGATAAAATGTATAGAACAAATTTTACACCTAATTAAACAATATCTTCTGTTATGTGGTTAGGATGTTTACACTAATTAGAGATTAATGAGAAAATGGAATACCATAGAGACAATCTGAGACGCCCTTTTGAAGCCCATGATTGTGCTGCCTTAAATCAATAATAATCAGCCAAGCAAATTACATGATTTGTAAAAATTTCAAATAAATATGGGGTGCCGCTAATTTAGGGAAAAAATTAATGTGATTGGCCAAATTTATACCATCGATTTGTAAAATGTTCCAAGAATAGTATACCCAAGCAGAGCGTATCCATCAAGCGAAAAAGAAAGCGTACCACTTGATTCACCCATCGCCTTCTTCAGTTATCCGAAATATAAATAGCTTAATTTAAAATACATGTGTATATTATGAAAATTGTTACAAGAAAGCCTATTGTTGAGGATTAACTGAAGGGCTCGACATGACCAGCCGATTGATCGAACCGGGTCCATCCGACCTCCCGTTTAGATGATATCGAGGCCAAAGCAGGTTATTGAACTATATTCTCGTCCGTCCGTGTATTTTCTGACCGTAAGGAGTCTGGCTATAGCCCTCATCCACAAGGATCTCGTCAACCACCGACACGGGTAGCAACCCACGGCAAACGGGTTGGAGAGCCTATTTTATTTAAAACATCGGGCATCTCACGATGTTCAGATCACTTTAGTCTGGTCTCTACCCTTCGACCTATCCAGCATGGGTAACCCTACCAGGAGACGAAACTCCAGCTGGCATAGCTCTTGGAGTCAATCAGACACGCAAGCCCCCCGACAACGGCAAGGATATCGATCCACCGGAGAGTGAAGGTCACAATAGTAAAGTTAAATGCAGTATTACTCTGACAAGTCTTTACATGTATACCATGCATATTTTAAAAGGCAATAATGAATTTCAAGTATAAAAGGTTATATAATGATTAGAATTGAATATTTTTACAACAGATTATGTTTACATGTGTATGAACAAGATGTTTTAGAATTTATTTGCTGTTTTTGTTGTTGTTATTGTAATTAAAGTGTATATGTACAATAAAATCTGACCCAGTGTTATGATTGATTGATTGTTGGTTGCTTAACGTCCAGTGGCAAATATTTCATGCATATTCAGGACGAAAACAAATTTCCAATAAATACTATAGGTAGGTGTTGAAATAATAGACTGACTACTGGACTGGTGATACCCTCGGGGACGAAACGTCCACCAGCAGTGGCATCAACCCAGTGGTGTAAATAAGTTATCAAAAGTACCAGGATTATAATTTTATACGCCAGACGCGCGTTTCGTCTACATAAGACTCATCAGTGACGCTCAGATCAAAATAGTTAAAAAGCCAAATAAATACAAAGTTGAAGAGCATTGAGGATCCAAAATTCCAAAAAGTTGTGCCAAATACGGCTAAGGCTATCTACTCCTGGGGTCTCCAAGGGTGACTGGGGTATAGAAATATGGTCACTTGGTCTTCTCCCGACCGGCAGTAAAACGCTTGCCGAAATGGGGCGTCCGTTTGACTGTGCGGGATGTACCAAGTTCGCAGTCACGTCCGGTCAGAAAGGGGACGTTAAATCCGATGTCTCTTGTAAAGAGAATGCCACGCTCTTTGCACGTTAAGAACCCTTGCAACAACTCAAAGAGGGGTTCGTAGGTGGCCTGCTGCAAGGCAAAATTTCTGTCTCTATCCAATATACCCTCATTTTCCAGTGGCAGTCAAAATTTCCCCGACTATCATCCCAGATGGCCTCTATTGTATCAACCTGCCCATTGTTTTTATTATACGACCGCAAAATTTGAAAAAAATTTCGTCGTATATTGCTATCACGTTGGCGTCGTCGTCGTCGTCCGAATACTTTTAGTTTTCGCACTCTTAACTTTAGTAAAAGTGAATGGAAATCTATGAAATTTTAACACAAGGTTTATGACCACAAAAGGAAGGTTGGTATTGATTTTTGGAGTTTTGGTCCCAACATTTTAGGAATTAGGGGCCAAAAAGGGCCCAAATAAGCATTTTCTTGGTTTTCGCACTATAACTTTAGTTTAAGTTAATAGAAATCTATGAAATTTTGACACAAGGTTTATGATCACAAAAGAACGGTTGGGATTGATTTTGGGAGTTTTGGTTTCAACAGTTTAGGAATTAGGGGCCAAAAAAGGGCCCAAATAAGCATTATTCTTGGTTTTCGCACAATAACTTTAGTTTAAGTAAATAGAAATCTGTGAAATTTAAACACAAGGTTTATGACCATAAAAGGAAGGTTGGTATTGATTTTGGGAGTTTTTGGTCCCAACAGAATAAGGGGCCCAAAGGGTCCAAAATTAAACTTTGTTTGATTTCATCAAAATTGAATAATTGGGGTTCTTTGATATGCCGAATCTAACTGTCATGACTGTGTATGTAGATTCTTAACTTTTGGTCCCGTTTTCAAATTGGTCTACATTAAGGTCCAAAGGGTCCAAAATTAAACTTAGTTTGATTTTGACAAAAAATGAATCAGTTAGGTTCTTTGATATGCTGAATCTAAAAATGTACTTAGATTTTTGATTATTGGCCCAGTTTTCAAGTTGGTCCAAATCGGGGTCCAAAATTAAACTTTGTTTGATTTCATCAAAAATTGAATAAATGGGTTCTTTGATATGCCAAATCTAACTGTGTATGTAGATTCTTAATTTTTGGTCCAGTTTTCAAATTGGTCTACATTAAGGTCCAAAGGGTCCAAAATTAAACTAAGTTTGATTATAACAAAAATTAAATTCTTGGGCTTATTTGATATGCTTTATCTAAATATGTACTTTGATTTTTGATTATGGGCCCAGTTTTCAAGTTGGTCCAAATCAGGATTCCATATCAAGTATTGTGCAATAGCAAGAAATTTTCAATTGCACAGTATTGCACAATAGCAAGAAATATCTAATTGCACAATATTGTGCAATAGCAATTAATTTTCAATTGGAGTTATATTTCTTTGTATAGAATAGTAGTTGATAATATATGTTGGAAATTTGCCAGACATGACTATGATGTCATTTTCTATTTTTATTTGCCAATAACTTTATGTAAATAACTTCATTGGAAATTTGCCAACATAAAATGTTGCTGATGAAGCTTTTTTTCCTTATCTTATCTAAAATGTTTTTAGATAATGTATGTTGGACATTTGCCAGACATGACTATGATGTCATTTTCTATTTTTATTTGCCAATAACTTTATGTAAATAACTTCTTTGGAAATTTGCCAATATAAAATGTTGCTGATGAAGTTTTTTTTATTGTTTTATACAATAAACAATGTATATTCACTTTTACTACCAACCAATCTTTACCATTCAGTGATAACAAGCACTTTATTTTACATTTTAATATTTTATGATGTATTTAAAAGAGTAGTTATTGTTGCAAACTCCATTAGAAATTTGAATTGATATCAGTTTTGGAAAAAGGGAAACAGGGATGTGAAAAAAAGGGGGGGGGGGGGGGGTTAAATTTTTCTCATTTCAGATTTCATAAATTAAAAGAAAATTTCTTCAAACATTTTTTTGAGAGGATTAATATTCAACAGCATAGTGAATTGCTCAAAGGCAAAAAAAAAACCTTTTAAGTTCATTAGACCACATTCATTCTGTGTCAGAAACCTATGCTGTGTCAACTATTTAATTTTAGATTTAAAAAGTTTGAAGAAGAAATCTTTAATTGATTTGTAAAATCTTGACATTTGTTTTGTGTAAAAAAAAAAACCATGTAATGTCAAAAATTTTGATCACAATCCAAATTCAGAGCTGTATCACGCTTGGATGTTTTGTCCATACTTGCCCCAACTGTTCAGGGTTCAACCTCTGCGGTCGTATAAAGCTGCGCCCTGCGGAGCACCTGGTTGTGAACTTGTTCTCGTCCTGAATATGCATGAAATATTTGCCACTGGACGTCAAGCAACCAACAATCAATCAATCAATCAATCTACTCCTGGGGTAAGAAAAACCTTAGTTTTTCGAAAAATTCGAAGTTTTGTAAACAAGAAAATTTATAAAAAGGACCATATAATTGATATTCATGCGGATTCCTTCGTAAAACGAAACGAAATTTTATTCTGTGCGTAAACCTCCTTTGAACAGGAGCACATGATGATAAAACCTTACTATAGCGCTATATAAGCTAATGTACAGACATACCAGAAGTTATTTTGTCATATGATAAATTTACATGAAGATTTCCTTTGTATGTTAAATAAAAACTAGATAGAATATAAAAAAAAACTGTAAATGATCGGTATACTTGATTAATATTCAATTAACAGTCTTCCTGTACAGCTGAACTATCTCAGTCATTTTCTTCTAAGTCAGGAATGTTTTTATATTTAGTTTGCAGTTTGATAACATTGCATGGGTTCAGTTGAATACTTGAAGTTTTATAATTATCGTTTATGGTGTTTTTTTTTATATGAGCGTCACTGATGAGTCTTATGTAGACGAAACGCGCGTCTGGCGTACTAAATTATAATCCTGGTACCTTTGATAACTATTTACACCACTGGGTCGATGCCACTGCTGGTGGACGTTTCGTCCCCGAGGGTATCACCAGCCCAGTAGTCAACACTTCGGGGTTGACATGTATATCAATAATGTGGTCATATTTTATAAATTTCCTGTTGACAAAAGGTTAAATTTTAAAAAAAACTAAGGATTTTCTTATTCCAGGCATAGATTTCCTTAGCCGTATTTGGCACAACTTTTTTGAATTTTGGATCCTCAATGCTCTTCAACTTTGTAATTGTTTGGCTTTATAAATATTTTGATATGAGGGTTACTGATGAGTCTTATGTAGACGAAACGCGCGTCTAGCGTACTAAATTATAATCCTGGTACCTTTGATAACTATTTAAATAAAAATGGAAGTGAGACACCGATGATAGTATCAATATTTAATGTAGTCTAGTTGGAACCAAACAACTCCTATGGCGAGCGAAGCAATTTTCACTCGCCCATTAGTCGAATTGACAGTATTGACATTTATTATACAATTCAGTTTTAACCGGTCAAGTCTCTATGTACAACGCCATGGGCGGGCGAAGCAATCTTCATTCACCCATTCGCCGGATTACAGTATGCAGTTCAGTTTTAACCAGACAAGTCTCTATGTATAACTCCATGTGTGTGCAAAGAAATCTTCATTCACCTATTAGTTGTAAATGCAACAAACAACTTTTAACTTATACACGTTCCTTGTCAAGGAAAGTCTCTACATTGCAAAAGCATCTCTTTTTGTCAAGTGGGTTGCCCGACGGCTTTTAAGGATTGGAAATAAATTTCAAGAAGTGGGTCGTTGTGATCAATTTGTCCATGTACTATTAGTATTTGTCCCATGCCGTCTGGATCTTCTTTTCAAGAATGGTATCCTTCCTATGAATGTCACGCTTAAGGTCGTCGGCACGGACACTGCATTCGACGACTTCGGCTTCTTTCATAACGTCTGGAATAAGGACATAAAAGGGACCACCTGCGTGCTGTGCTGCAGTGTTGATCCTGTTTTGCAAAACCTGAAACTCGGAAGCGACCTTCTGGTTTTGCAATCGGACTTTTTTACTAGCTATATGATACTGCCGACGGACCTTCATAGTTCCAGTTGAGATGTAATAAGAAATAACTTTGCAGACCTTTTCACCAAAGTCTCTAAACAAATGCGGTTCTTTTTGTCAATTTAAATTAAGGATAAGTTTATATAATTGACAGTTCGGTGTATTTAGTTTAAATAAAATTTAGCTTTAAAATATTTGTAATCATGATTTTTTTTCATTTCTAGATGGCAGATGCTCTTTTGGGGTGGTTGGAAAACATAGCTATTGTTGACTATCTTTCAAGAATTTAGAATTCACTAGATCTAGGAGTTAAGAAAATTAAACATCTTGTTGAAGTCGGTAACCAGAACGTCGTAATTTCGCGACGTCGCTTTAAAAGAAGTCATAACTAACAGAATATTCACTGTCGTCATTAATTTCGGTTGAGCGAATGTAAAAAAAGTACCTGCTAAAAAAGTGGCCATGCCGTTTCTAAAAGACCGAGAAATCCGCCGAAAAGCAGCGAGATTAAAGGAAATATTTGAGATGTACGAAAAATAAATCAAATACAATTTTGCATGACGAAATTGAAAAAAGGTGCTCGACACTGGAGAGAGAACGGACAGTATAACATGGAAAGAAGGAAGAAGAATAGTGGAGCTTTTTAGTCTGGCACTCAAAAACTGCAAGGAATTGGGGTCTTTCTTACTATTCTTTACTTTAAAAAAATGTAACATGTTAAAAAACATTTCTCCAATAATACAATTCGGAACTATACGACATGCAATAGCTAAATAAGAGTATTGGTAGCTGGTTAACGCCTAGAGGCAAATATTTAATTGCACATGTACATGTATGACATCCAAATGTTCTGCGTTCTAAGAATCAAGCTTGAGCCAAATGAAATATTATATCAGAACCTTCCGAAAAGAGGGCTTTTATTATGGTAAACTGGGCCATGAAATTACTGCCAAGGAAATATTGTGTGGGTCAAACAGATTAGTTTGCTAAGCGGGGCCTAAACTGACATAGCGCTGTTTGTTTGACTCCAGGTGAAGAAGGACTTCAAACTTTGACTTTTGTACATTTCTTAGCGCAATAATTTCTGAATTTACAGTATGTAAATTGATGCACTGTCTTGAATATTAATAAAAGAAATACCATTGCATTGTTGTATACATAATTTTCTCTAATTCTATGGAAATTTATCCCTTTCCGAACCCATTGTATAAACAAATTTCTCTAATTCTATGTAAATTTATCCCTTTCCGAACCCATTGTATAAACAAATTTAATCAACGTGTGGTTGCCGGTGATCTCAGAAGATCATTGGATGATTTTAAGGGTCATGACCTTTTTAGCTAACAGGAATGAATCGAATTACTATAACAGGTGTTAATGAAATTGACAACTTCGTGCAATGTGAAAGATACTCGAAGGGGATTTTCGGTTAACAAAATTTTTTTTATATAATTGTAATCTGAGTCATACAAATGTACCAGTGAAATGGAATTACATCATATAATTGTTTAATATAAATGTTCCAGTGAAATGGAATTACATCATATAATTGTTTCATACAAATATACCAGTGAAATGGAATTACATCATTTAATTGTTCCATACAAATGCAAAATGAGATTTCTAATTTTATTATCGACAATGTTAATGAGAGATATCGTTCTGAGTGCATCTGCGATATCTGTACCTATCTTTACCAACTGTTTATTCAAGTTCAATCATTTATCAAATTTCAATAATGGTTTAAATTTTATTCAGTTCTTCGACTATAGATTTTACCTTAATATTGTACAGAAACGAAAATACGCGATATACTATGTCATAAGTTAAAAAAGTAGGTTTTCTGTGGACAATTCCATTGTTTTTGTTATAGAAAGACAGTCAGAGGACACACCAGGGAGTAGGAAAATTTCCATATGATACCTGCAAGAAAGTGCACCACAGAAATGAAGACTTGCAAATACATAATTCCAGAAACCATCAGGTAATACTATGTACCTAACATCACTCGATGACAAACAGTTCAATATAGTAGCAAACAAAAACCCGTTACTTTAGGTAACACGGAATATGGTACTACTTTTACAGAAAATGCCTGAAAAAAGTCAGGAATATGACAGTTGTTATCCATTCGTTTGATGTTTTTGAACTTTTGATTTTGCCATTTGATTTGGGACTTTCCTTTTTGAATTTTCCTCGGAGTAGAGTATTTTTTTTGTAAGATTCTATTAGATATATTAATTGATTACCAATACAAGACATTTTAAGATAACAACTTATATTTCATTTGCATATTTATACAGGCTGGACCACTTTCACCAACTCCAGCAGTGTCACCGACGCCAGCACTGTCACCAACCCCAGCACTGTCAACGGCACAGGCTGGATCACCTTCACCAACGCCAGCACTGTCACCAGGACTGTCACCAACGCCAGCACTGTCACCAGGACTGTCACCAACCCCAGCACTGTCACCAGGGGTGCGCTCGGCTGACAGGTTCTGGACGTCCTGAACGTCTGGAATTAACCGGAAGTCCAGAAAAACAAAATGGAACTGCGTTCAGAACGAGTTCCGTGCGTCCCCAAAAAAAAGGTGGTGCAGATAGAATTCAAAATGGCGACCAAAGGAGTTGAAGGGTAAATTTACAACAGTATTTAGCTTCCAGGGACATCAATAATGAAAAATATTACTCATTTTGAAATCGAATCATCACCTTGTATCACCTACATCATATTGACCTATTTATAAGAGAAAATTTGCGTTGATTGTGTTAAAAACTTCATTTCTGTCTGACAGCCACTGATCAGCGCCGATCGGACAGCCTTTCCCGTCCTGAAGATGTAAATAATGACGACACTGAAATTTTAATTTATACTATAGATTGTGTACAACAAAACCCTGTGTACATGTACCACACATTGTTGGATCAAGGACTTCCGAAAAGGGGGAGGGGCATTGACTGGCTAAGAAAGGACCGTTCTGGTCATGTTTCAGTGATTTTCTATTTCAATATAAATTTCCTCTCAAAAGGTGGGGCCGGGCCACCCCTGGATCTGCCTATGCCACAACCCCTTTGTCCTTGGGTTACATGCATTGCAGCACTTATTTACACAGGAAAAAATGCAACAAGTGTCTGCCCTTTTTTGCTGGTCAGTGGACCAACTCTTCAACCTTAAAAAAGGGGGGTGGGTCATACAAAATAATATATCGTAGCTGATTTTTTCCCCCCAAGAATACTACAGGTTTAAATTTTGTAATGCAGTCAGACAGTGTTTTATATACGGCCAAATTTTTTTCGGTAGTATATTGGTATAGGTCTGCCGTCGTCTGTCAACATTGGTTTCCGCAGGTTATTTCTTGGTTTGCCTTGACCGATCCTTTTGATATTTTAACACAATGTTACTTATGACAAAATGCAACCTAAGTTCGAAGATGGGGTCCGTGGCCCCTCCCGTTCCAGAAATAGGGGCCAAAATTCAAAAATTACTTTTCCATGCATTTTCTATGGTTTCTTATGCCCAATCAACTTGGTAATTTAAACTAATATTAATTATGACTGAAAAAAAAATCAATCCAAAATTCTTTCAATCCATTAAGGAAGTACTCCAACATGGATAAAGACAAATGAGGCATTCTGAAATGAATGCTCGCAATTACTGAGAGCTACAATGTATCTCAGGAGGCAAAATAGAATGACCAAAGGCAATTTCTACTAAATTTAGAAGTAACTCTGTCACCACACTTTTTTAGCTAGCCGAGTTTGGAGCTGTAACTTCATACACTTAATTAGTACATGTAATTAATACATGATGTTGTATAATGCCAAAAAAGAAACTTACTATAATTTAGTTTTTTAGTGTATTTTGTCATAGACACCAAAGCAATTTTTGTAATTAATGTTTCTTTTACATAGGAAGAAACTAGTATACTGCACGCTCGATGGAGTCAAATACTCTGTTTATGTAGATCCTATGACGAACCACAATTTGAATTCAACAGGTAAGAAACATTAAAAAGATCCAATTTAAATTTCAGATCAGTGGCATGGTGAGGACCAATTTAAAGTGGCCCCTTCCCATTGCAGAAAAAGGGGAGATTAAAATTTTGTTATTTTCTGTTGACAGTATACATTTGGATTCTCAAGCATATTGCATACACACAACTGCTTATGCTGCTTTCAATTTTCAAAAAATGTTTCTATGTTTGCTAATAGAGGGCATTATCTGATTGAACAGTACTAACTGTTTAGTTTTATGTGTGTACTGGTATCGGTTGGTATAAAGGAATTTATTTTTAGGAATTGTATGTTGTTGTTGAGTACTTTATTGTTGAAATTTGCATAGTCTGGCACGTTTTTTGTTTTGCAATAAATAGAAAAAAGAAGGGATATGGGGTAAATGCCAAAGAGACAACCACCAACTCCCCGTCAGTAAACGTGTTAAGTTAAACGACTAGAGATCAATGTGCAAGCTTCAGAGAATGGTGAGAGCACTCGGTTGGCACACATCCTCTAGAAGGCCTCTAACAAAAAAGTGTTTACAAGTGGCTAATACTGTCCAACATCAGAATTACCTTACAAAAAGGGTAAAAATGAGACAGATACGATTACTAACCAACATTTTCCTGACTTGGGACGAGCGCATAAAAGCTTACAGACATGTATTTATAATGTCAATTTTCCTAGTCATAATTTTTTAATACATGTACATCATGTACATGTATGCAAAAGAACGGATATGGCAAAATGTCACAAATACAGTAAAAAAAACACCAAAAAGAGAGTGAGCCGAAACTTGCATTCAGATGTCACTGCGTACATGGCATAATGAGTATTCAAATTTCAGGTCACATCACCATGACTATGATGTCAGATCATCATATAGATTATTTAAATTTGAATGACACACCCGTGATCAACATATTTTTGATTTTGGACAGCATATATCAGATTTTGGACAGGCACGTAAAACATGCATTGTTTCTTGTTTTACAGTGTACATGTACTACATATGTATATGCAACTACATTCCTTCAAACATACTGTTTATATCTAAACACATTTTGTACTTGTACATTATTTAAACTAACATTTAATTTTTAAATGGAAAATGTATTTAAATACCTATACATTATATACATGTACTTTATTGTGCTTTAGATCCTTTGCTGAAAGCTCAGTCGCAAAAGATAATAATTGATGCTGTGAGGGCTAAAACCAATACAGACGACGACGACACGACAACTGAAAACCAGCAGGAAGGTAAAAAATGTACATTTCCATAGTGGCAATGTATGGATTTTGTACAGTATTTAAATCCGTTTTAGTTCACTTCAGCCAGTGTGGGCGATGTTCATTGTAAAATGTTGTAAGTCTGACAGTCTGACAGTTAACTTTCCACATTCTCATCATCTTTTTCTCATGAACTACTTACAGAATTTACAATACTTTGGAAAATTGCATTTAGTTTTTTTTTCAAGTACAAATATAAAGTTAACTTGAAACAAACCATGCAAATATATAGTACCTAATAGATTTTGTCCCTTTGGTTCAGTTAAAAATTCCAATATGGGCTCCAGTGGACCAAAAGTAGCTCTTGGGATGATGTAAAAAGGTCCAATTCAGTCTATAATGCCGGATGTGGGATTCAGGCTCCTAGTTGCTTCTATTTTACATCTTTTGAGGAATATCAACTAATTATGATTTTCTAGGTCACAAGTGCAAGGTCAATAAGGGCATTGCAACTTTTGTGTATCATTGTATGCCAAGGGGATGCTCCTCTTTATACGGCCCTTTGTTTACTCATGCACATGTATATTGATTTGTTTTCTTGTTAAATGTATAATATTATTTGTCTTACTTTTTAGAAAACAGTAATAGAGCAACTCTCACTTTTTGCGATGTGTGTAGTCAGGGAGTTGAGAGAGGTGTCAGACATGTTTGCCCAGATGTTGAACAAAGTCCAGATGGTAAGACATAATGAAATAACATTGTTTCATGAAAATTTCAAATGCTCAGATCTCACAGCCTGAACAATACATGAAATGTAATTTACAAGAAGTACATGTATATGATGGAAAATGAAGGGATACAGGGTATATGCAGCTTGCATCAAGATTGTAATATGATGAAAAAAGACATGCAGGGAGCTCCAACTTTTTGTCCTACGATTTTTAGCTCACCTCACGAAGTGAGGGGGGCTTATGTGATACCCTCGGCGTCGGCATCGGCGTCGGCGTCCGGTTAACATTTTTGGTTAAAGTCCATTCCTGCTTACTGACAACCCCCACCTCAACTATATTGGTATGTATGATGCACCTAGAGATGCTAAGCACTATGCATGCTTCGGGTGCTGGCTGTGACCTATATTTTACGCTTGAACGACTCGGTTAAGATTTTTGGTTAAAGTCCATTCCCGCTTACTGACAACCCCCGTCTCAACTATAGTGGTATGTATGATGCACCTAGAGATGCTATGCACAATGCATGCTTCGGATGCTGGCCGTGACCTATATTTTACGAATGAACGATTCAGTTAAGATTTTTGGTTTAAGTCCCCCACATCAATTATATTTGTATGTATGATGCACCTAGGGATGCTAAGCACAATGCATGCTTCGGATGCTGGATGTGACCTAGATTTTACGGTTGAATGATTACATGTTATAGAGTCAAAATAGTTAACGAGGTGAGCTTTGTAATCGTTGATTACCTATGTTTTAAAATCTGTGCGTCTTTCGTATCTTGAAAAGAAAAAGTTCAAGATCACTTCTTAAAAACATGGAATTTCAGTTTATGACCTGGGATGTTGTGGGATTGGTGAGCCCCGTTCGAAACCCTCGGTTGGTAGGATTGTCAAATTCAAAACATTTGTAATTTTCTAACACTGTGGGTCTTTTTTCAAAACGTTTTTCTCAAAGATTTTTTTTTGAAGACCTTCCATCATGTTTCTTTGATCAAGTGGATTGTTATTTGTATAACTGAAGTCCGCCTGTGTGTGTGTGTGTCCCTCCATCCAAACAACCAACTGTTAACGCTCTCATGCTAACATTTCTGAATGGAATTTGATCCAGTTTTCACAAAAGGCTTTTGTTTTGAATTCGAAAATGAGTGTCGTTTGACAATTTTTGTTGGGAGTTAATGCCCTTTGAATTTTAGATTATGTGAACAATTCCCTGGTTAGCTTTCTCACACTTATATTTCTTAATGAATTTTGTCAAAATTTTCACAAAATGTTTTTTTTATTATGAAGCCAATGATGTACCTCAGTCAAGTTTGAAAATCAGTGCTGTATGACAATTTAAGACAATCAAATAAACCTGATAGTTCTTCCTTAAATTAGATTTAAAGATTTTGGAATCTGTTGATGCCATATTTATTAACCATCTCATATCTAGCATTTTTGGGGTTTATAAATATAAAATCCTTTTCAGAGTGTACAGTATTCTTTTGTGGTGCAATGTCATTAACTTTTAGATCAATATCATGTTTCCATTGCAGATGAATCCAGCAGTAATAAAGAGGATTCAACAGGTACGAATATAATTTGGACAAAAAGTAATACGTTACTCCTAATTGAGGAGTATAGGGCAAACAAGAATAAAATGGAAAAGGGCATTTTAAGAAAGAAGGTTGTTTGGGAGAAGATTGCTAAAATGCTCTGCTCAAAAGGATTTTCTGTTAATGGTGATCAAGTAAATGGAAAGTGGAAAACATTAATGAGGGGGTACAAGAGTGTGAAGGACAATAACAAAAAATCTGGTGCAGGAAAAAAATCATACGAGTTTGAAGAAGTATTGGATGAACTATTTGAAAATGATCCGATCATTAAACCTGTACTTACCTTAAGCAGCACCGATAATAATAAAAAATCTGCCACTGCTACTGATAAACCAGATGATGAAGAAATAGCAACACCAAAACCAGCAAAAAAGCCAAGAAAGACCACCTCTGCAGACATCGCAGATACCATTAAACAATACTTGCAGGAGTCAAAACAGCATCAGGAAGACACAATAGAAAGACAGGAAAGAATGCATAAGGATCGGATTAACGCCTATAAAGGAGTTGAAGATGCCCTAAGGAGTTTCCTTGCAAAGAAATAGTAATACATGTATATAAAATTTGAACATGTTCAATTCACTGATTGTCATTGTGTTACAGAGTTCATAAAAAATGGGAAAATATTAAAGTATTGAATAATTTCAAATCAACCAATTAAAACAAACATTACAACCGGTCTTTAGAAACTTATGCTTATTGAATGGCAATTAATTTTTTTTGGGTCATGTTTGCTTAATTCAGAATTCTTAGATAAGAAAAAGGCAGGATAAGAGTTTAATAGTACATGTAACACCGTGACTATAAACGGACAGTGCTATTACAGTTGGTCATGTTTTTATTGAAAATTTCCAACCTTTGTACATTATATTTCATATAAATTTTTAGGTGATCGCAAACAAAGAAATAGAGCTTTATGGACTGTCATACTATATGGTATGCTTTCTTGAAATCTGCAAATAATCAGGTCAAATGCTATGGTGACACAAAACACACACACACACAAAGACAGACCAATTCATTTTCAATTGCTTACAATAGTTCGATATTTATGATTTTGGACTGCTTAATGCATTCATTCAAATTTAACATGTATATTTTCAGAATGCAAGATTTGTATGGACAGTGAATCGGATTGCCTAGTTTCACCATGCAACCATTTGGCAATGTGTATGGATTGTGCGAAAATGTTAGATAACTGTCCAATCTGCCGAAAAGATATTTGCAAAAGACTTAAAATCTTCAGATGTTAAACCTTTGTAAATGTTCAAGTGAAACAAGTTTAAATGCATTTAATTTTATAACATTTTGATGTTCATATTATTGAGTATAATACTATATAAGTGTCACCTTGTCCGTCCCTGTGTCTGAAAGTTGTTGTTTCTGAATGTTTTTTTTAACCTGTGTCACCGAAGGCGAAAGAAGGGCAACTCTGTCTGGCCAAAGACTGATATAGCCTTACCTTGTGTAATCTGTAACTCCAAAAGCATTAATTCGACATTCTTAAAAATATGCATAGTTATTGGATAAATATTGAAGATGTACACTTCCTATATTAGGCAGATTCTTAAAATTATTTGTCAAATTTTCATGTATTGAATGCAGCCATTTTCTGGAAATATTGTTTTAATTGGTACCTACTGTGTGTAATCTAAATCTGGAACTTTATTCCAAAATCATGATACTTTGCATAGTCATGAGATAAATATTGAAGATGTGTACTCTCTTTTTTTGCGTTCTTTCCAAATTAGATGCACATCTTCTTACTAGTTTGGTACTGCGTGACACAGGTTAAGTTTGGTCTTGTTTTTTTATAGTCCAGTTTCTTATTACATTTTTATTTTTTAAGATTTTAAGGTATAAAATCTTAACTTGTTATGGATATTTTCTTTTACACTTGTTATACATTTTTATTTTTTAAGATTTTAAGGTATAAAATCTTAATCTAAATTCCAAAATCATGATACTTTGCATAGTCATGAGATAAATATTGAAGATGTGTACTCTCTTTTTTTGCGTTCTTTCCAAATTAAAAAACAGATGCCAATTTTACTGCGTCTGAATCGCTTTTCTGGATTAACCTTCATCAGGAACGCTCAAGTTCAAAAAGTAGGAAAGCAAAAAAATCAAATCAAATGGGAGCATTAACACTGAATAGGGCATAAACAGAACAGCCAAAATCAAATTATCCAATTGTTGAAGTTTAGTCAATATTTTGAAGGTATATTTAGCAGAAACTAAAACAGGTTTTTATTATCTTAATAAACTTTGGTATTTTTGAATGTATTGGCACAAAAGATGCACATCTTCTTACTAGTTTGGTACTGCGTGACACAGGTTAAGTTTGGTCTTGTTTTTTTATAGTACAGTTTCTTATAACATTTTTATTTTTTAAGATTTTAAGGTATAAAATCTTAATTTGTTATGGATATTTTCTTTTACACTTGTTATACATTTTTATTTTTTAAGATTTTAAGGTATAAAATCTTAATTTGTTATGGATATTTTCTTTTACACTTGTTACATTTTTTTTCATTTTTTGAATAAAAATATTGATTTTAAAACAAGTTTTTGTTTCTGTAGCCATATGTATTTTACTTACGATAGAAATTTTATGCAATTGCAACAGTTTAGTAGTTCCATTAAAAGAGTCGACAGCTAAAAGAGCAAGGTCACTGTGACTGTTTTTAGAGAGAAAAAAAGGTTGCTGTGTGATTTTTTATTGCAGACAGATGGAAAATATGGCGTACACATGCCCATCAATTTTTGAGCCAGCAAGTCAAAAGTCAAGGTTACTGTCTATGGGGAAACATCTAAAGTGTGTTTCACTTGTTTTGGACAAAGTCGGGAAGAACTATTGGAGTACCTACGGTGTCCATCCACACCTTGGTAGAGGTTAACAACTGAGTTAATACCTCGGGTAGGTCAGCATCCAGGCAAAAGTAGGTCACTGTGACATTTTATGCTTTATCAATGATTGGTTAAGTTTTCTGTACGAGTGTATTTATCAGTAACTATAAGGTGTAGGGCCATGTAACTTGTACACAGATGTATCTGGGATATCCAGACAAAAGTAGGTCACTGTGACCTACTTTTTATGTTCACTAACTTTTGGTTAAGATTTATGTCTTGAGTCCATGCAACTTTTAGTTGTAGGATTATGTAAACTGGTACACAGATACGTCTGGAGTAGTAGGTAAGCACCCATGCAAACTACATTCTATGCTTCATCGACTGTTAATTTGGCATCTTTGAAATAGGTGAGGGCAGATCCAGGAATACACCCTAGCCTGAATCTGCACCTGATGTTTTATAGTTCAATGTTCCTTTATCTGCCCTATTAGGTTACAGTTTTGAATCACTGTCGTAAACATTTATGGAAGTGGGAGGTTTACCAATTGCAGCATGCATTGTTTCATGAAAAAGCCTGTTCCAAGTCGGGATATGACAATTTTGTTTGTTGGTTGTTATGAATAGTTCTGTGATTTTTCCAATTAGTTTTGTAATTCGCCATCTGAGAAATTAAAATACTGTGGGTATAAATTTTCAAACTCAGTTGTTTGTGTTACATTCAGTGACATTTGATTTGTATGTACTTTTTTTTTCTGGCATCCTTGTCAATGAATGTCTGTGTTCACCTTTTTGTTAGTGTTGAAATATGTAGCATTTGCTCAGGTGCTTTAACTTTTGGGATAAATATATCCAGGAACCAAGATCTCGATTTTGTCAGAAAATGTAAACCCAATTCATTGTTGCAGGCTGTATGGTAACCTCTATTTCCAACAAACCAGTTTGCCTGGTCATTGTTCTTATGAGATATTTAAACTGTGTCTTATTTTATCAATATGGCCTGAAAATCTGCAGAAATATTTAATGAATGGGCAACAATAAATCAATATCAAATTTAAAGTAAGCTTTTATATAAACACAGTAATAGTCACTTTCATCTGAGCACTAGAGTAGATGTCGTGCAATATTGTCACGTTTCAAAAAACCCTCTGCCTCTTCATCATTTATTTGAACTATATGTCTGTTATTGACAACATCATCATCATCTTGTTGAACTAAGAAGTCGTCAATATTATCATTTGTGAGTATACAAATATTATGTAAAACACAACAAATCATTATGATCTCAACTGAAGTGTCCAATTTTATAGTCTCCAAGTATTTTAAACGCCTGAATCTGCCCTTGAGTAGTGCAAATGCTCTTTCTATTACTACACGATTTGAAGAATGATATTGATTGTACTTTTTTTGTTGATCAGTAAGATGTCCATTGTCTCTAAATGGTGTGAGCAACCATCTGCGAGTTGGGTAAGCTGCATCTCCTAAAATATGATTTGCCATATTGCACATTCGCAAGCCATTTGTCCACAAGTCTGATTGTTTTAAAACTCTGGAATCATGAACGCTTCCAGGATATCCAGCGTAAATGTGGGAGAAAAACATATTATGTCTACATACAGCTTGAACTTGGATCGAATGAAACCCTTTACGATTAACATACGATTGTGGATGTGAAGATGGTGCTTTAATCCTTATATGGGTTCCATCTACGGCACCAACTATGCCAGGAAACCCATTCCTTTGTTGGAAAGCATTAACTTCATCCTGCATTTCATGTTGAGTTGGCCAAGAAATAATTTTTTGCTTCAGATTGTTCAGTATTGCAGCAGTTACTCTCTCCCTGCACATTATGACTGTTGATTCTGAGACTCCAAATCGATCTGCAATCTTTCTAATAGTATCTAGACTCCCAACATACCATAACGTAATTAATACTTGTTTTTCAACAGTTACTACATCACTTCCACCTGTCTGTGTTGGCTGCAATTCAGGACAGTCCCTTAAATAAGTACAAATTCTATCAAATGTTGCACGAGACATCCTGAACATCCTTCTAAACGACTCTTCGTCATACTGTGGAATAATCTCCTCCACATAGCCATATATCTTAGGACGCAGTTCCGGTTCCCTGCAAAATACAATAAAACATTAAGTAAGAACCAACCATTTATTCTATTAAACCCAAATAAAAGGTGGGGGGTCTAGTTTTTTCCTAAAAAAATAATTTGATCACTCTGAATTTTCAGAAAAAAATATTATTTGGTCAGGAAGGTGATGAAGAAAATCTTTTAAATACCATATAAATAATGAAGAAAATCTTTTAAATACCATATAAATAATTTTGACCAAAAATATTTTGGTAGACAACGTTAAACAAAACAACAGGAAATTTTTGACTGTCATGTTCATTTTGTATCTGCCAAAAATATTCCCAACTCGGTCATGTCAGTGGAAAAACCATTGTCCCACCCAGTTAAATATATGTCTAAGCAAAAAATTGTGGAATCCAGGTTTTTGTTAAATCATGTCTTGTACTTTTCCTTAAAAAGTTTATCGATAGATATCCAGATAAGATAGATAAATATGCTGTTTCATTTTTTAAACATCCAAGATGGGTTTGGTTGAATTCTGTGCAGTATTCATGTACTGATTTAATCAGATCACTCTGACTTCACAAATTGATATGGTTGATTCATTTGTATCAGTCATACAACTTATTTTCTACATAAAAACAATATATTGTGCAAAATATACCACACACACACGTACATTAAATTGGTCAGCAATGGCAGAATAGGAATAATATCCATAGGATCTTCATATTGGTCGTCTTCATCGTCAATGACGGTCAATGCCGCAATAATTGCAACCCCAACCTCCATATTGAATTTGATACATCCGGTTCCGTTCCGTTCGGGTGGCGTATGGAATTGGAACTGACGGAACCTGTTCGGAACTTGCCAGCCGAGCGCAACCCAGGACTGTCACCAACCCTTGCACTGTCACCAGGACTGTCACCAACGCCAGCACTGTCACCAGGACTGTCACCGACCCTTGCACTGTCACCAACCCCAGCACTGTCACCAACTCCAGGTACACTTCTAGTTGTAGACTTTCAAGACATGCTAGTCATAGACAATCATCTAGATCTGATGCAAATTTAGCCAATTCGTTTTTTGTTATCATAACCTCCATGTTCATGCATATACCAAAGTACCATATAGAGTTTACCCAAATACTCGTGTATATCATTTGTTGCTAGCTTGTGCCAAAACATTCCAATGTTAACTTGATGTGAAGTTCAAGTAGAAATCTTCCAAGTTCCCCATACACCATTAAATTTGGCGTAGATGATCGCACCCCTAAAATGCACTTACAAAACTGTAGATATATTTTTTTCAGTATTATTTTTATTTTCCAAACCCTATATTTCCGAGAAGTAGGTCAAATTAACCGCCAATGCATCAAATACAGTCTACCAACTTTTGTTCGAGCTTAAGAGAAGTTTCCGTTGTAATTACATAGCAGACCAAGATAAACATACGAATCTTTAATTTCAATAATGTCATTACATTTAAATGTAAAATCCTTATGAAACTTTCTCTTTGAAAAAACTTACAATCTTTGTTTCTGTCAGTGTATCGTTGTTAGAATGTTTGAATAATTTGATGTAAATATTATTTTTTTAGTGCTTGCTGTTTTGGTCTTCTTTTTCTGTCATTTGAGTGTGTAGTAGTTTATATGTGTTATTTAAAAGGCACGAGTGTTTGTTGTGAAATGAAATGCAAGGTTTTTAGTGCTAACTGTATGAGAGTGTACGTTTTAGTGTTTACTTTTGTTGTATTTGTTAGCTGAATACATGCATGTATATTTTGTTGTAAATATCACACCGCAAATAAAAGATCCATGACTGTTTTGTTTTTATTTCTCCATGAACAATTCTTGTTTCCAGAGAAATAGATCACGAAAAGAATTCACTTCAAAATCTAGTTCATGGTATTTTTACGTCTCTGTGTTGTTTCTTGAGTAGTAATTATGCATATTTTTGTAATGATTAAATAGTGTACATATATTAAAATGCTTATTTGAGCTTTTTTTTTGGCCTCTAATTCCTAAAAAGTTAGGATCAAACCTCCAAAAATCAATCCCAACGTTCCTTTTGTGGCCATAAACCTTGTGTTAAAATTTCATAGATTTCTATTCACTTTTACTAAACTTAGAGTGCGAAAACTAAAAGTATTCGGACGACGAAGACGACGCCAACGTGATAGCAATATACGACGAAAACATTTCAATTGTTGCGTTCGTATAATAAAAAGCTAATCTAAACAGTTGCCGTCTACCTCAATAATGTTATACTAAGTAATACATGACACATTGTTTAAATATTTCTTTTCTGTTTTAGGTCTTTAAACCGTCGAAATTAACTCATTATAGATACCAGGACTAAATTTAGTATATAGGCCAGACGCGCGTTTTGTCTTGATAAGACATATCAGTGACGCACGAATCCATAAAAAGTTAACAAGGCCGAATAAAGTACGAAGTTGAAGGGCATTGAGGACCAAAATTCCTAAACGTTTTGCCAAATACAACTAGTGCAATATATGCCTGAGGTTGAAATGTCTTAGTATTTCAAAAATTCTGAACAGTATATTTATAAATATAACCATATCGATGACAATTCATGTCAGCACAAAAAGTGAGTCTAGACACCTCGGACAAAGACAGATGTAAGGATAAATATCCAGTTATTTGTAAGCAATCTTTTAGGGAAAGTTCTACTACAAAATAAAATAAAATTTTAAACCATTTTCCTTAGCAAAAATGGCTTGGGACATGTATAAAGAAACTAAACTGAAGAGTCTAAGACAAATACCTTTGTTACACCTCTTAAAAGAACTAAAGAAGTCTTGGTCAGATTGTTTTCAAATAAGATATCTTTCATATTGAAATGCTTTAAACTTGCACTCATACGTGTTGGATGTGACATTCCTGCTAGTAGAAAGCTGTGTGGACATGCAGCAACCTCAGGTTGCAACAAATGTAAAAAGAAATTCACGGGAACTGTATTATGGCTGTCCAGAGACAACGAAAGTCATCATCAATAATGTGGTTTTAAAAACAATTCTACTAGCAAGGGAGATAAGGAGAACCTTGAACGTCAGTTCGGTACAAGATATTATGCATTGCTCGAGCTACATTGATGCAGTAAGAATGACCGCAACTAATCCAATGCATAACTTATTTTGAAAGCAAAACATGCTTCCTTTATGGAAGACAGAGAAATTATTATGTGATGACGACGTTAAAAACAAATCAGACAAAACTGGATCCATTTGAATGTAGATAAATTTGCTATATCGTATGGGTCATTTAATGCAGATCAGTACAAATTGTCTAGTTACCTAGCTGTACCTTGATATGATGCGGTGAATCAAACGGTTTACCTGTAATAAATGTGTAAGACCGGATGTGTTGTGTTAAAGATTGTACCTTCAATGGTTTTATGTGTTTGTCCATGCCTTTGGTTAAAACCTGTATAATCGTCCAATAGAGACAGTACAGATTAAGTTATATAATTCTTTTTTTAACGTAAAAACAGTGCAATTACACCTCCCCATATCATGTTAATGCAGAGGGAGACATCATTATATTTATATTGATTTTCCTGATTTAATAAAAACTTAACTTGCAATTGCACCTCTCCATACCATAAACCACAAAGTTATTATTGTACCTGAGTGTCGTACAAAATATAATTGATATGCCCGATTATTGCAATTTCTACTACTTCTTCTACCGGTTATTGACCACCGTCATCATGTTGACTATTCTCGAAATACATACGGGATTGCCAGAACTAGATACGTATTTGAATCATGAATGGCATTTGTAATTTTTAACTACCGATTGAGAAAGTAACATAATTTAAAATGTCTGTCCGCTCACCTCTTTGTAATCTAATCAGCTATAATGATCAACTAATTCTTGAACAACACTTTTTTTCATCTATAATGTCTATGGTTTTTGTATTTTGCAAATGTTTATGGTTACCATGTCATCAATAAAAGTTCATTTCAAACAAAAAGATGGTTATTTCTTTATAAATGTCAATTTTGACTGTAAGGGAAAATGACTCATCACTGGATCTCTTCATGCTGTAAATGATTTAATTATTTTCCATTTTACCTTTGGAAATTATTGGTAAGTATCTAAATGCATCGTTCAGCAAATTAGGAATACGTTGAGGATTCTATATTCCCATCAACCATGCCATTCCTGTATGTCATTTGCAACATCCAGAATCAAAGGGTCCAATACAACATTGTGAAAATGAAAAAAAAAATGAATACGTGGAAATTGTAAACTTACATATGTTTCAATGTTGTTATTTGTATCCGTACCAAACAATAACTTTTGTTTTACTGTCGTGTCTAATTTTCTCTATTTCGGAACCCACTCAGGTACATCTGGATTCAATTTGTATTTTACATGTAAACTTTTGGGTTTAGTTACAATTTCATCTTTAATTAATGAGAGATTCTTCTAGCTCTTGGTCCTCCCTCATGCTCTTTTCGGGCGCTTCTTTGACTTTTACTTGCTTCACTCACTTGCATTTCTGTCTTTATTTCAAGTTCTTCTTCTCTCATTCTAAGTTGTAGTTTTGCTTCTTTTTGCCAATTTCATTCACAAATCATATTCATTAGGCAAATTCATATTAAGGTTGGATCTGGCCAATAGACTCCGTCATAAACACAATCATATCACCGCTGTTAGATACAGCGCAAAACATTTCAGTGTCATAGTTTGGGTTGACAGTTGAAACATCTACAGGGCTGCAATAGGTTTATTTACTTGTTAGTACTATGACAAACGGCCTTCAAGCAAGAGCAGGTGTCTTTAACATGACCCAACATAACAGTTTATATTCATGTATATTTTTGCGAAGAACCGGGCCTTGTACTTCAAGTTGCTAAAGGTCATAAACGTTGCTTTCCTTTTCGTGTAGAAAAGCCACAGTGTCGCTCCAGTATTTCTTTAGAACAAAATATGTTGAGTGCTATTGAAAATATGAATTTTTTGTTAACATGTCCCGTTTATAGATTTCCACGAAAGATGCACAGTTGAACTACATGCTTGGCTTTTTACTCGAAAGGAGTAAGTTCGGTAAGGGCCATATTTGGCCCCAATTATAAAGATCATAGTTGCAAGACAATAAATGTTTTAAGTTGCCTTAAAGACATGTTAGAAAGTCAAACAGAACTGTTTTTGTCAAAGTTTAATTCTAACACGTTGATTTTTTCATCCAAAAAAGGTCAAGAAAGGGGATTTTGGTGAAATTTGACAAAATCAGCTAGATTTCAACCAAATAAAGGACCAGGAAACATAGAGCGCAGGCGTCGACAAGCTTAAGATTCAAATGAAACATAAGAAATGTCTTCACAAACATTATTGTAAAAGATCTTTGTTGTCGAAGTATGCGCTCTATGTTTCCTCTCCAATAATCTATGGAAATTCACCCATTTTCATTGATGTTATCGTGAAAAATCAATATGAATACAACTTGTGATGTCATAATGAAACGCAGAAACGTAAAATTTTCAACAATGGTTTATATCCTAGCTAGTCAATGTATTAGCTATAATTTATCGTGATATTGGTCGATTAATCCGAATTTGAAATTTACGCTAAAAAAGGGGGCCATTTTAGGACCTTATCGAACCTACTCCTTTTACTCAATTTATGGACTTCTACGAAGAGTTATCAGAAACCTAACTTCATTAGACATAACCTGAAAGACATTGATAAAATACTTTACAGTATTAAGTTGCCTATATAATATATGCTATATAATTTGTAATGATTTGAAATATTTAAAAGAGTTCTTGAAGAATAAAGTTCTATATAAATTTAGAAACGTTAGAAAGCTGTTGGACAAAAACTATCCTGATGTCAAATTAAGAATACAGATTGATTGTTGGTTGCTTAACGTCCAGTGGCAAATATTTCATGCATATTCAGGATGAGAACAAGTTCACAATAAATACAATATGTAGGTTGATACAATAGAGGCCATCTCGGATGATGGTCGGAGAAATTTGGACTGCCACCGGAAAAGGAGGGTATATTGGACTTTACACCAGGCATCGGATTTAACGTCCCCCTTCTGACCGGACGTGACTGCGATACATGCCGCACAGCCAAACAGACGCCCCACTTCGGCTAGCGTTTCAATGCCGGTCGGGAGAAGACCAAGTGACCATATTTCTATACCCCTATCACCATTGAGGAAAGAATAAAGAAAGTGATAACACTAGAGAAGAAGTCCGACGGATATAAAAACAACTTTACCTGGAGGTTGGGTAGATACCTTCCAGACATTCCATTGAAAGAAAATGATACGTCTCATTATATTCATTCAAAATAGCTTTAAAGAGAGCATGAATAACATACAAAGTCTTGGAAAATGTAAACAAAAAAATAATAACAACATTCCCTTACAGGCGAAAACAGATAGTATAAGACAAAATTAGTGTCAGGAATTTGGTTGAGCTTTGTCCATGGCTTACACCAGACTTTGGGACGAAATAAATTTTTTTTTTAATTTAAAAGATGATTGTGAGAAATCCATTGACTATTTAACGCACACATAACAAAGATAAAACTAAAGAAATTGTTAATGATTATGCTTCTTAACCCTATATAGCTAACAACATGAATTTAAGTAGCACACAATTATGTTTGAAAACTATCTTGCATTAACTATGAATGAAGGTTTGACCCAATATATATTATATTTGTTTCAATATTTATTGCAGCTTTTGAAAGAATTTTCGCGACTTGAGCCAACTACAGCTTCAAATGACCTTGTTGAAATGCTAACAGAAGGACTTCAAAAGTACAGGAAGGGCATTGGAGGCGTCCTTAATGGAAAGAAGACACCAGCTTTTCTGGTTGCAATTGATGAGGCAGCCAAACATTACAGAACAGAAAGACAGGGAAAATGTGAGTTAAATAATCAAAATTGTTACTGATTTAGGATTTTTCACAAACTCGTATGATATTTCAATACACAGTGAAGCTTTGAAAGTGTCCATCTTTGAATTATATGTATGTGTGCCGTTTTCTTCGAAAAAGATGATCGTTAAAGTGTTTGAAGAATCAGCCAGTATTGAAGATGCCAAGTATTGACTACATTGTATAACTTTAAACCAATTTCTTTCATTACAGATCTTGTATAATTGAATATTAAGATCGTTTGAAAATTTCTTGGGAAGGAAACTTAAGTCGCACGGACATTGTTAAGCAAACTTCAGATACTGGTGAAGCCAGGGCCATCCGAATTCCCCCAAGGAGAGTTGCTCTTGTCTGGAAAGACATAATTAGTCAAGAAATTGACAAAATGTTAAAATATGACATGAAAGAGCATAATAGAGCACATTAATAGTCCCTGGAGTTCCCCAGTCGAACTCTGTAGGAAAAGGAACCAGACTTGGAGATTCTGTATAGATTATAGAGTCCTTAACCATTTCACCCGAAAAGATGCCTACCGTTTGTCCCATATTATATGTATTAAGCACAAAATATTATAATTGGTCCTTTTAAAGGGGAACCAATATACTGATAACAAAAGTCAAAAGGAACTTATCAACCAGTTACAAAGAACCTCTTTGGCAAATAAGTCTAAACCATTACTTACGAACTAGCCCAAAAGTTCCAACGGAACTTTGTGAGACTGGTTGAAAAGTTCCGTTGGTTTTTCAACCAGTCACACAAAGTTCCATTGTGAGAAAAGGATATCAAAGGTACCAGAATTATAATTTAGATCGCCAGACGTGCGTTTCGTGTACATAAGACTCGTCAGTAACGCTCATATAAAATATCAAACAAGTAAAAAGATGAATTGAGAATTGATGCAAAGTAAAATATAGGTATAAGTTCTAATTTATTGTTATTCATTAATCTAAAATTGACATTTTAATAAGTACCCACATTCGGAAGAAGTATTTTTCTCTCTCTGAAGGGTACTGTGAATACCAAATTGGTAAAAACATACAACTTATTCCGTTTTAAATGAGTAATGAAATGCAACTTAAATTTGCCTTACTAGTTGTGCTATGAATGGATGATTGACCCAACATATAAGTTATGTTCTGGGACTTTTCCCCCTAGCTCTCTTTTTCGGAACTTTTCAACTGCACTCGGAGCGGATTAACTAATCGAAAGATAACTGACAGAACATAGTGGTTGTATCATTTTTTTCACACTATAAACGACAACTATATTTTCCAATACCTGTGTGACGTAGAAAAAATAATTGACACTTATGGGTCAATGACAAACGTTTCTTCCGTCGAGTGGGCCCGAGGCCACAATTAATACCTCTATCATTTCTTTATAACGTATTGCCACTATATGTAATGCTAAAATTGAAAGAAAAAAAATGTTTTCGGTTTGTCGCTAAAAAAAAATAGATTGTTCTTCGCCGAAGTCGACAAAAAAAGTAGGCATAGAATAAAAAAATAGCCCCCCATTGATTCAACATTGCGAGTAAATTGTATGTCATTCATTTTTCTGTTTCTGTTTTTTGATTACAGTAATGTAGTCATAGAAAAGATTTCTAGTCATTTTAATATCTATTTTTGATTTTAAGAATTCACACAATTAGCAAATAACTTAACAATCCCTGTTACTGAACTTTTTTTTAAATTTCATATTTTAACACCAGGTACAAGAAGTGTCAATTATTTTTTTGTCATCACACAGGTATGGGAAAATATTTTTGTCGTTTCATGTTGTTAAGCACAGGGTATGTTGTTTTGTGACAGTTAATAGGTAGCTTGCACATGTTGATGTCTGTTGTCGTCATGGAGCTATTCTCCTCTACATAATTCACATTCGTCTTTTTTATTTTTTTCAAAATATAAATTTCAGGTATTTCCTGTGTTTAAATCCATATTCCAGAGGGATGCCATAGATTTTAGTTCCATATTCAATCCCCCCAAGCGTGACTGGGGAATATAAATATGGTCACTTGGTCTTCTACCGACCGGGAGTAAAACGCTTGCAGAAGTGGGGCGTCCGTTTGGCTGTGCGGGATATATCAAGTTCGCAGTCACGTCCGGTCAGATTGGGGACGTTAATTCCGATGTCTCGTGTAAAGAGAGAGTGCCACGTTCTTTGAACGTTAAGAACCCTTATAACAACTCTTTGGAGGGGTACGTAGGTGGCCTGCTGCAAGGCAAAATGTCTGTCCCTATCCAAGATACCCTCATTTTTCAGTGGCAGTCCAAATTTCCCCGACCATCATCCCAGATGGCCTCTATCGTATCAACCTACATATTGTATTTTTTGTGAACTTGTTCTCGTCCTGAATATGCATGAAATATTTGCCACTGGACGTTAAGCAACCAATAATCAATCAATCAATCCATATTTAATGTTATGACAGTTCTTCTATATTAACTTCAGTATTTTAATATTTTGGCAAATTCAGATATGTGAATGTTTCTGGTATTGGTAGCATAACTACAAGCGGCGTGTTTCCACCATAATCAATGTCTGCATCATCTTCTGTTGTGTAATTGCACCTGTATAGCGTCCGGGGCGTTCAGCACGAGGATAATTCTGTCGCTAGGATAGGAACAGAAATCCCACTGATATATAGCATATTAATACCGTTTACCTACGCAAAAAAAAAATAGTTCAAGAAGTGAAAGTAGGGGTCAGGAAATGTGACAATCCCTTGAATATCATGGAATGCACTACATGAAAGCACGGAACATATTAAATGTATATGTCAACAGTGTCATTTACATAAAACATATGGTATTTTGTTTGTTAAAGCTTACCACAGTATATAAATAGAAAATTACTTTAGAAAATAACAGTTTGGTTATCCAAGATCCCAGTAGATAGTGTGCTTTTGCTTAAACATTTAATGACCATACTTCCATTTCCTTCCATAGCTGCGTAGACTTCTGCTTTGTTCCCTCAAGGGATCCATTACAGCAAGTTCTTTCTTTTTCACATCTAGGACCTGCAGCATTTAATATAACAGAACATTAGAAACAAGGTTAATATTACAGTAACCCTAATTATAACAACAGATAGAGAAATGTCGAGGGAACAAAGCAGAAGTCTACGCAGCTATGGAAGGAAATGGAAGTATGGTCATTAAATGTTTAAGATATGCTTTACACAGTTACAGATGTGCTTCAAAGTAGATTTTTGCCTTTTCAAACAAATGACAAATGAAAATGAATAGAGGACAAGGGGTCAATAACCGAATGTTTTGTCTTTATGTAAGTTTTTGAGTAACCCAATGTTATGTCTATATGTCTAAAATTGTCTAGTTGTGATCAACTTTCTGTATATACAATGGCTTTGTCTTCCAAATGAATGCCATTTAAGTCATCAAGATCCGTATATACATGTATGTACTTGAGCAATGATGTTGAATGATTGTGCAAGGTATAAATATATGTGTAATGAAAGAATACTTACAATTGCAACCCAATGGCATCTTCATTCATTTATACATCCAATTACGAAGTCTTACTACCTGATATTATCCTAAATATAAACATCAGATACATTGAAAAAAACATTGCAATGGTTACCAAATTTACTGCGCTTTATGACCATTTCCAAGATACAATTCAAATCAGGGATGCATGTGGCCAATATAGTGAGAATACAAACTGATAAAACTATAAAATTACATCAAAATCTTATGACACAGCTGTACACAAGGGAGTACAAATGAAATAAAGCAACGAAGAATCACCCTAAGAAAAATAGCATATCGGTTTTCTTTAAACCAAGTTGCAGTGTCGTATTCAGACATCGGGGTATAATACACCCGTAAGCCCTCAATAATAAAGATAAACAACGGCGGTTTTATTCAAACGTAATGTCGATTATGTCTTATACAGACCTTGGCTTTATACGATCAAGCCACCGAATAATATTAATAAATATCTACTTTATATACTAATTACAGGTGAAGAAATAACAACTTTAACCAACCGCGTACTTCAATACAAACTTCTATATAAAGGTACACTCGAAAGTATTTTTCTCTAAACAAATATTGATTACTACCGAGAAGAAAAGAAAATCTTTTAATCATTTATGTTATGTAAAACACCGAGAAACCTTACTGATTAACTTTTTAGTTTACCCTGGATAAGGACATGTAAGCAAAATAATAATAATAATAATTATAAAATGAAAATGACTTGTAAATTGAAATAAGCCATCCTACATATAATTTAAAATATATAAAACCCGATTCCGCTACATTCCCTCGACTTAAAATGCAAATGTTTATATTTAAAGATATATATAAAAAAATGATTAAAGTTACAGTTTAAAGTTCGATTTGGTTTTAACCACCATGCGAGTCTTCCCGTTGACATCAGCAAAGTTCATTCAAGTGAATAGGGTGTTGCTTAACATACTCCTCCCGTTGTCGCTGTGCCCTTTCCCTAGGTGTAAGGGCCTCGTAATACACCTCCCCGACTTCGACTACTTCTTCATCCGCAAAGTCGGCGGGGGTTACACCAGTAATGCGGCAATCGGCTTCTCCCGTACTACACTGACTTGAACGAACATACTTCGGCAGGACCGCAGTTCCAGGTTCCTTGAACTGAGTGTTAATGACAGTTACGCCGACAACTGACTTCATTATATTTCCCATGTTCCCACCCGTGACCTAATACATAACTCTGATGTGCCGCTTAAGATCATTCCGTCTGGTGTCGGTTATCCCACATAACGGACACTTATGTACATGTATATCCAATTCATCATATCTTCACCAGTGGCGGACAAGCTGTCTAAAATTGAGGTGTCCTGTACTGCAGGATGCCACTGGACAAGGCATGCAACCAACTGGACAACCAGACCTTTCTCTCGAAGATACAGTTATCCATTGCTAAAATTAAACAACAATCATCAGTAAAAACAAAATCAAAAGAAAAGAACACAAACACGAAATGATGGAACTAACTATGTGCTATTCTTTTTCTTCTTTTTGTATGGGTGTATACTTAAAGATGCGCGGTAAAATACATTCTGAATATAGATTTTGAAAATATAGTTCATTTAAATCATAAAGATGATAATTAAAACAGACGTGGCGCGTCCTTAGTACATCATGCGCGTGATTTAAATCCTGTACCCACAATACTATAACCAAACACCAGGATTCCAGTCTTATACAAGCAAAACTTTTCTCTAATAAACCCTAAAGTCTTGTACAAACTTGGGAGGTTCTTTTAACCTAAATCGCCCCCAAGGGTGAGTGGGGTAAAGATATATGGTCACTTCGTGTTCTCTCAACCGGCAGTAAAACGCTTGCCGAAATGGGGTGTCCGTTTATCTGTGCGGATGTGTCACGTCCGATCAGAATGGGGACGTTAAATCCGCTGCCTCGTGTACAGAGAGTGCCACGTACTTTGCACGTTAAGAACTCTTGCAACAACTCTTTTGAGGGGTCCGTAGGTGGCCTGTTGCAAGGCAAAATTTCTGTCCCTGTCCAAGATACCCTCATTTTCCAGTGGCAGTCCAAATTTCCCCGACCATTATTTCAGATGGCCTCTATCGTATCAACCTACCTATTGTATTTATTGTGAACTTGTTCTCGTCCTGCATATGCATGAAATATTTGCCACTGGACGTTAAGCAACCATCAATCAATATAAAACTAAATCCATCAAATATATATAGTTTTAACCCTTAGTTGAGGCAATCTTGCTTGCAATATATTCCTAGAGTGTGTAGTGCAGTAATACGATTTTTAGTCACTTCGACCTTGACAAGCAGAGTTCCTTGACCCAGTGTCAGAGCGAGTATCAATCAATATTATGCACTAAAACTCAATATATTTGGTCTTGCATATACCGGAAAAAGTCATTCCAATCAATGTTTTGCGGTTCAGCACACCCAGTGAATGAAAATATTTGCTCAGTTTCTATCTGTGTGACTTCGGCTATCTCCGTGACTGATTTTATTAAGGAAATAGAAATTATCTCTACAGATTCTACATTTTCACCCTGAGTACATGAATTTGAAGAATTGATACTGGTGGATTTCTGGCTTGAACAATTTGACACATTGTCATTGGATACAAACACTAAATCCTCCATCTGGTCATCATTCATGTCATTGTTACATATATATTCATCCAAATTTTCAGGTGAGGATATATTCTCATGCATGTTATTGAAAATATTGTTTTCCTGGGGTGTATTTGTTGGCTCTCTTCTGACGACATCCAGAAGATCTCCAGGTTTGGGAAGCAAACAAATAGAAATGGAGTGCTTCTGTAGAATCACGTGTTACCTCCAGAAGTTTAAAGCAAACAAACACCAATAGATCGCTTCTGGACTATTATGTATGCATTTGGTAAACAAATAATATTTGTATTAAAAAAATGGAAACCATGTTTTCAGTTTCTTTTATCAGACGATTATAGTGACAATGACTGTGACTCAGAAAGTAGTTATATTTGGTGTAGTACTACAGACCTTTCTGTAAGTTTTCCAGCAAACACAAATGTATGATTGTTGTGACGTTGAAAAATTATTTAGTAGAGACATACGGTCCGTCGATACTTCCGACAAATTTTCCAAATTTCGGGCTATAACTCAAAAATGCTTTGAGCAATTTTCATCAAACTTTAGTGAATTGTTTATATCTATTGACTTAAGCTCCTTTTCGATTCCGAGCTATGAGATTTTATTCATAAAAAGGGGGATTTTCCAGTTTTCGGACAATAACTCAAAAGTGCTTTCAGCAGTTTTCCTGGAACTTTGGTGACTAGTTTATATCTATAAAAATAACCTCCCTTTAAGTTTTTTTTAATAAATATCTGATATGACATTGACGAGTAATTGAACTTTATTCGTTGAAAAATCGACGGGCGTATCATACGCTCATTGCGCAGCTCTTTATTATGCCACACTTTCAAAATGTTATAAAACCACATTCTCTATATAGATCTAAGTTGGTTTAAGTCCCCACAAATCATAAGTGGTATGCATAATAAATGCCCTTTAAAATAAGATAAACCACTTCCTATTTTTCTTAAGTGCATGGATAAGGTACATTAAATGTTAAAAAATATATGAAATCAGATATCTTATGACATTATAAAAATGTTTATCATATATTTAGTACTATATACTGAAATTTTGTATATGTAATACAGGTTCTTTTCTGCAGTCTGTATCATCTACCCTGTGTCGCATAGCTAAACCCGTATCGCACCCTTTTGGAACATCTCGAGATTGTTTCCGGAACTCCTCAGTTGTTATCCGCTTGAAAAATTCATCCATATTGCTGTAAAGAAATAAGATTCACACTGCAACTGCACGCTTTCTGTTTCGGCCATGTTTGTCACGTGGTCTCTCCACTAGACCAGCTGTTTCCAAACGAACTATCGCAGAGCGATCCTGCAGACCAAACAATTACGCCCCTGGATACTGTCTGGAACACATTATGTTGGCGTGTTCATAATATTGTCGTAACACTCGTCATCTGACACATTAATGCTTACATCCCTTGAATCACAATTGTCATTAAACAAAAATTCCAAATTAAATTCATTTTCTTCAGGATGAAAATCAAAATCTCTAATTTCTGACACCTCGCTTGTTAGGTCTTATATGTTGTCATATTCACAATTGTTAACTAATATATCCAAAACGAATAGGGCCTGGTATTGGTATTCTGGTTCAACATGTTCAATCTGTGCCTCTGGGGGCGAGTCTGGTATAGCATAATTTGGTAGTGAAACGGAACCATGTCGCGACCCTTCGAATTCAGTGCGGCTCTTTCGGACTATGGGACAGTTTTTGATATACTCTTGGCTTGTTCACTGGAAAGTTTATGTTTTTCCTCTAAATGGTATGTCATGTATTCAATTCTGCAGTACATTTTTGTGCAATCTTCATACGGAAACACCGACACTGCACATATTCCGAATGTTTTTTATTTCTCTTTAGGTTTCTTGATCTTACGTATTCCTTCCCACAATCAACACAATCAAAAAGTTTTGCACTTGACATTGTTGCAATAAATATTAAAATTTCTGGTATTTTAATTTGGCGTCCTTTCCTCGTAGTGTAATGTTCATCTTCCCCACTGTTTCGATTTTCTTGCTCAGCCGCGACATCCGGTAATATGCTAATTAATTTCAGATGCGGAAGCTTTAGGTTTATATATACCTTCTCCATGCTTTAGAGCATGTAGTCGTGCCTGGTCTTTACCATTTACTGGCAGTCCATGAATCATTTTCAGAATTCTGTAGCTATTTCGTAGTATAATCTTTTGCCAATATTAACAACATCTGTTTCTTCATTTAGTAATCATTGGTATTATCATACAGTTTAAAAGGGTGACTGGATGTATCAAGTCCACAGTCACGTCCGGCCAGAAGGGGGACGTTAAAAATTGATGCTTCGTGTAAAGAGAGTGCCACACTTTTTGCAATTTAATAACCCTTGGAACAACTCTTTGAGGGGTCCGTAGGTTGCCTGTTTCAAGGCAAAATTTCTGTCCCTATCCAATATACCCTCCTTTTCCGGTGGCAGTCCAAATTTCTCCGACCATCATCCCAGATAGCCTCTAATGTATCAACGTACCTATTGTATTTATTGTGAACTTGTACTCGTCCTGAATATGCATGAAATATTTGCCACTGGAGGTTAAGTAACCAACAATCAATCAATCAATCTGAACATCCCATTTGTTTTAAAAGTATTTTACCAAGTAGCATTCAATATACAACAAAATACCTAAACTTGAAATTTTAAGATTAAACTCTCCGAAAGTTAAGTGCGGTAAAGTATATTTAAAATTTCAAGAAAAAAATCCTTTTAAAATCAAGGGCAGATAATTAGACTGAATTTGATAGGACAATTTGTGTTTTGGATTTTTCAAGAAAATAAAACTGGGATACCATTACAATCTAAAAGAGGGACGAAAGACACCAAAGGGACAGTCAAACTCATAAATCCAAAACAAACTGACAACGCCATGGCCAAAAATGAAAAAGACAAACAGAAAAACAGAAAAACAATAGCACACATGACATAACATAGAAAACCAAAAAATAAACAACACGAACCCCACCAAAAACTAGGGGTGATCTCATGAAAGGCATAAGAACGCGTTAAAAGGGATTACGATCTAAAGATGGTGGTTTAAAGGTTTAAAGTGGGGGATCTAGTATATCAATTGGATACGGCCACCATCAAAGGAAAATATCAAAAATTGACTCCATCCTGGAAGGGCCCCGGGGTGGTGGTGGAAAGTCCTACTCCATACCTTTACAGGGTCAAAATGAAAACAGCAATGGTAGTGGTCCATCATGACCGAATTAAATTGTGTAAGTCTCTAATTGGTGTAAAAAACAAAAGCCCAAGTAATAAGTAAAAATTGGAAGGAAATGGAGGAGTCGGGACCCAAGGGTAAAAACATGTATTGCTCATGCATGGGACCAGATGATGGATGTCTGATGATCAGGTGTGAAGAGTGCAGGGAATGGTTCCACGGACGATGTGTGAACATCACTCCTGGGGAGGCTGACGGGATGGACGCCTATTAGTGTCCTGGATGTTCGGTCTCTACAGGAGTTCACGTGTCCAGGATCTCCCTGCACTCTACGGTAAATTTATTTCAGATGGAAAGTAAACAGAACAAGACCTCAGATGGAAGCCAGCCAGCCTCTCCAATGCAGTCGTCCGTTACGGAAGTGGTGGAGGAACTGGTAGTTGTGGTCACAGAGGAGGAGCTCAGACAGCTGGACCCTGAGGTACAGGGGAGCCCTGGGGCTTCGGTAGAGGTAGATGAGTGTCCGAGGGCGCCACTGAGGGTGAGATGAAGGGGGAGGTGGGAAAGAATAACAAAAAGAGAAAAAGCAGGAGCAGGCCAGACAAAAAGAGCAGAGCTGCCAGACGAAATGCCATGGCAGCGGTTTCACCTCTCCAGACAACCTCGCCTCAGAGGGTCCAGGGGATGGCTCAGGGTCAGGAGGTGTGTCGGGACCAGTCTGGCTCCCAAGCTCACAGTGAGGTGGCAACCTCTCATTATAGAGGGCAGGGTGGATCAGTTGGCACTGGAATGTCTTGTCCAGTGTCTGGCTATGAAGCCCGGGGACCAGGCCTGGAAGGGCACATCCTAGCGGTACATGTGGCGGAGGTGTTCCAGGACCTGGTTGTTTCCGACCAAGGGTTAGCAAGAGTGCGCCTCACGTCGATGAGCACTCTTCAGGGCCCAAAGGAGTGCTGCTATGGGGAACCCCATCCATTGGGTAATAAGCCAACTGGAGACTGTGGGGCTGACTCCAGAGGACCTGAGCGCTGAGTGGGGAGCCATGGCAGCAGTGTGTGCCAATTGGCACAGTGGGAGGTTCCGCCAATCAACTCGCCTGCAGTGCTCATGCACTGGAGGGCGCAGGTGGAGTTAATTGCTCTTTTACAGAGGCATCAGCGTTGGGACTTTCTGGGGAAAGTCAACCTCAGCTCCAGTGAGCCTTCCCAGGCATACATAGCCTTTCAATCAAAATGGAAAGAAACAAAACTATGAGAACAAATCATTAAAAGCAATAACAACAAAAAAATGTTTGAATTTTAAAAAGAATTAATTTTTAACAGGACAGCCAAGATAGCAATACTAATTGAATTTATGAATCCGGTTCATAGCAGTACCTCTTTGATGACTTGGTAGCAGCACCACTCCCTAACCTATCACATGGACAGTTTAGTTGTGAAGGGTGTAAATGTAACTCTTTGTTGTTATAAGAAATAGGTATGTTATGTTTTTGAATCTATATATTTGGTGACATGCATAATTTAATATCCTGGATTTTTCTAAGAAGTGTTTCCATCCAAACTTGCACGGTTTTATAGACCCATTGGTCCAACCTGCCTGATTTTTAAAATTATTCAAATTGATTATGAAATGTATTGGAACCTACTTTTAGTGAAAAACTTGTTGGTAATTGTTGCAAATTTATAGAACAGGGGTGATAACTCATGAAACTACAAAAACTATAAAGTACTAAGCCATGTTAATGAATTAATAAATAGATGGGCACTGAATGATACTTACTAACTAAGCCTGCACTTATTAGATTAATATATTATAAATATAATGTGTAAGTAGATATTTTCATTTACTTTGAATTTCCTGTAGTAAAGATACTGGAGAATAAATTATTTTACCAATTATTTTCCGATATGTTAAATGCTAAATATCTTTCTGTGCTTGCTTACCTATTTAAAATGGCATTTCCTAACATGTATGTAGAATCAAGTTATGTAGGTGTGAAAAGCAAGCAGTAACCTCACTGCGTTAGAGCCTATGACCTGCTACACCAACCAATCTAAGGATTTCATTTGATCTTAGATTCATGGAGTTATTATCCATTCTACAATATGAATGCTGCCAGCCTGAAGCTTTACACTCCAACTATATCAAGTTAATTTTCAATGCTGTAAGTACTAATACAAATTCACCTGAAATTCTAAAATGTCTTGTATGATGCTTTAGTAATGCATCTTTAATATCAGATAAACGTTTAAATGCTTAACAAACATGCAAATATTAGATCTGTAGGCTTTAATTGTTCAATATTTTGTGATCTACACAATCAGTTCTTTTATTAAAAATTGATATATTTTTAAATTTTCATGTATTTTAATACATAATCCTCTCCATGAAAAAAACATATACCGTTCTGTTGTTGGAGATTATCTCCCAGAATATAACTATCATTGATCATCATTTAATACTAGAAAGAATATCACAGTATCTTCTTTTTCTACAGAATGTCCAATATGTTTGAAGGTAACAGTAATTAACAGTTATTACTTATATCTGATAATTTAAAAATGCATCTTCTTAACATTTGATTTTTTTATAACTTTTCGACATTCTTTATTGCAGTTTACTTAAGGTGGTGACTAAATAAATGAATTGTGCCAATTTGAAACATGAATCAGTCAAAAATATACTTATCAAGGTCAGATAACTAGCGTGACAATATTTGATTATGAATTTTTGTCCTTTGTATTTCAAATTATAAAAGACCCACACCTGTTTAAGGACTATTTAGGAATTGATTATGGACTGTGTCTTAATATATATGTGGCAACAGGTCTTGTAAGTGCAACTCCTTAACCATGTAATGCAAACTTTACACAATAACAGTAAACTTCCAGAGAATGTGCATTAAGAAAATATTCCTAATCAGGTATATTTCATTTTTAATAATTAACACGTTCATGGTTTCTAATCAGTTATTTGATTCACTCACTTATCAAGTAAATCACGTTGTTCTTAATATACCGATTGATTGATTGTTTGTTGGTTGCTTAACATCCAGTGGCAAATATTTCATGCATATTCAGGACGAGAATCTTTGATATCGGACAAAATAACTTCTATGTAATATTCAGTTCTAGGTCACCAGTAATTGAAATATGTGATGTCATTGCTAAACATAATAAGAACTATAAAAATGGTGATTGAGAAAATCCTCTTCTGAGGTGGAAGGGAAGATAATGGATTGTGGGCATTGAAGTCGCCCATAAGTATAAATGGTGAGGGTAATTGATCAGTAAGGTTTTTGAGTTTTGCTTTATCAATAATTGAATTGGGTGGAATATATATCGAACATAATGTAATTGTTTTGTCTAATGATAAACGAATTGATTTGCAAAAGTTTTCAAATATTAAATATGATAAGTACAAATCGATTTTTTTTAAATATTTGTTTTAGGTATTAGAATACTGAGATATGACTTCAGTGAACCCAAAGCAGGAAAATAAGTTTGTGATTCTAAAACTGCACTCATGAAATGCAAAATGCACATGAATGTTTCTTCCGGAGGCAATATTACCACAGCTGAGGATATGCAAGCAGCAATAATGAGTGGTTCTGGTGTTTATGGATGTGAGTGTGCTGTTGTTTCTGTAGATAACACAAAGCAAACCATGTTTCAACACCAGCGAAAAGGGGTAGACTATATTTAAAATCTTCAATTTGGAGAAAACCACATTATTTATTGGCAAGCATACAACATAGACATAGGCAGAAAATCACAAGGTCTGTTGTTCTTAGACATGACCTAGAAGAACAGGTCTGATAACTCGGTGATTATAATAAATTGCCTGACAATATAACAGCAAATTTGTACCAATGTGATCATAATGAGCAAAGTACACAAAACACCAATTCAATGTATTATACTTATATGGTCCGACCATACGCGTCCATAACAGATTCATTATTCCCTATAGAGCTTGGCAATGAAATTGTGTGTTGGATTTGATTTTTTAGGGTTTTGAATACTGCTTTTGTTCTTCTTTCCTAATTCTGATAAAGATTTTTTTTTTATTTCAGTCAGGTGGACAAGGTTCAAGGAGAACACAGCACCATAGGAAACTTAAATCAGCTGTGACAGTGAACCTTTATATGATCATCAATTTTAATAAAACTTAATTACATACACAAAAGTGTCAGTTCAGTGTTGGACTGCATATAAAACTTGGTGCAGATTTTTAATTGTGTTGAAATGGACCCTTTGCCAATGCATGCACTTTCACACTACTAAGTTACAATTATATAGGTAATTGAAAATATTTTAAAATCAACTAACAGTTATATAATTGCACAATTATGCATTTTTTGATATAATATAATATAAAAAAAAAATTAGTGATTATCAACCCTTGATGATAAAAATAAACACCTAATACATCTAATTTTGGAACACATATTTTTCTATAACCATAATAAATGTTACAGTAAATAGGTGAAACTAGGAATAAACATAATAACTAAACAATTCAATAAATACCTGTAATTCATATTCAATCACAGCATTATTTGAAGTGGATTCATACTAAAAGCAAGTTGAAATACCACTTAAAAGAAGGACGAACGATACCAAAGGGACAGTCAGACTCATAATTCTAAAACAAACTGACATCGCCATGGCTAAAAATGAAAAGACAAAAAATACTACACATGACACAACATAGAAAACTAAAGAATAAACAACACGAACTCCACCAAAAACTAGGGGTGACCTCAGGTGCTCCTGAAGGGTTAGCAGATCCTGCTCCACATGTGGCACCCGTCGTGTTGCTGATGTGATTACAAATTCGGTAGGTCACATTCATGAAAGGGAAGGGGATTGTAGTTAACCAGTAAAGTTCGAAGAAAAGAACACGACTTGTCGAAATTGTAATGGGAGGTTCCAATAATACCTATTTGCGATTTACTGATCTGATAAAAAGAGATGGAGCAGACAAAAAGGTAACCTTGTTCGCCTCTAAGATTAAAAATATCTTTCAGAGTAGGTGTTAGGACAGTGATATCGAATTTAACAAAATCGCAATGATGACAAAACGAGTGTTTTGCCTGTGGATATAAATATTCACTGGTTAATAATACTATTAAAGATTTGGTATGCAAAATACCAAACACCGAATAATTGCTCACAGTAATTATTTTTATACTATGTACTTAAAGTTTTGATACTTTTATTTAGAGTAAGTAGTTTTCTAGTGATTTGTTTATTATGTATTTTGAAGTACCAATTTTTTTTAAGATAGTTATGTGTATTATATATATTACACATGCTTATTTCTCTTGATCTGGCAAAAGAAGGAGAGAGAGTACAGGCAGTTTGAAAAATAGTACACGGATGATAATAATAATATTAATGACTTTGAACAGGAAAGACTAACCAGTACCATAAAGGAGAAACAATATTCGTACCAGTATGTTCCGTCAGTTACTTTGAATTGTCATTCATATGGTTATATTTATAAATTTACTGTTTACAATTTTTTGATTTTTAGGCAGTAAAGATGCCTTATACGAGCACCCTGGATTTGTGTGCTACACAATAAATGCTGAAATACGTGCCATTGTTATCATCTAGCTGGCTACTATATTATTAATATCTTATTGGACAGTTTTTTTATACTTTTCATTCTGGATTACAAAAAATATGACCAGAAAAACCTTAAATGATTTTCCCAAAAGTTTTGAAGTTGCACATAGGAAGTAGAGCACATTAGGAATCCTTATGTAGTTTATTATCCCCTGATCTTTTGTATAAGATGTCAAAGAACAAATGTATGAAATATTTAATCGCCGAAAACCTAATGTTCAGGAAAGCAGAATCTCAAAACACATCACCATCACCAAAACACAATTTTGTCATGAATCCATCTGACCATCTGTTTTCTTGTTTGATTTGCATAAAGACAAAGGTGAGCGACACAGGCTCTTAAGAGCCTCTAGTTTTCTCTATTACTAATGTATGTCAACCAAAAAATCAAAAACAAAAATGTGTCCACAGTACACAGATGCCCCACTCGCACTACCATTTTCTTTGTTAAGTGGATCATGAAATTGGAATAAATTCTTTAATTTGGCATTTAAATTAGAGTTATCTTATGAAAGGGAACAAAACTAGAACGATCTTATCAAAGGGAACATATAATATACTAAGTTTCAAGTTGATTGGACTTCTACTTTATCAAAAACTACCTTGACCAAAAACTTTAACCTGAAATTTGCACTTTCATTTTTTATGTTTAGTGAACCGTGAAATTGGGTTAAAAACTCTAATTTGGCATTACAATTAGAAAGATCATACTATAAGGCACATGTATATTAAGTTTCAAGTTGATTGGGCTTCAACTTCATCAAAACCTACCTTGACCGAAAACTTTAACCTGAAGCAGAAAGACGGACGAACGAATGGTACGACGGAAGGACTGTAAAATTGACATTTTTTGGATAATTGTATACAATGTAACTTTAAATCGGTCATTTGATCAAGACAAGTTTCTAGTATGTTTTGACAAATGTATCTATAATACTAAAATTACGAGGTCCAATTTGTCAGCCGTCATCACGTAAAAACGACGAATCACAGAATTCAACTTTATATATAACTAATATAGTACAAAAGTGTAGATTAAAAATTACACCACTCCAGGCCCTTTTGTTTTCCACGTAATTAATATTGCCAATAATTAAGAAGTTCCGGGTGGAGTCCGCTACCGATACCAATAGTATATTCACCTGTTACCTCATTACCTTATCTGTACGTTCCGCATCTGACAGGCGCACCACCAAACGTTGTATTCAGGACTAATATGCTATATACACGGGTCATAACTACAGGGTTGACACTACTAAATTGTAAAATTGTTACCTATTGTAGTATTTTAATCAGTAAGACTTTCTAAGATAACAATACGAATACTAAAAAATCTGGACTAAAAATAAGGCGTATAGGTACAGTTTTCAATTTGTTAGTGGGCATGACGTAAAACAGCAAAGCAAAGCAACTTTATTTATAACTTATATAGGACAATGCTGTTGATTAAAAAATACTCCATTCCAGGACCTATAACTGATAAGTTCCAGTTCAACGGGTTCAAACAGAAAGACTTGAAAGCATAGAAAAACTGTGTATCTTATAATCGACATGACTTTATCAGATGACAATACTAATACTAAAATAAGGCTTGCGCATAGTTATATACTTTAATTCAGTCACGGACCCGTGATATCACGGGTGTGTTCTAGTTAGAAGTAAAATTGAAACAACCACAGCTTTATTTAAAAATTACAACATTTGCTCAGTATTATTTTTTCAGTAAATTTTTCTACTTTTTGATATTCATTCAGATTTGACCTTTATTGGTAAGTTTTAAAACATTCTACTGTAAATTTGACATTTTAAACATTTTACTGTAAAATTGACCTTTTTTTGGATAATTGTATACGATGTTACTTTAAATCGGTCATTTGATCAAGACAAGTTTCTAGTATGTTTTGACAAATGCATTAGAAGTAAAATTGAAACAACCACAGCTTTATTTAAAAATTACAACATTTGCTCAGTATTATTTTTTCAGTGAATTTTTCTACTTTTTGATATTCATTTAGATTTTACCTTTATTGATAATTTTTAAAACATTCTACTGTACATTTGACATTTATTTGGATAATTGTATACGATGTTACCTAAAATCGGTCATTTGATGAAGACAATTTTCTACTATGTATTGACAAATGTATTAGAAGTAAAATTGAAACAACCACAGGTTTATTTAAAAATTGCAAAGTTTTCTCAGTAACATTTTTTCAATAATTTTTCTACTTTATAGATATCCATTCCGATGTGATCTTTAATGATAATTTTTTCAACATTTTACTGTAAATTTGACATTTTGTTGGATAATTGTTTACGATGTTACCTTAAATCGGTCATTTGAAGACAATTTTCTTTTATGTATTGACAAATGTATTACAAGTAAAATTGAAACAACTACAGCTTTATTTAACAAGAGTGCACACACTGAAATGTCTCGCCTTCTATACTAATCATTGATATTATGTTGATAGTCCTAAGTATAAAGCTAAGCTTTATTACAACTGTCACATAAACTTAACATTAACCAAGATAACTAAACAAAGACCAATGAACCTTGAAAATGAGGTCAAGGTCAGATGAACCAAGCCAGGCAGACATGTACAGCTAACAATGCTTCTATACAACATATATAGTTGACCCATTACTTATAGCATGTATAGTTTAAGAAAAATAGACCAAAACACAAAAACTTAACACTGTGCAATGAACCGTAAAAATGAGGTCACGGTCAAATAAAACCTGCGCAACTGACATAAAGATCATAAAATATTTCAATACACCAAATATAGTTGACCTATGGCATACAGTATTAGATAAAAAGACCGAAACTCAAAAACTTAACTTTGACCACTGAACCATGAAAATGAGGTCAACGTCACATGACATCTGCCCGCTAGATATGTACACCTTACAGTCATTCCATACAACAAATATAGTAGACCTATTGCATATAGTATGAGAAAAATAGACCAAAACACAAAAATTTAACTATAACCACTGAACCATGAAAATGAGGTCAAGGTCAGATGATACCTGCCAGTTGGACATGTACACCTTACAGTCCTTCCATACACCGAATATACTAGCCCTATTGCTTATAGTATCTGAGATATGGACTTGACCACGAAAACTTAACCTTGTTCACTGATCCATGAAATGAGGTCGAGGTCAAGTGAAAACTGTCTGACAGACATGATGACCTTGCAAGGTACGCACATATTAAATATAATTATCCTATTACTTATAATAAGAGAGAATTCAACATTACAAAAAATTTGAACTTTTTTTTCAAGTGGTCACTGAACCATGAAAATGAGGTCAAGGACATTGGACATGTGACTGACGGAAACTTCGTAACATGAAGCATCTGTATACAAAGTATGAAGTCTCCAGGTCTTCCACCTTCTAAAATATAAAGCTTTTAAGAAGTGAGCTAACACCGCCGCCGCCGCCGGATCACTATCCCTATGTCGAGCTTTCTGCAACAAAAGTTGCAGGCTCGACAAAAATTACACCATTTTCTCAGTATCAGTTTTCAGTAAATTTTTCTACTTTATAGATATCCATTCCGATGTGATCTTTAATGATAATTTTTTCAACATTTTACTGTAAATTTGACATTTTTTTGGATAATTGTATACGATGTTACCTTAAATCGGTCATTTGAAAACAATTTTCTTTGATGAATTGACAAATGTATTACAAGTAAAATTGAAACAACCACCTCTATATTTTAAAATTACACCATTTTCTCAGTAATTTTTTCTACTGTTTGATATTCATTCACATTTGACCTTTATTGGTAATTTTTCAACATTTTACTGTTAATTTGACATTTTTTGGGCTAATTGTATTCGATGTTACTTTAAATCGGTCATTTGATCAAGATAATTTTCTAATATGTATTGACAAATGTAGTAGAAGTAAAATTGAAACAACCACAGCTTTATTTAAAAATTACACCATTTTCTCAGTATAATTTTTTCAGTAAATTTTTCTACTTTTCAGATTTGACCTTTATTGGTAATTTTTCAACATTTTACTGTTAATTTGGTAAAAGATGTACCACAAGATCTTTAATGGATTTAGAGAGGCTAGAATATTGCAGAAGTCAAAGGTCATTGATAAAGTTCATATACATTTACTATAGCAACCTTTACAAAAGAATTTAAGATCAGATATGATTGGATCTGAATAGGCTAGAATACTGCAGAAGTAAATTGTTCATTCTACGCTTTGCAGATGAGAGATTCAGGCTCATGGGGGCATTTAGTTATTGTGTCCTAAGTTGCATTTTCCAAAATTATAGTCAAACTAGGGCTGTACTTTTTGGTATGGTATGATTTTGTCTGCAAAATGCACAAAATAGATGATCAGTTTTAGATTTCTTGGGAGTTTTTTGTTACTTAACGATATCTTTCTTACAAGGTTCTGCTCCTGCACCAAATAGCAGATACGTTGAGGGGCAGCACTGGATGGAGACATTGCAGCTATTCTAATACACACAGGTTCAGAGTAGAAAAGGGATGACTTTGCCAACAGAGGATATGATACAATTTCTTTTCCGATTCCTCAATTATTGGTGCAACTCCAATTCATCACTCCCTTCAACATTTAATTTCTGGGAATGCATGAATTACCTCTACAAGAGATAATTTGTTTAAACAAAATCAAATGAATAAGAGAGGATATTTTGTTTGCTTCCTCTTGAATTCTTGATCAAAGCAATCTTGATTCAGCTGTAGGACTGTAGGAGTCACTCACCCATCTTATCCAATGGTGCAAGTTTTCCCTGTTGCTGTATCAGTCAATTTGTGTGGAGTCACTTAAACAACAGTCGGTTGTCAATTCATGTAATAATAACATATCAATATATAGTATTATACATTTTATATCTTTAGCATACACATTATTAGAATATAACAACTGGTATAAAATCATTGTAAATAATTGCAGGCTATGTTAAAACATGTGCAAACAATCATTGGTTTTACAAGACGTCTGCCTTTGTGTGTAATGTATGACCTTCGCTGGAAATTCAAATTGTTGATCCTGTCCACATATATACAGGTACCATCTAGCACAAGAATTGCATTGTAACTCGCTATTCCTCCAAACAATGACTGAGCTAAGGGTCTGGTATGTTTTTGAATAACCTCTTCTCGGGATATATGCTGGTATGAAAATCAAATGATTGCTGCTTTATGCAGTCACTATATATATTATGTTGTATCGTAATAATTTATATGTTTTGAGAATTTAAAAAGACGTCATACAAATGACATTGATACTTCTAGAGCTGGTAAATATCCTTGTCTTTATGTACCTGAAGAAATTATTAAAATTAAAATAGGCATGTTAGGGTATAATTGAAACACCACAGCTTTATTTAAAAATTGCATCATTTCCTCGGTAACATTTTTTCAGTAAATTTCACTACTTTTTGGATATTCATTCATTTTTACCAATATTGATATTTTTATACATTTTACTGTAAATTTGACAACTTTTTTATAACTGTATTTAATGTTACCTTAAATCGGTCATTTTATCAAGACAATTTTCTAATATGTATTGGCAAATGTATTAGAAGCAAAATTGAAAGAACCAAAGCTTTATTTGAAAATTGCACCATTTTCTCAATAATATTTTTTCAGTAAATTTTACTACTTTTTGGATATTTATTCAGATTTGACCTTAATTGATAACTTTTCAACATTTTACTGTAAATTTGACATTTTTCGGATGGTTTCGTGTTGTTTATTCTTTAGTTTACTATGTTGTGTCATGTGTACTATTGTTTTTCTGTTTGTCTTTTTCATTTTTAGCCATGGCGTTGTCAGTTTGTTTTAGATTTACGAGTTTGACTGTCCCTTTGGTATCTTTCGTCCCTCTTTTAATAGACACTGGTTCCTTATGTTATTTAACAATTTAATTTAAAAGGGACGCTAAGTCTGTCTAGAGTTTAATCAACACTTTCTGTGGCTGATGGCAAGAAAATAAAATTAAAAGCACAATCTATATGCAAAAAAAGTTACAAAACTTTTAACATGAAATTATATTCACATGTATTTTTTTTATTTTAGCAAAACAAATTATTAAGTTTAAACAACATTTTATAGGTACGCCATGTGTCAGAATCGAATTAAATGAAAGTTGAGTTGTCTCCCCTATATAAGAAACCGTTTTAAAAGGGTTTTTTGGTGAGATTTTGGGATGATATAACCAAATAAGATTATATTTCAGAAAAAGGGTTTACTTTTAGCCAAATCATCGAATAATTAAGGGTTTGGCAAAGGAAGTTCATGCTCAACCAGTATGCTAGAATAAAAAGAAAGTATGAACATTAAATACAGCTTTGTGGAGGTGGTGGTAAACAATTGTAGTTGCCCGATCTTTACTTACTTCGTATCGACAGGTCAACGATACGATAAATTGATTTCAGATTTTATTGTACTGAATAGTGATGTCTATTTGAATTTCCGGAGACGGGAGTCTTTGAAGGCGTTGGATTGTTTTTAGACAAACCAGCCTTAAAATATCCATGTGAAAAATTTGACAAACTGTTAGAGTTCATTGAACGGCATTGGTGGGCACGACCTACCCACTAAGCAGTGAAATTGTGCACATTCTGCAGTAATGTAATAAAGGAGGGTTTTCTGTACCTCACATACTTAGTGACCTTTTACGGCAATAACCACGTAGTTTACCTTTGGTCCTATAACTGACATCGTCTTAAAAATCGTTAATGCTGGATGTTTCCACAGTGTGCCACTGATTTCTTTCTTTCATTATATAAATGTAAAATGAGGCTTCTCTATTAAGATTGTACATTACAACTTTAGTGAAGCACAGTCTGGCAAAACATCTCAATGCAAGATGCACATATTGAGGGTATGTATATAATATCTTGTAAAATATCTTCTATAATCAAGACAAAACTGTTATTTTAGGACATTTTTCAAAATGTTTGTTATGATTACGAATACTGCAGTTGATTTAGTATGGAGAGAATACATCACATTTTAATAATAATGGGTTTATGACTTCAGACTTTATGTCCTGTCAAATTACAAAATAATTATTTATTATATATACACAACTTGTAAAAGTGAACTATGAAATTACGAAGAAGAAAAAAACTATTCCTAGACATATGCGTCAATGTGAATGCTGCAATAAAGGTTGTGTTGCGCGCTACATGGAACTGACATATTTGCAAGATACATATCAAAGTATACAAAAATGGAGCTTACGACATTACAATTTTATTCTGTTATTACCACAGGTTCTCTATATATATGTATACTTACCATCACGCATAACCGTCAATTATATCATAATTGAAAAATGTAATTATACATTTCAGGCAAGAGTAAGGCGACGCTCAATATTGAATACTAGTTCAACAATTTCAGATGGAGAAAAAGAAAAGCTGTTCACTAATTTGACGAATAATGACTATATGTCATCGCGAGAGAGCAAGGACGTCAGTTGTTCCTATTCTGATGACGAATCAACTGGTGAAAAGGAAAACGATTCATGCTCTTTTCAAATGAATCAACATATAACAATGATCTAACCACTCTCGAATTCTAATTCGCCAAAATCTGCAGGAACTCATACAAATTTATTCCTGGAAGAGAATTAAAGAATTTACTACCATCATATCAAGGCAATTGAAGAACAATACTTCTTTTATACACTGCAATATAGTTTATTATAACACCGATGCCTTGATATTGGTTTAACTTGTCTACATTTTAACTTTTAATAGATTCTGGTTGCTTTTAAGTCTGTGTTTTTAACCAGTTCCCGCTTGAAACATTCTAGTGCAATTATATACCTTATTACCTATTATGCATAGGAGAACAGTTGTTATTACCTTACAATCTTTCCACTGAACTGTCAATATCTGTTTTCTCTATGCCATCTAAAGTCACCCCTGCTTGCAAGTTTTTCACAGCCATCATTCTCTTAATCACACTAGGCACTAATGGGACTAACACCATTTAACTCAAGACCTTTCAAATATCACAAGGTCAAGGTCATAGTATACTGTGAAGGTCACGGTGAAATTTCATCATGACCTTTTAATTGATCGCAAATTGAAGGTCCTGGCTTACTGATCATCTTTGCAGTTTATAGCACATTGCTATCTGAAGAGCCATGCCATCTCCGAGCATTCGGTGTCCAGAGTTGTTTGTCCATGGTGTGTAGATAGTGAAAGGACGTTTGGCAGGATGTCGGAGCTCACCAAGCACAGTAAGAGAAAACCCAATGATCTCACCATAGACCTCCTGGAGGGTGATTTCTTTACAGAGCCAAATGGATTTTGGTAAGCCAAGCGGCCATATGATTATATTAGAATTATAAAACCCTCCGAATGGACGAGCACCATTGCCGTCAGGACCAGGGTAGCACTGTTGGGATGGGTGGAAGCCACAAAGAAGGAGGGATCAGACAAACATAAGTCATGGGAAGAAGGATGGAAGAAGGCACTAGGTCATTCCGTTTCCAGTGAGCAGCCCACCAGTTCCCGGAAACGGAAATACAGTCCATCCAGGCCTCTAGTGGACCCCCCTGAACTAGCAGTAGCCAGGATTGACCTATCATCTAAGGGGAACATAGGCTTTCTTAGAATGAAGGAGTCGTCAGCAGAAATATGGTTCAAGGTAGAAATGGTACATTGGGTCATGGAGGACTCCAGGGCAAAGGACAATTTGGTTAGAATGGGAATTGCAAAGATAGACCATGAGCAACCACAAAGTTTTGGAACAGAACTGAAGTTGATGGAATCAAAACACACCTTGAACCAGGTAACCAAGGCGTTGGGAATAGGTGAGAGACATGTCAGGAAGCTCTTTATGGGAAAGGTGACATTTGAGGCTAAGTCCCGGAAGAAGGCCGAGGAAACAACTAGGGAAGAAACTAGTAAATCCGATATTGGAGAAGAACCAGAGTATCAGATCATGGACTATATTGGAGAGGTAGACGACCTAGAAATTATATCAGAAGAAAAGGAACAACCAGAAAAAACTAAGACCATCACAACAACCCAGGAACCATCAGCAAAAGTTGCAGATGTCGTACCTACAGCTGAAAAAAAAACAAAAAACAAGCAAGCCAGTACTAATTCAAGACGGCCCTCTTAAAAAGTGAGCATCTCATTTATTATTGAGTCAAAGCTGCTTGATTTATTGTTACTTTTTTAGAGATTTAACTGCTTCATTTTTCTCTTTTTCTGTAATTTTATAATCCAATTCTGTGAAAATGTTATGCTTTTCTAGTTTAAGTGAATCAATTAGCTCTTTATTTACAGGTAAGGAATTTGAATTAAGCTTTTTAAAATAGTGTAACCAATCAGAGTTTGAAATATTAGATGTATCTCCTTTCGTAGAGGATTCATTACTGAGAGACTGTAGTAAGGCCCAATATTGGGATGGATTGTTATCTCTCATGTTGTCTAGTTGTACAACAAGATCTTTACGGAACTGTTTATATTTATTTTTATATGAATCTTACAGGCTGCACAAAAAAATAAAGATATGCTACGCTTTAAACTTTGGACATCTTTCACAACAGATATACACTGTACTGTGGAATGTCTCATATATAAGAACGTCTGAGTCATCTAACATTGTTGGGTTGATATTTAGACGAGTTGTACATCTATATATATAGATGCGTGTTATTAATAACAACTTCACTTTTCATAAACATTTATAATGTATAGATATGTTTCTTGTCACTAGCCTTGTTGTGCTAATGCTGCGTAAAGCAACCAACAATCGATCAATCTTGTCACTAGTGTATACAATGTACTATGTTTGCATTTTAACCCGTCAGGGTTTCATGTTTTTTGCATTAAGTTATATCTTATGAAATGATTTAAGACAGCAACTGACAATTTTGTTTTACGTCACACAGGTAATGGAAAATAATTTTGTCGTTTATTATATGAAGAAGAATATGTTGATTTTGAAAAACCTTTTAAACACTGTGTAGCAGTGTTGATGTTACAAGGTACAATGTACGACGATCCATCTGTACATTGATGACTATACGTCGGCGCATCGCTAACACATACGCCCCTTGGAACACATATTATTTGATACTTGTGTAGTAATAATTTTAGTCCAGATTGTTGAAATGTATTGTTTGTTTTATCTACTTTTAACGATTATGTTCATAATTAAGCTTTCTTTAATAAAATATTTCGTATATGTTCAAACAGGGTGGGTGACTAAATATACTGACTTTGGATCAGTATTTAAAGTGATCAAAAGAGTTAAAGTCATATAAAACGCGTAAGTGGTTAAAAATATTGTTTGTCCAATTCTTTAACCAAAGCATGTATACATCATAAACTAAGTCCTCTGTGCACGATTTTATCATTATTTTCGCAAATATATCATATAATCGTCAATTTTTTTCTCTCTGTTTTTTATGATTTAACAAACATGGCTGCTCATTAAATGCCGTATTTTGAAGCCGAGTTTTACCGATTGTCACCTTATAGTAAACAAATCACAAAAAGCATTGGTAATGAGCACGTGTTTAACATGTATAATCAGATATTTGTTTATTCTCGTCCTAAATATGCATGAAATATTTGCCACTGGACGTTAAGCAACCAACAATCAACCAATCAATGTTTATTTCAATGACAGATCCATGCGTATTGTGGTCACCGGATTTTTACGATGAGGGTTACGCTCGGGTCACTATGCATACGGAAAATATGTCGGCGAATTGCTTCCTGGAAGCAAGCAATTAAAATAAGAACACTTCTTCTAAATGTGGACAAAATAAAGAGTTTTCCTCAGAAAAATGATTATGTACATAAGTTGTATAATGAAAACTATCCATTTAAGAATTGAATGCTTCTCTTTGTAAATTTATTGGGTGGTAAAAGCGTTGACCGAAGTACATTTTGAATGATGAGCGGACGTGCATGAAATATTTACCACTGGACGTTAAGCAACCAACAATCAATTAAAGACTGAAGCACAATCAGTGTTAAAGGAAAAGTGTAGTTACTTTGGATTTACATATATAAACGAAACTCATTTAAAGTACTGATAATCTATTGAAATAATGCATGTTGATTGTTGTAAAGTTAAAATGCAGAATGAATCAAAACCGTGAGAAAGCTTGCCATTTACTCTTTATCTTTAACCAGATGTATATAGAAAATATTTAACATTGATAACATGGATAATGTAAACATTGGCCGGAAAACTGAGAATTAATATGTCTGTGATCTAACTTTACTACACATCTGAACCCTTAGATCATTAATCAATTAAAACAATTTCACACTTAAATTATTGTCTTTCTTGAATGGAAATAAAACTGTTGTAAAAACAAATGATAAATGTCAGATCACTTAATTTATGTTTTTGTTTTAGAAAAAACTGAAGTAGTCCGTTCTTGAGTATTTATGCAATTAAATAGAACTATAAAAATGTTCGCAAATCTTCTCCATTATCCTAATGAATTAAACGTTAAAATAATTTGTTATTGATTGAACGGATTATTAAAGCTTTCTGTTCAGTGTGAGCCAAGTATTTGTGCTGAAGGCCACACTTTGACTTAAAATTATTTATTATTTACATAATGTGACTTGGATGGAATGTTGTTTCATTGGTACACATACCACATCTTATTATATCTAATCAAGTACAAGATTTCCTGTAAAGGGTGCATTAAGACTTCGTATTTAAGTTCAAATATCATGTCTTTCTACTGCTTTCGTTTTTTTTTTGTAGTGTTCATACAGACTATGACAGATTAAAAGCTATTAAAAATTTAACTTGCAAATAATTTTTTTTTAATTTTAAAATCTAGCTTCTGGTAGGTGTAAATCATAGGACTGGTTTAAGATTTAAGCAGTAATTGGCCAGTAAAATTTCATTGCAACTTCTCTTCCATCAAATATATAATCAGATTTGATGTCGAGCCCTAAAAATACTACTTAAAAGATCACTAAACCTGAATGACAAAACTACCTTGGACATAATTGACTAACTGGAATGGAATCTCTGTGTATGCCCATTACCGAGGACAATTTTCAACGGTGTAAAAGTTTATTCTACAGTCCTCATCTGAAACAGAAATATATTTTTTGCTCACCTGGCCCACAGGGCCAAGTGAGCTTTTCCCATCACTTGGCGTCCGGCGTCGTCGTTAGCTTTTACAAAAATCTTCTCCTCTGAAACTACTGGGCTAAATTAAACCAAACTTGGCCACAATCATCATTGGGGTATCTAGTTTAAAAAATGTGTGGCGGGACCCGGTCAACCATCCAAGATGGCCGCCACGGCTAAAAATAGAACATAGGGGTAAAATGCAGTTTTTGGCTTATAACTCAAAAACCAAAGCATTTAGAGCAAATCTGACATTGGGTTAAATTGTTGCCTGTTGCTATTTATTTGTACAATTCTTGCATCAACACTACATGTATCATTGCATGATTGGACGTCACTTTACGAAACACGAGTATGGCGTACTAAACAAGTGAAACTGCGAGCTACTGCTCACTGATGATACCCCCGCCGCAAGTGGATAATATAAATAGTGTAAAAATATGCAAGTGTTTGGTAAACAGCAAGTGGTCGAGTGATGAATCTGAAAACGCATCACACGGTATAGCTGACTTATATAAATCCTGAAACCAAATTTCAGAAATTTCCATTTTGTTGATGGAAAAACAGCTTTACATGATGCTGCTCAGTTTGGATAGATTGAAACAACAAAATGGTTAATAGATCAAGGATGCAGTCCTTTGGTAAAATCAAAACAGGTAACATTCAGTTTTATTCTTATTAGATAGATATATATTTTATTCTCTAAAAACTAAATACAAGTCGACAGAGAAAGTACAATTACAATATAAATACAAATAGTTGAGCGTAAACAGATGCAGATAATATATAATAAAGTACAACTTTATGATGGAATACCTGTATAATAAACAGGTTAAACTAAACATGGAGAAATCAGTCTGTCCTTAACGTTTACATGGAGGGACTAACCTTTTTATTAATACAATTAATGAATGAACAGTTTTCTTAAAATTGATTGTTTTTTTATTAGGGGATAGCCTAGACTACTATACTTATATGTCAATAAATGGATACAGTGCTGTATATAATGCATTAACAAGTGGTAGTCTCATGTCCTCAGTGAAATACTTTAAATTGTAATATAAAACAAATTTTTGACCTTAAAAGTCATATAGAAAAAAATGGAAAGATTTGAAAACATAGATGGACTGAAAATTCACAAAACTTGCAACTTAAAGCTCTTACATCAGAGCATATTAAAACTATATATTAAATTTTGAATTCAATGAGTATGAGGGAAATCAGAAAGTGGGTTGATGGTGCAACTGAAAATTAACTTATATTTTTGAAAATATCTCTGAGATTACTTGTAAAATATCCAAAAAAAAAATAAAAGTAAGAGAAAAACATATAGAAAGGTATGGTCAGACAATTGTGTCTATGAGACAAAAAAAAAGAAATAAACTTGGTTTGAAATAAACTTAAAAAATTTCCAAATAATCATACACTGCCAACATACCTTCTACCAATCATTATCTGCCAACAGACTTTCCACCAATCATACACTACCAACATTCCTTCCACCAATCACATACTGCCAACATACCTTCAATAAATCATAATCTACCAACATACCGTCCACCAACAATACCAACTTACCTTCCACCAATTAAACACTATCAACAGACCCTCTACCAATATTACCCTACCAACATACCTTCAACAGATCATACACTACCAAGCAAACACTACCAACATGCCTTTCACCAATTAAACACTGCTAGCTAACCTTCAAACAAGCAAACATTACCAACATACCTTCCACCAATCATGTACTACCAAATTTACTAACATGCCTTCCACCAATCATATACTACTAACACACCTCCAACAAATTATACACTATCATCATACCTTCCACCAATCATAAACTACCAACTACCTTCCACCAATCATCAACAACCAACATACGGATGATTATCTACTGTTAAAATAAATTGGTTTACTTTTTGCATGTGTTACAAATTTGTCTTGAATTTGTGTTTGTTTAACATGTTTAACAAAACAGTGTTTACCCTGGTGACAATTAGCATCTGAAAATTGAAATTTTAGAAATTTCAAGAATACAGTCATGTTTAAGCAATTTTGAAACAGTTCAACAAATTATATAAAAAAATAGTTTCTATGTCAGAATAATAAAAAGTCCTTGTGGAGAACATTGTTTTAAATTGTAACTTCATACACATAAAATGCTTACTGCTTATTCTGCTCCTTTAGCTTGGTTTTGTTGCAATTTTAGTGAACTTTCTTTGTAGATGATGGTCAGTTACTACTGCTATAACTTCAAAAATCTAAGAGCAGAATAGCTTGCTTAAAAAAATGATAAACCCCAGATTTTGATTCTACTTTATTATTAAAAGACTTGACATTTTGATTATCCGAGCCTTTGGTGATGACAAGATTGAAGATCTTATAAAGATCAGTGCACCAGCCTTGACAGATATCAAAGGTGTTGATATTGATCTGACAGAAATAGAATCTGAAGACTGAAGACCATAATCAGTAACAGGTATCTATTTCATTATTAATTTTAAATTTTTCAAACTTTTACTTTAATTTTACCAAAATGAATATTGTTCCTTAATTACATTGTAGCTAGCCCATTTTTGTACCATTATAAACATGTTATTGTTAAAGCAGATAGCAGGAAACATTTAATTTGTTTTGGTCTGATGGAAGATTAACAATTTTAAGACTTAAAATACTAGTATATTGTATGCTTTCCACTTGAAATGAACTTTTTGATTCAACTTTATTATAATATCTCACATTGTAGAAAACAGCCCAAATCAAGCTTGACTTGGGAATCTTTGTACCAAACTGATGGACCAAGCTGTCCAAATCTGTTTTTATTGGTGGACTTTATGCTGACTTTGCCTGGGTCATCTGTGGTTGCTGAAAGGGGCTTTTCATGGTTTGTGATTAACACCTATTACCTTTTGTATCAGAATTTATTCAGGTTAATTAAAGTGCACTTTAAAGCTATGTTAAAGATGAATTTCACAGTTAAAATCTAAAAAAAAATCAGTTTAATTAACAAAAAGTAAAATCACAAAAATACTGAACTCAGAGGAAAATCAATACGGAAAGTCCATAATCACATGGCAAAATCAAATATTAAACAAAACGCATCAAAAACGAATAGACAAGAACTTAACTTTAGACTTTCCAAAAACATTTTGTATAAAAAAAATATTATGAATTTTAGTATGAAACTGGAAAAAGGGTGACTGGCGGTCAAGACTTGGGGAAGACAGCTTGTCAGACCTTATGCTCATATCCATTGAGGTAGATCCTATCGCCACCTAAAACCCTATGCCAGCTATAGAAAAGTGGTACACTGGAGGTCTGAGAGCAAGAAGACCTTTTTACAAGGATGATCTAGTTGTAGGTTGAAATAACAAAGAACTTTAAACTTATTATCTATTAATTAAGCCTGTTATGTAACTGTTTTAATTGCTTTATTTATTCATTCATTCGATAATCCATAATCATAATGGTTTTTTATAATTGTCTAAAGATTGTAGGTTGTTACTGGCAATTCGAAAGCAGATTTAAAAAGAGATGTTGAAAATTTCACAGACAAAATCCCCAATCTAAACAAAAACTACACCAAATGCACCATCCAGAAGTAACTCGAATGTCTTTAACTTTAAAATCAGAATTGGCATTTTTGTCATTATAGACTATGTATTCATTATTTTGTAGAAAAGTGATCGAGTTCCAGCGGAAACAATTGTCATTGAAGAAGGAGAAGTGATTCAAGTGAATGCTATTTCAGAAGTTGTAGAGCAACATGAAGTTGTTATTGAAGATTTTGCCTACAGCTATGATTATTGATTGATTGTTGGCTGCCACTGGAAAATGAGGGAATATTGGATAGGGACAGAAATTTTGCCTTACAACAGGCCACCTACGGACCCCTCAAAAGAGTTGTTGCAAGGGTTCTTTACACGCAAAGAGCGTGGCACTCTCTTTACACGAGGCATCGGATTTAACGTCCCCCTTCTGACCGGACGTGACTGCAAACTTGATACATCCCGCACAGCCAAACGGACGCCCCACTTCGGCAAGCGTTTTACTGCCGGTCGGGAGAAGACCAAGTGACCATATTTCTATACCCCAGTCACCCTTGGGGATCACCTATGATTATGATTCAGACATGTCAGAGGAGATAGATGAAGTGGATGAACTATTTTACAAAACCGATGACATGATTACTTTACAACAAAAATCCTTCAAATAATTGCAAGAAATGTTGTCTTGCTAATAAATGCTTTGAGATAATTTTTAGTTTTATAAAATGAAACTAACTTGAATATGACTAAAAATGTTAACACAAATTTTCATGAATTGATGATATCATATGCTAAATTTGATTAATATTAATTTGAATTTGCATTTCAGAATAATTATTTCTTGATACATGCATTAAACGTGAAAAAATAAAATTTAAAGCTACTTTACCCCAGTTAATAAGCCATGAACCGTTTCCATTCCGTTGAAGATGGCTGTGAAGATTACAGCAGTTAGGTGGTAAACACCACTGAATCTTATGGCCAGCAAATGCAGAAAACAATCAATGATCTGTAATAATATAACAGTAGAATTGTTATTTAAGCTTGACTAATTACTGCATCATAATTTCAAATTCAAAACATAATGATTATGCACAAAAAGGTTAAATCCTGAACAGATTTTTTTTTGGCCGAAATGGCTAATCTTTTAAGTTCATGTTATACTTATACTTCTTTAGTTTTTAAAATATAAGTTCAATTTTAACACCTTAATGAATGCTTTTAATTGAAATTACCCTGAATTCCAATAGTGTTTTATCCAATCTGAAGTTACACTAGTTTTTTATTATGAGAACTATTAGAACTATTTAAAAATTTAAGATGTTATGCAGGTAAAATCTGAACAAAAATTTGTTCTCTTGTAACCATATCCTGTATGAAAATATTGTAAATTCAAGAACAAGTACCAACTGACATATTAATATATATATTATGTACACAGCCATGTATCACCATCATTGATGGCGAGCGGATGGAAAAATCTGTTGTAGAGTTGTCACTGACTCAGACGTATATATATATATAAATATAATATATAAATATTTTTTTTTTTCTGTGACTGTATCTTACATTAATTTGTAGGATCCTTTACTATAGATAATTGAGCTGATCTTTAACAATAACATTTCTATGCCTTATATATCATGTACTTTAGTACGCCGCTAGATTAAAACTGACGGGAAAAGGTAACACACGGCCATTGAAAGTTTTATTATTGTAGAGCCCAAGTGGTCTAGCAGGACGGCTGCAGTGCAGGCGATTTTGTTGTCACAATATCACAGTAGCATGGGTTTGAATCCCGCCGAGGGAAGAACAAAAAATTTGCGAAAGCAAATTAACAGATATAACATTGTTGGGTTGATGTTTAGACGAGTTGTTTACATATATGTACGAGTCTAAATTGAAAACTTCGTTCAAACCTATGCTTGCGTTGGAAAAAAAAACTGCAATTTTTATACCTGTGCATGTAAAACAAATTTCTTTAGGGTGTTAATACAGCGCAAACATCATTTTCAAAAAGACCAAAAAAGTGAAAAAGTATATTAAAAAAATGTATATATGTTACAGTGAATTTGTATAATCAGTGATTAGGTAGAATCTCTGAAATTTTCAGGGATTATGTAGAATCACTGGCTAGTTTAGTGATTATGTAGAATCCCTGAAATTTTCAGAGATTATGTATAATCACTAGAAAAAACGTCAGGGATTCTACATAATAACTGAAATGAAGAAATAGTTGTATTTATAAAGAAAGTTAATAAAATAAAATAATTTATTCTATAAAATCACATAGAAACATCATAATAAAGTAACAAAAATTGTAACAATATATCAAACTGATAAACCCATTTTTTTTTAAAAGTAAGCTGTATTAAAATGTTAAACACAATATATTGAAATGATATGCTTCATATCTGTTTTTACCACAATATCCACAATTTAAAAATCCTTTCCTGCACATATCGAATCAGATTTTAACAACACGCCTAAGAGAAGTAAAATGTTCAGTAAAACTTACGAAGGTACACCCCCCCCCCCCAAAAAAAAAATTAAATAAATGGGAATTTGCAACCTTGAACTGGTTCGAGCAAGAAAGATAAAGATACCGTTGTTTTGCGGTCAGGCAATAAATATCCTTTTTTAGAACTTTTTTTTTTAGAATTATGTTTTTTGGGTTTCCCTTTTCTTTTTTATCCAGTCGAATTGCTATGAGAATATGCAAGCTTCCTCTTAAAGTTTGTTCTATTTGTCAATCCAAAGCTCTGCCTGTTTTACATTATATTTACTAGTAGATGCTTTTAAGTTCTCACAGTTTGAATTTCTTGCAAATTGTTCTTCGAACAAAAAAAACCCACTCAAAAACAGTTGTTCCATAATCTACTTCACCATTTGCTTTACATGTATCACAAATAACATGCTTGTGGATTTTCAAATAGAGCATGAATATCCATTTGACGATGGCTTTTAATAAACAAACAATACCTGTAAAGCCATCGTTATTGAAAGGGAAGGTTAATATTTTTAATTTTGAAGTCTTCAACTATATCTCGAAACCTTGTCTTTTAGATCATCCTCTGTGTTTTAATTATAGATTATTACATGGCATTTTCCATATGGCCCTGGTTGCAGCCCAAGACTCCCATATCAAGCCAGAGGGGTTGATATGGGTCGTGGGCTGATACCATGGGCCATATGGAAAATGACATGTTATAATCTATTTATCACATATTTTCAAGCAGGAGAAAACAAATAGCTTAAACCAAAATATGTTTGATATTTCATCAAAAATCAAAAAGATATTTAACGAAAACAATAAATAAATGTATCACTGTGCCGTTAAGTTAAAAAAAGTTCGTATCACAGTTGGTTAACAACGTTTTGTGAAAAGTTTCAGAAATAAATTAACAATAAATATATTAATTCTAAGAATTGCAAATATTAAACGACTTTAAAGTGTTACATAACAAGTTCTTCTACAGCACATTTGTAACTTTCTAAATTTCTTTTCATTGTGTTTAACTTGTTTACAAGTAGCCTTTGATTGACAGGTCACCGGAAGTTAAACTCGGGGGCTTGATATGGATTTCGAGGGCTGATATCGATATTGGCCCGAGGGCTGATAACCAACCTTGACTTCCGGCTATTATTGGCCATGCAAAAACGTACATATCAGTACAAAATATATGATATGTATAGATTATTACATGGCATTTTTCATATCAAACCCTTTATCGGCCCAAGAGCCGGAGGCTCGAGGGCTGATATCAGGAACGGGGCCGATAAAGGGTCTGATATGAAAAATGACATGTAATTATCTTTTTATCATATACTTCAGCAGAAGATATACAGACAAAAAATATTAAAATTTAATTTTTGTTTGTCTTTGAACTTTCAGAAAATATTTACAGACAACCAAAACAAATTCTTTACTTTAATTGTTTTATTGATAACAAGCATTATATTTGTTTTTTCATGTTCTTCAATAATATTCACCTCATTTATATCTTTCAAAACAAGTTTAACTTAATTCATTTTTGCTCCTCAACTATTTTTGGAAAAGTCTTATCAATTGCCGTTTTCCGCGTTCTGTTGTCGTTTTCAATCAAATTTCCGGAAATGCACGAAGTTGCATGTGATAAAGGTCACGGAAATTAACGGAAAGGCATGTGATAACATTCCGGAAGCAGTCAATAAAGGTACCTTTATCAGCCCGCTATGGAAATTCTTAAGAATCTTGTCAATAAACCTAGTAATCCTTTCATAGCCTTTTGATATTTTTAAATGTTATTGAACTGTAAAATTTTAGTAATATTTTAAACAAGTATATGATAAAGGAAAATGAAAGAAACTTAAAATTATAACTTGTCTATATTAATTTTGTTTATCAAACAAAGGACCATTAAATTATTCATAATCCCTGAAATCATATTAGGGAATTTGTAGAATAATTATTACAATGTTCAGTGATTATGTAAAATCACTGGTCATTTTCAGGGATTATATATAATTACTAATGATTTTAGTGATTCTACATATTCCCTGAAAAACCAGGGATTCTACATAATCCCTGTTTATACAAATTCACTGTAACATATATACAACTATAAACATCAACCCAATAATGTTAGATCTGTAAATTTGCTTTCACAAATGTTTTGTCCTTCTCTCGCTGGGATTTGAACCCATGCTACTGAGATATCATGACACCAAATCCCCTGCACTGTAGCGGTCCCGCTAGACTATACGACCACCTGGGCTTCATAGAAATGAAGCTTTTGGTGGTTGGGTGTTTCCTTTCCACGTCGGTTTATGAATGCATATGTGTAGTGAAAAATTACGAATCAGTTCCACTCTAACATAGTTAGTTGATTTCTTAGGCACTTTATATGTATAAATATACTCATATTAATAATATACAACTCATCTCAGCATAAGCCCAACAATCAAGACAATGATAGATCGGTATATAATATATGTATAGTGAAAAACTTAAATCATCTGACACTAGTAACTTCAATTGACAAATTGATGTGTCCGATATCGTATGTGGACCTATTCTTCCTATTATAGAGTCTGTGCCATGCTGTTATCTCCAGATTTTCTCAACTTCTGAAGAATATTTTTTTGTTTAGTGATTTAAAAATAGAATTATGTCATAAACTATGTATGTTTGCAATTTAAATTTATTATACATGAACATGAATCCTTTTCCTGTCAGAATGTTACAGCTTATTAAATGAAGTTATTTTTATCAATTCTATGAACACAAAACTGCTAATCTGCAGGGGATGTAAGCTCACGGAGTATAAAGTGTCAATCAAAAGCTTGTCATTGAGGTTATTTGTGGACCTTTATGAATGATAAGCATTAGATAAACCAATAATATTCTATGACCCTGGTGTACTTCAATTGTTTTATGGAGACTCTGATTTACCTAAGGAATGACTGTAATTTTTGTTTTCGGTTTATGAAGAAATAACTTTAAAAATGTGGTGCACAATGAAAAACGTGAGAAGGGGTTGTTTAACAATACGCACCACATTTTCATGTTATTTCGAATAGACTGACAAAATATTACAGTTATTTCTTATAATATAACTCTGAATTCCATTTCAAACCGACATAAATCATGAAAAAATGTTGATTTTGTAATGTTCGCATGACAAAATTGTGCCTATGATGTGATAAACGAAACGACATCAGCCAATCAGGAGACATGTTACATCCAGTTATATACAAATCACTAGATACAAAGGTAAATTGAAAAGGAGGTTTAAAAACTAGAAAAACCAGCACCAAACAGAAAGCATGCAATGATGTGTTAAATGTATTTGTGTACTTGTGTCACCAGTTTGATTTGAACCAACATTGCCTTAGAGGTGTACTGCAATTATAAGCTAAACTGTGATTAAAAATGATACATTATCCAAGCAAATTATATAAATTTACATAGATTGAAATGCCTAGTTTTTAAAATTGATTGTTACTGAAGAAGGGCGCTTGTAATTTACAATATGCAGTGTTTCTCTAGAAATATTTTATATATTACCAATTTCATGTTGATCAAGGTTTATTCCAGGATATAAATCATGCTCCATCCTACCAAATAGTGCATTTTCACTGGAAGTTAATTCTGTCATTGTACAATGATCTAGTAAGTTTTTACTTCTTTTTCTGACTGTCTTAAGGCGTGTGTACAGAGTTGATAAGTGTGACCATTTTCTGTTTTCTGGATAATTTTTGGCGAATCGGCAGACCAGAAACAGTTGGAACACAGTTGTCGATGTATGTATCCACATTTTGCAGCATGGTTTTCACTTTTAACAAAGTGTCTGTTGATGATAAGGTGTAAACCCCAGTGGATATCTGCTTAATAATGTTTTCGCATTCATTTCTGTCAGGCCATATTGGCGGTATGCTGTATGTCTGTGGCATCTATTGTAGTATCTCATTACAATACCCAGATTCCAAGGGTCCAAAACAAAATTGTGAAAATCCTGAAATCCAAAAAATTAATTAGTTCAAACGTTGTAATTGTAAACATACCATGTTTTTTCGATTACTAAATCGTCTAAAGAAATAATGACCAGAAAAGTTGCGGGGTTCACTATAAACTCCAGTGCAATGTAATTCTTCTTGCCATTTATTTTATTTCGTTGAACAACTAAAATTCTGAGTGTTTCAGTGATTCAATGGATGCATCACTTGAATCTTTTTCACTTTTAAGGGGTCAACTGACCATTTTGATCATTTTAACTCAATTGTAGGTCCTACTTTGCTGAACATTATTGCTGTTTACAGTTCATCTCTATCTATAATAGTATTCAAGATAATAACCAAAACTTTAATTTCCTTAAAAATTACCAATTCAGGGACAGCAACCCAACAACCGGTTGTCAAATTCACTTTAAATGCTTCGGTTTCAGAGTTATGACCCTTAAATAAAGGAATGTATCACCCTCATGCAAAGCTCTGGTTCCTTTCACGGATTTGGCTATACTTTTTGGACCTTTTGAATTGACGAGCATCACTGAAGACATGTATTGTCGAAATGCGCATCTGGTGCAAGAAAATTGGTACCGTTAATTTTATTGATCAGTTTTCTAGTTTTGAAGTATGTAAATATTAGACATATGTGTAATATCATGTTTTTTTTTTGTGGTATGTGCACCAAATTTTATTCAGTTGTAAAAGTAATCTGGAAAAATGAAATGAATATTCTGAACATTCAGAAATGACTGCAACCACCTAAAGGTTTGAAATAACCTTCTGTAAAAAAAAACATTTTGACTTACCAGAAGTTCTACACAAAATACGCTACAAATTACAAGACTACAACTTAACAAATGAGTACGAGTAAAAATACCATTCAAACTAGAGGGTGCCATGCAAGAACAAATTTGTAAAGACATAGAAAATACTTTACTAAATGATGAAAACAACATACTTAAAGCAGTTCAAAAGGAAACAAACTGTTCTACTTGTGGCCACAGACTGCTACCAGGTGTTATTAGAGGAGACAATCGCCTGTACACTTATATCAGGATACAGACGTATACATGGTTCATGTAAGACAGTTACATCACTGGTATTAAGATCACTTAAAAAATAAATTATGACTGGGTTACACAAACATCAGTTTGAATTGAACAACATTTGATTAACAGAATAACTTAAATTTATATAATTTATTGACAATTCAATGTACACTTAACTATTTAAGCATTATTTACTAACATAGATTACAACTATTTTCCATCTATTTCAAATGCAGGCATCAGTGTTGATAAGGATTCTCTTCCAATATTTCCAAGGAATATTTCTCAGAAAGATTAACTTGAATTGACTCATGTTAGGATTGGAGCGGATGGTAATTGTCTACCTTATGTCTTTGGTCAGAAAAGAGCAGAAGAGATTTAGAATGATAATTGACCGGACTAATTTCAAGGATTGCTACCTAGACAATAGCTACTTCTAATACATTTGTCAATACAAATAAGAAAATTGTCTTGACCAAATGACCGATTTAAGGTTACATCATATACAATTATCAAAAAAGTTGACAAATATACAGTAAAATGTTGATAATTACTTATATAGCGAAAATCTGAATGAATATCCAAAAAGTTGTAAAATTTACTGAAAAAATGTTACTGAGAAAAAGTTGAAATTATTAAATAAAGCTGTGGTTGTTTCAATTTTACTTCTAATACATTTGTCAATACATATTGGAAAAATGTCTTGATCAATAAGAGAAAATAAGAAATAAAATTAGGCATATTGCCTTTCAACCCCATATCAAATAGATCCCATATATAATAATACCATATTTCCATGCAGTATCATATGCCTTCTCAAGGTCGAAAAAGACCGACACCACATGTTCATTTTTCACAAAACCATTGAGGACAAATGATTCGAATCGAACAAGATGATCAGGAGTACTGCGGCCCTGTCGGAATCCACACTGGATATTGGCTAATAGCCCATTGGATTCCAGGAAACAAACAAGGTGATCATTGACCATCCGTTCGAGTGTTTTACAGACACAACAGGTAAGGGCATCTGAAAATTTCAGGGCAGATAGATTTTGACCTGATTAACACCTTTGCCACATGTCAGATTTGCTCTAAATGCTTTGGTTTTTGAGTTACAAGCCAAAAACTGCATGTTACCCCTATGTTCTATTTTTTACAACATTATATATTTTCAGCTTGAAATTCATTAAAAATGGTTGGAGATCACGTCTAGGGTGTCAGAATTTGTCAGATTTGATTTTAGTTTCTCTGGAAACACCATCTGTGGACAAATATGACCCAAATGCTGCAAGTAATGCCTGGAACACTGGAGGGGTTACAACAAGGAGACCCTTTTACAAAGATGATCTTAAGAAGGTATAATTTGTATTTTTGGAAAAAAGATCTCAGGAGCCAAGATTTCAAATGATATGCGGTACCACCGAACAAAAATACAGGTATATCAGTTTCATGAATATTGACAGTATGCTGAGGAAATAGCTCTTCATTCTTTCCTTGCCTATAAGTGTCGGAATTACTGAATATGCTCGAATCATAGACTCTGCCTGGCCATCCGACATAGACATTGGTAAAGCGATAATACAATTTACGGTACCAATTTTCTTGCACCAGATGCGCATTTCGACAATACATGTCTCTTCAGTGATGTTCGTGGCCCAAATATTTTAAATAGCTTTGCATGAGGGAGATGCATTCCTTAATTTATAACAATTCTATCATTTTGTAACAGCAAATTTTTATAACGCAAAAAATCGTTGCACCTACAGCTGCTTGACATACCTTTTCTGTTGTGATAATCAGCCGGATTATCACTTGGTGCCCCTATTGGAATATGTGTTTCATCTATAGCTTTTAAAATTTAAAATCACCAACCGGCAAGAACATGACATGAATTGTTTCTTTTGGAAATGTAACACACAATGAAATTCAATAAATGTGATGATACTTTAAAAAAGTTTACGAAAGTAACAATTAATAATCCAATCAGAACTAGGAAAAATTATCAGAAAGAAAGAAAATCAACAAAAATTCAGATATTTTTTTCTTTAAGTTGAAGAAAAAATAAGTGCAATTGGAAATTCAAATAATTCAATACATATATGTAGGACTCTAAGGTGCAAATGGAGACGCTAAAGTGCTATGGTCGACGCTAAAGTTCGATCGTCCACGAAAGTATAGACGTCAAAAATGTAGTTTGATTATCACTTTCACCGTTTTTTTTTTATACATACTAAAAATTAACACTACAAAAGATAAATTATAAATATTTCATTAACAACTTTCAAGCCAAATGTCAATAACTTAATTAAAGTTTATCCTAACCGTTCTTTGTCGTCTGCAGCAAGTGTTTTTTTTTTTTTGGTAGCTTGTTTTTTTTTTGGTAGCTGGAAGAGGAACTTGTATTCTATTAAGATACGTATCTTGTTCCTTGAATAAGAGTGAGGACAGAGTAAAGGTAAAGAAAACAAACCAAAAAAATAACATTTTTCCAGCTTCGTTGAACTATTTTAAAATTGATGATATCTTTAAAATTTATTGTACATCAAATGGCAAAGACTTTTTTCAAATTCAATAGAGTTCAAAAAATTATACAAAAATAAGGCTAACAACTACAAGGAATCAGTTGGGTTATCTCGATCGGTTGATCAGTGTTTGCTTACTTACCATAAGGTTCTGTTTATCGAAACAAACTTTTTACGTTTTTTCAAACTGGCTAACAGAACGGGTTTGTTTTGGTGCTTTTTCTCATCATTTGTTTACTCCTATATCTAGATGGGTTTGCACATCTTAAGGTAGCACATTACAAAGACTTTTTTTACTCCCGATCACTTACCTTTGAACTGCTGCAACTTTCTTATGAATGCATAGAAAATAATAAAATAGGTATATATAGATAGACAAAATATATATCTTTTATATGAATGCAATATTTTTATTATGCAATCATTATGTAATCAATTATTATGTAATAAGTGGCAAAATCTGGGTAAGTTCACTCGAATGAATTTAGCTCTATTATCCCTTTAACTATAAAGAAAATGTTAACACAATCTTAATCAACTCATCATGGTCTTCAAAAGGATGTCTCAGATTGTCTCTATGGTATTCCATACTCTCATAAATCTCTAATTAGTGTAAACATCCTAACCACATAAAAGAAGATATTGTTTAATTAGGTGTAAAATTTGTTCTATACATTCTATCTGAAATCTTAGAAACCTTTTTGTAGATAATGGCCATAGGAACAACATATAATAAAAAGTAAAATCACAAAAATACTGAACTCAGAGGAAAATCAATTCGGAAAGTCCATAATCACATGGCAAAATCAAATAACAAAACGCATCAAAAACGAATGGACAAGAACTGTCATATTCCTGACTTGGTACAGGCATTTTCAAATGTAGAAAATGGTGGATTGAACCTGGTTTTATAGCTAGCTAAACCTCTCACTTGTATGACAGTCGCATCAAATTCCATTATATAGTCACCGATGCGTGAACTCAACAAACAGACATAATAGGTAAAAATGTCAAAAATAGGGGTACAGCAGTAAACATTGTGTTATCATCTTAATCACTATAAAAACAACAAATGTAACGAAGAAGCACAAAAAGGCATACATCAAATTAACATCCTCATTTTGATTATAATATACGATTATATTTGTCTATGTAAAATGCACCCATCAAGGAAGGAGGGTATGGGTACTGGTGTAAAATTGCGCGTTTGAAATTCGCACAGGTAGACATGAAATAATTTTGTCGTTCAAAGTATATCGGGATGCATAAATACAGTCACGCAAAATAGATATAACAAACACTGACTTAGCAGTTAAAGTAATAATAATAAATAAAATAATAGTGTGGTTCAAAGTATGACGTGATACATAAGTACAGAGTCACGTAAAATGTATATCACAAAAATAAATCAACCCTCTAGGGATACATATGCAGAAGCTTAATTCATTTGAAAGTGGAAATTTGGTGAAAAATATTTTCGACACAGATAACATTATTATTGGTTACATAATTGTTGCATAATACTAACATTGCATCTATTTGAAAGAATAATCTGTTAGCTATCCAAAACAACCACTTTTATAAATTTTCAAGCATTATTAAGAAAGTTACAGCATTTTAAAACTTGGGAGTTGGAGTTGAAAAAATCTTTGTATTGTGCTACCTTAAATGTATGTATAGTTTCATAAATATGAGTAACTGTAACAAAAACATGCAGTATAATATAAAATATACGTGTGCATCACACCAACTTCATAGAAAAAATGAAATTGATTGACAATTTTGTTCTCGTAGTACAAAGCAAATAATCTTTTATTGCAAATATTTGCATCAGTTTACAGTTAAAGATATAGTTTCATATTCTTACCGTATTTAAGTACAATGTTCGTATTTCAAAAAATATGCTTTCCTTGACGATCCCGAAATAAATTACTGTACGATCAGTCTAAAACTGACTGTATTCTAGAAGCGATTTCAGATTTTTTGTCTGTATGACCAGTGATTTTGAAGAAAAAAAACAACGGCAATTTTAAGGTATATACGTGTCTATGTGATATAATGATTGTGTCCATGGTACTATAACGTGTAATTTCTTTCATCAGACAATACAAATAAATTTCTGATGATTATTGTAGACGGCAAAATAATTATATTTTTGTTCCGTTAGTCTTACTTAAAATTAAATGCCTAAAAAGCAATACATGATTCGCTTGTGGACTTTGTATTAGTGTGTGGTTGCAGTTATCTGTATAACTATTACAGTTGTAAAGACTATTTTAAATTATAGGTGCACAGGGGCATCATTTAATAAGAATATAAGGAAGTTTTATTAATATATGGTAAGTTTTTGAAAAGTTGCGTATAGTAAACGGATACCACCCAATAAGTTAGTGGAAAAGTCCTTATCATGGAAATACAAAACTGATGAATTTTTGAAAAATCAAAATAAGAGGTGCACAATTGAATTAAATGATAAGGAATCTGAAAAAGAATCATTAAGTTATGACAAGTGTCTGAAGGAAATTGTAAATATAAAAAGGTACGCCCAATATAAGGTTATGACAAAGTCCGTATTTTAGTTTTTTTAGAAAAGTTTAACAATTGGTTTTGTGGGTCACGGTTGAAAATACCCGAAGACATTTCTGAAACTTATATAAAAAAAAAAACATTCCTCTCATATCAGCAACATTCAAACATCCTTATACTTAATGTAGTACACGCTATCAAGCTAAAACATGTTTGATAGGTTTTCAGGATGTGAATTCATTAAAATATATTTGTGTTATTTAGATTGATTGATTGATTGTTGGTTGCTTTACGCCGCATTAGCACAAAAAGGCTATATCGCGGCGAGAGCTAATTCGAATATTTTTACAATTTAAAGCATATTTTTAAAATAAGACAAAAATTCCTTCAATTTACTAAAATTCTTGACTAAAGCAAATTGAGTATATACAAATAAAAATCAACAGTAAAATAACGTGATCAAAAATTAAAATCGATTTAAATATAATAACATTTTTATATTCTATAATAAATTCCAATTTCTTTTAAAAAAGCAACAATATTAGTAAATGGGACATTATTAAATAAATCATACATATTATTGACATTGAAATGCTTCTTACGAATATCAGCAAAGTCAATACAACTAATTAAAACATGTTTAATAGTGTTATTTCGAAAAATGCCATCTTCTTATGTATCGTAAATAACTTTCAAATCACCACTAGAATACATTGAAATAATGACTGATCATACAGTTTCAAAATATACAAACGAGACTGATCGTACACTGAGAAATTCAAACAAGTGTAATTTTCTTATTTCTGGCTGAAACTTTCATTATAAACAGTTTGTGAATATCGATGTCAGCTGAATTAATCATTAAGCAATGTACAGATGAACATCTTACAGTTTAATATAGTATATCCAACAAATTTAAAATGTGATCTAAAAAGTTCTCGCTCCGAAAATTGCTACATCCGGATAGTGTACCGAATAGTATCTACACTGTGTTTAATGATTTGTAACATGAAAAAACACACAATTTTTACCAAATTGTTTTTTTTTTTTTTGTGGCATGGAAAAACACAAAACCACCTATCAAATGTATTGTTTTTAAGTTTAATAACTCGATAACAAGAAATGAAGATAACAATTGACGATTTTTGCCTGGCTGCAGTTTGCGAAATATCGATGTATATTGTATATTGAAAAAGTTAACATTATATGATTCAGATGAAATTGTTGAAAGAAGATTAATAGTCAGGACCGTTAAATAAATCTAATTTGATGACACTTGAACTAAGTGCTACATAGATATCTGCCTTGTTTCAGTTACAAAATATACTTTATTTGTGATTTTGATATGAATATGATACAATAAGAAACATTACCTTGGTAAGGAAATATAAGAGTAATATACGGTAATATTTTAAATACATTAATTATTTACTTGATACTTTTATATAATTTAAGATGTAGATTGGCGATATAAATGCTAAAGTGAAAGGACCAGGCGGAGCAAAGATACCGAAGACCCGATACACGAGAGGACCATCGGCTTATAACATCATTGCCAAAACAGTTGAAAGAGGTTAATTTTTTATTTTGTATCAATAATTTTATTCAAACTCAAAATTGTGCACACATTCGTTTTAAGTTTTTGTCTTGCCGAAACTAAACTAAAAAATACCGTCTTTAGAAAAACTGGTAAATGAAAATAATCTTCAAGTGCTAGCAAACCTTCACACAAGTGTTGTTCGGACTCGCAACCTCGAGGCTAGTACGATTACTGGAAAACCCTTAGACCACTTGACCACCGATGAATCTTTTCCTTCTCAATTTAACATTCAACTCAATATTTATTTGCAGAAGTACAAATGTCATGCAGAAAAATATAGCGAATGTCCATTTACTATCAACATTGATCTGTGTCCACACTTGTGTAGATTACAAGTTTAAAATGTTACATCGATTTTAGTTTATTTGTTTTTAAATGAAAATTGGTGTATTTCAAGTTTTATTTTTATGCCCCACCTACGATAGTAGAGGGGCTTTATGTTAAATGTCTGTGCCTCCGTCCGTCCGTTCGCTTCAGGTTTAAGTTTTTGGTCAAGATAGTTTTTGAAGACGTTGAAGTCTAATCAACTTTAAACTTAGTACACATGTTCCCAATGATATGATCTTTCTAATTTTAATGCCAAAATATAGTTTTGACCCCAATGTCATGGTCAACTGAACATAGAAAATGATAGTGCGACATTTAGGTTAAAGTTTTTGGTCAAGGTAGTTTTTGATGAAGTTAAAATTACATCAACTTGAAACTTAGTACACATGTTCCCTATGATATGATTTTTCTAATTTTGATTCCAAATTAAAAGTTTTGACCCCAATTTCACGGTCCACTGAACATAGAAAATGATAATGCGAGTGGGGCATCCGTGTACTATGGACACATTCTTGTTTATATTGAAACTTGGGTTTCTTCATTGGCCATGACAAGAAGAGCCTACCTTTATTTCAGCGCTAACATAACATATGACCTCGGGGGCATTATTTACTATTTCTATTTACTGTTCTGATAAGTTTTGTTTTACTATCAATGTGCCACCGCATTAAACGAAAAATAACAAAATGGAAATATTAGCATGAAAACGTTAAATAGTGAATACAATGGGAAGGATATATTATAGGACTACAACTATATGTGACTCGGACCCGACTGCGTATTAAAATGTTATTGCTGCTGTTACACTACCAGGTACGTTATCGGGTCCAGAGTATTTGAAAAAAGTTGCCACATCATGGCAAGCTACCTCAGATGACGAAGGAAAGCAGCAACAGAACAGGCCAAAAAATCAAACTTTACCCACATATGAACATGACCAAAGATGAAGCTGTATTTCGTCACCTGAAATTGATTTCGAAGTCCGTAAGTAAAGATGTATATAAAAAAAACTGTATGCATAGTTTATTTCAGTTCTTGTTAACTCTTTTATGTCTGGAACATAAACAAACAGAATTGTTTGAAAACTAAATTTATTATTTATCCTCCTATTTTGTTTTTGCCTGTTACATGTAAAGTCAAATTTTGATTTGAATGCTCTAGAACGTACAAAAAATGTACATATAAGATTGATTGATTGTTGGTTGCTTAACGTCTAGTGGCAAATATTTCATGCATATTCAGGACGAGGACAAGTTCACAATAAAAACAATAGGTAGGTCTGGTCATGATAGAGGCCATTCAGGATGATGGTCGGGGAAATTTGAACTGCCACAGGAAAATGAGGGTATATTGGATAGGGACTGAAATTTTGCCTTGCAACAGGCCACCTACGGACCCCGTACATATAAGGGGAAGCCAACTATTTAACTTGTTATCATCCTAAGCACACAGTATCAAAGGATGTTCCATATTGATACACATGCAGAAACGAAAACCTACTTACTGTTACTCAGGAAACTCAGTAAAATATGACAGTTAGGTCGGTGGTATCATTGCCATGTTTTGATTTGTAGTTTTAGTCTGGCACTTTATTTTTAAAAAATCATTTTAACCAAGTAATTATTAGATTTTAATTTTGGACAATGTTCCAACGTTGCATTTGTATCTATTGACATTAACACAATGAAAAAATGTAGTTTAAAGGCCATTTCAGTTTGATTAAGGGACGACATCAAAAGTTCAATGAAGGATAAAAAACTTAATTCACATAGTTTTTTCATTGCCCCCCACACCCCCCTCTTAACGTAATTTGGGAAAAATTGATTAACCAATAGAGATATATGTAAAATCGATTTTTAATTAACAAAACTTGCAGCAATGTTGACCCCCACCCCCAAACTATTTGAATGAAGTTTTTTTTTTTATCCTACATCGATCTTTTGATGTCGTCCCTAATAGTTCTTGGGATTGATAATATATTACACATCTGTGTGACATATGCATAGTCCGTCCCTCTACTACTACATGATGAAATATTTATAGATATTTTAGTCCTTCTTTTAATTCATTTTGAGAAAAGATGCAGCATCCACAACACTAGTTCAATATGTATCCATAGCATTTCTATTGGATGAAACAAAAGTTTCATTTATTGGTCTGAATCGAAGCCACCAGCTATCAATTGGTTAATACAAAATTTAGGGCAGAATACATTTTCGTCTCCTAAATGATTGGTCAATCAATTTTGTTTTGTTTTTCGTATTGTTTACCCTTTTGTAATGGGAAAATGTTTAAATAATTCCTAAATAATTTATATATATAGTGCAAAAGAAATTTTAAATTATATATATAATATACAAATATAGTGCAATTGATTGATTGTTTGTTGCTTAACGTCCAGTGGCAAATATTTCATGCATATTCAGGACGAGAACAAGTTTACAATAAATACAATAGGTAGGTTGATACAATATAGGCAATCTGGGATAATGATCGATAAATTGAAGTTATTTTTTTCTGTATGGTATTAAATTGATTTCTTTTGTTTCATATTGTGATCAGTTTTTTTTTTTGCAATCGTCATGCCAGTCAGCATGGTTTAAGAACTTCAGATGTTCGACCTGCTAGTCAAATTCGTTTCCTTTTCACTCTTATTGTCTTCTGAACAGTTTTGCAAGTGCTGTATGTAGACCCTCTACAACGATATTTGTATTACATGTACTCATTTCAAAATTGTGTTTTTATTTAACGCAATCATAGGTTTGAATGTGGTTTTTAATTTAGACTTACAGATCCCACAATTACCTCCCTTCGTAGTTTAAAGGCTGTTGTATTGCACGGTTTTAATATCAAATGACATAACGGTCTGTGTCCTAAAAAATGAGACCTCCAGTGGCAAATATTTCATGCATATTCAGGACGAGAACAAGTTCACAATAAATACAATAGGTAGGTTGATAAAAAAAAATTAGAGGCCATCTGGAACGATGGTCGGGACTGCTACTTGAAAATGAGGGTATATTGGATAGGGACAGAATGTTTGCCTTTCAACAGATCACCTTTGGACCCCTCAAAGATTTGTTGCAAGGGTTCTTAACGTGCAAAGAGCGTGGCACTCTCTTTACACGAGGCATCGGATTTTACGTCCCCAATCGTGTGTAATTAGAATTTCTTCATTAGTTATTTACCGATCGTTGTCAAATATTTTACAACAAATACCATAAATTTAAAACTTATGTATCAAACAGGGCCATATCATTTCATTTCAACTTTTTGACTCCCTAAGGAGTTATTGCTTTTTATAGTCAACTTTTAACAATTTTCATAAAAATTTTAAATTTCTACTATCATTTTCCACTGAAACTACTGGGCTAGTTCTTGGGGAAAATAATGATATAATGATATAATTAAATCTACACACCAACGTACATCTTGCACATGGGGCGGTCCTTGTATGATCCCTTAGTGAGAAAACTCTGAAAGCGACCGTATTAAAAAAGGCAAAAATATTAGTTGGGAAAGATATTTTTACAAATGAGAAAAAGGAAAAGAAACATCAAAGAGAAATTTCATATTGCCACATGATACTGGACAGTAAGTGTCAATTTCTTTTGTACGTCACATAGGTAATGGAAAATAACACAATATTGACTACTGTACCCCTATTTTTGACATTTTTACTCTTTGAATATGTTTGTTTTGCTTATGCAGTTAGAAGATAAATTTTAAAAAACTTTTTAAGAAATATATCGTTGCAAAAGGTTATGGACCAGTTGGGCTTTGTTCATACCCTGCATGTTGCAACAACAGATTACAAAACTGGGTTAGTCCACATATACATAAATTGCAATAAGGCTGGTGTTTGAATCTTTTTACTCAGACCATAAACCAGTTTACATTAGTTTAAGGTCATACTACTGGAAAAAACACAATTCTGGAAATGAGTAATACATGTACATATTGAGAAAATCAGGTTCATATAAAGGTCAGACACCTTATTATTTAATTTTCAAATGCTTGATCATAAAAGTCAATTATAGAAATAAAATGATAATTGTCATTCAACACATACATTCAGTTCGCCATTGCTTGTGTGAAAATTGTGTATATGTGTATATATTTATGTCACGTAGTTAAAATGTTAAAAGGCCAAAACAGGCCATATATGATTTATTAGATAATATTATGTAATAATACTGCACATTTTAATAATAGTTCAGACTAAATTCAGTACCAACACATTTAAAAGTAGACATGGTAGATTTTGCAGTCTTACATATGAATTATCAGAACTAAATGTAAATAACAGCCAAATTTCATTTTAAGTACAATTATCTATATTTTACATCATTGTTTTTATACATTTCAGACCATGAATAAGATAGAAAAGTTGATGAAACTGCCTGGTAACACACCATACCATGTACCACTCAGGATTAAGGATGTTGCAGTCTCTGCAACAACCAAGTACCAGAGTAATGGGGTGGAGAAGACCTCCACCAAGACAGCAGTAGCAGATGGTACTGGTTACATAACAGCCATCTAATATGACGGTGAAAAGATGTCTATGTTAAAACTTGACAATAGTGTGATGCTCATGAATTATATAAAGAAGGCAGACAACACATATTGTGATAAACAGGCCTACTGTGGTGTCATTGACCAGTGCTGTCACTGTTAGTGACGTGACCAAACCAGAAGCAGAAAGACACATTGATGCTTTACCAGAGGCTGTGAAAAACATATATGTTGTTAAAGTAGAAGAAACCACAGTTACCATCATGGGTAATCGATTCCGAAATATGTATGACATTTGATCGACGACTTCGCGACTTGAAATCAACATGGGATTGTTTGGTACCAGGATTCCATACGTGTTTCGTTTCCTATGAAGCCGATTTATTTAAATCCCATTTGATTAAAAAGGTAACAGATTTGGCCCATGTAAACACATTTTTCTAATAATATAGTAGAAACCCCAAGGGTGACTGGGGTATATAAATATGGTCACTTGGTCTTCTCCCGACCGGCAGTAAAACGCTCGCCGAAGTGGGGCGTCCGGTTGGCTGTGCGGAATGTATCAAGTTCGCAGTCACGTCCGGTCAGGGGGGGACGTTAAATCCGATGCCTCGTGTAAGAGAGTGTCACGCTCTTTGAACGTTAAGAACCCTTGCAACAACTCTTTGAGGGGTCCGTAGGTGGCCTGTTGCAAGGCAAAATTTCTGTCCCTTTCAAATATACCCTCCTTTTCCGGTGGCAAATTCCTCCGACCATCATCCCAGATGGCCTCTATTGTATCAACCTACCTATTGTATTTATTGTGAACTTGTTCTCGTCCTGAAAATGCATGAAATATTTGCCACTGGACGTTAAGCAACCAACAATCAATCAATCAATCAATATTATATAATATAGCTTTATGTCATGTATTGTAATTTCAATGAAAAAAATCACCACAATTATTTGTACATTTAATTTTCACTGTAAATGTACTGCTCCTCGGGGCGTCTTGATTTACAAATAAAAAATGTTGTTGTTGTTGTATTAGAGCCATGAGAGAAATTTTACAACCTCAGTTTAATGAAGAATACATAATATTTTGTAAGATATAAAAGAAGTGAAAAGTGAGTACCAATTGTATAATAAACCAAAAAAAATCGTCGGGTGAGAAATCTAACGTCTAACCAGGCTCGTTTTAAACTCGTTAATCTTGAACTTGACAGACTTTAGGTATTTCTCTCCCATTATAGGGTTTCATACGATCAACATGGACAAAAATATCTTTACTTTTAGGATTCCTTACTCCTGACTGAAGGAAGAATTTTTAACTACTTTGAATTGCTATACAGCCCTTACACGGTCGGTCCGTAAGATTATGTAAGGCAGTATGACATTATTTGCATACTCGTGAAATATTTTTGCTCGCCAAGAGGTCCAACACCACCACCATCATAACCATCCAGTACTCCTGAGAGAAAACAAGGTAATATATAAACACAAAGTTTTTTTTATGAAACTGATTCAAAGTTTGTAAATTACAGGCAGTGAGTGTCATAAACTCAATCCACATGCTGCAAAATTTATTTTCATATCGTTTATTAAACAAGTTCACAACTACTAGTATTACGAATCATGCTATACAAAGTCTGCTCCGACTAAGAATAATATCACAGGGTCAATATTCATGTCGTATTATAATGTGAGTCCTGAATTTGTGTTTTTCAATTGCAACTGGACTTAAATATATTATTCATCCCTATATATTGAACCAAGTTCACCCTGGAAAGTTTATATGTTTTTAACCAGATATATCAGGATATTTTATATAACATTTTCTCATAGGAAAAGAAGTCTCCAGTGATGATGGGTCGATATTAAGAATGTCTTGTCAAGTTCTCAAAGGACTTCATCTTTGTCCAAATATAATAAGACTTCTAGCCGATTAAGAGCAACATCATCTATTGAGCCTGGCAAGATCAACAATACCCCAACGTCTTCATGCCGTTCAGGCAAATCAAGATCATTAAGACAGTCCCAATCATCAAGACGGTCCAGATCTTCAAAGAGATCCCGATCATCAAGAAGGTCTATATCTTCAAGAAGGAGTAATGGATCTTCAAGGAGATCAATATGTCATCGTAGGGAGAGGTCTAGATCTCCATCCTGCAGGGCCGTTCTATCATCATCTAGAAGACTTCCTTCAAGATCAATTTCACCAATCAAATACAAATCCAATCGTGCCTAGATCAAAAATCTGCAAGTTCCAGACCTGTTAGACAAAGGGATACAGTTACCATGGAGAATGAAAGTAAGTATATGAAAACTAACCAATAATCAATATGTATAGATGGGATAATTTTGTAAATGCTTAAGTTATACATTTATTTTAATAAATGCTAATGAAATTGGATCAGATGTAATAAAAGAGTTGCACATGAAAAAGTTATCTTGTGCATGTTTTTATAAATAAAAAATAAAAAGACTGAAATATTTGTACATATTACATCAGAATTCTTCAAGTTGTTAATGTTTGTGTCATTTTGGGATTTTTGTGGATAGTTGTCTTATTGGCTATCGTACCACATCTTTTTTATATTCAAGATTCATTAGATTTGGTAGAATATGAATTGATTAACTTTATTTTTTTATTCATAGAATTAATTTGACCAATATGCATGATATGGTATAAATTTTTTGATAAACTTTTAATTTGTTTCTCAAAATGAAGGGTCAACAATATTTGATGTATGCATGTACATGTGTGTTTTCTTTCATTACAAAATATCAGAAGAGGGTATTATACTTACTCACTGAGACAAGAGACCTTTTACAACCATATTTCTATACCCCAGTCACCCTTGGGGTGAGTTATGAGATGACAAACCTCTTAGACAAGCTAAAAGGCGTCTTCAAACAGCATTGGTAGATGAGGTAAGAGAACATGTAAGTGAAATGTTGGATGCGGGCTGTATAAGAGAGTCAAACAATCCTTACGCTGTTCACGTTCGGAAGGACAGATCTTTAAAATAGGAAGATTATGCACATCAAAATCCAAAGAAAATTTTATCTTTCTGAAACACAAAATGCATTGAAATTTATTATATTTAGTGAACGCTAGGCATTAAAACGTTTCCAACTTTACAGGTATAAATTCAAATTCAAATATATTTTATTGCTAATCAAAGCGCCCACAAGGAGCAGAACAATCAACATTAATTACATACAAATGATTACAAGTGATTCAATATGATTAAGACACAATGTTATAAAAGAAAAATAAACCAAAAAATATCTATCAACACAAATACAAGAATACAACAAGCACAGTGTTTAGCAATATAAAGGGGGGGGGGGGGGGGGGGGGGGTGGGGGGCGTGGTCACTGGGCATTTCTATATCTATATATTATTTAAGGAAACTTTCCTAAAAAGTCTGTACTCCAGTGTAATGTTTGTACTCCAGAGTAATTTTTGACATGTAAATACAGCCATATTTGTCCGTTTTTAAAGTTGAACCATAAAGATTGTACCTTCAATGGTGTTACGTGTTTGACCATGACTTTGGTTATATCCTGTATAATCGTCGGATTGAGACATTACAGATTAAACTATATTTTTTATCTTACGTAATATCAGAATAATTGCGCCTCTCCATACCATAGACGACAAATATTTTATTTTACCTATGTGACGAACATAAAATAAATGTCTATCCAGATATATCCCCAAGAAAATCGCAAACATACTAGGAAATGCCACGTCCGCATGGTACCAAATAGTTGCTAATTGGCTTTTACAAAGGTCGAAAGAAAAACTTTTAAAACCTGTAATTGAGGCTACTATTCATTGATGCCAAATTTCATCAAATTTAATTTTTTAAGCAATAGTTCCAGTTCATTTTCTTTAGGATACTGCAATTAGTCAAGTGTGATAGTATAGTCAAGTGTGATGAAATGTGTACAATGCACAGAGACTAATATAGTCTGTGTAGGGACGATTGTTTTTACCTATATAATGTGCATTACGAAAGAGCACTGTCAAGTACTAACTGTATGTCAATGTTCACTCAAATAATTTCTTTACACTCAATAATAAAAAAAAAAATATCCCCAAGGGTGACTGGGGTATAGAAATATGGTCACTTGGTCTTCTCTCGACCGGCAGTAAAACGCTTGCCGAAGTGGAGCGTCCGTTTGGCTGTGCGGGATGTATCAAGTTCGCAGTCACGTACGGTCAGAAGGAGAACGTTAAATCCGATGACTCGTGTAAAGGGAATAGTTATCAAAAGTACCAGGATTATAATTTCATACGCCAGACGCGCGTTTCGTCCACATAAGACTCATCAGTGACGCTCAGACCAAAATAGTGAAAAAGCCAAAACATATACAAAGTTGAAGAGCATTGAGGACCAAAAATTCCAAAAAGTTGTGCCAAATACGGCTAAGGTAATCTACTCCTGGGGTAAGAAAATCCTTAGTTTTTCGAAAAGTTCAAAGTTTTGTAAACAGAAAATTTATAAAAATGACCATATAATTGATATTCATGTCAACACCGAAGTGCTGACTACTGGGCTGGTGATACCCTCGGGGACGAAACGTCCACCAGCAGTGGCATCGACCCAGTGGTGTAAATAGTTATCAAAAGTACCAAGATTATAATTTCATACGCCAGACGCTCTTTGCACGTTAAGAACCCTTGCAACAACTCTTTGAGGGGTCCGTAGGTGGCCTGTTGCAAAGCAAAATTCCTGTCCCTATCCAATATACCCTCCTTTTCGGTTGCAGTCCAAATTTCTCCGACCATCATCCCAGATGGCCTCTATTGTATCAACCTACCTATTGTATTTATTGTGAACTTGTTCTCGTCCTGAATATGCATGAAATATTTGGACGTTAAGCAACCAACAATCATCAATCTCAATAATTAACACCTTAATAAAATGTTTATTTCAAAAACTTTTTATAAGGTATTCTACATCATAATTGAGACTTCTGTTGCAGTTATATAAAATATATGAAGTAAAAGCAACAATTATAATTGCTGTAAATAAAAACCTTTGAAAATGTATGTATAACTACATAATAATTCACCATAATTATACAAAAACAGAGAAACTATAAACAAACCCCATTTAATCGTCTTTGCAAACAAGGCACAGGTATTAGTACTCCCAGCAATGACATCCTTCTTCTGGGTAGGTGTTTCGTCATTAAGCCTCCTTTCTCTTGCAATTCTGTTGCCAATCCACTCCTAAATATTTTAAATGTACCTTAGATATCTTATTTAAAATATAAAATAAATCTTCCGTCATATTATATAAAATATCTTATATGCAATTTAGTTTTTAAAATATCTTATAATATATACCATATCTCAAATAGGTTAAAATATCTTATATTATATTTATAAGACGTATTTTAAACTATATAAGACATCTTTTAAACTATATTAGGTACATTATAAACTGTATAATATATCTTAATAACTATATGATATTATCTTATTAATTTGTATATTTTAACTTATTTGATTCGTTCAGGGTTTGCCACATGTAAACGATGTTGAACTATATTTTCGAAGGTAATAAGAAAACGGCGGATAGCAAAATCCATATTGCACAGCAACAAGCATATTACACGGTTATTTTTACAATGTATAAAAAATTAACTGTTATACTTTGTGACGTCATGTAATTAATTTCATAACATTGTTATAAGTTTTATAAATTAAAGATATCTATGATTGCTTATATAATACAATTATAGACTATGTAATAGGTCAGAACAGAATATATCGACCCAAAGAGGTATTTCGACCTCTGTCTCCGTCCTCAGTCAACATACTTCTTTCAGGTCAATATATCCTTGTATCAACCTCATACAAAGGCTATATTTGTATAATATAAGCTTAACATGATAAAAACTGTATGAGATATCTAATAAAGTTCTTTAACATTCTTGCGGTTGAAATAAATAGTGAAACAGCTTGCCATAAAATTAGCTTTTTTACTTTTACCTTCTTGAAATGTACTTCTTTTCAAACATAGAGATATTAAAGCAACATTGAACAGAATATAGCGAATAAATAATATATTAAAATTCAAATGATTTGTAGATGTCATTTTTGGTTGGTGCAAGTTTCAATTTCTCAAGGTTAGTTTGAACTACTGTTCATAATATCAACCCAAAAAGTAGAGTTAAAAGTACTTAATCCACAGAATTTAAGTTTATTGTGGCACCCTACACATAGGAACTGATGAAGATATTATAAGGTTTCTTGTTGTTACCTTGACCCTTTCTGTTTCTATTTCCAGCACATTTGCTACTTTCTCGATGCTCTCCTTCCATAATTTGTTTTGATGTTTGTTTCATTCCCGCATTCCAAGCTTCCTCTAGTTTTTCATTCATTTTGCATGAATAATCTTCTGTTGCTCTCTTCTATAATAAATGAATTTATTTAGCCAATTTTTTAAAAAGATTAAGTGAATATTGGTTTTAGTTTTTGCAGATAAGTACTTGATGATCATGAACAGCTCAGATCATTTACTCAATTTTGACCATGCATTTAATCCAAATTATTGTCACATTTACATATTATAAAACTATAATGTTTCAGGAAGGCCAATTAGACAACTGTCCACCAAATTTCAAATAAAGTAGATGTAAGCAGTTTAAGACCACCCTATAAGGCCTTCCAACAATAAAAATCAAATGCTCTGCTAAGCGCAAGCTTGATATAACCTGTACCAGATTTGGCAAGTATGGGCACAACATTTAAACTTTTGTGGTTGAATGTTTAACACACCTTTGATGATAATCTATTAAAGAAATGAATTGATAACAAGTGATAAGGAAGCAACAACAAGCGATAGAGAATTTTAGAGTGCACCTGATGATGTATGTTAAAGTATTCATGTTAATAGACCGTTAAAAACACAAAAAACAAATTTGTGTATTTGAAATCTAGGCTAAAGCAATACACAGGAATGTCCTGACACTGTAAAAATCAAGTATCTAAGACCATCAATCAGTACACATCAAACATCCGATGAATTTAGTATAAAGCCATCCTTAACCATCAAAGAAATGCCCGAACGTGTGTAGTACCAAAATATAAGTATAAACAGATTGTTGTACAGTGAAGGTACATTTGTGAAATTTCTAGTATGGTTTATGATAACAAAAATCAATATTACAGAAATAAAAACAACCTTTTGTCCAGTTGTTGCCTCTTTAACACATTCCACATTTCCATTCTCAATTTTAATATTTTAAAAATTTAAATACAGTCATGACAGTGTCTTGTGTAATGATGTCTGTTTAGTTGGCATACACATTTTATCACTAAAACTGTCAACTCATAGACATATTAACTATCACTAAAGGGTTTAACCACCCTTATGTTAAGATAATGACTGTACTGAATGTCATTAATACCTGAATTATCTGTTCAAAGTATATTTTTCTGACAGTAATGCCTTAAACCCCATTTTACCACCTCTATCTATAGACATTTTCAAATGTCATAATTTTAGATTTGATTTAGCTGCTTTCAGTGCCATAGCTTTTGAAATTACTTTTTCCTTTATTACTTTGGAATATGTTTTCAAATTGCACAACTGCTAATGGTACTGGTCAGGATAATTTGGTGAAAAAGCTAAATCATCAAGGTAATTGAAAATATTTCCCTTGTCAGTTATTAATTTGAGCAATAATCTTGCATCATGGACATCATTATGTGACTCATACTCATGTCCTAGTAAGTTATTAACTTAAAAAAAACTGACTGTATGATGCTAAACCAGGAACAACCTGTTTAAACAAATTCAAAGAATCTATAAGACCAGATATTTGTGAAGAAAATTCATTCCACATATTTAGACAGGACAATGTATTTAATAAAACAAGGCAATCAAATCGTTTTAATGTTATGTCCTACTAAAATAGGTTTGTCTTTTAAATTCGGATATATAACTTAAAAAGCCAGTCAATCCTTAATGGGGTAGTTTGTAAGGAACCAACGAACCATTGTGATACATCTTATTACCAACTACAGTTAATCCAGTAATTCTTGCGGCTTCTTCTGATATAGTCTGGTTAGGGAAAATATAACGACCGAATATTCTGTCTACATTACAAGCAGCAATTAGAGCAATATCTGAATATCTATCTGAAAAAAAGTTAAGGATAAGAAACAAGATTTTAATTTCAAATTTTCTTTTTCAGCATTAAAATTCATTCATCACAAGTTCTAAAACTGCAATTTTACGTAATGAATATATATTCAAATGTAAGTAGTGTTATTTCCCTACTAGTTCTACTTTGAAAGACTAATTCACTCAAAAGTGTATTTTAAATGACTGGTTTTCATTAAAAGGGAATCTTGACATATCATTTAACAAAAACAGATAAGCATAACGAATGCATATGACTATTGAGAATATCTCCTTCTAGTAAGCTCAGGGGTTCGATTTCTGGGTTTGCTACTTACGGAGACCAGTCGTCTCCAAATTGTTTTTTGCCCTTTAACATTATCTCTCAAGGATTGTCTGTAATTGTAATTAATGCCTCCTTTGTTTTACTTTCTGTCACTTTCTTCCGGTATGTTCTTTTCTTTATTGCTACCTTCGTATTGCTTTGTTCTTGAGTTAATTTACGATTTTTCATGTACGACTGAATTTTTTGTTCATAGATATAGGAAGATCCCGATACCACAGTAGTTTTTCTTGAGAACTCATTTCGGCTTTTTTTGTTTTTCTGAAAGAAAATATTTTAATTTAATTTTGTATTCATGTTTTTATTTTTATTTTTTTTCCCCACAGAAAAAAAATATACCTTCATTTCCTTTTGAACTTCTGTAGTCATAACTATTTGTTTTATTGTAACCGGTCGCCGATTCTAACTTTCCCGATAAATGATATAAAATAAGTCCAAATACCGTGTGTTATCACCCTTTTTAAGTTGTGTAAGTGTCTGAGTGCTTTATCTTTTTCATTTTCCCCCTGGCTAATTTTCATAACAATGTATACACGTAACGTTCTATGCATTTTGTTACAAAACGTCAAAATCGTATGTGGGGACATTGTGTCGGACATTATTTTTTTATCTGATATCCGATATTTTAGATAAGATCTATGATAATTTCATATCAAAATAGAGATATTTTTTGTACTTTTATCACTTATGTTTTTATTATTTAGCGATTAGCACTGCCTTTAATAAATATCATGAAAAAACGGAAAAACGTAGACCTCCGTCAATTTGTTTTGAAGGGGACAACATGTCGGACATTGCTATTCAACTGGATTTTTAAGAAAAAACAATTCTAAATCCTTGATTATTGCATGAGGGGAAAGCGAGACCTTTGTACAAAATGCTCTTATAAAAATTATTTACTTACGACATGGCGATTGCTTTGGTATTCACATTTTTTACCATTAATTACAGAAATGACATCAACTTTTCGGGCATGGGACACATAATTTGTATCAGCTTGATCCCTTTTTTTCGTAAATCCGTCTGTCCGTAGAAATAAACCGGGCATAACGTCATTGACCCATTATGACATGCTTGTTTGGGACAAATTTTTATATCGTTTGGCGAATTTTTTGGTGTGCTTTTTGCAATATTCAGAATTTCACAAAACTTTTAGTGTAACGCAGGACAAGAAAATAATTTTAAAAAATGAGGGTTTTGTTGTTTTTTATATGATAAAAACACCCTGAAACATATACAAAATTGCGATATTCGGAATGAAGAATTAAAAAGCTCTAACATGATATATAACACTTTAGTATATAAAATTTAATGTATATAAATTAATGACATGAATACGTCTTGTCCGCGATTTCACCAAAGTTCCACCAGTATCGTGCGACGTTTCTATATAATCAATTTGCTTTAGTCAAAAATTTTAGTATATTGAAGGACTTTTTGTCTTATTTTAAAAATATGCTTTAAATTGTAAAAATATTCGAATTAGCTCTCGCCGCGATATAGCCTTATTGTGCTAATGCGGCGTTAAAAAAAACAACAATCAATCAATCAATCAATCCTGCACATAACATTATTAAAAGGTTTGCCTAAATTAGGTTTAATTTCATGTAAAAAAAGTAAAAAGTAAAATCACAAAAATACTGAACTCAGAGGAAAATCAATACGGATTGTCCATAATCACATGGCAAAATCAAATAACAAAACGCATCAAAAACGAATAGACAAGAACTGTCATATTCCTGACTTGGACCAGTTATTTTCAAATGTAGAAAAAGGTGGATTAAACCTGGTTCTATAGCGCTAACCCTCTCTCTTTAATAACAGTCTCATCAAATTCCGTTATACTTACATGATGCATTAAATAAACAGTCACAATAATAATAGTCAAAATATGGGTACACCAGTCATCATCGCATAACACATTTAAAAGGGACAATTTAACAGAACACAAAAACATCTATCTACGAACACATGGATTGACTTATTGAGTATCTGACGTCATAAAATTGGTATACGTCAGATAAATTTATCGTGCATACAAACAGTTTTAAAATTTACATAGGCAATGTAAGCATACAGAGTTAAAAAAATCAAAAGTATGTAAGAACAAATTACAGAAATAGACCGAGATTTAAACTAGTCCAAAAGTTATAGGTAGAATTTATGAGAATCCAAAAATAGTTAATTCCACTACGCGATTGAATGATTTTGACGTTTGTGGTTCAACGTACATAGTAATTCATAATAGAAATATATCATAATGACAAATAATAGACCAAAATAATACTGACGGGATCTTTTAAAGTACAGAGTCACGTAATAAGGACAAAAGAACGTAATAAGGACAAAAGAAATACAAAGAGTCGCATATACAAAACAAACCAAAAAATGAAAGCCAATACACACACATTGATGAGATGTATAAGTACCGAGCCACGTCAAACGGATATCACATAAAACCATTCAACATAAATGTAATATTAATAATAGAACAAAGACAAATGAAAGAACAGTAAAACATGTTGTCCAGATGATAAACAACATCAGTACGCAGAATCTATACATCAAGACCATCGTGTATTATTTGAGAAGTTGATACGGAATATTTATCAACAAGGTCTTGGTACCTTCCGATGAACTTATTTAGAAAAATGACGAGACGTTCTTCGACATACCCCTGGTTCATCAACTTTTTACTCAGACACTGATGACGTTTTACAAAGTCTGAGTAGGAGCTGCAAGCTCTTGAATATCGAATAAGTTGGGAAATATACATCCCACATGCAGGTGAAGTAGGTATGTTGCTACTAAGGTGGGGGAAATTTATAATTTCAAAATTAAAATCGTCTCGTTTGTCATAGATTCTGGTATTGATATGACTGTGTAAGTCAAATTCGAGATATAAGTCTAAAAATGAGGCGGAGGAAGCGGTGTCTGTTGTTTCTTTAATCTCTAATTCTGGGGGATATATCAATGGAACCCAATCAGAAAAGTTCGGACTGATTATGGAAAGAACATCATCAATATATCTGAAAGTGATATTAAATAATCTGGCTTCTTTGATCCTCTTATTATTGACAAGTGTCTGGAGGAACTCCGATTCATATGAAAATAAGAAGTGGTCGGCAGGAAGAGGCGCACAGTTTGTTCCCATAGGAATGTCGACAATTTGTTGGAAAAGTCTACCTCCAAACTCAACAAATATGTTGTCAATAAGAAACTCCAGCATACTGACCACTTGTTCTTCTGTGTAGCATATTTTACCCTTTTGTTTGCCACTATTAACGAAATATGGCTTATGAAATCCCAAAGTAATAAATTTATAGCGTATGCTACCATTTTTAAGTTGAAAGACATTGTGGATAATTTCTTTTAGGCGATTTTTCAATTTTACATGGAGAATGGTGGTATACAGGGTTACTAGTTTCAGAAAAAGACCGAGATTTAAAATTGTCTAGAAGTTCTTTGGAATTTTTAAGAATCCACATATGGTTAATACCACTACGCGAGTAAACAGTTTCACAGTATTTCTGAAGACCCTCTTTCACTGCGAACAGAATCTTGGTCAATCTAATGGACAATTATTTCGTGGAACATGAAGATGAGCCAGCAATATTCCGTTGTTTGTACGGAATTGAATGAAGTTTTGGTATCCAATACAAACAAGGTAAGTCCTCCGATTTGGTCTTCAATGTAATGTTTATTGAAGCCATGAAGGATTTATGATTTGCTAAAATCTCATCCTTGTCAAATGATATGTCTTTTTTATATTAATTTATTATCATCTTTTTTACTACATTCATTTTTCAATAACATATTCTCTAATATTAGATTTAAAAGCAAATGGTCAATGCAACAGGAAACAAAACCAGATACACCTACAAGAAGCACTAAAAAAATCCGTACAAACGCCTCCACAGACATTGATTGATGTTTTTCCATCGAAATGATTTTAACTGAAAAAAAATTAAATCGCCAGTTGAATAGAGGATTTTTTTTAAGCAACACCAAAGAGAGAAAAATGTTAATAAAATTAAAAAAAATGCTTGTTTGCCACTGTTTTTCGTCTGAGAAAATGATTAAGTTTGCCTAACAATGAATTTGAAAGAAACTCAAATTAATTGAATATCTAGAATGGAAGATCCTCTTTCACTTGTTATGTTCAGGATATCTTAATAGTCCCTAAATAAATGTTTCTTCATTTTAGCTCAATTCCAGAAGAAACTGTTGACATTGAGGATAACCTTTATGCGGAAGAGGCCGAAAAGGAGGACGAGGAGGAAAAGATGAAAGAAGAGGGAGCAAATTGCAAAATAAGTTAACTGGAAAAGATGGATAGATGCTGAAGTAAAAGAACTAAAATGATATTTTAATGAATTTAAGCAGTCAGTCACAACACCAAGATCTGCCGTTATAGACGAAGTGAAGGAAAAAAACAAAAAGAATCATGGATGCATCCACTTGAGAGAAAATCATCCAATTATCAAAAAGATTTCTAAAATGAATCATGCTAAACGCTAGTTTTTGCATTAAATACTTCTAACAGAACTATATGGTAAGGGATTGATTTTGGGGGTTCTATGGTTCAATGCAAATTATAAGTTTGTGATAATCTCAAGTCTAACATGAACCACTAATGAATGCTAGGTCATTGGTATTATACTTTAACTTGATTTAACGATTCAAATAATGACTTCAATACTCTGCGACAATTTGCAACAGACGAGACATATCTTTGTGTTAACAGTTTATTTTATATTTTTCTTCCAATTTTGATGTGTTTTTTTTTAATCTCAGTTCTATAAAACTATCCTTATTAATGAAACCTCTGAACAGCTTACGTACTTGTATAGCAATTCAAAGTTCAAAGATATCTCGGATGACAAACTATACAAGCTTATCAACAAGCGAGCAAAGAGATGTCCAACGTATCCTTAAAAGTTCAATCAAATTCATCATAGATGCCAGATTTTAATTTAATATTTACGTAAGACGCGCGTTTCGTCTTTACAAGACTCATCAATGACGCTCGATCAAATATGTTTTAAAAGGCCAAATAGAGTACGAAGTTGAAAAGCATTGAGGACCAAAAATTCCTAAATGTTTTGCCAAATACAGCTACGGTAATTTATTCCCTGAGGTAGAAAAGCCTATTCAAAGTTGTTAACAGTTCATTCATAATTATGAATATATCAATGATCTTAAGTAAACACATAAGTGCTGACTACTGGGATGGTGATACCCTGGGCGAAATAAATCTTCAACCAGATGGCATGCTCACGTAAGGCAGCAAACATTTGATTTTCTTGTGGGGAGGATGGATCTTTTTTAAGAAAAAAAGTTGGTTTCCAGTTTTTTGGAGAAAAAAAAATAATTTGCTTTTGACCTTGAGAAAAAAATGTTTTGTTTAACCCTCAGCTGCCACTATATGTAATGCTAAAATTGAGAGAAAAAAATGGTTTCAACTTGTCGATAAAAAAATAGATTGTTTTTCGCCGAAGAAAAAATCCATAGCTCTCCCCCCAGAAAATCAAATGGTTGCTGACTAAGCAGTTGTCATCAGTTCGTTAGTGTGATCTTTTGATCGTGATTATAACTTCTATTTTATAATGAAAAAATACTATTGTATTTAGCAACACTTTTCGAGGCAGAATATGTAGTAAAATCCCAAGATAAAATTGAACTTAGATGTATTCGACAAAAGAAAAGACCCCTACCAAAAGTTTATCGTCAACATCCATAATACTACCTCGTCAATTGAGAAATATTTATAATCAATCCTCCACAAATTCAATTTTAAAATATTCATAGTATAGGGAACCCGAAGGGTGACTGGGGAAACGAAATATGGTCAGTAAAACGTTTGCCGTTTGGCTGTGCGGGATGTATCAAGTTCGCAGTCAAGTCCGATTCGGGACGTTAGATCGAATGCCTCGTTTAAAGAGAATGCCACTTTTTAGCGTTGAGAACCCTTGCAACAACTCTTTCAGGGGTCAGTAGGCTGTTGCAAGGCAACATTTCTATTGCTATCCAATAAACCCTCATTTTCCAGTTGCAGTCCAAAGAACTAAAACTGTTCCGGTACATAAATAAGTGTTTAAATGGCCACAAATTTGTCATTTCTATAAAGGCAAGATGCATGTGATGCTATGTAATGTAGATTTTGTGTGGTGTTGACGTAACCTTTTTCTTACTCGATTTTCACATCTTAAAAAGAAAGTCTTTCGGAATGTTGTAAGTAAATTTCTTCCTTGTTCTCCTCAAGTGATTTCTAATTATATTACTCTATAATGTAAATATCGGACAAAGAGATTATTTGACTAACCTTTAATGCTGTCTTAGATACACAACATTGAATTTTCACTTGAGCCTCACACAACATAGGGCTAGTTAATTGTTTGCAACTTTACATACTATTGATTGCTATATTACTGTGACATATATTTTGTTGTCTTTACATTACATTGTCAGCCTCCAATGCCGTTGAAAGACAAAGTGGCAAGTTTATCCATATGTTTTTATAAACAGATATGCAAATACACAGTACAGATATTCCGGCGCTGGAAAATGATAATGAGTTTGACAGTATTGAATTTGTGTGCTTATAGGTAAGTAAGAGTTCATGGACAAATATCAACCGTTACATTGGTGTTTCTAAATTGTCAAAATATTAACAAAAAATTTACTTTTTAAATTAAAAGGCTAAATAAATTGATGCACATCAACTGTTGTGTTGTTAAATGTCTAAATTTAAAACAGTGTAATGTGTCTGGAATTTCTGGTTTTATCATTAGTATCGAACATACACATTCTTGTATATTTCACGTCAAGTTGAATCTCAGGCATGTGTTTAATAAAATCAACGGTACTAATTTTGTTGCACCAGATGCGCATTTCGACAAAATATGTCTCTTCAGTGATGCTCGTGGCCAAAATATTTGAAATCCAAAGCTTATATAAAAGATGAAGAGCTATAATCCAAAAGGTCCAAAAAGTATAGTCAAAGTCGTGAAAGGAATCAGAGCTTTGCATGAGGGAGATACATTCCTTAATTTATAATAATTTCTAATATTTTGGAACAGCAAATTTAAATAACACAAAAAATCCGTATTTTTAAGTTTCCCTGACAATATTTTAAGCAGAACTTACACAATAACATACTTAAATACAAACTGTTGGTACCATTACCCCGAAAATCAGTCCCAACCTTCCTTTTTGGTATTGAACCTTGTAGTAAAATGTTATGGATATCCATTCACTTAAACTATGTAATTATCCGGAAACCATATTTGTCGACATACATCGCTTACGACATCATGCCATAATACGACTCAATTTTTTTCTTCGAACTTATAAATATCAGGACGCTGTTTTTTTTACTTTTTAATTGTTCAACTTTTTACAATGTTGGGCTTTTATTTTAAAATAGCTTATTACAATATATGTGGTAATCATTTTGGCTAAAGGTTGAAAGCAAACCACTGAACTGTCATTGTTCATACAGATAGTTTTCATGGGCAATCTTAGCACATCTCTTTATTTTTACATGATAATCATTGTAAAAATCAGTCATGGTTATTTGTGAAAACCCTTCATGGAATTTAGTGAAACTTGAATATGAGCTAAACCATTTTTATGATTAAAAATTTCAAAATACTTTTATTTCCTGTATCTAATTGATAAAGGATTTTAGTTTTTATTAAGTTTACATTTACCGGTAGCTACTTTCTATGGTTAAATATAAAACCAAGAGTGCACACGCTGAAATGTCTTGCCTTCTTTACCCAGACATGAAAACTAAGCAAGATGATTTATATTACTCATTTACCTTGGAAAGTTGAATTGTCAGTTTGGTTCTCCGAAGAGTTTTTTTTTTTCTGAAAAAAAAAGATATGCTATTTATTTATACAATATTGTTAAACAAGAGGAGATGATACTAGCAAATAATTTTTATGATGAATACCGTACATCTTTATTCAAGCATTGATACACACATAGCATGAAAGTTTGAAATTATTCATTGGTAAAATAGTTCATGGCTTGCAGTTTAAAAATATAAATATAAATAATTTAAGATTGATTGATTGATTATTGGTTGCTTAACGTCCAGTGGCAAATATTTCATGCATATTCAGGACGAGAACAAGTTCACAATAAATACAATAGGTAGGTTGATACAAAAGAGGCCATCTGGGATGATGGTCGAGGAAATTTGGACTGCCACTAGAAAATGAGGGTATGTGGATAGGGACGGAAATTTTGCCTTGCAACAGGCCACCTACGGACCCCTCAAAGAGTTGTTGCAAGGGTTCTTAACGTGCAAAGAGCGTGGCACTCTCTTTACACGAGGCATCGGATTTAACGTCCCCCTTCTGACCGGACGTGACTGCGAATTTATACATCCCGCACAGCCAAACGGACGCCCCACTTCGGCAAGCGTTTTACTGCCGGTCGGGAGAAGACCAAGTGACCATATTTCTATACCCCAGTCACCCTTGGGGTTAAATAATTTAAGAAATACAAGTAATGATAAGTCAATTTGTTACACAACCATGACAACCCTGCTATTTAAGATGAGTTCTGAAAATATGTCAGTTGTTCTGTAGAACCTTGTTGACTTACGTTTCAAATGAAAGTTCAGTTAAAGAAATTATCGTCTTTGACTTGTCCTAGCCATAGTTTGACATTCTTTGGATCGGCAAATAGCCAGTTTTCTGGCAGGTATCTTTTCTTCAACTGAGTCATACAGATTTCTGACTTTGATCCAGAAAGTACCTTTGACAATGTTACCCCTTCTTTGTACAATTCTCTGAAAGAAATAAAAACACATATATACGTTATAATGTCAACTTAATATATGCAGAACATTTTACTGTTATAATCGATCTATCTATCTCTCTTTATATATATTGTAGCATGTGTTCAAATCCCGGCGAGGGAAGAACAAAACATTTGCTAAAGCAAATTTATAGATCTAACATTGTTGGGTTGATGTTCAGACGAGTTTTATATACATAATGTTCACGACCATGTATCACCATTTTTTGCTGGTGATCCGATGGATAAATCTGTGGTAGTTGTCACTGGCTCAGACATACTTATAAATATATATACATGGAGAGAGAGACAGACAGAGAAGATGATCGGATTAAAGTCCGAGCCTTTAAAATTCTATTTTTTTTATATACAATTAGTGCAGAAAGGTATAAATTGTCAGAGAATGGTTGTTATATTTTCTGTCTTTCGTGTGTGATTTTCATTACTAGTAATTTCTTTATATGATTAAATGATTAAATAATTACATGTAATTTGAAAAATACGTGAAGCTACAAAACGTCATGAGATTTGCGAATGCGATTCAATTCTTTTTTGGGCACTCTGGTATTAAACTGTGGTTCCATCCGTGTCTTTTGGTTCAAACCTGAGAGGAGCCGATGTCATTATTGCTTTCATTAAGCTTAAAACTGTTTTAGATATGAGGAAAAGACTAGTAACAAAATGATAAACATATCATCATGTTTTTCTCTGCTAATATTGTAAAATATCCGACGCTAAAAAAAGGTGTACACTGTTGCTTGTAGCTGATATTTTACGATATCAGTATGTAGAAAACCGATAATTATTTAGTTCTTTTCCTTTATCTATGTTATATCTTTTTCAGTGAAAATTCTAATTATCCATGTTTGCCTTCTCTTCATTATGCGTTTGTATCTCGAACAAATCATATTCATAAATACTTATTCAAATTATTATGAAGAAAACTAACCATTATCAATACTACTTTTTTTCTATAGCCTACTGTATTCACAGTGGTTTGGTGCAACGTACTTGCAAAGCTTTTAAATAGCTTTCTGGTCATTGGTTCCCTTCCCATTTCCATAATTATTTTTTTTGCTACAAATAATAGAATAATATAATTTTGGATGTAACACGTCTTCAGATTAGCTGACGTTATTGTGTTATCAGCCCATAGACATAATTTAGTCATGCAAAAATAAATACAGAGAGAAGGGAGACTCAGTGTGTACAATACAATCACATATGTATGTCTCTTTTGCTTTATTTTTTTTTATGGAAGTACTTGATTCTCTTTTCTATTTCTGATAAATTTAAGGCATTTATCAAATCGAAATTATTGAAAATAACGCATTTTTATAATATTGAAACTTACCGAACACAGTTTATGATTCCATTAGGACAAAGAAGGTAAGCGCTACTTACAAAAAAAAAAACATCACTGCACCACTAGAGAGATACGAATTATTGTCAAAATGTGGTTATAAGCATTTTGAAAATGTGACATAACACTATTTTAAGAACCAGCTAAAGTAAAAATAGAGAACGAAAAACAAATGATAGGATGTATGGACGTACATACGTACGAAGTACCGAAGAACCAGGATAAAACTACAATGTATGCTGAATTATATTAAATATTTGTATTATGATAATATAAATAAATTTGGTGTATTTACTGTCTTTTGATTGGTTAACATAATTAGTTTTATTTTCAATGTTGTCAATTTTTATGGTGACACGCTCTCTCTGGCGTTGTTGTATTCATACGCCAACATGTGTGTTCGTTGTTATTGTTAATATAAATAATATAAAAAGCCTTATTTTTTATGAAAATTTATTTATAATGAATGGCAATAATTTGTTTTGATTTTATTGAACCATAAAACTAATTTTTGACTCTTCACATTTTACATAATCCGCGAAGGATTATTCAATGTGAAGAGTCAAAAATTAGTTTTATGGTTCAATAAATTCAATATAGATTATAGCCATTCATTAAATATAAGATTTTATTGTATAGCAATATAATATTTCCCACAGAAGGTAACCACAAATTAGCGTGCAATAAATTACAATAAATCTTCAAAATTCATGACGTCATCATCGACAAAATTGTAGTTTAAAAAAATTTTAACCTTCCAAAATATTATATTGCTATACGATAAAAGTGTTATTGCATGAATATTGGGGAATATTGCCCTCGTAGAACATATATTGCACTCGCAAGCTCGTGCACTATAAAATTCTACTCGGGACAATATTCATGCAATAACCCTATATTATATTTCTATTTAGTATTATGATAGTATAAGCTTTTATATTTATATTATGCTTATATAAGATTTTATATTTATATTATTCCTATATAAGATTTTATATTTATACTGAGCAAAAAAGGTTTAGCAACAAAAATGGGAACTTTTATTTTATTGTATAGCAATATGATATTTCCCACAGAAAGTGACCAACAGTTAGCGTGCAATAAATTCTTTTTTTACTTTTAACTATTATATATTGCTATACAATAAAAGGGTTATTGCACGAATATTGTGAAATATTGTCTCTCGTAGAACATATAGTGCTTACCCTTCCGGAGCACCTGAGATCACCCCTAGTTTTTGGTGGGGTTCGTGTTGTTTATTCTTTAGTTTTCTATGTTGTGTCATGTGTACTTTTTTCTGTTTGTCTTTTTCATTTTTAGCCATGGCGTTGTCAGTTTGTTTTAGATTTACGAGTTTGACTGTCCCTTTGGTATCTTTCGTCCCTCTTTTCTTGCACTCGCAAGCTCGTGCAATATAAAATTCTCCTCGGGACAATATTTCCTTAATATTCATGCATTAACCCTATATTAATACAAATTCATAGCAACATATAATTTTTATAATAACAAATAATTATGACATGCTAAAAGCAACATGAATGTTTATCACTCACATTCATGAGGATTTACTTTGTATGGAGCGCTGGAGTGCTGGAGGGTCAAAACAAGGAAATGAGTATAGTGTTATTGAAAATCAATTTCTCAGAAAGCCATACCTAAGTGTACCAATGAAGGATTGGCAGGCACACCAGCAGCTGCCCTTAGTTAATGCACTATTTTTGTGACCGGAAAAAACAGTTGTCACGTGTTGACGTAAAGCGACGGTAGCGCTCCCCCTTGACAATAGTTTTTTTGGCCTACGAAATATCGACTTATCCTGTGCAGTTGCAATTTGTCGATATATATATGTTAGTCTCTTAACTGTTGCCTTATGCACATTCAATCGACCACGATGTCAGCAATACTCTTTCTGGCATCAATCGTTCCAAGAGCTTTCTGACGGTCATTTTCGGGTAGGCCCGGTTGACGCCCTATGCAATTTTTTCAAAGGTGTATGTGTTTTTCTTTATAAATTACACGTGCGAAGCTGAAATGGCGCAAAATCAATCACCAGGATAAAAGTACGACTGCTTTAAGTTACAGGTACATCTAAGGATTAAATCAATGATGTTAAAAAAAAAATCCAGTAGGAACAAACAATTTGTTGCTAAATTTGTTGGCTCAGTATATACATGTATCATGCTGATGTTTAAAGACAGCCCTTATTCAAAATATATCTTACAGTTCTGTACAAAGAAGGTCTATATTCCGTGCTAAACTTCTTTCCGATATGCTGTTTCGCCATTCTTACTTCAAGTGCTGTAGGGTTCTGCTCATTTCCAATTGGATCAGGTGCTTTATTTCCTTCTTTAAACCATGATAAAATTGCATTATTTTCCTGCATTTTTTTTTATACTGATAAGCTTAAGATTGATTACATGTGAAATATACAACTGAGTATAAATTAAATGTCCAAGACTGCACTGTATATAAAAAAACACAATATATTCATTTAGTTTTTCATTCCAACAAAGTTAATGTTTTTGACCCTGATATGAATTTAACTCTTAAACTGTGCAATTAAGGACAAATCTATAATAATGATCGTAGTTTACTCCAATAATGCATAATTTATAAGAATTAAAATGAAAAATCTTTGGATCCTTTGAAACTAAAATAATCTTACATTGGACCGTAAACTTGAACGTTTATTTTGACTCATTTGAAAGGGGACCAAATAGTAAAATTTCTTCCTTTACAACGAACTTGCAAAATTACCGTCTTGCTATATTGTTGGCGCCAGCAGAATAGCAATAGCTAAATGAATACGCTATTTTTTATCAGTTTTATTGAAGGCAGCTTATTCGGAGTCGTCATAGTACTATATTTTTTATTTCCTCGGCGCTGACCAAATGGTCATTTAAAAAAAAACAGATCTAAAAAGAAGTATAAAGCTTATTACACTAAGTTGACATGCTATACTTACAATGAAACAGTCTGACACATTGAAAATATCAGTACCAAACGCCGCCTTGGCAATTTCATTCAACTCTTTTTGAACTCGACCCTCAATGCGGAACTTCTTTTTTTTGGTCAATCTTTTGATGCAATTCTTAAACTGACTGTTGTATGTCTTGGATGTAATCGAATGAATTTCTTCCTAAAGCAATGGAAAAATAAGAGAAAGATACAAAATGTACATTAGCTTAAGGTAGATTGATGGTATACCGCCATCTTGGATTGTACAATCACAGAACAAAATCGGTCTAGTTATTTTCCTTAATCTGCAAATTTGATGAAAGATTTGCAATTCAATGGTTAGACTGTTTTTTCTTTTTAAAGAAAACTTGTTAATTAATTATTTTAAACAAAATACTTTAACAAATATCAATTTTTGGGGTTCTAAAATCATTTTATTAAATGAGCCATTTAAGGGGAGATAACTCTTTTAGTACAAAATTTATACTGGACAAATAGGGGAATTTTTTATTTTTACTTGTAGCAAGAAAACAAGTTGGGTGACACTGTGTTTTCTTTTTATTGTCTTAAAACATATTATGAAACCTATCTTCTCACAATTTATTTCAAAATTCTATCTCATAGATTTTTTTTTTATGCACACTAATGTGTTTTTTCATAAACAAACTAACCAAATTTGGCAATTTTTAACGACTCATAGCTTGGAAATAACACGGTGACCCATACTTTTTATTAAATTTTTGACAAAAGCATAGTAAAATCTTCATTTTGCCAAATTATAAAAAAAATCTGTCTAAAAAAATATATGTACCTGGGTCCGTTCAAAAGGTATATTTTGTATCGTAAATATCGGTAACGTAAATATTTTTGGCTGGATAGTCATTCGTTGTTGATACTAACTGTTTATGTAGAAGACGGTACAGATGTAAAAATTGTACAGACTCATATACTTTCTACTTTCTAATATCAACTAGAACACACCCGCGAAATCGCGGGCATACACAGCTTGTGAACTGTTGTAGGATTATTTTTTGTAAAAGATATTATGTATGGAGAACTACATAAAAGGTATCTCCCTTTTTCAAAAATCCGATATTTGTTTCCTTTCTGTTAAATTCAATTATATTCGTGTTTCTGGCCTACGACCACAATTCTTCTCCTTTGCAACAATGCTTCTTTTGGTCAAAGTCAAATCAAATTAAAAATTTGCACCGTTTCAAACATGAAATAAATGTAACTGCTTATATATTTACCCTTATTAGTCTAAAAAATATGCTTCTATGACAATAGATCAGTACTTTTTTTTTGAGAGCCTTATTAACATGTCAATGGTAGGATTTTAATCAAATATAAATGACTAATACCGGCTAATTTGAGGGGTTGTCGATCGGAGGGATCCTGATCCCGAAATCCCAGGCTTAAAACCATGAAATACCGAGATGTAGAATTTAAAGAAATTAATATCCCGAAATCGAAAAATATTTTCCCGGATCTCGTAAGGATCAATCTCCTTATCCCGTGCTTAAAAAACACCCGATCCCGACTAGTCAAAGAAGATTCCTATTTTTGATTTTAAGAATTCAGTATATTATATATACAAAATCCAACAAATTTTCTCAAACCCTCGATAATTAGTGCCTAGCAAGCAAAAGTATAAATATTATTGTTGTCGTTCTACAACATACAAAATCGTATTTATCGATTGTTTTATCCTTTATAATAACATCACGTGGTAATCTTTCCCTGTCGTTCTGCAAGACTTGTGTTTTTTATTTGGCACAACTTTTTGGAATTTTGGGTCCTAAATGCTCTTCAACTTTGTATTTGTTTGGCTTTTTAACTATTTTGATCTGAGCGTCACTGATGAGTCTTATGTAGACGAAACGCGCGTCTGGCGTATAAAATTATAATCCTGGTTCTTTTGATAACTATTGTGTATAGCACATAAATGTAACAACCTCTGTTACTGTACTACTGAATTTGCCGATCGAGCAATGGCTGTAAAGCCAGTCAAGGTCGTTAAAAACTTCCATTTGTTTGTTGAATTTCATATTTTAAACACCAGGTACAATAAAATTAACGGTACCAATTTTCTTGCACCAGATGCGCATTTCAACAATACATGTCTCTTCAGTGATGCTCGTGGCCAAAATATTTGAAATCCAAAGCTTCAGATGAAGAGCTATAATCCAAAAGGTCCAAAAAGTATAGCCAAATCCGTGAAATGAATCAGAGCTTTGCATGAGGGAGATACATTCCTTAATTTATAATAATTTCTAATATTTTGTAACAGCAAATTTTAATAACACAAAAAATCCGTATTTTCATGCCAGTACCGAAGTACTGGCTACTGGGCTGGTGATACCCTCGGGGACTTATAGTCCACCAGCAGAGGCATCGACCCAGTGGTAGTAATAAAATTAACGGTACCAATTTTTTTGCACCAGATGCGCATTTCAACAATACATGTCTCTTCAGTGATGCTCGTGGCCAAAATATTTGAAATCCATAGCTTATATAAAAGATGAAGAGCTATAATCCAAAAGGTCCAAAAAGTATAGCCAAATCCGTGAAATGAATCAGAGCTTTGCATGAGGGAGATACATTCCTTAATTTATAATAATTTCTAATATTTTGTAACAGCAAATTTTAATAACACAAAAAATCCGTATTTTCATGCCAGTACTTCGGGCTGGTGATACCCTCGGGGACTAATAGTCCACCAGCAGAGGCATCGACCCAGTGGTAGTAATAAAATTAACGGTACCAATTTTCTTGCACCAGATGCGCATTTCAACAATACATGTCTCTTCAGTGATGCTCGTGGCCAAAATATTTGTAATTTTGTCAATCACACAGGTATTTGAAAATATTTTTGTCGTTTCGTGTTGTAAAGCACAGGGTATGTTGTTTTGTGACATTTAATATGTACCCTGTACAGGTGTATGTTTGTTGTCGTCATGGAGCTCTTCTCCTCTATTTATTTCACATTCGTCTTCGTTTTCTTCTAAATATAACTTTGATTAGATTGATTGATTGATTGTTGGTTGCTTAACGTCCAGTGGCAAATATTTCATGCATATTCAGGACGAGAACAAGTTCACAATAAATACAATAGGTAGGTTGATGTAATAGAGGCCATCTGGGATGATGGTCGGGGAAATTTGGACTGCCACTGGAAAATAAGGGTATATTGGATAGGGACAGAATTTTGCCTTGCAACAGGCCACCTACGGACCCCTCAAAGAGTTGTTGCAAGGGTTCTTAACGTGCAAAGAGCGTGGCACTCTCTTTACACGAGGCATCGGATTTAACGTCCCCCTTCTGACCGGACGTGACTGCGAATTTGATACATCCCACACAGCCAAACGGACGCCCCACTTCGGCAAGCGTTTTACTGCCGGTCGGGAGAAGACCAAGTGACCATATTTCTATTCCCCAGTCACCCTTGGGGAGACTTTGATTAGAGGATTTCAGTGTGTTTTTTTGAAAAAAAAAAAAGTTTCTTTCCAGGTTTTGGTGAAAAAAATATTTTGTTTTGGACACTGAGAATAAAAAAATGTTTGTTTCACCCTCAGCTGCCACTATATGTAATGCTAAAATTGAAAGAAAAAAACTGTTTTCGGTTCGTTTCTAAAAAAAAAAACATAGATTGTTCTTCGCCGAAGGCGAAAAAAAAAGGTGGCACAGAAAAAAAAATGGTTGCTGCCTAACTTGTATAATGCTAAAATACAAGTTATATCCCGTACAAAAGTACCTCATACATAGTATAACCTGTACAAAATATTGCTTAAAAATGGTTTTAACTTGTACAAAATCAGATATCGACCTCAATAATATTTTCATAACTTTTTATTATTCCTTGATGTAAGTGTGTTCGGTCCTTTTTTGGTACAGTTTACGTCCAGGGATCGATATTATGAAGAATTCTAAGACCTGTCATTGGATATATCTTAGAACATGTCTTATGATCCTCTTATGATAATCCATCGACATATCTTTATTTGATGAATTATAATTGTGAGTGTCCACTTTGAAGGCAATAGTAAAAATCCTTCATTCTAGTTGACATTAAAAGAAATAAAAGGATAGCCAGAATAGATGTGTCTACAAATAAAATTGGGAATGGAAATAGTGTATGTGTCTTAAAGACAACAACCCGCCCGTGGAGAACATGCAAAGGTCACAAATATATGCTTTCAAAGTAGAGGATATATATTTCAAACATCAAAATGACATTCGCCTCATGCAATGATTTTATAGTTAATAAAACAAAATTGAGTTATAAATCTACAGAAGTCATGCTGCAGGCTAAAAATGTTGAAGACAATAACACCCAAAACCAAGGAGTAAACACAGACTCACAAAACTGTCATATTCCTGACTTGGTACAGGCATTTTCTAATGTAGAAAATGGTGGATTGAACCTAGTTTTATAGCTAGCCAAACATCACAATGTATGACAGTCGCATCAAATTCCATTACATTGTCAACGAAGCATGAAAAAAAAAACATACTCAAAGAGTAACAATGTCAAAAATAGGGGTACAGCAGTCAATATTGTGTTATCATCTTAATCACTTTAAAAAAAAAAAAAAAAAATGTAACGGAAAAGCACAAAAAGGCATTCATTAAATTGAACATACTCATTTTGCTTATCTTATACGACTTTATTTATCTATGAAAATATACCCGTAAAGGATGGAAGGTTTTCAGTATTGGTGTAAAATGTGCGTTTGAAATTCGCACAGGTAGACAATATCATTTCGCGTTCAAAGAATGACGGCATACATAAATGCAGATTCACGTAAAGTAAATATAAGAAAAAACCGACTTAACAGTAAAAGTAATAATTATAAATAAAATAATTGTGTGGTTCAAAGTATGACCTGATACATAAGTACAGTTTCACATATCTTACAAAACAGACATAACAGAAAAAGTAGTATAATTGAATAAAATAGTTTTGTCATTTAAAGTAAGTCGAGATCTATAAGTAAAGTAATATAAATAAATGAAATAATTTTGTCGTTCAAAGTATGATGTTTTACAAACGCACAGAGTCAGGTCAAATGAATATCTCAAAAAAACTGATTTAACAGTAAAAGTAATATTAATAAAGACTAATAAAAGAATACTATAATACGTTATTTACATGATAACCAACGTCAGTAAGAAAAATCTATACTTCAATACTTTAAGTCATGATGGACTTCATAAAAATACAACTACTATAGTACATGAAAACACATTTTGACAACATAAGTCATGAAACACATATTTTTGAAACTTTGTGATCATTGTCCTTTACAGAAAAAGACACGTTCTGGCCTATTTATTGTTGTTCTTTATGCATTGGTGAGCTGAAATGTATATTTTACTTCATTTAGATGTATGTTAAATTTTGTACAAGTTAAAACCATTTTTAAGCAATATTTTGTACAGGTTATAACTTGTATGAGGTACTTTTGTACAGGTTATAACTTGTATTTTTGCATTATACAAGTTATAACATGTACAATATTTTTGTACAGTTTATAACCTGTACAAAATCGCAACTTGTACACGACATATATATACTGTATATTACTAATATTTATCAATACAATGTTTGTACACCCAGCCCATTGGACCTATACATTTCTTTCTTTAACATGAGGACTAACAGCAATAAGGAGTCACCACGTGTTTAACCAATCACAACGTAAAATTAATTCGATAAAAAAATATAAATATTATATCCATATATATATAATATATATAGGTTCTAGATTAAATCTGACGAGGACAGGTAACATACGGCCACTGAAAGCTTTACTTTTGTGAAGCCCAGGTGGTCTAGCGGGACGGCTGTAGTGCAGGTCACTGAAATGCACTACCGGCAATAAGGAATGCCACTGCTTGGTCTATCGTGTAAAATCCTTTGAAAACAGCTTGGGGAAATTTGTGCACATTGAGTTCACATTTGCTTCATAACGTGTAAATACCGGGTCTCACCTTCTTGCAACACTTATAAAAAAGTTTGCTGGACATTTCTTACACTTATTATAATATTAATAAGATGTGTTCCTTTTAGCCATTGGTAATTTTGTTTTCAGTATAAAAGAAAATACCGCCATACCGGAAGCGGAAGGTATTTTCTTATATAACGCTTCGGTTTTCAAAGTAGTTGGAATTATATCATTAAACCAGGAAGTTATAATTGTTGACCAAGCATGTCGGTATATAGGATTCAACATGCATAGTTTGTGTGACACTTACTAACCTAAATGACGTAGGAGTTCGATTTTGATAGGTTTGCTAGTTTTTACTAGTTTGATTGGCCAATAACTGTTTTAACACATGACTCGATCAATTTACGTGAAAGTTTTAGAAATGTGGACGATATTCCGCAATCAACGGATCCTAGAAAAGTTTCTTGTAGGGTAGAGAAAAGGGCGATACGACTTTGGTTAGTGTTGAATATTAAAAATAAGGTATTTACACTTATTCCAAAATTGCGATTTAATGGTAGTATTTTTTTCCGTTTCTGTTGAATTCATTCTTAATTTTCCTCCAAGTCTAGTAACTGAAAATGTACGAACTTCTATCATGATGAGTGGGTGAAAATGGTATTGGGAGACCACGAGAAAGGAGGGAGAACTATCAAACGGAGACGAACTTTAATGTAGAAAAAAATAAAGGTAAAAAACGAAAAACCTGGATACTATATGTTGAAATAAATGGACATTTTTTTTTAAAAAGGCAATATTTATGTTTCCCTAATAAGTTTTATCATTTCCGATCATTTCTAGAAATGATCCTATCAAAACCGAATTATCTTTTCGTTACGTTTTCTTGTTTAAAATGCCCCCATTAGGGAGGTCGGACATATTTTTTAATATATGCAAAGCAAGGAAACCTATATATTTTTGGAAAGGTCTCAACAGCACAAACTCAATAATGGTTATTTTTAAAATTTATCTCATACCGTTCTCTGGGGAATTTGGGTCGAAATTTTACTTTTTCACGATTTTTCTGACCGATTTTCGTAAATTGAAAAACAGCTGATTACTGTTCATTTGAAAGTCCTAGCCATACAAACCTATACATTTTTAAAAAGGTCTCACGAATACAAATCCAATGCAACCTATATTTTAAACATATCTCATACTGTGTTCTTGAAAATTTGGGTTGAAATTTGAATTTTTCACGATTTTTCTGACCGATTTTCGTAAATTGAAAAACAGCTGACAGCTGTTCATTTGAAAGTCTTAGCTCCATAAACTAATACAGTTTTAAAAAGGTCTCAAGAATACAAACCCAATGCAACTTATTTTTTAAACATATCTCGTACTGTGTTCTGAAAAATTTTGGTTGAAATTTGACTTATTCACGATTTTTCTGACCCATTTTCGTAAATCGAAAAACAGCTGTTCATTTGAAAGTCTATGCTTAACCTATACTTTTGTAAAAAGGTCTCAAGAATACAAACCAGCTTTCAAGAAAAAAAAACATATCAGAAGATAATATGTATGGTCTTAAAGTTGTGTGTGTGTGTGTTTCTACAGATAATTTGGCATTATATGGTGTCTTTACTGATTTGTGGACTAGATTTTGTCATGGGGCAAATTCAGAACTCACTTTTATATTCTCCTTTATTTAAACAATTATCTGAAGTTCTGCAGAGTCAAAGTCCTTATCTAGATGGTTGTAGGTGTAGACCGCTGAATCGTTATCATAAATAATATTAAACCAATCAGGAAACCATGGAACCTGAAAAAGTGAAAGAATCAGAAATTAGTTCAAAAAATCAGAATAGTTTATTCTTCTCTGTTTTTCTTTCAGTCCACTTATCTGCTTACATAACTATAAAAAAATATTTGAAATGAATAAATCTGGTAATATATGTATTTGGAGTACATAACACACACTAAAAAAGCTTTTTCTTTGCTTTTATCTAATTTTTAACTACACGTCATATGACATGAATAAATGATCCAAAATTTCTTCAGTGCTCTGCATACATTGATCATTCCTGAATGGAATCTGAACTAAAACGCAAAATAAACATTAAAACCAAACACATTAACATTTTCCACAGAAGTGCCAACTTTTCATGTATGCAGATTTTTTTTCATATTTCAACATAAATAAATAGCTGATTTCAAAAGACTAAGTTGGCAGATCTGATTGCATGTAAGACATATACAGAATATACTGTCATTACATGCTTAACATGTTTGGTCAAAACACTAAGCATGTGATAACTCAAAAATAATAATTAACAATAACAAAGTTGAATCTGAACCCAATCACACATTAGAAAAACATTACTGTGAACTTTTTTATGTACTTAAACTCGTTATGTTATGAGACCATCTTTTTTACTATCTCTTGAGTTGAACCTTAAGACGGTTTTGACTGTAATTAATTTTTATTCATAATTCACTGATTTAGATTTTTAACGGGATTTCCATTGGAAAAAGTGATGTACAACAGGAGAGCGACTGCAGAACAATTTCTGTCATTTACTAATGAACCATTCAACTGTATTTTCAAATTTAAATATGTTGTTACTGAAGACAAAATAGAGGTCAAGTTCGATATTAATGATTTCACTTTTACTGTAGAGGAGTTCTTGCATTTCGGTGTTGGTATGAAAATCAATTATATGGTCATTTTATAAATTTACTGTCATAAAACTTTTGGATTGGATCCTCAATTCTCTTCATCTGTGTACTTGTTTGGCTTTATATCTATTTTGGTCTGAGCGTCACTGATGAGTCTTATGTAGACGAAACATGCGTGTGGCGTATTAAATTAGAATCCTGGTTCCTTTGGTAACGAATAACACCACTGGGTCGATGCCACTGCTGGTGGACGTTTCGTCCCCGAGGGTATCAACAGCCCAGTAGTCAGAACTTCGGTGTTGACATGAAAATCAATAATATGGTCATTTTATAAATTTACTGTCATAAAACTCTGAATTTTTTCGAAAAACTAAGGGTTTTCTTAACCAGGAGTAGAAAAACCATAGGTGTATTTGGCACAATTTTTTGGAATTTTGGATCCTCAATGCTCGTCAACTTTGTACTTGTTTGGCTTTATAACTATTTTGGTCTGAGCGTCACTGATGAGACTTATGTAGATGAAAGCGCGTCTGGCGTATCAAATTATAATCCTGGTACCTTTGATAACTATTGGTCCTTAAAATATTGTGTAAATCCTGGACACAATATATATATATAAATACGGTTTACTGTCAGATTACAGCTGTTGTTAATAATAAAAAAGAGCAACCGACCAGTGTCAGAAACGGAAAAGGTAAATCTAATAATTAGTATGTGAACTTGATTCTGTACCTGTGAAATAACCTTTCCAGCATACCACTCATAAGATACTTCACCATTAACAGTAGTTTTGAATTTGTGGCGTACTCTTTTACCGACTAAAATGTGTTCTGCTTTTCCCGACTGTTGGTCCATAACAATGGCTTGCTTAATTAGTTTTTTTAAGTTCAATGTTAGTTCCTCAACGGTTAAATTAACTCTTGATGTTGATTCTTCTCTTTTTTTTGTAATATTAAAAGTTTGTTTTTCCTCAGGTTGTTGGAGAAGAACATCTTTTCTGAATTTAAGCTGAGCTTTCAAAGCATCAATTTTGTCAGTTTTGGTTTTGTATGACAGAAGCATACTATCGATTTCATTTGATGTTTGCCACAAACCGTGATTAAGAATACTTTTTGTATATTCTTCCTGTTTTTTTATTTTCTCCTGCTGAATATCCTCTCTTTTTTTAATAGCTTTCTCAAGTGCAAGACGTCTACTTTCCTCTATCTCCTTTCGCCGTTGTTTAAATTTTTTTCTAACTGTTTTAACATTCTTTGTAGCCTCTTCAATGAGAATATTACGTTCCAATTCAGGTTTATCGAGTAACCAATTTAAAGTTTTGTTATTAGAAAACGTAATGTAAGCTTCAGCAGCTAACGTACTAAGATTCGGTTTAGACTTAAGTAAATGGTCTAGTTGGCCAAAGACGCTTTCAGCAAAACAGCTTGTTTTAGGCGTACATTTAAATTTAGCGACAACTGTAGGGTCCATTCCTACAAGTTTTCCACCTGGTAAATGGTCTTTGAAAAGCTTATTACTCAGTTTTCCAAGGGAGAGAAACAAAACTTGAAGATATGTTTGGACAACGCCATCGTATTCAGAAGGTTCCATTAAACATGTATAATTATGATCCTCTACGATATAAGTATCGTCTCCAAAAGGTAGTAATTTACCTTTCATAAAATCCTCAGTATTCTCTGATGCATCATTAAAAAAATTTGTTAGTTGTAAATATTTTGTGTTCATATCTATGATACTTACAGATTTGTCCTCTAGAATATGCCATAGTGGACATGTAATAAATGTGCAAATCAATCCTAAAGCCTTAACACCCGCGATAAACTCTGGTGTTTTTAAATCATGTAAAATAGACTTTAGAAGGCGGTTTGACGCTCCATATGATTCTAGGAACAGTTTTAACTGTCTATTCAGAAAATAAATTGAAGATGCATTTTCAAACAAGATATTGAATCTAGAACCCCGATATGGTTTAAGGGGTAATGCATGTAGTTTTTTTTCCTTCAAGAAATCTTTAATGTATTCTCGGAATGGTCCTTGGCAACCTGATTTCTCATCGGCACCGGAACCAGAGGCAAAAGCTTTTGAAGCTGTTCGTACAAGCCTACAAGTTCCCGGTTCACACTCTTTTAAAAAAGATTTATCAAAAATTGGACCTGGTCCATTAAAAATACCCTTTTCTACTTCAGTAATGGATGACTGAGCAGCAACAGCAAAATTGACTAAAGAATGTAAGCCACAGAAGAAATTGCACAAATTTTCCACCGAACGCTTTTCCTGATCAGAAAATTGATCAAAATTGGCATATACCAGAGGCAAAATTTCAGCCCGATATGATTCTAAAAGGTTATTAAATTTTACCTCCGTAGCAGCACGATCTGACAATGTGGCTGATATGTGCTTAAGAATATCTTGAGAAACACTATTATCAACTGAATCACTAATTTCATTTAAGTCTTGTAGTATTTCCTTTAATACTTTAAGAGTGTCTTCCGCTGACTTAGTTTCAATATCTCGCAATCCTAAAACCCACAAATTTCCTTTACTATCGGATGCTTCAAAGCCCATAAACTTATTACCAAATTTCGATGTTTCATCTGTCAAAAGGGTTGTGTTTTTTTCTGCCGAAAATACTTCTGCAAGATGCTTCTGTGATAAACACAATCTTTGTAAATTCATATCTAAGATAGTGGACTTAGCTGGTAATGCATTAGGCTGCACATTTACTAAGCTAAGCACACTTTTAATAACAGGATTAACTTTAGCAGCACTCACGTTGTGCTGCAAAAGTTCATATATACATTGTTTTAAAATTGTTGTATATTTTCTGCTTTTAACATCAAAGACAGTTAATGTTCTTTGAGCCTTATCAATATCCTGCACAACACCTTCCAGGTAATCACAATTAATTTTTAATTCACAAATTGTTTTATCTTTTTCTTTTAACGACTTTTTAAGTTCGAATATTATGTTATCTTTTTCTTGACAACAGCTAATTTCTGTCTCCCTGGGCACCATCTGTGACTCAAGAATTTTGACTTTTGAACTAGAATATTGCTCCCTAGCTTTTGTTCTTTTCAAATTTAATTTGCATTTGCTTAATTTATTTTCAGATGAATCAAGTTTGTCAATGGATTCGTTCAGTTTTTCATTTAAGTTGGAAACTTCCAACTCAGCTTTGTTCAGTAATAAGGATTTTTGTTTAAGATCATCATTTATGGTAACACTTTTTGTACTAGAAATTTTGGAGACACGTAAACATAATTTTGCTTTTGGCATTAGAAAAGAATTAGACAAAAAATTTTCAAAGTTCTGCTTTCCATTAGCTCTGCTTATTGATTTTTGCAAAATTTTCTTTTCATTTAAAAGTTTTTCAAGGCTTCTATGGTAAGCCATCTCAACTGGTTTATTTTCCACATGATTATTTTTTTTCCTTTAACCATTGAACACATTTTAAATTGCCATTCACTTTAGTAAACTCCAAAACATCTGAATTTGATACATGTATATTTTCTTCTATAAAGGCAGCCATATTTCGATTTGATTTCAATTTACCACTATTTGAAACATATTTTAATCCTGTTGTCTTCTATCTGCTGAATTTTTAGTTTCAACTCTTCAATTTCTGATTTAAGCTTTTTATTTTCTGACTTTAACTCTTTATTTTCTGTCTCGGTGCTAAGTTCGGATGATGATTTTATATTTAAAGTTGGGCCGTCCACAAAGATTTGGGTGCTCAAAATCGGCCCCGTTATAATGGTTTGAGTATCACTTTCTTTATATGTTTTTGAGTTCTTTGAGTTCAGTTCATTACTACACGGGTTTATACATACCTCTGTACAAGGAATTTCCTAGTTAAAACAAAGTACATTCTGACCTGCATGTAACTTGTATATACTTACATAACCTGCTATTACTACATGTACTAGGAAGCATTACCCATATTAAACATGCACGTCAAACTGGATTCTTATGTTCATCGTGCATGACCAAAAAAAACAACAACAGCAATACTTTTAATGAAACTTTAACCTTATAATATTTTCAAAAGAAACAAGTTACAAAGCCATGATAGTATGACTTTCAAAAGAGAAAATTAAAGATTAACTGTGATTATCTGGAAGGAATAGTGCAGGGTATAGATAAGGCTCAGAGAACATTAACAAAGTCAGCTGAAGACAATGTTAAGGTATTAAAGGAAATACTGCAAGACTTAAAACAAAATAAGTGATTCACTTGATAATTGCGTTTCTAATGATATACTTAAACACACATCAGCCACATTGATTGTTAATGGGACAAGTAGGACGAAAAAGTGTGTAATAGACAAACGGACAACCAGCCATGCCTCCTTTCTGAGGAAGAATATAAAATTTAATATGGTTATGAACTCACCTTGACAGAGGTAGGTTTTTTCTTAGGTGCTGGTTTGCGTAAATTGTCTTCTTCAGAGGAAAATATCTTATCAAGAGTGGATTCGAATGGCATTTCAATTCACATGAAACTGACATAGACACAATCTGAAATAAAAAGACATTGTTTAATAATGAGGCTTATAATATTCTACAATATATATATAATATACAATGATGCAGCAAAGTCAAAACTAAATGGGCGCAGTTATTGGATAGCTTATCTGTCCTCTATACCTTAACAATGACACTTTTATAATTCTGCTTCTTCAGGCCCCAAATTTGAAATTCTAAAACCTTTTTGTGCATCTACATATACAGTGTATGATAGTATTGTATATATTAATTGAAATGCATAAAATAAAAATAAAACTTATAGGTGATCGTGTCACCACCAGTTTACATCACAAGAAAAGAGAAAAGTGCATGACGGACAGGCAGACAGACAGAAAGGAGTGAGACAGGGGAAAGAAAGTGTTTGGGCCCCTACTTAATATCTGTAGCCTTTGGCCCCAATTTTCTAAAGATCAAAATGTAAAACCCACCTACTTAAACCTTAGTGAATCTACATATTTGATATTGTCTAGCAATACAGTATAGCATGTATAGTCTTTAGAAATAAAATGCACAAAATAAAAACTGAGCGATGTTGACATCACAAGAATTTGAGAAAAGAGAAGAGTGAAGGACGGACAGACGGGTGGACAACAGGGGGTTATTAGTATCACAATATCCAGGGGCGGATCCAGTAATTTAAAAAAGGGAGGGGGGTTCTAACCACATGTCCCTATTTAGATGTGTTGGTCGTCCAAAAAAAAAGGGGGTTCCAACCCCCCCCCCCCCCCCCCCCCCCCTGAATTCGCCAATGATATACCTGGCTTTTGTAAAACTTAAAAAAGTTAATTAGGAAGATATACACCCCTTATTATTAATACATGTTTGTAATTATTACTTGTTACTGTTCACAAACAAAAATGTTGACACAATAATTCAATAATGATTATTACTCTGTACATATCTAGTCTCTAGACTATACTAGGATATATATATAATCAGAAATTCATTTATTCACCACAAAAACTAACTCACTAGAGATTTAATAATCCCCTTTCATGGTTTAAACATTTATACACTTAAACTGTAAATATAATGCTAAGGTAAACTAAAATTCTTTAAATTTAATTGCTGTTGTTTTTTTTGTGTTCAAAACCGGAAGTGGAAAAAAAAGGGGGTGTCGTGGAATTCTTATTTGCGCTGAAATGCGCTGCACACCAGCCACCTATTGTAAGATTGTTTGTACAGTTTATACACTGATTTATTACTGTGTTCAATTACTTTTAATTTTTTTCTTAAGTTCTTAGTTTTTCAGATGTCTGAAAATTACCAATTTTCACGGCAAAAATTCGTACTTGAAGATGATTAAATTAATATTTTTTAAAATTCGTCTGCTAGCCTATGCTTCTTATCTGTCTTTTGATGCTCACGTTTTACGCGAGATCACAAATTATAGCCAATCAAAAGAAGTTTTACTAAAGGTATCACGGCAGAAACACCAAGATGGCGGAGGTAAATTGAACACAACAAATTTTTCTGATGTCACTTCAAACAACTCGTTTTCCTTGTTTATACGACTGAAACGGTAAAAAATTGTTATATTTGAGTACTTTGATTTATTATCTTTCCATTGATATAATCATAAAGAAAATAGGAACTGTAAAATTTCATTGAAGGCATTTTTATCAACTGTTGATTTTGTACTGTGTCAGAAGGTAAATTACCAATACTATTTGTCCGCTGACCTCCCTACCCCCATCCTTTCCGGTTTGTTTGAGTTGTGAATGAAAAAAATAGATGGCAATCAGAAGCCAAAGATAACGAAAGAATATGGAAATAATAAGCGCAGGTGTTCATATATTTGGGAAAAAAACAAAAAAAGGCCGTTGATAATCATTTTATATACTTAGAACTTGCGTCTGACAAAAACATTACCACATTTCTAAAAGAGTTGAAACTCGATAATGGTTTAATTTTGTCGGTCTTAGTAATGTATCCGGTTGTATGCGACGTTTCTGTTTCTGTTGTGTCCTTTAGCCAAAGTGCATTCAACATATAAGAACAAACGCGTGCTTACCTGCATGTCTAAATCTTTGTCAATTTTATAGACGTATACGCATAGTATGTAAAAATAATAAATTTTTAAAGAACAAACCCCGTTTTTTTCTTCTAAATTTTTGTATTTAATACATCTTCGTAACATTCCATATTTTAGGTTAATTATGGAACAAATACAGAAGACAACCATTCTTAAGAAATGTTAAACCGCGTGTTGAGAAGAAAAATGAAATAATAGGAAATAAATCAAATATCTATAAGCGATAGAAACAAACGTATAACCATTCTAGCGTTCCATGTTTGATAATCATATTAAAGTTTTACACACAACTTAGATTGCGATGACTTCGTAAATATACTGCCTTCACAAATTATTTGGGCAAACAAAGAACCAAATGATTTTAAAAGCATCATATATACAAAAAAAATGATAAAGTTTCTAATAGACAAGAAGCACTACAATAATTGTATTGTGAGCAGGACAGTTAGAGTACGCTCGGTTGGACAGTTCAGAGCATGTTCCATCGATTCCAGATTCCATGACGAACCGAACGGATTGGAACCGGAAAAGCTAAATTCAATATGGAGGTTGGCATCGCAACATTTTAACTCTGTCTATGTTAGAAGACGAGAATGAAGAGTTTGAAGACGGCAGCATTGATTTGATTCCTGTTTTCCCATTGCTATCATTTCTAACGTACGTCAAATATTTAATATTGCAAATGATTCATTTGAATGAACAGTTGAATGCAACACACACATTGACACAATGCATAATTTTATTCAACTTTAATTCACAGGCGCATGATGTAGGATTTTTTATTGTTTGCACTGGATATTATTTTTTCCCTATTTTTACATCACATCCTGAGCATTAATAAGCTAATATTAACAGTGCAAACAATAAAAAAAATCCTAAATCATGTACCCAAGCGCCTGTGAATTAAAGTTGAATAATTTATCAGGGGAAAAGGGGGAGTGGGTTATTTTCCTACTCAGTTGTGCCATGTTAACTAACTAACTCAATCATTGCTGAGATACAAATAAATTTAGAGACAAAAAGAAACAATGTATTATATTTATATATTAACAAATAAAAGACAAAACATATTGTGCAGTTATTCCCTCTGATGAATTTCTTTTCAGTTTGTATCATCTCCTTTTGCAAGGAATATTTGCCTAGCTTTAAAATATGTTATCCTAAAATAATAATAAAAAGAGCATAAGTGATAGTGTATCTTTGGTTTGTGCCCATGAGATTTATTTATTATATTATTATTTCTTATAAATCATAATTTAATTTTGGATGTAATACGTATTCTGATTGGCTAACATAGTTAAATTTATCAGTTCATAGACATAATGTTGTCATGACGTCATCAACATTTTACATGATTTACTCCAGTTTAAAATTGAATTCAGATTTAAATTATAAGAAATGATTAATAAGTATTATGTCTATTCCATTTAGGAGTCTCCACATTCAATAGATTGGTAGAGACGTTAAGATGCTATACTAGGGAATCTAGATCCATTACATTAGACAAACTAGTTCTCATTTTCATCAAGTACATCTCTAGCCAGATGACACTTCAGGCCATTGCAGACATTTTTGGAGATTGTGAGTACTCATGTTTTGAGATTGTAAGAGATCTTTCTGATGTGATGTGTCAAAAACTTCTTCCAAAATACATATAAGAGGGACGAAAGATTCAAAAGGGACAGTCAAACTCATAAATCTAAAACAAACTGACAACGCCATGGATAAAAATGAAAAAAAACCCAGAAAAACAATAGTACAAAACAGAGAAAACTAAAGAATAAACAACACGAACCCAAACAAAAACTAGGGGTTATCGCAGGTGCTCCGGAAGGGTAAGCAGATTCTGCTCCACATGTGGCACCCGTCGTGTTGCTTATCTGATTACAAATCCGGTAAATGGTCTAATTCGGTAGGTCACATTCAAGAAAGAGAAGGGGATTGAAGGAACATGTCCGATATCATTTGTGAAACGGTTATTCCATAACGGTCAACAAACTCGTGATGGCGTCCGTAAAATTTACGAAGGGATGATTTCAACTTCACCATTTGGAACTCTTGGTTTAACAGCTTCCTTGTGAACAGCAACCCTCCATCAAGAAAATCATGCTAGGAATGCAAGCACGGGAATAACGTATCAATTGGGAGATATATAACCCGTATGCAGGTGCTGCTCGAATGTTGCTACTTAGAAATGGAGAGTTTACAACATGGCCTAGAAGACCACATATTTACAACTGTACAGATGTTTAAAGAGAAAATGGGATTTCCTGGTGTCTTAGGAGCGGTTGATGGGACACACATTCCTATTCGAGTACCCAGAAAGTTTCACGAGAACTACATTTATCGCAAAGCTTTCCATTCAATAAATATACAAGGAATATGTGATAGCAATATATATGCATTTCTAAGACGTATTTTGTGGGTGGCTTATCATTTATATTTATACTTATATACTTATTATTAAAAAAAATCCTAAAAGTTGTGCTGAATACGGCTAAGGTAATCTATGCCTGAGATAAGAAAATCATTAGTTTTTCGAAAAGTTCAATTTTTTGTAAACAGGAAATTTATAAAAGTGACCACATTACTGATATTTATATAAACACCAAAGTGTTGACTACTCAACACTGGGCTGGTGATACCCTCGGGGATAAAAGCAGTGGCAACGACCCAGTGGTGTAATTAGTTATCAAAAGTACAATAGACTCATCAGAGCATTTCTTTAATGCAAGAAATCTTAATTTCCCAAAAGCTTCTTTTGAAAAAGACGGATCATACTTTGTACAGGTATTAAAATGCTTTTTTATCAAATGCTGAATAAAAAAAATCTTCTATTTTGAGTGACCAACATAAATTATTCTGTCGATCACTTTAATGGGTCAACTGAAGTTCAGAAAATCAAATCTTAAGAAATTATTGTCAACATGAAGCTATGATTAATGATACATCATATATTGCTTTTCTGTAAAATTATAAAGCGGGAAAAAGGTAAATATAATATATCACTTCTTTGTATCTTAGTTCCTGAGAAAAGTGTGAGGAAAATTTTCAACTTGGCTATCATGTGTAAAATCATGCAAGTGTTCGGTAAACAGGAAGTTGTCGGGTGATGAATCTGAAAACGCATCACACGGTATAGCTGACTTTTATATAAATCCTGAAACCAAATTTCACAAATCCTTGCATTGTAGTTCATTATCACCGAACTAGTATATTTTTGTTTAGGGGCCAGCTGAAGGACGCCTCCGGGTGCGGGAATTTCTCGTTACATTGAAGACCTGTTGGTGACCTTCTGCTGTTGTTTTTTTTCTATGATCGGGTGTGTGTTGTGTCTTTGTTACATTCCCCATTTGCATTCTCAATTTTATATTGCATCTTTAGTAGGTTTTATGGAATTAATAAATGCGACATCAAAAACACATCTGACACTTAGAACAAGTCAATATTAAAAGACAAAGGTAAATCTAAGAGCATATTGCATGTCAACACCTTTAAGGACAGAGCATATCAGACAGTATTCAAAAGTATAAACCGAAATTTAATGTCAGTAACCTGTAATTCAGTCGTTTAATAATTTTTGTTGCTGAGTTACATATTTGTTATTTTAGTACATTTTTTTACACTAATTAGGCTGTTTGTTTTCTCGCGTGAATTGTTTTACATTTGTCATCATCTTTTGAAGGTTTTATGGAATTAATAAATGCGACAACAAAAACACATGTGACACATAGAACAAGTCAATATTAAAAGACAAAGGTAAATCTAAGAGCTTGTCCTATGTCAACGTCTTGTCCTCTGTCCACGTTTTGTTCTCTGTCCATGTCTTGTCCTCGCAACGTCTTGTCCTCTGTCAACGTCTTGTCATCTGTCACTGTCCGTCTCCTGGTCTCCCTCTGTGCCAATTCCAGTCTCCATGTCAATGTCTGTCCTTGTAATTATGTCAGTCCCGCTGTCAATGTTGACGGGGGTGTCTACCACAATGGCATTGCCTTCAACTTGTTCTTCACTGTCAACTCTAGAAAAAACATAATAATATAGGTTAATACAATTATAAATAATATCAGTTACTGCATACTTGTATATCTATAATACTAAAATTACGAGGTCCAATTTGTCAGCCGTCATCACGTAAAAACGACGAATCAACGAATTCAACTTTATATATAAATAATATAGTACAAAGGTGTAGATTAAAAATTACACCACCCGGGCCCTTTTGTTTTCAACAGAGATGTTTAAAGTTCTTCAATAGAAAATAATTTATTATAATTTTCACCATTTTTTTATTTAAAGTTTAATTTAATTTTTTCTTTTTGTTTTTTTAACTTTTTTAAAGTCTTCTCTGTAGTTGTTACAAGAAGAAGATTTCGCAAAAGTTTCACCAAGCTTGTTGGCAATATCCTTTTCAGATGTTAATAAATCATTGCCGTCTTTCAAATGTTTTACAGTGGCTTTAAAATTTTTACCTTTTATTTTATTTACCATATTCCAAACTTTTGTAATCGGAGTGCGAGATGTAATCCCCGAGACAATTTTTTTCCAGGATGTTCGTCGGGCTTGCCTACAAGTCCGCCGTGCCTAAGCGCGAAAAATACGGAAATTACTCAAGTTTTCCGTAGTTGGTTGTTGACTAAACCGTCTTTCAGATTTTTTACGGTCACCTATACAACCCGACCATAGAAAAAAAAACAACAGCAGAAGGTCACCAACAGGGCTTCAATGTAAGTTCATTTTATCATTTTTTATTTTGTGTTTCAGTCTTAAAAGACATGAAAGGGTTGGGCTTAATGTTTGATGTATTATCTACCTAACGAAGGAGGCACCAATAAAACTGTAACCATGGAAAAGTCAAAATAAGACATTTAAACCTCCTTGTAAAAACACATAAAGACATGTAAATATAATTTATATAATGATGTTGTGTTACGATTGTTTATTTATTCTTCATGTATATATTATTTTTTTTCATTGGTGGAACTGTTGGAAAAGGGTGTAAAGATCCAGAAAAGGAGAAGGCTCTGAAGGTTCCAATTCATGATAAGAACTTAAAATACTAAATGACATAAAAAGTAAACTTACAATGTAGGTTAGTTCCCCGTTGTTGACTGAGCAGCGGAGGATGATTCCTTCCTCGAAGGCGTTGGTTGCAAATATGTTGCTCATTTGTTCAAACGATGTGGTGTTTGTTCCTCATTAATTCTATTGATGTGGTTAACATTCCCACATCTTCAATATATATGGACAGTTCTTCTCTGAAAAAAGTACGACTGGTTTTTTTTTTGTACTTTAGCTCTTGCCAGTAAGGCATTTAAACATTTTTTAGGAGATGATTTGATGTTGGTGAATGTGAGGGGAGCCAACTTCATGAACATGTCATTAATCTACATTGTTTTTGATATAAAAGATACAAAAAGGAGACCTCCGTTGTATTTAAGGTTATACATATCTTATATGGACTTATCGTAGCTTCATATGTCCAGTGTATATTTCAAAATATTTGCTTTTAAGTTCGTTTTACCATTTCTTAATTTGTGTTTCAGTCTTAAAAGACATGAGAGGGTTTGACTTAATGTTTAATGTATTAATTACCTTACGAAGAATGCTCCATTTACAAACCCTTCAACGGTTTCCCTGGAATTCTGTGTCATTCTGCAATATAATTGAATTTAAATTGGCTTATCAAAAAACAATGGTATGTGGTTTATTTATGCTCTTATATAATTGTAAAATTGCAAAGTTGAATGGAAAATATTTCTTCTGTTTTGATCTTCAGGTTGTGTTTTTTAATAGTTACTTTATAATTAAAAATAGAGATCCAATATACATTATATATAATAATTCCAAATGCTACTGAATTTAAGCTTAAAATGTGTTCAAGTATATATATTAATAGATTGGATTTTTTAAACATGTGGTACAATCCAAAGAAGTATATTTGACATATTTATCATTTCAAACATCAGTTGATATTTATTTGTTGTTTACAATATATTTAATTGGTATTAAAGTGAAAGTTCTGGTTATTTTAAAAAGATAAAACTTTGGTTAAGTTTATTTTATGTTTCATTGGAATGGAGATCTTGACAGAAAATCCAGCTCACCAGTATGTTGGTGTCGGACATGGAGTTCAGGAAGATTGACCCCCTAAACTTCATGATCTTCAAATTCTTGACCACAATCTTGTCCCCAACAGAGAACCCATTGGTGATGGAGGCCTTCTCCCTCCACAACTTTACTTTGATGGAGCGAGGCCTCATAATTGTATTGGTCAGCCGCAACCCCCTGTAGGGGTTTTCTGCACCCTCTGAAGGTTCCAGCTCTAATGGAATCTATTTTACAATAAATAAACAATTTAAGTTGTATATGTTTATCTTGTATGATTTATACAATAATTAATCTAAAAGAGATTTTCTACATTCAACTGTTGTTTGCAACATTCGTGTTTAATATTCAACATTCAACATTCGTTTTCAACATTCAACATTCATTTTCTACATTTCACTGTCGTTTGCAACATTCGTTTTTAACATTTATATTCGTTTTCAACATTCATTATTCGTTTTCAACATTCAACAACCGTTTTGAAAATTATACATTCGTTTTCCACATTTTACTGTCGTTTGCAGCATGCATGTTTAACATTCAACATTTGTTTTCAACATTCAACATTCGTTTTCAACATTCAACATTCGTTTTCTACATTCAACTGTCGTTTGCAACATTCGTTTTTAACATTCAACATTCGCTTTCAACATTCAACATTCGTTTTCTACTTTCAACTGTCGTTTGCAACATTCGTATTTAACATTCAACATTCGCTTTCAACATTAAAAATTTGTTTTCAACATTCAACCTTCGTTTTCTATATTCAACTGTCGTTTGCAACATTCGTGTTTAACATTCAACATTCGCTTTCAACATTCAGCATTTGTTTTCAACATTCAACATTCGTTTTCAACTTTCAACATTCTTTTTCAACATTCAACATTCGTTTTCAACATTCAACATTCTTTTTTAACATTCAACATTCGTTTTCTACATTTTACTGTCGTTTGCAACGTTCGTTTTTAACATTCATATTCGTTTTCAACATTCAACATTCGTTTTCAACATTCAGTATTCGTTTTCAACATTCAACATTCGTTTTCTACATTAAACTGCCGTTTGCAAAATTCGTGTTTAACATTCAACATTCGTTTCCAATATTTAAAATTCGTTCTCGACATTCAACTGTCGTTTGCAACATTAGTTTTAAACAATCAACATTCCTTTTCAACATTCAAAATGCGTTTTCAACATTCAACATTCGTTTTCAATATTCAACATTCGTTTACTACATTCAACATTTGTTTTCAACTTTCAACATTTGTTTTTTACATTCAACATTCGTTTTCTACATTCAACTGTCGTTTGCAACATTCGTTTTAATCATTCAACATTCGTTTGTAACAATCGTTTTTAATATTCAACATTCGTTTTCAACATTCAACATTTGTTTTCTACATTCAACATTTGTTTTCAACTTTCAATATTCGTTTTCAACATTCAACATTCGTCAAATTGTTGTGAGATTATTATTATTGCTTGTTTTGTCAAGAAATGCTGCATACATCATGTACATTACATGTAATTCTACTAAAAGGACATGAATTTGACGGGCATTTTTTTTTTTTGGGGGGGGGGGGAGGGGATGCAACCAATCCACTCATACTGTTCACGGAGCCTATATTTTTATTACATTTTTTTTCAGATCGATTCAAAGGAGGAAGATAACTTATATTTGAATACAAAATCCACACAGACAGAATGGTTGGATGATCTAAGTGAACTTACAATCCCTCCTAGCTTCACAATGAATATGTTGGAGAACAGTTTAACTACTCAGAATATTCAATAAACGGTTGAACTATTAAAAACAAAAATTGAGTCTCTTAATGAGAAATTGGAAATTGCATCCAAAACTATGTATGCCAGCTGAAGGACGCCTCCGGGTGCGGGAATTTCTCGCTACATTGAAGACCTGTTGGTGACCTTCTGCTGTTTGTTTTTTTATTTGATCGGGGTGTTGTCTCTTTGACACATTCCCCATTTCCATTCTCAATTTTATTTTTTACAGAGTTTGTCCTTAGTGCCGTGTGGAGGCAGTAGAGTGCCTTCCCGTGCCTCAGGTTTATGCTCTTATAATATACTAGATTATGGAGTGTGTGTCCGAGCGAGAACTGCTCTAGTTCATTACTTTAGGAATATCTATCAAAAAGGAGTATTTCAATATTCAGTCCCATTCTACTATTTAGTCAGCCATCAGTCCTAACCTGATATACACTATCTTTTTCGGGTAATTTATACTGATAGCGTTTGAAGTTTACAGCCGAACAAATTTATCAATTTTACATAACTTAAATTTTTGTCTTTTGTGGATAATTGTCTCATTGCCAATCATACCACATCTTCATTTTATATTTAAACTGATATATATTATCTATGATGAGTTTGTTTGCAGGTGCTTACATATTCTACTCTGTGAAGATATTGTTTTTAATAAGTTGATAAAAAAAGTAAAAATTCCATGCTGGACAGACAGTTAGCATTAAAAATAACAGACCTTTGAATGGTGTGATGGTCTTCCATGCATGATAATAATAAAAAAAATGAAAGATGAAGCTGTTGTATGTGCCAATGAAGGATGTGGAAAATTATTTTTGTCAATGGACAATTGTTCCAGCCATACCTAAGAAATTCATCCCACTGTTCAAAGACGTTTTCTTTTTTAATTTGATTGGTTGTTTGTAAGAAAAGGTTCTGGCCATTTCGTGATGAATTCAATGAGATGACGTTTTGAATTAAATTCGATACCAGTCTTGGAAAACTGTAGGATTTGAATCTGATTCAGCTAAACAGTTTGCAAAGTCTTGTAAAGATCACATCAGAAGCTGGAGCCTCGTACTTTTTGTAACTCTTCAAGAGTTAGTACTGCCTTCTGTTGCATTGAAACAAAAAACCTGATGGAAAAGGATTTCTAAAGTACAGTTCTGAAAATTATACTTCATCATCCTATCCAAATTTTACATACATGGTAAACAAATGTACACCAGCTTTGATTATTTGTAATATCTTCCAATTTTTCACTTATTCTTACAACATTTGTATAAACTTCAAGATTATAAAAACCCGTTTTTTTTCTAAAGTGAACATTGATTGGTTAAAAATTTCTCAGTGATGTCCTGTGTTTGAATTTGTTTGTTAGCTTTTTTGGTCATGAATGTTTGTCTTTAATATTTAATTAACTGTGCATTTGTATTCAGATATCGCAGATTAAATTTATTCGTTCATTGTGTAATCATACGTTTTTTGATTGAGTTAAGTCTGCCAATTGATATTTTATCGTGTTTTTCTATGTTGTGCTATTGTTTTAGAAAAAGGGAGAAGGTTTGTATCCATTAAAACGTTTAATCCCGCTGCAAATGTTTGCACCTGTCCTAAGTCAGGAATCTGATGTACAGTAGTTGTCGTTTGTTTATGTACTATATACGTGTTTCTCGTTTTGTTTATAAAGATTAGACCGCTGGTTTTCCCGTTTGAATTGTTTTACACTAGTAATTTTGGGGCCCTTTGTAGCTTGTTCGGTGTGAGCCAAGGCTCCGTGTTGAAGGCCGTACTTTCACCTATAATTGTTTACTTTTTAAATTGTTATTTGGATGGAGAGTTGTCTCATTGGCACTCACACCATATCTTCCTATATCAAGTGTACATATATTCACAGGGAATAATCAATTTCAGAATGGCAACTCGAAGAAATAATGCTGATCTCTTAAAAAGTGCCACATTTTTCGTGGATTGAGGAAAACTTGCATTTTCGTGAATATTTGATTTCGTGCTTTCCAGACGTCTGCATTTAATCATACATAAAATTTGCAATTCGTTGAACATTTAAATTTGTGGTTCCCCTGTACCCATGAAAAAAAAAGTAAAAACACAAAAATACTGAACTCCGAGGAAAATCAAAAATCCAAACGAATAGATAACAACTGTCAAACGATTGATTGATTGTTGGTTGCTTAACGTCCAGTGGCAAATATTTCATGCATATTAAGGACGAGAACAAGTTCACAATAAATGCAATTGGTAGGTTGTTCTGATAGAGGCCATCTGGGATGATGGTCGGGGAAATTTGGACTGCCACTGGAAAATGAGGGTATCTTGGATAGGGACAGAAATTTTGTCTTGCAACAGGCCACCTACGGACCCCTCAAAAGAGTTGTTGCAAGGATTCTTAACGTGCAAAGAGCGTGGCACTCTCTTTACACGAGGCATCGACTTTAACGTCCCCCTTCCGACCGGACGTGACTGCGAACTTGATACTTCCCGCACAGCCAAACGGACGCCCCACTTCGGCAAGCGTATTACTGCCGGTCGGGAGAAGACCAAGTGACCATTTTTCTACACCCCAGTCACCCTTGGAGTTCAACTGTCATACGAAGTCCACGAAAATTGGTATTCAACGAAATATAATGAATCCACAGTACATGACCAGTAAATCTTTCATGGTAGAAATCATCCAACATACCAAATCTTTCAGTTGTATGATTTAATTCAAAATCGTATGATGCCTGCTGATTTAAGATCTCTTGGTGACAAATACTGATCAATAACAACGAGTGGAAAACCCTTCCTTGGGAGAAGACTGACTTCATTCTCGAAGAAAAAAAGCAACAACTCAAGTCTTCAATTCCGAAAGGTGTCCTTTCTGACAAAATCTGGCTCACAGTTTGTCGCAACAAGATTTTAGAAAAGATCTAAGATCATTGTTTAAAACTATTCAAGATCAAGTCTGAAAACGCTATTGCTGTTTACAGAATGCTTTTAAGGAGAAGTGACTTTTTAGGGGGAAAAGGGGGATCATGTGTCAATTTCTGGAAAAGCCCTCGGTGAAGAGCTTACAGATTTTTTTCCAAATTAGCCCTGACAAAGAGGATTCATCTCTTTCAAACTGATTATTTAGGCTTTCAGTTCTACCTGAGCATTGCAGTTTTCGTCATCCAGTTGCAGTCACCCCATCCGAAAAACAGAAGTTTCAAAGTACCAACAGCATGACGGTTCAACATCTGCAGCACAAAATTGAAAAAACTGTTAGACCGGATCGAAGAAAAATTTCAATAAGATTATATAAGGAATTGTATTAGCAGGAAGTTAAAACAAAAAGGAAAGCAAAGCTCGTACATTTCTTCAATGATCTCAAGGATGCCCAAGAAACCCATAGTATGGATCTTGCCACATTACTTGCTGAATAGGTACCTTTGACTTTATAACGCATAAACCTATTGTAATCTTTTTTGTGTATGTATTTTAATGCTTAAATACATTGTACCGATGGTACCTATGCATGTTCTATTTAAAACTAATAACTGGTTGCCATATTGAATTATACTCCTATTAACCATCATGATCATGCATATAATGAACGGAGTTCATGATCACTACCTGGTTTTTAAAAAAAAACAACATATATCATATCTACTTAACCTATGCTTAACTTTTCCTTATAAATATAAACATATACTGTATTTGACCCAATAACCACCCCACGCATTGCATTTTCTAGAATGGAGTGTTTCACAACATTGAAACATTGCATTTTCTAGAATGGAGTGTTTCACAATATTGAAACTCCCAAGCCAGAGTGTCTGCCTTTAAACTGTGGCTAATGAAAAATCACATGAATTTCAATCTTCGATTATTTTTTTTCCTTAAACTTGAAGCTACAGCAATCTTAATTAAAAAAAAATCTATTTTTAAAATGACAGGTTAAATGTGCAATTTATGAAAAAAAATAGTGTTTAAAAGGCGGGGTATATTAGACCAAAACAGTACTAAAAATCATTGTACTTTACTATATTTTTTTCTGTGTTGGACATGCCGTTATAACATGCTTTTTGATTAAAATATGATTTTTCTTTGTTTTAGAAATTGACCTCATCAGCATGGACATATTTTGCATGTTTGTGATTGTGTTGATGATATTTGTGCTTATATGTATAATGGAGAGGAGGTGCAAACTCGGTTTAGAGACACGATCATATCTTCAGAGAAAATGCCGTATTAAATTGAGAGCTAGGTATTTGTAGAATATGAAGAAAAAAAACATGTAGCAAATTTGGCCAAATCATCATGACTTAAACTATATGAGATAAAGTCTTAAAATTAAACCCAACATTGTTTGAATAAGATACATGCGTTATCAGTCTAAAGTTAAGAGAACATTCAAACAAACAAGGGTGTTGGATGAGAAACCTATCTTTATATGTGTGTGCATGCAAAACAAATTTCTTGCATAGGTGCATGTTATTTGAGCATATGCATGATACATGATATGCATGTAAGTTTAAAATGAGAATCTTGAATAATTTATCATGCATGTTTTGAATTTCTAAACCATGTTAACTGCTATGACAAAGTAACATTTTTTACAGCTTTTTATGGCTAAATTTCAGTGATATATAGTGTATATCTTATTATTATGCAAAAACAGTTGACATAGAAATTAAAGTTCTTACTCATAAGCCAGAGAGAAACTTATGGCCATTGTAAAACCAAGACAGGCAATGTTTCTCCATAAGTTACCCAACCAAATACTTGAAATACATAAAATGATGAATTAAGATTCATCATAGAGGTACAGGCCAACTTGTTAAAAAAAAATGACCAAAAACTTTAACCTGAAGCGAAAGGACGAACGGACGAACAGACGGACGAACCGAGGCACATATCAGAAAACATAATACCCCTCTATTATCGTAAGTGGGGCACAAACATACCTTAAATGAGCATTCCTTTATTAGGAAGCTCTGTCCTTTCTGCTCTAACTGCCTCTTCAGGTACAGCACATCAGCTGATAGTTCTTGCAGTACCTTTTCCGTTTTGACTAGCTTGTTCACTTTAATAAAATTGTATTATGATTAATATTCTTAGCCAATTTAATTAATTTGTCTCATTACCTTTTGTTCCAATTGTAAAAATCAAGTAAAATTCTCAACACTTTTTCAGTTATAATCATTCTTTATTAAACTTCATAGTTTTTTTTACCTTAAACTATGATTCAGTCAACCTAAAAAAAAAAAATCACATCTATATGTCCTTGATTGACCTAAAACAGGGCTAAAATTGTATAACAATAAATGATATGTTACTTAGAGTGAAATTAATTTTATTGAGCAAATAATTGAAATTTCTCAAGTCCAATGATTAAATGGCAGGCTTCTGTAAGAAATTTGGTTATTTGCTTAAAGTGTAATAAAATTAAATGAATAAAAACACTGTTTTAACCCTAAATTATGCCTCTGCTGGTGGACTATTAGTCCCCGAGGGTATCACCAGCCCACAAAGTTGTAATGCAACATTTTGAGAGTAGGGGATCAGAGTCTAGTTCTATTCAACATAGTTGAGATGATAAAAAAGTGAATAACTATCATGAGGATGGTGACGTTTTCAATTTGAACTCGTTTTTTGTTTTTGTTTGGGCTTGTATCATATTTTCCGTCCGGTATATATGATCCATTCATCCTATATTGACTGGTAAAATTCAAAAGTTTATCTAAAAATGAGTGTACTTTTAATATGGCCTTCCAAATACCGTTTCGATCCGTAAAATCACTGAAGAGACATTTATTGTCGAAATCCTGTCGAAATCCAGATCTGTTGTACTGAAATAATATTGACACCGTATGTTTGTTGCATAACATCGTGGCCACATGTTAAAAATACATGCTGTATAGTATAACATTTAAATTAAAATCCATTTTGCTAGCATCGAGGACCCAGAATTCCAAAAAGTTGTGCCACAAAACTAATGACTTACAGTTAATTAACGAAAATTCCACCAACCTGGTATTTATTTAGGATAATTTGAACCAGAAAATCTCAAAAGGATGTGCTAAAACAATTTCCGTCTCAACAATATGGTTGAGATTGAATGGTTTACAGGCGGACCAAAGTGCAGTATTTTTGATATTTCATTTCGGTGCTGTATAAACTGTGGATGAGAAACTCAACTTGTGTGCAATATAATTTGTATGGTAGTCAAGATTTCAAATTATTAAACCGGTTCAATGACTTCGTAAGACTAATTTCCCATGATTTTCCATGTACCCTAGCCGGATCATTAATGTTCATCTTAACGTATTGAATGACCATATAATGCATGTCCCGACAGCTATGAGAGCTAAACATCTTGCCGGACACATCGTCCCCTCTATATCGTGGCTTAAAAAACAACAGTGACTATGATGTCCAACTCTTCGACTGCGTTCCATTCCAAAATTATCTTTGATGAATTGACCGATTTAAGGTAACATCAAATAATATTATCCAAAAAATTGTCGTAATCGCACTAAAATGTGGAAAATTATCAATAAACTGATGGCAAGTTTGGTGAATATTTTTTACAAATATCTATAAAATATGGTTGATTTCTAAAAATATAAAAATAGTTGTCAACTTTACAGTCAAATGTAAAGAAAAATATAATAAAACCGACGTCAGGTTTTGTGTTAGTCTATACAATTATTTTGAGAATTGGATCGAGTGAAGGTTTTACCTACTACAATTATCAAAAAAAGTTAAAATCTGTTTTATTGTTTTAATATATCTGATCCAACTGAGAGTACACATCAGAAAATTATCTTAGGTAATAATTATCAGAAGTACCAGGGTTATAATTTAATTATTATTCATTATTTTAAACTTTCCCAGGTATATGACTGCAGCGCAAATGATATATACAAGTGTCCTTTCTTTGTTTTTGTTTTCTCGGCTAAACAATAAGCCTACCTAAACATGTGGTATGACCAAACTTCAAGGCAATTGACGCTTTTGATACAGTTGTATGTTAATTTGTCACCATTTCCGCTAACACAAGCTGCATAGTTTTAATGTTTGGTTCTGGATTAATCGAAATACTTTCCCAGTAGCATCTTAATAAAACACCAAAGTTCCATTTGTGTTTTCTGGTCTGTTAGTCCGTCTGTCCCGCTTCAGGTTAAAGTTGAAATCTTTTATTATATTTGAATTAGACAAGTTTTTAACATGGCTGACATCAGGAATGTTGATATCCGATTTTGCCATCATTAGGTTTTGTTCAATTATTTGCAAATTTATCAAAACGAGCTAGCTTTGAATCAGGAAACAGATATAAAACTACAGTTTTATAACCATCAAGATCTTTAATTAAACATCTTCAATTTAAAAAAAAACCTGGTTAATATCATTTGCAACAACTTATTTAATAACAAATCCCTATACTGTATTCGAGTAGTGAAAAAAAAGTAATATCACAAAAATATCATCGTCAACTTAACGTTTAGCTCGTGTACAAAGGAAATGGCGTTTAATTTGTTGTTCATCAGCTTCATGATTGTGTTTATGCGTTTGCTTTATGATAGTAGATGCTTTCTCGTCTGTCCTTAATCTAGTTTTGAAGTCTGTTAATTTATTAAGAGGTTGTAAAATTGTGTGTATAATGAAATCTTTTTTTGTCTTCATTAGTAGTCTTTAACTTATTTGTAAATATCAGATGTTGATAAAATTGATCATTGAGATGTGAGCAGTTATAGACCTTCAACATTTCATTTAATAGTTTCGCACAAATGTCTTGCGCCCGTTTATTGGCCCAGTGTTTTTTTTTATTATTAAAACAGGTAATTCGTTATTTTTTCATCAGTATGAATTCTTTTTTTTAACAAAATAATAATGAAAGAAATTAATATATGCCATTTTTTTTAAATAGAGACACAAAGTTAGTAGATATAGGCAGTTGGATATTCAATGAAACTAAACACACTATAGAAAAAATTATGAATTTAAAAATAACCACTGAATTTTTTTTTGGATGGCATTTTTAAGACTTTTCCTTTGACCGATTTTGGATTTTTTTTTGTTTTAAAACTTTCAAATGTCCTTCTATTAACATATTTAAATGGCTGAGCTTTACATAAATGTTTATAGCAATTTCCAGTTCAGATGAAGTTTCCTTGGCATGGCTTGAGGTGAATTAAGGTATACTAAAAAGATGGTCTACATTGTCTCCAATCAGATGTATGATGTCTGCTGAGCTACTGGCTCTCCTGGAACCATTTTCATTTTTTTTGTTCCTATAAACATTATATTCAAGTTATACATATGTGACTGATGTTTTCTTTATATTATGAAACTGTTCAAGATTTTGTCTGCATGTGTTGGTCTTACTGTTAAGTAAAGTAATGAAACTGATATATTAACCCTTTTTAATAGATTTAATTGGTCATAAGCAATATTAGATTCATAGTGTGCAATTGTATAATATGATAATTTATCAGGTTAACCTCACCCCACCTTACAAATTTATCCTAATTGTGTTTGTTGCAAATAATTATATTCAAATTCAATCATTAGGACAATATCGATCACATATATGTAGATATTAAATTTGAAACTGTTTAAAAATAGTAAAATAAAGCAACTCTTTTTTTAAGTTAGGTCATTGGTATAAGGGAGATAATTCCAAGTGGAGACTTTTATACAGAAGTACAATCACAGTAACACTACTTGAGTGATTGCAGGCTTAGTCTATTTTTCTTACCTAAATCTCTTATTAAGTCCTTCTGGTTTGTATTGGCGTGCGCCTGTACAAGGTCTGCTTCCTTGTTTTTACCAATTCCCCCTTTGGTATTGATAAATGCCTCTTCCGGCTGTCACATTTTAATATGAGGGGATGCTAGATGCTCTACTAGCAAGATGGTATTAATGCACTCATTACTGGGTGGCTGTTAAAAACATGCTGCATTTTTCTTCATCTTCATGATGAGTATCTCCATGTCCAACTCCCTTGCTGTGTCATTCATGCTCATTATTTGCATACCCCAGGTTATTAAATTTGTAAAGTAGTTGCTGTGTCCTAGACCTAAAAATAACTGTTTATAGATCATTTGCATCCACAAACAATTTTATAATGTGTAACGATTCATCTTCTTAAACCTCTGTTTAAATAATGCATATAAAATTGAGAATGAAAATAGGGAATGTGTCAAAGAGACAATAACCCGACCATAGAACAGACAACAGCAGAAGGTCACCAACATGTCATCATATATTATGTATATTTGCCAGGCTATTCCTACAATTTATTTATCTTGGTCATTGGGTGTACGTTAGAACAATTTTAATGCATTCAACAACATATCACATATAAATGACTAAAGATTTTTTTCTATGAATGTTATGTTATTTGAAAAAAAGCAATGATCTGTCTGTACAATTTATAACTTAAACCATGGTTGATGTGCAAACATTTAATTTAATTTACATAAAATAGATTTTTACTTAATTTTCATATAATGCATACATAAAATTATAAAATTGAGAAAGGAAATGGTGAATGTGTCAAAAGGACAACAACCCGACCAAATAAAAAAACAACAACAGCAGAAGGTCACCAACAGGTCTTAAATGTAGCGAGAAATTCCCGCAACCGGAGGCGTCCTTCAGCTGGCCCCTAAACAAATATATACTAGTTCAGTGATAATGAACGCCATACTAATTTCCAAATTGTACACAAGAAACTAAAATTAAAATAATACAAGACTAACAAAGGCCAGATGCTCCTGACTTGGGACAGGCGCAAAAATGCGGCGGGGTTAAACAAGTTTGTGAGATCTCAACCCCTCCCCTATACCTCTAACCAATGTAGAAAAGTAAACGCATAACAATACGCACATTAAAATTCAGTTCAAGAGAAGTCCGAGTCTAATGTCAGGAGATGTAACCAAAGAAAATAAACAAAATGACAATATTACATAAATAACAACAGACTACTAGCAGTTAACTGACATGCCAGCTCCAGACTTCAATTAAACTGACTGAAAGATTATGATCAATGAAGGATTTATCAAACTTTGTCAAACTTGAATGAAAAAGGAAAGGAAGCTATAGATCTAATAACAAGACCCTGGCTTATGAAATATTAATAGACTGGTGGAGTTTTGATAATGTCATTTGTGATTTCACAGAAAATACATGTAATACGCCTTTGAGATATTGTCCTAAAGTTGAAAGTTCTTTTGTTGTTTTCTGTCCGTTTTCTTTAAGGGGTCCGTAGGTGGCCTGTTGCAAGTCTTAATTTCTGTCCCTATCCAATATACCCTCATTTTCCAGTGGCAGTCCAAATTTTCCCGACCATCATCCCAGATGGCCTCTATTGTATCAACCTACCTATTGTATTTATTGTGAACTTGTTCTCGTCCTGAATATGCCTGAAATATTTGCCACTGGACGTTAAACAACCAACAATCAATCAATCTACAATGCAATGGTCTATGGGAAAGTTGTATTCCTGTTTGCATCAACGATTGATATACTATTTATTGGTTCTCTGTGGTGGTATTGTTTCAGCTCCAGTCAAATCATTTCTGACTAACTGAAAATTTGAATGAAAATATGATTCAGGGTTCTTTTCTTATGAAAACCATGGATATTTGATAACTGTTGAATCAGTCATTGAGCTTTTTTTATGGATCCTAGTTCATTTTGAAAAGTTTTCAGGATTTTGGAGTATTATGCTGATAGAATATAACAGTCTGAAAAAGAAGACATAAGCAGATATTTTCATATATGTCTTCTGTATGTCCTGCGCTGAAACCATTTGACTGATTTTAATCAAACTATTTTTAAATGTGTGTTGTATTCCAGTAAAAAAATGGTTAATTAATCAAAATTGTAAGCACAATTGTTTTTTTTTAACTAGATGCAAGCTTTAAAAACTCGAATTATCAAAGAAATTAAGCTACAAAGACTCCCGTCAAATTTTGGAAACTTGCCAGACAGCTACAGATCATTTTATTCATACTGTGTCACCAACATCAATGACCCAAGAGAAAGGAGTCAAAATTGTTAAGTCTTTCATCAACATCGTCCAACCCATAATAGAAGAGAAAGTCAATATCAAATTCAACTGTAAATTAGCCGACTCACTATCTCCTACAGCAATTACCGCAGCAGAACATCGCCAGGAAATTAAGAAAGCCGTCACCGTTAGTAAAAAGAAATTTGAAGAAGTAATGAAAGATGATGGAAATGATGTCACCAACTTTCTTTCATCTGGAAAATCATTCAACCAATACCATCGGGACAGAATGACTGGATTTTTTGAATCAAAAGTAAGAGCAGAAGAGAGGACAGAGAAGTTAATTCGTCACTGCCATTGCATGTGTTATGCAGAAACAAATTGAATATATTTAAAAAAAAAAATAATGTAGGAGTTGAAACTATCCATATTAAGCAAAACGACCAAAGACGAAGATTTGCTTATTTACAGAATGCATATGCCAGTTTCGGTTTTAAAAATAAATGACAGTTTACAAAAAAGTCAAAGTAAACAGTGAGTTATTGATTTGTACCATTGTGAAATTATGAGGTCGTCTGGAAATGAAGTTTCTGATAATCTACTTGTTCCCAAAACCTGAAATAATTCCATCGTCTGCTTTAAAATGCTTTTTAAATGAATGTGACTGTTTTTAGCCTGAAATATATGCCATACTGACCAGCATGTTTATGATAACTACATGTAAATGAAAACTGCTTCTTCCAAACAACTGTTTACTTTCAGTTTATGTTTATAGTGACTTTTGATGTAAAAACTAGAGACATTCCGAAGTCCTGTATTTGTGTCAACTCGGCCAATATAGAATAAGTTGGCCAATACAGAAAAGTCTATATTGGCCGAGTTTACACCTTATATTGCATAGGCAGTTTTCATCATATTAAGTCCAATAACAGTGAAGGAAGTTAAATAATCAATTATATTATTATATGTCTATACCCAGTTGCAAATTGTCAGACATGAAAAATTAATAAGAAATCAAGAGAAAACCTAGTTGGCAATTCCTTGTAGAGGGGGGATAGGACCTTTATCTGGACTCTGGGATCGACTGTTTTTAAGCTCATGATTTCTGGATTGACCCTTTCATGATCTGATAATTCTTTTTTTTTAATTTCGGGATCAGGACCCCTCCTACCCCATCTCATTGTACGAATAGGAACCAGACATCACTGAATGAGTAGACTTGGCACAGGCACATACATAATGTGGTTACCCTCCTTTAAAATATATACTTTTCTGACACTTTGGACTTAAAACAGAATTGAATATTAATTTATACCTTGTAGTTACAAATTAAATGATGTACATAACATATGAGTGTGTAGTCCAAATACTAAGGACGTCTTGAAAGGCTATAACTTTAAGCTTTCATGTATTAAAACAACTCTTATTGGTGTAAGGCGTCAAAACACAAAAAGTATAATAGCCTTTCATTTGAATTAATGGATATGTGAGCAATGGCATTGAATGAGATAAATATGCACCAAAAATGTAATATGGAACTATGTCACCTTACAGTGGGTCTCATTGGGGTCTAAGCGTGAAGTGGGATTGCAGATTTTTAGTAAGCACGACACGTGAAAATTTATACAAATTATTGTGCCTTGAAAACGGGAATTGAAGTCTGGCAGGACCCGGGTAATTACAAAAAAAATAATAATTGCTTACGTACATAGTGTAAGTGGGATATGGGAATCAGACAAAATAGTAAGCAGGATCCGGGATCAGAACACCCCAATAAGACCCCTTGTACAGTTTAGATAAACAATCATCAAAACCATTACTGTAGGTACAGCAAATTATAAGGTAGAATATACATATCAGCAAAAAACGTGAGGATCAACTATGTTATTCATGTCAGAATACAATTAACATTCACTAAATTATAGGCTCCAAGCTTTGTTCAGACACATAAAACATGTGGCTGTGCCAGGATTAATCCTCTGTCTGCACACCCAGACTATCAGTACCCTCAGATGTTGAATTTGGACCAAGGAGAAAGTAAAAACTTCATCAGGAGACCTTGTCCATGTTGTCATAGATGTAAGGAGATGTGGTATGATTGCCAAACCTGTTTTCATGTAAGCTTCCAGATTTATAAATGAGATGATCAATCTTAAAATCGAGAATCCATCCCAGCCATGTACAGGATTAGGTCCTCCAGTCACAAGATGCGATATGCGTAGAATGTTCAACAATAAAGAATTTCACGATGAAAAGTTGTGAATTGGGTCTGAACAATGGACAATGTGCGAGAATGACACTCTAGCGCACATATTTATTTCTTCCGATGGTGCATTTTTAGAAATGGGATTAAATAAATACGATTTCATGTATTTTTCTCCGTGTAGTTTGGTTCTAACCACGTGTGTACAATGTTTTCCAAAGCTTAATTTGTCTTTTACTCATTTCTAACCTTTTTTTAGATCCTGAAAAGAATGAAATTGAAAGCAAATAACTTATAGTTCTTTAGACTGACACATTTGTTAGCTGTCACTTACTTATATTCATATATTTCCACACATTAGAGAAAATAATTGCTGGTGCAAGGTGCTTTCATTTCTGCCGACTGCAAGCATCTAAAGATAGCGATCCGGCTTCTGATTGGTTGTCTTTCTAAAATAGGCGGAGTCTATAAGCCGACGATCACGGCAGCAAAAACATCTATTGCAACCGTTTACAATATAATTTAAGCAAAAAAATACCGTATTTGTGATTCGATAATTAAATTGCATCGTATCGGTATATGTTTTTCATCCGATTGCATGCGAGTAATTTGTATTCATCAAATTGTATCGATAGACGCTGGTTACGGAATCCGCCATTGATGAATACATAATGAGGTAATAGCAGAGTTACCTCCTCTTGACAAAAACTCCTCGAAAATGCCTTAACATCGCTGCGATATTCTGCTTGCTTTAATACTATGTTCTTGATATAGTAATGCAGACATATCGATTTGTAAACAAAAACCAAAATGATGATTAAGATCAAGAGTACTGCAATTGACTGACTGGTTTATGAAGACCTTTAAAATCTTCAATGAAAGAAAACAGAGCCAAGTGATGGCGTACAATATGTTATCTTAAAAGAAAGGTATTGTTATGTCATAATTATAGAACCCTTAACAAGCATAGTAAAATTCTCAGCTAAAAAGATCAATATTCCCTTTTTCGGCCTTTTTCCTGTTTTTCAAAATGTCACCATCATCTTCAAGAAACTCCATATCCATACCTGTATCTAATACAAATATATAAATATTTCATTAGCTCATTTATCAATTACGTATTGATGTGGTAATTTTAACAATTTGGTTTTACAACAGTTCAATCACTAGACCCTTTTTGAATGCCAAAAATTTTTTAAAACCTAAAACATGTCTCATGATTATTTTTTCTTAATGACATAATCTGGAAAACCCAAATCTTCATAACAGAGTCTGATCATTTTGTATGTATTTCCCGTAGGGTCCTATGTTAAAGCAAGTCCCCCGTTGGCGGCCATCTTGGATGATGAATCGGCTACGAAAAAAAACAATACTTGGTCAGCCCCTAATAAGGCACATTCATGCTTGGTTTAATTCCATTCAGTAGTTCTCTAAAAGAAGACATTTGTATGTATTTCCTATACATTATATTTAAAAGATCCAATATTCTTGATTCTATCAAATAGTTTCCTCCTCTCAATTTTATCTGTTTAAGAACATGATGAAGCAACCATAGTTTCCTTTGAATGACAACTTTCAAGATGTTTCTGAATCCTATGGCGAAACACTTTCCAACAAAAATAACATGCCAATAATTTGTTAAATTGTCTCTTTCCGTTTAATTTGTGAATTCTCTTGACTTTGACTGAAAATAAAATTAAATAATTATCAATTTAAGACTATATTTTTTTAATTAGGATTTAAGACATCTATTTTCCAATAATTTAGAGTTATCTTTTTATTAGAATAATATATCATCTGCTAAAACATGATAAATCTACCTATTCAAAAATTAAAATTTGCAAAACAAAATTTCCCATGTATTTAAGCTTTAGTCTCTAAATTTTATTGGGAATCTCACAGAGAACATGTTTATTCTCAAAGGCTGGTGCAAAACAATCATCTTTTTGTTCCTTGGTGAATCAGATAGTCATCATACATGTATATTTTTTTGATAGGTTACTAAATTATGCCCATAAGAATTTGGAAATTAATTCTCAACCTACCTAACTTCCTTCATTTCTCAAGGGCTGGTGCAATACAGTTGTAAATCTGTAAATCTTCTTGTTTTTGCAAGAGTCGATGACAGGGATAAAAACAAAGTTTCCAAAAATAATTTCCATGATGGTGAGTGTAAATTTTCACTGGAAATGGTAGTGATCAATGCTCCAACCAATACCTTCTATCAATTTTGTCACGTGGTGAAAACTCATTTACAAAAAACAGGTTCCTAAAAGTTTATTTGGTCTAGTCTTTCTTTCATTGCACTGTATTGTGGTTTAACTTCCTTCGACTTTGACAGGCTAGCTTTGATGGACCAAGAATCTGTTATTGACCGTACATGTTTCTCGTATGAATGGACTTTAGCTGTTCGCTCTCTTTGCTGCTTAAGACAATCAGCGTATTTTATCATTCCTTCTATCAAAGTTTCACATGCCAATCTGCACACCTTAAACTTTTCATTTAAATACCATGGCATTGCAACCATATCCATGCATGCCGTCAGATGTACTTCAAGGTCCTCCAGTAGAATCCGTAATATATTAATAGTAGAAACCAACATATTCAAATCAGTGTATTATACTGAAAAAATGGACTTTAGTCACTTGTAATATGAAAGGAGCCAGAGCACCTGATGTCACTCACGTTTTTTGTGGAGGTTCACATTGCAAATACTTTGGTTTTTATATGCTGTATTGTCTTTCTTGTCGTTGTTTTTACGTGTCTATTAATATTTTGTTTTCTGCCTGTTGTATATGGATCATGCTTTGCCACTTTTAAGGCTCTAATTAAGGTTATTTTGTGGTGGTCAGTTTTTATTGGTGGAGGCCAAACCTGCAAACGGTTTTAATAATGATTTTTCTACTTTTTTGATTATTGTGTTACATGTTGCCTGAAATCGGTCATTTGATCAAGATAATTGTATAATATGTATTGACAATTGTATCTGAAGTAAAAGTGAACCAATTTTAAAAAAAAATTAAATATTATATTTTTCAGTAAATGCTACCCCTTTTATAATTCATTCTGATGTTGCCTTAAATCGACCACATTCCAAGGATAGTTGTACAGAATGTAACACAAAACCTGCCAACGTTTTTATAACTAGTAATGATTTTTCTACATTTTTCTGTAAAATTGACAATTTTTTTGATAATTTGTATCATATGTTACCTTAAATCGGTCATTTGATCAATATAATTTTATGTGTATTGACAAATGCATCCGCAGTAAACTTGGACTAACTTATTTTTATTAAAAACATTTAATTTTGTAGTAAACTTTACCTATTTTTTGATAATTCATTAAGATGTTACATTAAATCGACCATATTCTACAGATAGTTGTATACAATGCAACACCAAACCTGCAAACGGTTTTAATAATGATTTTTCTATTTTTCTACATTTTACTGTAAATTTAGCAACTTTTTTGATAATTGTATTAGATGTTACCTTAAATCGGTCATTTGATCAACATAATCTTATAATATGTATTGACAATTGTATCTGGAGTAAACTTGAACCAACTTAATTTTTATTAAAAATATCATATTTTTCAGTAAATTGTACCCCTTTTATGATAATACATTTATACGCGTAGCAACTTTCAAACATTGATCTTCATATACACTTGATGTTTTCTTAAATTGACTACATTTTAAGGATAGCTGTATAAAATGTAACACAAAACCTGCCAACGGTTCAAATACTAAGATATTTAAATATACTGTACAACACACAATTCAGTTTTTTACTTTTTTACACACCACTTGCAAAGCACATTCACACCTTAAAACTTAAATCGTATCTGCAACAACAAAAACATATTATATTTGTTTAATAATTGTATAAATGTAGCAAACCATCTTAAAGTTTCTTACTTATATTAAAAACTCTTAAATGTTTATCTAGTTTAACTGCAAGGAGGTCCACAAAAAATCAAAACAAGCTTATGTAGACAATTTGAATTATCAGTTCTTTAAACATAAAGAGTTTTAGAGGTTGAGATCAGTGAGGTCAAAGGATTTCCTCAAATGCTGCTGAAAGTTCCAATTTGCTTTGTCGATTGCTCTCACAACTGACCAGTTCTTCTCGGCAAGTGATGGTAACGATGGATAATGAGTCTGACAGGCTAAGCGAATAGCATTGATCTGTCCTTTTATAGAATCTTTCTCTTGAAACACTTTCCTTTTTACATTTTTGTTCATTACATCTTCTATCGAGCAAATATTCCTGAAGAGGTTGACGGCAAATCGTCTACTAGAATCACCTTCAGATATTTTGGCATCTTGCAGATGGTTGTCGGGGATCTGGTTGTATGGTGATATCGTAGGTGCTGGTTGAAACAAGTGCAAATTGGTTTTAACAGAAGTTTTGTTTTGTAAAATTGTTGTCAAACTCAAAGATAAAAACTGTGGGTAAATCACTGGTGTTCTAATGTTGAGAGAAATTGGCGCAATAGGTTCTTTATCTGGAATGTTGCCCTGGCAGTTCAGCTTAGATGTCTCTGGCTGATGATGTTGACAATATGTTGCTACTGTTCAATGTTGTTAGTTTATTTTGAAGATTAAGAAGAGTCATGCTGTTGTATTCTTCATCACATGTTATATAAAGTACCCCAGCATTGTCAAGTCTTTTATTCTCAGCCTGAATTATGTCCTGGAGAGGTATTTTTCTTCCATATATTTGTTTGTTCATTTCTGTTAATTAGCCTTCCTTGTTAATGGTGCTGAATTTGAACATTTTAGGTGCTAAATAAAGGCAACAGTAGTATACCGCTGTTCAAAACTCATAAATCCATGGACAAAAAACAAAATCGGGATAACAAACTAAAACCGAGGGAAACGCATTAAATATAAGAGGAGAACAACGACATAACACTAAAATGTAACACATATAGACAAAATCCCACGAGAATAACAAATATAACATATATATATAACATCAAAACCAAATACATGAATTTGGGATAGACAAGTACCGTGACACGTCTTATCGCAATGTGAATTTACACTCAAAAATAAGAGAAAACAAACGACACAACGTAATAATGTAATACACACAGAAACGAACTATAATATAACAATGACCATATTCCTGACTTGGTACAGGGCATTTTTAAAGGAAAAAATGGTGGGTTGAACCTGGTTTTGTGGCATGCCAAACCTCGCACTTTTATGGCCATGTGAAATATAACATCAAAATGACAACACAGGACTACAATATAAATAAATTGGAGAACACAATTGACAAAGAATCACACGAACAACAGCCAACAAAAGGCAACAAGTTCAAAATTTTAATACGCCAGAAGTGTATTTTGTCCACACAAGACCTATGTGTGACGCACAGATACAAAAGTTTGAAAGCCGAAACGAGTACAAAGTTGAACAGCATCGAGGACCAAAAGATCAAAAAGGTTGTGCCAAAAACGGCAAGGGTTTTCCGTTAAGTTACCAGAAAATCCCTATAATTTAGAGTAATTTATACTTTTGCAAACAGTAAATTTAATAAAATGAATATTCAAAAGATGTACATGATAAAGCTGAAGTATTAACTAATTACAGGAAACAACTGAAATACATTTACATAACCAGACATTTGAAACACAAAAGTAGACACATCCGAATACGTTTAAACCTCTACGCCAAGTGACGTCCTATTTGAAACTGAAAAATGACGAAAAAATGACGTCATTAGAATTAGTAAAACAGAGCATCAAAAAATGAAAAATGACGAAAAAATGACGTCATTAGAATTAGGATTAATTTAAGATTATATATTTGAACTAAATACTGATATTGCATTTAATAACAAAGCACATTTTAATTCTTATTAATATAAAACTGAGGTAGCAATTAACTATATTATAAAACTATGTCAGGTTTGTTATGAATCTAACTTCAAACGTAAAATATCGTACTGATTACTTTTGAACGAAATCAAATCTGATAAATGAAGGCGGTGATTAATTTTCTTTACCATAACATTTTTAATGCCTTTGCGGCTCCTAAATTTCCTTTTTATTGTTTTGATGGTCTTGTGGTTGCTAAAGAAATTTTGGACTTCAACAATCTATATTTAGCTCTCCGAACTCTTCTCAGGTAGTCTCTACCACTGATTCTACTTTCTTTGTTGAAATTGTGAACATTGATCCCATTGTCTTTTGAAAAATTCATCGCAATTTGACATTGCTCCCGTCGTTTATTGATTTCATTTCATTTAGATGCAAGTTTGTCAGGTCCCCCGCAGAAACAACGCATTGAATGTCTAGAAAAATTTTCCTTAGTATTTTATATATATAATTGAATTAATAAATCTTCAATAGTATTACATTTGTAATTCCAGTGTCTTTAATAACATACTTTGCAGTATAGGCTTTGCTCATTGTTTCAGGCCGTAGGGTGACCTATGAATAATAATTCCTGTGTAATTTTGTATTCTGTGGAGAGATGTCTCATTGGCAATCATACCACTTTTTCTATTTTGATAGATATATGTATAAGTCAGCTTTAAAAGAGGTCCAGAAGTAGATTCAAATATAAAGTCAAATTTATTATAATATATAGTATTACCTTATCTGCAGAAATTTCCTTTTCGAGTTGTTGAGCATTCTTACGTGATTCCTCAGCAGCAGACACAAAGATTTTTTCCAATTTTCTTCTCATGCATTTGGAAGCAAGATTTACTCATGACTGGTAAGTTACATTCTGTCAGAAAGTTTCTTATTTGAGCATATCCTAGGCCAGCATGTATCATTCCTACATAAAAGAAAACATTTTATGAAACAAAAATTACATTTAGGTTGGTTTTAGCTTACTGACATGAGTAATTTCATAACTAGAAGGAAATTCATTTTGATTTAATAGTACCTGATTACATTTAACTCTTTGTTTTGTACAAAATGTAAAATTGAGAAAGGAAGTTGGGAATGTGTTAAAGCTACAACCCAGTATAGCTATAGTCAGTATCAAAAACGAAACTACCTATTATTCTATTTATATGTCTGTGAATATTATGCAGACTTGACATATTGTGAATTATTTTCCATGATAATCACAATCCGACAGTGTTCTTTGTGGGCTGATATTGTTTTAATTCACCAATACACTGTATATATTGTGAAATTATTACATGCAATTATTATTTGATTTTGCCATATAAGACAAACATGTGTTTCTTATTTTTGTGATATGGAGAACAATCCTGTTCGATTCATATAAAAAATATTCAAATTGTAAGTATTAATTATTGCAATGATATTTATATTATTGCATTTTTCGTCATAAAAAACATGGCAATAACTTATAAATTTACAACATTTCAGTAAAATAATACATGCATTTTACTGTTTTTTTTGTACAGTAATAGGGTAATTGCAAAACTATTGTGCATTGAAAATAACAAAAAAAACATATTTCACTTGTGCCTAATGAAATCAGTGTTTATCATTGAAAGATACAATTATAAGCAAAGTGTTAATTGCAATTAGACATATTTAAAGAAATTAATGAACTATAATTTTATAATCTATAATTATCTTCAAACAGCTTCAGGACAAGGCAGCCTATGTGCCGCTGAAATGAATAAGATTTTGCAGTATGTGTCATGGAAGAATGCTTTGGTAAATTTTCAGCATTTATTCTTATAACTCTATTTTCAGTACATACTTCAATTTTACTTGAATAAGTTTTGATTCAAATTTAGATGTTGCATTATGACTTGGAATCATATTGGTTATTTTATAAAACTCCTTCTTGTACTTGTGATCTGCTAAGTATATGATGGATATTTGGGATAGATATGTATGAAACCTTATTGTTTTTTTAATTATTTTATTTCTTAAAAGATGGATGTCTTTTAAAGTTACTAGGTGGCTTTTATGCTATTATGGTATTATGTTGAAAATTCTGGAATTGAAACAATGTAAGAAAATAGATATATAACAACACATTTTGAAATGAATAATATTTGGAAAAAGCATGTACAAAAATGCAATTTCTAATTATTTAACAGATATTACTGATATATAACTTATCTATACAATGGTTGTTTTACTTTACTTTCAGCAACCATCTATGGGTTCCGAGTCATGTTGGAATCCTTGGAAACACAGCTGTAGACCTTGAGGCAAAGAATGCCCTGGGTGATCCTCTATCTAACTGTGATATACCATATACTGATTTTAAATCTAATATTAGAGAATATGTTTTTAATATATTGAAAAATAAATGGAGTAAAAAAGATGATAATAAATTGCATGAAATTAAACCTAATTTAGGCAAACCTTTTGATAATATTATGTGCAGAAAAGATCAGTGTGTTATTACTAGATGTCGTATTGGTCATACTAGAATAACACACGAGTATCTTTTAAAAAATGAAGATGAACCACAATGTGTTCCTTGCAACTGCAAGTATACTATTAAACATGTTTTAATTAACTGTATTGACTTTGCTGATATTCGTAAAAAGCATTTCAATGTCAATAATATGTATGATTTATTTAATAATGTTCCATTTACAAATATTGTTGCTTTTTTAAAAGAAATTGGAATTTATTATAAAATTTAAAAATGTTATATTTAAATCGATTTTAATTTTTATCACGTTATTTTACTGTTGATTTTTATTTGTATATACTCAATTTGCTTTAGTTAAGAATTTTAGTATATTGAAGGACTTTTTGTCTTATTTTAAAAATATGCTTTAAATTGTAAAAATATTCGAATTAGCTCTCGCCGCGATATAGCCTTTTTGTGCTAATGCGGCGTAAAGCAACCAACAATCAATCAATCAGCAACCATCCATTGACAACAGTCCGTCAACAAATGACAATGTACAGGTAATAAATTTGATGTATTAGGGGACGACCATTTGATATTCTGGGGGGGGGGGGGGGCAGGAGGATTTTGAAAATAAATAACTCAGCCTTGATATTCACAAAAATAAATGGTTTGTTCTGTGGTAGTTTGAAAATAAATAACCTGACTTGCAATGTTTTGAAAATAAATAACTCAGCAGGTCTATAGCTTTTTGGGTCTATAGCTTTTTGGGCCTTCAGCGGTTCCAAAACCCTTCAAAAAATGTTTAGTGGATTACCATATTTTACAAAATTCCCAACATAATCAATCATTTTATGTGTTTAGATTAACCATTAAATTTGAGTGTTTAATCAATGTACCTAGAAAATAAATGAAACAACAGCAATGAGGGAAAAAATAAATAAGCTATACATGTTTTAGGAATATTAAATATCCCCAACAACTAATTTGCAATCGGATACAAGGACAAGGAAGAGTACCAAAATTATTCAAAAGGTGCATGTGGGACATAATTTATACATGCTAGTATATATAGCTTATAATGCCTTTTCATTTTTGCTCATTGATGAAGGTCATACGATGACATAGTTGTTTTAACCTCTATGTTAGGGACGACATCAAAAGTTCAATGTAGGATAAAAAAAACTTAATTCAGATAGTTTTTTTAATGACCCCCCTACCCCCCTCTTTACTTAACTTGGGAAAAATTGATTGGCCCATATGGATATATGTGAAATCGATGTAGGATAAACAAAACTTGCAGCAAGTTTAACCCCCCAACCCCAAACTATTTGAATTAAGTTTTTTATCCTTCATTGATCTTTTGATGTCGTCCCTAATATTTGGTATGATGGCGAGTTTTCATTGGCAATCATACAAATCTTTTTATTTTTATATATTCTTACATGGGTTAGGAAAATAGTACATGTATGCAATCAGGTTTTTAGCTTATCCTCAGGTTGCAAAGAAGAAAATATCATCAAGTTTATAACCATCCTTAAAAATGTCTCATCACTTCTGCAATGTCAGAAGAAGAACTAAAATTAGCATTCTATACTAGGTGTGAATAACAGGATAAGATTCTTGTTTCATAAACAACAAAAATTTATTTTGAAATAGAAATCAAACTAGGTTAGAACTTTACACCATGCACTACTAACAGTTGGACATAAAAAAAAAGCATCGAGACACTAAATGGACATACAAGTTTAAAAGTTTTTTAAAGACATTTACATATGTTTACATAATAAATCAGATAATAATATAAGTATTAACTTGAAAAAGAAGTTAATTTATGAACAATGATGAATGCAGATCACAATTATCATTTAATGCAGGCAACTGTCCTATTGATGTGTGTCTCTTTAACGGCTAAAAGGTTCTTACATATATACAAATTGTACTTTCTTAAGATACTCGAAGGTTTTTTCGAAACACATTTTGATATCTACTACCGATAGCCGGAATACAATTTCCCCCAAAAAATAAGGTAAAATATTCAACGAGTGACCAACCTATTACTTAGAGCACGAGACAATTGTCAGTCTTTGACGGTTGTTTGGTCATGAGTTGAATATTATTCAACATTTGAGTTCTTTGATTTGTTATTTTGTTAGTGATTCTATCGGAAAGGAAGCGTTATGAATATACACCGTGAGTTATTACACTGGAAAATAGCTTTTTGTTTCTCTCGAAATTAAAGTAAATAATGTAAGGAACTAAATCTAATCATTGCCACCTTTTCCATATTTCCCCATATTCATATCTCACTTTTTGAAATTGGTGACTGTTTCCAAGTACACGTGAAAAGTGTCCCCTTTCCCCACCCCATTTGGTATGGACCTTTTAGAATGCATTCTTGGAGTTTGTAGGAAATCTATGTCATTACTGTCACTCTTCTTTATGTAACTGTTGATCTGTACGAAAAAGAAATAAATGGACCCTCTTATAGTTGAACATACATTGTCTTATTGGGGCCTTTTATAGCTGAATAATCCCAAAGGGAGACTGGGGTATAGAAATATGGTCACTTGGTCTTCTCCCGACCGACCGTAAAACGCTTGCCGAAGTGGGGCGTCCGCCTGGCTGTGCGGGATGTATCAAGTTCGCAGTCACGTCCGGTCAGAAGTGGGACGTTAAATCCGATGCCTCGTGTAAAGAGAGTGCCCCGCTCTTTGCACGTTAAGAACCCTTGCAACAACTCTTTGAGTGGCCTGTTGCAAGGCAAAATTTCTGTCCCTATCCAATATACCCTCATTTTCCAGTGGCAGTTCAAATTTCCCCGACCATCATCCTAGATGGCCTCTATTACAACAACCTACCTATTGTATTTATTGTTAACTTGTTCTCGTCCTGAATATGCATGAAATATTTGCCACTGGACGTTAAGCAACCAACAATCAATATAGCTGACTATGCGTAATGGGCTTTGCTCATTGTTGAAGGCCGTACGTTGCCCTATAGTTGTTAATGTTTGTGTCATTTTGGTCTTTTTGTGGGTAGTTGTCTCATTGGACATGCTGAAATGTGAAAATTAACTTTAATAATTAGTGTAATGTGCAGATTTATACAAGTTTTAGGGACCCAAACCAAATTTCAGTACCATTAAATACTGGGCCCCCTGTGTTTTTTCTCTGACATTTCAAGTCGTCATAATTATTTGGACCAATAAAACTACCAATACATTTGTTTCTGTCCTGAGTAGTTTGCTGTTCCTTGTAAGCTATTGCTCTGTGTTGAAGGCGATACTTAGACCTATAATTAATTGTTAACTTTAAAAAGAACATTGTCCTCGGCAGTGGCTGATCTAGAACTTTTCATAAAAAGGGGGGGGGACTGCTTCAGTGATCAACTTTATAATCAACGAAATTTTTCCCCACTAAAAGGGGTGGGGCTTCCCCGGCCCCGGAATCATCAATGCTTGGACTTTGAGGGAGTGTTGTCTGAGACTCTCATTGGATGCCGCAATTCCTACCATATCTACAAATTATTCTTATCAATGCATTTTTTGTTTTATAGTTCACAAATACTGTAAAACCATAGACATATATGTTTCGGGGGGGGGGGGGGGGGGGGGGGCTAAAGTATAGACTTCTAGTCATGTACATTTTGATGTATTTAACAGGCTCTATGAAAACAAGGTTTCAACAATGCCCTGTGTAATGGTAGATACAAGTAAAAAAAGTGGAAATGTTGTGGAGAAATTTAGTACTGCCGATATAGATGCCCCAGTAACCTCTAGTGATTGTAAATCATCATGAAAAGAGAGTGTGAAGTAAATGAACAAGAAAACAAAATGTAAATCTGATAGAATTCAACTGAAATTCAAGATACAAATAATAATGTAGTAAATCTGATGAAAGAACAGCATGGTGATAGAATGAAAAGAATGGACAGACTTTTGGACATTTTCAAGAAATCCATAGATTATCCACATTGCACCATTACGATCCTTATATATCAGTTGTATTTTAAAAGACAAATGTATCAACTAGCTAATGAGCATCATTTAATGATCTTGTCTGCATTGATTCAACTTAAAATTATTGTCTCATCGGTTGTCAGGTGGAATTTTCGAAAATTCATAAACCTTAAATATATAATTAAATATTTTTTGGAAGGGCAGACTAGATTTTTTTAGTGGTTTAAGACTAAAAACCTTAGTTATCACACCAAAAAAATGTATATTTTTTCGAAGATATGCATTTTCATCATTCAACCTGAAAGGCTGTCGTTGTCAAGTACTTTCAGTATTTAAAAAAAAAAAGATATTCGAACACACCTACTCTGATTTTGTCATGCTTTGGAATAAATATAAATTACTTATTTAATTCAAACCTGTCGGGTTGCTGTCAACAAATATAAATTTGCATCTATGAGCTGAAAAATAAAAAGAATGTTACTGCATTTCATAGTTGATATGTTTAGATACATTTATAACGAATCATGCTCCGATTTATGTAACAGTTACATAAAATGAATTGACAATCATATCAAAAACATCGTTTTGTGATGTGATGTACTCCTAAAAAATGAAAATTGGAAGCTATAAATCATATAAAACCAACTGCTATATCTTTTCTATTTGCAAAGCTTAGGAAATTTTAGCTGGTTTTAATCACTCAAATGGAAAGAAATAGTTTTAAAATTGTGTGTTTACCCAATCAGGCAGTAAGGACTTCAGAAACAAGATTGATGTATCCATTATGTTAAATGGCCCTACTTTTGATAGCAGGTAATCTTATAACCCACTGTTTTCACTGTTCCAAATTGTGTTAACCACAGCAATAGAAAATGCACCGAATAATATGGTGGCATAAAGAAACCATATTAAATGCAGTTGTCTGTAATTGGTTTTTTGAATCTACAACTTTAATAGACGAAGCAAACTTGAATACAAGTTTAGAACAACTTTAATACTTTATTTGAATCTTTTTTTATGAAACGCTCATGACAATAATAACTTTCGTTAATCATATGTAAATTATATATGACCTACGTTTGTTTAAAATGCAACATCTATTTGATACTTTAATATTAAAGATGTACATATCCCTCAGACAGACTTAATATTTCATCATGTGAATTTATAGGAATAATTTGAAAAGAGAATTTGCCTATGTCTTGCACCGAATGTTAAAGATTTATATCTTATTTATATCTTGCCTACCAGAAAATCATGTTTTAAACGCAAGTTCCATAAGGTGTCTGCAAGAACATTATTATCAAATTTATAACAAAATGACCCCTTACCATTCTCAATCCGTGGTTCTCTGAATTTATGTTCTATCTGTTTGTTTCTTTTTCGTCCTGTCCTGTCATTTGCTGGTGTGTGATGTTTTGTATCTTTCATCACATAGTACTTATCTCCAGTGGTTGCCGGTTGATTCATATGAACGGCTAGCGTCTTTCTGAGCTCACGGAGAGACTCCTTATGGACGTTTACACCGCCTTTCTTTAAATTCATTGCTAAGAGTTTCTTGGGAACCTCCTTTTCCCACAGATGTTGCATTCTTTTTAGTTTCTTCTAATCTACCCGGAACCTCGTCTCGGCCATACAGGAGTGTATTTCTGTTGCAGTACTGCAGTGATGACTTTGGGTTGTCTCAAGACTTCTTATATATTTATCGGTCATGAGACCAGACTGGCTTGTCTAGGGACAAATTGCACATTATTATATCTTCGTTTTCTAAAGTTTTTCTCTTAAAAGACTCTAACTCAAAACCTCAGGCTAAAGACCATCATTAGTTGTCACAACAATCTACCTGGATTACTGGACAAACAATCTTCACATGTGTTTTTTCATTATGTTTTTTTCTTTTTAAATTCATTAGGCCGTTACTTTTCTTGTTTGAATTGTTTTACATTTGTGATTTCAGGGCCTTTAATAGATGACAATGCAGTAGTGTATTATTGGCTGTGCCCATTGTTGAAGATGAAAATATCTCAATTGTCTAAATAATTTGTCTCTTAAGTTTTTTTGCTCTATTTTTTAGCTTTTTTTTGGCATAGCTTATCCTTTCTGTAATGGCATCATTAAGTAGTTGTTCTGTTGGTGTGGTATAGCCGTTTTTCTTGCCCCAAACAATCACATAATCTGCAAATAATAAAATAAAAATTTCTGCCCATTTTAATTAGATTGATGTCTGCCTGGCATTGTTAATCTGATCTTGACCTCATTTTCAAATGGTTCATTGGTCAATGTTAAGTTTTCTTGGTAAGTGTTAAGTTTATGTGACAGTTGTAATAAAGCTTTATATTTAGGACTATCAACATAATATCTTTGAGTAGTAAAGAAGGCAAGACATTTCAGTGTGTGCACTCTTGTTTGATATACTGTATCTAACCATGTATTTAGATTTTTGATATGGACCATAATAGGTAAATGTCCTATTTAAAAAATTTCAAGTTCTTTGACCACATTTATTCTGCGTCAAAAACCTATGATGTGTCAAAAATTAAATCACAATCGAAATTAAGAGCTGTATCAAGCTTCAAAGTTGTGTCCATACAAGAATACGTTTTTTTGCCCTCAACCTCCCTACCCAGAAAATAACTGCCTACTCAATATCTTTTATTGTTCTGATGTGAAAAGTTTGTTTTTTTAAATTAGAAAGGCAGGAAGACTAAAACAACATCTGACACTTCAATTTTTCTTCGCCGAAAAAAAAAGAAAATGCCTTACTTACTACTACTCTGCTAACAACTTACGAAAGGAAATATGCTGCCATTACGCAAAAATAGGAATACAGAAAGATCAAGAATTTGTCAAAAAAAATAGGGTTGTGTTGCCCGTGTGTATGCAGTGCAAGGCAACTGGACGTGAAATCCCAAAGCGAAATCCAATAAAAAAATTGACTTTTGAAACAGTTTGAAATGTGGAAAACATTCTGCTCTTTGAAGGCTCTATGTAAGTGTAAGAAACCTTTGTAAACATTGAAAATATACATATATGTGTTATATACCTAAAATAAACAAGCAAGCATGATCTCCAGTCACTTAATAAACTACTATTCTTTAATACTTTTTTTTTGTTTGGGCATTTTAATTGTTAAATCAATGTTATATATTTTGAATGTTTTATTTCTAACACTGTCAGATGCTACATTAATGTGTGGTGTTTAAGACGCAATACCAATCATATTTGCTTTTCATTCAGTGTCAGATTGCCAGGTTTAATAGATAGGGCTTTGTTTTCAAAATTCAACTGACTGACGGACAGACAGAAAATGTTTTTTCATGATAATAGATTATGTTGTATTTATTTTATTCTTTACTGTCATTTTTTCCTCCTTTTTCCTGTGAAGAATCAGTCTGAAAATATAAAGCTTTTAAATGTAAAAAAAAAATTGCAATAATTTCCATACCTAACTGATAGTCTGGGTCGGCAATGCCAAACAAACAAATGTTTAAGAGTGGCCTTACTGAGAGGTATACATAAAAATGACAGAAATTATTATTCAATAAATTTTGAAATTTAAAACGAAATTATAATTATATATGTTTCTCTGTTTATACACGATATACAAAATGTGCGTTACATAATAAAATCGTTGTCGTGAGCACCCATATAGATATTATTAACTCCTTTACTCATGTAATGGGAAGCATAATTGCTGGTGTTGGTCTCAGCTAGCCTTTCAATGGTCAATAATGTCAACCAAAATCAGTGAAGCAGGATGACTAGCAAAATTTACATCATATAAATGGCTGATGACACAATTATCATTAAGTGTAAAATCTCAAATTATGTGAGGATGAAGAGAAAAAATAATTGCACAGTATTGATCCTTAATATCAAATAAATACAAACAGACATCACGCGTGAAATCATAAATCATAAACAGAAAACTCAGATGACCATGTCTAAAAATCAAACGAGTGATACAAAAAATAACACAAAAATTTAAAGTTTGAGCAACACGAACCCCATGAAAAACAGATAGTGCCCTGTATGAATCAGGAGTTTACACTTCAGTGGTTTTTTATTACTATTTTGATAACACTGAAATTTCTACCAATATAAAGAATTCTTTTATATTTGAAATCCAACAAATGAAAGTCTTTATTGTTCTGTTATTGTAGGAGAAAAAAAATCGGTATATGACTGACTATCTTGCTTTGTGTGTGCTACATGTAACTGGACAATATAAGAAAAAAAAAGCCTTTGGTCATACTAAACGTTTGGTAGATTTTGTCAAGCTAAAAAAATTTAATGACGATCAAACTGTGATACTGTATCGCATGTGACAGAATTCTTCCAAAAATCATCATCAATAAGTTAAGTCGGTTAACATTGTAAGCAAGAGAACGATGAAACTACTTAGAAAATGGATAGATTAGAAACCAATTTTTATCTGTTTAGATTAAACCTATTCTATGGTATCAGAAAGTACCATTATTTCGTCGTTGCTCATGATAAATCAGAAAATAATTTTACAAAAAAATGCACAAAATAAAAAGAAATAGATACTCTGCATTGTCCTTGATAATTGTTTGATAAGTTGGCTCGTCCTGTGGATATTCATGCAGCCAGAACTGCACGTGTTAGGTAGGAACATCTATACATGTATTAAAAAATCGTCCATATGCTAGGAAGGGATATCAGGTTACATTTTGTCAAGCATCAGGACTGGGTTGCACAAAGGTCTTTTAAATTTAAACGTGGTTTAAAGTTAAACAGTACTTAAAACTATAATTTCAAATTAGTTAAAGAAGACTTTAAAAACCGTTGCACAAAGCGTAATTAGTCCCACGTTTAACTAAATGTAAATTAAAATGATAATTCGTACTTAAACCATGTTTAATTTCCAATTTCCCAATATTCATTTATTCACGTACATTTTCGCGATTTTTATCAAGAACAAAATGGCCGAGTTTCCAGACGTTGCCGATAAGAAAAAAGATCTTCAAACTAGGATTGAGCGGAGTTGACCTTGCTGCAACAGTTGGTCAATGACAATATTACTGTTATCATGTGTACGGAGCAAATTGACTAATTCAATTACAAATTCCAAGAAAAACGGCATTTGGAAAGACAATTCGTCCAAAATAAATGCTCTTGGTTTGCATTCTCGTTCAGATAAAGAAGTCAAAACAAAATGGCAACACTTACAAACAAAGCAAAAAAGGAGTATGCGGAAAGTATGAAATATAGAGGCCAAACTGGCGGTGGCCCTGCTCCCAAAGCCTTGAAAGATAATATTGTGGAAATGATGAAGGATTGTTCAAGTTTTGTTGGTTTAAAATGAAGCGAGTCTTCCATGGTCACAGTAAACCTTGAAGGTAAGCCGTGTATGCCGTAAAGAGTAAATGAAATGGAATCGTATTTGAATAAAACATAAATGCCTACCTTGATCATGTGTATGCATAATGATATCCGTGCTCTGACATTCAGACAATGTTGCATTATGTCCTAAGCGAACCCAAAGTTACTTTCAGATTTAACAAAATTGTGAAATCAAAACTAAAAGTATCTAGGATATGGTTAGGTTTAAGAAAACTCCCCTGAAACTCCTTGAAATGTATTTCCCACCACCTCCAATCATGCAGACAAATTTCGGCCTTCCTGTGTATTAAGCACACAGTACACACTATCGCACGCCAGCACAGTGCGCGTCATAATGCAGCGGCCCCATAAAGGGTTTCCAAAAGACAATTACTTCCACATTATTACATTACTAAAACACGGACCTTTTGATTGGGGTTTGGGTTATAAATTTCCGAAATAAATTTCTAGCAATCGAATAATCATGCATAATGCTAAGGAACCGACTACCAAAGTTCCAAGGTCGATGCCTCTGCTGGTGGACTATTAGTCCCCGAGGGTATCACCAGCCCAGTAACCACTACTTCGGTACTGGCATGAAAATACGGATGTTTTGTGTTAATAAAATTTGCTGTTACAAAATGTTAGAAATTATTTTAAATTAAGGAATGTATCTCCCTCATGCAAAGCTCTGATTCCTTTCACGGATTTGGCTATACTTTTTGGACCTTTTGGATTATAGCTCTTCATCTTTTATATAAGCTTTGGATTTAAAAGCGGATAAAAAGGGGGTCACGGACAATTAAAGCTCAAAATTTTATTTTTAAACAGGTATGTAAAAGAGACCATTTTTCAATGAAATGATAGGGATAATAGGTGTTGACATATTTTTATCGGAATATAAAAAAAAACGTTCGTTGACACTTGGTCCATAACTGTAATATAAAAAGCTGAAACACAGCTTCAAAGAATGAGCAAATAAAAAACATAGGTCAATGACAAGAATAAAACATATTTTAACTTAAAAACCAAAATTTTGGTGGGGAAATGGTGAAAATTAGTAAAATGTTATTTTGACCATTCAAAAAATACGGATAATAAAGAAAATATAAGTCACATAACTACAATGATTTAACATTTCTAATCAATCAACATATTATAAAAAAAAATATATCATATTAACGACAAATACTTTTGTAAATCATGCGTGAATTTATGCGCAGTCGAATAGTCCCGAGCCACATTAATATAGATTTAACTAAAATCACATATACTAATGAACAAAATAATTGAAAGGACCTCAGTATACATACACAGAATTGTCAAAGTCGTTTAATTTAAAAAAAAAAAAAAAAAAAACCAAGTACAGTAGTTGAACTATAATATTTCGAAACGTTAATTCATTTGTATTTAGTCTGTGAAAAATATTGTATTAACTCGATGAATACCTGTCCGCTACTTGAATAAAAACCGGAAATATTAAAAGAAAAATTATTCAATCCAAAGAGAAATTATTTCCAAAAATGGCTGACATTAACTCGGGATTAAAGTGAAGCATATCTTTGAAAACTTTTTATTTATTTTGACAGCACACGAAAGCTATAAATTATTTTCACAAACCAGCTTAATTTTCAATATTCCTTAAGATACTGGAGCTTCGTAGTTGGTTTCATGATAATGAAGTCAGATATTCCTATGATACCTCCTACTTCAAAACGCGAAAAAGTAAGCCTTTCCAAATAAATAGCCAAATATTTGCCATTGATAGCTTTTCAGCTATCAGCTAAAAAATCTATGACGGTGTTATCATCCTCATCTTTCGTAACCCCGTAGTCATATCTGATTTCTTCCAAAGGCTCGATTGTTTTATTACTTATCATAAGAATTACTGGCTTATCCTTGATGTAAACAGTTTTAGGCTTCAAATTGGGCGCTTTCTTCGAATGGTTTATTAGTCTACCAAAAGTTTCCATTTCAGGATGACATGAACAAGGAAACGATGCTGCATCAATACACATCTGTTTTGATGAACGCGATTCCGAGAAAAAATAGAAATAATTTCCTTCGTGGGAGTTTGTAGTATTTTTGTATTCTCGAAGTTTTTTCTCACCTTCATTCTTATTTAACAAATAACCATGATAATCACAAAGTACTGTTCCCTTTTCAACTGTATGCTCATTCACTATAACACCCTTTCCGACGTCTTTTACAACGCTAACTGTCAGATTCGACCACTGCTGGTTTTTAATAAATTCCTCAATAGCAGGGAGGTTTTCAACTGTTAATTGCGGGTTGCTGCTTTGGGTTTTCCAGTGATCGAGACGATGTTTCAACTTTACATTTAGATCTTTTAGATACACAGCATTTCCATCTGAATACATGTACTTCTGTAGGAGATCGTGTTTTGGAATACTCGGTACTTCCGTCAAACATGACATTTTGGTATTACGCCTCCTTGCCTCAGCTGTGAGAATTCTGTCTGCGACCTGTGAATGCACAGCACTCCTCTTATGGTAACTCAATTTGTCGTGAACTTTTTTTGCCACAGTTTTAGTATATGTATTTCCCAACTTGATATCCTGGATTGTCGGCAAATTTGTATTTGTAGTTATTGTACCAAGGGTATCAAGGTATTTGGAAGTAATTCCAATTGCCACTGTATCTGGGGAAAATGGACTCTTAGATTTCCGGCCTTTCTGTTTCGGACTTTTGGCGTTTATCGGATTAATCTTTCCAACCACTGAACCAACTGCCGTCTTAACTTTTCCAAATAACCCCACTGATTTACACGTTTGGTGGAGTACAGTCTGTTCTTCCAGATCCAAATTGACTGAACTTGGTCCGGCAACTTCATCATCTAACTGACTTACCGTGGGTACAAAAAAGTCTTTATCTGGCACCTCTTTGTTGTCTTTTGAGTGGGAAGAAGCCTTTTCCATCATGACAAAAGCTTTCACAGCCTCTCCGAAATCTGCACCTATATCTTTCATCGGCCATATCGGAAGAATGACACATGTAGGTTGCGACGCAATCCCTTTTCTCCTCAGGGGCGTTGCTGTAGAAAGTTTCAAACGCCCTACGAGCTTGTGTTGCTGTATAAATTGGCGACACGTTACTTCTTATACAGTCTCTTAATTCCTTCTGCCATTTTATTAAAAGGTTCCCCTTTGCCATTCACCAAGAATGTTTCTGTTGTTGACTGGACTAATTTAGCACGAATTTTTACGTAATCCGAAAACAATTTAAACTGTTCTTCCGAAAGAACAATTTTGCCGAGGCCAGATTTTCCTGTTTTGTGATGGGCAATGCTTATGCAATGAAAAGTTTCTCCATTGGAAATCCTAGTTCTTCCAATTGCAGCGGTATATTCAACAAAACGCATGTCTTCCAAAATTCCAGACCTATGACCATGGCCCATGGACATCAAAACACCAAGATATGAATTGATGTAGCTGATTACATTCTTATGAGGTCGAGGAACTAGCAACGCTTGAGCAATATTTTCTTTCGCTTTCGGTTCTGCTGCGCGAATTATCGCTTGGACCTCATATACCGTGGGCGGGTCAAGTCTTTTCGGGTCGACTGCTCTTTGCTCCCTTATTTTGAGTTTTTCTGCAGCCTTGTACCTTGAGCCTAAAAGGTTCAGAGTAAGAAGTTCATGTGATAGTCTTTCAAACTCAGCTTTGTTGGTTTGGTATAGTTTGGCAACAGTCGTCAGATATTTCATAAAGTGTTTGAAATGCTTTTATATATTAAGAATTGTACCTGACGAATATCCTATATCTTTCATGTTATCAAGATAAGCGCAAAGATTATCGAATGTAATGGCTTCGGTTTCACATTTGCGTTTTGTGATGCCAATTGTGACCCCTTCGTCTTCATCCTCATTTATATGATACATTACGCGAGTCACATTAGTAACGATGTGAGATTTTGATTTTACGGAAGCAGTATTAGCTTTTTGCAAGTAAACCGTTTCAAATTCATGCAACATATTGTGTGTTTTGTACTCTTCTGGTATATTATATACTCCTTTACTTTGAAGGTTATGTTTGAAAGAATTTGCCTTGAACTTATTTCTTTCCTTTGTTGCCGTTGCTCGTGCTGTTCTCTTTCGGACTGATTTAAGAGTTTTCTTTTTTTTTCTTTAGGTTCTCCATTATTTTCGGAAGATTTACTGTCACTTGAGTGTTCTGTTGTGAGATTATAGTCGGGGTCATTGTCGCTGTCATCAAAGTTATATATGTCTCCTAAAGACTCAACAGAAACTGACTTACGCTGAAATTTGACGCTTTTCTTCATATGAAAATCTTGCATACATTGATTTTTCTCATCATCATCACATTGAGCTTCAGCAGCGCTAATTTTTGGGATTTTCTGGGATGGTTCATTAACCTTTGAAAGAGACGCTCTTTTCTTTGGACGAGTTGTATTCTTTTTGTCAACTTTAAACGACATTCGTAAAAATGTGTCATCTTTCTTTGATTTTGTCAAACTATGATGTACATTCTTGTCCATATCTAATATTTTTCGTTTGGATTTGGATGCGTTGGTTTGCCTTTCAATGCCGGATGGCCCTGGTGCACATGGTACAGCTGTATAGATGTTCATCTCTTCAACATCAGTAGGTGGTGCATTAATTGATTCATCTACGGATTCAGTTGTCTGTATAGCTATTGAGTCCGTTGTGGGTATAGCTATGGTTTCTAAGGACCCCTTTGTTAATCCATATTGTTCTAATAATATGGTCTGATCTGCTAATGAGCCTTCGAGACTTCGGGGAGCAATTGTTTTGTATACTGGACGAAAAGGAGTATCTATCTGAGATTGATTTTCGTTTACATCATTGACAGTATAACTTACAAGCGCGTTTGCGTTCGTCTTTCCTTTATTCAGTTTTTGTTTTTCTTTCTCTGGAATTAGCTTGTGACCAAAATTTTTGAGAATTTCGATAACATCGGTCTTGGAATACATGTTTCTCTCCGGAATTTCAGACTCTTTAAAAAACACGTGTTTTACCATATTTTGATGGTGGGTTCTGAACGCTTCAGACGGTTTTTTTCTCTTTTTTTTGGATATCTGATCCTGATGTCTCTAACATTTGCCTACATGCATGTTTATCTTTAAACAGGCAAAGTACAGGGAGATTCTTTGTGCGGTTCATTGGTTCAACATCCAAATCCTTTACAGATTTGTTCTCAAGATTTGGTCTACTACCAATATCAAAAGACGTTATATTGTGAGCGATTGCAGGGGAAGTATCAAGACCCAACACAACAATCTCATATTGGACGTTTTCACTTATACATTTTTCGTCTAAAACATTACTGCTTTTAGCACCATCAACAACCTTAATCATACATGGTTGGGGAATACCTTGGGCGGTGGAAGACGTGGAAGGACATACTATACCCTCTGTAGTGGAAGACGGGGAAGGACATACTATACCCTCTGTAGTGGAGGACGGGGAAGGACATACTATACAGGGTCCCTCTGTAGTTGTGGTCTGTGACAACCCTTCTGTCGATGCTGACTTGTCTTTTGCTGCTGTTCCAGGTGACATCTCTACTTCCAGGCGCTGATGATCTGTTGTTGGTGGCTGGTCTGGGGTCTCTGTTAGTTTATCTTTGTTAGACATCTCTGTAATAAAGATGAGCTATATATTTGTTGATTTCACAGTATATGAAGAACAGTATTTACATTAGTTTCTATTATACTTATAATATATAATAATCTGTTTAAAACTTGATAAGGCATACATAAATTCGGTTAGTTTTCTCTTTTGGATTGTTTTACATTGTCATTTCGGGACCCTTTAATTGCTGACTATGTTACTTGTGCTTAAAATCATAGTTTTAGTTTTTTTTACAATTTACAGTTAACTGCCATTTATCACAGTATTGAGAACAAATGGTTTAAACTTGCCTGAAGACCCTCTTTAATTTCAGACAACCTTAGCTTCTGTTAAGTTGTTGTTAAAATCCTCATAATGGCCTCTACACACTTTGAAGATCTCCGGACGGTTGATCACGAACCGGTAAATTTTGTTCTCTTATATAATCTTGTCTAGCCTTCCTAGCGACGTCCCTAGCTTCGGTGTTTACTTTCGACACTTTACGGTACCACACATTTCCAGGACATACATAGTGCATGTTTTCTTCTTTCGAAATAGGAATTTGAATGGCTGAAACCATCTCTGAACTGTATTTATGTATTAACTTCAGATGTCTGTTCATCTTCCATTTCTCAGCATATATCTTCTTACACTTATGTGGAAAAGAAAAAAACATTTTTTTGCGTCACATGCTTTAGCTTCCAGTGAGCTGTGTATTTGGCATGTGTTCTGAGGATGTGGCCTGTGCAACCCACTACCTCACAACACATGCCCTCTGACGGCCAAATATCCCTCAAATCGTCTTTAAAATAAGACTCCTTATCTTTATACATTCTGTGAAATAAAATTAACTTTCAATTAAATGTTCAATATAAATATATAAACATACATATATAGTTTACAAATTTTTAAATCTGGGTAAACCACTTCCAGGATTTATGTATTTTGTGTTCAACTTTGTTTGTCTGATAGCCTCACAATATTCTCAAGTGTACTAGTCTTCAAAATTACTATTTTTATTAAAAGCTTTATTTCGGAGTTTGGGGAAAAGGGGCGACAGTTGTTTAAGAACAGCCCGCCCCCGAAACGCTCACTATATGAATTCAAAAGAATTATTAGATAACTGTCTTTTGGCGGGTTAGTTGGGAACAACAGGGGCAGTCAAAGTAGGCACTGTAGTTTCCACCTTCGTTGGGGATGTTGGTGGGGTCATGTCTATCTCTTTTCTTCTGACAGTTCTCTTGCTATATCAGAAGAACGGATGCCATTTTTCACGTCAAAACATGCACCAACTTCAGTATAAATAAAGAAAACAATCTGTAAGCATATTTTAAATATGAAATGTTTTATTTCATAATGTTCAGTGGCAAATACAAAACTATTTCGAAAACATATGGATTAAGAAGTTAAAGGTTTCAATTAATATTCATTCCGCAATTTGTGTGTATGATCAACAATTCGGTCGTTTTATGGTGTATGGGGAAAATATTCTTTTAAAGTCAAATAAATGAGGGCCTTGATGGGATTTGATGGATAGGGAATAATGGGCAAATGATGTATTAAATAGAAATATTGATGGATAGGGAATAATGGGCAAATGATGTATTACATAGAAATATTGATTGATGGATAGGGAATAATGGGCAAATGATGTATTAAATAGAAATATTGATGGATAGGGAATAATGGGCAAATGATGTATTACATAGAAATATTGATTGATGGATAGGGAATAATGGGCAAATGATGTATTACATAGAAATATTGATTGATGGATAGGGAATAATGGGCAAATGATGTATTACATAGAAATATTGATTGATGGATAGGGAATAATGGGCAAATGATGTATTAAATAGAAATATTGATTGATTGTTGGTTGCTTAACGTCCAGTGGCAAATATTTCATTCATATTCAGAACGAGAACAATTCACAATAAATACAATAGGTAGGTATTATCATAAAAGAGGTCAATGGTCGGGGAATTTTGGATTGCCACTTGAAAATGAGGGTGTATTGGATAGGAACAGAAATTTTGCCTTGCAACAGGCCACCTACGGACCCATCCAGAGAGTTGTTGCAAGGGATCTAAACGTGCAAAGATTGATTGATTGATTGTTGGTTGCTTTACGCCGCATTAGCACAAAAAGGCTATATCGCGGCGAGAGCTAATTCGAATATTTTTACAATTTAAAGCATATTTTTAAAATAAGACAAAAGGTCCTTTTATACACTAAAATTCTTGACTAAAGCAAATTGATTATATACAAATAAAAATCAACAGTAAAATAACGTGATAAAAATTAAAATCGATTTAAATATAATAACATTTTTATATTTTATAATAAATTCCAATTTCTTTTAAAAAAGCAACAATATTTGTAAATAGAACATTATTAAATAAATCATACATATTATTGACATTGAAATGCTTCTTACGAATATCAGCAAAGTCAATACAATTAATTAAAACATGTTTAATAGTATACTTGCAGTTGCAAGGAACACATTGTGGTTCATCTTCATTTTTTAAAAGATACTCGTGTGTTATTCTAGTATGACCAATACGACATCTAGTAATAACACACTGATCTTTTCTGCACATAATATTATCAAAAGGTTTGCCTAAATTAGGTTTAATTTCATGCAATTTATTATCGTCTTTTTTACTCCATTTATTTTTCAATATATTAAAAACATATTCTCTAATATTAGATTTAAAATCAGTATATGGTATATCACAGTTAGATAGAGGGTCACCTCAAGGTCTACAGCTGTGTTTCCAAGGATTCCAACATGACTCGGAACCCATAGAAATATTATTTCTTTCAGAAGAATTTTTAAATTCCTCATTACATATAAAATTTTCAGGATTGTTGGGTTTTTAATTTTAGTATTTCGTATAGCTTGTAAGCATGAAAGTGAATCCGAACATATAATAAATTTGGATTTATCTGAAGAAGCAATAAATTTCAAAGCCAAAATTATTGCTTCTGCTTCAGCAGTAAAAATGGATGCATCAGATGGCAAACGGAGGGTTGCAGCTCTGTCCCTGAAGACAGCAGCAGATGCAACTCTATCACCATCTTTTGATCCATCAGTATAGACAGTTGAAAAATCGAGATAATCGGCTTTAATTTCAGCATAGTGTTGCTGAATTAAAAGAGGATTTGTTTTATTTTTATTGTGTTCACGGAGATCAAATATCATTTTTGGTTTGGGAAGTTCCCATGGAGGACATTTGCAAGTTTGAACTTGAGCAACAGATTTTAAATCAAAAGAAGCTAAATGTGGTTTTAAACGTAAACCTAACGGAGGAATTTTATTTTCATGTTTTGCAAAAATATCTTCATAAATCGGATTAAAAACACAGCTGTAGGCAGGATTATCTGAATGGGCTTTTAGTTTGACAGCATATTGAAGTCCAAGCTTCAAACGTCTGTCAGTGAGTGAGTGCTCATCAGCCTCTACATACAGACTCTCAACTGGTGAGGTTTTAAATGCGCCAAGACAGAGACGCAAACCTTGGTGATGCACTGCATCGAGAATCTGTATGTAGGACTTCCTTGCAGAGCCATAATCTAGTTTAGATCTAACAAGAGATCTATATAAATTGAGTAAAATGTTGCGATCAGCACCCCAGTCAGTGCTGCCGACAACTTTTAAAATATCTAAAGCTTTTAAACATCTCGCTTTTAACATTTTGATATGGGGTAGAAAGGTTAACTTTTTATCGAAAATTAACCCAAGAAATTTGGTTTCATCAACCATTTTAATTGGGTTGCCGTACAAAGTTAGTTCTGGATCAAGATGCAATTTTCTTTTGTTACAAAAATGCATCCCGACCGTTTTTGAAGTGGAAAATTTAAAACCATTTTCCGAGGCCCATTTTTCAATTCTTCCAAGACATAATTGTAATTGTCTTTCAATGTTATTCATATTTTTGCCTCTGTAACATATTAAAAAATCATCAACGTACAATGAACCTTCAATATTACTTTTTAAAACTTCAACAAGGCTGTTGATTTTAAGACTAAATAATGTAACAGATAAAATACTGCCCTGAGGGACACCCATCTCTTGATCATAAAGATCAGACATGGTCGAATTAACTCTAACATTAAATTGTCTGTTAGAGAGAAAATTAGAAATAAAATTAGGCATATTGCCTTTCAACCCCATATCAAATAGATCTTTTAAAATACCATATTTCCATGCAGTATCATAGGCCTTCTCAAGGTCGAAAAAGACCGACACCACATGCTCATTTTTCGCAAAACCATTACGGACAAATGATTCGAATCGAACAAGATGATCAAGAGTACTGCGACCCTGTCGGAATCTGCAAAGAGCGTGGCATCGGATTTACCGTCCTCTTCTGACCGGTCGTGATTGCGAACTTGATACATCCCGCAGAGCCAAACGGACGCCCCACTGCGGCAAGCGTTTTACTGCTTTAGAAATATTGAAATAAAATAACCCCATCAAAGTTTCATACGATATTTATGATGCACACTATACAATTATAAACTTTCATGAAATCAATTACTTTATTTTTACACGTGAAGTAGTGTCATATTTTAATAAATAATAATATTCTTTCAATTTGATATACGAAATTGCCTTCTTAAATTTCATGAAATCAATTACTTCATTTTTACACATGAAGAAGTGTCATATTTTAAAAAATCATAATATTCTTTCAATTTGTTATACGAAATTGCCTCCTTAAATTTCATGAAATCAATTACTTCATTCTAAAATTCTTACACGGGTAGTAGGGTCATATTTAAAAAAAAAAAATCCTTACAATTTTACATACGAATTTGTCTCCTAAAATTTCATAAAATCAATTACTTCATTCAAGAATTTATTCGATATATTGTTGCTTTCTGCATAATAAGTTTAGTAGGGGTAAAGAGAAATCAATCAAATTGTTAAACAAGGTTCATTAATGGACTGTATACAAGTATGACCAAATTCTGGTCCTCACAAATAATTCGTCTTAAATGATATCATTGATTTTATAGAAAGCTTGGCAGATTCAAACCATTCATTAAAAATCATCACGAAGGGCCAAGTGAGCTTTTCTCACCATTTGGCCTCCGTCGTCCGTCGTCGTCGTTAACTATTTTACATTTTGAACTTCTTCTAGAGAACCACTGCATGGAATGAAACAGAACATGGCATGAATGTTCCTTATGAGGTGCCTACCAAGTGTTGTTACTTTGTAGCTGATCCATTATCCAATATGGACGCCAGCGGGGGACTTAGTTTAACGTAGGACCCTGAGGGAAATGCATACAAATGACTTCTTCTAGAGAACCACTGAATGGAATGAAACAAAACATGGCATGAATGTTCCTTATGAGGTGCCGACCAAGTGTTGTTACTTTGTAGCTGATCCTTTATCCAATATGGCTGCCAGCGGGGGACTTAGTTTAACGTAGGACCCTATGGGAAATGCATACAAATTACTTCTTTTAGAGAACCACTATTTTACATTTTGAACTTCTTCTAGAGAACCACTGAATGTAGCCGATCCATCATCCAAACATAGCATGAATGTTCCTTTCTTAATTAGATGCTGGCCAACAAACAAAAATATATGACAGACAAGAACCAAGGACAACCAATTAACTACAGGATCCTGACATAAAAATGGTAAAACATAAGTTCTAACTGTAAAAATCAGTTTCAATTGGCTTAATTCTAAACATCAATACGAAGAACGTAAAACTATTTACAGTGACGCTCATATAAAAAAGTAAACATTTGTGAAAAAGTTTCAGATATGTTATCAATACAATAAGGGTTGTTGTCTCTTTGACACATTTCCCATTTCCATTCTCAATTTTATAATCTATAGTTTTACTCAATAATAACTATTTCAACGTGAAAAAATTGCTGTTTCAGGTTGATCCTGATTCATGCACTTTGGCTTCCAAATATCAGTATCTCAGAACTACCAAAGAAGAGTTCTGCAAGTCAATCTGCTCAAAATCACCAATCTTGTAACTCCTCATCAATTTGTCTGATGTTGCTAATGAAAGTGATGGGTTCTTCATTGGCTCATTTGCTACTCACATACTTTTCAAGCTAGTCCGCATTGAAAAGATGAAAAAGAGAAAACATCTGGTTTTCCGTTTGTTATGTCTGCAACGTTTCTTGTCTTCCAATAAATACAGATTCATCGGGACGTTACTCATGTTCTTTTTTATTCTTTGACATTGGCCGGTTACCTCTCAAAGTTCCCGTAATAAATGTCCTACCAACAAGCAGTTTCAGTATTAGTGATAGACTAGGAAAAAAACTGTCACAAAACACGTAATATCTTTTTTTTTTTTAAACAACTACCATACTATTTCGAAGTTCCCCATTATGCACGGGGACAAAACGACGGCCTTTGTAAACAGTTTTGTGTATGAGATAACCGGAAATAGATTCAACCAGCCTCTAAAGTTTAATGACAAACTTGAGGTTTTTTGACGGTATAGTTGTCTATACAGGGTGTACACGTGTTCAAACCAAAGACTGGTCAATCAATCGACTTTCAGGTGTATACAGACATTAAAATCGCATGTTCAACGAATTAAGAATCGGCTTAACTTTGCCGGTGGGTCATAAGTAGGATCGTTTCTGCCTGAAACTTTACGTTTTGTAATACCGTGCTGTATTAAATACAATAATAAATCAATATTGATATTGACAACTTTCACTTTCACCATTTACCAGTAATGGTTCTTGTGATATTGCCAGGACACCGATAAATGTTAATAAATCCGGGTTGCTGTCGTTGTGACAGCCTCTTGTTATTTGATGTTTCGGAAGTATTAATGAAAAGAAATTTCATCGAATTTTAGCCAATTTTATCTGTTACTGTTTCCTCGATAAGGAACAATTAAGTTTCCAGATCCTTTATATAACAATATAAAAAGAACCCTAATTTTGTTAATGTTACGGGATGATTTTTCAAAGTATAGTTTTGTGTGCATATTTTTTTAAAGGTCATAGATATCAATGTACTATAAACTGCAAAGATGATCAGTAAGCCAGGACCTTCAATTTGAGATCAATTAAAAGGTCATGATGAAATTCCACAGTGACCTTCACAGTATACTATGACCTTGACCATGTGATATTTGAAAGGTCCAGAGTTAAATGGTGGAAGTCCCATGCCTAGTGTGATTAAGAAAATTGATGTCTGTAAAAAACTTGCAAGCAGGGGTGACTTTAGATGGCATAGAGAAAACAGTTACTGACAGTTCAGTGGAAAGATTGTAAGGTAATAACAACTGTTCTCGTATGCATACAGGTAATAAGGTATATAGTTGCACTAACAAATTTCAAGCAGGAACTGGTTAGAAACCCAGGCTGAAAAGCAACCAGAATCTATTAAAAGTTAAAATGTAGATAAGTTAAACCAATATCAAGGCATGGGTGTTATAATAAACTGTATGTCAGTGTATAAAAGAAGTATTGTTCGTCCATTGCCTTGATATGATGGTAGTAAATTCTTTAGTTCTTTTCCAGGAATAAATTTGTATGAATTCATGCAGATTTTGGCGAATTAGAATTCAAGAGTGGTTAGATCATTGTTATATGTTGATTCATTCAAAAAGAAGCATAAATCGTTTTCATGCAACCCTGCTTTAAATGCAAATTATAATAGACTGCATTATACATATTGCTATGCTCAAAATGGCAGACTTGAAGAAAAGTGTTACAACCGGATAATCGTTATAAAGATGATATCGAAATGTTCTAAACGTCGGAAATGAAATCCCCTTCCTGTTCATGAATGTGACTTACCCAATTAAATTTTCTACCGGATTTGTTATAACATGAGCACAACTCGACGGCTGCCATGTGTGGAGCAGGATCTTCCGGAGCACCTGAGATTATCCCTAGTTTTGAGTAGGATTCGTATTGCTTAGTCTTTAGTTTTCAATGTTGAGTCATATGTACTATTGTTTGTCAAAAATGTTGTCAAATTTACAGTTAAATGTTGAAAAATAATCAATACACCCATGGCAGGTTTAGTGTATATTCTATACAAATATATACCACTATATACAATAAAAATTTAATAATCTATACCATTTTATTCTATTAAAACCCTTACCACTACTAATATAACTTTGTTTACTTTTTCAGACGATTAATTTATGCAGAAGGCATGATCAAAATACTTCAAACCAACTACATGTAACTACTACTATCTTTAAAGAAAGGTATTTATATTTATATTATTCTTGTCAAAAGATTTGCAATTTAATTTGAAAATTCTGTAAAAAATGATTTACATGTGATAAAATGCACACTGTTATTTAAAAGTATCTACTATTTCCCTATAAAAACATAACAATATATTAATGTTATACATACTTTTTCTATACTTAAAGTTAAATTTACACATGAATAAATGAAAACACAAGTCATTATAATCCTAAGAATTCACTTGGTCACAATCGTCTTTCCTCTTCTTCCAGGGTCTTCTTAGCTATTTACATCAGGTTTTGGTACGATCACAAGTTGATCGTATGTAAGGTACACTGATGTACCACAAGTTTAATATTCACAAATTTTCATCATATTCTGACTCTATCAGCGTTGTTATCCTCCAGTTTATGTGGTCATGGAGGCCCTGGAGTTGGAAACGGTCTGTATCTGCCCTCAGGTCATAGAGATATCTGACCACACGGGGCAGAGACTGAGCGGACAACTGGCTTCCCAACCTCAAATAGTTCAAGATGTGCCTGAAGTGAGCTGGGTCCCTGTCCAAAAAGTACATGGGGCTCCCATGCTCATCCTTTCGGAAGGGCCTCATGGTTGAACCTTCTTGAACCATCTCCGCCAGCAGAGAGCTTGGTTTCATCTTAAGGGTGGATTTACTTGTAACAAACCTAGTACCGCCAATGTCTAAGACTAATCTGCCCGCTTGTACATCACTCCACTGAGCCAACTTGACATCAATTACCCTCTGACTGGCCAGGTGATCCCAGACCACACGGCGGGCAGGCTCAATGGCTGGAGCAGCCTCTGCCCTATCCTGTGTGGGCCTGCGGGTGACAGCTGGTGATTGAGGTGTAGGTTCCTCAACCCTAATGGTAGGCAGAGGAATACTGGGGACCTCAAGTGTCTCTTGGGGACCAACTCCAATACTGACTTGGTCTACGACCTCTCCATCCTCAACATCAGATGCTAAGGATGGGTTAAGGGCGGTGGCCCCAGAGACACTGTTGGCTGCCTCCTCTGCCTCTATTGGTGTGGGTGAGGGCTCCCTAACCACAGTGGCTGTCACCCTACAGGGAGTAGGGCGTGGCCTGGGTAACTGAGATGTGATTCCCACCCAGTGTTCTTGAGGTTACATAACTTGGTGGGCTGGGTGGTGCCAATGGCGAAATGGTGGCGATGGCTTGCCCTTGCCACTTCTTTGTCTTATTTAAGCCTGGCTCGCTACTGGGCCTCTTCCTTCCCTTTTGGCCAGGAACGACTGTTTTTCTGGATAACAGCCTGGGCAATATTTTCTCCTCAACAGTCTGTCGAAAATCAATTAGCACCTGTTTGGCTTCCTCCCCTGTGATGCCAGACTGCCTAACCACCAATGTGGTGATCTGAGTCCTGGCATCACAGGTGCCATGTCTCTGCTCTGCCCTTCCCAAAAATCTGAAACAAGAGTCACACCTGTGACTCACTCCGGAGTGCTGTTCTATCAGATGGTGACGAACCACAGTCTTCCTGGCTGCCACAAATAGATCCTTATATCCATGCTGACATAGGGAGCATGCCCACTGGGTTACCTGTCAAAAGAATGAAAATCATGAATATTAGGATGTTAATATTACTTGTGATTTTTATAAAAAAAAAAACATACATAAACATGTAGACAATAATTAGTTTTTAAGTTTATGCATTATCCGAGCTCATTCTCTACAGTGGATGCTTCTTTAAACTTACATTGTTGTCAAAAAATAACAAGCAATTACTAATTATAGGTGTTTTTTATGTTTATAGCCGTATGTGTTGAATGATCTTCATTCAAAATTATGTTAAACCACAGTTAATATAACAAAGTTGTATAGTTGCCAAAATTTAATGTTGTGCCAACAATGCATCAAACATGGAACATAAAAACATCAAATACTAGAACAAACATGATTGTACCGTCTAAGAGAGCATTCTCTACATTAGAGGCTTCCACAATCATTATTTCTTTCATTAAAAGTAATATTGTATTTCTACTTTTATTCTTTAAGCATTTATTTTAAACCATGTTGTGGCATTGCTGCCAGTGTACATCTTTAATTTATCATGGTGAACAACTTTCGGTTTGGATTTTGGTGTTTCATGAACCCGGTAAAAAACATCATTTAGTTTATGTGTAATAACAAAAGGACCACACCAGTCATTTTGTAATTTACGACTTAAACCTCGCTTTGGTTTTGGGTTATGCAACCACACACATGAACCTACATCATATAATTTATGATAAATCTTATGGTCATAATATTTTAACTGTTAACTTAATAGGCCGAAGTTGGGTTCTTTCAGGGATACTAAATAAGTTTGATTATTAATATGAAGCAGAAGTAATTTCGTCTGAATGTAACACTGAGAAGCCTATTATAACAGTAGATGATCTTTCCTCTGGATCTAAGAATCAAGGAATTCAATGTGATATTCCTTCATTTGGATTGATTGATTTGGAACATTTAGCATTAAAAAGCTTCAAGTTCAATGATAAATTGATAAATTATTACACTGGTTTTGATAACCCTCATAATACATAGAGTTAAACATTCATGTTGATTCCCTTAAAAATATCTTGCAAGCAAGTATTAATTAGGACAAAGTTAGCATTGTGGGTTGTTTTTATGTTGTAAAAGTCTAGCAAGGCAGGATATAGGGACAAACATTTCTATGGTACTTTGTGAAAGATTATACAGTATATTGAGTATAGTTTCTCACCTATTTGGAGACCATTCAAGCTGTTCTGGGGATTGGTGCACGTATTTCAAGCAACCAGAAACTTGCAGGTTTTATTTTTTTTATAATTTGAAGAATGTTATACATATATCATGGTGTACTGGGGTACTTCAGAGTGTTAAAATATCCATATCTATGAATATGAACGTAGATAACTTATAGTATAGGATTATTAGCACCTAAATATTTTATAGACAATACAAAGACTTGTGAAAATGACGTCTTTACACTAAATCCATTGTATGTTGGATGTGTACAGATTGATTGCTTAGTCTTAGAGGCATGATTTTTTTTATATGTTGTTAATGGCTTTGAACTAGCTGTCAGATGACTGCGAGTAATTTCAGATCCGTTCATTGTGTCTTTTTGTGTCGGGATGCATAAGTACCCGGCCACGTCCACTTTTATTTTGTTGTCTACTAGTATTTGATGAGTTAAGCCTTTTTCAACTGATTTTTATAGTTCGTTCTTATGTTGTAATGTTATACCACTGTCCCAGGTTAGGGAGAGGGTTGGGATCCCGCCAACATGTTAAACCCGCCACATTATATATGTATGTGCCTGTCCCAAGTCAGGAGCCTGTAATTCAGTGGTTGTCGTTTGTTTATGAGTAACTTATTTGTTTTTCGTTCATTTTTTTTTACATAAATTAGGTCGTTAGTTTTCTCGCTTGAATTGTTTTACATTGTCTTATCGGGGCCTTTTATAGCTGACTATATGCGGTATGGGCTTTGCTCATTATTGAAGGCCGTACAGTGAACTATGTCATTTTGGTCTTTTGTGGATAGTTGTCTCATTGGCAATCATACCATATCTTCTTTTTATATTGTAAAGATTTCTTGAAGAACAATTTTCCTGGATTAAACAACAATTGTGTTGTATTTGAATATACTAGTATACTTGCTCATGGTCTATTCCATCCATGATATTATTATCACAAAATGAGTTTTCGGGTAACATAAAAATGTAAGAGCAAATATTCAAATACAAAACAGTATTTGTTATGCACATTTACTCTTTATTTTTTTTAAGAAATTTTTATATTTATAATTTTGAAATGTCATCTGCGGCACAGTGCAAAAACTTCCATCTGACAGGTTCTTCATCAGTTTTACCCCCTGAAGATATGTGATGTTGTTCAATTAAAATCCTTGTTATAAAAAAATGCATTACAATACATAATGAATAACACAGAATTCAGCAGCTTAAGCTCAACTATGTAGCTAAGGGGTAAATAAAATTGTACAGTTTAGATCTATTTGAAACATAGCCACAAATCGCCCTACATAAAAATATATGACATTTCAACTATTTTCTTTTATATCATTTCAGATATAAACATCTCCCAAAAGGTGAACCATTATCAAATGCAAACCTGCGTAAGCACTTAAAGACAATGACAGAACATTAAAAGAAAAGATCAAGCAAACTTGTAGATTTAGGCTCAACACTGAGCAATGAAAATTTCAACAATATAGTGGCAAGCAAGGCTCCAAAAAATAGGTCAGTAACAACAAAACATCGATTATAACCTTTCAGTAGCATCCACCCAAACAAACATATCAATAAAAAATAGAGGTCTTTCATTTTTGAAGGGAGATGATTGCTGTTTGTCCGTCAAATGAAAATTGAATAATTAAGATTTTTTTGTCTGAAAACTGACTTAGCAGAATTCTATTTTTTTAAACTATGATCATTGGCATTTTCTTAAAAAAAACATTTCTTCATTTTGATAGCATTGTATAAATAAATGATAACCAACAGTGCAAACAGTTAAATATAAACTTAAGTTTAATTTATAAAGTTAAATTGTGAAACGAGGGGGACAGGGGTTGGCAGGTGGCAAACTCCAAAACTCTTCAATATGCTGTCAAACTAAAAGCCTATTCAGATAATCCTGCCTACAGCTGTGTTTTTAATCCGATTTATGAAGATATTTGTGCAAAACATGAAAATAAAATTCCTCCGTTAGGTATACGTTTAAAACCACATTTAGCTTCTTTTGATTTAAAATTTGTTGTTCAAGTTAAAACTTGCAAATGTCCTCCATGGAAACTTCCCAAACCAAAAATGATATTTGATCTCCGTGACCACAATAAAAATAAAAAAAATCCTCTTTTAATTCAGCAACACTATGCTGAAATTAAAGCCGATTATCTAGATTTTTCAACTGTCTATACTGATGAATCAAAAGATGGTGACAGAGTTGCATCTGCTGCTGTCTTCAGGGACTGAGTTGCAACCCTCCGTTTGCCATATGATGCATCCATCTTTACTGCTGAAGCAGAAGCAATAATTTTGGCTTTGAAATTTGTTGCTTTTTCAGATAAATCCAAATTTATTATATGTTCGGATTCACTTTCATCCTTACAAGCTATACGAAATACTAAAATTAAAAACCCAACAATTCTCAAAATTTTACATGTAATGAGGAATTTAAAAATTCTTCTGAAAGAAATAATATTTCTATGGGTTCCGAGTCATGTTGGGATCCTTGAAAACACAGCTGTTAACCTTGAGGCAAAGAGTGCCCTGGGTGACCCTCTATCTAACTGTGATATATCATATACTGATTTTAAATCTAATATGAGAGAATATGATTTTATTATATTGCAAAATAAATGGAGTAAAACAGATGATAATAAATTGCATGAAATTAAACCTAATTTAGGCAAACCTTTTTATAATATTATGTGCAGAAAAGATCAGAGTGTTATTACTAGATGTCGTATAGGTCATACTAGAATAACACACGAGTATCTTTTAAAAAATGAAGATGAACCACAAAGTGTTCCTTGCAACTGCAAGTATACTATTAAACATGTTTTAATTAATTGTATTGACTTTGCTGATATTCGTAAGAAGCATTTCAATGTCAATAATATGTATGATTTATTCAATAATGTTCCATTTACAAATATTGTTGCTTTTTTAAAAGAAATTGTAATTTACTATAGAATATATAAATGTTATTATATTTAAATGGATTTTAATTTTTATCACGTTATTTTACTGTTAATTTTTATTTGTATATAATCAATTTGCTTTAATCAAGAACTTTAGTATATTGAAGGACCTTTTGTCTTATTTTAAAAATATGCTTTAAATTGTAAAGATATACGAATTAGCTCTCGCCGCGATATAGCCTTTCTGTGCTAATGCGGCGTCAAGCAAGAAACAATCAATCAATCAATATTTGTTTACTCCTTGGTGTTGATTGTTATTGTCTTTGTAAATACTTTTCAATGTAATAGAATAAAAATAGAACATAGAAAACATTTTCTACATTACCCGAAATATGGAAAAAAAGTACGCTCACTGTTCACTGCTGGTCTTTGCATTTTTGTTCATACACTTGTTACATTTTGGCGTGTGGGTACCTTTTTTGTTACTAGAGTTAAGATGTTTCTTTAGAGTGGAATCACTAGCGTCGACTCTGAAATTAAGCATTTTTTTTTAAATTTCATTGTTGATACGACTGCTTCCCTTATCAGCATCACCATCTCTAACGCCAGGCAAGGCAATACCTTGTCCGCAGAATACCAATGATTGATTTTGGCCATTAGTATCTGACAGTTTCGTCCAAAACAAAAAATGGTGGCATGTTCTTTTCTCGACCGGCAGTCAAACGTTTTCCGAAATTTGGTGTCAGTTTGGTTGTGCGGGATGAATCCAGTTCTTAGTCACATCAGGTCCCTACCCAATATACCCTCATTTTTCGCGTGGCAGTCCAAATTTTCCCGACCATACCCCTGAATGGCCTCGATTATAACAAGTCCTACCTATTGTAATTATTGTTTACTTATTCTCGTCCTGAACATGCATGAAATATTTGCCACTGGACATTAAGTAACCAACAATCCTCAGAAGTAAGTGTTGAGTCAATTCTTGATGTAATTGCAAGTAGTGTAGTACGAAAAGTCTCAAGTTTTAGCCATCAAAGACTCTATCCCTTTGCGTGTTTCATGTCGCTGTATGGTTTTCGACTCAATTCGATGGGTCGTCGAGACGATCATTCCAGAAACAAACGACAGGACAAACAATATAGAAAAATAGAATATAATATGAAGTTAAAAACGGGGAATCATTTCTGCACACATGATCTTTTAAACATTCCAGATTTCCTTCTTTTTTTCGCCTTATATTAAGACGAAAACTTAAGTTGTTCTCTCTGGCGGTATTAAGGTGGTTTTTTTTTCATGAGATCACCAAACGCATTGAGTGTAGTGCATCCAGTCGACTCATTCGGGTTGTGATTAATTATAAAAAAAAACTTCCTATTGTGCAGATGTCCAAAACAGAGAGAAAAGGCATGGACAAGTTAATGGAAAAGCTAGACGTAAAACATAAAAACTAACAGGAAATATTGAGTATGATTAGAACGCTCAATGTTTCAAATACGAGTATCAGAGGTGCGTAAATCAGACCAAGGATCAATTTGTAGTTTTAAGAAGAATGCCACAATCCGTTGTTGGGTTGCTGCCTATGTATTAGTAATTTTACGAAAATTTTACAGTTTTTTTTTAATTATCTTAGATATCATAATAGTGACTGATACCTAATACTATTAGTTAGGTTTTAAACTTAATTTATATGATTTACAAAATATCACATAATCCTGATGAGCGACAGGTTCTTGAGAGCCTTTAGTTTTACCAACAAATTATAACCAAAACATTACTCAATTCGAATCTTCTCTCCTCTTTTTGATAAGACAACAGTATATTGTTAAATACAAATGTTGAATGTGATTGTATTTCAGTAGGTAATGTAATATTGTCTCCCCCAAAGTACAAATCGATAGCTATGAGATGAAGTAACAATTAACTACGAAACGGAGCTGTCTAATAATATCTCATTTGTATGCACCATTGACATGCATTTTTTCCCCATTACGCAAGTTCATTTTCACAATCGTAGAAATGAAAGCCAATGTAGGGATGACGCGTTTCCAATTTTGCTCTTGAAAACATAATGTTACTGATGGAACAATCAAGGTCAAGTTTGATATTGCCAAATTTCAGTCATGGTTATAGATTAAGAGGGGAACTAGCTGACAAATTCATGTTCACCGATTCTTATAAAATTCTCATATTTGACTTATAAATATTTTAAAACATTTTATCCAAAATACTTAAGTCTACATAAAACAATAAACAAGGCACAGACATGAAAATACGTAGCTTCGTTTCGTGTGTATTTGAGACAATATGCCATCTAATTATTTATCGAGTTGACCTCTACAGTCATCCGATGACCATATAAGAGATGTAAACATAAATATAGATATTCATATAATAAGCAAACACGTGCTGTTGGAATATTCTTGGTGTATTTAATTTCATATTACAGATAAAAAAAAAATGCGCATCATCGTTTTTTTTTTCCTGTATAAGAATGTTTATCTGTGGATCGAATCAGTCAATCAAATGATTTACCTTTGTTTCACTTTCAATACATTATCTGCCTTGAAATAAATTAACACACATCATTCACGTGTTATTCATCTCAAGCTGGAGGGTTAAATTAAAGTTCACATGAATACGGATTCAATGAGGTATAATTAAATTCTTTCAGGTATTGGGATGATTTTTGGCATGTGAGTTAGCCTAGATGAGTGACAGATCAAGTTCAAGTTTTGCTATGCAAGTTGGCTTATTTTTGCCGAAATTACAGGCTATGGACTTTGACAAATTGTTGAAAATCACAGTTACAGAGGTTTTTGGATATTGTGATGATTTTTGGTTTGTGAGTTATCCATGATGAGTTGCAGATAAAATTTAAATTTCGTTCAGCTGGGCTTATTTTTGCTGTAAGTTGGGGCTTTGGACTTCGATAAATATTTGAAAACCACAGTTATACGGACCTGTTTTCTAAATGCTTTCAGATATTGGGCTGATTTTTGGAATGTAAGCCAACCATGATGAGATACAGATCACGTTTAAGTTTTGTTATGCTCTGCTAATTTTTACCAAAATTAAGATTTTACAACTTGAACTTTTTTTCTATACATCTCCAGATTTTGAGCGGATTTTGCGACTACAATCATGTGTGTGTCCACACGTGTTATTGAAATTGCAACTTTAAAAAAAAAACCTAATCCTCCATATCAAATAAGATTTTACGGCAAGTCTCAGAGAAATAGAGTTTTCAGCAAAAACATCTGAAGGTACCAATGAAGGGAAATCAACACAATCAAACTGATTTCTTGTTTTAAAGATTCCATTCTATACAGCAGGGCGATATCATTTTTTGGTCTTTTCCAAAGCAACATCTGTGTCTGTGCCGAACTTATTTGATAGTGACATAATGATGTTCAAAACTTGAATAAAATATAAGGGGGAAAACTCATCATTTAAGATTCACATAGTAGATCAGGAATGAACACTGTCTAGTACTTAAACTTTCAAGTTTATGAAGAGGAAGTGAAAAGAGCTAAAAAAAATCCTTGAGAAGTTTGTGTTTAACATGTATATACGCTTTCCAAATCTATTTATTTCAATTAAATTTATTTTCAGCACTTGATAAAAATAATTATTAAAAAAAACTAGTCAGTTTACTTTTATCGAAATTTTTAAAAAATATTTTCAAAGGAGTATGGGATTGTTAAAAATATTAGACCAATAAGATCTGGTAACATTATTGTAAACTGTATGGATGGTATGCCACTAAACAACTGATGAAAGCGACTCAGCTAGGTGAATGGCAAGTCCAGTGCTCTAAACCACAAAGTCTTCTGAGCTCACAAGGATGCATGTATAATGTACCTCAGGAATATTCTGAGGAAGACATTAAATATGCATTAAATGAATATGGGGTCACAAAAGCCATTAGGCACATTGTGAATGTGTTTTGAGACATAGTAGGAGAATCTAATGTTGTTAACACTTCATTCAAATGCGCTAATCCATTTCCGCTGACCAGTGCTCCCTATACAGCACGGATATTAACATTCAAATGTCTCCTGGTGTTTGTTTCAAGCCTTGGACTTGTGTCAAATGAAAGCTTCTGCTGACAACCAGAGCAGTGGGCTCGGAGTGTTGTAGCCAATCCATAAAGTAGCTGGCTGTGATATTATCTCGACGATATTTAATACCGACCCCTTATGGCTATATCTCTTTCCTTGTCACAAAAGACAACATGATTAGAATTATCGTGATAGTGCTGCTGTAATTTCTGAATTGAAATCGGTATCCAGATGCCGGTAAGTTACATGATTTATAATTGGATGATTTTAAAGACCCATCAGTTGCTCGGAACACCCTATCTGATCTCTTCAAATGTTTTCTTAGCAAGTTAATCCTACGCCTAGTAAAGGATGATAGCGATAGTTGTAATCGGAAATGCCACTTGCATTAACTAAACCTGTATAACCATAATAAGTTCGACCTCTCTTTGTCATTGATGCCTATCTTATTTTTCAAATGGTCAGTCACGCTGTCTTCGATGTGTTTGCTGCAGAGAAGACTCTTTATTCTTTGAAACACATCGTCAATGGTTTTAGTAAACCCAGATTCGTCATCATTGCCTATACGAATGTCTAGGTTTTAAACTGTGTCGGATAGCCGAGACTTCACATGCGAAAGAAATGTATGGTAGGACAAGAAAGCTCCTTCCCAATGAAGATACATTGATCCAACAAATATTTGGTGGTCACCAGATTCCTTGTTTATGAATATATCATATATTTTTAAATTGCAAGCCATGAACTATTTTACCAATGAATACTTTCACACTTTAATGCTATGTGTGTATCAATGCTTGAATTAAGATGTACGGTATTCATCATGAAAATTATTTGCTAGTATCATCTCCCGTTGTTAAACAATATTGTATACATTAATAGTATACCTCTTTTTTTTTCAGAAAAAAACAACCTCTTCTCCCGAGTACCAAACTGACAATTCAACTTTCCAAGGTAAATGAGTAATATAAATCATCTTGCTTAGTTTTCATGGTTGGGTAAAGAAGGCAAGACATTTCAACGTGTGCACTCTTGGTTTTATATTTAACCCTAGAAAGTAGCTACCGGTAAATGTTAACTTAAAAAAACTAAAATCCTTGATCAATTAGATAAAAATATTTTGAAATTTTTAATCATAAAAATGGTTAAGCTCATATTCAAGTTTCACTAAATTCGATGAAGGGTTTTCACAAATAACCTAGACTGATTTTTAAAATGATTATCATGTAAAAATAAAGAGATGTGCTAAGATTGCCCATGAAAACTATCTGTATGAACAATGACGGTTCAGTGGTTTGCTTTCAACCTTTAGCCAAAATGATTACCACATATATTGTAATAAGCTATTTTTAAATAAAAGCCCCACATTGTAAAATGTTAATCAATTAAAAAGTAAAAAAAACAGCGTCCTGATTTTTACAAGTTCGAAGAAAAAAATTGAGTCGTATTATGGCATGATGTCGTCGTAAGCGATGTATGTCGACAAATATGGTTTCCGGATAATTACATAGTTTAAAGGAGACGTGACACAATTTTTTTTTAATTTTTTTTTTGATTAATTAATAAATACATGTATTGGTAAAAAAATATATTGTAATAAATTTTTCTTGTCAAAACATCATTTAACGGCCTTTAAATGGTCAAAGAATCCAGCGCTTGTCGTAATCTTTGATTTTTAATGAGATACCGGTCACGTGATCGTGATAACGTCAGTGGATACAAGCCGAGAAAATGTCTCAATGAGGACGAAGTCGATCATATTTCTGCATAATTAAACAATGGACAGTGTTAGCATCAGTTTTCAAGGCAACTCTCTAACTTTAGATATTCGACCGTATCATTTTGAGCCGTTACTTGTAGAAAAAAATCAAGTAGATGATATAAATTCGTCATCCGACATTGACAATCTTTCAAGCAATGTCGATATAATATAAAAATACTATATCAATAATTAATTTCACCAAAAATAAAGATACATTTCTGAAAAATGTTCGAGTGAAACAGGTAATTGAATTACATTTAATAAGAGAAAAGGATAGGTCATAAAGAATGTAGGACAGAAAGTCACAGCCAAAAAGTCACGGACAAATCGTCACAGTACAAAAAGTCACAATTTATTTTCGAAATTATTTTTCTAATAACTAGAAAAATACAAAATTTTTGATTTATTATATATGAAGTAACTTTGTTACTTAAAATTATTCAATAGATATCAATAATCAAATAATTGTTATAAAAATAACATGTCAAAGTGGCTTGATATCTATAAATGGCTTCATTTTGGCGTCAGATATATCCTTTGCATGATAAAATTTTTATTTTTTTCATTAATTACAAGCTTCATGAAAAATTTCTTAAACAAGCAAATGAATAAAAATAATAGAACAACTATCACCTTACCAAGTATAACGGGTGTAAAATTTGAATCAAGAATCAAATCACTAAAGCTGTCACCAATAAATGTGTTATAAGTATGACATAACAGGATATTTTTTTTTGGGGGGGGGGGGGTATTAAAAGAAATATTTTAAGAAGTTGTAAAACAGTAAAATAAATCCATATGTCTCTTCTCCTCCATAATAATCCCATTGAAAATGTTCTATGAGTACTGACTTATTTTTTTAAAATATTTTTTCTGTGTGGTATATCTTCAGTCTTTAAATTGTTTTGTATTTTGTGACTTCTATCTAACTTCGACAAAGTTTGGCATAGGGGCCGTATAATATGTAAAATGAAAGCTTACAGTATTGACGGAAACTTATTGAATTGGTTTCAGGACTATCTTCACGACCGAAAACAGAGAGCAGTAATGGGGGGGGGGGGGGGGGGGGGGGGGGTATTAAAAGAAATATTTTAAGAAGTTGTAAAACAGTAAAATAAATCCATATGTCTCTTCTCCTCCATAATAATCCCATTGAAAATGTTCTATGAGTACTGACTTATTTTTTTAAAATATTTTTTCTGTGTGGTATATCTTCAGTCTTTAAATTGTTTTGTATTTTGTGACTTCTATCTAACTTCGACAAAGTTTGGCATAGGGGCCGTATAATACGTAAAATGAAAGCTTACAGTATTGACGGAAACTTATTGAATTGGTTTCAGGACTATCTTCACGACCGAAAACAGAGAGCAGTAATGCATAACAGAAATTTGAAAAAACGATAAACGATTATATAAAATTGAAACGTTTCATTTGTACGGCCCAATAACGCAAATGAGATGTTCCCATTCATTTATAACAATGATCTATTTAGAGCTAATATTATAAATGATCCTTCTTGTCATTGTGGGTCAGATATTGAGGATGTCTACCATTACTTCTTTGTTTGTCCAAAATACACATCATGCAGAAAAAACCTTATTCAATAATCATAACTGGCTATCTGAAAGCATTGTTTTAGATACAAAACTATTAATTTGCATTGAACTTTCGAATGAACAAAATATTCAAATTTTCAAACATGTTCAAAATTTCATACAATGGTCAAACAGCTTTTGTTAAGCCTTGATAGTCTATGATAGAGCGTTACTGTTACTGGCACGGAACATCATGATCGTCATCATAAGTACACACGTCATTGTCACATTATCATATGACTTTTCAAACTTTCCTTTTCTCTTTTTTACGAATGAAATCTAGTATTATTCTATAAACTGTTTGCCTTATATGTATGTCCATTATATCATACTAGTATAATTGTAATTTTATATTGGCCATGTTGTATGATTTACTTGTGTCTTATGTATTTATAGTTATGTGGACTGACAGGCTTTTTTTTTAATTATTTTTTTACTTAAGAAGCATTACTTCTTAATTCTCTATTTATTTTGTTTATTTAATTATTGTTAACGTACTCCATTGTTTACAAAGTAAATTCACAAACCCAATATTTTCGATCCGCCCCTTTTAAAAGCTGCACTGTCCAGTCCTTTTTTCTCTATTCTGTAATACCCCATATCCGACAGTTAGGTATTGACTATTGTTTATTCAAACAGGTTAAACAGATATGCATTACGTAACTTATATCCGTAATAATTGCCAACCTCACCTGTGAACCCAGTAGGTGGCCCATGGATGTACACAGATTCGGCGCATGTTACGCAATAGCGCGTATTGCCGATGTCTTACATATCACCACCCGGGGGCATGACACCTGTAGCTTTCAACTTCAAAGGTAAATCAAGCGTTGTAGAGAACGTGTGCCGATACCTGTAACTTCTGATCAATGTTGATGACTTTTAATTTAGTATGTCCAATTTCAGTGTACACACCTGCACACGTGAACAGGTAGTAAGGTACACACAGGAGGTACACAATACTAATTTTAAATATTGAGATATATTTGGCTATACAATTATACACAAATATGAGTAAACTATATTAAAAAAAAATATAAAGGGAACCAAAAAATATTTGCGAAGAAAAAAAAAATTTGTTCAGCCTTTCTCTGCTTTTTATAAGCTGCCTGCGTATAGGTATAGGTGGGCTGGGCTCAGCTGTTGTTGGTTGTTTCAATGGAATATCAGGTACTGCATTTGGAGTTTTGGCTTCATGGTAGGACATCCCTCGAGATTCTTCATAACTTCTGGGTCACGATCGTAACAAACATTTGTAAAGTGGGCGGAACAAAGTCTATGACTAGTGCTTGGTAGGAAGTCCTATCTCTTCCTGGGTTAGATGATGATCTACTCGGAAAACGAAAAATAATAATTTCAAACTGTCTTATGCCTTCTGTTGCTTCCACTAGCAGCACACAGAACCATTTTTAATCACTGTCATGCTTTTTTTTTTAAAGATATTCGAAAATGAAATTGCGCTTATTATGCCTATACACCCGTCAGTCAAATATGATTGATGTAACCACTGACGTCACAGCCTCGTTCTGAGTGACTTCCGGGATTGAAATATGCATAATTAGTAGGTCGACAGATCGATACATTTAGATTCATTATTTATCCATTTAAACGATAATTATATTGCTTTCGATGTTTTTGGGGGTAGTTATGTATAATAAATATTTATTTACCAAAAAAAAAAAAATATAAAAAAATCATGTCACATCTCCTTTAAGCGAATGGATATCCATGAAATTTTACTACGAGGTTCAATACCAAAAAGGAAGGTTGAGATTGATTTTCGGGGTAATGGTACCAACATTTTAGAAATATGGAGCCAACAAAACACGCATTTTTGTAGTTTCTGGACATACACTTGTGTTTCAGTGTACTGATCTCTCTGAAATTGTTCTTCAAGGTTCCTTATCACAAAGGAAAGGCTGGAATTGTTTTAAGGGGTAATTGCCTCAAATGTTCAGGAAATTGGGGTCAAAAACAAGCATTTTTTTTTTCTAATTTCCAGACAACAACTTAAGTTTAAATGTATGGATTTCTTTAAAATTGTACTGCAAGGTACCATACCACAAAGGAAATGCTGGGATTAAGTTTTGGGGTAATTACTGAATGGGGGGGGGGGGGATTTTTTTCTCATAACTTTGATCACAATTCAAATACAGACCGTCTATCAATATGCACAAGCTTGAATATTGTGTCCAAACATACATCAACTGTTCTGTCCAATAAGGCTGGGCTCTGTGCATTATTTTCGTAATCATATTAATCTGGCATGTTAAAGTTTGTACATTATGAAGTTACTGTTGATTTTGTGTATTTCAGATTATTATTGAAAAATAGCCCTTTGGAAGTACTAGGAGAATTTGAAAACATATTGTTGAAGTAGTCTGACTGGATATGATAGAACATCAAAAGAAATGACGAAAAATTACACATCTTATCAAAAAACTAGAAGCCAAAAGCCACTTGCAATTTTCATTGATTTTGAGCTCAGTAACAGTCTGACCAGGAAAGAATTTCATCTACATTCATCTATCTTATGATGTCTCTTGATAACTATTAAAACATATTGACTCTAAAATAATTACAAGCTCACCAATTATATCTGTTGTTTATACTTAAGCAAAGAAAATAGTACGTCCCTTACATGTTGAAATACTTCCCATGTCATCCAACCTGACCTATTCCCTTAGTGTCAAATACACTGAATGTATGAATGAAAGGAAGAGTAGCTACACGAGGACCAAACACATTTGATATATCACGTTCATGAAGCCATCAAATGTCTTCATTCCTGCCAAAACCTATTCACAATTTGTTCCACCATATTTTTGGAATATCCTTATTAGTCCCTACAGAAGCATTTATGTCGGCAAGACACTTGAAAAATTTCGTTTCGTTGTCATCTTCGGAGAGAATACTACTCCAGAACCCAACTTATGTCTTCTCACATCTAGCCTTTCCTTGATTCATTTTCTGGTAAATTTAACACAATATCTACTCTTGAATACTTTGAATGATTGTATTTAAGGCCGTATGATACAATTGCAAAATCATCCAATATTGTTTCCCTACAAGGTGGCCTGGAATTAACCATTGCTGCCCTATCAACGAAAAATGCGTCAGAATTTGGATCTGCAAATGAAAATGTTTCAAGTTTATCTATTTGCACCGATTTAATACCACTGTTTAAAATTACATCCGAAGACAAAAACGGAGGAGCAGTTTGTCTTTACAGATTAAGAAATATTCCAAATCAATTTATCCACTGCGACAAGAAATAAAAGTCTAGAAAAGATATCGAAGGTTCTCAAGCTTTGATTTTTTTTACAAAAACGTTTACAGTTTTAATAGGACATAATAGGAAGTTGTTCTTTTTGATCTGGTTGTAAAAAACTGGTTCTCCTTCGTTTTGTATTTGATTCAAACGATCTTCAATTTTTTTGCCTTTGATATTTGGAAATAAATCCTTTTGTGTTCATTAAGTCATTCATCTATTATATAATGCCTCAAACCACTAGATCTTGTAAAGTCATCTGATAGTCTACTAATTTCTGGTCTAGCTACCATCAATACGTCTAAATGAGGTCTTCGGTTAAACCTATGACAACACATCGCCCTTAACAATTGCATTATTCTGTTTTTGACCGACCAGTTGTGTTATAAGACAAATATTTTCTGGTCTTACGTACAGTAAAATTATCATTTTCAAAATCAATTGCCACCTGTGGACGACGTAACAGAAGGGAAGCTAATCTCGGAGAAGGTCGGTCGCGATCAAGAATATGTTACACGATCAAGACCTAAATGAATACAGTACCAGGCTTTATGTGGATTGTTTGTACAAAATCTGACTCATGAAATAAGCATACTACCAAATTCCCAAAGAGGTTCTTATTTTATAATTGAACACCAGGAATTGAACTGTGGTAGAGATGACTATATTTTATTTACACCAGTCTATCAAATCATTGAACGTCACAGAGTCATGACATGATTATAATTTCTGTTTTTAGCTTTCTTAAGCCGATATATACCATTTACGCTAAAACACACAGTTATCTGATGCGCATGTCTAGTCCTAGGTACATTTGAACATACATACAAGAATATGCCGTTCTAGGTGTTGCAATAATAGTTTTAGTGAGGACATATATCCATCTAATTTCACGTAATGTATCACCCAGATTTTTATAACAAGTCATTTCAATGTGAAATCCACCTAACATGACGATAAACGTATCTTCTCTGTACAAATCAGGCAATTCCCACTGAATATCCATTACATAAAGTGCCTGATCTGCCGTTACTATTGATGTTTTTCTCGTTTTAACCACATTTTACGTCTTATCCATCAAATACCTGATCACTGCAAATGGGCTTGTTTTTAAACACTGGCATCATATATTTTACACTTACTTGCTTTTTAGAGAAATGAGACGAACCATGATTATACCAGTTTACCACTGGTAGTGCATACAAATCACTCGTTATGTCTATAAATAGTTTGCGCATGTGCAAAAGTGTTAAATCATGTGTGTCATAACCTTGAAAAATGTTATCAAACCAAATCATAATATCATTGAAAATCCCAAATCACTTATTTTATAGTAAATAGTTAAAATATTTTTTAATGAATTTTGTTACATTTTCGCGCATGCGCAAAACCCTGTATGTGTCAATTACTCATGTCTGGTGAATTATTCACATGTAAGGAAGGTAGCTACCAAACCTGACAGCTTTTTTTCACTAAAACAAGGTAAACGAAAAGTTTTCCAGAAAAAATCAGTATTTTCAAACTGAAAAAAAACAGCCATTTTAGAAAACGGCGGTGGCCATCTTGAAAAAATAAGGATGGCGAAAAATTCTTCGTGAATTTTGCACGCGCTCTGATCCTTATATCTTTTTTAATTACTGGACTCAAAATGAAAGATTCAAGTTACAACATGCATCGTTTGATAAAGACAATGGTCAAGTTAACGACTTCATGTTTCATGTTGTAAGTTTTAACCAGAGAGAAGACAGCAATATATTCACTGCAGGCAGAAGCTTTCTTCCTGCACGTAATAGGCCAATCATAAGACAGAGACTGTTTCGTTTGGACGTTGGATGACCGCCTCTATCAGAAAACCTGCAGCATTTACATTTACGATAGATGTAAATGTATATATAAATAAAAATCTCAATTATATAACTAGATTGAAAATTAAGGAATTGATTTGATACCATCTATGAGTGGTATAATTCATAATTTAACTTCAAGCTTTTCATATTACTTTATACATTAGTGCATTTTTCAGGACTGTGATAATTTTCTTTAATAAATTATTGCTTTTTTCAGAAATTACCTTTAAAGGATGAATTAAAAATTGGGATTAACTGCAGGAGATACCTTTTATCAGTAACATATGGTGATGGCAAGAGAAGTGTGAAATACCCCTATTAAAGAAATACTAGTACAAGAACTAACTAAATGATTGAATGTTCACAACTTTATGTTCCCACAACTATCAGTCATGATGCAAAGAAAAATGGTTGATAAAGCCGGATAGCCACTGTTTGCAATTAAAATATTCTTGTCGACAAGCAACTGTCGCTATTTGAATATCACGAGGGGAGGAATGAATCAGGAGAAGTTAACACAGCATGCACACAAATTTGTGGTCAAGTATCTGCCACCAGTAAGTCATGTTCAAATCTTATGCTAGTTTTAGTGTATCCAAAAGGAAAACCCAAACAATCACACATGATGTATTTCTCAATTGATGACCAAAGTAACATGTTATTCGCCACTTCCAATTTCTTTTATTTGTTTTCCAATGATGGACCTGAATCTGAATATGTGTTGTCGTCTTGTGCTGAATGAAATGAAATTCACATCTGGACGTTTAGATAGGGTTTAGGTGATAGAAACTTAAGATGGGTCTTGTGCGTTTGAAAAAGGCAGTTTGCAATTCATTGCTAAATTGACACAAAAAACACAGAGGCGCAAGCTATGTTTGTAGTACGTTTGTTTTTTGTTCACTAGACATAGAAAATGATACTCCTAGTGGGGCATCCATTTACTGGGGACACACTCTTGTTTTCTTTATTCAGTTAAAATTTTATTTCAGCATAAGAAATTACCTCATAGCATTCATGTATGGCTTATCTTTTATATTTAAAAACAGTGTTCAAGTAAATGCTTTATAAGAAGTGCAATTTTATATAATTGTTGGCAAAAGGGCATAATTACCATCTGCAGTTATCAAGCACCTAATAGATGGCTTTTTTTAGTATTCGGATTTGAAAGTTAAAAGTGGTTCTTCAGTTTTCATTGATCATCCTGTGTTCTAATCACTAATGTGTAAGTAATAGATGCATTATTTTCTTAACAAGCAGTTAGTTTTTTTTTCTCTCACTTAAATTGATTTATTCAAATACATGTCATTTATTAAAACAAATATTACATTGGGTCATAATGTTAAGCCACTTCTCACTGCTCATGCATTATAAAACAGTACATAACATGTTATCAACATCATTCAACAGAAAAAACTGTCTTCAGATATAACAAAAAGTAAAAAACGAGTATAAACCTGATCAAATCACATTAATAAAAGAATTTCTATTTAATAAGAGCACAACATACACTGACAGCGCATTGTCGATATATTCATGCAACTTCACAACATGTTAATATTTATCTAGTTATACATTTACGTTACTAAACATGTTTTCTTGATTCTTTTTGTAAGTCTTTATAATAATTTCTTTTCTTTTTTTTTTCAGTATATGCTCAGTTTTATTTAAAATGCAACAGTTCTGTTTTCATAAAAGCCTGGGATGAAAAGATGTCAGCAGCCAATCAAAAAGATCAGTCTATAATTCAAATTGTTATTCCTTAAAGGGGCACTAACTGTCACTCAACTAACCTGTATATTAGTAGATTTTTACATATTTTACAATTTAGATCTAATGTGATATTAATATCCAAAATTAAAAATGAAGGCAGCTAATGATAGAAAATTATAAAATCACATAATAAAGAGATGTTGTTTCTCACAATTTATATGCATAATTCATAATTTTGGCATGACAAATTCGTAATTTCTTAACAATTTGTTTAAGATTTCTTTACAATTTGTTTGTGATTTTCTCATGTTTTGAAAGCAATTTATTTGGGATTTGTTGTTCTGTTCATTTGCATGTTAATGATTTCTGTGTAATTTGTTTGTGATTTTCTCATGATTTGAAAGCAATTTGTTTCTGATTTGTTGTTCTGACCATTTGCATATTTATGATTTCTTTGTAATTTGTTTGTGATTTCCTTATGAATTAAAGCAATGTGTTTGTGATTTGTTATTGTGATTTGTTAGCTCATTTGCATGTGAAATTTTATCACTTTCAAATCATAAAGAAATCATATGATTTGTTTATAATTTGTTACAATGATTTGTTCCTTAGTTTTTTGGTTTGGGTTTTTAACAAAGGTGCGCTTGGTTCATGTTTAAAAATCATACAAATGTCAGTTCATCTAAGACCATTAACTTGGATAAATGGAACAAATGACCGATTTTATGTAACATCAAATACAGTTATCACAATAGAGATCAAATTTACTGAACAAAATGTTACATTTTCATGAAAGCTCTGGGTTTTTTTTCAAGGCTACAGCTAAAACACCTGTCAGTAGATCTAAGAAAGTCGAATAAAGTCATTGAAGAGCCAGAACCCAAACTTTCACACGAACAGACCAGCTCTTAAACATCAATTTCTCCAATCAACAAAACAGATTGTGATTGTCTGATATTGAGCGATTCAATACTCCGGCGTATTATACCAAGAAAATTTACACCTATGGGAGAAACAATACAACGCTTTATTCGAGGCAATGACATGTCAAGATTTCATAGAAAACAATGGAATGGAAATGAACCCCGAGAATGTGCTGATCAATGTCGGAGCAAGAGATCTTCAAAATAATTATGTCAAGTAAATACTGTTCTTACAATATGCAAATCATAGAAATGTTTTCAGTAAATTCATGACTGTCCGTGATATTGATTGATTGTTGGTTGCTTAACGTCCAGTGGCAAATATTTCATGCATATTCAGGACGAGAACAAGTTCACAATAAATACAATAGGTAGGTTGTTGTAATAGAGGCCATCTAGGATGATGGTCGGGGAAATTTGGACTGCCACTGGAAAATGAGGGTATATTGGATAGGGACAGAAATTTTGCCTTGCAACAGGCCACATACGGACCCCTCACAGAGTTGTTGCAAGGGTTCTTAACGTGCAAAGAGCGTGGCACTCTCTCTACACGAGGCATCGGATTTAACGTCCCCCTTCTGACCGGACGTGACTGCGAACTTGATACATCCCGCACAGCCAAACGGACGCCCACTTCGGCAAGCGTTTTACTGCCGGTCGGGAGAAGACCAAGTGACCATATTTCTATACCCCAGTCACCCTTGGGGAGACTGTCAGTGATAGAAATATCATTTGTTTTAAATCATACAAAATTGTTACATACCTTTACAAGCATACACAATGCAAATTATTCCTAAATATTACCTTTTGATCTTACTTTACACAAGATTTGACAATTTGAAGTTAAATGCACACGTATTTTTTAACTTTATTTGATAGGAATCAATTTTGAAAAAAATTGCAGAAACATTTGTATGTCCCATATGGACATTAGAAATAATCAAAGCGCGAAAGCGATGTAAAGGCAGTTAATTACAGGTTGTGTGTATTTCTAGTTCAGTTATATCATTATCTTCCATAGAACAGAGGTGGTTTGTAGAATTTAAGATTTAGAGTTCTTTTGTACCTAGTTCACCTATATCTATAGTCTACTGTTTACAGTATGTTTTCTGTGCCTCCCATGAAATGCATTTTTAGCCATGGTCTTGTCAGTTTGCTTTAAATTTATGAGTTTGACTGTCCCTTTTGTGTCTTTCATCCCTCTTCTTTAGACATAAAAGAACTTTTTCTTTTCAATATAAATAGACCATTTTTAATTATTGATTGTATACGCATATTCTATGACTCCCATAAAAAATAGTTCACAAAGATTGACTAGTCTCTGTACTGTGTGTATAGCAAGAACATCAAGTAACATAATGGTAAATGTACATAGAAACATGTCAACTTTTTTGATGACCATACCTGCCAACTGTCAGTATTTGCAGAGTATTTCCCCCATCGACCTCGAGGCTCCCAAATGGCAATTTTGTAAGAGCAATTTTGTCGACTATTTTAAAGAAAACAATTAATTCAACAATGGCTATGAGCTTGTTAATGCACGAAGAAGCCAAAAACCACATTAGAATATATTTGAAGGGAATCCATGACAAATCGTCCCACTTTTTCACTAACTCGACCCACTTTAAAAACAAGAGTGTACACACTGAAATGTCTCGCCTTCTTTACTAATCATTGATATTATGTTGATAGTCCTAATAGTAAAGCTTTATTACAACTGTAACATAATCTTAACATAAACCAAGAAAACTAAACATTGACCTTTTGGACCATGAAAATGAGGTCAAGGTCAGATAAACCATGCCAGGTTGGCATGTACAGCTAACATATCTTCCATACAACAAATAAAATTGACTTATTGCTTAGTTTAAGAAAAACAGACCAAAACACAAAAGCTTAACACTGAGCAATGAACCGTAAAAAATGAGATCAAGGTCAAATAAAACCTGCGCGACTGACATGTAGATCATGAAATATTTCCATACACCAAATATAGTTGACCTATTGCATATAGTATTAGAAAAACAGACCAAAACTCAAAAACTTAACTTTGACCACTGAACCATGAAAATGAGGTCAAGGTCATATGACAACTACCAGGTAGACCTGTACACCTTACAACCATTCCATACACAAAATATAAAAAACCTATTGCAAACAGTATAAGAAAAACAGACCAAAACACAAAACTTAACTATAACCACTAATCCATGAAAATGAGGTCAAGGTCAGATGACACCTGCCAGTTGGACATGTACACCTTACACTGCTTCCATACACCGAATATACTAGACCTATTGCTAATAGTATCTCAGATATGGACTTGACCACCAAAACTTAACCTTGTTCGCTGATCCATGAAATGAGGTCGAGGTCAAGTAAAAACTGTCTGACGGGCAAGAGGACCTTGCAAGGTACGCACATACCAAATATAGTTATCCTATTACTTATAATAAGAGAGAATTCAACGTTACAAAAATTCTGAACTTTTTTTTCAAGTAGTCACTGAACCATGAAAATGAGGTCAAGGACATTGGACATGTGACTGACGGAAACTTCGTAACATGAGGCAACCATATACAAAGTATGAAGCATCCAGGTCTTCCACCTTCTAAAATATAAAGCTTTTAAGAACTGAGCTAACATCGCCGCCGCCGTAGATTCACTATCCCTATGTCGAGCTTTCTGCGAAACAAATCGCAGGCTTGACAAAAAGACTGTCCCAACCTGGATTACCAAATCGCCCCACTTGTGAAATGTGTTAAATCCCGTTAATATTACTCCTGCCAACTGGTCCCACCTAATGGAAATCGGTGAAATCTAGATAAATATATTATTAACCAGGATGAATTTAGTAATGCCAACTCGCCCCACTTATGGAAAAAGATGTTATCCCATTGAATATAAGTTCAATTCCTTATATTGCATTATGATACATTTAACAGGTTTCTTTTCAATTGTTATGCAAATAACTAAGCTTCAAAACTTACAGTTATTCTTCAACAATCAGTTTTTTTTAGAATTATATATAATTTCAGTATATATCAATAATAGTCATTAAATTAATTTTCGGTTTTTTTTGTATTCTGTGTAGATTAGTTTTCATTAAAGTGGTGCGAGTTTTTATTTTTAATTATATATATATTAATCTTAATATTACTTTTTTTTTATAAGTAGGGCGAGTTGGCAGGAGTTATATTAAACATGATTTAACCAATTTCACATGTGGGGCGATTTGATAAATCAGTTTGTGGCGGTTTTTTAAAAGTGGGGCGATTAACCAGTGGGGCGACTTGTCCTGCTTCCATTTAAAGGCCCCTTGAAGGTTTTGTATGACTATATGAACCATCATTCACGTAAAACCCCCATGTGCATTTTGAAAAGTTGTCAGATATGTTTCTAACTCCAGACAAAATCTACCGGTATGAATGAAAAAGAAGTTTTCAATTAAGGCTCTGTGGCCATAACAGCTGTCTCATTAGCATTTTAACCACTTCCCATATTTGCAATTAAAACAATAGAAGAAAATTATTCAACGCAAAAACAATACTTACTTGTAAATATGAAATTCTCTTTACAGTATGAGTTTTTCTCATTGTTTGAGATTGTACAGTAGTATCTTGCTTGATAAACTCACTAAATATCATATACATTGTACCACATCTCCTTATTTTTATAAGTATTCCAATAACATGAACAATTGTAATTCAATTCTATATACCAAAGCAAAATGAACTGCACCACTTTCATTCACTAGTATGCATCTTTTGGCAAAATACAAGTTCTTAAATGACACAATATATATTTATTGATAAAAAAATAAAATTTAGTATACAACTCTTTAACAGGTATAAAAAAAAAAAGCACAGCTGTGTCATAACTTGTGAAATCTGTGCTGAAAACATAGACATTGATGGGATTTGAGTAATTCCATATGTGAAGCTCAACATTAGCTCATCAGTTGGTGGTGGACAGTTATAGTTCCTTCCTGCAGGCTAGGATGAATGACTTTTCAGGAAAACCAATTTCACAAATCAAAACTTTCCTCTAGATTTCTCCTACAATATTCATCCAGTTTAGTTCTTTTGTTTTAATTGGACACCGTCCTGATTTTTAATTTTGCAATACCATTCAGTCTCTTGCTTGCAAATGGTGCATGAACATAGGATGGGTATGGCAGTAGACAAGTCTCGTTAATGTGGGTTTGTGCCCTGAAAAAAAGTTTTATAACTTAAAGTTTTTTTTTGAAACTTGTGCAACACATATACCTAAATAACTATAACATAGAAGAGAGCATCATTCGTGTCAATGTTTCGTTCCTGTTTACATTGTCATTGATATTTTTTCAGAAAGACTGAGGCATAGCTCATGAATTCCTGTCATTACATCCTAAATTAATATAATTACTGCTAGAATAATTATCAGCATGATATACGTACACTATCATTGTACAGCCCAAGTCTTCAGTATATATAATTGTTGCATTCATTCACTCCTGTGTTCAGTCGTTCAAAAATATTTAAACATCAACAAATGAACTTTAATAAGGACAAGAACACACTAGAAAAGATACGTACATACAACCCGTGTTTTATAAGTGTATTTGAAAGAGAAATATATCTGGTTAAACGATGTATAAAGGAGGAAAAATTGTAGATATTGCATTACGATGCTTTCTACCTAATAGCACGTGGATATGTTTACATATTTAGACTTGACCCAGTATGACCCGTACCTTGTAGGTCACCGCCGTCGTTTAAACACTAGACTACAGTCGTGTATAAGACAAGCCTATTTGTGTGAAGTAAATGTGTTTGTTCTGTACATTTAAATTGTTTTACCTGATAGCAAGGACGTATATCTATCCGTTTCCTTCTCAATTCACTTTGTCAAATTCTTTGAACTTCTTCAAAACATACGTATTACTGCGCCCGGAAGTGAGAAAAATATGAGAAATCCTCGTAAAATAATGCTATCTTCAATTTTGTGGAATCCATTTTGTTATATTTATTATACAAAGATAAAAAAAAGTTACGATAAATTATGAATTTGCATATCATTATACGGAACGTTTATGAACTATTTTCCATAGCTGTATGTCGGTCATTTTGGCGGGAAATCATGTAACACATACACACGTAGATTGGCTGGTACCCGATCGTAATGTTACACATCACATATATCAAATAGCTAATACCCGGAACGTAGTACCGGGAACCAGGATAATACGTAGACAACATACATAACTAATACCGAAATTGAAAACGCTTTACGGTTTCTCGTTCATAAACCGAATTCCGCTTTGAATTATAGAAGATGCAATATTAATCATGTTCAGTCGACTTTTCATTGTTTTATCAACGTCTGAAAGAATCTTTAGATGTCAGATAACACTCGAAATTGACCCGACCTCTTTCCACACGGAATACACATAATGATAGTTTGTAGTCAGGTTGACTGCTTATAATGCAAAATACACACTAATAACAAGGTCTATAAAACGAACAATACACACTGATCGTTTCTTTAGTCCCCAATGTAAATGAAAGAAACAAAAACCATATCATACCATAAAAAGAAGAGGAGAAATTCGAACATTTCCGGACCTATTTCTGGCAAAAAGACCCCCTGCATAGATTGCGTATGAAAAGATGAACCTCATGACTTAAAAGTCAGGCCTTAAAGCACTGCCTTTAAAAATAAGGTTGAGTCCCCCATTACCAGTATGATTTTTTCCAACCAAAAAATGTCTGTCCCGCCTTTATTCTTAGGAAAAATGATTTCGCCCTGTCCCAGTTCGCACAGCAACATGATTACCCGCTGAACAGATTCAGAACACGGATTTGAGATAAAAATTCGAACACAAGAAGGAGTCCTGTCAAGAATTTTTTTGGAAAGTCAGGACATTCAGGTAAATTTTAGGAAAATATGCACAGAAACAATGCAACTTGAGAAATCAAAAATGAAAAATTTGGAAATTCTTCAGTTTTCACAGAATTCTGTTCTATGGATTTCGGAAACATGTCAAAATTTCAGGTAATTTTCTAATTATCTTTAAAGATACTTGCATCTGAATTTAAATTTCAAAGAAATTAACATAAGCGGGGCGTTTTTTTTTTGTTGGTTAGTATATTTCATTTTTTCATCAAAAATCATGAGTTCTAGGAATTAGATCACCAGATATATTGTGACTAGCAAAAGATTTTTAGAATAGGAAGTTTATGATATTTTATTTCTTTATTAAGTGCTGATGGACTAGAAATGATTTAGTCGATCCTATCCACAGAACACTTTTATCTTAAATATAAATAAGTAAAAAAAAACATAATACTAGTATACATGTAAAAAATAATCAGTGACGCTATTCGGAAGTGTTCTACAATCCTGACAGGTTTGGTCAGTACTTACGCTAAGTTTTAAAACAGTTCTACGGTTAGAACTGATTAAGTCAGTTTTGCTGACAATTCTATGACGGAAACTGATTTTGGACTTTTCTACCTAAAACTAATTCTGGCAGTTCTACCTCGGAAACCGATGAAAATCGAGTTAACCACAAAGCCAGAAGTAAAACTGTTTTTAAAATGTTGATGGTAAATATTTAAAAAAAAAATTATCGTCAGTGTTATATGTCCATTTTGACAAGTCTCTTAAATTGTATACTAATTTTGTACAATAAACTATGAAATCAAAGTGAGTCTAAGAATAGTATGTCCAAAGTGCTATCTTTGTTTCTATTACAGGAAGATAATTGGTACATTTGTAATATCCAAGCACTAATAGATGACAGACTTGACAATATGCGGAGCTTTTGGCATAAACTATTACCGAACTAGACAGAGCATCTGATGAAAGTTATTCTGCTCTATTCGTGGGAAATGTGTATAATCGCATTATTGATGTACTTAATATTATTCAGAAACCCCATCTATCATGTTAAAACATGATATTTCACTGTTTTCGGACTATCCACACAGCTAAGTGATTGATGTATCTACGTCTCGTTTTAAAGAATCTCTTTTTGACAGTCAGACAAAGATCATACTAGCCAAATTAGTAGGCAAATACTTAGCATGCTTACTCATTTATGTGCATATAACAATCGTAAAATAAGATATAATAAAACGTATAGCTCTTTCGGGAAAAACTGACGATGGAGGTTTCCAACTCTACAGACGAATTACAAAAAAAGATCATGAACATTTGCAGAGGAATTATAGCAGGAAAACATGGCAGCAAAAAAAAATTTAGAAAGTAAACACGGTGTGCGGTATACAGAACTTTTACGACTTCTATGTTTCTATGCAATATCATTATTTGTTGTTGATCCGATTCACGATCTATTCCAAGGGACCGCAAAATATAATATTAAAGACTGTATGGAAGGACAAACTCAAGACATGGTCGTTAATTAATAGGCAGCTACTCTCAAAATGAAGACAAAGTGATCATTTTCTAGGCTTTAAATTAGGAAGGAACAGAAACGTTTCAAATGCACAAAGATTATGTAAACAATGACAAATTTCATTTCTTTTTGCATTGTAACATTAACACATCATTGCGTTCTAATCTTTTTGTTTATCTAAAAGACTATACTATTATTTAAACATATTGATCCATTTAATAAACTTAAACACATTCTAAGCCCCATCCCTGAACTTGTTTAACATATTGGGAGTCTTCATTAAGCAGTCTTTAGAAGTGAGGGAGTCGGAGAGTTGAAGTTTGTAGTGGAAGAACATCATCTATAAAGCGGGAAGTAGAGTTAAAGGATATTACCAAATTCTTATTATTCTTCCTTAGAAGTCCCTAGAAGAAGTGACAATCCTTAACGTATTTGCCATAATCGTGTGAATATACCTTACATAACAATTATATTTTGTACGTCACATAGATTAAATTATAAATTTGTCGTTCATGGTATAAAGAGGTGCAATTATACACTTTCTTTTTTTATATATAATCCAACTTCTGTTTAGATAATATCACTTCTGTCATTCTTTGACCATCATCCCATCAGATGGCCTCTTTTGTATCAACCTATCTATTGTATTTATTGTGAACATGAAACCAGTCCAAGAAGATGCAAAGACAGGTCGACCACTATTAATTTTCATTAAATTTTGTTCACAAGGTCAGCCTGTTAATAGTGTAGTGAATTGTGCACAAGTACTGATCAGCTGATGTCCTCAATCTTTTATCCCGAAGGTTGACTTGGGAATTGAAGTACGGGAACTCAAGTACTTTCCAATTTATATTCGAATAAGTGTACCCCATAAAGAGACAAGTTGACTTATAAGGACTGTTTCTTCAATGTCACTCATACCGCATCTTTTACCCATTAAGTAAAGATATTCATTGTTTTCACAAATGAGAATATGCATAGCATCCTCAAAAATTTGCAAATGGAGTTATTCATGTTAAATGATATTTGTAAGAACAAACTCCATATTAAAATAGATGGTCGCACTACTAAGCACAAGGTCACAAAAATACTAAGAACTAGAAAACTGCAGCTACATTACAAGTGTTTAAAATAATTATATATTGGTTTCTTTCGTGACACCATTCTGCCAAGAACGGGAATCAACGGCGGATTTCCGTATTGTTCATACGAAAAGATGGAACTCTCAGAAGCATATATAGGGACACCAATTTGAGAGAGTTTAGCTCTGTATTACTCGTTTCATTTCCTTGATGTGCCTTTTCATTTTAATTGTAGAAGTGTATTTGCGATGTTAACATTCAACTTGTTATAAAAAAAACTATCTAACGATTTTATCATTTTTCATAATCATTGCATATTGGTAAGGTACCAGAAACATCCTCGACACTGGCATCGTATAATCTTATTTTCTGTTGTTTTACATCCATTCTGAAATTTAAAAGTATCACATTTAGCACTATGTATCATTAAATGCATCACATCTTCTACAGCTCGTACAACACAAATTTGATGAAAAAGTAATAAAAAAGCATGTTTTATATTACCTTGCATTTAAAGATTGATTGATTGTTGGTTGCTTAACGTCCAGTGGCAAATATTTCATGCATATTCAGGACGAGAACAAGTTCACAATAAATACAATAGGTAGGTTGATACAATAGAGGCCATCTGGGATGCTGGTCGGAGAAATTTGGACTGCCACCGGAAAAAAGGAGGGTATATTGGGTATATTTTAAATTAATACACTATGACCGAATAAATTTGATCTGCGATACCTGAATGCACATACACGTGAAGACCCAAACAAGATCCTCGTTCTCAGATCAAATTTATTCGGTCATAGTGTATTTATTTACGTTCTTTGATTGAGTTAATTGATATTTTATTGTGTTTTTCTATGTTGGGACTGTAAAGGGTGACTGAGGAATAGAAATATGATCACTTGGTCTTCTCCTGACCGGTAGTAAAACGAATAAATCACAAAAATCGTCTTGAAACTACTGGGCAATAGTTTAACTGAACTTAGCCACAATCATCATTGGGGTTTTTAGTTTAAAAATTGTGTCCGGTATACCAACCAAGATGGACACCACGGCAAAACATAGAACATAGGGGTACTATGCAGTTTTTAGCTTATAACTCAATTTTTTCGTAAATCTTAGTAATCTTTTAGAAAAATCTTCTCCTGAAACTACTCGGACAAACAAAAAACTTGGCCTCGCTCATCATTGGGGTATTTTGTTTAAAAATTGTGTCCGGTGACCGGGCATACCAACCAACCAAGATGGCCGCCACAGCTAAAAATAGAACATGGGGTAAAATGCAGTTTTTGTCTTATAACTAAAAACCAAAGCATTTAGAGCAAATCTGACATAGGGTTTGCAGTAGTAAGACGAATGAATTCAAGTTCGTTTTCTTTCTTTTCCACGTTCCTTTATTGTGCTTGATGTTCTCAGTAATACATAGTTGGGAACCTTTCTTCCTAAGGACCGGTTTCATTATTGCGTCATATTCTCGGAATCTTCCTTTTATAACTTTTTGTATTTGCCGGATCAAATTTCCCGGTTCCAGCCTATTTCGGTCTTAAAGAACGTTTTCTTAATTGTTAAAAACCATTTTTATATGGTGGCATTATAATCTATGGACATTCCTTCTACTGCCACATGTTGACACCACTCGACATTGGGATTATTAGAATATTACTGTTGACTACAGTCATTGCGGATGGAATGCAATACTAGTATACATTTTTCTGTCTAGTTTTGTCCTCATTTTTTTTAACTTGGAAAAAAGGTGAATGGTAACGACGATCTAAAAGTTTCCGCATTCAAAAGCTGCGTGCAAACGCTACCTTCTATATCGAGTTTATCGATGTCATTCAGCTAGTTTGCCGTTTCTTTATGAATATCACGGTCTTTTATTAATTGACGTATTATTGTGAGAGATTGAGTTACTTTTCTATGGAGTATGGTGAAGCAAGTACTGTTTGGTTTTTTGCTTTGTAAGTATCCAACACTAACCTCAGTGTTGTGGAATTTGCAATAAAGCATAACAGAAAAGTTTGAATTTTGAAAGATCAACATCTGCAATTGTATCACTTAATCACTTGATGATATGACTGCAACAAAAACGTAAAATGCAAATGTCATTTCTTTCTACTTGTGAGTCATCTTTTTTCAGTAATTGATATGTCATCTTGATATATTTTATACGTCATAAGCAATAACAATAAACGAAAAACGTGTCATTCTGATGGAATACCATTTTCAAGGAAGGCAAATCATTTACACATGTCGTATGAAACCAGAACTAGAAGTGTGCCCAATCAGAAATCTTCATGTCTAGCTCAAACAATATCATAACTACCTATATACGCTGCTTAAGGATTTGTCTTTTATGAATCCTTTCAACCTGGTGCTTTATGATGAAAATTAGTGGACAACACACTATTATTTTCTCAATTACATTGAAATTGTTGACCTTCAATTCCAGTTGCACTGGAATACTTAATTGAAAAGGCAAGGATTTGCCAAAACCTGTTGGAAGTACGGCGAAACAGTCTTTCGCTTTTATGCACTTCAGAATTTCCAATTGCTCAGCTTTTAATTCCTCAACGTCAAACTGGGGTAGAACTTTAGCAATTGCTCCTTCTATTTCACTGAACGTCGCCATTTTGTTTGTTTAACTGAACATCAGAAATAAATCGATCGCTGAATTGATATAAAGAAATCGCAAAAAGGATTTTCATTGGTTGAGTAAAGGTTATAACCTTATTAAAATTTTGACCTCTAAAGTGAACTTGAATGGGATGTTGTTAGATCTTTCACGCAGCAACCAAGCTTTAGAAATGATCGAGTGAGAGATTCAATTTTAATTAGATTGTGAAATCCTTGTAATCCACTCAAACGAAGTTTTAACCTCAGACTTATAGCAACAGAAAATGATTAAGTTCTCTGGCATAATGCCCCGAATATACAAAGAAAAAGTAAAACAAAATCTAACAAGAAATAAAAAATAAGCATTTTAAATTTTCTCAATTTAATTTGAGATATAGAGATATGGTGAAGGGATGCTAATCCTGAAATCCCTTGCTTGCTGATTTCCCAAATTTAAAGACATTTTAATCACAAAATTAGAGAGAAGAATTCCTGGATCCGAAAAGAATCTATTCAAATACTCTTGAGATTAAAAATCACCCAAATAAAATAGTTCGTATGAAGGCCCTACTACAATGTACCCCCTCCTCTTATGTAAAAATAGAATTTGGATAAACAAAACTTGCTGAAATTTCAATTCATCTCTACTCCAAACTATTTTATCCTACATTGAAGTTATCTGTTGATGTCCCTTAATGTAACTTCTGGTCAATTGCAATAATTGCAAAATGTGTACTTGACTGCTTTATTTAATGTAAATACTTGTTTTTGAAGATGCCACACTTGCTGATGAAATGTGAACCTATAAAACACATTTATTCATGATTATACATTAAAATTTGAAGAAACTTGTTATTAATGGTAATGGAGTTCCAAGACAAAAGTTATTAGAATGATATGGAACTGATTTATATTAAAATATAATGATGTATTCTCCACATACTAATATTTGCAAAATGTAAAATTAATTTAAATACAAACTTACTCTTGCTATTTCACCTCTTACATATATCCTTTGGTTGACGGAGTTGCTATAGTGTTGATGGCTACAACAGGGGGACTCTTGAAGTGACCTATAGCTTCCTCAAAGCTGTCTAGGGGAAATGGTGCTGAATAGAAGCACTAAATAAAAACAATGCCTCCCATAAGATGAAAATTAATGTAAATATTTTTTCTTTTACGTAAGTATTTATTTTAACATATATGTGCAGGAAAGCATTGTTATTATCTTTTATGGTTTTTTTTTCGAATTGTATAAATACACATTTGCCACTTATTTCAATGCAGGAAAAGGATTTCCTCCTTTAATGTTTCAGCGACATTTTATGTTTTATTTTATTTCTTGATGAAGGTAAAGGAACGCCTGTTATTCTAACCTAAAAGAATCTACTGTTTTGGACAAGCTCAATTGTTCGTTTCATGAAAAAAATCATGAAAGCTTAGATTTATTCTTATATTATGTAAATAAGTTTTATTTTAAGAAACATGTTCTTTTATCTAATTGTATATACACACATTTGACACTAATGTAAGTTATTTTTATCCAGGAGAAGGATTTTTATGCTTTATTTCATTTAATTTCTTCATGAAGGTAAAGAAACGTCGTTATTTTAATATTTAATTCATATACTAACCAGGGCATGAGAAGGCAATGACATCTTTTCGTCATGTACTCTAAATTTCTTTAGCAACTTGAAGTCCCCCCAAGTTGGTGCTACACTTGTCGTATTGCAATTTATCTTAAAAATTACCTTTCTTCTCAACTGATTTCTGTCAGTGTACCTCCCTGATACCATGACATCATTGGTGTAACCATCATTCCTTAATTTTCTATTAACCTCATTCTAAACATGGACAATAAAAAAAGTTTATTATTAGTGAATATTACTATAAAACTAATTAAAATCAAACACATTGTTCTTTTACAGATGGCCTCTATCATATCAATCTTTTATAGAATTCAAATCTTCAAAAAGTTCTTGTCACAATATTAACATGTGTATTATACGGTAAACCATCAACATTCCTTTTGGAATATAGCTCTTCATCTTTTATATAAGCTTTGGATTTCAAATATTTTGGCCACGAGCATCACTGAAGAGACATGTATTGTCGAAATGCGCATATGGTGCAAGAAAATTTGTACCGTTAATTTTATTGTAATAAAACGTCATAAAACATAATTTATCAATGTTCATAAGAAAATACACAACTAGTCTACACATGTCGTTGGTTTGGACTGGTCAATCTTGAGTTTTGCGCATTTAACTGTTTGGATGCTATCAATGGTGTGATGATTATAATATACTATAGATTTAATTTGGAGTGATATGCGTAACAACTCATCTTGCTTTGCATTTCAACAATAGGATGTCCATTTTACATCTCTTTTTAAAAGTGAAATTCTTCCTGGTATTTTTAGTTTGTCTGGTGTTATACTAAGAAATTTCAATATTGGACCTTTTTCTCCACATTTTAATACTTTGGTAGACTCATTTGTCCTGAAAATTACCAAAATAAATAGCCTCGTCTATCAAAAAATGTACTTGCCACTTAAGTTAACTATGCTCATTGATGTCTGATACCCTTAGCAACAGTGACTTTAAATCACTGACCCTCTGTCCCTTGGCGGCATATATTACCTAAGCCGTATTTGGCACAATTTTTTGGAATTTTGGATCCTTAATTCTGTTCAACTTCGTACTTTTTTTACGCGTCTAGCATACTTGGATATAATTCTAGTACCTTTAATAACTATATAGGTTCTATGATGATTTTATTCGTATCACAATGTCATGTGAACATGTTAAGATAGTTAAGTGTGTCATTGGTAATGACATCACATATCCTTATTTATACATTGAGGTTCACAAACTGAAATGAACATTAGTGCATTATCATATTAGAAGATAAATATCCTCCACTTGTATGTACGGTATGTGCTCTTAGAAATTGCAATTTTACCTCTGTTTCTGATATTCTCGCTCTTTTTTTAAATGCAACAACATTGTCATGATTATCTTCATAAGTGTGCTATAGATTTTTTTATAGAAATTTGTTGTGATACCATCTTTACCTGGGCTTTTAAATTATTTACTGCTAGTGTTAATTAATCTTTTTTTGGTAGTAATTTTGAGAAATCAAAGATATATAGGATTTCTTTGGTCTCTGGGAAAAGTAATGAGGTATTTACCTTGGTTTTTGGTTTAATTACAATTCCATAATTATTTCTCTCCGCCATGTATATCTTATACACCCTACCCTGTCTGGCTTTAAGTCAAACTCCTGGTAAGATGATATTTGGATTATATTACTTTCCACCACATTCAGGGCCATCACTGTATATAATGTAAATTTTCTTTTCTTAAGTTTACTTCTGAGTTCACGCTCTTCTTTCAGTTGAAGAATGTAGACTGTATTTCTGAAAAAAATATTTAGTTACCAAGTTTTCGGGAATAAGTGGACGGCAGTGCAATGTAACAGTGAATTATACTACAAACCCAATATTTTTTAGCTACATGTTTAATATAATTGAGAATGGAACTGAGGAATTTGTCAAAAGACACAACATTCCGACTTGAGACCAGAAAACAGCAGAGTGCCAACAGCATTGAAGAAAAATCCCACACTCTGAGGAAGGCTTCAGCTGCCTGTTAATAAAAAAATGTTTTACTTTACTAGTTTAGGAGACTTGGGGGTACAATATTTTCCGAAAAAAACCAAACTTAAATTGTTTTTTACAAATTTTATTATAACCTTAAGTATTTGTTACTTTATCATATGATAGTTTTAAACGTCATTAATGTTTCATTTGTTACTGTTCTGCATGCACTAACTGCTCTAAAGAAATAGTTAAATTAGCTAATTTTATCCAATTCAAAAGCAGTTGATTGAGAGTATATTTATTTCCTTCAACTGTAAATTAAAAAAAGTTTTGTCTTCAGGATTTTTTTTCAAAACAACTTTTTGATATTTAATTTCACCTTTACGGCGTCAACTTTTTGATATTTAATTTCACCTTTTACGGCGTCAACTTTTTGTGTCATACTTAGATTTTCCAAAGCCCTTTCCATGTCTTTCTCTAAAACCCACTGCCCTCCATGGGTGTCAATATCTCCTTTATTTTTATGATTTCATCAATTATGCGTTGCTGTTTTGAAAAAGCTTCATCTTTCTTTTTATTTAAAATTTCTATATGTTTTTAATCTTTATAATGTTGAAGCATTTTTGGTGCATTTTCTCTTGCCATCTTAAACACTGCATTATTTGTATTCTGCTTCCAATTATCAAGCCAATTTAATGTTTACTTGTTTGAGAAAAGTATGATGCCTTCCAAAGCGATTGTATTTGCATTCGGGTTTTCACGCCTATCCTATCTAGATTTGGAGAATCCCTTTCTGAAACTATGTTGGTTCGGGAACAAGTAATTGAGTTGTCTTTTGATTTTCAAAACTTAAGGAACTGTCAACACTAAATTTCCTTGCAGATAGTCTACTAGTTGACGGCTTACTATTATCATAAAATTTGTGCATATTATTCGTATTGCCTCAGCTGTTAAAATATTAAAATTGTGCATCTTGATCTGAAAATGATCGGTTAAATATTTTCGTCCTGTTTGGTAAATTCAGGTAATAAAATTGTTCCTTTTAATAATTCAGAGGAATCCCTTGAAAATGTATTTACAAAAAGTTACTAAAAGTAAGCCACATATTATTAAAGTCAAGGATATGGTTTGCACATTTAATTTGTTTCCATAGAGGACTGTACTCTACAAACTGGGAAAAAATTGTATCCCTCAACATTAATAGGGGTGTTATATCCCAAATGTGTTTCTGTCAATAGTATAATATCATAATGAATGATCTGTTTTAGAAATGAGGGATCATGTAATTTATTGTAGGATTTAGAAATTAAGCCCCCAACATTCCAAACACACTTAAGATAATTTAGATAATAGAATACTCTTGTGCTTATTCATTACTTCAATTAAATGTTTAAGAAATAGTGTTGTTAAAGTGTGTATTGATTGTTGGTTGCTAAACGTCCAGTGGCAAATATTTCATGCATATTCAGGAAGAAAACAAGTTCACAATAATTACAATTGGTAGGTTGATACAATAGAGGCCATCTGGAATGATGGTCGGGGAAATTTGAACTGCCGCTGGATGAGGGTATATTGGATAGGGACTGACATTTTGCCTTGAAACAGGCCACCTACGGACCCCTCAATAAGTTGTTGCAAGGGTTCTTAACGTGCAAAGAGCGTGGCACTCTCTTCACACGAGGCATCGGATTTAACGTCCCCCTTCTGACCGGACGTGACTGCGAACTTGATACATCCCGCACAGCAAACGGACGCCCCACTTCGGCAAGCGTTTTACTGCCGGTCGGGATAAGACCAAGTGACCATATTTCTATACCCCAGTCACCCTTGGGGGAAAGTGTGTACTGAAATATTCAAGTAATTTGGGAGTAAAAAATAAAATAAACCTTGTGTAATTCACAAAATGTTATATGAAATATAAACACGTACAAAAAATTCCCAAAAACAGATATGTTAAGTTCAAAACTAAATTCAAATAAAAGTTATACAATACAATATTAATATAATTTTTTTAATATATTTGGCAGAAATTAATGCAAATAGCCTTTAAATGTTAATATCTCCTGCGTTGATAACCACGATTGTCTCGAAACTGATGATTGTTCCCTCTTCCGCCTCCATATCTCCGGCCTCGGCCTCTGTTGTACATATACTGATGCGAGTCATCATCTGCACAAAATCATTTGTATTGTCACGTTGGACTTTAGGCGGTGCATAATTGTAATGGTTAACATTGCGTTTCATGGGAGTTCTCGGAAGGAGGCCAAGAATGCGTTTCCCTCGGTTTTAGTTTGTTACCCCGATTTTGTTTTTTGTTCATGGATTTATGAGTTTTGAACAGCGGTATACTACTGTTGCCTTTATCTAGACACAAAGCCCTTACATAAGACAAACAATGAATATTCAGATGAACGTTTATCATTAAAATCATCAACATTATAAAATAGTCATTTTATTGCTCTCTTCATTGATATTTGTTTTAGTTTTGAGTATTAGTAGGTCAGACATCTCAATTTTCATGGTCATCATTCAACAGATCAATACTAAACAGAAAACTTTAATTAAGGTTGATATTTTTCTCCATAGTGCGACTTTTTTTTATTAATTTGAAACGGAACGTTTTTTTCCAAAATTTATTAGAAAAGGGAAATTTCAACATAATGAATATATGCAAAAAAGAGTCATATCATCACAATCATTGATGCACAAGAACTTGATCATATAAATGCAACAATGTAAATAATGTAATTATCAATGAAAAAAGGAACGAATGAAAAAAAATATAGAGAATTTGGTTGTCCAATTAAACTTGCTTAAATCTTCAATTTGAATCGCATCCATCCAATAAAGATGTACGGAGGAAGATCTTTGAAGAACAGATTGAAAAAATGTTTTGTATAAGAATTGCAGAAATGTTCTAGTGGATGACTTGACTTTTATATAGTGGACTGAATAATTGTACAGAGCAAGTCGTAAAAAAAGAAAACAAAAACTTTAACAGAAATTGTTTATATTATAAATTTGCGAATATAAGCATACTGCTATCTATGTACACCACAAAGGTATACAATTCAATTGTTTGCATATACAAGTATTAGAATGAAACTATAACTTTATATTTTTCATAATAGAATAAACAAAACAAGTTTTTCATTTATTTAGACATTTCATCATTTTGTTTCAGTGAAAGGACTTAAATCTTTTACTGTAAATATTATTATACTTTCCAAAATGAGAATACTCTTTGTTGTCATATAAATGAACAAGAAATAATCGTAACAGGATGCTGTTACGAAGTCTCCCAAACAAAGCTCCCGTTACTCGCCAATCATATGGTTCCATACTCATTTGATTTGATATTTTTTCCCATACAAGAAAATATATGGCTTAGGGGTGGGGATCTCCACCATTTACAAGTATTCAAACAGGAGGGGTTGGTGCTGACCCCCAGAGAATTTACCTACATTTCATTTGATTTGTTTTATTGCCCCTACAAGAATATATATGGTTTAGGGGTGGGGATCTAAACCGTTTACAATATAATAGCACATTCTGAAATTGAACGGGGTGGGTATGACCCAAGGATTTTCCCTTTAATTTCATTGGATTAGTGGTATTGTCCCATTGAAGAATATATATGGTTAAGGGGTAGGGATGTTGACCGTTTACAAGTTTTCAAACAAGAGTGGGTGTGTTGACCCCCTAGTGACTTCCCTATTATTTTATTTCATTTGTTTTATTGTCCCTTCCAAGAAAATATGTGGTTTAGGGTGGGAATCTGGACCGTTTACAAAATAATAGCACATTCTAAAATTGAACGGAGTGGGGATGACCCCTTGGGACTTATTCGCAGTTCATCGCATCGTTCGGTCAGATTGGGGACGTTAAATCCGATGCCTCGTGTAAAGAGAGTGCCACGCTCTTTGAACGTTCAGAACCCTTGCAACAACTCTTTGTGGGGTCCGTAGGTGGCCTTGTTGCAAGACAAAATTTCTGTCCCTATCCAGTATACCTTCATTTTCCAGTGGCAGTCCAAATTTCCCCGAACATCTTCCTAGATGACCTCTATTATTTCAAGACCTACTTATAGTATTTATTGTGAACTTGTTCTCGTCCTGAATATGCATGAAAAATTTGCCACTGGACGTAAAGCAACAAACAATCAATCAATCTAGATATAGTTCCTTCGACCATGTTTTTTAAGTCATCCAATTCTCTTTTTAATCTCTGCATCTCCCTATCACCTTGTGTTTGTTCTTGCTGTTTTCTTTGTCTTGTTCGTTCTTTTTCTGATTCTTTCTTGACATCTTTCATTTTTGTTTTACTTTCCCGTACTGGTTCAATACTTGCTCTACTGTATTTTTCTGCCCATTCTTTTGTTTACTGTCTAATCCTCTTGTTGAGTTTTACTTTTGTCCTGGAACTGTCTTTGTTTCGGCTTTGTGTCTCTTCTGTTGTTTCTTGCCAAATTGTGTGTAATTCTTCTGTGGCACTATCTACATATATCTATGATTCAGTTGTTATGAATTCCCTATATGATCTTCTTATTTCTGTGATGAATTGTTTTATTTTTTCGCTGAATAAAGTTTTTGCCTCGTCCTGGCCAAATATTGCTGTAAAGGATGCATCCTTTAGAGCTGCATATACTGGCAGTTCATCATTTTGAAATCTTCTTAAAAGTTTCTAACACACCCCAAGGGTGACTGGGGTATATACATATGGTCACTTGGTCTTGTCCCGACCGGCAATTAAACGCTTGCCGAAGTGGGGCGTCCGTTTGGCTATGCGGAATGTATCAAGTTCGCAGTCACGTCCGGTCAGAAGGGGGACCTTAAATCCGATGCCTCGTTTACGCAGTGATGTTAAGGTTGTTCGCCACATGAAAAGATACAAAATTGCAGTGTTTTCAAATTCAGTGTCCAGTAAATATATAGTTGTCTCCAATCATGGTATAGTCGGTGTGTATAAAGACAATAGATGTAGATTTTGAAGAAAAAAAATACAAATCTATTTTTAGACCAAGGGAAAAGGTCACGTGACCACCCGAAATAGAAAGTAAAATACTGACAAATAAATCGTATTAGAACAAGGGCATGCGGATGTTTAAATTTAAAGTTTAAGACACCTTTTGGTAGCCTACGATCTAAAGTTCATTAAAAAATCATGGCAAAGTGTTGTTTTTAAAGATAATGCATATAAAACCTACTTCAAAGTCGAATCATTTCACATTTCGTGCTTTTTCGGAGTTTCGGACACACTTTTATCACTACTTATAACATCTGTATTCTTTGCCATATGTTAACGAAGTTTAATTTCAAATTCTCTTTCTGGGAAACCAAAAAATATCGACCTTTGTGGCCAGTATGCCCTTGTTCTACTCGTTTTTATAACCGACTCTTCAGAATTTCAGTAAAATCGTCGATATTAAAACGCTCCATTGACTTTCAATGTTTCAAACGAGTTACTCCCCTTTGTTAACAGAGAACGCTGATTTTCCTTCTAATAATCAAAATTAAGCTTGTTTTTCTGTCCGTATTGATATGTTTTCATTTTATATAAAATACTCTCACCTTATAGTTACTTTGTATTTGTTTGTGTTTCAGTTGGATAAATAATATAGTTGGAAAAAAGGGGGAGGGTCCGGAGAACAACATATTTCATCAGCGAATTTTGAAATCTTCGTTTTCATATCTTGCACTGTAATAAAGGCACTGCTAATTTATGAAATTTATTGTATTCAGTTGCAGTCATTCTTTCATTGATATGCAAATATAAAAATAAGACGATGTGGTCAGATTTCCATTGACATTGACCATTCATGTATCCAGATAATATATTCAAATATTGTGGATATAAGCAATTATAATGATAGGTCATTGTACAACACTCATCAATGCAGTGCATTCTATAAAGATAAATTAGAGTCTAGGAATGCTTGCGGGGGCCTTCATTTCATACACACTGTATTTTTTAATGTCTAGGTAACCTTTCTGTTATCTACTGTTTTGCCTGATAATCACTACAACAGACAGACACTAATCAGCACTATATTCCCTTTTTATTTTTTGGCAGTGAGTATATAATTGGTCATAATTATCCCTTTCAGACTCTGATACATGAATCATAAATTCTTGCTCAGAGAAATGTTGAATTTATTCTGGTGTACTTGTTGCATTGTTATTCTAATAATGTCATGTTGTCCCTAGATCATAAAAGAATGACCTATTAATTTGCAATTAGCTATATATTTAAATGGTCTGCTTTAGGTACATTAATGAGCAAATACATTAACAAGCAGGGCACTAGTAGCCAAGGCTTGTTTATAAGGCTTCTGACTTGGCCACTAAATATTTTTAATTGCAAATATCCATAATGCTTATACTTATCTTTCATATTTTTCACAAGTTGGGCCCAATATTGATAATATTAGTTTTTCCCCTTGCTTTATACCCCTGTTATAATATTCAGCTGGAGAGGTTTTTGCACAGTCATATATATGTAATTTAATATCATGCTCAAATGAGAACCATTTTGATATATAGGTATAAGTTCAAAATCAGCATTATAGGAGTAATAGTGGTTCTACTCAGAATTTGTCTATTTGTATAAAGAATTGGAAATATTGTCTAACATAAGAACACTTTCATTTTTATTGCTAAAAGTAAAGAAAATTACATTCAAATTTTGAATAAAATACATTTGTAGTTTTACTAATGTCATAGACAAAGAATGTCACCTGTCAAACTGTTGATAAACATTTCCAATACAACAGTGTAATATCCTAGAAGGAATAATGTGTACTTCCTACCTCCTTAATAATGAATGATTTCCTACACATTTATTTTAATCACTGAATCCTTGTAGTACATGCATCACATTGAATTTTCCTTTTCTATTCACATTGATTTATCACTGTTTATTCTCATAGCAATTTTGAAGTAAAAATAACACATGATTTGTGATGAATATTTTGGAATCAATCCTTCCTTTTTAGGGTTTATATAGTTGACATCATAAAAGCTATGTTTTACTTCTAGTGTAAATATAAAGGTCACTTTATCACAGTTTGGATATATTCATTTGATCTGAAATATGATAATAATGAAAATTAACAAATCATTGATGATTATGCATTTAACTCACTGTAAACAAGTCAACCACCTTTATTAATTAAACACAAAATTTCACACAAGTCATGTACATTGTAGATGTTTCAAATACATTGGAATATTTTAACTAATATATAAATATACTATGATCATTATAACTTCTCCAAAGATTGTGATCACCTTCATCATAAATGCTTGTTCAAAACTCATCAGCAATTCACCCTGTCAATAAGACTTGTGAAATCAGGACCCATGTATACATATGTAATGAAACTGTTTGTAAAATCTAATAATGTGCAGCTCTAAATTATTAAAAGTCTTGATTGTTTTGAAGTTTCTTAAAAAATTAGCTGATAATATTTTAAAAAGTGTTATATATTGTAATCTGACATCTAGATATAATGACAGCAATGAGCATGAGCTTGAAGTTATATAATTAAAGAGGTGCATTTTGTTCAATTGGAATTTCTATAAATTCAAATCTAGTACCATATTCAAATTATAATCATTAATGCAAACAGTTCATTAAATGAAATTATGGATTTTCAAATTTAGTTTGAAATGACAAGAAAACTAGAGTTTAGGTTAAACTACTGATAAATTTATAAAACAGAATACATTTTGTAGTACAAATGAAACTATCATTATTTAATCATGATTGGCAATCACACCTCATCTTCTTTTTTAATACTGAAATTTACCTGTTTAGTCAATTCCAAATTAATTTCAAAGTACAGCACAGTTTGGTCACATCCTGTATTAAAGAAAACAGAGAACACATGAATAATTGAAAAACTTGATATGCCAAAATTAAATCAGATAATTTATCCAAACACTCTTGATCAATCAAATAAATGATTAAAGATCTATTCCTTTTATATTACAAGGCTATCTTTTTTGACAACTTTTTTATATATATTTTTTCTTATTCATGCTATGATATGATAGAGGATATAAAAAAAGCATTTTTCCTTAAACTATGAATACTTTGTACTTGCTAGCTAGCTACATTTATATAATGTGCACACACTTACAACTATATAGCCTGATACTGGATAATTATAGAGAAATAAATGACACATTTATGAAAAGTGCAATTATGTATCCTCCACTTTCTCCTGAATGAAAGTTATAGTTATTTTGACAAAGATTTATAATTAATTATACCCCCGCTTTAAAAAAGGGGGTGTATACTGTTTTACCTCTGTCTGTCAGTCCGTCCGTCCGTCCATCAGTCCGTCCGTCAGTCCGTCCGTCAGTCAGTCAGTCCGTCCCATGAAACTTTCGTCACATTTTTCTCAGGAACTACACATCCACCCTTTCTGTAATTTGGTATCAACATTTATATATGTCAGCCATACCGTGTGATGCGTTTTCAGATTCATCACTTGACAACTTCCTGTTTACCGAACACTTGTCTGATTTTACACATGATAGCCAAGTTGAAAATTTTCGTCACATTTTTCTCAGGAACTACAATACAAGGATTTCTGAAATTTGGTTTCAGGATTTATATAAGTCAGCTATACCGTGTGATGCGTTTTCAGATTCATCACTTGACAACTTCCTGTTTACCGAACACTTGTATGATTTTACACATGATAGCCAAGTTGAAAATTTTCGTCACATTTTTCTCAGGAACTACAATACAAGGATTTCTGAAATTTGGTTTCAGGATTTATATAAGTCAGCTATACCGTGTGATGCGTTTTCAGATTCATCACTCGACAACTTCCTGTTTACCGAACACTTGTATGATTTTACACATGATAGCCAAGTTGAAAATTTTCGTCACATTTTTCTCAGGAACTACAATACAAGGATTTCTGAAATTTGGTTTCAGGATTTATATAAGTCAGCTATACCGTGTGATGCGTTTTCAGATTCATCACTCCACTACTTCCTGTTTACCGAACACTTGTATGATTTTACACATGATAACCAAGTTAAAAATTTTCGTCACATTTTTCTCAGGAACTACAATACAAGGATTTCTGAAATTTGGTTTCAGGATTTATATAAGTCAGCTATACCGTGTGATGCGTTTTCAGATTCATCACTCCACTACTTCCTGTTTACCGAACACTTGTCTGATTTTACACATGATAGCCAAGTTGAAAATTTTCGTCACATTTTTCTCAGGAACTACAATACAAGGATTTCTGAAATTTGGTTTCAGGATTTATATAAGTCAGCTATACCGTGTGATGCGTTTTCAGATTCATCACTCCACTACTTCCTGTTTACCGAACACTTGTATGATTTTACACATGATAACCAAGTTAAAAACCCCGCTTTAAAAAAGGGGGGGGTATACTGTTTTACCTCTGTCTGTCAGTCCGTCCGTCCGTCCATCAGTCCGTCCGTCAGTCCGTCCGTCAGTCAGTCAGTCAGTCCGTCCCATGAAACTTTCGTCACATTTTTCTCAGGAACTACACATCCACCCTTTCTGTAATTTGGTATCAACATTTATATATGTCAGCCATACCGTGTGATGCGTTTTCAGATTCATCACTTGACAACTTCCTGTTTACCGAACACTTGTCTGATTTTACACATGATAGCCAAGTTGAAAATTTTCGTCACATTTTTCTCAGGAACTACAATACAAGGATTTCTGAAATTTGGTTTCAGGATTTATATAAGTCAGCTATACCGTGTGATGCGTTTTCAGATTCATCACTTGACAACTTCCTGTTTACCGAACACTTGTCTGATTTTACACATGATAGCCAAGTTGAAAATTTTCGTCACATTTTTCTCAGGAACTACAATACAAGGATTTCTGAAATTTGGTTTCAGGATTTATATAAGTCAGCTATACCGTGTGATGCGTTTTCAGATTCATCACTTGACAACTTCCTGTTTACCGAACACTTGTCTGATTTTACACATGATAGCCAAGTTGAAAATTTTCGTCACATTTTTCTCAGGAACTACAATACAAGGATTTCTGAAATTTGGTTTCAGGATTTATATAAGTCAGCTTTACCGTGTGATGAGTTTTCAGATTCATCACTCGACAACTTCCTGTTTACCGAACACTTGTATGATTTTACACATGATAGCCAAGTTGAAAATTTTCGTCACATTTTTCTCAGGAACTACAATACAAGGATTTCTGAAATTTGGTTTCAGGATTTATATAAGTCAGCTATACCGTGTGATGCGTTTTCAGATTCATCACTCCACTACTTCCTGTTTACCGAACACTTGTCTGATTTTACACATGATAGCCAAGTTGAAAATTTTCGTCACATTTTTCTCAGGAACTACAATACAAGGATTTCTGAAATTTGGTTTCAGGATTTATATAAGTCAGCTATACCGTGTGATGCGTTTTCAGATTCATCACTCCACTACTTCCTGTTTACCGAACACTTGTATGATTTTACACATGATAACCAAGTTAAAAACCCCGCTTTAAAAAAGGGGGGTATACTGTTTTACCTCTGTCTGTCAGTCCGTCCGTCCATCAGTCCGTCCGTCAGTCAGTCAGTCAGTCCGTCCCATGAAACTTTCGTCACATTTTTCTCAGGAACTACACATCCACCCTTTCTGTAATTTGGTATCAACATTTATATATGTCAGCCATACCGTGTGATGCGTTTTCAGATTCATCACTTGACAACTTCCTGTTTACCGAACACTTGTCTGATTTTACACATGATAGCCAAGTTGAAAATTTTCGTCACATTTTTCTCAGGAACTACAATACAAGGATTTCTGAAATTTGGTTTCAGGATTTATATAAGTCAGCTATACCGTGTGATGCGTTTTCAGATTCATCACTTGACAACTTCCTGTTTACCGAACACTTGTCTGATTTTACACATGATAGCCAAGTTGAAAATTTTCGTCACATTTTCTCAGGAACTACAATACAAGGATTTCTGAAATTTGGTTTCAGGATTTATATAAGTCAGCTATACCGTGTGATGCGTTTTCAGATTCATCACTCGACAACTTCCTGTTTACCGAACACTTGTATGATTTTACACATGATAGCCAAGTTGAAAATTTTCGTCACATTTTTCTCAGGAACTACAATACAAGGATTTCTGAAATTTGGTTTCAGGATTTATATAAGTCAGCTATACCGTGTGATGCGTTTTCAGATTCATCACTCCACTACTTCCTGTTTACCGAACACTTGTATGATTTTACACATGATAACCAAGTTAAAAATTTTCGTCACATTTTTCTAAGGAACTACAATACAAGGATTTCTGAAATTTGGTTTCAGGATTTATATAAGTCAGCTATACCGTGTGATGCGTTTTCAGATTCATCACTCCACTACTTCCTGTTTACCGAACACTTGTCTGATTTTACACATGATAGCCAAGTTGAAAATTTTCGTCACATTTTTCTCAGGAACTACAATACAAGGATTTCTGAAATTTGGTTTCAGGATTTATATAAGTCAGCTATACCGTGTGATGCGTTTTCAGATTCATCACTCCACTACTTCCTGTTTACCGAACACTTGTATGATTTTACACATGATAACCAAGTTAAAAATTTTCGTCACATTTTTCTCAGGAACTACAATACAAGGATTTCTGAAATTTGGTTTCAGGATTTATATAAGTCAGCTATACCGTGTGATGCGTTTTCAGATTCATCACTTGACAACTTCCTGTTTACCGAACACTTGCATATTTTTACACTATTAATATTATCCACTTGCGGCGGGGGTATCATCAGTGAGCAGTAGCTCGCAGTTTCACTTGTTAAGTTTGTCATACAATATATTTGAACTCTCTGAGTTATATTGGTTTTTTTTATACATCAATATTTAAAATTGATTATTGCCTTTTCATTTGAAAAATACTCCCACATTTTTACTTCTATACTATTTTCCATGAAATAAAGTACCAATGAAATAAATACAAATTCAGGTTTGTCTAATGATACTTGTCAGTCTGATTACACAATCAATCAGTAAATTTATGTAAATATTTAATTGATTTTTTTCTGAAATCAAATGGCAATTTATTGTAAGTAAATAAAGAACACTACACATAACACATAGTGTTATATGCCCGAATCCAGATTTGTTTTCGACTTAAAAAACGAACACTCCATAGTGATCACGCGGTCAGATTAAAAAATAAACATGGTCAAGTTGGAATTCGATAACACCTCCCCCTTTTTTGTATAGAAAAAGAAAACAACACCTAACGTTTCGCGAATTTAACACATCGTATGAAAACAAACATAACATAAGTCATATTGTACTTACAATTGGATACTCGAGTCATGTTTTCCGTCAGGAACATCATCAAATCGTATGAAAAACTCATACACAGCTGACACGCACTTGCTTGTTTTGATGCCTTTTCAAGCTTTGAAATGACGTTGAGTGTAAGAATAGCTGTGCTGACAACCAATAGAAACGACTACATGACGTCAAATTAGATTGCGATAGAATCGTTGAAAACTTATGGAGAACTGCCTTAACATTACTGCGTAAAGAGAGTGCCACGCTCTTTGCACGTTAAGAACCCTTGCAACAACTCTTCGAGGGGTCCGTAGGTGGCCTGTTGCAAGGCAAAATTGATGTCCCTATCCAATATACCCTCATTTTCTAGTGGCAGTCCAAATTTCCCCGACAATCATCCCTTATGGCCTATATTGTATTTATTGTGAACATGTTCTCGTCCAGAATATGCATGAAATATTTGTCACTAGACGTTAAGCAACCAACAATCAATCAATAAGTCTCTAACTAGGGTTGATATGTGATGCCTTTTAGATAACAAGTTATGAATTTTTTCCACACAGCTAACAATAAGTGTTTCACCTTCATTATCCCAGCTATCCATGTCAAAGTTAATGGGTATTACAGTTATAATTGGAGGTTGTACACTTGAAATATCTTTAAATGCTTTAGCCATTTCTGAATCAGAGTATTTTTGTGATTAGAATATTAGAAACTTTACAAAAACTGCATATGCAAAGGAACAGGAATGAATTTGCAAACATGTAATTGTGAAAAATATTACTTGTGACAGCAAGTGTCACCTTGGGCGAGAGTACCAAATAGGATTCAGATATACAATTAAAATTAATTTCTCACCCTGAGCATTAGAAACATCGAAATTACTGTTTTGACAAAATAATAGAGCATCTGTGAATTCAAAATTTGATAAAAAAAAACAGACAAAACCATAAGGAGATTCAAACGTAGGCATAATTTAGAAAATAAAAATATCAATTTATTAAAAAAAGAAAGAAAGTGAGAAAATGACATCCACTGAAGATCTTTTTTATTCTGAAAAAAATATAACAGTTATTAAAGATTAGAAAGATTATACCATAGGGAACATAAGTTCTAATTTTCAAATGGATTGGACTTTAACTTTTACATTTACTCAACCCCTCTTAAAATTTCTAGACTTATACTCACTTGTACGGTTTCTCAAATAAGCATCACCACCCCACCAGTGACTGGTTAAGGTAGTTAGTTAAAAAGTTATAAGTAAAATGTATATTTTTTTCTTGTAGGAAATTTTTTAAACAATAATAAGATTCAACGGAATAAAGAAGCAAATTATTCCTACCAGAAACAGAACTTAATTTAAAACTTTTTAGTGTACAAAAATCGAAGGCCGAAAAGTAATCTACCGAATTTGCAAAACTAAAAAAAACCAAAGGAAAATAATTCATGACACAAAAATATAAATAAGTAACAAACAAAAAATGGTGGGGTGATTCTGAATATCTTTAATTCCTTTTTATTCTGAAAAAAATATAACAGTTTTTAAAAATTAGAAGATTATACCACAGGGAAGACTCGTCTCCTTATAACTCTGTTCACAACTATTCTTATCTGACATTTCTTCACAACAGTTTTCCTCCTCTGAGCTAATTTCGATTATTTCCTCCTTTTCAATTTTAATGCTCAGTGTGTTCGTCTCTTCTTTCTTTACCTTGACAGTCTCGTCCTCCAAGCTAATTGGTATGTGTTCTATTTTGTCCTCTTTTGTATGGCTTTCTTAATGTTTTGCCTTTTTCTAGATACGTCACACGATAAGGGTACACTCTCTGCTTTCATCAGCAGTCTTTTAATTTGAAACGATTTTCTAACAAGGTTGTGTTTTCCGACAAGGTGGTCTGTTAACCTGTCCACTACAGCCACGCAGCCTTTATACGGGCACCCTTTGATTATGTATCCCTTCTTGCTTCTAATCGCGTCATCTTTATGTATATTGGGAACTTTATGTACAATTTTCATATGTCGCCATATGTTAATGACTGCTTTTCTACATATCTGACAACTTCGTGCTTCCCGCACTCGTTTTGGTAGTTTGTATTTCGTCGAATTTTTTGCGAGTGGTGTGTTGGTGTTGGTCTTTGTCTTCTTAATTGGAATTACATCCTCCCCGTCTGTATCTGTTTCTCTAACTATTTTTCTCTTTTTCTGCTTCCTCTTGCAGAAGGGAAAAGACACATTCAGTTTTGGCGCTGGATTCGACCTAGTCGATCTAGTTGGGGCACTTACGATGTTTTCCAAATCTGATAAAAAATCACGCACTCGCTTTACTGACGTAGAATTCTTCTTCCTCTTGGACAGTGCAACAGGAACATTCAGTTTGGTCTTGGAGCGCTTTGATGTGCAAGGTACATCACTTTCAAAACTATCTGAGATGCAGTCTGAGCCCGATGAGGAATCACTTTCCTGCAATTGCAAACATGTTACTTTAATTTTAACCTGCGATCATCAAATATGGTGTTAATACATAAAGTTGGACACCAAGAAAATCATGCCAATCAAATCAAAAGAAAGAACAGTTAATGAGTAATGGAAAAGGTAATTTAATATAAAAGCAGATATTTTTTAAGCAATGTTTTGATAATTTTACAAAGTATATATATAAGAGTATAATGAGGACTGTATTATTAATTTTGCCCTTGCCGTCAGAGAAAATAAATTAGGTTAATCCATGATTCAGATCTTGGTTATAATTTTAGGTTCAGGATCAATATTTAAAAGTAGATAAATTACTTCGCTGATCACATCTTGATACGACCGGATAGATCCAAACATGAACAGTTAGGGCAAAATTGGATACAAAATTCACACTTGAAACAGGTCTGAATTTGGATGTAATTAAGAGCCATGAACCAACAAGCTTTATCCCTAAAATTAATTGAAACTGCATTTTTGAAAAACTAATTTTTACTCCAGTTGTTGGTCAAGTAAAACAATGGTTATATATCAGACCAATATTTTTTACAATATTGCGCTCCATTCCCATGGTAACCAATAAGGTATATAGTATTATTAGTGAATCATTGGTCATTAAAAGAAATGTATATGAGACATGAGTCTTTAATCTATAAGTATAAATGTAGATATGGGTTTACAAACATACAGATAAATTATGTATAATTTTTTTTCTATAATATTGCAAAGAAGTAAGGACTTGAAATATTTTATTGTAATCTTGAGATTAAGCATTTTATAAATTACCAATGCAGACTGTTGTTTCAAATCACGCACAATGGTTTTAGAATGAAACTACTTGAGTATTCAGGAATTGGGGCCACACATATCAACAATTTTCTTAGAGCATTGAATGTACCTCCTAGGAATTCCTCCACCATCAAGAAATAGGAAAATGAAATTGGGAAAAGAATATTTCAAGTTTCAAGAAAATCATGCCAATCAAATCAAAAGAAAGAACAGTTAATGAGTAATGGAAAAGGTAATTTAATATAAAAGCAGATATTTTTTTAGCAATGTTTTGATAATTTTACAAAGTATATATATATAAGAGTATAATGAGGACTGTATTTTTATTCTTGCCCTTGCCGTCAGAGAAAATTAATTAGGTTAATCCATGATTCAGATCTTGGTTATAATTTTAGGTTCAGGATCAATATTTAAAAGTAGATAAATTGCTTCGCTGATCACATCTTGATACGACCGGATAGATCCAAACCTGAACAGTTAGGGCAAAATTGGATACAAAATTCACACTTGAAACAGGTCTAAATTTAAATGTAATTAAGAGGGAGTGCCATGAACCAACAAGCTTCATCCCTAAAATTAATTGAAACTGCATTTTTGAAAAACTAATTTTTACTCCAGTTGTTGGTCAAGTAAACCAATGCTTATATATCAGACTTACATTTTTTACAATATTGCGCTCCATTCCCATGGTAACCAATAAGGGGAAAAAAAAGGAGTAAAATGTGAAAAATTTTCTCAAATTTAAGATGTTACAAAATGAAAAGTATGAAAAAAAATCAATAGTAATACAACTGTTTGCCTCAATTTCATTAATTTTTCCCCATAATCTTTTTATTGACAATGAGTTTCAAACGCTATAATAACGATTTTTTTATCTCAATTTTCCCCAATTTCAATGCTATTTTTCTGAAATCTGCAACAACATAACTGATCAAATAGAATATTTCCAGAAAGTACTACACCTAAACAATATAAATCATGTTTTATGTAGGATTAAACTCATACGGCGTCACTGTTGAGTTGAATCACTGGACTGATGTTGATTTTAGGAGAACATTGGATAAAATACAGTTCATCTGTATTTTCCTAAAACAAGCAACACATTGGTATACAATAATTTTGAAGTTCAAAGTATTCTTAACTTATAATCATTTTAATACAATTGCTTGTATTTGACAAATAGATTTACATTCTGTTTCATGTGTAACTCGGCTTCTATTTAAGAGCAAATATAACAAAAGTAACAACAAATTCACCAACATCATTTATTTACAACAGCAGGATGTATCATATTAGTACATTCCAAACTAAAAGACCAATTGAAAGAGTTGGTATTGCTTTGCTTCATAAAAAAGAATGGCCAACGTAGAAACAAGTATCTTGTCTTAGGGAGGGATGAATCCTACTTTGTAAAGGATCACTCTGAATCAATAAAAAAATTCCCTGAAACTGATATTATCAAGATGCTTGATTTCTTGATTGACAACATATTTGTTACGTTCGGAGGACGTGTTTTTCAACAGAATGTCGGCATTCCAATGGGAACAAACTGCCCCTCTACTTGTTTCTTTATTATTATTAGGCTGATCTCATGCAGGAAGTTCTTAGGAAGAAAGATAAGAAGTTAGCAATATCCTTTAACTCTACTTTCCGCTATATAGATGATGTTCTTTCACTAAATAGTTCAAAATTTGGTGACTATGTGGAACGCATTTATCCAGTCGAACTTCCAACTAGAGATAAAGGATACTACAGATACAGTTAAGTCGGCTTCATTTCTTGACTTGCATCTAGAAACTGACAATGAGGGTCGGTTGAAAACAAAACTTTACGACAAAAGAGATGGTTGCAGCTTTCCAATTATGAACTTTCCTTTTCGAAATAGCAACATTCCATCAGCACCTGCATACTGGGTATATATCTCTCAATTGATACGATATTCCCGTGCTTGCATTTCCTATGATTTTCTTGATAGAGGGTTGCTGCTCACAAGGAAGCTATTAAACCAAGAGTTCCAAATGGTGAAGTTAAAATCATCCCTTTGTAAATTTACTATCACGAGTTGGTTGACCTTTATGGAACAACCATTTCACAAATGATATCGGATATGTTCCTTACGTCGTAACTACAATCCCCTTCCCTTTGATGAATGTGACTTACCGGAATTTTTATCACATAAGCAACACGACGGGTGCCACATGTGGAGCAGGATCTGCTTAACCTTCCGGAGCACCTGAGTGTCAAAAGAAGACATGATGACCAACCTCGATCTAACTTAAGGACATTGCTAAGTGAAGGAGAGGATTCTAATGATTGCGGGAGCCACAACAATGGCCACATACATGATTTGTTAACAGACAATCAAATGTTTTGATACACCAGTAGACTTAGATTTACTTGGATTTTACCTTGTTAGTGATATAGACAATACCATTCAGGTTTATGGTTGAGATGATGCACATACAAAATATATTATATTACCATATAAGAACCAGTTTCTTGAATTCACAGATATTGTCTAGTAGTCACTAGTGGCACATATATATTTATTTATTAACATGAACATATATAAATATTGATCAGGTGTGGTTTGTTAACATAAAGGGTGTTTTTTTTTTCATTTTGACAGGTCTAAATATTGCATATTAGAATTTTAAATAGAAAGTGAGATTTCTATTGTTCCTGATAACTAGATAAAAGACTAGGTTTCTTGCTAATCGGAGGTCTATGAAGTTTCTATGCTGATGGACAGAAGCAGTCAGCAAATTTTTATTATGAAATAATGAATACCCATGTTTATTTAACCGGTATATTTGTATTGTAATTTGAATTCATACATTTTCATCAATAGACGCAGCTCCGCCATTAATGAATATATGAATACATGAGGTTCTACGGGGGTTTAATTCAGGTATAAAACTTGCGCATCACTCTTTTTTTATTCATGCAAATACATTTGTACCCCAAAACACAACAAAGGCAAAAAAGACTGAGAGTTAAAAAAAAATTGAGTAAAAATTATATATATTTATTGTATAGTTCAGCCAAACATATTGTCGCTTACTCGAAATCATCTATAATACACACTTACGTGTCATAGTGCACATGCTCTTTGGGTAAATGTTTAGATTTCCCACCAAAAAAACTTAGGAAAACATTAAACATTTTCATCTTGGCAGTGCAAAATTTACTGGCATTACGAAAGCAAACAAAAATCATTTCCGTTAGCTCAACTATCAATTAGCTACATCCATGTGTTTACATGCCTTATCCAGAGAGCATTCTTACTTTATGTCAGATTAGTTAATTCATTAATTCATATAATTAAGGAAATATACTTCAATCCGTTATGTGTATAAAGCATGTCAACTCTGACATGTGTTTTTATTCTTCTCATATATTTATTAATGATAAAACGGACATCACCCATTGTTTTAACAGTTTTATTCAAGTGACCATATTTCGTTTCCCCGGTCAACCTTGAGGGCCAAAGAACAAGTAGTCAGTTTTGAATCCAAGGGGATAATTAAAGTGTTCAAAGAGTTTCCTGTAAAATCAATGTTTTTTTTAAGATATGCCTGTCAGCTCTATGTTATCAAATATGGTGCTACATAAGTAAGACCTCAAATGCAAATTTAAGAACTATTCGTTGTGCAAATCTAACAGCAAGGTAACATGCCTGTTTTTTATTCATTCTTTATTTACACAATTACAAAAGCTTGCAATACCAACCGGACACTTAAACATATTAAAAAAAACAAGTAAAAATATCACCACAAGAACTGTTAAAATTAAAGGAAGTTTCACGAAATGTCCTGAGTTAATTGAAAAAAAATGGAAACATCCTTAATTAACATTCCTCGTGGAACATAAGCAGAGAAAGATTTATTTCAAAATGACATTTCAATAAAGACATGTGATGTCGAAATAAAAGACTTAAAAACCTTTCGGATACCATGGAGGTATTACATGAGGAATACATGTATTAACCAGATCAAAATACCATGTAATCCAAATACAAAGATATAGGTAGTTCATTGCTAACCTAGATATGGCATTTACGGGCTTTGAAGGGTTTTGTGATGAGCCCTTGATACAGGAAGAGGTGCTACTGTAAGTCTAACCTTGACATTGGAAACACAATCATGCCTACACCCTCGTATAAATACATATTCAAAAAGTTGTTGCAAAGGTTCTTAACTTGCAAAGAGCGTGACATCCTCTTTACACGAGACATCGGATTTAACGTCACCCATTTTGACCGGACGTGACAGCGAACTTCCCTCACAGCCAAACGGACGTTCCACTTTAGAAATCGTTTTACTGCCGGTTTGGAAAAGACCAAGTGACCATATTTCTATTCGCCAAATTCCTTCTTCGCATTAACCATGTCCGACGTGTAATAGTACAACAATGGGGTGAAAAAGTGATGAAAGGACTTTGTAATCAAATCTTTATATTGAAAATATTGCAAAACGAGGAAAACGATTCAAAATTAAATTTTGCTGTTCCTAGCAAAGCAAGCCAACAGTTCTGCCAAAATCTGCTCCATTACACCACAAAGCCCAAGGTAGACAGTATTACAAACCCAAACTGTATAGAGTTATGCAGTTGGATTTGATAATCCCAGCTGTCCACTGCTAAACAATGCATCAATATCCCCGCAAATACTTTTAATTTTTGCAAAAGCTTCCATTTAAAGTTTAATTTGTTTTTTATGCTTTAAATGCATACTTCTTAAAAAGAAGAATAACCTTAATAATATAAAAATTATACCCAAAACAGAATGAAATTAGTTTTCTTATTGTAATATATTAGATTGCGTAAAAATTATACTCGTATATATTTTTTTATGACATACAAGTTTGGTTAAATTCTATTTTAATTAACTAAAATTGAGAATGGAAATGGGGAATGTGTCAAAGAGACAACAACCCGACCAATTAAAAAAACAACAGCAGAAGGTCACCAACAGGTCTTCAATGTAGCGAGAAATTCCCGCACCCTGAGGCGTCCTTCAGCTGGCCCCTAAACAAATATATACTAGTTCAGTGATAATGAACGCCATACTACTTTCCAATTTGTACACAAGAAACTTAAATTAAAATAATACAAGACTAACAAAGGCCAGAGGCTCCTGACTTGGGACAGGCGCAAAATGCTATTTATATGGATCTATGCAGTACGTACTGCTTGTTGACTTACTTATGATCAATCCTATTAAATAAAGAATCAAATTGATATATTATATTTCTTGAATTATATCGTAAAATATTTTTTTAAGTATTATTTCATTTTAATCTTAAATGTGTATATCTAAATATAAATAAATAAAACTTTCTTACCTTTGTAAAGAATTAACAACGAGAACTCAGTTTTGCTGGTAGGAAAATGATTTAAGCGCGAACCTTATCAATTATCTTTTATAGGTCCCGATTGATACCTGACATCTGCCCAAAAAATTTGTGATGAAAAAAATAGGTATCGAACATTGATTTGCCAGACAGAAAGCATATTTAAGGTCTCATAGACTTATTCGGTAGGGACTAAATAAACCCATTGATCAATGAAATAACAGTTTTCAATTCAATTTAAAATTTGCTCTGAAAGACATATATATCTGTTCACTCCAAGGGTGACTGGGGTATAGAAATATGGTCACTTGGTCTTCTCCCGACCGGCAGTAAAACGCTTGCTGAAGTGGGGCGTCCGTTTGGCTGTGCGGGATGTATCAAGTTCGCAGTCACGTCCGGTCAGAAGGGGGACGTTAAATCCGATGTCTCGTGTAAAGAAAGTGCCACGCTCTTTGCACGTTAAGAACCCTTGCAACAACTCTTTGAGGGGTCCGTAGGTGGCCTGTTGCAAGGCAAAATTTCGGTCCCTATCCAATATACCCTCATTTTCCAGTGGCAGTCCAAATTTCCCCGACCATCATCCTAGATGGCCTCTATTACAACAACCTACCTATTGTATTTATTGTGAACTTGTTCTCGTCCTGAATATGCATGAAATATTTGCCACTGGACGTTAAGCAACCAACAATCAATCAATCATATATATCTGTTGACTGTTTTTTGGAAAGTAAAGTCCACAAGGTTCATTCTCAACTGACCAATTATCGGATTGAGCGTTGGAGAGGTAATTCATCAACGGAACAATTTGTATTATGAATTGACAAATTTCATCAAGTCCACAAACAGCTTCTGTCAGAAACATTAGACCTTGTGGACTGGAACTAATTCCAATATGTATTGTTTCATTAATCACCTGTATTTGATTCTAACAGAGTTTGTAGTCCAACTTGTTCTGCTTTTTGCAAGAACTGGTCTAATATGACTTTCTTGAAAGTCACCCGCGAAAAATAAGCTATCAATGCCTTAGATATAGTACGCTTTGACGTTGATGAAATCCTCAGATTTATACCTACAGACTCGAGTATATTTTGAACTGCCTCGTCCTAGTTTAATATTTCCACATCAGCCACAGTTTCAATCTACCTTTCCAATAAATTAATATAACAAATGATGAATTTAAATACTTAAAATAAATACAGAATAATGCAAATTCCTGAATGCAACATTAAATACCGCAAATGCCCCAAATGAATTTATGAGCCTAATGGTATGTTAGCCGATCGGATTTGCTACGAAATATTACAATTATATAGCATTTGCATTTAATTAGTGCTTATGCATGAAACAAAAACTTGTGATCATCTTTGTACGCCATAGATATACACTAAACAACAAACATATTAAACTTAGACGGAATTATTACTACACAGATCACATCAAAACTATTGTATGACAATAAGCTGTTTGTGTGCAGATTGAAATGGAAGCAGACTAATGTTATGAAACATAGGTTTCAAGATCACGATCAAATTATTCTAATGCTAAAATTAGAATATTTCGGAACGATATTTAAATGAACGAAAGCAATCAATGAAATAGTTATGTTGTTCACCAATTCTCCTTGTATTAACATTCGCTTTGCTATTTGCTTTATCTTTGTTTGAGCTCCCTCGACTCTCTTACTGTAGTGTTCTGTTATTATTTTAAGGTGGTACCTATAGTACAGTGACCAGAAACAATATTTGTCAGATTTAATCGTCAAACATACTAGCCCCACAGGACGCAATTACGACTGGAAACAATTACGAACGATTTCCAATGTTTGCCCTCTGAGATCATATTTGTTTATATTTATCAAAAAATGTTTTTATAAATAAAAACCCTATTAAAAATGCCTTGTTATCATGATAATACAATTTATGTGCACTTGGTGAATGTTGATCACGATGACAAAATCATTCTGAAAATATTATAAGAACGGCAATCTGGCCTGCAAGTTATATAAAAAAAACATAAAAGTAAGTGCATATTGCTTTGTTTGTTAATATATAGAAAGAAAAATATCTCCTGATTCTGTTCATGTGCGTGATGCCTTTTATCTTGCCCAAATAACCCCACAATTGACGTTTTTTAGCATCTTGTGACCCTAGTTATGGTCAAAAGAAAATATGTTAATTTTATTGAAAAGTCCAGAAAACTCCGAAACAAATGTTGACCTATATAAAAAAAATAAAAAAAATCATAGATGAATGATAAGTACACCACCAAAATGGATAAACTTGAATTTAGTGCTCCTTTAAAGGAGGAACTTACACAAAAACAAAAAAAATCGGAAATCTTTCCTTTACACATAACCGCCATTTCGTCTGCAACCACTGCTGAAGTAATTGAAGTAAAAAACAAACTTGTGCATCTTATTTTCCTATGAAAATGTGTTTGAGATAAAGATTAATGTATGCTTTATCAATCTAGACTGTTGTCATTGATTTCTTCTGCAAGATATATCTATATAGTGCTGTTCGGAATTGCGTCCATATGTGGCTCTCTTGACCCGTAAAACGAGGTCAAGCAAATCTTTCTAAAGTATCCTAACGTGAATAAAAATTTATGTGGGATATGATGCAAAATGGAAAGCCTTCATACATCTTAAATTCTATGGTATAAACAATTCAAGAAAAGTAGTCTACATAAAAAAATATTAATCGAAAGTTCAAAAATCGTTCGTAATTGTGTCCTGGCTATATTATATATCATTGGATTCGGAAAAGGGAGTACTTAGAAATGAAATATCGATGTCGTCAAAAGAATATGTGGTAACAGTTTTGCAGGGTATCGGTACATCCAACGAAGTCCGAACCTCTGTCAGAACGGAATTCTTGACACTTGCCTAGAAGTGCATAAAATCGGCGTATAGCGTTGATAAAAGAAGAGGAACTCATTTCTTTTATTACCTCTATGTGGACTACTCTAAATGCTAAGCATGTAAATAAGACTGCCTATCTCTTAGAATTTGCTGCACCTCCTCTAGTCCGTCTGGTTACAATTGTCCAGACTCCAAAAACATCTACAGCAACACAACTAAATGGTGCGCATGGCGTTCGTTGTCGGTTGAAGCGTTGGTCTGACTTATTATCCACGTTAATTTCCTCCATACCGTCTGCCAAAATGGTATGTGACTGGGGACTCTCGAAACTAGGAATAAGGAAAGAAGTTAATGTCCTAACCCTGTATTTTTTTCTCTGTAATCCTGTATAAACTATGATTGTATCGACGGTGCCGTATTGCTGGATTTGTAACACTGATGTTGATTATATGGTTTGCTATTATCATACAACCTCTCTGTCACCAGGGTATCGACGGATTTCTGAAGGCCGTTCACGCATTGTAACATAGTGTTAAAAGCAGCCACCACGGATTCAAAAATCTTGGGCATCATTGATTTTTTTAAGCTTTTAAATAAATAAGACACAACTGTTATGTGACTATTGCGCGGACATAATAATGCTATACATAAAATCTAACTATTACCTATACTCAGTTGATCCGCTATTCTAGAGCTTGTGTCCACTACAGGGACTTTATTGAGCGAGCAAGGACACTGACAAATAAACTGCTCAGTCAAGGATACATTCAACCTCGACTAACATCATCGCTTAAAAAGTTTTACGGTCGACATCATGATCTGGTCGATGTTTATCAGGTGACTGCGTCACAAACGATCATTGACATATTCCTTGTGTGATTTTAGGTCTCTTACCGAATTAGACCTATTACCGGCTTTGACCACTGGGTAATACGACGGGTAGTCGCATCCGAAGCATGATATGCTTACCCTTCCGGAGAACCTGATATCACTCCAGGTTTTTTGTTGGAGTTCGTCTTTGTCTGTTTGTTTGCCAGTCTTGTTCCTTTTTAGTTTGTTTCGTTCGGGTATTTTCATCTGGATTGTGATTTCGAATTTCCTTTCTGGCATTGTTGGTTCGGTATCTTCTACACTTGATATACACACCTATATATTAAAAATGTTCGGTAAACACGCTACATATATCAATGCATGGTACATTCATATAGTAATAGTAGTGTATCTGAATTCATAATTATTACTATATGAATGTGCCATGTATGTGATATATGAAGTGTGTTTACCGAACATTATCAATATATAACTGTGTAAAGAATTTTTTCCTTAAATCGAACCAGCACGTGCCATGGACAACTGTTTTTGCTATCAAAGCCGAGACCTTTCACGATGTCCAAAACATTTTCTTGTGTCAAATGGAAAGCAGACGAAAAAAATACACGCAATCGCAACACACATGAACGCAACTGAAACCAAATGTATTATAAAGTACACGATCAAGGGTCTGTATCAACATTTTGATTATGTTTCAGATTGATTAGTGACTTCGACAGATTGTCCGAACCTCTTGAAGAAGCTAATAAAACCATTCTATAAGAAGGACCGTCTTGCATCCCACGACCTGTTAAATGACATACAGCGCGCTTGTGTTAAATCAAAGGCGAATTTTCTCCTTGAGAACAAAGGCATCAAACTGACCGCAACGCTTGTTAAACAAATAATCTCAGAGGGGATCGAAGAACATATTTGGCCTGAGGATTTTAATCCAGGAGAAACGGGAGATTGACCGACTAGATTACGTCCCTCAGTTGGACGACTGCTTTTGTACGATTTTGCCACTGGTACCTGTACAGCTGTCTCAGCCTTCCTCTTCACTGAAGGCTGTTGTCGTGCAAGTGGAGGTAAGACGAAATCAGACCCAATTATGCGGAACTCTGCCCTCCTTGCTGGTTATCAAGATGCGCCACTGCATCAATACTGCTGGCGAATTAACTGGGTACATCGTATAAATATCCTAAGCTGGTGGATACCAGTTCATCACGGCTGTAACATTTCGCATCTGGTCTTGGCACCTCTGCATCATCGTGCAGTTTCTTAGCAGAATTTTATTGGAATTTACATATCGTACCAAGTCGTACACTGTAGGCCGTTGGCCAACAATCCACCAAGCCAACTTTTGGATGACTTCTCCCCTTAATTTCTGGAAACTGGACTCCTTCTCAAATTTGTCCAGTGGCAAGTCCTTCAAAATATATGACAATGGTACACCCAGCAGTGGTGCTTCAGTTTTCTTGGTAGATTTTCCACATGTTTGTATAGGACAAGTGGAGTGCTTGTTTCCATCATAGTGTTTCACCTCTGGCTGCTGAGCGTCCTGCTGTTGCATTGGAGTATTAACCGGATAGTTCAATCGGATAGCTTTTTTTGAAACTAATAATGTCTTCCTGCCGGTCTGCAAATATATCAAGGCCTTCGAATGCAGTCTTGTTTGTAGTGAACCTGTTGTTTGTAGTTATCAGGGTCTTTCCAGGTTTCGCTGTCTTCTTTTTACTCTTCTCGCTACATTGAAGACCTGTTGGTGACCTTTTGCTGTTGTTTTTCTATGGTCGGGTTGTTGTCTCTTTGACACATTCCCAATTTCCTTTCTCAATTTTATCACTTACACACTAGCGCATTCACATTAACGGTTGTGATGGAAATAAAATACACATACAAGGTTTGCAATTTTATATTGATATAGTTAGTCCCAGTTCCTCCAGAACTTTTGTAACAAAATATATTTACATATACACCAACATCTTCAAGTGTTTATTAACTTCTGTAAACTCTCAGTTGACGAAACTTCATTTCAGCAGACATGTCGACTGTTAGGTAACTCCAGAACTGTAAAAAAAAAAACTACTAACATGAATACTCAACACTTCTATGTCTTTTTTTATGGACATATTCATCTTAATGTGGGTAATATCTGCAAATTGTATGGCCTCGCGTAAAGCCAAGTGAGAAGATTCCTTGCCTCTGTAAATTAAGATAAATCTAAAAGAAAAAATGTAAATGGAGAATTTGGGGATTTTTCTTTGTTTTTTCCTGTGATTATCTGCCAAATGTCGGGTGTCCAAGTTATGTTCCGGCTTAGTTTGTGTTGTGTTTTCTTGATATAAATCATCCGCAGCTTTAAATGCAGAGCTGTCGGGGTCAGTTGAAAATGTTTTGCTTCAATTTCATCTGCATTTAAATCCGCCAGGGCCTCCTTGGCCCAAGAATATTCATCGCCGATTCTTATTAGTTTTCTGTACACTTCAAATTATCCTCTGTTTGTATTAACTGGGAGCACAGTTTATTTTTTGCAACAACAGTATATACCACTTGGGTTGCATGCTGGAATGGTGTACGACCAGCACCAGCATACAGTGGGTTATTGTATGCGCCGTCTCCTTGAAGACATACGACGGGTGCATTTTCTGCACCAGGTAACTTTTTGATATTAATTAATCGTTTACACAGTCTTTTCATGTCACTCTTATTTATTTCTATTGGTTTGGGCAGCACAACAAGAGTTGTTTCATTAGCAAAAGCAATCATACCACATCTGTTTAATTGACTGTTTATTGTACAGTTTTCAATAAATATGCCAATGTCATCAAATTTCAGCAGTTACTGTGGCAAAAATTGACACCAGAAAAGAGGTTGCATGGCATTAGGACTTCCAAGAGTGATTACTCTTAAACACTTGACCCTGACCCCATTTCATGGATCATGAAAAATAAATTTTGGTGGTGAAGTCATTATGATCATATCTCAAATACTGTATCAAGCAAAAAACAACAAAAAAACAAACCTTTTCCATAGTTGATGGATATATTTAAAAACGTGTGGTTTCTATTTAAGAAAGAAATAAAGTAATAAAACAAATATACTTACTATTTTTGAAGGAAGAGCTGTTGGTTTACATGTCAGTTCAGTGATTTCTTTCTGTTTCTGGGGGATGGGGTGGATTTCACAGTCCTACTCCTCTTAGAGAAAGTTGAATTAAAAAGTGTGGCTGGTATTTTTTTGCTCAAATATCCCCCTGCTAATTTCACCTTTCTTAGTCTGCTTTCTGTCTCCCCTAATTGTTTAGCTTTTTTGTTTGCCGTTGTTATCAGACAGGTGCAGTTGTTGCATATATAAACATCTTTAGACGGAGTTACACTGACCCCGTAAAGTCCCTCTATTGTATTTGCAACACTTCCAAATGTTTTATGGTTTGTATGAATATTGTTTTTTTCATAACCCTTTCTGTCTTTTCGTTTACTAAAATGCTATCCACAACAAGCACAATTCTCATGTTTACACACTTACATTGACCACATGACCTGCGCAGGCAGGTTAATGCAGTTTAAAAAAAAATAGCAATGATTTTCGGTGTTTGCATCGCAATCAAAATTTGACGTCATTTTCCCAACTATTCGACACGTGATTGGCTAGAACGTTTCGTCGACGTCAGATTTGAGCTTGTCACCAACAGCTTGTCACCACTGATCGGGCACCTTGTTATGATAGAAGTCAGTGTCTTCAGTTCGACAACAGCACGTTAATATAGCTGTGGGTTGCTTATATTTTGAGGTACGTTAGTTTTAAATTGTTTTAGCATTCTGCCGAGGATCTTGCATATCTATTTCATTCACGATTATGAATGTAGTCTGAAGAGAAAGCTGCATGTTTGACATGTTTACTTAAACAATGTGGTTATTTACACGTTTCGCTGTCAACATGATGTGGTCAGTCTGTTGAAACTTCCTTTGAAATAATTTTTCACGTTTATACCACCTTACTTGCTTATAAACAATCCAATCTTTATTGACTATTGACTATACAAAAATAACGTCGACATTTTGCAGACTGGCCAGGGATGCATTCCTTCGGGTCAAATGTTAAATTTGGGAAACCATGATCAACCATGCAACATATTAAAGGAGTACAATTTGTTAAAATGCCCGATCAAAGCTAAACTGAACTAAAAGATAACAAGATTTGTAGATTAACATTATGTTTGATTGTGAATTGTTCTTTGACTTAATCTTGCATGCGTTGTTTTTAACTTCGACTTGAAGGTCATCCAATGACGCATTATTTGTATTATCAAGAATTTTATTTTGTCCAGGTTCCTAAACTCTCAATGTATAAAACTTCCAACTGCTTTTGGATTGGTCCCTATGATTAAGTTCATTGAACCTTCAAATTTTCTTTCATTCTTGATGTTATATCCCATTGTCTGGTAGCTTCTGTCACAATAGGCTTTTTAAATATAAAGGTATCACTCAAAAGTATATGTAAATATAATGCATCTATTTCAAATATAAGTTCACAAATGTTGAGACATCCATTAAAATATATAATACATTATATACACTGGATATTTCAATATTTGTTCAATTTAAATTACGATAGCAACATAAGTTTACTGATCATTTAACCTTACATTTTATTCTAAACTGTGACCTCCAAGTTTTTGTTCCAAGGATAAAAACAGCGACGTTGCATAACATTTTCAGCAGTATTGTATTACAGTATGTCTGCATCACACACACGTATGAAAGGCCTTCCTCAGCAACTGATGCCTTCGTCAATGTATCCCGGTCTCGCCTCCTTTCCATCGGTTGTGGGTATCGGGGGGTTTTCAACTCAAATTTTCCTTTTGATCCCCTTTTCCTCTCTAAATAAAAAAAATATATAAATATATGACAAATGAAATGTACAATATTCGCTTATCCTGCAAAATTTACAGCTTCACTGGAACAGGGTGATTAAGCAGTGTGATAAGTTGGTGTTTATCCTGACGGACCAGGATGATTAGGGAGAGGTTGACTTGTCGTTACTTTAGTTTTAGGTACTGTCTGTTTATTACTTGATTAGATAATTGTCATAGATAATACCTTAAATCGGTCATTTGATCAAGATAAATTTATAATATTTATAATTATTATATAAACGTTGTTTATAAGATATCTCATATACTTTATATAAGATATCTTATAAACTTTAGGAGATATCTTATAATATATGAGATATCTTATAAAAACGAAATTATATAAGATATCTCATATATTGAAGGAGATATCTTATATATTATAGGAGATATCTTGAAATTCGAATAAATAGTAAAACGACTTGACATAGTAAGCATTAAGTTATTATAAAAAGAAATTAAACACCTTTATTATTATTTTACTGAGATAAAGTTGTGTATTTTTTTATTTAGAGAGTACCATGGTATAAAATATCTACTGGTAAACACATTCCTGTTTATCATAACAATAAATCAACGAAATATGCAGTTTCTTTCATATATTTTAAGAAAATGTCTGATGCAACAAGAAAAATCAATTTATTAAATTTGTGTAATCTATTTCAGAGGAAAGAAAAACTGGCTTTTCAGCCAATTACCAACATGACAAAATTGAGTGGAAGGTGTTGGGAAATTGTGGAGAAGAAATTTGATGGCAACAAAAATCTCAAGGCATCAACATTCAACTGCCTGACAGGACTGGTCGAAGAGACAGCCTTCAGAGGTTTAGAAGTCCTAAAAGACACCGATGATGTTTCAAAAATGAAACACTTCTGCAAAGAAAAGAAAATTTCGGATGTAATTTTTCTTTGTTAGTTTTCAAATCTTTATATTACGCATGTTCTGAAAAGTGCGGAGAAATTTGATAGGTTCTTTAAAAATATATATAACTTTACTAGTATTATAGGTTTGAGTAACTAATATGTGAGGTCCAGTTTTTTGTAATCAATTATTTTGAGTGACACCCTAACTCTTTTGATTACAAATTCTCTTAAATCTACAAACATTGATTGACACAATTTATCATTTATTGAGTACTGGTAAGTGTGCTATCAAATATTTATTTGTAAACTAATAATATCATAAATCAGGTAACTGCTCTGCTAATTTAAAAAATGATTACAGTCTACCACGGTCTTCCCTAGGGATTTGTAAAGACAACTTTATGGACAGACTTTTTCCCTTGTAAATCCAAAAGCATTTACCCAGTAAAAACATTATGTAGAACACAAGTTTTCTTCAAATTTCGAAATTTTTTCTGACATTTTATTTCAGAAAACAACATTGAATTTTGAAATTTCGGATGATGTAATGAAAGTTTCATTTGGACAAAAAACACTTATTGGGAGCAAGGTTAGACTTAAAGTAAATAAAGAGGAACATTTGATGTCTCCAACAGATTTCAAAATGTTTTTTGAAGACAGCGGTAGGTTATTTTAAATCAGTCATTTCTCATTACAAGGTTGATAGTATTTTTTAAAATTTATATCATAGATTTATGTTACCATAATGCATGTTATATCAAAAAGAAGATGTGGTATGATTGCCAATGAGACAACTAGCCACAAAAGACAAAAAATGACACAAACTTTAACAACTATAGATCACCGTACGGCCTTCAACAATGAGCAAAGCCCATACCGCATAGTCAGCTATAAAAGGCTCCGATTAGACAATGATCCTATCAATATGATGATCTTCTGATCATAGAACTTCCATGTTCTGATCAAGCAATATCTGCCACATTAGCTCCTGTCGTAAAGCTATTTAGAATGCTATCAAAGTGTTCAGACCAGAGGGATGCAGACTAAATGACAAAACATTAAAATAGCTAATGATTATCAATAATGCAACGCTTAAACTATGCTTACATGAACATTTTACACATGCATAATTTATACATGTATAATATTGTTAAAAAATACCATGACGAAATGTAATGTGTTATTTAATTAATTACTTTATTAAAGTAATTGTAATTTAATTAATTACATTTCAAAAACAGTGTAATGTGTAATTGATGTAATTGACCATTTTTGCAATGTAATGTGTAATTTAATTAATTACATTCCAATGTAATTGACCCCAAGTCTGCCTACTACCGCTAAAAAGATAACAAAAACTTTTACAATTAACAAAAACTTTTACAATTGGGCTTAATTTAGTATCTGAAACTTGAAATACTCTTTTCCCAATTTCATTTTCCTATTTCTTGATGGTGGAGGAATTCATAGGAGGGACATTCAATGCTCTAAGAAAATTGTTGATATGTGTGGCCCCGATTCCTGAATACTCAAGGAGTTTCATTCTAAAACCATTGTGCGTGATGTGAAACAACAGTCTGCATTGGTAATTTATAAAATGCTTAATCTAAATATTACAATAAAATATTTCAAGTCCTTACTTCTTTGGAATATTATAAAAAAATAATAATACATAATTGTTGTTTATGATATGATCTTTCTAATTTCAAAGCCAAATAAGACTTTTGACCCCAATTTCACGGTCCACTGAACATAGAAAATGAAAGTGGGAGTTTCAGGTTAAAGTTTTTGGTCAAGGTAGTTTTTGATAAAATTGAAGTCCAATCAACTTGAAACTTAGTACATATGTTCCCTATAGTATAATCTTTAAAATTTTAATGCCAAATTAGTAATAGTAAATTTAAGTTCAAGGGACATGCATTACGTTTTCATTTTACACTGCAAACATAAATATAACAAAATCCATCATTTCAACAATTCAAATTTAATGCAATTATTTCATGCTGTTCTTTGCAAAGTACTTCCATTTAATTATTTAAATATTTAATTTAATTTAAATCTGTGCAAACACAAGACGGACTCTGGTCAGGGATATAAGCGAATTTCCGAACAAAAGTTCAAATTCTGTTGCAATTTTGTCTGTTTTTATGGCCCATTTATGGGCAATATGTTTCCTGGTCTGTGTGTTCGTTCGCCCAGCTTACAATTTTTAATCAATGTAGTTTTGGATGAAAGTGAAGTTCAATCAATTTAACTTAGTACACATGTTCCCTATGTTATGATCTTCCTTATTTAGTTTAGTTTAGTTTTAGTTTAAACATGTTTATTTATAGTGAATTGGGAAACAAGTATTTCAACTTATATTAATCCCTGTCCACTTTGCGGGTGCGAGTGCTGCCTTGTAGCGGCATTAGCCTGCTCGTTTTCGAATCTAAAAGGGTGTCTTTAACGTGCAAGAGACATGGCTCTCTCGTAACACGGGTCAGCTATTTATCGTCCTCTTCCGACGGACTATTTTCGTTTCCTGAAGACCATACTCGCAAAATGGTGTCAAGGAGATCCGAAAATTATGTCCCTGAAATATTCATCCCAGTCAGGAATCGAACCAGACACCTTTGTGTTAGTAGTCCGATGAAACTAATCACTATACCACGGCTCTCTTATTTAAATGCCAAATTAGAATATTTACCCCATTTGTACGGTCCACTGAACATAGGAAATGATAGTACGGATAGGGCGTACGTTTACTAGAGACACATTATTGTTAAATTTATATTTTTCTATATAAGAATTGTACACATAGCAAGCAGGCAACACAACACATCAGAAGAATTTATGAGGAACTTTCAACCTAAGTGTTGCAGGTAAAGAAGTTTAACCCGATAAACTTCCAGAGGTCCATGAAACCAGTTACTGTAATGAAATGCCAGTCTGCAGCTGTGAAGGGTGGTCTCCCCTTAACAAATGATCCAGCAACAAAACAAACCAAAAACACAGAAAACTCACCTGTGTCAACTTCAGTTTCTCCTATAAACACACCTATTGTTTCTCCTGCCGTAACACCCAGTATTTCTCCTGCCGTCACACCTAGTGTTTCTCCTGTCGTCCGACTCCATTTTCATCAGTCAACATGTCTTCAGGGTCACCATAATAGCTGAGAAGGTATTCAAAACAGCGAATGGTGTCACTTTTAAGATCAAAGATGTTGTTTGTATTGCTAATTCAAAAACACACTGTGACTATGCTGAAGTCACACGAGTCTGGAAGACCGAAGAGTACATTTAGTGTTTGAAAAAAAACTTCACAGGGACTTTACAAGTTGGATGCTTTCAGCAAATGTACATTACGAAGACAGTGTTCACATTAATTCAATTTGTTATTCGTTAGGAAAGACAGAATATAGCCAAGAACACCGCCAAGTCATCAAAGAAAAACTATCCAAACTTTTTCAGAATGGAAATAATCATATTGTATTGTTGAGAATGTATATATATGTAATATGATAATAGATTTCCTCTCTGTCTGTTCAATTGATTTGATATTTGGTTTATGATTTAATTATAAAATAGTTCAAAGATCAAGCTTTAATTTTTATACAGGTCCCATAATTTAGGATTATACTGTCTGTCAATCTGTATATTACTGTTGTTGATGCAACACCTTCACTAAAAAACTTTATTCAGAAAATATTGCACCTTAAGTTCGCATTTTGTTCAGCTGCAAGGAATTACCTTGTTTTACGAAAAAATAATTGTCTTGCACCTTAGCCTTGCCCTTTATTTTTACACCCTCATATCTAAGTATATTTAATTTCTAAGTTTTTTCAACGGATCATATTATGAACGTTACATTTTTCAACGTTACAAATTTCACACGTGTTCACAAAGTGAAAGAGAAATCATAGACCACTATGCCACATATGCTTTAACTTTTGAAAAAATCTAAAATGATTTTGTAAAATACAGTTTTATAAACCATCCTCAACTTAGTTGATGGGCAAACGGTGTGCCTTGTGGTCCTGTTAATTGTCCCTGGACATGGTGTGCGTCCAATGAGAAGCTACACCTTACCAGATGGAAACAATGAAGACATATTATCCGAATGGAGTTAAGATGCAATTGTAGTGTTGCAACTTCTTGTGTTGCAAAGACCATTATATTATTATTTTAGGGAGCTACCATTTGATTTTTAAGGGGGGGGGGGGGGGGGGCTATGATGAAATATTTTTCCTGCCTTTTTTTTAGTTGTAATCTCTGACCTGCCTTTTTATTTTTCAGTCTATTCGGTCCTGCCTTTTTTTTTTCTTAGGATGACAATTGTAAAAAAAAGTCAGGATATCTTATCCTGACTTTTTTACAACAATTGTCATCCTGACTTTTTTTTTTGCCAAGTTACTCATTCTGCCTTTTTTTTTTACTCAAAATCCTGTCCTGCCTTTTTTTTCAAATGTCATCCTAGCCCCCCAACCTCCCCCCATAAAAATCAAATGGTAGCTCCCTTAAATACACGAACAAATGTTTAAAGTAACTGTTAATAATGTTCATAATGATTGTTTTAATATACATTTTTTTTTATAATATTTTAATGTTTAGTCTCTTTGAACTCTGAACAGAAAAGCTCCCTTTTTATATCTTTATATTTTGTATATAAATTGTAATGTGTTATGTGTAATTAAAAATTATTAAGATAAGATTGAAATAAAATATTGAATTGAAATGAACTATCAATAATTCTTTTCTAATTCTACGCTGTATATGTAAATGTAAACTGTAAACATTTTGTATCTGTTTAAACCTTTGAGCTGTATTTGCCTACAGAATAAAGTACTATTAATATTCATATGTTTTATTACTGTCCAAGCAGTAGAAAAGTGTACCAAAGAAAATACTGAAGTCAATCACCCTGTATAACAACGTTGGAGAGTCAGCAGGAGAACTTCCAGTACACGTATTATTTGATAATGTCAAAGATCTAGGCACTGAAGTTGATAAAACTCTGCAATCAAATAATTCTGTAGATTCAGTTATCTCCTCAACAACAAAGCAGAAGATAATTCAGTTAAAATGTCTTTTGAATAGATGCCTTGAAACAAATTAATTTTAGTATAAAACGCAATCTAATTAAAATTAAATCTCTCACTCGCTCATTTTTTAATGCTTGGTCGCTGCGTGGGAGATCTAGAGTTATTTTTCTTGAAATTGTGACAGAAATTGACCAAAATGGCAAAGAAATAGAAAAGAGGCTCTTTCGTGAAAAATATAAACTGACATTCGATAGAGAATTTGCAATTCGTAAAGTAATTCCCGATTTTCACACTGATGTTAATAATACAAACAATGGGGTCTGCAAGAAATGTTTTCGCCGTATTGAAAAGATGAACCATAACTTTGTTGGAACAGTTTTTGCGTAAGGAGCACACTCCTGTATATGAAGTCTGTATAGTGTGAACAAGCACGTAAATAACGTATTAATTGTGAAATGTAAATACCATACGAAGGAGCAGAGGGTATGTTACTGCTGAGAATTAGAAATTGATCATTGGGAAGTTGAAATCGTCCCGTTTATCATAGATTTTCGTGTGAAGTCGTCCATATTGAGGAAAAGATCAAGGTATGAAGCAGTCCTTCTAGTATCAGTAGTATCCTTAATTTCAAGTTAACTGGGATATATGAGATGAAAGTATTGGCTGAAATATGGGTTATTCAATGATAGAACATCATGAATATATCGGAAAGTAAAATTAAAGAATTTCGCATGGTGCTTTTTCTTTTCGTCTTTTAGAAGGTTCTGAATAAATTCTGCTTCCTACGAGTACAAAAACAAATCAGTCATCAGGGATGCACAATTACTACCCATTTGAATACCGACTGTCTGTTGAAATATAAATCCTCAAAACTCAACAAATATATTGTCGATCAAAAAGTCCAGCATTTGGATAATATCATCTTCAGTATATTTTCTGGAAGATTCAGTGTGATTCTTCACAAAATATGAATTATTATACCCCCAAACAAGAAATTTGTATCTACGATTCCCATTTTTATAGAAAAAAGCTCTGTTTTATGAGATGGTGAAGTCGATCTTTCAACTGAACATGAGGAATAGTAGTATATAGCGTAGAAAAATCAAAAGTGTTTATGTTGCTGCAAAATTGCAAAGATTGTGATCGAAGGTTAAGCAGTAGATCTTTCGAATTTTGGAGAATCCACATCTGGTTAACACCACTGGTAGAATATATCTCCTCACAACATTTTTGAAGCCCATCTTTAACTGTAGAGAGAATAGTAGTCAGTACTTTAGAAAGATGTTTAGTCGAACATTTTGAAGACCCAGCTATGTATCGTTCTTTATATGGAGTTTTGTGTAATTTGGGTATCCAGTATAATGAGGGCAAGTTTTCTTCGTTTTCTTTGATGTTGATACCAAAAGAAAGGACAGATTTATGATTTTGTAAAATTTCGTCCTTGGTAAACGATGTTAAAGAATATGTAGTAGTTTTATCAATTCTAAGCTCTGTAGTGAAACATTGCAAATAATGTGTTTTTACATATGAAGACAATATTATTGGAGGCTTCATCTGCTGGCACAACGACATATTTAACCTGAGAAGTTTCCGAATGCGAGATATTAGTAAACAGAAAGTTACCTTATTTCTTTTAACCCCTTCTCAAGCTCGACATATAAAAAACATGTAAATTACGGCATGATAACAGGATTTAATCGATAGAACAGTATTTGTATCACCTGAAGTCGTTACCTAGGACAGCAAATATTTCTTCTGATTTCTCACCAACCTGAATAATGAACTGTAGGGAATGTTTTTTTTTAGTTATCAACCGTAATAATTTTCCTGGTCTAATGAAATGGGACCTGAGTTTGTTTGCAAGGATATATGTAAAGATTTATCATCTGAGTGTATCAAAAGTATCTGCTGCTCATGCCTGTTACGAGGCCTCTCCCTATACACTGTAAAAGTTCTTTCTTGACATCATGTATACTTATAATAATATTTGTTAAATTATTATGTCAGATTATTGCTCTGATTAATTTAAGTTGATTTATTGTCTACACAAAATTATAATTGTATAATATTTAAATCAATTCTTACTTAGAAGACAACAAAATATGTATACCAATAATACCCCCAAACATTTTATTACTTTTATTTATACTGACGATCGAGTTAATAAAAGACCAAACAGTATAAGAGATACAATGTATTTAAATTTGATGAAACCAGCAAGTTGGCAATGAATTATAACATCTTAACCACAAAGACACATACAAAATAGATTGCCATAAAAATAATACATATGGCAAAGTGTCACATATTGATTTGCAGTTGAACAGTATAAGTAAAACAAATACAATATTTAAGATAATCAACACCCTGCCAAACAAATTGACTTATGAGACACATATCACAGTGGTCAGTTTCATATAGGATAATTAAAAAAAAATGAAGACGGCCGTTCTTAAAGAAAACACTATAATGGTAAAATTATCATAAAACCTCTACTTCTGCTATAACGAAAATTTAGACCATCTTACACTTCACATATATACAATGATTTATTCTTCTAATAAAATCCATTATATTTGTATTTAAATTCAAAGTTACATTTTTTTACCTTTAAAGTATGACTAATGGTTTAAAAACTGTTTTGGTCACATTTCAATATATTTATTTCACAATAAATGCAATTTAAATTATATTCTATATTAATGCATTTTTTTAAAAATCGTACTCTAAAGTACGATGGTCACGCTAAAGTGCGATGGTCTACGCTAAAGTACGTGGTTCTATACGGTAAAGTGCGATGGTCCGGAAAAATATAGACGTTAGAAACGCAGTTGGATTATGACGTTAACAGTCGTTTATACAAAACAAAAATGTACATGCCGTAAGATAAATTAAAAATATTTGATCAACATATTTTTTAAACCAAATGTCTATGACATTATTTTAAACATAATTGTGATTTGGTCGGCTGAAGCAAATGCGGTTTTTTTAGTGTTAATAGAAGGATCTGCATGCATCCTGCAACCGACCTAGCATTTTACTATACAGATACAAAAAAGAATACGCATAGGTTCCCCGTGTCCTGTTTCTATTGGAAGCGAACAGATCCAATTATATCTAGTAAACGTTGCAATTTATTTTGCGGTCCCCTTTAAAATACTGTCGATTTTATTGAAAATTAAGCGTAAATAATCAATTGTCGGCTAAAACATAGTTTTTACATTGTAGGTAAATAGAACATGTATTTGTACTCGTTACGAATATGGAGAAAGCTTGGCGAATATGGATTTTTTTCTTGCATTTACATTAAAGCTTGTACAAATAAATATTACTTATTCCGACTTTTGTATTTGTAATTTACGATGACGACTGTAAAAGGGAAAAAAAGGGGGGGTAGAATATTGATGAACTGTGTGAACAGCAAGCTACGTCAATTATCAAAATATTTCCAAATACGCCTTAATTGTAAAAAAAACAAGAAATACAGTATTTTGTCACAGTAAATGTTTTTTTAGCAATTATTACGTTGTTGGTCCTCTATAAACAATCATTTCATCCTACAGTCCAGTTTACTATAAAGCCTACATGTTTTACATTTGTTATGCCCTAACATACTAACTTTTACCATAAAAAACCTATTTTTAAAACCCATGTACTCTAATGTTTAAATCCCCCAACCTTTAATACCCTATTGATGCATTTCAATTTTAGTGTGACCTACCATCGTACGTTAGCAAACAAACAACCATCGCACTTTAGCGTAAAACACCATCGTACTTTAGCAAACAAACAACCATCGCACTTTAGCATGAGACACCATCGTACTTTAGCGTAGACCATCGCACTTTAGCGTGACCATCGCACTTTAGAGTACCATCGCACTTTAGAGTCCTACATATATATATACCAAATAATGAAAAGTATGCCGAAATTACAAACTTTCATGCCTTCATTTAACATACATGACTTTGAATGCCAAGTTTGTTTTTTTAATGGCTATTGTAAACACGTTTTATGCCGGCAGACTAAGAACGCAAGTGAAGACTATTATGTTGCTCACATTATCCTTATGGTCAGGCGAGCTAAAAAAAAATCATAATATAAATAAGAAAATGTGGTATGAGTGCCAATGAGACAACTTTCCATTCAAAACACAATGTTGTTAAAGTTTAGCTTGCTGGTGGTTTAAACCATTATTGTTCAACTTCAAACCAGTTTGTGATTTTACTGACTCTTAACTGCCCTTGTCATTTCTTCTAAAATGAACAATAATTATTAAAAATGGTATTTCACATCCTAAATTTTATGGTAATATTGTACTTAAAGCGAGGAAATCACTATGTGATCCTTGTAAACTCATCGAACCTTTAAACAAACTTATAAGTAAGGGTAATCGTACCAATACTGTAATAAGATCTCTGAATATAGTTCACATTGGCACTAATATTGATATTGTCATTAGCAAATTAAAACATAACTAAATTTCATTATCTTTTGAGGCGAGATGTATAGAGACACAGACACGTTAACTTTTATTTCTATAGAAGTCGCTCTTCACTATACTACTACCTGTCGATACATTTATTTTTGGCATTGCACAAGTCATGTCTTCTTTGACTATTAATGACGTTAAAATACTTAATCCCTGTGATGTGTTTTAGTCGATTTTAGTCTCTGATGCATGATTTTTTATTATTAATTGGTTTTGGCTTTTAACTAGCTTTCAGTAACTGCGAGTACTCTCAAATCGTATTTTCTTGTTAATTCGACCTGTTGATACTGTTTATAATGCTTTTTTGTTATTATTTATTTATATGGATCTTGTCTGTACACCAGCTTTGATTATTTGTAATATCTTCAATTTTTCACTTATTCTTACAACATTTGTATAAACTTCAAGATTATAAAAAAAAACGTTTTTTTTCTAAAGTGAACATTGATTGGTTAAATATTTCTCCGTCATGTCCTGTGTTTGAATTTGTTTGTTAGCTTTTTGGTCATGAATGTTTGTCTCTAATATTTAATTAACTGTGCATTTGTATTCAGATATCGCAGATCAAATTTATTCGTTCATTGTTTAATCATACGTTTTTTGATTGAGTTAAGTCTGCCAATTGATATTTTATCGTATGGTTTTCTTTGTTGTGATGTTATGCTATTGTTTCAGAAAAAATGAGAAGGTTTGGATCCATTAAAACGTTTAATCCCGCTGCAAATGTTTGCACTTGTCCTAAGTCAGGAATCTGATGTACAGTAGTTGTCGTTTGTTTATGTAATATATACGTGTTTCTCGTTTCTCGTTTTGTTTATATAGATTAGACCGTTGGTTTTCCCGTTTAAATGGTTTTACACTAGTAATTTTGGGGCCCTTTATAGCTTGTTGTTCGGTGTGAGCCAAGGCTCCGTGTTGAAGGCCGTACTTTAACCTATAATGGTTTACTTTTTAAATTGTTATTTGTATGGAGAGTTGCCTCATTGGCACTCACACCACATCTTCCTATATCTAATAACTCTGATTTCTATTTTCAGCCTAGGTGAATGATGTACCCATATCGCAGGTCTTCTCTTCAAGCTTGAGGCATGTGCACAGGAAAAAGAAATACTGCATGTACTTCAAAACCATGTAATTGAAATTAAGGGAGGTAAAAGGAAAAAATATCCTCAAGAAGTCCTAAACATATCTTCCAAAAAGTTGAAATATGGTGGAAATGAACCATGTGCGAAGGACAAGAAAAATAAATTTACTTTGAAAAATTCCATTACTGACCAAGGTCAGGATTTTTTATCACTATTAACAGCTAAATTAGGAAATTTGAATTATTCTCCAGCAATTTTTGATTTAGTTGCCCCAAGTTGTGAAGTTTATGACATTAATAGTGACATAAATGTAGTTAATTTTGAAGAAGTTGAGACCTCTGAATATTTACACTTTGAATCTGACAACTACATAGACATTATGTCAATTGTTCAAAAAGAACCACCAATAAATGAGACCATACTGCTCGACAAATTTGTGAATATTCCCCAGACAGTAATTGATGAGATAGAAAAAAGAACATTAGGTCAATCTGAAAATCAACTTTGGTTTGATACCAGAAAATTTAGAATAACAAGTTCAAATTTTCACTCTATTGTTTCACGCAAAAGGCTAAATCCATTATTCAACCTTAAGATTTTCAGGAATGACGCGAAATCATTTTCCGCCGATATTTCCAGATAAATGAAATGATTATCCGAGGCCTTTCCTTTCCTTGCATCCGTCCAAATATATGGACCCCAGCACTAATTGTTTCCATTATAGAAAACCGGAAATGATAACGTCCAACGTAAAATTGTAAATAACGCAGTCAAAACGTAATCAAACGTCGAGTTAAAATTCGGATTTAATCTAATGGAACGTCTAATTCATACTAGATTGATTATTTAAGCTATCGGTATCACTTTTAAATTGAAATTCGATTAAATGATAATGTTTAGATATTTTTTCTTGAAATATTAGATCATTTCTTAAAAGGAGAGATATTTTATTTTTTTCTCCTTTCTCCCTGTATCCCTTACCCCTGTCAATCCCACTCTTTTCTGCAAAAGAGGGTCCAAATCACGGAACACCCTAAAAGGTCCACAGAATTAAAATAAATCGAAAAAAATGGCGTTCCAACCACCAAAACTCCCTCTCCCCGCATACCGCATCCGCTTTTACAGACTACATCCATTCAAATAAAAGTTTCAAACATCAGTAACACTTTTGAGTGTGTAATTTTGGTTTTAAAAAAACATTGATAACAATACCAAATAACAAACTGTTATTAAATCGTAACATAAAAAGGAGTGAACAATCATGCCAGACATATATTGTATTTGATTACAGTAGTTTTAATAAATATTTCTGTGACAAAAGTATCATGGAAAACATAAACTGATCATGAATGTGGCAGAAGAGATAATAGTAAGTATTATCTACTTAAGAGTTATAATTAGTCATATGCCACTAAAAACTATTATAGCAAATTGCAACGAGTGTGTAGGTAAAGATAGTACCTTTAACTAGCTTGCTTGCTAGCTGGACCGTGAAGTCATAACAAGGTAAAGAAGGTTATCCTCCTTTCGGAGTAGTCTAGTTGGCCAAACGATGAAAAGAAAAGCTCCAAGCGATTGTACAGGAAGGCTCCGAGTGATATTACAGTAAACTTGCAAGCGATTGTACAGTCAATAAAAATATCCGACATAGAGAAAATGAATATATTTGGATTTCTACTGGGACAATGGCTTTGAAACTTTCAGACAGGCAAGACTATATATCAGAAAAGGTCTGAAAAATCATGTTTTCTAGTCAGTGTGTTTCTGCTCCTCTGTCATTTTTTTTCATTTTCTGCTTCAGTTGTCCAACCTCTCTTTGTTTTCTCCTTTTTTCTATTGTATACTCAGGATGCTTATCAACCTGGCCACAGTTGCTAATTGACATGCAGGGCAGTTTTGCGCAGGGTTGGTTGTTTTTGTTTCCATCTGCCTTGTGTCCTGTTTCATGACAGTTTGTACATCTTCTTGCTTGGTCTTTGGCCTTTTCTACCAGAGTCATTGTATTAAGTTCAGCTTCTGAATTGTCCAGTTAGCGTTAAAGTGTGTAAATTGCAGCTTTATTGGTGTCTGAAATTTTGCCCATACTCGGCTTCTCTGCGGACTTTTGTTTGGTAGAAGCTGACAACTCACACGTCTCACTTACATCTTTCAGATTCATGAACGTTTTTTGTAACTGTCTTTTTATGCCTAACAGCAAACAAATGTTAGCCTCTTTAAACATTATTTTTATATCTTCATTCACCCGAATGCATCTCAAACTCCCAAATCCATTTTGCCTAAATACTGAAGAAAAAGATTGAAATTCTTGACCTATTTGTATCAAGAACTCTTCTACACTTAACCCATCCATTTTCAATTTAAACTAAAGAATGAAACCCACATAAGTCATGTGACAAATGAGTTGACAAATGAGTTTAACAATAGAAAAGTCACATAGTAACTCAGGTAACGGAATATCCAAATGTGGGGCTAACAGCATGCTATTCATGTTCTGCGTCACTGATGAGTCTTATGTAGACGAAACGCGCGTCTGGTGTACTAAATTATAATCCTGGTACCTTTGATAATTTCTACACTTACCTATTTTGAAAGTATGGATGTCGTACCTATACATTTGTCTGGGGCCATATGAAGGTTTCTTAAATCAGATTCTACTATCATTTTATAAAAGACAAACTATTTCAAACTTTAACTCGTATATTATATTGATATTTATTTCCAAATTTCATGAAGAAAAAAACAACACATTGTAACATTACATATTTATAATTGTTCCTAAATAGAGTAAATATTGCCGTTTGGAATAGTTAAAATTTGTCAATACTTATATCACAAACATGGAAAAATCAAAAGCAGGGAGATTTTATAAAAGAGGAAAATTATTACAAGAAGAATTACAATGTAGGATTATAGACAATTTTGGTGAAGGAAAATCTGTTGAAAAAATTTCAAAGTTAAACAAGTATGGATATAAGAACTGTTAATAAAACTATTCAAAGATATATGCACACTGGAACTATTACAGATAAACCACATAGGAGACCAGATGTTTTGGTCAATGACAATATTCTTACAGCAATTGAGTACTATCTTAATAGACAGTCATCACTTTATCATTAAGAAATTCAAAACAAATTAGTCAATGATGGGGTATGTCAGCCTGACAATGTGTCTAGTGTTGTTTCTGAATGCAGACTTATTAAAAAAAACTTTGCTTCAAAAGGAAAAAAAAAACTAACCATTACAGCAGATCCAATTGAGTGTGTAGCGAAATGTAATATCTTTGGTTTGCTTGCTTGTTGGCTGAACCATGAAGTCACTATTAGGTCAGGTAAACATACCCTCCTTTCGAAGAAGCATAGTCCAACAGACAGATCGATTGGTTTTCTGTTGGACTTGTCTATTCCAAAGGTATAAATTAAAAAAATTCAGTTAATTTTATCACTTTTTGGATACTTGTACAAGATGAAACCTAAATCGACCATATTTTATAAAGAATGGTATAGCATATACACCAAACCTGCCATCAGTAAATTGATAAATTTTCCACGCGCGTTTCGTCTACTTAAGACTCATCAGTGACGCTCATATCAAAATATTTTTAAAGCCAAAACAAGTACAAAGTTGAAGAGCATTGAGGATCCAAAATTCCAAAAAGTTGTGCCAAATACGAAAGCTATGTTTAGGTGGCCAACTTCACCTGACACGATATGGTGCAAAAAATCAGACGTCTTCTATAAACTTGATAATCTAGAACCTTCCGGCAAGAGCAAACGCTTTTGGAAAATAAGCCCAGAGGACAGAACTAGAATTGAGAACAACTTTGAAGCTCATGAAATGAACACAAAAAATAAAACATATTTGTTGAATCGTTTCACATGTTTGATGCATAATCTTTGCATTTTGATATTTACGTTACCAATTAAAAATGTGAAATTTTTGTCTCTTATTTGATGGTAGACAAATGTCTGAGTTAATAAATTCGTTGTACATTCATTAAAAAAACTTTCAATGTTTAAGGTCAGAATTTCGGATTAAAATTTTATAAGTTAGATTATTGATATTTACGTTACCTTTACACAGGTCTATGAAAAGTTTAAAATATCTACCATGCCAACATTTCTTTGGGAAAACCTTTATCATATTTCATTGCAATTATTCAAAAAAAGGTATCAGCCATAAATTGTTTACTTACAATGCATTGAACTTGAAAAAAAATCAAAGAAAGTGATTTTATAGAGTAAAAGGAACAGCTACAGTTAAAAAACGGACCCAGTTTTGATTTGGCTGATTCGGTCATATGAATTTCGGACCATGGTAAACAGAAGTGAATTTGAAAGTCAAAACTGTCGGTCTATTTAGATAACTCAATATTTTGAAGTATATTGATGAGCATTGGCTTTATTTAATATGTTTAAAAACAGTCAGTTGCAGATCACGTAAATATTTTGTCAAAAATTGGACATTAAAGGCGCCAAAACTAAAAGCTGGTATTTTTTTAGGGCTTTAACTGGTCTAATTTCGAGTACTTCTTTTATCTCGTTCTTTGGTACAAACGGTTTTGCCATTACGTTATAATTCACAGCTGTTTTTTGTGCAGTGTCAGATTTCTTTGGTTTTGATTGTACTTTGGAAACGTGAGTACTACATGTACTATTTGATTCAACTTCAAGATTTTCATACTTGTCTAATAGTTTTGTTTTTTGCATCTGCTATAGCGATATCGGTGTCAAGTTGCAATTCTTCTTCTTCTAATTTTAATTTTAACTTTGCTAACTCAATGTCTTTCTTTCTTTTAAGTGCTGCCAATTTTGTCTCTAATTCAACTCGTTTTTGTTCTTCTTTTAACCTTTGCGATGATAAACTTGATCTTGAAAGTGATGATCGTTTACTAATTACACTTTTTGACCTCAATGTTTGTTTATTTTCTTCGCGAATAGCATTGAAATAATTTTCTATTGATCTCTTGATCTCGCGTAAAGATTCATCTCTTTCTTGGAAAACCGTCATATATGATTCTTTGTCTTTTTCATGACCTATCTTAGGCATAATGTTTTGGTGTTGTTCTAAGAACATCTCATATTTGTCCATCCATATTGAATACTTCCCTTTGATAGTATCATATGGTGCTTTGTCTGCTATTAGATCAATAATGTTTTCAGAAAGACGATTTAAGCCACCGTAACTATGGGCAAGCTTATCAAATTCGTATTGTTGTCCTTTTTCAGATAGTGTTCTTGCTCTGGCACCATCTACATGTTCTGATTCCGAACTACATGTAGTGGTACTGGTCGTTTCTTCCATTACATTTGTGTCTATTATATTTGCACTTTCTTCATCTTTACTAGCTTTGGTGTCGCTATCTGTTAAATCCATGTCAATATGTTAATGATATGATGTCTATACCAAATAAATACTAATTCCTTCCGTTCAAATCTCTTTATTCAGGTACGAAAAGATTAACTACAAAATAAAAGATAAAACACACTAAATTCTACTATCAAAACTAACATTTTCTGAATTATAATACAATACAAAAGTGCATCTATCATAACATTTACGGTAGTGACATACACTTGTTCTCATTCAAAAATGTAATATCATGAACATTTACGGTAAATAATTGCCAAATTATCAAGTTCAACTTTCATCGGTTTTACATCAATTAAACTCAAAATTTCTAACTTTAAACATGAAAGATAATTTATCTGTAATAAATAAAAGAAACATACCATATTGGTTGACTCTGGTATTCCTTATTTTCATTATAATCAAAGATTTTCACCAAGCACGTTTCGTGCAAATTCCCTGAAGGGGTTCATTAAAGTAAAGGGAAAGTAACTTATCTCAAAATTTACATCCCAGCTCCTTTGTTCTAACAGGGGTGATCTGAGCCGGATCATACCTACCAGATCACCCCAGTTTGAGTTTCTTTGTTATGCATGCTTTCCTTTGTTCTGTAACATTTTGGCGGGAATGTCAAATCCACTATAAAACTTATAATTAATTATACGGAAAAGACTATCTATCAAAATTCACGTAGAAAAAATCCAGTGTATATGCTGGGATTCGAACTCAAGACCTTTAGCATATCAAGCCGCGACACATACCACTACACCAGGACGACTGGATACGAAATAACAGTAATTTGATATACTTAAAGGAAGCAAGATCTTTTTATAAGTGGGGCGAGTTGTCAGACCTAGTTTATTCAGTAGGGTTTTAACCTTTTTCGTTAATTAATGAGTTTTCAGACTGATTGTTCAACATGTTCAATTTGATTTTACACTTTTTTCAAAGTGAGCAAATCGGTAAACAAGAGTGGGACGACATTTTTATAAAGTGGCGAAATAGTGTGGGCCGATTGGCAAGTGGGGCGAGTTGACATTGTTTGATATCTACTCATCGTGTTTGGGGGTCAAAAAGGGTATACATCATATACATGAGAATAGAATAGAATAGAATAGAATATCTTTTATTTCCATAAGAGGTACCCTCAAGGGGCATAGTGCATATACATTCATGACAATATATAGTTACAAACAATTACAAATACAATAAAGCAAAACAACAAAACAGTATGCTTTAAAAAGTTAGACATTTTAATATTACTTACAGTATCCCAGTGTTATATTATAAATGTTTACTCAAGGCAGGTGTTTTGATAAGAAATAGCCAAGTTGTTTTAAAATATTAATAGACTCACAGTTTAATAGCCAAATAAATTTATTGACCATATTCAAGGAGTAAAAATTTTTACATTCTTTAAATATCAGATCAAATAACATGTCTCTATCCTTAGAGTATACAGGACATTCTATAAGAAAATGAAGTTCATCTTCCACTTTATTTAAATCGCATTTATCACAAATTCTTTCATGATATAGTAATATATAAAGTATATTGTTATGGTTGTGTGGCGTTCTAAACTAGATTTTATGAATTGTAAATGGTTTTTAGTCTAATATAAAACAGCTGGGATGTAAAATAGTTATCCCAGTCGGACTTGGTGTGTCAGTGTTAGATCACCCTCTGGCCTCCGGCCATCGGGGTGATCTTACACCGACACACCGCGTCCGACTGGGATAACTATTAAAGAATATCACTAAATACCAAAAAATACAATAGGCAACAATGTTTTTGTTCTCAAATTTGGCCGCTACATTCACGACTTTTGACAAGCAACGTAGACGACTGAAAGATTACAGGTAAATATTACAGGTCATTAGGTAAAACGGAAAATAATTTTGTCATTTATAGTATATGCAAATTGTGTGTTGAAAATAACACATTGCAGTCGTACAGGACATATCATGGTTGAACGTGATACGTTGTAAAAGGTAAACGGACAGAAAGTCACAGGACAAAAAGTCACAGGACATAAAGTCACAAATTTGGTAGGACAAAAAGTCACAAATAATTTATTGACAATTGTTTTAATATATAAGAAAATATCTTGAAATATTTACTTTTAAATACATATATTCACATTAAAGTTTAGGAAATGTGTCATTATACTTGAAAAATGAAGATTTATTTAATTTTAATCATGCAAAAGATGTTTTTCTTGGCACCATGAAGCCATTTAAGTGCCAAGTCACTTTGACATTTTGTTTTTTTAACAAATATTTGATAATCTTTGATATTTTTTTGATATATTTTGTTTAAAAAGTTGGTTTATATACAATAGTTTAAGAAAAATACAAAAATATTTTTGTAGAAATAAGCGTTATTTATTCAAAGAAAATAATCAGAAAAAATGAATTGTGACTTTTTGTCCTGTGACTTTTTGTCCGTGACTTTTTGTCTGTGACTTTTTGTCCTGTGACTTTCTGTCCTACATTCGTTGTAAAATACTGAAAAGATAAGGTAGTAGTTTTCAGAATCATATGATTTGCTTGTAGATTAAACAAATACTTTATATCCGGGTCACTCAGGTAAGCTGAATATAAGTTTGTCATTTATAGTATTATACAACTACATACATGCTACATTTAAATATGACCTTTTCAGCCACAGTGGCCGGATATTACTGTGTTATAATTTAATTTGGGTTTTAAGCTTCCCAAGTTTACAAGTTAAAATTCATTTAGGTTCAATGCAATACCAGGCCGATGTAGGCCAATCCATTTTCCTGTACCCACTTCTTAAGGTAAACGGACCGAAAGTCACTACTTTTGCATTTCCTATCATGATTTTCTTGATAGAGGTTTGCTGCTCACAAGGAAGCTATTAAACCAAGAGTTCCAAACGGTGAAGTTGAAATCATCCCTTCGTAAATTTTACGGACGCCATCACGAGTTGGTTGACCGTTATGGAATAACCGTTTCACAAATGATATCGGATATGTTCCTTACGTCGTAACTACAATCCCCTTCCCTTTCATGAATATGACCTACCGAATTAGACTATTTACCGGATTTGTAATCACTTAAGCAACACGACGGGTGCCACATGTGGAGCAGGATCTGCTTACCCTTCCGGAGCACCTGAGATCACCCCTAGTTTTTGGTGGTGTTCGTGTTGTTTATTCTTTAGTTTTCTATGTTGTGTCGTGTGTACTATTGTTTTTCTGTTTGTCTTTTTTATTTTTAGCCATGGCGTTGTCAGTTTGTTTTAGATTTATGAGTTTGACTGTCCCTTTGGTATCTTTCGTCCCTCTTTTAAAGTCGCTAATTTGATAGAACAAAAAGTCACAAATAATTTTTAGACAATTGTTAAAATATATTTTGAAATATTTTCTTTTTTTTTAGGAAATTGCTCTTAAACCTTGATATATGAAAATGTTTGACATTTTAATCAAGCAAAGGGTATATTTATTGCGAAGATTAAGCCATTTAAGTACCAAGCCACGTTGACATTTTTTGTTTTCATGACAAATATTTTATCATTATTGATATTCATATTAAATTTAAATAACAAAGTTGCTTCTTTTAAACTTTAAGAAAATATGAAAAGAATATTTTCAAAATAACTGTTTTCTTGTTCAAAGAAAAATAATTTCAAAATTAAAATGTGACTTTTTGTTCGACTTTCTGCCCTACATTCCTTCTGAATACAGACATTTCGTCCTCACACTGGGGGTACTCTATATAGTTTTGAGAAGGTCCCGAGAAATGGCGTCCTCCTTGTGTGGTAATAACCACTGTGCCTGTACCATGATAATTTGACCACGATACCGAGGAAAACCACCAGGGTGGTCCTGTTTGGAGTCATTCAAGTGATCGAAAAGAATGTGACATTAAAGGGATCGGAAAGAACGTGACGACTCATGTTGCGTGTTGCAACATGAACGCACTTGCACGTTTTGAACCCTTGCAACTTATCTTTGAGGATCCGTAGGTAGCCTATTGAAAGGCTTAATTTCTGTCCCTATCCAGCACGCCCTTATTTTCCAGGGGCAGTCCAATAAAGAAGTATACCGCTGTTCGAAACTCTACCCCAAGGGTGACTTGGGAATGAAAATATGGTCACTTGGTCTTCTCCTGACCGGCAGTAAAACGCTTGACGAAGTGGGGCGTGCGTTTGGCTGTCCGGGACGTATTAAGTTCGCAGTCACGTCCGGTCAGAATGAGGACGTTAAATCGGATTTCTCGTGTTAAGAGAATGCCACGCTCTTTGCACGTTAAGAACCCTTACAACAACTCGTTTAGAGCCCGTAGGTGGCCTGTTGTAAGGCAAAATTTCTGTCCCTATCCAATATACCCTCATTTTCCAGTGGCAGTCGAAATTTCCCCGACTATCATCCCTTATGGCCTCTATTATGACAAGACCTTCCTATTGTATTTATTGTGAACTTGTTCTCGTCCTGAATATGCATGAAATATTTGCCACTGGACATTAAGCAACCAACAATCAATCAATCGAAACTCTAAAATCGTAATAACAAATCCGGTTTACAATCTAAAACTGAGGGAAACGCATTAAATATTTCCCCGACCATCATTCCGAATGGCCTCTTTTATGACGAGACATACTCATTGAATTTTATATTATCTTGTTCTCGTCCTGAACATGCATGCAATATTTGCCACTGAACACTAAGCAACCAACAATCAATCGTGTTACAACAAGACAACCTCTCACCGGACAGTACTGGTCCCTCTGGTTCGCTATCCCTGTCATTTCCTCTGTTTTACTTCTTGGGCATACATATTATGCAGGCTCAGCTGCTACTTAGACCTCACTTTTCTGTGCTTATCAGGAATTTTCCGTGAACACGCATGCCAATCGGCGATCCTTGTGTGAATCCGCTACTGGTACGGAATCGGCCGAGATGTGACGAATGCACGAATGCCACTTTTTAAAATAAAATAAAGTTACAAAAAAAAATATTAATTCATTTTTCATATATCTGAGCATGATTGAAGTCTTTCAAGTTGTCAAAAAAAATTCAAAATTTATTCTTCACCCGTACATTTTGCAACATATTTGTTGAGTTTTTTTAAAGATGACAGTACGTCTGGTTTACGATTTCGCTAGTGTTAAAATCTGGTATCAAGATTCTTCCTAGGAATCAACAAACACATCTATTCAAAATGTAAGTTTTAAAGGCTGAGAATTCTCGGTGATCCAGAGGGGTATAGAGACCACCTCTCTTTTCATTGTAAAATTTTCATGTAGATTTTCGGAATACTTGGCAACTGTTGGCCTCGACCCCTTCTTTTCCATCCCAAACCCTGGAGAATGAGATCCCAAGGCCCTTTCTAAATAATCTCGGCTGGATACGCTTCGGGGTGATGGACTAATGGGGTACTTCTAAGTTTATGTGGAAAATTCCTACAAAGTATCGAGTGATATTGCCACCAACACCATTGTACAACCAGAAGTGAGAGAATTCTGCCTCCTAAAAACATGCAGAAGAAAGTTTCTAAGCCAGTATTTTGAGACAAAAGTTTATTTAGATTCAATGCTTAAACATAACTGCTGTGATGTATGTGAAAAAGAGTGTGAATGTGATCATTGTCTTGTAAGTGAAGTGGAAAAGTGTGAAGTCATAGATAATTGTCAATGTGCTGATGAACCTAATTGTACATAATTAAAGGAAATGCTAGAATCTTATTTCAATGCAGAAAATGATCAAATAAACATGTTAAACCAACAACGTGTGACAGGATTGACCCAAACTTTGTGTGACAAAATTGTTTTTAACTACAAAGACATTAAATGTGGAGAGGACATCCAGGGGTTATTTCCTTATGTTCACCTAAAGCAGCATTATTTGAGTACCATTTTACTCATTGTACAAACATTGAGTTAAATCTACACAATTTAAAACTGCATATTGAAAGTTCAAAGTTAAAATGCATTGACTGGGCTATTTCAGTGTTTAAACAAATTTTTATAAAAAAAACCAACAAGAAAATGGGCCTATCTTGTTATGACTTTCAGAAGTAAACAAACAATTAAGTTGAAGAACACCTTATTTGCCACCTTTCAATTAAAATGTTTGACTGTTAGAAATAATATGGACCACTTACTTCATTCACAAATAGTTGGTCAAAACAATTTTCAGATTCAGATTAGATAAGTAATATAATAACATAAGTATTCGCCATTACACATCATATGATATCATACAAAACAAAATTTCAATGTTTCACATGTTATACAATTGTAACCATACTTTTATGAATTGTTTCTTATGTCTGACAAATTTGTATAAATGATTACATGTACATTCAGTAATATTTTGTGGATTTAAAAGAGGGACGAAAGATACCAAAGGGACAGTCAAACTCATAAATCTAAAACAAACTGCCCAGCAGACACAACAACGTTGAATCAACATTGAATAAACGTCATGTTTATAGAAGTCTGATTTTGTTCGTGTCAGGTTAAGTTGGACACCTAAACATAGCATTTGATCTTTCTAGAAAGGTAAACAATACATCTCGTCACATCTAAAATGTTGGTTGAAAACTAAATTTTACGACAAAAGAGATGATTTTAGCTTCCAAAGTGAGAAATATTTTCAACAGGAAGTTAAGCAACCAACAATCAATTGTCCCTCTTTGATAATGCCTAGACAAAGTCAGGAACATGACACCCGTTGTCCATTCGTTTGGTGAGTCACATCATTTGATATTACCATTTGATTAGGGAGTTCTCTCTGATATTCAATACAACTGTGGTTTCTCATTTGATGAGTTAGACCTTAAAAGGAAACCCATTTTTATAAAAAAAAAAAAATGTTTTGTAAGGTTTTAATGAGACGTCTCATTATTTAACTCAAACTTAGACTCAATAAAGAAGGAAAATATTTAGCTTTTAGTGAAAGTTGTTCTGTTGCTAAATGTTCATTAATATCTTTTAGTTTCTACAAAGAATCACTTTTAAAAAAATCAAAGAATTTTATTAGTAAAGTAAATGCTTTTTTTCTTTTTCTTACTTTAGTATATCGATTCCTTACTTCCTTTTTTTTATATTATCAAAGCAAAAACATAAACTTCAACAAAATGCCCATACAAACATGTCAAGGATGGAAAAGTGGATGTAGAGATTAAGGGATTGCCGGACAATGTTGGGCTGAAAGATCCGAGCTGGTACGGGATAAAAACACTGAAGACCATGCTGGATTCAAATATATAGTTTAAAATTCGGTAAACAAGTTAGCATTATGTTAGACACATATAACATACAAACACGTTTTAAAAGATAATATACACATTGGCTCGAAAAATAATTGGATGTTTCTTTTCTTTTTTGGTGGGATTAAAAACTGTTGTGCATTTAGTATGATGCTTAGCCATGACATGCATTTGGTATGAAGTTGAGCTTGTGAAAAGCAGACAAAACTGTGCATCTTATAATCGGCGTGACTTTATCAGATGACAATACAATACTAAAATAAGGCTTACGCATAGTTATATTCTTTAAAAGAGGGACGAAAAATTCCAAAGGGACAGTCAAACTCAAAAATCTAAAACAAACTGACAACGTCATGACTAAACAAGAAAAAGACAAACAATAGTACACGTGACACATTATAAATGTTTTCTGGTCTGTGCGTCCGTCTGTCTGTTCGTCCCTGTTCAGAATAAAGTTTTTGGTCGAGGTACAAATGTAGTTTACTAAAAAATTTGAAACTTAGTTCATGTGCCCTATGATATGATCGTTCTAATTTTAATGCCAAATTAGAGATGTTATCCCATTTTCACGGTCTACTGAACATAGAAAATGATGGTGGGGATAGGGCATCTGTGTACTTGGGACACATTCTTGTTTGATACTTTTGAAGATATTTTACCTATTAGATTAATTGAGTGGTTGTTGGTTGGTAATGTCCAATGGCAAATAGTTCATGCATGTTTACACAAATGGATTAGAACAAGAACAAGTAAAAATAAATACATTATTTGGGTTATTTAATATGCTAAATTGAACCATCTATAGATTCAAATTTAAGATGTTGCAATTGGATCCCATTTTCAATCGTTTCACGTTGATTTCAAAATGGTTCAAAAAAATGTTGTTTTCTCTACAAGAATAGAGTTCTTGAGGTTCTTTCATAAACAAAATGCCAATGTTTAATATTTAGATTTTTAATTTTGATCTGGTTTTCGTATTTATCCACATTTAAAGGTCAAAACGATACAAATTTTAACTTGGTTTAATTTTAACAAAAATTGAACTCTTATATTTAGGGTTTTTTGATATACAGAAATAATAAAATATCCTGAATATATATTTGTAAATATGAATTTTAACTTAGATTTATGATTTTGGTCCTAGTTTTCGGGTTGGTTCAAACACTACAGGTAAGGGTCCACAATTTAACCATATTAACTGTGTTTTTATTTTAACAATAAATTTATATGTGCTGAATCCAACCTGTATTTACCATGCTGAATGTACAGCGCCTTAGAGAGTAATTTTTATTTTTTATATAGGGGCTCTATACATTTTCATTATTATTTATTATTGTATTTAGTTTTTGGACAATGTTTAAAAAAGGTTGGTTTATTCTTCACAAACTTTCTGTACTCAAGGGTATTTTTAAACGCGTTATATAATTAAGTTTTACGCTCGCATGTTGGACATGATAATTTTAACTTATCGCTTGTTCATACTTAATACGAATTAAGGTCAGATATTGAATTATTTTAATAAACGCGTTATGCGTAACTTTCACATGTGTAGATATAGGAAGATGTGGTGTGAGTGCCAATGAGACAACTCTCCATACAAATAACAATATTTAATAAGAAATTATTCATCGTAAACCATTCTGGTCGTTTAGTCCTATTTCATTACGAGTCATGAATTTTTGATACACAGCAAGCATTTATATTTTAAAAGCTAGTTTCCCCATTTCATATTATATTGTTTATATTTAAATTATTTAAATATTCACGATTAGTTTTGTAATGCTAAGTTTGTCACGATTTCGAATATTTCTCAACCACTGCTCATTGTCGGAATTGATTATTTTTTGGTTGATAGGTTTATAGTTTTAGTTTTTACAAGCGCCATATATGCTCTGCCATGTTTATATTTCGAAAGATACCAGATCTCAACATGTTATTACATGCCCGTTGTCAAAATATTATATATTCAATATTTTATGCTGTTCAGCACGTGCTTTATGCTCTGTTAGGTTGAAATAGTCGGTCTCGCATTATGTTCATATATTAAAGATTAAGTCCGCATCTTGCTCATATATTTGAATGCTAAATAAGCTTTTATTTATAAGAAATATTATAAGCATAAGTGTTCGTCATTTTAAATGCATATGCTCATGCATTTACATAAAATTTGTATACTATAGATATTATTTGATCATTTATATGAATTATATGTGTCTATTATTTGCATTATATACTATTATATTGTTGTTAATTATATGATTATCGAATGCGCTTTAGAAGATACAAGTTCTACAACCAAATTCACTGTGTTTGTTTTTTTCAGGTCCATACTCATACTCCTAAGTCCGTAAGGTGTGTTGTTGGTTAAGTCCAACCATAACAGGCAAACGACAGTCCATACAACCCAGCATCCGACAAACCCGATAATAGACAGAATCCCAAGTCTGATAACTGGCGGAGACCCTTAAGATGATAAAAAATACGGTACCTGGTAATGGTATTGGTTGGGAGTTAAAACAAGACAAGAAATATGATCTACACAGCAACTCCCCAGACAACAAAGTCGCGCAGAGAAACAGAATCAAGAATGAAGTTCCTAGTTAAAGTCAAACGAAGAACGATTAATCATCGCGCGAAAACCAAAGACGTGGCTTATGCATAAAACCTCAACAACACACAGTCAAAAGTTACTGAGATGCTGTACATAAGTATGAAAGTTTCAATTCAAGATAAGTTTAACAACATTTGCAAAATACAAATTATAATAGAGACACAATTCCCCCCGAAACAGCAAAGCAAGACAAGAAACAGATTTAAAGTGCGGTTATAGCATGAAGAATTCGTTACCCATACAGTTCAACTTAAAGACTCATAAATCAAGTTACATTGACATCTATACTCAAATTCTGTTCATTCAATATTACTGTAGTTTGTTTAGAAATATTTGCCAATGGACGTTACGCAACTAGCAATCAATCAATCATTTCACAAGAAACACGTTTCAGTTTGTTTAGAAATATAAATATATGTATGCTCAGAGAAGTACTAATAAATGTTCTTTAGAGAAAATTACTCATTTATACAAGTTGATGCTCACTTTATAAATTAGATCTCATGTATATTTAAGTTTTACACATGTATGTAAGTACTTATATATTTTTGGTTTGTTCTCATCAGTTAATGTATATAGAAGAAAAAATGACAAGGTCAGCATGTATTGTAATAGATTTTCTCTAATTTTTGTGCTATTTTCACATTTCCTGACCGGCGTGAGAAAAATATTTCTCCTCACTAGTGAAAAATCTGTTCTCCGCAAATGATTAGTCGAAATTTGATTATGACGTCTAAATGTTTTGTTTTCTTCTGAATTTTCCTATTGTGACGTCATGAAAACAGGCGACCATGCCTGATGACGTCGCATATAAAGAACACAAGTTTCTAAAAACCTTTGAAAAAGAAGGATAAAAATCATTAGAGAAACAGATTTCTACACTATAACTCGTGTTTTACGACATTTCTCCACTCTCGACAGTTAAATTTTAGTTATTTAAAGAGCTCGACAAGCCTCGCGCTTTAAATAATAAAATTTAACTGTCACGAGTGGAGAAATATCGTAATACACTTGTTGCAGTGTAGGAATCTATATATCTGTAAAAAAAAAAGTAATTTTTACTGCTTACAGCACATTGACGTTTAATTCTTGCTGTTTAATACATAGATTGTAGAATCAGGTGTACTCTATAAGTGCTAAGTACTCATAAATGTTAAGGTCCGTACTTATTGCAATACATTTTTAAATGGAGAGGTCAGTATTATAGTGATTCATATAGAATTGATCAGTAATATTTTACTACTGCATGGTTCAGATGCTGATTTTCTTGCATTTTGCTGGCAAACGACAGTCCATACAACCCAGCATCCGACAAACCCGATAATAGTCAGAATCCCAAGTCTGATATTATGATGAGCTTTTTCTTTATTATGATATAATGGTTTTTCTCTATTATGATGAGGTTTTTCTCTATTATGTTGAACTTTTTCTTTATTATGATGAGTTTTTTTTGCTCTATTATGATGAGATTTTTCACAATTTATTTATTTATCATGTTGGCTTACTTTATAAAATCTCTTGAAACTGCTGAACTAATTTACGGCCAAACTTAGGCTGAATGAGATTCAGAATATCTAGTAATTTAAATGTTAGATTTTATTTCTTTGTATGTCAAAAAACCTAGCCCTTAAGGCTAAAATAGAACATAGGGGGAAATGCATGGTTTTTTTTTTTTGGCTTATGAAGAAGGTATGACAGATTAGAAGAACATTTATACAAATTGAAAAGCCAAAAATAATTATTGATGAAAGATTTAAGCAAAAAACATTATACATTGATATTGTTCATTTATCTGATTTTTACAGGTAGATATTCGAATAATAACATTAATAGTCTTTCTACATGATACCTACTTTCTTTCCAATGAAAATCATTTGCATTCATACTATGTGATGCTTCGCAGCTCAGCTGACCTAAAAGGTCAAGAGAGCATTTGATGTCTGTGTTAATTAACTGTTTATACATTTATAGTTAGAAAAATATTCCTCCAATATGAATGTGCTAAATGACTTCATACTTGGCCACATGCTTAACAATGAGTTTTTAGATTTTCAGATACCAAATTGCCGATTAACTTTGAAAAAATTTCAATTTGTAAAGTGAACTTCAACATTTTTCATCAAACACTTCTCCAATATGAATGCGCCTAATGACTTAATACTTGGCCACCAGCTTAAGTGATGAGTAGTTAAATGTGAGCACTTTTCAGATTTTTCAGATACAATTTTCCTGTTTGCCGACACTGTAAAAAATAATGTAAATGAACTTCAAAAATTTTCGGCAAAAAACTTCTCCAATATGAATGCGTGGAAGGACTTCATACTTAGCCACCAGCTTAACAGCGATGAGATGTAAAAAGTGAGAATTTTCCAAATGTTTTAATTACCAACTTCATGTTTCCTGATACTTTCAAATGTTTTCAATATGGTCAGCAATTCTTCTAAGTTAAAGGGGAGGTATGCTTCGCACAATATTGTGTGCAACTTCTTGTTCATATTACAAATGTACAATAAATAAATAATGTTTATATGCTCATATTATAATATAAAAAATAATGTTTATATGCTCATATTATAATATAAAAAAATGTTTATATGCTCATACTATAATGTAAAAAATAATCAAGTTTCAACTATTCAAAAAAGTTTATAAATTGATTTTATTCCATTTATACAGAAGAAAATAACATCAGGGAGTAGAACTAAGGCTGTAATTATTGGATGGGAGCATTTTTCTTATTCGATAAATAAGTACATTCTCATGAAAAACAGTACCAAACAGTTCAACATTGGACCTAGACCAGTTCAGATGAATAAATGTTCGACCCAAAGCCAAGTCCTCCAGAAGATGGTGCATTTTTTTTTCCAAATGGGAAAAACTTGGAGTATTTCCTGGGTAAATATAGGGGCGAAGAAGCAGTCTTCACACAGTTGATAGAACATGTTAGAGATAAACCTCACCTATACTGACTTCTTACTTTATTTGGCTTTTTTCAACTTTTTTGGATTCGAGCGTCACTGATGAGTCTTTTGTAGACGAAACGCGCGTCTGGCGTATATATAAATTTTGTCCTAGAATCTATGATGAGTTTATTAACTATTCCACTCATACCCAGAAGTATACAATATGCATCGTACATCTCGGTACCCTTTACATATATTTGGCAATTCACAAGTTTACGCGTTTTTGTTACGTCTTTATTCCAAATCCGTTGGATAACACTGATTGATACTTTAGACTTGAATAACAGGATTCACCTTTTAGTTAAAATTAGCTTTGAAATAACTATCAGTCACTACATTTACTCTTATCTCAGGACTTTATGTGTATTGTGTTTGTGCCATGTACTGATATTTTGAGTTGAGCAAATAACAACTGTACATTTTTTTTTATCAAGTTGTTTTGTTACACCAGTGTCCCAGGTTAGATAGAGGGTCGAGGGTCACATGTTTAATCCTGCTGCATTTGTATGTGCCTGTCCAACGTCAGGAGCTTGTTGTACAATGGTTAAATATATAAATCTGTCATATTTGTTTTTCCTAAATAAATAATTCATTAGTTTTCTCGTTTTAATTTTTCCACATTTTGTTTAAATATCGGGGCCTTTTATAGGCAAACATATAGTATAGGTAAAAAAAGAAGATGTGGTATGATTGCTTTTATACCCGACTATACGGTATAGTAAAAACATAAGAAGATGTGGTATGATTGCATATGAGACAAATCTTCACAAGAGACCAAATGATACTAAAAATTAACAACTATATGTCACCGTGCGGCCTTCAGCAATGACCAAAGTCCACGTTGTTGAATGCCTTACATTGGACTATAATAGTTGCTTTCAACCACTCCATTTAAACTTTAATGGATAGTTGTTTCAATTGCAGTCTTACCATATCTTCAAACCAACAAAAAAAAAAAAACCAGTTGGAATCCATTCGTGAAACAAAGTTCAACGAGCTCCTATGGCAGCTTTCGTTTAGACGGACTTGTACCAATATCGGCATTTAGAAGAGCCTCAAGCTATCACATCGTCCTTTCCCATGCCCACTTCCAAAGAAGTGTTTCTCAACAGGAAAACCAATGTCTCATTTGCTGTGAAGAGCAACTGCAAATGGGGTTTTCGACTTGAACTGTGATGCTGCTCCATCACTGAAGTGAATCTGCCTCTTAGATTTAATCTCATAAACTCTTTGTATATACTATAGTTTGTAAGGCTTTTTAACTGTTTTGATCTGAGCGTCACTGATGAGTCTAATGTAGACGAAACACGCGTCTGGCGTATTAAATTATAAACCTGGTACATTTGATAACTATTGCCAATGAAATACAATGTATAACATAATGACAGTCATGTGTTTTGTCTTCTGACACACATATCATGCTTTGAGTTACCACTATCTTACAGAGTTTGCATCGGATATAGGCAGCAATGTTGAGAAAGAGTAACTGTGTCATAAGACCATGGAGCGCTTTTCGCTTCATCCTTGTATATATAGGTGTAATTTTCAGCAAAGTCACTGCAGAAAACTGTGCAATCAGGCGGCAAATTCTATGTCAATTGCCTGAACTTGTCATGCTGCCACCAGGCAGTATGTAGATGAACACTGAAGGGCTTTAATTCTGCTTTTAGCTCTTCAAGGAAAACATTGATATATAAAGGGGTTCTGGTATTGCCGAGGACTAATTGGTCAATTATTGGTTTAATCTCTCTCATTTGAACTCTAGTAGACAGTTTCTCTCGAGCAAATTATATCACATTATTTTCATCAAGCCAACAACGTGAACATGATGTTGCTACAGTTTATACTTATTTTTTTAACTCCTTGAATTGAGTAACGTCAAAACTAACCAAAAAAATAACCTGTTTTGGTTTTATTTAAATTTTTAATTATAACCACAGATTTGTTAAACATTATTTGCATTCAAATTGTTCTTTTATTTCTGTATAAGTACAAGTAACAAGATCGGAAAACACATTAGCTTTGCTTACAGTTTTTGTTACCTCTAATATCCTTCTATCCTTCTTTATGCCCCATTTATTGGCATTATATTTTCTAGCATGTGTGTCCGTTCGTCAGTCTTTCTTGTTTCAGGTTGAAGTTTTTGGTCGAGGTAGTGTTTGATGTAGTTGAAGTCCGATCAACTTTAAAGACAATTAAAACCAATGAGAAACGTAGTAAACATTTTTTAATGCCAAATAGGAATGTAGGAATGCCTTCATTAAAGAGAGACTACTTTCTTTTGTAATTGACGATCAAATGAAACAAATGGAGAAATAAAGGATTTTATTGACACTGCAATAAACACTAAGAAACAATATAAGTGAAAAAGAAAAAAATTGTATTACCTTTGGTGGGGGAAAATGAAATGTCAAGAAGGAAATGTTCAAATTGTTAAACATTTTACTTAATTTATATAGATCTCTAGTTAGATCTAAACTAGATTATGGCTCTATAGTGTATGGCTCTGCAAGGAAGTCCTACAGATTCTCGATGCTGTGCATCACCAAGGTTTGCGTCTCTGTCTTGGCGCATTTAAAACCTCACCAAATGAGAGTCTGTATGTAGAGGCTGATGAGCACTCACTCTCTGACAGGCGTTTGAAGCTTGGACTTCAATATGCTGTCAAACTAAAAGCCTATTCCGATAATCCTGCCTACAGCTGTGTTTTTAATCCGATTTATGAAGATATTATTGCAAAACATGAAAATAAAATTCCTCCGTTAGTTATACGTTTAAAACCACATTTAGCTTCTTTTAATTTAAAATCTGTTGCTCGAGTTAAAATTTGCAAATGTCCTCCATGGGAACTTCCCAAACCAAAAATGATATTTGATCTCCGTGAATACAATAAAAATAAAACAAATCCTCTTTTAATTCAGCAACACTATGCTGAAATTAAAGCCGATTATCTAGATTTTTCAACTGTCTATACTGATGGATCAAAAGATGGTGACAGAGTTGCATCTGCTGCTGTCTTCAGGGACAGAGCTGCAACTCTCCGTTTGCCATCTGATGCATCCATCTTTACTGCTGAATCAGAAGCAATAATTTTGGCTTTGAAATTTATTGCTTCTTCAGATAAATCCAAATTTATTATATGTTCGGATTCACTTTCATGCTTACAAGCTATACGAAATACTAAAATTAAAAACCCAACAATTCTTAAAATTTTATATGTAATGAGGAATTTAAAAATTCTTCTGAAAGAAATAATATTTCTATGGGTTCCGAGTCATGTTGGAATCCTTGGAAACACAGCTGTAGACCTTGAGGCAAAGAATGCCCTGGGTGACCCTCTATCTAACTGTGATATACCATATACTGATTTTAAATCTAATATTAGAGAATATGTTTTTAATATATTGAAAAATAAATGGAGTAAAAAAGATGATAATAAATTGCATGAAATTAAACCTAATTTAGGCAAAACTTTTAATAATATTATGTGCAGAAAAGATCAGTGTGTTATTACTAGATGTCGTATTGGTCATACTAGAATAAACACAAAATAATTGTATTGACTTTGCTGATATTCGTAAGAAGCATTTCAATGTCAATAATATGTATGATTTATTCAATAATGTTCCATTTACAAATATTGTTGCATTTTTAAAAGAAATTGGAATTTATTATAGAATATAAAAATATTATTATATTTAAATCGTTTTTAATTTTTATCACGTTATTTTACTGTTGATTTTTATTTGCATATAATCAATTTCCTTTAGTCAAGAATTTTAGTATATTGAAGGACTTTTTGTCTTATTTTTAAAATATGCTTTAAATTGTAAAAATATTCGAATTAGCTCTCGCCGCGATATAGTCTTTTTGTGCTAATGCGGCATAAAGCAACCAACAATCAATCAATCAATGTTCAAATTGTAAAGGAAGCTTAGTTAAAGTCAAAGCTGATTATTCTGATTTATTCAAAGAAAAACCACCCTTATACCCTCAAAAACATTTTGATAACATTGATATTAAAGAAAACAAATTGAAGTCAAGACAGGAGAACCAGATCTCATGAATCAAAATAATTTTGACAATAATTCGAAAATTCTTTTCAACATTGGAAAACGAGCAGGTTTACAACAAAACAATGGGCATGACAGGAAGTGGTTTTTATTGAATGCGATGTGAAGGCATACATTCAGTTATCGATAAACTAATATTCAATGTCCTGAGATGTGAAAGATGCTCTGAATGCATTTATGGGTGTGACAGTTTTAAGGAAAATAGGTGTTGTGTCCTTTTTAGCTCACCTGGCCTAAAAGGCCAAGTGAGCTTTTCTCATCACTTGGCGTCCGGCGTCCGTCGTCGTTAACTTTTACAAAAATCTTCTCCTCTGAAACTACTGGGCCAAAGTTAACCAAACTTGGCCACAATCATCATTGGGGTATCTAGTTTAAAATATGTGTGGCGTGACCCAGCCAACAAACCAAGATGGCCGCCATGGCTTAAAATAGAACATAGGGGTAAAATGAAGATTTTGGCTTAAAACTCTGAAACCGAAGCATTAAGAGCAAATCTGACAGTGGTTAAATAGTTAATCAAGACAAGATCCCTCTGCCCTGAAATTTTCAGATGCATCGGACAACAGGTTGTTGGGTTGCTGCCCCTGAAATGGCAATTTTAAGGAAATTTTGTCGGTTTTGGTTATCATCTTTAATATTATTATAGGTAGAGATAAACTGTAAACAGCAATAATCTTCAGCAAAGTAAAAAAATCTACAAATAAGTCAACATGACTAAATTGGTCAGTTGACCCCTTACAGAGTTATTGCCCTTGATAGTCATTTTTTACCAATTTAAAAAAAAATGAAAATCTTTTACAAAAATCTTCTCTGAAACTACTGGGCCAAATTTAACCAAACTTGGCCACAATCATCATTGGGGTATCTAGTTTAAAAGATGTGTGGCGTGACCCAGCCAACCAACCGAGATGAGTTGTGCATGGACATTTGTATGTCAGTGAATTTCCAAAAACTTCGGATACGTAATAGTAAAACAATAATATTTATATGTACGAATATTAGATGTAAGAGCAAGAAATTTAAATTCGTGACCACAATATTAATTATATGTACGAAGATAATATGTAAGAGCAAGAGATTTAAATTCGTGACCACTTAAAATTGTATGTGAGAGTTGTGCATGGACATTTAACAGTTGTATGTCAGTGAATTTCCAAAAACTTCGGATACGTAATAGTAAAACAATAATAATTATATGTACGAATATTAGATGTAAGAGCAAGAGATTTAAATTCGTGACCACAATATTAATTATATGTACGAAGATAATATGTAAGAGCAAGAGATTTAAATTCGTGACCACTTAAAATTGTATGTGTTTCAAGATTCCGAATCATAAAACCTACGGCATTCTACTGGTTGAAAATTTGTTGAAAATTTATCTTTTTCACATAAACGTGAAATAGGAGCAAGTTGATTACTCAGATTTGTCTGTTAAATTCTATGATAACCACTGTTCATATTGGTTTGTTGTTTTCACATGGCCAGCCTGTTAGATGTATAGATATGTCAATTGTGAACTAGCACTAGTTAGTTGAATTCCTCAATTTCATGTACCCTTGTGTTAATTCAAAACCAGACATGGTAATTTTATAAAAAAAAAACCAAACCTTTCGCCTTGTACTCTCATGTTAGGTTATGCGATGCGCGATATAAATAGGCTTATTGCATAGTGTTAGCAATGATTTCCTTAAAACAAATTTATTGGTTTAAGGTTTATGTACCCTTCTGTAGCCATTTTTATACGAATTTTTCAAACCTCAATTGTATCAAAACTAAAGATATAATAAATAATAGAGATAGGTTATTTAGTACATGTTCCAAGGGGAAACTTGATGCAAAGCATTATTTTTTACTGTTTCATTGCATTTGATAGAAAAAGAGGACTCTGTGGCAAATAAATCAAGATTTTTATAGAAAATCCACAGCCTTTAATACAGAGATTTTTGTTATAAAATTTGAAACATAAATTACTCACTTGATTTTCTATGATGTGCTAGTGTTTATTTAATACAAAAAGTTCTAAGTAACCTGTAAATTCCAAAACACCTCGTGCTGAGTCACTAAAGTCGAGCGCACCCTCAAAGGTGTACTTGATTTTGGCCATATTTATACTTGTCTTAACCAATAACTACATTTATAAACTTGTTTTAAGGAAATCAATGCTAGCACTGCATGCAATAATCCTATCTATCAGTCATCAAATTGCCAAATATGAAAGTACAAAGATAAAGGCTGTGGATTTTCTATAAAAATCTTGATTTATTTGCCACAAAGTCCTTTTTTTCTATTAAATGCAATGGAACAGTAAAAAATAATGCTTTGCATCAAGTTTCCCCTTGGTATATGTACAAAATGGCCTATCTCTATTATTCATTATTCTCTATTATTCATTATATCTGTAGTTTTGATACAATTGAAGTTTGAAAAGTTCGTACAAAAATGGCTACAGAAGGGTACATAAACCTTAAAGAAATGTATATCTGGACCTATTCAAGAAGGTGTGCTCGACTTCAGTGGCTTCGCACGTGGTGTTTGGAATTTAAATGTTGTTTTATTGGACTTTTGGTAAACAATAAATGTTAGCTGGTCTTAGTAGGAGAAAAAACCCTCTATTAAGCTGTATGGAATTTCTTCAAAAACCTTGGGTTTATTTTCTCCTTTTTTTCTTTTTTCTACATAATGCAATTAATTTATAAATAATATTATACTTTGCACAAATTTTCCCTGTGATATATGTACCTAATGGTCTATATATATTTTTCATTATCTTGGCTGTTTTAATATTATTGCAGTATGATAATTTCGTAATTAACAGGCCACATAAATGATCATTAACCTTAAGGATTATGTACCCTTTTGTTGACTCATTGCTAAACATATGGAAATTTAATAGAAAATCCACATGTAATATTGTAACTTTCATTCATTCATAAATATCCCATCGCCTTTATTCTTCTACTGTCATATAGGGCAATTTGATGACTGATAGGTATAGGATTATTTCATTCATGTTCAAAAGATATAGGAAGATGTGGTTTTAGTGCCAATAAACAACCCTCCATCCTAGTAACAGTTTATAAAAGTAACCCATTGAAGGTCAATGTTGACACTGCTGATACCACACTAGGGTATCATTTTCTGTGTTATCAGACACTATGTTAACTTGTGCCTTTTGATAAACTTACAAATCTTTGTCAACCTCAGATTTATTTCTTATATGAATCTGAGACATTCCTTTTTTTTAAATTCTAAGGAACTAAAATGTGGATAGTACAACCTTAATATGCAAGACTTGCGAGCAAACCAATTTGGCTCCACAATGTAGGTCAGTTCCCGTTGTTAACGGTACATCTGATTGTAATGCCTTCTTCAAACAAAAAGGTTGCGAAGATGTTTCTCATCAATTCTTGGGTTTCGCTAAACACCCCACGTCCTCTCTATATATAGACAGTTCTTCACTGAAAAAAGTAAGACTTCTTGCATGTTTTCTTTTTTTTTTTTTGTACTTTAGCTCTAGCCAGTGCATTTATACACTTTTTAGGAGATGGTTGGTCGTTGGTTAATGTCTCTTTGAGAGCTAATTTCATGGATTTGTCAATAATCTACATTATTTTTATATAAAAGATACAAAAAGGAGACCTCCATTGTATTTAAGGTAAATAATAGATTACATGCAATTATCATAGCTTCATTTAGATGTCCAGTACATTGCAAAATCACGTCCGTCCAAAGGGGACGTTAAATCCGATGCCTCGTGTAAAGAGAGTGCCACGCTCTTTGCACGTTAGGAACCCTTGCAACAACTCTTTGAGGGGTCCGTAGGTGGCCTGTTGTAAGGCAAAATTTCTGTCCCTATCCAATATACCCTCATTTTCCAGTGGTAGTTCAAATTTCCCCGACCATCATCCTAGATGGCCTCTATTACAACAACCTACCTATTGTATTTATTGTGAACTTGTTCTCGTCCTGAATATGCATGAAATATTTGCCACTGGACGTTAAGCAACCAACAATCAATCAATCATTGCAAAATATTTGCTTCCAAGTTCATTTTACCATTTGTTATTTTCTGTTTCAGTCTTAAAAGACATGAAAGGGTTTGGTTTACTGTATTAATTATCTAATGAAGGATGCACCAATAATAAGTCCCTCTATTGTTTCTTCAAACTGTGTCATTCTGCAATATAATTGAATTTAAATTGGATTGACAAAAAACAATGGTATGTGGTTTATATAAGTATCAGCAGATAAACTTTTATACAAATGTAAAATTGCAAGTTGAATGGAAAATATTTTTTCTGTCTTGATCTTCGGGGTTTTTTTTTTTTAATAGTTACTTTATAATTAAAAATAGAGATCCAGTATACATTGTGTATAATGATTCCAAATGTTACTGAAAATTAATGTGTTTTAGTATATATATTAATAGATTGGATTTTTAAACATGTGGTACAATCCAATGTAGTATATTTGACATATTTATCATTTAAAACATCAGTTAATATTTATTTGTTTTTTACAATATATTTAATTGGTATTAAAGTGAAAGTTATGGTTATTTTAAAAGATAAAACTTTGTTTAAGTTGTTTTTATATTTCATAGAAATGAAGATCTTGAAAATAATCCAGCTCACCATTATCTTTGTATCCGACATGGAGTTGAGGAAGATTGACCACCTAAACTCCACGACCTTCAAATTCTTCACAACGATCTTATCACCCAATGAATAACCATTTGTCATGGAGGCCTTCTCCCTCCATAATTTGACTTTCAATGAGCGAGGCCTCATGATGGGATTGGTCAAGCGCAATTCACTGTAGGGATTTTCTGCTCTCTTTGATTGTTCCAGCTCTAATGGAATCTATTTTACAATAAATAAACAATGTGAGTTTTATATGAATGTTTATCTTGTATGAATTATATAATAATTAATCAGAAAATGATTTCAAATATAAAAAAAAATATGTAAAGGTTAGTATTCACTTGCAATTAATAAAAGTATAGTTCCTAAAAAAATCTGCTCTTTAACACCACTTCTAATGTTTATTTTAAAAAACATAGAAGCTATGGTCTGTTCTTAATTTTCACATGTCCCAGGCCATCATGTTGAAATACATCATAAGCATAAAAAACTCAAGCCAGGCCATGTGTGTATTTATATCAAATTTAAAGCTTTCAGGAATTATTTCTATTTTAATAGTTAGATACAATCAAAATGTTTGTAACCATTAGGGGCAACATAAAACGTTCAATGTAGAATATCAAAAAGTTGAACCAGTTTTTTCACAGACACCAACTTTTCTCAATTTAATTTGAGAAAAATTTATTGACCAATATAGATATTTGGTGGAGGGATGCTAATCCTGAAATCCCTTGCTTCCTGGAGTCCCAAATTTAAAAACATTTAAATCACAAAATTCTAGAAAAGAATTCCCGGATCCGAAAAGGATCTATTCAAAAATTCTGACCGTAAAACAATGTAAAAAAAAATTTCGGATACACAAAACTTGCTGAAATTTCAACTCATCTTTATTCTAAACTATTTTATAGTACATTGATCTTATCTTTTGATGTTGTCCCTTTATGTAACTTCTCAAGTTCTGGTCAATTGCAATAATTGCAAAATGTGTACTTGACTGCTTTATGTAATGTAAATACTTGTTTTTGAAGATGCCACACTTGCTGATGAAAAGAGAACCTATAAAAACACATTTATTTCATGCTTATACATTAACATTTGAAGAAACTTGTTATTAATGGTAAGAGTTCCAAGTAAAAAGTAATTAAAATGATATGCAACTAATATATAAATATAATGATGTATTCTCCACATACTAATATTTGCAAAATGTAAAATTAATTTGAATACAAACTTACTCTGGCTATTTCACCTCTTATAGATATCCTCTGATGGACTGGCAGATTGGTTATAGAGCTGATGGCTACAACAGGGGGACTCTTGAAGTGAGCTATAGCTTCCTCTAAGCTGTTCAGAGGAAATGATGCTGAATCGATATAAGGTGTATAGATGTAGGCTGAAGATATTTTGATGGGAGTCTTTCTAGGAAGGATGTTACAGATAACTACTCTTTCAACACCTGCTTCGTTGAACGTATCAAGAATGCGCTTTAACAGTCTCATGCAATCACTCGTTAAAGTGTCTGGAATCAATATCGTTGCTACCTATTGATAGCAAAAGATCTGCGAAATGGTGCTGTCCCGAATTTGCTGCGAAGTTTTCTCACGAATGAGTGACCGACCACTACTATTTCTTTTTGCGATAAATCTGTAAACGAAGACAAATTCCATTTTGTATAATATTCCAATATATAAAATTTTATATTTATGTCATTATACTTTTCGCTTAGTTCTTTCTATTGGATGAAACAAAACTTGCATTTATTGGTCTGAATGGAAGACACCAGCTATCAAATGGTTAATACAAAAATTACGGCTGATCACATTTTCGTCTCATTATTGATTGGTCAATAAATTTTGTTTTGTTTTTCGTTTTGTTTACCCTTTTTTTAGGGGTACACAATGGGAAAATGTTTTGATTTTATGATGTTTTATACTAACTTAAACTGTACTATTTGTTTATAATTTCTAAATTATTTATATTTATAGTGCAAAAGAAATTTTAAATTATGTATATGTATAATATACAAATATAGTGCAATTTAAGTTTGTTTTTTCCTGTATAAAATTAATATAAAGATTTATTTTGTTTTATCTTGTGATCAGTTTATTTTGCAATCGTCAATAACAGTCAATATAAAAAAGAAGATGTGGTCAGCATGGTTTGAGAACTTCAGTTGTTCGACCTGCAAGTCAAATTTGTTTCCTTTTCACTCTTTTCGTCTTCTGACAAGTGTTGTTTGTGCTGTATTTAGAACCCTCTACAACGAGATTTGTATTTCAAAATTGTATTTTTATTCAACGCAGTCATAGGTTAAGTCATGTCCGGCCTAACTTTATATGATTTCAAGTAAAACATTTCAGGTAATGCACATAACAACAATTTGCTAGCCATTTAGATCTATAATACTCATCGTCTCAAAGTTTGGTATTGTGCCTTCTATATATACAAAGTAAACATAATTTATAAGTGGAGATAACCGAGTTTCTTGGAAAGCATCATTCTCTTCACTGAAACTCCATCATGCGTTTCTGATTGTCATCTTCTTCTCTGCAATAACATTAGATAATTCTGGGAAACTCGGCTTCTTTTTATTATTGATTTGGCTTCCTATCATTCAGATTGATCGATTGCTTGTTGGTTGCTTAACGTCCAGTGGCAAATATTTCATGCATATTTAGGACAAGAACAAGTTTACAATAGAGGCCATCTGCGATGATGGTCGGGGAAATTTGGACTGCCACTGGAAAATGAGGGTATATTACTTAGTATAAGGACAGACATTTTGCCTTGCAACAGGCCACCTACGGACCCATCACAGAGTTGTTGCAAGGGTTCTTAACGTGCAAAGAGCATGGCACTCTCTTTACATGAGGCATCGGATTTAACGTCCCCCTTCTTACCGGACGTGACTGCGAACTTCATACATCCCGCACAGCCAAACGGACGCCCCACTTCGGCAAGAGTTTTACTGCCGGTCGGGAGAAGACCAAGTGACCATATTTCTATACCCCAGTCACCCTTGGGGTTTCCTATCATTCAGGAAATGAAAGTGTACCTAAAAAAGCCACTTATTAACTGAAAGGTCCCTCCTTTATAGTATTTAATGTAAAAGGACACCTTTCTTTCATGTAAGAGGAAACATGTCGTATTCATGCAAAATGATGATGTTATTTATATCTTTAATATATCTTGATATATTTTAAATGTTGTAAATGATTATTCGTTTATTAGTAAATTACAACTCTCGATGGAATGGCAAGTCAAGTCGAAATATTGGACGGAAATCCTTGAAATATTTCTAGGATATCAGATGCATAATAAAGGCAACAGTAGTATACCGCTGTTCAAACTCATAAATCCATGGACAAAAAAACAAAATCGGGGTAACAAACTAAAACTGACGGAAACGCATAAATATAAAGAAGAACAACGACACAACACTACAATGTAACTAACACACACAGAAACGGACCAAGAATCAGACACAAGTACCGTGACGTCTTATCGCAATGTCAATTTACACTCAAAGAGAAAACAAACGACGCAACGTTAAACTGTAATACACACAGAAACGAACTATAATATAACAACGGCCATAACTGTAATAAGTTTGCAATCTCTCTGTGTCATGTTTTAAAACTGTAAGATAATTGATTGCATAAAGTTTATACTGCCTTGATTTCTTGTATATATTTTTTTGAAAGTCTTGTATATATATTTTTTTTAATTTTACTATGTTGATAAAGACATCATGAAATTTCTTACCAGGCTGTCAATGGCTTGTTGAGTGTTTGCTCTTTGAATTGTCCTCTCAACACATGAGCTTGCAATTCCTGGATGTCCACTGCTTGTTTTGCGTTTTCGGGATGATGTTATCAATACAGTGTTACATTTAACAACTGTTGGTTCCAATGCCCCTGGTTTTCAGAATGGCTGATTGGATGGCAATGTAGTATTTTGGCATACCGAAGTGGGTAAAATGGATCTCATCACGACAGAAGAGGTCTTTGTTGGTAATCCACGAGGGAATTCGTAAATGTAGATGGTCTCTCGTCGAAGAGTTTCCCTTGCCAGTAGCCGAAGGCGATTGTTGATCAAGTCTCTTCTTTGGCTGTAGGATTCTAAAGATATTTTGATGGGAGTCTATCTAGGAAGGATGTTACAGATAACTACTCTTTCAACACCTGCTTCGTTGAACGTATCAAGAATGCGCTTTAACAGTCTCATGTAATCAGACTCGTTAAAGTGTCTGGAATCAATATCGTTGCCACCTATAGATAGAACAACGGTTTTGTTACACATTTTGTCTTGCTCTTCCCAGCAGAGCCCACCGCTTCAGCATGATTAACGCCATCCTTTTCTTCAATATGATGTTTGCCAGTTTTGTGTGTTGTGGGTGCTGCGGCAAATTTGAGGTTGTACAAGATGTTGTGTTCTGGTCTATGGTTATACCCTGTAGCCACTGGTAAAATAGCCTAGTTCTTCAGAGAATGAACATATTTTTGGACTATTACCAGTTGCTTCTGAATCATTGAATTTATGCATATTTGATTTGCTGTCCTACATTTATTTGTCAGGTATATATTTACAGGATAAAAAAAACAACAAATTAGTCAAGGACCAATTCGAAAAAATGTCAATAACAGAACAATGCTTAAAAGGATGGTACTATAAAATAAAAATAGATGAATTCATTGTTAATATTTACCAGCAATATTGGTAAAAGTTTGACAAACAAAAAACAATTTGAAATAATGTTTGTATTGTCATAAAGATGTTCCTGCATCAAACGTCACAAAGCTGGTGATCCAGCATATATAAATTGTAAACTGCTGATGGTTTATCCTCTATTGAACATTCAAAGTTGCATTATTCATTATTAATAATAATGTCTATAGTGATAAATTAATTAATATAAATACATGTATTTTAAATCTGATTGTTAAGGAAAACGAGAATACTGGTATACTAATATGTGTTAAAATTAAAACCAGTTGTGCGATAAAAATAGATGAAATGAAGGTAGGACGAATATATGTCAACAAAATTATACAACATCTGTCTACAAACAATAAGCAATTTATATATCAATCCTTTTTTGTTTGTTTTCGATTTAATGTGAAAGACAAGAGGCTGTCACAACGACAGCAAACCGGATTTATTAATATTTATTTGTGTCCTGGCAATATCACAAGAACCATTACTGATGAATGGTGAAAGTGAAAATCGTCAATATCAAATTTGACCTCCATTTTGTCATCAGTATCAACATATGAAAATTTGAAAAGCTTAGATTGAATGGTTCATGAGTAAATGCAACAACGTGAATGGAAACACCATTTTACAATCTTTCATTATTGAACTTGACCTCTATTTTGTCATCAGTAACAACATATAAAAATTTCAAAAGCTTTGGTTGAATGGTTCATGAGAAAATGCACGGACACGACTGGAAACACCATTTTTCAATCTTTCAAGAACCATAACTCCTGAACGGTAAAAGTCAAAATCGTCATTATTTAACTTGACCTCTATTTTGTCATCAGTTACAACATATTAAAATTTGGGAAGCTTTGGTAGAACAGTTCATGCGTAAATGCACGGACACAACTGGAATCTCCATTTTTCAATCTTTCAAGAACCATAACTCCTGAACGGTAAAAGTCAAAATGGTCATTATTGAACTTGACTTCCATTTTGTCATCAGTAACAACATATTAAAATTTGGGAAGCTTTGGTAGAACAGTTCATGCGTAAATGCACAGACACGACTGAAAACTCCATTTTTCAATCTTTCAAGAACCATAACTCCTGAACGGTAAAAGTCAAAATCGCCATTATTGAACTTGACCTTCATTTAGTTGTCAGTAACAACATATTAAAATTTTAAAAGCTTTGGCTGAACGGTTCATGAGTTAATGCACGGACAACATTTGATTGCCGCCCGCCGTACATCCCCAAATCAATAACCGACATTTTTGTCACAAAAATCCGGTTAAAAAAACACCGTGTATGTGATGATACAGCGAAAACACATAGCTCTGAAGATTCTGTGGGTTAAGCAACGATGATTCAATTAACTAGTTGATCAATCAAGTAAATTACTTACATTGAATAGTGGTCCAGTGTCTCTTCTGATTGCCTCCCTGCACTATCCTGAGGAAATAGGTGGAAAAAAACTTGATGGCGACGACTATTGTCGTTAAAGTTAGGGACACAACAATGTTGATCACTACCTTTTCTCATCTTGGATAATGCAAGGACATTTTTCTCGTCTTCACTCATGGCGGCCCGGCTTTTTAATAGTTAACCGAATATAGCCTGATTATTTTAGCGGTATTTAAGAATATTCGTTAAAAAAGAAGTACATGTATTCTCTACAATAACATTCTCATGTACAATAATACAGTCAGTAGTCTAGTGTTAGTTAAAGGTGTATGATTGATACAGCTCCTCCTTCTCTGCCAATTATACTTGCATTCCTCGTCCTTTAGCAAAAACATCCACCCCACCTCTCCAAGGGCAGACACACATTGGTGAGTCACCAGTTGATGAAACCGTTGCTGAGTGGCATTTATACATGTAATACAAATTCTTTAGTCGGGCCAATTTTGGATTACTTTTAATAACAACAAAGTTTAACAGATGAGACAATTTAGTTTGTATTAAAATAATGACAAATAAAACAATTCAGATATCAAAATATTTACAAATACAGTTCAGTTATTACAATATTCACAAATGAAATGATAAACAAAAACAGCATAAGAATCAATAAGTGACGAATGTCAAGACACAAGGCAAACATTTTATTAACATGTACAGAAGTTTTGGAATCAAAATGAGCCCATTTTCATTTCCATACATAAGTGGGACTGAAACATCTGTGACAGGTATAACTTAATTTGGAAAGTTCATGTTGTGTTTCACAAAATAACAAATGGAACCAGTATCATAGTCCAAATTACCAAAACCAGCTAATAAATGCAAGATCTTCACCACTACAACCGAAGAAGAGTGAAATTGATCCAACACAGTTATTATTGTCCCTCTTTCCTTTTGTGTTTCACTCTCGATGGAAATATCTTTGGGTGTTCTTGAATGGTCGAATATTGTAATACGTGAGGAATAGGTCTTGCTGTTAAGTGAGGGCTAATCTCCGTGATAAAGGCCGTACCTTGACCTATGCCTGTTTACTTTTATAAATTGTTACTTGGGCGGAGAGTTGTCTCCTTGGAACTCATACTCTTATTTATCATTGGTATAACTTACATTAAAAATGCAAACACTTGATGTTTAAAAAACTAAAAGCACACATCTCATTCCTAAGATATATTGACTTAAATCTTATATAAGGTATGCAAAATTGAAAGAATTGCATAATAATTTACATACCATTTATTCCTAAAGTTATTGTTCTGAGAAATATTTATCTTGGAATTTCAATTCTAATATTGATTGATTTTGTCCCCAAAAAAATCACTAATTCTTAAAAAAAAAGAAGAGTAAATACTTTAAATGAAGAAAACAAACCTAGAGAGAAACTGGAAAATCCTTTCCAGCATGCATAATCCCTGATGCAACCGCTTCTCAAAATCTTCAAACTTGTCCATGTCTACTGTTGAACAATATGCCTCCTCCCAACATAGACAGTTTACCAACGAGCATATCTCTAATACAAAATATCACCATACCAGTGGTAAATAGCCGAAAAAATTTATATTGCAACTTAAAGAAGAGAGTTCCAATTAATATTTCCTTGGTGTCATAACTCATTCCAAAAATATTTGATGAAAACTTGTTGCCCATATAAACCTATAATATTAATTTCAAAATTTTGAAAAATAAATGAAAAAACTTGATTTAAATGAATAGAAGTATTGAATGCATTTATTTTCTAAATCAGCTGTTAAGTCTGTTGACGTTAAATCCTTTCCATATCGAAGGTTTAAGTGTTTTTAGGCATCTCTTTTTGTTAAGTAAACCACCACGCAAACTCATTACAAAATGTATGGTTACCAAACATGTGTTCCGTTATTGCTGAGTGTCCATTTTTGATACCGTCTTCTGAACCTTGATTCTGATCAATTATGTATGAAAATTTCTTCAGGATTGATTCAACGATCGTTTGTGCTTTTTGGATTTTTTAGAATTTACTATTAACAATAAAAATATGATTTCTGTCACTAGTGTTTTCAATTTCCAAATGTGGCATTTGATTTTTTTCCGAACCCTGATGGAGTCATCATCTGCAACACATTTATTTTCTTCACCACAACCAAATCCTTCACCATTTAAGCTACCTCATCCGCTTCCATAGCCATTCCGATTTGTTTGCATTCATGAACTCTTGCGAAATCACCCTGCTTTTTTTGGAAATTCACATATTCGATAAGTGGAAACCTTCTGTGCGTGATGAAGAATTGTCTTTTGAGTTTTAAGCAATGAGGGTTGCAACACATAAAGAAAAATGCAAACATACAATTTATATATCACAAAAGTCCGGAGTTTAAATAGAGAATAATACATGGCAAAATCCGTATCATATGTCATATCATCCCGAGACATCAATATCAGCCCAAGGGATGATATTGGTCGAGGGTGATGCGGCATGTGATACGGATTTTGCCATGTATTATACGCTTTATCATATATTTCAACAGAAGAGTATTATGTTATATGAACTGTTTTCTGATCCATAGCACTGGGTTACCTTCAGGGGTGTGATAAAGGGTATGCGATAAAGAGTGCGCATCAAAGTTGCGCGATATGGGTTAAACAGCAGGCTATTTATCAAATATGCAAAACTACTGTATTTACTACTAAGCATATGATAAACTCTGTTATGTAAGGTAATAACACGTTATGAACTGGAATTACAATACTGAATCATGTGTCCATCAACACTATTTTTGGCTATATCAACAGGATGAAAATAAGTTATATTTGTTCATGTTGTTCCATCGAAGCCTACTTTTTTCATCTGCTGTTAAATGGTGATACATTGCAAACATACAATTTTTGACACATATAATATCTATATTTGTTGCCTCATTTTTAAGTTTTAATAAAAAAAATATCAATATATTCGAAAGCAAGATTTGTTATTTCTGCAATATATAATTGATTTTTTTCTGTCTGCTCACAATTGCCACGAAAACTTGATACCATCCAATGAGAATTGTCATGTAATGAAATAATTTTCTAGCAAAATATGTATTATTGCTTCGGTCACAAAATATTACAAGTTTAAAATCTAAACTTCCCGTGTGATAGCAAAGACAAAGCAGTGTTAACATTTGCAAAGGAAATGTTATTGTTGTCCTCTGTGTTCTAACTAGCATCCAATACATTATCTTAATAAGTGGCTGAATCTTGTAAAAAGTAAAACAACAATTAATAAAGTAAATGATTTCACTTAAAAAAAAAATTGAAAAAATAATCGAATTAAGGTAATACATAAAAACAAATATAAACTAGTATCTCAATTGTTTGTAAAACAATTGAAAGTCCTTTCCTGTAAAAAATGATGTTTTGGTAATGTACTTTGTACGACCTTTCGTTTGATATACGACAAGCATACCTTCTCAAACTTTTTGCTTTTAACATTGAAGGACCTCTTCTGCCTACATTTTTGAGATCGGAAGTATGATATATGTAACATAGAGTAGATGAGCTTTCATTTGATATGCGACAACGCCTTGTTCTAGAAAGTTTGATTGCTGCACTTTATAACCCTATCCAACTAATTTTTGGAGGTCGGGAGTTTGATATTTCAAATGTACACATCATGACCTTTCATTTGATATAGAACAACCCTATCTTAAAAGAAAAATTATTTTTTGCACTCAATAACCCCATCCAACCAGTTTTTGGGAGACGTCAATTTGAAATTTGAAATGTACGCTTTGTGTTCTTTCATTTGATATGCGACAACCTTACCATCTGATAAATTTGAATGTTTGCACTAAATGACCACACCCGTCCCCCTGGGATGAAAAGGGGGTTTAGAAATTTCATTTTTAAGTAGAAGTTATTAAGACCTTCAATTTGATATATCAGATGACCTCATTTGACAAAGTGCAAATAATGATGCAATATCAACTATGAAACTTACAAAGTCATTGCAAAACATGAAAATTTTTAATTCAATTTTTTGTGGTTTTTTTTTCATGGAATGTTTTTGGTATTTGGTCAAACATATAACTATGTTAACCTCTTCAATTTTTAAACCATTTTAAGTGGTAAGCTCTTGTGGATTCAGAAATACATGCCTCCGCTCGCAATACTTCAAACTGCCTTATCTCTTAAACGACAATATATATATCGCAAATCTGTTAAATGATAAATGATCTACAGTTAAAGCACAACATTATAGAAAAAGAATTGGGACAATTTCAAAGTTCACCAAGGTCACAATTAATTATCAAATATATGATGCAATACCAAACTTAAGAACCGGAAGTCGTAGAGACATGGGACTTGTACCATTCAACTCAGAACCACTTAACCTTTCAACTATCACAAGGTCAAGGTCATTGTATAATGTGAAGGTCAAGGTGAAATTTCATCATGACCTGACATTGACCTCAAACTGAAGGTCTTGAATTACTGATTATCTTTGCAGTTTATAGTACATTGATATCTGTGATCTTTAAAAAAAATATACACACAATACCATACTTTTAAGAATCATCCGGTTGTAACTTTTAAAAAGACGGTTGGACATTTTTGGGCTTATTGTATAAAATGTAGAGCTCGTCGAGAGGAACAATTTACACGCCGTATGTATGCAGCAAACTCTTATCGTTTTCTTAATATGCAAGCTTGAAATTGCAGCGTAAATTTTTTGCACTTGGTGACCTTTGACTTTGGTAGCAAATTAAAGGTCACATGAACTTAAGATTATTGGTGTAGGTCCCAAGTCTTTACAACTTTTGGTTCTCCAGATTCCCTTTTTTTTTAAATGTGTATATTTTTTCAAGGGAAATAACTCCTTATTAGGGTTAACAACAAAATGATTGTATCTGTTTATTAACATTGCCATCTGGTCTTGTACATGTTGCCGTTTTCAAATCGATTCTATCTTAAATACTTTTTGAGAAAAATGTAAAAGAAAGAAATTGCTTCAAGGGGACATAACTCTCATAGGAAATGATGAAATCCTTAGCAGCCTCAAATGGTAACACATCATGATGAGATCTAACTATTGTCCAAATAAGGTCATGATATCTTCAAAAACAACGAAGGGGGTTCATGTCGAAAAAAAACAATAAAAGGGAGACAACTTCTAAAGGGGATGATGAAATCCTACACCGCCTCATCGGGTAATACTTCATGATGAGGTCTACCGATGGTCCATATTTGGTTTTAATAACTTCAATAGAAACATGGGGAGGCCATGTCAAACAAATGCTGGATGAGAAAAACAATAAGGTCTTTCCTCGCGGAGAGGAAAGACCTTAAAAATGGATAAATTTACTGATAAATGAAAATTTACAACAAGCCGATTTAATAAAGTAACCTGCAAAAGTGACTGATTAAAAAAAATTAACTAGAACTATCGAAAACAGGTCATATTTACTGTTTATGTAGTAAATTATCACTTATAGTTTAATAGCAGGTAAAGCGGTGGCAGGTTTTGCTGTTTCAGGTTAATACAATTTTAAAAAAAAAAAACCGACCGAATTAAGGTAAACTTATTTGAAAAAAAAAGAATAAAGGTATCATTTGGGGTATCACCAGCCCAGTAGCTGCTGACATGAATTATCATTGATATGGCTATATTTATAAATTCACTGTTCGCAAAATTTTGAATTTTTGAAATACTCATATAGGCTTTTCTACCTCGGGCATAGATAATCTCAGCTGTATTTAGCAAAACATTTGTGCATTTTGGTCCTTCAATGCTCTTCAACTTCGTACATTATTTGGCCATTTTAACTTTTTTGGATTCGAGCGCCACTGATGAGTTTTTTGTAGACGAAACGCGCGTCTGGCGTTTATTAAAATTTTAGTCCTGGTATCTATGATGAGTTTATTTAATTAAATCTTTTTTATTTCCTTTTATGCCTTTCTTGCATATTTGTCTGATGTCAAATAATTTGTATATCTGGTGATGATATGTTTTAAGTGATGAGTGCCTAATCTGTTGTTATCATTTGTCCATTCTATCAGAGCATATTAGTTCTGCATGTCCAAAAATAGTGAGAAGTTATTAAGTTTTGTTAGGCAAAAACTCCAAAACGAGGTCTGAATTAGACGCAATTAGCTTGATCCTGATATAGACAAAAATAATTGGAAAGGGAAAATGCAGGACACATAATATATAAGCTGACTTTATAAATATTTTAATATGAGCGTCACTGATGAGTCTTGTGTAGACGATACGCGCGTCTGTCGTAAAAAGTATAACCCTGGTACCTTTGATAACTATCTTTTTTTTAAGTTTTTTGATAAAGGTATGCTGGTTTCTAAAGTAATTGTTCATGTTTGCAAATATTTTTTATTTATATTAATAATAAACTTCCAAAAATTGAAAAGAAGGTTTTTCCAAATTTTTTGTTTTAGTCTAAAAAGGTGTTTTAAGTAAATATGCATATGAATTATAACATTTAGCATTGATAATTCTTAATTTTTGGCTTAGAGTTAATGACTTTTTAAACATTTATAGGGGATAAAAACAAACCTTTGTTAAACAAAAAAAATGTTCCTCATGATTTCTGTTTTGTCGATATTTTGTGTTCATGCTTCCCGTTTTCCTTTTTTTTTCTTGTATCATCCTACTACATGACTTTTCTTAAATGTGAATACTGCTAGAGTGCGCAAAAATGCTTTCTTTGGTTTGGTGTCCCGTAACTGTGTCCTTGCTGTGTGTTTATTGTTTAAGATGAAAAAAAAAAAAAAAAACATATTCAAAATTACTAATACAATAGATAGATATAGAAAGATGTGGTATGATTGCCAATGAGACTACTCTCCATCCAAGTAACAATTTATTACTGTAGACCGTAATAGGCCAAGGTACGGCCGACAACACGGAGTCCTAAATCACAACGAACAGCAAGCTATAAAGGGACCCACAAATGTTGAGCGTATAGATAGTTTTTGCGTATTTCGACATATTCTTCATAAAAAAAACTATTATTGCGTTTTGTCCAATGGGTTTGTTCCTGTACCACATATCATAATATTCATTGTATGATATCTTGGGTTGCATTAATAGTCTGTTACTTGCATTATTGTGTTTGTTTAACAACATAATCCCCCCTGTTACCTCTGTTTCAATTGTAGTTCCTTGATGTTTTTATTAGTTCTTTTTAAGTTTACATCGGCACCTTTTTGATCGGATTCACTTTTAGATCTTTTTATTTTGCAACGATTTTTTTTTCACATTTATCTCGGATTTTCTAAAATTGTATCGTCAAAAAATCATATGTAGGCCTATCTAATGCTGGCTTGACTTCGTGCTTGCTTTTCTTCCTTTTATACTATGATCAATCAGATAGTTTCCTCAAAAATTGAACAGGAAAATATCTATGACACATAACTGAAAGTCACTTTTGTTGCTTATTATTTTCTTGACATTTGAACTATTCTTTGTGTTGTAAAGAATAGGTTCATCCTCTACGATTTCTGGCTCATGGAAGAACTTTTTTCTTCAACTATTTAACTTCCATCTTTTTAGAATCAGCAAGGGTTTTAACTTTGAATTTCTGATTACTTTTTTTGATTTAAAATATCTTGTTTTAACTATCACTAAACATCTAAGAGTATTATTACAGCTTCAGTACCGACATGATTTGTTAAACAAGTAACTGATATCTATATTAAAATTAAGAATTTATGTCCATCAACTCAGGTTTTAACTGCTATCGTAGATTGGTCAAACATTATGAAATTAGTGTCGAGGGTTGGTATTGATAATTCAAAGCCGAAAGTTGTGTTGTAGGAACCTACTTTACAGCTTTAATTTTGTATAACGGTATTGGGAAGTGCATGAATAACATTTTTGAAAACTGTCGTGATTGAATCAAATATCTTATAGACACTCGTTATCTGCCAGTAAGTACCAGTTACTGTGGACGAACGTGACATCGAGGAAGCAGATGATGAACCAAGAATATTAGAAGAGTTTCCAAAATTGGCTGTTTGGAAATTGGGAGGCCCTTCTTCTAACCATCATTAATTTAATCTTTATATTCAGAAAGTCATTTCTATGCAACTTTCATTTGTGTTTCTAAAACTTTATTCCAATTCCATTCAGACTGATTCTCTAAGTTTGAATAAATTGTTAAGGGCAATATGATGATCTGAGCATCTTTTTTCCGAAAGCAAGTGCTTTAGGGATTTCATATTCCTGAGTGTCGAAAAACAATTTTAATATGAAATAATAAAAAAAAACATCTCTGTAAAGGATTTTACCATGTTCATCTCCTCATGACCTAGACTTATAAGTTGGACGACCCAATAATATTTCTCTGGTAGCTCCATAACAAGTTTCATAGGAGAGCCATCGCATACAACATACACACTATGGCGTGATCCTGTAGTTACTGCAGAATATATAGCATTTTTCTTTAAATAGTTATCAGAGGTACCAGGATTATAATTAAGTATTACCAAATGTTTTATTGCATTGGTGGCACTGAATGAACTTACCTTTGAAATATTCATCCATGATTTTGTTTAGTATTGCGTATAGCTGAAAAAAAGACATATTTGATTAGGTTACGTTGCGCTTTCGGACGACAACGGACGATGTAGTGATGGCAAATTAACTTTTTACGAAATTTAAGAAAGGTGAAATTAGCCGACGGTTCTGATTTAATAAAGAATCTGTTAAAGTTTTATTTAGTATTGATATTTGAAAATATTCTTTACCATCCATAAACTGGAGAAGTAATTTTCCATGGCTCTTATTGCCTCTTCTTTTGTATCCCCACCCAAAGACTAAATAAAGCCAGAACAATTCCAAAAGTTCAGCGTTATTCTCCATGAAGCCCTTATCAAGTCGACTGTTTTAAACTGTTTAAAAAATTAACGGTACCAATTTTCCTTCACCAGATGCGCATTTCGACAATAACGTTCAATTTTTTAAGTAAAGGCCAACAGGAACTGGTTGTTCTACAATTTTTATAAACAGATGTGCCTTGACATTTTGCCTTGCAACAGGCCACCTACGGACCTCTCATAACGCTTGATATTAAGTTTCTATTTTGTGAGAGAAAAAAAACTGCGTGATTGTTTGGAAAATTTGCAAGCAAGCCACACATGTGTGTTACAAATTCATGAATTTGTTTTTGATGTTTATCTCGTGGGATTTTGTCTGATGCTTGGTCCGATTCTCTGTTTGTTACCCCGATTTTGATTTTTGTCCATGGATTTATGAGTTTTGAACAGCGGTATACTACTGTTGCCTTTATTTCCAGCCTCAGCAATCGAACAAGAAATGTAATAAAAATACTGTGCCCACGGGTGCAATATATTACAGTGGTTACAAACATGTGATTAGAGACTGGATTGCGGTTGTCCCCAATCGCCCAGAAATATACACAATATTTGGCGAGGAAATAAAATGCGAACGTAAATTTACAGACCTTACTTTGATCAGTTTAGACGAATCACATATGTATATATGCTAATAATATATTAATAATGAGTACATGCCAAGCTACTTATTATCAATTTCATTCATTCCTGGAGGTTATATCAAATGCACTTCATTCTTTTTAAGCATGATTTATTACCATTCATATCAGGGTAACGGATGTAACAACCTTCTGTTTTGAGGTGTCCAAAATCATTTTCTAATATTGAAAGGCTATACATAATCTTGCTAACCAAAGCACGTTCTGTATTCCCTCTATAACTCGTTAATTTTCTTTTTTCTAAACATCTTGTGAATGAATAACCAATATTGTGATTACTTGTTTTTATGCACTGGTTTAAATTTGTCTGCCAAAAGGTGTGGCCAAGTTTTGAAAAACAAGGGTCTTCATGATTCAAGTCAAAAATCGCTATCTTTAACTTTACTGAATACACATGAAATAATTAACACTTGATATTACTGTTGAGTGGCGAATGATTTCAAACATAAATTGAAACAACCACAGCTTTATTTAAAAATTTCAACATTTTCTCAGTAACATTTTTTCAGTAAATTTTACTACTTTTTGGATATTCATTCAGATTTTAGCTATATTGGATAATTTTTGAACATTTTACTGTAAATTAGTCAATTTTTTTGATAATTTATTTGAAATAACCTTAAATCGAATATTTGATCAAGATAAATTTCTAATATATATTGACAATTGTATTTAAAGTAAAATTGAACCAACCACAGCTTTATTTAAAAATTTTAACATTTTCTCAGTAACATTTTTTCAGTAAACTTTACTACAATTTTTGGATATTTCTTTAGATTTTTGCCATATTTGTATTTTTTTCACATTTTACTGCAAATTTGTCAATTTATTTGATGTTACCTGAAATCGTTTATTTACTTTACCAAAAAGTAGTAAAGTTTACTGAAAAAAAAATGTTACTGAGAAAATGTTTCAATTTTTAAATAAAGCTGTGGTTGTTTCAATTTTACTACTAATACATTTGTCAATACAAATAAGATAAATAGCTTTATTTAAAAATTGAAACATTTTCTCAGTAACTTTTTTTTTCAATAAGTTTTACTACTTTTTATATATTAATTCAGATTTTACCTATATTGATAATTATTCAACATTTTACTGTACATTTGACAACTTTTTTGATTATTGTATATGATGTTTCCTGAAATCGGTCATTTGATCAAGACAATTTTCCAATTTGTATTTACAAATGTATTAGAAGTAAAATTGAAACAACCACGCCTTTTTTTAAATTTCAAGTTTCTCAGTAACATTTTTTCAGTAAATTTTACTACTTTTTAGATATTCATTCAGATTTAAACTACATTTTACTGTAAACTTGTCAATTTTTTGATAATTTATTTGATGTTACCGTAAATTGGTCATTTGATCAAGATAATTTTCTAATATATATTATCAATTGTATAAGAAAAAATTGAACCAACAACAGCTTTAATACAAAAATATATATTTTTCAGTAAATTTAGCCACTTTCTGATTTATTGTATTAGTTGAAAACCTTAAATCGACCAAATTTTATTAAATACTCGTATAAAATGTACACTTAACCTGTAATCGGTGTATTGTTTATTTTTCCACATTTAAATTGAAATTTCTCAATTTTTTGGAGTTTTTATTTGATATTACCTTAAATTGTATATTTGATCTAGATAAATTTCTAATATGTATTGACAATTGTATCTAATGTAAAAATGAAACAACCACAGCTTTATTTAAAGATTTCAACATTTTCTCAGTAACATTTTTACAGTAAACTATACTACTTTTTGGATATTCATCTAGATTTTAGCTATATTGATGTTTTTTCAACATTTTACTGTAAATTTGTCAATTTTTTTGATAATTTATATGAAATTACCTTAAATCGTATATTTGATCAAGATAAATTTTTAATATATATTGACAATTTTATTTAAAGTAAAATTGAAACAACCACAGCTTGACAATTCTATCTAAAGTAAAATTGAAACAACCACAGCTTTATTTAAAGATTTCAACATTTTCTCAGTAACACTTTTACAGTAAACTTTACTACTTTTTGGATATTCATTCAGAATTTAGCTATATTGATATTTTTTCAACATTTTACTGTAAATTTGTCAATTTTTTGGATAATTTATTTGAAATTACCTTAAATCGTATATTTGATCAAGATAAATTTCTAATATATATTGACAATTGTATTTAAAGTAAAATTGAAACAACCACAGCTTTATTTAAAATTTTTAACATTTTTTCAGTAAACTTTACTACAATTTTTGGATATTTCTTTAGATTTTTGCCATTTTGGTAATTTTTTCACATTTTACTACAAATTTGTCAATTTATTAGATGTTACCTGAAATCGTTTATTTGATCAAGATAATTTTCTAATTTGTAATGACAATTGTATTAAAAGTAAACTTGAACCACAGCTTTCTTTAAAAATTGCAACATTTTTTCAGTAACATTTTTTTTCAGTAAACTTTACTACTTTTAAGATATTCATTCAGATTTTATTTATATTGATAATTTTTCAACATTTTACTGTACATTTGACAACTTTTTTTGATAATTGTATATGATGTTACCTTAAATTGATCATTTGATCAAGACAATTTTCTAATTTGTATTGACAAATGTATTAGTAGTAAAATTCAAACAACCACGCCTTTTTTAGCTCACCTGGCCTAAAAGGCCATGTGAGCTTTTCTCATCATTTGGCGTCCGTCGTCGTCGTCGTCGTTAACAATTTTTCAAACATCTTCTCCTCTGAAACTACTGAATGGATTTGAATGAAACTTAGCATGATTGTTCCTTAGATTATCCTGCACAAAGTGTGTGCTTCGATTTTTGATCCGTCAAAAAACATGGCCGCCGTAACTTAAAATAGAACATAGGGGTCAAATGCAGTTTTTGGCTTATATCTCAAAAACGAAAGCATTTAGAGCAAATCTGACATGGGGTAAAAATGTTCATTAGGTAAAGATCTATCAGCCCTGAAATTTTCAGATGAATCAAACAAACCATTGTTGGGTTGCTGCCACTTAATTGGTAATTTTAAGGAAATTTTGCAGTTTTTGGTCATTATCTTGAATATTATTATAGATAAAGATAAACTGTAAACAGCAAAAATGGTCAGCAAAGTAAGATCTACAAATAAGTTAATATGACCAAAATTGTCAATTGACCCCTTAAGGGGTTATTGTCCTTTAATGACAATTTTTCACAATTTGTTCATCATATTTGCTAACTTTAAAAAATCTTCTCCTCTGAAACTACTGAATGGATTTGGATGAAACTTAGCATGATTGTTCCTTAGATTATCCTGCACAAAGTGTGTGCTTCGATTTTTGATCCGTCAAAAAACATGGCCGCCGTTACTTAAAATAGAACATAGGGGTCAAATGCAGTTTTTGGCTTATATCTCAAAAACGAAAGCATTTAGAGCAAATCTGACAAGGGGTTAAAATGCTCATTAGGTCAATATCTATCAGCCCTGAAATTGTCAGATGAATCAAACAAAACCATTGTTGGGTTGCTGCCACTTAATTGGTAATTTTAAGGAAGTTTTGCAGTTTTTGGTCATTATCTTGAATATTATTATAGATAAAGATAAACTGTAAACAGCAAAAATGATCAGAAAAGTAAGATCTACAAATAAGTTAATATGACCAAAATTGTCAATTGACCCCTTAAGGGGTTATTGTCCTTTAATGACAATTTTTCACAATTTGTTCATCATATTTGCTAACTTTAAAAAATCTTCTCCTCTAAAACTACTTAACCAAATTCAACCAAACTTCAACTGAATGATCAGTAGGGTGTATAAAATAACGTTTGTGCTTTTTTTTTATTTCGTCAAAAAACATGGCCGTCATGGCTAAAAATAGAACACAGGGTAAAATGAAGTTTTTGGCTTATATCTCAAAAACTCCAGCATTTAGAGCAAATAAGACAAGTAGTTAAAGTATTTCTTAGGTCAAGGTCTACCTGTCCTGAAATTTTCAGCCGAATTGGGTAACTGGTTTTTCAGGTATAATGCCCCTGAATTGGTGATTTTAAAGAAATTTTGCAGTTTTTGGTTATTATCTTGAATATTATTGTAGATACAGATAAATGTTTATAGCAAAAATGTTAAGCAAAGTAAGATCTACAAATAAGTCAATTTGACCAAAATTGTCAATTGACCCCTTAAGAAGTTATTGCCCTTTAAAGACTTTTTAAAGACAAGTAAAATGAGCACACTCAAATGCTTGCCTTCACATATTCATCCTAATTTGAATGGCAGCATGTTGGGAATATGGAACAGGCTCTAGCATCGTATACTTTGTCTCTTAGTATATACATATGGTCAATACAGGAACCAGAAATATGAGTAGGTGAATGCACAACTTGACAGAAATCTTTTGTAGCCAATGCTTTTATTAATAAGTTAATTGATCAGTATAGTGAGGCAAATAAGTTCAAAGGGGCGTAACTCCTAGAAAAATCGCAATTTCCCGTCGATATGCACAACTACATAGTATGTCCATATTATCTGAAAAGGTTTCGTGAAATTCTGTTGTGTGGTTTGATAGGAGTTGCGATGACAAGAAACAGGACTGACGGACGGACGGGTCAAAAACATTATACCCTCCGCAACCCGTTGCGTTGAGTATCATAAGTTCAAAGAGGCGTAACTCCTAGATAAAAAATTGAATCGCAATTTCCCGTCGATATGCACAACTACATAGTATGTCCTTATTATCTGAAAAGGTTTCGTGAAATTCTATTGTGTGGTTTGAGAGGATTGCGATGACAAACTGTTGCAGTAGTACATTAAAGTAAATAAGTTCAAAGAGGCGTAACTCCTAGAAAAAAAATTGAATCGCAAATTCCCGTCGATATGCACAACTACATAGTATGTCCTTATTATCTGAAAAGGTTTCGTGAAATTCTGTTGTGTGGTTTGAGAGGAGTTGCGATGACAAGAAACAGGACTGACGGACGGGTCAAAAACATTATACCCTCCGCAACCCGTTGCGTGGGTATAACTATAATTTAAATATTCTGGCGGAAGAAAAGCTTAGATATAAAGAAAAAGCTCACCAACCTGACAACAAACAAACCATAATCAGCTAAACAACTGTTAAAGAAAATTGTTAGCCAGGTATGTAGACTCACTGTACTTTTGTTGAAAGAGTTTTGAATTGTTTTTCCAAGTGTTATTCATCACTTATATTTAAGTTAAAAACAATTAACATTGCTACTACGGGTGTGTGTGTGGTTAAGGACCTCGACTGGCTATAAAGGCCGTATACGGTCGTTGCATAAGGTTAAGAAACATCTTTTGGAGGTCGTTTAAAAACTCAACTCAACTTGGTATTTAATACTATTTCCTGTTTCCTTTAAACAAACATCATCACAAATTAACTTGTAAACAAAGATCAGGGGGTCGAGTGATATAACATAAGCTACATGAAATTGAGAATTGCAAAAATTTGTAAAACTTTCTACCAAATATCATTGACTTAACATATCAAGCATGTTAAGTGGTTGATTTTAAACTGATTTGATTAAAAACGTATACATTGATTTGAGTTCATCAACTTTTTGAGTGGAGAAGCTGCAAGACATCCAATTCACAAGTAAAACATTTTTTATTCAGAGGCAGCTGGAGCCTTCCTCAGAGTGTGGGATTTTCTCGTCTTGTTGGTGACCCTCTGCTGTTTTCTGGTCTTCAGTCGGATTGTTGTCTTTTTGACAAATTCCCCAGTTCCATGTAAGTTCAAGCAAACAACGACATAATTCTTCTCGAAATGGCAGGAAAGATTAAGACAAAATATAAAATGGCAGGAAAGATTAAGACAAATAAAAAAAAAAATCAAAGAACACCTAGCTCATTTATATTTCTTCTAGAAATTGTTGTTGTTGTTTATGATGTAAGAGTTTAACTTCAGTATTCTAATAAAATAAATGCAACAGTATTCTAACAAATTTAAGAAGTTTCTATTGCCGGAAGTTTGGGAGCGCGTGGTTTCAAAGTTAAGCAACCAGATGTGTGCAGCCCCCAGACACCAATCACGACCACACAATGTTTGAATATGTTTATGACTGATGACAATTTCGATATAATTAACATTAAACAAATATTATTATTTTAAGAAGATACATTTGAAGTTTGGAAGAAGCTATTGTTTCTTACAAGACCAAGGGACTATTTGCTAAACAACAAAGGTACATAATATAGTACTAGAACTCAACCGCAAAATCGCTGGCATTTACAAATAATAAACTGTTGTATGATGATTTTTTGTAAAAGATTTTGTCTTGAGAAATTTAGAAAAGGTAGCAAAAGCCCTTTTATTCCAAAGTCTTTAATTTGTTTAGTTTCTTTTATATTCTATCATTTTCGCATTTCGATTCAAACCACAATCATTATCCACTAAGCTGCATTTGTTTGGTAAAATTCAAGTTAATTCAAATACCATTATCATTCTTATAAAATATGCTTCGAGACTAGTCCTTTATTTGAGCTTTGTTAACATGACAATGGTATGCAACAGACAATATTATGTTAAAGTAATTTTTTGGTTTGATGTGTTTTACCATTTGATTTTGTGTTAACGAAAGTCAATTATACGAAGATGGCAAGCTTAATTATTGAAACTGATAATAGCAAAATTAACAAATTATTTGCACCCTACCATTTGCTACACAGCAGAAAACAAAACTAGATATGATGACCAAACACACTTGATATGGACTCCATCTCCTGCATTAAACAATTAGGGTCCGTAGGTGACCCGTTGTAGATAAAATTTCGGCCCTAACCAATATACTAGTACCTTCGTTTTAGAGTGAACGTTAAAAATTCTCACACTTTCAACCCAAATGGTCTCTTTTCTATTGTATTAAGTGTAACAGAACATTCATAAAATTTTGCCAGCGGACTTTAAACATCCATCCTTGATCTGTATCACTCGGTACACCATCTCCATTCTGGTCATATTCCTGTGCATCTTCGTTCACCTCGTATTTTTTCCATCTCATCCGTGTCCACAAAACAAGTTTGGTTTAATTTGGCCCAGTTTTAAAGGCAGTGCTTTATGGCCTGACTTTCAAGTCATAAGGTACATCTTTTCATACGCAAATCTATGTAGGGGGTCATTTGGCCAGATATAAATCCGGAAATGTGCAATTTTCTGCTCTCCTTTTTATGCTTCGCTTCCTCTTGCTAACTTTTCCCTCTTATATACATAATTGAAATGCAGCTCATATTTGAAAGTAAAACAAAGAGATTAAAAGAGGGACGAAAGATACCAAAGGGACAGCCATGAACTATTAATAAACAGCTGCGCCATGACAGCATGATACGCCCGTCGTCTTGTGAAAAAAAACCAACCCTAATAAATGTTTTTGGAATAACACTGGGGTTGTATAGGAAGTCGTGCTAAGTATATCCTGACTTATATCCTTATTCCTGGTCATTAGGAAGACAGGAAAAAAATTGCTCACATGTGTTATATGATACCAAATTTCCTTGAAATAGAAAGTTGATAAAAGAGAGAAACAAAACTTGTTACAATGTGTTTCAGTGTTTATTGTATAGTGTTTCTCTAAAATAAATTCCACATATTGGTTCTTTTAAATGATGTAAATTTTATTGCATAATTATGAGTTTGAAATTTTTCCTAATTTTCCTTTGGGCAATTACAGATTATTAATAATAATTCTTGATTTTTACTGGTAAATTCTGACACTTTATGATTATTTTGTGTTTTGAGATCACATCCTTCCTCAGTATTTTAACCATAACTTTCTCACCACAGATTTTTAAATTCCATAACTTACATTACTCAATTTACTCTTTTTTCTGTGGTATGTGTAAATCAAATGTAGAACATACAGGTTTGAAGTTTACCTAACATAAAGACCATGGAGGCACCGTTATTTTTGTACATTATATAGACTTTGTTAGGAGGTACCAGTGAGTCCCTGTTGTATAAAGTCCCTGTTTGTAGATACCTTGTTTTCAGCATTTTTCCAATTGTTGTTGTTTCATTCCTCTGTCTTCTAAAAAATTGCAGATTTCTTCAGTCTCAGTCTCCATGATCTATTTATAAATAAGAAATAAAACTGTATACAGCATGATTATTGTCATTTTTGGGGTAATATTACAGCAAGTACTAAGTTTTGTTTTATTTAATAATCAAGGAAAAATTAATCAGCACATATTTGACACAAGAGTGGATTTCCAAAAATCTTTTTCTTGGCTCCTTATGCGCTTCACCTGCACTTTTTCCCACGATACCTATAACTTCTTTAGCAATGGCTATTTTGTTTTGGTTTTTAAACGTGACACTAACCAATTTCCCGTCAAAAAATTCATTGTTTTATTCAGCAGGTTTGCACTAATTGTGGACTATTTGGACATCTACATCTCCTGTAACTCCCTATAAATTGCTTCTCTACTAACATCAAGTCTACAGGAGAGATGAATCATGCAAAATGGTGGAATATTGCCCTTTGTTTGCAGTGCATTAGCGTGCAGTATGTTCATACAAAATGCAGCTTCTTGTGAAAGTATTTAAACAGAGTCTCCATTATAAAAAAAATATATGTCTCATTTACTAGTTAAACCAGTAACAGCTGATGCATGTGATGATATTGGTCTACTTGGTTGAATGCAAGTGCTGTATTGCGAACTTTTTCGTGAATGTGATGGCGCAATTTGTAAAATGTCACAATCTAAGGCTAAGACGAAGATGTCTTTAAGTCGAAGACGATGATATCTTCACAGCTAGGAACTTCTAATAAATCTGGTCATACTTGTTCACAGGTATACTTGCATCACAAGTTTCAGAGGTGAATGACATTCGACGAAAACGTTACTCCTTGTTGTTATCAAAGGTACCAGGATTATAATGAATTTAATACGCCAGACGCGCGTTTCGTCTACATAAAACTCATCAGTGACACTCAGATTAAAATAGTAATAAAGCCTAACAAGTATGTCTAAGGTAATCTATTCCTGGGATAAGAAAATCCGTAGTTATTCGAAAAATTCAAAGATGTTTAACAAGATCTTTTCTCTTTTTTCATCAATAGGAAACGTCTGATATGTGAACTGTTATAGTCATTGTCCTGTTGAGAGCGCATCCTCAAAATGGTCCTTTCAACCTTTATATCTATAAAATTCTCTCCTTGGAAGCAATTGAGAATTACACATTCTTCTTCTGAGTCATATCCTATCACCTCACACATGTGTTTTTTGGGGAGAAAAGGAGTTATTTGTTAATTATTACTTAGTGATCTTAGTGGGAAGGTCTAAAAAAGGTACAAAGTTGAAGAGCATTGAGGACCAAAAGTTCCAAATAGTTTTGCCCAATACCAAACCAACGTTTGATTGTTGGTTGCTTAACGTCGAGTAATAAATAAATACAATAGGTAAATCTTGTCACAATAGAGGCCATCGTTTGATTTTGATTGACTAAATTGCTGCAGAGGATTTGATAAAAAATATGAAAAATTAACAGACAGACGAAAAATGCCCAGTGGTGACATCGGCTCGTGTGCACTTAAAACAAGCACACATTCTTAAGGACATTTTTAAATATTGTAGCGCTAACTTTATTTGTTCTTGTGAAAGAAATACTAAAAAGACAGGGTATATGGGTATTCCATTTTTTGTACATTGTATTTTAATCTGACAAAAACATGTCCATACAGCGATCAAGCTTTTCTTCTAGCTTCTTAGATCTTCCAATGCTATCTGCATACTATATGTACGCCTCCTTGCCAAGTTTGATGTCCTTTTCTTTGACGATGGTGGGATAGCCTCCTCTTCTCCGTCATTAACATTGCATTTGCTATGGTCATCTTTAGCCAGTTGTACAGCACCTGCCTATTGTAAAGAACCTGCCTGTTGTACAGCACAAGCAAACTAACCATCCACTTCTCAATTGTATGTATAAGAGGAAAGGAATGCCTTTTTGTTATACATTATGAACATGTTGTTATCCACAATACACAGTCTAGACATCAATAAATTATACACCAGAATAATTGCTTATAGAATTGCATGGTTCTTCATGAGAGATATATACCTCTAAAAACTGACTTCTCAACCCTTCTCAGTTTTAAAGGCGCTTTGATTTAACTTTAGAATATGCTGAAGGAAAATAATAGGTATACATGTTTGTATTTTTTACATCAAACAAATATCAGGAGGATATATAATAATATTACTTGTACCTACCTTAGTATAGTTAAAACTCCAAAAGACTTGTTCCATGTAGAATGAGCACAGGTAAACTGAGCAACCTATAGAAAATATAAATTTTACCGTTTGGTTTTACTATTACATCAAGTTCGGACTGTATTCTGATTATTCCACAATCATATCAGAGAACATAATTTTGAATTGTTTATCAAAATGTGCCTGTGTGTGGTAAAAACGATATTGCGCAACCATTTGTCTATTGGAATTGCCATGCCCCTCACAACCTCCAGCACTTCTTGATGAGCCCGCGCGTGAATCATGTCCAGTCGGTTGCCCTTGACGTGCAAGACCACAGGGTGGTCAAGACGACACGACTGGAGGGCTCATCTCAAAGTGGAGATCTGACGAGCATGCAGTCTCTCGTCTACCGTAAACTACACCCCACCTCTTCAAGGGCAGACACACTCGGGTGAGACACCAGTTGATGGAACCGGTGCTGTATGCATCCTCAAACTGCCCAGCACTCTAAGAATGGATCCCCACTGCCCCGACCCATCCCGGTTCCAGCCTGAGCGGCACACGGGGCCAAGTCTTGGGATCACGGATTACTGTAACCCCTCGATCCAGCTTGACTGGGTCAACAGGAGCGGGGATCAACCATACCCGAGGAAAATTCCCCAATTATGTTGTGGTAAGCAACCCCCGTCTTGATTAGGGACCAATCCAGGTGCATATGTCTGGCAAAAGCCACTGGAAGGTCCCTGCACAATTGGGACTCTACTCCCTGAAAAATTCCCCAGATACTTTGAACCTTCAAATTGCTTAAAAATGAAGTAGGTATTATTGTTTAAGAACACCTAATTTCTTAGTTATTGCAAAAATTATCAAATTTAGCATAATTATAACTCAACTACCATGTTTTCTTGTTTTACATTGTCATATCGGGTCCTTTTATAGCTGACTATGCGGTATGGGCTTTGCTCATTGTTGAAGGCCGTACGTTGACCTATAGTTGTTAATGTCTGTGTCATTTTGGTCTCTTGTGCACAGTTGTCTCATTGGCAATCATACCACATCTTTTTTATATCATGATGCATCTAAGCCCTCATGTGGGTATCATCCCCTCTCATACTTTAAACCCATCTATCGTATTAATTCCAGTGGCTACTATTTCTTATATATTCTGGTAGTGAAAAGGGTAAATGATAAAATAAATGAGAAATATGTTACAAATCATTTATTTCTGTATCCATGCCACCGTCAATGCCATGGACACTTGCTCTTGGAAGCGTATCTCTCACCTGTTAAATATTAATTAAACTGTTAAAGTCAATGAATGTTTTCATGTACAGTCAATCCTGCTCAAGAAACTATTTTTTTGCTCTCCCGTAAGTGGTCTCTTAATTAAGAGAAGACTGCATTATATTTTAAGCTTTGCGGACGTCCATTGTAGTTTTACTGTCGCAAATTTAGTTTATATGACGACGCGTAACAGTAAAACTACTGATGGACATCCCCAAAGCTTCAAATACAATACAGTCATCTCTTTTCTAATGCAAAACAAATTCAATCATTATTCAGTGTAAACTTTTCATGATAAGAAAAGATGTTATCATCTGTGGTTCTTAAGCAAAGCCACGTCATAAGTATGCTTCCGGCTTCAAATGTAAACACCTGGTGTTTTCTGACTTCTGCATGTTCTTGGTCACTTCAGAATGTAATAAAATTTGATACAAAGCAGATTTATAGATGAAACATGCGAGTTTTTAGCTTACTGTTTACAAATCACGAATTACTAGAAAAACTGTGTTTAATCCTATAATGAAATTTGTGTTACCTGTAACTCCCATGGTTTCAACTCATCAGATGATTGGGGGCCTCCACCAGTTTGATTTTGATAGTTTACTCTGGCCACCTCCTTCTTCTCCACACTGCTTTGCAGGTCTTGCCAATTTTTTTTTACCTCATTAAAAGACTTATCAGACCTGCTGACTGAATTTATTCTAAAATGAAAATACAATGTAAAAATATATATATTAATTATCTGGGGTCTGTTGTTCAACTTGTCGTTAAATTAAACGAGTCGTTAAATTTTACTAATCACTGCGTTAAATTAATCAGTCCATTATCATGTTGTTCAACTTGTTGTTAAATTTAACGAGTCGTTTAAAATTGTCAAAGTGTCATTATATTTAATCGACGTCATTGAGGTTGATTAAATTTTAATCAGTTGATTAACCTCAATCTAAGATGGCTGTCAATGTTTTGTTTCAACCACCTGTTGTAAGAAGAGAGCGACATTTTCGCGGTTTTGACCCTCTAGAAAGGGAAACGTCAAAAATATTGTGCCTCATGTAGTTTGCAGAAATTCTGAATCTACCTCTAAATGTTTCTATGAGGAGACAGAACCCCCCCCCCCCCCCCCCCCTTTTTAACAAAAAATATACAAAACAAAACAAAATAAGTGTCCGATCATCCAAATATTTCGGCTCCCTCCATTCTTTTCGGCTGGGAAATAGTTAGGGCCCACTGACTGATCTAAAGGGGGGACTGCTCTAGTCACGCTTCAGTGATTCCCTATGTAAACAACCACATGTTTTCCAAAAAAAGGGGGGCGGGCTTCTTCTCTAAATCCATCTCTGCAAGCTAACAAATTGGAAACTGTACCTACGCCTTAGTATGTTTTAAGTTTGAATTTTTATTAATCTTAATTTCATATGATAAAGTCATGCTTTCAGATAACACACTTAATTAGAAAACAATGAGACAGTGACTGAATTTAGTACGTCAAATAGAATAAGCATGTACGAAAGCGTATAAGACACGAATCAATAAAAAATTTGGATATCTTATCAAAAGGCTTTCTTTTCTGCGGTGGAAAAGAAGACTAACAGTTATAAAGAAAAAAATACGAAGCTCAAAGTATCACAGTTGTACGTCATATTACGAATATTTTATATTTTGTCTAGTTTCAGATGAGTTGTGGTTCGATGAAATTGGTCTTTTTCTCTGTTGTATAGATCATGTAGATATTACACATTTTATTCAAAATTACCATTGGAATTTGTCATTATATTTGTATCCGAATATATAGCAGTCTCCTTCCTCTTCTCTTATTTTTGCCTCATCTCCGTTGATACGCTCCCCAACATACTCTAGTAAAAAATCTCCCTTTTTGAAATCAGAATTGCCTATCACTCCAAACCCTACAAAACATTTAACACAAGGTAATTATAACATGATAACTTAGATTGACAAGCTCAAAAACGGGAGGTATGTTTCTTTTTCATATTAACTTTGAACATAATTCATCAAAATCCTAACATGTAAGAGAATATAAAATATTTACTAGACTGTCTCACACCAAAATTCCGCCCAGCCTAATTGTGAACGTCTTTTCTTGAAAAATAAAATCCTGTCAGTTAACGGCTGAGTTACAAGAAATCCTAAATACTTTATAATGTATTAGCGATTATAATTAATTTTATTCTTATTTGGACCGGGAAAATCTATTTTAAATAGTTATTGTTATAACTTGCAATATACTGTCATCAATTTAAGAACAAACATATATACTTACAAATCTAGGTGTTGTGGCTGTTGGTGCTGTGGCTATTGGTGCTGTTACTGTGGCCAGTCGTGTTGTTGTGGTTTCTGTTGGCTAAAAAAAAACAAAAAATATTAAGTAGGCATGGATAAGGATGATTTTCTTATGAAATCATATTTATCACATTTGGTAGATATCAAATATCCAGTAACCGTTATTTTCAAAGTAAACATCATCACTGACAGTGAATGTACAATCCAGCGGTCTGATGGAGAGTTATTCTAACAAAAAATCCTTTGAGTTATAACCTTTTAGGCGCTGCTTATACTAGATGTAATCCAGCACCTAGTATATTTAATCTTCTGTTCTGTACACCCATTATGTTATAACGTATTTTGTTTAGTTTCTAATCACAAAAAAAAATGTGCTTTCTCCTGATTATCCATAAAAAATGTGTCATTTTGTCCCGTCCTGTAGCTTGAAAAATATGCGGTGACCTATCATTTTTAGGATATTTTTCAACATGTATCGATCGATACTTCGTTATGGCAAGTGAACTTTGTACTAAGTTTCAAGTTGATTGGACTTCAACTTCTTTAAAACTACCTTGACCAAAAACTTTAACCTGAAGCGAAAGGACGAACGGACGAACAGACGGACGAACCGAGACACATATCAGAAAACATAATACCCCTCTATTATCGTAAGTGGGGCACAAAAATACCTTAAATGAGCATTCCTTTATTAGGAAGCTCTGTCCTTTCTGCTCTAACTGCCTCTTCAGGTACAGCACATCAGCTGATAGTTCTTGCAGAACCTTTTCCGTTTTGACTAGCTTGTTCACTTTAAGAAAATTGTATTATGATTAATGTTCTTAGCCAATTTAATTAATTTGTCTCATTACCTTTTGTTCCAATTGTAAAAATCAAGTAAAATTCTCAACACTTTTTCAGTTATAATCATTCTTCATTAAACTTCATAGTTTTTTTTACCTTAGACTATGATTCAGTCAACCTAAAAAAAAAAAATCACATCTATATGTCCTTGATTGACCTAAAACAGGGCTAAAATTGTATAACAATAAATGATATGTTACTTAGAGTGAAATTAATTTTATTGAGCAAATAATTGAAATTCCTCAAGTCCAATGATTAAATGGCAGGCTTCTGTAAGAAATTTGGTTATTTGCTTAAAGTGTAATAAAATTAAATGAATAAAAACACTGTTTTAACCCTAAATTATGCCTCTGCTGGTGGACTATTAGTCCCCGAGGGTATCACCAGCCCAGTAGCCAGTACTTCGGTACTGGCATGAAAATACGGATTTTTTGTGTTATTAAATTTGCTGTTTCAAAATATTAGAAATTCTTATAAATTAAGGAATGTATCTCCCTCATGCAAAGCTCTGATTCCTTTCTAGAATTTGACTATACTTTTTGGACCTTTTGGATTATAGCTCTTCATACTTTATATAAGCTTTGGATTTCAAATATTTTGGCCACGAGCATCACTGAAGAGACATGTTTTGTCGAAATGCGCATCTGGTGCAACAAAATTGGTACCGTTGATTTTATTAGAGAACCCATTATTTATCAAGAACACATGTGTGAGATACCTCCTTGATTATAAGCTAATGGTTAAATTCTTTAACTTTTATATAAACAGCAATCAAAAGATATGTACCAATATATAAAACCAACATTTTTTTAATTTTTGCAGTCGTATAAAAATCATTGAACTGTTACAATTAATAATTGAAACTTAGTTAGATTACTTTATTTATAGAGTATGCACTTACAAATTTCTTTGGATCCAGCACTAGCCCCTGTTGGGTTTTCTGGCGGTGCAAACAAATCCTGGGAATGGTCTTGCGCATCTCCAGGTACAGCAACAGGCACATTTTCCTGTGAATTCTGTATAAAAAAAAAGTATACATGATAAGTTGATGGGATACTTTTAAAAATGTCAAAGGCACTATTTCCTGTAATAATGTATGCTATTGTTCAGAATTACACCCCCCCCCCCCCCCACCACAAGTGGTTTAAGAGGGGTTTGGACATTGACTTACCTATAAAGTGGGGGGGGGGGTCAAGTCATACTTCAGTGATTCCCTATGTAATCAAACAAATTTTTCTAACATAAGAGGGATGCCCCTCCCCTGAAACCACCTATGGCCCTTTGGATACTACGAAAGATGCTTTTATTTATGGGCATTAAATTGAACTGAAAGATGCTTTTATTTATGGGCATTAAATTGAACTGAAGGGTCAATCTATGTGATGTGTTCATATTAATTCACAAACAGTTCAGTCTGCTGTGCATTTTTTTTTTGGAAAGATTAGAACTTGTTCTAAATCTTTACTTAGGCACTGGCCTTCCTTACAACAGGACAGGTTAGCTTCTGTTACTAAATGTATTCACACTGAAATATAGTTCCCTATGGTTATCATGTATGTTGCACATTATACACATATAAACTGTGAAAAATTGGTATATTATTGGAGCAGGGCATTCAAGAATGTATGTCATTAAGGTGTGTTGATGTGCAGGCTTTTTAAAAACATTTTAATTAGATACGTGAGTATCAATTCAATACTAGTATGATTGACAATTGTCATTATCACTAAACAATCAGAGACAAGGTGGACCTTTAATTACAATGCCCCACCTCCTAAACTGTCAGTCAAATTGATCACATTACCTTTCAACCTCAGTCTTGCATAACTATACATACCACTTAATATGCATCTAATTCTAATACACAAGTATTTGACCTCATAATTGAACACACAAATGTGTATATTATATGTTTGATATTTATAATGAACACACAAATGTGTATATTAGATGGTTGATATTTATAAAGATGATAGGTTTATTTAATGCTAATTACTTTTGATCTACATTACATAAAGTGATTCTGTAAATTATATCTGAAAGATGAATGATTAATGGATTAACAAGATCTTAAAAGAAATTAACTGTGAATATAAATATGAATATATAAAAGGTATAAATCAAGTAAGGCCTATAATTTACTTGATAAATTTCCAATAATCATCTGTAATTAATCAACAATTTAGATTAGTTCACTTTTTTATTAGGAATTGGCTTGAAACAGTTTTTAAATTTTGAAACTTTTAATTATATCAAAGCATTGTTTATAAGTTTATTTCCAATCAATCATTATATCTATTTTAGTCATTTGAATTTTTATTAGAAGTGAATATATATTTTTGCAATCAAGAAAGAATCCACATTTCAATAAAATAAGTTTTTTAATTGGTAAATTTACATAAATCAAATCAAAATAAAATATTTTATTATAGTCTCACCTCTCTACATGTACAATACAAACATGAACACATGCACACAATATCATATACAACATGTTTTAATTAAAAGTACAAAACAATCTTAAAAACATTCGAGAGCCACTCTCAAAAGAGTTATGAGAGACTTTTACATAAAAAAGGACAGCTCGATAAAAATAAAAAAAACATTGTTTATCTATATAAAACATTCTTCCTTTGAATTAAAATATCATGGCAGATTTTGGCAGAATAAAAGCACAAATTTTCAATTGTAAATAAAAATATAAATTTTTCATCATCATTTAAGTCTAAAAAATCAATATTAAAAGAAACTGCTCTAGTAAAAACCTTTTGTCTTGCCTGTGAATATAAAGGGCATTTGAGTAAAACATGTTTCTCATCTTCAATGAGTTTCCGTTGCATACATGAATCATTAAAACAAAAATAAATTTTCACTTAAAACCCCTTCATATCTGCCTGTTTAAATTCTAATCGGCGCCACACAACATCGAAATTTAACAAAGGCGCTTTTATATTTACCTGGCATATGAACACTTAAATAATGTTCTTTATAATATTCTTGTTTAAATAATCTATATGTACGCAGTTTACTGCGATCATTTGTGTTTAAATCATTACACTATTTTCTCTTTTACATATCAAAAACATTACTTTCAATATTCTTAATATCATTTTTACTAAAAGTACAGTTTATATTACAAAAATTTTCAATATTAAGTTCTCTAAATTTACTATGAACTCTAAAATTCCAGTTTTTAATGTTACTGTTACATATTCTATTTGCTCATAAAAACACTTTTTTATTAAGTCTGGTATCGTTCATTTTCAAAAATCTTGACCAATTTCTAAAAATACATGACCATTGTTTAACTATACATGGCATCCAGCCCGTATCTCCATATAATGATAAATTTGGGGTATATTTTCTAACACCCATAAAAAATCTCAAGGCTCTAATTTTTATTGCATTAATACATGTAAATTCCCTAGCTCCCCTATTGAGGCACCATATTCAATAACTGACATAACCAGTGTATCAAAAAGTTTTGTAAAAATTAAAAACTCAAAACCACCATTAGCTTTACTTTTGGCAATTAACAAACATAATGCCCTACTGGCAGACTTAGCAACAGCTTTTGCCATATCTATATAATTCAATTATTCATTTAACACTAGTCCCAGATATGTATATTTTTCTACAATATCTATGCTATTATCATTAAACATAAATTGAAACTTTGTTCTTTGTACTGACTGGGGTCTAAAATGAATAATTGTTGACTTGCTTAAATTTACAAGATCATTAGTGTTACACCATTGACTTAAAATGTCTAATATTTTTTTGAAAATCTGTTTCATTATCACACATAAATACAATGTCATCTGCATATACAAGTACAGAAACAATATCATCATCAAGTTTTATGCCAACATTGAAATAGTACATTTCCAATGCCCTGTGTTGAAAAATACTTTAAAAATTGATCAAAAGGCACTCTTAAACTTTTAATTTTCAATGTCATATAACCTCTGTTTCAACTTACAAAGGCCGACCTAAAACAACATTTTTACATTATTTTTGTTGACACTTTAAAGTTTTTAGTTGTTGGTCTAAATTTATTTCTTACTGGCAAGAAAGATGGTAACATTTACTAGAAGAATTTTTGATTTGCATTTTTTTTTTTGGTTTTTTGAAACATGTTCCGAACAGGCAACATAATTTCAATAAGATATAAACCTCAGTTTTGATAAAATTGTGCAAATTAAGAGACAGCTAATAACTTCATGGAGCTTTGTATCTTTTTTCTTTACAAGTAAAGATTGTTTGTAAGTCCAATTTTCTGGTGTCTGTGGAATGGCAGTGTATTCCAAGCTGGGTAAAATGAATGTTTTTTACAATTAAAGGCATAACTTACTTATTCCTCGGTCAATTTTTGCCCTGTTTGGACAACTTAATTTGAATTTGTATGCTTGATATTTTGAATTTGATGCATACCTGTACATTTATCCATACGATAACTATACCTGTAATTCAATCACTTTAACACTGATGAAATTACGTAATGAGTCAGTTTTTTTCTAATCACAAAGAATGTTGTCGGCTTTAGATGATTCTTTTTTGTATTGTGTTCTTTATTAAATTCCGGTAAACGAGTGTATCAACAGATTTTTCGCGACTTGGACCTTTGATCAGTTTGTAGAATTTTATTTTACATCATATCTGAATGATTTTTTCTCCATAAAATAGATTTAATAAAGGGCTGGAACAAATCAATACTTTTCTTTAAAATTCTGGACCAATTTTTTTTACCGTGTAATTTCACCCCTACTTGCAATTTGAGGCATTGAACATGGAGAAATAAATTTGGAAGGGGTATACAAATTAAATGCAAGTTACCCACTGTCAACACTAGGGACTATATTCGGTCTTTTTCTCTGTTGTATAGATCATGTAGATATTACACATTTTATTCAAAATTACCATTGGAATTTGTCATTATATTTGTATCCGAATATATAGCAGTCTCCTTCCTCTTCTCTTATTTTTGCCTCATCTCCGTTGATACGCTCCCCAACATACTCTAGTAAAAAATCTCCCTTTTTGAAATCAGAATTGCCTATCACTCCAAACCCTACAAAACATTTAACACAAGGTAATTATAACATGATAACTTAGATTGACAAGCTCAAAAACGGGAGGTATGTTTCTTTTTCATATTAACTTTGAACATAATTCATCAAAATCCTAACATGTAAGAGAATATGAAATATTTACTAGACTGTCTCACACCAAAATTCCGCCCAGCCTAATTGTGAACGTCTTTTCTTGAAAAATAAAATCCTGTCAGTTAACGGCTGAGTTACAAGAAATCCTAAATACTTTATAATGTATTAGCGATTATAATTAATTTTATTCTTATTTGGACCGGGAAAATCTATTTTAAATAGTTATTGTTATAACTTGCAATATACTGTCATCAATTTAAGAACAAACATATATACTTACAAATCTAGGTGTTGTGGCTGTTGGTGCTGTGGCTATTGGTGCTGTTACTGTGGCCAGTCGTGTTGTTGTGGTTTCTGTTGGCTAAAAAAAAACAAAAAATATTAAGTAGGCATGGATAAGGATGATTTTCTTATGAAATCATATTTATCACATTTGGTAGATATCAAATATCCAGTAACCGTTATTTTCAAAGTAAACATCATCACTGACAGTGAATGTACAATCCAGCGGTCTGATGGAGAGTTATTCTAACAAAAAATCCTTTGAGTTATAACCTTTTAGGCGCTGCTTATACTAGATGTAATCCAGCACCTAGTATATTTAATCTTCTGTTCTGTACACCCATTATGTTATTACGTATTTTGTTTAGTTTCTAATCACAAAAAAAAATGTGCTTTCTCCTGATTATCCATAAAAAATGTGTCATTTTGTCCCGTCCTGTAGCTTGAAAAATATGCGGTGACCTATCATTTTTAGGATATTTTTCAACATGTATCGATCGATACTACGTTATGGCAAGTGAACTTTGTACTAAGTTTCAAGTTGATTGGACTTCAACTTCTTTAAAACTACCTTGACCAAAAACTTTAACCTGAAGCGAAAGGACGAACGGACGAACAGACGGACGAACCGAGACACATATCAGAAAACATAATACCCCTCTATTATCGTAAGTGGGGCACAACAATACCTTAAATGAGCATTCCTTTATTAGGAAGCTCTGTCCTTTCTGCTCTAACTGCCTCTTCAGGTACAGCACATCAGCTGATAGTTCTTGCAGAACCTTTTCCGTTTTGACTAGCTTGTTCACTTTAAGAAAATTGTATTATGATTAATGTTCTTAGCCAATTTAATTAATTTGTCTCATTACCTTTTGTTCCAATTGTAAAAATCAAGTAAAATTCTCAACACTTTTTCAGTTATAATCATTCTTCATTAAACTTCATAGTTTTTTTACCTTAGACTATGATTCAGTCAACCTAAAAAAAAAAAAATCACATCTATATGTCCTTGATTGACCTAAAACAGGGCTAAAATTGTATAACAATAAATGATATGTTACTTAGAGTGAAATTAATTTTATTGAGCAAATAATTGAAATTCCTCAAGTCCAATGATTAAATGGCAGGCTTCTGTAAGAAATTTGGTTATTTGCTTAAAGTGTAATAAAATTAAATGAATAAAAACACTGTTTTAACCCTAAATTATGCCTCTGCTGGTGGACTATTAGTCCCCGAGGGTATCACCAGCCCAGTAGCCAGTACTTCGGTACTGGCATGAAAATACGGATTTTTTGTGTTATTAAATTTGCTGTTTCAAAATATTAGAAATTATTATAAATTAAGGAATGTATCTCCCTCATGCAAAGCTCTGATTCCTTTCTAGAATTTGACTATACTTTTTGGACCTTTTGGATTATAGCTCTTCATACTTTATATAAGCTTTGGATTTCAAATATTTTGGCCACGAGCATCACTGAAGAGACATGTTTTGTCGAAATGCGCATCTGGTGCAACAAAATTGGTACCGTTGATTTTATTAGAGAACCTATTATTTATCAAGAACACATGTGTGAGATACCTCCTTGATTATAAGCTAATGGTTAAATTCTTTAACTTTTATATAAACAGCAATCAAAAGATATGTACCAATATATAAAACCAACATTTTTTTAATTTTTGCAGTCGTATAAAAATCATTGAACTGTTACAATTAATAATTGAAACTTAGTTAGATTACTTTATTTATAGAGTATGCACTTACAAATTTCTTTGGATCCAGCACTAGCCCCTGTTGGGTTTTCTGGCGGTGCAAACAAATCCTGGGAATGGTCTTGCGCATCTCCAGGTACAGCAACAGGCACATTTTCCTGTGAATTCTTTATAAAAAAAAAGTATACATGATAAGTTGATGGGATACTTTTAAAAATGTCAAAGGCACTATTTCCTGCAATAATGTATGCTATTGTTCAGAATTACCCCCCCCCCCCCCCCAACCACAAGTGGTTTAAGAGGGGTTTGGACATTGACTTACCTATAAAGTGGGGGGGGGGGGGTCAAGTCATACTTCAGTGATTCCCTATGTAATCAAACAAATTTTTCTAACATAAGAGGGATGCCCCTCCCCTGAAACCACCTATGGCCCTTTGGATACTACGAAAGATGCTTTTATTTATGGGCATTAAATTGAACTGAAAGATGCTTTTATTTATGGGCATTAAATTGAACTGAAAGATGCTTTTATTTATGGGCATTAAATTGAACTGAAGGGTCAATCTATATGATGTGTTCATATTAATTCACAAACAGTTCAGTCTGCTGTGCATTTTTTTTTTGGAAAGATTAGAACTTGTTCTAAATCTTTACTTAGGCACTGGCCTTCCTTACAACAGGACAGGTTAGCTTCTGTTACTAAATGTATTCACACTGAAATATAGTTCCCTATGGTTATCATGTATGTTGCACATTATACACATATAAACTGTGAAAAATTGGTATATTATTGGAGCAGGGCATTCAAGAATGTATGTCATTAAGGTGTGTTGATGTGCAGGCTTTTTAAAAACATTTTAATTAGATACGTGAGTATCAATTCAATACTAGTATGATTGACAATTGTCATTATCACTAAACAATCAGAGACAAGGTGGACCTTTAATTACAATGCCCCACCTCCTAAACTGTCAGTCAAATTGATCACATTACCTTTCAACCTCAGTCTTGCATAACTATACATACCACTTAATATGCATCTAATTCTAATACACAAGTATTTGACCTCATAATTGAACACACAAATGTGTATATTATATGTTTGATATTTATAATGAACACACAAATGTGTATATTAGATGGTTGATATTTATAAAGATGATAGGTTTATTTAATGCTAATTACTTTTGATCTACATTACATAAAGTGATTCTGTAAATTATATCTGAAAGATGAATGATTAATGGATTAACAAGATCTTAAAAGAAATTAACTGTGAATATAAATATGAATATATAAAAGGTATAAATCAAGTAAGGCCTATAATTTACTTGATAAATTTCCAATAATCATCTGTAATTAATCAACAATTTAGATTAGTTCACTTTTTTATTAGGAATTGGCTTGAAACAGTTTTTAAATTTTGAAACTTTTAATTATAACAAAGCATTGTTTATAAGTTTATTTCCAATCAATCATTATATCTATTTTAGTCATTTGAATTTTTATTAGAAGTGAATATATATTTTTGCAATCAAGAAAGAATCCACATTTCAATAAAATAAGTTTTTTAATTGGTAAATTTACATAAATCAAATCAAAATAAAATATTTTATTATAGTCTCACCTCTCTACATGTACAATACAAACATGAACACATGCACACAATATCATATACAACATGTTTTAATTAAAAGTACAAAACAATCTTAAAAACATTCGAGAGCCACTCTCAAAAGAGTTATGAGAGACTTTTACATAAAAAAGGACAGCTCGATAAAAATAAAAAAAACATTTTTTATCTATATAAAACATTCTTCCTTTGAATTAAAATATCATGGCAGATTTTGGCAGAATAAAAGCACAAATTTTCAATTGTAAATAAAAATATAAATTTTTCATCATCATTTAAGTCTAAAAAATCAATATTAAAAGAAACTGCTCTAGTAAAAACCTTTTGTCTTGCCTGTGAATATAAAGGGCATTTGAGTAAAACATGTTTCTCATCTTCAATGAGTTTCCGTTGCATACATGAATCATTAAAACAAAAATAAATTTTCACTTAAAACCCCTTCATATCTGCCTGTTTAAATTCTAATCGGCGCCACACAACATCGAAATTTAACAAAGGCGCTTTTATATTTTCCTGGCATATGAACACTTAAATAATGTTCTTTATAATATTCTTGTTTAAATAATCTATATGTACGCAGTTTACTGCGATCATTTGTGTTTAAATCATTACACTATTTTCTCTTTTACATATCAAAAACATTACTTTCAATATTCTTAATATCATTTTTACTAAAAGTACAGTTTACATTACAAAAATTTTCAATATTAAGTTCTCTAAATTTACTATGAACTCTAAAATTCCAGTTTTTAATGTTACTGTTACATATTCTATTTGCTCATAAAAACACTTTTTTATTAAGTCTGGTATCGTTCATTTTCAAAAATCTTGACCAATTTCTAAAAATACATGACCATTGTTTAACTATACATGGCATCCAGCCCGTATCTCCATATAATGATAAATTTGGGGTATATTTTCTAACACCCATAAAAAATCTCAAGGCTCTATTTTTAATTGCATTAATACATGTAAATTCCCTAGCTCCCCTATTGAGGCACCATATTCAATAACTGACATAACCAGTGTATCAAAAAGTTTTGTAAAAAATAAAAACTCAAAACCACCATTAGCTTTACTTTTGGCAATTAACAAACATAATGCCCTACTGGCAGACTTAGCAACAGCTTTTGCCATATCTATATAATTCAATTATTCATTTAACACTAGTCCCAGATATGTATATTTTTCTACAATATCTATGCTATTATCATTAAACATAAATTGAAACTTTGTTCTTTGTACTGACTGGGGTCTAAAATGAATAATTGTTGACTTGCTTAAATTTACAAGATCATTAGTGTTACACCATTGACTTAAAATGTCTAATATTTTTTTGAAAATCTGTTTCATTATCACACATAAATACAATGTCATCTGCATATACAAGTACAGAAACAATATCATCATCAAGTTTTATGCCAACATTGAAATAGTACATTTCCAATGCCCTGTGTTGAAAAATACTTTAAAAATTGATCAAAAGGCACTCTTAAACTTTTAATTTTCAATGTCATATAACCTCTGTTTCAACTTACAAAGGCCGACCTAAAACAACATTTTTACATTATTTTTGTTGACACTTTAAAGTTTTTAGTTGTTGGTCTAAATTTATTTCTTACTGGCAAGAAAGATGGTAACATTTACTAGAAGAATTTTTGATTTGCATTTTTTTTTGGTTTTTTGAAACATGTTCCGAACAGGCAACATAATTTCAATAAGATATAAACCTCAGTTTTGATAAAATTGTGCAAATTAAGAGACAGCTAATAACTTCATGGAGCTTTGTATCTTTTTTCTTTACAAGTAAAGATTGTTTGTAAGTCCAATTTTCTGGTGTCTGTGGAATGGCAGTGTATTCCAAGCTGGGTAAAATGAATGTTTTTTACAATTAAAGGCATAACTTACTTATTCCTCGGTCAATTTTTGCCCTGTTTGGACAACTTAATTTGAATTTGTATGCTTGATATTTTGAATTTGATGCATACCAGTACATTTATCCATACGATAACTATACCTGTAATTCAATCACTTTAACACTGATGAAATTACGTAATGAGTCAGTTTTTTTCTAATCACAAAGAATGTTGTCGGCTTTAGATGATTCTTTTTTGTATTGTGTTCTTTATTAAATTCCGGTAAACGAGTGTATCAACAGATTTTTCGCGACTTGGACCTTTGATCAGTTTGTAGAATTTTATTTTACATCATATCTGAATGATTTTTTCTCCATAAAATAGATTTAATAGAGGGCTGGAACAAATCAATACTTTTCTTTAAAATTCTGGACCAATTTTTTTTACCGTGTAATTTCACCCCTTCTTGCAATTTGAGGCATTGAACATGGAGAAATAAATTTGGAAGGGGTATACAAATTAAATGCAAGTTACCCACTGTCAACACTAGGGACTATATTCGTGGACAACGAAAATCAAGGAAAGATTGAATGATTGATTGTTGGTTGCTTGACATCAAGTGGCAAACATTCCATGCATATTCAGCACGAAAACAAGTTCACAATAAATACAATAGGTTGGTTGATACAATAAAGGCCATCTGGGATGATGGTCGGAGAAATTTGGACTGCCACTGGAAAATAAAGGTATATAGGATAGAGACAGAAATGTTGCCACCTACGGACCCCTCAAAGAGTTGTTCCAAGGGTTCTTAACGTACAAAGAGTGTGGTACTCTCTTTACACGAGGCATCGGATTTAACGTCCCCTTCTGACCGGACGTGACTGCAAACTTGATACATCCCGCACAGCCAAACGGACGCCCAACTTCACACACCTTGGTCTATGCTTACTGTAAAGAGCAATAACTCTTTGTTGACTTATTTGTAGATATTACTTTGCTGAACATTATTGCCGTTTACATTATTTCTATAACTATAAAACTATTCCAGATAAAAATTACCAATTCAGGGGCAGCAACCCAACAACCGATTGTATGATTCGTTTGAAAATTTCAGGACAGATAGATCTCGACTTGATAAACAATTTAGTACCTTGTCAGATTTGCTCTTATTGGTTTGTTTAGCCAAAATCTACATTTTACCCCTATATTCTATTTTTAGCCATGGCCTCCATCTTGGTTGGTTGGACCAGTCAACAAACACATTTTAAGCTCACCTGGCCCGAAGGGCCAAGTGAGCTTTTCCCATCACTTGGCGTCCGTCGTCGTCGTCCTGCGTCCGTCGTCGTTAGCTTTTACAAAAATCTTCTCTGAAACTACTGGGCCAAATTTAACCAAACTTGGCCACAATCATTATTGGGGTATCTAGTTTAAAAAATGTGTGGCGTGACCCGGTCAACCAATGAAGATGGCCGCCACGGCTAAAAATAGACCATAGGGGTAAAATGCCGTTTTTGGCTTATAACTCAAAAACCAAAGCATTTAGAGCAAATCTGACATGGGGTATAATTGTTGATCAGGTCAAGATCTATCTTCCCTGAAATTTTCATACGAATCGGACAACCCTTTGTTGGGTTGCTGCCCCTGAATTGGTAATTTTAAGGAAATTTTGCTGTTTTTTGTTATTATCTTGAATATTATAAAAAATCTCAATGGTTTGCATGATTTTTTTTAAAGATATTTACCCAAAAAATCATCTATTTTACTTGTGTGCTGTTCAAACAACAACTCTGCCTCCTCCCAATCCTCAGACTCCGTAATAATCACAAAAATCTTCTTTAGCTGTGCTTTCTTCTATTCCGTCTTTATCAACCCAGATACTGTGTTGATAGAAACAGCGGAATATACCAGTCTCAGGTAAGGAACAATGCAAGCTGATTCAATTCCTTGAAGTGATCTGAATATCTTAAAGTATATTTAAGGATGATTGCTGCTCAACCTTAAAATAAATAGGAACATTCTTTTTCCGGTTTTTTTTTACTTTCAGTATAGATAGATGTTAAAACAAATGTTAAAAAAAATATGGGTTCATGCGCTCTTTTGTTCGGTATACTCAATTTAAAATAACCATATATGGCATAGTTGTGAAAAGCCAAAGAAACAGGTTTCTTATAAACAAATATGCACAATAAAATTGAGAATGGAAATGGGGAATGTGTCAAAGAGACAACACAGTGTACAAATATTTCTATTGGTGGCAAAACAAGAAGAATGAATACATATCAGTGTTATATTTTTCAATATTTTTTTCTTTAAAACAACTCAACAAATTGTGTAACTTTAGCAGTTTAGTTAAAGTTTGTAAAAGAACGGGAAAACTCATGATGTCTTGTTATTATCTGTGTAATAAATACATTCCCACAATATATTTAGAAAATCTTCTTCATAAACCTGTTGATACATGTAACTGCAATGAAAATGATATTAAAGAAATTCTCAAAAACAATGCAGGTTTTACTTTTCATTCCAGAAGATGACTTGTTTTTTTTTTTTGCAAGTGTTTCATCCTGCCTTTTTTTTTACTCAAAACTCCTTTCCAGCCTATTTTTTCAAATTTCATCCTAGCCCCCCCCCCCCCCCCCCCCCCCCCCCCCCCCCCCCCCCCATTAAATCAAATTGGTAGCTCCCTAAGGCTTTTCTACCTTAGGGGATATAAGGGTCACTTTGTTACGACTCCCACAACCGTCATCCATGACATTTTTTTTTTAATTTCACATACAATTCTTACATAATTGTTAGGAAAACACAGCCTTTATCCTTTATTCCTTAATTAAGAACAGACCTCTTTTTAATTATTAGTAATGAATAAAAAACTAAAATAGCCAACATTTCATGCAAAATTAAACTTTCCCTAAAAAAAGGATTTTATGTGTATAAAGTACACCATATAATTTGGTCTCTAAAAGTTGTAACTGTAATAGTATAACAAATTTCCGAAAACATGAAACTTGTGAATCATAAAACTGAACATGCATTTTGATAACCCATTTGTATATGTAAATATTTGTTTACTCTCAGAAGATATTAAAATTCTTGAAATACTAGCATCACTTGTTATCTATACATTGAAAACTTATTCTGAGAATTTCTGACAAGTAAATAACAAAGTAACTATCCACTACACCAGAGAGCCGTGGTGTAGTGGTTCCTGGTTCGATTCCCATCTGGGATGAAAATTTCAGGAACTCAATTTTCGGCTCTCCCTTGACACCATTTGCGAGTATGGTCTTGAGGAAACGATGATAGTCCGTCGGAAGGGGACGATAAATGGCTGATCCGTGTTAAGAGAGAGCCATATCTCTTGCACGTTAAAGACACCCTTGTACATTTCGAAAAAGAGTAGGTTAATGCCGCTACAAGGCAGCACTCGCACCCGCAAAGTGGAAAGGGATCAATATAAGTTGCAAAACTTGTTTCCCAATCCACTATAAATAAATATGTTTAAACTAACAAAGTTTTAAACCCCTGAATGAAAAATAGTGGGCTATCACTGACAGGCAACACACTTCCTTACATCTACCGTGTATTGGTGACCCTTTGTGTTTCTGTGCTACGGCATCAGCAAAACTGTAGGCTTAACATCCAGAACCACCATAAAACCTATTATTTGGTGCTTAAGCGGCAACACTTTTGTCAAAGCTCTCATTGCTCTGGGTGCTTCCTAGTTTATGTAGTTTTTCTGGATTTTTTCTGTATTTCTCTAATTAAGTAGTAAGTGAAGTTTGAAAAGATTTGTCATGTAAAGGTTTGCCATATGGCAATGACCTATATTTTAGACCAGACTCCTCAAAAAACCTACACCAACTGACATTGCAATCACTATGTTCTCCTGTCACAGTGCATCTAAATTTTATTTAATTTCTTCTGGTTTGCCTTCAGCTATGAGGTAGTTGAAGCATTTAATCAGGTAGTTAATAACTTTTTGAGAGAGACAGAACTGTTTTTTCTTAAATCGTATAAACTGGAACTGACAGGTCTTTAAATGTGGTTGCTGTCTGATAGTTTCTTTATTCTTGGATCAACTTTAGCCCTAAGTTGTGCAATAGTGATGTTTGCCCCCCTTTTCTATACCACCATGTTCATTTCCATGGCCAATGCACTCCCAGTAAAAAAAATTCTGCATGTATGTTTTCTTATTTCATGTTCAGCTTTCAGGACTTTGATCTCCACTTGTTACCCAAACTATTCCCGGTTTAAGAACATATCATTAAGCAATGCCCCGTTAAATAAATATGAATGTCTCAGGGATTGCACATCACTAATGGCATTGTGTGCATGAGCCTATGGTATTTGTTAGTCTTGTATTATTTCAATTTTAGTTTCATGTGTACAATTTGGAAATAAGTATCGCGTTCATTATCACTGGACTAGTATATATTTGTTATGGGGGCAGCTGAAGGACGCCTCATGGTGCGGGAATTTCTCGCTACATTGAAGACCTTCTGCTGTTGTTTTTTATTTGGTCGGGTTGTTGTCTTTTTGACACAGTTCCCATTTCCATTCTCAATTTTATCATAATCTGTTCCAACAATATCTTTCACGAGCGATTCCTTGTTGTATGACTACTTACTTGTCTTTCTGTCTGGTAGTAGTTCTTTCGTCAATGATAAGGTGTCAATAAATCCAACGAATTTTAATTCAAAATCTTTCATGACATTAATATTTTGTAAAGGATTAGTCAGAATCCTGGAATCAAACATTTTTTAATTGTAACCAATCAGAATGCATTTTTTTGGAAGCAAAAAGTAAATTGCTTAAAAATTTCACTTTCTTCGTCTGTCATAATTTGCCTGTTTTTATACAAAATCAAACCACTTTTTGAAAACCCGGATACTTTAAAGGCAGATGGCGAGATGCGCTGACTGGGCTCCGTGTACCGATTATAGTTTTGTTTTTCATATACTGCAGCTAATTAAATGATACCACAATCAGCACCTAAAAAAGAAACAATGTAAAATAAGTCTTTGATATTGATACTTGAAAAATGCCATCCTATCATTCATCTTACGATACTCACAGTACCTAACTACAATGAATATCGTTTATATTACTTAGCAATACAAACGAAAACGTATACAATCCAATGCAGATAAAACCGTTTGTTGTTTGTTGTTTCATGTTGAATATTATATGTAGCTATTGCGGATGTGAAGGGGATTTTTCTTCTTGTCCTCTGAATTTCTGTATTCCAGTTAATTTCTCTCTTTATTCGGAATTATTTGTTATCTATGTGAACATTATGTTAACTACATGTGATATTATTACTATATTCAAACTCCTAAGTATTGGTAAAAAACACTAAGACGGGTTGTTTATAAGTTGAAAAACTTAAAAAAAAGAAGTTTAAAGAAATAATAGATTCTAACAAAAGAACGGGAAAACAATCCCACAAAATGTAAACATTATGTTTGTTTCTCACAAATATGTCAATAAAGCATCAACTACACCATCTGTACTTGTAGATTATAGTACATAGGATGGTGCATATATCATTACAGAGTCAAATGCAAGTTTATCTGCATCAACTTCAATGTCTTCACCAGGGCTTCCAATCTCAAAGAAACTGATTGGTTTATTGATTAACGTCCAGGGGCAAATATTTCATGCATATTCAACACGAGAATCAAGTTAACAATAAATACAATAGGTAAGTCTAGTTATAATAAAGTCCATTTGGGATGATGGTCGGGAAAATTTGGATTGCCACTTGAAAATAAAGGGTATATTGGAAAAGGACAGAAATTTTGCCTTGCAACAGGCCACCTACTGACCCCTCAGATAGTTGTTGCAAGGGTTCTTAACGTGCAGAGATCAAAGAAACTGTTCAATGCACGGTACAGTCAGCAATGTTTTTACTTTCTTCAGGATTAAAACTACATTTAGTTTTAAAGATCAATTTTATAAATAAAATAATCTTTCATCAAAACAACAGATAATTTGAAACATATTGTGACCCATTAACTTTTTTTATCTCGTAGCATGCTACATCATTTTTTCAACCAATGATGTGTATTCTCTGTTACAACTAATCAACTGTGTTTGATATAAATATTTTAATAAATTAAAGCAGACGACTTCAAAAGGTAAAATATATGCATTGTACGGCAGACAGTTTACTTTCTTATTTTTACGGAAGGATATTTGTAAAAACAGATTATGACACCTGTTGTAACTGTTGATTAGCTTTGGGTCGTAAAAAAAGTCATAAACTGGTAAAAATGACTTTAAAAAGTAGGGGAGGCAGAAAGTAAACAAATTAAATAAAACAGCAACTTAAATAAGTACAGGATAGTCAACAGATAGTTCTTAACAGATCATGGATAAAGATTAAAAAACAGCCTTTGAATTAGCCACGAGTGGTCATAGTTTAGTTATATCTGGGCAGGCAGGAACTGGAAAACCCTTTTCGAGTAAAATAATTGGCACACAATATAAGCAATGTCAGAATTGTGTGTTCTACTGGAATTGTAACTCATGACGGAGACCTTCGGACACAAAACCTATAAAAATGGTCTGGGGTAGAGGATGGCAGACATTTGGATAAAGAATTAATTTATCTTGTTAATACATTAATCTGTGGTCAGTGCTAAAATTTTCAATCAGGCACAAGTTTTATGTTAAAGTATCAGAAATTCCACAGACCTATTTTGAAATATACAAGTTAATTAGGTTGGTGAATTTTTTTCCAACTTCCGCCAGTTTCAAGTGAGCTGTACCATAGTTTAATACATTTTTTCGCTGAAAATTAACCTAAAAATTATATATCGACAAGATGGCCAAAGCCTTATCAAATGCACAAATGAATTTGAAGATGATGTTGCACTGTCCCAGGTAAAGGGAGGGTTGGGATCCTGCTAACATGTTTAACCCCGCCACATTATGTATGTGCCTGCCCCAAGTCAGGAGTCTTTAATTCAGTGGTTGTCGTTTGTCTATGTGTTATATATTTGTTTTTCGTTCATCTTTTCACACAAATACGGCCGTTAGTTTTCGGAAAGTCTAAAATCACGAAAGCAAATTTCCAAATCTAACATTGTTGGGTTGATGTTTAGACGAGTGTCATTTTTCTTTGGTTTTATAAGAAATGTCCGACAAAGAATCAGTTACATAGATAGATTTTATTCTATAATGTGTGACAGAATTACCTATTGAGTAAACATGGTAATTTACCTTCTATATGGGTCTGTATAAAACTACAGCATCAAAACGTTGCAAGTCCAATATTCATACCTTATGGTTGTAACCTTTTCCTCATTGGTTAAAAACACTGAACATGGTATTCCCGCAACTTCTGCAGGTGTTGGCTGTTTATCATCTAGGTGCCCAGTAGGAATGCGATCAACAGCCGCATATGCCTGCACCATATTTTTCATGTTCCCTTTCTCTCTGCTGGTTTGCTTTGCATGCAAATGTTTGTTGACATTGTCAGAGACCAAGCTGTATAAACAAAAGTTCATTTTCAGGAATTTCTTCCTTTAAAATAACACAAAAGTGGCTATCAAAGTCATATTTGGCTCAATACATTTTACCATCCATTATTCATTGAATATCATTGAATATTATTACACAAAGAATATATATTGAATTCTCTATGGTATCCATTTCCTCCATTTCAATATCTAAAACGTTCCAACTTTCAGCACCTGTTTTTATATTCATGTCACGGACTTCATTCACCACTAATTTATCTGCCATCTGTTCCGTTTCTCTTTTATTTCATTTTCTATTTTCATAGTCCGCTATAAAAAGACCCGAAATGACAATGTAAAACAATTCAAACGAGAAAACTGACGGCCTTATTTATGTACAAAAAAAATAACGAAAAACTATTATGTGACACATAAACAAACGACAACCACCGAATTACAGGCTCCTGACTTGGGACAGGCACATATAAACAGAATGCGGCGCCTCGATGTTAAACATGTTAGCAGTATCCACACCCTCACCATACCCTTGACCATTGGTGTAACATTAAAACACCAGTACGAACTAACTATAAAAATCCGTTGAAAAGGCGGAACTCCTCGTGATCAGATATACACAACTACAAGTAGGCCCGGCAGTGTACTTGTACATCCCAATAACAAAAAGACACTAGGAACAGATCTGATAGTACTCCCAGTTAACTGACAGCTAAATCAAAGCCACAAACAACAATTAAAAGAAACAAGCATCTAAGACGTAAAGGATTGATGATAATAAGTATAGAACATATTCTTAAGCAATATACTACTGATGATGACAATTATTATATCTCGGAGAATGAGGAGGAAAATGATTGAATGCCAAGTGGAGTTATAGAGACTTGTTTTGTTACTGTGATCCATATCTATCCTGCCCTGTTGCATCTTTCAACAACACAAAACTGACAACAATTAATGATGAAGATGGATACCATAAAGATTACTTACAAGGCCTGTAATGGGAAGTGTAGAGCAAGTAATTGCACTAGATCTTTACGGGTATTATTAAAAATGAACAATGACACAAACAAAGTTGTAATGCAACTTTTTAGAGATGGGGATCAGAGTCTAGTTCTATTCAACATAGTTGAGTTGAAAAAAAGTAAATGACTATCATGAGGATGGTGACGTTTTCAATTTGAACTCGTTTTTTTGTTTTTGTTTGGGCTTGTATCATATTTTTCTTCCGGTATATACGTGATCCGTTCATCCTATATTGACTGGTAAAATTCAAGAGTTATTCTAAAAATGAGTGTACTTTTAATATGGCCATCCAAATACCGTTTCGATCCGTAACATCACTGAAGAGACATTTATGTCGAAATCCAGATCTTGTGTACTGAAATAATATTGACATCGTATGTTTGTGGCATTACATCGAGTCCACAAGTTAAAAAAAAAATCTGTATGGTACAACATTTATATTAAGATCCATTTTGCTAGCATTGAAGACCCAGAATTCCAAAAACTTTTGCCACAAAACTAACGACTTTCAGTATTCAAATAAACCAAAGTCGACCAACCTGGTGTTTACTTTGGATAATTTGAACCAGAAAATGTCAACAGGAGGTGCTTAAAAACTTTTCCGTCGGAACAATATGGTTGCGACTAGATAGTTTACCAGACGTGTCAAGGTGCAGTATTTTTTATATTTTATTTCGCTGCTATTAAGATTTTTACATGTTCAATATATGCATATATAAATATCTGTGGTTTTAATTTTACTTTTGGGCCCATTTTCTTTATTATATATTTTGTCATTTGCATATCTTTAAGAATTAATAATAATCATTGTAACAAATTGCTTGTAATTATACTGCTCTTTTAGGGCGTCTTTGAATGACAATAAAAATATTGTATTGTATTGTATTAAGAGCTTGTCTCACAGAAAACCATGCAAAATTTGAAAAATCGTCCAGGAGGATGGTTAAAACTTTTCCAGCTAATGAAGTTTTTTTTTATATCTTAGGTTCAATGGAAACCAGAAAATATATTTGAAACTTCTCTGAATTGTGTCTATTTTTAGTAACGAGCTCATTTGCATAATTGAACAAAATTAGCCAAAAATTCCTTCAAATATATGTTTATTTGAAAGTAATTTAAAAGTCACCAAATTAGTTCTATTGGGTTTCTAGCCATTTATATTGTGGAAATATGTGTAAAAGATCATAATTTATGCATTTATAAAGCATTTTCTATTTTTTGCACACTTAAAGGGTGCTCTATTTAATGCCTTATTTTGTATAAGTCATTTACTAGCCAAGTTCAAGTCGCTGGTTTTCGAAAAGGTGAAGACAGAAATACATGAAATAAATTTCTTTCAACAAATTTATATTAGATTAAAAAAATATAAAAAATCCACCCATGGCAAATTAGTAAAAAATATCCTCATTTTCTTCTTTAAAACCCCACCTCAGGCCTTTTCCCACATTTTTTACTAAACCAATTTTGGGTATATATTGAACAAAATATGATGTTATTATCATTTTGAATGTTCAATTTTGATTATTTCAAAGATTTTATTCATATAAAATACTTTGCAAATGTATAACATCTGAATAAATTATTAATAAGATATTTTAACTTTCACTGAATAAGTTTTATCATGAGTTATCTCCCATTAAATTGTTCTCCACACTACTGTAAAGAAGGTAACTGTTCAGATGCAGATTTCTCTGAAACTAGCAACTAAGCTTTTTTTGTTTTTTAACGTCTAGTACGACCTAACATAAGCTCTTTGAGTGGCATAAAGATACATCTAACTTTGTATTGCTGTCAATGTTGCAATATGTAAAGACAAGTCTGGAGTTTTCTCACAATTCGTCAGCTCAGTGATTTGAACAGTCCGACAATGTCCTGACACTGACAGACTGAGTGTCAGATAATGAGATATTACAGAAACGTAGAGGCTAGAGCTGACACCGAGAGATTATGAGGCTAAGTGGAGAAGGCATTTAGTTTGCTGTTGCTATTATAACCACAACGAATGTCAAGTTTAAAGCAGGTCTTGAACTTCCATACAGACACTGAGACAACTAATCAGACGCAAAAAGCATGTACAGCAGGTAAATAATGATATATAAAATATAACAAATGAATCACTGCATATCTAATATAAAGAACTAAAGAAGGGTCTGCCAATTCATACCAATCATAGCCAGGCGGTTCAAGGGATTTGTACGAAAGTCACCCTACCCCCTTCTGGATGACTATCACAAGTCCATGGAACCTCCATTTGAAAATTCCTGGCTATGTGCCGTGCCCTGTGATGAAATATTTATAGTATTAATGAAATTTAACCACAGCTGTAATTATTTAATCCTATATATGGGGGATCGCTCTAGTCATGCTTCAGTGATTCTCTATATAATCATCCCAACATGCCCAAGTGCGGATCCAGCCATTTTAAATAAGGGGGTTCCCAACACAGGATAAAAGGGGTGGTTCAACCATATGTCCCCATTCAAATGCATTGATCGTCCAAAAAAGGGGGTTCCAACCCCCGGAACACTCCCCCTTGATCTGCCACTGCAACCCCCCCCCCCCCCCCCCTAAATCCGCCTATGACAAATACATATACCATCATGAATTTACATTAATATTAATATCAGGAATGTAATTTTACTTCTAGGACTTATTATGGTATAACTTTGTCTGTAAGTCCATCTTGTCTGTCTAATATGACATTGAGATTAATTTTGAAAAGTTATATATATTGAACTTTCATTTTTGAAACATCAACATGTGCTCATGGGGAAGCTGTGCCTCTTGAATTGCAAACATACACGAAATAGGTACTAAAACCCAATATTAGGCATTACATTTCAGTATAATTTTGGATGAATAATGTTTCAAGATTTTTTTTGTATAAAAAGGGCTCAAGTAAGTTACAATCAAATACCTAAAATAAATAAATGGGGTATAAAAGTCAGCAACTTATGACAAAAAATTATCAAATCAAAAACATTGCTGATACATGTATATATCCTTCGTATGTATTATCAACATGCAGATAACAATAACAGGTGTAGTACATGTATCATCTACAATGAACAATGTTTCATATGTCAAGCTCTAAATTGTTCCTTTCAGAAATAAATTTAATAGAAACAGTGGTTGTCATTGGTTCTTGTCTGTAAATATATATCATATATCATGGATATACTGGTTGTTTCGATATGAAAATATGCTCTTAGTTTTCTCAGTTGACATCAATTCTTTATGTTGAGGATTTCGTAATAACCAACTATTCTGTATGAGTATGGGTTTTTCTCATTATTGAAGGCCAAATGGTTGTCTATTATTACTTACATGCACTTCATTTTAACTCTGGCAGATATTTGTCTCATTGGCAATCATACCACCTCTCCTTATTATTTTTATAACGATCAGCTAATAATCCCTCGTTTTCATCTGTCTTGTCTGTCTGTCTGTCTGTCCGTCCGTCTGTCGTACCGTCCGTCAGTCAGTCAGTTCCGGAAATTACTTTTCTATCCTTTTTTTCCTTTCAGCTTGAAATTATTGTCCGTCTGTCTGTCTAGTTAGTCAGTCAGTTCGGGAAATTAGTTTTCTACCATTTTTACTTTCGGCTTGAAATTATTGATTTGATATTTGGTATCTATTTTCATCATGACAAGTAAGTTACAGATCAAATTTGAATTTTGTTCTGAACAAGGATTTTGTCCAGAGTTATGGTCAATGCCCAGGAATAGACTTAATAAATTCATTCAAATATTCAGGTTTCCGCACATTTTTATTCTTTCTTGAAGATATTGATTTTATAATTGGTATATATTGGTGTTGCAAAATGTATCATGACAAGTAAGAGATCAAGTTAGAATTTTGTTGTGGTCTGATAATATGGTGCCAAGTAATGGTCCTTGTTCTTATAAAATTCACCAAGATAATCAGTTTCCCACCTTTTTTTTTATAATTGGTACAAGTACATGTATGTGGTTTTATAATGACAGGTTACAGATCAAGTACAAATCTTATTCCGGTATCAGGGGCGAATCCAGCCATTTTAAAAAGGGGGGGTTCCTAACCCTGGACAAAGGTGGGGGTTCCAATTACATGCCTCCATTCAAATGCATTGATTGTTTCAAAAAAAAAGGGGGGTTCCAACCCCTTAAACCCCCCCCCCCCCCCCCCACTGGATCCGCGCTTGGGTATGATTCTCTCAAACATGTCAAATAATCAGTTTCCACACCTTTTTTATTATGCTTGTAGATATTGACTTGACATTTATTACACTACATCATACCAAGTTATAGATTAGATTAAGTATCAAACTTTGTTCCAGTATAATGAAATTTTAACCGAGAGGGGACTATGTATTGCCATGCATGATACTATACTCTGTCACTCTCATAATTATTGTCATGATTGAAATACATTATTTTGAAAATGAGTAAAAGTAAATAAAAATTTAAATTAACTATTTATTCAGTTTGCATTACAATCTTAACCATGCAGGCGAAATCTAAATTGTTCTCAGGGCCAGAATACATGTATTCTTGGGTTGCAATTTGGATATCTAATTATTTAAAGTCAACATGTTAGTATGTACATGTATATAGTTATGTGCATCATTGTTTTGTTCACATCATGCACATGAGTAAAAGGAGATGTGGATTATACATTTTGATGTTAATGGGACAGCAACCCAACATTATTGTTAATTGTATTGAAATTGTTTTAAATTATATATATAAGATGTTGTTTCTTTCTGTCAAAATTTTGTTTCTGTTCAAAAGGGTTATATTTGTATTTTTTTTTTAAACAATTAGTGTTTTCATGTTTCAGGTCGTCCAGGCTATTCAGTGAGCACATACTTCTGAAGATATTCATTGCTATTGCAGTATAACCCGTATGTACAAGAAAACAAGCCGCCTATGAATGAAAATTCAGTAGTCAAAGCTATTTATCATGACGCACATGTTTTTTTCTGTTCATGTCCTAATCTGCATAAATCATGATAGAAGTTGTGGAGAAATTTTAAACATGTACAAAATTGTGGGATAAAAATTAAAGTACACGTTTAACAGGATAGGACAAGACTGAATTTTCAGGATTCAAAGTGCAAATATTCATATGTGGATATGGTCGCTATATTAAACTTAGCAGTTACATAAGATACGGAATAAAATGTCAGCAGATATTCAGACAATGGAGTTGGAATGGCTAAATCGCAACTAGAGAAAAGTATTAAGATTCACACTGCAAGTCCTAAACTACTTATACATGTACATTTATCTGTGAAACTGGAAAAATTCAAATTTTATATTATTATGGTAATTAGCTATTGTCAGAATGAAGCTCCAAATTACATAAACTACAATAGTTGCCTAAGTTTGATACTTTGTTAAACAGGATACCGATTGACAACTTAACAAACTAAAAGAATCAATGCATACTTTATGTAAGAAAAATCACAGACCTCAACCACAAAACTCTGAAGATGAAAGTGAATAAGTGATGATAGAGAGAACCTACCCAAAATGAGAATTATGCTATTCATGGTAGATATTAAATGTGTTGATCTTGCTTTTGTGAATATACAATAAGAATTATAATCCTGAATGGAAGTGACAATTCAGAGAATAGTACAAGGACAATGATATGGCTACTTTTTCTGTAAACTGAAAGTGTTTGCGGAGTTAGCTGGTATAGATGATTTTATGAACTATAAATTCTATAATCATGATAATGATTTGAATGTCATTATGGGCTATTAAAAAGAAATGTAAAGGATTCAGTGTCTTATTATATAAAAACAAATTTTGTGTAATTTACACTGGAAAAAAAATATTCTGAAGTTGTTTTTTTTGTTCAAAATTTACAAAAAAATATTCTTTCATCACCTTTCAAACCTAACCTACACATATAACCAAACTTTTTTTTTTATTTTAACTAATGATATGATTTGTGTTTTTCTAATTTGACAGCCTCAATATCAGGTACTACTGGATCAAAATACTGAATAACATGCATAATTACACACAAATGAATGTTCATGAGTAGCATGGAAGATTTTTAACAAGACTACATTTGCATAAATATGCGATTCCAGCACATTTCTGTGCTTATTTTTCATTATGATTATTAAAGTTCTTATACAAGCAGGTGCCAGATATACTCATGGAAACTGGTTAAAGACAAAACATATCATTTATTTTTTTAGCAGTTTAAAATTTGAGAATTTGGATTTTCAATCCAACTTTTTTTTTTAATTTGTTAAATAGAGCTTTCCGTGAGAGCTTTTAGTACTTTGATTATCGTTTTCACTATAGTTTTGCTATTTTTTTTAATAAGGAATAGCAGTTGAAGTATAAAATCGCTCATTTTGACAAGAATTGCACCCTGATTTGTGGCTTTGTGTAAGAAAAAGATTTTGTTTCGTGATTTTTTTTATAAAAATACTATTAAAAAATGGCCGTACAGTGATATATAATGAATATATTTCCAAAAATTTGCCGTGGGTGGATTTTTTATATTTCTTTAAGATATCATAGTAGTACATTTTTATATATTCATCTTTTGATTACAGCTTCACCTTTTTTATATTTAAGCATTTCTTCAGGTCCTAAATTTGGTAAAATAGCTAATTCCTTAAACACCTGTTTAATAAATATAGAGGCCCTACTTTAAAAAATCAAATATATATTTATTACTTACATTTTTTGATTTCCTTAATAATGCTTCATCACATGCATTGGTCAAAATAAATATTTATCATGGCTAGAATTGATTATTTTTTGGAATTAAATTCATAAAAAAACCTTGAATTTGGCAATTTTCCCGTAAAAAAAATGATGAAAATAGATGGCGCTACAAAACTCGGCTATCCGATAAAATTTAAGCAAAAAATTTTGCAAGTGATATTGGGATGGCCTAAGTGTTGTGTGTACCAAATTTAAAGAGATTCCGCAAAATTCACTCCTGGACACTTTTGCATGGTTTTCTGTGAGACAAGCTCTTAAATCTGTTGATGAGAAACTCAACTTGTTTGCAATATAATTTGTATGGTTTTCAAGATTTCGAATTATTAAACCGGTTCAATGACTTCGTAAGACAACTGCGTTGTTTTCTAATTTCCCATCATTTTTCATGTACCCTTGCAGGATTATTAAGGTTCATCATGAGGAATTAAATGACCAGATAATGCATGCCCCGACAGCAATGAGAGTCAAACATCTTGCCCGACACATCGTTCCCAATATAACCTGGCAAAACAACTGTGACTATGATAGCCAACTTTTCGACCACAATTTGACAACTGCGTTCCATTCCGTTAGCAGCTCATGACCACCGTTGGGTACATCGACCATCCGGTTCCTGATTCGTTTTGGGGTTCCGTTTCCAGGAACCAGCTTCTCCCACAAAACACCTTTGGTTTGTTATTAACGCAGCTGCGTAACCATCATAGACGTCCATCACCCAACCAGAAGACCTTACTGGTTCTTGGCCACAGTTTCGTCCGCCACCTGTCTACATTTGTCGCCGATCCGTCACATCCGTTTGCGTTCACTGCACCCTATCAGCATCATGGTAAGATATCTGCTTATTTCCATGGTAAGTCTGGTGCCACACTTCATGGATTACTTAGAATCGCCAACTTCTACATCATTATTCAAATGACATATGGGTGATTTAAGCTTTCATCTTACACAATTATCCTAAAAGGGGATAAATCAACTGCAAAATGTAAAATTTTCAACAAACTGTGATTTGTTCATGTTAACAGCTGATACAACTGATAGTACATATAAGATTTGAGGTAACATCAAAAATATTATCCAAAAAATTGTCAGATTCACATTAAAATGTGGAAATAATCAATAAACTGATGGCAGGTTTGGTGAACATTTTATACAAATATCTATAAAATATGGTCGATTTTTTCAAATATGTAAATAGTTTTAAAATGTAAAAAACGATAGTATTAAACCGACGGCAGGCTTTGGTGTTACTCTATACATATATAAAGGCAACAGTAGTATACCGCTGTTCAAAACTCATAAATCTATGGACAAAAAACAAAATCGGGGTAACAAACTAAAACCGAGGGAAACGCATTAAATATAAGAGAACAACTACACAACACCGAAACGCAACACACACAGAAACGGACCAAGCATCAGACGAAATTCCACGAGAATAACAAATATAACATCAAAACCAAATAAATGAATATATTATTAGAATATGATCGATTGAAGGTTTTACCTGATAAAATTATCCAAAAAAAAGTTAAATAAACTGAAAAATGTAAAATTGAAGAAATATGTGGTTTGTTATCGTTTATATCTGATCCAACTGTAAGTACACATCAGAAAATTATCTTGATAAAATGACCGATTGAAGGTAATATCAAATAAAATTATCCAAAAAATTGTCAAAATCACTTTAAAAAAAGGAAAACTATCAGATTTCTTAAAATATCAAAATCATTTTGAAATTTACAGTCAAATGTAGAAAACAGATTTTATTTCACCGATGGCTGGTTTTAGAGTTAGTGTATAGATAAAAAAAAAAAGCTGTGGTTAGTTTATGTCTATATCTGATACTACTTAGATATCAACAAGTCAACGTCACAATGTTACCATCGCACTTCAGCGTGTTAATCAACGCAGTTCAGCGTGACCGTCGCGTTCCGAGTCCTACACATGTAATAACAGCAATGATAGAAATTGCCCTAAATTTAGATAACTAATACTTTTAATTACAGACTGTTTAACTCTTTAAAGAAGCTGCAATTATCACATGACAATGAAAGGGATACTGGTTCAAGAACTTGCATTTTATCTTCAAAGGGAACGAGCAAGGCTATTCGGAATTGGATCTAGTCGTTCAAGTGGGAGGATGCCTCGCTCTATGTCAGCAACTGGACCAGACAACAAAAGAGTAAGAGAGTTTAGTTTAAACATATTTATTTTGAGTGGATTGGGAAACAAGTTTTTGCAACTTATATTAATCCCTTTCCACTTTGCGGGTGCGGGTGCTGCCTTGTAGCGGCATTAGCCTACTCTTTTTCGAAATCTACAAGGGTATATTTAACGTGCAAGAGATGTGGCTCTCTCTTAACACGGGTCAGCCATTTATCGTCCCCTTCCGACGGACTATCATCGTTTCCTTACGACCATACTCGCAAATGGTGTCGAGGGAGAGCCGAAAATTGAGTTCCTGAAATTTTCATCCCAAACGGGAATCGAACCAGGAACCTTGTGTTAGTAGTTCGATGCACTAACCACTACACCACGGCTCTCATAAAGAGTAAGAGAGGATGGATATTTAAATTTTGTTCTTAAGTTCTGTCAATAAAGAAGATATCCCAAAGTCTTCAGAAAAGGACCTACTACACAAGGCATACTTGGGGTTAAAAAACATTAGTTCAGGGAGAAGCCGAGAGTGAAGTGACTAACAAGTTGATGTAAGAAGATGGATTCCCGAAGCTCAAGAAGCAGGTGTGTTTGAGTTATTAAGATGTCATCAAAGCACCCGCACACTTACTCTTATTTCTTACAAATGGAATGCAGATGACCTGAAGAAAAATGTAAACCCACTAGCAAATGTGTAAAAAAGACCAATTCAAAAATTTTATAAACTAAAATGTTGTTTTAGTAAATATAAATATAATCGAATGTGTTGTTCTACTGTCATGACTGTGATACACAATCATGTCCAACCTTGCCCCTATTTGGTATGTTCCTATTCCAAGTAAGGAGCCTATTGTTAGACCATTTCCATATTATTCATTTATGACTCGAGAAATTATATTAATTCGACAGGTTGGTTACCTTCTTTATGTTGGACATCATGGTACCAGGTCAAGGAACAACAATATAAATAAGTCAATTAGAGATTTTAACCAGTACACTTTTGAGAGAATTCAAAGTTTTCCTATTCTGGTTGTTGTACTTGACTGATTACCATTCATTAGATTAGATTTTGGAATGCTGGGACCTTAACAGCAGACTTAAAGGTGCGTACTCTTTTTTGAAGGCCTTTTAGTCACTCTGGTGGCTAGTTATATCATTGGCCACATTACCACATCTCTTTATTGCTAATGCATGTACAATAATATTCATTACCATATCAGCTGTTCTTCTTTCATATACAAAGTTTTCCATAATGTCTGAAATTAAAAAAACGTAATTTAAGTTGTGAACTATATCTGTTATCATTTGTTGGCTTAAATGTGTTACAATGTCGTAACTCAGAACAGTTGTTTATGTTCTCTGGCTAATGCAACCAACATTTGTTCAGGATTTTGTCGAATTGCCTGTTGTCGTTCAGTGGAGACTTGCCTGTAAAGTTTATTGCCTTCAATTGCAGAAAGAGCATAATCATCCTGGTCTGAGAGGAACTATTTGTCAAAAGTCGAACATTCTGAACAGGAACAGTTTTTCAGGCAACTATCACAACATGAGTGTAATGTGGTGGATTGTGGTAAAGCAGGTGGGTAATGATGAATTAAATTATTCCTCTTGCATGAACTTGTATTACAGTACCAAATCATGTGTTCATTAGCGCTATTTTTAGCTATATAAATAAGATGAAAATAACATGGATGAGTGTTATTTCATTCCTACCTGTTCGCACACTCTCTTGCATAAAACATTGAAGGCTACGCGAGGCACCCGATGAACTATGAACCTCACATCTGGTACTCTTATCCCAAAAGCTGTTGTGGCAATTATTACACGTGTCAAACTGTTTACCTTTATATCTTCGATGACCATTTTCTTATTTTTTTCTGGTATTGTATGATGAAACATTGCAATCAGACCAATTTTCTTAACATGGTGTACCTATGTATGCTGCTTCATTTCCATGTTGGGATAAAAAATATAACAGGATTTTATATTTTGCAATATATGATGGATTTTGGTGTCTGTTCACAATTGTCACGAAGACTGGATACCATCCTTTGAAAATGTTCATGCAAAGAAAATGATACCTTTTGGGCAAAATATGAAATAATGCTTCGGTCACAGCATCCACTCACTAGTTTAAAATCAGACATATCTAGAATTGCATGAATCTTCTTTCTTGATGTTTCTAGTAAATTCCATTACAACTGCGTTTGGCACCAGACTGCTTTATTCTCCAATTCGGAAATAATCGGTTTAAAATTGTTGACCCCTAACGAGAAATAAATACTAGGTATCATATAGGTCCTAAATATAAAAGGCAAGAATATGTTATTAATAAACAAATGAGAAAAAAATGTAGAGACTTTTTTCAAAAGATGTAGTAAATCTAAGACATATATAACAAAGTAATCCAAACTAAATTAAATATCTATTGCATGAAATGAAGATCTAAGTGATATTTATAAATAATCTAACTACATTTTTTTGAAAATTAATAAGAAGAAGAATGTTTATGATGACTTGAAAATATCCTGGTCAAGGAAACTTGTGTTGTTGGGGTGACTCAAACAAAAAATTCTCTGAAACCGATATCAAGATGCTTGATTTCTTGATTGACAACATATTTGTAACGTTCGGAGGACGTGTTTTTCAACAGACTGTCGGCATCCCAATGGGAACAAACTGTGCCCCTCTACTTGCCGACTTGTTTCTTTATTATTATGAGGCTGACTTCATGCAGGAACTTCTTAGGAAGAAAGATAAGAAGTTAGCAATATCCTTTAACTCTACTTTCCGCTATATAGATGACGTTCTTTCACTAAACAATTCAAAATTTGGCGACTATGTGGAACGCATCTATCCCATCGAATTGGAGATAAAGGATACTACAGATACAGTTAAGTCGGCTTCATATCTTGACTTACATCTAGAAATTGACAATGAGGGTCGGTTGAAAACAAAACTTTACGACAAAAGAGATGATTTCAGCTTTCCAATTGTGAACTTTCCATTTCTAAGTAGCAACATTCCAGCAGCACCTGCATACGGGGTATATATCTCCCAATTGATACGATATTCCCGTGCTTGCATTTCCTATCATGATTTTCTTGATAGAGGGTTACTGCTCACAAGGAAGCTATTAATCCAAGAGTTCCAAATGGTGAAGTTGAAATCATCCCTTCGTAAATTTTACGGACGCCATCACGAGTTGGTTGACCGTTATGGAATAACCGTTTCACAAATGATATCGGATATGTTCCTTACGTCGTAACTACAATCCCCTTCCCTTTCATGAATGTGACCTACCGAATTAGACTATTTACCGGATTTGTAGTCACATAAGCAACACGACGGGTGCCACATGTGGAGCAGGATCTGCTTACCCTTCCGGAGCACCTGAGATCACCCCTAGTTTTTGGTGGGGTTCGTGTTGTTTATTCTTTAGTTTTTTATGTTGTGTCATGTGTACTATTGTTTTTCTGTTTGTCTTTTTTTATTTTTAGCCATGGCGTTGTCAGTTTGTTTTAGATTTATGAGTTTGACTGTCCCTTTGGTATCTTTCGTCCCTCTTTTATGTATGTTATTTGTTATATATATACATGCAATAGTGTATTAAAAATAGTTGTGACAATTTAACTGAGACTATAATAATCTGCCATCAACATAGTCCAAGAATAGATCACTGTTACCATACTTGATAGATATACAGACTTTTATATGGTAAAACCTACTGAAAAGTCATTGTTACACGTATGTTTCTCAACTAGTTCAATTTTTGATTAGGTCCTTAACATATGTTTGAGAATGATTAAAATAAAACAGTTTCACTCATTACATGTATGTGCCATTGAACTTTAAAATTAATATCAGTTGAATTATAATTTCTCTCCACTTGGAGATCAATGGTAATTCATTGGTTAATAGTGCTTTGTGGGTTAATAGTGCTTTGTGTGATCGTATTGATACTTAAAATTGTATGTGTGAATGAAAAAGCTTGCAATTATAAGAAATGGTTACTTAACCTTGTTTACCTTCAAACTCCAATATTTCTTTTGGAAAACTGTTCGTCTGTTGTCATAGTAAAAATTAACATTACATCCTCAGTTGATTAATGTAGCAACTCAAAAGATCATACAAATAGCATGTGATTTTAAATTATAACCGAGCTCATCATATGAGTCTTCAGTTACTGGTTCAAATTTTCTTGTGCAAATAACCCCAAGGGTCACTTGTCCATTCGTTTTTGATGCGTTTTGTTTTTTGATTTTGCCATGTGATTATGGACTTTCCAAATTAATTTTCCTCTGAGTTCAGTATTTTTGTGATTTTACTTTTTGGTCTTCTCCCGACCGGCAATAAAACGCTTTCCGAATTGGGGCGCCCGTTTGGATGTGCGGGATGTATCAAGTTCGCAGTCATGTCCGGTCAGAATGGGGACGTTACATTCGATGCCTCATTTCAAGAGAGTGCCATGCTCTTTGCACGTGAAGAACCCTTGCATCAACTCGTTGAGGGGTCCGAAGGTGGTCGGCTGCAAGGCAAAATTTCTGTACATATCCTTTTTACCCACATTTTCCAGTGGCAGTCTAAATGTACCCGACCATCATCCTAGATGGCCTATCTTGTGACAAAACCTACCTATCGCATTTATACTGAACTTGTTGAACGTTCTCGTCATGCATATGCATGAAATATTTGCCACTGGACGTAATGCAACCACCAATCAATCAATCAATAAAGTTTTATCCGTTAGTCCAAGTATCATGGCCGACCACGAATTCGGGCGAAGGAGACAAACAACAAAGTATATGACCTTGCAGCACTCCCTGTAATTTTAATCTTAATTAAAATTGGTTGTTTTCTGATAATTGATGTTAACCGCGTATCTCCTTTTATTTGAACACATAAACACATATCACAAACACCATTTTAACTTTCAATTTAAATTTAAGTATTAAGATCAGTATACGAAATTACTTCTACCCTTTTTGTCAGTGTAATACATGTCAGAACATTCTGGAATGGTTATTTAGCCCTTTGCAGCAAAGCAGAACAGTAAATAAAATTTTGTCCAGCTCCTTGTTCTTAGATAATTCAGACACATTATTTTAAACTTTCCCAAGTATATGGCTGCAGCATAAATGATATATTCAACAATGTTCAAGTGTCGTTCCATTCTTCGTTTTTGATTTTTCGGCTTAACAAACTCCACGTTGAATTCAAGAACTGCTTGATATTTTGGCCACAAGCAAAGCAGATTATTGGCCATGAAAAATCTCATTCCACACGATCCGGAACAATAAGCCTACCTAAACATGTGGCATAAACAAGCTCTAAAGCAATTGACGCTTTTGATACAATTGTATGTTAATTTTTCACCATTTCCGCTAGCACAAGCTGCATAGTTTTATTGTTTGGTTCTGGATTTTTCGAAATACTTTCCCAGTAGCATCTTAATAAAACACCAAAGTTTAATTTTTTTTTTAACTTTTCATTCATCGTTTTTGTTCCTCTGTGTAGCAAATTATGCTAAAAGGATCTGCCCCAACAAATTATATATACCCTTTAACTTTTTTGGCTGTGTTTCTATCTACCGCTTGCTTTTGTTTTTTGTTTTGAAACCTTCTCATGCATAACCTGCGAAACATCGACTGCAGAATTATATTCTTCATAGTCAGAATTACTGTTATTGGCAGTACTAGTTCATCTCTTTCAAGCTCATTATCAGCCTGATAAACTGTCTTTTTAATACTTTCTCCAAAATCATAAACATCTTGCTTGTTTATTGGATGTTTTGGTTTGGACAGTTTTATGACGAGTGAATCACTACCATGTTCAGTTTCAGTAATGTGATTGATAGCTTTAAAAAGTTTAACATGGTTTAAAACTGAGCTGAGCATTAGTTTTATATCACCAAACAGGTATTTCTTTGGAAGGAATACGGGTTTAACATAACCTAGAATCTCATCTGGATTCATAGGGTTTTTAATTAGATTATCAGCCATCAGGCTATTTTTGACACCGTCTTCATACATGTATTATATTTGACTTGGACAAGTTTTTAACATGGCTGACATCTGGACTGTTGATATCCGATTTTGCCATCATCAATTTTTTGTCGAATATTTGCAAATTTATTAAAACGAGCTAGCTTTGAATACGGAAACACAGATATAAAACTGCTGTTTAAAAACCATCAACATCTTTTATTAAACATCTTCAATTAAAAAAAAACCTGGTTTATATCATTCGCAACACATTTTAAAAGGTTAAAATTTAATAACAAATCCCTATACTGTATTCGAGTGGTGGAAAAAAAAGTAATGTCACAAAGATACGGAAAAATACTTTTATTGGACTAAATGAAGAAAGTGGAGAGATGTTTTACTTGCTTTAAAACGTGACTTTAAATTTTCTGATGACATCAAACATAAATTGAGTACGATTGGCAGACCACTAATCTTTCTCATCTATATTCTGTAAATCTGAGCGTATGATTTAAGAAGACTTTGCGAGAAATCATCGTCAACTATACGTTTAGCTCGTGTACAGAGGATATGGCGTTTAATCTGATGTTCATCAGCTTCGTGATTGTGTTTATGCGTTAGCTTTATGATAATAGATGCTTTCTCGTCTGTCCTTAATCTAGTTTTGCAGTCTTTTGTCTATAAATATATTAAGAGGTTTGTAAAATTGTGGGTATATTGAAATCTTTTTTTTTCATTAATAGTCTTCAATTTAGATAAGGCAATTATTCAGAAACAACATTGATTTTAGTATTGTGAATTATCTGGCATGTTCAAAGAAACATATTTAGTTATGCAATGAACGAAAATACGAGAGTTAAGCTCTTGAGTTAGGTCTACCCCATGGGTTTCTCTTTGATGCAAGAACTTCAACAGGTGTTTCACCACTTCTTTTGTACAGTACATATACTTTTCTTTCACAGTGTCAGTGTTGCTGATATTGTACATAAGAACTAATAATAAAGAAAAGTGCTTCAATTGTCAAGGAGAAATTTTAGTTTCTGAACTTCTTGTACACGTGAAAATAAAATAAGCAGATCCTGTATATATATTGAGGTGTATCCAACAAAGATAGGTTTTATAGATTATGAATGATTTTTTGAACTTTTGTTGAAAATATCAAACATAATTTGGTATATATGCTATCTTTTCTATCTTGCTTGAAAATATGTGATAAATAGATTACAACATGTCATTTTTGATATGTTCCGTTGTATCAGCCCTCTGGCTTGATATGGGAGTCAAGAGCTGATACCAGGGTCAATATGGAAAATGCCAAGTAATAATCTATAATTATGGCATGCTTCGATTGTTATCACATGCCTTTCCAAAACGTTATCGCATGGCATTCCGGTGATAATCGGCAAATTCCGGAAAAAAAACACCTCAAGGCTACGTTTTTAGTTGAAAACATAACAAAGTAGTGTACAAAACAATTATTTGGAAACTGGAAAGTATATTGTGTAAAATAATGAAAACCTAAAAACAAAAAAAAAAGGTATTCAGACACCAGGTTCAACCAATCTTTTTGTTTTTTAAATGTCCTTTACCAAGTCAGCAATATGGTCATTATTATATTATAGTTCGTTTCTAAGTGTGTTACATTTTAACGTTGTGTTTCTATTGTGTCGTTTGTTTCCTCTCAGATTTGAGTGTGAATTCACGTTATTATAAGACGTGTCACGGTACTTTTCTATCCCAAATTCATGTATTTAGTTTTGACGTTAGATTTGTTATTCGCATCAGATTTTGTCTAATGCTTAGTTCGTTTCTGTGTGTTACATTTTAATGTTGTGTCGTTATTTTCTGGTATGTAATGCGTTTCAATCGGTTTTGGTTTATGACCCGGATTTGTTTTGTTTCTATCGATTTACGAGTTTTGAACATCGGTATACTACTTTTGCCTTGATTAGATAAATGCATTTCTTTAAAGTTTCAAACATAATTTAGTAGGTGAATTTTAAAAAAGTTGACTTTTGCAGACAGTGTATATTGCTAAATTATTTAATTTGTCCATTCGTCCATATTATTTTTTGTTTAATTTGTATATGTTCCAATATGAATTGGAGTTAGAGATTAAGAATGAGCTTAACAGTAAAACTATGTAACTATTTAAATGCAGCTTGGAAAATTATATCACATATGTTGTCATAATATTATTGTATACTCTGTAACTACTGTTTTCTGCTGTCTTTTGTTTGTCATACATTATATATATTTTCGTTTGCCATAGAATTATATGCTTCTTGCAAAAAAAGTATTCATTCATATTTGCCCAAAGATATACGATATTAGAGGGTACGTTAGCTAAACTGCATTAGCAATGACGGTCAGGTGCCAACCGGCATATTCAATTGGAGACGTTTAGAAAGCTTGAATATTTGTATACACCATACCTGACCATTCCATCAGTATGAAAATTGTTGTTTTGCAAACCCTTCGTACTTCTTTATTTTCGGAGACCTCAATGACATCGTACAAATTTTCTTCTAACTATAGGTTAAACAGAGTGATATATCTTACTAAGCGTAAAATAGCATGACGACAAATAAATTAACCAAGCTCAAAGAAAAGAGAGAAGGATAGATAAGACGTTAAACGGTCCCCTTCAAACACTGGGCGCATATGTCTAAATTTAATTTGAATATCTAGCTTGTCAACGGCTGCACTTCTTAAACTTTGGTTGAAATCCTGCCCATTTTGTCAAATCTGGTCGAGATCCCTGAATTTTAACTAACTAAAATTTAAAATTCAACGCTTAAGAATAAAACTTTGACACAAATTGTTCTGTAAAACTTTCTTACATGACATATACTTTAAGATTTATCTTATTGCATTGAATTTTATTATTGGAGTCAAATATGACCCTTCCCGAACTTACTCAATTGGAATATACAAAAAGTGTATTAAATAAACTCATCATGGATACCAGGATTAAATTAATTTACCTTTTCACAAATTAACATAACAATATATAACAATATTATATGAAATATTAAACAGTGAAAAAAGATGAAGGTTTCTGCTAACGATTAACCAAAAATAGTAATTCTAAGCTCTCTATAAAATGCATACGTTATTCTCAATAATTATTGTTATGTCTGTCACCCTATGAAAGTGAGGAACAAATCCTTCTATTAGTTTTAATTTTTTTCAGCAACTGTCTGCATCTACCCAGAGTGACAATTTAAGCCAGATATCAAAATGGAGTGATGACATTAACACTTTCTTAGATGACATTAACACTTTCTTAGATGACATTAACAGCACTACACAGAAATTATCAAAAGGTTCCATAAGCCCATTGAAGTATCACCTAAGAACAGATTATGACCAACTAAACGAGTCATCTAAGAGGGTTGTGCAGCGAAAATAACACGCACTGTTGTAAATTCTGTACTTAGCTGCATAGCTCCAGGTCAAGAGAGAAAGCTGCTTAAATTAATCCAGCCAGGTTAAAGTGATGATCAAGAAACCAGGTGTACTGATATGGTTCAGTTGAAAGTCCATCTTTTCCATAAATCATCAAATGGGCACACAAAAAGACAACTTCTTTCTATGATTTTGAAGAAATACACCATGAAAGAACTGCAGGACATGATTCCTGGATTAAGTATATACTGCATAGATAGGCAAACAACAGTCCATAAAATTTGCATCCGATAAACCCGATTCAGCTAGAAACCAAATCCTGATAACAGTGCGGTTGAAAGAGGAAAATTTAAATTATACGAACACAATTACTTGGTTCATGCGAGATAATTTTGAGTGTTAATTTATATCGCTAAATATTCTGCACACGCACAATCTTCAAAACCCTAATTTTACTGAATACTTGAATAAGTTTAACTTACAGAAATTGCAGAAATGCTTGAAGCGTGGAGACTGAGACATCCATATATATAATGTAGCTATATTGTTATTTAATATGTTAATATTTTGGATGTTTAGAATTTAGATTGATTCGGATAGTACAAATACATATCATTACTTTTATGGTATTAGCAAGTCTGAATTTTAATTATGAGAAATATATATAAAGTTCCCTTTTCAATTTAAAATTGTAAGTTCATATATATAAAAAAAAAAATGGCCAATGAGACAACTATCCACAAAAAAACAAAATGACACAAACATAAACAATTTTAGGTTACCGTACGGCCTTCAGCAATTAGCAAAGCCCATATCGCATATAGTCAGCTATAAAAGGCCCCCATACATCTTTTGATTAGTAAGTCAACTTTAATTTAGGAAAAGGCAATTATTAAGGAACAACATTGATTTAGTATTGTGAATTATCTGGCATGTTCAAAGGAATATATTTAGTTATGCAATGTAAAATAGTGTTCATAATGTAGCAAGAATAAAAGTTAAAAATAGAAATAAAAACAAATGTTTATCTTGACTGGTATGTTCCGTAGTCACTGTGATTGAGGTTCATGTTGTTTGTACTATGGTATCCTGTAGTAAAACTGTAGTTCACATTGCATGGTTTTGATGATAAATCACGGTAGTTTTCCAGTCCGACGTAATCTGAGTTTTTCTTTAACAGGGCGGATGTTTCTTCTGAATCCTCCTTCGTTGGCGGTGCGGTGAAGGGGTGTCTTGTTCATCTTCGTCTTATGACAGGTAGAGGTCGTGTACTAAAATGCTTGAAGGTTGGGTGGTCTTCTTCTGTTGATTTTCTGTCATTCTTCTTGTGGCTTCGTCCCCAACGATTAAGTTGAATTTGGGGTTCCTAATGCGGGCTTCTGGTGGTGGTGTCCATTTTTTTTTAAACTTTTTCTGCTATTTCGCGTGGGGTTTTCTGTTGTACGATTAAATCGTCTGGATATTCCATTTCATGTTTTAGTTTGAGGTGCCGTACGGCTATGTCCTTTCTTAGAAATATTGATTGCCACCATTGGCAGCGGTATTCCGTTATAGTGGCTCCGTGATAAATGTTGTAGTGTCTTCGCATCGGTTGTAGTGTCTTCGCATCGATTGTAGTGTCTTGAATTTTTTGCTGCATTTTGTGCAGAATATTGTGATGGGGTCTGTTGGTCTTTTCCTCGGGGTGATTTTAGTGTTTGCCATTTGGTCAGACCCTGAGATTTAATCCCCAGGGCGTCTGCGTGTTCAGGTATTGGATGAATGCTTCTTCAGTCCTGAGACGTGTATTGATGTTAGCGACGGTTGTGCAGATATCGGCGACTGTTACGTCGTCGATACTGTGGTTTGCGGTTGTGAAGTGCTTCGAGACAGGTTTATACTGGATATTGTTGCGAATGTCTTGTTTGTGGCCATATAATCTGTCAATAGGGGTGTTTCCTGTTTGTCCGATGTATTGTTTTTCACATCTGCGGCATTGGATAATATAAATTACATTTAAACATCATTTAAGTTAAAGAATTTGAATTTATGGCTAGGCCCAGTATCAATATTTCAATAAAGGCAGAGTGTGGATCAATTTAGACTTATACACGCAAGAGTTATTCCACAAACTCATCAACTTTAACTTTATCGTAAATGGTAATTATTAAGAATGAACTTATAAGTGTGTTGCAATTAATTATTCAAGACTAACGTATAAGTTAAAAAAAACATTTGTTATAGTTGTCCATCATCTCGTTCATTACTAAGCCTTCAATATATAATTTATATGGCCTCAAAATAAACAAACAACAAATAACTGAAATGTAGTGTATATTTATCTGTACATATAAACGAAACCAACATATTAGATATTATTTAGTTGAAAAACAAAAAAAAAATCATGCAAATGTGAAGAAACATACACAATCATATGTAATCACTCATTGTTTTTTTTTCGTTTGATTGTTTTGACATGTCTTCTTTTTTCTGTTTGTTGTACTTATATTTTTGTCGATATGAGGAAACCTCTGAAGTTCAGGCTATTCATACCCTTCCATCAGAAATTGCAGACTTCTAAATTAACATCACAAGGCATAATTGATCAACTTACACTAAAATATAAGACAGAAATCAAACTACTGAGAGCTTTTTTGTAGATGATTGTAAAGTTAGAGACAATTGAATCAGCGGATCTCGCTGCAAGATAACATACAGCAAACAGTCATCGAGCACTAATTGAATGCAATTAACAACACAAATTTGGGTTCTAAACAATTTCTTTCTCTAGAATCAGAAATATATGATCAGTTGAAATCAAGTGAGACATCTGAAAAACAACAAAAAACCTGTATAAAATGTGGTGTATTTACTTTCAATTCTAAGTTTACTAATCGATTCATAGTGGTCATTGATATAGTATACAGACCCTCTCTATTTAATAAACTCTGTGACTGTCGTGGATAGTAAACTTGAAAATGATATTCTTTGTATATGTATGTTCAAATAAAATTGAGAATGGAAATGGGGAATGTGTCAAAAGAGACAACAACCCGACCAAATAAAAAACAACAGCAGAAGGTCACCAACAGGTCTTCAATGTAGAGAAATTCCCGCACCCGGAGGCGTCCTTCAGCTGGCCCCTAAACAAATATATATATATATATATATAGATTAGACCGTTGGTTTCCCCGTTTGAATGGTTTTACACTAGAAATTTTGGAGCCCTTTATAGCTTGTTGTTCGGTGTGAGCCAAGGCTCCGTGTTGAAGGCCGTACTTTAACCTATAATGGTGTACTTTTTAAATTGTTATTTGGATGGAGAGTTGTCTCATTGGCACTCACACCACATCTCCCTTTATCTATATACTAGTCCAGTGAAAATGAACGCCATACTAATTTCCAAATTGTACACAAAAAACTAAAATTAAAATAATACAAGACTATCAACGGCCAGAGGCTCCTGACTTGGGACAGGCGCAAAAAAGTATTCAGAAAATGCAAACCGGAAGTATAATCTGACTTAAAATTTCGTCCAATGACGGGATAATATCCTGATGACTTTTTTGACGTTTTTCTCCAAAAATAACTCAATCTGAATAATCATATGAATGGATGACAAATGGCACTATGCACTGTACCTATAGGACATAAGAGGCGTGTTGCTCAATTAATTGTAGAAAGAAGAGAAGCGACACCCAAAATGAGGTCTTCTCGTTTAATAGTACAGATTAATAAACGGAAAGGGTCACAGGCCTTATTTTCACACTACACAGTGTTCAAAATTGACATATGTTGTACAGATTATGAATGGATAACCCAATTTTCTGCAATAAAGAGTAAACTAAACTGCATTTGAGTTGCCTCACCTAATGTGGCAAAGTTAAAAAATATTGTTAAACAAAAGTTTTCTGTATTTTTTGGGTAAAATAAAACCATAAATATGATAAAAAATGTAATTTTCTATATTGAAATGAAAGTTCTTACACATAAATTACCTACTACACAATAAATTTGCACATTTAATTAAAGATCTAGACCTTGTTTTCTGGTATTTCAAAATCTTAAGATGGCGGAAGACACCTTATCTACCTTAGCAATTTATATTTTAGTTAAATAATACAACTATAAACCATAACCATCATTTTATAGGAAACCAATAAGGCATATATTATTAACATCATATTTTGGTATCGACTTGGAATTCTGCATCTTAATACTTCCTGGAATATCTGAAATCATTTGCAATTTAATTCTGTTTACAAAGCTTATTATTTAATTTCTTCTTCTCGTGTTAATTCTCTTTTGGTTTCTTTCTAAACACACAGATATTTGGTTTCTGCTGAAAGTTTGAAAAAATAATACAGTTTATTTGACCTACTGTTACTTATTTCATTCTTATCCGATATTTAACAACAATTTTGGAAATACAAATTTGCTTAAATATTACTGTCAAAGTAATATGATAAAATTTAACTTGTTTCGTGATCTCTCTATTATGTATTTGAAAAAAATGTAAGGATGGTCAATATTGAATACTTTTTAAATAGCCGATTGAAACACTCTGCTTAGGTATAGTGACTAGCATTAAACTGTGAAAGTATCTATAAGGAGTATGTTCGATAAGGTCCTAAAATGGCCCCCTTTTTTCGCGTAAATTTCAAATTCAGATTTATTGACCAATATCACGATAAACTACAGCTAATACATTAACTAGCTAGGATATAAACCATTTTGTTGAAAATTTTACGTTTCTGCATTTCATTATGACGTCACAAATTGTACTCATATTGATTTTTCACAAAAAAATCAATGAAAATGGGTAAATTTTCATAGATAATTGGACAGGAAACATAGAAATCATACGTCGACAACAAAGATCTTTTAAAATAATGTATGTGAAGAAATTTCACATGTCGTATTTGAATCTTAAGCTTGTCGACGCCTGCGCTCTATGTTTCCTGGTCCTTCATTTGGTTGAAATCTAGCTGATTTTGTCAAATTTCTCCAAACTCCCTTATTTTAACCTTTTTTGGATTTAAAAATCAACGTGTTAGGATTTAACTTTGACAAAAACAGTTCTGTTTAACTTTCTAACATGTCTTTCAGGCAACTTAAAACATGTATCGTCTCCTAGTTTTTGGTGGGGTTCGTGTTGTTTATTCTTTAGTTTTCTATGTTGTGTCATGTGTACTATTGTTTTTCTGTTTATCTTTTTTTTTTATTTTTAGCCATGGCGTTGTCAGTTTGTTTTAGATTAATGAGTTTGACTGTCCCTTTGGTATCTTTCGTCCCTCTTTTGTAACTATAAAAATTGGTACTCCAGTAAAATTTTATAAAAATAACTCTTGATCATAAAAAAAGGATTGAATATAAATAGGGAGATGTGATAGCTGTGCCAATGACACACCTCTACATCCAAGACACAGTGTGGGGCAAAGTAATCACGATATAAAAGACCCACAAAAATACCAGTGTAAAACATTTCAAACGGGAAAACTAACGGTAATACGAGAAGCGAAAATCACTACACCAACAAACGACCACAACATGCTATCTTTATATTACCAAGTGGTATGGTCTGATCAAGTATTCAAGAGGTATTACGTTCACATGATGCAGTCAAGATATGTATCATAATATGAACAGAAACATACTTCGTTCAAATAACAAACATGCATATATAGTATAAGTTTTGCTCATTATAGAAGGCTTCATAGTAAATGTGGAACGGAGAATATGGATGTCTGGAATGTTAGGTAACACGAGCTCGGGATATACACCAACATTCGAATTATTTTGGGGTAAACCCAAGCATTGGGGATAAACTGGATATTGGTCTTCAAAGATTTTGGCTTACTTTAGATGATGTTGGACAAAAGTCTCTTGGGTTTCCTGAAGTTCAGCTGAAATAATGGGTTTCATCGATCAGGAACTCAGTACCAAGAAAAGTTAGACAAGGTGCAGAGGTGTTGGTGAGACAAGTTGGACACTTAAATGCTAGAAGCCTCAAAAATTATAATAATGATTCATGTTTTATATTTATTTAGTTGACAGCCAATTTTCTGATAACTACCCATAATTCCCTTGGTTGGATTACTCTCTGAAAAACTGTTAAAACCGTAAGAAACAGAACAGAAGTTATTAAAACCCTGCTAACAGAACTTTGTGAACAGGGTTTCACAGTGGAATGCACGGGAGATGTGTTCTGCGTTAAGAGAAGTTAGTAAAGTGTTTATTGACCATGTTTTCCAGAGCAAGGTATTTTCCTTTCCCTTGACAAAGACAGTTTTCTCGCAGCACTTCTTGTATGTCTCATTGCGACCGTTGGTTTCAATTTGGGTTGACTCTGTACTGGTGTCTTAAATAAATTCTCCCTCTTTTGGCAAGTCCTGTCTTAGTTCACTTGTCATAGATGTAAGGGTAGCTAAAATCTTTTGCAATTTTCACTTGTATAGCATCTTTCCTTTGTTATTTCCAGTAAGCTTCATATTTTTTATCTTTCTTTTTTCAACTGCTGCTTAGGTGGTATAGGCATGCGATTAATCGAAATTTCTCTAATGTCCCCTGAAATTCCAATGGTGACCTCGACAATATTATCGTCTGTTTTTGAATGATCCGCTTCAGAGTTCAAAGGAAAACTTTCTACATCCAAACAAATATATGAAACTTTCTCTGTAGGCTGATGGTAGAGCATTCCAGTTCTAAAGACTGTCATTAAATGCTTACATGGCATATGATGTTCCATCCAATCAAGACACTGACATGATGGCATTACGTTGTTATTTTCAAAACATACTTCGTAATACAAGCTGGTGTTTATTTCGCTGAAACGTTTCACTAGAAATGTAGATGTTGATGTCTGGCCAATGTCGTTCACTGATGAATTTTCACAGTCAATCCATCTCCTCACACAATGTTGTACAACAGTCTTTGGTCTATTATGCAGAAATAATGGAACTAAACGATCATACTATTTGTGTTGGTCTGGAGCAGAAACATTCATTCTCATGTACCTGAAAATATGAAAAACAAAGGCTTTAAATCAAATTTAAATACATTAAAAATAGTATGCACATTAAATCAATCAATCTGCATATATGACATAACTTATGAACATTACATTGATTGATTGATTGTTGGTTACTTTACGCCGCATTAGCACAAAAAGGCTATATCGCGGCTAGAGCTAATTCGAATATTTTTTACAATTTAAAGCATATTTTTTAAAATAAGACAAAAAGTCCTTCAATATACTAAAATTCTTGACTAAAGCAAATTGATTATATACAAATAAAATTCAACAATAAAATAACGTGATAAAAATTAAAATCGATTTAAATATAATAACATTCTTATATTCTATAATAAATTCCAGTTTCTTTTAAAAAGCAGCAATATTTGTAAATGAAACATTATTGAATAAATCACACATATTATTGACACTGAAATGCTTCTTACGAATATCAGCAAAGTCAATACAATTAATTAAAACATGTTTAATAGTATACTTGCAGTTGCAAGGAACACATTGTGGTTCATCTTCATTTTTTAAAAGATACTCGTGTGTTATTCTAGTATGACCAATACGACATCTAGTAATAACACACTGATCTTTTCTGCACATAATATTCATAATATAACATCCAATCAAGACACTGACATGATGGCATTACGTTGTTATTTTCAAAACATACTTCGTAATACAAGCTGGTGTTTATTTCGCTGAAACGTTTCACTAGAAATGTAGATGTTGATGTCTGGCCAATGTCGTTCACTGATGAATTTTCACAGTCAACCCATCTCCTCACACAATGTTGTACAACAGTCTTTGGTCTATTATGCAGAAATAATGGAATTAAACGATAATACTATTTGTGTTGGTCTGGAGCAGAAACATTCATTCTCATGTACCTGAAAATATGAAAAACAAAGGCTTTAAATCAAATTTAAATACATTAAAAATAGTATACACATCAAATCAATCAATCTGCATATATGACATAATTTATGAACATAACACAAACAAAACAAAGACCATTTTTAGAACAAAATATGCAGTTTAACTCAATTATTGGTGTACTTATCATTAACTCTACTATTTTGAAAACATTTTAAGAAAAACAATACTGGTTTAACTGGTTTTAATATAAGCATTGATTAATACCACATAAGCTCTGGAAAAAGTGCCGACTATTGGGCTTGTGATACCCTCGGGGAAATTAATCTCTTTTAAAGTACAGCTCCTTGTAAAGCATAGGCAGAGTGTGATTTGTGACCCCTTTCAAAATGCGTGAAAATGGTTCTCTAATGTAAAAGTTAAAACATCAATATTTCAAATGGTTGCCATGGTAACTGCCAAGGCATTATTTCATAAAAAACGGCGTATTTTTTTTTAGAAAAGTCTTTTTTGTTATATTTCAGGCATGTATTTTGCCAAAAAGAATTCTTAGCTCCAGGCTGTTTATTTTGAACTCTGATGCAAAAAATATGGGAGAAAAATGTGAAGTAGGTTTTGTAGGATGCATCTTTGTGAAGGAGCATTGAAACAATGAATACTGTGTGGTCTTTTGTAAAAAAAATTACCACTCTATGGTGTTTGTACACTAGGGCTGCAACAAAAAAGTTTCCCAAATTAAACGTTCTGTCAACATCAACAGCACCGTCAGACCTGGCGAGAAACATCTTGAAGTCGGTCATATGTTGTTCTTTATAACACAGCATGGATGGCACTTGCCTTTTTATGGATTACCTGCTGTACAAATGGATGGCCATTCAACATACTGGGGACTTCTAGAGTTTGAACTTGATAATTGGTTTGTTTTTCTTTTGCCGGTATTTTGCATTTTTTATTTGTTTAGTATCCTGCGGAGCAGTCATAGAATTGTCTTAATTTTACTGAAGAAAGATCTCTTTTGGCTTTTTGTCTGTAAACTCTGTGTGCAACTGGCGAATAATATTAGGATGAGTACGGACCTTATTGTTAGAGTTAATACTGATACTCGATATCTGACAATTTTGAGTCTGACGATGACGAAAACCAGGAAACATGTTTCTTGAATGCATCATTTGATTTTAAAACTCTCTCGTAACTATGCATAGTAGCCACATTGTGGAGGCTGGGGTTCATACCACTTGACCTTTAATGCGTTGCTTTAAAAAGTACTGATCTTTTTTTTTAAATTGTCCCTCATGAAGTAGTCCTGTAAATGGGTGCGGCTTTTATTGGTATTCCATGTACCACAATCGTCATCGTAATTTCTTTTCTTGTCGCTGGTAATGATGTGTCCCTTGTTATATATTAGAACATTCAACCAACGAATTGCCAGATCTCATTTTTGAAACTTTTTTAACAGTACCAGCAACGCTTTGAATTTGTTTGTGAATTACAAAGGGCGATATTTTTGAAATTGGTTTTTCTTCTGTTCCTTTTATTACAATAAATCTGGGCCAACTGTCATCTTCCCGACAGGTCTCTGAATCATCACATTTTCTTTTTTTATGTATTAAAGCTGATTTAGAGGTTTTGTTTTGTTGTGCCATATGAGAGGAGAAAGATTCACCATTCTTGTCATCCACCCACCTCAGAGTGCCTACAAGGGCGATGCTGTGTTTCCGTGGCAAACCTGTTGTAGGTATATTTATTAACATTTAGACATTTTACTGGAAATTTGACCATTTTTTTTATAATTGTTATCAATGTTATCTTAAATCGGACATTTGACCAAGACAGCTTTCTAATATGTATTGATAATTGTATTTGATGTGACCTTAAATCGGTCATTTGACCAAGACAACTTATTAATATGTATTGAAAATTGTATTTGATGTAACCTTAAATCAGTCATTTGACCGAAATACTTTCTAACATGTATTGACAAATGCATTTAAAGTCAATTTGAATAAACCAAACCTTCATTATAGAATCAAAATACTTTTTTAATAAATTTTACAACTTTTTGGATAATTCATTCAGATGTTACCTTCAATTGAACATATTTATAGGATAATTGTAACCAATACAAAAGCAACCTGTTGTTAGTATATTGATGACTTTTCGACATTTAACTATAAATTTGATTTTTTTATTTGATAATTGTAATAGATGATACCTTAAATCAGTCAATTGACCAAGACAACTTTCTAATATGTATTGATAATTGTATTTAATGTTACCTTAAATCGTTCATTTGACCGAAATACTTTCTAACATGTATTGACAAATGCATTTGAAGTCGATTTGAACAAACTAAACCTTTACTAAAGAATTATAATACTTTTTTTAGTAAATTTTAATACTTTTTAGATAATTCATTCAGATGTTACCTTCAATGACCATGTTTAAAGGATAATTGTAAAAAAATACAATAGCAAACCTGTTATAGGTAATTGATAACTTTTCGACATTTTACTGTAAATTTGACCATTGTTTTTGATAATTGTTATTGATGTAATCTTAAATCGGTCATTTGACCAAGACAGCTTTCTAATATGTATTGATAATTGTATTTGATGTGACCTTAAATCGTTCATTTGACCGAAATTCTTTCTAACATGTATTGACAAATGCATTTGAAGTCGATTTGAACAAACTAAACCTTTCCTAAAGAATTATAATACTTTTTTTAGTAAATTTTATACTTTTTGGATAATTCATTCAGATGTTACCTTCAATTGACCATTTTAAAGGATAATTGTAAAAATACAACAGCAAACCTGTTTATAGGTATATTGATAACTTTTCGACATTTTACTGTAAATTTGACCATTTTTTTTTATAATTGTTATTGATGTAATCTTAAATCGGTCATTTGACCAAGACAGCTTTCTAATATGTATTGATAATTGTATTTGATGTGACTAATCGTCATTGACAGACAACTTATAATATGATTGAAATTGTTTATGTACCTAAATCGTCATTGACGAAATACTTCTAACATGTATTGACAAATGCATTTGAAGTCAATTTGAATAAACTAAACCTTCATTATAGAATCAAATACTTTTTTTAGTAAATTTTACAACTTTTTAGGATAATCATTCAGATGTTACCTTCAATTGAACATATTTATAGGATAATTGTAACTAATACAAAGCAACCTGTTGTTGGTATATTGATGACTTTTCGACATTTTACTTAAATTTGATTTTTTTTGATATTGTAATAGATGATTACCTTAAATCGGTCATTTGACAAAAACAACTTTCTAATATGTATTGATAATTGTATTTGATGTTACCTTAAATCGTTCATTTGACCGAAATTACTTTCTAACATGTATTGACAAATGCATTTGAAGTCGATTTGAACAAACTAAACCTTACTAAATAATTATAATACTTTTTTTAGTAAATTTTAATACTTTTTGGATAATTCATTCAGATGTTACCTTCAATTGACCATGTTTAAAGGATAATTGTAAAAAATACAACAGCAAACCTGTTGTTGGTATAATGATAACTTTTCGACATTTTACTGTAAATTTGACCATTTTTTTTTTATAATTGTTATTGATGTTATCTTAAATCGGTCATTTGACCAAGACAGCTTTCTAATATGTATTGATAATTGTATTTGATGTGACCTTAAATCGGTCATTTGACCAAGAAACTTATTAATATGTATTGATAATTGTATTGATGAACCTAAAGTTTATTGACCGAAATTCTTTCTAACATGTATTGACAATGCATTTGAAGTCAATTGAATAAACCAACTTTCATTATAGTAATCAAATACTTTTTTAGTAAATTTTACAACTTTTTGGATAATTCATTCAGATGTTACCTTCAATTGAACATATTTATAGGATAATTGTAACAATACAAAAGCAACCTGTTGTTGGTATATTGATACTTTTCGACATTTTACCATAAATTTGATTTTTTTTGATAATTGTAAGAGATGATACCTTAAATCGGTCATTTGACAAGGACAACTTTCTAATATGTATTGATAATTGTATTTGATGTTACCTTAAATTGTTCATTTGACCGAAATTCTTTCTAACATGTATTGACAAATGCATTTGAAGTCGATTTGAACAAACTAAACCTTTACTAAAGAATTATAATACTTTTTTTAGTAAATTTTAATACTTTTTGGATAATTCATTCAGATGTTACCTTCAATGACCATGTTTAAAGGATAATTGTAAAAAATACAAACAGCAAACCTGTTATAGGTACATTGATAACTTTTCGACATTTTACTGTAAATTTGACCCTTTTTTTTATAATTGTTATTGATGTTATCTTAAATCGGTCATTTGACCAAGACAGCTTTCTAATATGTATTGATAATTGTATTTGATGTTACCTTAAATCGTTCATTTGACCGAAATTCTTTCTAACATGTATTGACAAATGCATTTGAAGTCGATTTGAACAAACTAAACCTTCATTAAAGAATTATAATACTTTTTTTAGTAAATTTTACCACTTTTGGGATAATTCATTCAGATGTTACCTTCAATTGACCATATTTATAGGATATTTGTAAATTATACAACAGCAAACCTGTTGTTGGTATACTGATAACTTTTCGACATTTTACTGTAAATTTGAATTTTGTTTTGATAATTGTTATTGATGTAATCTTAAATCGGTCATTTGACCAAGACAGCTTTCTAATATGTATTGATAATTGTATTTGATGTTACCTTAAATCGTTCATTTGACTGAAATTCTTTCTAACATGTATTGACAAATGCATTTGAAGTCGATTTGAACAAACTAAACCTTTACTAAAGAATTATAATACTTTTTTTAGTAAATTTTAATACTTTTTGGATAATTCATTCAGATGTTACCTTCAATTGAACATATTTATAGGATAATTGTAACTAATACAAAAGCAACCTGTTGTTGGTATATTGATGACTTTTCGACATTTTACCATAATTTTGATTTTTTTTTGATAATTGTAAGAGATGATACCTTAAATCGGTCATTTGACAAGGACAACTTTCTAATATGTATTGATAATTGTATTTGATGTTACCTTAAATTGTTCATTTGACCGAAATTCTTTCTAACATGTATTGACAAATGCATTTGAAATCGATTTGAACAAACTAAACCTTTACTAAAGAATTATAATACTTTTTTTAGTAAATTTTAATACTTTTTGGATAATTCATTCAGATGTTACCTTCAATGACCATGTTTAAAGGATAATTGTAAAAAATACAACAGCAAACCTGTTATAGGTATATTGATAACTTTTCGAAATTTTACTGTAAATTTGACCCTTTTTTTATAATTGTTATTGATGTTGTCTTAAATCGGTCATTTTACCAAGACAGCTTTCTAATATGTATTGATAATTGTATTTGATGTTACCTTAAATCGTTCATTTGACCGAAATTCTTTCTAACATGTATTTTCAAATGCATTTGAAGTCGATTTGAACAAACTAAACCTTTACTAAAGAATTATAATACTTTTTTTAGTAAATTTTAATACTTTTTGGATAATTCATTCAGATGTTACCTTCAATTGACCATGTTTAAAGGATAATTGTAAAAAATACAACAGCAAACCTGTTATAGGTATATTGATAACTTTTCGACATTTTACTGTAAATTTGACCATTTTTTTTATAATTGTTATTGATGTTATCTTAAATCGGTCATTTGACCAAGACAGCTTTCTAATATGTATTGATAATTGTATTTGATGTGACCTTAAAATCGGTCATTTGACCCAGACAACTTATTAATATGTATTGAAAATTGTATTTCATGTTACCTTAAATCGGTCATTTGACTGAAATACTTTCTAACATGTATTGACAAATGCATTTGAAGTCAATTTGAATAAACCAAACCTTCATTATAGAATCAAAATACTTTTTTAGTAAATTTTAAAACAGGTTTGGACAATTCATTCAGATGTTACCTTCAATTGACCATATTTATAGGATATTTGTAAATAATACAACAGCAAACCTGTTGTTGGTATATTGATAACTTTTCGATATTTTACTGTAAATTTGATTTTTTTTTTTTGATAATTGAAATCGATGTCACCTTTAATCGGTCATTTGACCAAGACAACTTTCTAATATGTATTGATAATTGTATTTGATGTTACCTTAAATCGGTCTTTTGACCGATATACTCTCTAATATGTATTTACAAATGCATTTGAAGTCAATTTGAATAAACCAAACCTTCATTATAGAATCAAAATACTTTTTTAGTAAATTTTACAACTTTTTGGATAATTCATTCAGATGTTACCTTCAATTGAACATATTTATAGGATCATTGAAATAAATACAAAAGCAACCTGTTGTTGGTATATTGATGACTTTTCGACATTTTACTGTAAATTTGACCATTTTTTTATAATTGTAATAGATGTTATCTTAAATCGGTCATTTGACCAAGACAACTTTCTAATATGTATTGATAATTGTATTTGATGTTACCTTAAATCGTTCATTTGACCGAAATTCTTTCTAACATGTATTTTCAAATGCATTTGAAGTCGATTTGAACAAACTAAACCTTAACTAAAGAATTATAATACTTTTTTTAATTATCAATACATATTAGAAAGTTGTCTTGGTCAAATGACCGATTTAAGATAACATCTATTACAATTATAAAAAAATGGTCAAATTTACAGTAAAATGTCGAAAAGTCATCAATATACCAACAACAGGTTGCTTTTGTACTTTTTACAATTCTTATAAATATGGTCATTTGAAGGTATCATCTGAATGAATTATCCAAAAGTGGTAAAATTTACTACACAAGTATTACTATTCTATAATGAAGGTTTGGTTGGTCCAAAGTGACTTCAAATACATTTGTCAATACATGTTACTAAGTATTTCGGTCAAATGACAATTATCAATACATATTAGAAAGCGGTCTTTGTCAAATGACCGATTTAAGGTAACATCAAATACAATTATCAATACATATAAGAAAGTTATCTTGGTCAAATGACCGATTTAAAGTAACATCTAATACAATTATCAATACATATTAGAAAGTTGTCTTGGTCAAATGACCGATTTTAAGGTAACATCAAAAACCATTATCAATACATATTAGAAAGTTGTCTGCGGCAAATGACCGATTTTAGGTAACATCAATTACAATTATTAAAACATATTAGAAAGTTGACTTGGTCAAATGACCAATGTAAGGTAACATCAAATACAATTATCAAAAAGTGGTCAAATTTACAGTAAAATGTCGAAAAGTAATCAATATACCTACAACAGGTTTGCTGTTGTATTATTTATAGTTACCCTATAAATATGGTCATTTGAAGGTAACATCTGAATGAATTATCCAAAAAGTGGTAAAATTTACTAAAAAAAATATTATAATTCTATAATGAAGGTTTGGTGTGTCCAAATTGACTTCAAATACATTTGTCAATATATGTAAGAAAGTATTTAGGTCAAATGACCGATTTAAGGTAACATTAAATACAATTATCAATTCATATAAGAAAGTTGTCTTGGTCAAATGACCGATTTCAGGTAACATCAAATACAATTATCAAAACATATTAGAAAGTTGTCTTGGTCAAATGACCGATTTAAGATAACATCTATTACAATAAAAAAATTGGTCAAATTTACAGTAAAATGTCGTGAAGTTATCAATATACCTACAACAGGTTTGCTATTGTATTATTTACAATTATCCTATAAATATGGTCATTTGAAGGTAACATCTGAATGAATTATCCAAAAAGTGGTAAAATTTACTAAAAAAGTATGATAATTCTATACTGAAGGTTTGGTGGGTTCAAGTTCACTTCAAATACATTTGTCAATACATATCAGAAAGTATCTCGGTCAAATGACCGATTTAAGGTAACATCAAAAACAATTATCAATACATATTAGAAAGTTGTCTTGGTCAAATGACCGATTTAAGATATTATTAATTACAATAATCAAAAAATGGTCAAATTTACAGTAAAATGTCGAAAAGTTATCGATATACCTACAACAGGTTTGCTGTTGTATAATTTACAATTATCCTATAAATATGGTCAATTGAAGGTAACATCTAAATGAATTATCCAAAAAGTGGTAAAATTTACTAAAAAAGTATTATAATTCTATAATGAAGTTTTGGTTGGTCCAAATTGACTTCAAATACATTTGTCAATATATGTTAGAACGTATTTAGGTCAAATGACTCATTTAATGTGTTATACCCTTATTTAAAATTCTGGTTCTTTTCAGGATTCAGATTTCTGATTATGTGGAAGTTGCCTTGGAAGACACAAGAAGAAAGACTGCCTAGAATTTTTATTGGATGGTAAGTATTTTTTTATGCTTTATTGGTCATTTGAATTTGAAAATGATAATAGTTAATAGGCAAAAGAGACTTAACCAAACTTGTGTTCTTTCTGGTTTATGTGAAGTGTAGATTTCTTCCTTCAAACTTAAAAAGCGTAACAATTTAACAAAATTATGAATAAAATACTCGGTAAACCTGAAATCTGGCCACCTTGCCAATACACCAAAGTTCTGTGGATTAACAAAGATGGATAAGCCAGCCAAAGTATAAAAGAAAGAAAAAATTAAATAAAATAATTTTATGTTTTTATGTTTTTTTCCAAATGTCTTGCTTGGGATTATTTTTTTCGTAAAAAGTTTATTAACATAGAATTTCCTTTTGCAGATTATTGGGACCGATCCACTTGAAATAAAGTTCATGAAAGACACACCAAAGAAGAACGTGAAAATTTGGCCACAAGTAGAAGACATTAGTGTTTTAGAACCCTGCCAAATTGTTAGGCATTTAGGTGTTCCAACACTTGACCATAGACATCGCTATGTGTTTATGGACTGATGTCTATGGTCAACCATTAAATAGCTATATCAAGAAATGTATGACTGTCTGCCATTGTGCTTATTAAAAAAGTGACTAAATTGTGCCAGTTTAACATGATTTATTTACTAGTAGGCAAGAAGAATTATTACCATAGTTTAGAACTCTGTCTGTCCTTCAGTATGGCAGATCAGTTTCTTTAATGTTTGAAGATATTGATTAAGGTGGTACCCAACACCTTAACTAAATTTAATTTGGCTCGTTTAATATTCAGAAAATTTTGGAAAGTATTTACTTTGACCCTTTGACAAAATCATAAAAATGTTGAAAAATTGGATTGAAGCATTTTATCAGAAAAAATTACACAGGTTATATAGCAGTTTGAGAGACACTGCACAACGTAATATAAATGTTCAGCCTATTTTACAGAGTTATCTCCTTGTAGTGTTGGGCACCACTTTAAATATATATGACAAATTTATTTATTCAAATTTTGTTCTAGTTAGTTCATTTATGTATGTCCATAATATCTTCCACTACATGGCTAAAAATGATAAAGACAAACAGAAAAACAATAGTACACATGACACAAAATAGAAAACTAAAGAATAAACAACACGAACCCCACCAACAACTAGGGGGATAACAGGTGCTCCGGAAGAGTGTCCTTTCCTAGGAAGTATTTAAAATTGAGTCCAATTGATGAAAATGCATATCTTCGAAATATTATAAAATTTTGTGTGTGATAACTAGGGTTTATAGTCTTCAACCACTAACAAAATCTAGTCTACCCTTAACGAAATATTCAATTAGAATCGTATCAACATATCTATTGTATATATTGTGAGCTTGTACTCGTCCTGATCATGCATGAAATAATTGCCACTGGACGTTAAGCAAACAACAATCAATCAATCTAGCCGTTGTATCTGTACCAGTGTATTTCTGCTAATTCCTAAATCTGCAATTATTATCTCTAACTTTTCTGCATAGAACCTCAACTTTGTTAAATGTTTTAGCACTAACCATTGACACTTCATCAATAATAAGGAGATCTGTTGTTTGGATTTTATGTTTAACAGACATAAAACGCTCATCTGATTGAACCAGGTGTATAATTTCCTCATTAAGATGCCTCCCATCCTCTATCCCAGCCCATTTGTGCAATGTTTTGGCCCCCAACTCTTCGTAAAGAGTTTATGCTATACCCGTTGAACAAACAATAGTGACATTCTTCTGTTTATCACGCTGGTCCTTTACTATATATTTGAGAAGAAAGGATTTACCTGTTCCTGCCTGACCACTGATAATTAGGTTGTGCCCATTTGCTAAATCAAAAGCTATCTTTTGGTCCTCGTCTAACATAATTTTAGATTTATTTTACAATGACAATGTTTACGTTTTCTGTATAAATATAGAATGTTTACTTATGCGAATTTCTCTTACCTTTTCGTTCTGTATATTGTTTCTCGGAACTCATCTAATTTCCCACGTTTTCAGGTGGAGTTATCCTTCTTGAGCTGAAGACCACACAGATGTCGTTGTTTTGTAGCTTCCGTTGATCGAAGTTGAATGGTAAAAAAAAAACGCAACACCGCCAGCGAAAAAATGAATTAAAAGTGTTTAAACAATAATATATTATGTCTGAATATTGATATTTGATAATTATAATTATATGGGAACAGCAAGTACTCGTTGATTAGACCGGTAAGTGACACTTTATTAGATTTTAAAACATTTTTTCCCGACCATTGCCCCAATTTCTTGAAACGAAGTTGGCAACCTTTGGCTTCGCTCTATAGTCGAGATTCACGTTGATAGTAAACATGCATATTTAGAGTATAAATATGGTATATTAGTATATATATGGTACAAATAAATTATATATATCGAAAAATCTGAGATTTGTGATAATAAGGGGGAGGGACTATATGAGGCTCATACAGGATCCTGTTCTCAAGCACCTGTGATTTGATACATCTAATTTTGGAACACATATTTTTCTATACCCATAATAAATGTTACAGTAAAAAGGTGAATTTAGAAATAAAGATAATTACTAAACAACTCAATAAATACCTGTAATTCATATTCAATCACAGTGTGGATCCATACCAAAAGCAAGTTGATATACCACTTAACCAGTAAAGTTCAAAGAAAAGAACATGACTTGTCGAAAGTGTAATGGGAGGTTCCAATAATACCTTTTTGCGATTTACTGATCTGATAAAAGGAGATGGAGTAGGCAGAAAAGTAACCTTGTTCGCCACTAAGATTAAAATATCTTTCAGAGTAGGGGTTAGGACAGTGACAAAGTCGCAATTATGACAAAACAAGTGTTTTGCCTGTGAATATAAATATAAATATTAAAGACTTGGTATGCTCACAGTATTTATTTTTACACTATGTACTAAAAGTTTTAATACTTTTATTTAGAGTTGGATAGTTTTCTAGTTATTTGTTTTTATAAATACTTAGGCTTTTCGACCTCAGGCATAGATTATTTTAGCTGTATTTGGCAAAACTTTTCGGAAGTTTGGTCCTCAATGCTCTTCAACTTCGTACTTTATTTGGCCTTTTTAACTTTTTTGGATTCGAGCGTCACTGATGCGTCTTTTGTGGACGAAACGCGCTTTTGGCGTATATACTAAATTTAGTCCTGGTATCCGAGTTTATTTTGTTTCGGCGAAACTTTTCAACTAGTTGTTTTATTCCGGTGCAGTCAAATAATTAGCAAAAGATATATTTCATAGCTCACATGAAATGGAATACGTTGCATTATCATGCAAATTTAGCGATTAGAACCTAGCTATCATATGTTTTATGATGACGTCCACTTGAACTAATGAAAAGGGCTACCATCTGTGGTTTAAACACGTCAGGATTTAATGAATAAAATTTGTTGTCTTGTTTATTAAATAGTTTCAAAGAAGATGAGGACTTGAGAACCTTAGACATAAGATATCTTAAAATTAAGATTACAGAAGAGTCTCGGCATTCGAAAAGACGAGTTAGTAAAAATTTGCACTGGCCGGATTTAGTGAAAATTGCACACATTGGAATTATGATAACAAATGAGGAAACGAGAAAAAACAAACAAACAAAAGTCAAGAAAATTGTCAGGGATCTGGTTTCTGGTGTTTTATAATACACATAACAACAACATCAAGACGCCCCGAGGAGCAGTACAATTACAGTTTAAATTAAAGTGTACAAATAATTGTGCAGATTTTTTTCATTGGAATTACAATACATGACAATTAAAATAAAACTATAATATATATGAGAAGGGAGACAACAAACACAGTATATATTCTTAAAAGATAATGAGCGAGTGAACACAATCAGTACGGTTTTATAATTTAAAAAAAGAGCTGTGGACTACTCATGTGTTAACATTTAATTTTACTCTTCTAGTCTTTATTAAACTATCTATCAATTCAATCATTATGCTTTTAACAAATGGATCTTTATTTGACATCAACCATACAAATTTAGATTAGTCATTTAAACTTTTAAAATTAGTAAATTTAGAGGATAAATTTAAAATAAGGGGGATGATTTAAAATTAAGTTTACAAAACGGAAAACCTTTATGTTACTCGTTAAATGAAGTTAATGATTAAAATTTACATATGTATATATATAAATGTCCAAGAATTTAACATGAACACACTAGTGAGTGTTATGAAATTAGTTATATTTTATATATAAGCTGCATCGGGCGAGTGCATCTATATAGGAGAAATGACAGGTGAAATGGGATGCATGACAAAAATTATCTTTGTAGCTTAAGCTACACAAAATTTGTGTAAAAGTTTAACATATAAAGGAGTAGGTCCGGTAAGACCCCTTTTTGGCCCTAAAATATAGCAGTTTTACAAAATTGTTAAAATGTAAATTTTTAGTTATTTATTGGAAAGTTGGATGCTTCTGCTTTATAAATATGGGCTGTTTTTGACAATACAATGCACATGCTAAATTACTGAAATCTTCAAAATTCTATCATTATAGTTAAATTTTAGATGTTTCCGTGTTAAACGCAAGTGGTTGCCTTCGTGTTCTTCCTTGATATTGAAATGTAAGTTGTATTTTATGATAATACATAACACATATAAAGATTGTGGATGAACACGGATGCGGCCACTTTCATTTATGACAAAAACCATATGAAAAGTGACCGTTTTTTGGCATATTTGAAAGATTTTTCATATTTGAGCTTGAATCGGATCGTTTTGATCAAGCTGAAATTTGAGACCAAAATGGGTCCTTACCGGACCAACTCCTCTATTGATGGACTATATAAAACATATTTTTGCCGTTTATTCAACATAACAATTTTGAAATCTTAACACATAGGTGTTTTAATAACATATAATATAATTCATGATTTATTCTCCTGATTTTGATTGTTAAGTCTGATGTTGAAATTACTGTAATAATCCTCTAGAAAGTTCATCATTGTGTTCCCCACTGATATTGGCAGTATAGACAAATCTTGTAAGACACTGGCTTACCACATTTCTTGACAAGTTATACAAGAACATAGAATGTGTTGATTGTATTGTCGGTATTCACTGGAATACTGGTAAAAAGTAAAATCACAAAAATACTGAACTCCGAGGAAAATTCAAAAAGGAAAATCAAAAATCAAAATCAAACGTCAAAACACATCAAACGAATGGATAACAACTGTCATGTTCCTGACTTGGTACAGGCATTTTAGGTAATTCAGAGTTCTGTACGTACTTATTTGGTCTGGCACAGAATCTATTACCAGTATTTCTATTAAACTTGTTATACTGCCTGTCCAAATTAATTTTGTGTAAAAGATTTTCAGGGATTCATTTAATGATTCCACTCACTTATTTGTCCTGACTTTGGACTAAGTGTTTGGTGGAGTTCGCGTTGCTTAAAGTCCACATAGTCTTGAGTTTCCTATGTTGTGTTTTGTGATGTACTTTTATTCCTTTAAATGAAAAACAGTAATAATTTTCAGATTTACAGTAATAAACATGTTGTAATTATGGTTCATTTAAAATTTGTACACAAGCAGGATTAAACTTTGTTTTTTCAAGATAAAAACTTCTTGAGCTAATTTCAAACTTTCTTGTTCTAGTTATATACTCTTGGTTTCTTCACGTAACCTTTCGTTGTCCAAAATTAAGTGTTCCTCTTCCAACTCTGCCAAAGTCCTTCTTCCCCTTTATATGTTTTCTTTTGACATGAAATATAAAACATATAAAGGTTGTTCTTAAGTTATACAAATGTACACTCTTTTTTTATTTAATGCTGAATCTGCTTTGTGAGCTGTGTCATAAAATTAGTAAATATCAAACCTTCTTATAATAAATAGCTGAATCCATTTAAAGACATCAAGAAAATTAATTTTTATTTATTGAATTATGATCTGTATGCAAATTACAATTGTGCAACGAGGTTGTTAAATTTTAAAATAGTTAGTTCCCCTTTGTGATCAGTGTTGGTATAGTTTGCTAGTCTTTATTTAACCTTTCATTAGGTAACTTTCAACTTTTTTCTCGCTTCGGAGGTATATATATATACATATAAAAGTGACAACTATGCGACATATCCAATTGCAGGATCACTTGTGATTGGTGTTACACGACTGACAAAAAAAACCCATTTTATATTCATAATTATATACTTGTATATGGGATTGACTGGTAGCAGGCTATCCTCGAATACAAATTAAATTATTCTGTTGGACCCCCTGATCGAATGACTTTAAGACTGTAATTTTCGGCTTCCCCGCCAAGCATGATGCATTCACGAGCAAGATCAGGTAGTGGTTTACTCGTAGAAGGACAAGTGTTTCTTTGTAGTGGTTACTCTCTCTTGTTAGCTAGCATATGAAAATGCGACTCTTAATTGTCGGGGATGTTCAAAGAGGTATATGTATTTATCATTATAACTAATTCTCATCATCCTCAATATATATGTAATATTTGTCGCTGGATATAAGACATACATCAGTATCACCATCATCATAAGTGCTATAGCTTGAGGCATAATCTTTGTCGTCGTAAGAACATGTAATATATATAGCTGGAGGCTTCTTCGTCGTAAGTACTGTATATAACGTGAGGTTAACTTCTTATTTTATATTTTAGCCAGTTTATGTCGAGAACTTATTTTACGCATGCATAATCTATGATACATAGTTTTTATAAATATCCAAGTTATAGCCAATGGAGATCATAAAAGTATGATTATCAAATGATCATGATCACAATTAAAACAGATAAAAAGGGATTGCCTCGTGAGACTGAAACGAAGCATAACAACAGCTAGCCATTTCTAGTATTTCCGAAATGTTAGTATCCACAGCTGATGAACACTATCTTTATAACAACTACAACTAATTAATAAAGAATAATTATCCCGTTTATAAAATTGATTTCGTACTGGTACACCATTGTCCTAGTACGGATGTGACTGTCCCAAGTCAGAAGCTTTTTTAAAATTCAGTGTTTATCGTTTTTTGTTGTGTTTTCGTTGAATTTTTTAATATTAACTTGGCTGTTAGTTTTTGGTGTTTTACACTTGTCATTTTGGAGCCTCTTATAGCTGACTATGCTGTATTGGCGTTATGCATTGTTGAAACCCCTTCGTTGGATTATAACTGTTAAAATTTCTGTGTCATGTGTTCTCTTGTGAAGAGTTGACTCGTTGAAAATCATACTACACCTTGATTTTTGTATATATCACAAATTAAGAATAAAACATTATAGACAGTCTAGAAAAGCGAGACCTTTTGTCACGTCTAAAGTATAGAGTATCTGTAGGACCATTAGTGGTCATAATTGTATATCAGATTTTATGTAGTGCCTATGTGTCCATTAGATTACACGTCAGTATCACATTTCTGTATTCAGTGAGCTACTAAAACTAAATCATGGGAAAAAACCTAACTCTGTTTGTAGTCTTAAACTTTCAAATCAAATGCGAGATGCCTAATGTTCAGACATTGTTGTTTTGAAAAAGTATTTATCAAAGTCAAACGACAAACATTTTAGGTTTTTTTTTCGTGCAATACAGTACGTGATTATGGCTGGATCCGAGACATTTGAAAGAGGGTGTAGTTTTCGATAATTGAATATTTAAACACTTTGGACAATTATACGCTAAAATGAATATCTTATGAATTTCTGCCCACATGAAATTATCTTCAATTACATTATAAAAAAAATATGTAAAAGTCGAGTACACCTTTTATATTCAGGTGTGTTGGAATTTACTTTAAACATTAAATCTTTTTAAAATAATAAAAAGGCAACCTTCGTGCTTCGGAATTCGTTATTTTAATATTTCTATCCTAAATGCGGTCTTGGTAGTTTTTAAAATTCATAAGGCAGCAACCATTTGGTTTTATATTTTTTTCGCGACTAGTCAAAAACAATTTTTTTCTTTCAATTTTAGCATAACATAAAGTGGCAGCTGAGAGTGAAACAAACATTTTTTTTTTCTCAGAATCAAAAACAAATTATTTTTTTCTCCAAAAATGGAAACAAACTTTTTTTTCCAAAAGAAACCATAGCCCCCCCCCCCCCCCCCCCCCGAAAATCAAATGGTTGCGGCCTAATGTGAGAAGAACTAAAATATGGGTCAAGTGAAATGACAAGAAATGATGGGCGAGTTTGATTACAAGTTGCTGATTTACTTGTCCCAATCCCCAAGGGTTACTGGGTATAGAAATATGGTCGCTTGGTCTTCTCCCGACCAGCAGTAAAACGCTTGCCGAAGTGGGGCGTCCGTTTGGCTGTGCGGGATGTATCAAGTTCGCAGTCACGTCCGGTCAGAAGGGAGACGTTAAATCCGATGCCTCGTTTAAAGAGAGTGCCAGGCTCTTTGCACGTTAAGAACCCTTGCAACAACTCTTTTGAGGGGTCCGTAGGTGGCCTGTTGTAAGGCAAAATGTCTGTCCCTATCCAAGATACCCTCATTTTCCAGTGGCAGTCCAAATTTCCCCGACCATCATCCCAGATGGCCTCTATCGTATCAACCTACCTATTGTATTTATTGTGAACTTGTTCTCGTCCTGAATATGCATGAAATATTTGCCACTGGACGTTAAGCAACCAACAATCAATCAATTACTTGTTCCATTATAGTATTTATTTCAATAAATAGTTATCAAAGGTACCAGGATTATAATTTAGTACGCCAGACGCGCGTTTCGTCTACATAAGACTCATCAGTGACGCTCATATCAAAATATTCATACAGCCAAACAAGTGCAAAGTTGAAGAGCATTAGGGATCAAAAATTCCAAAAAGTTGTGCCAAATACGGCTAAGGTAATCTATGCCTGGTATGAGAAAGTCCTTAGATTTCGAAAAATTCAAAGTTTTGTATACAGGAAATTTATAAAAATGACCACATTATTGATATTCATGTCAACACCGAAGTGCTGACTACTGGGCTGGTGATACCCTCGGGGACGAAACGTCCACCAGCAGTGGCATCGACCCAGTGGTGTTAATAGTTATCAAAGGTACCAGGATTATAATTTAGTACGCCAGACGCGCGTTTCGACTACATAAGACTCATCAGTGACGCTCATATCAAAATATTCATACAGCCAAACAAGTGCAAAGTTGAAGAGCATTAGGGATCAAAAATTCCAAAAAGTTGTGCCAAATACGGCTAAGGTAATCTATGCCTGGTATAAGAAAGTCCTTAGGTTTCGAAAAATTCCAAGTTTTGTATACAGGAAATTTATAAAAATGACCACATTATTGATATTCATGTCAACACCGAAGTGCTGACTACTGGGCTGGTTATACCCTCGGGGACGAAACGTCCACCAGCAGTGGCATCGACCCAGTGGTGTTAATAGTTATCAAAGGTACCAGGATTATAATTTAGTACGCCAGACGCGCGTTTCGTCTACATAAGACTCATCAGTGACGCTCATATCAAAATATTCATACAGCCAAACAAGTGCAAAGTTGAAGAGCATTAGGGATCAAAAATTCCAAAAAGTTGTGCCAAATACGGCTAAGGTAATCATTCAAAGTTTAATGACAAAATATTTAAAGAGTAGACAAAATAGTTAGGTTGATTTTTACTGAAGGCATATTCCAGCAACAATGCGTGGAAAAAGAGCAAAACATGCATGCAGTGTATGCTCCCCTCCGTCATGCTTCAATGCAGTAGGTCGAAATACGTTGAGTTAGGTCGGTCATGTCGAGTAAATATAAAAAAGAAGATGTGGTATGATTGCCAATGAGACAACTATCCACACTAGACGAAAATGACACAAACTTTAAACATTTATAAGTTACCGTTCATTTTATTGGAAATCTCTAATAAACGTCTGTAAAACCACCGTAATACGGATGTTTTACGGATGAAACGTCTGTAAATATACATCCGCAAAACGTACGTGTAAAAACTGACGTAAAACGGATTGTCCGTTTCACGGACGTATCTTAAACATACGTATTTTGGACGTTTTTGCCATATCCGTATTACGGCCGTATCATATTCAAAGATGTAAAAGTGCCATGCATGATATATGCACGACTGCTAATACACGTATAAAGTAAAATTCTGAACTTGCTTTCAACTTTTTGCATGCCAGACATACATATGTATAGTAATGTTTAAATAAAAATACAAAAATAGTGAGATAGATAATGAGAAAATAGAGGAATTTTTAGCTTAATACCGGGCTAAAAGTGCCAAGTGAGCTTTTACCATCACTTGCAACCGTCGTCATTAACTTGAACAAAAATCTTCTCCTCTGAAACTACTGGGCCAAATGAAACCAAACTTGGCCACAATCATCATCCGGGTATCTAGTTTAAAGAATGTGTCCGATGACCCGGCCAATCAACCAAGATGGTTGCCATGGCTAAAAATAGAACATAGTGGTAAAATGCAGTTTTTGGCTTATAATTCAAAAACCAAAGCATTTAGAGTAAATCTGATAATTTTTATAAGCTTTAAACTGTTGTTCTTCTTTCTGATTGCTTACATTTATTTCGATTCCCCTAAAGTAAAAGTATATAGTAAAGGTATAAATTAAGTCAGAGCATCGGTTAATACAACAATTAGTTTTTGTCTAGACTTCTTGATTAATTTATATATATATATTTTATATATACAATTTTAGCTTAATGTTACCAATTGAAAGAATAGGACAGTATTGACAAGGATTGATATCACTGGTGAACATGTATTTTATGTCGGTGTGAATGTCCTGCAAAAACAGAACTGATATCAAAGTGAGTTCATCTGTAGAATTGTAGTTAATTTAAATACTTTGATGTTAAACTGTGTAAAACTGTACATGTACACTGTTGCTTATTTTTCACACTTTCTGATTTAATGCATGCATCAAGCCTTACTCCGCTCCCCTCCTACTGCCCCCCCCCCCCCCCCCCCCCCCCCCACACACACACACACACACTTCTGATGTCAGAAATTCAGACTGTCATAGCATTTAAATTACAAACTTACCTAGTCAGACGTATTGACAAATTACTACCACTGGGTCGATGCCTCTGCTGCCCCCGAGGGTATCAGTAGTCAGTACTTCGGTACCGGCATGATAATACGGATTTTTGGTGTTATTAAAATTTGGTGTTACAAAATATTAGAAATTATTATAAATTAAGGAATGTATCTCCCTCATGCAAAGCTCTGTTTCCTTTCATGAATTTGACTATATTTTTTTATATTATTTTTGTCTCATTGATTGTTGGTTGCTTTACGCCGCATTAGCAAAGGCTATATCGTGGCGAGAGCTATTTCGAATAATTATTACAATTAAAAGTATATTTTTAAAATAAGACAAAAGTTCCTTCAATATACTAAAATTCTTGACTTCAAAGTATTTAAATTGATTATATACAAATAAAAATCAACAGTAAAATAACGTGATCAAAATTAAAATCGATTTAAATATAACATTCTTATATTATATAATCAATTCCAATTTCTTTTAAAAAAGCAACAATATTTGTAAATGGAACATTAATGATTAAATCATACATATTATTGACATTGAAATGCTTCTTACGAATATCAGCAAAGTCAATACAATTAGTTAAAACATGTTTAATAGTATACTTGCAGTTGCAAGGTACACATTGTGGTTCATCTTCATTTTTTAAAAGATACTCGTGTGTTATTCTAGTATGACCAATACGATATCTAGTAATAACACACTGATCTTTTCTGCACATAATATTATTAAAAGGTTTGCCTAAATCAGGTTTAATTTCATGCAATTTATTATCATCTTTTTTACTCCATTTATTATTCAATATATTAAAAACATATTCTCTAATATTAGATTTAAAATCAGTATATGGTATATCACAGTTAGATAGAGGGTCACTCAAGGCGTTCTTTGCCTCAAGGTCTACAGCTGTGTTTCCAAGGATTCCAACATGACTCGGAACCCATAGAAATATTATTTCTTTAAGAAGAATTTTTATATTCCTCATTCAATATAAAATTTTGAGAATTGTTAGTTTTTTAATTTTAGTATTTCGTACAGCTTGTAAGCATGAAAGTGAATCCGAACATATAATAAATTTGGATTTATCTGAAGAAGCAATAAATATCAAAGCCAAAATTATTGCTTCTGCTTCAGCAGTAAAGATGGAAGCATCAGATGGCAAACGGAGGGTTGCAGCTCTGTCCCTGAAGACAGCAGCAGATGCAACTCTGTCACCATTTTTTGATCCATCAGTATAGACAGTTGAAAAATCTAGATAATCGGCTTTAATTTCAGCATAGTGTTGCTGAATTAAACGAGGATTTGTTTTATTTTTATTGTGTTCACGGAGACCAAATATCATTTTTGGTTTGGGAAGTTCCCATGGAGGACATTTGCAAGTTTTAACTTGAGCAACATATTTTAAATCAAAATAAAGCTAAATGTGGTTTGAAACGTATACCTAACGGAGGAATTTTATTTTCATGTTTGGCAAAAATATCTTCATAAATCGGATTAAAAACACAGCTGTAGGCAGGATTATCGGAATGGGCTTTTAGTTTGACAGCATATTAAAGTCTAAACTTCAAACGTCTGTCAGAGAGTGAGTGCACATCAGCCTCTACATACAGACTCTCAACTGGTGAGGTTTTAAATGCGCCTAGACAGAGACGCAAACCTTGGTGATGCACAGCATCGAGAATCTGTATGTAGGACTTCCTTGCAGAGCCATAATCTAGTTTAGATCTAACTAGAGATCTATATAAATTGAGTAAAATGTTGCGATCAGCACCCCAGTCAGTGCTGCCGACAACTTTTAAAATATCTAAAGCTTTAAAACATCTCGATTTAACATTTTGATATGGGGTAGAAAGGTTAACTTTTTATCGAAAATTAAACCAAGCAATTTGGTTTCATTAACCATTTTAATTGGGTTGCCGTACAAAGTGAGTTCTGGATCAAGATGCAATATCCTTTTGTTACAAAAATGCATCCCGACCGTTTTTGACATGAAAAATTTAAAACCATTTTCCGAGACCCATTTTTCAATTCTTCCAAGACATAATTGTAATTGTCTTTCTATGTTATTCATATTTTTGCCTCTGTAACATATTAAAAAAATCATCAACGTACAATGAACCTTCAATATCACTTTTTAAAACTTCGACAAGACTGTTGATTTTAAGACTATTGATTAATTGTTGGTTGCTTAACGTCCAGTGGCAAATATTGCATGCATATACAGGACGAGAACAAGTTCACAATAAATACAATAGGTAGGTTGATACAATAAAGGCCATCTGGGATGATGGTCGGAGAAATTTGAACTGCCACCGGAAAAGGAGGGTATATTGGATAGAGACAGAAATTTTGCCTTGCAACAGGCCACCTACGGACCCCTCAAAAAGTTGTTGCAAGGGTTCTTAACGTGCAAAGAGCGTGGCACTCTCTTTACACGAGGCATCGGATTTAACGTTCCCCTTCTGACCGGACGTGACTGCGAACTTTATACATCCCGCACAGCCAAACGGACGCCCCACTTCGGCAAGCGTTTTACTGCCGGTCAGATATTTAAAAAAAAACTAATTAATTGTAGAATATACTAATGATCTTTTTTTAAGGGCATGTTTTGTTATTGGCAAAAGAAGAATTAAGTCCAGAGGCAAAGAAGGGAGAAATTCCTGACAAAGAATTATGGAACAAACATCCAGTCAGGATATATAGTTATACAGGTATTCATGAATTATTAAGTCACAGATAATGAGATTTGGTTTGAACACATGACTGTTTAAATCATGATCTAATCATTATTGTTTCTGTAAATCGACGTAGGTGAAATATTTAATTAAGTAAACTCATGGGGCCTTAATGTCATTTATTTAACTGTGACCCAATTACTGATACTGAAAAAAATAATGTGAAATGGGAATTTGCTAGCCCTGCTATAGTAATAGCTTTGAATGAAAACCAGATATTAAAGCTTGCAAATTTTCTGTCTAGCGGCAACTTTCATAGAGTTGAAAAAGTATAGTGTATTTACCGTGGTTGATGGATTTTATAGTGAATTGTGATGAGGTTTATTATTTAAACCAATTAATGTAAATATACATTAATTTGAATAGATGATTTTGACAAGGCCCTTGAAACAAGGGCTAGATCCATATACACATCAAATGTAGACACAAATGAAGAGGATGGGGTGGAACAGCCAAGAGAAGTGAGGCCTCCTTTGAGATCGTTAAATGACCACAGTGATTCTGTAGGTAAAATATAAAGTTAATGTATCATAAAAGAAAGTTTCATAAAAAATTGTCCTTTTGCTTAAAACCAAATATGCCTCCAATTAAGATAGGTTGAAAATCAAAAAACAAAATATCTTTTCTACTTACCTTATTTTTGGGAAGTTTGCTAAAGCAATATTTTCCTAAGGCCTGACAATAATTGATGAAAAGAATTAATGGAGATTACATAAACTGCTCTCAACAGGTAAATCGCAGTCCCCATTTTTAATAATTCGATATTTTGATAAAAGGCTGTGAGAGAGTTGCTGCCTTATTATTTCTATCTTGGGGCTTGAAAATATTATAATAATATGAAAAGATCCATTATGGTCATTTTTTTATATTTATTATGAGAATATGAAAGAGATTTAATGCTAGAGGTTTCGCCATTCGAAATAAATAATCTCCTAGTTGTTACAGTACCAATCAATATATTTATTGATGACACATCTGCCAATAAGTCGAGAAAATGAGATGCCTGACATTGCATTCAAACACAATTAGCCGGAATACCACTAAAAGATAAGCAAAGAAATAGGAATGTTATGGTGCTAGGTACATCTGACTAGGTTGCTATTCTGGATATTGCTAAACCTATTTGTGAAGATGTCCTGTGTCTAAAGAGGTATAGAATTTCCAACATCTGGTTTGTATCTAAATGTTATCTAGGTTACCAGATAAATAAATTATTAAAGTGATAATTTTAAGTAATGAATGTAAATCACGATCTAACTTCAGTTGAAAAAAATATATTTTGAAATGAAAAAAAATCCTTGCCTACCTACCCTTTTTTTTAACAATGATTAATTTATACTTCACGATAGACAAACAGTGTTTTTATGTAACCACTTGATTTTTTATTTCTTTTATACTGAAAACTCTTTATTTTTTTAAATTTTTTCATGAGAAATATGGAAAATCTTTTTATTTTTCAGAAGCTAATTTAGAGAAGAAAAACACAGAAAAGAAACACCAGGAGACAGCATCTAAAAATGCTAGTGATATTTTCGGAAGCTGCATGATGAATGCAAGTGTAGGTACTTGTAGTGCACCTACAAATAATGGCATGTTAGACTTTAAACAACAGATTAATAGTGTTTCCTGCACTACCACTGTGCCTACCCCTCTGCCCAAATTATCATGCATGTCCCTGTGCCTAACACTAATGTCCGTTCCTTTACTCATATGCCTCCTTCAGCAGTAAGCAGTCAACCACCAAAAAAAATTACTACCATCCCTCTTTCCCCAGTTAACATGCATGTCCCTTCACCATCACCTGTGCCTAACACTAATGTTCATTCCTTTACTCATATGCCTCCACCAGCAGTAACCAGTCAACCACCACATAACATTACTAATTTCAATCATGGCTTAGTTAACACACATGTTCCCTCTCCTTACATAGCAACTACCAGTCAGCAACCTTCTTACACTCCACTTGTTAATGCCCATGTTTCCTGTTCAGTACCCTTGCCCTACACAGCAGAGCCGTTGCATCATTATCCCAATCAGCATGATAAGCAAGTCTCAGCATCTAATAGTTATGTTCCTTCAGTTCTTCCATCGGGTTCTCATTCCTTTGTGTCATCCTTCCTTATGTCAACTTATAGTCAGCAGTCTTCTTACATGCATGTTGACACATCTACCTCAAGACCTGTTACAATGAGCAATAATGACATACCAGCTTCCAATAATTCAACATCTACTTCTACAAATCCTCTATCAAATTTTACAGAACTAACTGATCTTCAACCAATTGACTCACTTCATTCAAACAATAACTGTGCTGATTGCATTATGAAAGACAAACAAATGCAACTTATAAATGTGATTGAGAACAGTGTTACCAGTTCACTTATTTATCAGTCTCATGCAGCCTGATGTGTGTATATATGATCTGTAGTCATTTGTTTGTTTATCTATCTGTAATTATTTATTTTGTTTATTTATATATATGTAGTCGTCAATTGGGTAATGTTTTAATTTGAATATACAAAATAATGTGAATTCAATTTTCAAAAGCCTCGTCTTAATTAATAAACTATCATTTATATATTTTTCTCTTGAATGGCCCAGAATAGATATGTTGGGAAACAGTGTTTAAGTACATATATATATAAGAAGATGTGGTGTGAGTGTCAATGAGACCTCTCTCCATCCAAATTACAATTTATAACTAGAGGCACTTACGAGCCTGTGTCGCTCACCTTGGTCTATGTGAATATAAAACAAAGGACAGATGGGATTCATGACAAAATGTGTTTTGGTGATGGTGATGTGTTTGTAGATCTTACTTTACTAAACATTCTTGCTGCTTACAACTTCAGGTCACTGTACGGTCTTCAACAATGAGAAAAGCCTATACCCCATAGTCAGTTTTAAAAGTCCCTGATATGACAATGTAAAATAATTCAAACGAGAAAACTAACGGCACTATATATCAAGTTATTTTTTTTATCAACACAGGACAGAGGAGTTCTATCTGTAGTCATCAGTTATATAACTTACTTGATTTAAGAAAGTCAGAATCCTCTACTACTTTCTCTATTGATATCATGAATATTATTGATAATAAAGAACGAAATAATAGGTCTCATGGGAAACGCATCAATCGAAATCAACGAGTTAAACATCGTATAAATTATACACTTGATAATATCCTATCTATATTTCAAAGTAATGGTAGGCATCAATTATTATGTAAACTGGGTCAAATACCGATTAGTAAATTACACGATATTTTCAAGAGTGTGACACCATCTCATTATTCAGCCCACTGTATGAATATTCTCGTACAAAAACAGCATTTTGCCACCATAAGCTGTTCCCACGTATTTACGAACCTGAAGATCATAAACGTCTTTTTTTTTTAAATTAAATATATTAGCAGAGGTATTGATTTTATCAACTTATCTAGTATATTTAATGACTACCGTACCATTCTTTACACCTCACTATTTTGATAAAAGAAACAACTTGGGTATGAGTATGTCAGTAGTTAAAATAAAGCTTCTGAAATTATTTTGTTGTTTTTCGTATACAATGGTTTTCCTCATTGTAAAGTAAGATGCAAAAGATTAATATTTGAAAACTGGTCACATTCTGTAGTTTTCATCGTTTTCATGAAAACGGTACGTATTATTACATAGTTGCGACATCATCAGATTAAAAATCATATATTTTTCATTTATATTTCTAAATTTTATATTTTGTATTTCCAAACAAAAAGTGCAAATTTGAAATAGATCCCATTAAATGATTTAGGACTTTTCAATTTCCAAATCGGTCATATTTAGCATGCCCACACAATTTATTTTGAAATTTTTATAGGTTAGAAATTTATTTGTAGCCTTTCAGGTGTTGCAAGACTTCATTTGCAGTTTTGCTGATTCGTCAGAAAACTATTTAATTACATTTCCCAACAGACCACCAATTAAATCAAGTTACTGTCATGGGACACTTGCAGATTTGGGAATTAGTAGCGATACACTGGTACTAGTATAATGTGGCAGTTATTATTTCCCTTGTTTAAAACTATAAATTTCATATTCCTTTATTTGATGATTTAGATGAAGCTTATTCAGTACATATTTGTTAAATAACATAGCTTTTGCTATTTGAATTCATTTGTTGAAAGATATTTATTTATATTGAAAAGTTTAATATTTGCACCGCGGCAAAACCTTTGATTACCTTCTGTGAGCAACTTATATATTTTATAGAACTCGTTTTAAATTCTTACTTTGAATCCTCTAAGGACTGATATTCAACCAAGGAAAGCCAAGCTCTCCAATCAGAATTTAGATTAGTGCATTTGCTACATGCCTCCATAGTACGTTAGTGCATTTTGCGTTTACCGAACACATCAGTTTACAAACTAGAATTAGCTGTGGTCCGCATCCCCGAATCTTAGGCAGAATTGTTCCTGCTACAATACACTTCTGACACTGCTTTTAGGATTTTTGTACATACTGAAAACGACAAATTTATTTTTCATTACCTGTGTGATGTAAAGAATAATTGTCACTTCATATCTTCTAACTTGCAGTCCTCATATGAATTTAACACGATCAACAAAAGTTCCAACGGGTGCGTCTATAAACACTGCTAAGGAGTCCTTAGGACTTATAACATGCCACTAAGGACTAGATGGGGTGCTGTTACATGCAATTTCTTTTCATATTATGGTAGAGAATTATATTTAATGCATAAATTTCAATTTTTGTAGAAAAATAATCATAGATGAATAAGATATTCAACATTATTTAGACACGTGCCCGTATTTCTTTGATGTGCCGAAAATCAATGAACCGTTTGACACGTGTCAAATTACATAACTGATTACACGGGAATCATGCTATTTGTTGTGTTAAATGGACAAGATTGGTAAAGTTGGATACTTTTAAAAAATGAATTGTAGTTGAAATACTATTAATGTGTTTTTTTCAGAATGAAGAAGTATTTTTTCTCAAGTGTATGTTGTAATTATTTCTTGTAAATAATAAATTTGTCTCCAGAACAATATATCATATATAATGAAGTTTTTTTAATTTTTTTTTTGTGCGTATGCTATGGTTCATTTTCAAAATTTATTTAATGAATGGCTATTATTTAATTTGAATTTATTGAACCATAAAACTATTTTGTGACTCTTCACATTGAATGGATTATGTAAAATGTGAAGAGTCAAAAATTAGTTTTATGGTTCAATAAAATCAAAATAGTTTATTGCCATTCATTATAAATAAATTTCTATCAAAAATAAGACTAAAAAAACTTTTTATATTATTTATCTTGACATTAACAACGTCCACACATGTTGGCGTATGAAAACACAACGTCAGAGTGGGCGTGTCGCTATCAAAATTGACAACATTGAAAATAAAACTAATAATTTTAGCCAATCAGAAGACAGTAAATACACCAAATTTATTTATTATCACATGAAGAACACGTTTGAGCAATATATTTCTAAACAAAAACGAGTTCAATACGATAATAAATTTTTGCAACCAATATAAAAAATTATGTGGTAGAGTTGGTGATGAGACAACTATTCACAAGAGACAAAATGACACAGAAATTAATAACTTTTAAGTTACCCATACGGCCTTCAACAGTGAGTAATTTTTACAAAGCACTCTATTTTTCTGTCAACATTATATCTTTAACTTTAAATTAACAAAGGCAGGAAATTATTCGTAAATAATGTACTAAACACTGTGGAACACTTTAAAAAACATTTATCTCTTTCATATATTTGAAATAAAACTTAATCTGACTAAAATTCGTTAAATGATTATATGAAACTTCTTTTACTTTTAGAAGAAAAAAAACAAATGTCAAACAATTTCAAATTAATAAGTACCGCCTTTGTAAACTGATATCAAACTGTTTGAAAACTAGTGGTTTTGATATTAAACTCACAAGGACGCCACATGATTTTTTATAAACTCTCCGCGATATATCCCTTTTGTGCTAATGTAAAGCAACCAACAATCAATGATTTTTTATCAATTCAATCGTTTTTCGTACTAGTACGTATAAAGCAGTAATAGAAAGTGGACAAATAAAAATCATGATTTATAGGTTTTTTTCGGAATTTACTCATGTTTTAGTGAAGCCATTTGTAACGCATCTTTGTCGGAATTAAAATAAAAACAAAAAAGTTATAAATATATATATTCATTTTGTCTTCATATCTCTTACATAAACATTTTACCAAGCTGACCACACTCTTACTTATTAGTTGGCGCACATCAAGCAAAATTATTTGTCCTTTTAATCATTTTAACTTTTAAATAAGAACAACACATTTTATTATGATAATCAAGTATTTATCTTTTCGATACAATTGTTAATTGCTTAAATTAAAGAATATATGATTGTTTAATCAGTTGTTATATTATTTGGCACGTGTCAATCGGTTCATTAATTTTCGGTATATCAAAGAAAAATGGGCACGTGCCTAGAAAATGTTGAATATCTTTTTTATTTATGATTATTTTTCTATAAAATTTGAAATTTATGCATTAAATATCAATCTTTAACAGAATATGTAAAAATAACACGTATAACAGTAGTCCTTCTAGTCCTTAGTGGCATTGTATAGTCCTAAGTGCACTAAGGAGTCCTGAGCAGTGTTTAGACGTACCGAGTTCCAACTGGGCTAACTAAATTTTTAAATTCAAACCATAACCGCAAATTTCTTCCCAGGCGGGCTTCTCAATTTAATCTAACTTAAAAGTTCGTAATTTATCCTATAATAATATCAGCTTCATGTCGGGGTGTTACTGTTTCACACTCAGATCTATATTTGGCATCGGCTTTTGCTCGGCGATTTTTGGTTTGTTGCTCTATCGTCCCGACCTAACTTAAAGCGATTCTACTGAATCAGGATCACTACATCTGTATTGTTATTTCCTACACGGTCAACGCTTGGTCTCGTATGGACGTCATGACTATCTGAGTTTTCACAAATTACGTCTATGCTTTTCTTACCCCCCCCCCCCCCCCCCCTCTCTCAACTTTTAACTTCTTGTCTTGTTTGCTCTAAATGCTGGAGTTTTTGAGATATCAGCCAAAAACTGCATTTTACCCTGTGTTCTATTTTTAGCAATGACGGCCATGTTTTTTGACGAAATAGAAAATAAAACACAAACTTTATTTTATACACCCTACTGATCATTCAGTTGAAATTTGGTTGAGTAGTTTTAGAGGAGAAGATTTTATAAAGTTAGCAAATATAATGAACAAATAGTAAAAAGGACAATAACCCCTTGAGGGGTCAATTGACAAATTTGGTCAAATTAACTTATTTGTAGATCTTACTTTGCTGATCATTTTTGCTGTTAACAGTTTATCTTTATCTACTATAATATTCAAGATAATGACAAAAAACTGCAAAATTTCATTAAAATTACCAATTTAGTGGCAGCAATCCAACAATGGGTTGATTGATTCATCTGAAAATTTCAGGGCTGATAGATCTTGACCTAATGAACAATTTTACTATTGTCAGATTTGCTCTAAATGCTTTCGTTTTTGAGATATAAGCCAAAAACTGCATTTCACCCCTATGTTCTATTTTAGCAATGGCGACCATGTTTGTTGATAGATCAAAACTTCGGATGGTGAAATATAATCTCTTTTGTTGTTGTAACTATGGCAACAATGAGCAATTATTTGATACCAAATATTGCAAAATAGGGGATTGAACATGTCACAAAAATCTGAAAATTTGGTCCAAAGGAAAATTTCAATCAATAAGAGTGATACCTTTCCTGAAACCATAGACATATATCTATCAAGAGGTAAACAAATCATATGCATTTCTGCTGTTTTTTCACATGAAATTGAATTGAAAAGATCGAGCATCGAATCTTGGTTGAAAAAAACAATACAAAATTTTCAAAATAAATGGCGGTACGGTCAGGAACGCTTGGACGGTCAACCTGAACAATGGCTTATAAAACATGCTAAAAATAATCTAAATGTTCATATAAACCCACCAGGAAGGCTATATTATTATTCAACTATCTAAAAATCAATTCAATTGTACAAAAACGTTCATATTTAGAAAATTCACCATGGCTATAATGCGAAGCTAAACTTGTATGGTATACCTGAAGCTGTCTCCTAAGTGAGCAATACATTAACTACAAAAGGGGGTCGCAGTTCAATGTTTGTTTCTTGAAACATATAAATGAATCAAAATTTTAAAAATGAAATAAATACAAGACTTTATAGCAAAGGTTACAGACTCAAGTTGAATCATGCAGGTGCAACAAATGCGTCAGTGTTAAACATGTTTAGGGATATCTCATGCCCCTCTTTATACGTCTAACCCATGTAGTTATTTATGGCTTCTATTTGTAATGTATCCAAAACGTTAAAAGGCAAGGCCACTTCTTATCCAGCTAAAACCCTGGTCAGTCCTATGACGAAAACAATTCACGTGTATATGGAATGGTGATAAGTGATATCGACCCAGAGTACCTGGACGGAATTGTGAAAAATAAAGTACCTTTTCAATTTGCAATCCGTAAAATAACTGAACAGTGTGGCCTGGTAGAAGAGGCCGAAAAACAATAGGAATTGGTTCTCAAATTGAAATCAAATTTGCTAGTCTAAGAAATTCAGAATGAATCTAAAGATAGACCAATGCTTCTTTATATCAACTCAGATGGAGATTACACAGTGCTTCAACTTGTGACACCTTACATGTTACTTTCTGATTTATACACTGGTTTTGAGGATTTAGAATAAAAATCAGTAAACCTTCGTAATTCCTTCGCGCCCATAGTATTCACTCATTCTATCTGTTTGTTACACTTTCCTACGTCATGACGATAACCCAAGTTTTCTACGATTGATTGACACATAACATTTTCTCAACAATATACATAATCTAAAGAAGCCTCCCTTTTGGTGTTTGAAGCATTTTCGATTATTCATGACAGTCTTTTTTCTTGGAGTCAATCACTCCGTCTGTTTTTCCATCCGTTCAATTGTCTGTCCATGTGTAATTAAAGTTGCTGTTTACTCTTATCAGCATTTAACATTTGTTGTTAACTGTTTTTGCCAAAATCGAGGTGTTGTTAACATGTTAACAGACCCCCTACCCTCCCTCATATAATTATGCATTAGATAAAATGCATTGGATAGAAAACAGACAAAACAATTAATTCGAAATGCAATTCACGATTTGTTTCACCTTACTTTCGATGAAAACAAAGTATTTTCTTAATTCAAAGTTTATTTTTACAAATGAGTCATTTCAGAAATTAAATAATTAAACAATTTTATGTGTCTGTCCGAATTCTCGATCCTGTGGTTCGGTGGTTGTCGTTGCTTCATCTTTATCTTATTTGTTGTTTTCATAAATTGTTTTGTTTTGAGTTAGGCCGTTCGCTTTCTTGTTGAGTCCTTTTACATTTTTCGGTCGGTGCTTTGTCAGGAAGCCGACTATAAGGGACGAGTTTTCGTTGTTGAAGGCCGTACAATAGCATATAATTGCTTACATAGAGTTTATTTTATCCTGATGGATAGTTATCTTATTTGCTATCATACCACATCTTAACTGTTTTTATCTAAAAAGAAACCAACAAAAAAACTAGCACCAACAAAAGATGAATGGACGGTTTATTTTAATGAACTTACAAAATTTCACCCTAATAACAAATAAGACAACATTTACAGTCGTTAGTAGTATAACGATATATATATTAATGTATTTAGGATAATATGGTTGAAAAAAAAAACTTTTTTACAAAATCAAAAAGCGGAAGGCAACGAGGCCTCCTGAACTGAATTAACGGCATATATTTAATAACATTTCATAAGTAAGACATGTTGTATGTTAGTAAGCCTGTAAAGCTTTGATATCAACAAAATATCGTCACTTGACAGTGATCAATATCCTCTTAAAATTAAAATATATTGCAAGACGCCGTACAGACAAAAGTTGTTATTTTGCAATTCGCCGTACAACGTCCTGCAATTCGCCGTACAACAAACAAACAATGTTTTTGTCCATATTCTTAAAAAAACATGTTTTAGACAACAAATTTCATTAAATATGATGCCACACTATAATAATCTAAAATCGTGTCTGGAAAAATAATGAAAAACAGTTCAATATCTTGAGAATGGGGCCTCAGAGGACGATAGACCTCGAAATTTTCCGGTACTAAGTGGCAAGTTTTGGAGTATTACACAAAATTTTGTATTTATTTTGTACTTATCGGTCTAATAATTCAAAGAATTGTATATCAGAAAATCATTTCTTAAGCGGCACCCTCATCAGATGAGTGGAAATGCTTTAAATTGAACGAATTCCTAACTTGTTTACTTTTTTTTCTATTTCTCTCCGCTTCGTTAGTACCCAATTTCCGGTGGCGATGATACACAGTGAACATTGATTTTTAAAAGCAAACTAAATATTACTAGTATGTTATATACATATACACGTTTATGGATCTACAATCTGTCGGTACCTGTAACTTGGCATTGCACAAGGTCATGTTTTTCTCCGACTGTTTTCCTGTCCATTTTTTTTATATTTGTTTTTGTGATGTTTTTGGTTTTCTTTGATGACACGTTTTAAGGCACTCCTTATTGAACTACTTTCACAGCTTACCAGACGTGTATGTATCACTACTGTGATTTTCTCTCAAATATTGTTGTTGTTCATTGTAATATATAATAGCCAACTGTGTTGCCTCTGTGTCATATATGTATACTTTCTGTTGCTTATGTAATTCATCAACTACAGACAATAATCTAAAATCATAACATAAAAATAAATAATCTTGATAAATTACATCAAATTAATATCATACAGTTTCTAGACAAGAGTGTACACACTAAACTGTCTCGCCTTCTTTACTAATCATTGATATTATGTTGATAGTCCCAAGTATAAAGCTTTGCCACAAAAACTTAACAGAAACCACTTAAACATGAAAATATATACGGATATCACACTAAAGACGACAGTATGACGACCTTACCGTCGTTGAACACTTCTTTGGACACACTTACAATTGTAGTGGATAAAACGTGTACTGCGTTGAATAATGCCTACCACAGTTTGCACAAGCCATCGAAAGAGATTTTTTTCTCTGTTGATACAGATTTATTACTCCATGCTTGTCGTTAATCTCTCTAAATGGTCAACTATTCAGTGCTTGTTATGTACATTTTACTATAGATCATATTTGAATTATTTAAATCATAGATCAATAATTATAGATTCTTTCCCAAACATTACATACAAAAGACCATAAAAATCTATCAACTGCAAACTTCGTTAAATAAACTTATTCTTAAAGGTTACGAATTCAGTACTGTAATAAAATCATTGACTATTATTTCATTGGTATAAACATTGATTTTTAAAAGCAAACTAAATATTACTAGTATGTTATATACATATACACGTTTATGGATCTACAATCTGTCGGTACCTGTAACTTGGCATTGCACAAGGTCATGTTTTTCTCCGACTGTTTTCCGGTCCATTTTTTTTTATTTGTTTTTGTGATGTTTTTGGTTTTCTTTGATGCCACGTTTTAAGGCACTCCTTATTGAACTACTTTCACAGCTTAAACTAGAATTCTCAGAATTTTAAATTTGAATATGTTCTATTGTTTTTTTTTCTCCATTCAACTTCATAAAATTCAAAATTTCTAAATTGCTTGTACCGGTACATGTTGTGGCCATTTTCATTTTAAATCACCAGTGACTAATATTTGACAAAATTGATTTGAACCTTCATTTTGATTTTCAAAATTATCTGTAAAAATTGATGTAAAGAAAATTTGTTGATCTAATGTAATATCAGTCTGGGTTTCTTTATCCTCGTGGAAATTTCCTGTTTGGATTGTCTGAACCTCACTATCGACTATAACCGGGGTGTCGTCATCGCACATAGTGTTTTCAGTAATAAATGAATCATATATATATAGAGATTATCAGTTTCATGTGCAAAGTTCTTTTCAGGGTTAGTTTGGGGAATATGTATGTCAGTTTGAGTGCTGCTGGATTTATCAGACTGAAATACAGAAATTGTGCTAGCTAGTGCAAGTGAATAAAAGGGACGACCATTGTATTTTGAGAGGGCTGTAGTCAGATTTTGCATATAAATATACTGCCCTCAACCTTCTTTGAAATAAGACAATTAGCTTGGCCTCAAAATTCTAAAGAACGACAGTGAAATAAAGATAAATATTCTTTCTCTTTAGCAATTATAAATTAACTTTTTGACTTGAAATTTTGTATAATAAATATTTTGACCAGATCAAAAGAACCAGCCCGTAGAAACAAATGGTCTTCCCCTAAAGCATCTACTGTGAAGCAGTCACACGCTACAGTCAGCAGGTATTTGGCCACCGTGGAAATGAACACAAATGGGCAGAGACATTAAATTTCATAAAAATATAAATGAAGTAAAAGATTAAAATAATTGTTTTAGAAGGATAATACTGTAAAAATAAAAGAAACTAAATATTTTAACTCTCAGAAAATAACGGGTTTGTTGTATTTAAGAAAAGTTAAAGTGGACAAGAAAGGACCAGCAGGTAAAGCAAAATTCTTGCTGACTGTAGTGTAGTTAGTTATATTACATGTAGTATTAGTATATATTATGGTTGTCCATTTACCAATTAAGCTACACATGTAACACAATACAGTGAAACCTGAATAAACCGAACCCTGAATAAACCGGAAACCTGTTTAAACCAAACTTGTTCTGAAGACCAATCATATCACATTTTATGCATTGTGAACCTGTTTAAACCGAATACCTACAAAACCGAACATTATCTCAAGTCCCGAAGAGGTTTGGTTTAGTCAGGTTTTACTGTACTTGTTTTGCTATAAAAATATACAGTTAATATGCGATGTTATTCAATTATTGATGCTCATTCGTGCAAAGTGTAGGTTTTTTATAATGAAGTAGAAAAGATATGGTGAACATGGCCCTGACAGAAAATCAAAACATACACATAACCAAAGTTGCAGCACAGGAACAGCGCTTTTATTATTTTTTTTTATCTTAAAAATTGCAGAGCTCTCAACACAGTTTATGAGAAAGTGTCTGTTTGCCTCTTAGTTAGTTTTGTTAATTGAAAATAAGATTAAGTGCAGAATATACAGGCCTTGATCAAACTTCTAAAGTACAATATAAATCTACATCTAACATACCTTGAGTCGTCTTCTCTTAGCAAAAACTTGGGAGAGGACAAATGGAAATGGTGAACTGGAAACCTTCTGTGCTGTAATTAAATAAATATACATGGGTCTTTTAAGGTTTCTACACATCCCCCCCCCCCCCCCCCCCTCCCCAATTTTTATATGAATTTATATATAATGGAAACTAATAATTGGCTAAGACTAGTTTGTTTTTGAATTCAAAATAAGGGTATGAACAACAAAATTATGTGAGATCTCATGTTAAAGCAAATGCACCTTTATTATCCTCAGGACTGTATCTACATGCTCTGAGCAAGTATTTTTTTTCAGCTTGTGGAAAAATTAATATTCTTTTACCTGGTGATGGGCCTATAATGTCTGAGTCACTTTCGTCCCAAACTGTAATATCACTATCAGTGTCTGAGTTAGCTATCTGTAAACATAATTGCCAATACTGTCACAAAATTATGAATTTTCATACAAGGTCCCTCAAACATTGAGTGTCAAAAGCCAAGGTTGCAAATTAAACAGTCGTCAAACAGGAAGTTGATGTTGATTTAGTACAAAAAGGTATCCCACAATAAAGCATACATATATGAGGCTTGTAACAAATATCAAGCACCTGTGATGAAAAGTTGCAAAAAAAAAAAAAATGACGAAACATGTTCATGATGTTGTTTAAATGGACAGACAGAGATAAGAACGGATAGTGAGACAAACACAGTGACACATACAGCAAGGGTAGAACTGTATACCCCTCCCCTTTAAAACCGAAGTATAATAACATGTCAGAACAGAAATTATTAATTGAATTTATATTGCTTATACAGACTACAGCTGGGTACTTGATCTCTGCTTTTTACTATGACAGCCTAAGTCTGGGGGAAACATCAATGTAAAGATAAATTCTGACAGCTATGAATTATTTATTAAATGTATTATCATACTATTGTGTTGTTCTTCATATCAAATAATAACACAAACTGTAAATGTAATAAGCTAAGTTACATGTGCTTGAAGTGATATACTGGTATCGATCGAAAATGCAGATTCTTCAAAGTAAGAGTTGACTGTTGTGTTTGGCGACATACCATTTAGCCAGCTTCAAAGTTCAAAAGTTTTATTTAGAGACGTAATTCTACACAAAACAACCCCAAACATGTTGTATTATATCCCTTTAAACCTTTTAATTACCTATTTCTCTTAAAATATGATATTTAAACAAGAAACCGGAAATATGTAATGGGCGATAACTCGAGCAAAAAAACTCCGAAAAAAGGGTCTCCAATTTTGTATGGCTCAGCGCAAAAAAGCGCATAGTCACAAGTGGCCAAACTTAAATTCATTCAATTCGTCATTAATTTAAGTTTTCAATGATGTCTTCATTGTATTTCGTTATTCACATATATGTAAGAAACGATTTCACTAAGTATCGTAACACCTGAAGCATAATTTTAGTGTTTAACTTACTTTTTTCCAAAAAAAAATCGTCTGCTCATCTGCCATTTTTAATTTTCCATCGGAAACCAATGTCTTTTGTAACACGCAATCTGATTGGTTGATATTTTTAAAGATCTTTTTGATCATATGATTCCAGTCTAGTACAAAATGGTGGACGCGTTGACAGGATATAGCTTGACACCATCCAAACGATTGCGATTTTCGACATTTTGTAGGCTTTTTCGGTCGTTTTTATATTAAAAATCCTCCAAATTTTAATCATAGATAATATCGGAAGTACGGAAACCGTTGCAATACTAATAAAAATAAAGAATATTGAGGCCGAAGTGGGTGATTTTACCATTGTGGCAGATACGAATTTTCAAAATGGCGGACCTCTGTCATGGCTACTTATACAGATCATTAAGACAAATCATGAAACAGACCACAGTAAAATTGATACTAATTATGACACAATAAGATAAGCTGTTTTCCCTGTAGGAAGAGAGTATTAAAATCCTTTTAAAAATGAAATTACCTGCTCTAGCTGTTATGCAGCGGTGGAACTTCCTATAAAAACAAGGACCAGAAGACGAATTCCAGCCACTTACCCAAATAGTCGATGACCGATAGACTTGCAGAAAATGCCTTATTGCAAAGGGCTTAATTACGTCTGCAACATTCTAGGCTGTTATTCCCGGTTTGCGTTTGGATGTGCCTCAAAAACACAAACGGCAAAGGAAATTGCTGACATTGTACTCACATTTGTCTACCTGTATGGTGCACCGCGTATACTACAATCATTTAGATGGACAATTTAACATAGGTCTTTGAAGTTTTCACCAGAAAGGCCTGTTAAATTTTAAATGTCTAAGCTTGTTAGCGCATTTTCTGTGGAATTATTAAATCTACGTTTTTCTCTTTTATAATAAAATATTTAAAGAATGGAATAGCACGTGCGTGGATATAAAAGTTAAACATGAATGTAAAATAAAAATAAAACATAACGAACAACTATAAGTCAAATTAAATCCTGGTATCTAAGAAAATTAATAGATAAACTAAAAGAAATAACTTAGTTTCGAATATTTCAAAGTCATAGTCGTAGTTACGCTGTATTTGAAATCAAGTATTAGCCATATTTACAAATATTCAAAAATCTTAAAAAATCAATGATATATTGACATCTTATTTATAAAGTAGCTCAGGCGTTATTAAAGGTGTAATAAAGTCAAATAAATAATTTGTTTAACTTTTTTTTTTAAATTTAATAATATAGTTATGATAAATCTGTTTTAGACAATTATGAACAGCACAGCCCAAGTTATAATTTCCCCTGAGGAGAATTTGCCAAATGGTAATGAAAAAATAACAGAGTGTAGTGATGTAGCAGTGCCCCGTAAATGGTTAATACAAATTCTCGGAGTTATTAACGGCAAACCCAATTGCTACAGTGTAAAAACGTTTATTGAAGGGTTCTTTGAACCAAAAGAGTTTATTTATTTATCGGCATCCAAGGCAGTTGCCACAATGCCAGTCATGAAAGCCATTAGATGAAAGTAAATAATCTGCAAGATTATAATTGCAATTTCTTTAAACAACTGAACCAATTGATAATGTAATCTCCAAGCAAAGACCATACTTTTCCCCCTCTTAGTAGATCAATAATACAATATTCACTTGTTAATTCATAGTCTGACACTCTTCCACCCCAACCTTCTGATACGAATGAAATAACGCCTGACGATGTGATGTTAATTAGAAATTTTAGAGTATTATAGTGTTTGTAGTTTGAATAAACTCTGGTTTAAAAGACTTGACGCTTTTTGAATAAAAACTTCAGTACAAGCTATGATGACTCTGGTAGACGGGTATCGATCTCTAAAAGTATTTGGCATTGTTCTAGTAATGATGTCTCTAGGTGAAAAAAACATCTATAACTTCGAGTTCAACATGAATGAGGTTAAGACAGAATGTAAAATAAGTGGAATAAGAAGAAACACACATGGAAAAACTATCAGCTACATCCCTTACATACAATCCAAGCGAAGTCTCATCATCACAGCTAAAAACTGTTCAATGGGCTGAAGTCGGGAAGTCGACATCCTAACTCTATCCTTACTGGGTGTATTTCCGTCTACCTACCATTGTTGCATTCTTGAAATCTTTGAACATTGGTAACTGAAACACAAACAAATAATTTTGAATGTCTTGAAAATTCTGGCCTTTTCATATGTACTCACCTACGATTATCATTTTGAGGTTTGGCAATTGTTCTTTATATAAATAGAGAGTTGAGTCATCATCTATTTGAATTATATATATTCGGTGTACGAGGCTGTTCCCTACCACCATATTGAATTTGTTGAAAAGGTTGCTCCAACACTCGTACATACACTCAATTCTCCTGGTGCATTTAGACTGAATATGTATGTCTACGTTGGGGGTTCCGTTTGTAAGGCAAATTACTGCGATTATTAGATATGTCAGATTGTACGGAAACTTGTTTGAATTTCAAAATAGAGAACTAAATAAAGTGGGGAGTGAAACGGGTAAATAAATTTTCGCAGCAAGCAAATCAATCAGACTGATAAACAGCCTTTTCAGGAGCACCGACTAAATGCCATTCACAGACGATATATAAACTCATCATAGATACCAGGATAACATTGTCCAAGTGAAATAATTACTTAAAGTAAAGTGAATGTCACCATTGAGCTCTCATACTTTCATGTCCATTTCAATTTTGAAATACACAGTTCTGTCATATTTCAAAGTAACAAGAATGTGTGATATCATTAAAAGACGAAAAAAGAATGAGTTTTGTTTGTCTAATTTCCATCTAGAAGTATAATATGAAGTTGTCATGATCATCCAGATATTGGTGAACACAGCAAATGTACTTCAATTAGATTGGCCTACAATACATGTTCAATTTATGGTCTTAAATTTACAGATTTACTTTGAAAATTTTAATTTTCTCATTATTTACCTTGGCTACATCTTCAAAAGGGTGTTGCTGAAAAATGATAGAGATAATCTGCCTTTGTAACGTCCAAATATCTGCCTGTTTGTAACGTCCAAGTATCCGCTTGTTTGTAACGTCCAAGTATCTGCTTGTTTGTATATCCATGCCAAAATTTCTAGGGTTGTATTATCATCAGTTGAGGAATTGTTACTGGTCCCTACTATTTTAAACACCACAACCGTTACCATACTAACTGGTTAAACTACCCAGTCATCAACAACTGCGTCTTTAACAAATCAGTCAACTACTCAGTCGACTTTAAATGGGGGAATGTTCAACGTTATACCTTCTGGCAAAATATCCTCTATTTCACACCCTCTGTCTGCCATTACAGTATCACCTTACAGTTGGGCTAAAGCCAACGCCTTATAGGTATTATGATGCTTGCAGTTCGACCAAGTTTGAGATTTTGATAGCATAGATGACGGAATTTCAACAAACATCTCTGTGCAGTCAATTATAATTCTGGTAGTCAAACAGATGTTGAAGGACATATTTTCCTTGTAGTTGTAGCAGCTCGTTCTCGACCTTGTTATGGAGATGGAACGGTGTGATTCTTATTTTCATTAATATGCAGTTTAATTTATTTCTCTTGTATTTACAAATGCCTTCAAATAGTTGAGGATGTTTTTTCTTGAGGATCAGTTATTTGGTTATTAACCTTAACAAGCCTTAGCTTACTTGCAAGTGGTATCCCTTTTCCTTTATACCATTTTGCTTTCTGTATTTATTCTCTTTCAATTGTGCAGCCTGTTCCACATGATAACGATACCAATGCTGCGACCGCTCGTGATCTATCACACGAAACCTTGCATTCGACGAAACCTCAAATAGGTACCACCTACATCTGATTTTATTGATGTTTAAAACTACAAAAAGAAGGTTGGGATTGATTTTGGGGGTTATGGTCCTTAAGGTTTAGAAAAAAGGCTCAAAACAAGGATTTATCTAGTTTCAGGACAATAAGTTGTGTATAAGTATTCTAATCGCTCTGAAATTGTACCACAATGTTTAATACCGTAAGTAGAAGGTTGGGATTTATTTTAAGGGTCATTGGGCAAACAGTCTGTGAATTAAGGGCAAAAAAGGGGTAAAAAAACAAGCATTTTTCTAGTTTCAGCACAATAACGTGTGTGTTACTGTATGGATCTCTCTGGAATTGTACCACAAGGTTCCATATAACAAGGGGAATATTAATTCAGTACAAACAAGTTTATTGATAGCTGGTATATCAATATCTAAAGTACCACTTACTGCTTGCTTCAAAATTAATGATACATACTCTCTAGGACTAACACATTCTACCTTTTTATCATGTTGCTGTTGACCTGTATATCTGTAAAGAATTGAATGACATTTTTTTTGCATATTACATTACCTGTTGTCATTATTTTGTCAGATGTGCCTTGTTCATACATATATTCCTGGAAATTAATTCATCAGTATCTAATGGTGATTTTTTTTAACAGGAGTTACACAGAGCAAGTGCACACTTCAGTTTTTTTTTCAGTCTGTATGCTTTCTTCTGCAAGAGCTTTATGGGAAAAATCCTATTGAGTTTCAACATACAATGTACATGACTTGCATATGCAGTCTTTTTCACTTGTTTTGTGTTTAAATTGAACAAAGTCAACAAAATTTAATTGATGATATTTAAAACCTAGGTGTAAGTAACCATAATAACTGTCCTTTTTTTCAGAAAGGACATTGTCAGCAATTATCACCAGCATGCACTGGGCTTTCTCTTACACCTCCTAGGACTGGTTTTATAAAATTGTTAAAAGGTAAACTTTCAGTTATTTATTGGAAAATATAATTCTTCTGCTACATACAGTTGGGCTGTGCTTAACAATACAATGAACATATATCGGGAACTAGCATCGTTAAATCATGCTAAATTACTGAAATCTTCACAATTTTAGTAAATTTTAGACGGTCTCCGTCTTAAATGAAAGTGGCTGCATTCGTGTTCATTTTTAATATTGAAAAGTAAGTTGTATTTGTTAATAATACAACTTTCATTTTTGACAAAAAACACGTGTAAAGTTACACTTTTTGGCATATTTGATAGATTTGTCATATTTAAGTTTCAATTAGAGCGTTTTTAATGACTAAATCAATGAAAATCTTTCACATGTATTAGTTGAATCAACTGAACTAGACTCTTTAAGTGTGTTAAGAGTGTTTTTTTAGTTCGATGAACCTGAAATTTGAGGCCAAAATCGGTCCTTTCCGGACCTACTCCTTTCTCGTCATATAATTTAGCGGTTTCGAAACCCAAAGACTTGCATAATGACCGTACATTAAATCAATGCTTTAGCAGACCTCAAATTCTTTTCAAGATCTATAGACGCAAATATATCAAAAGCATTTTTCCATTGGTGAATGGACAAAAACTCTTTGCTAGGCTTCCTATTTGAAATCGTTATATTTCAAATCTCAAATAATGTTGATTCATTACATTACAGGTATAGTATGTGTCAACATTTTACAAGCATATGGATTCTCTTCATATGAGTGTTTTTTAGTTTAGCAGCTCACCATCAGAAAAGGGTTGATATTTGGGTCTGGTGACATTGGCGGTTGAAAGACAGCTAACATTGGTCACTGAGAGTAATATTTTGACAAATTTTACATGTTTTTAAGTTTAAATGGAAATAATTTAAGGCATTCTAAAGTGAATGACACTATGTGAATATTTTGGTGAACACTTAAAAGTTCTAAATTGTAATAACTCTAAAACAACATGGATTTTTATTTAAAATTGAAAAGGAGATTGAATGAAAACTGCTAAAACATTTTTGAGGTAAAGTCTAAAAAAAACTTATGTATCCCCCCATTTTTATGAATGAAATCCCCGGAATATAAAATAAAGAACTAGCACCAGATGTTACCAATTGATGTATTAAAATAAGTTACTCAGTCCTTCTTTGATTTTTTTGCCCTTTCCTTTGCCTTATCCCTTTCCCCGACTGTTCTTCAGAAGCTTCTCCTTTATCAAATTTGAAGAGGCATATGTTGCTCTTCTTAGTGAAACCAGTCAAAATCGACTGATAATCACTGACACCATCAGACTTTTCTAATGGAATTGATTCCAGATCTTCCTGATAACATATCCCTTGCAATATCAGACACCTTTGATGGCGATTGATCAGGTGATTCCAGAACTGATTCCATCCTTTTGCCAACTGAAGCCAGTTTAAGCATGACACTAGGCATGTCAATTTTGTGCATATTTATTTTTTTATTTTGTCAAAATTGTCAACAAGGAAAAACCTTTCTTCTAGTTCCGTATCTGTTCCTCCGGAAACTATTTTCGTTTTATCTTTCGATCTCAAAATAACTATCCCTTCCCACTGGGTGTCCATTTTCATTCTCCTGTGGTGAATCCTTTTGATTTTGTTGGCTTCCCTTTTTTCCTTCTGGGAACTTGTCCCCCTTTCTTTTCTCAAGTACTGTCCCCTCTCTCTTTTTCTGGAGCTTTGATAGGTTGAGGTGTACATGGAGTAGCAGTGTATATCATACTCTCCTCTGAATCTACAAATAAATTAATGTATTATATGAATAAGGTTAAAAGTTTAACCGATCAATCATGTCAATTGATGTTATTTCATCAAAGCTAATCACAGTCTTGAACATGTACAAATGTATCGTAATCAGGATCTTAATGATCATAAAGCTGTGGATTAACAGAAATCGTGTGTTTCATTCATCATGTTATATATGTTTATTTGAAAAAAAAGTGTAAATAATCATTTTGAAATGTAATCTTCCCCCTTTTAAAAAAATGTCTTTAAGAAATAGTTACCTCTTCTCCTATATCAAACAAATATGCACCTACAATTTTTGAAATGCAGTTCATTTTCATATGTACAAGAAGATGTATCCGTGGTATGAGTGCAAATGAACCACTTTTTATCCAAATTATAATGTTTTCTATCACACAGAAACTTAAATTACGGTTTGCTGTCCATTTGACATAAGCCAATAGATTTTAAAAATTTGATTGAGTTATCAGTCTAATTTAATTAGATATCATAGCTCTTTGTTTTACTTTTTGTTCTGGTTATAATACATCAGCCATTGTACATTTCAATAAGAAACAACACGAGGAAAACAGACAGTAGAAAGATTGGTTTCAGATATTTGTAAACAAAAGTTGGACACACAAAACATGTGTTTTAATTAAATTGATGTGATAATTACTTTATGGACACGATCATCGTGATAATTAAATTATATTAATGATAAGATAATAAAAATTAGAACTAAAAGACCATAATGACAGTAAGCTAGCCGAATTCACAGCGTTTTTTCCGATGGCTCATTGAAAGAAAGACCCAGATCGGGTCGTCTTTTTCTCATTCCTAAACTTCAAAAATTAAGTGAACTTGTTATTCAAGGGATAAAAAAACAAACGCTGGCAGTAAATGAATTACCCCCATGCAAACCAATTATTTCTCAATGTAACTCTGTCACCGAAAGGGTTAGCAAATTTATTGATTTCTTTTTGATACCTAAATTTATTGATTACTTGTTGATACCTATAGTTAAGACAGAACAGTTACATTAGAGATAGTGGGGATTTCATAAATAAAATAGAAAATTCCAACTTATAACAGTGCAGTAAAAAGATTATCCGATAAAATTACCTAGCTGTGAAACAATTAAATCGTTAGTAGCCACAGTGTTGAAAAACAGTTATTTTGAATTTAATGACCAATACTTTGTTCAGAAAATAGGCGCTACTAGTATGGGAAGTAAATCAGTCATTTCAAAATAAACTACAATTCCGAATTGGAACTTTTTAAAAAGTCAAGTGGTTTGAATACAAATTATATTAAAAAGAACTGAAAACACATTGCTTTTCGAACATATTACCAAATTATGCAATCTTATCGACACCTGAAATTTTTTTTTTTAAATATTGTGCCAGATGGTGTTCGATTTTGTCCATCCTGTTACTTTTTTCAAATGTAAGAAAACATGATATTTAAAAAGAATATATCTAATCAAAGTATGTATCGTACTTATATAACAGTGTACATTTGACATCCCATTATTAACATTTATCCCTTTCTTTTTCCTTCACCGTGACGCTCAATTCTTTTTCGTTCCAACCTTTGAAGGTCTTTTTGATCTTTTTAGTTTGCCATTGAGACCAGGTTACTTCATCATTCTTGTCCTCTACTGTTAGTTTGACAGTCGATTGCTTACAGTCTAGACAATTACCATACATACAATTAAGATTATCCATGGAACATACTGTTTCTTTAACTAAACTTTCTAAGTTTGCAGTCTCAACAATTTTTGCTTTCTTAAGACAATCTGCAATCAATCCTACGTTTTCGCAACATTTACAAAGGCAAGTTTCTCTTTCTTTTTCTGTTGCTTTTCTAATCCAGTAAGGCTTTAGTGTCCAGAAAGTTATAAAGCCTATCTTATCATTGTTTTATGCTTTAAATTTGACAAAAAGATTCGAAAGTGTGTCGTTCAAGAATCTAATTTGTTTTTTCATTTTATTCACAGTTTTTGTCTTCTTTTTATCAGTGGTAATTCTGGAATTGTCATCTCTCTCGAAAAAGGCCTTTACTGTTCCTCTAAAATGTTTGATTCATGTAGACTACTCCTGCAAGATGTCAAAGGAAATTCAGTCGATGCATTTTGGAGCATCATTACCACAAATTTCCCTTCATACTGGCTACTATGTTACAAAAGATATGGATACTATCCGTTCATTTTGTGGAGTGTCAGATTCCCTCAGACATGACCCTCAAAGTATATGGGCATACATGCTACCTATTCTAAATGAAATCAAAGATCTGTATCCATTTGTAGAGTACTTGCATTTTTACAGCGATGGACCTACAAGTCAGTACAGACAGAAAATTAATTTCTATCTTCTATCAACCATGCCATTTGAGCTTGGGTTCACTGGTGCTTGCTGGAACTTCCACGAAGCAGGATATGGGAAGGGAATACCAGATGGCATAGGAGGATCTATTAAACGATCAGCAGATAGACAAGTTAGCTTTGGAGCAGATATATTGACATCAGATGCATTTATCAAGTCGATTGAGACTGGTACAAAAATCAAGCTTTACGAAGTTAAGAGCCTGACGTTTAAGAAGTAGACAAAAGAATTCCTATACCATTGAAAACTATTCCAGGTACGATGAAAATACACCAAATCTTCACCGAATCAGAGAGAAAGCTAAGGTATAGAGGCATAAGCTGCATTGATGTTCATTGCTCTGACCATCTTTGTGATTCGTTTGAATTTTCTGCAGGTGGAGGTACAGATGAAGCAAAATTGATTAATAAATCTGAACCACTGGTATCTACATCAACACCTTATAAAGATTTAAATTTGGAAATCAAGAATTCTTATAAAAAAGATGTTATATTACAGATAAAAATGGAAAAGGACAAAACCTGTCAAAACAAGAATTCAAGTCTTTTGCAAACATTGCAACAATGTGGATCTTTCGAACATTTGCAAATTACTTGTTTGGAATCTATTACAGAAACTTTGCATGGAAAAGATCGGTTTATTGAAAAAAGATGACTTTGCTATTGACAATAGATCCATGAACTATTTCCAAATGACGTCTGCACCGACAAAACTCTATTTCCAGTACAGGTCAGAGCTGATGGGAACTGCCTTCCAGCATGCGGAAGTGTTTTTGTTTTTGGAAACGATTCTTATGCAGATGAAATCGAGCTCATATCATAAAAGAACTATCTCTAAACAAAAAGTTTTATCTAGATAAAAACTACTTGTCAAATGCTTTTGGAACCGATGACCAGAATAAAAACATTCTAAAAAGTTTCGCAATGTATTCTGACGAATACACCCATGGCGTTGTATTGACGGAAAGATCAATTGAAGATATAGATGAGAGAGAAAGAATGCAGATAAGAAATTCCAAAACATACATGGGCATATGGCAGATGTTTGCTCTGGCAAGTGTTATTAGAAGGCCAATAGTGTCAGTGTATCCAAAAAAAAGGGAATCCTAACGTACGGAAAGATTTTTATCGGAGAATAGAGCCAATGGAAAAAGATTCCGATAAACCGTTGTATATTATGTGGACATCAACTCGCCTCGATATGAACAATAACTACTTGGTTCCAAACCACTTTGTGCCCTTATTGAAAAAAACGAGCCTGTTGAAATCATCCCTGACGCTAACAATTGTCTTCACAAGTATGTTATTGTAGACTATGAAAGCACACCATATCCAAGGTATGTGGAAGACGTAGATTCTTCAGATGTATATGTGGTATGCATGCAAAGGCTTGAAAGAGATATAAAGAAGAATGTCTTTTATTGGCCAAAAGCTGTAAAAGACAAGTGCTGGTACAACTACTCAAGAATATTGGCCATTATTTCAAAGCCAAAGAAAATCAAAGGGTCTTCCAGTAATTATGAAGTGGATCCGGAAATATGGACAAAAACCTTGTCAAGACTACAATATTAATCATCGACAATTGAAATGTTCTTCATGACTTTTCGTTCAAATATTTTGTTGTGTTCTTTTAAAAAGTTTTACTATAAAGGTTAAAAAGATGAAATTAGTTTTGTTTTTTACTCCTACAATGTATACTTTCTCTACGATGGTATGTCGGATTGGTAATTGGTAAGCGTCCATTTACATTTAAATGCATATTCAGGATGAGATTTACATAACGAGATAAAGGCCAACATACTAAGCAAAATTGTATTAGCACTGAACTCACAAAATGACATGTCACTTTATCTTTACCCATTTTTATGACTTCGGGCCAACCAGGTATTGCTCTCACTTCAGGGTAAGCGATGAAACAGCGAATACAAATCATTCAGTTTTTGTTATTTGTTTGGTTTTGTATCCGTAGTAAATCCCCCAAAGTTCTTTTTATTGATTTGTGTGACCAAAAGTTTTTTGTCTTTTCTGTTACTTCCTTGTCTTTCCTGTTACTGCCATTGTTCGTTCCTGTTACCTTCAAAACTGTGTAAAATAATTTTTACTATGAACATAACTGATCATTTGGGTAAGTTTCCATTTAATACTATTAAAAAGGGACATACTAGTCGATTTGTGCTGCCAAGTTTACCAAACCTTTTTTTGTAAGATCTTTTAGAAAATTTAAAAAATGATGATTCTTCTGAACGAACCGACTATCTGCAGATTTTTTTTTACTGCCGGTCGGGAGAAGGCCAAGTGACCATATTTCTATAACCCAGTCACCCTAATTATCATTCAATTATGTAAGAATGAAATGTTTAAAATGTACAAGTTCCTAAATAAAAAAAAGAAGATGTGGTATGATTGCCAATGAGACAGCTATCCACAAAAGACCAAAATGACACAGACACTGATATTTTCCCTTTTTAGCTCACCTGGCCCAAAGGGCCAAGTGAGCTTTTCCCATCACTTGGCGTCCGGCGTCGTTAACTTTTACAAAAATCTTCTCCTCTGAAACTACTTGGCCAAATTTAACCAAACTTGGCCACAATCATCATTGGGGTATCTAGTTTAAAAAATGTGTGGCGTGACCCGGCCAACCAACCGAGATAGCCGCCATGTCTAAAAATAGAACATAGGGGTAAAATGCAGTTTTTGGCTTATAACTCAAAAACCAAAGCATTTAGAGCAAATCTGACATGGGGTTAAAATTGTTTATCAGGTCAAGATCTGTCTGCCCTGAAATTTTCAAGATGATTCGGACAACCCGTTGTTGGGTTGCTGCCCCTAAATTGGTAATTTTAAGGAAATTTGACTGTTTTTAGTTATTATCTTAAATATTATTATAGATAGAGATAAACTGTAAACAGCAATAATGTTCAGCGTAAACAGCAATAATGTTCAGCAAAGTAAGATTTACAAATAAGTCAGCATGACCGAAATCGTCAGTTGACCCATTTAGGAGTTATTGCCCTTTATAGTCAATTTTTAACCATTTTTCGTAAATCTTGGTAATCTTTTACAAAAATCTTCTCTGAAACTACTAAGCCACATTAATCTAAACTTGGTCACAATCATCACTGGGGTAGTTAGTTTAAAAAATGTGTGGTGTGACCCTGCCAACCAACCAAGATGGCCGCCATGGCTAAAAATAGAACATAGGGGTAAAATGTAGATATTAGCTTATAATTCTAAAACCAAAGCATTTAGAGCAAATCTGACATGGGGTAAAATAATCTATTAGGTCAAGATCTATCTGCCCTGAAATTTTCAGACAAATCGGACAACCCGTTGTTTGGTTGCTGCCCCTGAAATGGTAATTTTAAGGAAATTTTGCAGTTTTTGCTTATTATCTTGAATATTGAAATATAGTAAAACTGGATAAACTTTTAAGAATATGAATTTTAATATTAGTGAAAAAAATGCCCCGAGAACTTATAAACCTTTACTAACCTTAGAACAAACACCTACGATCACTTTACTATAGTTAACTAATTTTCTAGGAACAGCTATGTTTCGTAGCTTTACTGCTATTAAAATTGATACATTTTATCTTTGAAGACTTGCAAAATTGTTACAAGCTGTTTTAAAAATTTTCAGCAGGTTAATCACTTTCAATCTTGAATGGGTGTTTATTTTGTCTTTTAAATCGTTTACATCAATCAATCTTTAGTATTCAAACTGGATCAGGTAAGAGGGATTTATTATTTCCACTTTCAAAGAAATCTGATTCAAATTCGTAATGGATTTGTGTATTTCCTTAACTGAGAAATTTATATATTAAAATGAATTGATCAAATTTTAAGAGAACCGATGTTCTTAGTTTTACGAAAATAAAATAGCAAGTTATATGCTCTTACAACACAATGATGCAAAAGAGTGGTAAGAGATAATAATAGGTCTAGAATTATGCCTTCAAAGATTGCGGTTAAATTATGGTAAAAAATAGGTGCGAGAGCTAAATTTGATTTCTTTTCTCTTGAGGATCTTTGTTTTGATTGATTGTTGGTTACTTAACGTTCAGTGGCACATATTTCATGCATGTTCAGGACGAGAACAAGTTAACAATAAATACAATGGGTAGGTCATGCATTATAGAAACCAATCGGGATTATGGTCGGGGAAATCTGGACTGCCACTGGAAAATGAGGCTATGTTAGATATGCACAGAAATTTGGCTTGCTATAGGCCACCTACGGACCCCTCTAAAAGTTGTTGCAAGCGTTCTTAACATGCAAACAGCGTGGTACGCTCTTTTCACAATGCATCGGATTTAACGTCCTCATTCTGACCGGACGTGACGGCGAACTTGATACATCCCGCACAGACAAACGGACGCCCCACTTCGACAAGCGTATTTGTATTTATGCTTGCGTATTCAGTCTGTAAAAGGTTGCTTTAGACATAACAACCTTGAAAGCCAGTCATATGAAATAGTTTATAATTGGGGTCAAGAAAAGAAACCTGAAATTAGATCAAACAGTAATTTTGAAAAATCTGCACAAGTGATTTACACGATCTTATGAATGTTAACTTGGACAGTGTTAAAAATAAGACGATAAATAAATTTGTAAGATTGAGATGAGTTGGCATTAATTTTGATAGAGCCCTCAACAGAAATTGGAGTGTGAAACAACTGGTATTGAAATAACGGCGATAAAAGATTTGAAAATTATTTTGAAATCCGAACCTTCTGATCTGTGTTCTTCCCAAGGGTGATTGGGGAATAGAAATATCGTCACTTTGTCTTCTCCCGGCTGGCAGTAAAACGCTTGCCGAAGAGGGGCGTCCGTTTAGCTGTGCGGGCTTTATTTACTACACAGTCACGTCCGGTCAGAATGGGGACGTTAAATCCGATTTAAAGAGAGTGCCACGTTCTTTGCACGTTAAGAACCCATGCAACAACTCTTTGCGGGCCCGTAGGTGGCTTGTTGCAAGGCAAAATATCTGTCCCTATCCAATATACCCTTATTTTGCAGGGGCAGTCCAAATTCCCTCCGACCATCATCCAAAATTGCCTCTATTATGACAACCTACCTATTGTATTTATTGTGAACTTGTTCTCGTCCTGAATATGCATGACATATTTGCCACTGAACGTTAAGCAACCAACAATCAATCAAAACAAAAAAAACTCCACTTACACTACTAAAATGAAATTGAAATTGATCTTATGATCCAGTGAGAAGACCTGACTGTCTGGAAGTTATTATATTCTGGAGCCATTGAAAACAGCAAAGATAGAACATGCTGAACTATGGGTTTCTGATGATTTATCTAAATTCCATTCCATCCCCAACTGTTCAAGACGAATTATCTAAAATATGGAATATACAATAGTAATGAATGCTAAAATTAACTACAAGAACAGATCGGTGTTTTAACTGAAAATTACAAATAGTGAAATTGAATTGCAATTCTATAATATGTGTGTCTTATCTTTGTTACTTACAGGAATTATTTAAATACTGATTACAAAAAAAGACTGTGCTGATACAGATATTTACATATATATATATATATACTGTATTCTACTCATAATGCTTACTAAAGGAAAAAGACAGAAAACATGATTAATTTATTTATAATATGAAAAGGTTTCTTACTTAAAAAAAATGTTAAGTATTGGATGAACAGTTTATATGTGTTCTTCGAAGAAGAAAAAATCACATGCTTCAATTCTAAAAGCTAGATATCTACGAAATATTTGCCATTTGCATTTCAAAGAAGAATTTTCTATAGTAATGCATAAACATATAGGATCATAATAAATATAAAAAAAACTCTAAAGAGCCTGTGTCGCTCACCTTGGTCTATGTGAATATTAAACAAAGGACACATGACAAAATTAAATTGTGTTTTGGTGATGGTGATGTGTTTGTAGATCTAACTTTACTAAACATTCTAGCTGCTTACAATTATCTCTATCTATAATGAACTTGGCCCAGTTGTTTTAGTGGGAAATGCAAGGAAAAATTAAAAATTTTATGAAAATTGATAAAAAATGACTTTGTATTGTTTGGCTTTATAACTATTTTGATATGAGCGTCACTGATGAGTCTTATGTAGACGAAACGCGCATCTGGCGTACTAAATTATAATCCTGGTACTTTTGATAACTATAAAGGGCAATAACTCCTTAAGGGATCAATTGACCATTTTGGTCATGTTGACTTATTTTTAGGTCTTACTCTGCTGTACATTATTGCTGTTTATAATTTATCTCTAACTATAATAATATTCAAAATAATAACAAAAAAACGGCAACATTTCCTTTAAATTACCAATTAAGGGCAGCAACCTAATAACGGGTTGTCCGATTGGTTGCTTAACGTCCAGTGGCAAATATTTCAGTCATATTCAGGACGAGAATTGTAAACCTACACGACCTACGAAAGAAACTGTTAGTTACAGACTGCAACCTGATAATCACTTTCAAGTATTGTTGATTTGCAAATTATATAAGAATTATTTATGGCAACACTAGTTCTAGTGTAAATAACTCAATTATGGCCCAATCTGACCGGACGTGACTGCGAACTTGATACATCCCGCACAGCAAAACGGACGCCCTCCTTCGGTCGGAAGAAGACCAAGTGACCATATTTCTATTCCCCAGTCACCCTTTTGGGGGGAAAACACATTGACCATTTTCCATAAAGTTTAGAGAATTCTTTGTGCAATGGATGTATCTAGATTTTATTAATTTAGTATTAATTTGCGACTTTAGTACTCGTGTTCAATTAAATCAATTACAGACAAAGCAGACTGGAACAACAGACCATCCTTCAAAACAACACCCTCAATTGCCTCAGCGAACATCCACATCAGTTCAGCAGAACCAGATGGGGATTCAGCATTATCCTTCAGAACAACACCCTCAACGACCTCAGCCAACATACAAATCAGTTCAGCAGAAGCAGATGGGGATTCAGCATTATCCTTCAGAACAACACCCTCAACTGTCTCAGCCACAATCCACATCAGTTCAAGACAATAATGAATTCAAGCCTGTTGTTACATGTGCAAGGACATTAACATGGACAGTGAGAATTCATTTAGCAGACCATGTAAGCAATAACAGGCACAGTGATAAAAGGATACACATGACAATCACATCACAGAGACAGTGATAAAGGAAATATATTCTAAAGAAGTTCTAAAAATAACAAAAGAAAGAACATGTATGGGCATATTGCAGATACATAGTCTTTCTTCAGTCATTGGGATGATGATTGATTCTATCTCTCCTGAGACAGGCAATCCGTCAGTCAAAAAACATCTTTGTAGAAATATATATCCAAGAGAGGTACGTTCATAAATGCCAGTCCAAATTATGTGGACCACAACTAGGCTTGATATGAATAACAATAACTGGGTGCCCAATCATTTCGTACCAGTCTTGCCAAAGAAATCGTCTGATCCTATCACATTTGAAAATGTTAGAATAAAAATGCGTACGAAGAACTGTTGATTTCGAGATCTCAAAAACAACAAAACAAAGATAGCAGCAGGATTGAAGACAATACAGTAACCATTGATGCCTGTATTGGAAGTCATGTGCTTGTATTGTATTATGGTCAAGCATATCCTGGTCTGGTTGAAAATGTTGACAGTTCAGAACAATTCCACCTCCCGAGGCTGTGATGGTGAATGATTCACATTTCGAAGTCAATGATTCAGACAGGAGAGAAGTCATGGTACACCTGGGTATAAAGGACTTTTGTTTAATTACTCGATCCTCTGAAGATAGCCTCTTTTATTAACTTTTGTTGTTGTTTGAATATATGTTGTTATCAGTCGTCAGTTCCATTGTCAGAAGTTTCAAGTATTATTTACTCCTCATAATATTGTCCTATATATGCTATATGTGTTTGCTATCTGATTTTTTTGAATGAAGGTCAATTTTTGTTCTTATTAATCTGAGATTCGATTCGAGATAGAGTTTAAGGTTCATTGTTAATTTTTTATTTTGTAAAATTGAGAATGGAAATGGGGAATGTGCCAAAGAGACAACAACCCAACCATAGAAAAAAAAAACAACAGCAGAAGGTCACCAACAGGTCTTCAATGTAGCGAAAAATTCCCGCACCCGGAGGCGTCCTTCAACTGGCCCCTAAACAAATATATACTAGTTCAGTGATAATGAACACCATACTAATTTCCAAATTGTTCACAAGAAACTGAAATTAAAATAATACAAGACTAACAAGGCCAGAGGCTCCTGACTTGGGACAGGTGCAAAAATGCGGCGGGAATAAACATGTTTGTGAGATCTCAACCCTCCCCCTATACCTCTAGCCAATGTAGAAAAGTAAACGCATAACAATACGCACATTAAAATTCAGTTCAAGAGAAGTCCGAGTCTGATGTGAGAAGATGTAACCAAAGAAAATAAACAAAATGACAATAATACATAAATAACAACAGACTACTAGCAATTAACTGACATGCCAGCTCCAGACTTCAATTAAACCGACTGAAAGATTATGATTTCATCATATGAACATCAGGCACAATCCTTCCCGTTAGGGTTTTAGTATCAATTAACAGCAAGAAATGCTTTTTTGTCAACCACATAACGATGATGTCAACTACATAACACTTGTCAAATGTTGGTGTATGTGCCTTATAATACTTGATTTAATCTATTGTTGATAGTTGTCAGTATTACAATTGTCATATATTTCAATTTATGGTAATTCAATTATTAAAATATTATTTTGGTGCAATCTATACTGAGCTTTATAGTTGATTTACACAAGTATTCTGACCCTTCTATTAAAAATCTGCATAATGACCTATAGTTGTTAATGTCTGTGTCATTTTGGTCTTTTGTCTCATTGGCAATCATACCACATCTTCTTTTGTATATATAATGTTAAAATATGTTTAAAAAAATAGCAATTGTAACTGTTTTGAAAAAAGTGTGATGTTTTTTTATGGAAAATATATATCAAGCAAAATGTAAATATTATTAAAAAAATTAGGGACCGAAACTAAATCCGTTATGTAGTTGACATTTGTTCCATACTTGTTTCTATTTTATTTTTTTAAATGTTTTTAGTAGCATTTAAGATTGCATATTTTTGTTTCCGGTTGTATTGTTAAACTATTCAATTTCATTTATTAAGAATTATTTTACAAAGTTGAAAATATTTTTTGTATTGTTATTTCACAACTGAAATACCCACATTTTTATGAAAATGACCCATTAGTACATTAATATTCACTTATCTAACTGGTTTAGTGATTAAAGTATTTCAAATACACAAAATAATTTATTTACAGCTGGAGATACATGTAATGACAAAATTATTTCTTCAACGACTGTATCAAATCCAATTGTGCGATAATGTTCTAGAGGAGCCCGGTACGGAAAGAAAGAGATATCAATAATGACATGCATGAGAAGAGGACAGGCATCACTGGGGTAAAGCTGATGACCGTAACTGCATTCACGGTCATCCCAAGATGTCGGATGAAAAATTAGGTCAGTTTCTGTATTGTCTGTTAAAGTGTTTCTATATCATTTTCTTTACAAATCATACATTGAAACGATGTAAATTTATAAAAGAATCACTCGGAAATCACTAATTACTTCCGAGAAATGTGCATGAAACGGGAAATTCGATTTGAAAAAATCGCCAAGATGACCGTAAATCACAATCGAGATGACCGTAACAGAATCAGAGATTCATAACAAGGCTGACCGTAACTGCTTTTAAGATGACCGTAATTTGTAAATGATGACCGTAACTTTTAAAGGATGACCCTCAATTCTAAGAAATATCCGTATTTATATAACTATCTTTTTATATCAAATGATTAATCGTGTTGGTATACACATATAAATATGAGAGTTTTATCCTATAGGTAGAAGAAAATAACACGTGCTTCAAATGCAAAGATTACCATATGTATCTTTTTTACAGTAGAGGGTTTAATTTTTAAAATGAATTTGACAAAAAACATTCAAATGAACAGGAAGGGAAAAAATGCTACAAAAGCGCGATAAAATGACACCTTACAAGCATAATGAAAAAAATGCGGTGCACAGCCTTCAACTGCTCGACAAAAGATTTTTTTTTTGTTTCTGGGATTCCTTTAAAAGACATATAATAAATACACATTTTTAAAAATGCCAAAAATTTGCATGTACACCAATTGATATTATATCGTCTTTCATTTTGTCATGCAAATAAAATAACAGAAACATTTTGAAAATATCATTCGAATAAACTAGTGAAGGTGAGCTCCAGCAAAGTAGATCCTTAAAATAGTATTGTACGAAAAGCGTATCACAAGGCGGAACGTTGTCAATTTGTATATATACAGAAATGTTATTCATACAGTCAGGATTCTACTTCTTCAAAATTATCTCCCCATTACGCCAGTTCATGCTCACAATCGTAGAAATGGAAGCCATTGTAGGGATGACGCTCTGCCAATTTTGCTCTTGAAAACTGATTAATTTATCCACATAGCACCATTACAATCGATCGTTATATGTCAGTTATATTTTAAAAGACAAATGTATCTACTAGCTAATGAGCATTAGTTAATGATCTTGTCTGCATTGATTCAACTTAAAAATATTGTCTGTTTGGATGTCAGATGGAATTTTTGAAAATTGTTAAGCATTTAAAAAAATTCTAATTAAATATTTCGTGGAAGGGCAGACTAAACATTTTCAGTAGTTGAAGATTATAAACCCTAGTTATCACACACAAGAAAATCATATTTTTTCGAAGATATCCATTTTCATCATCCAAATTAAAAGACTGTCGTCAAGTACTTTTAGAAAAAATAGCTATTCGAACACACCTACTCTGTTTTTGTGATTCTTTAGATAGGTATCTCACTTGACCCATATATTTCATCTTTTCGTACTGTCATTTTTTTACGTTATAAAGTCAACCTGTAGCTTTGATATAGAATAATGATAGAATCTGAAGCGAGATGCTATATAAAATACTCTTGCTTTGTACGTTTTAAAGACAAAATATACACCCCAAACATGCCCTAACATAAAAAGGTGCACTCGATTTTTCTCGTTTCGATACAATCGTTACCTGTTTTGGGGAATTTTTTCTTGATTCACATAATGGAAGGACAGACACGAAAATTTCTAAACTAAAAGATTGATATGTTCTCCGTCCGTGATAAAAAAAAATCGGAGGTTATGCATTTTCTACATCCAACTTATAGATACTATATATAAAAAAGAAGATGTGGTATTATTGCCAATTAGACAACTATCCAGAAAAGACCAAAATGACACAAACATTAACAACTATAGGTAACCATAAGGCCTTCAACAATGAGCAAAGTCCATACTGCATAGTCGACTATAAAAGGCCCCGATAAGAACCATGTCGTCGACTTGATATCTCATTGTTTTGCATTACTATGTAATAGATACATTTAAAACTTATGCAAATGGTGTTTTTAAAATAAGAAAATTGTCGTTTTATTTGTTTCTATTAACTTTTTAAAATTTTGTTACTATATCAAACATTACAGTTAACATTTATCGCTTTCTCGATAAACACAGAGCTTCGATTCTTTTGTTCTATTTCAAAAGTGTTTCCGCCTGCATATATCAAGACAAATTAAGATTTTAATCTGCTTCCTCTGGAACCATACACATGGGCTCGATTACCAAATATTCGTATGTATTATTAATGTTTTTAATGCTCCATTTATTGGCATTATGTTTTTCTGGTCTGTGCGTACGTTCGTCCGTTCGTCTGTTTGTTTGTCCGTTTGTCCAGCTTCAAGTTAAATAAAATTGAAACTTAGTACACATTTTCCCCTATGGTATGATCTTTTTAATTCTAATGCCAAATTACAGTTTTATCCCATTTTCATAGTCCACTAAACATAGAAAATGATAGTGTAGATGAGGCATCCGTGTACTAGGGACACATTCATGTTTCTTCAAATTTTCGTCGTATCGCTGTCAATTTGTGTTAAAATTTTAACGTCGATGTCAATAAATATTTCATTGTTTACGAGAAAAATGCAATTTACGGTCATCCTTTACAAGTTACGGTCATCTTTTTACCAATCACGGTCATCCTTGTTTTATGTTACGGTCATCTTGAAAATATTTTGATCATGATTTACGGTCATCTTAACGATTTTTTCAAATCGATTTTCCCGTTTTATGCACATTTCTCGGAAATAATTAGTGATTTTCGAGTGATTCTTTTATAAATTTACATCGTTTCAATGTATGATTTGTAAAGAAAATGATATAGAAACACTTTAACAGACAATACAGAAACTGACCTAATTTTTCATCCGACATCTTGGGATGACCGTGAATGCAGTTACGGTCATCAGCTTTACCCCAGTGAGGCATATCACAACTTTAAGCGAATTATTACTTACTTGTTCGAAACTAGATGGTGTTAAAAAGTATTTAAAATGTATTGTTACACAATACAATACAATATTGTTAAAGACGTACAACGGCAAAATTATTTTCATAAAAAGTCTGACGTGTCGGGTATATTTACACAATTCTAATGGAATGGAAGACAAAAGTCACAATTCATATCTATCTGATTATTTTCTTTGATAATAACAGCTTATTTCTACAAAATTATAATGTATCTTACTTGAACTATTGTCTATTTTAATTTGACAGTATTCGGTGGAACGATGACTCAAAAGAACAATGTTACGAATCCTGACTTTTGAATAGAGCGATACTCAGCCAAATAGCTTTTTGTGATGCTAAAAAATCGCAAGTTTTGTATTGGCAATTAGGGGACAATCATGTGATATTCTGGGGCGGCATAAGGATTAAAAGGTTTGTTCTGGTAGTTTGAAAATAAATTACCCGACTTGCAATGTATTGAAAATAAATAACTCAGCAGGTACAATCTAAAGTATGCTATGGCACCAAATTCGCTTTAAAAATCTCGTCATGTCCGCAGCTGTTCCTTAAAAAACGAAGAAAACAGTAATGGTACATAGAAGCACTAAAATTTTCATTGTATGATTGTTTACGGTGAATGGCTGAAGAAAATTGTTTTTCACATAGAGGACATGAACAATTGACAATATTCAATAAAAACACGATATGCACTTCTTCAACATACGAAACGTATAGCTTACCAAGGTAGTGTTAATTGGTGCAATTGTTTAGTTGCAAATCCAAGTATGTCATCACCAGATTAATTTGTTTGGCAAAACCTTACAGAAAAATCGATTTTGTAATAGAATCCTTGTTGTGCAAAATTAAGGAAACACTAGCACATTTTCGACGAGACAATGATTGCAATAAAAGTGTTTACGTATAGTATTGTTTAGATTATCTAAACACTTCTTGTATTCATGCAAACTTGTACAAAGTTGATGTCCATGGGGAAGAATGAATGTTATTATACGAGGGTTGTCCGTAAAATTTGAGGACAATCTCTGTAAAATATTATTTACCCCTCCGAAATAAATAAAAGAAATATATAACTAAATTCATGATTTACTGATTAAGTGTACACAATTTGAGTTCAGTACCTGCTTAAATAATCGTATTGTAATCAATTTAAATATCATAAGAAACTCTCAGCCGGAGCACCAAAACATATATTTCCGACGTTCGACGACAACATTCTAACTTTTCTCAACGTAGTCTTCTTCTAAAGCAACATTTTTTAAATGGATTTTGCGTTATTCTCACATATCAAATCTTTTCTCCGTGAACAAAGGTTCGACGATTTAACTGAACTTAAACAGGAAGTAATGAACATAAACTTTAAAATGAAAACAGAACAGTTTGAGAAAATATTTTGCTTACCATGTGGACAAATCAAGGTGAAAACTCCTGGTAATAGTGATGGATGTCCTTTAGGAAGTTTTGAAACCACACCATCTTTCATTTGTGGCCTTTTCTTATCTGCAATAAATTGTCCTCTTCTTCCGACTTTAGGCAGTGACAGGAAATAGGATAATCCATCCTCCTCATCTGGCTCTTCAGAAGGACAAATATCCTTTTCTTAAGGATCTAACACTTCCTGTTGAAAATGTGGGAGACAATCCTTTAATTCCTGATATGGGAAGTTCTCTTTCAATTGAGACAACAGTCTAAAAATAACCGGAACAGTTGTTTGCATTCTTTTAACATAGTTATCATTTTTAACATTAACAACTTTGTATGGTTCAGAAAATATCTTATCAAGAAACTTAAAGAAATCCTCAGATGGAGGCAGGAAACAGCAGAATAGATTAGATGGCCCTACACATCCTTTCCAACCATAAGTACAGAAGTACCTATCACCTTTCATAATGCTGTCCTTGAAAATGACATCTAAAAGCACTGTTACAGCATCACAATCATTTTCAATCTTGACCAGATAAAGTGTTTTTTCAAACATTTCTTCGTAATGTCCTTAGGTTTTACATACTCCATAAGGTAACTCCTTACTCCTCTGGAGAAAAGGAGGTCATCTCAACCAGATTGAGTTTCTTGCTAATCTTGTATTGCTTTTTTTCCTATGATGTCATGAATGTTTACACTGACAACCGCACGTGTACCCCCAGTTTCTAGCAATAACTAACCCTCTCATTCAATCCCTGATTATGAAAAATCCTAAGAAAAAAAGAGAAAAGCAAAATTCATGAAAAAAGCAATAATATTAAATACAACTATAGCTTCTGATATTAGGTATTGTATTTATTATTATCATACCTCGAAGAATCAGCTTTGTCTTACGGTTTGGATTTGTCATTGCTGCCGCTAGATAAACTCTCCCATGAAATCAATTCCTTACGGAAAACTACAGATGTAGCATCCATGACTGCAGTGTCTGGATCTGGCCCACAGTCAGGACAATCGAAACAATTCATATAGTCTAGATCTAATAAATCCAGGAATTTGTACCAAGCTTCTTTAAAAATCCTGGTAACTCCTTTTTTTCACAGAAATTCTGATATCCTGAATCTATAAATGACTTTTTGAGTACACTATATACTGTAAAATAGTTGTCCTGAAAATTGAAATGGAAATAAATAGAAATATGATTAAATTAAGTAACCTCTGACATATGTCATGTATGTACTTATTTTTCAGCAAAATATTTTATAAAAAGTTCACCAAGGTAACAAAATTTGCCATATTTGGAATCAACAAAGTATTGATCTAGTAATATAAAAACATTGCTGATTTTGCAAAACAGTTTATAAATACCAATGCCGGAATTCATCATATCACATAGGAAGTTATACTTTCATACAAATTAAAAATATATATAGAGGAAAACAGTAAATAGTTGAGTTGAATAATAGTAAAAAAGAAAAATTTAAAAGGAAGGGAATATTATTTTTCATACATGGCACAGTGAAGTTGAAGCGGGGCCACTAGGCGAAACTCCCTACTTTGGCAACCAGCCTATGCTAAAATATTTGCCTAGGGTGGGGATCGAACCCACGTACATCAACTTCACTGTGCTCTCTCATTTTATATACTAGTATATGTATTGATTTTCAAAACATTGGAATAAAATCAAATAAAAGTATGATATTCAGAAATCTCGGACAAATGGATATAGGTGTATTATTGAAATAATGTTCCAAATTGAGTTTACTGGCGACATGTTGTTATCTCATCATTAGTTCAATTCAACTTACTTTCCAGTTAGAAAATAAATCATGAATCTTCTTAACATTTCATGTGAAACTACATTTCTTCCCATATTCAAAACAGCAAGTCCTTAACCATCAAAATGAAACTGCTTTTCACAGGCCACACACTCTTTCACTGAAATTATGGAACAGTATATTATTCTGAATGTACACCAGTATAATTGACGACATATTAAATTATTGGCGATACAATTATCACGAAACAAAACTGAAACTAAAGTCTTTTAACAACGGGATTTTCTTTCCGACTGTACTCCAGCATAATTGAACACTTATTACATTATTGGCAATACAATTATCACCAAACAAAAAGGAAACCAATGTCTTATAACAACGGTATTTTCTCTCCGACGACTGTACATCAGCATAATATAACACTTATTATTTCATTGGCGATACAATTATCATCATTGGCGATACAATTATCACCAAAATATCAGATTTATTGGAGGCTTTTTAAAGAACATTTTGCTTTTAACTATAGACATTACTTAATAAAACATTGTATTTTAACATTATTTAAATACTGCTTTAGATATGTTATTAATTCCCAGAGTACAAAAATGATGCCCCTGCAAATGGAAAGCATTGTTATCTAAAAAATTATCAAGCTCCATTATCTTCCAGAAATGGGCAATAAAGGAATTGATTAAACTAAAAATCATAATAATATACATGTCTTAAATATTATATTCATTTGCAAAGTGAAAACTTCCTAGCATTAAAACTGTGGAAAGAGTTATCAAGAATAATTATATACCTTAATTTTTTGATAATGAACAACTTAAGTAGTTTTGATTTTATAAATTTGGTGTTTAATGAAACGGATGATATTTTAAGCGATTTATCAAATGATTTGTTTGTGTTTTATTTCCAAGAAACACAAAAGGTATGAAGAAATAAAAATCCATTCAAGACATTTTTAGTGATACCCTTATTGTTAATCATGTCAGAACTCGGTAGCAATAGGATGGTTTGTGCTTGTTGTTCATTTTTTGTATGCATAGAGCTTACCGGTTGGCCGGGTCACCGGACACATGTTTAAACTAGATACCCCAATGATGATTGTGCCAAGTTTGGTTTAATTTGGCCCAGAGGAGAAGATTTTTGTAAAAGTTAACGCCGGACGCAAAGAGATGGGAAAAGCTGACCTGGCCTTCGGGACAGTTGAGCTAAAAAGGGAAATAACTCGTGCTTTGACATTTATTTAACGATTTGGCGCTCTCTATGTCATTAACCTACCTGCGTAGTTGTCGTTTGTTTATGTAATTTATAGTGTTTCTCGTTTTTTATATAGATTAGACCGTTGGTTTTCCCGTTTGAATGGTTTTACACTAGTAATTTTGGGGCTTTTTATAGCTTTTTGTTCGGTGTGACCAAGGCTCCGTTTTGAAGGCCGTACATTGACCTATAATGGTTAACTTTTATAATTGTTATTTGGATAAGGAGTTGTCTCATTGGCATTCACACCACATCTTCCTATATCTATTAATAGATGAAATATATATGATTGGTTGTTAAATGTTTAATTTCATTAAACTGTCGGTTACAAGAAAAAAGGGAACCCGAAAGAATATTTGGTGGTGTAAGCATAATAGTTATAGGCGACTTGTATCAGTTAAAACCAGTTATGGATAATTGGATATTTTCACCTTTTTGTAATGATTAATGATTTGCAAATGTGTGGCAAGAATCTGATAAAATGTTGTACAATAATCAGTAAAGAAAGTGACCTATTCAAGATTACATCCAATAAAGTTATCTATAAAATGTAGTTGAATATTGTGTTATCCAGACTAGCAGTTAAAGGACACAGAACAGGGCATAGTTATTAACAATGCTAGGTAAATTTGCTAAACAAAAGTTAACCAGAGACGATAATCAAAATTAATGTGTTCACTCCAAGTATTCAATTTTCTAACAACAAGCAGTAAAATCAACAGAAATCGTCAAGAGTGGGTTGGAAAAACAGGTAAAGAAGCTAGAGGCCTGCACCAGAAAGTTTAGTTAATAATGCAATTCTTGTTAGAGTCAAGAGCAAGGGGACGGCAGTAATAACCTACAAGTTGACCAATGGAATTGTTGCAGTTGTATCACCGTGGTGAAAGGCAGGCACCCTCATTTCAAGATATTGTGATAGAGAAAATTAGGTCAAATCAGTTTTCACTAAACACGGATGAATCAACAAGTTTAATTTTCAAAAAAACGGTGCTGACAATTCCTGTTAGCTATATCTGTTCAGTTAAAAATGAAGTTACCAATTTCCACTTTAAATCAGTGACGTGTATTAAAGTTAATAGTGCATTGCTGACATTGGTAACATTCGTGGACCAACACAGTACACCATAGACAAATTGTATGTCTGTTTTAATGGACTCCTGTAATGTGTTGTACGGGTCTAATTCAGGACTTAGGAACCAGATTAAGGACGTTTAGGCACCTCAATTGTAAGATGGAAATGGATGTTATTGTAGAAGATGAAGAATACTATGCAGTTTCAATCATGAAATAGAAATAACTTCATTATTTCTCTAATTTTAACCAATCGATTATTCTCTTTTCAAAATCTATATGCCCCCCAAGGGTGACTGGGGAATAGAAATATGGTCACTTTGTCTTCTCCCGACCGACAGTAAAACGCTTGCTGAAGTTGGGCGTCCGTTTGGCTGTGCGGGATGTATTAAGTTCGCAGTCACGTCCGGTCAGAATGGGGACGTTAAATCCGATGTCTCGTGTAGAGAGAGTGCCACGCTCTTTGCACGTTAAGAACCCTTGCAACAACTCTTTGAGGGGTCCGTAGGTGGCCTGTTGCAAGGCAAAATTTCTGTCCTTATCCAATAAACCCTCATTTTTCAGTGGCAGTCCAAATTTCTCCGACCTTCATCCCAGATGGCCTCTTTTATTTCAAGACCTACCTATAGTATTTATTGTGAACTTGTTCTCGTCCTGAATATGCATGAAATATTTGCCACTGGGCGTTAAGCAACCAACAATCAATCAATCAAAATCTATAAATTGCTTAGTTTAAACTGTTATTCTGTTAAAGGTTAAAAAAAAAACATAATATTAAGCTAAAAGTGAGCGACACAGGCTCTTAAGAGCCTTTAGTTTGTTCTATACTTAAACATTAATGCATTGCAAAAAATCAACAGGAAAGTCCGGGACAAAGACAGGAGAACACAGGTCAATCACAGGACCTTGTTGATGCAACAGAGGACAATAGAGAGGGAGAGGTCATTACAAATAGACAATTAGTATGTTCTAACAGTTACTTTGATTCTATTTATTAACTTTATATGAATTTCTTAGTAGTTTTAAGTAAAGCATGTATCTGCAGTTCAACTTTTAAAGTTTATTTTAAATTGTATTAATATACCAGTAAATTAATCTGTGATATACAATATTTTTATTGCATTATGTTAAATATCTGCATAAAATGTTTTCTTTATTAAATATTAAGTGACCTCATTTTAGTGACTTATTTGAAAACTTTGATTTCCAGCAAATGCAGGACAAATTCTGCAGTTATTCGCAAAGATCAACACAATTGACACTACTATATATACTCCTTGCTAGCCAATGAAGTATTTGCCAAGAAAGTATCGTTAGAACCAGAGTGACTTGTTAGCTTACCCTGGCATTTTACTATGGCCTTCGGGAAATCAGATGAAGTAATAGAAAGCTTAGGGTTTGTTCAAATTTTCCAGAGTAAAATTGCTCCAGACAGCTTGACCACAGCTGCATTAGTCATAGATGTCATCAACTGCATCCAGACTATGACAGGTTCTCATTTATCATTTCATTTCTGGTGCGATAATGCAGGATGTTACAAATCTTCTGAGATGATGGCCCTCCTTTACTCAAAAGTATTGCTTCGTATGATTTACCACGCAGGTATCTGAATTGGCGCTGGCGCGACGGAGGCCTCCTCCACGCGATCAGCGGAAAATTTTCTCACGGACAACTTTGCCACACACTCACGCAATTCCTCCAATTGCTTACTTAACACGGAAAATTGATCAGAGGGTTCAACTTCGCTAAGTGATTGAGCTTTTGGACGTTTCTTTTCCAACGTTACATATGACTCTTCAGGTAAAGCTAAGTCAACAGCCTCGGCCAATGTCTTAGGACTTAAACGACGTACTTGTTTCTGTAGCATCAATAAAATACTGAATCGACATCTTTTGTTTAGAGTCCGAGTCTATACTGGGATATGCTTTGCATACTAACCTAAATACAGCAGATGAAAGCTGCAATAAGCTCTTATATGAACTCTGAGTAATACTATGTAATTGACTTAAATAAACTCCGGGATCCTGAATAGGATCAAATTTTTGAATAAGAAATTTAATAAGTAAACCATAGTCTCCCTTTTCAATCATAGTCATATCAATATATAACTGCAAAGCTTGAGCTCTCAAAAATGTCGGCAGTATTTTTACACACTGATCATCAGTCCACAAATTAATGGTACGACAATTTTCAAATTGACTTAACCAATCTCTTATCTCCATTTGTTTACCATCAAAGCAAATAGGAGTTACAATCGGCTTATTTGGCAATTTGCATGAGTGTGTGACTTTGTCGTCCGCGGGGTTTAAACGCGCGCGGAAGTGGTCTCGGTGGTGACGATAATCGTGTTTGGGAACTACCTTTATTTTCATCCCGGACTGTCTCAAAAGCATCCCAAGCTCTTGTTACCTCTGGTGTGTCATACTGATCTCCCAGATAGGTACTATCGTACCTAGGTTTAGGGGCCTTCTTAATGGGACTATGTGGTGATGGAAGCCGCTTCGGAGAGGTTTAGGGGCCTTCTTAATGGGACTATGTAGTGATGGAAGCCGCTTCGGAGTAGAGTTATATTTCTCAACCCGATCAGGTTTATACTCGTCCATCTCACGAATAAGCCTTCTCCGGGGTATAACACCTGCATAGTCCATCTTGTGTACAGGAGAACTAGTTGGGCCTGTACCCAAATCATGGAATTTAGCTCGAGGCTCAACCTCAGCGAGATACAATTCATTCTCTTCAATCTTTTGTTTCATTTCCCGCAACTCCTTTTTAATCTTTTGAGTATCCAATTAACCCTTAAATTCTTTTATTTAATTTTAATTTTTTTTTTAGTGTTTTAACTTATTTAGTTTTTATAAATACATTTATCAAGTATACATTATATATGAGAGGGTCCCTATGTGGGCGCCAGTGAAACGAAACTGGGGTACTGTCTATGTGACCTTAATCGAAATTTTCTATAAACTAGACAGCAACCCAACTTTTCATTTAATCTATCTCGAGGGTAAGTTCGGCCTATGCTTTCGCTCTAGGACTTCTATTATAGTGATGCCCGACTAGAATATATTAAGAGTTTTATTAGGTATAATTTTTACCGGTCTATGCCACCAGTTTATAATTCATTTAAATATGTGTTCTGGAACAAGATGTCTCTGACGTTCAGTACTCTCCAAGTCTCAGTTAAGTGTGACTTCTTGATTCTATAACCAAAGTTAAACAAAGATCTAGACTACTTCGAGGTCCAACCAGATCCTAACCTTTGACCTTGACCGCAATCATGCTATCCTAGTGTAGAACTAAATGAACAACTGAAATGACAATCTGGACTGTTACCAAATATAGGCTCTGACAATACCAGTTTACCATAGAAATCACAGTCCTAACACTATAGTTAGGGTAGTAATCCAGTAATATACTACACCTCTATAAATATGTCTAGGTATTTGTATTGCTCAAGTATGAAGTACCGTCCCACGCTAATTCTATATTATAGATCTGTATGGGTTGGAGTAAAACTAAAACATTTCCAATAAACCTGAAGGTAAACAATAAATAAAGGGGCAGACAGACGGACCTAATGTAAATAGCCCGACCCAACAAGTGCACGACACCACAAAAATAACAGACTTTTAAAACAAAACTATTTCAGGCTTTCCAAACCCGTAGTTGGATTTATATACCAAATACACAAGCAATGAGAACCAGAAAATAAATATCCAAAGGGAAGCTAAGACAACATAAGACTCGCTTTGTCCTGATTATGCTTTCACTTAATAATCTGTAATCATGAAACCATGAAACGCAGACTCATGGGAGGTTCAAAATCTAGGTTGTTACCAATGCCAAGGGAAGTAATCAGGATGAGTTTTAATCGAAGGATCAATTCAGGCAAGGGACAAGGCGTTTCTCTGTATAATTGAGTAAGATACAACTTTTATTAAACAACACGCATATGAATCAGCTGCACATTTAATAAGTTACAGTTTTGCGAGTCAATGGTCTATTTCTGCAGTCTATTACAAGATTTCTTAGACCAAAAATAAATTCTTTCAGTATCTAACTTTCTTTAACGACTCACTCTGCCGTTCTGATCAGGGTTTGCATATGGATTTGGCTGGTTAACACTTTAATATTTAAATTTACCGTCCTTAAGTTCAAGTCATAGATTTGAGTCACTCACGTGAATGTCAACAAATAATGACTCCGAACTTTTACTTGCTTCAACCCGCAAGTTATAAATAACTTTAACCTCAATAAATGAACAGCTGAACAGTTAACCGAATCTCGTTATTTGCCAACTGACAACTTTTATTCAGTTCAAAGAACTTTTCAACAACTCAACTTATAATTTAACCAGCGAACCGCTTTCTAAATAATTTACGCCTCAACACGTAAATATTCAAAGTTTTCCGCTAAATCTCCAATGCAAACCGTGACTTCTTACCTAAAAAAATACTGTAAAACCCATTTTTCAATACACTAATTATAGTATATAAAATAGCGCGTGATTCCTACCGAGACCACTTCCAAAAATATCGCGCACATGGTTGAAAATTCCCCTTTTTACCTTACATCTATACACCTGGAAGTCTGGGCTGAGAATGATTTCTAGCAGACAATATCTGCACGAGCTAAATTTTCCCAGGGAATTCAATCGAGCTCTCTTCTCTGATTGGTTGAGAAGGAAAAAAATATTTTTAATGCTACTGCGAGGTTCGTTACGTCACTAAAATTTAATGAATGAAAAAAAATCAGAAAGTAATAAAATAATAATAAGCAATCTTTCTGGGAAAATAATTAGAAATAGTAATAATGAAATAAATAAATGAACCAAATAAAATGACCCACAAACGTTACAGTATTGTAGATTTTGTCGTTGCTGGTGTCCATGATGATATAACCTTGTCAATTTACCTATTCGATGTTTATATAGTTTAAAACGGCATCGAAAATCATCCCTTTATCCTTGGATGTTATTTATATAAGATGCGGATGGCGAATGGCTCCTTTCTGAAAGTATTGAAGGTGTTAAATTCGAATGTTCAACAAATATGTAATTTTGTTTTAAGTGCACAACAAAATTACATTGATACATTGTAAACCTGATGGTGTACGTTATGACAAGTTCAAATATTCTGTGCATATTAATCTAATAACAGCACTCCTGTAACAAAAACTACTTTTGTCATGACTATACAAATTTACTGTTCAGTTGCAATGTAATTACAAAATTTTGAATTTTTGAAATACTAAGGTTTTCTTCCTCAGGCATAGATTACCTTAGCTGGATTAGTAAAACTTTTAGGAATTTTGGTCCTCAATGCTCTTCAATTTCGTACTTTATTTGGCCTTTTTAACTTTTTTGGATTCGAGCCTTCTGTAGACGAAACGCGCGTCTTGCGTATATACAAAATTGAGTTCTGGTATCTATGATGAGTTTATTTGCAAATGCAGAAACAAATATAGAGGCAGATTTGGTAGGAATGTTGAGTTGCAAAAGCAGTTTTGGTAGGAATGTTGGACTTTTGAAACAACAATTTAATTCCATTTGAATCTCTTTTGTTAGCTATCAGTGAGTGTGATAATGATATGCTATTTTTTGCAAGTATAATACAAGTATCTCTGCTTATTGTTTCGTTTTGCACTAATCTATCATAAGAAGATTAACATCTACAATAGTAAACACTATGAAGATCCATCTATTTACAGTTATTCTTCATTTTTTGTTGAAAGAGATGTTGAGGGACTGTACATCTTCTGTGGCATTGCGTGCACTGCGTGCACTCAACATACTTTAAAATAAGAGTTGATTTTTCGTAATTGTCTACTTCATTTCAGTAGAAAATCCTTTTGGCTAATTTAGGTGTGTCAATAAACCCGGAAGTAACCTTGCAAAATGAGGAAAATAAACTTAACTCCTTTAATATGTTTGACAGAATTGCTATGTCGAAATTACAGATGTTATGTCCAACAAGGATTGGATTTTGAATTGTTTTTAAAAATTCAATAAAATCTAATTATGCTTCATATTGGGATTTGGTATCCACTTCTTTTCCGTGAATATACATTTTATTTTTAACCAGACAACAGGTTATTCCTGTTACTTTGGAGGTTTCTATTGAAATATCACATCTAGGTAAAACGTAAGATTGATATAATTTGTTATCATGAACAGCTGCTATCTGAGTAATATTACTTACTCTATTTAAACCTATGGTTTCAAGATTAAAAAAAATGTAAATGATTCTGTGCCGTCCAATTTCAATGGCGATCGAATAGTTACGGCCTCAGTATATGATAATTCTTTTGTTGCTATTTCTGATTGATATGAAACAGAATCGTGTATATTAAATCTTTCTTAATCATAAGCATTGCTTTTTTAAATGACCTGTCCATTTTTTACCACCAATCTGCATGATATATCTATTCTGAGATAGAATAAAAGACGTTTACAGGTATGGGCTATGGTTTTTTTTCCAAAACTTTTTTTCGCGACAAGTCGAAAACAATTTTTTTCTTTCAATTTTAGCATTACATATAGTGGCAGCTGAGTGTGAAACAAACAATTTTTTTTTCTCAGAATCAAAAACAAATTATTTTTTTCTCCAAAAACTGGAAACAAATTTTTTTTCCAAAAAAAACCATAGCCCCCCAGAAAATCAAATGGTTGCTGCCTAAATAAACTTGTTTTTTTGGAAAATGACGCAGTCATTGTTCCATTACTGGCGACCTGAACTTCATTACATTTCTCTGCCTACCGCGCTTGGTTTCGTATTTTCTATACAAACTGGAATCTGCTTGTGTTATTATCATTAATTATGCATGAGAGGTCATTGTGTAGTAATCAGCCAGGAACCAGTTTACAAACTAACTGGTTTCTGCTTGTATTCCACTACACTCGGACAAATTGTTGTAGTTTGACGGGATGGAACTGTTTTGCTTTCAAAGTCGTACTATAGTGATATCTGTTATGTACGGATTTTCACTCTCACCGGTAAATTTCTTTTTTTACACGTGCTTTTGAAACTTCCTGTTTAAACATCGCAAGTTTTAAAATTGTTTTTTGAGTGAATTTAACTTATTTTAACAATCATGAAGCGTTCCAGAATCATTTTCAAGCAGTTCTTCTTCTCTTTGATGATGGAAAATAGGTTTTTCTCAAGAAAATACCGCAAACGATCGCAGAGGAATTGAAACGTACAAGTCAAGTCGGCACCTGGTTAAATTGGCATCTAGTCAAATCGGCACCTATTTGACGTCAATTCGGCATCCAATAATATTTGTTATAATATTTTCTATTCAATTAATTAATAACTGTTACCAAGTACATAGTGAATATGTTGTTGTGTATTTAGGTAAACAACGAAACCAAAGTGAAATTATGTTGTTGTGTATAAAGGTAAACAACGAAGCCCTTACCCAAGCTGTTGTTTTAACAATTAGACAATTATTAAAAAAAAAAATGGAAAACTATGAGTCCCTTTCAATAAATCAAACTTTTATGCCAAATAATAAGCAAATTTAAGCTGGTTTTTTTTCAGTAAAGTTTAAAAAGCATTAAACAAACAATCCTGTAAAATGCTCAACTGGTTTAAATAATGCATAAAAATATCCAATATCTCATGTATTAGTCCAAATAATTATGACGTCTGGCAAGGCTATTTTATTTTTTTTCTGTGACGTCTTCCTACGAAGTTCGTAGAAAGGCTTTCTTAGGAAGGCGTCCCAGAAAAAAATTAACATAGCCTTGCGGTCATAGAAAGGTGTCCCAGAATAAATTAAAAAAGCCTTGCCAGACGTAATAATTATTTTGACTACTCATATATATATCATTAAAAATACACCAAAAATGTCATTTAGTTGAGAAAAATAAATATATACAAAATGTACAATGAACACCCAAAAATGTGAAAGTTAGTATTTAACTCTTTTTGCTTAAATACTGAAAAAAATTCTGGCAACCTCTTACTTATTTTTACTCTTTTTGCTTAAAATACTGTTAAAATATATATTTAACATGGGTGACGAATTGACTATTTCAGGTGTCGATTTAACCAGGTGCTGATTTGTCCAGGTGCCAATTTAACCAGGTGCCGGTTTGACTAGAATTCTTTGACAAATGTTTGAAATTACCCGAGTTTCATTAGACCTTTGATAACAGTAACAAAAAGATTATTTACTTAATATTTTGTGGTATCAGGTCTGTTCGCGCCCAATACACTTTCGCACCTTGCAGGTTCGCACCTCGCACGTTCGCACCCAAGGTCCGTTCGCACTCTACTCATTCGCGCTCAATTTTAATTCAAATTCAAGTTGAATAATTGGAAAATCATGATTGTTGTTTTAAATTGCTTTGGTGTAAATACTGAATGTATTTATAGCTTGGTATGAGTAAAACATTGAAGATTTTAAAGGAAAAACACAAAAGATAATTGTTTTTAACAGCTTGGTCCCTTTGATCTGAAACAACGAAACAATAAAATATAGGAACCAAAATATAGCAATCCACTATTATAACCAAAACATGATAAAATCTATTCAACACACAGAAAAAAACATAGTCAGAATCTCACTTCATTTTGAAAGAAGTCAATGAAACAAAGTTATAGCAATACACTAACCAAAACATGATTAAGAGTTATTCAACACAAAATAAAACGTTGACAAAATACCACTTTAATTAGAAAGGATTATTATTATTTTTAACAATACGCTATCCAAAACATGATTAAGATTTATTCAACACAAATAAAAATGCTGTCTCACTTTATTTTGAGACAATGACAACAATTACACTTATAAGAAAACACTTGCTTACAGAGTTATTAAACACAAAACCAATTAAGATTGGGTGCGAACATTTAGGGTGTGAAAGTGAAAGGGGGCGAACATGAGTGGGCGCGAACGGACCCGGATTCAGACTATGTACCAGTGAGAAATATACAAGCCTTTCTACGGTATTTATTTGTACAATTCAGGTAGTCTTGACCTATTCATTTGTCTTAAAAAAACAGCCAGTTGTCACCTTCACTTCACACACACACATATATACGAATATCAATTATATGCTTACGAGACATGTTGCATTGTTAAACTAATTACGGTATGTGAAGATCAAGACTTGCATAAAAACTATCCCAATATTAGAGACAGTGGCGTCATTTTTCCTCAGAGCTTTCAGCTCTTTGATTAATTATTTTTTTTAATCTTTGTAAATTATTCTAGACAATTGCAAGCAAATTTACAGTATTTTTTTCAAAGTATGTGCTAACTAATTATTCTCATTTGATGTGTTAATTTTTGATTGAATACCGAAGGCCACATACTGATAAATAGTTTAAATTGTCTCTAGACCGTAAAGGATTAAAAGGGACTTACTTCATAGCTTGCACTTCATGACACCGTCGTCTGTTGTTATTCTTGCCAAGGTAAAATTTGCAACTCATTTATAGTTGACCAGGGAGCAGTTGGAAATATCCAGTTTGCCTATTTCTTCCTGTATGTATCCAGATATCTTCTTCACATCTAATGGAAGTGGTATTTTTTAACAACATTGAATGAACGTTCAGTCAAAATAACTCTTGCAAGTTTAACTTAGGACTGCAAGTAACTAATGTCCATAACCTTAAAAAAATCTTCAGCCTCTTTTCGTTGTTTTTTTCATCTTCTGAAATAATTCCCTTAGCCAACTTAGCGGATTCCATCCGTTTGAAATCATACCCTATCTTAAGTGCGTTGCTAGATAAAGGCAACAGTAGTATACCGATGATCAAAACTCATAAATCCATGGACAAAAAACAAAATCGGGATAACAAACTAAAACCGAGGGAAACGCATTAAATATAAGAGGAGAACAACGACATAACACTAAAATGTAACACACATAGACAAAATTCCACGAGAATAACAAATATAACATATATATATAGGAGATTTTAGGTATACAGCATCTCAATGCAGCCTTTACAACTAACTCAAAATTGCCTGGTTTCAAGAACTCATCTAATGATTTTTGGGATTTATCTAAATGCCTCAAGGCCAATAACAGTCGCGCTGCTAACCTCATGACTGAGCTGGTGTAGTATTTCCTCATTATTTCATTTCCCTTATTGCGTAGCATCCATTGGTAACCTAGGTTTATTATTAATCTGTCTTGTTTAGCCACATTTTCTGTGTCCTCATTTGTCATGATGGGAAAGAGTTCTTTAATCAGTGCTTGAAAGGCACTGCTTGGTATTCTTCCACATATGACATTGGACTGTAATATTAATGTTCCTTTCGACTTTGATGATAAGTATGTGCCTGTAGATGCCGGACATTTCTTCACATGTCGTTTTACAGACCTCAAATTAATCCAGGCTAGACAGCCTGGACATGCTCCATATTTCTCCATATTTTTCCAAATCAAAAGTTTGATCTTCATTTTCACTGTCTGACTGATCATAATCATTTCTTCGTCTCAAAAATACTTCCCCTTTCTTGTCTATTCGTAAAGTTCTTTTTTTCAATTTGAATAGGAGTCAACCATGACAGTAAAGCAGCAGATGACATGACAGTTTCAGGTATACTCACACACAACTCACTCAGTCAAATTAATGTGTTGGATGGGAGAAACAATTCTTCCAAATCCCATTCACTGAAGGGTACTTGCTGTCAAGACTCAAAACACATGTAATTTATCGCTTTCAATCCAACGCAACAAAGCAACAAAGCAGGCATTGGCTCTTTAACATGGCGATTCACTTGGGTTCTTGGGCATTTGGAAAATATTGTTGCAGAGTATTCTGTTAACCATGCGGTTCTTACATTATCCGAAACAGAGTTGCTTAAATGATTATAGTCTACATTATAGGATCCTGCAAAGTTATGTTGTAAATTCCAGGTTTGGCAGATGTTTGTAAGTAAAGGACAGTCTTTTACCAGAAAATCCGACTGACAGTCATTTTTTCCAAGTTCAGAAAGTTTCAGAAAATGCTTAAGTTGATCTTCATCATCAAAAATATTGTTGTCTTTTACTCCTCGGAAACTGAAAAATTGGTTATTTCCAAATCTTGCAGATCTTAAACATGATATGAAGTCATTTGCCATGCATTCCATATTTTCTAAATGATCAGAAGTTCCAGGTTTAGCATTTTGTTGACAAATATCTCAGGCGACTTGAATGCCATGGACCATGTCTACTTAAAACAAGGTTTTCCGAGGCATGCGGTCTTCCAGCAGGATTGTCTTTTGAATTTGTCTAGAAAAGGATCTGAACATTGACTATCAATGAATTTGGTTTCATTAGATGGTACCACTATGTTTTCAATGACTTTGGTTTCACTAGATTGTAATAAGGTATTGTTAACTTCACTACGATTGTTGATGTTAGGTTTGTTATTCGCTTGAATTAATCTAGATGATGAAGATGGAGAGTCGTCTCTTTTGTTTTGACTATATATTCTTGAAACTGATTCACCGTATGATGGAGGATGTGTTCTCTTTGTGTGTGCTGGGCCTCTACGAGTGTTGGAGTTGGCCTGAGCATTACTAAGGTTACGATTAGAATAATGACCAGTGGGTGGTTTAGTTAAATGATGCGAATTTCTTTGATGAAGAGATTGAGTTGAGTCGGTATGTACTTGATTTATAGATTGAGCAGACTGAGTGATGTTTGACGAGACATGAGCATTGTGAAACGGATGAGACGGAGTAAACGAATTGTGTCCCAAATGAGCGAGATTAATTCCTTGTTGATAAATCGGGTTTACCGGAATATGCATATTTGGAACCTGTCTAAAAGGAGCGGTAAAGCTGTTTCCATGATGAAAGTATGAATGAGGATGTACATTATGCTGAAAATGAGTTTGAATTGGAAAAGATGGAGCATACGGATTTTGAAATGTTGAGAATGGAGTATGTGGATTGTTCATCACAGTGTTCTGAAGATTATCAATTCTAGAGTTCAGATTTGAGAATGCAAGCATGTGTTGGTAGTCCATGAGAGCAGCAAGCTTCTTTTCTATATTGTCCATGTTTTCCTTGTACCCAGAATTGGGAAGTCCATTCATGTTGTTTTGATTGTTCGTAAAATTTTGTGTACTTGTATACTCATTACTGGGTTTTGCAGATTTTAGCAAATTTATAGTTCTCTCTTGATCATTAATTTTCTGCTCAAGTTCTATGATAAAAGATCTAAGATTATCATTCTCTAACATTAATTTATTTGGAGCATTCTTCTTGCTTTTAATTGGTGATATGATAGATGATATTGCACCTGATGATACTGAGGTTGTATTTGTTGTATTACAACTGGAAGTTGATTGTATTTGATGAAGAGTAGAAGTCAGACATGCAGTACTAAAATTTGAACTAGTTGTTGTTGGAATAACATATGGCACAGAGTTAGCAACTGATATAGATGACTTAGGAACACTAGAAGATGAAGGTGTAGATATGTTTGATATAACGCCACTTGAAGGTAAGTTTATGTTAACTGAAGACGGTATAGAAGATATCGGTTCATCTGTTGGTATACTCAAAGTCTCAATTGTACTAGAAGTGTTTGTATGTAAAAGGTCATTACAACATAACGGGCACGTGAATGGTGCTATTGCTGGTATTTTGTCCACCTTAGATTTGTTTAGATGAACACATGAGTAATGAAACCATTCAAGACAAGTGTCACAGTTAATTGTGTCATCATTTGCAACATCAGAGCAAATTGGACATCGAGATGTTGTATCTATGTGTGCCATATTAACTGAGGCCGACATATTTGTACTAAGACTATCTGTTATGGCGAGAGTCTGTCTCTCAGAACTTTTATTGAGGTGATTCTCAGAAATAGTTTCTATCTTTGAGTTAACAATCATACCTTTTACACTATTGTTGATGATATCAATATTATCTGAGTGTTGATGTAGATATTCAAGAATTGGAGTAAAAAAGTTGTCTACAAAATATCGTACTCCATTGCCATTGGCCACAATTGATGATGTAGAGTTATAAAGATTGACCGTAAATTTAAGTTGTTTATTTGTCGAATTACTACTTCCCTTTGTTAGGGTGACTTTGATTGTCTGGAATACTATAGTGTTAACTTGGTCTACATTGTTTTGAACAGAGAAACCTAGTGACGGAAAGTCTGAGCATGACATTGTGTCAAGTTTATCAAATAGTTGGACTTTCAGTATTTCATATGCAGCAGTACTAAGTTCAGCTCTGAAGTTATTGTTAGACTTCATGGCAAAAGTTACCATATTTCTATCACAAGAATCTTCTTTCTTATTCATTGCTTTTTCTGGGCCCATAACATATGGTTTAACTTTAATTGTGGTATCAGTAGGTTGTTTGTGTTGGCGAATTCTTGCCGAGATTCGAACTCCTACTTTTTCCATTGACATGATGTAACCACTTTGGAATAATAATTGTTCAGTATTTTAAGTGTTCTTGGTTAGTTAAATACTAACTGGATACCACAATATTAAGAATAACTCAGAGAGACATCGAGGACAACATTGGATAAGATATATTTAAAATGTAAAAACAAAAAATAAACTTTTTACAAGATGGCGGCGAGGACTAAAAAAGTGTATTAAGTGATAAAAGACGATTTAAAAATATGTACACGCTTTAAAATGGATAAAAAGTGTGGTGAGAGTGACTATACATAAATGTTCAATCAGTAGACTGTGATGTGACTTAAAACTTTGCGATTAAAAAATAAAATTGGTGCTCAGGTGATTCGTCCTTCCTTCTACGCCATTCAACTTTCTACCAAACTTTCTGCAATTGTACACTGTAAACGACAAATTTATTTCCTATTACCTGTGTGACGTAAAAAATAATTGTCACTTCATGTTTTCGAACTTGCTGTCATACAGGTATTTTCCACGATCTACAATTTAGACGATCTATAAGTTAAGTAGATACCTTGCCGCATTGACTCATATCAACTAGTTTTCTTTAAAAAAAAACCCGCATCAACATCATGAAGATTATTAGCCGGCGCATCTGAAAGTGAGGTTGCTTTTGACAGTGACCAATAATTTTCAACGGTGACGGAAAATAAACGTGTCGTTTATAGTACGAATAAATCCAGATACGAGTCATTTTTACATTTGATAACTATATTCGAAAACAGTCAAATTGAAATTAATTACAAGAAAACACATATTTGATTGAAATGAAACTCAAAACATTTGTAAAAATATAGGGCTACATCTTGATTCTGTCCCGTGAATTAAAAATATGGTATAGATTAAAACAGATGATTCATATACGGGTCGCTTGTATCAGTGGGAGAAAATATGAATATTAGACAGATTTTAATGAAATAAATTACTTCTCGTTCGCCTTTATTTTTCGAATATTGTTGTTCACAGGTTAACATCTATCACCATCACCAAGAAATCTAACATACAAAAGTAAATGATCCAACGTATATACATATGTACAAATCTTCATAGTAACTGAAATAAAAAGAAACATACATTAATTTTAACTGAATAATTGGGCCAATAATTGACACAAAAAAATCGAAATATTATCGATTCTGGATCATCATCATGAAGATTATTATCCGGCGCCTCTGAAAGTGGGGTTGCTTTTGACAGTGACCAATAATTTTCAAGGGTAACGGAAAATAAACGTGTCGTTTATAGTATGAATAAATCCAGATACGAGTCATTTTTACATTTGATAACTATAATCAAAAACAGTCAACTTGAAATTAATTAAAAGAAAACATATATTTGATTGAAATGAAACTAAAAACATTTGTAAAAATATGGGGCTACATCTTGATTCTTGTCCCGTGAAATATAAATATGGGATAGATTAAAACATGATTGATATACAGGTCGCTTGTATCAGTGGGAAAAAATATGAATAAAAGACAGATTTTAATGAAATAAATTACTTCTCGTTCGCCTTTATTTTTCGGATATTGTTGTTCACAGGTTAAAATCTTTCACCACCACCTAGAAATCTAACACTCAAAAGTAAATGATCCAACATATATACGTATATACATATGTACAAATCTTCATCTTCTGTAAAATCAAAGTTGTATGTGTTGGGCGTCAAGAAACTATCCTTCTGACTTTTGTTTTTTCTTTTTAGTCTTTTGACGACAGGGATATTTTCAAGTCCGTTCCGATGCAATTGACCATATGACATGTACCAAAATACTGATATATTTTTTACGACTATTGCTGTTGCCACCATTAAATTAACAGGTGATTTGCTGTTGACTAATGGCAGGGATTCCAAAAATGTCTGATGACCTTCCATGCAGAGAAAGTTTACTTCCTTTGAGGTTCCATTGTAGGTTACCAACTTCACATTCTGTTCATACGACGCGTGTAAGCATTGACCTCATGGAGCTCTGAAAACTCGTACACTTTGGTTCTGTGATAATTTGTTGAGAAGAGTCTGAAAAGGTTGACTGATTTGACTCATGGGATTCATCACTTGGTACATAAAAGTGGTCACTGTCAGGCTTCTCTGGACTAGTTGGTGGTGAAGGCTTGGACTCATCGGATGCATTCGGGTCTTTCTAAAGTTAACCGATAAATGCTGTATCAAGTGATTGTGTCGAGAAGGTCGTATGAAAGTAGTTGTGGTCTGTCAATGACGTACTGAGATCTGTCTGAAATTAGTGTGGTGATAGTCTGAACCCTGTCGTCAAGGTGGCTTCCATTGGTTAAGCTTATAATGTTTTGAAATTGGTATGTCCCCCATTTCATTAAACTTCATGTCGACAGAATTCGGGATAGTTGAAGTAGTTTTCCTTTAACTTGTCGTAAATTTTGAATGTCATATCATTCTTTTTGACAGAGCAAAAAAAGAATATGATGAAAATGTTTCGTTGGTAGAAAAATGATTTTTTGATGATAAGCTAACTAAAAGAACATAATAAATTACCTTTTAAATTTTGCCTGTATCAAAGATTAAAGATGATTAAAAAAATAGACACACATGATATTCCACCTCTACAAGTAAAGAGGGACATGTCACTTGTTTAATTTTGACCTAATTTTTTTTACATTATTTTTTAGCAAAAATTTGTTCTAGGGTAACAGTATGTGCTGTTAACATGACTAATGTAAAACTAAAGAAATTATCAATGTCAGAAATATACTGTTGGATATGCACTTAATGTTTAAGTTATTGTAGAAGAGAAGGCAATAAGTTTGTCCAAGATATACAAATTATAGCTATTTGTTCAGCCAGATGTGCTTCTGGAAGTGATAAAATAGAATTAAAAATCTGATCATTTTTCATTTACTCCACTTTCATCTCGATAACAATTCTAGCTGCGGCAATGTTACATGTTTTGAAAAATTCTGAGGATGACATCTGATGTGCTGTCGATAAACGAGGTGGAACATTTAAACCAATGTCTTTGGAGAGTATCTCTTCAATAGTAAACACCTTATCTGCCATTTTAACATCTCCAAGAGGCAATTTAGGAATCAACCCATCACATCAAATACAGTTATACAAAAATGATAGATTTACTGTAAAATGTGGAAAATTATCAATACACCATATAATTTACCCTCAATATATTTATGTCATAAAAAGTAAGGTATATCCTTGTATGCAATCAAAGAAATAGTCTTGCAGATTTTGAAGCAAAATACTAGGCAGACGATACTAGTAATATAAATTTGTATTACAAATTAAATTGAGAAAGGAAATGGTGAATATGTCAAAGCGACAACCACCCGACTATAGAGCAAACAACACTCATATGTAAACTATAGGAATACATTTAAATCGCAAAAATATCAATAATACATAATTACAAATATAACACAAACTGTGTGACAGCATAGCAGAAGGTGTTGTTGTAGTTTTTTACCTAAATTGTTGTCCTGAATTTTTTGTTTGCAAGTGTCTCATACTGCCTTTTTTTTATTCAAAACTGTCCTGCTTATTTTTTTAAAATTTCATCCTAGCCCCCCTCCCCCCATAAAAATCAAATGGTAGCTCCCTAATGAAAACAAATGTCTCAGATATTTTTGTCGCTAGGAAATAACATCAATGTTTGACTGTGTTAGCAAATAAGTACATAAAGTCTGGTTTTATTCCAGCTTTAACTCTCAATTAGGGGTCCACAAGATATGCAAGTGGCCTAACAAGTTCAATTGGTACAAGGACTGGAACAATATTGTCAGCCTAGAATAAAAAAAAATACCAGAATAAGTTAAACATGAATTTATTTGATCTTTTGATTTCCCCTCATTCTAAGTCCCGCTTAACAGGAAGCTGATATCGGACAACAACCAAAGTGGTGTAAAGTCAGGAATCAAGTAAGTCGAATAACATTGGACCAACTACTCAAATAACTGTAGGTAAGAAAATGTTTGGCCAACCATACAAACAAGGCAGTTGGTGCCAAGTTGTTGGGCCAACAGTGTCAAAAAAACTGGTGGCTGAGTTGGGTTGGGCCAACGTTGGTCTCTTGTTGTCCTGCTAACGCCAACTGTTTACCGTATCGTCCAGCTTTCATTAATTCTTCATCAAACTCCTGCATCCTTAAGTCTAGCTCCTTAGAGACTTCTAAGATGTTTTAGCTATCATCTCAGAAAGTTTGCATAATGTTACTTTTCGTAACTCTGTGTTCATGGTGCGTATCTGGTCTTTTAATTGCTTCTTTTGTTGGATGTTCCATCATTCTAGGGGTGAACGAAAGTGTAATCCTCATGTATGGTGGTAGTGTGCTCCTGTTTAAGAATTTGAGACATTAGAACATCTAAGTCACTATTAAAATGTGTTTTCATATCTTTCAATGGTATTCCGATCCTTGCTTTACTCTTCATAAAACAGATATGTTTTCTATAGGAACAGAGTCGAGTTTGAATCCATGGAAATACAATACCCCGTACAGTTACAACCCCTCTCCCTAGATAATATTCTGAAATCTGTCCTTCTTCCTATCGAACAAACACGCTTGAATTACATTAGTATCTGTAAAAAGTATAACAAAAAAAAAAAACACATTTGGCAAGCTTGTTTCTGCTCATTCAGTTATAATTTGAAACATTTGATTTCAAAACATAGTGAAGGCTGCTACACAAAAAAAAAAAAAAAATACTGATGAGACCTTGTTGAGAGACATGTTCATTAATGTTCTTTTTTCTCCACTTTAAGGTGATAGAACATAAAACCGGGGATATATCACCTGCAAATATTGGAATTGATTGTCAGCTATAGGATTTTTATTGTTAAGTACATAAACCTATGCCCCCAGGGTGACTGGGGTATAGACATATGGTCACTTGGTCTTCTCCCGACCGGCAGTAAAATGCTTGCCTAAGTGGGGCGTCCGTTTGGCTGTGCGGGATGTATCAAGTTCGCAGTCACGTCCGGTCAGAAGGGGACGTTAAATCCGATGCCTCGTGTAAAGAGAGTGCCGCGCTCTTTGCACGTTAAGAACCCTTGCAACAACTCTTTTGAGGGGTCCGTAGGTGGCAAAATTTCTGTCCCTTTCCAAGATACCCTCATTTTCCAGTGGCAGTCAAATTTTCACCGACCATCATCCCAGATGGCCTCTATCGTATCTACCTACCTATTGTATTTATTGTGAACTTGTTCTCGTCCTGAATATGCATGAAATAATTGCCACTGGACGTTAAGCAACCAACAATCAATCAATCAATCATAAACCTATGCAAGTTCGTACCTAATTATTATAATTGGTAAAATATTTTAAATAGAAAAAATGTTTACAACATGCCCAGAAGGGATATTTAAAAGAAGCCACCCTATCTATCACAACATATATTTTCAACAAAAAAGTTATTCAATGGTTTCAGTTTCAATGGACATTTTTTTGTGCGCCCTGGTCATTGTTCCGATTTTTGAATTGAAAGCAGAGATGACCGTCTTGCTGTATAAACCCCATGTCTTCATTGCAAAAGCTGAAAAAAAGAAGAAAATTTATAATATAAAAGTTTAATTCTATTTATCCGTTACATTATAGTTCATATATTACAAAATAACTTCACCACTGCATTTAAATATATGAATTAATCTTGGTTCCTAGTAGTAAAACACTTAAAGGGGCACTAGCTACGAGATATATAAAAAATCTAAAATATAATTTGTTTTTTTAAATTATTAATAAATTACTGAAATACTGAAATAATAATTTGCTTAATCAGGCAGTATGGGTTTATTTTGTCAAAATAAGAGAATAAATATTGATAGTGTACTATTCGCTTGCAAGTGAATAATTCAACCCCATTAAAATCTGTATTCATGTCAATTTCAAATGAACCCCTTAGCTACTGATGGATAACTCATGAATTGTTTGTGTATAGTTATTTAAAGGAAAAGAATGTCAACATTGAAAGTGAAACAAAGGTAAATCATTTAATTGACTTATTCAATCCACAAAAACTGGTTCTTATACAGATAACAACAATGATTAACTTATATTTTTAATCTATAATAAAAAATTAAACAGACATAGAACAATCCAATTATACGGGTTCGCTTTATCTATTTATATCTTCATTTATGTTTATATCACTTATACAGTCATGGGAAGTGTCTAGACTAAAATACACACGAAACGAAACTCGACCCTATGCCGGGCAAATGTCTTATTTTAGACTTTTTATGATTTGGATAAAAGTTTTACATTGTTATAAAATTAACCAAATACTAGAATTTGACTCAAATCGGTGACCATGAATTTTACAGTTTGTGCCCCTTTAAGGTAAAGTTGTAAGGTTTGACTTCAACTTCAACCAAAAACTTAAACCCGATGTTGAACTGCAGGTGAATGAACGAATGCACAGAACAGAAAACATAATGCCCATTAATGGAGCATAAAAATGAGGTATAAAAGATATCTTAAATTTAAAACCAACCTGCAAACATATTTTACGTCAACAACATCATGACTGTGTATGTTGCATTAGGACATAACATCTATGGCTGCCAATTTAATAGAAATGGAATTTACCAAGTTTCATCCACTGAAGAGCGAAATTTTAAAATTGTGTCTCAACAGCTGAGAGATAATTCATTCAAAGCAACATCAGAAACATAAAAGGTAAGAGCATATTGATAAATGCATGTTTTATTTATATGATTTATTTATTATGTTTTACTTCTTATTTATATCAAATATGAGAAGTTATATCTGATTGGTTATCATGAATTTGACAGCTACTAAAATTGAGAATGGAAATAGGGAATGTGTGAAAGCGACAACAACCTGACCATAGAACAAACAGCAGGAGGTCACCAATAAGTCTTCAATGTTTCTTTAAGAATCACCCTATTACATTTTGTAAGAAATTAGGTAGTGCATTCATCATTTAAAAGTGTTCAAAGGACAAAACAAATTAAATAACTTTTTTGTAACATTGATGTTAATTTATTTTACACCAAATACCTTCAAAGAAGTAATAAAACAAACCTTTCAAGGCTTTTCCAATATGGGTATCTGCCAAGTCAGAGCCAGTTTTTCGTTGTACCTCTTTTGGCTGGAAAAAAACATGAAACATGAGTTTGATGGCACAGGTTTTCGATTTTCCCTTGTATGCTCCTTGCATGTCGTTCATCCAAGGAACAGGGAAACTTGGTGTCCTTCCACCTAATCTCATATACCCTTGTGGGATGTCGGTATAAGGGACATCAGAAATTTTCTGAAAAAAAATTATGAAAATTTAAGATACAATTTATAAATTTAAACATATATCATTTATATATGCGCTTTCTTTTTTAATATGTATAGTTAGACCTCATAAAATCCCTTTAAAATTGTTTGTACTTCATGAATCACAGAATTTAATTAAAGTTATTCATAGAAGTTAGAACTTAGAACTTAGAAGTTCTGTACCCATTATATATTAATAGCTCAGAAATTGATACCTGTCCCTAGCTAGGTCCATACTTTGAATAGAAAAAAAATATTGTGACAATTAACAAATCAAGAACGCTTCGGTCATGATATGGTAAGGATTTTGAAGAAATTAAGATGTTTCGCTAGAACAGGATATAATATATATTTGCTAAGGAAACTTAAAAAAATTCTATGATTAAAAAAAAAAGATTATCAGATAGCAATTTAAAGTATTAAAAATTGTGTAATAGTTTCAAATAGAATAGAAAAAAGTATACATAAAATATCAAAATAATTTTTATATGAAAAAACGACTAAAAAACAAAAACATAAAATTCTGTTCAGGGCATTTGTGGAAAGACTAACCCCTCCCCTACCCCCAAAACGAGATCACTTTATACAACAGCTTTAGAAAACAGCAGTGTAATACAAAAAACTTCTGTAGATATATTTTTTACTTACATACAGACACTTGTTACTTTTAGTTCCCCTAGAAGGCATGTAACGGTCAGGGGAATTAAATATGGCCAGCTTTCCGAGATCATCATTCTGTATCACGGTATCCTCTGTTCTTGATTCTACAAAAGAAAGGCAAATGAATCAAAATTTATCAAATGTGTATATATGTGAAATGGATGTTGCTACTATAAGCAAAGGACAATAGAATTACTAAATTTTATCAAATTCAAAATAAGTAAAATTAAACAGCCATTATTATAGGTACATATGCAGTTTAAAAAAGAAATAGGACACTGCACGCCAAGTGTATTAGGATCTGTGATTTCAGAATAAAAAAAAGGAAAATACTCTTTTCGGGCCCCTATAATAGCTGACTATGTGGTATGGGCTTTGCTCATTGTTGAAGGCTGTGTGGTGACCTAAATTTGTTAATTTGTGTGCCATTATGGTCTTTTGTGTACTAAGTTTCAAGATGATTGGACCTCCACTCATCAAAAACAACCTTGACTAAAAACTTTAACCTTGAGCAGAACAGACAGACCTAAAACAGCATGCCATAAGAGGGACACACTGTAAATATATTTAATCAATGATAATAACCTATTTCGGATTTCCACCGTGTCGCTTCCTACCTCAAGTAAGTGACATCACTTTGAAGTTTTTCAATATATTGCTGTATATGCTGGACATTGTTAAAAGAAAAAAATGGTGGGTTGAACCTGGTTTTGTGGCATGCCAAACCTCCCCTTTTATAACCATGTTAAATATAACATTAAAATTTGTCACAAAAATCCGGTTAATGACAACTCAACACCACAGGACTACAATATAAATAAATTGGAGAACACAATTGACAAAGAAACACACGAACAACAGCCAACAAAAGCAACAAGTTCAAAATTTTAATACTTCAGAAGTGCATTTTGTCCACACAAGATCTAATAGTGACGCCCAAAGATTTCGAATGACATTAAGATAATTACAGATTTTTTAAATATTCTATAATAGAAACATAAATTACCACAGTCAAGGTTTAATTTTGCAGTTTCCATAACCTCAGATTTAATGGTAGGCTCAACAATACTTCTCACTGTTGGCTGGTCTATTCTTAAATGTACTGACGTATACATAATTTTGGTAGCCTCATCCTCTGTTTTCAGTTCATTATTATGCTACCAAAAGAGTGAAATAGATATTACATTAAGATTATTGAATCTACATTTTTAAATATTAGATAACTGTATGCAAAGCAGCTATATATATCTTACAAGTGAAAATACCATAAAAACACATGAAATGCACTTTTAAAATATAATATAAAATTATTCCAATGAAAAAGAAAGAGCATGATGTGCCCAATTGTCTGTTTGTAACATGAAAAAAGAATTTTTTATAATTATACATGCATATAAGAAACTGATTACATAACCTTTGGCTAAATTCGTCAAATCAACATACAGTGGATACATTAATATTCATTAGATACCAATTTTCATGGATTTTGTGGTTACATGTGAACCACGAATTTCAATGTTCAAGGAAGCACAACATTTATATTGCATTGAATGCAGATTTTAGGAAAACCACGAACTCAAATATCCACGTAAATACAGTTCTTTCACAGACAACGAAAATTGGTAACCACAAAAATATATGAATACACAGTATTACACTTACAGATTCAATGTAATGGATTTGATGTAGTGTTGCATGAACACGGGCAGCGAATCGTAACTTCTTGCTAAATTCTTCTGTTCCAAACAACAGGAGTGTTATACTGTTAAAAAAAACCAGTTACCATCACCTGTTGCCTGGACCGGCCAGTATCCACTGGGAATTGATGGAATCATTGCGTATCTGTGAAAAAGAAATCCAGACTTTTACATAAAAATTTTGAAAAGGCTTAAGCTTAGTTAAGTTTTAGGCTATCTATAATGTGTTAGAACATTCTACTTGATGATTGTTTGTGAATTCTATGAAGTAGCCCTATTGTTTTAGTCTTTGGAGGTTTTGTTTCTAGATCTGTTAATTGGTACCTTTTTTTTAAAGGATTACAGACATGACAGAAATAAATAAATTCTTACCAAATTAGAATCAAACAAAGTTAACATGTTAGAAATTCTGGCCATGTCTGTTGCTTTGACAAGTTCCCCTCCAATGCCATATGCCTTGTAAACTCTCATGCCTTCATCATCAAACTTGAAATTGTTGAACTGCGTAATTTGGAAATTCTTTATCGTGCCACATAATAAAGGTTGTGTTTCACATGATACATTTACCACTGAAATATAAGTGTTTTTTATACCGCCATGGCTTTCAAGTGCTTCCTTCATCTGTTTACCATTGGTTATGTCATTCCCTTCATTTATATAGTTCAACATGTGAAGTCTACAAGTGCCTGTTCTTGAGTCACAGAGATCTTTGCCAGATTGTGCTTCACTGAAATCATACTGTTTTACATCTAATGACAATTCATTACGAAACTTCCAAAGGTATCCCATCAGTGGCAAGGCATGATAACATCCAGCATTATCAGATCTTATATAAGCATGTTTTAGGTGTGGATTAATTGATTTTAGTATTTTGAATGCACTGCTGAAAATTTGTGACACAATATGCCATCCTTGCTTCTGCTCCTCAACAATGTGTACCATTGAGTATATATCAAAGTTCTTATCATCATCATTTTCATCTCCCTCAGCTTGTGGCCTACAAACGAGCACAAATCATGTGCCAGCTGATGCCCTGCTTCCCGAACCATTCACTCTGAGTTTCACGGAAAGTTTGTGGTATGTACTTCATGGCCCAATCAGCAATAATCAATACTTCATGAGACTGTAAGTTTCGTAGAATATCTCTTTTGCATGAATCTTGATTTACAGTTCTAATAGAATGATCCCTCCAAGCCCAATTTTTTTCTGTAGAAATTAAGATGTCATGTTCAAGTTCTTCTTTCTCTTGAATTTCTATGTTTGAAAAATTTGATGTCATAACATTTTGGATTTCATCTTTAATTTGGTACATTCTATCGCAAGGTTGACATATATTGCTGTGGGTATGTTCACAGCCTTTTTCTGATAATGCAAAGTGCATGCAATGTTGACTGCAATCACTTTCTGTAGACCAATGACTTCTAAATTCATTCTTGAGATGTATTTTCAATGTGTCTAAACTTTGAATAAGATCAGATACTTTACTTGATTGCAGGCCTTTTGTACCAAGATTTGAAACAACTTTCTTTAAAGTATCAATACTTTCCATACCATCACTTATGTAGTTGTCAAGGCCATGCAGGGATTTGAGTTGAGAGGCGGCGCAAGCTTTAATGATCTTATACTGAGTTGCTCTACATGGAGGAAGTATGGAGTTGTCCTTGCAATAGTTGTTGTATGCTGTTATAAGGCGAGATGCAATCATTGTTCTTATTACCTTTGGTACCTTTACAGTCAAACCTGAGGATAATTTAAGGTGTCTTGATCCAAATCCGACTACTTGGAGATAACATGGAGCAGAAATAAATTCAATGAAATGATGAATTTTCTGTTTTGAAAGGCGAAGGCGTGTGATCTTTGGTGGAGTAACATACTGTCCTGGTCCATGAGTTGATGCATATTTCCGAGCTGCATCAATTTTGTAAATAGTCAACCCTTCTATAAAACTTAAAAGTTCAGATTTAGAATATTTCTCCACTATCAGAGACAAAATCTGGACTTTAGTTGTGTAATCTTCAGCCTTCCTGTAAGCAGATATGATTGTGTCTGTAACTGCATCTTTTTGTTTGGTTTCAGCAGTCTTTAATTTCATGCTTTGGTACACTTGAGTCAGCAATTCTATACCTTGAGCTGGAGCAATGCATTCACATACAATTTCACATGCTAACCTTGCTTGACGTATATAATACATTTTTGTAGAGTACTGTAGGTCTTCTAGATTTAATGATGCTTGCGATTTGAGAGGTAGATATTGCCCATGAGACATCATTTCCATTGCCCAGTTAAATGTATCTTTCTGTGAACTTTCATCTTTGGACCAATTAGAAGCAACTGTTGTTTGAGATGAAAACATATCAGGTTCTGAAAATATCAAAAATAAAATACATGACAATTTGAAGGATAACAGAATCAGAGAGCTTACACAACACCATCTGAGGTATAGGGGCAGTAATTTTGATCACATTGGGACCAATTCATCTCATCATGAGTAACTCACATACCAAGAATCTGGCAAAATTTTGAAAGCATTAAGAAAAAAGGTCTGTATAACTGTGACTTTCAAAAATTTAACAAGGTCCAAAGCCTGAAATTACAGCAAAAATTAGCCAAGCTGAACAAAACTTAAACTTGATCTGTAACTCATCTTGGTTAACTCACATACCAAAAATCAGCCCAAAATCTGAAGGGGTTAAGATAAAAAAAAATCTGTATAATGGTTTGTTGCAGAATGAATATGACGAATTACGGAATTACGGAAAAGGGTAAAACTATCTGGCACAGACAACTTCATTGTTGTGCCATAAAAAATATGAATTAGATATTTACCATACATGTTTTGTCCGAATTCAAAATGCATGGTTTGATTGAGCATATTAAAGAACCCCAAGAATTCATTTTTTTATGACATCAAACAAAGATTAATTTTTGACCCTTTTGACATCAATGTGGACTAATTTTATAAAAGTACCATAAGTTAAAAATCTAAATACAGTAAGATTCTGCATATCAAAGAACCCAAATAATTCCAGTTTTAATGTAATCAAACAAAATTTAATTTTGGACTCATTTGACCTGGTATAACTAAGCTAAAATATCAAAGCCATGTATTCAATTTTTGTTGGAATCAAACAAGTTTTAATTTTTAATCCTGGTTTGGACCAACTAGAAAATTAGGCCCATAATCAGAAATCTAAATAAGCACTTTGGCATATCAAAGAACCCAAATAAATCAAGGTTTGATGAAATCAAACAAAGTTTAATTTTCGATCCTTTGGCTGGACCTCACTGCAGACCAATTTAAAACCGAGCCCAAAATCCAAAAACTTATTACATGTTTAGATTCAGGTTAGTCATGTTTATAGAAAGAACTCCAAAAATTCAAGAATAAAACATAATTTAAATTGGACAGGAAATAAACCATTTATGCAAGGTATTAGAACGGAAGTCTTGTTTTGGACAAAATGCTTATTAGGACCTTCTTTTAGGCCCTTAATTCCTAAACTGTTGGGCCCATAATTCCAAAAATCAATTGCAACCTTACCATTGGTAGTTTCAAACGTTGTGTTTAAATTTAAGAAATCATTTATTCACCTAAACTAAAGTTATTGTCCAGAAATTAAGTGTCTTTGGACAAGGACAAAGTTATACCAATACACAACATTTTTAAAGTTGTATAAAAAATATTCAATTAAATTTACATGTATCACAATAAAGATCCCCAAAAGTATTCCCTATTAAATTTGTAATAAGAATGTTGGTATATGTAATTACAGGTAGAAAAAAATAACAGTCGCATTCTTTGAGATATAATCAATTGAAAACTTGTCGAGAAATGACTTTCTCTAAAGTTTTCATGCAGGCTTTGCAAAAATTACAAGAGTTTTGTGAGAATTTCAAATATGCCTTTTACTATACATATGTATATGCAAGTGAGATAATAATTGTTTACCTGAATCCACACACATTGCTAATTCTAGGCCTTCTTCATATATGCTATCAGACACCAGCTCTGTAAAACAAATTATAGTAAATTATAATGCAATAATAGCAAATCATGCTCAAACTGTAAAGGAAGACATGGTCACAATATAATAGTTTGTCTCTTGACACTCACACTACATCTTCGTATTCATATATAGCAGAAACAGCCTTAAAATCCTCAGATAAAACTGTCTTTATATTGTTGCTGGTACATGTAGTATTTATTTCCCACTCAAATATATTTCTTGTATCAAGTGTATTACACTTAATCTTTTTTATAATGATATGAAAATATATTAGAAATTAAACTGACAACATTGTTAATGTTGTGAGGTGCCTTATTGCACCTTATGAAGTAACACATGTATTATTTTACATATAATACAAACAAAACACTGATTTCTTGTTTAATTTTAGATTTTAGTTTCTTTTTATATATATTTGGAGTCAAAGTCAAATGAAATATCAAATTAACTAAATGGTTAGTTTTCATTATGAAACATGTGTACATGTATTTTTTTTCTCAAGAAATTCTATAATTTGTCGAAATGTAGTAGATATCTACTTTCTTTAATTGTTTAATTGATTGCTTCTAATAAACTATTTTGCCCATATAATTTCAGTGTATAGTGAACTCAGTGTGACCTTTTTCATAAAAATATGTGAAACTAGTACATGTTTTTGTTTAAGGACCAGCTGAAGCATGCCTAAGGTTGCAGGATTTTCTTATTGTCTGTTTTTTTTATTGGGTTATTGACTCTTTGACACATTCCCCATTTCCATTCTCCATTTATTTATGTAATATGATGTATACAGATTGCATAGTAATGATATTATGCTTACAAGGCTATATACATTCATTGAAATCATAGTACAAAAAGAAGTTCCTCATTATATGTTTTTTTACCAACATTTAGTTTTTACTGCAATTTGACACCAGGAATCAATTTTGAATAAAATTCTGAACCTTACCCTTAATGTTTATTGTTATATAATTTTCCTTTATTGTTATTTTTCACAAAAACTATTGTACCTGTATTTATACTTTCTGTATTGATAGCTTCTGAATCTATGGACATAGCTACTTGATTTATGTCATTCGTAGTTGCAATTTCTGAAAAAGAAACAAAATTAATAATATACTGATGTCAGAATGTGTCTACAGATATGAAATATAACCTTCCATATACATTAAGTCAATGGAGCATGAACTGATAAGTTAGTTGATGATTTGGTATTTCAAAAACTATTTGATTTGATATGTTTCTAATCTTTAATAGCAATACGACATTACAATGTATTTGTAGACAAGAATTTAGTTAATTACTGAATCATTTGTTTTCTTGCTGATCTTGTATTGCTTATAATTTATTCCTGTACATACATGTAGTTACTGCATACATGTAGCTTAACTCTATCAACTGTATTGTTTTTGGCTAAAAGCAAAAAAGTTTGCCAAAATTGTAATCTAAGGGCAATAACTCCTATATTAAAGAAGTTATCTGAAAACTTTTTAACAAATGAAGTAAAAGATATCACTTTAGGAATTTCAATGCAAATTTAAACAAAATTCATGGGAGAAATTTATTGCCTACTTATAACATGTATGCTACAGTGATGTAAAAATAAACAATTGTCAACTAATCAATCTGAAGTTTAACATGATACTTTGAACATATGTCATTTATGTGTTAGATCAGGGACGTATACATTGTATATAGAAGTATAAAAGTCCTTGGTTAGGCCACACCAATTTAATTTCTTGTTCTACAGATTTTTGGACTCCAAAATTTGGGGCGAGCGAGTGATTTGAAAATTTTAATAAAAAATATTTAATTTGCAAATTTTTGAGGCGAAGCTTGAAAAGTAGAGGTGAGCGATTATAATTTTATTTTGTAAACATAAAATAGAAGGTTTTGACAATATTAAAACTTGATTTATCACTTGTACTTTGACATTTCTTTAATTTCTGAAGTATTGTTTCCCTATTCAACAAGAAAATAATTAAATCTGGTCTATGTATGACAATGAGACAATTCTCCATCCAAGTCATATTCAGTTTGGGGGCAACCCTTAATGTTATAAATTTATCCCTTTTACATGTTTTATGAGAGATCAATATAAGTTATAATCTATTTGTTTGTACAAAAGGGCTCATATTTTCTCAAAGAACTATATATCTATCTGGTATTAAATGGTCAAAACATGTCCAAGATTTTTTGTATTATTCCTGGACTTTAACCATGTTAACACATTTACTTTAACAGTTTAATAATTATTCAAAATAAGTGGACCCCTTTTTTAGAAAAAGTTGTTTAAAATATGATGTAACTCTCCTCTTTTTGAGTACAAAATTCTAAGTTTTCAAAGGTTTTGCAGTGGCGGATCCAGAACTTTTCCTAAGGGAGGCCCTCGATCTGACTGACCTAAGAGGAGGCCCGCTCCAGTCATGCTTCAATGGTTCCAAATATAATCAACCAAATTTTTCCCACGAAAAGGGGGGCCCAGGCCACCCTGGATCCGCCTATGTTTTGTATATAAGAACTAAATAAATCCTTGGTCATGTTGGTATTTCTATTTTCTTTTTTTCTACATCAGTAAAATGACCCCTTGTCTGAGGGTGGGTTGTTCTCAACCTGATAATAGCAAACACAGGTCAAAGTACGGCTTTTTACACAGGGCTTTGATACAGACCAAACAGCAAGCTAAACAGGACCCCAAAATTATTAGCTTACACAATTCGAACAGGAAAACCAACGATCTAATTCATATATCCGAACGGGAAAATACCAATGAACAACATCAACAAACGATGCTGAACAGGTCCCTGAATCAATCAGGACAGGTGCATAAACATGCAGTGGCCATGGATAGTTTTGTTTCGCCAGCATACAATATAATTGCAGTTGAAGGCAAATCCTTCAGAAGTTCTTTGTACTTTATTCTAACAACGAATATTTGTAGATAGGGAATATAAGTAAGGGGAAAGAAACCATTTTTTTGTTCTTAAAAGGTATTTCTGCTGTTCTAAATTTATATCGGAGCACTCCCGCTTTGGACAAATAGGTTTCATGCTAAAACAAATATTCTCACAGATATTTACACAGTATGGTGGGGTGCTTTTATGTTAAAAATCGTTATATACAGGTTAGACTGTGATTTTAAAAACAGAAGTTGATATCTTTTTAGAATATTTACAAAAAAAAAACGGTGCGGGAAATGGACATGATTACATTTCCTGATGCGAGAAGCGGGAATATAAAAAAAATAAAAAATTCTGTCTTGAAAAAAATAGGTGCAGGCGGGTCCGTCGAACAAGGAATCAAATTGGTGTGGCCTTAGATTAATTATTTTTTTAATTACCACTCAAGTTTTCATCTGTAACAATTCCTGCTTCTTCCCTCTCTGTAGAATTGTCTAGAAAGCAACATATTTCTAAAATAAAAATTACAATTATTGTTAATTTAATTAATTCACAGTAATTAATGTTAATTTGTCTTCATCTTGAGAATATGTCAGTCTAACAGGATAACCAGGTTTTTTTTCAGGCTTATTGTCAGAAAAGAGGATAAGTAGTTATTATTCTGTTTAACCACAGTTTATTTGTTTTTTTCTAGATTCAACTTTTAATATTTTTTTTTTATTTATTAATTCTTTAACATGCTGCTACAAATTCTCCAAATGATAATAAAATCTTAATTGTAGTCCATTTAGCAGTCTCTATCCATTGTTACATCTTTAATCAATATCATTTATGTACCTCTAAGTTCTCCTTTCAAATCTGTGGCAATTTGTACCTCATCTTTATGCTTTTCAATGCACCTCCTACATATACCTGTCGATAAAAAATACATGTACAGTTCAATGTAACAAATGTATGCCTATTTTTAGGAAATTAATAGACATTGGATACATGTAAATTTTCAGTATCAAAATTTATATGCATGAGCATGTGTGTGCTTTTACTAGCAAATTCTGTTATCAATTTTTCTTTGGGATAGAATATGAAATGCATGAAGAAATTAAAGAAAAATATGTTGTAAAGTCATGAATTCAAAGTTGTTCTGTTGTACAGATGTACATTTATAGGTCTTGCATTGTAATGTGGATGCAATTATTGATCAATTGACAAGGATTGAAATTAAATCAATTCATGAGTATTCATCTTGGTTACTGTATAAAATATATATGCAGCAGAATTTAAACTAAAAAATTGCCAATATAAACAGAAAGTTGTGATGTACAAAAGCAATAAATTGAACATACATGTTCATGTATAACATTGTAAATTAATGCTCCTTCAATTTGAAAGCTACCACAATGCTATTTTTTTCAATAAACATGATATATACATGATATATACATGTAGAAGTTGTAGAGTTGTCTTATTGACACCCATACCACATTGTATATGACTATATCATTTGTTGATCCGTAAAATTGCCATTATAGGGGTCAAAACTCTTAATTTGGCATAAAAATTAGAAAGATCATATTATAGGCAACATGTGTACTTAGTTTCAATTTATTGAACTTCAACTTAATAAAAAAACTAACTCAACCAAAAACTTTAACCTGAAGTACATGTAGTACAGACAGACAGACTGACGAACGGACAGATATTAATGAATGGAGGCACAGACCAGTAAAACATAATGCCCATAAATAGGGCATAATAAAGGAGACATTTATCTAAATTTTGAGTTTTCATAAGATGGCGACATTTTTTTTTTGAATATATATTTTTCATTTATTACTTGAAAATTTATTTTCATAAGATGAAGCTAGAGCCATATTTAAAAAGATTTGATACAGAAGTTAAAATTCATTTATAATAAAATATTTGAATTCATGCATAATGTGACGGCGTTAATATTATGTGGTATGATTGCCAATGAGGCAACTGTTCACAAGAGACCAAAATGACACAGAAACTAACAATTAGAGATAACGATACGGCTTTCAACAATGAGCAAAGCCCATACTGCATAGTCAACTATAAAGGCCTGGAAATGACAATGAAAACTCAGGGTCTTATTTATATTAATGAATGTTAGCGGGATCCACACTTTCTCCCTAACCTGGGACAGTGGTAGGGTATTTGTACCTGTAATATTCCAACAACAAAAGGACACGTCTTGATACAATATGAGTATGATACATATCTGAATACAATGGAATAAGTTTGTTCATATTTTTTGTAATAAAAGTAGCAATTGGAATCATAGGGAAAAGACCCATTGCAAATATGAAGCAAGGCAAATGAGCCCAATACCCCAAAATATTCCCCCCCTTTTTTACGATAAATGTAGTGTTTTTTTCCTTTTATATATATCATATATTTATATATGCATTTCTAGATGATGAGATCTTTTTTTTTGTGGTGTCATTTTCCTTTTCTCTTCATTAATTTCGAAATAATCTTACCAGAACCAACTGAAACATTAAAGTTAAACTTGACCCAGATCTCTCTGCTTTGGATAAAGTTCACTCCCTTTGCCACTTTTGAAGATTTTGAAAGGTCATGCAGTGGATGGCAACATGTCCTTTTCCTTCTTGTCCACTGCAAACCAAGCTCTTGTCTATGTTTAAGGCAAATATGTTTTGAAAAGTTTGAGAGTCTTAGGCCCAAACCGGCACGATTGAGGATTAACAATGATTCTGGTATTGTTATGTCTGTACCACATTTAAAAAATCTAAAATGATTGGTGGTATCTTTCCTGCATTTTCTTAAAATAAATAGGTTGTCTGTGTCACAGCTCTCATCAAAAATACAACTTTCTCCTTTCTCAGCCATTATCCATCCTTGAAACTATGTCCTTCTGCTCATTTGTTTATTTCCCTCCTTCTAATGTAAACAGTAAATCTACCTTGTGTTTGGAGAGTAGTACAAAGGGAAGTAATCGAAGGTTTTCAGATTTTTCAGATTTTTTATTTTTATTCAAAGTTAAAAAATAATTTGCAACGGAAATCCAGTTCAGGAATTTTATTTTATAGTGAAACATAACATTTGACCAAATATTGTTTCATTTTGAGTGACTTTTGAGGATTTATGGACATTTGAAGTGCAGGCTACAATCAAATTTGTGAAAAAAACTTTTTTCAATAGAAATACTAAAAAAATTGAAAGGCGAAATAAGATTCGACTTGCATTTAATTTTAGTTTAAAATCTTAATTTTAAGGCATAACAAAAAGATTTGACATGTAATACTTGGAACAATTCAATATTTTTTTTTTTTAAATGTCCATTTTCATCAAGATTTCAAGCAAATTTGGTACCAAAATAGAATTACCCTGTATTTACTGTATTTGACCTATATTGTCATTTTTCAACCATGGGTGTATTAGATGTACTTAATACTTTGTCAGGAAACCAAAATCAGCTGAAATCTCCACCACCCCTTTCATAATTTTTTTTTGATTTTGCATGGTTTTCTGGTAGACACCCATTTAAGTCCATAACTTGTAAGTCTCTCGCGTTTCGGTCATAATATTTACACTGTTGATCTTTGTTTCGTTCGATTTCCTGTGATGCGAAAAAAGGAATATGCGGTTTCAGGAGAGACCACGAAATTGGTGCGTTTTCGTTCTTCTACACATAAGTCGTTGGGGGGCTCAAGTCATGCTTCAGTGATTCCCTATATAATCAACCAATTTTTCCCCAAGATTAGGGGGGGGGGCACGCCCCCACTGGATCCGCCTATGAAGGCTGTTTTATTTTTTCTCTTTGACATTTAAATGAGGTGTATCATATGATATTTTAATGTGTTCTATGGTGTTCGGAGGCGAAGATGATGAATCGTAAGGTTCATCATAACAAATGGACAAATATGACCGCATTTTCACCTCAAAAACTACTCTGTGTACAGACTTACCTGTGCTGTTTGGAAAGTTTTAAGGCATCCACTAGATATACAAAAGTTTAATGCATTTTGTGTTTAAGAAAGGTAAAATCTTCTTCGGTTTATGAAGGGCAGAGGCGGATTTAGGGGGAAGGTGGGCGCCCCCCCCCTCTTTTGAGAAAAAAATTGGTTGCTTATATAGGGAATCACTGAAGTGTGACAAAATCGGTCCCCTCTTAGGCAGCCAGTGGACCCCCACTTATGAAAATTTCTGGATCCGCCACTGATGGGCATTTTTGTCGAGCCTGCAACTTTTGTTGCAGAAAGCTCGACATAGGGACAGAACTCTTGCCTTGCAACAGGCCACCTACGGACCCCCAAAGAGTTGTTTCAAGAATTCCTAACGTGCACAGAGCGTGGCACCCTCTTTACACGATGCATCGGATTTAACGTCCCCCTTCTGACCAGACGTCACTGCGAATTTGATACATCCCGCACAGCCAAACGGACGCCCCACTTCGGCAAGCGTTTTACTGATGGTCGGGAGAAGACCAAGCGACCATATTTCTATACCCCAGTCACCCTTGGGGTGTTGATGAAGTAGACGGTGATCGTCAAACAATCAGTAGACTGTTTTGTAATTTTATGAGATACATTTTGATCCTGAAAAAAATTGTAGCAGTGTCCAGAGGAGTTGGAATACAAACAAGTCAAATTGAACTTTAAACCCCATCAAAATATCATACTTTGCATGAAATTTAAGGAAATCAACCAAAAACTGACAACAAAAAGACTCATTTTTGCGGAGTTATCTCCCTTTTCGATGTTAATTTCCATAAGACATGCTGAGTTCGAGTTTTCCTCAACTTAGATTTTTCGGGCTTTATACTGTGTATATTTTTCGGGCTAAATGCTATAGATTAGAACAAGACCATTTCCTTTTGCAATAGAATAGAGGTGTTTTACTTAATGATGCATATTTTCATCATTATAGGATGTTACGTGTTGATCAGAGTTTTAACTTACACTAATTTTCTTAACTACCCTTACCTCAAATGAAAGGTTACCACAGATTTCAATGTAAACAATATGCACGTGTTTATTTACTGGTAACATTCCCAAGTTCTGTCTCTGCGATATGGAACACAGAGAGCATAACTGGGAACTAGTATGTAAACAAAATTAATTTTCTATGAATATTCAATTACTCCCAAAAGAGGCGTGTTTTGAGCAACAGCTGTATTTACAAAGTGCAACCTTGATAGATTTTTCATATTTAAGCTTGATTCGGAGCGTTTTTAATGACTTAATCTGTGAATGTCTTTCACATAAACTAGTTGAATCAATTGTAATAGACACTTAAGTGTTAAAAAAATGTCTAACATCTTTCCTTAGATGAACTTGAAAATTGAGGCCGAAATCGGCTCTTACCGGACCTACTCCTTTGAAAAAGTCAGAAGACGCATGTCCGACCAGATAAAAAAAGGCCATGAAGGAAGGTTTTGTCACCACCAGTGAAGATACGAAAAAAGTTGTGGAGGACATTAAATCTAAAAACAAACGTTACTAAACAAAGAAGCACCATAGTGGGAAATCTAAGAAAGAAGAGGTATTTAAAAATATTAGCACAACTTTTATTTTACTAAAAAAAACATTTTGAAAAAAAAAGGTAGCCTAAATTATCTCAGTATATGTTTGCTTATTTGTTATAATAGCTATTCATCTAATTCTTGATTTTAGGAATTTACAAATATAATGAGATATAAACCACATATTTTGCCATGAATACACACACACTAGGGAGGTCAGCGGACAAATAGTATTGGTAATTTACCTTCGGACACAGTACAAAATCAACAGTTGATAAAAATGCCTTCAATGAAATTTTACAGTTCCTATTTTCTTTATGATTATATCAATGGAAAGATAATAAATCAAAGTACTCAAATATAACAATTTTTTACCGTTTCAGTCGTATAAACAAGGAAAACGAGTTGTTTGAAGTGACATCAGAAAAATTAGTTGTGTTCAATTTACCTCCGCCATCTTGGTGTTTCTGCCGTGATACCTTTAGTAAAACTTCTTTTGATTGGCTATAATTTGTGATCTCGCGTAAAACGTGAGCATCAAAAGACAGATAAGAAGCATAGGCTAGCAGACGAATTTAACAAAATATTAATTGATTCGACTTCAAGTACGAATTTTTGCCGTGAAAATTGATAATTTTCAGACATCTGAAAAACTAAGAACTTAAGAAAAAAATTAAAAGTAATTGAACACAGTAATAAATCAGTGTATAAACTGTACAAACAATCTTACAATAGGTGGCTGGTGTGCAACGCATTTCAGCGCAAATAAGAATTGCATAATACTTTTTCAATGACGTCACTTGCAGGTGATAAACTGGTAATGTTTTCGGGTTCCAGGAATCCAGAGTCATAACTGACCTCCCTGATGTCCTCATAATAACAACTGTAAGCATCTTCAGCTTCTAAAATTGTTGAATATGTTGTTCTGAGTTTATTAACTATCCTGGATCTGTATGATGTAGCTGTAAAATTAGGAAAACACATCTATAGTTAAATGTCAAGAGTAAATAAATATAATGGTAGGTCAGTTTTTATAATTTATTTTGTTTAAAAGGGAGGTGTGTGTATTAAACACATCTTCAAGTAACCTTTGCTATAACATGGCATCCATGTAATTATCTAGGGTTAACATGGTTAATGCTACTCTTCAACAGGATGAATCCCCAAGGGTGACTGGGGTATAGAAATCTGGTCACTTGGTCTTCTCCCGACCGGCAGTAAAACGCTTGCCGAAGTGGGGCGTCCGTTTGGCTGTGCGGGATGTATCAAGTTCACAGTCACGTCCGGTCAGAAGGGGGACGTTAAATCCGATGCCTCGTGTAAAGAGAGTGCCACGCTCTTTGCACGTTAAGAACCGTTGCAACAACTCTTTGAGGGGTCCGTAGGTGGCCTGTTGCAAGGCTAAATTTCTGTCCCTATCCAATATACCCTCATTTTCCAGTGGCAGTCCAAATTTCCCCGACCATCATCCCAGATGGCCTCTATTTTATCACCCTACCTATTGTATTTATTGTGAACTTGTTCTCGTCCTGAATAGTGTTTTTATATTCATCGTGTACAGATTGACAGAAAAAATGCACATTCATAATACATAAAGTCAGAGGAGTCTTCACACTTCAGTTTGGCCAATTTTCGAGCTTGTACAAAATTATTTGGGCCTGTAATTGTTTGTTTCCACAAATATATTTCAATAAAATTCATTCAGTATGAATTTGATGCGCAAAAAACATTGCAAAATTTCTATTAACTAAGTAAAAATACATGTACGTAACAGGATGTATCATCATTTTAACTATTTAGCAATTAAATTCCATTTTTTAGCTACATGTACATTGTAATCCTACATGTATTTTAATCCCGGTATCTATGATGAGTTTATTTGATATAATGTAATAAGAACATGCCTAAATATGCAATATTGTGTTGATGAAAAAACCTAATGCATTAAAGATATTGATGGTGAAAACCCCAATTTGATATTTGCTTAAGGGGTGAATTGGAATTGATAATGCAATTAAAAAACTGTCACTCTATTGCATAATTAAATGATGGGTCAAAACCCCAATTGTGATTTCTTATCTGGAGCTCTGACTTCTGCAAAAGGTAAAAATATTGTGCATTTATCTGAACTTGTTAATAAAGATCAAGCAATTTATCAAACCTTTCCGTCTTGTGTTTGTGGAATTCCTGCATTTTGTTTATAAAATCAGGGTTGTTCTTTTCCAGATTACCTGCAACATCTGTAGATTTTCGTTGTTTCCCTTCCCTTCACTGTGTGTGGTATTTCCATCTGTTCCCTGCTCCATTGTACTCTTTAGATAATGTATTTTCACTTTTTTGTTCAGTTTCCTTCTTTTCTTTCAAGTTTCTATTTTATCTTAACTTGGAGTAATTCTTTCTTTTTCAATTATATCAAGAAGTTATGCAGGTCTGCTGATTGCTTTCGTACTGTGCATTTGATCAAAAGATACTTTGTATAAAATATTTAGTTTCCGATTCTGACCCTCGGCAAAATTTTTTGGAATTTTGGATCCTCATTGCTTTTCAACTTTGTACTTGTTATGCTTTATAACTATTTTGATAATGATTATAATGTAGACGAAAATAAGTATTTGCACCTGCACTATCAATTAATTCCTTCCACAGCTTTTCAGATTGACATAAGACTCATCAATCACCCGGGTGCTAGTGGTAGAGTCTTAACAATTCACTATGAGGGGTCCGGTGATTATACAGATGACGTAGGCCAAGCAAATAGAAACCCTTTTTCCACAGACCACTTGAAAGACGAGAGAGAAATTGTACGTCAGTAGAGTCCTTTGCCAGAAATAAATCAACATTTTCAACACAGACTCAACCAGTTATATTTTTTTAGAAGATAACAGTTTGGACCATTCTTCAATCGACACATTTATGAGAACAGTTAGTTTAAATAAAGACATGACGTCTGTACCCTACACAGATCTGAACAGTACAAATAGATGCAACTGACGCTTAATTAAAGGATGACACCAGATTGACGCATTCACTTACTTTACAAGATCTTCCAAAGACGAAAGGTGATTCCCAATCTGAAGAAACCGAAATTCGTACAGCATCACCAATAGTAGTGGAAGCACCACTAGAGCAGATTGATTAATGAAATGTCATGGCAAAAGTGAGGATACATACTGCAAGAAAAGAAGACGAAAATGATAGCATACAAGAGAAATATAATGTTGAGCAAAAGGACAAAAGAGGGACGAAAGATACCAAAGGGACAGTCAAACTCATAAATCTAAAACAAACCGACAACGCCATGGCTAAAAATAAAAAAGACAAACAGAAAAACAATAGTACACACGACACAACATAGAAAACTAAAGAATAAACAACACGAACCCCAAAAAGTATGCCACACAAAAGACAAAAAAAAACCCAATGTCGAACAAGATGATCCTCTAGTCTGATCTTTTTGAACCTGAACCATCAAACAAGGTAACGATAGTTTTGTCTGACACATCAGACATAGACAAGATTTTGTCTGATATCAAAGACTCATTTAACAGGCCTTCAGGATGGGGAACAAGAGAACATTCAAATATTTCCACAGCTACCAACCCCAGATAAAGAAGAACATTCAGACAACCCATCCACTTCTGATGATTTGACTAACAGTTCCCTTGCACCTGTGGTAAGCTCACCCGTAGCTTTACCAAGTATAACTGGGACTACAAGCAGATTGTATTTATTGTATGTTCTATTTATTTAACAAAAAAACCCGAAGGCTTCAATATAAATATTGAGATATTGTTTTTGTTTTGATTTCAATATCACCATTTTTGTTTTACATTATATTGTGTATGTTTATGTGTAGATATATTTAATATTTAATCAAGTAGTGGAATGAACCACTTGTGAATTCTTCTCAATTCTATAGAACTTTTGGACTATTTTCATTGGTTGACCATAGGCATATATAATGATAAGATTATCTTGGTTGGACATCAGTTTGTCTTCGAGGTTGTGCCGTATTATCAGTGTGCTAATTTTTAGTGATCTCACTCTGTTATCAAAATCAAACTCATTGGTGACATTAAGTTTGTTTGATTGATTGATGGTTGCTTAACGTCCAGTGGCAAAATGTTTCAAGCATATTCAGGACGAGAACTAGTTCACAATAAATACAATAGGTTGGTTGCTATGATAGAGGCCATCTGGGTTGATGGTCGGGGAAATTTGGACTGCCACTGGAAAATGAGGGTATATTGGATAGGGACAGAACTTTTGCCTTGCAACAGGCCACCTACGGACCCCTCAAAGAGTTGTTGCAAGGGTTCTTAACGTGCAAAGAGCGTGGTCAACAGGTAATTTTGCCTGTCCTTGGTGCAAAGTTCACAAAGACAACAGATTTGACACTTCCAAAGCATGGTATTTTTACCACAATGTAGATATGTTACGTTCAATAGATGAAATTGTTACACTGAGTAGTCAGAGTAAAAGTCAGTTTGGTGTAAAGCATAGACCTTTGTTAGAAATTGATGTTGACTATTATGTACCAGATGAATTGCATCTGATGTTAAGGGTATCTGACATTTTATTAAGAAATTTGATTAATGATTGTAAAAACAAAGATGATAAAATCAGAAAAGAAATCAAAAGTGGTTGTAAACCAATCAATATTGACAATTTTGAAGATTTAGTACAAAGTTGCGGTGTTGTTTTCCATATTTGCACACCAAAGGGTAGCAACGACTTAGAATGGACCAGCTTATCTGGTGGTGAAAAGATTAAATTGTTAAAATATTTGCCAGAAAAATTGTTAAATTCAGATGTTCTGAATACTGATACAAAAGAAAAGGTGGTAAGGGTATGGCAGGATTTTTATGCCATTTATTTATTTGTATGTAACAAAGAATGTGAAAATGTCACTGGATTTGATATCTTTTGTAAAATTAAAAGTTGGATGGAACTTTTTTTGTCCATCGAGAGACAAGGTTATTTAAAATGTAATGTAACACCATATATGCACTGTCTTATCTATCATGTACCTTATTTTATATCAAAATATGGTTCTTTGAAAAGGTTTTCAAACCAAGGTGTAGAAAAAAAATAATGATGTAATTAAGACAATTCATCAGAGAAAATGTTCAAAATGGGATGGTCCCACTGAGGCTTTGCAAGTCAGAAAGAGGTTAGAGTTTAATCATGCAGAAAATGTAGCTAGGCCTAAACGGCAATATGTGAAAAAATCAGAATGGTGGGAAAATAATATTTTCACTAGTAGACATGATAGAAGAAAGCAAATTGATGATGAGATTTTTGCTGCAGGTCATGTTGAAAATTGTAGTTCTGTAAATGAGATAGATATTGAGAATCTCAGTGATAACGATATAAAAGAATTGATTTTTAAGAAAAAGGGTGAAAAAACAAGAGTTAGAAATAGAAAGAAACTTGTAGATATCTTGAAAAATCTTATTTGATGAAATGACTTATTATATGTATTATTGATGATTGTGTCAACAGTTATGTGAACATGTGTATTTTTATAAAGTTTTTGTAAATCTTTACCAATATGAAGAATTATTTTAAAGAACATCAATTTTAATAAATATTTTGACAAAAAACACTATTTTTTTTTAGATATTTGTTTAAATATTATCTGTGTTAAATTCATTAAATGCACATTGAATGAAAACATTGATGTAATTCTCAAAATTAAATATTGTTAAACGAGAATTGTTTAAATTAAAGATCTTTTTTTTAAAGTAAGCTTCGATCTTGTTAAGTTTATACATACAATAATTGTATGGGACATCATATACACATGTGAACATTATCATTGGCCCTTGCTTACTGAAAGACAGTTTTCTATATTATCATATGCTTTTTATATGTTTAATTCATTTTGAAATAGAGATTTATGTTTATGAAAGTTCAAAATGAACTCATTGTTAAGTTATGAAATATATAACTGAGTATCTTATGTGATATTTATGTATCTTATGTGATATTTATTTATGAAATGCAAAATAAATTTATATTAAACTTATTTAATTGTTGGTTTTTCATTAGATTCAGAGGTATTTTAAATAGAAACTGTTTTTATACATATTGAAATAGGAGATCATAAGACAACAACAAAAGATAAAGATATAACCACATAAAACATAGACATGTACATTTATCCAAAGGTCTTCAACAATAATCATTTGTAAAGATGATCTATATTGCCAGATTGGTTTATAAATAGCAGAGGCAATGCAATGGTCGTTAACAAATTACATATGCAGTGGATATCAATGGTGATTTACAACAACTGTAAATCATCCTTATCTTCCTTCATCAATGAGCAAAAACTTTACCACACAGAATACATTATTAGCTGTACATGAGGTCTTCACTTGACAAAAATATGGGCCAATAACAAAAAAAAAATCATTATCATGGATGAATATTCTGTAGTATACACTTCTTGATACATTTGACACAAATAAAAACAACCACAACTGGCTTGAGGGATATTTATAAAATAAGGAGATGTGGTATGATAGCCAATGACAACTTGCACACTATGAAACAGAAATTTACAACTCGCATCATCGTACTGCTTTCAACCATCAGCAAAACCTACAACGCATAGCCAAGTATGAAAGGCCACGACATAACAAAAAATAAAACAATTCAAATGAGTAGACTATTGGTCGGATCTATGTACAAAATGAGATACCAAGATCAAAGAAACAAAAATGATATACAGCAACAAACGACAACCACGTACTAAATCACATGCTCCTTACTTGGGACAGGCACATTTATATTGTGACGATGGGCTTTGCAGGTGCATTACCATCCCCATATTCATGCGTTAAACATTATAATTCATTTGCAAGAGTGAAGGTGTTCACAATTGATACAAAAAAAACCAACATCAAGTCATAAAAAAATTGCAAGTACAGTACCAGAATTGTATAAAAAGGACATTGCAATAAAATGAAGGGGGAAAGATAATATTGTTCATATATTATGTCTAGTTCAGGTCATTTGTGGTCACAAGAAATCTCAAATGTTGTTTCAAACGTTTATATTGCGGGACAAAAATACATCCAGTGATTTCCAAATCATATTTAGTTCTCATGCATTTTATGCTTGGACTGTCTGGACAAGCAATTTTTTTTCTCTCGATAATTTCAATAATTTATACAAAGACTTATAAAGTTTCAAATATAAGTCGATATGTTTTATACACCCAATCACGATATACAAACAAATCTTTCACAGTGGCTATATTGTGATTGATACTTCAGGTAGACTCCGCCATTTTAAAAATTCCGCCGAGATTGCAAAAATAGAGAATTTTCAATCGAACTGATTTTGGTCTCGGAATTTCCAACTTTAATGTCTTGTTAAGAATTTGAGAGGTTGGAAGGATATTATTAACAATAAATAAGATCATATATTTGAATATATAAGATGGTCCTATAGCATTTTTATCGAGTATTAACAAAGGCATTAACGGGTTCAATCGAGCTGTTTCACCTCGATTTTCAAACCTAATTCGAAGCACGAAAAATTACTTCTGAACAGAAATTTATTACATATTTATTTGCAGATTAGAAAACTTTAAAAAATGTGAGGTTGGAAGGTTAAATACGTAAAGTAATAAAAAAGTTAGAACCGATAAACCAAAGTGTCCCATACATTTACACAGACACCATATCGGCCATTGATAAATCACAAAAATCACGTGATGACTGATATAGTTGGATATGATCACACACTCTGTTGAATTTTGCATTTGTCCGTGATTTTTTTCTCAAAATTTACAGTTTTAACTTCAACTTTTTTAATATAACTCCAATCACCATGAAATTTTAAGAACTATCTCTTTATTCATTTAGTTTCAATTCTGATATCTAACACTTATTTTTATGATTATAATTTGCTCTACACAGGTTATAATGAATGTCACTGTAAGTTCCACTGTAGCGTGGAATGGCTTATATACTGTGTATTGCATATGTTATTGTTTATAATAATATTGTCTGTATCATATGTAAAAAATATTCTATTCTATTCTATTCTATACTTAATTATTTTCCGTCCACAGTTCAATACTATCAACGACAAAGTTATTTTCAATCTACCTGTGTCACGTGGGCTATACTTATTAGGATATCCAGGCATAACTTAATACAGGCAACGCACATGGTCATTATATTTTAACTTCAACATGAACCGGACTACTAAACATTCATTTGGTTTACCTTTTAGTTCAAGGGAACACTTTAAACATATGAAATTATATTTTTAAAGCACAAGCGGTTAAGTAATTAGTCCGAAGTTTGAAAAACATTAAAAAACACATTGGCGTTGTCAGTTTGTTTTAGATTTATGAGTTTGACTGTCCCTTTGGCATCTTTCGTCCCTCTTTTCGTAATCTATAATGGAGTTGATTGGTAGTAAATATGTGTGTTGTCCTTTAATTATAATACAGTGATAACACCTTTTCGACACCTTCATGGATTGACAGTTTCGCGTAAATAAATTACAAAATCCCGTAGTCATAACCGTAAAAATATTCTTTCCATAATTGCATTATCATACTATTAACCTCTTTATCAGAGGTTAAAGAGATTGTTCAGTCCTCATATACTATGAACCGAACTGGTAACAAGGGCCATTATCAAGGGGGCGATGCATGTCTGGAAGAAGTAAACAAAGAGGCTAAGCATTGGGTTAAGCAGATTGGTGTTCCTTCTGAAAGAGATTGGTTGAAAGTCTCTAGGAACTTGGACAACATGAATAAAGTACTATATATATTCAATAATTTATTAAAAAATGCTTTACTATATACATATAATTCAATTCTTAAATGGGCATTTGATAATCTGAGAAGTGAGACACCTTCTTCACAATATTCAATAAAACCCAAAACCCTTTCCAATAACATTAAGTGCTCTTTACTGAAATAAAGTTCTTGCTCGTTTAACAATCGCCTCAAATCAGACATGGAAAAGGGAGCATCAATACATTCCAACGCCTCGTCAGCATTGTTAAGAATATAGTCTTCCTCTCTCTCTTGACCAAAATTCCTTAAAGCCCAAGTGAGTCTTTTATCTCGGATCCATTTGTAATAATTGAAACGTTCCAAAAAGAAGGACACTCTTTCCAGTTCTGATAATAGATTTAAACAGGTTTTTTTTTAAGTGTTAACATCCCCCCAAATCGTGGTGGTCGGTCACCTTGATAAAATACAACACGAGGTCTCAGAGGTCTCTGACTACTAGTAATAACGTCATCTGAATCAGTATCCTCACCACTACCACTGTCTTCGACAATTTCCCCAGTTACACCCATTTCTTCCACATTTTCCCCAATTTCATGATCTAAAGGTTCTGTTCTGACTGACAGATCTAAAGGTTGACGTGGAGACAGATCGAAAGGTTCAGTGTCAGACGACGATGATGGTGGTGATGGGGATGCTGATTCAGTCATACATGCTATATCAATTCAAATGCCACGCTTCTAGGAAGCCTTTATCATGATCACAACGATCTTTTACCATGCACCACACCGTGGTGTGGTCCAGTTCATAATCTGACAAGTTTATCAATGAGGGGGGGGGGGGGGGTCCCATTGTCCCCGACACCTAGTGTACAACAATTTCTGGGTCTTTCTACACGGTCTTCATGGAAATGTCTACGGCTTTCTACTTCTTGATAGTGATTAATGTAGGACTTGTCAAAGAGTTTCTGTGCCTGTGCTTTCGGTAAATAGGTATCCCAAAATTCCCTTTGCGTAGTCCTGTAAAACCAGGAAGCATCCAGAAAGACTTGGTCCTCCGATTTACTAGCGTAGCCAAGTGCAGAGGTAGGAATGCGCATTTGATAATCTGAGAAGTGAGACACCTCGGAATGAATGTTCTCTTTCATAAATTTCATCACCTGCATTTGCAGTTGGCGAGTGTGAATGGGAACGGCCAATTCATTCAAGTCATCGTGTATTTTGTCCATCTTCTTGGCACCGTCTGGTCCTAATTCTGAATAAGTGGTGGACACTTAAGTGATTGCCGTGTCTTCAGCGATAAATCTATTTACAGCTAGCATGTACATTTGGTGAAGGATTTCCCTAAGGGCGTGGTCGTGTCTAACAAGCATGTTGCAGTATTTCTTCAATTCTGGATAAAAGTTATCTACAAAAGTTAATAAATAATGGCGTTCAGTCAACAACAACACAATACCTTTATAAGTTACCCAACAACAAATAACTTACAAAATCAATTTAATTCAAAGTCGGCAAAGCAATGAACTGAATAAACGAGTTATTCATTTTTTTAACGTAAAAGACATCTGGAGTTTTCGGTAGGAAAACTCGCAAGGCCTGTATCGTGGAATAATTGTACCTTTTTGGTTTTTTATTACATCAAAATTATGTCTGAAGTTTGCTTCGTTTCTCAAAACTTCCCATTTGTCCTTTCTTTGTTTTGAATTTTTCGGAAGAAGGAGGATTTCTGCAACTCGTTGTTCTGTATTGTGGTTATCCTCATAGTGTCTTGCTATTTATAATACAAGTTTTCACGAAATAAACAAGCATGCTTCTTGTTCCATATTTGTTTTTTTTTAATCTTTATCTGTGTTAGTGATTTGTATACACAGTTCTTGTTCCTTTTCAATAGCTGAAATAAATATTATTTTTAGAATTCTAGACTAGATTATTTTTATAGCATGATACATGCATATTATAAGTGACATTTTTTATATTTTGTATTTGATGTAACTTTAGATCAGTCACTTCACCCAGATCATTTTCTGATATGTATTGACAATGGTATTAGAAGTAAACTTGAACCAATCACACCATTATTATGAAATTGCAGCATTTCCGTAAATTTTAGCACTTTTTTGATAATTCATTCAGATGTTACCTTAAAACGTCCATATTTTAAAGATAATTGTATAGAATGTAACACTAAACCTACCATTGGTGTATTGATAATTTCCCACATTTACTGTAATTGTGACATTTTGTTTCATAATTGTATTTGATGTTACTTTAAATCGATCATTTGTTGCAGATCGTTTTCTTATATGTATTGATTATAATAATTTTGTTTTGACAATTGTACAAGAAGTAAACTTGCACTAACCAGACTTTAATAAAAATTGCAACATTTTACAGTAAATTTTAGATTTGTTTAAAATGCACACCAAACCTGCCATCGGTGTGTTGATAAAATTTCCACAATTTTTTTATAAATTCGACTTTTTGTAATTGCATTTTACGTTACCTTAAATCGGTCAATTCACCAAGATAATTTCTTATAAATATTGAAAATTGTATTAGAAGAAAACAAAAACCAACAAGATAATTAGTATGAAATTGCAGCATTTTCCGTAAATTACAGTACTTTTTTTATTATTGTATAATATGTAACCTTAAATCGTCCATATTCTAAAGATATTTGTATAGAATAAAACACTAAACCTACCATTGGTGTATTGATAATTTTCCTCATTTACTGTACTTTTGACGTTTTGTTTCATAATTGTATATGATGTTACATTAAATCGGTCATTTGATCAAGATTATATATAGAAATGTTTATTATTTTCCATTTCCTTAAGAGTATGCTGAATGATAATCGACATAATTTCCTACACTTTCTCTGTTAATCTATCTGCATGTACATGTATAATAACCCCCGTAAAAAAATAGCAAATGCATTCGTCTATCACAACTTTAGTCATTTCAATCTTAGAGACTTTCTTGAAGCTCTGCTTAAATAATGAAACTTCTCATCAACTTTCAATCTATACCGATTAATGAGACAGATACTAGACTAGTTGACATTGCAAAATTGGCAAATGGTACAATGTACAAGGGTGTCCACCTCTGTGACAAATTGAGAATTTTCAGCGGTGACAATCCAGCTATACAATTCGAGGCTGGTCAAAAAAGAAGAAGAAAATACAGCTGTTTATGTGGAACAGCTTCTGAAAACCACATAAATCAAGAAAGTTGCTGGTGGAGATTTATTTCCCCGATTTTTGGATTCGAGCAACACTGATGAGTCTTTTGTAGCGTCTGGCGTCTATACTAAATTAAGTCCTGGTATCTATGATGAGTTTATTTGTTACCTTCAAAAACCTATAAATCTTGAATAAAGAAGACAATCCGTTATAAATGGGTTATGCTGGTAAAAAATGGACACAGGGATCATTATAAACCCCTTCAAAAATTTAAAAAATGACGAACTTATTGATGAACTGGAGTAAAGGGCTATTGACACCTACAATATGGACAAACCATCATTACAAGAAAATCTAAACAAACTTCTTCATGGAATTTGCCGTCCGCCACCCCCCCCCCCCCCCCCCCATCGCAGTTTTAATGCTGCTAGAGCCAAACAAATCAGCTGAAGATCTAAATAGTGGTTCTGATGACGTATTGCAATGTGAACCCCTCCACGACATATGCAATTTATTACACAACACCACACCATGCCGATTTACCAAAAACAAATTAGGATTTAAAAAGTTTTTCCAACAAGGCCTTTGGTGAAAAAAAATCAACTCAAAGGATCTGATGCCAGGTGTTTTGCTATCAATTTAGCCAAATATGTTGAAAAACTATGTATTGCCAATGTAATATCAAAAAACGTCCACGACATGATTAATATCCTTGTAGAAATTATTCAAATAGCCTACAGTTCAGAACAAAGAAGACCTGAGAAAAATGTGACGAAAGTTTCATGGGACGGACGGACTGACTGACGGACGGACGGACTGACAGACAGAGGTAAAACAGTATACCCCCCTTTTTTTTCTAAACAAAAATAAGAATGTGTCCAAGTACACGGATGCCCCACTCGCACTATTAGTTTTCATGTTCAATGGATCGTGAAATTGGGTAAAAAATCTACTTTGGCATTAAAAGAAGAAAGATTATACCATCATGACCATAGGGAACATGTGTACTAAGTTTCAAGTTGATTGGACTTCAGCTTCATCAAAAACTTTAACCTGAAGCGGGACGAACGGGCGGACGGACGAACGAACAGATGGACGGAAGCACAGACCAGAAAACATAATACCCCTCTACTATCGTAGGTGGGGCATACAAATGGTAAATGATTACTGTTGTCAGAAAACTTGTCGGAAATTGTTTTTTTAATATTCATTTTTTTCAGATGCGATTTATTGATCTTGAAAAGCTTTTGTGAAAGATTCAATTAATTCCATGAAATTTTAACAAAATTTGTAGATGTCTAAAAAAAACTTTTACTCCAAACTGTATCTATTTGAAAAAAATGAAGAAAAAAAATTTCTAAATTCTACTTTACACATTATATCGCGGTCGATGTTTTGGTCAAATTTTCTTTTGTCAATTTTGTAATAATTATATATTATTCTTCGGTATTTCGTGTCTTATTATAACGTCATACTAAATTAGAAACTGTAATACCAAATGTTTAATTCATAATTCAACCGCTAAATTTGTAGTCGTATCCCATTTTATTGTTAAATAGAATTTGATCAGTTACAAACTCTTTCCAACAATATTTCTTCTTATACTTTATCTCTTTGTTGTCATGAAGTACTTTTTTACCTAAAATATACAGATGTGACCTTTTATCAATTTTCTGTATATCTATATCTTTCATGGAAGGATTTCTTTCCAAATACTCTGCTTGTTACAAAATTGCAGAGTCGTACATGTAATTTATCATGAAATTGATGTAGGTATGGCTAAGTATATCAGAATGGTCATGCCAGACTTTAATGTTTCCTGATCTTTGAATTGCCTTTAAGATGTTTCGTTTTGTTTCTGTGTTGCATTGATGATTATCTTGCAAGTTGATCAGACACTTGTCTAGCTCTGGCTGTGTTAATTTGAAATAATACTCATCAGTGTTCACTCTAAGAACCCCAGCTGCATGTAACCAATGGTTTTCTTTTTCCAATATTTGTTTTAATGGAATTTTTACCATAGATGGTTTTGTTTTTTTCAATAAGGTTTCTTTCCTTATTTATCGTTGTTGTTTTGAAGGTTTTTAGAGCTATTTTTTTCCAATGTTAATTTCACCAGATTCTACCTTTTACCTCTCAGTATTTTGGCTGACCTTGGTGTATTAATAGAAATGTTGGTCTTCAGCAACCTTTTTTTGCACGACGAACGCGGCGCAAATAGTTCCTTCCACTGACTCGACTTTGCTTGTTAAATTTGTAAATATATATTCCTAATTAAAAAAAATAAAGGTTGATTGAAAGCAACTGTTTTAGACAATCAAAATTATTTTAACATTATCGAAAGGGATGCCAAATTAGATTTTGATGAATTTACTAAACATAGAATATGATAGAGCAAGTTTAGCATCTGTTAACTAAGGACACATTCTATAAATGCTACATTATGGTTCTGAATGGGTAATAATAGCAACTCCTTTCTTTCTTAAATCTATTTGTTAATTTAAAGCGTCCGAAAGAAGGCCTTACCGAGTTGTCTTATATTTCTAGTAGTATGTTGTCTCATTGCTGAGAATCTTCACCAGACAATATTTCTTGAGGTGGCATTTTTTAAGCTATCAAGATTTAACTTTGCTAAGTAGTTCATATGGTGTCTAGAGATGGTAAGTTGTTCTTTATCTCCAACTCTGTCAAAAGGTAAGCATCTGGCTATTCTACGATGTAATGTAGGCAGTATATAGTCAGGATTATCTGGTTTACTTATATCCTCAAAAGAAGCAGGTCTGAAACCAATACCAACTTTTGTTTAGGTCTAACTTTGCAGATAGGACAAAGTTTCATAAAGTCTATCTTCATATTTCATGCCCAACTAAACCACCACTTTATAAATACGGATAAATCCATAAATGACCTGAAATTAAATCACAGAATTCTCAAAAGGTTATTTTAATAGACAAAACCTGGTATAAATCCCCAACCAATTTCACCTCCAGCTGCAGTCACCATTTTCTACATTTGAAAATGCTTGTACCAAGTCATGAATATGACTCATAACTGGATCTCTTCATCCTGTAGATGATTTAAATATTTTCCATTACCACCGTGTATCATCGTACAGCGGATGTAGGTTCTAACCAAGCGGGCATTATTTATTTTGAACTGACACAGTAACGAATATCTTTGTTTTGTTTTATCAATATTCAGTTTACATTTCTCAACATCTGAAATTCCTGCTCCAAAATAATTTTCGCATCGATTTTTTTCCTTTTTATAAGACAACTGTTATATTCTTACAAGTACAATTAACTTGTAAATGCGCAAATTGTTGTGAATGTCAACACATATAAAATTATCCAAAAAATTGTCAAAATCACATTAAATTGTGGAAAATTATCAATGCACTGATGGCAGGTTTAGTGAACACTCTATACAAATATCTATTACGAAATGGTCGATTTCTAAAAATATCAAAATACTTGTCAACTTTACAGTCAAATGTCGACAGGTTTTGTATTAGTCTATACAATTAATTGTAGAATATGATTTATTGAAGTTTTAACACAATTATCCGAAAAAACGCTATGATCGTTTAATGAAACAGACATTCCTAACGATCAAGAAAGACACAGATGGGAAAAAAATGGATCAAGATACCAACGAAGGAAAAAAAACGATAGTAAGTTGCTGTCAATGATAGACAATTCTATACCTAAAAGGATGAACAAACGTCCTGTGGAACTTTACAAGTTCATTGTGGCTCAAGATCAAAACGAGCTGAGTTATAACGGGCAAGGTGAATTAGTCGTTAATGGAGAATGCATTAAGGGGTCACACATTATTGATCTGATTCGCCATTCTGTGTGTCCAGGGGGAAAACACGCCATTTGGTGACAAAACGTTCAAAGACATTTTAGAAAAACTACATGTACCTGAAAGGCTAATAACAGGAAAAGGAAAGTGTCAATTCAAACATTCAGGTGGAATGTTCGTTAAGAGAAGAGGAGGAAGGAATGACGTTGTACCGGCTTGAGAAATACGAACGGAAAGAAACACTGGTTAAAATATTGAATTTATTTGTTTTGACAATCACTATCTTTATTTCTCAATAAATTGTGGTAAAACAAAAATGTCTCTCTTTAATCAATATCCGTAAGGAATGGTGTCGTAATTGTCTAGTAAAACTCGTATATTGTATGTGATACAGTACTTTTTGTTTTCCTCTCGACTATATATTTTTTTATGTGCGTTGCGAGGCCGTTGATTTTGCTTGGGTTAGTCAGTGTTTAATGCACACTCCTATCATGAGAAATCATGCTTTTAATAGCATCGAAATTCACTATGTTTGAAATCGCAAAATTCAGAATAAGACCTTTCACCTTGCATGTTTCTGTAGTTCTTGTATGCATAGTTCTTAGGATCTCCACATACAAATTCCACAATGTGACCTTCCTCTGGTGATATTTCGGACGTCAGTTCTCCAAGGTAATTTCCAAGTGTTAACTCTTTTGTGCTTTTACGAGACAAATACACACAGCTGTCGGTGTCGTAATATAAACAATCACTACCGATTAAGTCTAACACCGAGTACAGTTTTAACCGTGGCCACATTGTGGTGAATATTGCAATGAAAATGTTCGTTTTTACAAAGGTTGAAATAGTGAGTTTTGTGACCATTCTAATGGTATGGTATCGTTCGAAACTATGTGAAAGTTTTCTACCATCTATCTTATTGGGAAATACATAGTTCATCAGCAATTGGACCCGATACCGCCCATAGTGATACCAGAGGATTGGACTCTAAAATTGAATGGGACAAGACCAATATGCTAACCAAATTCATTGATGTTTTTCCGATTGAGATTAAGAACAGTTAGAAGAACAACAAAGTTTCCGAACTTTTGTGTAAGCGCACATGTCAGAGCTTTTTTTTTTTATAATTTTGAACTTGAAGGGACATGCCATTTTAATGAATATTAATTCCCTGCTGTATTCCATCAATTAATTAAAGAATATTTCGTTTAAAAAGGTATTTTTCAATATCAATTTAAAATATTCCAAGCTGTTTAATGATTATACGAGAATTATTGCATACTTTCAAAGCTGTTTATTTATATTAAATAAAATTAAAATTATTATAGTAGTTTCGGATGCAAAACTGAGAAATTTCAGAAGATTGATTGATTGATTGTTGGTTGCTTAACGTCCAGTGGCAAATATTGCATGCATATTCAGGACGAGAACAAGTTCACAATAAATACAATAGGTCGGTTGATACAATAGAGGCTACCTGGGATGATGGTCGGGGAAATTTGAACTGCCACTGTAAAATGGGGGTAAGAAATTTTGCCTTGCAACAGGCCACCTACGGACCCCTCAAAGAGTTGTTGCTAGGTTTCTTAAAGTGCAAAGAGCGTGACACTCTCTTTACACGAGGCATCGGATTAAACGTCCCCCTTCTGACCGGACGTGACTGAGAACTTGATATATCCTGCACAGCCAAACGGACGCCCCACTTCGCTTGCCGTTTTACTGTCGGTCGGGAGAAGACGAAGTGACCATATTTCTATACACCAGTCACCCTTGGGGTGGGTTATCAGATGACAAACCTCTTAGACAAGCTAACAGGCGTTTTCAAACAGCATTGGCAGATGAGGTAAGAGAACATGTAAGTGAAATGTTGGATGAGGGCTGAATAAGGGAGTCAAACAGTCCTTACGCTAGAAATGCTGTTCACGTTCGGAAGGACAGATCTTTAAAACAGGAAGATCATACACATCAAAATCCAAATGAAATTTTATCTTACTGAAAATATGGAATATGCCATTATCTTTATGGACAAAATTGAAAGGGAATTATTAAATACACAACACAATAAACCTTTAGTATGGTGGAGATTTATAGATGACATTTTTATAATATTGCCCCACTCGAGCGAGGAACTAAAATCCTTCACTACGGCCCTAAACGATTATCACCACACTATTAAATTCACCTTCACCATAAACAAGAGGAGTGTACACTTTTTAGACACAATTGTAAATTTGGATGACGACGGAAACCTAACAACTACCCTTTATAAAAAAACCTACGGATGCAAATTTTTACCTACACTATTCATCCAAAAACACCAAAAATAACGTATAGTCAAGCATTACGAATAAGACGAATCTGCAGCAAGAAGGAAGAATTTACGGCACATGCAGAAAATTTACAAAGGAACTTCATATTACGGGGATATTCCCCGAACTTAGTTAATCAAGCAATCGAAAAGGCCAAACAGAAAAATAGAACCACCTTATTAGAAGCAGTAGAAAAAAACACTGACCCGAACATAACTTTAGTGACTTCGTTTAGTAATAGTACCAAAAATATCAATAGGATCTTCAATCACAGAAAAAACATACTTACAAGAACACCAGATACGCAAAATTTATCACGGACAAAATTTGTAACCACTCACCGCCGATGAACAACACTAAGAAGTATTTTAGTACATACCGGTATCACAAACACAAACAAAATTCCAGAAACCCGCATATGCGGTAAAAAGTGTTATTTATGTAGATTCATGAAACCTATAAACAGCATAAAAAGCGCGTCAAATCAATACCAAATCAGGGATGAAATTACATGTGAAACCATTAACGTGGTTTACGTTATAGAATGTACAAAATGTAAAAAAAAACAATACGTTGGACAAACAGTCAACAGTTCAAAAGAGATTTAAGGGCCATTTGAATGACATTAATGTACAAAACCAACACAAACCGGTATCACAACACTTCACATCAGAACATCACAGTAGGGATAACGTCACAATTGAGGGCATAGTCATAACGAAAAACGATGTAAACATTAGACTACGCACAGAAGAAAGCTTAATACACAAACTAGGAACTGCCGAACCTTGGGGACTAAATAGAAGAAAATAATATGGCCAACACGAAAACAACTTCGAAAAAAGTTGAATGCTTTTGAAATTCAGGAAAAAATTTAAAGACACGAATCCAATGTTTAAAGTGTGATAAAAAAAAATCGCCAGACACCACAAGACTTTTCATGAACCGACTGTTACAATTTTAGAATGCCTTCATTGCCCAGCTACATTTACTAGGAAACATGGAGCTAAGAAAAACATCACAACCAAGCACCAGGAGAAACCAACTACAGATTTTAATGAGAAAACAGCAACACCAAAAGCCGCAGCTGACCCAATTGCCAAATGGGTTCCACCCGTAGAAGCCAAACCAAATATGAAATGACACCAAAATTTAAAAAGAAAAAAACGATATCTCAAATCGATATGACTCGCGATTGTATTCATCATTTCTTGCATTTTTGTTTGCATTCATTAAAATAGGTTACCTTTATGTTGATTTATATACTTTTTAGTATTCCTTGGCAATTCCTTCTAGTGACTGGAACAGTTTCCACAGACGTAGTTTACGTTTAGTACCCATGGTATCTAGAAAGTATCTACAATGTAAATGTTCTATCTCGGACAACTGAGGAAAAGACCAACCTGAAGACAATATTCGTTATCTTCCCTTGTACAGGATATGAGCTAGTGATGATAAAAAATAATTAGCTCAAGTTTGTTCTTAGAGAGGAGTTGGAATTGTCAACATTCTGACAACAATTTTCAAGGAATGAGAAATCTAATAAAGTTGACCATAAATTTGAAAAGATTTCTAAAACGTCTATATTTAAGCTTCATATGTGTTAAGAATAAAATTGTGTATGCATATATAAACAATTTATGATATAACTTTACTATAAATATAGATCTAGAGTAAACCTAACTAAAAATAAGCCCATCTGATGTCCCTATTAACATCTGAAAACACTAACATAAACCCTCGCACACAAGAGACAACAATTTTGTTTGGGTGCTCATGAGTGAAATATTGTTGAAATACTATTTTGTTCTTTTTGTAGGGTTTTAATGTGTATGAATTAACATTTTGGCATACATGTACATGTATAATGTCCCATATACAGTTGAGGAAATATATCCTCTCCATTTATCATTGCAATAAAATGATGTAAATTTCACTTGTATTTTTTAATGATTATGTTTATTTGTTTTCACCCGTTTTCCCTGCGTCTTTTGCCGTTTTTGGGGATATATATTTTTGTGTGTAGAAAGGGGCCTCTGCACTAAGTAGGGATCATTCAAGACACAGCAGCCATGCTGATTACAGGAGTCAAATTTGGTTAAATTATGTCCTAATGTACCACAATAACATTTAATGTGTATTTCACTCTTCTACATTTTATTTTCATCAATGACAAACTTAGAAACATGAACTACTACAACTTTTCAAAGGTTATTTTGGCCAGATCAACAAAAGACAGTGCAGCAATTGATTTTTTTTTTAATAATTATGATAATTCCAAAACTACATCAAATTTTGTAAAAGTAAAGTATATAAATAGTATATCAATTCAGCAGAGACATGAAAACTACAACATTTTTATGACAAAATACAGAAATCTACAGATACCATCATATGACATATTCAAAAACCAGCTCCCTTAACTTCAAAATTTTGTGACAGACAGCTAATATTTGTGCATAATGGCAAAGCTGGTGCAAACTGAGGTTCACTGATAACTTCTCTCTATTCAATTGGCTTAAACTTCCAGAAAATGAAAACCAAAGCCACAATTTGCAAGATTGCTCCACCTGTTTTACCACCCATGGCAGCTGGCAGCATATCATCTCTGCACAAATCATATTCTCATGCTTCATCATTAGTATAGCCATGTAAAGACCTTGTAAACAACATCAATGAGATTATTGTGTCACCGTCTTCGTCAACTGAAAAACAACAGTTCAAAATGTTAATTATTGAAACCCAATATAACATTAATTTTAAGGAAACGTTGGCAGATGTTATGAACATGTCCCCTAGAAAATCGGCTGTTGAAAAAAAAAAAATTATGACATCAATTCGAGAGACAACCCAACAAATGACTGAAAATGATGACCTACAGACCAAACTTGCTTCAGGTAAAAAGCCAAATACACACATAGGCAAATTCACTTCTTATAGTTTTAAACGACAAGAATTTCTCGAGGAAGTAAAAAATGCAAGACTACAAATTAGTACTTTCATCATGTGACAGAAGTAATATCTTTTTCTTTTGCCAAGAGGCTTCACATTCCTTGACAGAAACTCTTTCTTGGCTCATCTCAGTAATTAAACTGAAAGGAGTTCGTACACCAAAGACAATTATAAACTGCCGAATATTAAAGCTTGTTCTCAAATTTATGTATTTTTTTTTTTAGATGAGCTTGGTACTGACCATTTTTATTGTTGACAACCATCCTCAAAAAATTGTTTATGGGCGGTTTCATCATGCTACAATGGACAAAAACAAGAAAAATATCTTGGGATAAATTTATTTTAAATCAGATAGCAAAACAAGAAATGTAATAGCCACAACGGCATTTGGAATATCCAGACATCCGATATGTTATTTACTTGGGAGCACCTAGAAGTCTGAACGGTTTTATGCAGGAGAGTGGTAGGGTAGGTAGAGATGGTGATCTGCATTCTCCATTGATTATTAACATAACATGAATATATCAGTATCTGTACTTATGCATGCTGTAAGCTTAAATTGCACTTCCTAATTATGCATTTTGCTCCAGAGGAGTCTATAACTATTATAACTATTCATCAATGTTGTGATATTTGTTCTAGATTATTTTCATGCTCTGATTGTAATATAAACTCGTTTGGGTTTATTTTAGATAAAGAGGACCATGCGTCGTTATGTCCTTACGAAACACCTTTTATGGTTTTGGTCTGGTGAAATTTGCCAGCTCTCTGAGAGAAGTGAACGATGTTGGGTAGTACAGGTGGATCCTCCACTCACTGATTTTATACCCAAAAGTGTTAAGATCTGCATGTATCGGAAGGAGACTCATTTTAGTTAAAAAAAATATTCTATATTTGATATTCGCGTCCGATCTTACTTGCGTTTTATTTCTTCAAGTAAATTCATTCGTGTTTTTTACATTTTGAAGTTATTAAAAAATAATAATTAAGAAATGCAAATCTGACTTCAACTATCTCTCAATACACTAAGATAATTTTAATAGTTGAAAGAGAATGAATCGACTGAAATGTCACGTGTACTGTAACATCGAACAAAATAACAAAGGTGATAAATAGAACCAGAGTTGAAGGTGAGACCATTATATTTACAGCAAAATCAAGGCAATTCTCTCATTCTTCTAACATAAGATATACTTTTTCAAAAAAATGATGTTACGTTACTCCACATCTAGTTGGGTGTCTCTTAGATTAAGGTGGAAAAGCAGTTCATACAATTACTAAGGTTATAAAAAGTTTGACGTAGAAATAATCAGATAATAAGAATGATAGGAAAACTGTTCAGGGCAGGGAATCTCCTTCGGGAAATGTGTACCCCAAATTTCAAAACCCGCTCATGTATCTCTCAAGTAACTGATATTTCTTCTGTTAATGTACAAATCTTGTATATAACTTTGAATTAATTGGCTCTTATGTTCAAAGAAACTTAAGTTACGCAGTAGATAAACATATAGCTGTTTAGAATTTTCTTCCTTTTTTCCGAAAAAAAACCCATCGTAAGTCACCAAAGTTGGCCGCTTATCCATTGGGAGTCGACTTTCCGTCAACCTGGGATGTCACATACACATAGACACAGGGGCAACGAGGACATTGCTATACAGTTCGTCAACAATGTCATAGTTCCCTATGTAGACGAAATCAGAGACTATGCCACAACAACACCGAAAGCTATCTCCGTCGCTTTTCAAGATAACTGTGGTGGGAAACTGTTAGATCTACTCAAAGCCAACGGCATTGTTCGTTGGTGGGTACCAACACCCTGCAGTGATTGACTGCAACCATTAAATCTCTCATTCAACAGGGAGTTTAACCAACAACTAAAATCCCATTTCCACCGCCAAGGTTATCAACCGAAACAACGACCAAAAAGACAATACTTAAGAGATTCATAATTTGATAGTGTCATCAAACTACAAGATGTCGACCAGTAAGGACCTTATACATCTAGGTATCCGCAAGGCCGGTTTTTTGCGAACATTTCATTCGACTCTTTAGTGCTCTAGTGACATTCATTTGTTATTTTGTTGAACTGATATCTATTATTTTATTTTATTTGAACTGTAATTTATTAGTGCTTTACTACCTTTGGTATCTCACTACATATAACTTTTTTATTATAAGTATTTTTGTCTAAATTAGTGCTTAAATGTTGAAGAAACGAATATTAAAAACTAAAGGCTCTTAAGAGCCTGTGTCGTTCACCTTGGTCTATGTGCATATTAAACAATGGACACATATAAATTCATGACAAAATAGTGTTTTGGTGATGGTGATGAGTATGTAGATCTTACTTTACTGAACATTCTTGTTGGTACAATTATCTCTATCTATATTGAACTTGGTCTAGTAATTACAGTGAAAAATATTTTCTAAAAATTTACAAAAATTTACTTTAAATATGATTGTTATCTTTTTGGGTCTCTAATTCACGTAATTACTGATACAATGTTATTTTGTTTGGCTAGAACTCATTAACTTGAAGAAATATGGGTCATTGTTAACGTTACATCACATAAACGTGTTTATAATTTTCATTAACTGTTATCTGTTTTAAGGAATTTTAATTCTCTGTTTAAAGTTTATAAATTGACTGGCATACTTAATAATAATACATTATTGATATCCATGTCAACACTGAAATGTTGTCTACTGGGCTGGTGATACCCTCGGGGACGAAACGTCAACCAATGGTTTTATTTACAGATGGACTTAACCCGAAGGAAAAAAATGGCTACCCAAAAGTCAATGTGACCACTCGTTTTGACAAGGTTAAATTTGCGTGTTGGTATTATCTCAGGAACCAAAACATCTTGATCCGTATTTATAATTAATTGTTGATGAACTATTGTCTTTATCCGAATGTAAACTATTAAACACCTACAAAGCAGCATCATGCAATGTTAAAGTGGCACTATTATATGTTTCAAAACAGGCAGCATTAAGAGGATGCTCATACTGCAGAGAAACTAAGGAATACTGTATAAACCTGCTAAAAGTTGTCCTCTTAAGCAACAGGTCATTTTTACCTACCAACCATCATCTACGATTAGATACCACTAACTTACATCAAAGAGGGAGGTATCTTCAACAACTCAGCAATGTATACCAACGAAGAAGAGTATGACCTAAGGAAGCAGTATGATGATCTACCAAACAAAAATAACAAAAACAATACTAGTATGCAGAAAAGAACAGGTTTGAAAGGTATATACAGCTTCATGAAACTACCATATCACAATAGATCAGAACAGATGCAACCAGATGGAATGCACACAATTGCTGATGTTATTGGTAATGTTTTTGATACCATACCTGGAAAAGATGATTCAAAGACGGGAAGACTATGCGAACAAGAGTTCGATCGTATTAAAGACTGTGGATTTTCTACAAAAATCTTGATTTATTTGCCACAAAATCCTCTTTTTCTATCAAATGCAATGAAACAGTAAAAAATAATGCTTTGCATCAAGTTTCCCCTTGGAATATGTTCTATATGGCCTTTCTCTATTATTCATTATTTCTGTAGTTTTGATACAATTGAGGTTTGAAAAATTCGTACAAAAATAGCTACAGAAGGGTACATAAACCTTAAAAGAAATTAAGTTGGTTCAAGTTTACTTCAGGTACACTTGTCATTACATATTATAAATTTATCTTGATCAAATGACAGATTTAAGTTATCATCTATTACAATTATCGAAAAAGTTGTCAAATTTACAGTAATATTTTTAAAAAATCGTCATTAAAACCGTTGGCAGGTTTGATAATATATTCTAAACAAACTATCTTTAGAATATGGTCGATATAATGTTATATCAGAATGCATTATCACGCAATTTACACTTTTAATATTTAAATTTAAAGTTGAAAGTGTTATTATAAATTATTACATACACGATAAAACTATGCTCACAGTAAATTAGAAAATCCCTCACCTATGCTGAACATATCAGATTGGGTTTTTCATATATATATGTGTTGTCAACAAATACCTGCACTGGAAAATAACATTAAGTCGGGGGTAATCCGTAATATATGTGTAATTTAGGTCTCGGAAAGGGTATATACTGTGACATTCCTGGCTTAGGGCTTATATAAACTCTAAGCCGGAAATGTCACAGTATACCCTGTCTGAGACCTGAATAACATAATATTCTTTTTCAGTTGAAACATAATAATTACCAAAACAGACATTCAAATTATAAAATCACAATAGTAAATAAGTGTGACAATGAATAGCTGAATATGTACAAGTTGATGAAGGTGTGCAGCACTGGCTAAGCCCTCTTTAATACAGCTTCTAGTTTAATTTCATTATAAGGACAAATAAATATAAAGGTCTCCATGTAGTTTAAACCATGATCTTTTTTTTATTCACATGTGGCAAATATTTTCATATCAATGTGGATATAGCCCAAACAGACTTAAATATTGTAAAAAATTATTAGCATCAGTGTCTATTATAGGTTATAAATAGAAAGTATTTAATTTTAAAGTTCACTCTTGCATGAACTTGCATTGGTTTCAAATATACTGTATATGCATAAATATTTTTTTAGAGATCTTTTTGCCATGAAAAGAGGCAACTGCGCACGCAGAATGGAATGCCTCTTGAGGACTTTTGGAAAAGTTTCAAGAGCTATCTCCAAGATATCTTGGATGATAGCTCTGAGGGAAAGTGGAGAAGCATAATTGAGAGAGAAGAAAAAAGAATAGAAAGATACAGAAAGTATGCTTTAATTAATGATAATTAAGAAGTTAACTTATTATATTGTATTGTAAGCTTTGCTTATGTAAAATGTAGATTTTTCTGATGTAAAAGTAAGTTAAAGTAGTTAAAGTAGTGATGTCAATCGGTGAGCACATTTTTTGAAACAATTATGAGCACATATTTTGAAACAATTTATCAGCAATGTTCATTTAAATGTCACCATAGCTATTTATTACAGTACATTTATATATAGGTAGTCGTAATCAATCCTACGGTTGAGTAGATTCGTAGTAAAACAAAATAATAAATGAAGTTCACTCCACAATCAATACATATTAAACGGATATACTGATAAGCACATCATATGTAATACATTCACAAACTTTTTTAATATGTTAGATATATACATTTTCACATGAAACTAACATTAATTTCAAACTAATTGAAACAATTCACAAATCTTTCTATAAAGGTATGCGCTAAACACTGTAGTAATTATACTTTTGCGTACCTTGTCACACGGAACACATTAAAAATATACTTTCCATAATAATACGACATCAGGCCGGCATGTATAATTTTCTCGTCAAACGGTTTTCGTTGTTTTCGTTTTGAAACTGAGAAACTGTTACTTGACGGAATGTGGAGCTATAACCAGACATCTATAGTGTGCCGAATATAAAACTGACAACGGACTTCATAAACAATAATGGTACAGCATGAAGTAAGGATTGCTAATAATGATCTCGGTGTAACCTCCGAATTGTCACAGGGTAATATGGCCACTTGGTCTTTATAATTAGGGCGTTGAATATTGTGACGAATAACGATGAAGCAAAACCATTTATTCACACTGAAAGTACATAATTATAATAAACAATTATTTCAAATGTTAACTTGAAGTTTCCTTACAAATTGAACTATTAATTACGATATAAGTACATGCATGATAAGGCATAAAAGAAAATGTGCTTACCTGAAAGTAGGGAATAAAGTAAGATATGTCCCTTATGTAGCGTGCGTAAGTGTGTGAAACTCGCATTAGTACGAGTTCACCGTATATATAGTGCTAGAAAAAGTGGCGGGGTTGAAAGCATAATAACTTCGTGCAGAGTAGTCAGTTTTTTGTTCTTTTTCTTGAAATTTATGTAAAGTATGATACTTTGATGGGGTAATAAGCATTTTTTTTTACTAAATTATATTATCTTCTGCTCATGAAATGTACATAACCCAAGTGCTATGGGTAGTTTTAATTTTTTTCCCGCATTTTTCATTATAGAAATTGCAAATCTGAAGCTTTGTGACAATTTTGAAAAAAATTATGTGAAAATTTGGTAATGTTTATATCTGTATATTATATTTTTTCAGCAACTTACTTATCTAAAGAAACTTTAAACCACAAAAAGAAGAATACAGGCTTAATTATTTTGATTAAATTTGAGATTCTTTATCTTGACATGTTGAGAAATTCAATAAATGGTCAGCTTATGAATTACGAACTCTAGATTATAGCTTGATAAAAGATATGAAAACACCTTAATAGTTGTTTGTTATACTCTAAAGACTGCTAAAAAATCAAAAATCAATACATTCTAATGAATAGAAGCGGTTGAGTTGTAATTTTGTATACATTTTTATTGATATTTCTGCCTTTTTTGCAAGAGTTATCCCCCTTTTCAATGCAAATCTCCATAGGAATTTTAAATGGTGATTTTTTTTAGTCTTCCTCAAGTTAGATTTTATAGATTACATAGAACTATAAATTATATAAAACACTGCGGGAATAGATAAGAATACACTATTATACAACACTGCAGGAATGATAAATTGCGTTGCCGCATTATGGCCATTCAGTGTAAATACGATACGACAGTATAGAAATAAGAGTTAGTTCTTTTTAAGGTGAGTACTAATTATGGGTTGTATATAAATAAAGATCGTTTCTCTTTATTCAAAATGTATTCAAAATGTTGATTGATTGATTGATTGTTGGTTGCTTTAACGTCCAGTGGCAAATATTTCATGCATATTCAGGACGAGAACAAGTTTACAATAAATAAAATAGGTAGGTTGATACAAAAGAGGGCATCTGGGATGATGGTCGGGGAAATTTGGACTGCCACTGGAAAATGAGGGTATATTGGATAGGGACAGAAATTTTGCCTTGCAACAGGCCACCTACGGACCCCTCAAAGAGTTGTTGCAAGGGTTCTTAACGTGCAAAGAGCGCGACACTCTCCTCACACGAGGCATCGGATTTAACGTCCCCAATCTGACCGGACGTGACTGCGTACTTGATACATCCCGCACAGCCAAACGGACGCCTCACTTCGGCAAGCGTTTTACTGCCGGTCGAAAGAAGACCAAGAGACCATATTTCTATTCCCCAGTCACCCTTGGGGGTCAAAATGTTGAAATACCTTCATATAAATGTGCGATTTTAAATATGAGGATATTTGGAAACTCTTCTATTCGTTTCAAAAATAAACCACTGCTCTACTATTCTTTTTTTAAAAAGCGGTATCACAACTATCAATGACATTTGGAATTAAGAAACTACGGATTTCATTAGCTGTAATGACATTTATAGAAAGCTGATCGATCGGAGAAATTGTATTTCCGAATTTTCAAAAATTAAACTGCAATTCCTAAAGGTAAGATAGTGGAACAAAAGTTTGGGTGTTTCGAGATTATAGAGAAATCTTCCAACAGAATAGTTCTATACCCGGTGGACAAGATGTCTAACGAGGTGTTGCTACCATTGATAAAAAGACACATAGAAGCTGGCAGAGATGTTTTTCTGATGGTTGGCCGGCTTACTGGACCCTGAACCAGAAAGGGTATAGGCATTTTGCTGTTTTAAATGCCTCATCAATTTTAACATTCTTTTTTTGGGGGTTATATTACAATATTAATGTAATGTCCCACTTAAAAGTTAATATATTTTATTAAACGAGAAGACTTTTTGTGTGCCGCTTCTCTTCTTTCGACCATAAATTAGTCATCATGCCTCTGTTTCATATAGGTACAGTGCATAGTCGCATTTGTCATCCATTTATATGTCAACCATGACAAGGTAAAGCCCTATCGGGGGGAAATATTTCTAAATGGATGAGAAAACTTGAAAATAAAAAGATTTGAGGTGTTTCTGAATTACCTTATATACTGTTTTTAAATATTTGAGTAGATTGACTGTACCAAATGTTGTTCTGATTATCACATTATCTGGTTCACATTATCAGTAAAAGTTAAATTTGTGTACATTTGATTGTATATTAATAAAAATTAATTAGTTAACAATTTGGGTGTTAACTTAAGAATGGTTTTTTTAAGAAGCATAAATGTCTAATGAATCAATGAAATGCAATTGATAATTAACATAAGCTAATAATATCAGATAGATAATTTTTGAAATCAATTTTTTTTTACAATTGATGAATAATTCATTGTACTGTTAGATGATTATCTCCCTTTTGTAAACTGTTTGATTAACTCCCTTTTCACTGCAGCATCAATATTGCTGTGTATTGGCTGCATATACATCGTCAGTTTTCTTTTCCAATTCATGGTTTGTGGATATTTTGATCTGTAAATAAAATTTTATATAAATAAATAGGAAATTATGTCAAAGTTTCTAGCTAATGAAACAGTAAATTTTTATCTCCAGATGAGCAAAGTTGAGATTTTGTTTATCTTAATAAAAATATATAATTAGGCAAGTTTCATAGGTCCTGTGTTATTTTCAGATGAGTACTTACAGTTATGACAGTAAGAAGGGCAACAGTATGTCTTCGGTATCCAGAGGAGAACCCCTACCAGGATTCAAAGTCATAATTCACATTTCACTTAAACACGTAGAAATAACACAGGTTCCATATTACTGCTTGCTATGTGGATACAAAACCACCAAGGAGAGTCAGTTGAAGGCTCATCCTGCCTTCCACCGACAGCATATAGTGCAGAGGGAAGAGGCTATGGCTGCCAGGACTTTTGAGGGAGATAATTTATACTTCCGCAAGAGTGAGCAACCATGTCAACCAAAGCCGGAGGAAGACTATACATTGATGAGTACCAAACGCACCCAACAAGATTCAATTAGCTGTTCAACTGGGGGTAGCACCTGTTCGTTGGATTTGACTGCCATAAGACCCATCGTGCCTACCTATGGTCCACCAGAGTCCGATGCTGAGCTGGCCTCATCAGAATCATCCTCAATTCTGCCAGACTTCAGATTTGGGCAGTTGCCTTTCCCGCAAGATTTCACAGTTCCAGCCGAGTGCCAACAGTATGGTCCAGTTCCTGAACCTATGGAAGTCTCCATCCAATTGTTGACCGATTCTGACTTGGATTCAAGCTGCAGCTTCCTCCGATCTCAACCAGCCTCACCACTCGTCTCCACTCCATCTTTGGCCACCCCAGTCCGAGAAGTAATGCTGAGAGATAGACAGGACGATGAGGATATCCTGTAGCAACTGTTGCCGGCCGCTATTCCGCAGGAGGTAGACCTCACCCACCCTGCCAGTGAGTGGGACCACATCACCCTGAGACAACAAAGTAACAGCCCAAGTGTACCAAAGGAATCTTTTTCTAGTTCGTCCAGTTCTTCCAGTTCTAGTTGCCATCATTGCAGGGAGCGTTCTTACCATGGAGAAGATTGATTGATTGATTGTTGGTTGCTTAACGTCCAGTGGCAAATATTTCATGCATATTCAGGACGAGAACAAGTTAACAATATTCCAATAGGTAGGTTGTTATAATAAGAGGATGATGGTCGGGGAAATTTGGACTGCCACTGGAAAATGAGGGTATATTGGATAGACAGAAGTTTTGTCTTGCAATAGGCCACCTACGGACCCATCAAAGAGTTGTTGCAAGGGTTCTTAACGTGCAAAGAGCGTGGCACTCTTTACACGAGGCATCGGATTTAACGTCCCCCTTCTGACCGGACGTGACTGCGAACTTATACATCCCGCACAGCCAAACGGACGCCCCACTTCGGCAAGCGTTTTACTGCCGGTCGGGAGAAGACCAAGTGACCATATTTCTATTCCCCAGTCACCCTTGGGGAAGGTTGGAGTAAACTGGCATCTTCAGAAATTAATATTATATTTATGATAGACTATTTATACCAGCCAGTTTTGTAGTACGAATGCTCTTATTGGGATATGTTAATTTTCTGGCATAATATATATTGTTACACATATCTCTTTTGAAAAATAAAATTCGGAAGATAATCCTGCCGAAAGACCTCATGCCTCAGAAAACCTTTTGTTTATTGGTAGTAGATATGGCCCATTTTAATCGTCTAAAATACTTGTTCACATAATTGCCAAAGCCGATCATTTAGAATATAAGAAATGCATGGCAGATGATGATATATAATGTGAAAATCTGGATTTTTGGAAAAGTTCATATTATAGTTCTTTATTTTCTCATAACAAAAGTTATATATAGAATTAAAAAAGATGTATAATTGCCAATGAACTACAGGTCACCATATGACCTTTAAAATGAGCAAAAACCAAATTATGGAGTACGTAATGTAAGGCTGGAAATGAACAGTATATAACAACTCAAACAAGAAAACATACAGCATACTTGCGTGAAGAGGTTATGTGAAATGCTGCGAGTTCAAAGCCAAAAACAATAGAAAACATGGCTATAAAGACTAAGTGCACTAACTAGATTCACATGTGATTTTATAGGTTAAAGAAAAAAGATAAAAATAGCATCATAATTTTACCCGAATGAAAAAAAAGAAAGTATCTTTTTATGGCATGAGGCTGATAGTTATGTCTCATTGTTGGATATTGTATTAGATATAGTACCATGCAAATTGTACCAATTTCCTTTAAATGATGCATACAAATTGATTTAATTTGTAGGAACAGTTTGCTTTTCATTCAATTGAAGAATGGGGAAGAGCACTTCCTTCAGGGCAGTTTTCAGAGACTTGTACATATCTTCTCTTGTGTCCTCCAAATCTGGTGAGGTTATTACCATTTTAGCATAATGTAAACATAATAAACCTTCTCTTTTGCACAGTTAAGATGTAAGCATGGTTATAAAAAAACATAAATTCAGATGCTGATGATGGTCTTTACTTTTCATCTAACAATGAATTTTTCCACACAGAAACCATTCAAAACAAGATACTTCATTACCCAGAAGTGACAAATTCTTAGATGAATTTATGGAGCCTCTTCCTGCTTGTAATGTTAATAATCTATGTCACAAAAGTTGCATGATTAACTTTCTATCAAATGATCACAACAAATTCCATGGAAATAAAAAATTTCGCTATTCGTATAGATTTTCAACCAGTTCAAAGGTCACTTCTTTGAGAAATCTGGTATTGTACTTGAATGAACTTAAAACCATTTACTCATCTTTTCAACAGGTTGACAAGAATCAAGAAATCATTAATAATGAAAATATGAATGATTCCAATGGAGAACCTAAAACAAAAACAAGGACATTTATTCCACGGAAGAAAATTCTGACAAAAAATGGCTTTGCAGACTATGCCAGGACAAAATGTGGAAAATATGTTCATAAAAGTAAACTTAAATGATAACAACAAAAAAAATCTTTTACAGAACAGAAGTTTTATTATCCAGGTTTACGATGACGTGAAAGTTATTGCAATTATGAATGATTATGATGATTAAAGTAGAGAATTTAGGAGCTCTGATTGTGTTAAAAAATCAAGAGATCTTTTCGAAAATGGTTATTTTTACAATTGCACCTGTCGTATCTGTTGCACCTTATTGGAATCCCTGGATAACAATATGCAACAGTATGATGCTCTGGATGAAAAGGGTATTAAATGCATGCATTGTCGTTTTTTGCATTAAGAGGTATCACCAAACTTGCACAGGGATGAACAAGCAACCTTAACAAACATTCAAGCAGTCTTAAATCTTGATAAAATTCCGCCTCAAGAAATATTGTCTGGTGAAGATACTCAGCAGAGAGACAACATACTACTAGAAATACTAGACAACTCTGTAAGGCCTTCTTTCGGAGGCTTTCTTAATGACATGCCACACATGGAAGATATATCTTATGCCCTCATATTTCATATGCTTTGCACTACTGCACCAGTTATCAGTTTAATTCCATATTCTTATTTAAATGATCTAACTGAGTTATAGTTGATATAGGAAGATGTGGTGTGAGTGCCAATGAGACAACTCTCCATCCAAGTAACTATTTAAAAAGTAAACCATTATAGGTTAAAGTACGGCCTTCAACACATTTGTGGCATGAATATAAATGCAGCTGGAAATGGCTTTATCAACAGAAAAATGTATGAAATGAGAGAGTATGCCCCGGAATTGAGAGATTTGATTGCTTCATCCATGCCGATCCTCAAGGAAATAATTTTATTCCATATGATTTAATTGCATTCATTCGATATTTGATCAAATGTGTTGCAGACATGGAGATTACTCAACCAGGAACATATAACCCAGCTATGTATGGAAGAGCTTACTACTTTTCAGAAACAGAATAATCAGAAAAAATGAATTGTGACTTTTTGTCCGTGACTTTTTGTCCTGTGACTTTCTGTCCTACATTCGTAACTAAGTGCATCGAACAGCCAATTACGAATACGTCAAGGAGAAAAATCGGCTGTCTAAAGTAGGTTACAAGAGCGCAATTATTCGTAAATCATTTTCCATAGGGTACCACTAGTGTTCCGTATTTTTTTTCTCGAAGACTACACAAACTAGCGAAAAACGGGTGGCAGTTCCTGTTACTAGAAATGCCAGTGTTGCATTACAACCAAAAAAAATAAATAATAGGATCATGCGGCTCAAATTGCCTTAAAATGCAGTTGAAAAAAATCGACTACTTTTTTCGCTTAATGAAAAAGGCATATTTTTAATGGCTCCGACGTGCAGAAATTGAAGATATTTTTTATTCTTCGTTAAATATGAATACGATTTTTGGCAATTTTTAAACCTAATTGGATAAGCTTTCGGTTAAATGTAATTCCAATCCTGTATCAACCAATCAGAAGCCGTATAGGATTCTATTCTGAGTACGAGGTAAATCAAAGTGCTGGATAGCACCTCTGGAAAGTTTGCAACTGTAGCTGTGTATTATTCCAAAAAGGTTTTAGACGTGTATTATTTCAAAAATGTATTTCATCACAACTTGGATGTTTTAAACTAAACCATTGTCTTGTCAGTAATTATCAAAAATCACTTTTTTCATGTTTGTCATAAAAAGTTTTGATATTTTCTATTGCAACCTAAAACTGTAGATCTAAAATATTGAAATATACAGAAAGCTCTGATAATTTCTTTTTAAGTACCCATGCCATGTCAACATCAAGGGCCTGTGAATTAGTATTTTTCTATTGGTTTAGATCCTTCATATTTGTTTTTAGTAAATTAACACGTAAGTTTTTTTGTTTGAATTGCTCCACATGTTTCCTATCGGGGCATTTTATAGCTTTCTGCATGTATATGGTACAGATATTTCTCATTATTGACGATCGAGCATATGGTGGCCTATAGTTATTAATACATTTTCCTCCTTTGAACTCTTTTGAATAGCATTGATTCTTTGCAAAAAATACCACATCCTTTTTTATAAATAAGACAGTTACAGTAACTTAAATCAATACAAATGTAATGAAAGTGAATTTATATTAAAGGCTTTTATGTAAAATAGGGAACGTGTCCATGGGACACAAATGATGCCCCCGCTAGCATTAATGTTATAAAGGGTCACAACTCAAGAACTGTAAATGTGCATGACGCTACCAAAATGTGTACTTGATCTGAGTTATGGGGTAATAAGCATTGTGTATACATTCTAATTACACAGTATTGCGCAATAGATTTGTTAGATCTTGACATTTGCTTTGTGTCAGTAACCTATATATTATGTCAAAAATTTTATCGCAATCCAAATTCAGAGCTATATCAAGCTTGAATGTTGTGTCCATACTTGCCCCAACTGTTCAGGGTTTCGACCTCTGTGGTCGTATAAAGATGTGTCCATCGGAGCATCTGGTTCCATTTGTAACGAGGCACAACCCTAGAGCAGTAAAAATTACTCCACCAAAATTCAAGATTGATCTTTGTTTTATTGTTTAAAGTATTAACACTGTATAAATTTCATAACATTTAATTGAGCGAACTGAAGTTAGATAACTGAAACGAAAATAGTCAGCAATTTTTTACATTTGTAAAGGGGCATAACTCTAAAATGGTATAACTATCGCCACCAAAATTCAAACTTGATTAGTGTTTGTGGTAATGAGCATTGTGTATAAGATTCATAGCATTTGGTTAAGACAAACTGAAGTTAGAGAACAGAAACTAAAATTTCAAGCAACTTTCCTTTTTGTAAAGTAGCATAAAATGCTAGAATGGTAAAAGTGACGCAACTAAAATTCAAACTTGACTTGTGAATTGTGGTTATAAGCATTGCGTATAAGTTTCATACAATTTGGTTCAGGCAAACTAAAGTAAGAGAACAGAAACGAATTTTGGGATGTACGGAGGTACATGTACGTACAAGTAAGGGAAGGACATACATACTTACAGCAGAACAAGGATAAAACTCAATACGGTGGGAGCATAACAACAGCAGTATGACCACAGGAATAAAAAGTTTATATACACTAGATTCATAGAGGTGCTTATAACCTGTAACACATTTAGTTGCTGTTGTGAAATTAAGCATTGTCTTATGAGTTAAGAACATTTGAGAATTTTTGTTTTAAGCCATTCATTTGATATATTATGGTAATCATTGCCTCTGTGTTTGGGTGACAAAGCAATTGAAATCTATTAATATAGGGCATGGTATGCCTTAAACTTTTCCAGATGCACAGGTCGCTGTTTGTCTGTAATCTATCTAAATTTTGAGGTGAAAATGCAGCCATTTTAGCCAAAGGGTACACATCATGAACCTTATAATCATTTCTATAGAACTTGTCTTGATACTCTGAGCTATAATATTCGAAGTGTATGCTGACTCGGTTGCTTTTAATACGGATGCTATATGATACGAATTTACAATAACACACCAGAAGTGGTATGATGTAAATTATTGGAAGAAGTCTGAAGAAGAACTGACGTTGGGTCAATGTTTTTCTGCTGTCAGTTTGACTGATCACTTGAGCATGCTGAACGAGCAAAGTTCCTTATATCCACATTGGAATGTGAAACAATTAGTATTTAAATAACAGAATTAAGTTTTCAAATGATTTTTGGCATCAAAATCTTCCGATCGATGTTTAGACAAAAACAATGCATTTTTTTTTTTATTAAAGCCGGACATTTTTACCTTTACTCGTCCTTAGCGTGAGACGTTAGACATATAATATAATTATCGAGTATTTTATATTCTTTCACCTGTGTTTTGTTTAAACAAACCATTATCACTTTTCAATTATCCGACGGCTTGGTCAAAATGTCAACTTGTTCTCGCATTTTAATCAGTCATTCCCGATTCTGTCGATACACTCGGGATTTTACCACGTTTACGTACGTACATGTATATAGTAAACAGGTAAAAGTAGAGCGGGGAAATGTTCATTCATGAAATATTCATGAATGAATAAAAACGCAATCTCGCGTAGATTTCTTGTGATTTTCTCTACAGCGAATGGCAGATCCGCGAAGTAGCGTTTGTAATACTCATTTTTAAAATGAAGTTAAATTCATCTGAATCGTCGGTGAATATTCATTTCTTTTTATTCAAGCTGTAATCTTTTCAGTCAAAACAGTAGTTACTCAAAATTTTGAAAAGAATCTTCCAAGAATCAGAACTCAAACACTAGAACTACACTATCTCGGAGCAGATTATATTGCGATAATCTGCCAACCGGAAGTTTGAGGCCGACGCCTAAGGAAAGTAGCAATAGCAAGCTATAGCAAACTTTCCAAAAACTTGCCGGTTAAATGTAACCAAATAATTGCCCTCTTGTAACCTCACTTACGCATGCGCCGGAAAGAAATCTTTATGGGGTGCGCTCGGCTGACAGGTTCTGGACGTCCTGAACGTCTGGAATTAACCGGAAGTCCAGAAAAACAAAATGGAACTGCGTTCAGAACGAGTTCCGTGCGTCCCCAAAAAAAAGGTGGTGCAGATAGAATTCAAAATGGCGACCAAAGGAGTTGAAGGGTAAATTTACAACAGTATTTAGCTTCCAGGGACATCAATAATGAAAAATATTACTCATTTTGAAATCGAATCATCACCTTGTATCACCTACATCATATTGACCTATTTATAAGAGAAAATTTGCGTTGATTGTGTTAAAAACTTCATTTCTGTCTGACAGCCACTGATCAGCGCCGATCGGACAGCCTTTCCCGTCCTGAAGATGTAAATAATGACGACACTGAAATTTTAATTTATACTATAGATTGTGTACAACAAAACCCTGTGTACATGTACCACACATTGTTGGATCAAGGACTTCCGAAAAGGGGGAGGGGCATTGACTGGCTAAGAAAGGACCGTTCTGGTCATGTTTCAGTGATTTTCTATTTCAATATAAATTTCCTCTCAAAAGGTGGGGCCGGGCCACCCCCTGGATCTGCCTATGCCACAACCCCTTTGTCCTTGGGTTACATGCATTGCAGCACTTATTTACACAGGAAAAAATGCAACAAGTGTCTGCCCTTTTTTGCTGGTCAGTGGACCAACTCTTCAACCTTAAAAAAGGGGGGTGGGTCATACAAAATAATATATCGTAGCTGATTTTTTCCCCCCAAGAATACTACAGGTTTAAATTTTGTAATGCAGTCAGACAGTGTTTTATATACGGCCAAATTTTTTTCGGTCGTATATTGGTATAGGTCTGCCGTCGTCTGTCAACATTGGTTTCCGCAGGTTATTTCTTGGTTTGCCTTGACCGATCCTTTTGATATTTTAACACAATGTTACTTATGACAAAATGCAACCTAAGTTCGAAGATGGGGTCCGTGGCCCCTCCCGTTCCAGAAATAGGGGCCAAAATTCAAAAATTACTTTTCCATGCATTTTCTATGGTTTCTTATGCCCAATCAACTTGGTAATTTAAACTAATATTAATTATGACTGAAAAAAAAATCAATCCAAAATTCTTTCAATCCATTAAGGAAGTACTCCAACATGGATAAAGACAAATGAGGCATTCTGAAATGAATGCTCGCAATTACTGAGAGCTACAATGTATCTCAGGAGGCAAAATAGAATGACCAAAGGCAATTTCTACTAAATTTAGAAGTAACTCTGTCACCACACTTTTTTAGCTAGCCGAGTTTGGAGCTGTAACTTCATACACTTAATTAGTACATGTAATTAATACATGATGTTGTATAATGCCAAAAAAGAAACTTACTATAATTTAGTTTTTTAGTGTATTTTGTCATAGACACCAAAGCAATTTTTGTAATTAATGTTTCTTTTACATAGGAAGAAACTAGTATACTGCACGCTCGATGGAGTCAAATACTCTGTTTATGTAGATCCTATGACGAACCACAATTTGAATTCAACAGGTAAGAAACATTAAAAAGATCCAATTTAAATTTCAGATCAGTGGCATGGTGAGGACCAATTTAAAGTGGCCCCTTCCCATTGCAGAAAAAGGGGAGAATTTTGTTATTTTCTGTTGACAGTATACATTTGGATTCTCAAGCATATTGCATACACACAACTGCTTATGCTGCTTTCAATTTTCAAAAAATGTTTCTATGTTTGCTAATAGAGGGCATTATCTGATTGAACAGTACTAACTGTTTAGTTTTATGTGTGTACTGGTATCGGTTGGTATAAAGGAATTTATTTTTAGGAATTGTATGTTGTTGTTGAGTACTTTATTGTTGAAATTTGCATAGTCTGGCACGTTTTTTGTTTTGCAATAAATAGAAAAAAGAAGGGATATGGGGTAAATGCCAAAGAGACAACCACCAACTCCCCGTCAGTAAACGTGTTAAGTTAAACGACTAGAGATCAATGTGCAAGCTTCAGAGAATGGTGAGAGCACTCGGTTGGCACACATCCTCTAGAAGGCCTCTAACAAAAAAGTGTTTACAAGTGGCTAATACTGTCCAACATCAGAATTACCTTACAAAAAGGGTAAAAATGAGACAGATACGATTACTAACCAACATTTTCCTGACTTGGGACGAGCGCATAAAAGCTTACAGACATGTATTTATAATGTCAATTTTCCTAGTCATAATTTTTTAATACATGTACATCATGTACATGTATGCAAAAGAACGGATATGGCAAAATGTCACAAATACAGTAAAAAAACACCAAAAAGAGAGTGAGCCGAAACTTGCATTCAGATGTCACTGCGTACATGGCATAATGAGTATTCAAATTTCAGGTCACATCACCATGACTATGATGTCAGATCATCATATAGATTATTTAAATTTGAATGACACACCCGTGATCAACATATTTTTGATTTTGGACAGCATATATCAGATTTTGGACAGGCACGTAAAACATGCATTGTTTCTTGTTTTACAGTGTACATGTACTACATATGTATATGCAACTACATTCCTTCAAACATACTGTTATATATCTAAACACATTTTGTACTTGTACATTATTTAAACTAACATTTAATTTTTAAATGGAAAATGTATTTAAATACCTATACATTATATACATGTACTTTATTGTGCTTTAGATCCTTTGCTGAAAGCTCAGTCGCAAAAGATAATAATTGATGCTGTGAGGGCTAAAACCAATACAGACGACGACGACACGACAACTGAAAACCAGCAGGAAGGTAAAAAATGTACATTTCCATAGTGGCAATGTATGGATTTTGTACAGTATTTAAATCCGTTTTAGTTCACTTCAGCCAGTGTGGGCGATGTTCATTGTAAAATGTTGTAAGTCTGACAGTCTGACAGTTAACTTTCCACATTCTCATCATCTTTTTCTCATGAACTACTTACAGAATTTACAATACTTTGGAAAATTGCATTTAGTTTTTTTTTCAAGTACAAATATAAAGTTAACTTGAAACAAACCATGCAAATATATAGTACCTAATAGATTTTGTCCCTTTGGTTCAGTTAAAAATTCCAATATGGGCTCCAGTGGACCAAAAGTAGCTCTTGGGATGATGTAAAAAGGTCCAATTCAGTCTATAATGCCGGATGTGGGATTCAGGCTCCTAGTTGCTTCTATTTTACATCTTTTGAGGAATATCAACTAATTATGATTTTCTAGGTCACAAGTGCAAGGTCAATAAGGGCATTGCAACTTTTGTGTATCATTGTATGCCAAGGGGATGCTCCTCTTTATACGGCCCTTTGTTTACTCATGCACATGTATATTGATTTGTTTTCTTGTTAAATGTATAATATTATTTGTCTTACTTTTTAGAAAACAGTAATAGAGCAACTCTCACTTTTTGCGATGTGTGTAGTCAGGGAGTTGAGAGAGGTGTCAGACATGTTTGCCCAGATGTTGAACAAAGTCCAGATGGTAAGACATAATGAAATAACAATCTTTCATGAAAATTTCAAATGCTCAGATCTCACAGCCTGAACAATACATGAAATGTAATTTACAAGAAGTACATGTATATGATGGAAAATGAAGGGATACAGGGTATATGCAGCTTGCATCAAGATTGTAATATGATGAAAAAAGACATGCAGGGAGCTCCAACTTTTTGTCCTACGATTTTTAGCTCACCTCACGAAGTGAGGGGGGCTTATGTGATACCCTCGGCGTCGGCATCGGCGTCGGCGTCCGGTTAACATTTTTGGTTAAAGTCCATTCCCGCTTACTGACAACCCCCGTCTCAACTATAGTGGTATGTATGATGCACCTAGAGATGCTATGCACAATGCATGCTTCGGATGCTGGCCGTGACCTATATTTTACGAATGAACGATTCAGTTAAGATTTTTGGTTTAAGTCCCCCACATCAATTATATTTGTATGTATGATGCACCTAGGGATGCTAAGCACAATGCATGCTTCGGATGCTGGATGTGACCTAGATTTTACGGTTGAATGATTACATGTTATAGAGTCAAAATAGTTAACGAGGTGAGCTTTGTAATCGTTGATTACCTATGTTTTAAAATCTGTGCGTCTTTCGTATCTTGAAAAGAAAAAGTTCAAGATCACTTCTTAAAAACATGGAATTTCAGTTTATGACCTGGGATGTTGTGGGATTGGTGAGCCCCGTTCGAAACCCTCGGTTGGTAGGATTGTCAAATTCAAAACATTTGTAATTTTCTAACACTGTGGGTCTTTTTTCAAAACGTTTTTCTCAAAGATTTTTTTTTGAAGACCTTCCATCATGTTTCTTTGATCAAGTGGATTGTTATTTGTATAACTGAAGTCCGCCTGTGTGTGTGTGTGTCCCTCCATCCAAACAACCAACTGTTAACGCTCTCATGCTAACATTTCTGAATGGAATTTGATCCAGTTTTCACAAAAGGCTTTTGTTTTGAATTCGAAAATGAGTGTCGTTTGACAATTTTTGTTGGGAGTTAATGCCCTTTGAATTTTAGATTATGTGAACAATTCCCTGGTTAGCTTTCTCACACTTATATTTCTTAATGAATTTTGTCAAAATTTTCACAAAATGTTTTTTTTATTATGAAGCCAATGATGTACCTCAGTCAAGTTTGAAAATCAGTGCTGTATGACAATTTAAGACAATCAAATAAACCTGATAGTTCTTCCTTAAATTAGATTTAAAGATTTTGGAATCTGTTGATGCCATATTTATTAACCATCTCATATCTAGCATTTTTGGGGTTTATAAATATAAAATCCTTTTCAGAGTGTACAGTATTCTTTTGTGGTGCAATGTCATTAACTTTTAGATCAATATCATGTTTCCATTGCAGATGAATCCAGCAGTAATAAAGAGGATTCAACAGGTACGAATATAATTTGGACAAAAAGTAATACGTTACTCCTAATTGAGGAGTATAGGGCAAACAAGAATAAAATGGAAAAGGGCATTTTAAGAAAGAAGGTTGTTTGGGAGAAGATTGCTAAAATGCTCTGCTCAAAAGGATTTTCTGTTAATGGTGATCAAGTAAATGGAAAGTGGAAAACATTAATGAGGGGGTACAAGAGTGTGAAGGACAATAACAAAAAATCTGGTGCAGGAAAAAAATCATACGAGTTTGAAGAAGTATTGGATGAACTATTTGAAAATGATCCGATCATTAAACCTGTACTTACCTTAAGCAGCACCGATAATAATAAAAAATCTGCCACTGCTACTGATAAACCAGATGATGAAGAAATAGCAACACCAAAACCAGCAAAAAACCCAAGAAAGACCACCTCTGCAGACATCGCAGATACCATTAAACAATACTTGCAGGAGTCAAAACAGCATCAGGAAGACACAATAGAAAGACATGAAAGAATGCATAAGGATCGGATTAACGCCTATAAAGGAGTTGAAGATGCCCTAAGGAGTTTCCTTGCAAAGAAATAGTAATACATGTATATAAAATTTGAACATGTTCAATTCACTGATTGTCATTGTGTTACAGAGTTCATAAAAAATGGGAAAATATTAAAGTATTGAATAATTTCAAATCAACCAATTAAAACAAACATTACAACCGGTCTTTAGAAACTTATGCTTATTGAATGGCAATTAATTTTTTTTGGGTCATGTTTGCTTAATTCAGAATTCTTAGATAAGAAAAAGGCAGGATAAGAGTTTAATAGTACATGTAACACCGTGACTATAAACGGACAGTGCTATTACAGTTGGTCATGTTTTTATTGAAAATTTCCAACCTTTGTACATTATATTTCATATAAATTTTTAGGTGATCGCAAACAAAGAAATAGAGCTTTATGGACTGTCATACTATATGGTATGCTTTCTTGAAATCTGCAAATAATCAGGTCAAATGCTATGGTGACACAAAACACACACACACACAAAGACAGACCAATTCATTTTCAATTGCTTACAATAGTTCGATATTTATGATTTTGGACTGCTTAATGCATTCATTCAAATTTAACATGTATATTTTCAGAATGCAAGATTTGTATGGACAGTGAATCGGATTGCCTAGTTTCACCATGCAACCATTTGGCAATGTGTATGGATTGTGCGAAAATGTTAGATAACTGTCCAATCTGCCGAAAAGATATTTGCAAAAGACTTAAAATCTTCAGATGTTAAACCTTTGTAAATGTTCAAGTGAAACAAGTTTAAATGCATTTAATTTTATAACATTTTGATGTTCATATTATTGAGTATAATACTATATAAGTGTCACCTTGTCCGTCCCTGTGTCTGAAAGTTGTTGTTTCTGAATGTTTTTTTTAACCTGTGTCACCGAAGGCGAAAGAAGGGCAACTCTGTCTGGCCAAAGACTGATATAGCCTTACCTTGTGTAATCAGTAACTCCAAAAGCATTAATTCGACATTCTTAAAAATATGCATAGTTATTGGATAAATATTGAAGATGTACACTTCCTATATTAGGCAGATTCTTAAAATTATTTGTCAAATTTTCATGTATTGAATGCAGCCATTTTCTGGAAATATTGTTTTAATTGGTACCTACTGTGTGTAATCTAAATCTGGAACTTTATTCCAAAATCATGATACTTTGCATAGTCATGAGATAAATATTGAAGATGTGTACTCTCTTTTTTTGCGTTCTTTCCAAATTAGATGCACATCTTCTTACTAGTTTGGTACTGCGTGACACAGGTTAAGTTTGGTCTTGTTTTTTTATAGTCCAGTTTCTTATTACATTTTTATTTTTTAAGATTTTAAGGTATAAAATCTTAACTTGTTATGGATATTTTCTTTTACACTTGTTATACATTTTTATTTTTTAAGATTTTAAGGTATAAAATCTTAATCTAAATTCCAAAATCATGATACTTTGCATAGTCATGAGATAAATATTGAAGATGTGTACTCTCTTTTTTTGCGTTCTTTCCAAATTAAAAAACAGATGCCAATTTTACTGCGTCTGAATCGCTTTTCTGGATTAACCTTCATCAGGAACGCTCAAGTTCAAAAAGTAGGAAAGCAAAAAAATCAAATCAAATGGGAGCATTAACACTGAATAGGGCATAAACAGAACAGCCAAAATCAAATTATCCAATTGTTGAAGTTTAGTCAATATTTTGAAGGTATATTTAGCAGAAACTAAAACAGGTTTTTATTATCTTAATAAACTTTGGTATTTTTGAATGTATTGGCACAAAAGATGCACATCTTCTTACTAGTTTGGTACTGCGTGACACAGGTTAAGTTTGGTCTTGTTTTTTTATAGTACAGTTTCTTATAACATTTTTATTTTTTAAGATTTTAAGGTATAAAATCTTAATTTGTTATGGATATTTTCTTTTACACTTGTTATACATTTTTATTTTTTAAGATTTTAAGGTATAAAATCTTAATTTGTTATGGATATTTTCTTTTACACTTGTTACATTTTTTTTCATTTTTTGAATAAAAATATTGATTTTAAAACAAGTTTTTGTTTCTGTAGCCATATGTATTTTACTTACGATAGAAATTTTATGCAATTGCAACAGTTTAGTAGTTCCATTAAAAGAGTCGACAGCTAAAAGAGCAAGGTCACTGTGACTGTTTTTAGAGAGAAAAAAAGGTTGCTGTGTGATTTTTTATTGCAGACAGATGGAAAATATGGCGTACACATGCCCATCAATTTTTGAGCCAGCAAGTCAAAAGTCAAGGTTACTGTCTATGGGGAAACATCTAAAGTGTGTTTCACTTGTTTTGGACAAAGTCGGGAAGAGCTATTGGAGTACCTACGGTGTCCATCCACACCTTGGTAGAGGTTAACAACTGAGTTAATACCTCGGGTAGGTCAGCATCCAGGCAAAAGTAGGTCACTGTGACATTTTATGCTTTATCAATGATTGGTTAAGTTTTCTGTACGAGTGTATTTATCAGTAACTATAAGGTGTAGGGCCATGTAACTTGTACACAGATGTATCTGGGATATCCAGACAAAAGTAGGTCACTGTGACCTACTTTTTATGTTCACTAACTTTTGGTTAAGATTTATGTCTTGAGTCCATGCAACTTTTAGTTGTAGGATTATGTAAACTGGTACACAGATACGTCTGGAGTAGTAGGTAAGCACCCATGCAAACTACATTCTATGCTTCATCGACTGTTAATTTGGCATCTTTGAAATAGGTGAGGGCAGATCCAGGAATACACCCTAGCCTGAATCTGCACCTGATGTTTTATAGTTCAATGTTCCTTTATCTGCCCTATTAGGTTACAGTTTTGAATCACTGTCGTAAACATTTATGGAAGTGGGAGGTTTACCAATTGCAGCATGCATTGTTTCATGAAAAAGCCTGTTCCAAGTCGGGATATGACAATTTTGTTTGTTGGTTGTTATGAATAGTTCTGTGATTTTTCCAATTAGTTTTGTAATTCGCCATCTGAAAAATTAAAATACTGTGGGTATAAATTTTCAAACTCAGTTGTTTGTGTTACATTCAGTGACATTTGATTTGTATGTACTTTTTTTTTCTGGCATCCTTGTCAATGAATGTCTGTGTTCACCTTTTTGTTAGTGTTGAAATATGTAGCATTTGCTCAGGTGCTTTAACTTTTGGGATAAATATATCCAGGAACCAAGATCTCGATTTTGTCAGAAAATGTAAACCCAATTCATTGTTGCAGGCTGTATGGTAACCTTTATTTCCAACAAACCAGTTTGCCTGGTCATTGTTCTTATGAGATATTTAAACTGTGTCTTATTTTATCAATATGGCCTGAAAATCTGCAGAAATATTTAATGAATGGGCAACAATAAATCAATATCAAATTTAAAGTAAGCTTTTATATAAACACAGTAATAGTCACTTTCATCTGAGCACTAGAGTAGATGTCGTGCAATATTGTCACGTTTCAAAAAACCCTCTGCCTCTTCATCATTTATTTGAACTATATGTCTATTATTGACAACATCATCATCATCTTGTTGAACTAAGAAGTCGTCAATATTATCATTTGTGAGTATACAAATATTATGTAAAACACAACAAATCATTATGATCTCAACTGAAGTGTCCAATTTTATAGTCTCCAAGTATTTTAAACGCCTGAATCTGCCCTTGAGTAGTGCAAATGCTCTTTCTATTACTACACGATTTGAAGAATGATATTGATTGTACTTTTTTTGTTGATCAGTAAGATGTCCATTGTCTCTAAATGGTGTGAGCAACCATCTGCGAGTTGGGTAAGCTGCATCTCCTAAAATATGATTTGCCATATTGCACATTCGCAAGCCATTTGTCCACAAGTCTGATTGTTTTAAAACTCTGGAATCATGAACGCTTCCAGGATATCCAGCGTAAATGTGGGAGAAAAACATATTATGTCTACATACAGCTTGAACTTGGATCGAATGAAACCCTTTACGATTAACATACGATTGTGGATGTGAAGATGGTGCTTTAATCCTTATATGGGTTCCATCTACGGCACCAACTATGCCAGGAAACCCATTCCTTTGTTGGAAAGCATTAACTTCATCCTGCATTTCATGTTGAGTTGGCCAAGAAATAATTTTTTGCTTCAGATTGTTCAGTATTGCAGCAGTTACTCTCTCCCTGCACATTATGACTGTTGATTCTGAGACTCCAAATCGATCTGCAATCTTTCTAATAGTATCTAGACTCCCAACATACCATAACGTAATTAATACTTGTTTTTCAACAGTTACTACATCACTTCCACCTGTCTGTGTTGGCTGCAATTCAGGACAGTCCCTTAAATAAGTACAAATTCTATCAAATGTTGCACGAGACATCCTGAACATCCTTCTAAACGACTCTTCGTCATACTGTGGAATAATCTCCTCCACATAGCCATATATCTTAGGACGCAGTTCCGGTTCCCTGCAAAATACAATAAAACATTAAGTAAGAACCAACCATTTATTCTATTAAACCCAAATAAAAGGTGGGGGGTCTAGTTTTTTCCTAAAAAAATAATTTGATCACTCTGAATTTTCAGAAAAAAATATTATTTGGTCAGGAAGGTGATGAAGAAAATCTTTTAAATACCATATAAATAATGAAGAAAATCTTTTAAATACCATATAAATAATTTTGACCAAAAATATTTTGGTAGACAACGTTAAACAAAACAACAGGAAATTTTTGACTGTCATGTTCATTTTGTATCTGCCAAAAATATTCCCAACTCGGTCATGTCAGTGGAAAAACCATTGTCCCACCCAGTTAAATATATGTCTAAGCAAAAAATTGTGGAATCCAGGTTTTTGTTAAATCATGTCTTGTACTTTTCCTTAAAAAGTTTATCGATAGATATCCAGATAAGATAGATAAATATGCTGTTTCATTTTTTAAACATCCAAGATGGGTTTGGTTGAATTCTGTGCAGTATTCATGTACTGATTTAATCAGATCACTCTGACTTCACAAATTGATATGGTTGATTCATTTGTATCAGTCATACAACTTATTTTCTACATAAAAACAATATATTGTGCAAAATATACCACACACACACGTACATTAAATTGGTCAGCAATGGCAGAATAGGAATAATATCCATAGGATCTTCATATTGGTCGTCTTCATCGTCAATGACGGTCAATGCCGCAATAATTGCAACCCCAACCTCCATATTGAATTTGATACATCCGGTTCCGTTCCGTTCGGGTGGCGTATGGAATTGGAACTGACGGAACCTGTTCGGAACTTGCCAGCCGAGCGCAACCATGATGTTTGATGGTTTATTTAGTTTTTTATCAGTACTTGATGTTTTATTTTGTTTTGAGTGAATGCAGCAAAGATAGCTAGCTACTTATTTGCAGTTTTAAACACATTGGGAACGTATCTCTAACGATCATCTACATTTTGTTGATCGTGTTAAAATATCTGACATTTTCATATAGGACAGCAAGTAAGAAGACATGGAGTGACAATTATTTTTTTTACCGAACACAGGTAATTGAAAATAAATTTGTCGTTTACAGTATGACAAACTTCATTAAAGTAGTGTCGGAGTATTATTTCTCCTAGCAGTAACCGGAAAATGAACTAATTATCATTAAACATTGAATAAACGAATAACGTAATTGTTCTAAAGTATGTGTACATTTAGACTTAAAACATAACATTTTTTTCACAAGTGCACCAAATTGGGCTTACAATGTTGGATACAGACGCCGGATTATGTATGGGTCAAGGGAAAGATCTGCATGACTTCCCCTTTCTACAATTTGTTTATTATTATCATTATGGCCACATGGGTCAGGGAATCGTGACCCTTATAGCCCAAACACAGCAACTTGGAACACCTTGTCTGTTCAAGCTCTAAAGATATTCATGGAACATATTAGCGGTATGCAGTATGTCTGTGGGAATGTAGGACAGAAAGTCACAGACAAAAAGTCAGTCTATTTTTTCTGATTATTTTCTTTGAACTATAGCATATTAACCATCTTTGTAAACAACATTTTTTAAGAAAATATCAAAGATGCCCAACAATTGTTAAAAAAAAAACAAATGTCAAAGTGGCATGGCACTTAAATGGCTTCATGGTGCCAAGAAATGTGATTAAAAATAAATGTACATTTTTCAAGTATAATGACACATTTCCTAAACTTATATATGAATATATGTATTAAAAAGTAAAGATTCTAAAAAAGGCAGGATGAGAATTTATGTAAAAATAGTCAGGATAAAAAAAAAAAATTTATTGGTAAATGCTCGTTTATGAATGATTACTGAAAAAATTTCAAAAATACGGAAAATTTGATTGTTTGTTACTGATTGTGTCAAAAGGGCATCTATGACATTACATAATATTCCAATAACTTAGAATAGATCATATATATTTTATATTAACTGTGGATAGTAAACACTTTTAAGATGTTGAAGAAAAAAATGGAAAAAAAATTAACACAATGAAGGTAGTTCATTTACAACTTTAAAATGAAAACAAAGCTTTTTATTACATAATTATAAATTATTTGATAATAACAAAAATTCTTAACATTATTTGTTTTCAAAGAAGCATATGGTGTGTTTCATTTTTCTGCAATTTTTAGGTTAAGCTTACCAGAATGATGAGAGGATTTCACTTTCAGAAGTGTACACCCTTCCTCCATGACATTTCTGACCTCAACATTTGAATCCATACAATCATTTACTGGCAGAAGACTTGAGTCCCTAATTTGATCCTTTGCTCCGTCATTGTCCTTGATAATTTTAGTAGCTGCAAAAAAGGTCAGTGCTTTTCTCAATAATGATCCAAATTTTCTCTTGATTTGATATATAAAAAAAGACTGACTTGTAACTAATGCAGGAAATTTAAATATACCCATATTATTGGAGAAAATCACACACCTGTTGATCATTAGTTATTTGATAAACATGTAGCTTGAATGGGTCATCTCCTTTTCATAATAATGATTTTCACATTCGATGACGGTTATTTTTTATATATTTAATCAAATTTAATAATAAACATATTGAAATGCATCTTTGGAACCATAATTTTACCTTCATCATCTAGTATGTGAGGCTGGTAACTGATGGTGATATCCGACGCATCGTCTTCTGTAAAAGAGAAATTTATAGATTTAAAAAGAATTATGCTCGTTACGGTGCACACATATATACTTTAAGAAGATTAAGACAAATACTCATCTTATTTAAAGTATTAAAAGTACATATTATGAACATGATGAAAGTACCTTTCAATGTGTTTTTTTCACAACAAGACACATATGATGGTCGGTCAAATTTGACTAGCCACTGAAAAATGAGAATTGAAAATTAGACAGGGGCAGAAATTTTGACTTGCTACGAGCCACCTACGTACCCACTATAATTTTGTATAATAATCAACACAATATCGAACTATAGATTATTCATGACATGCCCTTCACTGCTTACATTGAAAGGATAAATTTTAAAAATTTGCATGACTTGTTGAGATTGAGGTTTTATTTACAGCATTGTTCCACATGCACATCATTTCTTATCTGCTACAGAGACCGGTTGTTAGCCACTATTCTAAGAAGAACGCAAGAGTCCCTTTCAGGCAGCTTTTGTTTCCATCGTTTATACTTTGAATACACGTTGTCTGTGTGCCTGTCAAGCCGAGTTTATATTAGTTTTCTTTTTTACATCTCTAAAAAGAAATGTTTGTAATAAGATACATGACAACTACGAGTTTGTCTTGAGGAGGCTCATAAGTACAAACATTTCAGCAAAATAAAAATAAATGTTTTCATTACACATCTTATTTATTACACTGTTAGTTGTTACATAATGAAATGATACAAAAATCAACTGAACAAATCTATTTGTTTTGACTACAGATGACTTTCAAAATATTTACATTATTGAAAAAGCTACATTTCTTTTTCCCTTTGGTAAAAAAAATGCCATTTTTTGCATTTAAATTGAAATGTCTCATACACAACGCACAATATCAACTGGTGATGAAAGACCACGCGCAAGGATGGGAGGACAGCTATGTAAAATGTAAACAAATATTTAAAAAAATTTCAGCACGAGATCAATTTCACAATAAATACTATTTCTATCCCCAGTCACCCTTGGGGAGGGAAGACGTGATATCGACATCCACTCAAATTTCAAAAGAAAGAAGGGCTTTTATTAACTTGATCTCGAGTCTAATTTACTTTCCTTAATAGTTATTCCACAAGGACGCGGTGTGTCAGTGTAAGATCACCCCGATGCTATTCAACAGCATGTATATCATTGAACGTGCACCCCCTACAGGGAATCAACCGCCATCTCGACAGAGTATGCAAGTCACAATACAATAAGTGACAATAATATTTTGATACGTCACACAGGTAACAGAAACATTTTTGTCGTTCACAGTCATGATAAATGTTAGTTTGTTCGTGTGTTGATTATTTAAACAAAACAGTGTCCAAAAATTCTGGATATTGATTATTAACTCAAAGACATTATTAAGGGTGTACATTTCGAAGGCCCAGACTTCAAATGTTAACGTTGAATTTTTCTATGTAAATATTTATTGATAAGATTGTAGTGTCGATGGTTCATGTTTAATATGTATCTGACCGATTTAACGAAATACATTTGAGAAGACACGTTGGCCGTGTTCAGGTGAAACTCTAGAGTTAACTCTAGGTACTCGATCAACACCTGGACAATTAAGATCCGTACTCTCGTGACGTAATGTGACCTGTGACCCGTTAACTCGTGGAACCCAGATTCTTGTCAGGGTTGGAAGAGTTTCAAAATGGCGACCGGTGGAAGTAATATGTAAGTTGCAGATTGTAAAAAAGAACTTTACTCTTGTTTAAAGATTTTCATCACATCGTTGACATAAATAACAACAATTTCATGAAAACGCTTGATGAATTGAATTATTTGAAATCAGCAGGCGGTCATTTTTCATACAAATTATGAAATAAATAGTCAACATGTTTAGGCAGCAACCATTTGATTTTCTGGGGGGGGGGTGGGGGGGGGCTATGGTTTTTTTTGGAAAAAAAAGTTTGTTTCCAGTTTTTGGAGAAAAAAATAATTTGTTTTTGATTCTGAGAAAAAAAAATTGTTTGTTTCACTCTCAGCTGCCACTATATGTAATGCTAAAATTGAAAGAAAAAAATTGTTTTCGACTTGTCGCGAAAAAAATAGATTGTTTTTCGCCGCAGGCGAAAAAAAAAGTTTGTACAGAAAAAAAACCCATAGCCCCCCCCCCCAGAAAATCAAATGGTTGCTGCCTTATACCTTTTTTTATAAATACATGAATACATGTACCTATCCTGTATTCAGGCCCGTAGCCAGGAATCTCCAAAGGGGGGTTGGTTTGACTCACAAACTCGACTTTAACAGTCACAATTCGAACCGAACATTGACTTTAACAGTGCTTATTTGTTTTCAAGGGGGGGGGGGGGGGTTCGTCCAACCAACCCCTGGCTCCAGTTATGGTATTCATGTATTTGCCAACTCTGTCAGATGATTCCACTGACACTGTTGTCTTAAGTCAGTGTGAATTATACTCTTTAAAATACTATGAATTATTGCCACTTTATAGATACACGGTCACAATAACAATGGTGCACTAATCAGCTGCTAATACAATCTGCAGGGGCGGATCCGGCCATTTTAAAAAGGTGGGTGGTTCCAACTATAAGTTCTCATTCAAATGCATTGATCGGCAAAAAAAAAAAGTGGGGTTCCAACCCCCGGAAGCCCCCCTTCCCTGTGGATCTGCCAATGATTTGTTAGATAAAAAAACATATTGGTTGAACCAAAACTTTGTACACTGTACATACCCCACCAACACTTTATCTACACAGTTACAGTTCTCATTTCTTATTATCACATAGATTTCCATATCATAGGCATTTCTGTTCACTATTATAACATTGATGAACGCTTTTGATGTACGCTAAAGCATAGGCCTGAACATCAGACATGGAAGGCTATCTACTAATCTAGTTTGACTAACAAATGAATAGACCCAATCAATAAAATCGACAGCAAGGGGCAATCAAAATGAAAATGTCCTGTTTACCATTCAAACTCCATCATGCATGCAAAGTACCTGAAAAGTAGCTTGCCATTCAGCATCGAATTTGGATGTAATTTTTTCATTGACCATATTGAGATTCTCTTTACAAGAGGTACAATTTTAAACAAGTACTATAGATATAGGAAGATGTTGTGTAAGTGCCAATGAGATAACTCTCCATCCAAATGACAATTTAAAAAAGTAAACCGTTATAGGTCAATGTACGGCCTTCAACACGGAGCCTTGGCTCACACCGAACAACAAGCTATAAAGGGCCCCAAAATTACTAGTGTAAAACCATTCAAACTGGAAAACCAACTGTCTAATCTATATAAAAAAATCGAGAAACACATATAAATTACATAAACAAACGACAACTGCTGTACATCAGATTCCTGACTTAGAACAGGTGCAAACATTTGCAGCTGGATTAAACGTTTTAATGGTACCAAACCTTCTCCCTTTTTCTGAAACAATAGCATGAGTTCACAACATAGAAAAACCACACGATAAAATTTCAATTGACAGGCTTAACTCCATCAAAAAAAGTTGATTAATACACTATGAACGAATAAATGTCCATACTTGCTCTCGACAGACTTGTTCAGCTTTCCCTTGTCAAAAAATTCAATCCTATCATGCTGCAGCCCTTTATTTTTTATGGTGTTTTGCTTCTTTTTTAGATGCTTATATATGACTTTATAATGTAAAATATGGTCAGCAGAGGAGAAATATTTATGATGCACTTTTGAATCTAGAATTAAAATGTAAATTTTCAATTTCAGTGTGAAAATAAAAATCGTAGGCCCTAATAAAACTTATGAAGGCAATATAACTACAGAGTTGGCTGCTATGATAAACGCTCCTGATTGTGGTAAGTTTAAGTTGATCAATATTATTTTAGTATACTAAATGTGTAAGGAAGGAAATAGTGACTGTGTACATGACCCTGACATAAAATGGAAACTACATGTACAAGAAGAATATTGGAGAAAAGGAACAGCACTTTCATTGCTATTCTTCATCTTGAAATGTGAAGTGAGATCTTCTACACATAGAAAATATTCTCTTCTTAATGCAAGTTCAAGATGCCTTCAACACTGGCAATGACTGTAGTACCGGTTTGAGAAGACAGCATCACACCTGCAAAGATACAAGGCAATATCTAACATTTTATAAAATAGTAGGGTTAAACTTCATTCAAAATTATGTGTAGAATAATAAAATGTTCAAATGTGCATTAGTGCTTAAACACAGACAAATCCGAACAAAGGAACCTGCAGGAAAACCACTAAGATCTTTTTCTGAGCCCACTTTACCAATATGAAACAAACTAACAGAAGACCATATGAAAAAGTCAATTTAAACTCTTCTGTAAAAAATCACTTTGTCTTCAGGTGAGCTATACAGGTTTCTAAAATGAGCCTGCCTCTGATTTATTCCCTGCAGCTGTATTTGAATTGGCTACTAGCCTGACGACCCAGGTCAGATACATCATGGTCAGGCTTTCAAAATTTTCCAAAAAATGAGAAATATCAAGCCAGTTTGATGTTAAGAAATTTTTTAAAATGTAAGTTGAATTTTTTTTCCTGAAGACTGTTGCATGATGGACGTACCAGTATTTATGATATTTTTGACATATGCATGTAGATCATATCTGCTAGAACAATCTGTCTGTTTTCACAAAAACTGATTGGTGCTAATTACTATTGAAAATCATATACATGATATATAGGCATTTTTCTTTTATTTTATTATATACATTGTATAAATTCTTTTTAACTTGTGTTTTTAATATATTAAGAGTATAGAATTATTAATTACAGATCCAGAATTGAAAAAAGTAGTATATGGTGCCATTATAAGAAACACTGGAAATGAAGATCCCTTTGATACCGTGCAAGCAGTTCTACCTGTGAACCCAGAAAATGAGCCTGGAAGCACCAATGTTCAGCCTGAGAGCCCAGCAGAAACTGAAAACCCTCCAGTTCAGGAAATTACTGATTCGGTAAACAATTTAAATATCTGTGATAAGAAACAAAAGAAAAAAGAAAAAAAGAAGATAAAGAAAAAGACTAAGAAATTAATAAAATTAATATAAATTATAGTCTATATTTGTTTGTGTTTTTAAATATTTGTTATATAACGTATCAATATTTTATTTCAAAGTAGGTGTTCGATCATATCAGAGTCCTGACTTGACTGACAACATGGTTAGGCATAATGTATAATGCTAGAGTGTGATTGATTACAATACACCTGAGGCAGCAGAACCATAGAAAATGTGTCGTAGTGCCAAGACTGTAAAATGGAGTTTAGTGATGAAGGTGATTTCAAAGACCACATAAAGAAGACAGACATTGTAAAGAATTGAGTGCCAGTGATTGCAGAAAATATAAAAATATTGTTATGATACCTGGTAAATATATATAAAGGGTTCAATTAATTTCAACGTGTCCTCAAAGTATTAGTATTGATTATATTTTTGTTTTGTTGGTATATTTGATATGCATTTATATATAAATAAAATACAACACGTGAATGATATTGAGACACAATTCAGCTAGCGAATCTGAGCTGCGAATGCAAGAAATCAAATATCATCGTACAAATTTCAACAATTATCAGAGCTAATGTATATGTTGATACTGCACGTAACACTAATTGTCAAACTTTATCTTTAAAATACCTTTCTACATATTTAACAAACTCCTATTAGTATGTTTTAGGTCTGGGACATTATAAAATAAATATGGTGAGAGTGTTCATGAAATTGCCATGAAACATTGCTATGTTTGATCTGGCAAAAATGCTAAGTTCACAGCCCAAAGTCCTTGCAGAGCTACTATTGAAAATTCAGGCATTGTTTTATCATTTCTATTGAAAACCGCGCGTATACATTATATCTGATCGTATTGCATATGTATAGATTCGCAATTGTTATTTGTCCACAAATCAACATGTTGAAACTGGTTACGAGGTTTCAGTACATATTCGTACAATCCTTCTTTAAAGTTGTTAAAAGTACGTGTTGACGTTTTGATAACAAGCAGGCATGTTTGGGTTTTTTTTCTCCATTAAACTCATTTTGATCTTGGTCTGTGATAAGTCCGGTATTATAGCATGAACAATTTTCAAATCAACGTCCGATTTTCGGCTCCTCCAATTGACGTCCATTTTCGCGGAACTGCTGCAATGACATTTTGCAGCAAATGACTTACTTGCAATGGAACAAAAACTATTCCATTCCAATATCTTTTTTCAGTTTTGCACTATATTTAGTAAACGAAAACTTCTGAACATTAACTTCTCGTTTTAAGGTAGAGAAAAAGACATTGATGTTCTTTTTCTGTTACTTTCGTCACCTTGCCAGTTAGCCCATTCACAAGTTCGTCCGATAGATTTACGATCAACATCACAGGACATCCTTCCTTCAAATGCAGTTCTTTTTCCCCTGAACATCCTTTCACATCTCCCTCTGCTATTGCTCTTTATACATGCTCTTCACTTGCAAAATGCAAAATGTTGTGACTTCATTATAAGTATTTCAGCATGACAAAATGATTTCCTTTCGACCAGTTTTGTCCTTCAACAATGAGCAAACCTCATACCACATAGTCGGCTATAAAAAGGCCTCATAATAATGGAAAAAACTAACGACCTATTCAGTGTACAAAAAATAAACAGTCAGAGAAAAATGACATTATGCAATACGAAGATACAGATAACAGTACTGAACTATTACTTGATCTAAGAGAAGCTTTGGATAATGATTTCTTTGAAGTTTTCTTGTGAGATTTAACAGAAGGTTCTTTGGGTGTAGATTTCGGTTGAAATCCTGTTGTCTCAGCAATACTTGATCGGATAAGTCCTTCCACCTTGTAGACAAAGTCTTCCCTAAATTTCGTGTGTTCTTCTAGTACACTTATCGCTTCAGCTGTTATCGCATGGTAAGAAAACTGATATAGTCATCCGACTTTTTAATGTATTTTTCTAAGGATAATTTGAGTAATTCTAATGTATCATGGTCCATTTGTCCAGAAGTAATTTTAACAGTGTTCGTCTATCTTACTTGAAACGCGTTTTTAAGTTGGTATGTGTTTATCCAGTGTTGTGTGAAACAACTCAAGTCCTTTTTCCGTCATTGTATGTTCTCTCTGTTTTGAATCATCAACAGTTTCTGCTGTATCCATGCTGATTAATGGATCTTTTCACTGTGACTGCCTAGACGCAGCCCAGCTAAACCTTTGTGCTAAATCGTTAGGGACTAACAAATCAAAGTCAATACTGTGAGATAAGTATGTATTCCGTTGCATATCTATATGGTGAAAAGCTACAATAAAACAAAGACAATTGATATAAAAGCAATTGATGTATCATTTCAGACAAATCAACAAAAATGGTATCAAATAATAGAAAATGTAATGTACCTATAATGGAAACATATATTTCAAAATAAGAATTCAGTATACAAACTTCATATATTCAAAGTATCAACTTATTCGCAAAAAAGCAATATTTACTGTCAAGTTTACACACTGTGACATTTCTGACCAAATTCCAACTGAAAACATATTTTCCACAGTGATTCAAATTCGCATGTGGTTATCAAAAATTTTTTGCATCGTCAAAAACTTATAAAAACAATTGTATACTATCAAAATGAATGTGTTTACACTATATACACATAAAAAAGGTAAGTATACGTGACTTACATCGTGGCATCAGAGGGATTGTCCAAGAGAAAATTATCGTGACTTGACGGAAGTTTATAAAAATTGTAATACAAAAAATACAGTCTGGTTTTTTTCCGGAAAATAAATGAATGTGAAACATGAGACATGACAACTCGACTCCTCGACGTAGACGCAGTCATGGTCAACGTCATTATACATCTACCTCTCTGCATGATGTCTCTAATAATGACTTTTATACAAAGGCGTTAGGTAATCATCACATTCGCACGAAAGTCGGACGTCCGTTTGGTAGTGCGGGATGTTTTAAAGGTAAACGGACAGAAAGAATGTAGGAACAAAATTCACAGGAATGAAAGTCACGGAAATAGGTCATAAAAGGTATATTTTGGAGAATATATTTAAGGCAGTCAAAAATAATTTTACCTGCTTGATTTTTCTTTTTCTAAACATTTTTCATTGGACTTTTGCTGTCGTCCTTACTTCTTGGTTTTGCGAAAGCGTCGACCATGTGCATAATACGCTGTCATCATTGCAGAAGTTAAAATACTATGCATTTCCGTTGGTGACCTACATGTAGATGAATGTCCTAATAGTAGCATTATTATTTCAATTTAAAAGGAATACATGAGGAAGTAAAATAAAACAAATCAATAAATCTGAAATCAGGTTAACATGTTATTTCTTAAAAATATTGTGCGATTTAGAGAGTGTTATGAACGCCGGGTTTAATCACTCAACCATCAGAGAAGAAGGAACAAGAGGCTTAAATCATCTAAAATAAAGTGAAACCCAGCATATTATTGTGATATGAATTATTCTCTAACCTGCTGTCGAGAATTAACTGTCGCTAATGCTATACCAACTCTAGCCTCTGACACGTTGATTCCTTTTGCTTGATAAATGGCCCGTCATCTTTTCCGACCGTATGTGGGTCCTACCTGAAAATAACACACATCACGTTTTAATTGTAACTACTAGTATATGTTCCATGTAGTAAACTGAAATAAAATTATCACTTCAATCTTGTTCCCCCTTTATTAAATTATCAGCAATGTAGTGTGCCTTATATTTAAATGTTATTTATAAAACTGAAACTCAATGCTTATTACCAGAAAAATAACCAGATCATATTAGAATTGGGGTAACATCACTTTTGCTTTTTTTAGTTACTTCCTTTTATAGATTGAAAAAAAAACTAATAAGTTGTGGTTTCCATTTTCTATTAACTCAGTTTGTTTGCAAGAAATGTTATGAAACTTATACAATGATAAAAAAAAAAAAAAAAAAACAACAGCTCAGCTTTAAATTAAGCTGACATTACTTTCTCTCTTTGTATAATGTTAGATGGAAGCTGGGACTAGTTCATCCATATTTATTCTTCTTTTTTAAAAAACTGAAAGACAACATAATTACACCGCAAAGAGTTTGTTTAATGACATTATTTAACATTCTAAGATCGGTTTGTAATAGATACAAGAATTGCCGCGTACGTGAAGTTTACACCAAAACAGAAAAGATGGAAAGCAAAGGCTATACCCACAACATTTAACTATAACAAGTCGGGAAAAGACTTCTGCCCTGGAAACCAGCCCAAGTAAAAGGAAGCGAGTCAGACATGCATCTAGAGCATTGGAAAAGAGACGGAGATTAGAGGTATCAATATTTCATTTCATTATTTTTGTAATACGGGATAATATATCCATTGCAATGACAAACAGCCAAGATTATTGTTGCTACGATTAAAAATTTAAAAAAGTAATACATAAAATGATCTTCCAAATTTTCTTTGAAAATAGAAATAATTGATGATGAACTAGAGATATAAGCGATAGAAGCTAACACTACACTAAAACAAATAGTAAAAAGTAATCAGTTCAGTGAAGAACCAAACTAACTGAAAAGAATAAATAAATAACAGTTATACAGACTTTTTTTTTGGGAACATGATGCTATGATGAGTTACAAATCAAGTATTTAGCATTTAAATCTTCTGAATTTTGTCAAAATACAAGCTTTTGACTATAATAATTGTTTCATATTTACACCTTTCCAGACTTTCTTTAATCTGTTAAGTTCTTCTATGGTTATTTATACCAATAAATTTGTTAATTGTCAGTAACCGCTAGTAGTCCTCTGTTTGTTGTTTTTATGTTTAATTTGTTATATTCCCTACTTTTATTTTTTATTTAAGTCTTTTTTTTCTTGATTTGAATCATGTGTTATTGTGTATTAAGTTGTCTGCATTTCCTAGAAGTACGGGAGGCTAGGATGCTATGCAAACCGAATAAATCTTATCGATGAAAGATACTGTTACAACAGTGATGCACCCACGAAGCAAAGTTTTTGACATACTTAAAAGATTACATCTTCAACTATCTATAAAAATCGGTTCAATGCATTGTTGAATACAATAAAGTAAACAATAAGGAGAGTGACCGAACAAAAGTGTATCATAAATAAACTCATCATAGATACCAGGACTAAATTTTGTATATACAAAAGTCTCATCAGTGACGCTCGAATCCAAAAGAGTCAAAAAGGCCAAATAAAGAACGAAGTTGAAGAGCATCATCTCACACGTAGTTTCCTCTGCTTTTGTCTGCCTCAAATTACGGAACTTATTTTCTGAAATCAATTCCACACTTCACGAATGCTACTACACCGACTCTTTCAAGATCAAACATTCAATCTCATGTAGCACTGACATGTTGAACTCTCTAAACTCCTTGGGATGGCAAGTATCCGTTGAAAAGATCTTCTTCATCAACTGTTCTGGTTTTAGCAAAGCATGCAAAAGATAATGCAATCTTGGAAACGCAAAGTTTGTTACACACCCTGCAAATTAAGGAGGGAGAACCAACTTATGAAATTGAAAACCGGCGCACTTTTACCATGTGATTAACAAATTCAGATGACATTGGCTGTCCATGTCAATGATGCATTTTCCTCTATGTGTTCTTGGACACATCCTCCTGCCACACGACCCATCGGACATTGGGAATGTTGGCATACAGGGTTAAAACAATCAGAGATACTGATTAACGGTCATCATAGCGATTTTGTCAAATCCACTTTCCTGTTAAATACATATTTCTCGGTAGTAGTTTGTGATTTCCGTGTGAAAATTTTATAACTTGGCATCGTATCAATGTATGCTTTATAATGAAAATGATATAGAAAGACTTTAACAGACATTACATATACTGACCGTGAATGCAGTTACGGCCATCAACTCCAGTGGTCTATATAGGTCTTGCTTTTCAGTGTTTCACAAATTTGATTAAACAAGAATTTTCCAAATATATTATTTTTTATACCAAAACATTCGTAAAGTTCAATTAATTGCATATATAAATTCAACAATAGCAAAGTAACATAAAATACAGCAGAGTCGACCCGAGTATGTGACTATCATCCGAATCAGTATCAACCACCCTTGGGATTTGAAACGAGCTAGACAAAGGATGTACTATAGTTGTTGTAGCTGGCAACATAGGTAATGCGAATCTCTTGGACGCATCGAGTAGCCTCTTTCTTAAGCAATTTGCCACCGGTAGAAAAGTGGTCTTCCTGACTACTCTGCCTTGAATAAGGTAGCTTGAATTCATCACAGATATGCTTAGTTTGCTGGTCTTGGATTTCGTAGGTTCTCCAAGTACATCAGATAGGGCCCCTGGATTCTGTTTCTACCATTCGCCGTCCGTATCTTCAGTGGCTGATAAGAGTGCTGCATGTCCCGTAAAATCACTTCAGCCATTCAGATAATTTAATAGACAGATCCATTTCATCTGTAACTGTAATATTTACATATATATATCAGAACCAATAACATAAATAATTTAATAGACAGATTCATTTCATCTGTAACTGTAATATTTACATATATATATCAGAAACAATAACATAAATAATTTAATAGACAGATGCATTTCATCTGTAACTGTATTATTTACATATATATCACAGAACCAATAACAAACACATCAATTGATATACAATACTGAAATAAAATATATTACTTAAAATGTATGATTGCAAATTTTTTTCTTTCATATTCAAAGTGGCATAATATTTTTGGCATGCAAGGCATACAAGACAGACAAAAAACATGTACGAAACAATAAACCCCTGATAGATTTTATAACAAAACTAACTTTTACGTCTATGTAATATTTAGTATAAACTATTCAAAATTGAAATGTTCAAATAATAATTGTAGGCCATATGACTGAGAAATAAAATCTAATTATTGGCTACAACATTAGGGCATTTAATGTGAAGTCATTAATTTAAGGTCAACAGTGTTGACAATTCCAAACAGCCTCTTCTGTCATCTGCTTGAACCTTGAATAGGTCAGCCCAGAACAAGCACGATGAAACCAACGCTCACAACCACAACACTGGATCCATTAGGCTCCTGGCCTTCCAATTCTGTTGCACTTGCCACACTTATTCTGAAAAAAAATGTAACAAAGTTATAAGAAATTCACAAACCAAACAGCTGCAAAGTCAGCATACAACAAGTCTTGAAAGTTTTCCTATCATCTGTAACAGTGTACATAACGTCAGGTGCTTGTGACCATGTGACTGAAAATATGTGTTCATGTATATATTAATATATATGTCGTCTGTCCAATAGTCCAATTGTGCCATTCTTAATCTTATTTGCTACTGCTGGCTTACTACTTTCCTTTTTGAGTATGCTAAATCTTTCCAAATTGCATTTAAAAAGCCATTTATTGCACAAAACATTTCACAAAACTTAAGGTACAAACATTCATGAGTTTCTTGCTATATAGCTGTTAATTTTCCTTTTTAAGTGCTTTAAACTAATCAATTATGGACCCTCCATTGACAATAATAGTGCTATGGTGTGTGACTGGTGTAATCAATTAGGCTCTGTCAATGAACAATAAACAGCTGCGCCATGAGCGCATGATACGCCCGACGTCTTGTGTACAGTATACAGATCTTCAGATTAATATAACAAAGACATGTGTAAAGTTTGAAGCAATAATCAGAAATCGTTTTTGAGATATGTTGCGACATGTAAAAAACCCTCCCCCTTTTTTACAAAATACTCAATAACCCTCTTGGAAGCTCTCTAAACCTCCTGAACTTACATCTTGTACTAAAAACCATAATCCACTTTAGCCAAGCTTGCACATATTTATTGTATAAAAAAAAAGAATTGAATGCTTCCAACACAATTGTCAAATAACACCATCGAACACGTCTCCCTTTTGACAAACTCGATGAATGCGTCTCTATGTGATATTGTTTAGTACTGGCATGATGAAAAACGGTGATCTTGGGTGTTACATTGTCACTTTAAAAACAATCCTTCATCAGATTAATTCTGTTTCACTGGCTAATGATTTCCTGCTGACAGTTGTTTTACAATCTCTTGCCTCAATGGAGTAGAAAAAAACATTATCAAGATGTTTAGGGTTTTGTATATCGTAAGGTTCATGGTATCGTTAAGCGTTTTATTTGTCGTACGGTTCATGGTATGGTTTAGCGTTTCGTTTATCGTATGATATGTGATATCGTTTAGCGTTTCATCAACCGTATGGTACATCGTGTTGTTAAGTGTCTAATATATATGTTAGGGTTTTATTTCAGAAGTTATTTCAGTTTAAACTTAATTAGGAAACACAATGCGGAAAAACATGTACTGGAATTTTAAATGACTTTAGTTCCCAGACTGATACTTTAACAATAGAAAAAAAAAACCTTATACTTTATACCCTAACACGGATGCTGAAGTAAATGCCACACTGCCATTTTTAACTGTTGACGATCTCAATAGTGAGGAAGTTACATTTTATACAAGTTTACACAATAAGCCGACATTTTATTTCTTGTATGAACATATAATGTCAAATATAAAAATTGTTGAGCCAGAGACTGGAGGCAGACCTCAAAAACTGAGAGGTGTGGAAGAATTATTTATGGCTTTAATGCGGCTGCGTCTGGGTTTACATACTCAGGACTTGGCACGTCGTTTTAATATTTATGTTTCTACTTGTAGTAAAATATTTAACACATGGATTGATTTAATGTATGAACATTAACATTTTCTTGTTGCCTGGCCTGATAGAGAAACTGTCAAATGTAATATGGCTGGCAGTTTTAAAAGGAGGTATCCAAATTGTGTAATTGTAGATTGTACTGCAATATTCACAGGAACGCAACAGTTATTATCTAATAAAGGAAGAATGTACTCCGACTACAAGTCACATATGACATCATAAATTAATGAACTCGATTGATTAATGTCGTCTATGTCGCTAAATTCCATTTGTGAACAGTCACGAATATGCAGAGGGTTTATGGTCGAGCATTACAGGCTAAACAGTATCACTTTCATCTTCGTCGATAGTATAAACGGTTTCAGATCTGCTGGATTACCTTAAACCGAGGATATTTTACTGTCCTGCCTTGATATCTCCCGACTTACAGTTAGTTATGAGTCTTATGAAGACGAAACGCGCGTCTGGCGTACTAAATTATAATCCTGGTACCTTTGATAACTATTAACCAGTAATGATGCAACTAGATGTGATTTATAACTGTTGTGATTTATAGAATTTATTCCATGATGATATAGGTTGTATACATGTTTTTTTGGTAAACTACTGAAATACAAATAAAGGATCATTCTTTTAGCGTTCTAAAAAGAATAATAAGATCAGTTAATTTTCTTTCCTATTACTTTTCAAATATGTATATCTTGAATCACTAACCTGAAGAAGGCGTCGTAAACGTTCTCTTGTTCTGAGGAAATGTTTTATATAAAAATATTATTCAGCAAGTGTTTTGTGTTAGTTCCGTTTATGATTCTAAAATGATCCTTTAACAATGTCCATGTACTTTGAAATATATTTCTGCAACATTTAAATGTCTCCGGTTTCTGCAGCATATAAGTAAATGTGTTAAAAGCTCATCTTACGGCTACCTGAAAAGCGCTTATACCCGACCACGTTAAGCGGAATGTATGGGGCAAAACTGTTTGAACAAATTCGCGTATCCGGCGAAACTTGCTTTGTAATAAGCAACCGAAAGAATCGGATTCCCTTTATCATTCGGTAGTATAATTATTCTATTTGGTAGTCCCAGATAATCAAAATTCAGTTATACTTGATTTTCCGTCGAAATACACTTTTTCCATAACATAACATGGAGCAAGTTTTGTAATAATGCTTCCTTATTATGTACTTGTAGTATTCGGAGGGTTAGTTTTAGGTAATCAGACAAAGCATCTAGAGATGTCCGAAGCACTTCCCAGAAACCATTCTCTTCCGGTTGAACTACTGGCTTAATGCAGACGTCTATTATAACTAGAAGAGCAAGGAACGACTATCCAAGGTATATATCGGTCTTGAGATATACTCGGGATCACAACATTGACCCTGCTCGCAGTTCACACCAACAAGAGTAGCTAATTTAATTCCCAAATATGCCTTCATTTCATGTAATGTCCATCCATTTTCCTTTGTTCTGCACAGGGTCACTTTCAATTTTGGTAGTTGCGTTTTCTGGGTCCATTCACAAATTTTATTAAACAGTTCATCAGTAAGGAGAACTGAAAATAGTTCAAGGCTGTATTACTTCTATCCAGCACTCGACGTGGACCAGATATGCCAGTATATTACAAGTTTTGAATGTCAAACTGGACATTTTGAAAGTTCATGGGAGGTTCCCTTATGTAATCCGGCAAAAAACCCATCCAGTGACATTTGGCATGCATATTCAGGACGAGAACGACACAACAAATTCAATGCTCAGGTGGTGTCAAAGATGCAATCCGGGATTATTGTCGACGAATTTTGGACTCCCACTGGAAAATATGGATATGTGGCCTAGCAACAGGCTTCATGTGGACCCTAAAATAGTTGTCCGGGCTCTTAACGTGTAAAAAACGTTCCACAAGACATCGAATTTAACGTTCCAACTCTGACCGAACGTTACTCAAAATTGATTCATCCCACACAGGCAAACAGACGCCCCTACTTTAACCAGCGTTTTACTATTGGTCGGACTGACTTATTGATTGTTGGTTGCTTTCAAAATCAACTGCGTAGTCATTATCTGGACCTTGATTTTCCGCCACTGTTAGAGCGGAGCTTGGGATTGCTGAATTGTGTATTTCAACTACAACTTCTAGGTTTGTTGAATCTTTTCTGGGGAAGCAATTGGCGTCACATTTGTGGTCAGTTGAAGAACTGGACTAGAGTTGTTTGGAACACATTCAAAACTCATTCAAAACGGTGAATGTAATGTTTGCCAATGGACGTTAAGCAAACAACAATGAATCAATCCTCCGCAACATACATTTGGAAAAGTTGAAGAGTATAGATTATCATTTGGAAAAGTTTAGCCTCATTTGTGAGCTTTCTTGTGCTCTGTTGCTATATTTATTCCCTTGTCCCCTGTATCACTCTTCTACTTTTCCTAAATAAGATTAACATGGAATTCTTCGTTTAATTTTCAGCTGTATGTCCAGTTTGTTGTTACGAAGATGATACAATCTTCTAATGTATCTAAGATTTCAGTATAGGTCCCTCCATACATGCCTTTATTATCTGTTTCTTTTAGTATAAAAAAAAACAAGTTTACCCTGTAGCTAAGTGTAAATATTTCATCTGCTTAACGAGATGCATCTTTTTCCTAGATAGTGCCGACTTCTTTCTATTTTGTACCCCATGAGTTGGTTCTCATGGTAACTTGCACCTATAACGAGGGACAGGTGCAATGGGGACGCGTAGGGTTTGACCCTTTGTTAAAAATTCGTCCCCTTGTAACATTATTAATGGAGAGTTTTCTAAAGTTTATTGCCCCGAAAAGTAGTTTTAATGAGGCTACGTGTGGCGGCTGGAAAGGCAACTTGAGAGTGGCTGATATGTACCTAAGTATATCTTTAGAAACGCTATTATCAAGTGAATCAGTTTCTTGCAGTATTTCCTATAAAACCTTAAGATTGTCTTCAACTGACTTTGTAAATGTTCTCTGAGCCTTATCTTTACCCTGCACTAATCCTTCCAGATAAGCACAGTTAATCTTGTATTCATATTTTGCATATAAGGTTATTTGCATACTTAAAGTCTTGCCTTTATATTTTCTTCTGAAAGTCATACAACCATGGCTTTGTAACATGTTTCTTTTGAAAATATTATAAAGTAAAGTTTCATGAAAAGTATTGCTGGATTTATGTTGGTCATGCACAATGAACATAAGAATTCAGTTCGACGTACAAGTTATGCAGGTATATACAAGTAACATGCAGGTTAGATTGTACTCTTTGTTTTACCCCCCCCCCCCCCCCCCCCCCCCCCCCCCCCCCCCCATGTGATTTTAACTAGGAAATTCCTTGTACAGAGGTATTTATAAATCCGTGTAATAATGAAATGAACTCAACTAACTCGAAATCACCAAAAGAAAGTGAAACTCAAACAATAATTGGGCCGATTTTGAGCACTCGAATCTTTGTTGACGGGCAAACTTTGAATATGAATTCAGCATCTGCACTCACTGAGACAGAAAGAATTAAAATCAGAAAATGAAAAGCTAAAATCAGAGATAGAAGAGTTGAAACTTAAAATTAAGCAGATACAAGATAACAGGATCAATATGTGCTTCAAATAGAGACGTATTTAAATTAAATCGAAATATGGCTGCTTGAGAAGAAAATAGACATGCATCACTTTCAAATTCAGATGTTTGGAATTTATTAAAATGAATGGCAATTTAAAATGCGTTCAATGATTACAGGAAAAAAATTATAAGTTGGGTTATTTTAAAGAAGCATTGAAAAACTTTTAAGTGAAAAGAAAACTTTGCAAACATAAATAAGCAGAGCTAAAGAAAGCAGAATTTGTGTTATGTTTATATGTCTCTAAAATTTCAAGTACAAAAAGTGTAACCATACATCATGATCTTAGACAAAAATCCTTATTACAAAACAAAACTGAGTTTGAAGTTTCCAATTTGAATGAGAAACTGAACGAATCATTCCATCGATTAACTTGATTCATCTGAAAATAAATTAGGCAAAGGCAAATTAAATTTGAAAAGAATAAAAACTAGGAAGCTATATTCTAGTTCAAAAGTCAAAATTTAAATTCATGTCCACTATAAAATGTATGGTTTTTCAAGATTCCGAATTCTTTCACCCCAGTTCTTCGAAACCGGTTATTTACTCTTCTGTATTGCAGTGGATGTAAATTTATCATTTTAGATATGAACTTGAAACCAGACAAAGCTTTTAAATCCATATAAATGATTGGGGAATAGAAGTATGGTCAATTAGTCTTTTTCTGAACGACAGTAACATGTTTATTATTTTTAAAAGACAAGCGACCTTTTGACTTTATAGCGGGATAAACAAGTTTGCAGCCACGTCTGGTAATCGAGACGTTAAATACGATGACTTGTGAAATAGAATTCTAGAACAAATTTAGTACTCTTTAAGAACTAGTAAATTCTTCAAATATTCTGAAATGTGACACAAATCAGGCTTCTAGATCAATGATTTAAAACTTTTAAAGATTTTCAAATGATCTAAACAATTTTAGAACTTTTCAAGGGCAAATATTCTGTAACAAAAACAAATTGCAATAAGTATTTCTTATTTGTTTAGAACTCTGTCATTATTAATAAGTTCTGAAAATGTGCCATGAATTATTATAATGAACACACAAGTATCTTACCACATTGGAAATCTTTCAAAGACAGAATGTCCATATTTGTTTGGAAGTCTGCATACAATGTACATAGAACAGATCATTTGAATTTACTTGTATTCTTGTGTCAATAAACACAAGGAATTCATAAACTTTCTCAACATCCACCATAACTAAGGTTTCAGAGATATCAGAGAACTACAGGGGCTCTAAGAAATTGTGAAGAATGGATTTTCTTCCTGTGACCAAGTGGAATAAGGCTCAGATAAACTGAATGCAGAACGTTCAAATATTTTAATAAATATAATATAGAATATAAGGCAACGACAGATCTGAAATATACAGATAATGACAAATAAATACAACTTTACATATAAATGCATATGAATATATCATTTTGTAGCAACTAATGTATACTATGTTTAATTACACAAATGCAAATAAATAATAATGCAAAATACAGTTAAATGACAACTCTAAATGTGAACAATTTGTTAATCAACAATCGATCAATTCTGTTGGAATGACTGAAGGCAACATCTAAGGCGTTGGTGTGCACTCTACCTTTTCAAGTATGTCTTGTTCTTGTAGTTTAATACGCTCTTTCTCAACACTATTATTTCCTATGCATTTCATTCGATTTGATCAATAGTGATAAAAACTATCGCTTGCTCTATATTAGACGAGTTACTTATTTCAAAAAGACTCGTAGTTAACGACTTAAATGCACCCACCTAACACACGGCTGTATTATATATCATTCGAAAGCTAATAATCTGTACTTTCTGTTTTGCCCATTCGTAAAAAAATCGTACGGTGCATTTTCTGTTAAATGAAGGTCAAAGGTTATGAATAAACATTTCAATTTTTGCGATTATTAAACAAAACTTGTACCATAAAATTTTCCAAAAGATCATATGAACTTTATATAACATGAAACATTATTTTCAAATCAAATAAAAAGATAAGAGGTTAGATGCACAATATTTCCCAAAAATTGAAATTGATCAAAAATCCTAAAAGAATGCAAAAAATGTACCAAAAGGTAAATATCTCTCGAGGAATCGATATTTGTATGCTAAAAAGTAGATGAATGTATATGGTTTAGGTCAAGAAATATTTGTGTTCTAATTCTAAGATGCAATTATTAATTGTTCATAAAACAGCATTCTATTGAAGTGTTTGCAGTTGCCCAAAAATCTGCCATCTGCAAATAGCGATCATTTAGTTATTCGAAGACCTCTAGCCTTTACCTTGAGAAATCAGTACACATACACAAGATGGAAGATGTAGCAGACGACGCGTCAGCAAAACAAGTTCAAAATCGCTTTGTAGATGCTTCTGAGGATGAAGTAAATCATCTTCTATCAAACATTGATTCTTAAAACACTGCAAACTCCACAAAATTTGCTGTAAAATTGTTACGGGATTGTTAAACAACCCTGTGAACTTTGGCATTCTTTAGAAAAAAGAAAATTTGGAAAATTGCTTAATTTACAGAGTTATCTGCCCTTAGCTAACTTCATTTTTATGGCAGATATGGCTTTGAAAAAGTCTTTGTATTATGTTTAACATTGGATGCCCCTACGACCACGATATATTAATCATATCGAAAGTTGATATTTTTTTACAATAGTTATGGTAAGGTTAACATACAAACAAGATTTCATAGAGATTGGCAAATATTGCTTCCGGACTATTTTGCATGGTTTTCTCTTGGACAGGCTCTTACGTTCCTTCATATTTGCCGGGAGAACCTCTCTAGAATGATTGAATTCTTCGTCTTTTATTATGCTTATGTTCAATTTATCAGTCAGATATCTTGAGATGCTACTCTGGAACGCCTTTACAGTTCCGGGTTCATATGGGGTACCATCTGATTTTGTCACCTTCATAAAGAAAAGTGCGAGAAGCTTGTCCAGTTCATCACTGGGATTTCCTCCATGTTCATTGGTTGCTGTATGCAAGTTATTTTACTTTTCACCTTATTTACGTTTGAAACACTATCGTCTGCACCGTTTAGATCTGCCATTTTGTAAACCGGATATTGCCGAGAGCTGACGGAAAGGAATGTGATTATTTCAAAAGTATGTTATAAATATTATATATCAGCCTGGTGAACACCAATTCGAAAAAAATATGGAATTTACGTAATTTTAATGCTGTTATCTTACGGTACAAATCATGTTATTTAGCCTAAGTATATGATAATACAAAAAGCGCAATATTTCGATAGACAAACCAGCTTCATCGAGCGTCCATCTATTCCAGTGAAATCTGGTGCCGATAAGAAATTGTTGCAGCTCATTAGACATTGAATTTCGCTGCCTAATAAAAATAGTTATCAAAGCTAGCAGGATTATCATTTAATACGCCAGACGCGCGTTTCGTCTATAGAAGACTCATCAGTGACGCTCAGATCAAAACAGTACAAAGTTAAATAGCATTGAGTTGTGCCAAACACGACTGAGGTTATCTATTTCTGAAATAAGAAAATCCTTCGTGTTTCGAAGATTCAAAGTTTTGTAAACAGGAATTGTTTAAAAAAAAGTACTGTATAATTGATATTCATGTCAACACGGTGATACCCTCGGTGACAAAACGTCCACCAGTAGTGTCATCGACCCAGTGGTGTAACTAGTACATTCAAAAATTGTTGTTTAATTAAGGACAGTGTTATTTTACATGTTTATTTCTACCATAAACATTATGTTTAACGATCCAAATGTAATAATGTCCGAATCGAAGATGATGTGCCTTAATGTACTTCTGCTACCTCCTTTTTCCATTCTTCGTTTTTTTCAAACTTCTCTCTATGGCCTGATTATTTGTCTTCAAAGTTTCAATAAATTTGAAAGATTCATTTAAGGTTTATGACCCCTTCTGTAGCCATTGTTGTACGAAATTTTCAGACTTCAATAGTATCAAAACTACAGATATAATGAATCATAGAGATAGGCCATTTTGTACATATACCAAGGGGTAACTTGATGCAAAGTATTATTATTTACTGTTTCATTGCATTTATTAGAAAAAGAGAACTTTGTGTCAAATAAATCAAGATTTTTAAGAAAATCCAGCCTTTATTAATACAGCGATTTTTGTTATAAAATTTGAAATATTAATTACTCACTGGATTTTCTATGATGTGCTAGTGTTTACTTTTTGCAAAAAGTTCTAACCAACCTGTAAATTCCAATATACCTCGTGATAAGTCACTCAAATCGAGTGCACGAGGAAGACAAAACCCTGTTTTTTTAACTGCTTTACAAGATTATGAATTGGTTGATAACGGTGATCTATTGGAAGCTTAAGAGATCCATAGATGAAGGTCTACAGTTACAAAAGACAACATTAATCGTATTTTGATAGAAATTGCACTTGAAGAAATGGTTCAGGAGTGCACATGTATAACTGATGCTTGGGCCAAGATATTACCTAAACTAGGACAATATCTTTCTTATAAAATAACTGTTGGATTTGTAGAAATAGATAGTTTTGGTCGTCGATCAACAACCCCCACATGTGGTCATGTTCCTAGAATGCCAAGAAATTATGATTAAATCAGCCTGATCACTCCATCGTTTCTATGACAGTTCGCATTTTGGAAAAAAATATACCACAGCATCTATGTGTATAGAAATAGATTTTTTCCTATTTACAAGACAACTTTTATATTCTAATAGGAACAACTGAACTGTAAAAGGGCAAATAGTTGTGAATGTGAACACCAACTTTCAATTTCGATACAATTGTCGAGACATGCATATGTTTTACCTGAAAGAAAGCTAATACAGTGCAAAAGGAATAGTTACCAATCATAAACTTACATATGGTTACTCATTCCTTGAACCTTTAAGGGTAATAAACGAGTATGAAAATTATGTTTTTGTGTACGGTGTACAGCAACCTAACTATGCACCGTACAGAATGATTTATGTGGTCATCTAAACACCGTACACATTTGATACACTGGTTGAATAAAGTTAGAGTCGTTGTGTGGAGTGCTGAAATATAGTCCACGTGTCATGTGTATAGAAACCGAAGTCAACTGGAAATTCACTACATACAAACATAGTCCACTTGTGTATAGAAACCGAAGTCAACTGGAAATTCACTACATACAAACATAGTCCACGTGTGTATAGAAACCGAAGTCAACTGGAAATTCACTACATACAAACATAGTCCACGTGTGTATAGAAACCGAAGTCAACTTGAAATTCACTACATACAAACATAGTCCACGCGTGTATAGAAACCGAAGTCAACGCGAAATTATATACATACAAACACACTTTTAAATGAAAAAGTCCAAGTTTCAGTAACAGGAATTGAAGGAGTCAGCTGAATGCACGCATTTATTTTTGAATTGACAGTGCTTTGTTTTTGCATTATAAATTATTCGTAACATTAACAGCCATACAGTGTGAGAAGAAAACAGAAGACAACGTAATGGCAAAATATTAAATTAAATATACTTATAAGGCCTACTTGTAAATACATTTCAAGATATTTAATTTTATTTTAAGTATTGACACATGAACCCCTGCTACGGTATACCTTGTATCGAGAGACTGATCACTATGTTATGTAAAGATATTGAATCTTTACATGTGAAGAGCGAGCTGATGACCCTACCCAAAAAAACATTTTTTTTTAACTTTTAGTGTGGGTTTTTATGACATATAAACTATAAAAAAACAGAGGGTTTTTTTCATTGTGGTGCTTGGAACTTGAATACTGGATCTGACAAAGACTTAACCGATAATTAAATATAGAAATTTGATTTGTCTAATAAAACACATACATACAACTACCTGCTATATTTATTAAGTGTGCGATGACACGTTTCTTGAAACTTTATACGATGTATTTTTTATGCAATCCTTTCCCCTGTTTTTGTTTTAAAAATATGCGAGGACATGTAAAACATCAATTAAAAAAAAACACATTGAAATAATGAATGCATGTTTTGGATTTGAAAAATATTCGAATGTCCTATGAAAACCATAAATTTCGACGTTGCAGGCACTGCGCATCAGGAGTCCTTCAATACTGTTACGTAAAACAATGGTTGTTACGTACGACGTCAGTATACCACTCTGATAAACAAATCTTCTGAATATCATCTGGCACTAACCAGATAAAAAAATTGGCACTCAAAGGATTAAAACACGAGCCATTTTTCAAAAAAATATGGACTTACCTTTTTAGCTCACCTGGCCCGAATGGCCAAGTGAGCTTTTCTCACCACTTGGCGTCGTCGTCGTTAACTTTTTTATATTTTGAACTTCTTATAGAGAACCACTGAATGGAATAAAACCAAACATGGCATGAATGTTCCTTAGGAGGTGCTGACCAAGTCTTGTTACTTTGTAGCCGATCCATCATCCTAGATGGCTGCCAGCGGGGGACTTAGTTTAACATAGGACCCTATGGGAAATGCATACAAATGACTTCTTTTAGAGAACCACTGAATGGAATTAAACCAAACATGGCATGAATGTTCCCTATGATGTGCTGACCAAGTGCTGTTACTTTGTAGCAGATCCATCATCAAAGTTCGCCGCCAGCGGGGGACTTAGTTTAACATAGGACCCTATGGGAATTACATACAAATGACTTCTTTTAGAGAACCACTGAATGGAATTAAACCAAACATGGCATGAATGTTCCCTATGATGTGCTGACCAAGTGCTGTTACTTTGTAGCAGATCCTTCATCAAAGTTCGCCGCCAGCGGGGGACTTAGTTTAACATAGGACCCTATGGGAAATGCATACAAATGACTTCATTTAGAGAACCACTGAATTGAATGAAAGCAAACTTAGCATAAATGTTCCTTTCTTAATGAGGTGCTGACCAAGTGTTGTTACTTTGTAGCCAAATTTTATTTTTTTTATATGATTTCAAAAACCTAAGTAGAATCAGGTGAGCGATACATGCTCTTGAGAGACTCTAGTTTGTGACCGTCTTCGTCGAAATATCAAAGCATAATGAATAATGTATGGTGTGCTATCCCTTACATCAACCGATTAACTTTGGAAAGATTGGTCTTATTTGATGGGTCACCAGGCACTTTCTCTAGTCACAATGTATTCAAAGTTAACAACTATAGGTCAAAATACGGCCTTCAACACGGAGCCTCAGCTCACACCGAACAGCAAGCTATAAAGGGCCCATAATGATCAGTGAATAACAATTGAAACAGGAAAACCAGCGGTCTAATCAATTTACATAAAGAGAAACATCTATGAAACCCACCAATACGCGACAACCAACGAACAACAGGCTCCTGACTTAGGTTTATACTTTAAAAATAAAACAAATAGAGTTACGGTGTTCCCGGCGTTGCACATATTACATCTGTCAAAGGTTATAGTCCAAAAGTATAACTATTTTTCAAAATTTGTCTCGACAGCATCCATTTTAGAACTTGTCCGAGATATTGCCGATATTAATCTATAGTATAAGTTTTGTAAAAATCTGACAAAATTGGATGGATGGACAGGCACACAGAGGGACGCCCTGTAGTACTGTGTCCACCGCAAAAACGTGTGAGGGGGACAATAAAAGTGTTATAATTTATCAGCAAAAAGTTATATAACAGGCGGTCATTCAACATCAATCCAATAAAAACCTAAATAAACATATACCTTTGCTTTGGTCATCAAGTAGGTGTTTCTTTTAGTGGGTAAGCATTGCTGGTGGAATTTGACTGCTGTAAAATTTTCTTTAGGAATAATAGTGTTATTGTGATTGCCCAATCGTGTGTCCATTTGGGTAATTTTCCCGTGCTTGCTTTTTCCTTTTTTAAACTATCGGGTTGTAAGGGCGTCAATGCATGTCTGGTAATCACTACTAGATTCTAGCATGATTTCTCAAGCTGGCAATTGATTGTTGTGGCTGCTTCTTACAGGAACATACATATTTCTGTAACTAAAATGTCTCCATCCCGTCTGCAATTTAACTTCTTGAGGGGTTGAAGTTTTTGGTACCTAAAAACAGAAAATGATGGCACTTTGTTAATATAGCATTGTCCATGTCATCACTTCAAAAGTTTGGATTGATTGATTGATTGTTGGTTGCTTAACGTCCAGTGGCAAATATTTCATGCATATTCAGGACGAGAACAAGTTCACAATAAATACAATAAGTAGGTTGATTCAATAGAGGCCATCTGGGATGATGGTCGGGGAAATTTAGACTGCCACTGGAAAATGAGGGTATATTGGATAGGGACAGAAATTTGGCCTTGCAACAGGCCACCTACGGACCCCTCAAAGAGTTGTTGCAAGGGTTCTTAACGTGCAAAGAGCGTGGCACTCTCTTTACACGAGGCATCGGATTTAACGTCCCCTTCTGACGGACGTGACTGCGAACTTGATACATCCCGCACAGCCAAACGGACGCCCCACTTCAGCAAGCGTTTTACTGCCGGTCGGGAGAAGACCAAGTGACCATATTTCTATACCCCAGTCACCCTTGGGGTGTCAAAAGTTTGGAGATTAGTATACTAAGAGTGTATACTTCAGGGTTTACACGGTATACTCATTGTCAGTTAATACATGTAAGTAGTTTTGCAGCTTAGTAGTTATCATAGCATGGTCTGTCTGCCTTTTTTTTTTATATTCAGGCCAAAAATAAAACATTGTTTGTTTCCCCTCCCTCGACCGACCCGGTAAAATCATCGCGACGTTTATTTTTATATATGTTCGTTTTGGTGATATCTTTCCGATGCTGTAGTCAACTAGCGTTATTTTTTTGTGATACCTTTCCGATGCTGCAGTAAACAAGCGTTTTAAATCAAGGCATTTTTGCATTGAAGCGTCTATATGATTCGGAATCAAGAAAAACAAACATAATTCCTTGCCACACGATTTGTGTTGTGTGCAAGGGTGATCTTTGGAAATAAAAAATATGAAGCATCTTTCAACCCACTGAGTGCACCTTGATTTGCTTGGTCTTTAACATCTGTTCCTGTTTAAAGGGTAAAATCTTTTGATTAAAAATGGTCTGAATCGTGCTTTGAAATCTATCTACTTTGTCCTCGAACAGGTTAGGCACAAGTCAGGAAATGTGGAATACATGTATTCCCTGCTTTCAGGGAACGTCCCTGATTTCTGGTGTAAAACAAAAACAGTTTTAATGTGATTTCATTTTTCAATTTATGGCATGAAATTCAATCTTTAATGAAATGAAATTTATAAAAGGGCACGTTTTAACGTTAAAACTAAATAAGTTGAATTTGTAAATACTTATTATAAAAGTATTCTAGAAACAACAAAACATGAATAAGTGAAGCCTTGTTTTTTTCTAGAACTCGAAAAAACATACAAATCTTTTGTTTAGGAATCAATTGACCAAGGTGCTTTACTAAATTATGTTCACTTCTATTGAAAATTTTTATTCATTGAATTTTAATTCCCAAGTTCCCAGGTTCAGAAATTTCTACATAGCAGTTTGAAAACGGACAAGGCGGTTTAGCTTGTCATCAGCTTGAATGTTAACCTAAATAAACCTTTTTTCATTGTTGTTTTGCTTTAAGTTTGCAATTACTGCACTTTACATTTCCACATTTTTGTCGCAGCATGGACATTTGTTTTTTTCTGTACAAAGCACTTGAACGATTGAACCATGGATTGTAGTTAAACTTGCAGTTAACATAATATCCGAAACCTCATCAGTGATGTCATCAATAATTGTTATTTCTGTGGTCAGGGTTGTAGTAAGGAAGAAATTGTTTCTATACAACCTTGATGACAGATAACTGAATATGTATGATTTTCTCCAACTTTATCTACCAAGCATTGATACAAAACCACGGTTACCATTGATGATTTGTAAGATACTTTTGAATTTTTTTTCCAAACTTAAACCATAATTTAACAGATGATATGGGTAAAATCTCTTTGTTCTTACTGTGCTATAATCTTGATAATGCACAGCAAAGGTGTGCATTAACTACCTCAGATATACTGCACAGTTCAACTCTATTTTTAACTTAAGGGGGTACCTGGATTTTGAAAGGGGCGTTATTCTATACAAATTCAATAAAGATCAACGAGTGTGAGCAGACTAAAAACACTATTGACGATTTTATTCTAAAACACAATAGTTTGTCCAACTCAAGGGTGAACGACCTATTCGCCCTTATCCCCGAATCCGCCATCTGCCTAAAAATTACGACACAGTTGAACTTTGTGCAAACAACGTAATTTCAAAAAAGGAAAAAAAAAAAGGTTTCTCTTTTTTTTTTATCTAAGCTGGGACATAAAATATTTCATCATATTTTGTGTACAACGTAAATCGTATATCAGTGTTTATAAGTCAGAAAGATAGTTCACATTTTTTTTAATAATTTCTGCTAAACAAGAAATGAATCTAAGAATATCCGAATAACAGAAATATGATTTGGATATAAGTTTTAGACTCAATGGAATTTATAATGACTTTTTGAATATCTATTTCTTTAAAGTGACTATTTTTTATCGTATTTAATTTTATTTAAAAACAAGGGGGGTGTTAGTGGAGATCAATCAGATTAATTTAGATGGACGTGTCTTAAAAATTAATACATCAGATAAAATGAAATTTGTGGTTTTGGGGGAGTAAGATTGGAAAGAGAAACGTTAGGAACACTTTTTTTTTCAATTTTTTGTTTCTGTTGATTCTTGATTTTTTTTTTTATTAAACATCATTGATATAATCCTTAGTTTTACCTGTAATTTTAAACAGTCGTACCTTTTTCCTGGTGATTGATTTAGCGCCATTTGAGCTTTGCACGTGTAATTGATGTTTCACCTTCTGTACCTTTACTTTTAAAACGAAATTTAAATTTGTTTGGCACCAACGTTTAGAAACAAACCATTGGTAAAAAAAACACATACAAATTTGAAAAAATATATGGGGCGTCAACCACCCCTCTCCGAAAATGACCGTCAGATGGCTCTTGGAATTGTTGATGCCGGCATGAGTGTTGCTGACGTCGTGGCTGAATTTAATTAAGAGATAACTGTATTGTATTTGAAGCTTTGCGGACGTCCATCGGTAGTTTTACTGTCGCAAATTGAGTTTACCTGGCGACGCGGAGCGGAGACAGGTAAACGGATATTTGCGACAGTAAAACTACCGATGGACGTCCGCAAAGCTTCAGAAACAATACAGTTATCTCTATTCTAATTCAAGTTCTCATAACCTAGCTTAACCTAGTTTTATTGATCCAATTTGAATGTTTACGACGTACGTTTCATGGCTACTTACGAATTCCATCCGCCAATAAATAGTTCCTTTACCTGAAGTCAAAATTAAGCTTGTGTGAGTAAATTTTTATATCATAGTAATAAGAGGTGAAAAACTATACTTTTAAGAAAATGAACAATTTATTAAACAAGAAATAATAACGTAAATTCCAAGTACTCTCGGCGAGTTTTATCGAACATTGTCAACTGTCATGGCAGATCACGAAGTGGTGCAAAGAAGTAAACAACAAAATCTACGGCTATGCAGCGTTCCCTGTTATATTGTAGTTAAAGACTTGGACAGTTGAATTATGGACTTCAAACTGTTTGTTATACAAAACAGGTAATGACATTTAATTGTTAATTTGTGTGTTTGTCAAGTTCAAACAGTGCGTGTTGAAGGAAGTAGCTGGATTTGGCGGCAAGGGCATTGCATTTGGCTGTGTACAAATTGGCACTGGTGCGGTTGAACCGATTTATCACTTCCATTCTCAGTATTGCCAAGTAGAATTGCAGAATACTGCTGTCTTGCCTATTGTAAACCATCTCATTATCTCTCTGCCAAATCCTTTAGATGATATTATTAAGAGAATAAATGAACTTATTTATTCATACATATGGAACTCACCTATACATAGAGTTAAGAAGGATATTCTAATCAAAGACTATTTGGAGGGTGGTTTGAAAATGCTTGATTTGAATATGTTCATTACAGCACTTAAATCAACATGGATTAGGAGGATTTTGCAGAGAGATAGTAAATGGCAAAATATTTTCATGTCAAATATAGATAAAAGAAAGTTGTTTAGTTGTGGTGTTGATTATATTAGAAAACTGTATATGACAGTTAACAACCATTTTTGGAAAGATGTACTAAGATCCTGGGAAATGATTATTCAAAAAGAAAGAAATTTTACTTGTGACTCATTTTTATCAAATCCACTATGGCTAAATAATAATATTAAGATTGGTCATAAATTAGTATTTTATCAAGACTGGTTCAAAAGTGGTATTAGATTTGTAAATGATATAGTTGACCAAAATGGATTGTTTATTTCATTTGATCAATTTAAGCAAATATATAACATTAACACATATTTTCTTAAATTTAGCAGTGTTATTTCGGCAGTGAAAGAGGCATCCAAATCTTTCCCTAAAGGATCTTAAAAATTAGCTTGTCCTTTTATACCATCATGTCTACAAATATTTTTAAAACATTGTAAAGGATCAAAAGATATGTTTTCTGTACTGACAAGAAATAATGTTATTCCTACGGGACAGCTTAAGTGGGTTAAAATTTTAGGTGAACAGAACCTGAACTGGAAAAAGATTTTCAGACTGCCTTTTGCGGTTACTAAAAATAGTAAATTACAGTGGCTGCAATATAGGATTAACCATTGCATTATTGCCACAAATCAGTATTTAGTTAAAATAAAATTGACTGATGATCCTTTGTGTACATTTTGTAAATCAGATAATGAGTCTATAGAACACCTATTTTGGAATTGCAATACTGTACAAGATTTTCTACAGGATGTTGATAACTGGTTCCTTTCCGGTGGAATAAGTCTCCCAATGAATAAATTAAATTTTCTTTTTGGAGACTTATCCAAGATATTTCCCAACAACCCATATAACATGATTTTTCTTTATATTAAACAGTATATGTATAATTCTAGATGCTTTAAAAAGAATCTCTCATTGCAAGCAATTATAATGAAACTAAAAGATATGTATAAATTAGAGAGTATGATAGCTGTAAAAAATAAAAAGATAAATGAATTTGACAATGTATGGAATGTTTTTGAAAAACTATTATTGTATACCGGCTAATGTCTTTTTTGCTGTTGTTACAATTACTTATGACAACTTAATTATAATCTTTTTTAAAGAAAATATTGTTGCCATGTTATGTACTTGATCGTGTTGATGGCTGTTACGAAAGAAATATGTCTCGTAAATTTTCAAATTTTTTTTCAGCATAATTATGTGATATTAAAAATAAAGATAGGGATGTAACTGGATAATCCCTTTGAGTTTTGTTTTTATTTTTTGTTTTCCTTCTTTATTTATTTATTTATTTATTTTCTATTTCATTTTACTTTTTTTTATTCTTTTTTATTTCTTTATCTTTTCAATAGAAAATGTAAAATATTTCCAATTAAGATTTATTTATAAAAATGATATTGTATTTATCTTATATGTATTATATTGTATGTATATCATGTATATGTTGTAATTGTTGGAAATAAAAAAATCAAAAGTTATAAAAAACATCTTTTTTTTCACATTTTGATGTGTACAGCCACTTTCTTATTTTGACTTTTGTAGGCATGATATAATAATGTAATTTTGGATCTAATGGGTCTTCTGATTGGCTGACGTTATTTTGTTATGAGCACAAAGACTTAGTTTAGTCATGTGACCTTGACTTCATCAACGTTTTTTTCGTGGTTTTCTGCGGTTTAAAATGTAATTAAGTATTAAATTATAAGAAATAACTAACATTTTTTCTGTATATTCGAAATACGTTTCCATGTAAGGTCAAAATCGATCATGCCCGCTTGCTTAGTACCTATATCCGGTGTACTGATGATACACAGTGTTAAGGGAAGTAACTTTTCCCCGATCTTTTTCGGAACACAAGATATTTGCACTTTTAGACTGAAACAAATGAAAGTTGTACTCTTCCTACATATATTGATAATTTTCAGGTAGAAGTATGTTGAACAGGCTGGAGAGGACAGCAAGTCAGGTTCAAAATTTTGTAAGGAGGCAGAGGAACGAGGGGGCATGGTTAAATGAAGCAGAGGATGACGATGATTATTTTGTTCATAGACTGTCATCAACTTTTCAAACCCACAGAAGTTGCAGCCCAAGCTCCCCCCAAAAAAATTAGCAGAGGGCGGCCAACAGACATGTTGTCAGTGAAACTGACCTATCTGTCGTCTCCAGAGACGAAAATTACCAGCAACTTGGATGGTAATCGCTTAAAGCGAATGGGACTTGGTATATGTTTTATATATGAGATTTTGCCAAGTGATATGGCCACTTTTTGTTATTAGTTTGTCTTCTTAAAAAATATAGGGTAGGAGGGGGAAAAATGAAATTAATACTAGTTTTTTTCACCAAACAATGACATTACTATATAGTACAATACTTATAACCATGTATGCAGATTGTTTCATGAACTGGTATTAATCCTTGCTGTTTTAATTAATGTGTTACAAGAAGTCCAATATCAATGTAGATTGTAGAAAGTAGACACATATATGTCTCTGATGAAAGAGAAGTGTGTTTTCCAATTGCATTTCTTTATGTTCTGTGTATTTATTTATCAAATTTAAATCAGGGAGTGACGAAATTCTTCATAACATAATACAATCTTATTGAGGAAATACCATGCGCTCTGCATGTCATATGCTTTCATATACAACTTTATGGTACATACAAACATGAAATTTTTGTCCTTTTTAAATTATGCTATTTTAGATTGCTTATTAGCTTATATCTCGAAGTGTCCTGTGATTGTACCTCTTTTTTCATTTTTTTTGTGAGTCAGAACATTTTTGCAAGGTTGGTCGGGATTGGGGATTTAAGGTCTGAATTTCTAAGGTGGGAAAAGAAATATATTTTTATGTCTTGACTGGTAACATCATTATTAATGGAGAGGAAAGCACTTTCTAGACTAACCTATGTAAAAGAAAGCATTGTCCAAGAAAACATCTATCATTTATATAAATAAGTGTTTTTCAAATTAATTTCATTTTTGCAGGACCAGTAGATATGGAGCCGGACCAGTAGATTTCTGTCCACTGGTCCGGCTGGCCAGTACACAAAAAAGCTTAAATTTCTACCCCAAAATATAAGCAAACTAAATGAACCAATACTATGATATTCACATTTTCAGGTTACCATGATTCCGAAATAAAAGCTGGACCTGTCCATGACTAGTGCAGAATTTAATCAAAAGTTATGCAATATGTTCCCTATTTTGACAAATGTGGCTTTTGAGTTGATAACTGCAAGAAAATCCAAGCTGGAGTCTCTTCCAAGCTCTGTAAACACTCCAGCTTTGATAAAAGAGTTGATGAGCAAAGAAGGGAGGTCAGGTTGTCTTTTTATAAGACCATTCACAGACATAACAGCACGTTGTCTTCAGGTATGTTTACAAGTTTATAGTTCATTTTTATACCCCCGCTTTGAAAAAAGGGGGGGTATACTGTTTTACCTCTGTCTGTCCGTCCCATGAAACTTTCGTCACATTTTTCTCAGAAACTACACATCCACCCTTTCTGTAATTTGGTATCAACATTTATATATGTCAGCCATACCGTGTGATGCGTTTTCAGATTTATCATTCATCGACTTCCTGTTTACCGAACACTTGTATAATTTTACACATGATAACCAAGTTGAAAATTTTCGTCACATTTTTCTCAGGAACTACAATACAAGGATTTCTGAAATTAGGTTTCATGATTTATATAAGTCATTACATTATATTTTTACACTATTTATATTATCCACTTGCGGCGGGGTATCATCAGTGAGCAGTATCTCGCAGTTTCACTTGATTGATTGATTGATTGTTGGTTGCTTAACGTCCAGTGGCAAATATTTCATGCATATTCAGGACGAGAACAAGTTCACAATAAATACAATAGGTAGGTTGTTGTAATAGAGGCCATCTAGGATGATGGTCGGGGAAATTTGGACTGCCACTGGAAAATGAGGGTATATTGGATAGGGACAGAAATTTTGCCTTGCAACAGGCCACCTACGGACCCCTCAAAGAGTTGTTGCAAGGGTTCTTAACGTGCAAAGAGCGTGGCACTCTCTTTAAACGAGGCATCGGATTTAACGTCCCCTTCTGACGGACGTGACTGCGAACTTGATACATCCCGCACAGCCAAACGGACGCCCCACTTCGGCAAGCGTTTTACTGCCGGTCGGGAGAAGACCAAGTGACCATATTTCTATACCCCAGTCACCCTTGGGGTTCAGTTTCACTTGTTATGTTTGTATTTAGGTATGGGAATGACTTATAATAAGTCAATATAATTTGGTATGCAGTTGTATTAGCATTGTCACATTGCGATCATTAAGCCATGTAACTCAGTCATGTTTCATTGACTGAATATTTGCATAACTTTCTTAAGATGTTAGAAGATTGCTATTTCGATTTCAACGTTTGCACAATCAAAAGTACAAAAGGGTGAGACATAAATGAAAATCTATTTAGGTTTTAAGTTTAAATAAGAGAAAACGGATGCAAAATTAACTCATAAAGGTGCTGCTAGGCTTTAAACGTTTAAAACTGAACATATTTGTAAATGTATAGTAGCTTAACAACTAGCACGGTTGCTAATGACTTTCTTTGCACCGATTGATTCGTCTTTCATTTTCAATCGTATCAATATTTATACCAAGAGGTTGATGCTTTTGTAAATCATGAGAAATAAGGAAACATAATTAATAGTATAGTATAAGATATTATCAGAAACTATAGGTGATGTCCAAGATAATAAGGAAACATTTCTTTAAAATTACAACAAGGGTTGTCAAATTTGTCGATTACCATTCCGGAACACCTGCTTTCACTCCAGGTGTATAGTGAAGTTGGTGTTGTTTCTTAATCATTATTCATAAATGTTGATGTAAATGTCCTTTTGGTTTTGGGGGTCTTTAAAATTGAGAATGGAAATAGAGAATGTGTCAAAGAGACAACAGCAGAATTTCACCAACAGGTCTTTGTTAACTCCTTGGTTGATTGTTAATCTCCCTTAACCGTATTCCGATAATCATGTTGATGTATCTTGCAAGACAAATATATTTTGCACGTGACACAGGTAAAAAAATAAATTTGTCGACGATGTTATGAGGTACACAATTCGTCAACTGACTATTAACAACGTTTGAAAAAATGAAATTGGAGCCCCCGTCGGTAATATATACTGTAGTTACCCAACTGTATGATGATGGTACACTGAGTGAATAAATAAACTCATCACAGATACCAGGTCTAAATTTTGTATACACGCCAGACGCACGTTTTTTTCTCAAAAACGCTCGAATCCCAAAAAGTTAAAAAGGCCACATAAATTGAAGAGCATTGGGGACCCACATGTACTTTAAATCATGTTGGATATACAACCGAGATTTTCAAATAAGTTAACATCATTTTAAGCATTTAACCCTATGCCGAATGATCTTTGTCTGGAAGAAACAGCTCCAAAACGTTAACTTCAAGATTAATTCTAGTTAGGTTCCTAATTTTTGTCTTTACAGTTGAAAGCTTTCTGTAACTTACTTATTCAAAGGTCGTTCACCTACTCTTTTATCCTAGCCCACATCTTGTTTTTGACATCCGCTGTTATGTCCCAGCCAAATTTTCCTCTCAGTAATCATAACTCCTTCACCACTCTTCTATTTTTCACATTTACTTTCATGCTTGTGAAGTTTGTCCCTCTAATTCTTGGTAGTTTCTTGGTTTTTTAGTGGAAGAAGACGTCAAGTCTTCTGAAGACTTAAGGGCTGACCTATGGCATTGAGCCTCCGTATGCCGCATTCGTTTCGTGTATTACAATTTCATAACAACTTAAGATTCCTGACACCGATTTTTACACATGATCAGGCATCTGAATCATTTAATTTGTAAATTAGGATTGAAAAACAATCACTATCATAAATATGACCCTTTTATTTATGTAAATTATCAGATTTCATCTCATCCACATGAACGTTATTTGTTTACTTGTCACAGGATGTTTTAACTGTAGATATTTGTATTACGCATGCGTGAATTTGGTATCGGGACAACTCGCCCTGTTTACAAGTTCGCCCTTGAAGTTACGAATTTGCAATCCTGCAGACAAGAATATTTTGTTTTTTTGTAAATAAAAGGATATATTTCTTATTAAATTGTTGTCTTAATTCATTGTTTTCCTTTGTCATGTGAATTAGATGCCCTTCTACTCCAAATGGTTTGAATCTATTTATAAAATTATTCAAGACTCAGTTGACAAGAGCAATACGTTGCTGTTTGGAGAATGTGATTAAAATCTAAGCTCATAGAAAAAGAAATATAATTGAAACTCAATGTACCTCCTTCTGAAGAATGTATTGCAATATAAATATAACTTCCTTTTGACAAGAGAAATCTGACTTTTGTCAGAAATATTTTTTTCACATGTGCAAAGGTAATCACGTGTGTCGGCCATATTGGTTTGTTTACAACTATGTGAAGAACCATGACCTAAACATCAATAGTCTCTGAAAGCGTAAACTTCAAGCAATACTATTTTATCAATCATGAATATTTTCATAAATTTAAATTTGATTATTTAAAGAAATAAAATTATAACAATTACGATTTTTGATAAGAGATTCTACACAGACATGCTTTAATCTATTTATAGCCAAATTAGTTTACCTGTGTGAAAATGTAAATAATTTGTTTACTTAACAAGTAAAGACAAACTATGGATGGAAGATAATAATTTACATAAATACTTCAGGACATTTAATTGATTTTAATAAATATAGGATTTAAAAACTGCAAGTGGAAACAAATTTATTCATTAGCTACATAATCAGCTGATAATTTTATTTTACAAACATCGTGGTGATGTTATTGATAAAAATCACTCCATCAATCCTCCAGCCCTTTCACATATTAAGCAATAGATCTACTTATTATTGTAGAATATTTAATGAATATACATTCATCGTCTTATTGAATATATCGGGTAATCAGATATTTTTTAGCTGACAATCTGGGTATCCCATTGGCCGGAGTCTACTGTACTACCAAAAACATGATAAAGATAGTAAATAGTATTTTTTCACTAATTTATTGACATAATACTGGTTGTAACATATTTTTATTTTTGTATTCAGGTTGGGACCCCCACCCCCACCCCAATTATGAGTGGTGTCCCTTAAATGAGGGACTGTCCCTAAAACAAGGGGTCATTTTACTGTTGAAAAAAAATAAAGTACATTTTGAAGATTTTTATTAAACTCAAAAGTGGGAAAATTCATATTTGGAACAACTTTTCTAAATGAGGGGTCAAATTATTAAAAAAGATATAAGTTTAGAAACAACAGAAAATTCTTTTGACATGTTTCGACTATTCAGTACTTAATAGATGCATAGTTCTTGGGGAAAAGTTTCATCAAATAATATGAATATAAATGACTTTTTTGGTGCTCATTTATTACAGTGGGTTATACTGATATTCCAGTTAGGTTAATCTCATTTGGAGTGTTGTTCCCAACCTGTTAAAGGTCCATCTTTGTGCATAATTTAAAATTGGAAATTTCAACAAGCATCTAATATTCTTACTCTGGAAAATAAACCCTGGTCTGCTAGCTTCATGTATATTTTTTCTACCGAATTAAAACTAGAATCATGCAAACAGACTTAAGAAAAAGGCATGTAAGTTAATCATACAAATATGACACTTTTTCTAGACAATCCAGATCGTGCAAAATGCGTCGCTAAAAATTGTAACCTTAAAAAAAATTTTGTGCAGGAAAAACCCATATGGGAATTGGGAACTTTCAAAAGTTGGCGGGTATGTAACGAGCCTTACTTTTTTAAGCTCCATTTGTGGGCAATATGTTGTCTAGTCTGTCCGTCCGTCCTGCTTCTGGTTATAAAGTTTATGGTCGAGGTAGTTTTTGATGAAGTTGAAATCCAATCAACTTGAAACTTAGTACACATGTGTTCCTTATGATATGATCTTCTTAATTTTACTGCCAAATTAAAGATTTTACCTAATTTTCATAGTCAACTGAACATAGAAAATGATTGTACGGATGGGAAATCCATGTACTTATGACCTTTTCTTGTTTGAAGAAAAAAAATACATTATAACGATAATGGAACAAAGCAGCCTGGGTTAGTGGGGCTGCTTTTATGGTAATTCAAGTTACCTTTTATTCACCTTCTTCCACTTCAGAGCTATCAGCAGCTCTTTGATTTTGTTCAGCCATTGTTTGACAGGAAGAAGGGGAAATTATAGAAGAATTTTACAATTATGGGAAATATTAAGGTAGATTGATGGTATACCGCCATCTTGGAATGTACAATCACAGTACAAAATCGGTCTAGTTATTTGACTAAATCTGCAAATTTGGAAAGATTTGCAATTCAATGGTTAGACTGTTTTTCTATATAAAGAAAACTTGTTAATTAATTGTATTAAACAAAATAAAATGATTTTTAACAAATAAGCCATTTAAGGGGAGATAACTCTTTTAGTACAAAATTTGGTGACCCATACTTTTTATTAAGTTTTTGAAAAAAGCATAGTAAAATCTTCATTTTGGCAAATTATAAGAAAATTCTGTCTCAAAAAATATATACTTATGATCTACCTTAAATAAAATAATTCTAAAATTTTTAGCAATTACTTAGTTATCTCAGTCGTTAAAGATTTATGAACAACACAATTTAACGCAGTACTTCAACTGTCTCCGGGACAAGTTTGCAATTCCGCTGAGTGCAAAAGTTGTCACCTTAATTTTTAAAGATAAGTCAAAATGAAGTTGATAACATGGTTGATATTGGTTTCCCTGATAATTGTCTTAAAATATTTTTTGGACAACAAAAAACAACATACTATTAAGCTAGAAAATAACGATATCCGTATTTCAGCATTTATTTGGTAGAACACAAATGTAGGGTGCTCGCTTAAGGCAGATTAACTGCCAAAAATTGATGAGATTGATGCCCGGTTTATATAATTCTAAGGCCGTCCGTCGGCACCAGAAGCGACGATGCACCGCATCTTTTTTGGGTGGGCTATTATCCACTTTTTGATATAGGACGAGCTCTTACGTCCCACGGCCCCAGCTTGTCTAGCAAAACAGCCGTTGGACGTTATAGTAATCTCAGACTACTGGCGTATATACAAAATTTAGTCCTGGTATCTCTGATGAGTTTATTTTCTAGATCTGTGTTTAACAAAATATATACACCTACCTAAACTTACTGTCTTTAATCTACCTATGTTTTGTTAATTTCCGAACACTGTTAGTAAACAGAAAAGCAAGAGTACTAAACAGTGGATGTCCAACAAGATTTTAAGCTAAAATAAAACTAAGGATTTTTTTTATCCCAGGCATAGATAACATAAGCCGCATTTGGCACAACTTTTTGGACTTTTGGATCCTCAATGCTCTTTAACATAGTACTTGTTTGGCTCTGTAATGAGCGTCACTGATGAGTCTTATGTAGACGAAACGCTCGTCAGACGTACTAAATTATAATCAACGATTCACTCGGACTGCCATACAGTTTGACTCCCCAAGGGTGACTGGGGTATAGAAATATGGTCACTTGGTCTTCTCCCGACCGGCAGTAAAACGCTTGCCGAAGTGGGGCGTCCGTTTGGCTGTGCGGGATGTATCATGTTCGCAGTCACGACCGGTCAGAAGGGACGTTAAAATCCGATGCCTCGTGTAAAGAGAGTGCCACGCTCTTTGCATGTTAAGAACCCTTGCAACAACTCTTTGAGGGGTCCATTGGTGGCATGTTGCAAGGCAAAATTTCTGTCCCTATCCAATATACCCTCCTTTTCCGGTGGCAGTCCAAATTTCTCCGACCATCATCCCAGATGGCCTCTTTTGTATCAACCTACCTATTGTATTTATTGTGAACTTGTTCTCGTCCTGAATATGCATGAAATATTTGCCACTGGACGTTAAGCAACCAACATTCAATCAACCATACAGTTTGACAGATTTTAATTTGATGTTTCTGCTCACAGAAAAAGTAAGATATCAACTTCCGAATCTATGTTCCTTGGTAAAGAAATTACGTCGCAACCAAAAAAAACTACTTAATTATTTGATGATAAATATAGTAAGATTTTGTTTGTAACACCAGCAGGTAAAATATTTCTCTGAACTACTGTTGTGACGAAACTAAGTGTCCCTCGTCCTAACAACTCTCCAACATATGCATTTGACTAATACAAACAGACACGGAACTAAGTGCTCTTCGTCCAAACAACCCTTCAGACTATCATCTACCTAACGACCCTTTGTAAAAGAATAAACAACGAGAACTCAGTTTTGCTGGTATGAAAATGATGTTTTTAATTAAATTTTCTTTTCTTTTATATCAAAATATTTTACGATGTACTAATAAGACACATTATCAATAAATGATATGATCTCTGGACAAAGTGCAAGTGTTCTTGTTCCTTAAATTGCTGAAATTAACTCTTGAATTATATATGTCAATTAACTATGCTATTTTTATGCATCTATGCAGTACATATGAAACATCAGCTTTTTGACTTATTCATGATAATCCTATTTATTGTTTGTGGAGTGAATAACCTCATAAATGTCATCCTGAATGAATTTGTTCTGAGATATATTCTACTAGATTCAAGACCATGCAACTGTAGAATTGTTATATATTTGTTTGAGCACTTGATGATTATGGACTATTGTGAAGAGAAATGGTCACGCCCTAAAAAGAATGTGTACGATATACATAAAATAACAAAAATATTAACTAATGGTGGGATTGCTCCTCTACATATGACATCAAAATTAATTCATGATAATGAGCTCTTTGTTAGCCGGCTGTGATGAAATCAACAGAATTTTTTGCATGAATCTTTTGATTCAAGTAAAGAACATCAATATTAATCGTATTGCGTTAACCACTTGAATATGCAATCACAGATATGGGTCAGACGAACTGGGTTTCGAAGGTGGCCACATTGGAGCATTTACAATTGCCCCTTCCGTATGGTTTATAACCTCAGATTGTTGATAACTACTGTTTAAATACTTTGGATGTTACTAGAATATCTTTGAGGTTTTGGGTCTGCGGTTAGCCATAACGGGAGGTGATGGAAAAATCTCGTTTAAGGAAGGATAATGTTCAATATTAAAGACACCAGTTATGTCATATTATACGCAGGTGAATGAAAATAATTTCGTTGTAAAGTATACTTCTTTTTCTGTCTATATAAGCTTCCGTTTAGAAATTCCAAGAAATTTCTTGCATGTAAATAAAACTAATCATATTTATTATGTTAGTATACAGTATTTATAACAGTGCATTTTATGATATTACCCTAAGCGCTTTGCAACATATACATCCACATGTATTAGTATTGACAATAAAATATAAAAGCCCATGTTAAGAAATCTTAAAATACAAACAAATAAATCTTTCACAGTTTTTCTTTGATTTATATGTCGATTTTGATCTACTTGCCTCTCCTGTTAAATGGTTTTCATACTGGTCATCACTCGGAAAGAAAATATAAAAATCTGCCTTCCTTCTTTAAATTTTCTCTCTGTTTACCTTTCTTCACCAGCTCTCTTCTCTGCCACTCAGATACCATTCCTTCAATTATTATTTATTATAGCAGAGTGTTGTCATGTCTCTTATTTTCATTAAAATGCCTGTGGCTCTGATTTTATTATTATTTTATCTTCTGTTAATATATTTTGTGAAAGTACTTTTAGTAGTACAAGTAGTGTAATAATCTGAGACAGTTTAACTAATTGGGTAGGAACTACTAGTGAGTACTTGTCTTAAGACATTTGCAAACAATACATCTGCACGTTACTCTTTCTGTTCTGTAATTAAATTTATAGGTGGGTAAAGTGTGCATCTTAGTATGCATTGTAAAATAACTTTACAATCTGGTTTATAACTAAAAAAAATATGAAAACGACAAGAAACTAAATTATTGACTAGAAAACAAACTACTTGAAACAAATAAAATTGTCATATCTTAAACGCACATAGTCTTTCAAATAGGCTGGTTCTCTGGTAGTTCGTGTTGGTCTAGTTATCGGTTAGACGCGCTTTTGTTCCTTTTCACTTGGTAGGCACTCATGTTGTTAAATTGTTTTATTTTCTGATCATAAATAATGACAAAATAAAAAAAATGTCATATGTTCTCTTCTGGTGAATAAATACTGGTCCTATCTTCACTGGTTCATTTTTGTAGCTTCTTGGATAAAAAGAGAAAATAAACAACAATGTATACTTTGCAAATACAAATATACTTTTAAACATTAAAATATATATATACTTCCCTGGGCAACAGAGGGTTGACGTAACAGGTGATTGTTAATAAAATATGTTTAATATTAAAAAAAATAAAAAAAAAATATGGTGTTTGACCACATGGAGACATACAAAAAAAATCTATGTTTAATATAGCCTTGCAATTGTTCTGGGATGAATATAATTTATGACTTACACTAAACAGATATGTAATGTATTATGTAATTATATAATTGTAATACTTGTTATCATTATCTAAGTTGCTTTTATTAAGAAAAAAACGCTTTTAACAAGAATTTACTTACTGACAACGGCTATGTAGATTGCTTTTGTTTGAAATTCCTCCTTTCCCTTTTTTACATTTAAACTATACAGGGACTATAGAGAGTAATAGCCTAGGCGTCTCATCAATTTTCTTACAGTGTCCCCAACTGTTTTACAACCAAGGACACTCAAGCCGTGCATCTGAAAATTCCTTAAATAAAATGTTTTGCACATGAGATGTCATAATGACAAAATAAAATTTGAATCGTCTTTCACAAGTAGTTGAGAATTTTTTTTTCTATTATTTGAGTGCGAGATTGACGGTCACCCTTGACAACTGTAACAAAATCTATGACAAACGAGACGATTTCAATTTTGAAATTATCAATTTCCCCCACCTTAGTAGTAATATACCAACTTCACCTGCATATGGAGGTGATGGAAAAATCTCGTTTAAGGATAATTTTCACCAGTTATGTCATATTACACGCAGGTGAATGAAAATAATTTCGTTGTTAGGTATACTTCTTTTTAGCTCACCTGGCCCGAAGGGCCAAGTGAGCTTTTCTCATCACTTGGCGTCCGTCGTCCGTCGTCGTCGTCGTCGTCCGTCGTCGTTAACTTTTACAAAAATCTTCTCCTCTGAAACTACTGGGCCAAATCAAACCAAACTTGGCCACAATCATCATTGGGGTATCTAGTTTAAAAATGTGTGGCGTGACCCGGTCAACCAACCAAGATGGCCGCCACGGCTAAAAATAGAACATAGGGGTAAAATGCAGTTTTTGGCTTATAACTCAAAAACCAAAGCATTTAGAGCAAATCTGACATGGGATAAAAATGTTTATCAGGTCAAGATCTATCTGCCCTAAAATTTTCAGATGAATCGGTCAATTGGTTGTTGGGTTGCTGCCCCTGAATTGGTAATTTTGAGGAAATTTTGCTGTTTTTGGTTATTATCTTGAATATTATTATAGATAGAGATAAACTGTAAACAGCAATAATGTTCAGCAAAGTAAGATCTACAAATAAGTCAACATGACCAAAATGGTCAGTTGACCCGTTGAGGAGTTATTGCCCTTTATAGTCAATTTTTAACCATTTTTCGTAAATTAAAGTAATCTTTTACAAAAATCTTCTCCTCTGAAACTACTTGGCCAAATTAATCCAAACTTGGCCACAATCATCTTTGGGGTATCTAGTTAAAAAAATGTGTGGCGTGACCTGGTCAACCAACCAAGATGGCCGCCACCGCTAAAAATAGAACATAGGGGTAAAATGCAGTTTTTGGCTTATAACTCAAAAACCAAAGCATTTTGAGGAAATCTGACATGGGATAAAAATGTTTATCAGGTCAAGAACTATCTGCCCTGAAATTTTCAGATGAATCGGTCAATCGGTTGTTGGGTTGCTGCCCCTGAATTGGTAATTTTGAGGAAATTTTGCTGTTTTTGGTTATTATCTTGAATATTATTATAGATAGAGATAAATTGTAAACAGCAATAATGTTCAGCAAAGTAAGATCTACAAATAAGTCAACATGACCAAAATGGTCAGTTGACCCCTTTAGGAGTTATTGCCCTTTATAGTCAATCTTTAACCATTTTTCATAAATCTAAGTAATCTTTTACAAAATCTCCACTGAAACTACTAGGCCACAATCATCTTTGGGGTATCTAGTTTGAAAAATGTGTCCGATGACCTGGCCATTCAACCAAGATGGCCGCCACGGCTAAAAATAGAACATAGGGGTAAAATGCAGTTTTTTGCTTATAACTATGAAACCAAAGCATCTAGAGCAAATCTGACAAGAAGTTAAATTGTTAATCAAGTCAATATCTATCTGCCCTGAATTTTTCAGATGGATTGGACAACTGGTTGTTGGGTTGCTGCCCTCCAATTGGTAATTTTTAAAGAAATTTTGCCGTTTTTGGTTATCTTGAATACTATTATAGATAGCGATAAACTGTAAACAGCAATAATGTTCAGCAAAGTAAGATCTACAAATAAGTCAACATGACCTAAATGGTCAATTGACCCCTTAAGGAGTTATTGCCCTTTATAGTCAATTTTTAACAATTTTCATTAATTTGGTAAATTTATGTAAATTTTTACCAAATATAGTTCTCTGTTACTAATGGGCAAAGTTCATGATAGATATAATTGTAAGAAGCAAAATCGTTCAGTAAAGTAAGAACTTCAAACACATCACCATCACCAAAATACAATTTTGTCATGCATCCATTTGTGTCCTTTGTTTAATATGCACATAGACCAAGGTGAGCGACACAGGCTCTTTAGAGCCTCTAGTTCGGTCTATAAAATCTTCCGTTTAGGAATTCCAAGAAATTTCGTGCATGTAAACAAAACTAATCATATTTATTATTTATGTTAGTATACAGTATTTATAACAGTGCATTTTATGATATAAAAATTACCCTAAGCGGTTTACAACATATACATCCACATGTATTAGTATTGACAATAAAATATAAAGGCCCATGTTAAGAAATCTTAAAAAAACAAACAAACAAATCTTGCACAGTCTTTCTTTGATTAATATGTCGATTTTGATCTACTTGCCTCTTCTGTTAAATGGTTTTTATGCTGGTCATCACTCGGAAAGAAAATATAAAATCTGCCTTCCTACTTTAAATTTTCAATTTTCTCTGTTTACCGTTCTTCACGAGCTCTCTTCTCTGCCACTCGGATACCATTCCTTCAATCTTTATTATAACAGTATTGTCATAAATGTCTCTTATTTTCAATAAAATGCCTGTGGCTCTGATTTTATTATTATTCTAATTTCTGTTAATATATTTTGTGGAAGTCCTTTTAATGAGTAAACAAGTAGTGTAATAATCTGAGACAGTTAAACTAATTAGGTAGGAACTACTAGTGAGTCTTAAGACATTTGCAAACAATACATCCGCACGTTATTCTTTCCTTTCTGTAATTAAATTTATAGGTGTGTAAAGTGTGCATCTTACTATTCATTGTTAAATAACTTTACAATCTGGTTTATAACTAAAACAATATGAAAACGACAAGAAACTAAATTATTGACTAGAAAACAAACTACTTGAAACAAATAAAATTGTCATATCTTAAACGCACATAGTCTTTCAAATAGGCTGGTTCTCTGGTAGTACGTGTTGGTCTAGTTATCGGTTAGACGCGCTTTTGTTCCTTTTCACTTGGTAGGCACTCGCTAACTAAATAGTCTTGAGTTTATTGAGAGTTCTACAGTATTTGGTGTTTCTGTCGGTACGTAAGATTTTGTTTCTGAAATGTATTGCAGGTCATTGATTTAAGATGGCACTGTGCACACGTTATACAGGGAGACATGGATGTTGTAATTGCAGTTCCCATCTGTTCCATATACTAAAATCTTGTTAAAATCGTTGTATTTTCTGATCATAAATAATGACAAAATAAGAACAAAATGTCAGGTTCTCTTCTGGTGAATAAATACTGGTCCTATCTTCACTGGTTCATTTTTTGTAGCTTCTTAGATAAAAATAGAAAATGAACAACAATGTATACCTTGCAAATACAAATATACTTTTAAACATTAAAATATATATATATATACTTCCCTGGGCAACTGAGGGTTGATGTAACTGGTGATTGTTAGTAAAATATGTTTAATATTAAAAACAAATTTAAAAAAATATATATATATGGTAATATGGTATTTGACCACATGGAGACATACAAAAAAGATCTATGTTTGATATAGCCTTGCAATTGTTTTGGGATGAATATAATGTATGACTTGCACTAAACAGATATGTAATGTATTATGTAATTATATACTTGTAATACTTGTTATAGCATTAGCTATGTTGCTTTTATTAAAAAAAAAAACGCTTTTAACAAGAATTTACTTACGGACAACGGCTGTTTAGATTGCTGTTGTTTGAAATTCCTCCTTTCCTTTTTTACCTTTAAACTATACAAGGACTATAGAGAGTAATAGCCTAGGCGTCTAATCATTTTTCTTACAGTGTCCCCAACTGTGTTACCACCAAGGATACTTAAGCCGTGCATCTGAAAATTCCTTAAATGAAATGTTCTGCAGCCGGTTGTACGAACGTTTCATTAAATTTAATGGCTCATTAAAGTGTCATTAGCGTATCATTAACTAATGTGTCATTAAGTCTGTTGTACAAAAAGTTTAATGAAGTAAAAGTTCATTAAAGTGTCATTAAAATCTATTTATTTAATGATGCACAGGGGGCATCATTAAGCGTTCATAGCAATATAAAATGGCAGCCAATATTTTGTTTGCCCCGATTTGGACCCCAAAACATGACCGCTTTGATAGAGAACGGGTTGACCATTCAGATTAAATGCACGACGCAGAAGTTAGAAGTTGGTACAGATTTAACAAAGAAAACATACGCTTCATATGTAATTTATTTAGAGACAAATTACAGCAAGCAACCAACAGATAACATGCTCAAACAGTTGGCCTACAAGTTCATTTCCACATGTCAAAATACTGTTTATTGTTATACTGGAATTCCTTGTTTACTAAATGACGTCATATAATATTTAGAATGGAAGCGATAACAGGCACTATCTCGATCCTGATCCGGTTTCTTCAATTGAATATGTAATATAAAATATGAATAACATTGAAAGACAATTACAATTATGTCTTGGAAGAATTGAAAAATGGGCCTCGGAAAATGGTTTTAAATTTTCCACTTCAAAAACGGTCGGGATGCATTTTTGTAACAAAAGAAAATTGCATCTTGATCCAGAACTAACTTTGTACGGCAACCTAATTAAAATGGTTGATGAAACCAAATTTCTTGGTTTACTTTTCGATAAAAAATTAACCTTTCTATCCCATATCAAAATGTTAAAAGCGAGATGTTTAAAAGCTTTAGATATTTTAAAAGTTGTCGGCAGCACTGACTGGGGTGCTGATCGCAACATTTTACTCAATTATGGTTCTATAGTGTATGGCTCTGCAAGGAAGTCCTACATACAGATTCTCGATGCTGTGCATCACCAAGGTTTGCGTCTCTGTCTTGGCGCATTTAAAACCTCACCAGTTGAGAGTCTGTATGTAGAGGCTGATGAGCACTCACTCACTGACAGACGTTTGAAGCTTGGACTTCAATATGCTGTCAAACTAAAAGCCCATTCAGATAATCCTGCCTACAGCTGTGTTTTTAATCCGATTTATGAAGATATTTTTGCAAAACATGAAAATAAAATTCCTCCGTTAGGTTTACGTTTAAAACCACATTTAGCTTCTTTTGATTTAAAATCTGTTGCTCAAGTTCAAACTTGCAAATGTCCTCCATGGGAACTTCCCAAACCAAAAATGATATTTGATCTCCGTGAACACAATAAAAAAATAAAACAAATCCTCTTTTAATTCAGCAACACTATGCTGAAATTAAAGCCGATTATCTAGATTTTTCCACTGTCTATACTGATGGATCAAAAGATGGTGATAGAGTTGCATCTGCTGCTGTCTTCAGGGACAGAGCTGCAACCCTCCGTTTGCCATCTGATGCATCCATCTTTACTGCTGAAGCAGAAGCAATAATTTTGGCTTTGAAATTTATTGCTTCTTCAGATAAATCCAAATTTATTATATGTTCGGATTCACTTTCATGTTTACAAGCTATACGAAATACTAAAATTAAAAACCCAACAATCCTGAAAATCTTATATGTAATGAGGAATTTAAAAATTCTTCTGAAAGAAATAATATTTCTATGGGTTCCGAGTCATGTTGGAATCCTTGGAAACACAGCTGTAGACCTTGAGGCAAAGAATGCCCTGGGTGACCCTGTATCGAACTGTGATATACCATATACTGATTTTAAATCTAATATTAGGGAATATGTTTTTAATATATTGAAAAATAAATGGAGTAAAAAAGATGATAATAAATTGCATGAAATTAAACCTAATTTAGGCAAACCTTTTAATAATATTATGTGCAGAAAAGATCAGTGTGTTATTACTAGATGCCGTATTGGTCATACTAGAATAACACACGAGTATCTTTTAAAAAATGAAGATGAACCACAATGTGTTCCTTGCAACTGCAAGTATACTATTAAACATGTTTTAATTAATTGTATTGACTTTGCTGATATTCGTAAGAAGCATAATATGTATGATTTATTTTATAATGTTCCATTTACAAATATTGTTGCTTTTTTAAAAGAAATTGGAATTTATTATAGAATATAAAATTGTTATTATATTTAAATCGATTTTAATTTTTATCACGTTATTTTACTGTTGATTTTTATTTGTATATACTCAATTTGCTTTAGTCAAGAATTTTAGTATATTGAAGGACCTTTTGTCTTATTTTAAAAATATGCTTTAAATTGTAAAAATAGTCGAATTAGCTCTCGCCGCGATATAGCCTTTTTGTGCTAATGCAGCGTAAAGCAACCAACAATCAATCAATCAATCAATAATTACTAATGTGATCGAAATTGTCCTTATATCGTAAATCGACACTCAAGTAAGTGATCCCATACCCCAGCGTCATTACGGTGCTTGTAAACATTGGCAAAAAACATGAATAATTTTTTTTTTTTCTGTTTGTAACCGAACTTATATTTAAGTATAACAAAGTAATATAATTTGAAGGTAAGTGAATAAATTTTAGTAAAAAATAAAACATACTGCTTGAGACATAAAACATATGGAGGCTTGACATTGACATCAGTAATAGTTAAGTAGAGTCATATCAAGCATTTTAATTATAATGGGTAGTAAAAGGAAAACGTCGAAAACATTGGGACTAGGCTCTGGACCAGCAAGGGGCAAAAGGACATGTACAAGATGTGGAAGACCAACTGTTAATTTTATAATTAGGAGAAAAAGGATTCAGCGGAAGTCTCTGCCGCTGTCCCTTGTTTTAAAGAGAATTAAACAGACAACAATTAGTAAGCAAAAACACACAAAAGAATGCCATAAATTTTCCAATTCCGAACTATTAGAAAATGGAAAACTGAAAATCAGAGAAAGGACAATGCATAATTTAAGCCCACAAGGTTATAGATTGTGAATTTGTACTCATTACAAGGACATGTCAGTGAAATAACTATGCATGTTTAGTCGATGTTTGTCTCTGATACATGATTTTTTACTATTAATTGGTTTTGGCTTTTAACTAGCTGTCAGTAACTGCGAGTACTCTCAAATCGTATTTTCTTGTTAATTCGACCTGTCGATACTGTTTATAATGCTTTTTTGTCATTTTTTTTATTAATATGGATCTTGTCTGTACACCAGCTTTGATTATTTGTAATATCTTCAATTTTTCACTTATTCTTACAACATTTGTATAAACTTCAAGATTATAAAAAAACGGTTTTTTTCTAAAGTGAACATTGATTGGTTAAATATTTCTCAGTGTGTTTGAATTTGTTTGTTGGTCATGAATGTTTGTCTCTAATATTAATTAAATGTGCATTTGTATTCAGATATCGCAGATCAAATTTATTCGTTCATTGTGTAATCATACGTTTTTTGATTGAGTTAAGTCTGCCAATTGATATTTTATCGTAAGTTTTTCTATGTTGTGATGTTATGCTATTGTTTCAGAAAAAGGGAGAAGGTTTGGATCCATTAAAACGTTTAATCCCGCTGCAAATGTTTGCACCTGTCCTAAGTCAGGAATCTGATGTACAGTAGTTGTCGTTTGTTTATGTAATATATACGTGTTTCTCGTATCTCGTTTTGTTTATATAGATTAGACCGTTGGTTTTCCCGTTTGAATGGTTTAACACTAGTAATTTTGGGGCCCTTTATAGCTTGTTGTTCGGTGTGAGCCAAGGCTCCGTGTTGAAGGCCGTACTTTAACCTATGATGGTTTAAATGATTTGTTATTTGGATGGAGAGTTGTCTCATTGGCACTCACACCACATCTTCCTATATCTATGTCTGTGTCCTTCAGCAATAGAGCTAAGTTCTAAAAACCAATCACCAATAAAACTTGTAAGCGAGGAAAGGAAATTGGGACATGCAACCGTTCTTTGTGCTCAGTGTGAAGGATGTCATAAACAATTTAAATTCTGCACTAGCCCATCAATACCAGAAAGTAAAAGGTTTGATGTAAACGTGAGAGCTGTGTGGGAAAGCATTGCAACTGACCACAGTTTCATGGACATTGGTGAAAGCCTTTTTGAGTTATTGCCAGAAGTGTTGAAAATTCCCCCTTTTTTAGCTCACCTGGCCCGAAGGGCCAAGTGAGCTTATGCCATCACTTGGCGTCCGTCGTCGTCGTAAACTATTTTAAGAATCTTCTCCTCTGAAACTACTGGGCCAAATTGAACTAAACTTTAACCGAATGTTCCTTAGGGTATCTAGTTTATAAATTGTATCCGAAGTTTTGATCTATCAACAAACATGGTCGCCATTGCTAAAAATAGAACATAGGGGTAAAATGCAGTTTTTGGCTTATTACTCAAAAATCAAAGCATTTAGAGCAAATCTGACATGGGGTAAGATTGTTTATCAGCTCAAGATCTATTTGCCCTGAAATTTTCAGATGAATCAGACAACCCGTTGTTGGGTTGCTGCCTCTGAATTGGTAATTTTAAGGAAATTTTGCTGTTTTTGGTTATTGTCTTGAATATTATTATAGATAGAGATAAACTGTAAAAGGCAATAATGTTCAGCAAAGTAAGATTTACAAATAAGTCAACATGACCGAAATGGTCAGTTGACCCCTTTAGGAGTTATTGCCCTTTATAGGCAATTTTTAACCATTTTTTCGTAAATCTTAGTAATCTTTTACAAAAATCTTCTCCTCTGAAACTACTGGGCCAAATACTTTCAAACTTTAACTGAATGTTCCTTAGGGTATCTAGTTTGTAAATTGTATCCGAAGTTATGATCTATCAACAAACATGGTCGCCATTGCTAAAAATAGAACATAGGGGTCAAATGCAGTTTTTGGCTTATAACTCAAAAACCAAAGCATTTAGAGCAAATCTGACGCGGGGTATTATTGTTTATCAGGTCAAGATCTACCTGCCCTGAAATTTTCAGATGAATCAGACAACCCGTTGTTGGGTTGCTGCCCCTGAATTGGTAATTTTAAGGAAATTTTGTGGTTTTTGGTTGTTATCTTGAATATTATTATAGATAGAGATAAACTGTAAACAGCAATAATGTTCAGCAAAGTAAGATCTACAAATAAGTTGATAGATCAAAACTTCGGATACAATTTATAAATTAGATACCCTAAGGAACATTCAGTTAAAGTTTGAAAGTATTTGGCCCAGTAGTTTCAGAGCAGAAGATTCTTGAAATAGTTTACGACGACAGACGACGGACGACGACGGACGCCAAGTGATGGCATAAGCTCACTTGTCCCTTCGGGACAGGTGAGCTAAAAATCTTCTCCTTTGAAACTGCTGTATCAATTTCAGCCAAACTTAGGCTAAATGAGTTTCTTAGTATCTAGTATAAATTTTATATTTTATTTCCTTGTATGTCAAGAAACATACTTACATAGCTTCTATGGCTAAAATAGAACATAGGAGACAATGATTATTTTTTTTGGCTTTTGAAGAAAATAGGACGATCAAAAGAACATTTAAATAAATTGAAAAGCCAAAATAATCATTGATGATAGATTTAACTAAAAGAATTAAGGTGAGCGATTCAGGCTCTTGAGTGCTTCTTGGTTATGAATAAAGCCCCATAAATCCAAAACTGAAAATCTGAAGTTAAAAAAACCGAAAGGGAGCTTACATCAATAGATGTAAACAATTCACTTAAGTTTCATGGAAATTGGTGACAGTGGTTTTGAGTTATTGTATAAAACTGTTATACAATTGGTATTATACCTTTTTGAATCAGTTTAGTATTATCCTGGAGAATCTGGTTCTGTTCAACTATCTCATCATTATTCACCACTGTTTCTGTATTTTCTGTTATTCAGAATTGACACTACTACAACCTCCTTTTATACCAGATAATCAATTTGCACTTTCATGATCTGTAATAAAAAATAAAAAACATATTTTAGTTTTATTTATGTTATAAAAATTTGGGATTTAAGATTTTTTTTTTTATTAAAGAAGGATTGATTTAAAAAAATAACAAGATTTTAGGAAAGCACAATTTCAGAAATTGTATAGCAAAACTGAAGCATCAGCAGTCCCACAATGCATCAATACGTCCCACAATACATCAGTACATCCAGCAATACCAAGTTACATTAAACAATTTTCTAATTCAGAATTGACACTACTACAATCTCCTTTTATACCAGATAATCAATCTGCACTTTCATAATCTGTAATAAAAATATAAAACATATTTTAGTTTTATTTATTAATAAAAATTGGGATTTATAATTTTTTTTTAATAACAATTTACAGATAAATTTCCAATTCTGTTTTGGTCTGGTGATTTTTGAATGATCGAGTTTTGGTTCTTGGACTTGGGAAATTAAAACACGTTTTCCTAAGCCGTCTTCGGCACTTTTTTATCATGTTTGAAGATTATGATTTTATATTTGGTATAAACCTAAACTTAGAAAAACAATTACCTTCTAAACTATTGGTGGCGCCTGTACTTAAATTATTAGTAATAGTAGTACTTATTCTATCACCAATAGTTTCAACACCCAGTCTGCTAAAGTCTTGATTAGTAAGGTGCTGAAAAGTGTCATCCTCTATCCTCTCATCTTTAAACTTTTGAAAGATTTGCAAATTAAGTTCTGCAAGTGCACTTTGTATAGCAGACGACATGTTGACAGTATGAAAATAACCCGAAAAATTGCCCGGCTTCGTATGTTTTCGGAAGTCTACCACCACCACAGAATGAAAAAAAGTACTGAATATAATTGATATTCCACCTAGTATAATATTTTTTGAACCAAACAAAAAACATTTTGACCACTGACCATAAAGTTGTTTGCACTAAACAATATTTATTTTACAGAACATAATGATCAGTCTACAAAACATAAAATTTATTTCAGTGGTTAAGATTACTGTATATTAAAAAAGCTTTCGGCAAATCATAAAAATAAAAACATTTATAGTATTGATTGATGGACAGATAGTTGGTTTGTGTCCAGAGGCGAGACCGATGCATTTTCAAGACAAGAAAATGATAAATGTGTTCTGATCCTCCTTTTTACTAGACCGACATACCGATTCGAATTTTGCAAGAACACAAGAACACAAGGAAACCGTTTGTCTTACAAACACATTAATCTAGGCAAACCAATCTAGTCTAAAGCATTATGCCCTTTATATAAACAGAAAAAAGTCCTATAAAATCTAACTTCAGGAAAACTCAATATCAGCATTTTTAATTTCCTACGGAAATTAACATTGGAAGGGAAGACAACTCTTGCCAAAAAAGAGACTTTTTTTTGTCAGTTTTTTGTTGTTTTTCTTGAAATTTATGTGTAGTATGATACTTTGATGGGGTTATAAGTTTGTTTTTGACTAAATCATATAAGCTTCTGCTCATGAAATGTACAAAACCGAAATCTTGTTGGTATTTTTTTTTCGTGCATTTTCATGAAAGAAATTGCAAATTTGAAGCTTTGTAATCATTTTAAAAAATATTGTGAAAATTTGGTATTGTTTATATTTGGATATTTTTTCAGAAACTTACTGAATTATTTTTTATTAAATTTGAGATTATTTACCTTGACTTGTTTAAGAATTCATAAATGGTCAACTAATGAATTACGAAATCTAGGTTATAGCTTGATAACATATATGAAAACACCTTTAGAGTTGTTTAATATACTTTAAAGACCGCTAAAAATCAAGAATTAATACATTCTGATGAATAGAAGCGGTAAAGTTATAATTTAGTATCAATTGTTAATCATATTTCTGCCTTTTTTTGCAAGAGTTATCTCCCTTTTCAATGCAAATCTCCATAGTCAACCTCAAGTTAGATTTAATGGGACTTTTTTCTGTGTATATTTGGGGTATAATGCTTGGTAATTTTGATAACTATTTACACCACTGGGTCGATGCCACTGCTGGTGGACGTTTCGTCCCCGAGGGCATCACAAGCCCAGTAGTCAGCACTTCGGTGTTGACATGAATATCAATTATATGGTCATATTATAAATTTGAATTTTTCGAAATACTAAGGATTTTCTTACCCCAGGAGTAGATTACCTTAGCCGTATTTGGCACAACTTTTTGGAATTTTGGATCCTCAATGCTCTTCAACTTTGTATTTGTTTGGCCTTTTAACTATTTGGATCTGAGCGTCACTGATGAGTCTTTATGTAGACGAAACGCGCGTCTGGCGTATAAAATTATAATCTTGGTACTTTTGATAACTATGCTAAAGATTAAAACTTAAAAATCTTCTGTTGCAATAACTTTCAGGTTAGGGTCAAATTTATGCTAGATTGAGTTGACTATACCCACCTCATAGCCTAAAGGTCGCATGCGATTGTAAAACAGAAGACGTGTTTGTATCATCAATACTGTCTGTCTAAATTTGTTTCAATCAGCAGTAGCAGGATCAATGTCTAGTGATTGACACTTATTGATTAGAAGAGATGCAAACTTTGCAATGTCTTCCGGGAGCTCTTTTTTCTTGTTGAATTGTCTCTCTGATAAAATTGCAATTGATCTTGCAAGTTTATCGACTCTAATACTCCATTCCATTTTCGTAAGAAAAAGAAAGTATGATGCCTCTTTTTCATTGTTTCATCTCTTTCCTCAATTGAAATGGCAAGTTAAGATGAAACCATTCTCATTTTATCAAAGACCGACTTTCCTTCTCCGTTCCTGAATTTCTTCAACCCTTTGAATTGACAACAGTTAACTGTTTATGTTAATGTTTAAAGCAGGGTTGGCAAGTATTACTCGGGCAGGAAAACCGTAAGCAAGGGCAATTTTAATATACATGTACATCTTTCAGCGAAATAACTTTCAGACGTAGAAGTTTATTAACGGTGACATACAGCCACAATTTAAAGCCTTGTGATAAACTGTAAACAGCAATAATGTAGTAAGACCTACAAACAAGTCAACATGACCAAAATGGTTAATTGACCCCCTAAGGAGTTATTGTCCTTTATAGTCAATTTTTAACAATTTTCATAAAATTTGTAAATTTTTAATAAATTTTCCACGGAAATTACTGGGCATAGTTTATTATCTATAGAAATAATTGTAAGCAGCAACAATATTCAGTAAAGTAAGATGTAAAAACACATCACCATAACCAAAACACAATTTTGCCATGAATCCATCTGCATCCTTTGTTTAATATTCGCATACACCAAGGTGAGCGACGCATGCTCTTTAGAGCCTCTAGTTTTGTTACCCTGTCAAGATCAAACATCCACTGAAATAGATCAGAGAAAAGCTATATTTTTTTCCATTTGTGTAAGGTGACATTTAAAATAAGTCAGACATTTGGGAAATTTACTTGTTTACACACTATGATTGCACCAACAAATGAATGCTGTTTTCCACTGAAATTATAGGTACAAAACATTGACTCAGGATAAATAATGTTTACCATACAACTGTTTTTGAATATAGTATGATTTTTGAAAAGTCAAATTGAAGTAACATTTATGCAGCAAATGCTCTTTTACAACAAACACGAATTCATCCCTGTTACTATTTTCTAATTGTCTTTGGGGTCGATTACGGGTGAAAACACTTATAACTTTCAATAGGTGAAATAAACGTTGTGCCTCTTATTTTAATTTCATCATCTCTGGTGACAGAAAGCTTTTTTCTCACTAATTCACGTGCAGGTCAAATTAAAAAAAAATGTAAAAAGTTTGCAAGATTTAAACATGCCATGATAATTGTTTAGTGATTAAGAATTGTATAATATTGACTGCTTTGTTTTACAATATAGCGAAAACATCAGAAAGTGTAAATAATTTTCAATCATTATTTCAGGAAATAACCAACTCAAAAGCTTTATGTTTTACATAATGTGTGTGATGTTGTGCTTTGATTTTACTTAAAAATTAATGTCTTTTTATTTTTTCTGTCTTTTGCCTTTTTTCTTCTGAAAGTTAAATATGAAGTTTAGTTGTATTGCAATGGTCTTATATGTTATCAACCAGTAAGTGTGCAAAACCCTTTAATCAAGGTATAATTTGCATTATTCATTAACATATAACCTGTTCCATAAGCGGAAAACAAATTTGTTATGGGATTTCCTTGATACTGATCATGTTGCAAACGAACTTTCTTTTGAAAGTTCATCATTGTTTTTAGTTGCTTAACATTTTTTACCGGACCAATTTTTATTCCGTTTGAATTAAACCAATGATTTATTCTGTTAAGTAATGACAGTATTCTAATAAAAGAAATGCAAACTACATTGCTAACTGTTCAATTTAATTTTTTCCTGGTCGAAAACCACCATACTAAAAAAATAACAAAATCAAGGTTTCTGCAAAAGTGAAGTGTATCGTTGAATCTACTCAATTAAACAAACGGTAAGAAATCAATGCCGTTAAGAATAAAATCTTAACACATCTACATCATCGTTTTGGCAAACAAATTAGCCAAAATGAACTCGGGATGAAGCCAATAAAACCGTAGGAATGAACCATGCATAAATGCGAGTCAAACTAATTTAATTTCGACCAAACAAAGCATGGTTCCTTACTCTATCCAACTGTTTGCAGTATCTGAAAAAAGAAATACATTTATTTCAGTTTATAAAGTTTTTTTAGGACTGATAAACGAGGTAAACACATCATCGGTTTATCATATCAAAGGATATAATAAGAGAGGTATAAACCGACGAAACAGTCAGAACTAGATACTAATAATATATTAAAATATTGACAAGGTACAAAATGACCTAATCCATGGTGCCTGATCATTGTGACAGTCTTTCATTGTCCTGAACAATATATAGGTAATACTAATATATTAAAATATTGACAATTTACGAAATTGCCTAATCCATGGTGCCTTATCATTGTGACAGTCTTTCATTGTCCTGAGTAATATATAGGTGGTAGGAAGCGGCAGTTGTGAAAGGTATGCTAAACGAGTGGTAGTAGATAATGATTAACATGCTAGTGGTTAGTCAGAACCGATATACGAAGTAATCGGTAAAGCAACGGAATACATTACCTAGAATACAGATATCCATTCACTATTGCCCCCAAGGGTGACTGGGGTATAGAAAAATGGTAACCTGGTCTTCTCCAGACCGGCAGTAAAACGCTTGCCGAAGTGGGGCGTCCGTTTGGCTGTGCTGGATGTACCAAGTTCGCAGTCACGTCCGGTCAGAAGGAGGACGTTAAATCCGATGCTTCGTGTAAAGAGAGTGCCACGCTCTTTGTACGTTAAGAACCCTTGCAACAACTCTTTTGAGGGGTCCGTAGGTGGCCTGTTGCGTGGCAAAATTTCAGTCCCTATCCAAACTATCCTCTTTTTCCAGGGGCAGTCCAACTTTCCCCGACCATCATCCTAGATGGCCTCTATTGTATTAACCTACCTATTGTATTTATTGTGAACTTGTTCTCGTCCTGAATATGCATGAGATATTTGCCACTGGACGTTTAGCAACCTACAATCAATCAATCCTTCGATTCACTATTTGGTATAAAATTAAAGAGGTGTTGTAAATCATGCAACAAGTGATAGGCATTCGATATAAATATTTCAGTATTAAAGTAAGAAGGACTAGTTGTGTTAATTGGGTATTTTGATATGGGATGTGGTTTACTACCTTCATTCCAGTATACCGTAATCCATTACACAGTATTCTGTTTGTCCATTTCCCATTGCCTAGTTTATCAATTAGCCATTGCCTTGTATACCGTTATTATTTACATACTATACCGGAACCTATTGCCCATTATCCAGTATACATTTATCGACCACTTTACCTTTGCCAATGTCCCAGTATATCATTACCCATTACCAAGTCCCTCCGGTGGATCGCTATCCTTGCCTTGGTCGGAGGGCTTGCGTGTCTCAGTGACCCCAAGAGCTATGCCAGCTGGAGCTTCGTCTCCTGAAAGGGTTACCCATGATGGACAGGTCGAAGGGTAAAGACCAGCAGACTAAAGTGATCCGAACATCGTGAGATGCCCGATTTTTTGAATAAAATAGGCTCTCCAACCCGTTTGCCGTGGGTTGCTACCCGTGTCGGTGGTTGACGAGATCCTTGTGGATGAGGGCTATAGCCAGACTCCTTACGGTCAGAAAATACCCGGACGGACGAGACTATAGTTCAATAAGCTGCTTTGGCTTCGAAATCATCTAAACGGGAGGTCGGATGGACCCGGTTCGATCAATCGGCTGTTCATGTCGAGCCCTTCAGTTAATCCTCAACAATAAGCTTTCTTGTAACAATTTTCATAATACACACAAGTCACAATAAGCTTTCTTGTAACAATTTTCATAATACACACAAGTATTTTAAATTAAGCTATTTATATTTCGGATAACTGAAGAAGGCGATGGCTCATGGGTCAATCAAGTGGTACGCTTTCTTTTTCGGTTGATGGATACGCTCTGCTTGAGTATACTATTCTTGGAACATCTGGTGCTTTCCGCAGTGGATCTTGGGTGCTAATTTTGAGGACCAGCTACATTATATTTGAAGCTCGTTTTCAGCATTAGCACTTGATCCCGGTTTGCCACGGAAACACAGCATCGCCCTTGTAGGCACTCCGAGGTGGGTGGATGACAAGAATGGTGAATCTTTCTCCTCTCATATGGCACAACAAAACAAATCCTCTAAATCAGCTTTAATACATAAAAAAAGAAAATGTGATGATTCAGAGCCCTGTCGGGAAGATGACAGTTGGCCCAGATTTATTGTAATAAAAGGAACAGAAGAAAAACCAATTTCAAAAATATCGCCCTTTGTAATTCACAAACAAATTCAAAGCGTTGCTGGTACTGTTAAAAAAGTTTCAAAAATGAGATCTGGCAATTTGTTGGTTGAATGTTCCAACAAAAGTCAATCAACAAATTTACTTACAATGTCTACAATATCAAACTTTCCTGTTTCTGCCTCTCCTCATAACAGTTTGAACAGCTGTAAGGGGATCATTCGAGACAGAAGTCAATACCTTGGTGACCTCAACGTGGAAGAAATCGGTGAGGAACTTTCAAGCCAAGGTGTAACTGGTGTTATTAGATTTCAAATTAAAAAGAATGGAAATATAATTAAATTAAATACATACCTTTTGACCTTTAGAACTCCAACCCCTCCTCCATCTATAACTTTAGGCTGCTTCGGAATCAGAGTTGACATGTTTATCCCTAACCCAATTCGATGCTTTACTTGTCAAAAGTTTGGTCATGGAAGCAAACAATGTCGTGGTAAGCAGAGATGCTTCAAGTGTTCTGACGAAGGACACGAGGGAACAACATGTAACTCTGAATTTTCTAAATGTGTAAACTGTGGTGAATCCCATTTTTCTTCGTCTAGGGACTGCCCTGTTTACCTTAAAAAAAAAATATTATTAAAATTAAAACAGAAAGAAACATCAGTTAACCAGAAGCTAAACAGATAGCTTCTGTTTCGAATGATCTCCTTGTATCAAACAGACCATCGTACGCCAGCAAAGTTGTCCGCTCATTCAGTCACGAGAATACACAAACTCGCATGACTTGGCCAGTTGATGCGGACAATTTTAAAATGCTGCCTGTTAAAACAGAACCTACCGATAAAATATTAATTCCAAGAAAACTAAAATCTTATAAAAACCAGTACTCAGTCAACTCAATCTTCCCTACAGAGCTCAATATCATCACCAAAAAAAATGAGAAAAAGAAATCAAATAAAAAAGAAACAGTAGAAATTCACAGTTGGAGCGGTGAATCTGTCTGGGATCTTCAAAAGGTAAAATGACTAGTGATCATCTTTTTGTCTTAAAAACTCTAATAGATAAACACACACAAAAAGGTTCGAAACCATTATACACATGTTTTGTTGACTTTTGAAGAGCTTTTGATACAGTTAATCACACAGGACTGTTTTATAAACTTAGTAAAATTGGAGTAGGAACTCATTTTTATAATATAATCAAAAGTATGTATTCTAATAACATACTATGTATAAAAACACGAAACATGTTAACTTCAGACTTAAGATCATATATTGGAGTAAGACAAGGAGATAATCTTAGCCCAAGTCTCTTTAAAATATTTATAAATGATTTTAAATCTTTATTAGATGAAACCTGTGACCCAGTATTGCTATCAAATGTTTCATTAAATTGTCTTCTTTATGCTGACGATCTTGTACTGCTTTCTGAATCTAAAAAAGGCTTACAGAATGCATTAAATAAGCTGGAAATTTATTGTCAAAATTGGGGGTTAGAAGTTAATTTAAAAAAAACAAAGTCTGTAGTTTTTAATACATCTGGCCGTATTAAAGATGCACGGCTTTCATATAAAGACACGTACATCCAAAGTACCCAACATTATACTTATCTTGGCGTAACTTTAAGTGCATCTGGCAGCTTTTCAGAAACCAAAAACATGTTATATAAAAAAGGCTTAAAAGCATTCTTTAAATATACAAAATATTTTACTAATTATAAACCTAATATCTCCACTCTAATGCACATTTTTGATCACACAGTGAAACCTGTATTATTATATGGTTCAGAAATATGGGGCTGTTTTAATTCAAAAAAGTTAAATAATGACACAGAACTTAATTATTTCTATAGATTATGTAAAGATCTAAAAAATGAAAAAGTGCATCTAGGAGTGAATAAGCACGCAACAAATTTAGCCATATTTGGCGAATTAGGTCGTTATCTTCTAATGATAGATATTTTAACAAATATGATTAAATATTGGAAAAATTCATATTAAAAATAATATTTTATTAACAAATGCATACTCTCTCTCAAATACATTATCTTAAGCTGGGAAGAATTGTTGGGCTAGTAGTATTGATGCTATCTTAAAATTACTTGATTTAAAAGAGTATCAGGTGCTCTCATCTAAAATAAACATTAGAAATATGGTGAAAAAGAAATTATATTTAAAGTATTGCAGCATATGGAAGAAAGAATTATTTAATGATAAAAGACAAAATAAGACCTCTGGAAATAAACTTAGAACTTATCGAGTATTTAAACCAAATTTTAATTTTGAGCCTTACTTATTGAAATTACCATATATTCAAAGATGTGTTTTAACAAGATTTAGAATTGGAGCTCACAAACTTGAAATAGAAAAAGGTCGTTATTTTAATATTAAACTAGAAAATAGAATATGCAAACTCTGTAATGAGGAAATAGAAGATGAGATGCATTTTCTTTTAACATGTAAAACTCTGGATAATGTTAGAAATCCCTTTCTAAGCAAAATATATAGTAAAAATAAAAATATTTCAAAACAAATCTCTTTTTATTTGGCTAATGGGAAATGAAGATAAAAACATTTTGATAATAATTTGTCAGTTATTAGAGGTTTTAAATATAAACAGAAATACAATATTAAATCAGATTTCTCTATATAAAATTATGTATGATCAAATATGCATTTACATAAGTTATTTCTTTTACATTTGATAAATTATTAGTATATAATGTTCCATTTACAATTTTATCACGTTATTTTACTGTTGATTTTTATTTGTATATACTCAATTTGCTTTAGTCAAGAATTTTAGTATATTGAAGGACCTTTTGTCTTATTGTAAAAATATTCGAATTAGCTCTCGCCGCGATATAGCCTTTTTGTGCTAATGCGGCGTAAAGCAACCAACAATCAATCAATCATAGCCATTCTTCACGACAAGGCAAAGGGTAACGAAATTTTGGATAACCATTTAGCATTTTGCGATCCAAGAACCAAATAAACGTCTCCCGACATACAGAACGAAATTATTATGCTGTGTGCGGATCAAATACAATCTGACATTGTTGCCCGATGCAACAGTTCTCGCTACTTTGCATTTCTAGCGGACGAAGCAACCGACTGCTCAACCAAAACAATAATTTCACTTTGTGTTAGATTTTATGATAGAATGGACAAACTCTTTCATGAAGATTTCTTAGGTTTTGCGGAAGGTAAGAAAACTACAGGAGAAGCGTTATCTGATATCTTTCTCACTCAACCAGAGAAATATGGCATTATTATAGCAAACATGAGAGCACAAGGATACGATGGTGCTGCAAATATGTCAGGGATTCATCGTGGCGTCCAGGCTAGAGTACGTGAAAGAGTGCCGCTTGCTTCATATGTGCACTGTAAAGCACACAATCTTAATTTGGCCATAGTACATGCTTGCAAGGAACCACTAGTTCGAAATCTTATGGACACCGGGCAGGTAATCGCGTTCGCTTTTGATTATTCAGCGAAGCGTTTGACATCATTCAAAGAAAATTTGGGTACTGCCCCAAATGTGGTTAAGGAGGAAATAGGAAGACGACAGAAGTTGAAGACCTCATGCGAGACAGGGAGGGCTAGTAGGTCAGAATCTTTGTTCACTTTTCTTCATGCATACTCTGTGGTATGCGACTCTCTTGAGGATCTAGAGCCAGAAGTTACCGTTGTTCAATAACTAAATTTGATTTCATTGTTGGTCTTGTTGTCGCTCAGGCTATTCTACAACCTTTGGCTCCTTTGTCTGCAATATTGTAAACTAAGGACTTTGACTTAATTCAGGCTGTCGAGGAAAGCAAAGTCGTAGTCGAAATGCTGCAAAAAAAAACTCTAGTCTGAAGACGATTGGGACCAACTGTACAACAGTGCTGTAACTCTTGCTTATAGTGTTGATGTAGTACCGTCGATGCCACGAGGGGCAACAAGACAACAGCATAAGGTAAATGTTCCAGCTGCCGGTCCGAAGGATTATTTGAATCGAACGTTATTAATCCCGTTCATTGACTATCTTCTTCAAGAACTAAGAAATAGGTTAATAAATGAAGACCGGTTTGTAATACAGTATTTGATTCCGTCAAAATTGGAGAATTGCTAATCAAGATCTTTTCTTTGTTCTAACTTAATTGCTTAAGCTGCAGAATGAGCAACATCTTTTCTTGTCACCAGCATATAATGCATCATCAAATCCCAAGTATTTTACCAAAAGTTTCCTGAAGCAATTATTTTCATTTTTACAATTAATAAAAACCAATTCAGAGTGGAAAGATGATGTTAAAGATGACATGCTTAAACTTAAAATAATACTAAACCCCACATCTCACAGTCAAATTAAAAATACAGTTTCCTTTATAAAACGGTCATTAGAACTGAGGATGGGAGACCCAAAAAAAGTTATTTGATCTATTTGATTTAAATTTAAAAGAAATATAAATATCTCAATTTAAAATACATGTGTATGTTATGAAAATTGTTACAAGAAAGCTTATTGCTGAGGATTAACTGAAGGGCTCGACATGACCAGCCGATTGATCGAACCGGGTCCATCCGACCTCCCGTTTAGATGATATCGAAGCCAAAGCAGCTTATTGAACTATAGTCTCGTCCGTCCGGGTATTTTCTGACCGTAAGGAGTCTGGCTATAGTCCTAATCCACAAGGATCTCGTCAACCACCGACACGGGTTGCAACCCACAGCAAACGGGTTGGAGAGCCTATTTTATTTAAAACATCGGGCATCTCGCGATGTTCGGATCACTTTAGTCTGGTCTCTACCCTTCGACCTATCCAGCATGGGTAACCCTACCAGGAGACGAAGCTCCAGCTGGCATAGCTCTTGGGGTCACTGAGACACGCAAGCCCTCCGACCAAGGCAAGGATAGCGATCCACCGGAGGGTTCGTGCAATACAGGAGTTTTCTGGGCGGGAGACTTAATAAGGTCCAAACCCAAAACTAACAAACTAGCCCAAAAGGTCCAAAGGTAACTTTTGTCTGTCAGATGACGAAAAAGGTGTTACGATTTGACCATACAATCAGAAATATCCAAACAAAGAAAAAAAAGTGGTACGAAGAAGATATTTGTACATGTAGCTAAGGTAAGAAAATCGCAAAAAAACAGACGACGACAATAATTGCGATACTGACGTTGATTCTGATGCAAACGTTGATAAAGATGATGTAAACGTTTTGATGATGACGATAATGACGGTAAGGATGATGAAAGAGAGTGTATTCAAAACTCAGGACATGTTTCAAGTCCAAGAAGATGATGAAATGGAAAGGACATAGAACAAGGATGTAAAAAGGAAATCCGATTTGTATTTTTTTAAACAAAATTTCTGTTTTACATATTGTATGAAATGATTTATGAAATAATGTAGTATATGCTTAACTCACTGTTGAAGGCCTGAAATATATTCCTCAAACGCTTTCTCCATATAATACATACTAGAACACACCCGCGAAATCGCGGATATTCCGCGCGTAGTTTAAAGTATGCAAAGTGTTGTTGGAAGAAATTTGTAAAATATTGAATGACTGGAGAATTTTAGCAAAAGTATCATATTTAAAGTCAGGTTATTGGAGACAGGAAAATGCCTTTTTTTAATCCTCCTCCTTTATTTCCAATATTCCATTTTTTTTGGTTTTCTTTCAATTTCAATATGAACATACATTTAGTATGTTATGAACATTCAAGTAAGGAGCCTGTAATTCATTGGTTTTGTTTGTTTATGTGTTACATTTTTGGTACATAAATAAGGCCGCTAGTTTACTGGTTTGAATTGTTTTACGTTGTCAGTTCGGGGTCTTTTAAAGCTGAGAAAACGGTATGGCCTTTGCTCGTTGTTGAAGGTTGTACGGTAACCTAGTATAATTGTTAATATCTGTGTCATGTTGGTCTCTTGTGGAGAGTTGTCTCAACATGGCAATCATACCACATCTTCTTTTTTTTGTAATGAATGAATTTTGTAAAGGATTTAATGACTGGAGAATTTCAGAAAAGGTATCAAAAGTTCACATGAATACTTTTAGCGCTTACCTGTATATTATGAACATTCATTAGTATATAAATATAGTGTATTTTCTTTCAATTCTAAGTTTACTAATCGATCCATAGTGGTCATTAATATAGTATACAGACCCTCTCTATTTAATAAACTCTGTGAATGCCGTGGATAGTATACTTGAAAATGATACCAGATAGAATTCTAAAAATACACTTTATTCTTTGTATATGTATGTTCAAAGTATACAGAAAAAAACGCAAACCGTAAGTCTAATCCGACTTAAAATTTCGTCCAATGACGGGACAATATCCGGATGCCTTTTTTCTCGTTTTTCTCTAAAAATAACTCAATCTGAATAATCATATGAATGGATGACAAATGGAACTATGCACTGTACCTATAAGACACAGAGGCGTGTTGATCAATTAATTGTGGACAGAAGAGAAGCGACACCTAAAATGAGGACTTCTCGTTTAATAGTATAGATTTTGATTGATTGATGGTTTGTTGCTTAACGTCCAGTGGCAAATATTTCACGCATATTCAGGACGAGAACATTGATTGATTGTTGTTTGCTTAACATCCAGTGGCAAATATTTCATGCATATTCAGAACGAGAACAAGTTAACAATAAATACAATAGGTAGGTTGATACAATAGAGGATGATGGTCGCGGAAATTTGGACTGCCACAAGAAAATGAGGGTATATTGGATAGGGACAGAAATTTTGCCTTGCAACAGGCAACCTACGGATCCCTCAAAGAGTTGTTGCAAGGGTTCTTAAAATGCAAAGAGCGTGGCACTCTCTTTACACGAGGCATCGGATTTAACGTCCCCCTTCTGACCAGAAGTGACAGGACGAGGACAAGTTCACAATATATACAATAGGTAGGTTAATACAAAAGAGGCCACCTGGGATGATGGTCGTGTAAATTTGGACTGCCACTTGAAAATTAGGGTATAGTGGATAGAGACAGAATTTTATTGCGTTTTCCTTTCGAAATCTTTCCTAATACTCCTTATTTGTAAAGTAATTGGCATTATCATAAATCCATGAAACAGTGAAACAGATATGAGAATGATTCAGGAGGCTGCTATGATCATGCCACAGTTTTATACTTCTAGTTCTCTCTAATGACTTAAGATAACTAATGGCTTCATCTTTATTTTCAGGTATTGTTTCGTTGATCCTTAGGAACCTTGACCTCAGTTCATGGTTGGACATGGTGCGATATTCCTCATCCGTGAAGTGACGAAGAATTCCAAGCTGGATTTGTTCCTGGAGAACAGACATACGTATCTTGTCGAGTGATATTTTTCTGCTGTAAATGACTTGTTTTTCCTCAGTTAATGTACCAGAATTTGTAATATTTGTTTTTATGATGGTTTTAGGAGCTATGGGTTCTCCAATATCAATTTCTCCATATTTTTTTGGTCGTCGATATCCCTCTTTAATTTTTTTGGCAGATCTTACAGCTGGTACTGATACTCTCAATTTTTTTGTAAATGATAGATTTCCTTGCCCTTCTTATACGTCTGGTGTATTCATCACTTGCAATATGGGAATTTGTTTTAAATTTTGATATATTGATTCCTAGATCAAGTGTATACGCTTTCAATACCTGGCCTGCATTTTGAGACACTTTGCCATTGCTTTTTAAGTCATATTTTCTAGCTAGTAAGGACCAGTTAACATAGCTGCCTTCAGGTTTATCCTGTATTTCTGTTGTTAATCTTTTTTTGTCAAATTTATAATTCAAGAAATTTCCATGATGTTTTTAAGGCATTTGTCCAAGTTGTTCTTTTTGAAGTAGAGTAAGAACTCTCCCTCTCTTGCATGTGTTTTGTTTTCAAAACTTGTGGCCATACGATCCTTGGTATGTTGATTGTATGACTTCCCAGATGACAGAAACGTAGATACATCCTCTCCAGATGACGAAAGGGAAACTTCTATGGAGTTCCTAGTTTCTTTTAGATTTTTTTCAAATTTTTTTTTTTTCTTGAGGTGATTAAATTGGCGAAAGAGACACCTTGACCTGGTTCTGAAATTTGATTTTCAGTTTATCCTCAACAATTGGCTTTTCTTGACTTGCCTTCATCAGGAACGTTAATAGCCGAATATTTTAAAGCCGAGACTGTATAAGAACCGAAATAGTCAAAGACCTTAATGGCAAAACTAAACCTAAGAAATAGCCAAATCCGTTTAAAGTCATATGAAACGAGTGAGTGAGTTTGTCCAATTCATGAACCAATGCATGTATACATCATAAACTTAGTTTTCTGTGCACGATTTTATCACTATTTTCCTAAATATATCATATAATCGTCAATATTTTTCTCTCTGTTTGTTATTATTTAACAAATATGGCTGCTCATTAAATGCCGTGTTTTGAGTGAGAAATGTTCAATAAACTTGTTTTGTTGTCCATCTTTGTTACTATTTTGCCAGTACTTTTTTTCTGTGACATATTTTTGAAGTCTCTTCAGCTTAATGCCAAATTCTTTAAAATCTACATTCATTTTGGGATATTTCGACATACAGTTTTGATAATTTTTATACCTTTCCATGATACTGAGGTGATTTGTGTACTTTTGGAGCATGTTTGTTTTCTTTATTTTCCCTGTGTGCTTCTATTGTAGATAGGTCCTTAGTTGCCCTTGTTATGATTGTTTTCACAAAATTGCAGATGTTCTTTCTTATTTATCTAAAAAAATGTCCAAAGATAAAAACATGTACATTTGAGGCTTATAACCTATAACTTAAATAGTTAATGGCTGAGCTTTCTCTGATGATAAAATCTTGAGAAACTTCAAATTACTAAAAACAAAAAGTTGCCAAATGTGGCTTAATATTATTTTTTTTTTAAATTAACATCGAAATCAGAGAAATCACTCCCATCACTTTCGTGTTAATTTGTTTGTATAATACCCTTCAAATGTTTGAGAATGGCTTTCGTGTTAATTAGTTTTACTATAATTACCTTTTGCAATTGAATGGAGATGGACAGTTGATTCCAACTAAGTTGACTTTAATATTCATTAATTGTAGATAGGTGAAATACAGATAGCCAATGGCTCCAAGAGGAGAGAAATCAACACAATATAGTAGCCGTACAGCCAACAAGACGGCCTGGAATGGAGTGGCAGACATCATAAGGGGCTGCCATCTCCAGGACGGAAAGCTGTACCACATCAAGTGTGTGGTACTTATCAATGATTTTAATTATGCAAGGTGTTATAACGCCTCTTCATCAATAACCTTTGAGGTATATTCGTTTTCATCTTTTTTCATTAAGTTTCATCCTTTGATCAAACGAAGAACTATGAACGTTATACTAAACTCTAAATAAAATTTAAAAAAACATCATTAAACACATTCAAGACTTGTAAAGGCAAGAGTCTCCTTACTTTGGACAGGCACAATAATACGGCGGTGTTGAACATGTTTGATATGATGGACGATTTCAACGACCTTGCATGGCTATACAGCCCTCGCACGATCTCCAACCTCCCCATATACCTCCGTATTATATATAGATATATATGTTGATGGATGTATTCAAAGGCTTGATTCAAGCAATTCGATCTTTCAAATATGATTTAGTATTTAGTAAAGCAGAAATTAATTTGTATTGCAGTTAGTGGAAGAAAGAGTAGAGGATACTGATATCATTGATGGTATCGTCGAGTCGGTTTCGTTTGAAAGGTACGTTTCCCTTGGCGGCACGTCATTTTATTATATTGCTATCGTGAAGAAAGATTTTGTTTTTGTATATTGAAAAAACACACCAGCAAAGCCTAATAGCTTAACTTGAGTCGACCCTTTTAAGAATTTTTGAAAAATATATGATATATATATATATATGTGTCTCTGTTTAAGATAAATGTGATATAGCTCGATGGGAGTAAAATAAATGTAATAGTGTGAAAAAGGAGATATAAAAGGCTATGTTTAGCACATACTATTTCGTATAAATTAATATAGGTCTTGTTTTTGAATTTCAGCAATATAATAGAAGTACAAGAGGAATACCTAAGCATACCTAGGACACTATTGATGTCCGTATTTCCATCTGGGGTATTTGTGACAAATACAAATATTCGGGCCAAAAGAAGGAGGGAAGCGGTTATCGGAATGTAAGTATTGTTTACTTTTGGTCCGCTTTGTTTCTCTCTACACATAATATCGGACATCAGAAACGGTTTTGTTGAGAAAAATAACAAGACTGCTGTTCACTTATCGTTATGGCGACAATAAGTATCTGTGAATAATAATTCAAAAAAATTGTAAAAATGTTTTGAAAAAGTTTTGAAATATATTGATTCTCTTGCATATTACAACTATCACGCATCAGTGTGAAATGCGTAAATGAAAATTTAAATGACTATAGAAGTGCGTCTATTGTGACATTTCCAAATTTAAAATGAGAATATCGTGTCTTTAGTTTAGTATTTATATTATCAAAATGAACGCGACGGCTTTTCTTAAAATGCAAGGTAACATAAAAATGTTTTTTTTTCCATTACTTTTATATATCAAATTCATATAGTTTTGTGTTGTACTGATTGTCGAAGATGTGTTACATTAATGATTTAAAGTGCTGAATGTGTTATTTTTAAATTTCAGAATGGATGTAAAAAAACAGAAAACAGACTAGAAGCCAGTGTATATAGAGGACCAATTATGCGGCTTAAATGCTCATTAAAATGGATAACATTTTATTATATTTTTTTTTATATAACGAGTAACACGTTAACATCGCAATTGCACTCCATGTACGATTAAAATCACGAAAAAGGCAATATACACCAAGGAAACGAAACGACCACTCCAAACTCGCTATACAGAGCTAAGCTAAGAAACGAAAAACCTCAAATTGGTGACCCTATATGCTTGAAGTCCACCTATTCGTATAACCTATACGGAAATCCGCCTTTCATTCGCGTTCGTGGCACTAGGTCATGAAAAAAATCCAATACATAATTAATATATACACTTGTAATGTAGCTGCAGTTTCCCAGTTTTTATTATTTGTTTGACTCTTTCGTCAACAGTGCGACCATATATTTTAATATGGAGTTTGTTTTTGCTAATATGACTTAATATCTATAAACACCGTTTGCAATATTTAAGAAGATGACGTGTATATTCTTATGTGTGAGAAAAATGAACATCTTCACAAAATAGATATATCAAATGAGGTATTAATTGTTTTTCTATAAGTCTATTTTGAATATAATCAAACATCACTAATGCTAATCGAAATTTATATAAAAGTGATAGAAGGTTAATAAAAAAACTTACAAATACTTTATTTTCTTCGTTAAGTATTAGGAGGAATATAAATTTGAACATACATGTAGCATCAATTACCACTAAACACATTTATTAAATATTTTGCATGATTGAAAATAATATACGTTACATAACTTTCAGGAAACCGTTGCCAGCAAAGATAAGAAAAGGATTTTTATTTGAGGCTGATCTGGAAGAAAGGAAATTGACCTTCGTTAAAACTTCCCATGCTCCCGATTTCCTTCAACAGCTAGGGAATAAATTTTCTCAAAACTGAAGGGATGTGGGGCGGACATCATCCACCTCAAGATCAACACTCCAGCTTATAAATTCTAAACTGAATTGGTATATTGTGGAGCACCTCTCAAATTGTTATTTGGGCCAAGCCACCTGCTTCATCCGGCCCATACAGAAGGATATCGATGCAACACCGATTGATGAAGGAGAAAAGGTAATGTATTGTCACTACCTTATAGCATTTATTTGTATGCTCTTTTCACTTCTTGCTGATTGATGTCCTATTGTCCAACTCATGGTTAAGTTTCTGTGTTAAGATCCATTTTTCAGATACTAGTTCTAACATATCTTATTTGTTCAAGTACAAATTGGATGAAACACAAGTCAAACAGACTTATAAAGATTTCTCCATTTAACGTTTATAATAGAAAATAGAGACAAGAATTGCAAAGATGAACTGAAATTGTTTTGAACTTAAATAAACCACATAGACCAGTATCTTCACAAACTATTTCTAGTTGGTTAGTAAAGGTGATTAAACATGCATATTAAAAAGAAATTAAAAAGACATTCCTTCAGTGAGAGGACATTCTACTAGGTCAATTGGACCTTCCTGGGCTCTTTACAAAATTTTGAATAGTTCCAAAATTATTACTGCGTTACAAACCATGAACAATGACGGTCACAAAGATAAGGATACAATTGGGTATTAAAAAACTTGTACAAATAAATGATTGTTTTTTTCAATGGTCTACAGAATTGGAACATGAATTTGTATTGCCTTCAGAAAAAACAAAAGCATGATATTTCTTGGCAACAGTTATCAAATGTACCAGGATTATAATTTAGTACGCCAGACGCGCGTTTCGTCTACATAACACTCATCAGTGACGCTCATTTCAAAATATTCATAGAGCGAAACAAATACATAGTTGAAGAGCATTGAGGATCCAAAATTCCAAAAAGTTGTGCCAAATGCGGCTGAGGTAATCTATGCCTGGGTTGAGGAAATCCTTATTTTTTCGAAAATTCAAAGTTTTGTAACAGGAAATTTATTAAAATGACCAGATTATTGATATTCATGTCAAAACCGGAGAGTTGAATTCTGGGCTGGTGATACCCTCGGCGACGAAACGTCCACCAGCACCATTCAAGATGTTCACCTTACCCTGTCCTCTTTCACAGACGTAGTAAAATATGTATGTTCACAACAATTTCTAAGTGAAATATCCAACAAAACCATACACAATTCCTAAAAGATTTAACCAAGATATTGTTGAGGGTTGGTTTTCACATCAAAGAGGCTGTTGTGGAGATAACCGTGAACCCAGTCATCCAATATGGTTACAACAATACAAAGCTACTTTCTTTAAAAGAGCAAAATCAGAAGTTGCATGTAATAACTATGGCAAACCAACTATCAAAGAAGTAGAAAGAAGTAAAAAATAGTTCAAAACTTGTAAACAGATAAAAAGTCTTACCTGGCCAATTACTATATGAAATTGTTAAAGTCGTATTTTTTATTATTTAAAATGTCTAGATTTAATTTGGTGATAGTCGGGCCAGGCATTTGAAGGAACAAATAGCTATGGCTGTGTCCAAATACTTTCCAGGAAAAACAATTGGACAGATAACAGACCTGGCCAGCCAACAAATACCTAAGTCTGGTAAATAAAAACTTGTATATGTTGTTGGGGGTATATGCAATTTGACAACAGAATTAAATTCTGACACAAGCAGTACATACGAAGAGGTTGTATACCCTCTCCAAGTTTACTGTTTGATTATCACTTTCAAATGCAGTCTGGTAAAGAATTGTTGGCACACAAAGACTGTGTCCCAATTTACTGCACAGTGCCAAGGAGTATACAACCTTGGAATGAAATCAGACTCAACCAAAGAAAAACTTCCTAGCTGCAAATTGAAAAAAGTAATCCCCAAATGAAGGATTAAATAACACAATTACTCTCGTCAACCAAAAAATTGTACAATTTAATAATCACAATGGGTATCTTACACCAAATATTCATTAATGCAAAAATGTATGTAAAAGAGGGAAATATTGATATGTCTACAATAGATTTGGGGACGATGTCCACCTAGAAGATTATGTTGTGGATAAACTTTGGGCACACCAAATCAATAGTGCAATTAAAGAAAATCACAAAAGGTTGACAAGGTGTGAAAATGCCAGGCACAGATATAGAAAGATTTTCACAAATGCTGATAATACGAATCTGAAAGACAAGAGTACGCAGGAGTTAAGTATAGCTGGGCTTGGAATTTTACTTACTGTTAATCAATATTTTTATTGCATGTCAGTCTTTAATTATCGAAAAGTATACAATTTTTTACACTATCAATATATCTCAATATTATTATTATTCCATAATCAATTTTAAGCCAGAGTTTATTAATATATGAATAATCTTAATTTGTAAATAAAAATTTTAACATACATCTTCACATCATTTATCAATATATCTCAGGATCATTATTCCATAATCAATTTTTATCCAGATAGATATAGGAAGATGTGGTGTGAGTGCCAATGAGACAACCAATAATTTAAAAAATAAAGTAAACCATTACAGCCTTCAACACGGAGCATTGGCTCACACCAAACTATAAAGGGCCCCAAAATTACTAGTGACAAACCATTCAAACAGGAAAACAAACGGTCTACTTTATATAAAAAAAAAAAGAAACGAGAAACTCATATAAATTACATCAACAAACGACAACTGTACATTTATACATCAGATTCCGAACTAAGGATAGGTGCAAACATTTGCAGCGGGAATAACCGTTTTAATGGATCAACTTTCGCCCTTTTTCTGAATCAATAGCATAACAGCACAAAATAGAAAAAAACACGATAAAATATCAATTGGCAGATATAACTCAATCAAAAACATGAATTTATACACAATAAATTAATTACTGTCATCTGCGATATCTGAATGCAAATTTAATAAAATATTACAGACAAACATTCAAGGCCAAAAAGCAAACCAACCAGTCCAAACAATGCCATGGCAAGACACCACTGACAAACATTTAACCCTTCGATAACTATACACTTTAGAAAAAAAACCGGTTTTAGAAAATTACAGCTAAATCTTGAAGTTTATACAAATGTAGTAAGAATAAGTCAAAATTTGAAGACATTTCAAATAATCAAAGCTGGTATAAAGACATATGAAAGCAAATTTACAGAATTAACATTGTTAGGTTGATGTTTAGACGATGATAATGAATATTTATATAAACTAATAATAAAAGCATAATAAAAAGTATCAACAGGTAAAGTTTATAAATATATGAATAATCATGATTTGTAAATACAATTTTAAACAGACATCCTCATCTGACATGATAATATTATTTTCATTTCTCCTTTTTTGCATATAATTATATTGCTGAGATAGTAAAAATAATAATAAAGTCTTTATTTAACAAAGGTAACTCATTTTAAAAACATACACTTGTTAATCTCACTCAATGCCTTCACACATTTAAATGAATAATTTATATAACAGTCAATGCATATAGAACAATAATTAATAGATTTCATTTTCATTACTAGAAATCAGTTTGCAATTGAAATTAATTATTTTTAAAGAGTTTAGATAATGCATTGATGTATTGTTTGTAACTGAAGGCTGCTTTGAATTCGGCAAGCTTATTGCCATTAAGATCTTTTCGTTCTCCTTTTTTTTTTTTAACATTACTGATTTTGCACTTGTTTTTTTTTTAATTTATTTTAAGACCTCGGCAATTCCATTGGATGATATTAGTCATTATTCGATAATAAAAGGGCGAATGCTGTCGAGAATGCCAGCATTCTTATTTCGCTCAACTTGGAATTGTGATCATTCGATTGGCGGAACATTTTCGATTTCCATTTCAGTTTCGTCGGTAAGTATTGAAAATCTGTAGTGAGAGGAAAGTCATCGATCTGCTGGACAACACGCTGCTGGTTTTACTCCGCGACCTCAAATCAGAAGACCTCTGAGAGGATGTATTCACTGGTATCTTTTATACATCCTTCTTTTCTGAAGAACGAAGAAGAAATAGTGCTCTAGTACACTTTATACTGGATGAAGAAGATAACTTCTTAGATGCAGATGAAGGAGGACTGTTTAAGGTTGAAGAATCATCTATGTCACTGGGAAGATCCCAGATATATTCACCGCCCACCTGTCTGATTTTACTGTTTCTTTTTTAATTGATTTCTTTTTTTCAAGGGAAGTTGAATTGCGATCCAAAATTCCTAAAAGTGTAGCCAAATGCAGATAAGGTATTATATGCCTGAGGTAGAAAAGCCTCGGTACTTCAAAAAATTAAAATTTTTTGTAAACAATTAATTAAGAAGAATAGTGATCTTCCGCCTTCATTTGGTAGCGGTCCAGTTAATTATATCCCATCAGTGTCTACCATGAAACATTTCTTTTTTTAATGTCATGTGTCGGCAGTAGTATATGATTACTGAACCCCCACAACTGTAAGGTCATGAAACCTGGAAACTTACTTGGGGTCATAAAATTAGGGGTAGTAACTGAACACCCACAACTGTGGGGTCATAAAACCTGGAAACTTACTTGGGGTCATAAAATATATGATAGTTACTGAACACCCACAACTGTGGGGTCATAAAACATGGGAGCTTACTTGGAGTCATAATGAACATTCAGTCTTGGGTATATCAAAAATAAGATGGTTACATGGGGTCATAAAATATGGAATGTTTAGATATGAGCTATAGCATATAATAAAACCGTAAACCCTGCACAAACAACTCCTAAATAGGCTTTAGTTATGCAAAAGCACATATTAAGACTTTAAAAACGCGACGTGTGTTTTAACTTCTTAACTACCACTCCTAAAATCATGGCACGACATGTGATAAATCATCTTGACACTACACCTTTTCAATCATTCAACATCTGTAGGTCTCTCGATTTAACCACTATTTAATACGTTTTCAGAAAACAGATAGAAAAGCACACATTTAGACCACTAAAAACGTGAGGTGACGTTTTAGCACTTGTGACACTGCAAGTAATAAATCATCTAAGCAACGCATTCCTTTTCAATGATTCAACAATGATTCAACACCTCAATTTTTAAAATGCTAAAACCGTATAAATAGCTGAAGGTTCTGCTTAAAAAATACAAAGAATCTTAAAGTCCCTAGAAGATAATGTAAGTGTAATATTAATTTCTCTAGATTTTTTCTCTCTATTCACTATAAAATTTACGCAATATTTTATTTGTGTAAAGAAAAAATAACAAAGTTGTCTATATATCTTTTAATTGGCTATAAAATACTAGAAAAGAGCACTCGTCTGGGCTTTTCTTAACTGTGTAATGGTTCCATCAATCAACTCCAATATTCTCCAATTACTTTTTACAATCTCCTGTTTTAAATTGTTTAAATTATCAATCTGGGAGGAAATCCCCCCCCCCCCCCCCCCCCAGCTCATGGGACTTATAGTCATTTTGATACCACCAGTCTACTATATGCAACGGATCAACACTTTGACAGTAACACGTCTTCTGATTTGTTGACCATATATTGTCTATCAGCTCATAGGTATAAATTTGTCTTGTGACAATGATGTCAACAACATTTTTTCATGATTTTCTTAGGCTTAAAAATATAAAGAAGGACTGCTTACCTATTTTCATTAGTGACGACATTACCTTTACTTTTCTGTAGGATTTTCTTGTCAATCTTTGGCAATGTTGCGCCTGAGTACCCTAGACAGCAAGCTGGAAGTAGAGATAATCATTGAGACATAGGTTAAAGATTTTAACTTCAACCAAAAAAGATTTTTTCAATAATATCATAAATTAATCCCAAAGTATAATGAACTTGCTGTTCTGTGTGAGCGATGGCTCTGTGTTGAAGTGTGTGACGTACCTTGACCTGTATTAGTTTACTATTATAATTGTGAACCAGATGGAGAGTTGTCTCATTGGCACTCATACCACAATTTCCTATATCTATTTGCAAAAATTAGGCTTCAATACTGTAAGTTTAATAATATTATACAGTAACAGACAACAGTATTAAATACTATGTCATTCCTATTATGATTGGTATAATGGTGTCTGCATTTTTCTAAATCTGAAGCTTTTCTGACAGACTTTAATTCCTCAGTTGTATACAATGTTCTTGTCAGTTTGGCTGCTAAGGTAGACCCACTTGAAATATGAAGGTTTTGACAGCCAGAGGAATGTAAACACCACTATTTGGTACCAGTTCAATTATCTGTAAAAATATGATTCAGAGTTATAGTGAAATAAAGAGTGTTATTTTAGATGAATCTTTTACATAACTAATTGAATTGACTTCAGTACACGCTTAGCGTTAAAAAAATATTTTATTAGTTGTACCGGTACTTTTACAACAAAGTTAGCCCTTACCAGACCTTGTTCTTAGCTTAACATTGGAAAAATATATTTTAGATATGTGATGTTTTATACAAATATAGTAGAATTATTCAATATGTGTTAACATTTGAGCAGTTTAATAATGGTTGCTTACTCTTTGAAGATATGTTACCAAATATTATTTAGAAATTTAAAATGAAGAGCCCTGGCTTTGGTATCAATAGAAACAGCACTTAATTCCCAGGAGTTGCAGGTGTGGACTGTCTAAAATGTTAAAACTGAAAATGATCCTAAGCACTTCTGGCAGGAAAAGAATAATCTTAGTATGACAACACACAAGAATATGAATGTGTCTATCAATTATGATTTTGGGTACTGTCTTTTCTGGTTACTTATTTGAGAAGCATGAAATTGTTCTAACTGTCAAAAGAATCCCTTTAAGAGCATTGTCATTTCATGTAAAAAAAAAAATAATATTACTGTTAAAAATAAAATCTATTTCAAACACTCATTAGGCTGAAAGAAGGCCATTTTACAGTCTGTTTCTAATGAAGTAATGCTGACCTTGAAAGTGTGACTGGTTTCATGGACTTCTGGAAGTTTATCGGGTTAAACCTTTTACCTGCAACACTTAGGTTGAAGGTTCCTCATAAATCCTTGATCTTCTGATGTTATTATAATTAGAGATAAACTGTAAACATCAATAATGATCAGAAAAGAAAGATCTAAGTCAACATGACCAAAAGGGTCCGATTACCTCTTAAGGTGGTACCCAACACGTTCACTAAAATTAATTTGGCTCGTTTAATTTTCATAAAATTTTGACAATGAATTTACTTTGACCCTTAAACAAAAATATAAAAATTTCAAAAATTTTGAACCAACCGTTTTGTCAGAAAAATTACACTGGTTATATAGCAATTTGACAAACACCAAATTTGATCATTGAGAAGCTTGATATTCCCTACGACGCTGATTTTACAGAGTTATCTCCCTGTAGTGTTAGGTACAACCTTAAGGAGTTTGGCCTTAAGGGTAATTTTTTACAAATTTTTCGTAAATTTTTGTAATCCTATACAAAAATCTTCTCCTCTGAAACTACCATGCCAAATTTAACCATACTTGGCCACAATAATCATAAGGGTATCTTGTTTTAAAAATGTGTGGCGTGATCAAGCCAACCAACCAAGATTGCCGACATGGCTAAAAATAGAACATAGGGGTAAATTGTAGATTTTAGCATATAACTCTGAAACTCTGAAACCGAAGCATTTAGAGCAAATATGAAAAGTGGTTTATTAGTTTATCAAGTCAAGAACTAGCTCCCTTTGTTATTGAAGGCTGTACAATAAACCTATATTTGCCAACAATCACAACAATTAATATCTGCTGGAGAGTTGTTTTATTTACAATCATACCAAGTTTCATTATTTCATTTTTTCTTTAGATCACAATAATTTTCTTTCGGTTTTATTTTTTCTGAAATAAAATTTGACATTTAGCTCCATTCAGCTCAAAAATGATAAAAAGGTGCTATACAGTTTACTCTGTGGTGTATATTCTCAAATATCCCCAAGGATGGCTGGGGTATAGAAATATGGTCACTTGGTCTTCTCCCGACCGGCAGAAAACGCTTGCCGAAGTGGGCGTCCGTTTGGCTGTGCGGAATGTATCAAGTTCGCAGTCACGTCCGGTCAGAAAGGGGGACGTTAAATCCGATTCCTCGTTTAAAGAGAGTGCCACGCTCTTTCCACGTTAAGAACCCTTGCAACAACTCTTTTGAGGTGTCCGTAGGTGGCCTGTTGTAAGGTAAAAATTCTGTTCTTATCCAAGATACCCTCATTTTCCAGTGGTAGTCCAAATTTCCCCGACCATCATCCAAGACGACCTATATCGTATCAACCTACCTCTTGTATTTATTGTGAACTTGTTCTCGTCCTGAATACGCATGAAATGTTTGCCACTGGACGTTAAGCAATCAATCAATTATCATCCACCCTCTATTGTGTTTGCTCGTACAATAATGTTTGAACTGTGGTAGTAGCCCTTCTCTTAGCAGGACTTATATACTCAACTGTTGGAGCACTAGTTTCTGCAGATGTAACAATTTCTCTTTCATTTTCTTTATTTTCGATTGTTTGAAGTTCATATTTCTGTTAAAGTAAACAAAAATAGAATTGATGCATGATGAATTGCCAATCAATGCTATTTTTGATATAGCCAAATGAAATTACAGAAATAAGCATTATATTTTAAAAAAATAAATCAAAGTAATGAATTATAAACATAAGTAAGACATACCTGGTGGCTGTGCTGCTTGCCTTTGTGTGTAATCCTTTGATAATCTATGATCTTTAACCTATCCAATTTTCCTTCGTCATGTTTTCATAACTTCCTTATTGTACTTGCCAATATTCGCCCAAAAGTCAACAAGAGACTCTAAATCATCACTCCCTGAAAGATTAGTTTCTTTGAGTGCAGTAATAACCTCTACAAGAGAAAAGAGAAAATTTGTTGATATGAACCGCCATTGCATTGAACATTTAGTTTCGTGGTTCATCTGTACCCACGAAAGCCACGAAAATTGGTATCCAACGAATAATAAAGAATCCACAGTAGTCCCACTTCCTAAAAGTAAAAAATTGCCACACTCTTGTTTACCAACTCACCCAACTTCTGCACGTGTGTAAAGAGTAAAATACAATGAAATAAGGTCTTTACCAACTGACCTCACTCCCCGGGCGTGGGGAAGGGAATACTGACTATCCTGCAAAGTATAAATTTGCCGTCAGCAATTTCCAAATCATACCCTCGATGTTCTAACCATATTTAAAGGCAATTATCAAATATTGAAAAAAACATACCCTGTTCTAAACAAGCTCAGAAAATGTATTCCATGTTCTAGATCACATAGTATAGAAACAGTCAAAACAAAAACCTGTTTCTCACAAGCGAGGCATGAAAAAGTGACCCTGATCTAGCCAGCTAATTATGAAAAAGGGACCCTGTCTGCAGCACACTCATACCACTAAAAATATAGGAAGTAACCCCCATATCTCTGGCCTAAAGCATGACGAATAGATAGATCACAATGAATTAAGTAATGTCAACTCGCCCCACTCATGGAAGTAGATGCTATTCTATTGTATAGGTTTCAGTCATTTATATACATTACCTTTCACTAATTGTTCATTGGTGTTGAATTATTCTCAGTTCAAAGACAAAAGTAGATATGCAATCCTTTGAGATTGTTAAGCCATGTACCTTCAGTCATATTTCATTGACATTGACTATTTGTTAAAGTGTTTCTATTTTTATACAGCGTTTGCATTATCGAAATGACATAAAAGCCAGACATATATCTTTTCAAAACTGTCAAATACTAAAAATGTTATAAATTATAATTAGAGTAATTACGTAAAGTCTCTTATCTGTCATTCTCTGAAACTGTTAATTGTCTATACATGTATTTACAGATTTAGGTGTTTCATCTACTGAATAATATTGGTGTGAAAGTTCCAAGGAAAGAAAGTATAGACTAGCCATTTTCCAAGAAGAGGAGCTTACTCACAGTAAACCACACTGAACAACTCATTTGTTTCAGATTTCAACAAATGATGGTAATTAACATTAGTGATAATGTAACTACTGTATGGTAGAACATATGAAAAGGGTGCCCATGTAAAAATAATTCACTTCCCATAGTATAAATATATATGCCACATTGTTTTATTTCACCTACCTAACATTATTGTTTATCCATGGGTTAGGGAACAGCAAACAATAATTAAGTCTGGCTTTTCACAAATGCAGTTTGAACTTTATTTAAGCAATAAAAAAAGTATACATTGACCCTTACCTAGGTTGCTGTAGTGGATATCTTATGGCCTGTTAATAACAGCACCATTTCTAAGGTTACCAAGGGATTTTGCATCCCTCACTTCCTCCTCACTATAGAAAGCCCTCAAAAGCCTGGCTGCTAACTCTCCCCTGGAACTAACAGCCCCAAATATGATTGCCATTGTCTTAATAGCAATACAACATAACGTTTTGGTATAAAATTTTATCATCTAAAACAAAAGAAAAATCTATTAATTAGAATACTAATTAGTATATGAATTTATTATGCACATCAGGAGTAATAAAAACTCTTCCATGAAACTTGACATTATACATGTATAATAACAGCACATCAGTCATCTCAGAACCTCCTTAAACAAATACTTTATGATACATGAAGTGCATACTTCAAGATTTGGTTGAAGTTTTTTGGTTAACGTAGTTAAAGTTGGTACTCAATTATGGGTTTACCATTTAGTTAACAAGGTTCATTATCATCTTTTAAAATAATATACCAAAATATATCTACTATTAAAACATTTTCTGAAGTCACGCAGTAAACAAATATCATGTATTCCACCAGTTTATTGTCTCTATATCTTTGGTGGATCGATTTGCTGGTGATCTTTTTTTCAAAGTTAGAGTAGTTCATCCCAAAATTAATTTAATTCATATTGTATTCATGTTAAAAAAAATGTCAAACTTGTTCCCAGTTTCCGCAAAAGAGTTACTATATACTGCAAATACTGACGGTATTTTATGACCCTTCTTTGGTGAAAAGTGACCAATAAAGCGGTAGTTGGTGACTTTTTGACGGTAAAAGTAGACTTTTTTACGGTAATTGCTTACTTTGTATCCAATAACCGCATTAAAGTTGCAAAATACCGTTTCCTCATTACCGGTGAAATGGTAACGTTTTGCGGTAATTGTTAACTTATTTGCGATAGCTGGTAACTATGTATTCAACTATCGCTTTTTTTTTTAACATACCGTAAAGTTATTTACGTTAAAATGGTAGCTTTTTGGAATTAAAATGATAATTTATTTTGCTTTTTAAATTAAACATAAAAGATAATTAGTTGCAGTATCTGTTAACTTTGTATCATACTACTGTGTATAAAACACGACAAGTTTTATGATCTTTTTTTTTACTCCCATTACTGTTCATCAAACTTATATTATAGTCATACTACTGCTTCTCTTTTAGCAATTTTAACTGTCTCTAAAGATTCATTGCAATCTGTTGCTGCAGTCCTTCTAACAATCGATGTTGCGTTGCTTTCAATCTTTACTAACACATCTGTTTTTCAAACTGATTATAGCAGTAGTCATACTTTTACTTACCATCACAACTGCTCCGTCGTTGTCGGTATGGGCCCTTTCCATCGATTGCTGTGTGATATTCTTAATGGCTCCAGGCCTTTGTGCGTTCGTCTACAGGAGCCTCAGTAGGAGGTAATTCCTGACGTGTAAGAAGTCTGATGGTTGGATTGTCTGTGGTATCTCCCCTTTCAATTTTGCCTCTGCCTCGCTGGCCACATTACTTTGCCAAAATTCTGTGAAATCTTCTGGTGTGATCATGGTCTCTGCAAAACTTATAAAAAAGGATACATAAAGAAACCTAAGGCATGTAGGCATGAAATTCACTGACGCACCACTAGTTTGATATACAAATAATACATGTACATGTAAATGTAATTATAAAAGTAAGAATACGACATATAAAAAAAAAATGATTGCCAATGAAACAGCTCTCCATCAGGGAAAAATAGTTGTATATATTTTGGCCACCTGCAGAGACATGAGAGAACAAGAAAATCATATTTAATCATGATTTATAATTTTTCAAGTTCATTTCATATAAACACTGAATACAGGCCGAGGTGTACAAAAAGTTCAAAAGCATAAAGCAGTGTTGTAATCTTGCAGTTGTTGTTCATCTTAAAGACATATGATATTGATGTTGGGTTCAATAATGAGCAAAACATCTGTATAACAGCCACATAATGTTTAATTTTTAACAAAAAAATTATGAGTATTTTCTTTGCCATTTTGTACATACATGTATATATGTATTGTACATGTAGATGTGTACATTTGTTTCTCATGTACATGTACACAAATGTAGCTTGCGTTGTTTATACATGTACTTGGAAATCAGAAAATGCGATGTTTTCTTTTCTTCTTGTTCTTGTCTAAAATAAAATTGGTTATTTATATAATCATGATAATTGTAAATGTTTGCATAAAAAAATAATAAATTTATTTAAATGATGGTATTACAATGCATTATCTGTATCCAGGATTTTCTGTAACTGCAATAATAAATCTCACATTTATCATGTTTATTGTCCTGGCATTGTTTAATATAAATTATTATTATCTTGGAATAAATTTACTCGCACATTTTTGAGTATTTGAAGGAAATACATTATAATTATCATGATTATATAAACTTGAAAACTTGATGAAATATTCACAGTATTAGAAGAGTAAAGATTCTTGTAATTTAGCATGTTTTGCATGAGATGTGATGTATGGCAATGAGACAGCATGACCCCAACACAGACAGAAATTGCTTTCTTCTTTTTTTGAAATTCCATGCATATTTTTGTAATACAGCTAGAATTTGATTTAAAGCATGTGGTATAATTGAATTTTTAATTAACAATTTAGTAATTTTACTTTTTGTCATGTTTGTGATGTTTGAAATGAGAGAATAATGTGGGTGAGACTAAAAGCTAAATGCCAAAACATAACTATCATACAGTGTTATGCACCAACTAATGATGCCGAAGATGATGTAAAGGGTTGTTTTTATGAACAACTACAACATGTTTGGGACAACATCCCCAAAAGAGACATCAAAATAGTCATGGGTGATATGAATGCAAGATTGGAAAGGAGAACAAGGACAGAGAGAAAACACTAGGAAAACATGGTCTAGGAGAAATAAATGAGAATGGAGAAAAGCTAGTTGAATTCTGTGAGATGAATGAGTTTGTGATAGGAGGCAGTTTATTTCCACATAAGAACATACACAAGCAGACATGGGAATCACCTGATGGGAAAACAAAAAATCAGATTGACCACATCTTGATAAGTCAGAGATGGAGAAGCTCACTACAAGACGTGAGAGTTATGAGAGGAGCAGATATCAGCTCAGACCACCATCTTATCATATGATAACGTATGAAGGTTATTTGTACCAATTTAAGTCAAAATTAATTTTTTTTATTTGATAAAATGCCACAAAAATGCCGTTTTCCCTAAGATTCCGATTGTATTTGCAAAGCCTTGTTGAACATACTAAGAGACGAGTTAAAAGATTCTCATATTTTTTTTGTTCAAAAATCCGCTTGTGTTTGTGTTCAAATCAAAATCAAAAAGATAAAAATGTAAAAAAAAAATGACCACTTTTATCTCTTTGACTTAAAGTAGCACATGAAAGTTTATTATCATTACACAATTGAATTAATGCAAATTTCCGTACAAACATTATGGGATCGAAACTGTATTGTATACCATGAATGAGAAACTATTAAATTTTTATATGACCAGATTAATGTTAATCAAATGTACTTTAAAAATTCGTTCACGTTAGCATTCATGTTATACCTAGTATATGTAAGTCCTTTTTTTTAGATACCGGTATGTGTAATCTACAAGATCCTACAAGGTACTACAATTAAAAAAAAAACAATCGTCTTATCTTCTTATGATAAGGGGTTAAAAAATAAATCTGTTTACCTCTACATAAATCTGTATAAAAAGTAAAATACGTAAAAGTTAATATTTGTATACATCATTCAAAAATTAACTGGAAAGTCAAAAAAATTAACACAGTCAATTTCAAATAAAAAATGTGTAAATTAATATGAAAAGCACCTCTGGCAAAAGGAAAACAAACTACTAGGCTAAACCAACTGGTTTGTTGCCTAAACTAAGATATACTTATTGACGACTGAAAATTGCATTGTTTTTTACAATTTAAGATATCAATCAAAGAAAATTGCGCTTTCTAGCGCTATTTAAAAACATACCAAAAACAAGGACAGAGAGAAAACACTAGGAAAACATGGTCTAGGAGAAATAAATGAGAATGGAGAAAAGCTAGTTGAATTCTGTGAGATGAATGAGTTTGTGATAGGAGGCAGTTTATTTCCACATAAGAACATACACAAGCAGACATGGGAATCACCTGATGGGAAAACAAAAAATCAGATTGACCACATCTTGATAAGTCAGAGATGGAGAAGCTCACTACAAGACGTGAGAGTTATGAGAGGAGCAGATATCAGCTCAGACCACCATCTTATCATATGATAACGTATGAAGGTTATTTGTACCAATTTAAGTCAAAATTAATTTTTTTTATTTGATAAAATGCCACAAAAATGCCGTTTTCCCTAAGATTCCGATTGTATTTGCAAAGCCTTGTTGAACATACTAAGAGACGAGTTAAAAGATTCTCATATTTTTTTTGTTCAAAAATCCGCTTGTGTTTGTGTTCAAATCAAAATCAAAAAGATAAAAATGTAAAAAAAAAATGACCACTTTTATCTCTTTGACTTAAAGTAGCACATGAAAGTTTATTATCATTACACAATTGAATTAATGCAAATTTCCGTACAAACATTATGGGATCGAAACTGTATTGTATACCATGAATGAGAAACTATTAAATTTTTATATGACCAGATTAATGTTAATCAAATGTACTTTAAAAATTCATTCACGTTAGCATTCATGTTATACCTAGTATATGTAAGTCCTTTTTTTTAGATACCGGTATGTGTAATCTACAAGATCCTACAAGGTACTACAATTAAAAAAAAAACAATCGTCTTATCTTCTTATGATAAGGGGTTAAAAAATAAATCTGTTTACCTCTACATAAATCTGTATAAAAAGTAAAATACGTAAAAGTTAATATTTGTATACATCATTCAAAAATTAACTGGAAAGTCAAAAAAATTAACACAGTCAATTTCAAATAAAAAATGTGTAAATTAATATGAAAAGCACCTCTGGCAAAAGGAAAACAAACTACTAGGCTAAACCAACTGGTTTGTTGCCTAAACTAAGATATACTTATTGACGACTGAAAATTGCATTGTTTTTTACAATTTAAGATATCAATCAAAGAAAATTGCGCTTTCTAGCGCTATTTAAAAACATACCAAAATATATGAACTAATTGCTTCAAAACAAACAATCCAGAAAAACTTAAATAACTTGGTATATGGTAATAGTTAAAAAAAAATACCATATACTTCATCCAAATATTGGTTAAATGCAGACAACATTTTGAAACCTTTTATTTATCTTTATCTTGAAACGATATTTTTTCTAATTTTATTTAATATTTTGTTGAATAACATTCAGTTTTACAGCACCTTGTTGTAGTAAAAAATACCCAAAAATCAACATATATGGCCCGAGAACACATTTTATTTCGTAGTGCATTTCTTTATGGCAATAAATTCAAATTAAAAAAAATCGCACCTGCTCTTTCTCAAATTTTGTTTTACAGTGTAGTGTACTACTAATGGGACAAATAATACCAAAATGATAGTAAGTTATACCAGCTCTAACTCAAAATATTAACAAATCTGTGATAAGAGGGTCTAGAATTAAGTTTGACAGCTTAAGACGTACTAAAATTTGACCTTTTTGAACTGGACCAAATCACTACTTATTCATCCAAAGGATTTTAACATGTAATGTCACCCCCCCCCCCCCCCCCCCATTACATATAATTTCATGCATTAGATATCAAACATTTATTGGTAAAGTGTATCAATAAAAAATATGGCAAGTTATACACTGTTCACACGTCTTTTGTGAATTGATCTCACATTACCAGTGAATTAGGAATCGATGAATGTGAAGATTCTGTCAAGAATTTGTAGTGCTTTTTAACAATAGCAATCCAAATTGTATTCATTTTCTACCAAGAAAGGCCTGGATGGAGAGTGGTCTCATTTAAGCTGTTATACCAGTAACCAAATCTTAATATCTTTATTTAGAATTGGTCAAATTCTATATTGTCCTTTTATAGCACTAGCATTTAAATTAGTGGAAAAAAAACAGAACATTAATTTGTATCCAAAAAATAAATTTTAGTCTGGATGTAACGTCTTCTGATTGGCTGACGTTATTTTTTATGAGCCCATAGACATAATTAAGTCATGTGACCGTGACGCCTTCAATGTTTTTTCATGGTTATCTATGGTTTAAAATGAAATTTAGAATTAAATTATAAGAAATGACTGTAATATTTTTTCTGTCTATTCGAAATAACATAAAAAAATTACTGTTAAATAACCCGCTATATTTTTAAGCAGCTCACAAGTTCATGTAAACATATACACTCATTTTTATACGCCAGTCATAATTTTGACGGGACGTATTATGGTATACAAATGTCCGGTAACCGTCCGTCTGTCCGGCACATGTCGCACTGTAACTGGAGAACGACTTATCCATATTTCATGAAACTTAACAGTTGTTTCTTATGATGTTCAAATGATCTGTATACTTTTTTTGTGAAAATAAGATTTAAACTTTTTGAATTACGGCACTTTGTAACTAATAACTAAAACAGGGGTGTTTTTTTTTACATGTCACACCGTATCTCAAAAACGATTCTTGATTACGGCTTAAAACTTCAAATACTTCTTAGTTATATTAATATTAATATCTGTATACTTTTTGGTGATGATTCAAAATTTAATTTTTGAGTTATTGAGTATTTTGTAAAAAAGGAGGGTTTTTTTTACATGTCGCACCATCTCAAAAACGATTTATGATTATTGCTTTAAACTTTGCACATGTCTTTGTTATATCAATCTAAAGATCTGTATACTATTGCAGTTGTTGTGTCTATACCATACATTTATATATAATACCATATTTTTATTTTTAGCTACCAGAAATGATCTCAAAGAGAAGTTAATTCAAATAAGATTAACACTTTCTGAGAGAGGGCAAGGCAGTAGTGAAAGGGAAAAACAAACCAAAAGTAAAGAAAAGGAAACTCCTTCAACATCAGGTAATCATATTCATGCCTTATATGTTTTCTGTTCTTATGTCAGTGTCTCTTTGACACATTTTCCCATTTCCATTCCTAATTGAATATGAATATTCTATTTTCTTCAAAATTCATGTTTATTCTATACTCTGTGTTCTCCCAGGTCCTTAGAAGTGCAGCATGTTTATTCTATACTCTGTGTTCTCCCAGGTCCTTAGAAGTGCAGCATGTTTATTCTATACTCTGTGTTCTCCCAGGTCCTTAGAAGTGCAGCATGCCCACGATTTATACTTTTTTACCAATGTGGTATCTTTCTCCATGGTGCTAAAAATTTCAATAATAAAATCATGATTCAGTAAAATGTTTTACCTCAGGGAGCTGTCAAAAAATCATGGGGAAAAAATGATAGTAATTCTGGTATCTAAAATTCTCAAGTCCTCTAATTTTTATTTTCAGAGGTTAAAAGCCCTAGGGGACCAAGAAAAGATAAAGTAAAAGGAAGAACTCAAGGAAAGAAAGCGGAAAAAGATCAGGACAAGGAAAACTCCTCAACATCAGGTAACTGAAAGAAATCTTTGAATCTGCTCAAAATTATATCAAAGGTATATTTGAGATTTGTCACCACTTGACAATACTAAGTCTGTTTTCAGTTGCAGAAAATCATGAAGTAATAGTCTATTATAAAAAGAATAACTCAGTCATATGCAACATAAAATAAATTTGAGTGAATACAAAGCAGGTAACAAGATTACAAAGAGAATTAAAACAGGGAATGCTTCAAAGAGACAACAACCAAATCAAAGAGCAGAAAATAGTCTGAGGTGGGCGCCAGCAGCCCCTTAATGTATATTATTATTGTTATGCAAAATAATTGTTGATAAGTAATAACATTGCAGAAATTTGACATATATGGTTTCTTTTTTAAATAGTTCAAACAGAAAAGACAAAGAAACGAAAATTGAAGGATTCAAGCAAAAGTAAGATATATAATGCCTAACTGCCAACACTTTTTAGTCTGTTAGGAAATAGGAGGATTTAAGATAACTATGTTCTAATATAAGTAATAACACATATTGAATTTGAATTCAGGTTGAAGTTTCTATTTCACTCAGAAAAAGTTATGCCACAAATTGAAATCAGTTCACCGTATGTGGGGTGTGAAACTTCAGTTGCTTTGTTAAAGACGATAAAAGAAAATGTACTAGTATTATAAAAAATAAATAAAAAATCACTAGTTGTTCTATGTTAATAATTTAATTTTGGCTGTAACTTGTCTTCTGATTGGTTGACGTTGTTTTGTTAATCATATCATAGACAATTTTTTTCAAAGCTTTTTGATGGTTTATGCCGGTTTAAATGGAATTTAGAATTCTGTTAAACAGTCTGCTACGCACGTTATTCAGTGTGCAGTGTGCACAACATTTTTTTTTTATGTTATTTCAACATTGACAGAAAAAATATTAGTCATTCCTAAATTATTTAAGGTAAAGCTATCACATCAGACTCTGGTGACGGGCTTGATATGCATGAGCTCAAGCATGATGCCAAAAAAGCGGCCAGTGCAAATATTCTGTGAATGAGGAATGGTAATGCCAGTGCTACAGCAGAGTCACCAGTGTGTGTGTAATGTATAGTTAAACTGTAGGGACTCTGTGGGATTTTTATAGGAGTATTTCGTAATTAATATCAATGTATTATTTGAATGTACCATATGGCAGAAGAAATTTAACACACATGGTTTCAAAAAATCCTTTGACCTTTGACCCCTAGCACGTGTCGGAATTTGATGACAATACAATTTTTTTCTGCCAAAATTTCTTCATCCTTAATGCCAACTGAATATACATGTACAAAAAGTGTAAAAATGTTGATAACTTAGATACATTGTCTTTAAAAGTATTTTTTCTGTTTACTAAAGCTCATGTTGTCGTTATCAGCTTTTTCAAATGATTAAAAAAGGAAATAAACATAATAGTATTGAGATTGTAAAACTGGAAAAAATAAATTTGACTAAAACTGAACATATTTAGCAGGACAATTTTTATTTTATTACTTAAAGTTTGTTTATGAGTGGAAATGACAAAACAAATAAGCATTTAAAACTGGAGAACATAAAGGAGAAAAGAGGGAGGGAACATAAAGGAGAAAAGAGGGAGGGAAAAAAAAGGGGGGGTTGGGTTCGGACCACTATTTTTTAACTTCCGATTTTGGAAACGAAGTATATCATCATAGGGATTTTTGGATTTAATGTAATTGAAATCTGGATTAATGTTTATATACGTCCAGTAAATCAAGGTTTTCATTCATCGGGTATTAGTATTGTAATAAAAGTAATCCTCCCAAAGCTTCTGACTTTAATCTCCAAAAATGTGTTTGATTTTGGCGTTACACAATCTTGTTTCAAAGCACTCCACAAAGTTATATACAGAATAATGTCAGTTACTGTTCGCCATGCATGCAGGGGCGGATCCAGTCATTTTAAAAAGATGGGTTCCCAAACTAGGACAAGGGAGGGGGTGAGGATTCCAACTATATGTCCCCATTCAAATGCATTGATCGTCCAAAAAAGGAGGGGGTTCTAGAAGGGGGGTTCCAACCCCCAGAACCCTCCGATTGGATTGTCACTGCGGTGATCAACGATAACACAGAGCTAAACAAACTTTATATAAAAAAAAATTGGCACTCATACCACATCATCCTATATCTATTGACATTGCATCCTGACTACAGACTAGTTCAACAAAAGTTGCAGAGTTATGAAGAGTAATAACATGTACAATGCACTATGAAGTAACCGACGAACATTTTTTACCTTCTTTTTTTTTTTAACCTCAAACTGGACAACTTATTTAAGATACAGGGAATCTGCACAACAGACACTCAGACTGGTTGCTTTGAACAGTGCACATTCATCAATCAATGTATTTTCCAAAATATAAAAAACATGTAATTTTATAGGGATTTTGAGATGAGATATTGTAAAATAAGGCCCTGGAAATCGAGATGGACAAAAGTAAACTCGGAATTTAGGAATTGGACCCCTCTGAACCCCAACCCATCATAATGGAGCAGGTCTTATAGCAGTGCAAAAGGAAAGAATTTAACATAAATACAATTTTAAATGGTTTTATATTAGTCATATTTTAGGGCCTTTTAAAGAAGAGGGGCGAAAAATACCAGAGGAACAGTCAAAGTCATAAATCGAAAATAAACCGACAGCGCCATGGCTAAACATGAAAAAGATAAACAGACAAACAGACAAACAATCTTACACATGACACAACAAAGAAAAACTAAAGAATAAGCAACACCAACACCATCAAAAACTTGGGGTCTCAGGTGCTCCGGAATAGTAAGTATATCCTGCTCCACATGTGGCACCCATCGTGTTGCTCATGCTATAACAAATCCAGCGAATAGTACAATTCTGTAGGTCACATTCATTAAAGAGATTGAAGCTTACTGTTCAGTGTCAGCCTACTTCGGCTCCGTGTTAAAGACAGTACTTAGATCTATAATGGTTTTTCTTTTTTGCAAATTGTGACTTGGATGGAAGGTTGTCTCATTGGCACTCATACAACATCTTCTTATATCTATAGATCGCGAATGCCATGTTAGCCAAGAAAAGATTAAATCATAATAGCAGATCAAGAATAAAATGCTTCATTTTTGTTTTTTTTTATTGTTGGCTTTATATAACAAGAACAAAGACAAGACAAACTAATTTTTCAAAATGTTCTAAATTAAGTCTGAATAAAAAAAAATCCTTCATCAAACACAATCAAACAGCTAGTTCCATCTTATTGCTCAGCAGTTGTTTCACAGCCTGAAAGTATAAAATAGTCGAAATAAAAACCATTTGTTCTATACCTATATAAAATCTTTTTCATTCTATAATATTAAAAAAAAAGAAAGGAGAATCTTCCTTGTAAAGAATATGAGATCGGTTGATGAATGCCCAGTGGCAAGTATTTCATTATAGTCAGAAGGATCAAAGATATAGATTGGTTAACTAATGCCCAGTCACAAATATTTCATTATATTCAGGATGATCAAAGATATAGATTGGTTAATTAATCCCAGTGGCAAATATTTCATTATATTCAGGAGGATCAAAGATATAGATTGGTTGACTAATGCCCAGTCACAAATATTTCATTATATTCAGGATGATCAAAGATATAGATTGGTTAATTAATCCCAGTGGCAAATATTTCATTATATTCAGGAGGATCGAAGATATAGATTGGTTAATTAATGCCCAGTCACAAATATTTCATTATATTCAGGAGGATCAAAGATAAAGATTGGTTAATTAATCCCAGTGGCAAATATTTCATTATATCCAGGAGGATCAAAGATATAGATTGGTTAATTAATGCCCAGTCACAAATATTTCATTATATTCAGGAGGATCAAAGATATAGATTGGTTAATTAATGCCCAGTCACAAATATTTCATTATATTCAGGAGGATCAAAGATATAGATTGGTTAATTAATGCCCAGTTGCAAATATTTCATTATGTTCAGGAGGATCAAAGATATAGATTGGTTGATTAATGTCAAGTGGCAAATATTTCATTATATCCAGGAGGATACAAAACAAATATATCAAATACTGTTTAGATCTGATGAATACAAAATTTTAAAACAATTTCCAGTATAGTTTTCTGTAGTTGCAAACTGATATGATGTAACAATGTCAATATAACCATGTATTTAATAAACCTACTTTCATAAAAATGTTTAAATACTAAAAATATTTCCGACATTTAAAAATCCTATTTACATGAACCTTGTAGAATTATGATTTTTTTGCTTATATGCCTGGCTTTAACCATGTGTGGTTGAGTACATGCTGATGCTATGTTATCAATTGGCCTGAGGTTTGCTTGTTAGAGAACCGCAACATGGCTGTCATGAGTCATTGCAAGGATTTTTTTAAATTCAGAAAGCAAATCAAATTCAATCTAATGCATTATAATTAAATTAAGTCTCCATCCCCACTGGTCGTTACTGCGTATTTATACACCCAACACAGTCAGAAAGACACCTCACTTTCTATAGTGGGTTTTAATACTAATGGAACGATTGAAGTCAAGGTAATTTAAACTTTATATTGAAAGGAGAAATAAAGTTTGTGTCATGCATTTTTTTAATTTACATATGTGCAATTTCTTTGATTTGATCCTTTACAAATGTTCTTTAAATTAAATGTTTTTACGGGAAAGGTTGCTGCTTCTAATTAATAAGTTTATAAGTTTGTTGGTCACTGTTGTACTTCAAATATAAATCTATGCAACAGAGGTATCAAATGATTACCAGCAATTGCCATTGTAAATTTGGTCACATTTATTTATCAATAATTTATCATACTCAAATATATTGAGACATATTATATATTTTTTCAATAAATTATCGATATCAAATGGCAGCAAATGGACTTAAGATTCCACTAACATATTTCCCACCGCCACATTCTGTATGTTTGTGCCTGTCCCAAGTCAGGAGCCTGTTATTCAGTAGTTGTAGTTTGTCTATGACATACATGTTTGAATTTGTTCATTATGTACACAGATTAGGTCGTTAGTTTTCTCGTTTAATTACATTGTCTTTTCAATGCCCTTAAAATTCATAGCTTTCTATGCCGCGGTACATGCTTTGCTCATTGTTGAAGGCTATACAGTAACCTATAGTTTTTAATTTCTGTGTCTTTTAACTTAGTGGGGAGAGTTGTCTCATTGGCAATCATACCACATCTTCCTTTTTATAATAAATATCTTTACAATATTTGAACTACAAATCAAATAAAAAAAAGCATTCTATTAATAATTAAAGGGCCCTTCGGTACATATTAATTACAAACAAGAAAATAATAATAAAAAAAAATACTACTTTAAAATAATTGTTATTTGACAATTTACATAATTATATTCGTTTCTCTGATTTGCCTAGCAAATAATATAACTTATTACAGCCTTCTGTCATCTACATGTAACTATATAATGCAGTTCATTGGGAATTATATTATGGCAGTTAAAAAATATATGGAACTATATAGCTTTAATTGTCCTGCCGACTCTGTATGAAGCTATTTTTATTTATTATCCCGCATAGTGCCTCAATAGTTTTACCTGGAAAGGGAATTAACCCATATGTCTGAATTACAAACCAACAGAAATTCTACACTGTCGATAATAGTTATCCTCGAGTGATTTCGAGCGAGTGATTATTAGTGTGAAGAGTATAATACTATAGTTTTCTTCGTGAAGAAATTGAAACACAGTATTAAATAAAAAATAATTGTTAATCAGCGATATCAAAGTTGTAAAATAGGAAGACACTTCTACGGAGCGCCGATTTTTATAATTCCAATGAGAAAATACTTCATGTGGTTTGTAACGTCGTGAACGTTCACGGCTATCTTTTTTCTCCTTTTCTTAGACGAAACATACCATCTTTACCAAGGTCGCGCCTTGCTCATGTAGAACAGATCAACACATATCCAACATGATTTTACGGAGAAAATATTCTAGATTTTGGAAAAGTATGGATCCCCCCGTTATTTTTAGAAATAACACTTATTTTGGGCAAAAACATTAAAAAAATGTCGTTAATATTAATAATTTCCTACCTTCTTCTACAATTTTACTCGAGATACTTACAAAATCAGACTCCTGGTTTATTTCTGCATTTGTGTGTCAATTTTCGTTGTCTGTTTACCTTTCTATAAATAGCGCGAGGAACGGAAAGGGTTAGCATTTGTCTGTCTCGATAGCTGAAAACTGACGTTTACGGCAACTCTTATCGTAGTTCAAAGATTTACTGCAAGCTAATATACACGTTGAAATATAAGATTATTACTGAATTGAAAAGCGCAGATACTGAAGTTTCTCAAGCTATTTTTATTTATTTTTTACAGTGAGGGAAAAGTTGTTTATTTTGCAGTTACAAAAACGTTGCAAATGCAAAAAATGCATTGCGGCAGATATAGGTTTTTTAACGTGACGTTCCAACAGAGTCCCTAGTTAAAGTCCAAAAATATATCCAAAATTCAGAAAGATTGCTTTCACACATCTTACAAATTTAGCCAATAGACATCCATACCCCTATTGACAAGTCAAGAGATGTTCTGAAAACTGTAAATATTACCTTTTTGCACTTTGCCTAATCACTCATTCCATATCAAAATCAGTTTAAATATCACCTCTCTTCTTCTATTTCCACACAAAAAAAATAGAAATGAGTGGGGAAGGGGAAAGAAAAAAATTAAGGCAAAATACACTCTAATTAAATGGAACTATATTCGTGGACAACGAAAAGCGGGGTCATTAATTGTGGTGTTGGGCCTATAAGGGGCCTTAAACATGACCAATTCTAATAAAACTTAGCATGATTTAAGCTTAGTATATTATAAAACAGTTTACAAAGTTTCAAAGCCATATGACACCAAATAAAAAAAGGGGCATTTTTTATATCTGAACGTTAGGTGCTGAATTGTGGCGTCGAATTAGAACAATTTCAACTATCAAATTTGAGCTTCTAAAAACCAAAAGATACCAAAACTAACACTTTTTAATGTCTCTATGTATAAGTTAACATCTATGTAAAGCAACAGAAAGCATACTTCATGTAACAGCCTTATGAAAAATGGCCAGAAGTTAATTTTATATGAGACTGTGCTAAAAAATAGAGGTTTTCAAATAAAGTGAGGCCTTATATCAAATGTAATATTTTTCACTTACAACAATTTTCTGAAGTTGTTAAGTTATCAAAAAAACTTTAACATGTTATAAATGCATTTTCAATGGAAATATAAGTTTCAAATAGCATAACACATATGGATAAAATGGTCTTTAGCAATGTTTTGCATAAAAAATACAGTACTTGCAACCTTAGGCGTTACTGTTTGACGTGAACTTGACTGATCGGTGAATGATCGGTGACGGATGTTTGACTGATCGATGAGTGATCGGTGATCGGTGACCCATAGGATCCGTCAGATAAGTCAAATAACCTATGTGAGAGTTACCCTGACAACTGTCACCGATCGATCAGTAAATTAAATTTATGCACGGATCGGACGGATACGTATATATTTAAAATTCTTATGTAAACCGAACTCGACAGTGTTTACAAACGATGAACGCGGACCTCTACGAAGACACCTTAATTCACACGTTAATTTGTAATAAAATTGCTTGCAATAAAAAAGTGAAAATAGTATAACAGAATAATATGCTTAGAGCGTTAAATTGTTTGTGTTGATTAATAGTTTTGTATTAAATATTGTTAACATCAAAGACATATAATACATAATTGTATTATATGACTCTGTTAACATAAACTTATTCCTACGAAAATGGTTATTATTGACCGCCATTGGATTTTTGAACTTTTTATAGTTTCGAATAGGTTTTTTTTCGTGAAATTAAAAGAATGTCAAAGAAATAATATTAAAATTTTTTTCACATTGTTTAGAATTACCAAAATTGTTCTTCTTTTTATCAAAAAAGATACTATTTTATTTGAAATCAGTTATTTTTACCATCTTGAGACAAGTCTTCTAATTAGAATTGAGATATAATGAGAATCAAAATACTTAAACTTTTATTTTTGTTGAATAAGAATGCAGTTATTGATTTATTTTGATACAAATTATTAACCATCATATGATTTGAGTACTTTTTGTACATCAAGATTAGCTGTTCTTCATAAAATATGCTTACCTAAAGGAAAAAGATACTAAATTTTTTTACGCGTTGCCTAAAATGCAAATATTTCTTCATTTTACTGAAAATTATTGACCGCCATTAAATTTTTGTACTTTTTATAGTTTACAATAATTTTTTTTCATAAAATTAAAAGAATATCAGAAAAATCATACTAAAATTTTGTTCGCATTGTATAAAATAACCAAAATTATTCTTTTTATCAAAAATGATACTATTTTATTTGAAATCAGTTATTTTACCATCTTGAGACAAGTCTTCTTATCAGAATTGAGATATAATGAGAATTAAAATACTTAAACTTTTATTTTTGTGGAATAAGAATGCAGTTATTGATTTATTTTGATACAAATTATTAACGGTCATATGATTTGAGTACTTTGTGTACATCAAGATTGGCTGTTCTTCATAAAATATGCTTACTTTAAGGAAAAAGATACTAAATTTTTGTACGCGTTGCCTAAAATGCAAATATTTCTTCATTTTACTGAAAATTATTGACCGTCATTAAATTTTTGTACTTTTTATAGTTTAGAATAGTTTTTTTTCATAAAATTAAAAGAATATCAGAAAAATCATACTAAAATTTTCTTTGCATTGTTTAAAATAACCAAAATTATTCTTCTTTTTATCAAAAATGATACTATTTTATTTGAAATCAGTTATTTTTTACCATTTTGAGACAAGTCTTCTAATCAGAATTGAGATATAATGAGAATCAAAATACTAAAACTTTTATTTTTGTGGAATAAGAATGCAGTTATTGATTTATTTTGATACAAATTATTAACCGTCATTTGATTTCAGTACTTTTTGTACATCAAGATTGGCTGTTCTTCATAAAATATGCTTACTTTAAGGAAAAAGATACTAAATTTTTGTACGCGTTGCCTAAAATGCAAATATTTCTTCATTTTACTGAAAATTATTGACCGCCATTACATTTTTGTACTTTTTATAGTTTAGAATAGTTTTTTTTTTCATAAAATTAAAAGAATGTCAGAGAAATCATACTAAAATTTTATTCGCATCGTTTAAAATAACCAAAATTATTCTTCTTTTTATTGAAAATGATACTATTTTATTTGAAATCAGTTATTTTTACCATCTTGAGACAAGTCTGCTAATTAGAATTGAGATATAATAAGACTTAAAATGCTTAAACTTTTATTTTTGTGGAATAAGAATGCAGTTATAGCTTTATTATGATATAGATTATTAACCGCCATATGATTTCATTACTTTTTGTTCATCAGGATTGGTTGTTCTTCATAAATTATGTTTACTTTAAGGAAAAAGATATTATTTTTTTTGTACGCGTTGCCAAAAATGCAAATATTTCTTCTCATATTGGAAAATATTGTAATTTCAATTGCAATCAGTTGTTGTAAATGATTTTCATATGTTTTTTTGTAGAAAATGTGAATTATTCAAGAATAAATCTGCTTAAAATTATTTCTTTCTTTTTAAGGAATATATTTATGTTTACCACCATTGGATTTTTGAACTTTTTATTGTTTAGGAGTAGTTATTTTTGTAATTTGTTATTTCAAAGGCTTCGATTGTGAAGACAATATAGAAAGTCCATGATTATGACTTTTTTTAAAGAATTTTATGATGATAAGGATACAAAAATTTAAGATATTGAAAAAAATAGACTACATTTTTCAATAACTGATCCTTTCATTTTGTTTTTTCCCGAGTATCTTTGGAAAATAATAAAATCAATTTCGCGATGTAGACACTCGCCGGGTTTTGAACCTAAATAAAACGAAAAAGACCATTATTTATTGATGATATTTTAATTTAGGTTTTATCTGTACATTTCTTTTCATTTCAATTCATAAAACTTTGCTAAATAATTAATAAACAAAATGTATCATTGAAAGTTCGATTTTCACGAGTCGCAATTTTAATTAAATTAAACGAAACTAAGATTCCGTAATTTGTATTAGTTCATCATGTGACGTATTAAAGTTCAATCCGTCATCAAGGTCGATCGGTACTATCCGTCCGATCAGTCCGATCAGTCAATTACTTTTACTATAAGTCTGACGGATTGCTGACGCGAGTTTGACGCGAACTTGACTGATCCGTGACTGATCGATGACCGCTGATTGATCGCTGAAATAGTAACGCCTAAGGTTGCAAGTACTGTAGGTTGTCAATTTAGGCCGTTCACCACATTTGCATATAATAAAGCATATAAATGATATGGGAGAAGGATATATGCTTCTTTTTGCTTAAATCTGTGCTTAGATATGATAAAACATGAAGCCTGGATGTAGCAAGACTGTCACTTTCAACTATATATGTAGACAGAATGGTCTCATGCAAAGTTTATTAACTTTACTGTTTAAAACCTGAATGAAATTTCAGCCTCAAAAGGCCAATATGTTAACCACTAGCTATCCAAAAGAAGAAAATAAAGGTATTCTGTGAAACAGAAATTGTTAAACAACCAGTCATAAGTGTTTTTGATATAGATTCAGTGCAATCTGTTTAGGAATACAACTTTTAAGTGCATAGAACTTCACATTTCACCTGCGGCGTATACTGACCATTAGACTTAGGACTATAAAAACAGCACATTTTGCACTCCTTATATGTTTTTATCTACTTTTTTTTGTGTTCAAAGTTCACAAATCAGTAAAATAACTGAAATTAATACCACAAACACAAATAGATATAAAAAAACTTCCGAGAGAGAAATTAAGCATGCTGTTTTTGCAAAGATATTCAAAAAATTGAAAAAGCTAGATTTGGACAATTAACCTGAAAAGTGACTTTTTCACAAAATTTCTATCAAATGAAGTCATCGCCAGCAATATAATGCACAACAACGAATGAAATGATTTTGGACTCCTCCTGATACTTTAAGAGCTATGGCTTCAAACTGTCAATTTTGACAATAAAACATATTCGCCAAATTTCACCATTACAAATTATGCACAACATTTGAGTAAAATGTCATTGGCCAAATTCAACCAATAGTTTTGCAGTTTTTGTGCTATATACAAAATATGTTTCTCAAAATTTATGATATTAGAAAAAAAAATAGAAATCATAATTTACTGTTTACTATGTATTATTATTGGGTCTTCACCACCGAGCAACCAAAAAATTGGTAACCACTATGAAAAACTGTGAAATTGTACAATAATACGATGAAATAGATTAAATAACGCATAATGTCATCATTTTTTTTTATTTTCATGAGGATCTATCCATGTGAAAGTCGATAATCTATATAAAGAAAAACGGTTCCGGATTCATCACTACTTTCCGGATTACATTCTTTTGATTCTACATATTTTTTAAAAACCAAATAGTTCTTATTAATCTTTTTTTATGTCATTGTTCGTATTGTATTGTGAAAATTATTTCACTTTCGATCTTTTATATCTGGGCGTCACTGGTTAGTCTTGTGTGGACAAGGCGCTTTTTTGGCGTATTGGATTTTAAACCTGATGCTTTTTGTTATCTATTAATCATGTTTTTCTTTGTCTAATATGTTCTCCTATTTATTTGTATTGTAGTCCTGTAATATTATGTTGTCATTTCAATGTTATATTTAACTTTGCCATAAAACCAGGTTCAACCCACCACTTTTATTCCCCTTTAAAAGTGTTCGGTACCAACTCAGGAAGATGGCCATTGTTATATTATTGTTCGTTTCTGTGTGTGTTGCATTTTAACGTTGAGTCGTTTGTGTTTTCTCTTATTTTGAGATAAGACGTGGCACGGTACTTGTCTATCCCAAATTCATTTATTTGGTTTTCATGTTATATTTGTTATTCTCGTGGTGTTTTGTCTGATGCTTGGTCCGTTTCTGTGTGTGTTGCGTTTCGGTGTTGTGTCGTTGTTCTCTTATATTTAATGCGTTTCCCTCGGTTTTGGTTTGTTACCCCGATTTTGTTTTTTGTCCATGGATTTATGAGTTTTGAACAGCGGTATACTACTGTTGGCTTTATTGAAGTAATGTTTATGCCATAATTGGTAATACAAATTTTTCTTCTTCTATACTTTTATTTTGTGTATATCTTACTATCCTCTTTGTTTGGTATCGATTTCTGTTTTTCTGTATGAATTCTTACTAACAAATACAAGTGACAAATATTTTCATATAATTATTCATTACATCAACGACTATATATACACGATTTACATAATTTACAACTTATATAAAGCAGAGTTGAATTATCGTTTTGGGGTTCTCTCGTTTACTGGACGTTTTCTTTGGCAAGGTTTCTTGGCAATGTTTTTGGCCTTGTTTACAACAGAATATTTCCAATCGGAGGAACTTATGGTTATTTTTCTTTTCTTGTCTAGGAAATTTTTTTCAAAAATACTATTTTTCTTGCTTTGTTTTACATCTCCAAATTTGGTCACTGATCTTGTAATATGCTTCACTGAATATTAATGCATAGTCTCCGTGGTCTGAGGTGTACAAACTGTTCCAGCACACAGTCATACATTTTTTTGTTTAACTTTGGAGTACACTGGGGTTTCCACTTAATTGCACCCTGAAAAAACATGGTTAATACTCTCCGCATTATTGTTTGTCCACAGTTTCTCTGGTTTGTCTTTATTCTTTTTCCTTGGTTCATTAACACATGTTATAATGCGCGGTGATTTATCTTCAAATTCTTTTCAATAATAAGCATTTACTACGCCGTCTTTCCCAAAAATGCTGTCCATGATGTGATTCCTTTTTTTAACCTCAACACTTATTTTATTTTGGAGATAATGCTTCAAATTGTCTTTCAAATGTTTTGTACACAAAAGTCTGGTTGCTGATGGAAATGCATCTCTGATTGCGTTGGTCATCGCCTTTTCGCCATCAGAGCCGAAGACTAGTTCCTCGAGAATTCTTAGCTCCAGGCTGTTTTTTTTTTTAACTCTGATGCCAAAAATATGGGAGAATATACGATGAAATTTTAAAAAAATAGGCAGGACAGGAGTTTGAGGGAAAAAAAGGCAGGATGTGACACTTGCAAAAAAAAAGTCAGGATAAACTAAAAAAAAAAAAAAGCAGGACCGGATAGAGTGAAAAATAAAAAGGCAGGACAGAGATTACAACTAAAACAAAAGCAGAACATTTTTTTTCATCCTAGCACACCCCCCCCCCCCCCCCCCCATAAAAATCAAATGGTAGCTCCCTTAGGGCTGTAAAAACAGTTACCCAAACCTGGCAAGAAACATCTTGAGGTGTAATACCACCATTGATTTTTCCCTATTAGTCTTTGTTAAATTGGCACTTTTAAAAAAATTGTACAGTATTTACCTTTATTTCAACCAAAGAAATACTTTGCATGTGTAAAGTTTAATCCTTTCCAGTGATACAGTGAAAATTTCACACTACATTTCATTGCATATAAGAAAATAATCATCGCCGGAAGTAAACAACCCAATTTTTACACTGTTATTTACATGTTACCTGCTTTGGTAACTACGTAACCTTAACGTTCCAAAATATTTCATAAGACCATCAAATAAAAAAAGAATGATGCTTTCAGACATCCAACATACATATTTACGACTCAGAAAAATTTAAGTGCATTGAAATGCAGGGTTAATTTTCTACAACTGTCAAATTCAAGGGAATATTTTTTTAGGCCTACTTTCGTATGCAACCGGATGTGACGTACCATGATTTGGTGGTATTACACCTAAAGAACACCTAAATGTCAAATAAACTTAATGTAATTTTTTCCCCTCCAATTGCAAGTTATTTCAAGCATAACAGTCAAGTTTTGTCTCAGTCAGAGCTATAGTTTCAGAGAAAATCACTATAATGTAAGGCCATATCCTACGGCAATTTCAGTCTAATTTCTTCGAAAAATCATAATTTCAGTGTATTATTATAAAATGCAGTGTTGACTAATATCTGATCATAAACTCATGATCTATGCATTCAAACAATTATATAGAATACAAAAGACAACTTTAAGATGATAAACAATTTTATTGCACCTTTTAGAGTTCATTTGAAGGTCTGTTTTGGTCTGTTTTGGTCCATTTTTCCTCCTTTCTTCCTTTTTCATCAAAACTTGATATCTTTTGTCTAAAAATTAAAACAAATGTGATTATTTCCCCACAAAAATTAAATAAATGTAATGTTAAATCAATAATTAAAGTGTTTTAGCTGAAAGAACTGTCTCTATAAATGTTAACAGTCTACACGGAAGTTTCTATAAGCCCTTATGTGTAACTCAAGTTTTTGGTCTGTTCGCCTAGTGTGACAAATAACGGTTCCCTTTCAGTCAATCATTTATTGTTACTGGTATCAAAGTCTTTTTATTTACTCATAACAGTATATTTCTAATAGATTTACACAAAGAGTCCACTTTCTTGTATTTTACATTAGAAAATTGGGAGAAAGAGTAATAAAAAAATACCTCAAAATGTTTTTAAAAAGGGTTATGTCCCTTGGAATGCTGGTACAAAAAATAATTGGTAAGAATTATAAAGTTTAAGTATGTGAGACTGGATTCTGATGTGTGTAAATCCAGGGCAAATAAGTGTTTAGATGATTTATTGTCTGTGCAAAATGTAGACGGCACAATGGCAAATTGTAAACTTTTGGCGGCCAAAAAAAACCAAAAAAACATGATGATAGTTGATACTTACTTTAATGCTGAAGTGTCATCTGCAGACCAATTCACATATGAGATTTTTCAACAGAATGCTCTTCAGAACATGGTTAACACTGAAATAAAAAAAATCACATGTTGTATAAACAAATCTGTCAGGGTAATTTAAAATTTAACACAGTAAAACTAAATACAGCTTTGTCTGTCCACTCATTTGACTTAGAAAACACCCGTAAACCCTCATTTCAAGGCAATTTTACCTCAAACGTGCTCTCTGTGTCTAAATCCATTCCGAATAGTCCATGTTTACAATGTATGAACTGGTTTATTAATAACTTTTAAAAATGAAAGTACAATAAGGTCACGAGTGCATATGTAGTTTCCCTAAATAGGTGTAATACCACCATTGATTGTTCCCTATTAGTCTTTGTTAAATTGGCACTTTTAAAAAAATTGTACAGTATTTACCTTTATTTCAACCAAAGAAATACTTTGCATGTGTAAAGTTTAATCCTTTCCAGTGATACAGTGAAAATTTCACACTACATTTCATTGCATATAAGAAAATAATCATCGCCGGAAGTAAACAACCCAATTTTTACACTGTTATTTACATGTTACCTGCTTTGGTAACTACGTAACCTTAACGTTCCAAAATATTTCATAAGACCATCAAATAAAAAAAGAATGATGCTTTCAGACATCCAACATACATATTTACGACTCAGAAAAATTTAAGTGCATTGAAATGCAGGGTTAATTTTCTACAACTGTCAAATTCAAGGGAATATTTTTTTAGGCCTACTTTCGTATGCAACCGGATGTGACGTACCATGATTTGGTGGTATTACACCTAACAAAGTCAGTCATCTGTTGTTCTGTATAACACAGAATGGATGGCACTTGCCTTTTTTTATGGATTACCTGCTGTACAAATGGATGGTCATTCAACATATTGGGGACTTCTAGAAGGACGCTTTCAGCGGCATGTTTTCGATAACATTGACCTGAACTTTCATTACATTTCGTATTTACTATTTCACATACTAACTGGAATCTGCTTGTATTCATTATTGTATACTATTCAACCGGAAACCATTTTACATACTTTATAGATCCGTTTTGACAGGGCTCTGGACTTTTCACACAAATGATCAATAATCGCTTGACACAATAGTTATCCTAAAAAATGTCAGCCTTTCTTACGTTTTCAATAAAGAAGTATTAATCGGAATCATCTTGACATCCATTGGATAGAAACATTTGCATCAGAATCAATGTCGGTGTCGCAATTCTCATTGCCGTCGTCCTGTCGTGCGTGATTTCCTCACCTTCGCTAAATGTACTTATATCTTCTTCATACCACATTTTTAGATTTTTCTGAATGAATGGTCCAATCGTAACGATCGTTACATTCTTTACGTCATCGAACAGATAATAGTTACATTTACCATTGTACTTGGTAATCACGTATGGTCCTTAATATAGCTATATAAGCTATAATTATTATTTTCATGCATTTCACCAGCACACAAATGCTGCATACTTTCATATTTATTTAAGAATTGCTTTTCATCTTGATGAAATTCAAATTAAAAACAACATACCTGCAGTATAAGTCACCTACATCAGACTTTCACAAGTATTCCCTGACAATGACCTTGTCTTGATACCCCCCCCCCCCCCCCCGTGTGTCAAGTTCTGTGGAGGACCTAATCGCATCATGGCCCTGTCCAAGCAAAAACGATCCACTGCCATACGCACTCTTGATTGGCTTATCAGTTGCACCTTCAAGTTCATTTGATATTATTTGGCCAATAGATGTAACAGACTGCCCTTTTACAAATTTGATCTTGACTACCACAAGATCAAAATCAAAAACAACTATTCAGAACCACCAAGCAATGGTGGCCAAAAACATTCAAGTCCTTTCTAAAATCGATCGCTAAGTGTAAATTCCTATTCTTTCAAGCGCTGTACAGAGTAAGATAAAAAAAATACAACTAAAAAACAAATTAATTTTTTTTACAGCAAAGCACCGCGGCGGGTGAAAAAAATAAAAATAAAATTATTGTTTTCCAATTTAATTTTTTTTTCTAATTCGGCATAAATATTCGAGATTTAATATTTATTTTAATGAATAGAATTTTAAAACTTAACACAAATATGAGCTCATCATTACATGTTAACTAACTGATATTTTTTTCACATAAACGTAATGATATATTTGATAAATAGTAGTAGTAAACCATTACAATTCTTTTTTATACCCATATTTAGCAATGGTCAAAACTTGTACCATCTCGGGATTTGGTCAACTCATTAATACAGAATATTCAGTGAATATTCAATTATGGATTAATTGAATATAACTGTTAATGGGATATTTTGTTGCTGACATACGTTTTGAGTATCCAATTTGCAAACATCTACTGTACAACAGATACAAATTGTTAAGTTTACAGAATTCATTGTTATTGCAGCAAACTCTAAATTTGTAAAGCATTCTAGGGCTAGCAGGTCAGTTTTGTTTTTTTAAATTTCAATATAAATTTGACTTTTTCGATACTTGTAATAGATGGTACCTTAAATCGGTCATTTGATCAAGATAAATTTATAATATGTAATCGCAATTGTATCTGAAGTAATCTTGAACCAACTTAATTTCGTTTAACAATATTATATTTTTTTAGTAAATTCTACCCCTTTTTCATAATTTATTCTGATATGACATTATTTTGACCATATTCTAAAAATAGTTGTATAGAAGATATTACCAAACCTGTCAACGGTTTTAATCATGTTTTTTTTTTTAATTTCACTGTAAATTTGACAACTTTTTCGATAATTGTAATAGATGATACCTTTAATCGGTCATTTGATCAAGATAGATTTTTAATATGTAATGACAATTGTATCTGAAGTAAATTTGAACCAACTTATTTTCTTTTAACTATATTATATTTATTAGTACATTCTACCCCTTTTTCATGATTCATTCTGATATTACATTATATCGACCATATTCTAAAGATAGCTGTATAGAATATATTTCGAAACCTGTCAACGGTTTTAATCACGATTTTTAAAAATTTAAATGTAAATTTGACAACTTTTTCGATAATTGTAATAGATGATACCTCAAATCGGTCATTTGATCAAGATAAATTTATAATATGTAATCACAATTTTATCTGAAGTAAATTTGAACCAACTTATTTTTTTATATTTATTAGTAAATTCTACCCCTTTTTCATGATTCATTCCGATATTACATTATATCGACCATATTCTAAAGATAGCTGTATAGAATATATTTCCAAACCTGTCAACGGTTTTAATCACGATTTTTTTAAATTTCAATGTAAATTTGACAACTTTTTCGATAATTGTAATAGATGATACCTCAAATCGGTCATTTGATAAAGATAAATTTATAATATGTAATCACAATTGTATCTGAAGTAAAATTGAACCAACTTAGTTTCTTTTAACAATATAATATTTTTTTGTAAATTCTACCCCTTTTTCATAATTCATTCTGATATGACATTATATCGACCATATTCTAAAGATAGGTGTATAGAATATGTTATCAAACCTGCCAACGGTTTTAATCAAGGTTTTTTTTTAATTTCACTGTAAATTTGACAACTTTTTCGATAATTGTAATAGATGAAACCTTAAATCGGCCATTTGATCAAGATAGATTTATAATATGTAATGCCAATTGTATCTGAAGTAAACCTGAACCAACTTATTTTCTTTTAACTATATTATATTTATTAGTAAATTTTACCCCTTTTTCATAATTCATTCCGATATTACATTATATCGACCATATTCTAAAGATAGCTGTATAGAATATATTTCCAAACCTGTCAACGGTTTTAATCACGATTTTTTCTAAATTTCAATATAAATTTGACAACTTTTTCGATACTTGTAATAGATGATACCTTAAATCGGTCATTTGATCAAGATAAATTTATAATATGTAATGACAATTGTATGTGAAGTAAATTGGAACCAACTTATTTTCTTTTAACTATATTATATTTATTAGTAAATTCTACCCCTTTTTCATGATTCATTCCGATATTACATTATATCGACCATATTCTAAAGATAGCTCTATAGAATATATTTCCAAACCTGTCAACGGTTTTAATCACGATTTTTAAAAATTTCAATGTAAATTTGACAACTTTTTCGATAATTGTAATAGATGATACCTCAAATCGGTCATTTGATCAAGATAAATTTATAATATGTAATCACAATTGTATCTGAAGTAAAATTGAACCAACTATATTTCTTTTAACAATATAATATTTTTTTGTAAATTCTACCCCTTTTTCATAATTCATTCTGATATGACATTATATCGACCACATTCTAAAGATAGTTGTATAGAATATGTTATCAAACCTGCCAACGGTTTTAATCAAGGTTTTTTTTTAATTTCACTGTAAATTTGACTTTTTCGATAATTGTAATAGATGAAACCTTAAATCGGCCATTTGATCAAGATAGATTTATAATATGTAATCGCAATTGTATCTGAAGAAAATCTTGAACCAACTTAATTTCGTTTAACAATATTATATTTTTTTAGTAAATTCTACCCCTTTTTCATAATTTATTCTGATATGACATTATTTTGACCATATTCTAAAAATAGTTGTATAGAAGATATTACCAAACCTGTCAACGGTTTTAATCATGTTTTTTTTTTTAATTTCACTGTAAATTTGACAACTTTTTCGATAATTGTAATAGATGATACCTTTAATCGGTCATTTGATCAAGATAGATTTTAATATGTAATGACAATTGTATCTGAAGTAAATTTGAACCAACTTATTTTCTTTTAACTATATTATATTTATTAGTACATTCTACCCCTTTTTCATGATTCATTCTGATATTACATTATATCGACCATATTCTAAAGATAGCTGTATAGAATATATTTCGAAACCTGTCAACGGTTTTTAATCACGATTTTTAAAAATTTAAATGTAAATTTGACAACTTTTTCGATAATTGTAATAGATGATACCTCAAATCGGTCATTTGATCAAGATAAATTTATAATATGTAATCACAATTTTATCTGAAGTAAATTTGAACCAACTTATTTTTTTATATTTATTAGTAAATTCTATCCCTTTTTCATGATTCATTCTGATATTACATTATATCGACCATATTCTAAAGATAGCTGTATAGAATATATTTCCAAACCTGTCAACGGTTTTAATCACGATTTTTTAAAATTTCAATGTAAATTTGACAACTTTTTCGATAATTGTAATAGATGATACCTCAAATCGGTCGATTGATCAAGATAAATTTATAATATGTAATCACAATTGTATCTGAAGTAAAGCTGAACCAACTTATTTTCTTTTAACTATATTATATTTATTAGTAAATTTTACCCCTTTTTCATAATTCATTCCGATATTACATTATATCGACCATATTTTAAAGATAGTTGTATAGAATATATTACCAAACCTGTCAACGGTTTTAATCACGTTGTTTTCTAAATTTCAATAGAAATTTGACAACTTTTTCGATACTTGTAATAGATGATACCTTAAATCGGTCATTTGATCAAGATAGATTTTTAATATGTAATGACAATTGTTTCTGAAGTAAATTTGAACCAACTTATTTTCTTTTAACTATATTATATTTATTAGTAAATTCTACCCCTTTTTCATGATTCATCGATATACATTATATCGACCATATTCTAAAGATAGCTGTATAGAATATATTTCCAAACCTGTCAACGGTTTTAATCACGATTTTTTCTAAATTTCAATATAAATTTGACAACTTTTTCGATACTTGTAATAGATGATACCTTAAATCGGTCATTTGATCAAGATAAATTTATAATATGTAATGACAATTGTATGTGAAGTAAATTTGAACCAACTTATTTCTTTAACTATATTATATTTATTAGTAAATTCTACCCTTTTTCATGATTCATTCCGATATTACATTATATCGACCATATTCTAAAGATAGCTCTATAGAATATATTTCCAAACCTGTCAACGGTTTTAATCACGATTTTTAAAATTTCAATGTAAATTTGACAACTTTTCGATAATTGTAATAGATGATACCTCAAATCGGTCATTTGATCAAGATAAATTTATAATATGTAATCACAATTGTATCTGAAGTAAAATTGAACCAACTTAGTTTCTTTAACAATATAATATTTTTTTGTAAATTCTACCCCTTTTTCATAATTCATTCTGATATGACATTATATCGACCACATTCTAAAGATAGTTGTATAGAAATATGTTATCAAACCTGCCAACGGTTTTAATCAAGGTTTTTTTTTAATTTCACTGTAAATTTGACTTTTTCGATAATTGTAATAGATGATACCTCAAATCGGTCATTTGATCAAGATAAATTTATAATATGTAATCACAATTGTATCTGAAGTAAAATTGAACCAACTTAGTTTCTTTTAACAATATAATATTTTTTTGTAAATTCTACCCTTTTTCATAATTCATTCTGATATGACATTATATCGACCATATTCTAAAGATAGTTGTATAGAATATGTTATCAAACCTGCCAACGGTTTTAATCAAGGTTTTTTTTTAATTTCACTGTAAATTTGACAACTTTTTCGATAATTGTAATAGATGAACCTTAAATCGGCCATTTGATCAAGATAGATTTATAATATGTAATGCCAATTGTATCTGAAGTAAACCTGAACCAACTTATTTCTTTTAACTATATTATATTTATTAGTAAATTTTACCCCTTTTTCATAATTCATTCCGATATTACATTATATCGACCATATTCTAAAGATAGCTCTATAGAATATATTTCCAAACCTGTCAACGGTTTTTAATCACGATTTTTAAAAATTTCAATGTAAATTTGACAACTTTTTCGATAATTGTAATAGATGATACCTCAAATCGTCATTTGATCAAGATAAATTTATAATATGTAATCACAACTGTATCTGAAGTAAAATTGAACCAACATTAAACTCAAACCAAATTCTTTTCTTTTAACTATATTATATTTATTAGTAAATTCTACCCCTTTTACATGATTCATTCTGATATTACATTATAACGGCCATATTCTAAAGACAGCTGTATTGAATATATTTCCAAACCTGTCAACGGTTTTAATCACGATTTTTTAAAATTTCAATGTAAATTTGACAACTTTTTCGATAATTGTAATAGATGATACCTCAAATCAGTCATTTGCTTAAGATAAATTTATAATATGTAATCACAATTACATCTGGAGTAAAATTGAACCAACTTAGTTTCTTTTAACAATATTACATTTTTTAGCAAATTCTACCCCTTTTTCATAATTCATTCTGATATTACATTATATCGACCATATTCTAAAGATAGTTGTATAGAATATATAACCAAACCTGTCAACGGTTTCAATCAAATTTTTTTTTTAAATTTCACTGTCAATTTGACAACTTTTTCGATAATTGTAATAAATGATACCTTAGATCGGCCATTTGATCAAGATAGATTTATAATATGCAATGACAATTGTATTTGAACTAAACTTGAACCAACTTATTTTCTTTTAACTATATTATATTTATTAGTAAATTCTACCCCTTTTTCATGATTCATTCTGATATTACATTAGATCGGCAATATTCTAAAGATAGCTGTATAGAATTATTTCCAAACCTGTCAACGGTTTTAATCACGATTTTTTAAAATTTCAATGTTAATTTGACAACTTTTTCGATAATTGTAATAGATGATACCTTTAATCGGTCATTTGATCAAGATAAATTTTTAATATGTAATGGCAATTGTATCTGAAGTAAACTGTGAACCAACTTATTTTCTTTTAACTGTATTATATTTATTAGTTAATTCTACCCCTTTTTCATGATTCATTCTGATATTACATTATATCGGCCATATTCTAAAGATAGCTGTATAGAATATATTACCAAACCTGCCAACGGTTCTAATCATATATTTTTTTTTTAAATTTCACTGTAAATTTGTCAAATTTTTCGATAATTGTAATAGATGATACCTTAAATCGGTCATTGGATCAAGATAAATTTAAAATATGTCATCGCAATTGTATCTGAAGTAAACTTGAACCAGCTTAATTTCTTTTAACAATATTACATTTTTTAGCAAAATCTACCCCTTTTTCATAATTCATTCTAATATGACATTATATCGACCATATTCTCAAGATAGTTGTATAGAAGATATAACCAAACCTGTCAACGATTTTAATCATGTTTTTTTTTTAAATTTCACTGTAACTTTGACAACTTTTCGATAATTGTAATGGATGACACCTTTAATCGGTCATTTGATCAAGATAGATTTTTAATATGTAATGACAATTGTATCTGAAGTAAACTTGAACCAACTTATTTTCTTTTAACTATATTATATATATTAGTAAATTCTACCCCTTTTTCATGATTCATTCTGATATTAGATTATATCGACCATATTCTAAATATAGTTGTATAGAATATATTTCCAAACCTGTCAACGGTTTTATTAACGATTTTTTAAAATTTCAATGTAAATTTGACAACTTTTTTGATAATTGTAATAGATGATACCTTAAATCGGTCATTTGATCAAGATAAATTTATAATATGTAATGACAATTGTATCTGAAGTAAACTTGAACCAACTTAATTTCTTTTAACAATATTAATTTTTTTTAGCAAATTCTACCCCTTTTTCATAATTCATTCTGATATTAGATTATATCGACCATATTCTAAAGATAGTTGTATAGAATATATAACCAAACCTGTCAACGGTTGCAATCAATTTTTTTTTAAACTTCACTGTCAATTTGACAACTTTTTCGATAATTGTAATAGATGATACCTTAAATCGGTCATTTGATCAAGATAGATTTATACTATGCAATGACAATTAAATTTTAAGTAAACTTGAACCAACTTATTTTCTTTTAACTATATTATATTTATTAGTAAATTCTATCCCTTTTTCATAATTCATTCTGATATTATATTATATAGACCATATTCAAAAAATAGTTGTACAGAATATATAACCGAACCTGTCAACGGTTCACATCATGGTTTTTTTTAAATTTCACTGTAAATTTGACAAATTTTTCGATAATTGTAATAGATGATACCTTAAATCGGTCATTTGATCAAGATAAATTTATAATATGTAATGACAATTGTATCTGAATTAAACTCAAACTAAATTATTTTCTTTTAACTATATTATATTTATTAGTAAATTCTACCCCTTTTTCATGATTCATTCTGATATTACATTATATCGGCCATATTCTAAAGATAGCTGTATAGAATATATTTCCAAACCTGTCAACGGTTTTAATCACGATTTTTTAAAATTTCAATGTAAATTTGACAACTTTTTCGATAATTGTAAAAGATGATACCTCAAATCAGTCATTTGCTTAAGATAAATTTATAATATGTAATCACAATTACATCTGGAGTAAAATTGAACCAACTTAGTTTCTTTTAATAATATTACATTTTTTAGCAAATTCTACCCCTTTTTCATAATTCATTCTGATATTACATTATATCGACCATATTCTAAAGATAGTTGTATAGAATATATAACCAAACCTGTCAACGGTTTTAATCAAATTTTTTTTTAAATTTCACTGTCAATTTGACAACTTTTTCGATAATTGTAATAAATGATACCTTTAATCGGTCATTTAAACAAGATAGATTTTTAATATGTAATGACAATTGTATCTGAATTAAACTCAAACTAAATTATTTTCTTTTAACTATATTATATTTATTAGTAAATTCTACCCCTTTTTCATGATTCATTCTGATATTACATTATATCGGCCATATTCTAAAGATAGCTGTATAGAATATATTTCCAAACCTGTCAACGGTTTTAATCACGATTTTTTAAAATTTCAATGTAAATTTGACAACTTTTTCGATAATTGTAATAGATGTTACCTCAAATCAGTCATTTGATTAAGATAAATTTATAATATGTAATCACAATTGTATCTGAAGTAAAATTGAACCAATTTAGTTTCTTTCAACAATATAATATTTTTTTGTAAATTCTACCCCTTTTTCATAATTCATTCTGATATGACATTATATCGACCATATTCTAAAGATAGTTTTATGGAATATATTACCAAACCTGTCAACGGTTTTAATCACGGTTTTTTTTAAATTTCAATATAAATTTGACAACTTTTTCGATACTTGTAATAGATGATACCTTAAATCGGTCATTTGATCAAGATAAATTTAATATATGTAATCGCAATTCTATCTGAAGTAATCTTGAACCAACTTAATTTCTTTTAACAATATTATATTTTTTTAGTAAATTCTACCCCTTTTTCATATTTCATTCTGATATGACATTATATCGCCCATATTCTAAAGATAGTTGTATAGAATATATTTCCAAACCTGTCAACGGTTTTAATCACGATTTTTTTTAATTTCACTGTAAATTTGACAACTTTTCCGATAATTGTAATAAATGATACCTTAAATCGGTCATTTGATCGAGATAGATTTTTAATATGTAATGACAATTGTATTTGAACTAAACTTGAACCAACTTATTTTCTTTTAACTATATTATGTTTATTAGTAAATTCTATCCCTTTTTCATAATTCATTCTGATATTACATTATATCGACCATATTCTAAAAATAGTTGTACAGAATATATTACTAAACCTGTCAACGGTTCTCATCATGTTTTTTTTTTAAATTCACTGTAAATTTGACAACTTTTTCGATAATTGTAATAGATGATACCTTAAATCGGTCATTTGATCGAGATAGATTTATAATATGTAATGACAATTGTATTTGAAGTAAACTTGAACCAACTTATTTTCTTTTAACTATATTATATTTAATAGTAAATTCTACCCCTTTTTCATGATTCATTCTGGTATTACATTATATCGGCCATCATCTAAAGATAGCTGTATAGAATATATTTCCAAACCTGTCAACGGTTTTAATCACGATTTTTTTAAAATTTCAATGTAAATTTGACAACTTTTTCGATAATTGTAATAGATGATACCTCAAATCAGTCATTTGCTTAAGATAAATTTATAATATGTAATCACAATTACATCTGGAGTAGAATTGAACCAATTTAGTTTCTTTTAACAATATTACATTTTTTAGCAAATTCTACCCCTTTTTCATAATTCATTCTGATATTACATTATATCGACCATATTCTAAAGATAGTTGTATAGAATATATAACCAAACCTGTCAACGATTTCAATCAATTTTTTTTTTAAATTTCAATGTCAATTTGACAACTTTTTCGATACTTGTAATAAATGATACCTTATATCGGTCATGTGATCAAGATAGATTTATAATATGCAATGACAATTGTATTTGAACTAAACTTGAACCAACTTTTTTTCTTTTAACTATATTATATTCATTAGTAAATTCTATCCCTTTTTCATAATTCATTCTGATATATCATTATATCGACCATATTCTAAAAATAGTTGTACAGAATATATTACCAAACCTGTCAACGGTTTTAATCATGTTTTTTTTTTAATTTCACTGTAAATTTGACAACTTTTTCGATAATTGTAATAGATGATACCTTTAATCGGTCATTTGATCAAGATGGATTTTTAATATGTAATGACAAGTGTATCTGAAGTAAACTTGAACCAACTTATTTTCTTTTAACTCTATTATATTTATTAGTTAATTCTACCCCTTTTTCATGATTCATTCTGATATTACATTATATCGCCCATATTCTAAAGATAGTTGTATAGAATATATTTCCAAACCTGTCAACGGTTTTAATCACGATTTTTTAAAATTTCACTGTAAATTTGACAACTTTTCCGATAATTGTAATAAATGATACCTTAAATCGGTCATTTGATCGAGATAGATTTTTAATATGTAATGACAATTGTATTTGAACTAAACTTGAACCAACTTATTTTCTTTTAACTATATTATATTTATTAGTAAATTCTATCCCTTTTATATAATTCATTCTGATATTACATTATATCGACCATATTCTAAAAATAGTTGTACAGAATATATTACCAAACCTGTCAACGGTTCTCATCATGTTTTTTTTTTAAATTCACTGTAAATTTGACAACTTTTTCGATAATTGTAATAGATGATACCTTAAATCGGTCATTTGATCGAGATAGATTTATAATATGTAATGACAATTGTATTTGAACTAAACTTGAACCAACTTATTTTCTTTTAACTATATTATATTTATTAGTAAATTCTACCCCTTTTTCATGATTCATTCTGATATTACATTATATCGGCAATATTCTAAAGATAGCTGTATAGAATATATTTCCAAACCTGTCAACGGTTTTAATCACGATTTTTTAAAATTTCAATGTTAATTTGACAACTTTTTCGATAATTGTAATAGATGATACCTTTATTCGGTCATTTGATCAAGATAGATTTTTAATATGTAATGGCAATTGTATCTGAAGTAAACTGTGAACCAACTTATTTTCTTTTAACTGTATTATATTTATTAGTTAATTCTACCCCTTTTTCATGATTCATTCTGATATTACATTATATCGGCCATATTCTAAAGATAGCTGTATAGAATATATTTCCAAACCTGTCAACGGTTTTAATCACGATTTTTTAAAATTTCAATGTAAATTTGACCACTTTTTCGATAATTGTAATAGATGATACCTCAAATCAGTCATTTGCTTAAGATAAATTTATAATATGTAATCACAATTACATATGGAGTAAAATTGAACCAACTTAGTTTTTTTTAACAATATTACATTTTTTAGCAAATTCTACCCCTTTTTCATAATTCATTCTGATATTACATTATATCGACCATATTCTAAAGATAGTTGTATAGAATATATAACCAAACCTGTCAACGGTTTCAATCAAATTTTTTTTTAAATTTCACTGTCAATTTGACAACTTTTTCGATACTTGTAATAGATGATACCTTAAATCGGTCATTTGATCAAGATAAATTTAAAATATGTAATCGCAATTCTATCTGAAGTAATCTTGAACCAACTTTATTTCTTTTAACAATATTATATTTTTTTTGGTAAATTCTACCCCTTTTTCATAATTCATTCTGATATGACATTATATCGACCATATTCTAAGGATAGTTCTATAGAATATATTACCAAACCTGTCAACGGTTTTAATCACGATTTCTTAAATTTCAATGAGAATTTGACCACTTTTTCGATACTTGTAATAGATGATACCTTAAATCAGTCATTTGATCAAGATAACTTTATAATATGTAATGGCAATTGTATCTGAAGTAATATTGAACCAACTTAATTTCTTTTAACAATATTATATTTTTTTAGTAAATTCTACCCCTTTTTCATAATTCATTCCGATATGACATTATATCGACCAAATTCTAAAAATAGTTGTATAGAATATATTACCAAACCTGTCAACGATTTAAATCATGTTTTTCTTTTTTTAAATTTCACTGTAAATTTGACAACTTTTTCGATAATTGTAATAGATGATACCTTAAATCGGTCATTTAATCGAGATAGATTTATAATATGTAATGACAATTGTATTTGAAGTAAACTTGAACCAACTTATTTTCTTTTAATTCTATTATATTTATTAGTAAATTCTATCCCTTTCTATAATTCATTTTGATATTACATATATCGACCATATTCTAAAAATAGTTGTATAGAATATATTACCAAACCTGCCAACGGTTTTAATTAAGTTTTTTTTTAAATTTCACTGTAAGTTTGACAACTTTTTCGATAATTATGATAGATGATACTTTAAATCGGTCATTTGATCAAGATAGATTTATAATATGTAATGAAGTAAACTTGAACCAACTTAATATTTTTAACAATATTTAATTTTTTGGTAAATTCCCATTTTTCATAATTCATTCTGATATTACATTATATCGACCATATTCTTAAGATAGTTGTATAGATTATATTACCAAACCTGCCAACGGTTTTAATCAAGTTTTTTTTTAATTTCACTGTAAATTTGACAACTTCTTCGATAATTGTAATAGATGAAACCTTAAATCGGTCTTTTGATTAAGATAGATTAATAATATTTAATGCTAATTGTATCTTAAGTTAACTTGAACCGACTTATTTTATTTTAACTATATTATATTTATTAGTAAATTCTATCCCTTTTTCATGATTTATTCGGATATAACATCATATCGACCATATTCTAAAGATAGTTGTATAGAATATATTACCAAACCTACGAACGGTTTTAATCAAGTTTTTTTTTAAATTTGACTGTAAAGTTGACAACTTTTTCGATAATTGTAATAGGTGATACCTTTAATCGGTCATTTGATCAAGATAGATTTTTAATATGTAATGACAATTGTATCTGAAGTAAACTTGAACCAACTTATTTTCTTTTAACTCTATCATATTTATTAGTAAATTCTACCCCTTTTTTCATGATTCATTCTGATATGACATTATATCGACAATATTCTAAAGATAGTTGTATAGAATATATTTCCAAACCTGTCAACGGTTTTAGTCACGATTTTTTAAAATTTCACTGTAAATTTGACAACTTTTTCGATAATTGTAATAGATGATACCTTAAATCTGTCATTTGATCGAGATAGATTTTTAATATGTTATGACAATTGTATCTGAAGTAAACTTGAGCCAACTTAATTTCTTTTAACGATATTACATTTTTTAGCAAATTCTACCCCTTTTTCATAATTCATTCTGATATTACATTATATCGACCATATTCTAAAAACAGTTGTATAGAATATAGAACCAAACCTGTCAACGGTTTCAATCAATTTTTTTATTAAATTTCACTGTCAATTTGACAACTTTTTCGATAATTGTAATAGATGATACCTTAAATCGGTCATTTGATCAAGATAGATTTATAATATGTAATGACAATTGTATCTGAAGTAAACTTGAACCAACTTAATTTCTTTTAACAATATTATATTTATTAGTAAATTCTATCCCTTTTTCATGATTTATTCTGATATAACATTATATCGACCATATTCTAAAGATAGTTGTATAGAATATATTACCAAACCTACCAACGGTTTTAATCAAGTTTTTTTTTAAAATTTGACTGTAAAGTTGACAACTTTTTCGATAATTGTAATAGATGATACCTTTAATCGGTCATTTGATCAAGATAGATTTTTAATATGTAATGACAATTGTATCTGAAGTAAACTTGAACCAAATTATTTTCTTTTAACTATAGTATATTTATTAGTAAATTCTACCCCTTTTTCATGATTCATTCTGATATTACATTATATCGGCCATATTCTAAAGATAGCTGTATAGAATATATTTCCAAACCTGTCAACGGTTTTAATCACGATTTTTTAAAATTTCAATGTAAATTTGACAACTTTTTCGATAATTGTAATAGATGATACCTTAAATATGTCATTTGATCGAGATAGATTTTTAATATGTTATGACAATTGTATCTGAAGTAAACTTGAACCAACTTAATTTCTTTTACCAATATTACATTTTTTAGCAAATTCTACCCCTTTTTCATAATTCATTCTGATATTACATTATATCGACCATATTCTAAAAATAGTTGTAAAGAATATAGAACCAAACCTGTCAACGGTTTCAATCAAATTTTTTTTTTAAATTTCACTGTCAATTTGACAACTTTTTTCGATAATTGTAATAGATGATACCTTAAATCGGTCATTTGATCAAGATAGATTTATAATATGTAATGACAATTGTATCTGAAGTAAACTTGAACCAACTTAATTTCTTTTAACAATATTATATTTATTAGTAAATTCTATCCTTTTTTTATGATTTATTCTGATATAACATTATATCGACCATATTCTAAAGATAGTTGTATAGAATATATTACCAAACTTACCAACGGTTTTAATCAAGTTTTTTTTTAAATTTGACTGTAAAATTGACAACTTTTTCGATAATTGTAATAGATTATACCTTAAATCTGTCATTTGATCGAGATAGATTTTTAATATGTTATGACAATTGTATCTGAAGTAAACTTGAGCCAACTTAATTTCTTTTAACAATATTACATTTTTTAGCAAATTCTACCCCTTTTTCATAATTCATTCTGATATTACATTATATCGACCATATTCTAAAAATAGTTGTATAGAATATAGAACCAAACCTGTCAACGGTTTCAATCAATTTTTTTTTTAAATTTCACTGTCAATTTGACAACTTTTTCGATAATTGTAATAGATGATACCTTTAATCGGTCATTTGATCAAGATAGATTTTTAATATGTAATGACAATTGTATCTGAAGTAAACTTGAACCAAATTATTTTCTTTTAACTATAGTATATTTATTAGTAAATTCTACCCCTTTTTCATGATTCATTCTGATATTACATTATATCGGCCATATTCTAAAGATAGCTGTATAGAATATATTTCCAAACCTGTCAACGGTTTTAATCACGATTTTTTAAAATTTCAATGTAAATTTGACAACTTTTTCGATAATTGTAATAGATGATACCTTAAATCTGTCATTTGATCGAGATAGATTTTTAATATGTTATGACAATTGTATCTGAAGTAAACTTGAACCAACTTAATTTCTTTTACCAATATTACATTTTTTAGCAAATTCTACCCCTTTTTCATAATTCATTCTGATATAACATTATATCGACCATATTCTAAAAATAGTTGTAAAGAATATAGAACCAAACCTGTCAACGGTTTCAATCAAATTTTTTTTTTAAATTTCACTGTCAATTTGACAAATTTTTCGATAATTGTAATAGATGATACCTTAAATCGGTCATTTGATCAAGATAGATTTATAATATGTAATGACAATTGTATCTGAAGTAAACTTGAACCAACTTAATTTCTTTTAACAATATTATATTTATTAGTAAATTCTATCCCTTTTTTATGATTTATTCTGATATAACATTATATCGACCATATTCTAAAGATAGTTGTATAGAATATATTACCAAACTTACCAACGGTTTTAATCAAGTTTTTTTTTAAAATTTGACTGTAAAGTTGACAACTTTTTTCGATAATTGTAATAGATGATACCTTTAATCGGTCATTTGATCAAGATAGATTTTTAATATGAAATGACAATTGTATCTGAAGTAAACTTGAACCAAATAATTTCTTTTAACTATATTATATTTATTAGTAAATTCTATCCCTTTTTCATAATTCATTCTGATATTACATTATATCGAACATATTCTAAAGATAGTTGTATAGAATATATAACAAACCTGTCAACGGTTTCAATCAATTATTTTTTTAAATTTCACTGTAAATTTGACAACTTTTCCGATAAGTGTAATAGATGATACCTTAAATCGATCATTTGATCAAGATAGATTTATAATATGTAATGACAATTGTATTTGAAGTAAACTTGAACCAACTTCTTTTCTTTTAACTATATTATATTTATTAGTAAATTCTATCCCTTTTTCATAATTCATTCTGATATTACATTATATCGACCATATTCTAAAGATAGTTGTATAGAATATATTACCAAACCTACCAACGGTTTTAATCAAGTTTTATTTTAAATTTCACTGTAAAGTTGACAACTATCTCGATAATTGTAATAGATGATACCTTAAATCGGTCATTTGATGAAGATAAATTTATAATATGTAATCACAATTGTATCTGAAGTAATCGTGAACCAACTTAATTTCTACACCTTTTTGATAATTCATTCTGATATTACATTATATCGACTATATTCTAAAGATAATTGTATTGAATATATTACCAAACCTGTCAACGGTTTTAATCACGATTTTTTAAAATTTCAATGTAAATTTAACACCTTTTTCGATAATTGTAATAGATGATACCTTAAATCGGTCATTTGATCAAGATAAATTTATAATATGTAATGACAATTGTATCTGAAGTAAACTTGAACCAACTTAATTTCTTTTAACAATATTACATTTTGTAGTAAATTCTACACCTTGATGATAATTCATGATGATATTACATTATATCGACCATATTCTTAAGATAGATGTATAACTTGTCAACGGTTTTAATCACGATTTTTAAAAATTTCAATGTAAATTTGACACCTTTTTCGATAATTGTAATAGATGATACCTTAAATCGGTCATTTGATCAAGATAAATTTATAACATGGAATGATTAAAATTGAGAATGGAAATAGGGAATGTGTCAAAGAGACAACAACCCGACCAAATAAAAACCAACAACAGAAGGTCACCAACAGGTCTTCAATGTAGCGAGAAATTCCCGCACCAGGAGGCGTCCTTCAGCTGGCCCCTAAACAAATATATACTAGTTCAGTGATAATGAACGCCATACTAATTTCCAAATTGTACACAAGAAACTAATATAAAAATAATACAAGACTAACAAAGGCCAGAGGCTCCTGACTTTGGACAGGCGCAAAAATGCGGCGGGGTTAAACATGTTTGTGAGATCTCAACCCTACCCCTATACCTCTAACCAATGTAGAAAAATAAACGCATAACAATACGCACATTAAAATTCAGTTCAAGAGAAGTCCGAGTCTGATGTCAGAAGATGTAACCAAAGAAAATAAACAAAATGACAATAATACATAAATAACAACAGACTACTAGCAGTTAACTGACATGCCAGCTCCAGACTTCAATTAAACTGACTGAAAGATTATGATTTCATCATATGAACCTCAGGCACAATCCTTCCCGTTAGGGGTTTAGTATCATACCATCATAACATATATGAGAAGAACATAACCCGTGTCATGCCAACAACTGTTTTTAGAATAAATGTCTTTAGTTCCGACGCAAAGACCTTATCAGTGACTCAATATTAACGCCAACATATGCAATCTTTAATGACTTGACAACAGTATCGTAATTATATCCCTTCTTAATCAGTCTATTTAAAGGTTTTGTAAGTTTCTGAGGTGAATACTGACACCTTTGTGCTTTATAAAGAATATTTCCATAAAAAATTGGATGTGAAATACCTGAACGTATAAAAAGTCTGCATGTTGAGCTATATTTACGAATGATGTCTTTATACCGATGATAAAATTTAGTAAAAGTTTTGACTAGTTTGTGATATCCAAAACCCTGGTGTAATAATTTTTCAGTAATACATAAATTTCTCTCGTTGACAATTGTATCTGAAGTAAACTTGAACCAACTTAATTTCTTTTAACATTTATATTTTTTAGTAAATTCTACCCCTTTTTCATAATTCATTCTGATACAACATTATATCGACTATATTCTAAAGATAGTTGTATTGAATATATTACCAAACCTGTCAACGGTTTTAATCACGATTTTTAAAATTTCAATGTAAATTTAACAACCTTTTTCGATAATTGTAATAGATGATACCTTAAATCGGTCATTTGATCAAGATAAATTCATAATATGTAATTACAATTGTATCTGAAGTAAACTTGAACCAACTTAATTTCTTTTAACAATATTACATTTGTAGTAAATTCTACACCTTGATGATAATTCATGATGATATTACATTATATCGACCATATTCTTAAGATAGATGTATAGAATATATTACCAAACCTGTCAACGGTTTTAATCACGATTTTTTAAAATTTCAATGTAAATTTGACACCTTTTTCGATAATTGTAATAGATGATACCTTAAATCGGTCATTTGATCAAGATAAATTTATAATGTGTCATGACAATTGGATCTGAAGTAAACTTGAACCAACTCAATTTCTTTTAACATATTATATTTTTTTTAGTAAATTCTACTCCTTTTTCATAATTCATTCTGCTATTACATTATATCGACCATATTCTAAAGATAGTTGTATAGAATATATTACCAAACATGCCAACGGTTTTAATAAAGTTTTTTTTTAAATTTCAATGTAAATTTGACACCTTTTTCGATAATTGTAATAGATGATACCTTAAATTGGTCATTTGATCAAGATAGATTTATAATATGTAATGACAGTTGTATCTGAAGTAAACTTGAACCAACTTAATTTCTTTTAACAATATTACATTTTGTAGTAAATTCTACCCCTTTCTGATATTACATTATATCGACCATCATCTAAAGATAGTTGTATAGAATACATTACCATACCTATCAAATGTTTTAATCACGATTTTATAAAATTTCACTGTAAATTTGACAACTTTTTCGATAATTGTAATAGATGATACCTTAAATCGGTCATTTGATCAAGATTAATTTATACTATGTAATGACATTGTATCTGAATTAAACTTGAACCAACTTAATTTCTTTTAACAATATTATTTTTTTAGTAAATTCTACACCTTTTTCATAATTCATTCTGATATTACATTATATCGACTATATCTAAAGATAGTTGTATTGAATACATTACCATACCTGTCAAATGTTTTAATCACGATTTTATAAAATTTCACTGTAAATTTGACAACTTTTTCGATAATTGTAATAGATGATACCTTAAATCGGTCATTTGATCAGGATAAATTTGTAATATGTAATAACAATTGTATCTGAAGTAAACTTGAACCAACTCAATTTCTTTTAACAATATTACATTTTGTAGTAAATTCTACACCTTGATGATAATTCATGATGATATTACATTATATCGACCATATTCTTGAGATAGATGTATAGAATATATTACCAAACCTGTCAAGGGTTTTAATCAAGATTTTTTAAAATTTCAATGTAAATTTGACAACTTTTTCGATAATTGTAATAAATGATACCTTAAATCGGTCATTTGATCAAGATAAATTTATAATGTGTCATGACAATTGGATCTGAAGTAAACTTGAACCAACTCAATTTCTTTTAACATATTATATTTTTTTTAGTAAATTCTACTCCTTTTTCATAATTCATTCTGCTATTACATTATATCGACCATATTCTAAAGATAGTTGTATAGAATATATTACCAAACATGCCAACGGTTTTAAAAAGTTTTTTTTAAAATTTCAGTGTAAATTTGACACCTTTTCGATAATTGTAATAGATGATACCTTAAATTGGTATTTGATCAAGATAGTTTATTATGTAATGACAGTTGTATCTGAGTAAACTTGACCACTAATTTCTTTTAACAATATTACATTTTGTAGTAAATTCTACCCCTTTCTGATATTACATATACGACATCATCATAAAGATAGTTGTATAGAATACATTTACCATACCTGTCAAATGTTTTAATCACGATTTTATAAAATTTCACTGTAAATTTGACAACTTTTCGATAATTGTAATAGATGATACTTAAATTGTCATTTGAATCAGATAGATTTATAATATGTAATGACAGTTGTATCTGAAGTAAACTTGAACCAACTTAATTTCTTTTAACAATATTTAATTTTGTTAGTAAATTCTACCCCTTTCTGATAATTACATTATATACACATCATCACTAAAGATAGTTGTATATGAATAATTACCAAACCTGTCAAAGTTTTAATCACGATTTTATAAAATTTCACTGTAAATTTGACACTTTTTCGATAATTGTAATAGATGATACCTTAAATCGGTCATTTGATCAAGATAAATTTATATATGTAATGACAATTGTATCTGAATAAACTTGAACCAACTTAATTTCTTTTAACAATATTACATTTTGTAGTAAATTCTACACCTTGATGATAATTCATGATGATATTACATTATATCGACCATATTCTTAAGATAGATGTATAGAATATATTACCAAACCTGTCAACGGTTTTAATCACGATTTTTTAAAATTTCAATGTAAATTTGACACCTTTTTCGATAATTGTAATAGATGATACCTTAAATCGGTCATTTGATCAAGATAAATTTATAATGTGTCATGACAATTGGATCTGAAGTAAACTTGAACCAACTCAATTTCTTTTAACATATTATATTTTTTTTAGTAAATTCTACTCCTTTTTCATAATTCATTCTGCTATTACATTATATCGACCATATTCTAAAGATAGTTGTATAGAATATATTACCAAACATGCCAACGGTTTTAATAAAGTTTTTTTTAAAATTTCAATGTAAATTTGACACCTTTTTCGATAATTGTAATAGATGATACCTTAAATTGGTCATTTGATCAATATAGATTTATAATATGTAATGACAGTTGTATCTGAAGTAAACTTGAACCAACTTAATTTCTTTTAACAATATTACATTTTGTAGTAAATTCTACCCCTTTCTGATATTACATTATATCGACCATCATCTAAAGATAGTTGTATAGAATACATTACCATACCTGTCAAATGTTTTAATCACGATTTTATAAAATTTCACTGTAAATTTGACAACTTTTTCGATAATTGTAATAGATGATACCTTAAATCGGTCATTTGATCAAGATTAATTTATACTATGTAATGACAATTGTATCTGAATTAAACTTGAACCAAATTAATTTCTTTTAACAATATTATTTTTTTAGTAAATTCTACACCTTTTTCATAATTCATTCTGATATTACATTATATCGACTATATTCTAAAGATAGTTGTATTGAATATATTACCAAACCTTTCAACGGTTATAATCACGATTTTGAAAATTTCAATGTAAATTTGACACTTTTTTCGATAATTGTAATAGATGATACCTTAAATCGGTCATTTGATCAAGATAAATTTATAATATGTAATGACAATTGTATCTGAAGTAAACTTGAACCAACTTAATTTCTTTTAACAATATTATTTTTTTTTAGTAAATTCTACCCCTTTTTCATAATTCATTCTGATATTACATTATATCGACTATATTCTAAAGATAGTTGTATTGAATATATTACCAAACCTGTCAACGGTTATAATCACAATTTTTTACAATTTCAATGTAAATTTGACAACTTTTTCGATAATTGTAATAGATGATACCTTAAATCGGTCATTTGATCAAGATATATTTATAATATGTAATCACAATTGTATCTGAAGTAATCGTGAACCAACTTAATTTCTACACCTTTTTGATAATTCATTCTGATATTACATTATATCGACCATATTCTAAAGATAGTTGTATTGAAATATATTACCAAACCTGCCAACGGTTTTAATCAGTTTTTTTTAAATTTCACTGTAAATTTGACAACTTTTTCGATAATTGTAATAGATGATACCTTAAATCGGTCATTTGATCAAGATAAATTTATAATATGTAATCACAATTGTATCTGAATTAAACTTCAACGAACTTAATTTCTTTTAACAATATTACATTTTTTGGTAAATTCTATCCCTTTTTCATAATTCATTCTGATATTACATTATATCGACTATATTCTAAAGATAGTTGTATTGAATATATAACTAAACCTGTCAACGGTTTTAATCACGATTTTTTAAAATTTCAATGTAAATTTGACACCTTTTTCGATATTTGTAATAGATGATACCTTAAATTGGTCATTTGATCAAGATAAATTTATAATATGGAATGATTAAAATTGAGAATGGAAATAGAGAATGTGTCAAAGAGACAACAACCAGACCAAATAAAAAACAACAACAGAAGGTCGCCAACAGGTCTTCAATGTAGCGAGAAATTCCCGCACCAGGAGGCGTCCTTCAGCTGGCACCTAAACAAATATATACTAGTTCAGTGATAATGAACGCCATACTAATTTCCAAATTGTACACAAGAAACTAATATAAAAATAATACAAGACTAACAAAGGCCAGAGGCTCCTGACTTGGGACAGGCGCAAAAATGAGGCGGGGTTAAACATGTTTGTGAGATCTCAACCCTCCCTATACATCTAACCAATGTAGAAAAATAAACGCATAACAATACGCACATTAAAATTCAGTTCAAGAGAAGTCCGAGTCTGATGTCAGAAGATGTAACCAAAGAAAATAAACAAATTGACAATAATACATAAATAACAACAGACTACTAGCAGTTAACTGACATGCCAGCTCCAGACTTCAACTAAACGGACTGAAAGATTATGATTTCATCATATGAACCTCAGGCACAATCCTTCCCGTTAGGGGTTTAGTATCATACCATCATAACATATATGAGAAGAACATAACCCGTGTCATGCCAACAACTGTTTTTAGAATAAATGTCTTTAGTTCCGACGCAAAGACCTTATCAGTGACTCAATATTAACGCTAACATATGCAATCTTTAATGACTTGACAACAGTATCGTAATTATATCCCTTCTTAATCAGTCTATTTAAAGGTTTTGTAAGTTTCTGGGGTGAATACTGACACCTTTGTGCTTTATAAAGAATATTTCCATAAAAAATTGGATGTGAAATACCTGAACGTATAAAAAGTCTGCATGTTGAGCTATATTTACGAATGATGTCTTTATACCGATGATAAAATTTAGTAAAAGTTTTGACTAGTTTGTGATATCGAAAACCCTGGTGTAATAATTTTTCAGTAATACATAAATTTCTCTCGTTGACAATTGTATCTGAAGTAAACTTGAACCAACTTAATTTCTTTTAAAATATTATATTTTTTAGTAAATTCTACCCCTTTTTCATAATTCATTCTGATATAACATTATATCGACCATATTCTAAAGATAGTTGTATAGAATATATTACCAAACCTGCCAACGGTTTTAATCAAGTTTGTTTTTTAATTTCACTGTAAATTTGACAACTTTTTCGATAATTGTGATAGTTGATACCTTAAATCGGTCATTTGACCAAGATAGATTTATAATATGTGATGACAATTGTATCTGAAGTAAACTTGAACCAACTTAATTTCTTTTAACAATATTACATTTTTGGTAAATTCTTCCCCTTTTTCATAATTCATTCTGATATTACATTATATCGACTATATTCTAAAGATAGTCGTATTAAATATATTACCAAACCTGTCAACGGTTTTAATCACGATTTTTTAAAATTTCAATGTAAATTTGACACCTTTTTCAATAATTGTAATAGATGATACCTTAAATCGGTCATTTGATCAAGATAAATTTATAATATGTAATCACAATTGTATCTGAAGTAATCGTGAACCAACTTATTTTCTACACCTTTTTGATAATTCATTCTGATATTACATTATATCGACCATATTCTAAAGATAGTTGTATTGAAATATATTACCAAACCCGCCAACGGTTTTAATCAGTTTTTTTTTTAAATTTCACTGTAAATTTGACACCTTTTTCGATAATTGTAATAGATGATACCTCAAATCGGTCATTTGATCAAGATAAATTTATAATATGTAACCACAATTGTATCTGAATTAAACTTGAACGAACTTAATTTCTTTTAACAATATTACATTTTTTGGTAAATTCTACCCCTTTTTCATAATTCATTCTGATATTACATTATATCGACTATATTCTAAAGATAGTTGTATTGAATATATAACTAAACCTGTCAACGGTTTTAATCACGATTTTTTAAAATTTCAATGTAAATTTGACACCTTTTTCGATAATTGTAATAGATGATACCTTAAATCGGTCATTTGATCAAGATAAATTTATAATATGGAATGATTAAAATTGAGAATGGAAATAGGGAATGTGTCAAAGAGACAACAACCGACCAAATAAAAAACAACAACAGAAGGTCACCAACAGGTCTTCAATGTAGCGAGAAATTCCCGCACCAGGAGGCGTCCTTCAGCTGGCCCCTAAACAAATATATACTAGTTCAGTGATAATGAACGCCATACTAATTTCCAAATTGTACACAAGAAACTAATATAAAAATAATACAAGACTAACAAAGGCCAGAGGCTCCTGACTTTGGACAGGCGCAAAAATGCGGCGGGGTTAAACATGTTTGTGAGATCTCAACCCTACCCCTATACCTCTAACCAATGTAGAAAAATAAACGCATAACAATACGCACATTAAAATTCAGTTCAAGAGAAGTCCGAGTCTGATGTCAGAAGATGTAACCAAAGAAAATAAACAAAATGACAATAATACATAAATAACAACAGACTACTAGCAGTTAACTGACATGCCAGCTCCAGACTTCAATTAAACTGACTGAAAGATTATGATTTCATCATATGAACCTCAGGCACAATCCTTCCCGTTAGGGGTTTAGTATCATACCATCATAACATATATGAGAAGAACATAACCCGTGTCATGCCAACAACTGTTTTTAGAATAAATGTCTTTAGTTCCGACGCAAAGACCTTATCAGTGACTCAATATTAACGCCAACATATGCAATCTTTAATGACTTGACAACAGTATCGTAATTATATCCCTTCTTAATCAGTCTACTAGTATCTAAAGGTTTTGTAAGTTTCTGAGGTGAATACTGACACCTTTGTGCTTTATAAAGAATATTTCCATAAAAAAATGGATGTGAAATACCTGAACGTATAAAAAGTCTGCATGTTGAGCTATATTTACGAATGATGTCTTTATACCGATGATAAAATTTAGTAAAAGTTTTGACTAGTTTGTAATATCGAAAACCCTGGTGTAATAATTTGTCAGTAATACATAAATTTCTCTCGTTGACAATTGTATCTGAAGTAAACTTGAACCAACTTAATTTCTTTTAACAATATTACATTTTTTGGTAAATTCTTCCCCTTTTTCATAATTCATTCTGATTTTACATTATATCGACTATATTCTAAAGATAGTTGTATTGAATATATTACCAAACCTGTCAACGGTTTTAATGACCATTTTTTAAAATTTCAATGTTAATTTAACACCTTTTTCGATAATTGTAATAGATGATACCTTAAATCGGTCATTTGATCAAGATAAATTCATAATATGTAATTACAATTGTATCTGAAGTAAACTTGAACCAACTTAATTTCTTTTAACAATATTACATTTTGTAGTAAATTCTACACCTTGATGATAATTCATGATGATATTACATTATAGCGACCATATTCTTAAGATAGATGTTTAGAATATATTACCAAACCTGTCAACGGTTTTAATCACGATTTTTTAAAATTTCAATGTAAATTTGACACCTTTTTCGATAATTGTAATAGATGATACCTTAAATCGGTCATTTGATCAAGATACATTTATAATGTGTCATGACAATTGGATCTGAAGTAAACTTGAACCAACTCAATTTCTTTTAACATATTATATTTTTTTTAGTAAATTCTACTCCTTTTTCATAATTCATTCTGCTATTACATTATATCCACCATATTCTAAAGATAGTTGTATAGAATATATTACCAAACATGCCAACGGTTTTAATAAAGTTTTTTTTTAAATTTCAATGTAAATTTGACACCTTTTTCGATAATTGTAATAGATGATACCTTAAATTGGTCATTTGATGAAGATGGATTTATAATATGTAATGACAGTTGTATCTGAAGTAAACTTGAACCAACTTAATTTCTTTTAACAATATTACATTTTGTAGTAAATTCTACCCCTTTCTGATATTACATTATATCGACCATCATCTAAAGATAGTTGTATAGAATACATTACCATACCTGTCAAATGTTTTAATCATGATTTTATAAAATTTCACTGTAAATTTGACAACTTTTTCGATAATTGTAATAGATGATACCTTAAATCGGTCATTTGATCAAGATTAATTTATACTATGTAATATTTGATCAAGATTAATTTATACTATGTAATGACAATTGTATCTGAATTAAACTTGAACCAACTTAATTTCTTTTAACAATATTATTTTTTTAGTAAATTCTACACCTTTTTCATAATTCATTCTGATATTACATTATATCGACTATATTCTAAAGATAGTTGTATTGAATATATTACCAAACCTGTCAACGGTTATAATCACGATTTTTTACAATTTCAATGTAAATTTGACACTTTTTTCGATAATTGTAATAGATGATACCTTAAATCGGTCATTTGATCAAGATAAATTTATGATATATAATGACAATTGTATCTGAAGTAAACTTGAACCAACTTAATTTCTTTTAACAATATTACATTTTTTTTTAGTAAATTCTACCCCTTTTTGATAATCCATTCTGATATAACATTATATCGACCATATTCTAAAGATAGTTGTATAGAATATATTACCAAACCTGCCAACGGTTTTAATCTAGTTTTTTTTAAATTTCAATGTAAATTTGACACCTTTTTCGATAATTGTAATAGATGATACCTTAAATCGGTCATTTGATCAGGATAAATTTGTAATATGTTATGACAATTGTATCTGAAGTAAACTTGAACCAACTCAATTTCTTTTAACAATATTACATTTTTTAGTAAATTCTACACCTTGATGATAATCCATGATGATATTACATTATATCGACCATATTCTTAAGATAGATGTATAGAATATATTACCAAACCTGTCAACGGTTTTAATCACGATTTTTTAAAATTTCAATGTAAATTTTACACCTTTTTCGATAATTGTAATAGATGATACCTTAAATCGGTCATTTGATCAAGATAAATTTATAATATGTAATGACAATTGGATCTGAAGTAAACTTGAACCAACTCAATTTCTTTTAACATATTATATTTTTTTAGTAAATTCTACCCCTTTTTCATAATTCATTCTGCTATTACATTATATCGACAATATTCTAAAGATAGTTGTATAGAATATATTACCAAACATGCCAACGGTTTTAATAAAGTTCTTTTTTAAATTTCAATGTAAATTTGACACCTTTTTTCGATAATTGTAATAGATGATACCTTAAATTGGTCATTTGATCAAGATAGATTTATAATATGTAATGACAGTTGTATCTGAAAACTTGAACCAACTTAATTTCTTTTAACAATATTACATTTTGTAGTAAATTCTACCCCTTTCTGATATTACATTATATCGACCATAATCTAAAGATAGTTGTATAGAATATATTACCATACCTTTCAAATGTTTTAATCACGATTTTATAAAATTTCACTGTAAATTTAACAACTTTTTCGATAATTGTAATAGATGATACCTTAAATCGGTCATTTGATCAAGATTAATTTATACTATGTAATGACAATTGTATCTGAATTAAACTTGAACCAACTTAATTTCTTTTAACAATATTATTTTAGTAAATTCTACACCTTTTTCATAATTCATTCTGATATTACATTATATCGACTATATTCTAAAGATAGTTGTATTGAATATATTACCATACCTGTCAAATGTTTTAATCACGATTTTATAAAATTTCACTGTAAATTTGACAACTTTTTCGATAATTGAAATAGATGATACCTTAAATCGGTCATTTGATCAAGATAAATTTATAATATGTAATGACAATTGTATCTGAATTAAACTTGAACCAACTTAATTTCTTTTAACAATATTATTTTTTTAGTAAATTCTACCCTTTTTCATAATTCATTCTGATATTACATTATATCGACTATATTCTAAAGATAGTTGTATTGAATATATTACCAAACCTGTCAACGGTTTATAATCACGATTTTTTACAATTTCAATGTAAATTTGACACTTTTTTCGATAATTGTAATAGATGATACCTTAAATTGGTCATTTGATCAAGATAAATTTATAATATTTTATGACAATTGTATCTGAAGTCAACTTGAACCAACTTAATTTCTTTTAACAATATTACATTTTTTAGTAAATTCTACCCTTTTGATAATTCATTCTGATATTACATTATATCGACCATATTCTAAAGATAGATGTATAGAAAATTACCAAACTTGCTAACGGTTTTAATGAAGTTTTTTTTAAATTTGACTGTAAATTTGACAACTTTTTCGATAATTGTAATAGATGATACCTTAAATCGGTCATTTGATCAAGATAGATTTTTAATATGTAATGATAATTGTATCTGAAGTAAACTTGAACCACCTTAATTTCTTTTAACATATTATATTTTTTTAGTTATCTACCCCTTTTTGATAATTTATTCTGATATTACATTATATCGACATATGCTAAAGCTAGTTGTATAGAATATATTACCAAACCTGCCAACTGTTTTAATCAAGTTTTTTTTTAAATTTCAATGTAAATTTGACACCTTTTTCGATAATTGTAATAGATGATACCTTAAATCGGTCATTTGATCAGGATAAATTTGTAATATGTAATGACAATTGTATCTGAAGTAAACTTGAACCAACTCAATTTCTTTTAACAATATTACATTTTTTAGTAAATTCTACACCTTGTTGATAATTCATTCTGATATTACATTTTCTCTAATTCTATGGAAATTTATCCTTTTCTGAACCCGTTGTATAAAAAAAATTAATCAACGTGTGGTTGCTGGTGATCTCAAAAGATCATTGGATGATTTTAAGGTTCATGACCTTTTAAGCTAAATGGATGAATCAAAATATGATAACAGGTATTAATGAAATTGACAACTTCGTGCAATGTGAAAGGCACTCGAAGGGGATTTTCGGTAAACAAAAATGAAAATGCTTTTTTAATCATTAGAGAAACAGATTCTTACATAATTACTCGTGGATTATCGGATTTACCCAATCTCGATAGTTAAATAATAAATTTTAAAGTCGTTGCAGAGGCGACTCGGATTTTAAAATTAATAATTAAACTATCTCTATTGGATAAATCCGATAATCCACTGGTATCAATGAAAGAATCTATATATATCGACTATATTTTAAAGATAGATGTATAGAATATATTACCAAACCTGTCAAATGTTTTAATTATGATTTTATAAAAGTTCACTGTAAATTTGACAACTTTGTCGATAATTGTAATAAATGATACCTTAAATCGGTCATTTGATCAAGATAAATTTATAATATGTAATGACAATTGAATCTGAAGTAAACTTGAACCAACTTAATTTCTTTTAACAATATTACATTTTTTTAGTAAATTCTATCCCTTTTTGATAATCCATTCTGATATTACATTATATCGACCATATTCTAAAGATAGTTGTATAGAATATATTACCAAACCTGCCAACGGTTTTAATCTAGTTTTTTTTTAAATTTCAATGTAAATTTGACACCTTTTTCGATAATTGTACTAGAGAATACCTTAAATCGGTCATTTGATCAAGATAGATTTATAATATGTAATGACAAATGTATCTGAAGTAAACTTGAACCAACTTAATTTCCTTTTAACAATATTACATTTTGTAGTAAATTCTACCCCTTTTTGATAAATCATTCTGATATTATATTATATCGACCATATTCTAAAGAAAGATGTATAGAATATATTACCAAACCTGTGAAATGTTTTAATCACGATTTTATAAAATTTCACTGTAAATTTGACAACTTTTTCGATAATTGTAATAGATGATACCTTAAATCGGTCATTTGATCAAGATAGATTTATAATATGTAATGACAATTGTATCTGAAGTAAACTTGAACCAACTTAATTTCTTTTAACAATATTACATTTTTTAGTAAATTACTACCCCTTTTTGATAATTCATTCTGATATTACATTATATCGACCATATTCTAAAGATAGTTGTATTGAATATATAACCAAACCTGCCAACGGTTTTAATCAAGTTTTTTTTAAATTTCAATGCAAATTTGACACCTTTTGCGACAATTGTAAAAAATGATACCTTTAATCGGTCATTTGATCAAGATAAATTCATAATATGTAATGACAATTGTATCTGAAGTATATTGAACCAACTTAATTTCTTTTAACAATATTACATTTTTTAGTAAATTCTACACCTTTTTGATAATTCATTCTGATATGACATTATATCGACCATATTCTTACGATGGATGTATAGAATATATTACCAAACCTGTCAACGGTTTTAATCACGATTTTATAAAGTTTCACTGTTAATTTGACAACTTTTTCGACAATTGTAAAAGATGATACCTTAAATCGGTCATTTGATCAAGATAAATTTATAATATATAGTGACACTTGTATCTGAAATATATTGAACCAACTTAATTTCTTTTAACAATATTACATTTTTTTAGTAATTTCTACCCCTTTTTGATAATTCATTCTGATATTACATTATATCGACCATATTCTAAAGTTATTTGTATAGAATATATTAGCAAACCTGCCAACGGTTTTAATCAAGTTTTTTTTAAATTCACTGTAAATTTGACAACTTTATCGATATTTGTAAAAGATGATACCTTAAATCGGTCATTTGATCAAGATAGATTTATAATATGTAATGACAATTGTATCTGAAGTAAACTTGAACCAACTTAATTTCATTTAACAATATTACATTTTTAGTAAATTCTACCCCTTTTTGATAATTCATTCTGATATTACATTATATCGACCATATTCTAAAGATAGATGTATAGAATATATTACCAAACCTGCTAAGGGTTTTATATACCTTAAATTGGTTCATTTGATTAAAATAAGATTTATAATATGTATGACAATTGTATCTGAAGTAAACTTGAACCAACTTTATGTCTTTTAACAATATTACATTTTTAGTAAATTCTACCCCTTTTTCATAATTCATTCTGATATTACATTATATCGACCATATTCTAATTATATTTGCTATAGAATATATTACCATACCTGTCAAATGTTTTAATCACGATTTTATAAAATTTCACTTATATTATGACAACTTTTTCGATAATTTAATAGATGATACCTTAAATCGGTCATTTGATCAAGATAATTTATATAATGTAATGACAATTGTATCTGAATAAACTTGAACCAACTTAATTTCTTTTAACAATATTATTTTTTTTAGTAAATTCTACCCCTTTTTCATAATTCATTCTGATATTACATTATATCGACTATATTCTAAAGATAGTTGTATTGAATATATTACCAAAGCTGTCCAACGGTTTATAATCACGATTTTTTAAATTTCAATGAAATTTGACACTTTTTTCGATAATTGTAATAGATGATACCTTAAATCGGTCATTTGATCAAGATAAATTTATAATATTAATGACAATTGTATCTGAAGTAAACTTGAACCAACTTAATTTCTTTTAACAATATTACATTTTTTAGTAAATTCTACCCCTTTTTGATAATTCATTCTGATATTACATTATATCGACCATATTCTAAAGATAGTTGTATAGAATATATTAACCAAACCTGCCTAACGGTTTTAATCAAGTTTTTTTTAAATTTGATGTAAATGTTGACACTTTTTCGATAATTGTATTAGATGATACTTAAATCGGTCATTTGATCAAGATAAATTTATAATATATAATGACAATGATCTGAAGTTATTGAACCAACTATTTTTTTAAATATTATTACATTTTTTAGTAAATTCCTACACCTTTTTGATAATCATTGTATTACATTTTATCGACCATATTCATAAGAAAGTTGTAAAATATTATTACAAACTTGCAACTTTTTAATCACGTTTTTATAAATCTCTGTAAATTTGACAACTTTTTCGATAATTGTAATAGATGATACCTTAAATCGGTCATTTTAATCAAGATAAATTTTATAATATGTAATGACAAGTTGTATCTGAAGTAAACTTGAACCAACTTAATTCTTTTAACAATATTACATTTTGTTAGTAAATTCTACCCCTTTTTCGATAATTCATTCTGATATTACATTATATCGACATATTCTAATTATATTTGATAGAATATATTACCATACCTGTCAAATGTTTTTAATCACGATTTTATAAAATTTCACTGTAAATTTGACAACTTTTTCGATAATTGTAATAGATGATACCTTAAATCGGTCATTTGATCAAGATAAATTTATATAATGTAATGACAATTGTATCTGAAGTAAACTTGAACCAACTTAATTTCTTTTAACAATATTACATTTTTTTTAGTAAATTCTACCCCTTTTTGATAATTCATTCTGATATTACATTATATCGACCATATTCTAAAGATAGTTGTATTAGAATATATACCAAACTTCCAACGGTTTTAATCAAGTTTTTTAAAAATTTCAATGCAAATTTGACACTTTTTCGACAATTGTAAAAGATGATACCTTAAATCGGTCATTTGATCAAGATAAATTTATAATATATAATGACACTTGTATCTGAAGTATATTGAACCAACTAAATTTCTTTTAACAATATTACATTTTTTAGTAAATTCTACCCCTTTTTGATAATTCATTCTGATATTACATTATATCGACCATATTCTAAAGATAGTTGTATAGAATATATATAACCAAACCTGCCAACGGTTTTAATCAAGTTTTTTTTAAATTTCAATGCAAATTGACACTTTTTCGACAATTGTAAAAGATGATACCTTAAATCGGTCATTTGATCAAGATAAATTTATAATATATAATGACAATTGTATCTGAAGTATATTGAACCAACTTAATTTCTTTTAACAATATTAATTTTTTAGTAAATTCTACACCTTTTTGTTAATTCATTCTGATATTACATTATATCGACCATATTCTAAAGAAAGTTGTAAGAATATATTACCAAACTGTCAAATGTTTTAATCACGTTTTTATAAAATTTCACTGTAATTTGACAACTTTTTCGATAATTTGTAATAGATGATACCTTAAATCGGTCATTTTGATCAAGATAAATTTATAATATGTAATGACAAGTTGTATCTGAAGTAAACTTGAACCAACTTAATTTATTTTAACAATATTAATTTTTTTAGTAAATTCTACCCCTTTTTGATAATTCATTCTGATATTATACATTATATCGACCATATTCTAATTATATTGCATAGAATATATTACCATAACCTGTCAAATGTTTTAATCACGATTTTATAAAATTTCAACTGTAAATTGACAACCTTTTTCGATAATTGTAATAGATGATTACTTAAATCGGTCATTTGATCAAGATAATTTATAATATGTAATGACAATTGTATCTGAAGTAAACTTGAACCACCTTAATTTCTTTTAACAATATTACATTTTTTTAGTAAATTCTACCCCTTTTTGATAATTCATTCTGATATTACATTATATCGACCATATTCTAAAGATAGTTGTATAGAATATATAACCAAACCTGCCAACGGTTTTAATCAAGTTTTTTTTAAAATTTCAATGCAAATTTGACACCTTTTTCGACAATTGTAAAAGATGATACCTTAAATCGGTCATTTGATCAAGATAAATTTATAATATATAATGACACTTGTATCTGAAGTATATTGAACCAACTAAATTTCTTTTAACAATATTACATTTTTTAGTAAATTCTACCCCTTTTTGATAATTCATTCTGATATTACATTATATCGACCATATTCTAAAGATAGTTGTATAGAATATATAACCAAACCTGCCAACGGTTTTAATCAAGTTTTTTTTAAATTTCAATGCAAATTTGACACCTTTTTCGACAATTGTAAAAGATGATACCTTAAATCGGTCATTTGATCAAGATAAATTTATAATATATAATGACAATTGTATCTGAAGTATATTGAACCAACTTAATATCTTTTAACAATATTACATTTTTTAGTAAATTCTACCCCTTTTTGATAAATCATTCTGATATTACATCATATCCACCATATTCTAAAGATAGTTCTATATAATATATTACCAAAACTGTCAACGGTTTTAATCACGATTTTTTTAAAATTTCACGCTAAATTTGACAACTTTTTCGATAATTGTAATAGATGATACCTTAAATCGGTCATTTGATCAAGATAAATTTATAAAATGTAATGACAATTGATCTGAATTAAACTTGAACCAACTTAATTTCTTTTAACAATATTATATTTTTTAGTAAATTCTACCCCTTTTACATAATTCATTCTGATTTTACATTATATCGACTATATTCTAGAGATAGTTGTATTGAATATATTACCAAACCTGTCAACGGTTTTAATCACGATTTTTTAAAATTTCAATGTAAATTTGACAACTTTTTCGATAATTGTACTAGATAATACCTTAAATCGGTTATTTGATCAACCTGTTGGTGACCTTCTGCTGTTGTTTTTTATTTTGGTCGGGTTGTTGTCTTTTTGACACATTCCCCATTTCCATTCTCAATTTTATTATAATATGTTATGACAAATGTATCTGAAGTAAACTTGAACCAACTTAATTTCTTTTAACTATATTATATTTATTAGTAAATTCTACCCCTTTTTCATAATTCATTCTGATATAACATTATATCGACCATATTCTAAAGATAGTTGTATAGAATATATTTTAATCACTTTTTTTAAAATGGTCAGTTGACCCCATTAGGAGTTATTGCCCTTTATATTCAACTTTAAACAATTTTTCGTAAATCTCCATGATCTTTTACAAAAATCTTCTCCGAAACTACTAGGCCAAATTAATCCAAACTTGGCCACAATCATCATTGATGTATCTAGTTTAAAAATTGTGTTTTTTGACCTGGCCAACCAACCAAGATGGCTGCCACGTCTAAAAATAGAACATGGAGGTTAAATACTCAAAAACCAAAGCATTTAGAGCAAATCTGACATGGGGTAAAATTGTTTATCTGGTTAAAATCTATCTGCCCTGAAATTTTAAGATGAATGGGGCAACCTGTTGTTGGGTTGCTGCCCCTGAATTGGTAATTTTAAGGAAATTTTGCTGTTTTTGGATATTATCTTGAATATTGTTATGGACAGAGATGAACTGTAAACAGCAAAAATGTTCAGCAAAGTAAAATTTGCAGTCAACAGGACCAAAAATGATCAGTTGACCCCTTTAGGAGTTATTGCCCTTTATAGTCAATTTTTAACCATTTTTCGTAAATCTTAGTTAACTTTTACAAAAATCTTCTACTCTGAAACCATAGGGTCAAATTTTACCAAACATAGCCAGAATCATTATTAGGCTTTCTAGTTTAAAAAGTGTCTTTTGTGACCGGGCAAACCAACCAAGATAGCCGCTACGCCTAAAAATAGAAAATTGGGGTTAAATGCAGTTTTTTGTTATTACTCAAAAACCAAAGCATTTAGAGCAAATCTGACAGGGTAAAATTGTTTGTCTGGTCAAGATCTATCTGCCCTGAAATTTTTAGATGAATCGGACAACTCGTTATTAGGTTGCTGCCCCTAAATTGGTAATTTTAAGGAAATTTTGCTGTTTTGGGTTATTATCTTGAATATTATTATAGATAGAGATAAACTGTAAACAGCAATAATGTACAGCAATTTAAGACTAAAAAATAAGTCAAAATGACCAAAATGGTCTATTGACCCCCTAAGAAGTTATTGCCCTTTATAATCAATTTTTGACAATTTTCATTAAATTTGTAAATTTTTACTACACGGATAAGTTCATTATAGATAGAGATAATTGTAAGCAGCAAGAATGTTCAGTAAAGTAAGATGTACAAACACATCACAATCACCTAAACACAATTTTGTCATGAACTGTCTGCTTCCTTTGTTTAATTTAAAGATACCAAGGTGAGCGACACAGGCTCTTTAGAGACTCTAGTTTTGTAAAACAGCTGCTGATAACCTGCTGTTGAAAGATGATGATCCACCATAAGATATAATATGAGGAAGGCGCTAACTTAAATGCCAGCTTTATACTAAGACAATGTCCTGTATATTGATTGGTTGCTGGTTGCTTAATGTCAAGTGGCAAATATTTCATGCATGTTCAGAATAAATGTCTTAGGCTACATTAACGTATTGTTTATGTCTAAAATAAAATTATAAGTTCAGATGGATAATGTTTAGGGAACGAACATTGAACTTGAAAAGGCATGAAGGGTTATGGTATTTTTCCTGAAAAAAATATTCTGATTCCCAAATTGACAATTGATGAATAAAAACATTTGTTCAAGCATCGGACAAAAAAATATTTTGAATCCAAATCTTCACCAAAAATGATTTTATTTTTCAGATATGCAAACTATTAACTTTTATATATCTAAAAACATAAAAACTTCCCAAACTGCTCATTTCAGTCTGTACATAGTATTTATTAAGGTGATGAAAAGGCTGTATTTGCCAAACTGTTATGATAAACCTTAAAACTAGTGTTAAATGTTGACTTAATATTTTTGATTGGTAGAATTGAAGGGCTTCTTTAAAAAAAATCTGACTCGAATATTTCTGAACATCTTCAGTTTCTGAGTTCTACATTAATTTCATGTACTAATTCAGAGTTGGTTTTATGTCATTTATTGTATATATTTTTTTTGTTACATGTACATGATGTGGCTTAATTTTCAGGTTTTTATATGAAAGCAAAATAAAATTGAGAATGGAAATGGGAAATACAAGCATGTCAAAAATTTGCTTTCGAGTAATGCTTAAACAGGTCAGAGTTGTTTTCAAGAAGACACATTAGGTTTCCAGACAATAACTTGGAGTATAAGTGAATTGATCTCTATGAGATTTACTAGGAGGTTCAATACACGAAAGGAAGAATATAATTAATTTTGGGGTTATGGCACAACATTATTTGGGGGGGGGGGGTTTCCAAATTTTGTTCTTCTCGAAAAATTACCTTATTTGCATTGATTATACTCTTCTAGTATATATAGATGCAACAAATACTGATTTGGCAGGAAATGCACTCAAAATAAAGAGTTTTAAATATTGTATCTGTAATTTGTGTATTTTTCCTATGATATGTACTTGATAATGTGGATGTGATCATGAGTGAGTATCATGATAAAGAAAATATATTTGCTAAGTATATATTCACAATTGACATGCGCCAGTGTGCTGAAAAAGGATCTTCTATCCCTTTAATTCCTCTCACAGAAACACATTTTATTTGTGTCATTTGTACTATTGTTTGTCTTTTTCATTTATAGCCATGGCGTTGTCGGTTTATTTTCGATTGAGAAATAAGAAGAAAATCTAAAGAGAACACCAGAAGAGCTAATTGCCATCTCCTATCAGTTACAGGGCTGCATAGCCAAAATACCTAAAATTCCATATGAACATGGGATTTTTTTCAGTTACACAACAGATCATTTAAGAGATCTGGGGAAGTTGATCACATCTGAAACACAGCAAATACAGCACACAATTGAGCTTCATGAAAATAAAGAAAAACATGAAAGGCTCGAAATATGCCATCTTAAGCATGACAAATTTTCAATTAAAACAAAACAAGAAGCTGTCACAACGACAGCAAACCGGATTTATTAATATTTATTTGTGTCCTGGCAATATCACAAGAACCATTACTGATGAATGGTGAAAGTGAAAATCGTCAATATCAAATTTGACCTCCATTTTGTCATCAGTATCAACATCTTAAAATTTGAAAAGCTTAGATTGAATGGTTCATGAGTAAATGCAACAACGTGAATGGAAACGCCATTTCACAATCTTTCAAGAACCATAACTCCTGAACGGTAAAAGTCAAAATCGTCATTATTGAACTTGACCTCTAATTTGCCATCAGTAACAACATATAAAAATTTCAAAAGCTTTGGTTGAATGGTTCATGAGAAAATGCACGGACACGACTGGAAACACCATTTTTCAATCTTTCAAGAACCATAACTCCTGAACGGTAAAAGTCAAAATCGTCATTATTGAACTTGACCTCTATTTTGTCATCAGTAACAACATATTAAAATTTGGGAAGCTTTGGTAAAACAGTTCATGCGTAAATGCACGAACACGACTGGAAACACCATTTTTCAATCTTTCAAGAACCATAACTCCTGAACGGTAAAAGTCAAAATCGTCATTATTAAACTTGACCTCCATTTTGTCATCAGTAACAACATATTAAAATTTGGGAAGCTTAGGTAGAACAGTTCATGCGTAAATGCACGGACACGACTGGAAACTCCATTTTTCAATCTTTCAAGAACCATAACTCCTGAACGGTAAAAGTCAAAATCGCCATTATTGGACTTGATCTCCATTTTGTCATCAGTAACAACATATTAAAATTTGGAAAGCTTAGGAAGAACAGTTCATGCGTAAATGCAGGGACACGACTGGAAACTCCATTTTTCAATCTTTCAAGAACCATAACTCCTGAACGGTAAAAGTCAAAATCGCCATTATTGAACTTGACCTTCATTTAGTTGTCAGTAACAACATATTAAAATTTTAAAAGCTTTGGTTGAACGGTTCATGAGTTAATGCACGGACAACATTTGATTCCCGCCCGCCCGCCCGACCGCCCGCCCGCCGTACATCCCCAAATCAATAACCGACATTTTTGTCACAAAAATCCGGTTAAAAATGAAGAACTTCAAAATTCAAATGATGAAATAAAAGAGGATAAGGAGTTGTCCAGTATGGATTTTAGTGTCACCGAATTAAAGGAAAATGAAGAAGAATAGCAACCAGATTAGTGTTTGAAAACATTTATAAATTGTTTAATTCAGCTGTTTTAAATCATATTTTATATTATAGACTGGCATGTATATCTGTTATATATATTTACATATATACAATCTTTGAGACGACATCATGAAACTAATGAAGTGCAAGTTTTGATTAATTGACATTGATTCTATACATATTCTCATTGGTTAATAAATTTTTCCCAAATTAAGTTACATATAACTTTGGCAAGGGGTGGGGTTATGGGGGTCAGTGAGAAAACTATATGAATTGAGTTTTTATATGGATTTCTATAGACTTGGCCCATCTCCCTATCACCTCACACCCTACTGTCTACTTTACACAAGTGTATGTATTTTTTAAAATCAGATGTGATTTAATAAAAACCTGTGTAAAGAAAACTAGTATGGTGTAGGCTTTGCTCACTATTGAAAGCTGCACAGTACCAGTCTCATGAATTTCTCTATATAAGGACAGGCGCAAAATTGCAGCGGGGTTAAACATGCTTATTAGATTACCCCCCCCCCCCCCCCAATACCTCTATCCAATGTAGAAAAGTAAACACATAACAATACGCTCATTAAAATTCAGTTCAAGAGAAGTCAGAGTCCGATGTTAAAAGATGTATCAAAAGTAAATAAATAAAATGACAATAATACATAAATAACAACAGACTACTAGCAGATGCCAGCTCCAGACCTCAATTAAACTAAATTAAAGATTGTATTTCCATCATATGAATATCAGGCACAATCCCTCCCGTAAGGGGTTTAGTATTAAACTATCATAAAAATATGAGAAGAACTTAACCCGTGTCATGTCAACATCTGTTTTTTTTTTTAAATAAATGTGTTTAGTTCCGATGCAAACTCCCTACAAGTGAATCAATATTAAAGCTAAAATATGCAATCTCTAATTACCTGACAACAATATCGTAATTATATTTCTTTTTATGTTTACCTATTCACGGTTTCTTGTTAATGATATCAGTCTTCTCTACATATAAAATATGTATCTAGGACAGCAAATATTATCTCCCTTTTATGTTTACTTATTTATGGTTTCTTGTTAAGGTAACCAGTTTACGGTTTGTTTAAAATTATGAATCATTGAGTTTTTTTTAATTATCTCGAGTTTTTGGTAGCCTTATTGTTTTCTACACTCAATGTAGATATACGAAAAAGCAAGCAATAGTTTGAGATCCATTTTCTCTTTCAGATAAAAGAATCGTCCCCTCTTAGCAGAAATGTACTGTGCATCTGTTGCTTATCTGGTATAGGTTAACAATAGCTATTTTGATTGTTTAACATGTCGTTCTACTTCCTGTGTGCATGTGACAGAAGTCCATTTGATTGTTGACTCAGAAAGTAATGACCTAGATGAAGAATTAATAGACTGGAGGAGCAATCACACAGACGAAGAGAGGAATTGAAAGTAAACTCAAATGTTTTTCCTTTAAGAAAATACCTTTTGATTTCACTGAAGACAATTATTCAATTCTCAAACAAACGTTCGATGTTCGGTTTGGAAACTGGAGATGCAATCTGGCTATTCCAGAACAGTGTAAGATGTGCTGCACTTCTGGGTTTGATCCAATCTGCAAATCAGTTGATGTAATAACAGAGAATCGTATGACAACTGAGGAGATCCGGAAACAATCTCCAGATGTTCCAAAAGGGTTAGATGATACAGACTGCAGAAAAGAACCTGTATTAATTATACAAAATTTCTCTATTTAGTACTAAATATACCATAAACATTTTTATAACGTCATAAGATATCTGATTTCATATATTTTGTAACACTTAATGTACCTTATCCATGCACTTAAGAAAGAAAAAGAAGTGTTTTCTTATTCTAAAGGGCATTTATAATGCATACCACTTATGATTTGTGGGGACTTAAACCAACTTAGATCTATAAAGAGAATGTGGTTTTATAACATTTATAGCAATAACCTGTTATCACAGAGATATGTCTCGCCTTTTTGTTATTTTGATTATGAAAATGTTGAAATCAAAATAGCAATACCTTAACATCTTACACAAGTTAATAGACCATGACTGAGGGGCGGAGCCAAATAATCTCCATGGCAATGAGATGTGGCAATGGTAATACATCTGCATACCAATTATCATTGACGTTCCAAAAGTGGATCTCCATAAACTGACCTAATCACAAACTAATACATGTAAAGTAAGCAAACCATTCAAAGTCAATAAGACCATGACTGAGGGGGCGGAGCCAAATAATCTCCATGGCAATGGTAATACATCTGCATACCAATTATTATTGACATACCACTAGTGGTTCCCCATAAAACTGAGCTAATCACAAACTAATACATTGTTGACGCCATCGCCGGAAACAGCATACCTATGTCTCGCTTTTTGACTCCGTCAAGGCGAGACAAAAATGAGAAATTTACCGTTTGAACGATTGTTAAATGGCATAACTCTAGAACAGTAACAGTCACCAAAATTCGAACTTGATCTGTAGTGATAAGTATTTTCTTGAAGTTAATACAATTTGATTGAGGTGTGATCAGAACTATATCGTATAACAATTATTCTTCAATTACGCTACCCTTAAGGGTGACTGCGGAAACGAAATATGGTCTTAAACTGAAACCCATGCAGTTTAATTCTAGTATTCATAGTATATGTTAATGAAATAGAAATAACCAAAATAACGCTTGAAATGGACACGTTTGGGGGTTAGTAAAGAAATGGACACGTTTGGGCGTTAATACAAATGACAAGCTTTGGTGCTGTTTTCAACTAGACACGTTTTGGTAAATCGGACACGTTTGGGGGGGAAGGACACGTTTCTGAGTGATACAAATATACTTTCATTCCGCTAAATATGTCATAAAGTATGTAGATTGGTATCGGTTGTTTTATTGTGAATCGTTGTAGAAAACATAACGAGATCTTCTGTTTAATTAAACGTTTTCATACAACCGTCAAAATTTATATAATTTCCGTATATTGTATGACATTTCAACTGTCAATTTTACCTTCCCTGTATGACAGCAGCTCGTAAAGAGATATTTATTTGAAATACAGATTTTAAATAGCTGTTTCTGTAGGATATTTTAAAGATAAATGAAATAGAATGAAATATAAAATATAGTAAAATTCAATGTTCATGAATGATTTAGGTTTAAGTTATCACTATCATTGTCAATAATACACGGTTTCGTTAGTTCACTTTGCTACACTTTGTTTGTTTATTAGAGGGTTGCTGATCGGATGGTGTTCCATTGTTAAAAGTAAAGTTAAAATTTCCACCATGAAAGGTTGCATTAGTAAAAAGACCACTCATTGCAGGATGCACGTTAGGAAAATCAAAATTCCCATGATAGATCGACTGATTACTGTTACTAATAATTTCTGCTGACTAAGACTGTGTAATTGCTTCTACAGGTTTATTTATAGTATGTCCTGAACTCGTGCATCTTTTTGTTTTTGTATAGACCCTTTCCTTGCACTGTAACCTGTGAGCATCTTGTTGTTATTAGGCAGTGCTTCAGATGCCATACTTTTTATTATTTTTGAAATTGATTCTGTACCGATCCTTGGACCTTTATCACACAGTAATTTTGACGCGCGTTTCGTCTACATAAGACTCATCAATGACGCTCAAATTAAATAATTTATAAAACCAAACAAGCACAAAGTTGAAGAGAATTTAGGATCCAAAAAGTGGTATCATATACGGCTAAAGGTCATCTTTAACGGTGATAAGAAAACCCTTAGTTTTTCGTAAATTCAAAGTTTTGTAAACAGGAAATTTATAAAAATAACCACATTATTGATATTCATGTCAACACAAAAGTATTGACTACTGGGCTGGTGATACCCTTTGGGACGAAACGTCCACCAACAGTGGCATCGACCCAGTGGTATTAATAGTTATCAGGTACCTGGATTATAATTTAGTACGACAGTCGCGCATTTCGTCTACATAAGACTCATCAATGACGCTGAAATCAAAATATTTATAAAGCCAAACAAGTACAAATTTTAAAAAATATACAAGTAGTGCATACTATTATTTCCAAAAACTAAGAATCTCATCATTAAAATAGCTTCATCATTACATCTGTCACAGCTCATGTCATGGTCAAATTTCTGTTTGTTTAGTACAAAGTGCAAAGTTGATACAATGGTCTGGACATCTGATCTCTCTTTCAAGATGCAGCTTGCATTCAGTCTGTAGGTTAAGTTTACTAGACTGTCAACATTTCTTATCACTCCTTCAATATAGCAGGACATGTCACACACAATTATAGTGCCAGTTTAAATTGCACATTATAAGCTCATTTTGTACTCTAATCTCTGGTATCTGATTAACATATGATTAAAAATGCAAAACCAACAATAGGATGGTTTGACGAAACTGATCCGAAAGTTAAAAATTCATACCTACCAAATTGAGAAAAAGCTGAATGTCACTTGTTTGTTTTAATGCCTTTTTTTCATTCAACAACAAAATATCACATGGTGTTAACAGATTTCTTCACTGGTACAGCTATTTCAGTAAAGATCCCTGTATGTTAGTACCTTAAGACCAGGGTATCGTCAGGTAGTAAATTTTATAAGTTTGTTAGTTTATATATTATTTGTCATTTAAGTATTGTTAATCATCAAAGACATTAATTTTCTATAATTTTACAATAATAAATTTGAATATGAACTTTACAAATATGTATTGTTACTATCTGATAGATGTTATGAATGAAAACAGAATTACGGGTTATCTATGCGTGTTCCGAATTTGATTTGTGGTTTAGTGTATTTCTCTGTTGTCCCTTGCAACAACTCTTTAAGTGGTCCGTAAGTGGCCTGTTGCAAGGCAATATATCTGTCCCTATCCAATATACCCTTTATTTTCCAGTAGCAGTCCAAATTTCCCCGACCATCATCCTCTATTATATCAACCTACCTATTGTATTTATTGTTAATTTGTTCTCGTCATGAATATGCATGAAATATTTGCCACTGGACGTTAAGCAACCAACAATCAATCAATAGTACTGTAACAGTTGTTAAAAAAATCCCTGTTACTGGACATTAATATTGTGAATTGAAAGATGAAAATGACAGCGATAGTTGGGGACATTTATATTTATTTTTTAGGGCTAATGTTTGCTTAATGTTCCAATTGAAAACTCTTAGCTGATCTCTTAGAATTTAGCAGGATTAGATAGCTTTATGAAAGCAGGCAGGTAACAAGAAGTCTTGAGGGCACTGGACTTACAGAATCAATAAAAGCTGATATTAAAGACAGTAAACGGTACCTGTATTAGCTTTGCTCTTTCTGATGGAAAAGATAAAACATTACAGCATTACATGTCAGCATACTCATACAGATAACTGTGACCGTTGCAGTAATTTAGACAAGATCTTTTGTAAGCTTGAGGAAAACACAAATTGTTTTAATTGACAGAGATTTGAAAACATGATCTGACTCAGTCAACAACTTATATTAACAATTGGAGAAGTCACATTTTTAGGAATTTTAACCAAAACAGAGCCAAACTAGATACCATTTCAAATTTACAGAACAACCAGGTTTTACTGTTTTTGGATTGGGCAATGAAATTCATTCCTGTAATTGACAGAGAAAGCCAATGCGAATTGTTTGGCAAAAGAGGTTTGAATTTGCATGTCACTGCTGTATGCAAAAAAGGAGCTGGCACTGACGATATATTCAACAGTGCTATGTTCACTTGTTTGATAGCTGTACACAAAATTGGTTTGCTGTGGCTTCAATATTAGAGCATGTTCTGAAGATAATGAATGGGATAGTTCTATTAACGAAGCATTTGTTAGATAGGATAATGACGGTTGTTACAAATGTTCACCTTTGTTTATAAGTATTCCAGGAATTAGTCTTAGAACTTGATGCTGAGAAAAACATGGTAGAAATGAGAAAAGACATTTTAGAATCTCTGAAAGGTACAATATACTTTACGATTAAAATAAAAGTTGAATACCTGTAAATAAAGGAGTACATGTATGTGAAAGCAAATAAGCAGTTTAAAATACATAAGATAACTACTAACTTCAATATAGTCAATAATATAATGCATATATTCATGTTCATAAATATTTATATATCATTGACTTTAATAGTATAGAAAAGAAATATTTTTTTTTAATTAACTAGACAAGCATCCTTGCAAGTATAACTTTTATTTCGACGGGTGCCGCATGTGGAGCAGGATATGCTTACCCTTCCGGAGCACCTGAGATCACCCCTAGTTTTTGGTGGGGTTCGTGTTGTTTATTCTTTAGTTTTCTATGTTGTGTCATGTGTACTATTGTTTTTCTGTTTGTCTTTTTCATTTTTAGCCATGGCGTTGTCAGTTTATTTTGGATTTACGAGTTTGACTGTCCCTTTGGTATCTTTCGTCCCTCTTTTGTAGAATGAAATACAATGATAAATCACAATCAATATTGATACATCAGTATATATTTATACACCTCTTATATATGTATTTATAAAAGATACAAAATCACTTTGTCAGATATTCATTTCATTATTTTATTTTTCCAGATGTCTACAGAGAGACAAATAATGACCCTAGCAATGGCCATGTCGGAGTTTGATTTTACATGTGGGGCACCACTTTTGCCACCAGACCATACCATGTCAAGGAAGCTTGTATTGCGATCATTTATAACATGTGCTCTACCAGTAGAGATTCCCTATTATGGAGCCCAGTTCGGACCAATTGATATATGTGCCTTCTGTGGGGGAGATGGTGCTGACCCCAAAACTGAAATGAAAAATAAATTCAAAACTGTGTTGCCAATTTGTATAAAATGTGAGGACAGTGGTCTTAAGGCCATTGTTGCTCGTCCATATGGAAAGAAATAAAATTATATCTAAACAAAGTTGGAAGCCCTAACGCCTTCAGCAGTGTAAAAAGTAAAATCACAAAAATACTGAACTCAGACGAAAATCAATTTGAAAAGTCCATAATCACATGGCAAAATCAAAAAACAAAACGCATCAAAAACGAATGGACAAGAACTGTCATATTCCTGACTTGGTACAGGCATTTTCAAATGTAGAAAATGGTGGATTAAACCTGGTTCTATAGCGCTAACCCTCTCACTGTAATAGTCCAGACCGTCCAAGGACTTCCTCACTGCAGCACATTCAGAAAGAATCTTGAAGATGGACCTATCTACTATAGAAAATAATTTCACTAAAATCAATTTCTTTGAAATAGTGGTAAATGATGTGATAAATGAATGCACTGTGTTCCACTGACCTCTGATATGAAACTTTTTGTATGCAATGCAGGTTAATTTTATTAAAATACATTGAGTGATATAAGGAACAAACCCTATTAGGTTTTTATTAAAAATAAATATTTTGCAACATTGTATTATTTAACAGTTTTTTTTTATAAACATGATAAAAGACATGGTTCTCGTTTCTTGATTGGACCGTTGGTTTTCCAGTTTGAATGGTTGTAAGTTAGTAATATTTGGAGTCCGTTATGGCTTTCTGTTCGCTGTGAGTCAAGGCGCAGTGTTGAAGGCCGTACCTTGACCTGTAATGGATTACTTTAATGAATTGTTTTTTTGATGGAGAGTTGTCTCACAGGCTCTCATACCTCATCGTCCTATAACTATAGTACTATTGTTTTAAGTTTTGACACAATTTAGTTTGGCTTCTTTTGTAATTTTTCCGACGTAATCGGTATAGTTTCGGTTTGTGCCCTTTGAACTTAAGGACTTTAACTATGGCAACAAAATTCGCATGCTCGAAAATCCTTTCTGTGATTAGACAAAATGTTGTCATGGTAGGTGATTTGGTTGTGTTTAAAAAAACGTTTCGTTAATTATATCGTGATGGAAAGCAAGTGAAAAACTATAAACTATTGAACTAGATCTTACAAAGATTTATATTTTTATTTAAATAATTGATTCTCCAATAGCTCTTTGCATCCTAGACAGCTGTTTATTCGGGATAATTATAAAATTAAGAACGCACCTACACATATGAGATTTTCGCGGGTTTTTTGTGAATGTAAACAGAAAGATACGAGGAACGAGAATACTGAACACAAACACAAAAAAATGTTTAAATGATAAATCGAAATAATAGTTTTAAACATATACTCAACTGAATTTAAATACGATAGTTCGTGTTACCTTATGTGGTTACTTCATTCTCACTACAGTACAGGTTATACATGTTGATAAGTGTTGCTGGTGCCATGCATCGGATTACATTTGGTGTATCAACTGATCTTCCATCAGCTGGCTTTATTTGTTTTCTATCACCAAAAGGAATATTCTTTACAATCCAAGAAGTTATCCAACTTAACTGGATCTATTCTCTGTCTGCTTTTGTTGCCTTGTTCTGGTTTCAATGCACAACCTTTTACACATGCATGTAATTCAGCTGTATAATATCGGTATTCTGTCAAACCATCTATAAATTCACATGTGTTTTTAAAACTTAAGTTTTTGACAAATAACAGACAGGATCGGTCTTCTCACTTGCCAAGTATCTGTTACCATGTAAGATTTAACCATAGCTTGACATAAAATACATAATCGCAAATTGTATTTAGATGATTTTGAAATCCCCATAATTTATCAGGCAAAATACGCGTTTCCATCAACTAATGATGACATACTTTCAGTTTCCGGAATAGATGAAGCAACAATTCGGTGACGGCCATTTTAAATTTTATCATCGGTATAAGGACATCATTCGTAAATATAGCTCAACATGCAGACTTCTCACACGTTCAGGTATTTCAAATCCAATTTTTTATTCAAATATCCTTTATAAAGCACAAAGGTGTCAGTATTCACCTCAGAAACGAACAAAACCTTTAAATAGACATAAGAAGGGGAATAGTTACGATACTGTTGTCAGGTCATTAAAATTGCATATTTTGGCGTTAATATTGATTCACTTATATGGTCTTTGCATCGGAACTAAACACATTTATTAAAAAAAACAGTTGGTGGCATGACACGGGTTATGTTCTTCTCATATAGGTTCTGATGGTATGATACTAGACCCCTAACGAGAAGGATTGTGCCTGATGTACATATGATGAAATCATAATCTTTCAGTCAGTTTAATTGAAGTCTGGAGCTGGCATGTCACTTAACTGCTAGTAGTCTGTTGTTAATTTATCATTTTGTTTATTTTCTTTGGTTACATCTTCTGATATTAGACTCGGACATCTCTTGAACAGAATTTTAATGTGCGTATTGTTATGCGTTTACTTTTCTACATTGGCTAGCGGTATAGGGGGGGGGGGGGGGGGGTTGAGATCTCAAAAACATGTACAACCCCGCCGCAAGTTTGCGCCTGTCCCAAGTCAGGAGCCTCTGGCCTCTATTAGTCTTGTATTATTTTAATTTTAGTTTCTTGTATACAATTTGGAAATTAGTATGGCGTTCATTGTCACTGAACTAGTATATAATTGTTTAGGGGCCAGCTGAAGGACGCCTCCGGATGCGGGAATTTCTCGCTACATTGAAGACCTGTTGGGGACCTTCTGCTGTTGTTTTTTCTATGGTCAGGTTGTCGTCTCTTTGACACATTTCCCATTCCCATTTTCAATTCACTACTTTCACTACTTTTATTAAACAGAACAGTCGCATTAAAGGTATTAAACAGTGATTTAACAACAGTAAAATTGTTTAGTAAAGAATAAGATGCAGCACAAGGGGAATTAACTGGCATATAGCAGTATGTGCTACTAAAAAAGATGGCAACTTCATACTTGACACATATGTGCACATTTTAAATGCACAAACCCTTCACGACTCTCAACTGACTGCTGAATTCTTTTACCCTTTCTGTACATATTTGAATTTTAAAATGACTTAAAATTTAGATATAATCATTTGAATGACAACATGAGTATTACTATATAATCAGCCATAGAAATATTCAACAGAAGTAAACCACAAACAGATAGTGACTTTATTAAAAGCAAATTTGCTGAAAGTTCTGATGTTGACTTAACCCAAATAAATAAAGCCGCCTTGATTTCAAAATTACATCGGTATAAAGAAAAACTTAAAGGAAAACAAACAGAAGAATTTAAAAATGAGCGTTTTTCAATACCGGTGGCTACAACTTCTTCAACTGTATCAAAAGGAAAACTTTTAAAGATGAACTTTATTCATATTAAGAAACATGCACTTCTCTAGCTACGGAAATGTCTGAAATTCAAAAGATTGATTGATTGTTGGTTGCTTTACGCCGCATTAGCACAAAAAGGCTATATCGCGGCGAGAGCTAATTCGAATATTTTTATAATTTAAAGCATATTTTTAAAATAAGACAAAAAGTCCTTCAATATACTAAAATTCTTGACTAAAGCAAATTGAGTATATACAAATAAAAATCAAAAGTAAAATAACGTGATAAAAATTAAAATCGATTTAAATATAATAACATTTTATATTCTATGATAAATTCCAATTTCTTTTAAAAAAGTTAATTTTTAGTTTAACGCAGATGATAATATTGGAAGTTCATTAATCATTCCATTAAAATATCCTGAAAGTGTAAACGTTTAGCCCTCCATTAGGGACTGGGGAATGATAATATGGTCACGTCCGGTTAGAATGGGGACGTTAAATCAAAGTTTAATCTATAGCCAGAGGAACAGCCTGTAATTATTGGTAACTCAGGGAACATGTAATCAACAGCGCACGGCTATGCTGCAGAAACTCTACCAATTTCTAATTTTCTAAACGTTTTCTTTAATAACATTTTTTTAATAGTTCACTGAATTATTTCAAACTATATCAGCTGTAAGCAACACAATTCTCGAACTATGTAACGTTCTTTTAACCACTGGCACTTATTGTACGTTTCACATGTTTTTGTAATGAGGTAGATTTTGTATTTAAATGGTGTTACCTTATCTTATATGTTTAACTTGTCTTTGCCTTGTATTATGCGTGGTAAAGCCATCAAAGACAACTGACAAGATTATAAATTTTCACACTTGATATGAACAACAAAATTATGAATTTTTGAGAAAAAATATTGCCGTTCACTCACACATCTCCAAAGTATTTTATTAAACTGCGTAAGTCACAAAGCTGTATTAGAATATCATTTTCTTCAAATCCTATACCTAAATATGAAAGACTTTTAAAACAACCATGAATAAATTATTTTTTATTACAGCCAACCTGAAATACTCACGGCCAGTATTCGGACTCTCAGATTTTAAAGTGTAGTTAATTTGCAGGTTGTCTTAGTAAAAGGAATAGAAGAAGTGTTCCAGACAGCTGTAGCAGGAACAATTCTGCCTAAGATTCGGGGATGCGGACCACAGCTAATTCTAGTTTGTAAGCTGATGTAACGGAGACGATGGATGCCAAATGTGATGCGCTATAATATATCTAAGTAAATGAAAACCATTAACTAAAAACAATATATAATTTTATCATCAAAGTACAACTTTTATCATGTAAAGCCAAAATAAGTAGAAATGGAGCATTCAATGACTTCAAATTACCGTACTTAGGAGGCATGTAGCAAATGCACTAACCTAAGCGATGGTTGAAAAGCCTGGCTTTCCTTGGTTGGACTGAATGTCAGTCCTCAGGGGATTCAAATTAAGAATCTAAAACTAGTTATATAAAATATATATATTTCTCACAGAAGGTAACCAAAGAATTTGCAACGATGCAAATATTAAACTGTACAATATAAATAAATATCCTTAACCAATGAATTCAAATAGCAAAAGCTATGTTATTTAACAAATATATTCTTAATAAGCTTCATGTAAATTAATTAACAATGAAATACATCAAATATGAAATTTAGAGTTTTACCAAAGGGAGCTAATAATTAACTAATAACACTGTCCCAACATTCCTCCCCCCTAAGACAATCGAAAAATGTCATCAACAAAGTCTTCAAATTTAAAGTGTCTTTCATGAATATGCAACAATTAACACGCAAAATGACTAACACAAAATTGTGTAACTGGCACTGGAAACTTGTAAACAGTAAATTTGTAAATCTTTATATAAAACTTGTAAACGGTTAATTTGTTAAACGTAATATAAAAAAATCAAAATTATATCAAAAGTACAATTAAATGAATCCCCGGTCCTCCTCAATTTTTTTAAGCAGTTTTCTTTCCTCTTAGGCCTTCCTTTTCTCCCTCTTATATATTGCTTATTATAAAATTATTTTAACGCGTCGACAAAATTTCAGTGATTTAGTACCTCAACAATGCTAAAGCTGACTCATCTAATAAAATTATTTTAATGTCTCAACAAACATTTCAGTGATTTGATACCTTAAGCTCACTCATATGATAAAACTATTTTGACGCCTCAACAAGATTTCAGTGATTTGAAACTTCAAGCTGACTCGTACAATCAAACAGGGTACTACTTGTACAAGTTTATTTTATTTACTTGAAGATGTAATTAAAAACATACTTATATAAGTAAATAAATAATGTTTAAATAAGCTCCCCTTATTTTCTCAAGTAAATTTCTCTTACAATCCCATAAAAATCTTTAAGTTTTTGAGATGTAAAATCATGCCATTAATGATTTTTCCAAGGTTTGCTTATTTATTTTTTTATTTAAGTTCAATTTTTAGAACTTAGAACTTCTTTCTATCACGCGGTGGAATATCGGTCACATGACAGCAAATATGGCAGCCCCTAGATGGCTACACCGGAAAAGAAGAAAAGTATAATTTGTTTTTGTTGTCTTGCTGCTGATCAGACAAGATCGTGTAAGCTTGGCGGTAAGAAATTCGAGGAAACCGGTAACAATCTTTCGTCATTTTTAGATTCGACGATCATAACACAGCTGGTGAATTGCCAGGCACCAATTTGTCGGGGTTGTCTGAACTTCGTCGAAAAATGGAACATATTTAAAATCATGATGAAGGAGAATGCGGTCTTCTACAGTCAAAAGAAAAACGTATGTAGGACAAAAAGAATGTACAATTCACCGTGTGAGAAGTTATGTAAATGTTTAGAAGTGAGTTAAACTGAAGGCTTTAAAAAATCGAAATCGAAGGGTACAACATCTCAGTCATCTGCAAATTACTCACAGATCCAGGCGAACAAGGCGAACTTTCAGTCAATCAAAGTTTTGACAATCCAATGGGAGGAACAATGGGGAATATTGATCCAATGAATGATCATCAGGATTTTGTTCATACCACAGACAAACTGCATTCGATTTTCAAGAATAGTCTGACAGAGATAACAGAAACACCAAAAGACAAAATACAGAGCAGTGTGGAGTCATCAATTAGACGTTAATATAAACAAAATATAAGTAAAGTTTATGATAGTGAATCGGCTGTTACGTCTACAACAACATAATCGAAGATCTTTCACTGAGGATGAAGCGTCAACACTGCGTCAACACTCATTAGACTCTGTGAAACCATTCTTAACTCCAGACAAATAACAAGAGCATCCTTTATGAACGTACTACACTCTTCTCTACAGTACAAGGTCGTTTACTACTCCTCGGTCTTAAAGTTAAGTTCGCGGGAAAAGACTTCTGGAAAATGATCAGACAGGATCCACACCGAAAGAAACAAAAAAAGAAATAAAAAACAAATGGGTTGTAACTCTGTCTGTTCTATAGTAATTTTGTGTAGATTAACAGTAGACCTTACTTTTAATATATATATTATGTTTCATATTGACGTTACCAGTGTTTTAGTAAGTCATGTGTGTATGGATGATTGATTGTTGGTTGCTTTACGCCGCATTAGCACAAAAAGGCTATATCGCGGCGAGAGCTAATTCGAATATTTTTACAATTTAAAGCATATTTTTAAAATAAGACAAAAGGTCCTTCAATACACTAAAATTCTTGACTAAAGCAAATTGATTATATACAAAAAAAAATCAACAGTAAAATAACGTGATAAAAATTAAAATCGATTTAAATATAATAACATTTTTATAATTTATAATAAATTCCAATTTCTTTTAAAAAAGCAACAATATTTGTAAATGGAACATTATTAAATAAATCATACATATTATTGACATTGAAATGCTTCTTACGAATATCAGCAAAGTCAATACAATTAATTAAAACATGTTTAATAGTATACTTGCAGTTGCAAGGAACACATTGTGGTTCATCTTCATTTTTTAAAAGGTACTCGTGTGTTATTCTAGTATGACCAATACGACATCTAGTAATAACACACTGATCTTTTCTGCACATAATATTATCAAAATGTGTGTATGGATGTTTTACGGGTCTTGAGTAGTATTACAGCACATGCCCTGGAACTGATTAGTCGACCGGACACTTTGTCTTTTTATTCAGAAAGTTGATACATTTTTCGACTGCTTAAATGTGAGAAACATCATAGAAGGTGTACACATTGCTGCTTTTTACAGATGTTAAAGATTGGCGGTTTGAGGTAAACTTTAATGTTATCAAATGTTATGTTTATCAACATGTACAAATTAATTTAAGAGGTAGTGCATGTTCATATCAAAGTAGGTACTATATAAAGACAAGCAATTCTTTAATAGATACAAATATATATATTTAGTTGATTGCATTCTTCTCATAATAGTCATACATTGTACCTATGTAATTGATGTGTTTTCACTGAATGACAATTTTACATCATTCATGATAATAATATACAGAACACTTCAAATTTATGATTTTGAACACTTCAGTGGCTCGAAAAAAGATTTCATTGGTATGATTAGTGGGAAGACAGTTGTCAGCAGCAGCAAGACTTGACACAGAAGGAAAAAAAACAAGTTATGCTTGAGCAGAGAGACATTAGAAGGATTTCGGATAACTGGTACTATTACATTTCATATTTTTCAATATAATATATAGTACAATTAATACCAGTTTCATTATCTCAACGTTTTTCATTTTTTGATAAATGTTATGCCAATAGGAAAAAACACATGCTCATAAAAAGACAGAATATTGTAAGATATAATATAGATTGAATTAAGTTTCTAATTTTTGTACAATTCGCTTCTTTCAGGAAAGTCTTTTGTGTCCCTAGCAAGAGAGCGTTTCCCTCTTGATGATGTTAAGTTCTTAGTGAGCCACAAATTCAACCAAGACCCATTAGAAGCATAGTTTTCAAAGCAACGTGGAATGGTAGGCAATTTTATTAAAAACCAATCTCTCATCGCTACCGTTTTCTGCTATGTTGCGTTAGATCTCAGTTTCAGTTAATAAAATAGTCTTTCAATAAACAGTTTTCTTTCTGGTTTGCGTTTCTATGTAAATGAATACCTTTGCCTTTAATATAGAATTTAAAGTTCCAAATGGGTTGGTTTTGGGTTTTTATGAAGATGTTGGAATTTTTCTGTAGTTTTTTGTTAGCATTTCATATCTTAAACACAAGTATTTTCATGTGTTCGTCTTTGAGGATTTAAAGATCTAGAAATTTTATGGAATGAATTCTTGAGTAAACTTTAACAGGTAGTGTTGTTGAATAAATTGAGTGGTAAGGATGACCTGGTCAGCATGGTCACTATTCCAAATTTCATGAAACAATCAGTTCTCATTAACTCTGACAACCACCTTGGTGTAGCTGTGGATATGATGTGCTCAATTGTTTTAGCCCAAGCTTTGGGGTGGTCTAGAAGATAATGACATATTCTTTAACTTCTCTTTCTGATGAAATTTGAAAAAAAGGCAGGACAAGGGTTTTGAGTGAAAAAAAAGGCAGGATGAGAAACTTGAGAAAAAAAAGGCAGGATGAAAACTTCAGGAAAAAAGTCAGGACAAGGTTTTTGGAAAATGTTTTAATACTGAAAAAAATGAACTGTCTCTTTATACTTAAAGAGAGATCCAATAACAAAACATAAATAATGAAATAAAGTTTGGCACAACAAAAGACTTGATTGGTATTCCTTGACCCTCACTAATAATCATGGTAATAGAGCATGAGGACTTCAAAAAAACTTTGAATCTCCACTGTTTATACATCTGTATCTCATACAAAATGAAAGAAGTACACTTGTTTGAAGTTCAGTTGCTTGCTGCACCTCACTCTTTCGGCTAAGGAATGTATGTAATGAGTGTGTTTCGCCTGTATTAACTGCTTTCCTTTTACCATGTTTACTGCCTGCCAGTTTCATTTCAGTTCCCAATTTTCGCTTTAAACCTTTTTGAATGTTCTCAGAGGTTCCCTTTTTGCTTGCTTTTTTACTTGTAGAAGGCCCAAACCTTTCTTCAAACTTGTTTTAAAGACTTTGTATATTTTCATTCAATTTTTTTATTTCCATTTTGACTCCATTGGCGGGTTTGAAAATCTGATTCCTTCAGACCATTTCTTCTAAAAAAAACACAAATAATTTCTAAAACGTGTAAAAAAAATATAAAGCTGGAGGGTGTGTGGTATTCGTTGGTATTAAGCCAGACCCTGCCGGAAGTTGCACGATCCCGAAAGATTCGTATTACGCATTTGAAAAGCTGATACAATATCGGTAGATCAAATCGGAAATGAATAAAATAATATTTGACTTAGTTTGAACAATAAAATTTTATGAGTCGCAACTTTTGTATAGTTTGTGAAATGAACATAATCTTCAGAACCGTGCACAACCAGTAGAACTCTTCACAAAAGGCTTCTTCTTAAAGGGTCTAAGGTCAGTCTGTCTACGACAAAGAGAGCCATAATCAACGCAGGCTTCACGTGTACCAAACCAAGGTATTGCCAGATGATACGACACATCAAATGCTAGTAGAGAACAATGACCAGTTTAACAAAATGATGTTCAGTGATGAGTGTACTGTTCAGCTCCATCAGTATAATGTTTACATCTACAGACGATATGACCAAGTCACCATCACTTCCGAAACCTAAACATCCTCTTAAGGTTCATGTGTGGGCTGTTATCAGCAAAAGAGGCGCTACACATATTCTATGGTATATGAATGGACAGTTCTTTACAGACCACATCATGAGGGACACTTTTCTGCTGTACGTCAGACGGAAGTTTCCGGACCAACATTGCTTCCAAATGGACAACGACCCAAAACACAGGTCCAAGGTTTTCAAAGATAAAATGACAGCCAACGGCATTAACTGTTGGGATGTGTGGCCATCGGGTATGTATATTCAAAAATGTTCGAATTACTATATATCCAATCGTTTTATTTTTAATGCTTAGTTTTTTTCTTATAATATGACACTATAAATATTTGCTTTAGCATAATATGCAGATAACTATAGGTTAATGAATCCAAGTTTCTGTCATGATTTTTCCAGATTATTACAAACATTGATTGTAACATACAAAATCATCTCGTCTTCATCACTGTATAGATGTGTGCAAATGTATGTTATTTTTTTAACAAATGTTTCTTTGTATACCCAGAACACTATGCATAAATCTGCTTTTTTTACCATACTTTTTTTTAAATTTTCACAAGTATAAATTTAGAACAGCATTAACAATTGTCTTGTCTGTCTTACTCTATGCTTCAATACAAGCACATAACAGTAAAAATAATACATTATCAATAATAATATGTACATAAAATAGACTGAAAACGGTGAATGTGTCAAAGAGACAACTACCGGACACCAAAGAGTTAAAAAAAAAACCAGCTGAAGTCCACCAATCATTCATCAATTCAGAGGCTCCTTACTTGGAACATACAGAAAAATGTTGCTGGTTAAACATGTTTCATGAGATTTCAACCATTCCCATTTATAGCAAATAATATGAACAAACACACAGCTATACAAAAAGTAAAACTTAAAAAAAGATCTGAGTTTGATGTCAGAATAGATAACAAAAATAACCTTATTTTGTTTTTTGCAATGGCTTCAATTTTGTCCCATTTTGCAGCTATCATTGTTAACAAAATCCCAGTTCCAAAATTAACCTTTTTTCATACTTTTAATAAAGATACATGAAAAGTGAACCAATCTGAATGAATTTAACTTAAAAAAAACTATAGAAAGTTTTATCGTATTTTTATGCTTTTTCATGTTTCAGTGTACTTGCTATCAATTTTGTCAATTTGTTATTTTTCTCTGATTTAAAAACAAAATGCATCTTATATCAACTTCTTTGTTATAAATGATTAAAAAAATACATATGTGTATCAAAGAAATTTGAAAAGAAAAACAATATATGGGATGTACATGATTCATTTTTTGTACTCCTCACCCGTTTTCTCAAAAAAAGTCTGACTTGATAGGTAATAGAAATTGGAAAAATGTATTATACTCAAAGACTACTAATTTAGTTACACAATTTTTTCACAGAGTTAGTTGGATTACGATATTTATAAAATTCATTGCTATTTTCCACTTGTATCAAGACGTTTTTGAAATATTTCTAGAACAAGATTTTAAAAAGACAAAAATGTCAAAAGAAAAATATTCTTTGTAATCCATAATTCAAAGAGGTGTCAAGTAATAAAAATTCTATCAGAAATGACATTATATTAAGTAATATGTGCAAAATTTCCTATTTTAGTCATACAATAAAAGTATAGGCTTGAAAGTGTTTATAATTTAATTCTAAACAGATTTAAGAAAAAAAAAGAAAAAAAACCCCAAACAATTCACTTAAACAATATTGAATGTAAATGAACAATTATAAGTTTCTTACAATTGTTAAAAATTGATAGTCTAAAAATAATGTAAAAAGTAAAATCACAAAAATACTGAACTCAGAGGAAAATCTATTAGGAAAGTCCATAATACATGGCAAAATCAAATAACAAAACGCATCAAAAACGAATGGACAAGAACTGTCATATTCCTGACTTGGTACAGGCATTTTCAAATGTAGAAAATGGTGGATTAAACCTGGTTCTATAGCGCTAACCCTCTCAAATCACTGTCATCTTCATTGAAGTCTACAACATTTATATCATCTTCATCATAATCATCAACAAAATCAACATTTATAAGAACATTTTCATCAAAGTCTGGTAAATCAAAATCATTTATCTCAACTACATCTTTATCCAATCAAACAATAGAAAAAAATGTTGTTTGCACACTTTCTTCTACAATAATATGTTCATCAAACGATTTGATAACAATTTTTTTGCTTCAATGAATAATCCTTCCTTCACTAGGCACGCTTTTCGTCCTTCTGTAGAATTATTCATTGAAGTAATGAGCAATGAATGTTGATGTCTGTACCATTTTATTGTGGAAACCATTTCTTCTTAAACGAGGCACTTCTCCTCCTTTGCTCTGTCAATCATTGACTTCAACTGAATAGCCTGTCTTTTCACAGCTGATAAATTATCACCTCGGTCTGTCACTTCAACTCCCCCAAGGGTGACTGGGGAATAGAAATATGGTCACTTGGTCTTTTCCCGACCGGCAGTAAAACGCTTGCCGAAGTGGGGCGTCCGTTTGGCTGTTTCTTCTAGTTGATCTGAATGTTTGCAATTAAAGTTAGAGTCTGTGAGAAGGACTTCAAGCAGTGAAATATCTGTAGTGAAATTAGTTTTAGTATATGCATCATTTGTAGGTGGCTTCTTTTGAAGTTCGCGAATTTCCTCATCAGTTTTGACGCATTTTGTTGATTTCCCTATTCTGTGATCATTTAATCTCTGATTCAATATGTTCTTTTGGTCAGTTGTGAGGTCTCTAACGAAAACAGGAGTCCGTTAAGGATCACCCTCATACAGAACTGTGATTTTACGACCATTAAGCCCCTGAAAAAATGAATATAAGTTTTATAGAACATCTAGAGGGTTGAGAAATCTTTAGACAATCTTCATATCATTTGATTTTGTGAAGCATGCAAATTAACTTCATTGAAGGCCATGAAAGTGACATAATTTCTTGAAATCAACAAGTACAGTTCTGTAAGGTTAGGCAAATGTTATGAAATGGACCATTACTATCTTTTAAGTGGGAATATCAAACAACTTAAGTCTTGCTCGAAGTACTGAGTATTGATTACAAAATTGATACTAATTATTATTTATCTGTTAACATACATGTAATTTTTATCATTAATTTTGTTTGGAATTAAAATTAATACAACAATATATATTTATAATTTATTGAAAACCTATGATATTTCAAATAATAGAACTTTCCTTTAAAATTCACTTTGTTATTTAATTATAAAACATATAATAAAGCAGTTTAACTGTTTTATATCATATTGATTTGTGTCAATTTATCATTTTATTACATCCACCAAGAAAAATAAATAAAGACTTCAGACTTAGTCCTCTGGCCATTTTTCTTCAGTTGGTGCGGTAAAATGATGGGCTGACATCTTTAACATGCGATTACTGTATGATATGCTTACTAAATTATAATCCTGGTACCTTTGATAACCATTCTACTATGTTTGCAGCTTCTGAAAAGACTGAATAAAGTACTCATGACCTTTTCAGATGAATCAAAAAGAAATGTAAGTCAGGAATTTGCAGATCACTCATATGTACGTATTAGACAGGACATAGCCCGTGGAAAAGACGGGAATATCCATGGTGACAATCTAGACATCTATGTAACCACAAATGATATACGGATGACCAACAAAAACAAAGACTACAATTTCTTTGCCTCAGACTGGACTGCTGACAACACAATCTGGATGACAAAAGGCCACTTTTAAATGTTCCAGTTAAACATGATTTGTTTCTATTATCAAAGGAAGAAACCTTCAGATACATAAAGATAATTACTCAACTGTGAAATCATAAGTCTTTACATACAGGATGGGGGAGAAAGACTCCAAAGTTTAGTTGATTTAAGAAATATTGAAAACACCAGAACAACATGTGTTTCCATATGAAAATCAACGCTTGTGGCTGTAAACACATAGAAACCGTTTTTTTATATATTTATTCCCCAGATTTTAAAGATTTCTGTACTTTCAACCATGTTAACAAATATTTGATTAACAAAAAAGATGCAATGTTTCATATCATTTTCATAAATGATATTTGGATTGTTGTCAATAGAACCTTGTATAATATCAATAATAACATCATGGATGTGGATTGTTGTCAATAGAACCTTGTATAATATCAATAATAACATCATGGATGTGGATTGTTGTCAATAGAACCTTGTATAATATCAATAATAACATCATGGATGTGGATTGTTGTCAATAGAACCTTGTATAATATCAATAATAACATCATGGATGTGGATTGTTGTCAATAGAACCTTGTATAATATCAATACTAACATCATGGATGTGGATTGTTGTCAATAGAACCTTGTATAATATCAATAATAACATCATGAATGTGGATTGTTGTCAATAGAACCTTGTATCATATCAATAATAACATCATGGAGATACTGATCCCAGGCTACCAATACATACCTGGGAAGAAAAATTACTGCATCCGTGAAAGGATATAAAGTGATAAAATTGTAAAGTTTTAAGGTAGCACAATTCAAAGATTTTTTTCACTCTCAATCAGACAAATGTAGGAATTAATAATAACATACCATATAAATGCGAATCCAGAATTAAAATAAGAGTATTCATGTACAGAAGTTGTCGTTTGTTGATGTAATATTTACGTGTTTCTCGTTTTGTTTATATAGATAAGACTGTTGTTTTTTCCGTTTGAATGGTTTTACACTAGTAATTTTGGGGCCCTTTATAGCTTGTTGTTCGGTGTGAGCCAAGGCTCCGTGTTGAAGGCTGTACTTTAACCTATAATGGTTTACTTTTTAAATTGTTATTTGGATGCAGAGTTGTCTCATTGGCACTCACACCACATCTTCCTATATCTATTCACGCTGAAATGTCTAGCCTTCTTAACTAAACATTGATATTATGTTGAAAGTCCTTAATATAAAGACCCCAAGGGTGATTGGGATAAAGAAATATGGTCACTTGGTCTTCTACCGTTTTCTACTACGTGTTTATAATACCAATGAGGGTAACATATGTGTTTTAAAACTTTATCTGGCATGGAACTAGAGTCTCCCTTAGAAGACGCCAGTTTGTGGGGGAAACTATCTCGCATGATTTCAAAAAACACACGGCTATTGCCATGGGCATACACAACGTCGTGCTAGTAATCAAAAGTACCAGGATTCTAAGGTATGTTCACAATAGAACGTTTTCTCATTAAACTGTTGTGTTCCCCCACTTAATTTCGTGATGCGGAGTCGTCCACCCCCAGACGGTATATCTATACGACCAACTGTAATCGTACAACTGTCGTTAACAGATAGTTCTTCGTTACTTTGTAACACTTTGATTATTTCATCCATCACCACTGAGGAGTCCATTTTATTCAGTTCACGTAGAGAGACTACTATCGGATCTGTCAATCCGTTGTGCTCAATTATCACACGAGCGAGACTATTATCGTCTGAATCTTGACGGACCTTATTCAGAATATCATCGAACAAACAGTGAAGATCATCTGTGATTTCAGACAATTTCTTATTATGTAATTGACTGGTAAATTTAGCCTGAAAAGTCTTGTCAATGGCTCCAGTTTTAGCGTATGTACGCTCCTTTATTTGACTAAATGTGCACGCAGGTTCATTGTCAATACCAGCTCCATACTGAAATGAAGGACATGCTTCTGTCTGGGATGATAAACGCATTTTTTTGTTTGTAGACGATTCGTTATTGGTGATTTTTTCATTTAAAGTTCTACGTCTCGTTTTCGAGAAATTTAACTTCTCTGGCGTAGGATCCATATAGATAACGCTTGAATGTGCATCATCAAATAAACTCAAATTGAATTATTCTATTATGTCATGTTCAAGTTTGTGCAATTCGTAGTTTACGTGTGTGCTAAACGCCTTGTGGCATATCGAACATGTAAGATGAAAGGAGTTTGCTTCCCTTCTTAAATGCTCTAATCTCGAGATGACGTATGTATCGTCAATTAATCCATATGTGTTGGCAAACGTCAATAATTGATCAATTGAAGTAAAACAATTGATGATATCCACCAACACTGTTGTCGTCCATCTGAAACAGGGTAAAGGATATCAATCAAGGGTGGACATCTGAAATTGAATCATTATCCTCCAGTCTATATTCCTGATTTAAATAAACTCACAAGCTTTTTATTTTTCTATACTCATAGTTTGGAATAAAGTCTTACCTAGCAACTTTCATTTCTGGATTCACAAATACTCTTTGGTATTTGTTGATGTGTTTGTGTGTTATGTAAAAGTGTAAATAGAGAACAACTTCAGTCATTATTATGTAACTGTTTTGATTATGATACCAAGATTTTCACCAAAGATGAAGAACAGCAATAAATAGTCTATTCTACTCTATGAGTATATTTACATTGGTACTGTGTATTGTATATCTACAGATCAGATATCCTGTGAACACCTTAGTATGATAAATTATTCCTATACAATCTGTCTGCGGTGTCATTTACTTTGAAAAACAAGTGGGATAAGAGAGGGGAAAAAACAACCAAGAATCACATTTTGTATATCAAAATTCATTTATTACATAAAGAGAAAAAAAGAAAAAGAACAGTTGTTTATGACCGAAAAAAACCCAAGTATATTCACATATTCATAAAAAAGAGATATCATGCTTGTAAATAAAGACATTTCCATGTCTAAATGCTATAATATCGGTAATTTGTGTAGAAATGATCCATTTTTAAACCTATTTTAAAATATTAAATAAGAATAGAAAAATATATGAAAAAACATTTTGAAATGTGTTTCTTTTATCTTATCATTCACTATTTTTAACCGATAGAACATGTTAATATACAACAACAACACATTCGATAGTGCATCGACAATAATATTTATAGAAAAAAAGCTTATTATTCAAAGTACACCAGGTACTGATTCATTCATAAATAAAACAAATGTATCTTCAAAAATCTGGTGAACTATGGGGAACAATTAAAATATACAAGTTCCACAAAAAACAGAAAAAAAACTGTTTAAATTATTAAATGGGATTAGAAAAAGCAATGAACAAAATTTGAAAAGTTATACCGCAAAACATGCAACAATGAATCGACAATAACATTCATAGAAAAAATTTACACTTATCATTCAAATGTGCACTAGGTACTGTTTTATTTTAAGGAATGACCAATATTTTTTTCTGTCTATGAAGAAATAACATAAAAAATGTGGTGCACACTGAATAACGTGCTTAGCGGGTTATTTAGCAGTGTGCACCACATTTTTTATGTTATATCAAATAGACAGAAAAAATATTACAGTCATTTCTTACAATTTAATTCTAAATTCCATTTTAAACCGTAGACAACCATGAATAAACGTTGAAGACGTCACGACCACATGACTAAATTATGTCTATGGGCTCATTACAAAATAACGTCAGCCTATCAGAAGATGTGTTACATCCAAAATTAAATTATTCATATATAAAACCAATGAAAAAAAAACCACACAAATGTATCTACAAAAATCTGGTTAACTATGGAAGAAAATTTAAAAGATGGTTTGAATAATGTTAAACGGGAAATGAAAAACATATAAAAAAAATTTGAAATGTGTTTTTATTATCTTTATCTTAACCATTCACAATTGATGACTGTGAGAACTTGTCATTTTACCACAAAACATTCAACTGTGCATCAACAATAATATTAAAAAAAAATATACTTGTCATTAAAATGTACATCAAAGAAACAAAACAAGATTCACAAAAAATAAAACAAAGAAAAACATAGTTACACACAGAAAAATTTATTCAAGGTTACATTTATGTGATAAGATTTCAAATAATTACTAAAGTAACTGTAAAACAAAGGTATTCTTAAATAAAGTCAATTGGGAAAAAAGTGGTTTAAACCAAGTGTACATAATAAAGATGTTGGGGTATTGTGTGTGTATTTTTTTTAATTTTCTCAATGTTATAGACAGTAACTCTGTTGAAAATGTTTCTCTTACTAAAATTCATACTACATCCTATCTAAATAAATGTAACCTTAAATAAATTAATATAAGTGACACACACTTGCATAAAATACATGTATACATACATTATACAAAAACTTCTGCAATATATAAATCATATCTGTGGTTATCATAACAGGTTTTTTTTTTAAATAAAAAAAAGATATTGGACATTTAATTATCTATCTCATTAACATTTGAATAGCATTATAAATATCAGGATATTACTGCACTAACATAAATAATTCTTAAAAGGATAATCTCACTTTTTCCCTGATCTTTTTGTCTGCAATTTTACCACTATGTATGAATGTGATAAATAATTACATATAATTATACAATGAAAGGATACAAGAAAATAAAAAAAAAAAATTTTTCTTAAATTATAGGAATAATTTTTCTTCAAATTGTCAACAGGCAATTTCAAACTAAACGTATCATTGACATTCTTTGACTTATTTTTTTTTACACTTAACAAGGTACTTGTTATAATAACCACAGATATAATTTATATTCTAAATTTACAATAAAATTTAAGGATGCCCCACATTGGGCATGGATCCCCATTGGTAACCGGGAGGTCTTTCTGGTGCCATGCCTTGGGGGGTTCGGAGAAAGGTCCTTCCTCTTCCTAGTCTTTGTCTGTTCTTCCTTCTCCTCACCCCTCACTAGCATAACTGATATGGTAGTGAGCACCACACCCACCACTGCACTGATGAGTTTTTTTCTGAAGAAAAAAATACTTATGATTATACACTACAGAGAGTTTAGTGTTTAAAAAATTAAACACACAACTTTAAATAAAAATTTTCATTTTTTTTTTTAATGAACTTTCTATACTAATGTTTTGCATAAAATATGTTTCTTCTCCCCACCCTTCGTTTAACACTTTGAATGGAGAGTTGTCTCATAGACATTCATACTACAAATAATTTTTATATGTAAAGTACCTATGTTTTCACAAACCATATATATATATATTATCCCATAAGGAAACTTTTCTAAAAATCTAATTTATCTCTCCATTTAAATGTTATCTCTACATGTTCAAACAGTGCAAAAAAATAGTATTTTCCTGATCACTATATATATATATGACTAGTTATACTAGTGAAATGAGAGTAGATGAACACTAAATTAGATCTTTAGTTTTCTCATTTGAATTGTGTTACATTGTTATTCCATGACCTGTTATAAATCACTATGTGGTATGGGTTTTACTCATTGAAGAAGGGTATATATGCTGACCTACAGTTCTTAATTTCTGTTTCATTTGGTCTCTTGTTGAGAAAATTGTCTGATAAGCAACCATACCACGTCTTTTTTCTTATTGTCTGTTGATGTTTTTTTTAAAATTCTTTTTACATTAATAACATACCAAGAATTGACTCCTCACAGTTTGCAGTGGTGGGTAGGTGCTCATTGTGGTGCTTATGGTTGTCTTCATGTACAACAGGATACCATTTCACTTCTGGTTCCTCCTTCTTATCTATTACATCATCAATCACTGTTACAAAATAAATAATAGGGAGACATTAATACATGTTTTCATGTACTCATGATACACTAGAACAACCGGATATTTAAAATGTAATCCGCGGTAACGTTTCAAAACATATGTAATCAAGTTCATTGATAAATATTACTTCTTTAATTATTTAGTTTACTTAACGGTTTTCCATTAAAAATAATTTTAAAATAATAGTTTTAAGAAAACAATCTTGATTAAAATAAGTTGAATGATCCTTGATTGCACCTCCGAGCTTTTCCGAAGTTTATCGAAGCGGAATGGGGATCATCTCAAGGTTTCATAAGGTATTAATGTAACATGTCATCAATCTTTCGAATTTTGTTTAAAATTTTGAAAACTTTTACACACGTCGGGCAGTTTTCTATCATAACTTGTATATTCTGACAATATGCTTATAATTTGTAATTAAGTGAAACTTTATTCCAAATTTCGAATTTGGAAAAAAATAATCACAAAATATACTGTATCCTAAGCCATCTATTAGAAATTAAAAATCGATTTCGAATAAAACCTTGAAACATTATTATTCTTTTCAACAGGTAGGGGTACAGTATGATTATATGGACAAGAAGGTGGCAGGGTGCAAAAAAAAAAAGGGGGGGGGGGTAAAAATTGATAAAAAAATAAGATACAATACATATTTGAATAAAGATAAAGATTCATAATAAGTCTTACTCCTGATCTGGCATCCTGATGTGGTAATGTGATGGCCAGGGTTCACTATCAGCCTTGTAAAGGTTGACCCACAGGTTACATGCGTGATTGGGGTTCTAATTCTGACACATTGCACTCCCTTTCCACATCTAAGAACTGTGATGGAGCTTCTCACACAGTGCATGGACCCTCTTGGACAATCCCCATCCTATCTAGTAGTGTTGATGAGAGATACAACGAGAAAAATGGTCGAGACAAAAATGGTAGGCGCGCCATTTTCTGTGGTTTCTGTAAAATACTAGGTTTTTTACAAGCACTTGCTTTTTATAATGCCTTTATTCATTGTTGAAGGCATTCTCTCAATGAAATTTTGTATTTAAGTGCTTTTGGTCCATTGTCTCATGGAAATATATTTAAATAAAATGAAGCCTATGGTAAATGTATATATGGTATATGAAACAGAGTCCCAAACAATCCATCATAGTAATCATAGATAAAAGCAAAGGATTGCAATTCTTATTGTTGTTCATCATCTTAATATAACAATTATTCAAGATGTGGTATGAGTGCTAATGAATAAACTATCTATCGAATTTATACAATGTTGTTAATGTAGGTCATAGTTCAGTCTTCAACGCAAACATTGGCTCACCTAACAGTAAGCTATAAAATTACCAGTGTGATTATGCAGTATGGGCTTTGCTCATTGTTGAAGGTGGTACAGTGACCAATAGTGGTTAATTTCTGTTATTTGGTCTCGTGTGAAGAGTTGTCTCATTGGCAATCACCCAAATCTTTTTTTATATTTTTATATGAAACGATTAAAATTGGAAAATTAACTGCCACGACTGCCTAATTTAGGTAAAAATACAACTGCAACTGAACAACAGGCTTCGACTACATGGAATAAGAACAAGAACAAAATGCAGCAGGGTTTAATATTTCTAAGTCTTAAAAAACCTCCCTTGACTTAGCCAGGAGTGTACATAATGGACACAAATGTAAACCAAAAACATTACAATGAAGAATAAGTCATATATTAAGTAAGACTTTCTCAATTAGAAAATAATGCACACCTCATAGCAAGTTCAAGTTGACTTTTAGTGTCTGGCCTTCTCTATATATATAGGTTTTGTTGAATTGTAGACATTTATTCTGCGATACATGTATCACAATATTTCACATGTACAGGATTGACCAGAAGTAACATCATTGTTCATTGGTGAAGACTGCTAGGTGTACTTTGAATGATATTGTGTATTTTGTTGTGTTGTGACAGATAATTGTGGGGTCTCATGGACATTCATTCACATCTCAGTTTTTATAACTTTGCAATTATACCAACACTGCATTGGAATGGGAATATACAATGCAAATAATAATAAAGGCAAACAAATGTCAGAAAATAATTTTATGTCATTTACCGACAAAACATACTTTGATTTAATTCAATGTAAAAAAAATGTAGAAATATAATCTCAACAAATAAAATTTCAACGAACATGACAAACAACAAAAATAATATGAATATATATATTAATAACAAGGAAAAAAATGAAGAACTGCTTATTCACACTTGTATCAACAAATTTATATATATATATATGTAAACAAAATAACAAAAAGCACCTGAACATTACTTAAGCTGAGATCATAAACATGACTAGTTACATGTAGGAATGAAATAGAGTTTACAAATTGGTATGGTTTTGACAAGAAATGTATCTTCCAGGCTTGACCTTCATTTATTTTTATTAGAAATTATTTCTATAAGAATGTATGTCATTTTGATATTCTGCTATAACTCAAAATGGATAGACTGTCATGACTCTAATGAAAATAAAGCCAAATAAAATTTTATTTAGACTGTCATTTGCTTACCACTAAATCTTAAAATAGAATATCCAGAAAATTACTATCTCACAAAATAAATGGTAAACCAATAAAATCTCAATCGTTAAAGGAACATAATTTTCATAAATATCACTGAGAAATGAAGGTTTGAGATAAAATGCAATGCATTTTGGGAAAAAATTTGAAAACGCCTTAAACTCTTTTGAAAATATTTTATCCGCAATGATTTTTCAAATTGATCTATACATTGCTCATATGAAACTATGATATAAGTTTTATAAAAACTCTGGCAAGAGAGCACAAAAAATGTAATTTTCCATCTATGCTACTGAAGGACGAGACCTATTCCGTTATGCCACAACTCCTCTGACACCATACAAGGTCTGAAATATTTGCAATATAACGAATGAATGTATAATATTTGTACTTTCTAAATATGTTTTGAAACAATCTGTTTAACAGAAAACGCCAATTTTAAAGAAAATATTCAAATTTAGAGACCATTATTGGTTGGTTTCTTAAACGCTTTCGTGCATGCTCAGTCGACATACTGTACACACAATTTAAAAACTGTTTTGGTTCAACAATGCCCAATATTGTACCACGATTTTGCAGGCATCTTCTAGTATATTTAATGTTTCCAAGAGGCATTACTCAATAACATTATTAATTCTCGGCACTGATTTTTGAACTTACCAAGATATTGCTAATCCTAACTTTGATATGAGTTTTATTATAATCAGGCAAGAATTGTACACTAAAGAGTTCCTTATACACCTTTTTCCAGTTCTAGTGGAAAGATATTCTTGATAAGGCTGATATTTGGTTTATGGTGAGACTATTCTTTCAATATTTTTAAACAATGAATTGAGATGTGATAATTTTTTGTGACTTCACTTTTTGGTATATTCTGAGTTCTGGCATTTTGAACAACCTTATCTAGAAACAGAAATATAGATTTCACCAGTGCAACGAGTGTGATTTGATATTTCTGCACTTAATACAGTCACAGTTTTTAAAATATTTAAAAAAAAATGAGGCTTGAAGAGATTTTTAAATAATCACAATTCAACTGTTCAGAGTGAACACATATCATCATACACGATTTAAAGTGATGAAATCTGTTTCTCTTATGATTTTTATCCTTCCATTTCAAAGATTTGTAGAAAATTGTGTTCTTTATATACAACGTCATCAGACATGGTCATCTTTTAACATGACGTCACAAATACGAAATTTCAGAAGAAACCAAGAAAATTTTACATCATAATTAAATGTCGACCAGTCATTTAACTTGCTAAGACATTTCACTAGTGAGGAAAAATATTTTTTTCACACCAATCAAGAAATGTGAAAATATCACAAAAAATAGAGAAACTAAGATTTATGTACTTTTAAGAAGTGAATGCAAAGGAAATCATACTCTCTTATTAAGCCTTCACTTTCTAACATTTCAGTAATGCATGAAGGTCCAGGATCCTCTGTTTGCACCAGCTGTATTGGTATATCTATAATCTTGTGCGTTTCCAGTAAATTCGTCAATGGCCATCTGGTTATTTTGGGAGTGGATTTAGTTGGATTGTTAAGAAATTCCCTCCCCCATGTATATTCTTGGAAATTCAAAAACATCTCATTTTCATGACGGCGTTTCTGACCATTTCAATCCTGCTACCATCGTAGTGCTGTTGGCATATTATAGGTATACCTATTCAAGGAAATTATATCATTAGTGTTATTGCCTTCTAATGCTTTTAGTTTTAAGTTTTGTATGGCTTGATTGCTTTGTTTATATAATTGTTTTTGGAGGCATTGTTATTATAGATTGACATAAATAGGCAGAACTTCTCCAGTTTGTATACTTGATACATAAATATTATTGTATGTTAGGTATAACACAGATTATAATGTGTACGAGCTGAAGCTGTCAGGGGGTGTTCACCATTCAATCATACTTTACATTAGTACAGCTATTATTTTATAACATCTAAGAGTCCAACATATTTCTTGATATTCCTAACCGGAAGATTATATCGACAAAAGAAGAAGTATACTTAATAACAACATTATTTTCACTTACCTGTGTATTATATGACGTATTTTTTTCTTCCAATTTAATGTTTTTCTATAAAAAAAAAACCCAACATTTCACAGCAGTTTTATACTTTTACTTTGATACTTCATCCCTTATTTTTATTAACTTTGTATTTACATTGTATCACAGATCAAATTTATTCGTTCATTGTGTGCTTATTTGTGTCACTCCGATTTTTGATTGAGTTAAGTCATTCCAATTGATATTTTATAGTGTCTTTCTATGTTGTGACGACGTTATACTACTGTTTCAGAAAAGGGAAAAGGTTTGATACCATTAAAACGTTTAATCCAGCTGCAATTTTTTGCACATGTCCTAAGTCAGGAATCTGATGTTCAGTGGTTGTCGTTTGTTTATGTGGTTCATAAGTGTTCTCGTTTCTCTCATAATATATAGATAAGACCGTTGGTTTTCCCGCTTGAATGGTTTTACACAAGTAATTTTTGGGGCCCTTTATAGCTTGTTGTTTGGTGTGAGCCTAGGTATCGTGTTAAAGACCGTACCGTGAGTTACAATGGTTTACTTTTTTAAATTGTGACTTGGATAGAGAGTTGTCTCATTGGCACTCATACCATCTCTTCCTATATATATACGCATGTGTGCTGTTTGGTTCAAATCAAGGATTTATACATGAATGCATTCATGCTTAAAATCGGAATACAAAGCAATGGTAGTAAAAAAATAGACCTCCTTTTTTTTAAACCACATAGGTTGAAACTTACCCGAGGAATAGTGTTATCTCCTGTTATATCTAAATCAAACAATTCTATTTGGTTTTGACCAGCCTCAGGCAACCAAGAATCAGTTGAGAATTTCCTATATTTCCAAGTAACATGGTTAGGACGGTCACAAAAGAGCCTAAAGTAAAAACAAAATATCACATGAGTAAAACAAACTAAAAAGTTGCTCGTTTCTGGATCCTGTTTGCTTCTATTATATTAGGTTGATTTTCTGGGCATTTCACTAAGTATGAAATTATAGTCAGGGTCATGTCACATGTGACAGATGGAAACTTCTTACATGGCATCTTTATATAAAGTATTGAGCTATGAACCATCACTTTCAGCAGATTAACATGTTATTATCTTGCAATCTGAGACTCTTTGTCAAGGCATACAATAATTTCTTTTTTTTTTTTAATACTTTTTTATCTGATATTGTCGGTTGTTTCCTTTATTCTTGCGGCTAATTTGAAGAAAATCTGATCAAAAATGCTCTATTAGTATTAGAAATCAGTTTTTGAAATTTCAAAAACCCCTTTCCAAAAAATTGATGGTTCAGTTCAGATTTTTCTGATTATTCCTAATGTTTATTAAAACTTCATTATCCAAGTGATAAGTGTGAGAAAAGTGCAATCATTTCTAAATAGTGTGTACTTTTGCTAAGTATTTCTTGCTATGAACTGTTACATTTTAAATATGATTAATTTATTTATAAAAGAGACTCTAACCTGTATAAAATACATACCAAAACTGATGTTGGAAGGTATGGAATGACATCTAACGAAGAGAAGTGTCTAACCATGATTTGACATCTCGTACACATGCTAACACTTTCTGGTGTGGTTTATCATGAAAACTTGATTCTATTTCCTTTCGTAGCTGAGGAAGAGTCATGGCATAAACCCGTCGTAATCTGTGAAATTACTAAAAATCGTTGATCAATGTCCTCATGTGTATGTCCCTTCAAAAGGAAGGACAAATAAGCCTAAACAACAACAAACTTTTCATAGATTTATTACCAGTAACATACAGATGTACATGAAAAACTCAGGTGATAACCATAGGCGAATTTAGGGGGAGGGACCAGGGGGCCTGGGTCCCCCTTTTCCAGAAAAAAAATTGGTTGGTTTTATAGGGAATCACTGAAGCTTGTAGGGATCAGCACCCTCTTAGGCAGTCAGTGGGCCCCACTTTATATGAAAATTCTAGATTCGCAACTGTTAACCCAGCAGACTCAGTCGACTGAGGTTACCTGGTTTTTCTGCTTTTTTAGGAACATCTGAGAGATATAATTTCCAATACACCATATCTATGTGATATATGTGTTTTATTAGTTACCTATGGCAATCCACCTTAACTATAAAACAAAATAGTTTATAGATTATTTCAAGACGCATTTAGTAAAAAAAAATGGTAAAGTAAATAGAAGTAGATTTAAGTTTTATTTTCATCTAAAGGTTTTACATATACACATGGAAAAAAGTATTGCAACACCTTGATTTTTTAAAACTTGAAAAATCAGCCTCTTTTTTGGATGAAATATAATAAAATATGTGTACTGTGGATTCATTTTTATTCGTGGTATACCAATTTTCGTAGGTTTCGTGGGTCACAGCAAACCACGAATTTAAGAATTCAACGAAGAATAATCCCGATAAATGTTTATGGAGTCAGATGTTTATTTCCGGTTATCATGGTTATGTTATGCAGTTCTAGTATAGTGTTGAATAGCGATAAACATTGTAACGTAACACGTGTTTTTTATTGAAAGAAGATACAAGTATTTTAATCAAATCAATAATAAATATATCGAATATCAGTAATAATTTACTTTTAAAATTGATTAAAACTGTTCATGGAAAATAACTGCAAGTTGTTAATTACTGTGTCATAGTTAAGTTTACTAGTGTTTGAAAATCAATAGGATTAAATACGGGGATATTGCCCCTAGGTAATATTGTTTATGACAGGAACATTTATTTTCACACCTTTTACTTACATGACTGTTTATTATATCGTGATTAGGGAAATGAGCTTTCAATTATGAAGTTTTGATTGTCCTATATAATTCCGACAAGCATTTATAAATTGTAAAACAAACAAATAATTAGTTGTCTTTGTCCATTATTGTAATAGAAGTTTTCAATGAACACTTTAACCTAAAATGACCAAGCGAGGATTTTGACAGTTCAAAACTTTTTCAATGAATTCCTTCTTTTTTGTTTGTTTTATTATTGATCAAACCAATGAGGTTATATGATCTCTTAAATCAAAAAGAAATCCACGAATTACGTATCTTATTTTATTTTTTTTTGTAATCAGCGATCCACGAATTTACGTATACCACGAAACGTCTTTTTTTCTCTATCCACGAAAATTGATACCCACGAAAATAAATGAATCCACAGTATAATATTATTTAAACATAGTTTATGATAACATTGGCATTGAAACGAACAAAAAATGTTTGAAAAAAAATGATTTATATAACCACAATTTTAATAACAAAATGAAGTGTTTTTTGTACAAATAAATGCATTTTACAACTTTTACTGTAGTCGAACTTTACAAAGTCAGACATTTCAAAATTAATCTTCAGATGACTGTTCACATCATGGTTTATCGTTATACGCCAAAGAATTAGTACTTTGTGCGCAGCCTCCATTCAAACGGATAACCGCATCTAAACGTCTTCTGATTCCTGCCATAAATCGACTAATTTGTTGCTAAGGAAGCAGCAACCATTTCTGATGAAGGGCATTGTTTATTTCATGATGTGTTTGAACTGGGGTGTCCTTTCGCGCATTTTCCGCCCAATAGTGTCCCAAATATGCTCGATATGGTTCAAATCCGGGCTACGATCGGGCCAAGGAAGATGAACCGAATTCCATTTGAACATTGGATCTTCCTCCACGATGCTAATTTCCAACTTTGGCGAGCTCTGCACTACATTGGATACGGAAAACTGTGTGACTGTTCGTTAGCAAAAGTCTCCGAAATGGTCTTATCGCACGATAACCAGTAGAGATGAGTCGATCTCGAACAGTTCTTGTTAAAAGGCTCCTGTATGGCCACCACTCTCTTTTTAGGATTGTCTTGTATGCAATGGGTTTCCTTCTGACCTACCTTAATTATGCTTGATTTTCCCTAGCAAATGGTATAGGGGGTCTTCATTATCTCGGAAGGTCTTTAACAGCGTTAATTGCCTGATTTTTATTCTCAAAACGACTTATAGTGGAATGGTGATGACCAACAATACGTGCAGTTGTTAAGCGACATCCCTGCTTCTCTTATGCTGATAATCTGCCATCTTGCTGCAGTTAAGAGTTGTCAAGGACCCATTACAAGGTGTTAATCACATAACTTTAAAAACTTGGTTATTTAAAGTGTTGAAAACAATGAGGATAAAAACATCTGTTTTGCTGTTAACGGGTACAGTAGCTGCATGCGCAGATAAAAATTTATCGATTCGATATTTATTGATTAAACTCAGGTGATACTTAAATAATGTTTATCTAGTTCTATTTTACCAAATTATATCACAAAAAAATAAAGAGTGTTTTTTTAATTTCAATTTCAATTTGGTGTTGCAATACTTTTTTCCATGTGTATAGTTTAGTGGTGACCTTCATGTAGCAAGGTCATATAAATATAGACAAAAGGGGTAGCTGGGTAACAGGTACTAGCTTATTTTTTTTTATCAAATGGTTGGAAACCCTCAGCGAATCACATATCCCTTACCACTTTGAATGTAAAAATTTGTTATACGAAGTATCATAGTTCAAGATTTATAAGGTATGACATGGGAATTACTGGAAATGATCAAGAAGAACGGTGTACAACTTCTCTCTCATCAAAGAGAAGGTTTTTTTTTGCAGTTTATCTATTAATACATATATTTCAAGAATATTTACTGACCAGGAGCCCTTAGAGTTAAGGTAAATTCATGGTATACCGCTATCTTGGATTGTAAAATCACAGTACAAAAACGGTATAGTTATTTACCCAAAATCAGCAAATTTGGAAACAGATTGCAATTTAATGGTTAGACTGTTTATTTATATAAATAAAACTTACTAATTTATTGTATTGTTGGCAATATTTAAACAAATATCAACCTTTTTAGTTTTTAAAATCATTTTTTTTCAAATGAGCGTTATGTGTTTTTTCATGAACAAACTTACCAAATTCAGGCAATTTTCAACGACTCATAGCTTGAAAAATAGCACGGTGACCCATACTTTTTATTATATTTTTGAAAAAAGCATAAGAAAATCTTATTTTACATGTACATGTTTCACTTCATTTAACTTTTATGAATGTAACTTCACCTACAACAAATACTTACATTGTTATATAATATTTTCATAAGACGATGCAGCTATTCCTTTCTTCTTCTGAGGGAATCTGTAACTCTGAAGGACCGTTTAGGGACCTCATGCTCTATACAAAATATACATGTACAAAATGTAGTAATTTAAGTTTGAATATTGCATTCTGACAGACAGTTTGGAAAAAAATATTTGTTGAGACTTCGATAAGGTTAATCTTAATATATAAATAAGAAACAAAAATGTGCAGTGCAAAGTTTTCTATCACTTTATTAAAATGTTAATTCTTTTAATTGCAGGTTTATGATCTATGCAAAGGCTCCTCTGTAGGTTTTTTAAAATTAGTAGATCCAACATTGGGTAAAAGTGAAAGTGAAAAGGAAGATGTTTTAAAAATAATATGAGCGGCGTAAAAAAAGGGGGGTTCTGCACTGAAGGCGTTCCTGAGGTAGGAAAACCTTACGATTCCAAAAATTCAAGATTTTGATAACTTTGAAGTTTGCTTTATTTTAAAAGTGCACTTCCAGTGTTAGTCTAAAATCTGATGGGGATTCAATTTCACCCATAGCAGTCTGAAGTAGGCTTTATTTGTCTATCAGTATCAAATTGATATGTTCCTTTGCACACTGAGTAACATCCTCTTTTTCGAGTGCTCTTCATATGACCATTTCCTGTTGATATTCTACAGGACCAAGAATATTATTTGTTTTGTTAAACTTAATTATTTTTAAACCATTAATGGACGGCAGTGTCTGTGCGTACCCTCATGCGGTTTCGCGTAGCCAAATTGACTAAAGGGGGATTTCGCGACTTTGTGAATTCAGTGAAGATTGGTGCAAATAATATTTTTTAATTTATATTTATTTATGTTCCACTCGTTTTACTTTCACAATCTTGTACTGATTTTTATACCAATTACCTTATTTCTTGCTTGAGCAAAGTTTGTTCTTCGATAGCTTGATCAATGAGGCATTTCAATTGAATAATTTCTTTTTTTATTGTGTTTGGAATATCAAATAATTTTGATGAATTTAAAGTTTTTACAAAATTGGTAGTTGAAGTCAGCAACATCCATTTGCCAATATAACAGCATAAAAAGGACGATGCTGTTTATTCAATTATTCTCTATCTTTCTCTGTCTTTTTTGTTAAAACCATCCGGTTCTAAGTGTGGAGTTGATGAATCCAAAAGTTTTCTCTTCTCCTTCTTGACGTGGTGTCCCACTCAGTGTTGACTTTTATGATTTGGGAAGTAAAATTATCAAAATGATGTATATATAAACTAAATAATAAAATGCAGTGAGTTCTCACAGCACCTTTTAAATAAATACTAAGTTCATAATATAACTTGTAGGCATATATACTTTAATGTATTTCAATAATATATATTAAAACTGAATGCGGTTGACTGTATCTTTAGATAAAAAATACATGTACAAGTATTGAAAAAGTCTCTTTCATTAACAATTACTCCAACCAGGCAACACACTAATTAAAGTGACCTCAACTAGAATAACACTTAAATATAAAGTTTAAAAACCTAAAACCTGTGTTTATACCTAACGACAAAGAGACAAGTTGTCTGCTAGCCAGATCTTAACAAAATACACTTTTAGTAAAGTGGTATTTTACATTGAAATTTTATACAAAAATATTGAATCTACTCAAATTTGTATCAATCAAAATCTTTGAAACTATCAAGAACAGATCCTGCAGTTACCTAAGTTGCTACAGAAAAAAAAGTGTCATGTATAATGAAGACTGCTGTCACCAGTGTCACTGGACAATTCTTAACTGAAGATGGCAAACAATATACATATTTCAACAACCATGCAGAAGATATAAGAAAGGGTTTAAATATCCCTGAAGACATATCGGATATAAAATTTAGAACAGCAATAGTTGAAAAATTGCCCTTCACAGCTTATATTGACAGTAGAGTCTCAAAAGTCACCAAGATTCAAATCATCCCCTCTTAATGATATTTTGTTCTGAGTAAACTTATCTTAAGATCAATTTAACATTATCTCACGCATCTGCTTAACTCAGTTAACTTTAATGTTGTATTCATTTTTCAAGATATATTAGCCACTATGTTCTCCAATAAAAATACAATCTTACTTTGATTAAATTGTGCAATTTGTTTAACAAAATATAATTGAAAACACACACACAAAGATATGGTAGTACTTAAAGTCTACTCTGTTATGTCAGATTAGCAATAAATTTTTTTCAAAGAAATGTCCAAGTGTTGGTCTTTTCCCATTCTTATGAATTCAACTATTACCTATTTTTATTGTTATTATTTATCATTTGATAACCAATCACATATATTATTTTCTTGTTAAATCATAAATTTCTAACCACCTTTGTATCAACATTTTCAGTGCTAAAATACATTATATTTTATTCTATCATCAAATAATATTCGTTATAATTCTATAAATACCATATTGTCATTTTGGCATTAATAAAATCTAAGCTATTTTTCAATCATTTAAATTTTATCTGTGTTCTTTGTTTGTATCATCATCTTTATTTAAAGATATCTTTTCAAAGCATCAAACCTTATATAAATAATACTAGAACACACCCACGAAATCGCGGGTATATAAAGCTTGTTGTAGGATGATTTTTTGGAAAATATATTATGTATGGAGAATTTCATAAAAGGTATCAAAAGCCCTGTCCCTTTTTCCAAAGTCCGATAATTGTTTCCTTTCTGTTAAATTCAATTATTTTCGTGTTTCTGCTAGAAATAGCTGATCTGTCACAATGTGAAGAAGAAGAAACCACCTTTATAATGGTTGATAGGAGCAATATATTACAAACAGTATTTGAAAGCCAAGGGTTTGGCGACTTCTTATTCTACAAATCAACAAAAGAAGCTGTCAAAGTCTAGCTGGATCAGTCATTATTCTATACAAGTATGTCACTTTGTATAAGAATCTTAAGCCATAAATACAGGTTCTCTGTGTCATCTATCATAAGACCTGAATAGTTCAGAGAAATTATCCTGGCATCAGCCCCTGTTAGAACTTACTCATCGATCAATGACTTTTTCAGCCATCATACATTCTATAGAAAAGGTTATATGCTATTAATGATTATGTTCATAATTGAGCTTTCTTTAAAAAAATATTTAGTATTTATTATTCGTGAAATGTTATTTTCGTGGCGTCTTATTTAGTCATCAACACCACTGAAGTACGACATCACAGAATCATATAATCAGGTACAATCTTTCCTGTTCACACGTGAACATTTCCGTAGTCTTGTATGATGACAGGTTAACGATAAGCAAATGTTATCGCTTAAGATTCTGAAGATGAAAAGAAAATCCGCCAGGCGGAGTATGTAGGTATTCTGTTCACAGATGCTAGTGAAGTGCAATTACTGTCAGAATCTTGGCGTTCTTGTTTACTCAAGCTTTGTAGGGTCTGAATGGCATCACCTGGTTTTGGTATAAGCAATTTCACGAAAAGCTTATCTTCGCGTACAATGTACATGTTTATCACCAAACAATACAATAACAATACGACTGGTAACCCGTCCTTCTGGTCTGCAGTTATCAGAAGTAAACAAAACAATAACACTACGACCGGTAACTCGATATATTTTTTTACTGTAATTTGTCATAAGGTACTATATATAAAAAACTAAGTAAAAGAGTGTCAAGTTTTAAGCCATGTACTAGAAATTCAACTTGTTTTTATATTATTTTTAGAAAATACATAAGACAACTGGAAATGCTGTATCCTAAATATGGCCAAATAAACTGGACATTACATATCCCAGACCATTCAAAACAACAAGATGGGTCCAGTTGTGGGATATATTGTTTAATGGTAAATGCAGTTTTACTATGTATGATGTCTTGTGTCAAACTATGCTCAATTTAAGGGGAGATAATTCAACTGCATATATCAACTAAACACGTTTAGAATCATTTATTATGAACAGTTTTAGATTTATTCAACAAATAATAATTTCTCTGTTTGTAGTTTTCTCGTATATAATAATAAATTGATACAAGTTGGACTAAGCACCAAAAAACTTGTTAAACATTGAATGTGCAGGAAGTTAAATAGATATAAACTATTTTTTTGTGAAATTAATGACATTTGAATCAATAATTGAATCAAAACCATGTTTAAACTTTCTACTTTATTTTTTTTATTTCAGTTTGCTGAGAAACACCCTCAAGGATCTTCCATGGAAGGCATCACTAAGGCAGAGGCAAATTGGGAAAGGAAAAAGGTGGCAAACACTTTGATGATGTTAAGAGGTAATGGTATTTAAATAAGACAAATCTATGAAATTTTATAAAGAATCTTGTTACTAAGGGAAATCAATGTAATCAAGGGAACCCTCTCAGCTATATGTTATTTCATATATTATACTGAAAGTTCTGATACAGTATTACTGTCTTTTGAATATCTGATAATTATCTCTTACATTAAAGACATATAATTGCATGCAAGTAAGGATGATTATTGTCATCTAAGGATAAATAGAGTAGTTATGGAAAAATATAATTCTAAAGATAGAATCTTGATGCAGCTTTGTTTTTTTTTTAATTTTCATATAAAATAGTTTTTGTTAGACTCTTTTGCTGAAAGTCCTCAAATAACATATATTGCATCATGTGGAATTTGTTCCTTGAGTCTCTGTGTCATAAGCCAAGACATGCTATAGCAGACTTATTTTTGTTAACAATATTCTGGGAATATTTCTGTTTTCAAACCAATGTATTAATGTGACCGATACAGACTAATTATGTTTAGTTTAGTTTATGTTTTAGAATTATCCTGAATTGCTGTCAGTTGTTCATTTTACTACCTTTTGATCTTCTTATTAATATTTAATTGTTTCTTTTCAGAGCACATGGAAGGATGTTGTCCTTGTTGTGGGTGTACAACAAACCCTGAGGAAGAACCATTTGTAATGTTTAAAACAATGGAACTTTGATTTTATTTAAGTTAAGCCTTAGGGTTTTATAGTAGAGTAATGGTCAGATAATTTAATAACTACCACAGACATTGTAATGTTGAGTGTTGACTGATTTCTAATTATAGGTTAAAGGTTTCTGACAGATTGAACAGACTTGGTGTATCATCATCATACTGTGTTGCAGTTGATACTAAAACCAAACTTGGTAAACGGTATACTGGTTTCCTTGTAAAATCCTTAGAGGAAGGGGAGTTTATCCGATTAATAGGTGATACCTTGTATTTCACAGTCGGAACAAGTCATAAAACCAAAAGTCAACACAAGCATATATATATATGGTCCACATGTTTATCTCATTAGCACTCATTTCAGACCATCTCTTTTTAACCAAGCCAGTTGAGCCAGAAATTTTACTTAATCATTTGAGCATTAATAATATACTACTGAGCAAACAGGAATATCATATTATCAGACACGAAGAAATTGGATTGATAATTGACACAGCTGTTAACTTCCTTCCTAATATTGTTTTCCTCAAACAAAAGTAAATCATTAGCATATACTTCCGCTACGACAGAGGTTATTCCCCTACCCTGTTTGCCTTATAATGAAAATAATATATCAAGATGATGTGAAATCCATGCCTGGAACCAGCAGATTCTGAATGAAGCTGGTGATGATGCAGATATACATTTTGTCATTGGAGGAGACCAAAATTGGCAAGAGAAAGATTATCCGAAGATATAGACTTCGGTTCGAAAATATAGACCCACAAGACCAGTTTTCCCACTTAGGAAGATGTGTTTGTGACTTCGAACATTCTGTTGTTAGAAGGAGACGAAATATATACAAGTTGTGAAAATAAAAACATTTCAATAGTAATTATGGCAGACTTTGAAATTATTAGTTGAATATTTTGCATTTGAAGGGTTTGAAACATGACGTTGACCCAGACACAAACACTGGATTTCCTGCTTTGTGTGATTAAGAATGACTTATAGACTCGTTTATTGTAAATTGTGACAATTAGATCTTGATAAGTAATAATATTGCAACGAAGTATTCAATAGGTATTGTGTGTTATATTCTTAAGGTTTATGACCCCTTCTGTAGCCAGTTTAGTACGAACTTTTTAAACTGAAATAGTATCAAAACAACAAATATAATGAATAATAGAGATAGGCCATTTCGTACATATACCAAGTGTTAACTTCGTTGCAAAACATTATTATTTACTGTTTCCTTGCATTTTATAGAAAATATAAAATCTACTTTACGCGACTCTGCATTTATGTATGCCGTCATACTTTGAACGACAAAATTATTTTGTCTGCCTGTGCGAATTTCAAACGCACACTTTTACACCAGTACAGAAAAACTTCCATCCTTTATGGGTAGATTTTACATAGATTAATAAAATCGTATAATATCAGCAAAATGTGGATGTTAAAATTGATGTATGTCTTTTTGTGCTTCTTCGTTACATTTGTTGTTTTTATAGTGATTAAGATGATAACACAATGTTCACTGTTGTACCCCTATTTTTGACATTTTTACTTATTGAGTTTCAGGTCTAGTGGTTTAGACCGATGGCTACAGTGCTGAAGGTCCCGAGTTTGATTCTCACTCGGGGTGCTAAAAATATATGAACATCAGAAGGGTAATTTTCACCCTCTCACACACATCTCTGATACACAGGCCGGAGATTAAACTAGAATGGGTACTTTGGGGGCCTCGGTTGGTCAAAGTTGTCCCTTACTTTGACCTGGAGATCAATCTTCTATCTCTCTGGTTTGTCTGTTTCCACCGAGTGGCCCGGTGTTTCTCTGTATAATGTATAATACAATGGACAGCAATATTGTAATACAATAACAACAATGTTTTGTTCGCATAAAATTAGGGTGCCAGCATGTCCTCCTTTTTTCAAAATTTTGATACGTAACAAAATATCAGTAGTTTTGATAGCGTTGACCAAAACTGACCATATGTGCACTTTTATTTTTAAATCTATATACCCGCATAGTAAATCAGCCATATTATTTATGTCGGGTTTCAATGTATAATACAATGGACAGCAATATTGCAATACAATAACAACAAATTTTTGTTCGCATAAATTAAGGGTGCCAGCATGTCCTCCTTTTAATCAGAATATTGATACGTAACAAAATTTCAGTAGTTTTGATACCTCATACTGACTTGTACAACAAAATTATTTGACCGCATTGACCAACACTGACCATATGTGCACTTTTATTTGTAAATCTCTATATACCCTCATAGTAAATCAGCCATATTTTTTGTGTCAGGATTCAATGTATAAAACAATGGACAGCAATATTGCAATACAATAACAACAATATTTTGTTCGCATAAATTTAGGGTGCCAACATACGATAACGATATCGAAGATAACAGAAACCCGCAAAATTTCGGAAAATTCGCACAGGTAGACATAAAATAATTTTGTCGTTCAAGGTATGCCGGCATTCATAAATGCAGAATTGCGTATTAAAAGTAGATATAACAAAAAAAAATAACAGACTTAACAGTAAATGTAATAATAATAAATAAAATTAAATAATTGTGTGGTTCAAAGTATGAAGGGATACATAAGTACAGTTTCACGTATATCATAAAAAACAGACTTTGGCACAATTTTTTGGAATTTTGGATCCTCAATGCTCTTCAACTTTTTACTTGTTTGTCTTTGTAAATATTTTGATATGAGCGTCACTGATGAGTCTTGTGTAGACGAAACGCGAGTCTGGCATACTAAATTTTATAATCCTGGTACCTTTGATAACTATTAACAGAAAAAGTAGTATTATTGAATAAAGCAGTTTTGTCATTTAAAGTAGGTCAAGATCCATAAGTAAAAGTAATATTTGATAAATGAAATAATTTTGTCGTTCAAAGTATGATGTTTTACATATGCACAGAGTCACGTCAAATGAATATCTTAAAAAACTGACTTAACAGTAAAAGTTGTATTAAAGGGAAAATTCACGATTTTTTACTTATGGTTTAAATATGTTCATTATGACATAATATATATATTCACAAAGTTTTATCGCTATATGTGCAGTAATAAAGGAGAAATTCAATAATTAATGAAAAAATATCAACTACTTCCTGTAGGTCGTGACGTTTTCTCCTGATTTTTGCATGCCGGGATTTAAAATACAATCATTAAAAGTCTTGGTTTTTAATCATATTTTAACGTAATCGTAAGCGCGCCGATGACTTATGCTTTATCTAATAACCATCCGATAATAAGAAGATAAAACGCACAGACGTTCAATTGTACTCATTCGTGAGATAAATTATCTATGTTAAACGTATATATTCGAATTATTTTGCAGACAACACAAAAAGTTATAAATTTATTTTTAATAAATGCATTTTCGGACTGATAAGGTGAACAAATTAAAGTACAATAATCTGTAAAGACAATATGTTGGTGTACTATTATTGACCTTTTACTATCTCTGCTATGGCTAGGTTTATACGATGTGTGTATTCACGGTTCTGTGGCAATACTCGTAGATGGCTTGTTGAAAGGTAAATTGTTATTTGCACTTCGGTATTTAACCACGCCTCTAGGGCACACCTTGCCAGGTGTGACTGTCTATTCGGATCAGTGGTAGCATTTAATACACACATTAAAAATACATATTCAAGTTGGTGACAAATAAAAATTGGTCGCCGTGGAATTATTTAATTATATTTGGTGCTATTATTTATTTGAATTCAAATAAGTTAATTTACTAAGAAATACACAATTTTCGGTTAAAGACGGGAAACTTAATTCATATGTCAGAATGAAATGATATACAAGTCTTGTCCTTGATTTATGTCTCATAAAAAAGGGGGACTTAGAAATTAGAAATAGCTTTACTAAATCATTTTTATTTGTCTTTATTAGGCGAAAAAATGTACGAGAACACTTACATTTAGACTTTTGAAAGCCATGTATTAATTAATATATGAAACTATCTGAAGATAACTCTACCGAAGCGGAATATAATATGTGCGAATAAAGAAAAAAATATTTTTGTAATGGAATCGAAAAATTACGAATAGATATTCTTTTCAAGTGTGATAAACGTCAACCAAATTTATTCATAATGGGGAACGTCCTTATTAAAATCTGAGACAACTATAATAATCGTCGTCTCCCAACGTATATATATACTTAAATAACTATTTGATCAACGATGTTTAAAATTAAAAGACAACGAATTTAATGTTATCTTTCCCTATTTTTGAATGTTATTATAAGTCTGTTCAACTTGCAAGAATACCCCTAAAGCGGACAAATATCCGACAAGCAGTTTATTCTTTAAATTGCTGTCATTGAATATCAAGAAAGAAAATAAATCCCGAAATTGATACTCAATAGTTTTCCTAGAAAATATTCACATTCCTTGGGGATTATTAGTGTACGTCCAGTTGCATATATTTTACATGAATGTTGGAACAATTGTGATGATGACAAATTTCGTCCTTTATTCGAGAACAATTTAATTGATATATAAATCTGTGAGTTTACTATGTTCTTAACTTCGATGAACCAAAGCAAGTTATAAATTGACCTGTATTTAAATCAAATTGTTTCTTTTTTTTCTTCTTCTTCTTTTGGTATACAATAGTCTATCGAATTCGTTGATTACATACTGTTGGCATACATGGACTAGTCTATTTACAAAACTTTTACCACAATTTACACAAAATGTATGTTTCTTTCTTATGTTCAATGTATACATGTATACATATTTTAAATTGCTCTACTGACTATAGTTCCGTAACTTTCTACCAGGCGTATGTATACACGAATCGTCGACAAGTGCGCACATTTTTTTAGATCAATAATTCTGGTATGTTCCAATCTGTCCTAAACTATTGACAACGAGTATATATTACATTTTCCCAAATTAACCCTTGGAAAAATATGTAAATAGATTTGTATTTCTTCAATTATTTTTTTTTGTATTATTTTTTTTTTAAATAATATTCTTTACACCAGAAATGTTATTTATAAACAAGCGTATGAGTTCAGTAATGACTAGTATATTATATCACTTTCGGACACGCAAGACAAAAATGTATATTATACATGCACCTGATAGTTCAAAATGGAAAGTTATAAGTAACGGTCGTGTACACTGATCAATACCTACAGAAGTGAAACGATGCATGAACTTGCAAGCCCGCCGGACAGGAAATCGATTGAATACCTGGACGTGTCACCTTACACCCCTTCCAATACCTTTGGGAGTAATACCTTTAGCCATGCTGGTGATCAGATAAGGGAAGATCCGAATTTATTTAAATAAAGTTTATTACTTGAAAGAATTATGAACGAATTAGATTTTCGAAAACAATTTCCACGGAACACTTATTTATCATTTTATGATTTGAACTTTGACTTTTTAACTAATTACAATATTATCAGTTTAAAAATAACAGACTATATGGTTATTTAAAAATATAAGACCATTTTCCGTATCAAGTTAGTCAGTCAGATAAAACAACCGTACGATTGACAAGATATCGACACGCAATTACGACTACATCGTTTACTGTAGTTTTGTTCCTTTGTGGTTTATTGACATATCGGGATTTTTCATCGGAGAAGGTGACAAGATGGCGGAGAGTAGAGAACTGATACTCAAAATTTAAAATCGATGGTGATCTCTTATTTAGCGGAATAAAACTTTAATATCTATAAATTTGAGCATTTTTATACAGAATGGACATAATATCAATTTTTGATTTTTTTGCGAAGTTTCCCTTTAATAAAGACAAATAAAAGAATACTATAACACGTTATTAAGATGATAACCAACTTCAGTACGCAAAATCTATACTTCAAGACCATCTTTTATTATTCGTGAAGTTGATACGGAATATTTATCAACAAGTTCTTGGTATCTTCCGATGAACTTTTTGAGAATAAGGACGAGACGTTCTTTGACATACCCCTGGTTCATCAACTTTCTGCTCAGACACTGGTGACGTTTTACAAATTCTGAATAGGAGCTGCAAGTGTAACAAAAAATATGTTCCGGCGTGACATGTGTTCCGCCGGAACCTATATTACAGAAAATATGTTCCAACACTAAAATTTGTTCCGGAACTAATTTTTAAACCAAATATGAAATAAGTTCCGGAACAAATATCATAGCTCCATGAATTTTGTTCCAGTTAATATAAAAAGTTTTAAATAAGTTCCTGTGATATTAGTTTAAGACCAATATGTACATATTTCAAAGAAATCAATGAATAAGTTCTTCTCAAACCTATTTTTTACTGAAATAAGTACCTTTGCAACATATTGCACAGCGACACATTTTCTTGTTACACTTAAATTATAAAGCAAGCTAAATGCTGTACTGAGTGTGCTGGCATGGGATACATGTGCAATTGTAGGCATGACTGTTAAGTTCTACAGGATAAAGTGATGGTAATTTATCATAATTTGGATCTATGTAATATATGGCTTTTGATCTTCCTGATGAAGGTAAATCCAGAAATCCAGAATTGTGTCCTGCAGTTTTTAACGTGTTGGTTTGGGTTTTTTTTTTCGAATGCACGACAATCATTTATTGCGTTTTATCATTTATATTAGTTTTAAGTATTGGTACGAAAGAAATACCGTATTCATGGTGTCACATGAAAGTTGTGCGAGAATCGAAATTAGGATGTTGTTTATATAAATTTTACACTGCTACACGCTATACTGACTATACATACTGAATATAAGAGCACTAAGATCAAATATAACATAAGAACGCCGTATGCTAGGGCAAACGGCATTCTAGCGCAGCAAGCTGTGTCAAAGAGCAATCTAATGTCAACGAGAAATATAGTGCCGATGTGTCTTTATATCGATGTTTTTTTCTTCATTTTTTGACAATCTCTTACTTTGGAATTTTAATAAGGTGGCCACCTTGCTCTTCTTCGGTAATATAAACTAGCTCACACTGATTAATGTGAGGGCTTGGTTTTTGTTCTAAAACAGTGGTATTAATCCAATTATGCGCTTAGACGTTTCTAAAAATATTCAAATCTGAATGTAATTTTTCGCCGCTCATTGAAACAAAATCGTCTTTTGAGATATAGAGATATGTTCGTAGAGACTGTCGAAATCCGTTTACAGCGCTTTCTATGCATACCTGTTTTCGTAGAGACTGTCGAAATCCGTTTACAGCGCTTTCTATGCATACCTGTTTTGAAGAATGCTCATTACTCTTTCCGGGGCCAAGCCATGAGGAAAATGTTGCCTGAAGACTATGTAATCTAGATTACAACAGACGGAGAACCATGTATCATCAGAAGGAATACTTTTACTGGGAATAAATTGCTTCACGGCTGTATTTTTTTCTTCCAAAAGAAAATTCATGTCTTGACCTTTTGATGGATGACCACTGACGGTAAATGATATATTACTGTCCCATATATTTCGCACGTCATCTGGCTTAAAATGATATTGATGTGTGTCAAACAGTTCGATATTTTGATAATAGGGATGAGATCTACCATAAAACAGTTCTTTCAGGTGGAATTTTGCACTGTGTACAAGGTCGCTGTTGTTTCTCCCGACACCCATTCTGAAGTTAATGATAGTCTGTGAAAATCTAAATACTTGGAGATGAAGGTTTTCCCTTCTAGGATTGTTGGATTAAACTTCTTTGTAAAATGTTAGATACGCTTCTGGTGTTGGGCTTTCTTTAGAAAGAATCATTTTTCTAACGAAAGGGAGAACCATTTCTTTCATTGCCGTTTGCTGAATGTATTACTTCTAGGTAAAGAACGCCTAATTATTCTGTTGACACATTCAGATTTTTGGGTTCCAGGTTAAGTGCGCTCTAATTCTTTTGGGCTTAGTCTGTAATTAATACATTTTCTTAATGAAGTCTGCTGTTTCAGAGTTAGATTTAATTTAAAGGTTTTAGGTAAATAGATGCTCTTGTTGATTCATGGATCGTCTATCCCCTTGCAAACAACGGAATTTCGTTAACAAATACAATGTTTACTTTGATAACAAAAAATAATAGCATTAACTGTGTGAGACAGCTTTCTTTTGAAGGTTTGGAAATTCCCATCAAAATGTTTTAATGCAGATTTGTATTCGGCATGACATCTTTGGCTTATATCTAATGTGAATCTGCCGATTAGATCATCTCGCTGTTTTTTAGTCCTAGCCGGCATCAAACTAGTTAAAATTTCATTTTTTTTTATCTGTTTTCGGTGATTGTCAGAAAAAGTGTCGCGTATCTATTAAATGCTCAGGTGTTACTTTTAAATTATAATTAGATGCCAATTGCTCAGCTGCTCTATAGGCACTGCTGTCAGGATCTGTAGTAATATGTCTTACTTCAAAACCCTCACTGTACAGTTTGGATAAGCTCTCATTTGCAATTCGCTGCTAATTTCCCATGTTTTCGACCATTTGTAAGTTTTGTGTACATTTGCAATTTTTTTTATTGATGTTTTCATTACTATGATCCTTCCCATAACTGCAGAGTTTATTTTTTGTGACAAGATTGATTATAAGCTTTTTATCTGTCATGTTTTCAACAACAACACAACAATTGTGACAGACCCATGCCTGTTGTGTATACAAATTAAAGAATTTCTTCAGGAAAAAAAGTATATGTACACAAGTTTAATAATGAAAACTATCCATTTTGTTATATGCATTTTTTTTTTAATTTGAGGTTTCATATGACTTGGAAAAAATGTATTGTCGCAATTCTTTTGGAAAATATAAAACACGACGTTTGTCATCTTTTTATCAAATCAGATGTTGGTTTTCTCTTTAAAGGGTATTTGCCGTCAATTGTTTTTATGACACAAGCATCTTTTATGAAATGCATCAATATGGATGTGCTTATTATAATTATATAACCCCCAAAAATATTATATAATATTGTGGTGTAAACTTCAGAACAGGCTTTGTTTAAAAAAGAAAAAAAAGAAAAAATATATGCTTTTTTTGTTCATCATGAACCTTTTACATTATTCTGGTTTAGAAATTGGGGCAAATATTGAGGCAAAACATAAAGAGGGCAATACCTCAATGGTCTTTTTCTAGGCTTGAACTGTATTTCACCGGTAAACAGGCTGCAGCTCTCCAAACAGCTCAAATCTGTGTTGAAGTTTTGTGAAATGATGTGTCCAATGATATCTGAAGCATTTTTCTAGACAAACAAATTTAAAGTTTAATTTAATAATTCATTATGATATTATAATATTGATTTTATATGATAAATGCAGTGTCATACAAACAACATTTCCTCACTGGAAGAAAAATGATATGACACCAAATATTATCATGAAATGTATTTAGCAGTTTTCTCCAATTGTTGTTCTATTTTATTTATTTTTTTACATTTCCTGCCCGGTATGAGAAAAAAATTTACTAAAAAATGTAGCTATTTTTAAATAAAGCTGTGGTTGGTTCAAGTTACCATTGTCAATACATATTAAAAATTATCTTGATCAAATGACCGATTTAAGGTAACATTATATACATTTATAAAAAAATTATCAATACACCGATGGCAGAATACGTGTATATTATATATCTATAAAATATGGTCGATTTAAGATTCATCTGATACAATGATGCAAAAAGTGGTTTAATTAACTGAAAAATGTCAAAAAAAATAGTAAAGCTATGGTTTGTTCAAGTTTACTTCTAATGCAATTGTCAATACATATTAGTTAATTATCTTGATCAAATGACCGATTTAGGGAAATCATATACAATTATAAAAAAGAAATGATAAATTCACAGTAAAATGTGGAAATAGTATCAATACATCGATGGCAGATTTAGAATACATTATATGCAAATTTTTTTTTTAAAATTAACATAATGTCTCTTTGTGCTTGAAAAGCGAATTATGTAGCTATATACGTCATTCTTTAGTGTTGCTTGGTATTCTTTATCAACATCGTTCTCTAGTCTGCAACGTCACAGATAGAAGTTTAAGACTGGTCTTGTATGTCGTTCATCTGCTGTCATTCTTCTGTCGTTACACAAACCATTGGAAGACATCACAGTGGAAAAGTTATAAAAATGATTTAGTCTTTCGAAGTGTATTCCGATGTCATAGTTTATCCACAACTAATTATAAATTAGGATCCAGATGTGTGGTTCTTCTGTTTTTGGTTTCTGGAATAATACCAGAAAAGTTTTTAAATCGATAGACCTTGACTAGCTTATCTAAGTCTTTCTTTTTTAAGCCGTCAATGTGAGACAAATAACAAACAAAAAAATAACGATTTTTGTAACAAGTATGCAATATAAAACAAGATAAAATTGAGAATGGAAATGGGGAATATGTCAAAGAGACAACAACCCGACCATAGAACAGACAATAGCAGAAGGAAGAGGCTACTTGAAACTTATTGCTTGTATTCTTACCTAATGGGATAACAGTGTTTTCTTCATAGTTTGTACTGTTGAATAATATCTAATGAGCCCAACTCCATGCATGAACAACAGAAAAAAACGCATTTCATTTCCCCTTTCACAAAGTCATCGGTTAGAAGAAAAGGACCCATGTTGCACTGTTTGCAGAATTTTGAATTGTCTAAAAGAGTCCCCATTCTACCAATCGTCTTCCAGAGGATCAAATGCGTGATGTATTTATTTTCTACTTTCAACCAATTTGCCTATGACGGGACAAAACATTTCACAGCCAGTTGCGCCCAAGTCACACACATGGTTTCCACTCATAAGAGTGTTCAATCTCAATATTCTACACAAAACGAAGAGACGTCAATCTGTGTATTTGTAAAACGACAAAAATACTTTATACTTTCTCTATCAAGGCGCAAAATATAGAGGGGTTCAGAAAATTGAGAACTCGGTAAACTCCGGAAATTTTTCCGAAACTCGTTATGTACACAATTAGATTAACTCAGAAACTGGAATAAAGAGCAATGAACTTGCGTGTTTTTGTGCACATGTACATCCGCCGTTTTGTTTTAAAAGTTCCCATTATCAATCAACAATCAAAATACTTTACATTCAATATGGTTTTTGAATGTTAATGAAATTTTAACACCACTGTCATCTGATATCAAGTAAAAAATATCGTTAAAGTTGAGGTTTTGTTAACATGTTAACCCCATTTTGCTCCCTTTATAAATGCAACTAGGTCAAGAATCTATAGACAAGATTAAATTTGATTTTAGGTTCAAACCGTGACAGCGGGCAAAGTTCTTGGTAGTGTTCCAAAATCTGAGCATGTGGCTCCGATAAGTTATTCAAGTCTAATAGACTTGCATGATGACACATTGTTTTCTGATTTACATAATTAACAATATTATGATGTAGTTATATCAAAAAAAAAAAAAGCGACCTCTTTATGCACAAGTTGGTGTATACTTATAATTGTATTGGTTACTATACCCATTCAGTACATATATTTTTACCTACTCAACCAAAATGACTTTACGGCGTCGAGGTTCTTGCGAGGTTTTCTTACCCCAGGAGTAGATTACCTTAGCCGTATTTGGCACAACTTTTTGGAATTTTGGATCCTCAATGCTCTTCAACTTTGTATTTATTTGGCTTTTTTAACTATTTTGATCTGAGCGTCACATGAGTCTTATGTAGACGAAACGTGCGTCTGGTGTATAAAATTATAATCTTGGTACTTTTGAACTATTCACGTCTACTCAAGTAGAGAGTCGCGTGTTTACGTCTAACAGGAAGAGATAAAAAAATAATTGTGTCGTTCAAGTATTTTGCAATAAAGATTTATATAATAAAACAATAACATACGACAGGACATTATAATAGAATAAATATAAAGTGGGGATGTAAAAAGTAAAAAGCTACGTCACATGTATAAAAAAATCAATGCATGAACTTGACAGTGTTTGCCAAATCTCAGTTCCCTAGTTCTGTCCAACATCTGGTTGAAGAAGAAACTGTTAAAAAGTCAATCAGGCGGTCATCAGAAACACTTTGTAAGATCTAGGCATCAAGATGGTGGTAAATCTAAACTATTAGAAAATATGTCAGCTTCAGAGGTGTTCCTAGTATTTGATTGGGCAATGAAATATCCACCCAGTAGGTACTGTGAGTATCAAAACAACTGGTTTTCTTAGAGGGTTAATGATTTGCAAATTAGAATTGTGTTTCACCAAATAGTATCAAAACAACTGGTTTGTTAAGAGGGGTAATGATTTGCAAATTAGAATTGTGTTTCACCAAATAGGAAATGATTTAGAAAGTCTTGGATTTGTCCACATATTTCAAAATCAAATATCACAGCATCTCAGTGCTGTTATTTTAGACACTATAAGAAGTGTTAAGGAAAAGTATCCATAGATAGATGGCTTGCATTTATGGTCCGACAATGCAGGATGTTATAAAAGCAAACCTTACTTTGTGAAAATCATCTTATATTCTTACAATACACTGTAATCTACAATGGCAATGAACATTTTGTGACTGAAGTGTGAGTTTAAGTTGTTTATTCTTGCTGAAGATTCTATACTCATTTTGTCATGGTAGTGGGATATGTGACGGCAATCGCAACTAGTAAAATTTGTGTACTAATAAAAAATTGTATGTGATTTCCACCGTTGTCATTTCAAACGAGGCATCCCATGGGTAACTTGGGGAAAGAAATATGGTAACTTGAACCGATATTTGTATAATGTTACTCCAAATCTCCCATCGGTTTATTTATATTTTTTCTTCATTTCTAAAATTAAAACTCAACAATGGGTGCCATCAAGATATTTAAAACAAAAATATTTTTATATAAAAATATAAAGCAAAAAAGGAAAGTGACGAATACATCTTGTCATTGAGGACATATAACGAAACTGTATACCATTTTTCAAGACAAGACATATACTTCTTACAATCTCATCTGTCTCCAAAATAAATATTAATTGTAATTCTTCGCATTTACCAGGGACATTATAGACTGTCTTTGAATTTACATAATTACCTATTATTTTGCCCAATACTGTATAGTTCTTCGACAATTCTCGAATATAATTGAAATACTGGTCTTTCATTTCTCTCAGGGCTACGACAAAAAGTCTTTTCTTGGTCCTCCCAAATCCACTGATTCCTGAAATATTATGACAGTCTACGTCGATTAAAACTAAAGTGATTGAAGCAATTTTAGATTGTCTCCATTCCTAATATTTCCGATTAGTTTTATTTTCAGCAGTATAAAATTAAATTCTGGATGTAACTCGTCTTCTAAATGCAAGTAGTTTTGTCAACTATCTCACGGGATTGTGATTTTATCAACCTTTTTGGATGTTTTTTTCTGAGAAAATTCTTAAAGTAGTAATTGTCTACTACCGTCCTACGTGATTGTGGTTATTTCTACCCAGACAAAACATTATTACTGTAATTCCTTAAATAATGTCAACTTTAGAAAAGTCTACTACCGTCCCACGTGATTGTGGTTATTTCTACCCAGACCAAACATTATAACTGTCATTCCTTAAATAATGTCAACTTTAGAAAAGTCTACTACCGTCCTACATGATTGTGGTTATTTCTACCTAGACAAAACATTATTACTCTTATTCCTCAAATAATAATTTAAACTTAAAAAAGTTGAAATTAGAAAATGTTCTACTAAGTAGTATGCAATACACCTTTAAGAAAAGGAGCGAAAACATTTGTATCTGAATTAAACATCGTCTGGAAACGTGAAGGGTGAAAATATGTCAAGTGCGAAGGTGTTATGATAGAGGGTAAACAGTCCTGATCATGACGATACCGGACTATGCCATTTTTTTTTTATTGTTCACGTTTATACACGTTCATTTGAACCGCTATCACGAGCTACACAAGAGTCTCAAAAGTGCCAATTATTCGTCACGAAAACAGATCTTCCCTGAGATAAAAATATTCACGCTTAAATTTTGAGTCCACAAGCCAGAACCTTAGATTTTCTAAAATTTAATTTCTACTTCTACCGGAAAATGGCTACAATCAACTAACTGAATATTTTGCCATGACTTCGGTCCGCATACGGACCCCTCCCCATATTGTTTAAAGTTGGACCGAGAAGGCAGTTTTACAAGTCAACTGCCGTAGAATTTGAGGTTAAGCGTGAAACTTGAGATAATATTGAGTATATAACAATGTGAAGTCAAATATTTTGGTATCAAAAATAAAAAATGTCCGTCATTGGACTCTTGTAGTTTTTTTTTTTTCAAACCTGATTTCTGTACAATCTTGCTGGATAAGTTTTCTTCGATATTTTGCAATGACTGCTTCATTTATCCTATAATCAGCAAATTTTTTTCTTGGCGAATCAATAGATCGAAACGAAATAGTACGGACATTATGTTCTCTTGTCCAAACCACTAGCACATACCTGTTGACACTGGCTGCTGAGTCTGAAGAGATTCTAGTTAAGCACCGAATCGACCAATCAAATTGCGTTTTCGGAACGCTAAGCCAATCGCGATCATCGACTTAAGTTCTAAGCTTTAAAAGCACTAACATAAGCTTGCAGACGTAACAAATTCGTAAATGGCTTCAAAAGAGAAAGAGTTTACAATTACTTTTGAAAATCGAAAAACTCGTTTTTGATGCGACCGTTGCAGTCGGATTTTGTCATCAAAACGTTCAGTTCTTCGTCAACTTCATTCAGCACTCAATATGAGTAAATATTTATAGACACCTCTCAATATAAAGTTTATTTTAAAAATAAAAAGATGTTGTACGACTACCAATGATAAACTACTTTACAGCGTGAAAAAAAAAGCTGAGACTTGGGATAATTCCAAATCCTATCAATGTTTATCGGACATTTTGATATTAATAAAAGTATGTTTTGAACTAATATACTAATGCTGACGCTTGTTTCCTATAGAAATATTTCGTTTTTTTTATAACAAAATATAAAAATTTCTTTTCACGATAATGTACTTTATAATTAATAATTTATTTAAGTAGTTGACTATTCAAGAAGTTTAATTTATTTCGAACACTCATTTTAAACTCAAGGTAAGTCTCTCTTCCTCTAACATCAAAAGGGAGGGTGGTATCTTCCAATTTTGTGATTTTGGCAGGAGCTCCGCTGCTACTGCGTCCCCGGCGGGTTTACTGCTTATATTTTTAGTTGTACGAGTGTGCCGCACAAAAGGGTAACCTTTTCATGTCCTCTTGGGTAGAACAGGGTCGCAAATCAAGCTGACTGTTATCAATAATTTATCCTCCAGTAAACTTATGTTGCTTATTGTTATGATTGTTTCACTTAAAGCATATCAGATGTGTGTTCAGCTTATCTGTATTTGTTTTCTCTCTACATTACCTACCCCATGCAGAATTGACCTGCTTCCTCACCAACCCCAAGGGTGACTGGGGTATAGAAATGTGGTCACTTGGTATTTTCCCGACCGGCAGTAAAAGGCTTGCCGAAGTGGGGCGTCCGTTAGGCTGTGCGGGATGTATCAAGTTCGCAGTCAGGTCCGGTCAGAAGGGGGACGTTAAATCCGATGCCTCGTGTAAAGAGAGTGCCACGCTCTTTGCACGTTAAGAACCCTTGCAACAACTCTTTGATGGGTCCGTAGGTGGCCTGTTGCAAGGCTAAATTTCTGTCCCTATACAATATACCCTCATTTCCAGAGGCAGTCCAAATTTCCCCGACCATCATCCCAGATGGCCTCTATTGTATCAACCTACCTATTGTATTTATTGTGAACTTGTTCTCGTCCTGAATATGCATGAAATATTTTCCACTGGACGTTAAACAACCAACAATCATTCAATCAATGCTTCCTCAGCAGCTGTTGAAGATCTTACTTTTCTAATTCTTTAGACCCAACTTGTGTTTTTCCTGTTAAAAAAAGATGATAATAATGAGCCGGATCTTTTACGTGCAAGTTCACTAGGTAACAGTGGAACAGATCATTCTACCTAGGCAGCGTTAGTTTGACTCCGAAGCTATCAATAATTTCCCTACTCCTATATACCATGTACTCAGCAGGGAAGTAGTAACTACCAATTGTCAATTCTCAAACTTGTTATATTGACAATCAAATTGGCTATTTATTGCCATTTCGACAATTGCCATTTACAAACAAAAACGCAAATAAGAGTAAAATATTTCCTTAAAGCAGCCAACTCTTATAAAAAAAAGAATTTGACAATCATCATTTACATAAAATACCTGTCACATAAGTTTGAAAGTTTTCCTGTTGAAAACGACAGTGCTCCTCTTGAGGCAAACACCACTGGGTTCACATCCGTCGGGTCAACTCCGAACCCCCAATCTCAAACCCCACTGATTCCAGTACCTCACACTGCAATTACAAATTTATAGATAATGTTAGTTGATTTCACAATACAAAGGTGCTGCACCGCATTAAATGAATTCAAAACGATCATTGTTTTACTGTTAAGTGACAACTCTTGAGATTTATCCATCCATCCACCAAGGCTAATATATATAATAATTAAGGTTATTTATTTGATTCAAATATTGGGGGAAATCTCCCTTAAAAAGTCCTCATATCATGCTGGCGGAGAAATATACAACACAATGAAATGTACATTTACCTGTTGAATCCCACACTCGATGGTGAACTAAATCGTTTGAGTATGGACTAAAATATCCACCATAAGCATAAAACAATGATGTATAGGTTACAAACAAAAAATATTAACAAATGAAATATGTGTTTCTAATAATTGCAAAAGAAACAATGTTGAGTGGTTCCATGCATCTTTGTATGCATTGGAAACAAGGACAGATTGAAGAGGTCGTATGAAGAATTAAATACTATTTCGGCATCTTCTATTTAACTATTCACGAGAAAAAGTAATATCGGGTCAGTGACTATATATGACAGAAATATACAGTCAACGCATTTTGACTGCTCAAAGAGAACGAGTGCAGTATACGCATTCTTTTCATATCTGTGGATGCGTTTGTTTTTGTTCTCTTGACGAGTTATGATATCGCCTCAACACCGCCTAACGTCTAGTGTTCAGCCCTCTAGAACACTTGACCATCTAGGCTGTATAAAACGCTTTATGTGGCTTGGTGTTTCCTTTTCTCGAAAGTTTTTTCTAGAGTTTTGACACAGTACATTCTATATATTGTTTGTGTACGTAATGTGATATTTAAACATTTCTTCTCTGTTACTTTTTTGTGATTATCTTAAAGTATATATGTAATAATTTTGAGTTATTTGTAATTATAATTCGGTAACATTTTAATCTGATCATGATTAATAAGATAATAATCTTTTAATCTGATCTTAGATTGTTAGTTTTGATATATGCTTGCGGCAAAACCATGACAATGCTATTGATCTGATATTAGAAATGATATTACTGCCTATAATAAAATATTGAATCTATATCATTGCAAAAAGTAAACATAAACTTTTACTTTCTTGAAAATCAATATTCGTTGACATTCACCAAAGATAAGAAATTACCGCTGCATGTATTGCCTTCAAATTGAAGGCAATCACTCCTCGTCTGTCTTGTCCCTTGAATGGGTCGGCCCTTATTTCCTCAGCATGCTTTGAATATGTTTCTTTCGACACAGTGCTTTTTTTCCTCCACTCTGTGGCAACATGCTGAAGATGGGTCTTCCAATTCATAAGTAATAACATCAGAAACATGACACTTTGAGCATATAGGGTTGAACAACTTAGTGTCACTAAAGTACGGACTACTGGTGCAAGGTGTCAAAATCATTGGAAGGAATAATAAAATGAATCTCTTCTTCCAAATATTTTGATTTATTATTTTTTCAAAGGAGGGGCATATTTAATTGTTCTTTTCTCGCTTTGCTTGAAACCTTCACACTACATTTCATTGCATCAACGAAAGTAACCATCACCGGAAGTAAACAACCCAAATTTTACACTGTTATCTACTGGTCACCTGCTTTGGTATCTATGTAACGTTAACTTTCCAAAATATTGTATAAGACCATTAAATAAAAAAAGAATGATGCTTTCATACACCAAACATACAAGTGTATGACTCATTTATGAAAAATTTAAGTGCATTGAAATGTCAAATTCAAGGGAACATTTTTTAAGACCTACTTTCGTACTCAAATGGATGTGACGTACCATGATTTGGTGGTATTACACCTTAAGTAACAGGAATACAACACCATTTGTTTTGGTTGACAAGTATGGAAAAACATGTTACCACGATGGGCTCAACGACCTAAACATCAGTAAATAAAATGCAAATAGAACTAACGTGAAATGTACATTGTTGTAGATACTTATTCAGATTTAGAAACAGTACATTATATTTCTCCAATAACTGCCATTCTGACCTACTTTCATGCTGGAATAACTTAATTGTAATTATGTGTTCTTGTCTCTCATGTAATTCTTTGGTTGCACAAGTTTGAATAGTATTTTTCTGAATTTCATTAGTTTTGGCCTCGAGCATCACTGAAGAAAAAAATATTGAAATGCGCATCTTGGGCAACACAATTGGTATTTCTATTATTTGTCTCTTTCATTGATGAGGATTTCACTTATATAAACTCAATAAATTAATACTTCACATTTAAGGTTGTTGCAAAAAGGGCAAACAAAATCGAACATATGGCAAGAAGATAAAGTGTAAGTTCGGCTTGGTACTAAGCCTTGAGATTGATGCTAACTGCATCAAGTTTGGGGAATTATGCAAGGCAGCATGTAGAAGAAACATTTCTAAAGATAAACACTTTTTCAACCCAAGCAACACTTTAAGGGTAACATTATGAAATGTAGGCTTTAAATGCTTTTTAATCAAAATCATCACTACAAACCTCTGCATGGGTTCGATTGTATACGTTGAATATACTATTTTTTTTTCAATCAAAATCATCATCTGGACAGTTAAGATACTGTGAAGTTTTATATTCATTAAAATGCCACCTTCTAATGTATCGTAAATAACTTTGAAATCACCACTAGAATACAGTGACATAAAGACTGATCATACAGTTTTAAAATATACAAGCGAGACTGATCGTACAGTGAGAAATTCAAACAAGTGTAATTTTCTTATTTCTGGCTTCAAAGATCTGGTTGAAACTTTTACCACCACTTGAAATATACTTCATTTAGTTAATCAAGTCTGGATTTTACGTTAATTTGAACACTAAGAGGGTAAAAAGATTGTTTTTAGGTTCGCCGACTGATTTTTCTTAGTGATGCACTTGAAAATCTCTTGATTAAGGCAAAGATACGAATAATGAATGTGCGGAATTTAATTCTAAACCATTTGAGAATATCGATGTCGGCTGAATTAATCATTAAGCAATGAACAGATGATCAACTTACCGTTTAATTCAGTATACCCATCAAATTTAAAATGTGATCCAAAAAGTTCTCGCTTCGAACATCGCGACTTCCGGATAGCGTACAGAATAGTATCTACACTGTGTACAATATTAGATAAGTTTCAATACTTTATTCTTAATTTATGTTTTTTTGTTTGTAGAATTCACATTGGTTTGAGCATGATTCCCAGCCAGATTATAATTTGGTGTTTTTGGAAATAACAAATAGGGCTTACAGTAATATGCCATGATGTTGATGGGATTTCATATTAAATTGGACAAGAAGAAAATTGTGCATTGTACAAATAACAAACTTACAAATTGAAAAAAGACTACATCACTTGATGACAGTGAATACCTTTGATAATTAATTCATTTGAAATTGAAATAATAATTTGGAATTAAGAGAATTCAAAGTTTTCTGGGAAAATTAATATCATAGTGCATCCTATTTGAATTCTATGAAATACCTTGGATAGTTATCATGGTTATTCAAGAATAGCAAATTGGTTTAATAAAAGAATTCATAGTTTCAGTGAATATCAATAGTGCATCATATCTGAATTCATGAATACCTTGGATAATAAATTTATATAAATTTGGATATTGAGAATATCTGATTTGTGTGAAATTTATAGTAAATCACATCTGAAGTTAATGCTTGCATTCCTATTGTTAGCTATATGTACCACCAAGGGGTGTTAAACAACCTTGATTACCCATGAGGGTCTGTCATGGTTGGTCACTATTGGTAAGTTTTTTTCTGCATAAGTAGATGATGTAAATTCTACTATCCATTGATACAACCAATACCAATACATAACACAATTAACGTTTAGACCTAATTTCTAGAAGCACAGGCATATGTGAATTTTGATGATCACTGGGAAATATATAGCACGTAATCTTCACAGTTTGATTTTTTTTTATCGGTATTTGCTTTTCATCATCAATCTCACTCTCAGCTTCCTCGGATTCATCTTTATTATCCTTACTACAATTAACCTTCTTAAATTGCAAGGTGAAGCCAATAATCTTTGATACACTGGTCAAAGAAAATTCGGTACGTGCTTCTTGTGTCTAAAAACAAATTCATGAATTGCCTTTTGGGGTATTGTGTAAATTGGAGCGTTGTGTCGATGCTTTAAGATTGATGTGTTGATATTTTCATTTGATTAGGGACTTTTTTTGTGATTGACCTTTTTGCACAGCACCGGCAATTAATTGCAAATCGCAATTTTGATTGTAGATGCATACAGGACACAGAATATTGAAAATCATGCTGAAACACCTGATAAATTGTTTATAAGGGATACACTCGAACTATCTAGCTGGACTTTAAGTCCAAATCAAAATTGATTTATCAACAAAATTGCTTTGAGAGAAAATGTGTACATTGTTAGGGACTCCAATGTCACCACGTCATGCATTGGAACAGCCGTTTTTACGAGCTGAAACTTGACTTTCGTGTCTTAATTTCTATCTGATTGTGTGCTTAAATAAAATACAAATCACAGCCTTAAAGGAGTAGGTCCGGTAAGGGCTGATTTCGGCCTCAATTTTTAAGTGATTTTAGACATTTTTTAACACTAAAGTGTCTATTTTAATTGATTTAATTAGTTTATGTGCAAGATTTTAACTAAAATGTTTGAATTTTAAAAAGATTTTTTTTTAACAGGACAGCCAAGATAGCAATACTAATGGTATTGATGAATCCGGTTCAAAGCAGTACCTCTTTGGTGACTTGGTAGCAGCACCACTCCCTAACCTACCACATGGACAGTTTAGTTGTGAAGGGTGTAAATGTAACTCTTTGTTGTTAAAAGAAAAAGGTATCTAATGTTTTTGAATCTATATATTTGGTGACTATGTATAATTTAATATCTTGGATTTTTCTAAGAAGTGTTTCCATCCAAACTTGCACGGCTTTATAGACCCATTGGTCCAACCTGCCTGATTTTTAAAATTATTCAAATTGATTATGCAATGTATTGGAACCTACTTCTAGTGAAAAACTTGTTGGTAATTGTTGCAAATTTACAAAACAGGGGTGATAACTCATGAAACTACAAGAACTATAAAGTACTAAGCCATGTAAATGAATTAATAAATAGATGGGCACTGAATGATACTTACTAACTAAGCCTGCACTTATTAGATTAATATAATATAAATATAATGTGTAAGTAGATATTTTCATTTACTTTGAATTTCCTGTAGTAAAGATACTGGAGAATAAATCATTACCTTCACGCTGTCGCCAATCAACTCGCCTGCAGTGCTCATGCACTGGAGGGCGCAGGTAGGGTTAATGGCTCTTTTACAGAGACATCAGCGTCGGGCCTTTCTGGGGAAAGTCAACCTCAGCTCCAGTGAGCCTTCCCAAGCATACATAGCCTTTCAATCAAAATGGAGAGAAACAAAACTATGAGAACAAATCATTAAAAGCAACAACAACAAAAAAATGTTTGAATTTTAAAAAGAATTAATTTTTAACAGGAAAGCCAAGATAGCGATACTAATGGTATGGATGAATCCGGTTCATAGCAGTACCTCTTTGATGACTTGGTAGCAGCACCACTCCCTAACCTACCACATGGACAGTTTAGTTGTGAAGGGTGTAAATATAACTCTTTGTTGTTAAAAGAAATAGGTATGTTATGTTTTTGAATCTATATATTTGGTGACATGTATAATTTAATATCTTGGATTTTTCTAAGAAGTGTTTCCATCCAAACTTGCACGGCTTTATAGACCCATTGGTCCAACCTGCCTGATTTTTAAAATTATTCAAATTGATTATGCAATGTATTGGAACCTACTTCTAGTGAACAACTTGTTGGTAATTGTTGCAAATTTACAAAACAGGGGTGATAACTCATGAAACTACAAGAACTATAAAGTACTAAGCCATGTAAATGAATTAATAAATAGATGGGCACTGAATGATACTTACTAACTAAGCCTGCACTTATTAGATTAAAATAATATAAATATAATGTGTAAGTAGATATTTTCATTTACTTTGAATTTCCTGTAGTAAAGATACTGGAGAATAAATTATTGCCTTCACGCTGTCGCCAATCAACTCGCCTGCAGTGCTCATGCACTGGAGGACGCAGGTAGGGTTAATGGCTCTTTTACAGAGGCATCAGCGTTGGGCCTTTCTGGGGAAAGTCAACCTTAGCTCCAGTGAGCCTTCCCAGGCATACATAGCCTTTCAATCAAAATGGAGAGAAACAAAACTATGAGAACAAATCATTAAAAGCAACAACAACAAACAAATGTTTGAATTTTAAAAATATTTTTTTTTAACAGGACAGCCAAGATAGCAATACTAATGGTATTGATGAATCCGGTTCATAGCAGTACCTCTTTGATGACTTGGTAGCAGCACCACTCCCTAACCTACCACATGGACAGTTTAGTTCTGAAGGGTGTAAATGTAACTCTTTGTTGTTAAAAGAAATAAGTATGTTATGTTTTTGAATCTATATATTTGGTGACATGTATAATTTAATATCTTGGATTTTTCTAAGAAGTGTTTCCACGAAGTGTTTCCATCCAAACTTGCACGGTTTTATAGACCCATTGGTCCAACCTGCCTGATTTTTTTGAATTATTAAAATTGATTATGCAATGTATTGGAACCTACTTCTAGTGAAAAACTTGTTTGTAATTGTTTCAAATTTAGGGTTAATGGCTCTTTTACAGATTGATTGATTGTTGGTTGCTTAACGTCCAGTGGCAAATATTTCATGCATATTCAGGACGAGAACAAGTTCACAATAAATACAATAGGTAGGTAGATCCAAAAGAGGCCATCTGGGATGATGGTCAAGGAAATTTGGACTGCCACTAGAAAATGAGGGTATGTGGATAGGGACAGAAATTTTGCCTTGCAGCAGGCCACCTACGGACCCCTCAAAGAGTTGTTGCAAGGGTTGTTAACGTGCAAAGAGCGTGGCACTCTCTTTACACGAGGCATCGGATTTAACGTCCCCCTTCTGACCGGACGTGACTGCGAACCTGATACATCCCGCACAGCCAAACGGACGTCCCACTTCGGCAAGCGTTTTACTGCCGGTCGGGAGAAGACCAAATGACCATATTTCTATACCCCAGTCACCCTTGGGGTCTAAATGCTATGAAAGCAGGTCTGTGTCATCGCTTGGACTTTATACTGCCTTGCAATAATCTCAGAATGCTAAATGCTATGAAAGCAGGTCTGTGTCGACGCTTGGACTTTATACTGCCTTGCAATTATCTCAGAATGTTAAATGCTATGAAAGCAGGTCTGTGTCTACGCTTGGACTTTATACTGCCTTGCAATAATCTCAGAATGCTAAATGCTATGAAAGCAGGTCTGTGTCTACGCTTGGACTTTATACTGCCTTGCAATTATCTCAGAATGTTAAATGCTATGAAAGCAGGTTTGTGTCTACACTTGGACTTTATACTGCCTTGCAATAATCTCAGAATGTTAAATGCTATGAAGGCAGGTCTGTGTCTACACTTGGACTTTATACTGCCTTGCAATAATCTCAGAATGTTATATGCTACGAAAGCAGGTCTGTGTCTACACTTGTTCATTACCTGATTTGTGACATTATCTTAAATCAGGGGAGAACACTTTTGCATAGTGTAGTTCATCTATACACATGTAAATAAGTATTGCAACCCCGAATTGTTATTCAAATTAAAAAAAACTAGATAAACATTATTCTTATAAGAACTTACCAGCGTATAATCAATAAATGCTTCCGATAAGTCCTTGTCCGGACATGCAGCTACTGTACCCCAAAACAACAAAACAGATGTTTTTGATCAACATTGTTCTCAACACTTTAAAAAACCAAGGTTTAAAAGTTAGGTGAATGACACCATGAAATGGGTCCCCAACAACTCTCAACTACAGCAATTATCAGCATGAGAGAAACAGGTATACAGCATCAACAAATTGCACACTTGGAAATGTACTCATATCTTCAGAGTATCTAGCGAGTAGAACTTCACTTACACACAGACATACAGTAGCCCGTATCCAAATAAACTCATCATAGATACCATGACTAAATGATGTATATACGCCAGTTTTTTTACTCTATGTATTTCAATAAAAAAATGTTCTCATGAAGTACTGTAAAAGGGCTGAAAGTCAGGGGATAACATTTCGTTTCTAGTTTATATGGCCAAATATTATTTCCTTTTCTTAAGTTATGTTTATGATAATGAATAATTAAAAGCAATTTTACCAGCTTTCTCTTTACTTTGCAGATCATGTACAGGATTTACATCAGGCTGGTTTGACAATACCTTATCCAACTTTTCATCAATGGTGTCTTCTTCAGGATTGGTTTCCCGACTTTCGTCGCTGAGGTTTTTGTTTCTCAGCTGTTTTTCTTTGAATGACTTGAGTTAGAGTCTCCATTGCTCTGATGAAAAATTATGACTAAACTCATAAGTTTTCACTGGATTTGTAGAATCTTCCATCTCTCTGTAATGCTCGAAGAGCAGTTTCATATTTGTATCATCCCATGTGGTACAACAGAGAGGTCACAGAGGTGGAAGTAGGTGTTGAAGCAACATATGCAAGACTTGACACACGTTTCAACTTATCCCCCAATGGTGACTGGGGAAACGAAATATGTTCACTTTGTCTTCTTCCGACCGGCAGTTAAACGCTTACCGAAGTGGGGCGTCCGTTTGGCTGTGCGGGATGTAATTAAAGGCAAGACAATACCAGAGTGTAAAAGTAGAGAACAATCAACTAAAAAGATTAGTTTCTTATGGAGAGAATAAACAAGACTCTTTGGTTTGCTAGATCGTTTGTGGTTGGTTTACGAGAGTTAAAGGTAGCCGACTCAACAGGTTCTTCGCATGACCTCTTAAAACACAAAACCTGTTGGCAGGTATGATCAGATGCTAAAGACGGATCAAAATAAGGTTAAAAGTCTTTTGCATGTTCTTGACAAATTTGGTGTTTCTGACGATGCTTATCATGAACTTGATGTGTACAATAAAATAACGGACTTCCAAATCGTATCGAATGCCCCAGTCACACTACACGACGGTCGCAGCACACTCTAAAACGTATTCAAATCGTGTTGTGGTGTTGGTATTGTCCGCATGAAAAGCTGTGTTCACGTTTACATTTAATATAACTGTAAATACATGTAAGAACATCATCTGGAACAAATGACCGATTTAAGCCAATATCAAAATTAATTATCAAAAAGGAGTCAAATTTACAACTCCCTCAGGCAAAGTTGGCTTTAGATGAATTTGGCTATTTATTTTAGGTATTTTTAACATATAGCTCAACGATTTTCGGTACTTATACATCTTCGGATTTCAAATGTTTGGCTTTGAGCGTTCCTGATGAAGGTAAATCCAGAAAAGCGCTTCGGACGCAATAAATTATTAAACGTGTTGTTTTATATTTTTACATCACTGGGTCGATACCTCTGCTGGTGGACTATCAGTCCCCGAGGGTATCATCAGCTCAGTAGTCAGTGCTTCGGTACTGACATGATTAAACAAACTTTACTAAAATTGTCCGTTTATAAATTTTGAAATTATTATGAAACTAAGGTTTCAACTCCCTCAGGCAAAGTTGGCTTTAGATGAATTTGGCTATTTATTTTAGGTATTTTTAACATATAGCTCTTCAACGATTTTCGGTACTTATACATCTTCGGATTTCAAATGTTTGGCTTTGAGCGTTCCTGATGAAGGTAAATCCAGAAAAGCGCTTCGGACGCAATAAATTATTAAACGTGTTGTTTTATATTTTTACATTAAAAGTAGTCGAGTTTATAGTGAGATGTAGAAAACAAATATCAATATATCCATGTCAGGTTTGGTGTTCCATTCTATACAATGAACTTTTAAATATGGTCGATTAGAGGTTTCATCTAAAACAATCATCTAAAAAGTGGAAATTAACTGATCAATGTAAACTTTTCAGACCAGCTGTGTTCACGTTCACATTTAATACAACTAAAAATTTATCTCAGAAAATTTATCTCAGAAAATTATCTGGAACAAATGACCGATTAAAGGTAATTTCAACAAGTTATCAAAAAAGATAGTTGACAGTGAAATGTAGACAAAATTATCAATAGACGCAGTTTCTGTGTTCGATTTTATACAATTATGTTTAAAATATAGTCGATTAAAGGTTAAATCAACTGTTAAATGTAAATTTTCATCAAAGCTGTGGTTAGTTCGTGATTGCATCTAATTTAAATGTCAGAACATAGATGAACATTATCTGGAACAAATGACCGTTTTAAGGCGATATCAAATACATTTATAGAACCAGATGCTCCGCAGGGCGCAGCTTTAAACGACCGTATAGGTCGAACTCTGAACGGTTGGGGGCAAGTATGGACATAACATTCAAGCTGGGTTCAGCTCTAAATTTGGATTGTGATTAAATAGTTGACACAGCATAGATTCCTGACACAGAATGAATGTGGTCTAATGAACTTATTTTTTTTTGCCTTTGAGCAATTCATTATGCTGTTGAATATTAATCCCTTAAAAAAATATTTTTTTCTTTTAATTTATGAAATCTGAAGTACGAAAAATTGAACCCCCCTCCCCCAAAATGGTCCTGGTCTGTGAGGAAGATAAAACTTCTTGTTAGTCATGATTGTTGGCAGCATTCAGTGTGTCTTCCATCTCAGAGAAACCTTGAGATACCTTCACCTTTAGTATCTTGTAATCTTTTACAAAATCACAGCTGTCTTACTCTAGGTCTATATACTTAAGGGTGACTGGGGTATAGAAATATGGTCACTTGGTCTTCCTTACCGGCAGTAAAACGCTTGCCGAAGTGGAGCGTTCGTTTGGCTGTGCGGGATGTATCAAGTTCGCAGTCACGTCCGGTCAGAAGGGGGACGTTAAATCCGATGCCTCGTACCCTTGCAACAACTCTCTGAGGGGTCCGTAGGTGGCCTGTTGGAAGGCAAAATTTCTGTCCCTATCCAAGATACCCTCATTTTCCAGTGGCAGTTCAAATTTTCCCGACCATCATCCCAGATGGCCTCTATCATATCAACCTACCTATTGTATGTATTGTGAACTTGTTCTCGTCCTGAATATGCATGAAATATTTGCCACTGGACGTTAAGCAACCAACAATCAATCAATCAATATACTCATTTACATCAGTATCGAAGTACTTCATTATTGGACTAGTCACTTCTAACCGTTCTTTTACTACATTTACAATTCCATCATATGCCATTTCGTCCACTGCAATTTTTTTGGTTTGACTTCCAAATGTAACAACTATGATATTTTTTATCCATGATCACACTCCTGCATAAAATAAATAAAAAGGTACATATAAATTTTGTTCTATAAGGGCAATAAGTTTTGTTTACCTAAAAAAAAAAACAGAAATTATTGTTACCATGTATGTTTGTGTATGTACGTAGATCCCTCTGTTTACAGAGCATCACTCAGAATAAAATTAACGGTACCAATTTTCTTGCACCAAATGCGCATTTCGACAATACATGTGTCTTCAGTGATGCTCGTGGTCAAAATATTTGTCACAAGCTGCATGTGTACAGTGGAACTTGTGTACACACTCTATCAGGATTAATGGAGATGTGTCACTAATGCAATTACAACTATTTTACAAGGACATTATTGCTATGACAATTTATGGTCGAGGAAGCTGAAGTATAGACATATCAGCAGATTGATCTCCAGGAGAAAGACTGGAGCAACTTTGGCCAAACAAGGCCCCCAAAGTACCTATTCTAAATTAAACTCCGGTCTGGATAACAGAGTGAGAGATGTGTTTGCAGGGTTTTTGACAAATTTGTGAAAAATAACCGTTTCCAAGTTTTCAAACATGAGGGGTTGGGGATGACCCAGAGGGAGGGACTCCCACTATATTACATTTGTTTTGTTGCTCCATAAAAAATTATATATATGGTTTAGAGGTGGGGATCTCGACCTTCATCCCATATGACCTCTTTCCTATTGTAACAACAGAACATTCATTAAGTTTTGTCACTGAACTTTAAACAACCATCCTTGATCTAGCCATATCCTTGAGCAACTTCGTTCACCTCATATTATTTCCATCTCATTCGTTTCCAAATAAGACGCAATATACAACCATTTGTGATTTTTTATCAAATTCGTGTCCACTATAAAATGTATGTCTTTCAAGATTTCAAATTCTAAAACCCGTTTTTCGATTGTACAATAGTGGATGATAATTGTTAGGTTTTTTACATGAACTTGAAACCGGACCAAGTAAATGGAAACATTGGTTAACCACTGTTAATATTTAGATTTTAACACATTCGTGTAGAAGAGTAACTGAGAAATACACCTTATAGCTATTTGCCTACTCGGCCTCTTGACCTTTTAACGCATACAACAATCACTTTTCATTGTGGCGTCTTATAGTTTGTTTTATAACGTCAACATTTTACGGGAACCTGTGTTATATCCAGTTATGGCGGACAAATTGCGATAAGGTGTATTGAAGTACGGTCACTTAAGTCTTTTCCTATTATTCGAAGAATGAGGTATTTAGTATACCCATAGTGACAAGATGCCTATTACAAGGACTGTTTTGTACACTGACATTCATACCACATCTTATAACTATTGTGTGAAAATGTTCATTTTTCTCAAAATGGCATTTTCAATAATAATGCTAACGGAGGAAATATATGTTAAATGATATAAGCAAGAATTTGAAAATAAATGTTCGCACTAACAGCACGTCCAGATAAACATTAGTTACTCGGAAAACGCAGTTACATTTCAAGTATATATAATAATTATGTATTGGTTTCTTTTGTGGATTTCTGAAAAGTTCATACGAATAGCTGGAATTCACAAACATATAGGGTCACCAATTTGAATGAGTGTTGCGTTTCTTAGTTTAGTTGAGCCCTGTATAGTGAGTTTGCAGTGCTCGTGTCGTCTCCTTGGTGTATACTGCCTTTTCATTGTAATTGTAATTATTTGCAATTGCGTTGATAGCGTGTTTAATACATGTTATAAGAAGATATATAATAAATTGTTATCATATTTAATAAGCATTGCATATTAGTAAGGTACCAGAAACATATCCTCGACACTGGCATCGTTTAATCTATTTTCTGTTGTTTTACATCCATTCTGAAATTTAAAAATAACACATTTAGCACTTTATATCATTAAATGTATCACATCGTCGACAGTTCGTACAACACAAAACTATAGTATGAATTTGATGTGAAAGTAATTAAAAAAGCATTTTTTATTTTACCTTGCATTCGAAGATAAATAAAAAATACTAAGGCTTTTCTACCTCAGGCATACATTGCCTTAGCTGTTTTTGCCAAAACTTTTAGAAATTTTGGGCTCAATGCTCTCAATTTCGTACTTTATTTGGCCTTTTTGACCTTTTTTGGTGTCGAGTGTCACTGATGAGTAAACGCGCCTCTGGCGTATATACAAAATTTGGTCCTGGTATCTATGATGAGTTTATTAATTACAAAAAAAAAGCAGTCGCGTTCACTTCGATAATACAAATACTTAACTAAAGACGCTGTATTCACGTTTTAAATTTGGGAAATATCATGATAGATGCACTATTATAGTTCTCTTTACTAATTATGATCCTTAGTAGATGTCTGAAAAGTTGTTGTATTACTTTGGTAATGCCATTTTAAATTGCGACTTAATTTGAAAGAAATCTTTTGCAAAACCTTAATTAGTGCAAACTTGTCTACCATATATTTCATTCTATTAACATTATGTCATTCAGTATTTTGTTCGTTTTGGTAAAAGAGTTTTTTATTCATTAAATTGATTGTATTTGTTCACACATAGAGTTTTGCTTCATTTTCAATTGTTAACCTCGCAAGTGATCATAGACTCGTAAGTTACAAGCCCCTTTCACCCACCTTCCTGCTAAAACGGAAAACAAATATTACTTTATATTTGATGCTGAACCAAATATAAGAGAACGTTCTATAGATATGTATGTTACTATTGGAACACAAACCAATGTAATTTAACAAACAAAATGCCGACCTTGATCTTGAAATATTACTCTTATGTGAGAATTGGTGTGAAGACCAAAAGTTCCAAAAAAGTTGTGACCAATACGGCTAAGGCTTTCAGCTTTTGATACGAACATCCTTCTTATTTGGAATAATTCATACTTTTGCAAGCAGTAGTTTTTATAGAGAGCAGAGATTAAAAGAGATTGCACCAAAAGCTCTGAAAGACCATATTCACGGTCATTTCCTTAATCTTGTAATCTTGAAACTATGAATCTGTCCTAAATCAATAAGTGAGAGTCAATTGACCCTCTAAAGAGTTATTGTCTTTTACAGTCATTTTTTAACAATTTTCCACTGAAACTACTGGGTCAAGTTCATTATAGATAGAGATAATTATAAGCAGCAAGAATATTCAGTAAAGTAAGATGTACAAACACATCACCATCATCAAAACACAATATTGTGATGAATCCATCTGTGTCCTTTGTTTAATATTCACATAGACCAAGGTGAGCGACAGACTCTTTAGAGCCTCTAGTTGCCTTTTGCAAGTTTTAATTATGTAATGCATTTATATGAATGTTTGTTTTTCAGTTCAACATCCAATCCCAGAGAAAAGTCTTTCTGTTATGCAAAAGAGAGGTACCACTCGGCAACTTTTATGCCGCCCGATTCAAGGTGTCTGGAATGAGGTACACTAGTACAGAGCATGTTTACATGTACAGAAAAGCCGGTAAGTGTTTTAGTAGTTGGACTGTATTTCTCGGTTACAAGGTCGCCGCGATATAACCTTGTGTTTATGCGGCGTAAAGCAACCAACAATCAATCAATCCGTTACCTTAACCTGAGAGATACCGATTAACACGTATAAAAATCTACCCAATTGCTAACAGGGGAGGATCAAGAACCTTGATGTCTGGGGATGGGTTGGAAGGACCATGATATCAAAATTATATATGTATTTAAAGATAGACATGCGAGTGAGGGATGTGTTGGTGGGGTGTGATCTAATCGTGTTGGTTTCTTTTTACTATTTGACTGTATTTTTTATTCCTCTAACAATTGATCTCTAATTGTCCAAAACATGTATGTCATATTTGCAAAAGGACGTTAACCAACCAACACTCACCTCTTCATTCTGTTCTTTACATTTATTGCTACAGTCAGATTTATTCTTGGAAAGGCCTTTTAGCCTTTTACGCAGCCTGGTTAAGGAAAATTGAACTCGGACAAAATAAATGGTCTGATGATCCTTCTGTTATCGAGCTTCCTATTTTAACACCATATGTTTTATCAAAATCAAAATTTTCAAACAGCTCATTCAAAGTTGAAAGTAAAGATGAGGCAATTTGGTTTTGTACATTATACAACAGAAATCGATGCACTTATCATGGTTCTCATCAGACTTCTATTAGAGGTGTCCAGCGAACAGTTCAACATATTTGCGCTTTTTGTTGGAAGAAAGACAGAAATAAACTTTACCACCCAGAATGTTCCAGTTCTTGTCCTCAATTTCCTCAAAAGAAGGAATGACTAGGTAAAAACATTTCAGAACTAAACCCTTCAGCAGATGTTTTTTATCCGGAATATATGCGTCGCCAGAACAGCGATGTTTTCGCTTGTTCTCCTGTTTTTGTCGATGGTAGGCGTAGTAAATATTGTAAAACTAATAACGAAGAGAAGGATAAAAGATCTGATGAGTTATCGAATAAAATTTTAGATGAGTGTACTATTTGTTCTGATTTGATTTCTGACATGCATTGGTTGCCTATTCAAGATAAATTTATTTCAGTTCGAATATGTATAACTATGAAGGTGTTCGCATACCATTGGATACTCATTTGAATATTGAATTTTTTCAAATTTATGCTCTCGGATTACCATGACAGAGATATATGCGCTTTACTAGAGTTTGGATTTCCTGTTGGTTATGATTATAAAAAAACATATTCATAGTGCTTCTTGTACTGTACAAAATAATAAAGGGGCGATACAATTTTCTAATGACATTGATAAATATCTTCGAAAAGAAATAGAAAAAAAGGCTTTATTGGGTCCTTTTCATTCGAACCCATTTTCTCACGAAATCATCATTCACCTCTGAACAGCGTTCCAAAAAAGGATACTGTGGAAAGACGTGTTATTTTAGATCTTATTACTCATGGAGGTGGAGGTGTCAATGGTGGTATAAACAAGGATTTACATTTAGGTGAAGAAGTTCATTTAAAGTATCCAAACGTTGATGCTTTGGTTGAAATCATTAAAAGCAAGGGTCCTGGTTGCCTTTGTTTCAAACGGGATTTGAGTCGTGCTTACCGCCAAATAAATATAGATCCACACGATGTTCATTTAGTAGGTTACCGCTGGAGATATCATTTGTATTTTGACCGTGTGTTATCTATGGGTCTATGTTCAGCAGCGCAAATTTGCCAACGTTTCACCAATGCAGTCGCATATATATATAGATTAAAGGGTTTTGACATTATTAACTATCTTGACGATTTCGCGGGTGCAGAAACGTCTGAAAACGCCTTTAAAGCTTTTAAGGAGCTTGAAAATTTATTTCTGTCTTGTGGTATAGAGGAATCTACTCATAAGGCCTTCTCACCATCCCATAGAATGGAATTTTTAGGTATTATTTGCGATACAGTCAAGTTAACTTTAGAAATCCCTGACGATAAATTAAAGGATATTCGAAGTATTCTTGGATCATGGGAGGGAAGACAATCAGCAAAACTTAGGGATATCCAGTCCCTTATAGGGAAATTGAACTTTTTAGCAACATGTGTGCGTCCTGGAAGGGTCTTCAGGTCTCGATTACTGAACTGGCTACGTGAGGTATATGACAGAAAGGGTTACATTTCCATTCCGTCAAACATTAACAAAGATATCGTATGGTGGCAGAAGTTCGTCCCGTTATATAATGGGATCTCTATGATGTCGTTGGAAGAGTGGTCTAAACCGGATGAAATTTTCTCCTCTGATTCATGTATTACTGGTTGTGGTGGATGGTTCAGCGGTCGATTTTTTCACAGAATCTTTCCAAAGTTTATTTTAGAATATAAGCTTCACATTAATTGTCTGGAGTTATTAGCAATTGTAATTTGTTTAAAACTCTGGGGTCAATTTTTCAAGGGCCGAAAAATACGAATATTGTGTGATAATCAAGTGTCAGTTACAGTGATAAACACAGGAAGATCCCGAAATGAGTACTTACAAATGTGTCTGAGAGAAATATGTTACTTATGTGCACTATCAGAATTCGAGGTACGAGCATGTCATGTGCCCGGAAGTGATAATAGAATCAGTGATTATTTGTCTCGTTGGCATTTGTCTGATTTGCATCGAACTCAATTTTTTAACTCTGTTTCCTCGAATTTAGAGGTCCCCAAGGGTGACTGGGGTATAGAAATATGGTCACTTGGTCTTCTCCCGACCGGCAGTAAAACGCTTGCCGAAGTGGGGCGTCCGTTTGGCTGTGCGGGATGTATCAAGTTCGCAGTCACGTCCGTCAGAAGGGGACGTTAAATCCGATGCCTCGTGTAAAGAGAGTGCCACGTTCTTTGCACGTTAAGAACCCTTGCAACAACTCTTGGAGGGGTCCGTAGGTGGCCTGTTGCAAGGCAAAATTTCTGTCCCTATCCAATATACCCTCATTTTCCAGTAGCAGTCCAAATTTCCCCGACCATCATCCTAAAAGGCCTCTATTACAACAACCTACCTATTGTATTTATTGTGAACTTGTTCTCGTCCTGAATATGCATGAGATATTTGCCACTGGACGTTAAGCAACCAACAATCAATCAATCAATCGAATTTAGAGGAATTTGAAGTTGAGGACAGCCTATTTTCTTTTAGTCACAGTTGGTGATTTATATATACATAATTCCTTTTTTCAGATGTTCAGTTTAAACAGTTAAAGAAAGATGTTAAAAAGTCTACTAAGTCTGCGTTTGCAGTAGGAACTAAGAAAAATTTAGTTTCACAATGGAGAGCCTTTTTGCTCTTTTGTTTTTATTTTGATGTTGCTCCTGTTCCTGTCACTTTTAAAATGATTAACTGTTATGCGCAATTTTTAAGTCGATCATTCAAATCGACTGATTCTATCAGGAATTGTATCATTTATTGGGTAGCACATAAATCCAGGGTGATCGCATAAGGTACCTTAACTGCCTAAACAACAGAATTTCAAGACCTCTTTTTGATGGTGTGGATTCGTACAGATAAGTCATAGTGAAGTTATCCAAAGGTCAAAAGCTGCATAAATTTGAAAACGATTGATTGATTGTTGGTTGCTTAACGTCCAGTGGCAAATATCGCATGCATATTCATGACGAAATTTGAAAAAGAAATTTATGATTTAAATTAATAGCTGTACAAAGACCTGATAGACCAGAGAAAATGTAAGTTTATTATTTTATAATTGTGTTTCTCTTTTTCATTTTTTTTACGTGTGCATGTAAAACAAATTTCGTTGTAGAAGTGTCTTAATACAGCACAAACAACATTTTCCAAAAAAAAACCAAAAAAGTGGAAAAATATTTAAATCCAAACGCATTTGACTAACTGATGTTCTTAAATCCTACTGAATGCCATTGCCTTTTCTATGGCGGTATCAACTTCTTCACTAATTTCTGTGGTTCCTATCACCTAGCTCATGACGTCCTCTCATGTCTGTTTTACTGATGATTTGATTATTTAGTTTTTAATAATTGTTTTTGAGTAAGTGCCATTTCTTTCCTCCACACTGGCACATAATGCAATTTCCATATCTCGACCTCCGTGTCGTGTTGTTTTATTTGTAAATTAATATATAACTTGTATACCTTCGAAATATTTCAATGTACTACCGGAAATAAGCACTCGATTTTAAACCGAAACCGGCAAAATTTCGGAATAAAAAAAAAATGTTTTCAAAAATGGCAACAAAATTATTTAGGCGACCTAAATAATTTTGTTGCCGTTTTCAAAAACGGCGATTTTTTTTGGGTCGGTCGGCTGACAGCAGACAAACAATTTTAATTTAGGCCTTACTTAAAGTATTCTTTTTATTAATGATAGAAATTCAAACCTTTCTATATGATAGTTTTATTTATATGTAGTCGTAACAGAGGACGATTTATTTGAAGTTTCTGTAGATGAAGAGGTCAACGATGAAGCAGCAGCACATGTTTTAATGGTAGTTGGCACAGTAGAGGTTGTCTCTGAGGTAGAACCGTATTTGTCATGTCCAAATGTTAAAATGGTAACTGTGAAAGGAGAAGGTGATAATTGTAAAGACACAGTCTGAACTGAAAAAGATGGTGATCTTTTCACCACAGATCCAAAAGATGTTCGTTTCCTGAGGTCTTGGTTCTGTTTGAAAAGATCGACATGATTTAAAAAAATAACAATTTTGCTAGTAGAGATTAAGTACAGATTGGTGAACTAATTTGCAAAAGAGTATATTAATAAATTGTACAAGACAGACAACATACTTTGAGTCAGTGAAGTGTTTTAAATATTTGATGCAATTTCAAGCGTTTTATAGACATAGATCTAATGTTGACAAAATGACGCCGGTCAGCTGTTCATAGATTGAAGATTAATTTCAGAAATATCAGACACTTTGATAATGGACAGAGAAAGGAACAATTTTTTTTTTTATTAGAAACAAATAAAAAAAATCGAAAAGGCATTCGTTTAAAAAAAAACCTGAATAATGACCGCAAAAACACCTCCATCCAAAACGATGATTACCAAGACCACAACCAGTACACACACTATCTAACTGACATTGGTTGTGAAGTGACTGTAGATGAAGACATTATATGTTAATAAAAGCAATACATGGATGGAAGGCAGGAGAGTGGCAGGACTCGATGTTTTAGCAAGGGAAATCTATTGTTATCGTTGTAACTTGCCAGTTAGTGAGAGGTAAACACAAAGATACGTGTCAACTCTGGCTTCAGCAAAATCCAATTCTAGAATTTACAGAACCTCACGTTTCAGCAAATAAAAAAAAGTAGAAAAAAACTTTTATCAGCAATAAAGTTTTTACTGACTATTAGTCAGATCGACATTGTATATTATATGTTATTCAGGTCTCAGGCAGGGTATATACTGCGACATTCCCGGCTAAGAGTTTATATCCCCTGAGACCTGAATTACACATATATTACAGATTACCCCTGACTTAATTTATTTTCCAGTGCAGGTATTTGTTGAACATTCACAATGCATCATGTATATTCATTACATGTTTATTGTTTCTATAATATTTTGTGTAATCCATATTAATGCACCTTTTTTATCTTAAAAAAAATGTTTTCCGTTAAAAAATAGTTTCAAAAAAGTTTTTAAATATCTTTTTTTTTTTTGTGTTTGTATGTGTGTGTGACTTTGTTTATAACCAATGTTTTATTGTTAACATCACATATATTTAAAAACGCAACCTGATATGTTCCGTATACGTGAAGGATTTTCTAATTTGCTGTGAATATAATTTTTTCGTGTATGTAATAATTTATAATAACACTTTTAACATTAAATTTCAGTAATAAAAGTATAAATTGCGTGATTTTGTATTAAAAATGTATTATTTACTGCAGCACGTCATTATTTCCCTCTGTGAGCCTCTGACATTCCTTAGCGTTCTTTATAGCTTTTGACTACGTCACATAGTAACCAGTATTTTGATGACGTTTTTAAGGTTCCAATTTGGGATAAAAACGTCGTATATACCCCGGCAGTTTCATGAATATATACTGACATCTCTGTGTTGTTATCCAATCAGAAACCTCGACACATTTGTAAACCGTAATATATAATGATATTCAATCCTTTAGCAACTATTTTGTGTACACGATTATCAATGTATTTTTATAGCATTCCACAGGGTCCGGTATTCGGACCCATTCATTATTTTAATCCCAACAGGATGTACTTATAATGAAACGCTTGACGGCGAGTACAAAACATACACGTAGTTTTTTCAGTCAGCCGATCCGACTTCCGCAGCGTCATTCAAACGTTTTTCTCTCGCATTTCAAGACGTTAATGCTACGACATGTTAAATTAATTCAAAAGGGCAGGTGCAAGAGCTATACGAACCCACTTGATTCTGGTATTGGTAGAAAGGCCACAATTCAAATTCTCTAAAAAGTGCTGTGCCTAGTTATATAGCGTTCGTTTAAAAGAAATTTCAAAACCCGATGACCTATATTTTTTATTGTTGTTTTCGAATAAGCTGTACATAAACTAAATAATTGTAAAATTTTAGCGATTTCTGTAATTTAGTCTTTTTTTTATTTCGATATTACCGTTATTTCTCCTATTAGTTCAACAGAAAAAAGGACATTAACAAAAATGTATGCTTCTTTCGAAAGCAGATTGTGAGCGTAAATGAACGGTGACCCCATTTTTTTATTTCATTTTTCTATTAAGTATAAGATAAAGTTCATCTATAGAAAAATATAGAGAAATCCTATATTAAATAAAAAAAAATCATTTAGACCCGCAAGCCCCCTTAACGTGCATTTTTGGCCTCCAGGCAACGAAAACTTACTTTGAGTTCAATATGGTTTTTCCCATGTATAAAAATGGGAAATTTTTCGAAACGCCCTTAACGTCGCTGCGCATATTGATACGGTTGTGTCAGGAAACATTAGAAGGTTGTCTTTCCTGACGGGACGGTGTACTCCATGACTGCTTCCTGGGTAGCCGACCCAACAGTGGCAATGCTACAGGAAGCAGGAGTCCAGACATCGCCAGAAAAAGTAGAAGTCAGCGACAAGGAGGTGAATACCCCTCCATTCTATATGCCTGGTCCATTAGTGAAAAGTGTGTAGACACTTCCGATCTATTCTTATCACAGTCTCCAACTAAAGATAATAAGCCAAATATTTGTGTTATTGAAGAGACAATTATAGATTTGACAATGTCAGATGAGGAAGATTCCAGAGTACATTACAAAGCAGTTGAGGTTAGTCAATTTATATCTACCCCAAGGATGACTGGGGTATAGAAATATGGTTACTTGGTCTTCTCCCGACCGGCAGTAAAACGCTTCTCGAAGTAGAGGCGTCTGTTTGGCTGTGCGGGATGTATCAAGTTCGCAGTCACGTCCGGTCAAAACTTCAGTCCCTATCCAATATACCCTCATTTTCCAGTGGCAGTCTAAATTTCCCCGACCATCACCCAAAATGGCCTCTATTGTATCAACCTACTTATTGTATTTATTGTGAACTTGTTCTCGTCCTGAATATGCATGAAATATTTGCCACTGGACGTTAGTAACCAACAATCAATCAGTTTATATCTCATCAGGAACAAAAGCAATTGAAAAAGTTGTTGCCAATGGCACAATGCTTTAATTCAAGTAATGTATGTACAGATACATTGAATAATAAACATTTGCATGCTTCCATTGAATCAAATTGTGAAAGTTCTGAAAGTCAATCTTTTTCTTGAACAAGGACCCACAATAGTTAATTAATGTCGTAGTAGTAGGAAACGAGAGTCCCCTCCACATTACAAAGTGTGAAGTATTGTCACTCATGATTACAAAACTTCTGATAAAAGGTTTAGTGGTTAAGGGCAGGCTACCGAAATAATTACTGTCAGGAAATGCCTACATGTCAAAATTTTCAAAGCAGCAAAACAAAATCTGCCAAATATAACTCCTGCAAGTTTTTCACAATGAGATACTTTTACTACTGTGTACTTATGTAAAGGAAGATGAGTGCCAATTACACAGCTCTCTATCCAAATAACAAGTCTTAAAAATCAGCGCCGGGCCTTTCTAGGGCAAGTTAACCTCGACTCCAGTGAGCAGGGCAGTCCTCAGGCATGTCCCTTCCGTATCCCAGTCCGAGTCTAGGTTTCCAAGGCTCAACCTTGTCTGAGGGCACGGGGTTCAAAGTATCTTGGGAATTTTTCAGGGAGTAGAGTCCCAATTGTGCAGGGACCTTCCAGTGGCTTTTGCCAGACATATGCACCTGGATTGGTCCCTAATCAAGACGGGGTTGCATACCAAGACATAATTGGGGAATTTTCCTCGGGTACGGTTGATCCCCGCTCCTGTTGACCTAGTCAAACTGGCTGGAGGGGTTACAGTAATCTGTGATCCCAAGACTTGCCCCCGTGTGCCGCTCAGGCTGGGACCGGGATGGGTCGGGGCAGTGGGGATCCATTCTTAGAGTGCTGGGCAGTTTGAGGATGCATACAGCACCGGTTCCATCTACTGGTGTCTCACCCGAGTATGTCTGCCCTTGAAGAGGTGGGGTGGATTTTACGGTAGACGAGAGACTGCATGCTCGTCAGATTTCCACTTTGAGATGAGCCCTCCAGTCGTGTCGCCTTGACCACCCTGTGGTCTTGCACGTCAAGGGCAACCGACTGGACATGATTCACGCCCGGGCTCATCAAGAAGTGCTGGAGGTTGTGAGGGGCATGGCAATTCCAATAGACAAATGGTTGCGCAATTTCGTTTTTACCACACACAGGCACATTTTGATAAACAATTCAAAATTATGTTCACTGAAATGATTGTGGAATAATCAGAATACAGTCCGAACTTGATGTAATAGTAAAACCAAACGGTAAAATTTTTATTTTCTATAGGTTGCTCAGTTTACCTGTGCTCATTCTACATGGAACAAGTCTTGTGGAGTTTTAACTATACTAAGGTAGGTACAAGTAATATTATTATATATCCTCCTGATATTTGTTTGATGTAAAAAATACAAACATGTATACCTATTTTTTTTCCTTCAGCATATTCTAAAGTTAAATCAAAGCGCCTTTAAAACTGAGAAGGGTTAAGAAGTCAGTTTTTAGAGGTATATATCTCTCATGAAGAACCATGCAATTCTATAAGCAATTATTCTGGTGTATAATTTATTGATGTCTAGACTGTGTATTGTGGATAACAACATGTTCATAATGTATGACAAAAAGTCATTCCTTTCCTCATATACATACAAGTGAGAAGTGGATGGTTAGTTTGCTTGTGCTGTACGATATGCAGGTTCTATACAATAGGCAGGTGCTGTACAACTGGCTGAAGATGACCATAGCAAATGCAATGTTAATGACGGAGAAGAGGAGGCTATCCCACCATCGTCAAAGAAAAGGACATCAAACTCGGCAAGGGAGGCGTACATATAGTATGCAGATAGCATTGGAGGATATAAGAAGCTAGAAGAAAAGCTTGATCGCTGTATAGACAAGTTTTTGTCAGATTAAAATACAATGTACAAAAAATTGAATACCCATATACCCTGTGTTTTTAGTATTTCTTTCACAAGAACAAATAAAGTTAGCGCTACAATATTTAAAAATGTCCTTTAGAATGTGTGCGTGTTTTAAGTGCACACGAGCCGATGTCACCACTGGGCATCTTTCGTCTGTCTGTTAATTTTTCATATTTTTTATCAAATCCTCTGCAGCAATTTAGTCAATCAAAATCAAACGTTGGCCTCTATTGTGACAAGATTTACCTATTGTATTTATTTATTACTCGACATTAAGCAACCAACAATCAAACGTTGGTTTGGTATTGGGCAAAACTTTTTGGAACTTTTGGTTCTCAATGCTCTTCAACTTTGTACCTTTTGTAGACCTTCCCACTAAGATCACTAAGTAATAATTAACAAATAACTCCTTTTCTCCACATAAAACACATTTGTGAGGTGATAGGATATGACTCAGAAGAAGAATGTGTAATTCTCAATTGCTTGCAAGGAGAGAATTTTATAGATATAAAGGTTGAAAGGACCATTTTGAGGATGCGCTCTCAACAGGAAAATGACTATAACAGTTCACATATCAGACGTTTCCTTTTGATGAAAAAAGAGAAAAGATCTTGTTAAACATCTTTGAATTTTTCGAATAACTACGGATTTTCTTATCCCAGGAATAGATTACCTTAGACGTACTTGTTGGCTTTATTACTATTTTAATCTGAGTGTCACTGATGAGTTTTATGTAGACGAAACGCGCGTCTGGCGTATTAAATTCATTATAATCCTGGTACCTTTGATAACAACTTAGGAATCTTTGGAGAAAAAACAAGGAGTAACGTTTTCGTCGAATATGTCATTCACCTCTGTAACTTGTGATGCAAGTATACCTGTGAACAAGTATGACCAGATTTATTAGGAGTTCCTAGCTGTGAAGATATCATCGTCTTCGACTTAAAGACATCTTCGTCTTAGCCTTAGATTGTGACATTTTACAAATTGCGCCATCACATTCACGAAAAAGTTCGTAATACAGCACTTGCATTCAACCAAGTAGACCAATATCATCACATGCATCAGCTGTTACTGGTTTAACTAGTTAATGAGACATATATTTTTTTTATAATGGAGACCCTGTTTAAATACTTTTACAAGAAGCTGCATTTTATGTATGAACATACTGCACGCTTATGCACTGCAAACAAAGGGTAACATTCCACCATTTTGCATGATTCATCTCTCCTGTAGACTTTTGTTAGTAGAGAAGCAATTTATAGGGAGTTACAGGAGATGTAGATGTCCAAAAAGTCCACAATTAGTGCAAACCTGCTGAATAAAACAATGAATTCTTTGACGGGAAATTGGTAAGTGTCACGGTTAAAAACCAAAACAAAATAGCCATTGCTAAAGAAGTTGTATGTATCGTTGGAAAAAGTGCAGGTGAAGCGCGTAAGAAGCTAAGAAAAATATTTCTGGAAATCCACTCTTGTGTCAAATATGTGCTGATTAATTTTTCCTTGATTATTAAATAAAACAAAACTTAGTACTTGCTGAAATATTACCCCAAAAATGACAATAATCACGTTGTATACAGTTTTATTTCTTATTTATAAAAAGATCATGGAGACTGAGACTGAAGAAATCTGCAATTTTTTAGAAGACAGAGGAATGAAACAACAACAATTGGAAAAATTGCTGAAAACAAGGTATCTACATACAGGGACTTTATACAACAGGGACTCACTGGTACCTCCTAACAAAATCTATATAATGTACAAAAATAACGATGCCTCCATGGTCTTTATGTTAGGTAAACTTCAAGAATGGCCAACGTAGATACAATATTCTTGTCTTAGGGAGGGATAAATCATACTTTGTAAAGAATCACTGATTCAAAAAATTCTCTGAAACCGATATTATCAAGATGCTTGATTTCTTGATTGACAACATATTTGTACCGTTCGGAGGACGTGTTTTTCAACAGACTGTCGGCATTCCAATGGGAACAAACTGTGCCCCTCTACTTGCCGACTTGTTTCTTTAATTATGATGAGGCTGACTTCATGCAGCAACTTCTTAGGAAGAAAGATAAGAAGTTAGCTATACTCTACTTTCCGCTATATAGATGACGTTCTTTCACTAAACAATTCAAAATTTGGTGACTATGTGGAACGCATCTATCCCATCGAATTGGAGATAAAGGATACTACAGATACAGTTAAGTCGGCTTCATATCTTGACTTACATCTAGAAATTGACAAAAACGCAGGACATAGCGAACCAACCTATGTTCCGTCATCAGCGGCTAAATTTTAATAACTTTCTTAAATTATCCTGGATTTCTACCAAACTTGAAAAGAAGCTTGTTTATGATCATAAGACAAATATTAAGAGGTAAATAAATCAAGTAAAAATGAAATCCTTTTTTTCCGCATTTTATTATACATGTTATAATGAACATGTTTGTAGTTTTCATGCCATTTAACATTAACTTTTCACTATGACTGGGTTTCCACCAAACTTGGACAGAAGTTTGTTTATGATCATAAGATAATATCTTGAAGTAAAGTTTGTAAAATAATACTTTTATCGTATATAACTTATAGTTGATCTTAGTTTTTTCCAAGTTACTATTAAATTACATTCAAAGAGGTCCAATTATTAACTTGCAAGTGCACAACTCATCAACCATGTTTCTCAGCATATCTAACAAAATAGAACCAGTGAGATTGCCTGCTAAAAGTGAATTCGAATTTCATTATAATTAATGACTTAACAACACAAAAATCATATTTAATTTGCTATATATTATATATTTCGTAGCTTATGCACCAATAACAAGAAAGAACATTTTAGGTTGATCACTTTCGAAGAGTATTCACTGATCTTCTAGTAGGTATTACCATAACTTTTGATCAGCTGACCATATTACAACATTGTTTTAACAGTTAGTAAATAGGTGTAAAAAATCATTTAAAAATTAGTAATTACTGGTAATAACTGGGTAGTTTTAGGAATTACTTGTATTTACTAAGTGCATCGGGAATTACATGTAATTCCTAAATTTTAGTAATTACATGTAATTCCTAATTTCACCTATTTACTGTAACATATATATGTTCATACAAAAGCTTGAAAAGCTATTAAGATGCAATCACCATTATTATCAATTCCAGCGACCTCCTAATAGAAGACCACTGAGAGAACAAAGAGGAGACGGTGCTTTAATAGATTTCTGGTGTGAGGTCCTTCCTTGGTCGATCATTATGAAATAATAATATAAATAATGAGCAACGTTGTACTTCTTCTGATTGGTTTTTAAGTTTCCTGCTATTAATGGAGTGGCGTTTGTATGTGTGCGATCTACAAGTACACAGTGACGTTTGACAACCAGAGACGATGAAATAAACAAGTTTTATTCGGCTTTTTGTGTGTACTAGCTCTTCTGCAATTTGAATTAAGATGTTATTTGACCTAGTGCTGCCCTAGATTCTTTATTGAATATAATATATTATATCATCTTTAATCACTTTCATTGTCAGAATCTACATAATTTGTTTGGTGGGTATTAGAGTGGCCACTTTAAGCGAAACTATATTTCGAATCATTATTCAATATCAATATGAACTATTAAAAATCACACTGAATCAAAAATACTAGTACCCAAAATGTTTATAAATATTCACGAAACAATTAATTTTCATTGCGTGGTGGCAAAAGCAACCTTCTTCCTATGTTGTAAAACTAGAGGCACCATATTTTTTGTTTACTGCATTTTATCCCCTATTTTTAAATTTTGAACATGTGGGTCATGTGTGTTGATAGTCAGGGTCATCAGACACATTCTTAAACTAAATACCCTATTGATGATAGTGGTCAAGTTTGTTTGCATTTAGACTTTAGAAAAGAAAATAGACAAATGATACGCCGAAATAGAGACCAACAAAATACATCGATTTTGTTATGACTTGAATGTACTGTAATTTGTGAATTCAGGAAATAGACATTCGATTTTGATAAAAAAAAAAATGATAGTTTATTTGGTTAATTAATGTTAAAAGTAATATCTGTTATATTTTTATAATTGATTAAGCTTGGCATATTACAGTAAATTTAATTACACTCACTTGACAGTTTAAGATAAGACATTGTTTAATTTTATTAAAGAGAAAGAATGTCACTATGACTCAGAGCTGATATGCTTTCCGTCGTATTCACAACGACAAAATTGTTTTTCACTCAATCTGTCATCCTAGTTCTAGTAAGAACATACTGTCATGTCGATACGTTGCAATTGGATTACCAACCTTGACGATAATTTATGTTACGACAAGACTATATCGATACGTTAAATAGCTGAAAAGCTAAAGTGAGAATTTTGAGTTAATCAACTAAAAAATGTGTTTATTTTTATTTACCTGGAAACTGTCCAGTGTTTGATTCAATTAAACACTATTTACAAAATCTACCTTTTCATTTATTTTGGTCTTTGATTAATAATTTTGCTCAAGTTGCTTTAGTCATTCAAGGCTTAACATTCCGCACCACTAACGTTAAAATTATTTTTCGTTTACATGATGTGGCAGTCCAAATTTCCCCGACCATCATCCACTATTATAACAACCTACCTATTGTGTTTATTGTTAACTTGTTCTCGTCCTGAATATGCATGAAATATTTGCCACTGGACGTTAAGCAACCAACAATCAATCAATCGTATACACGATTAAATTAATTTAGCCAATTAAACCTCTCACTCTAATGACAACACTGTTTGAACAAATCACAAAAAAAATAGGTAAACATGTTAAAACATTGTGTTACATTAAAAAGGAGAAATTTATGTTGTGATTTGTTTGCATATCACGATCAAAAAAAAGTTCTGGACAATTTCATTTTATTTTTTGAAAATATGAACTTCAAGTTTTAAATAATTCTATCTGAAGAGAATTTAAGGAACGGTATGGTATATGCATTTCAACACCTTAACACTGGTGCTCAAAAATAATACCGTTTCTTCTTGACTTTTGTTAGAGAAATGTTTTAGTTTCATATTGGTTTATCCACTATTTTATTCAATATGTACACTTGTTACACTTGAATAAAGTCTTGATTCGTGATTTATTTGCAGGAATTGATAAATATGTTGTATTGTCCTTGCTTTATTGATTCTCCGGAATCATATCTTGCACCGCATCACTTGAATTATCAACAGCAATCCGATTTGATTGCCGATATCAAGAAACCTGCCATTTCTAGGTCCTCGACTTCCGCATTTTGTTCATTACTTCCCCTATTTATGGACACATCTAGGCTAATTTTTGCACCACGGTCAACTTGTCGGCATTTCGGTTTATGTTTGCTCTTCTACATTTTTTATGTGCACAAGATAGGCAATATAGCAACAGATTGCTATGACCTGTCAAGATTGACCCTTTGTCCAACTCTGTGGTTAAAGTTTTTGAAATTTTAATAACTTTCTTAAACTATACTTGATTTTTACAAAACTTGGGACAGAAGCTTGTTTATGATCATAACATAGTATTTTGTAAAAAATAATTTCAATTTTTTCAGTATTCTACTTTTAAATGGACTTAGATTTTCTGCCAGGAAACAACACATTCACTCTGTGGTTAAAGTTTTAAATTTATTTGATAACTTTCCTATACCATTTTGGATTTGTACCAAACTTGGACAGAAGCTTTTTAATGATCAAAAGCTAGTCTCTAGAAAGAAATTTTGTTAAAATTTTGTACCTGTGGATCTGTTTTTTTCTTATAAATGGACTTAGTTTTTCTTCCAGTTAACCTTACATACAGTCTGTAGTTAAAGTTTTTAAAACATTAATTAGATTCATAAACTATCTTAGATTTTTACCAAACTTGCACAGAAGCTTTTTACAATCAAAAGATAGTATCAACAGGAATAATTTTATTGATTTTTTTCCTCATTTTTGTTGAGCCTGTGATTTACAGCAAAAGTAGGCGAGACACTGGGTTCCGCGGAACCCTTAGAAATTTAATTTTTATACCTTTTTTTGTATGCATGTATAAATTAAATAAGATTTTGCCTTTTTATCAGGGCAGCTTTTTCAATTATTCTTATGATACATAATTTGAATTGAGTGCTATATTGCATTTAAATTGCATTAGAATTTGGTAGTATTGTATTCTTTACTGAAATTTCAAAGGAATTTTTCTGGGAAATGAACAAACCAAAGCAAAGGAAATCTTTCATTTTAAATTTGATGATGTGTCTATTGAAAATATTTTGTACAACCTGTCTGATAACATGAAATTTCTTTGGTATGGGCATGTTCCTTTCTTCGAAGATGATTGTATAGTTTTAAAATGATACTTAACTGTTTACAAGACTAAAAGAAAATATTATTTTTAGGTTTTTATAGAAATCTTGGAGCATTTTTTAACTGTACATGCATGATACTTTGGACAAATGTATCCCATGTTGCAAAGACTAGTGAACTTGTTTTTTATCCACCATAATTAAGTATTAATATGTATATATATACTGTTCAAATTATGCATTGAATTGATTTTAAGATTGGTACACAATATGAGTTTCTCTTGTGTTCTTTGTTTTGGGGATAGCAATTTTCCTGGTTAAGTTTGAAACAACCACAGGTTTATTTAAAAATTGCAACGTTTTCTCAGTAAGAATTTTTCATTAAATTTTACTACTTTTTTATGTTCATTCAGCTTTGACCTTAATTGGTAATTTTTCAACATTTTATTGTTAATTTGACATTTTTTGGATAATTGTATACGGTTTAACTTTAAATCGGTCATTTGATCAAGACATTTTTCTAATGTCTATTGACAAATGTTTTAGAAATAAAATGGAAACAACCACAGGTTTATTTAAAAATTGCAACGTTTTCTCAGTAATATTTTTTCAGTAAATTTTACTACTTTTTGGATGTTCATTCAGATTTGACCTTAATTCGTTATTTTTCAACATTTTACTGTAAGATTGACATTTTTTTGGATACTTGTATACGATGTTACTTCAAATCGGTCATTTGATCAAACAAGTTTCTAATATGTATTGACAAAAGTATAAGAAGTTAAATTGAAACAACCACAGGTTTATTTAAAAATTGAACCGTTTTCTCAGTATTATTTTTTTAATAAATTTTTCTACTTTTTGGATATTCATTCAGATTTGACCTTAATTGGTTATTTTTCAACATTTTACTGTAAAATTGACATTTTTTGGGATAATTGTATACGATGTTACCTTAAATCGGTAATTTGATCAAGACAATTTTCTAATATGTATTGACAAATGTATAAGAATAAAATCAGTAAATTTTTCTACTTTTTGATATTCATTCTGATTTGACCTTTATTAGTTATTTTTCAACATTTTACTGTTACTGTGACATTTTTTGGATAATTGTATACAATGTTACTTTAAATCGGTCATTTGATCAAGATGATTTTCTAATATGTATTGACAAATGTATTAGAAGAAAAATTGAAACAACCGCAGCTTTATTTAAAATTTACACCATTTTCTCAGTATTATTTTTTCAGTAAATTTTTCTACATTTTGATATTCATTCAGAATTGACCTTTATTGGTAATTTTTAAACATTCTATTGAAAATTTGACTTTTGTTTTTGAATAATTGTAAACGATGTTACCTTAAATCGGTCATTTGATCAAGATGAATTTCATATATGTATTGACAAATGGGTTACAAGTAAAATTGAAACAACCACAGCTTTATTTAATAATTACACCATTTTCTCAGTACTATTTTTTCGGTAATTTTTTCTACTTTTTGATATTCATTCAGATTTGACCTTAATTGGTAATTTTTCAACATTTTACTGTTAATTTGACATTTTTTGGATAATTGTATACGATGTTACTTTAAATCGGTCTTTTGATCAGGACAAATTTCTAATATCTATGACAAAAATTTTAGAAATAGAATTGAAACAACCACAGGTTTATTTAAAAATTGCAACGTTTTCTCAGTAACATTTTTTTAGTAAATTTTACTACTTTTTGGATATTCATTCAGATTTGACCTTAATTGGTCATTTTTCAACATTTTACTGTAAAATTGTATACGATGTTACTTTAAAATCAGTCATTTGATCAAACAAGTTTCTAATATGTATTGACAAATGTATTAGAGGTAAAATTGAAAAAAACACAGCTTTATTTAAAAATTACACCATTTTCTCAGTACTATTTTTTCAGTAATTTTTTCTACTTTTTGATATTTATTCAGATTTGACCTTTATTGGTAATTTTTAAACATTTTACTGTTAATTTGACATTTTTTTTGGATAATTGTATACGGTGTTACTTTAAATCGGTCATTTTATCAAGACAATTTTTGAATATCTGTTTACAAATGTTTTAGAAATTAAATTGAAACAACCAAAGCTTTATTTAAAAGTTACACCTTTTTCTCAGTACTATTTTTTCAGTAATTTTTTCTATTTTTTTATGTTCATTCAGGTTTGACCTTTCTTGGTAATTTTTCAACATTTTACTGTTAATTTGACATTTTTTGGATAATTGTATACGGTATTACTTTAAATCGGTCATTTGATCAAACCAGTTTCTAATATGTATTGACAAATGTTTTAGAAATAAAATTGAAACAACCACAGGTTTATTTAAAAATTGCAACGTTTTCTCAGTAACATTTTTTCATTAAATTTTACTACTTTTTGGATATTCTTTCAGATTTGACCTTAAGGTGATACCCAACACTTTCACTAAAATTAATTTGGCTCGTTTAATTTTCATAAAATTTTAAAAAGGATTTACTTTGACCCTTTAACAAAAATATAATAATTTTTAAATTTTGAACCAACCGTTTTATCAGAAAAATTACACTGGTTATATAGCAGTTTGACAAACGCCAATTTTGATCCTTGAGAAATTAAAACGCCCTTAACACCACAACATAATGAAAACGTTTAGCTGACTTTACAGAGTTATCTCCCTGTAGTGTTAGGTACCACCTTAATTGGTTATTTTTCAACATTTTACTGTAAAATTGACATTTTTTGGGATAATTGTATACGATGTAACCTTAAATCGGTCATTTGATCAAGAAAATTTTCTAATATGTATTGACAAATGTATAAAAATAAAAATTGAAACTAACACAGCTTTATTTAAAAATTACACCATTTTCTCAATAACATTTTTTCAGTAATTTTTTCTACTTTTTCATATTCATTCAGATTTGACCTTATTGGTAATTTTGAAAACATTCTACTGTAAATTTGACATTTTTTTGGGAAATTGTAAACGATGTTACCTTAAATCGGTCATTTGATCAAGATGAATTACATATATGTAGTGACAAATGTGTTACAAGTAAATTGAAACAACCACAGCTTTATTTAATAATTACACCATTTTCTCAGTACTATTTTTTCAGTAATTTTTTCTCCTTTTTGATAGTTATTCAGATTTGACCTTAATTGGTAATTTTTCAACATTTTACTGTTAATTTGACATTTTTTGGATAATTGTATACGATGTTACTTTGAATCGGTCTTTTGATCAAGACAATTTTCTAATATCTATGACAAATGTTTTAGAAATAAAATTGAAACAACCACAGGTTTATTTAAAAATTGCAACGTTTTCTCAGTAACATTTTTACAGTAAATTTTACTACTTTTTGGATAGTCATTCAGATTTGACCTTTATTGGTAATTTTTCAACATTTCACTGTTAGTTTGACAGTTTTTTGGATAATTCTATACAATGTTATTTTAAATCGGTCATTTGATCAAGACAATTTTCTAATATTTGTTAACAAATGTTTTAGAAATAAAACTGAAACAACCACTGGTTAATTTAAAAATTGCAACATTTTCTCAGTAACATTTTTTTAGTAAATTTTACTACTTTTTGGATATTCATTCATATTTGACCTTAATTGGTCATTTTTCAACATTTTACTGTAAAATTTACATTTTTTGGATAATTGTATACGATGTTACTTTAAAATCGGTCATTTGATCAAACAAGTTTCTAATATGTATTGACAAATGTATTCGAAGTTAAATTGAAACAACCACAGGTTTATTTAAAAATTGCAACGTTTTCTAAGTAACTTTTTTTTAGTAAATTTTTCTACTTTTTGGATATTCATTCAGATTTGACCTTAATTGGTTATTTTTCAACATTTTACTGTAAAATTGACATTTTTTTCGATAATTGTATACGATGTTACTTTAAATCAGTCATTTGATCAAGATAATTTTCTAATATGTATTGACAAATGTATTAGAAGTAAAATTGAAACAACCACAGCTTTATTTAAAAATTACACCATTTTCTCACTATTATTTTTTCAGTAAAATTTTCTACTTTTTGACATTCATACAGATTTGACCTTTATAGTTATTTTTAGAACATTCTACTGTAATTTTGACATTTTTTGGGATAATTGTAAACGATGTGACTTTAAATCGGTCAATTGATCAAGACACTTTTCTAATATGTATTGACATAATGATTAGAAGCAAAATTGAAACAACCACAGCTTTATTAAAAAATTAAACCATTTTTTCAGTACTATTTTTCAGTATTTTTTTCTATTTTTTTTATATTCATTCAGATTTTACCTTTAATGGTAATTTTTCAACATTTTACTGTTAATTTGATCAAGACATTTTTTTAATATCTATAACAAATGTTTAAGAAATATAAGTGAAACAACCACAGGTTTATTTAAAAATTGCAACGTTTTCTCAGTATCATTTTTACAGTAAATTTTATTACTTTTTGGATAGTCATTCAGATTTGACCTTTATTGGTAATTTTTCAACAATTCACTGTTAGTTTGACATTTTTTTGGATAATTATATACAATGTTACTTTAAATCGGTCATTTGATCAAGACAATTTTCTAATATCTGTTAACAAATGTTTTAGAAATAAAATTGAAACAACCACAGGTTTATTTAAAAATTGCAACATTTTCTCAGTAACATTTTTTTAGTAGATTTTACTACTTTTTGGATATTCATTCAGATATGACCTTAATTGGTCATTTTTCAACATTTTACTGTTAATTTGACATTTTTTGGGATAAGTGTATACGATGTTACTTTAGATCGGTCATTTGATCAAACACGTTTCTAATATGAATTGACAAATCTATTAGAAGTAAAATTGAAACAAGCACAGCTTTATTTAAAAATTGCACCATTTTCTCAGTATCATTCTTTCAGTATATTTTTCTACTTTTTGATATTCATTCCGATTTGACCTTAATTGATAATTTTTTCTACATTTTACTGTAAATTTGACATTTGTTGGGATAAATGTATACGATGTTACCTTAAATCGGTCATTTGATCAAGATGAATTTCATATCTGAATTGACAAATGTGTTGCAAGTAAAATTGAAACAACCACAGCTTTATTTAAAAATTACACCATTTTCTCAGTATTATTTTTTCAGTAAATTTTTCTACTTTTTGATATTCATTCAGATTTGACCTTTATTGGTAATTTTTTAAATATTCTACTTTAAATTTGACATTTTTTTTGGGTAATTGTAAACGATGTTACCTTAAATCGGTCATTTGATCAAGACAATTTTCTAATATGTATTGACAAATGTATAAGAACAAAAATTGAAACAACCACAGGTTTATTTAAAAATTGCAACGTTTTCTAAGTAACTTTTTTTCAGTAATTTTTTCTACTTTGTGATATTCATTCAGATTTGACCTTAATTGGTTATTTTTCAACATTTTACTGTAAAATTGACATTTTTTCGATAATTGTATACGATGTTACTTTAAATCGGTCATTTGATCAAGATAATTTTCTAATATGTATTGACAAATGTATTAGAAGTTAAATTGAAAAAACCACAGCTTTATTTAAAAATTACACCATTTTCTCACTATTATTTTTTCAGTAAAATTTTCTACTTTTTGACATTCATACAGATTTGACCTTTATTAGTTATTTTTAGAACATTCTACTGTAATTTTGACATTTTTTGGGATAATTGTAAACGATGTGACTTTAAATCGGTCAATTGATCAAGACAATTTTCTAATATGTATTGACATAATGATTAGAAGCAAAATTGAAACAACCACAGCTTTATTAAAAAATTAAACCATTTTTTCAGTACTATTTTTCAGTATTTTTTTCTATTTTTTTTATATTCATTCAGATTTTACCTTTAATGGTAATTTTTCAACATTTTACTGTTAATTTGATCAAGACATTTTTTTAATATCTATGACAAATGTTTTAGAAATAAAATTGAAACAACCACAGGTTTATTTAAAAATTGCAACGTTTTCTCAGTAACATTTTTACAGTAAATTTTACTACTCTTTGGATAGTCATTCAGATTTGACCTTTATTGGTAATTTTTCAACATTTCACTGTTAGTTTGAGAGTTTTTTGGATAATTGTATACATTGTTACTTTAAATCGGTCATTTGATCAAGACAATTTTCTAATATTTGTTAACAAATGTTTTAGAAATAAAATTGAAACAACCACAGGTTAATTTAAAAATTGCAACGTTTTCTCAGTAACATTTTTACAGTAAATTTTATTACTTTTTGGATAGTCATTCAGATTTGACCTTTATTGGTAATTTTTCAACATTTCACTGTTAGTTTGACATTTTTTTGGATAATTGTATACGATGTTACTTTAAAATCGGTCATTTGATCAAACAAGTTTCTAATATGTATTGACAAATGTATTCGAAGTTAAATTGAAACAACCACAGGTTTATTTAAAAATTGCAACGTTTTCTAAGTAACATTTTTTTTAGTAAATTTTTCTACTTTTTGGATATTCATTCAGATTTGACCTAAATTGGTTATTTTTCAACATTTTACTGTAAAATTAACATTTTTTGGGATAACGGTATACGATGTTACCTTAAATCGGTCATTTGATCAAGACAATTTTCTAATATGTATTGACAAATGTATAAGAATAAAAATTGAAACTACCACAGCTTTATTTAAAAATTACACCATTTTCTCAATAACATTTTTTCAGTAAATTTTTCCACTTTTTGATATTCATTCAGATTTGACCTTAATTGGTTATTTTTCAACATTTTACTGTAAAATTGACATTTTTTGGGATAATTGTATACGATGTTACTTTAAATCGGTCATTTGATCAAACAAGTTTCTAATATGTATTGCCAAATGTATTAGAAGTAAAATTGAAACAAGCACAGCTTTATTTAAAAATTACACCATTTTCTCAGTATTATTTTTTCAGCATATTTTTCTACTTTTTGATATTCATTCCGATTTGACCTTAATTGATAAATCTTTCAACATTTTACTGTAAATTTGACATTTGTTGGGATAATTGTATACGATGTTCCCTTAAATCGGTCATTTGATCAAGACAATTTTCTAATATGTATTGCCAAATGTATAAGAATAAAAATTGAAACTACCACAGCTTTATTTAAAAATTACACCATTTTCTCAATAACATTTTTTCAATAATTTTTTCTACTTTTTGATATTCATTCTGATTTGAACTTTATTTGTAATTTTTTCAACATTTTACTGTTACTGTGACATTTTTTTGGATAATTGTATACGATGTTACTTTAAATCGGTCATTTGATGAAGATGATTTTCTAATATGTATTGACAAATGTATTAGAAGAAAAATTGAAACAACCACAGCATTATTTAAAAATTACACCATTTTCTCAGTATTATTTTTTCAGTAAATTTTTCTACTTTTTGATATTCATTCAGAATTGACCTTTATTGGTAATTTTTAAAACATTCTATTGTAAATTTGACATTTTTTTTTAATAATTGTAAACGATGTTACCTTAAATCGGTCATTTGATCAAGATGAATTTCATATATGTATTGACAAATGAGTTACAAGTAAAATTGAAACAACCACAGCTTTAATTAATAATTACACCATTTTCTCAGTACTATTTTTTCAGTAATTTTTTCTACTTTGTGATATTCATTCAGATTTGACCTTAATTGGTTATTTTTCAACATTTTACTGTAAAATTGACATTTTTTCGATAATTGTATACGATGTTACTTTAAATCGGTCATTTGATCAAGATAATTTTCTAATATGTATTGACAAATGTATTAGAAGTTAAATTGAAACAACCACAGCTTTATTTAAAAATTACACCATTTTCTCACTATTATTTTTTCAGTAAAATTTTCTACTTTTTGACATTCATACAGATTTGACCTTTATTAGTTATTTTTAGAACATTCTACTGTAATTTTGACATTTTTTGGGATAATTGTAAACGATGTGACTTTAAATCGTCAATTGATCAAGACAATTTTCTAATATGTATTGACATAATGATTTGAAGCAAAATTGAAACAACCACAGCTTTATTAAAAAATTAAACCATTTTTTCAGTACTATTTTTCAGTATTTTTTTTCTATTTTTTTTATATTCATTCAGATTTTACCTTTAATGGTAATTTTTTCAACATTTTACTGTTAATTTGATCAAGACATTTTTTTAATATCTCTAACAAATGTTTTAGAAATAAAATTGAAACAACCACAGGTTTATTTAAAAATTGCAACGTTTTCTCAGTAACATTTTTACAGTAAATTTTATTACTTTTTGGATAGTCATTCAGATTTGACCTTTATTGGTAATTTTTCAACATTTCACTGTTAGTTTGACATTTTTTTGGATAATTGTATACATTGTTGCTTTAAATCGGTCATTTGAACAAGACAATTTTCTTATATCTGTTAACAAATGTTTTAGAAATAAAATTGAAACAACCACAGGTTTATTTAAAAATTGCAACGTTTTCTAAGTAACCTTTTTTTAGTAATTTTTTCTACTTTTTGGATATTTATTCAGATTTGACCTTAATTGGTTATTTTTCAACATTTTACTGTAAAATTGACATTTTTTGGGATAATTGTATACGATGTAACCTTAAATCGGTCATTTGATCAAGACAATTTTCTAATATGTATTGACAAATGTATAAAAATAAAAATTGAAACTAACACAGCTTTATTTAAAAATTACACCATTTTCTCAATAACATTTTTTCAATAATTTTTTCTACTTTTTTATATTCATTCAGATTTGACCTTTATTGGTAATTTTGAAAACATACTACTGTAAATTTGACATTTTTTGGGGTAATTGTAAACGATGTTAACTTAAATCGGTCATTTGATCAAGATGAATTACATATATGTAGTGACAAATGTGTTACAAGTAAAATTGAAACAACCACAGCTTTATTAAGTAATTAACACCATTTTCTCAGTACTATTTTTTCAGTAATTTTTTCTCCTTTTTGATATTTATTCAGATTTGACCTTAATTGGTAATTTTTCAACATTTTACTGTTAATTTGACATTTTTTTGGATAATTGTATACGATGTTACTTTGAATCGGTCTTTTGATCAAGACAATTTTCTAATATCTATGACAAATGTTTTAGAAATAAAATTGAAACAACCACAGGTTTTATTAAAAATTGCAACGTTTTCTCAGTAACATTTTTACAGTAAATTTTACTACTTTTTGGATAGTCATTCAGATTTGACCTTTATTGGTAATTTTTCAACATTTCACTGTTAGTTTGACAGTTTTTTGGATAATTCTATACAATGTTACTTTAAATCGGTCATTTGATCAAGACAATTTTCTAATATTTGTTAACAAATGTTTTAGAAATAAAACTGAAACAACCACTGGTTAATTTAAAAATTGCAACGTTTTCTCAGTAAAATTTTTTAGTAAATTTTACTACTTTTTGGATATTCATTCAGATTTGACCTTAATTGGTCATTTTACTGTAAAATTTACATTTTTTTGGATAATTGTATACGATGTTACTTTAAAATCGGTCATTTGATCAAACAAGTTTCTAATATGTATTGACAAATGTATTCGAAGTTAAATTGAAACAACCACAGGTTTATTTAAAAATTGCAACGTTTTCTAAGTAACTTTTTTTTAGTAAATTTTTCTACTTTTTGGATATTCATTCAGATTTGACCTTAATTGGTTATTTTTCAACATTTTACTGTAAAATTGACATTTTTTTCGATAATTGTATACAATGTTACTTTAAATTGGTCATTTGATCAAGATAATTTTCTAATATGTATTGACAAATGTATTAGAACATAAATTGAAACAACCACAGCTTTATTTAAAAATTACACCATTTTCTCACTATTATTTTTTCAGTAAAATTTTCTACTGTTTGACATTCATACAGATTTGACCTTTATTAGTTATTTTTAGAACATTCTACTGTAATTTTGACATTTTTTGGGATAATTGTAAACGATGTGACTTTAAATCGGTCAATTGATCAAGACAATTTTCTAATATGTATTGACATAATGATTAGAAGCAAAATTGAAACAACCTCAGCTTTATCAAAAAATTAAACCATTTTTTCAGTACTATTTTTCAGTATTTTTTTCTATTTTTTTTATATTCATTCAGATTTTACCTTTAATGGTAATTTTTCAACATTTTACTGTTAATTTGATCAAGACATTTTTTTAATATCTATGACAAATGTTTTAGAAATATAAGTGAAACAACCACAGGTTTATTTAAAAATTGCAACGTTTTCTCAGTAACATTTTTACAGTAAATTTTATTACTTATTGGATAGTCATTCAGATATGACCTTAATTGGTCATTTTTCAACATTTTACTGTACAATTGACATTTTTTGGGATAAGTGTATACGATGTTACTTTAGATCGGTCATTTGATCAAACACGTTTCTAATATGTATTGACAAATCTATTAGAAGTAAAATTGAAACAAGCACAGCTTTATTTAAAAATTACACCATTTTCTCAGTATTATTCTTTCAGTATATTTTTCTACTTTTTGATATTCATTCCGATTTGACCTTAATTGATAATTTTTTTCAACATTTTACTGTAAATTTGACATTTGTTGGGATAATTGTTTACGATGTTACCTTAAATCGGTCATTTGATCAAGATGAATTTCATATATGTATTGACAAATGTGTTACAAGTAAAATTGAAACAACCACAGCTTTATTTAAAAATTACACCATTTTCTCAGTAAATTTTTCTACTTTTTGATATTCATTCAGATTTGACCTTTATTGGTAATTTTTTAAATATTCTACTGTAAATTTGACATTTTTTTGGGTAATTGTAAACGATGTTACCTTAAATCGGTCATTTGATCAAGATGAATTTAATATATGTAGTGACAAATGTGTTACAAGTAAAATTGAAAACAACCACAGCTTTATTTAATAATTACACCATTTTCTCAGTACTATTTTTTCAGTTATTTTTTTTTCCTTTTTGATATTTATTCAGATTTGACCTTAATTGGTAATTTTTCAACATTTTACTGTTAATTTGACATTTTTTGGATAATTGTATACGATGTTACTTTGAATCGGTCTTTTGATCAAGACAATTTTCTAATATCTATGACAAATGTTTTAGAAATAAAATTGAAACAACCACAGGTTTATTTAAAAATTGCAACGTTTTCTCAGTAACATTTTTACTGTAAATTTTACTACTTTTTGGATAGTCATTCAGATTTGACCTTTATTGGTAATTTTTCAACATTTCACTGTTAGTTTTGACAGTTTTTTGGATAATTGTATACAATGTTACTTTAAATCGGTCATTTGATCAAGACAATTTTCTAATATGTATTGACAAATGTATAAGAATAAAAATTGAAACTACCACAGGTTAATTTAAAAATTGCAACGTTTTCTCAGTGACATTTCTTCAGTAAAGAACGTTTTCTCTTCACCATCTTCGAAGTATGAAGATAAATTGCACATAACAATAATATTTTTTCGTTTACTGGTTGTTTTTCAGTATTTGTAACCTTTAGTTTTTCTCACTTACACTCTTTCCGCCATCTTGAAATGAAAATGCGCCGCCTTCGCCTGAGTCCTGAGATAGGCGAGGGCGGCGAAAGCCGTTATTGCGCGCGCATCCAAAATTTTGTGAAACAAGTGCACCGGGCGTTCGCCACCGGCGAAAGGCGTACGCCTTTTTTTCGGAAACAAGTAGGACCCATGTCAATTTGAATCAATCAAACCTTCATTATAGACTTATAATACTATTTTTAGTAAATTTTACCACTTTTTAAATATTTCATTTAGATGTTACCTTAAATTGATTATATTCTTAAAAAAAAATTGTATATAATCAAACAGCCAACCTGTTATTTGTATATTGTTTATTTCTCGACATTTTACTGTAATTTGACATTTTTTTATATTTGTATTTGATGTTATCTTAAATCGGTCATTAGACCAAGACAACTTTCTAATATGTGGTGATAATTGTTTTAAATGTCAATTTCAACCAACTTAACCTTCTTTATAAAATTATAATACTTTTTTAGTAAATTTTACCACTTTTGGGATATTTCATTTAGATGTTACCTTAATTTGATTATATTCTTAAGATAATTGTATATAATAGAATAGCAAACCTGTTATTTGTATATTGTTTAATTCACGACATTTAACTGTAATTTGACATTTTTTTTATAATTGTATTTGATGTAACCTTAAATCGGTTATTTGACCAAGACAATTTTCTAATATGTATTGATGATTGTATTTGATGTAACCTTAAATCTGATATTTGACCAAGACAATTTTTTAATATGAATTGATAATTGTATTTGATGTTACCTTAAATCGGTCATTTGACCAAGACAACTTTTTAATATGAATTGATAATTGTATTTGATGTTACCTTAATTCGGCCATTTGACCAAGACAACTGTTCTAATATGTATTGACAATTGTATTCATGTCAATTTGAATCAACCAAACCTTCATTATAGACTTATAATACTATTTTTAGTAAATTTTACCACTTTTTAAATATTTCATTTAGATGTTACTTTTAATTGATTATATTCTTAAAGACAATTTCTAAATTATTGATATTGTATTTGATGAACCTTAAATCTGATATTTGACCAGACAATTTTTTAATTTGAATTGATAATTGTATTTGATGTTACCTTAAATCGGTCATTTGACCAAGACAACTTTTTAATATGATTGATAATTGTATTTGATGTTACCTTAATTCGGTCATTTGACCAAGACAACTTTCTAATATGTATTGAAATTGTATTAATGTCAACTTGAATCAACAAACCTTTCATTATAGACTTATAAAAATTTTATAAATTTTACCACTTTTGATAATTTATTTAGATGTTACTTTAATTGTCATATTCTAAAAAATTGTATATAATCAAACAGCCAACCTGTTATTTGTATATTGTTTATTTCTCGACATTTACTGTAATTTGACATTTGTTTTATAATTGTATTTGATGTTATCTTAAATCGGTTATTTGACCAAGACGATTTTCTAATTTGTATTGAAATTGTATTTGATGTTACATTAATTCGGTCATTTGACCAAGACAACTTCTAATATGTAGTGAATAATTGTGTTAAATGTCAACTTGAACCAACAAAACCTTTACTATAAAATTGTGAAAAATTTCTATAAATTTTACCACTTTTGGATAATTTATTCAGATGTTAGCTTAGATTGGCCATATTCATGGATAATTGTAAATAATACAACAGCAAACCTGTTATTGGTATTTGGTAATCTTTCGACACTTTACTAAAAATTCGACAATTTTGTTTGATATTTGTTTTTGATGTTACCTTAAATCGGTCATTTGACCAAGACCACTTTCTAATATGTATTGATAATTGTATTTGATGATACCTTAAATCTGTCATTTGACTAAGACAACTTTTATATATTTATTGATAATTGTATTTGAGGTTACCTTAAATCGGTCATTTGACCAAGACAACTTTCTAATATGTATTGATATATGTATTTGATGTTACCTTAAATCGGTCATTTGACCAAGACCACTTTATTTATTATAATATGTATATGATTACAATTATATTTGAATGTTTACCTTAAATCGGTCATTTGACTAAGACAACTTTTAATATGATTTTTATTGATAATTGTATTTGATGTTACCTTAAATCGGTCATTTGACCAAGACAACTTTCTAATATGTATTGATATAGTATTTGATGTTACCTTAAATCGGTCATTTGACCAAGACCACTTTTTAATATGTATGATAATTGTATTTGATGTTACCTTAAATCGGTCATTTGACAAGACAACTTTTATATATGTATTGATAATTGTATTGATGTAACTTAAATCGGTCATTTGACCGAGAATACTTTCTAATATATGTATTGATAATTGTATTTGAAGCATACCTAAATCGGTCATTTGACCAAGACAACTTTCATATATGTATTGATAATTGTAATATGATTAACACTTAAATCGGTCATTTGACCGAAATACTTCTAAATATGATTGACAAATGCATTGAAGTCAATTTGAACAAACAAAACCTTCATTATGAATTATAATACTTTTTAGTAAATTTTGCACTTTTTGATAATCATTCAAATCTTACCTTCAATTGACCATTTTATAGGATAATTGTAAATAATTAAATACAAACCTGTTGTGGTATATTGATAACTTTTCGACATTTTACTTAAATTTGAAATTTTTTGTTTAATTGTAATTGATGTTTCTTATATCGGTCATTTGACAAAACGACTTTCTAATATGTATTGATAAATGCATTTGATGTTACCTTAAATCGTTCATTGGACCAAGACAACTTTCTAATATGTATTGATAATTGTATTTATGTTACCTTAAAGCGGTCATTTGACTAAGACAACTTTCTAATATGTATTAATAATTGTATTTGATGTTACTTAAATCGGTCATTTGACCGAAACTTTCTTACATGTTATTGACAAATGCATTTGAGTCAAACTTAGAACCAACCAAACTTCAATTATAAATTACTTATACTTTTAAGTAAATTTACCACTTTTGGATAATTCGTCATGTTACCTCAATTGCCTTATTTATAGATAATTATAATAATCAACAGTCAAACCTGTTGTTTGTACATTGATAACTTTTCAATATATTTACTGTAAATTTGATTTTTTTTATATATTGTAATTGATGTTACCTTTAATCGGTCATTTGACCAAGAACCACTTTCTAATATGTATTGATAATTGTATTTGATGTATACCTTAAATCGGTCATTTGACCAAGACAATTTTCTAATATGTATTGATATATGTATTTGATTTTAACCTTAAATCGGTCATTTGACTAAGACACTTTTTATTTATTGATAATTAATTTGATGTTACCTTTAATCGTTCATTGACCAAGACACTTTCATATATTTAATGATAATTGTATTTGAGGTTACTTAAATCGTCATTTGACCAAACAACTTTAAATATTATTTGATAATGTATTTGATGTTACCTTAAATCGGTCATTTGACCAAGACCAATTTTTATATATTATAGATAATTGTATTTGATGTTACCTTAAATCGGTCATTTGACCAAGACAACTTTCTAATATGTATTGATATATGTATTTGATATTACCTTAAATCGGTCATCTTACCAAGATCACTTTTAAATATGTATTGATAATTGTATTTGATGTTACCTTAAATAGGTCATTTGACCAATAAAACTTTCATATATGTATTGATCATTGTATTTGATGTAAACTTAAATCGGTCATTTGACCAAAATACTTTCTAACATGTATTGACAAACGCATTTGAAGTCAATTTGAACAAACCAAACCTTCATTATAGAATTATAATACTTTTTTAGTAATTTTTACCCACTTTTTAGATAATTCTTTCAGATGTTATCTTCAACTGACCATATTTATAGGATCATTGTAAATAAAACGACCGGAAACTGTTGTTGGTATATTGATAATTTTTCGACAGTTTACTATAAATTTGATTTTTTTTTGATAATTGTAATTGATGTTACCTTAAATCGGTCATCTGACCAAGACAACTTTCTAATATGTATTGATAATTGTATTTGATGTAACCTTAAATCGGTCATTTGACCGAGATACTTTCTAATATGTATTGATAATTGTATTTGATGTTACCTTATATCGGTCATTTGACCAAGACCACTTTTAAATATGTATTGATAATTGTATTTGATGTTACCTTAAATCGGTCATTTGTCCAAGACAGCTTTCATATATGTATTGATAATGGTATTTGATGTTACCTTCAATCGGTCATTAAACCGAGATACTTTCTAATATGTATTGACAAATGCATTTGATGTCAATTTGGACCAACCAAATCTTCATTATAGAATTATAATACTTTTTTTTATAAAATTTTGCCACTTTTTTGATAACTTATTCAAATCTTACCTTCAATTGACCATATTATATAGGATAATTGTAAATAATACAACAGCAAACCTGTTGTAGGTATATTGATAACTTTTCGACATTTCACTGTAAATTTGTCCATTTTTTTGTTAAATGTAATTGATGTTTTCTTAAATCGGTCATTTGACCTAGATACTTTCTAATATGTATTGATAATTGTGTTTGATGTTAACTTAAATCGGTCATTTGACCGAAATACTTTCTAATATGTATTGATAATTGTATTTGATGTTACCTTAAATCGGTCATTTGACCAAGACAACTTTCATATATGTATTGATAATTGTATTTGATTTAATCTTCAATCGGTCATTTGACCGAAATACTTTCTAACATGTATTGACAAAGCATTTGAAGTCAGGTTGAACAAAATAAACCTTCATTATAGAATTATAATACCTTTTTAGTAAATTTTCCATTTTTCAGATCATTCTTTCAGATGTTACCTTCAACTGACCATATTTATAGGATCATTGTAAATAAAACGACCGGAAATCTGTTGCTGGTATATTGATAATTTTTCGACAGTTTACTGTAAATTTGATTTTTTTTTTTGATAATTGTAATTGATGTTACCTTAAAGCCGTCATCTGACCAAGACCACTTTTAAATATGTATTGATAATTGTATTTGATGTAACCTTAAATCGGTCATTTGACCAAGACAACTTTTATATATGTATTGATAATTGTATCTGATGTAACCTTAAATCGGTCATTTGACCGAGATACTTTCTAATATGTATTGATAATTGTATTTGATGCTACCTTAAATCGGTCATTTGACCAAGACAACTTTCATATATGTATTGATAATTGTATTTGACGTAACCTTAAATCGGTCATTTGACCGAAATACTTTCTAATATGTATTGACAAATGCATTTAGAGTCAATTTGAACAAACCAAACCTTCATTATGGAATTATAATACTTTTTTTATTAAATTTTGCCACTTTTTTGATAATTCATTCAAATCTTACCTTCAATTGACCATATTTATAGGATAATTGTAAATAATACAACAGCAAACCTGTTGTAGGTATATTGATAACTTTTCGACATTTTACTGTAAATTTGACAATTTTTTTGTTAATTGCAATTGATGTTTTCTTATATCGGTCATTTGACTAAAACGACTTTTTAATATGTATTGATAAATGCATTTGATGTTACCTTAAATCGGTCATTGAGCAAGACAACTTTCTAATATGTATTGATAATTGTATTTGATGTAACCTTAAAGCGGTCATTTGACTAAGACAACTTTCTAATATGTATTAATAATTGTATTTGATGTTACCTTAAATCGGTCGTGTGACCGAAATACTTTCTTACATGTATTGACAAATGCATTTGAAGTCAATTTGAACAAACCAAACCTTCATTATAGAATTTCTATACTTTTTAAGTAAATTTTACCACTTTTTGGATAATTCATTCAGATGTTATCTTCAATTGACCTTATTTATAGGATAATTATAAATAATACAACAGCAAACCAGTTGTTGGTACATTGATAACTTTAATATTTTACTGTACATTTGATTTTTTTTTGATAATTGTAATTGATGTTACCTTAAATCGGTCATTGACCAAGACCACTTTCTAATATGTATTGATAATTGTATTTGATGATACCTTAAATCGGTCATTTGACCAAGACAATTTTCTAATGTGTATTGATATATGTATTTGATGTTACCTTAAATCGGTCATTTGACCAAGACCACTTTTTAATATGTATTGATAATCATATTTGATGTTACCTTAAATCGGTCATTTGACCAAGACAACTTTCATATATTTATTGATAATTGTATTTGAGGTTACCTTAAATCGGTCATTTGACCAAGACAACTTTCTAATATGTATTGATATATGTATTTGATGTTACCTTAAATCGGTCATTTGACCAAGACCACTTTTTAATATATATAGATAATTGTATTTGATGTTACCTTAAATCGGTCATTTGACCAAGACAACTTTCTAATATGTATTGATATATGTATTTGATATTACCTTAAATCGGTCATTTTACCAAGACCACTTTTAAATATGTATTGATGATTGTATTTGATGTTACCTTAAATCGGTCGTTTGACCACGACAACTTTCATATATGTATTGATAATTGTATTTAATGTAACCTTAAATCGGTCATTTGACCGAGATACTTTCTAATATGTATTGACAAAAGCATTTGAAGTCAATTTGAACAAACCAAACCTTCATTATAGAATTATAACACTTTTTTTTTGTAAATTTTGCCACTTTTTGGATAATTCATTCAAATCTTACCTTCAATTGACCATATTTATAGGGTAATTGTAAATAATACAACAGCAAACCTGTTGTTGGTATATTGATAACTTTTCGACATTTTACTGTAAATTTGACCATTTTTTTGTTAATTGTAATTGATGTTTTCTTAAATCGGTCATTTGATCAACACGACTTTCTAATATGTATTGATAATTGTATTTGATGTTACCTTAAATCGGTCATTTGACCAAGACAACTTTCTAATATGTATTGATAATTGTATTTGATGTTACCTTAGTTTAAACATATTTATTTAGAGTGGATTGGGAAACAAGTTTTGCAAATATTAATCCCTTACCACTTTGCGGGTGCGAGTGCTGCCTAGTAGCGGCATTAGCCTACTCTTTTTCGAAATCTACAAGGGTGTCTTTAACGTGCAAGAGATATGGCTCTCTCTTAACACGGGTCAGCCGTTTTTCATCCCCTTCCGACGGACTATCATCGTTTCTGTGTTCGTTACGATAACTGTGTCCTTGGACCTAATAGGACAGACAGACTTGACCAATCTTTATAAAACTTTGCATAACCTAAGCGTAGGCAATAATAAGATAGTTTGCCAAATGTCATGGCCATATGTCATATATAAGAGAACTTGGGTCATTTTAGTATTGACATTTGGATGTTTATTTTTGACGTATAAATTAAATATCTTCAACTGTCAAGATTTTGGCCTAAAAATTTGAAATCTTGGAAAAATTTACTATTTAAATGCTTCTGAATATTAGATATTAAGTATTAAAAGCATCTGCACACTCATTTTATTTATCAGATGTATTGTAATTATTCCAAAGTCAAATTTATATGAGCCTATGCCTGAAAAAAGAGATTTTCCAATTCAGGGAAGTCTTATATAAATATGCATTTTTCTCAGGCAATTTGAAGTTTTTTAAGCTTAAATTATTCTTTCATATATGTGACCCGCCATGACATTTCCAGGCTTATGGAGGTAAACGTCATAATGCGAAAACGTCGATGTAAAGTTACGTAACGTAATCGGGGCACCTGTTATTGAATGTCCGATTTGTTTAACTCATTAACTAACATTGACCTTTTTCTTATCTTTAGGAACTTGAATAAAATTTCGAATATGTAAACAGAAGATTTTTTTACGAACAATATTTAATCATGCGGGATAAAATAGAATTTATAATTCCCGTGTACAGATTTCCGACATAATTAATTTACGCAACTTGTTACTTAAAGATTTGATGTTTACAACTTTGTTCTGCATCATTGAAAGGGCCTTTGATTGTTATCTATAGATTATAGTAGCATTGCAGATAAATCGAAAACATAAAATAGTAGTGCTATAAAATACGTAAATTAATTTCCTGTCCCGTATTAGTTTTGAGCTCTAGGTTTTCATCAAGGGGAACTACTCATGTTAAACTATTTTTAGACAACAAACAAAATTGTAAACACCGAAGACGAACTATATTTTTTACATACTTTGAAGATCAAAAGGATTTTACAAGTAAGGCAAATTAGTGGAGGGTAAAACGATATAATATGGCAAGTCAAAGTAGTGTTTTCTCTAACGCAATTACTGTACCGCTGGATTTGATTGATGAACAAGATGAAGATTTCGTCAACGAAATTGAAGAAGTTGATAGAATTTTTTTGGGGAATGTAGAGATAAATGAAATCAATGAACATGACTTTAACACAAATGATGATGAATACACAGATAATGACGAGTCTGATAAAGAAAATACAGAGACATGTCAGATAGCTTTTAGTGATTTAGACATAAACGAATCTGTCAAAGAAAAACAATTTCTCGAAAACACTTGCAAATGTGAACTATACAATAAAGTACCATGCAGCACTATTGTTAATCATGAGGTATTGTCTGAATATAGATATAGTTGTTTAGAAATGGAAAAAAATGAGCTTGACATGGTAATAAAAGTTCAACTGTTTGTACACAGAAACAATGACACAAATGTTGATGCCAAAAAACATAAAAGTAAAGAAAGAGAAAGAATAAATCAGCAGTATTATTTTAATGGCCACCAGATTTGCAGGAAGACTTTTTTATTTGCACATGCAATTGGAAAATCTCAGCTAGATTCTATATCCAAATCATTGGAAAAAGAAGGTTTAAAACCCAGGACTCATGGAAACACTGGTAAAACCCCTAAGCATGCTTTGTCCATAACTGATATTCAGAGAGTGAAGCATTTTCTTCAGGAATATGGTGTACAATTTGGAGTCCCCTTGCCTGGTCGTTTGCCAAATCACATAGACTTAAAGGTGACTTTACTGCCTTCAGATAAAACTAAAGCTGACATACATCAAATATATCAAGAAGCTGCATTGTCACTTAACTACAGGGCAATAAGTTTATCTGAGTTTAAGAAGTTGTGGTTAGAGCAGTGCCCAAAAATAGTTCTCATGAAACCAGCAACAGATTTATGTTCAGCTTGTCAAAGCTTTACTGTCAGTTTAAGTAACACAGGAAATATGACAGAAGAAGAAAAGATAATTTTGTTACAAAACTATGGTTGTCATGTTGAAGTTCTGGTAAGGGCCGATTTTGGCCTCAAATTTCATGTTCATCTAACGAAAGACTTTAGACACTTTTTAAACAATAGACAACTGGCGAGTTCGATACATTTCCGTCAAAAACTCTGGTTTTAGTGAACGTCATTAGTGCTTTAAGGGACGTCGTTACTTCCATCCCAATGTTGAGTGAGTGGTTGTACGAATTATTCGGCAACTTGAATTCTCAAAATTGACAATCAACATTGCTGTCATTAGAGAATTGTCAGTAAGTACCAACAGAGCAACCATTACTTCCAGTTTTGTTATGTATTACCTCTTGTTGCCGCTGTATCCAATATTTGATTGCCCTTCGTATCTGTCAATATGAATTCTTCAATGTCGTCTAGTTCCTCGTACACTGCACCTGAGAATTTAGCGATTATATCAGGAACATTGGCCTCATGTGTATTAAATTTTACCAAAACAGTCCGGTCTAAAAGGATGTTTGAATTATGCACTGAGCCTATGTAAATTTGACTACAAGAGAAATAAGACAAGACTATATGAATCTAGCGATGCAAATGATCCCTGTAATATATATACTTGTCTAAAAGTTTGATACACACGTTCTTCAAAAGAAATAACTGATATGAATAAAGTTATTGACCTCATAAATCGGTCATTTGCATGTAATTTTTTGTACATACAGGTATGGGACATTTCCACATACAATACAGTTCCCGTAAGGCATTAATGGTACCCTTTTTAAAAATTTACTGGTGTACAGACTTGGGAATTTAATTTGTTAAGCGCAATCATGCTAGAATAACAGACAGTATTTCTAGGTTCACAAAATCATAAACATGTTCCCGTTGTTTTTCTTCGCGTATTTTGTACTTTGTATTTAGTATTTCTGATCTAATCATGTTAGCCTTCTCTATAGTTTCCACTCATCTACTGTTGTTATCAAGATTTTTAGGTGTTCTCACTTTGCAGTTTTGCAAAGGACGAGACGAAGGACATTTCAAAAGAGATGTTTACATGGTCTCATAAGGAACACCAGCAGTGTGCTGCACAACCAGACTGTTGAGAGAAAATGACTGCCTTCACAGGTTATCAAGGTATTTTGATTTACTTCAACTTTCATGTAATACATTGCATTATTAACTAGGTTTTCAAACTGTAACACAGGATTTTCTGTATCCAGTCATTTATATTCAAAGTTTATAGCTTTTCTGACTATTTACTTTTTTATTTAACTGTTTTGGTGGAATTCACATATGTATGTTATTTCATTTCGTCATACAATACAGTGTACATGCATTTGCTTACAGGCAATTCCAGTAGTTCCAGAATTTTTCTTAACATCATACTAATTTCATCAATTATTTCTTTTTGTGAAATAGCTATAACTATTGGTACCTGATGGATATTTTTTCCCAAATGTCATGCTTTGGTTATTGAGATATACATTTGCCAGCCAAAATCTACATTTTATTCATATTTCTAGTTCAAGCCATTGCAAACATCTTGGTAAGCTAGCCGGGTCTTTCAATACATATTTTAAACTAGATACCCCAATAACGATTCTGCCCAAGTTTGGTTGAATTTTACCTAGTAGTTTCAGAGTTGAAGATTTTTGTTAAAGCTAACAGACGATGAAGACAGATGACGGACGCCAAATGCAAAGTGATGATAAAAGCTCATTTGGCCCTTTGGGCATGTTGAGCCAAAGATGAAATATCTTTAATTGAAACTGCGTCAGAAGAGCAATACATTACGCCATTTTTATGAGGGCTTGGATAAAATTAAAAAAAAGTTTTACAGTGCAGGAATGCACAATAGAAAAGCTTGGGAAGATATTGCCAGATGGAAAAAGGTTTGGTTTTTAGACGGGGGAGATATTTTGTTCCAACGTTTGGGAGTATATTCAAAAGAAAGACAAATAACAAGGGAAGAAGCAGTGTTGCTACAAATGTACAATGGTTCTGGATGGAAACATGAAACTGGTAAATATAAATAAAAAATATCACTATTATATAAATAACATATAGCTGAGAGGGTGATAGAGCAGATTGGTACCCCGAGAAAACACTGTCAACCGCGGCGAAGCCAAGGTTGACAATGCCTTTTCGAGGGGTTCCAATCTGCGCTATCACCCTCTCAGCTATGTGTTATTTAATTTATTATACTAAATGATCTGTTATTACTGTCGATTTTTAAAATTCAAAGTAATATACTGTGACATATTGTACATAACCATCCGTATTTGATAAAGCGTACACTTGATCAAACGTCTCCGTGAAGGGTAATTTTGACATGAAGACAATAGAAATCTATGAAATTTAATCACAAGGTTTATGACCACAAAAAGAAGGTTGGGATTGATTTTTGGAGTTTTGGAATTTGTAAAAGGGGCCAAAATTAAACTTTGATTGATTTCATCAAAAAAAAAATATCATTAGGGTTCTTTGATATGTCGAATACATGAGGTTCTTTGATGTGCTGAATCAAACCATGTATTCACATTTTTGACATTTTGACCCCGTTATCCAATTGGCCCACATTGAAGTCTAAAGGGTCGAAAATTGAACTTTATTTGATTTCATAAAAAACTTGAATTCTTAGGGTTCTTTGATATGCTGAAACTAACCATGTATTTAAATTTTGGATAATAGACGATAGAAGGTACATGTATATGTCAAATTAAAATTTTTGAAGTTCTTGGACCACATTCATTCTGTGTCGGAAACATGATGTGTCAACTATTTAATCACAATCCAAATTCAGATAAAGGGATTCTAGAGTTGGAGGATCTATGGGAGGTCCCCTATATGAGGGTCACTGAGGCAGCTCTCGAGTCAACGAATTTTAGTACCTCTTTGCCACGCAGGGGGTCTTATAAATTTTTCAAGGAGGAAATAAGCCATCAGGAAAAAGTGCAGCGGATTGATAGCCTCATACAGGCAAGGAGGCACTGTCCCCACCTCCGTCCCAGCATCTCAATTTTCAAGATGGTCGGGAACTTAACCGTAGATTCAGGGAAGACATGGGCCCCCAGGACCAATGGGACAGGCCATTGATTTATCATGGCCATGGTTTACTTCTGTATCATTAGCACAATGACATACCTGTATTAGGCGAGTGATATGAGAGCAAAATTTACATTTTTAATGCACCTACCTAACACACGGCTAAATTATATATCACTGGAAAGCTAAGAATTTGTACATTCTAAATATCCCGGTCGTCAAAAGATATTATGGTGCATTTTTTTTTAAAATCGAGGTCAAAGGTCATAGGTGCAAATTTCAATTATCGGATATTTCCAGTGGAAAAATCGAGTTAAAACAAATGCATAAACGAAACAATTTTATAGAAATGGTGTATTAATGTTGGGGAAAATATCTTTCTATCATAGTATTAATTAATTTTGGTTGATTTTAACGGTAACGCATGTTACGTAACGTTTTCTCTCGGAGTCTTTGAAAATCAATCATTTAGTCACACAAATGTATCTATAGTCGCCCTTGCATTATCTAAATCTTATAATACCTCTATATCATTTGATTACACGTATTTACAAATATATGTCTTTAAATTTGATATAAATATTCCGAAATAAAATATTTGAAGCAAGGTGAAAACATAACATATGACGTATTTTTAATTGTTTAAAAAAGTCCCATGATGAGATGTACAATAAAACTGAGGAAGCGTATGGTCTTATGTTAGTTTGAAAGCCTGCCAAGTGCTTCAAGATGAGACAACCATAGGGCAGATTTTTTTTAATTATTGTTGAGTCTGGATCATACCGCAATTTCATTTACATCACTATATCAGATATAAGAGTACTAACTAACATTACTAAAATGAGTAAAGTGCTACTAATATATTTATATCAACAAATTGACAATTTTAATATAAAACATCACAAGGTAAATATGATCACTCATTGTACGTCAAACTGTGTTTGATTTTACTTTAATCGGCCGCCGTGTATCTTGAGATATCTTATTTATTATACAGCACTTGACAAAGTAGTTTGTACATTTTGTTTTAATTACGCTATTGATGACGTTCGGCTACTTTGGCACTAAATATTACTTTTTTATATCTTGTTTCACCGCTTCTAAAGGGAGGACAAGGTTATCCTAATATTGAACCTTTTATTTGTCTTTCTTAATATGTTAAAATCCCGTTACCTTATAACCTAAATGATCGAAACGTCGTACAATGGGATGTTCGACCGTTTAGGTGTCGGAATATTGCGATATCGTAATATTATAGCTTCATTTTAACTTGTAATCTCATCATTCTTATCGGTCAACATATCCATACAATGACAACTTCCTTTGCATGGGTATATATCAGTACAGCAGAGGTTTTGCTCAAAGCGGACACAAGATCTACTATATACAGATTGAATTAAAAATTGGGAATGGACATGAGGGATTTGTCAAAGAGACACCAACCCGTTCAAAAAGCAGCCAACGATCGAAAACCACCAAATGGGTCATCAATGCAGCAAGAAACTCCAAAACCCGGAGGCGTTCTTCAGCTGGCCCCTCAACAAAAAAGTACTAGCTTGAAATGATAATGGACGTCATACTAAACTTCGAAATATACTCAAAAAGTTAAAATAAACAAGAATGTGTCCATGGTACACGAATGCCCCACTCGCACAATCATTTTCTATGTTCAGTGGAGTATGAAATTGGGGTCAAAACTATATTTTGGCATTAAAATTAGAAAGATCATATCATGGGGAACATGTGTACTAAGTTTCAAATTGATTGAACTTCAACTTCTTCAAAAACTACCTTGACCAAAAACTTTAATCTGAGGCGAACGGACGCACAGACGGACGAACGAATGAACGAACGGCGACACAGACCAGAAAACATAACGCCCCTCTACTATCGTAGGTAGGGCATAAAAATCATACAAATCTAAGAAAGACCAGAGACTCCTGACTTGGGACAGGCGCAAAATTGCGACGGGGTTAATCATGTTTTTGGAAATCTCAACACTCCACCTATACCTATACCAATGCGTGAACAGATCAAATCTAGTAGAAAGTTGGACGACACCATACCGGACCGATGTTGCCGTTTAGCCAACCAAAGTCATACGGGGAACTTATTGTTTCTGTTGTTAGGTCGACATTGTCTTGAATAAAATTTGACCTCCAGAAGAAAAATAATGCCATGTAGAATGTATGCCCCATTTTCATTTTTTTCTTATCTCCTGATCAGTCAAACTTGTTAATAGTTATCAAAGGTGTGTCCATAAATACGGTGCATTTTAAATGATAAACATAATGAAAAACAGTAAAAAAAATATTTATAGATAATATACATTCTACTAAAGCCATACATGTAAGAACTTTGTCAATAGGAACATTGTACGCTTTATTGACTGCCGTAGATGCGCCATCATCCAAAAGAAATATTTTTAAAGCAGGTGGCATAATTTCAATTGAATAGTCCAGTGAAATGTTTTTAGATATTAAATGGATATTCATCTGATTGAATTACAACTTTACCCTATATCTGCTTCTGTAAAATACTAGTAGCTGCATAAGGTGCTTGCAACCAGTTTCGCAGTCACTGCTCAGATTTTTATATTATTTAGACTATTATATATCACAGTAATTTTAAACGGGTAATTTTCCGTCATTACGGCATTAGACAACATTATAGAGATACTGTATACAATATTGGATTTACCTTGGTCTTGTTGAGGCTGTATACATATAACTATAAATTAACAATATATTTTTAGTTTTTGTTGAAGCTGATATGTTGTGTAGTTTTCTCGGCGGCGATCCTCGAGCAGAAATTAAGCCCGGCTAACTGATCAAGTAATCAGTATAGCTATTAACCAGAATACTTCCTTGTGTACAGGCACGTCATCTTTGATCGTCGAAATATTAATAAAAGCTGTTTTATGCTCAGAATTAAATAGCTCTTTAATTTCTGATTTCAAATTTAGTAGCAAATATTTAGAGATGCAAGCTCGATGGTATACAGATTTAAAAGTAAAATTATCATGAGTTTTTTTGTAAAACAGATCATTGTAAGAGATATATGTAGTAACACTCAATACAGCTTGAGTTTGCTCCTTAGAGGATACCTTATGAAGTTGTGTATCTTGCTTATAAGCTTTATACTTTTGCAAAATATACAAACGGATAAATCAGAATGAGTTGTAGATCTACTGCCCTCGTTGATTTATGAGAAGAGACTGGTCGGTAGAATTGGTACATGTAGTACAAAGTCTTTGTACAGACAACTCTTACTTTTGAAATATTTATAGCAACTCTAATGCTATATTGTATTTTCAAATGGGATGTTTTCATTTTTTTCATATTCATTGCCGATCAGTCTTCTGTAAACTTCATCTTTTCGTTTTCCCACTGCGGTAATACAACTGTATCTTCATTTAAGTGTTTAACTACATGGTTTCTATGTAGTAAATACATGACAGACTATGCATCTGTGTCAATAAATTGATAGTGTTTTGCTGTTTAGCATAGGAAGGGTTTGATTGTGAACTGGACTGTGAAAATTTGACACGACTCGGAAGATTTTCTACAACTTTCCGATACGATTCCTTATTTAGAAAGGGCTGAAATCACAGAACACAAAAAATGTATTTTATTTCGTTTGAAATAGGGTTTTTCTCCGTTTGCTATTTGAAGTTAATATTTACAGATGGGAACTAGTATAATTAGTTCGGATACTGGTTTTGTAACAGTATGTACTATTTATAAGTTTGATGTTAGGTGCAGGAGGCACGAGGAAAGATTTGGCGGTTTTTATGGGTGGGGTTTAAGGGTACTATATAAAGTTTTGGATTTAAATGTATTAGTATCGAAGGTGCTCGCAGTTACGTCGGATTGAAGTTGGTCACATAGGTATATGTGCAGTTGCTGCTATGTTTATTGTACGTACAGGCGTTGGAGGCATTAGCCGGGGCCGGAAAGAAACGATGCGAAAGAGGAACAATGTTATATGTCATGTGTTTATATAATGTTTCGATTGAAGAAATAGGTAGAATTCAGTAAAATAAAATATTGTGTCGCAAGAGAAAATAAGATGTTACTGCGAGCAACTAATTCTATATCTGTGTTTGTCTTGTTTATAGCCTATTGAATTAAGAGATTAAATGCTTTAAATTCGGACGAGCAGGGTGAGGGAGAATTTAACCAGTGTAGGACAGTCTTCGGCTGACCCGAAATATTTTTTTTTTGGGCCAGTAAAAAAATTACTTCACAGGCCCAAAATGCCAATTGGTAGCCCAATTATTTTACTCAAATTTTTTCCGTGTTGAGCCATAAAAAATGAAAAAAAAACAATATAAATTGATGTTCTTAATTCTTCAATCAAACCTTGCCGACACATAACCCTTAAAAACACATTCCCAGTCTTCATTGTCACTGAATTAATGAAACCTTACTGTCTAGTGCCTAATATAGATCAATATAGGGGTTTGAAAACATTTTGAGGGTTTATTCACAGACCAATCATTACCAACAAGATTGCCACCAAAGCTTCAAAATGAAATTAAAACAACAAGACCTCTTTTAAAGTTTGAATTAAATGTTGATTACAATAATACCATTCCTCCATCTGATACAGAAATGAGCCATATTAATGATACCAGCGTTTTAGAAGATTTGAATGAGAATGTACATGCTATGCAAACCTTTGAAAACTGGATATTGCGACACAAACTATGGATAAAGGTATGAATGCAACACCTGAATATGTTTACGTGGAAACACAAGTGGGACACGCAAAAGATGTGCGAGACATAGGAATACAGTGTGACTTACCTAGGATGATATACCGAGGGTATTAAAGATGATGACAGCAAAGTCAAGTTTTATACAGGCTTCCCAACTATTAAAGTGTTTTGGCTGTTCTTCTTGACACTAACTAAACATGGTGCAGAGGAACTAAACTATTGGGAAGGTGTAAAAAGATCAATGGGGGATAAACTGTACAACCAGAGGGAAAAAAAGGTTTTTACGACCAATAGATGAATTTCTCTGCACATGTATGAAACTGAGACTTGAATTGAATCAAGAACATTTAGCCGACACATTCAGAATTTCAAAAACATCAGTTTCAAGAACGTTCAATATTTGGGTTAACTTTATATATGACCAAAGCAAAGGTTTAATTGCTTGGCCTACAAGAGAACACATACTTGCGAATCTACCTGCACATGTTAATAATCATGTTAGTACAAGAATTGTACTTGATTGCATATATTTTTTACTGAAAGACCTTTTCCTCTGGTGTACAGTGGCTGACATGGTCTGAATATAAGCATCACAATACATTTAAAATCTTAATAGGAGTAACACCTAACTGAATGGTAACATTTGGATCAAGATTATGGGAAGGAAACGTTTCTGACAGAAATATAGTTGAACATGATGGGTTGATACATAAATTGCCTCCTGGAGATGTTAAAATGTCAGATAAGGGGTTTACTATTGAAGACTTACTCTCCCCAGACATTGGTTTAAATGTTCCACCTCGTGCATCGACAAAACATCAGATGTCATCCTTAGAAATTTTCAAAACAGCTAACATTGTCTCAGCTAAAATTGTTGTCGAGATGAAAGTGAAGTAAGTGAAAACATTTCAGATTTTTAATTCTATTTTACCACTTTCAGAAGCATATCTGGCTGAACAAATAGCTATAATTTGTATATCTTGGACAAACTTATTGCCTCCTCTTCTGCAATTACTTAAACACTAAGGGCATATCCAAAAGTATATTTCTGAAATTGATAATTTCTTTATTTTTACAATAGGTCCGAGACCACAATTGTCGTCCCTTGATTTTCGTTGTTCACGAATATAGTCCTTAGTGTTAACAGTGGGTTAATTGCAAATAATTTTTATACCCCTTCCAAATTTATTTCTCAATGTTTAATGCCTCCAAATGTAAGTAGGGGGGTTAAACTACACTGTAAAAAAAAATTCGGTCCAGAATTTTACAGGAAAGTAGTGATTTGGTCCAGCTTAAAAAGGTTAAAAATTGGCACTTCGGAAGCTGTCAAAAGATTTCAAGACACCCTAAACACAAAATTGTCCACATTTTGAGTTAGAGGCGATGAAGTTTTCTATATTTTTGATATAATTTGTCCCAAAAGTAGTACAACACACTGTAAAAATTTCATTGAGAAAGCGCAGGTGGGATTTTTTTAATTTTCATTTATGTTCTAAAAGAAATGCACTACGAATTAATTGTGTTCTCGGACCAATAGTTATGTTAATATTGTTTACAGCACATACAGTTACCATAGAACAAATTTTTGCTAAAATTAATTTACAAAATTTAGGTAAAAATTAAAGTGACATGTCCCTCTTTACTTGTTGAGGTGGAATATCAAGTGCGTCTATTTTTTTCCAATAATCTTTGATACAGGAAAATTTTAAAAAGGGAATTAATTATGTCCTTTTAATTTACGTATCATAAAAAAATCATTTTGCTACAAACGAAACATTTGCATCACATTCTTTCTTTGCTCTGTCAAAACGGATGATATGACATTCAAAGTTTACGACAAGTTAAAGGAAAAGTACTTGAACTATCCCGAATTCTGTCGACATAAAGTTTAATGAAATGGGGGGCATACCAATTTCAAAACTTTATAAGGTTAACCGATGAAGGCCACCTTGACGTCAGGGTTCAGACTATCACCACACCAACTTCAGACAGATCTCTGTACGTCATTGACAGACCACACCTACTTTCAGACGACCTTCTCGACACAATCACTTGATACAGCATTTGTCGGTTCACTTCAGAAAGACCCGAACGATCCGATGAGTCCAAGCCTTCACCACCAACTAGTCCAGAGAAGCCTGACAGTGACCACTTTGATGTACCAAGTGATGAATCCCATGAGTCAAATCAGTCAACCTCATCAGACTCCTCAACAAATCATCACAGAACCAAAGTGTACGAGTTTTCAGAGCTCCATGAGGTCATTACTTACACGAGTCGCATGCACAGAATGTGGAGTTGATAACCTACAATGGAGCCTCAATGGAAGTAAACTTTCTCTGCATGGAAGGTCATCAGACATTTTGGGAATCCCTGCCATTAGTCTAGAGCAATCCAGCTGGTAATTTCATGGTGATAACAGCAATAGTCGTAAAAAAATATATAAGTATTTTGGTACATGTCAAATGGTCAATCGCTTTGGAACGGACTTGAAAATATCCCGGTCGTCAAAAGACTATAGTTTTTACAAGAAAAACACAATTCAGAAGGATAGTTTCTTGACGCCAAACAAATACAAGTTTAATTTTACAGAAGGGGCAGGGAAAGATCTTGATAGAAGACAGAAGGAAGATCTGGTATTTGGCGACAAAACTGCAAAATTAAAACAGCTTTACACTGCCGGGGTACATCAAGGTAAAACAGTCAGCTTGATAATACATCTTCAGTAATATATTTTTCAATAAAAACAAACAGTGTCAAGCAGAAAATTTTCAAGGAAAAGAATACAAATCTAGAACACCAAAAGTGCATCGAGGCACTCAAAACTCAATCAAAGAATCAGCAAATCATCGAATCAGAGAGAGACCAGTTCAAGCAAGAACTTGAAAACCTTCGTCAACAGAAAGAAGAAAGTGCTGCGCGTATAAACGTACAGGTATATGTGAATCAAATTCAAGATTTAAAGGACCAAGTAATTGAAAAGGACAAAACTGTGAAAATGGTCCAAGATCTATACTATTTACGTTCGACCGAATTTACGGATGAAATCCAATCATTGAAAAATGAAAAAAAACAAACATTGGAAAAAGAAAAGGCAGACCTATGTTCAAAGGGAAATTTTCAAGCGGATTCGATTTCTCAATTGACTTTCCAACTTCTGGACCTTAACAACGAACCATGTCTATACTTGTCTATTCAATTCTATATAAATACTTGCTTATAATTTTGATTGATTGATTGATTGTTGGTTGCTTAACGTCCAGTGGCAAATATTTCATGCATATTCAGGACGAGAACATGTTCACAATAAATACAATAGGTAGGTTGATACAATAGAGGCCATCTGGGATGATGGTCGGAGAAATTTGGACTGCCACCGGAAAAGGAGGGTATATTGGATAGGGACAGAAATTTTGCCTTGCAACAGGCCACCTACGGACCCCTCAAAGAGTTGTTGCAAGGGTTCTTAACGTGCAAAGAGCGTGGCACTCTCTTTACACGAGACATCGGATTTAACGTCCCCCTTCTGACCGGACGTGACTGCGAACTTGATACATCCCGCACAGCCAAACGGACGCCCCACTTCGGCAAGCGTTTTACTGCCGGTCGGGAGAAGACCAAGTGACCATATTTCTATACCCCAGTCACCCTTGGGGGATATAATTTTGATAAGCAAGATTTGGACTCAGGACTTTGCACTGAACACAGTTAATCTGTAATACAAAGTATTAGTATTCCACGCTGAATTGTTGGTTTATTCATCGCTAGATCCAGAGTCTCGGTAGTCAGTTGTCACCCGAGTTCAAGTTTCCAGAGTTCTCATTGCTATTCACAGCAATCATTCGTTGTGTGATCAGGTGCATCACACAGTTTCAGTAACAAGAGGCCATTCATTCAGGCTCTTGGTACACACCCTCAAAGTCACCCAGGTTTCCCCGGTGACAATTCCATCCCTCTTTAACGGTATAAACACATATAGAGGGTTTATTCCCAACCGGTTCTATAATGACGTGCGGTTACGCTTAAAAAGTAAAAAAAAAAAACACGTCAATTTGCATTTGGGCTTCTAGTTGCCTTTGGCACTCATATCAAATATAAAAAAATAAATCTTAAAGTAAGATAACGGTATTCATGTCTGTCTTAGCTTTTTTCTCCGTGAACATAGTGGAGGATACTGCGTTCATCTTAGCTGCTGATGAAAGTTGAACGCCCCGGAAGTTATACCGGAATACTGATTTCGGAACGTATACGGAATTACCACCGTATTTGCTATTGCGGAACAGTTCCATTTAGCCATGTTAATATTGTACAGAAATTAAGCCACCAAATGCTAAACCTAGCCTCCGCTATATTCTTACACAATAATCATTAATCTGGAGTTGCATCAGGTGCAATTACACAACAGAAGATGAGGCAGACATCGATTATGGTGGAAACACGCCGCTGGTAGTCATGCTACCAATACCAGACACATTCACGTGTCAGAATTTGCCAAAAAAATAAGATACTAAAGTTAATATAGAAGAATTATCATATGATAACATTAAATATGGAACTTAAATTTACGGCATCCCTCTGGAATATGGATTTAAGCTCAGGAAATACCTGAAATTTATTTTTTGAAGATAACAAAGACGAATGTGAATTAATTAGAGGAAAATAGATCCATGACGACAACATGTACAAGGTACCTATTAAAAGAGGGACGAAAGATACCAAAGGGACAGTCAAACTCATAAATCTAAAACAAACTGACAACGCCATGGCTAAAAATGAAAAAGACAAACAGAAAAACAATAGTACACATGACACAACATAGAAAACTAAAGAATAAACAACACGAACTCCACCAAAAACTAGGGGTGATCTCAGGTGCTCCGGAAGGGTAAGCAGATCCTGCTCCACATGCGGCATCCGTCGTGTTGCTTATGTGATTACAAATCCGGTAAATATTATATAGAATATTAAATGTCGCAAAACAACATACCCTGTGCTTAACAACATGAAACGACAAAAATATTTTCCCATACCTGTGTGTTGACAAAAAAATAATTAACACTTCTTGTACCTGATGTTTAAAATATGATTTTTTTTTTTTAAAGTACAGTAACAGAGATTGTTAATTTATTTGCTAATTGTGTGAATTCTTAAAATCAAAAATAGATATTAAAATGACTAGAAATCTTCATTGACTAGATTATTATTATCTAAAATAAAACAGAAAAATGATTAACATACAATTTACTCACAATGTTGAATCAATGAATATAAATCAAATTAAATATATTTTATTGTCAATTAAAGACGCCCATTACAGGCAGAATAGTCACAAGTTAAATTTGGTGCAAATGATTACCAAATAATTACAATTATTGGAATACAATTCAATCAATGATTACAACAAGGATTTATATAGTTCGACTATATCTTAAACCAATTTTAACTTATGGAAGTGAAATTTGGAGTACTTTAGATTCAAAAAAATTAACTGAAAAAGGAGATTGTTATTTTGAAAAATTATGTAAAGAACTGCAAACTGAATCAATTCATTCTAAAATCTGTAAATTTTCACTGGGAGTAGGAAAGAGAACATCTTGGCTAGCGAAGATGGAAAGAGAAGCACAAATATGGCAGTGATAGGTGAGCTTGGGAGATATCCTTTATTTATTGAAGTTATAGTTAATATGTTTTCGTACTTGTCACGTTTAACAAGTACAGAGGACCAATTATTGTCTGAAGCTCTCCTTATATCAAAATCCTTATCAAACCATAGTAAGAAAAGTTGGTTTAATTCTATAAATTCATTAGCAAAATGGTAATTTTTGAAATCTCAAGAAGAGATTTTATATGAATTTATAGGGTTAAATATACTTACCATGAAATTACATTTATATTATATAGAATATGTTTGCTTTCACAACATGTTCTCATCGCAATTAACTAGGTGATTAAAAATTACATCCATGAGATGTACTCACCTCATGTTTGCACTTACAAAATATCTTTACAATGAATTGTTTTACTTACAAGTCAAAAAAATAACTGGCTAGGTTTTTTTTCAATTTTGGACCAATCAAAGAACCTAAGTGAGCGCGCTCACATACCCCACGTCCCCACATTGTCATTAGAGAAATAAAATATGTGTAAGAAAATAAAATTGCATCATAATTTCCTGTCAATATGCACATCTGCATAGTATGTCCTTATTATCTACAAATTCTTATAAAATTATGTTGTGTGGTTTCAGAGGAGTTAAGATGACAAACTGTTGCAGTAGTACATTAAAGCAAATAAGTTCATCAAGTTCAAAGGGACGTAACTCCTAGTAAAAAAAATTGCATCATAATTTCCTGTCAATATGCACAACTACATAGTATGTCCTTATTATCTGAAAAGGTTTCGTGAAATTCTGTTGTGTGGTTTGAGAGGAGTTGCGATGACAAACTGTTGCAGTAGTACATTAAAGAAAATAAGTTCAAAGGGGCGTAACTCCTAGAAAAAAATTGAATCGCAATCTCCCGTCGATATTCACAACTACATAGTATGTCCTTACTATCTGAAAACGTTTTGTGAAATTTCATTCTTGAACGTTAGAACTTTTCTGCCTTTTCGTTCATTGTACTACCTGGTCCATGTAAATAAGCATATTGTCTAGCCTGGTCAATCTTATATACTGTTAATCCAGTTATCAAAGTTTGAAGTTCTTTTTTGGTATATTTTTCAGCAATCATTGATAATAGTTGATATTTTACTGTATTATTATTTGTATCATTGAACAAAGTGAGTATGAGTTTTGTAAGTTCTGAGTCTTTCTCTGGTTCATTCAAATTTTTAATACCCTCTGAGAAAATAAATTTCTTTAAATCTGAAGATTGACCTGGTGCAATTGAATCTAACAACACATCAATTGATTCTGTTGCTTTCCTCTTGATTATCGGAGTGTACTCTCCTTAACATCATCTAAAGGTTTTGACAGCTGAAATTTTAGTGGGCTAATAGATCCTCTTCCAATAGTACTCAGAGCTTGATTAATTTTACTAAGCGGTGTCTGGATATTGTCACTCCAGTTGGAAGTCTGAGAGTTGGTTGCTTGGGTACACTCTGATCTACATTCTAGAATGTCCTAAAAAATAAAGTAGTATTACATTTATAGCTTGCAAAGTATCTTTTAAGAAGACAAAACAAGGAGCAATTATAGATACACTTTTATTTAAACATTTTCACACACTGGAGACAACTCATAACTGCAATGTCTCCCGAGAGTGAACTCCAGGCTTAGCAAGAAGTTATTCTAGAACAAACTCATTTTTTTTTTGTTCTTTATTTCTTAATGAAATCAAAGAAGTTTGCCTGTTGAAAGGAAATAAAACAAGAAGTAATTGTGACAGGATGCTGTTATGCAGTCTCCCAAACAAAACTTCCATAATTCGCCATTCCCATTCCTTTGATTTGCTTTATTATCTTATACAAGAATAAATATGATGTAGGGGTAGGAATCTTGACCATTTTCAATTGATCAAACTTGAGGGGGTGGGGTGACCCCCATAGACTTCACCTATATTTCATTTGATTTGTTTTGCTGTCCCATTCAAGAATAAATATGGTTTATTGGTAGGGATTTGCCCATATACAATTTATCAAACATGAGGGTTGGGAGTGACTCCCCAGGTACTTCCCTTTTTTTCATTTAATTTGTTTAATTGTCCCATACACTAATATACATGGTTTAGGGGTGGGGATCTCAACCATTTACAATTATTCAAACAAGATAGGGTGGGGTGACCCCCAAGATACTTCCCTTTTATTTCATGTAAATTGTTCTATTGTCCCATACACAAATATATATGGTTTAGGGGTGGGGATCTCGACCATTTACAATTTTTACAAACAAGAGAGGGTGGGGGGGGGGGTGACCCCCCAGGTACTTCCCTTCTATTTTATTTAAATTGTTTTATTGTCCAATACTGGAATATATATGGTTTAGGGGTGGGGATCTCAACCATTTACAATTTTTAAAACAATAGGGGGAGGGGTGACCCCCAGGTACTTCCCTTTTATTTCATTTAAATTGTTCTATTGTCCCATACACAAATATATATGGTTTAGGGTGGGGATCTCGAATGTTTACAATTTTTACAAACAAGATGGGATGGGGGGACCCTCAGGTACTTCCCTTCTATTTTATTTAAATTGTTTTATTGTCCCATACTCAAATATATATGGTTTAGGGGTGGGGATCTCAACCATTTACAATTTTTCAAACTATAGGGGGAGGGGTGACCCCCAGGTACTTCACTTTTATTTCATTTAAATTGTTCTATTGTCCCATACACAAATATATATGGTTTAGGGGCGGGGATCTCGACTGTTTATATTTTTTACAAACAAGAGCCCCCCCCCCCCCCCCCCAAGGTACTTCCCTTGTATTTCATTTAAATTGTTTTATTGTCCCATACACGAATATACAGGGTTTAGGGGTGGGGATCTGGACCGTTTATATTATAAGACAAATATTGTTGCTTCAATTTGTTTTTTTAAAGATTTTTTAAAAATAACAAACATTTAACAATCATATAGTGTACATTTATGTTCATTTAATGAATTAATCATTGAGGCAAATAATTCATATTTTGTCAAAGTTTTTAAAAGCAACACATACCGGTATATCAAGTATATTTTTTTCATGGTCATGAGTCTGCAGTGGTACAAGTTTGCAATGATTGCAGTTCGTTAACGTTAGTATTGCATGGTTGACTGTTAGAAGTTCAAATTGACTTTAGTACGAGCTTGTAAAAGTATGAACAGACTTGTTTCCCTACACTAAGTTATCAAACAGGAGTGACCCTAAGGACTCTCCCTATATTTCATTTGATCAGTTTTCAGACATGAATATATATGGTTTAATTTAACGGTGGGGTGACTGCAGGGACTCTCCCTATATTTCATTTTATTTGTTATACAGTACCATACATGAGTATATATGGTTAAGGGGTGGGGATCTCGGCCGTTTCCAAGTTCTCAAATAGGAGGGGTGGGGTGATCCCCAGGGACTCCCTCTACATATTTCATTTGAATTGTTATATTGTCCCATACATAAATATATATGGTTTAGGGGTGGGGATCTCGACCGTTTCCAAGTTCTCAAATATGAGGGGTGGGGGTGATCCCCAGGGACTCCCTCTACATATTTCATTTGAATAGTTATATTGTCCCATACATGAATAAATATGGTTTAGGGTTGAGGATCTTGAATATTTCCAAGTTCTCAAACAGGAGGTTGAACAGTGACCCTAGGGACCCCCACATTATTCCTTTGATTTGTAATATTGTCCCATACAAGAATATATATGGTTAAAGATTGGTGATCTCAACTGTTTCCAAATTCCATACCGGAAGGGGGAGAGTGGCCCCACGAACTCCACCTACCGTATATTTCATATGATTTGTTATATTGTCCCATACATGGTTTAGGGGTGGGAATCTCGGCCGTTTCCAGGTTCTCAAATAGGAGGGGTGGGGTGATCCCCGGGGACTCCCTCTACATATTTCATTTGAATTGTTATATTGTCCCATACATAAATATATATGGTTTAGGAGTGGGGATCTTGAATGTTTCCAAGTTCTCAAACAGGAGGGGTGGGGGTGATCCACAGGGACTCCCTCTACATATTTCATTTGATTTGTTATATTGTCCACTACATGAAGATATATGGTTTAGGGATAGGGATCTCGACTGTTACCAAGTTATCAAAAAGGAGGGATGGGGTGATCCCCAGGGACTCCCCCTATATTTCATTTGATTAATTATATGTTGTCCCATACATGAATCAATATGGTTTAGGGGTGGGGATATCGACTGTTTCCAAGTTCTAAGAACATGAGGGGGTGGGGTGACCCTGGGGACTGCCCCTATATTTCCTTTGATTATTTATTTAGTCTCATCCATGAATGTATATGGTTGAGGGGTGGGGATCTCATCCGTTTCAAAGTTATCAAACAGGAGGAGGTAGAGTGGCCCAATGGACTCCACCTATATATAATAAGATTTGCTTACATTCAGGTATCATATATAAAGTTGCACTACTTGTGTCTGTCCCAAGTCAGGAGCCTGTAATTCAGTGTTTGTCGTTTGTTTATGTGTTACATATTTGTTTCATAGTTATTTTTTTTATATAAATTAAGGCTATTAGTTTTCTCGTTTGAATTGTTTCACATTGTCTTATCGGGCCTTTTATAGCTGACTATGTGGTAATGGTATGGGCTTTGCTCATTGTTGAAAGCAGTACGATGACCTATAGTTGTTAATGTCTGTGCCATTTTGGTCTCTTGTGGACAGTTGTCTCATTGGCAATCTTCCAGCTATTTTAACTGACCCATCAAAATTGAGAAGAAAAAAAAATATCCCTTGAAATTGCAGTAATATGTTTAACTTTAAAAGTATCTAACAAGCATTACCAAAATTTATCACTGATAAAGAAAATTTATACTGTAACTAGGAACATATATTTTGTTAGATAAACTGTTTCCAGCTGTCACATTGTATTGGATTTTGACATTAAAATTTGTGTACAAAATGTGTTCTGCTTTTTTTCTTTTACATATATCTTTTGGTTTTCAATTCTAGTGTTTATATTTATTTACCATGCATAGATGTATTTTGTCACCTGTCTGGATTTTTTTTTAAATGATAGCCGAACCCGGGATTACCGTTATCCGCTTCCGGAATCTGATCCGATATTGTAATTGTCTTCCCCGGCAGCCATTTTATTTTCAATGTTGTTTTTGACAGATGGAGTGAAATACAATTTTACTCGGATTTACACATTATTTGTCGGCGATTTTCTGTATAAATCTAGCGGTTGAACAAATTGAACATCGCTGTCATGGATAGTAATGATGAAAATAAGTTTGAGATCGTTTATTAGAAAACTTTGGAAAAATTTATTTTTTTTATTTTCTTTCACGGTACGTCGGGCATGTCGGGCGTACCTAGTAACCAAGTAGAAAGTCCGACTGCAAAAATGGAAGGTCGCAGACCTCGGACCACCGCTAATTTGAATCCCTGCATCCATATTGAAAAGATACGAAATTTCGTATTCTAATTCAAAATTGCCGCCAACAGCGTGATCAGTCGAACTTATTTTCATAGACTTCTGACGTAGTTGACTACGTATTGATGACAAACAATATTCCTACGACTTTTGCAATTTGGGAAAACTTAACTACTTGTCTTTAGAGATTTTCGGCGATTAAATATTTCATACATTTGTTCTTTGACATCTTAGCCAAAAGCTCAGGGGATAATAAAACACATAAGGATTCCTAATGTGCTCTACTTCCTATGTGCAACTTCAAAACTTTTGGGAAAATCGACGATCATTTAAGGTTTTTTTGGTCATATTTTTTGTAATCCAGAATGAAAAGTATGAAAAAAATGTCCAATAAGTTATAAATAACATAATATCCAGCTAGATAATAACAATGGCACGTATTTCAGCATTTATTGGGTAGCACACAAATCCAGGGTGCTCGCATATGCCTAAAAATCCTGTTAATCTTTTTTTGGGGAACGAGGTTTAGAATTGCTGGTTATGAAATATTGGTTAATATGTAGATTGTTTGTTGCTCAATATCCAGTAGCAAATAGTTCATGCATGTTCAGGACAAGAACATTATTATCAAGTGGCAAATATTTTATGCATGTTTAGGACAAAACTAATAAATGAATAAAGGATAGTCAACCTAAAAGTTCAGGGAGAATTGATAAAGTTTAAAAAAATGATAAATTTTCTATATCGATGGGAGTATTAGACGAAGTATAGTATATATTTTGAAAATTGTTTTTAATAATGTTACAGATGTGGTATGATCATGTTTTCCATTTGTGTTGAGATCTTGTGTGTTTGTAACCTGTCTTGTATCATTTTGAACTTGCATAAATTGCTATAAAGTATTTTATTGCTCATTTTTGAAGGTTGTATGTTAATGTGACCGTAAGGTTGCTAAGAACTGTCCATTTTTTTTAATTTATTTTGTGTCAACATGCATGGTCAATGATATATACTGTAGATTTACTATTTTTTATTCTAGTCCTATTTTGAAAATGTTTATATACTTGCTATCTAATTGTGCATATTTATTGCCAAAACTAATTAAATTGAAATTAATTTATTTAGTTAGTTACAAAAATATTGCTTTCAGTGAACGATGGGTATTTTTATTTTTTTTACCTTTTTTGTTAATGTGATGATTGATTTATTTTAGAATTTATTAACAAATTCAAGTTGATTAAGTCTTTTAATCACAGTAAAGACATTTCTTGTACAAGTCTGAATTTGTATTATGTATTCAAATATTGGGAAAGATTCTATTTTGGTTGAATTATTTGAAGTTAAAAAGTTAAGGGTATTTTTTTTTCATGACTCTCATAAAGCAAAACATAACGATCCTACATTCCTTCATCATCATCCACAAAAATTCTCTCTGTTGTAACAGTTTTTGATATTTTAATAACTTTCTAAACTATACTGGGTTTCTGCCAAACTTGTTCATGTTCATAAGGTAGTACCAAGAAGTAAATATTGTAAAAAAACACTTTTTTTTCCATATTTTACTTTGTTTTACAAGGAAACTACATTTATTTTGCAGTTTTAGGTTGCTAAAACACTTATAAGATTCATAAACTGTTCTGGATTTTAATCAAATTTGGACTGAAGATTTGTGCAATCAAAATTAGTATAAAGAGGGTTATTTTTATTAAAAAAAAATTATATAGCAAAAGTAGGCGAGACACTGGGTTCCTCAGAACCCTTACAAATTAGTTTAATAATTAATTACTTGACTGGCCAAATATGTAAAGATTTGGTCTCTCAACAATTGTCTGTGCATTAAGCTTGCTTTGCATTGGTCTTGTAATTTGTAACTCCTCATTTTTCAAAAAGTTGGCTGAGTCATAAATCAATGATGCCATGAAACTAATATAGGTGTGGTTGAGAATGTCGGAATGGTCATGCCACATTTTAACGTGAAATGTCCTCTCTGTGGTCTTCAGCAGGGTTGTCAAATCTGGGAGAGACATGTTGTTATTGTATTTGATCCCATTTTTTTTTTAATTTCTGAACAGTTGTTTGGTAATCTAAGTCACTGTACTCCTGGTCTGTTCTAATACGTAGTACACTAGCTTTGTGGAATCTCAATAATTCATTTTGTATAAGCTCTTGCAGTGGGATTTTTCTGCCATAGATGTGTGTTTTTGTTTCTTCCAGAAGTCCATTTATATTAATGATGTTGTTTTTGTAATATCTTTGGTGTTATTTTGACGCCAATGTTGTAGGCCTTTGAGGCAAGTTTGTCTTTTGATATCATTTTTAGTTTTTTGCTAGATCTTTGAAGAGGTACTGATAGTTTTGATTTGTAAACTCTTCTCTTTGGTCTTCTTATTCTTTGGATAATGTCTCGGCCACTGATTTTGAAATGCCTATTAAATTTAGCTATGTTGACACCATTGTCTCGTGTAAAGTTGGCTAGTACTTGGCCACCATTTTGAATGATTTTGTTTACATGAAATTTCATATTTCCTAGCTAATCTTGACCAATTCATTATTGTACTTGTTGACTGTCGTACCTCAGTAAGGAAACTTTCCGTATCGAATGAGTAGGAGTCATAATGGCCTATTGGGTTTTTTGATTTTTTTTAACAGTGGCGGTTTTTATTTGGTTTGTTTTCACCAGTTTTTCTGCATCTTCTGTGGAGATGTATGAAAGCTTCATTCGCTCATTGTCATGTTGTTGAAAAGATTTTCCAGTGGTTAGAAGGATTTCTAAATCGTTGTCATCACTTTGGAAGGAGGAGAAGAAGTTCACAATAAATAATATAGGTAGATATTGAAATAATAAAGGCCATTTGGGATGATTGGTTAATAAATTAATTAATTGTTGGTTGGTTAACGTCCCGTGGCATATATTTCATGCATACTCAGCACGTGAACAAGTTAACAATAAATACAATAAGCCATCTAGGATGATGGTCGGGGAAATTGAAACTACCACTGAAAAATGAGGCTATATCAGATAGGGAAAGCAATTTCGCCTTACAACAAGCCACTTACGGGTCCTCAAAAGAGTTGTTGAAAGGGTTTTTAACGTACAAAGAGCGTGGCACTCACTTTACACGAGACATCGGATTTAACGTCCTCATTCTGACCGGACGTGACTGCGAACTTGATACATCCCGCACAACCAAACGGACGCCCATGGTATGTCTTCTAAGTTTCTATTTGTGAAATTACATTTTAGTGTTAAAGAATTTGGTTTGATTCCCAATAAACAGTCATAAGATGATATTCCCAAAGACGAGTGAACTGCGTCATTGTAATTACTTTGTAAATTGGGAAGATTCGTCACCCAATCGCAAATGTTTAATAGTATAGTTGCAGTTGCAAGGTACACATTGTGGTTCATCTTCATTTTTTAAAAGATACTCGTGTTATTCTAGTATAACCAATACGACATCTAGTAATAACACACTGATCTTTTCTGCACATAATATTATTAAAAGGTTTGCCTAAATTAGGTTTAATTTCATGCAATTTATTATCATCTTTTTTACTCCATTTATTTTTCAATATATTAAAAACATATTCTCTAATATTAGATTTAAAATCAGTAAATGGTATATCACAGTAAGAAAGGGATTCACCCAGGGTATTCTTTGCCTCAAGGTCTACAGCTGTGTTTCCAAGGATTCCATCATGACTCGGAACCCATAGAAATATTATTTCTTTCAGAAGAATCGTTAAATTCCTCATTACATATAACATTTTGAGAATTGTTGGGTTTTTTCGTATAGCTTGTAAGCATGAAAGTGAATCCGAATTTATATATCGAATGAGTAGGAGTCATAATGGCCTATTGGGTTTTTTGATTTTTTTTAACAGTGGCGGTTTTTATTTGGTTTGTTTTCACCAGTTTTTTCTGCATCTTCTGTGGAGATGTATGAAAGCTGATATTCGTAAGAAGCATTTCAATGTCAATTATATGTATGATTTATTCAAAAATGTTCCATTTACAAATATTGTTGCTTTTTTAAAAGAAATTGAAATTTATTATAGAATATAAGAATGTTATTATATTTAAATCGATTTTAATTTTTATCACGTTATTTTACTGTTGAATTTTATTTGTATATAATCAATTTGCTTTAGTCAAGAATTTTAGTATATTGCTAATGCGGCGTAAAGCAACCAACAACCAATCAATCAATGTTACAGATTGATGTAAGATAATTTCTTAAAGACTTTCATTTGTGTTTTACCTACAAATCTAAAAATACACCAACAGAACAGTAACAATCAACAAAAACAGAGAAATGTGGAATGAGTTATTTAGAGAGCATTAGAATGTATCCCCACATTATAATCGCATTCTTGAATGGGACTTGTCAATGGAAGACAGAATGCGCAAAATGTACATACAAATCAGAGTAGCGGCAGAGAGTCACAATAAATCTAAAAAGTGATCAACTGAGAATGTGAACCGTAATGGAGAGCTTGCTAGACCATTAGCCATTGCTAGATTCTAATCCAAAACCACAACATGTCGAAATTCTACGAAAAAGCTATGCAGAAGCTGTAAGGGGAGTATCGAAAGAAAAGGATCAGTCGAAAAATGAGCAAAACTTTCTACAGCTGTACATGTCACCCCGAGTCGGACACTTGGTAATATGCAGGCACCGGCAGCACCTTTTGTAGTGGTAGGAATGAAGCTGTTCGAATATCACCAGGGCATTGACAAGGATAACCATCGAAAAGAAAAACGCAAGATTGAGAAGTAGCAAAATGTAATTATTAATAAGATGTATGTAAATAGATCGTTAGTACCGATTTGTATATAGTACATGTGACTAATTAAAGTCCTCACTCAAGTTGAATCACACCAACCTAACTTTTATACATGAACAGATGAATAGCTGGTTTATACAAGATAACACCCTGATATAAATAAGGTTGGGGTTGATTGACCACAATTTTCAGCCATATAGCGATTGTTATTTTATGATTAATTAACAATATTCTATATTTCGAAACAGCATACAAACAATTCTAAGAGTGTTTTATTTATGAATCGTCTGGAAGCTTATTATTGTCATAGAGTAAAACTTTGCAAATTTATATCTTATCTAAGATCGATATTTCTGTAAAGAGCAGAAATGTAAGCTACATTGTGTTCAAATTTATATCGGAGATATAATTCGTGTAAATAATAATAGCAACAAAATCTTTCCTTTCACCACTGAAAATTCTAACCGGTTGAACATTTTGATCAAGAAGGATTTTTTTTACACCAATAGTAAATTAACATGTTAAGAATTGAGGTTTAATCACGACGATACCATACTTATAAAGAAATATGGAAATGAATAATAAACATTATAAATAGTGTACTAGTACTAACCTAAGAGAGATGTTGTTAACCCAAAAAAAACATTCAATCTGATCTTTATCCTAAACAAATATTTCAGATATGAAATGGTTACAGCATATTTCAACCAACCACTCTGGCAAGACATACAACATGTATCAAACCAAATAATATATGGTGATGATGCCAGTGAAGAGGATCTTGAAGAAGCAGGGCCTGTCATACCTGAACAAGAAGATAGTCCTTCAAAATACCTGTAGTGAAGGTACGTGTATACCTTTTTTCAACACTTATTTACATTTTAGCACACTCTTTTTTTTTCTTTAGGAATAGGATAAACAATAATCAGGTAACTGCCGATTTATCAGTTAGGATGTGTCTGTGTTGTCCATTTTATACCTAAATGGTTGAGACAAGTTTCAAGCTGGCTTAAAGTATCTAAAGCAATATGAATATGTCAGCATTTTCCAATAGGTGAAATATTGCACGTGTTGTCATTTATAATGCATCTCAGTTGTGATATTTGACTTGAATAGTGAACATCAATAAATTACAAAGTCTGGATTATTTAGGTTCCCAATGGAACCACTGTTGTCCCTAAGTTATGACCAAAATGTGCCAGGCAAAATCTGATGGAGGAACTCGACTTATATCAACCTAACTGAATGAATTCTAAGTATAATTTAAGAAATGACAGAAGGATAATTACCGAAAATGCAGACGTTTCAATGACTGTAGAGAACGAAGCCACAGTTCAAATAAACCAACAACTTACTGACATTCAATCGGTATTGCGGGTCCTGTCTATGGGTGATAACGACTGTTTGCCAAACTGTCATTGGATTTCTCATGATCATTTATTATCAGAGGTCTTGAAAGATGAAGACTTGCGCAACACCTTAGTGACTGGGTCTAGAAAAGAACAGCAACTTAATCTTATCTAACGATTCCAAAGACCAAAATCAGCATTTTTTACCCATGTAAATTTATATCAGTTCAAACGCATGCCATTTCGTATAACAAACGCAAGTTTCTCCTTTCAAATGGCTATGAATCAGATACTTAGGGGGTTAACGTGGAAACATTGCTTGGTATACATTGACGACATCATTGTATGGGTCTGAAAATTTTGAACAACATATTAAACACTTAGGTCAAGTATTCGATAGACTACAGGAGGCCAACATGATATACAGTTTCAATAAAATTAAAATTAATCTTCACAAAATAATTTTCCTTTTTTTATTTTTTTAAGACATACCAAATTTTTATGAACGTCATTTATTTTCAGAAATGAAGATTACATGTAATGTCGGAGAGAAAACAGTATGTGCAACAGCGGCTTGCACACAGATTTGTCCATCTCTGCAGGGATTAATTCGTTTTGGGGGGACACATGTTAATTTAACAGATTTTTCTTTAGATGCCTTCTGTTTCATTAACAGACGGGTTAACGCCTTGGACACTAGATGGCCAAATATTAAGGAAATCATAGATGTAATAAAATAAGCCGCCTTTTTGAATATCAATTCTTCAAATTTGATGAACATTTTTGGAAAATTTTAACATTACCTAGATGAAAATGCATTTTATTTTATACGTACGATTGTGCATATGAAATCAAGTGGTTATTCAGAGATGAGTGATTTTGTTTTATTTGATATTACAAATGCCAGGATAAGTGTATTTTTTTTTTACTTTTTGATTCAAAAATCATATTTACATTGAGTAGAAAAGTACATACTTTATCTACATATCAATTCAACCATAGAATTAGAAAACTGAAATGTAGATGTATTAGATGCAAATGTTTGAGACAAATTCGTTTTTATTATAACAAATTAATTGTTTAAAAATTTAAATAATATTTTTTATTATTTCTTTATTTATATAACATAGAGTTCATAGAATAAATTACGATTTCACCACAAAAACAGAGATGGAAATAACGTGCTCAATTAAAAATTCTAAAGTTAAAGCAACCCCAGCTTTAATCAACAAAGTGCCGATATTCCAAGTTCTACTGCGGTTTCTGGAAAACGAAATAAATTTATCAGAGTTTTCTTTTTACGCTTTTATATATATGAATAACATATTTCATTCAGGGCAGACCAACTTGCTTTCTGTCAAGGACACAATTGATCTAATTCATTTATCTTCATTTTTAAATATAAATGCACATGATGTGATGTGGCTAATTAACAAATTTAACATAAATTATGAAAATGTAAGAGATCACATTTATCTTATATTGAACATTTTAATTCAAGAGATTACCCAGAATTAGCCACAAGTGTAAAATATGATATTATCCAAAGTAGGATTGCCGTAAATTTTGTCTTACAAGATTATAATTTTTTATTTCCATGAATAGAGACGTGCATATACAACATATGTATATATACCATTATAAAAACAAACGCGTGCTAACCTGTATGTGTAATCTTTGTAAATTTTATAGACATATACGCATAATATGTAAAAAATACAAAGTTTTAAAGAACAAACCCCGTATTTTCTTCTGATTTTTTTTTTATTTAATACATATTCGTAATATTCCATATTTTAGGTTAATAATGGAACAAGTACAGAAGACAATCCTTCTTAAAGAAATATTAAATCGCGAGTTGAGAAGAAAAATGAAATAGCAGGAAACTAATTCATTTCTACAAATGCTAGAAACAAACTTATAACCATCCTAGTTTTGTTTGTTTATCATATTTAAGATATACCCTAAATTTTGATTGCGACGATTTCGTACTCGTGTGTTATTCTAGTATGACCAATACGACATCTAGTAAAAACACTTTGATCTTTTCTGCACATAATATTATTAAAAGGATTGCCTAAATTAGGTTTAATTTCATGCAATTTATTATCATCTGTTTAACTCCATTTATATTTTAATATATTAAAAACATATTCTCTAATATTAGATTAAAAATCAGTATATGGTATATCAAAGTTAGATAGAGGGTCACCCAGGGCATTCTTTGCCTTAAGGTCTACAATAAATTTCACAGCCAAAATTATTGCTTCTGCTTCATCAGTAAAGATGGTACACAAAAAGATAAAGATTTACAAACTGTTAATACTGCATTAAAATCATACAGGTGGGACAAGCATGAGAGTAGTATACTAGATTCCTTCTCAAGATTACGATACGAATTAACAGTCGTTCACGTTAATGATATGGAGATCATACTTCATGATAATAGAATCGTTATTCCGAAATATTTACAGATGCATGTAATTGACATTACACACGAAGGGCACCAGGGAATAGTACGTACAAAACAGTTGTTACGTGAACAGGTATACGTGCCTGGAATAGACAAACTTGTTGAACAAACATGTAAATCCTGTATACCATGTTTAGCGTCACCCCCGAAAAATGTTTTCGAACCGTTACAAATGTCTAAGATACCGAATATGTATGGGACATACATGGACTTTTGTGGACCATTTCCGAATGGATATTACTTAATAATTTTAGGAATGCCGAAAGAACTGAAAACGGACAACGGACCGCCGTTTAATTCAGAAGAGTTTCGCGGCGAGAGCTAATACGAATATTATAACAATTTAAAGTATTTTTTTTAAATCAGACAAAATGTCTTTCAATAAACTTAAATTCTAGACTACAAAGGCAAATTTATTATTTACAAAAATAACACTAATAATGTGATAAAAATTAAAACCGTTTTAAATATGACAACATTTGGTTTTTTTATTTTATTATATATTCCAATTTCTTTTAAAAATGAAACAATATTTGTAAACGGAACATTATTAAATAATTCATACATATTATTGACATTGAAAAATTTCTTAAGAAAATCACTACAATTAATTTAAACATGTTTAATAGTATACTTGCAATTGCAAGGTACACATTGTGGCTCATCTTCATTTTTAGCTCCCCTGGCCCAAAGGGCCAAGTGAACTTTTCTCATCACTTTACGTCCGGCGTCGTCCTGCGTTAACTTGTACAAAAATCTTTTCCTCTGAAACTACTGGGCCAAATTTTATCAAACATGGCTACAATCATCATTGGGGTATCTAGTTGGCCGCCATGGCTAAAAAATATAACTTGTGGGTAAAATGCAGTTTTGGCTTATAATTTAAAAACCAAAGCATTCAGAGCAAATCTGACATGGGGTTTAATTGTTTATCAGGTCAAGATCTATCTGCCCTGACATTTTCAGATGAATCGGACAACCTGTTGTTGGGTTGCTGCCCCTGAATTTGTAATTTTAAGGAAATTTTGCTGTTTTTGGTTATTTTCTTGGATATTATTATAGATAGAGGTAAACTGTAAACCATAGTAATATTTAGCAAAGTAAGATTTACAACTAAGTCAACATGACCGAAATGGTCAGTTGTCCCCTTTAGGAGTTATTAACCTTAGTAGTCAATGCTTAACCATTTTTCGTAAATCTTAGTTATCTTTTACAAAAATCTTCTCTTCTGAAACTACTTGACCAAATTAATCCAAACTTAGCCACACTCATCTTTGGGGTGAGAAAACATAAAAATACTGTATTTGAATAATGCTACCCAGCCACTTTATGCATGAAACTAGCGGTACAAATGAGATTGAAATAATTACAATTTTACCAAAACCATTGTTTATCATGCATATTTTAAAGCATTGAATCATAAATCATTTGTTACAGCACTTAAGATACACAGCAAATTTGTTCTTGAATATTATGGCATAAAGAAAACATCCTACTTGCTATCATTCTTTTTTTATATAGTTCTCTTATTACATCACTGTTTAAACTATAAATTACTTTAGGAAAGTTAAAGAAAAATAGTATGCTTTGTTCTGAATTCTTGTAATTGTTTTACTAGTCATTTAAGTTCATTATCTTCATTAAAATGTTTTGCAGTCATAATTTTGTGCTTATCTTAATAGAAATGATATAAGATACAAAAGTAGAATAGTTCAATTTTCAGTTCTAACAGCCTTCATCATGTTCATGGCTAGTAAAGAAACTTACATAGGCATGATAGGTAAAGACTTTTTGGTAAGAGAGGACTGTTGATTTGTGGTGTCAGAAGTATATATATAGGTCAATGTCACACATACTGACATACAAGTAGTCGTCTGAAAATTTTGAAATTTACCTTAAAACGAACCTTTTCATTGTTGTATCTCATCATTATTTTACTCAACACATGGGAAGGTAATTCCAATTTCAAATAAAAGTCTGTTCTATGTTGATGATTCATGATTTTGCAGATGTTGCTAATTCATCAAACCGAGCTACAGCTAGTACAAGTAGACACAATATCTTCAAAATGAGTTGGTAAAAATACTTTAATTAAAAATATCCCTTGAAAAATCATTCATTATTTTTTTTTTTGTAGTTTCTTTAGATATTTATTTTCAACTGTTACAGAGAAGGATTTGTTTACAACAAGGAGCCTTAGCTAACCATCCATCAGTGTACAATGTTGTATTTGATATCATGATATTAGATGATAATTTAATGAATCCTTTAAGGGAATCAATGTTTACCAATTGCCGTTTAGGAACATCCCTGCTAAAACAAAACTTTATAGAGACAAGTAATTCATTTCGTTTTGAAGACGATCAAGTGCCGACTACAAGAACACCTTTAAACCAAGAGCTGCAAGATATATGTTTGAGTTTGACATATTTCGAATTGCACGTAATGCATTTGAACAATCAAACCTGCAACTCCTCATATGTTAGTCAAACGATGAATAATCGATATCAGAAATACATTTCAATAGAGAAGGTAATTTGAAAACGTGTAGACAGCTGGTTAATAGTTTTGCTAACTACAATTGAGCTTTTAATGATGGTATGGGTATAGATCGTGGTTACGTGAGGTTTTATGTTCAAATGAACAAAACCTGCAGAGATTGGATGAGATATGTGCGTGCCTGCTTCCAGCAATCACCCGATCTCCATCCATATATATCCACCACCAAAGGCAATTTAGAAAAAAATGATCAAACCTATTCATTTAAACAGCCAAAGAAGAGCTAAAAAGAGAAAAAGGTGGCATCAACAAAATATGAGGGGTAATGCAATTCTGGTAATTGGTCTACGAATTAATAATACCACAATGGTTAAAACCAATATTTGTAGAAACTTTACTTTGGGTTACTCAATGGAGAGACATCAACATGAGAGACAGCCTTTTCTGATAAAGTATGACAGACCATGGTATCATGAGTTAAAGTTTTTTTCTCTCACTATGTTGAGATTTGTCGCATTAATGAAATAACTGCACACTTTGACTGTGTAGGTAGACATGCTATAGTTGGATCATACATCAGATCTACAAAGAAAATCGCATATATAAAAAAGAAGATATAGTATGATTGCCAATGAGACAACTATCCACAAAAGACCAAAATGACACAAACATTAACAACTATAGGTCAAAGTACGGCCTTCAACAATGAGCAAAGCCCATATCGCATGCCTGCAACTAAGGTAAAAAAAACTTTCGTCTGCAACCATTGTGGTTTCAATTTTAAGAATTTTATGTTCTTTTTCGTATTTTCCATAAAATCGTTGACCGAATAGCATATGCTCAGAGTATATTCATTGTGTTTATCCTATCAGATGGATCAGTAAGAGATGTCACTGAAAGGAGAAGAGGATTTTGGTTTGGTGGAATTAGCGTGACCTCTTCTGTTGAAGAGCGTTCCGTACAATATCTTAATATAAGTTTTTCAAAATTTCAAGTAGCAATATTTTGCCTGTGACGCCTATGAAGTGACCAAATAAGGTTAAAAAGAAATCATAAATTATATTTTCAATTGTGTGAATACTTATAAGACTGCACCAAAACTTTCTCCGATTCTCGTACTTTTATATATATATATGTTCCAGACCGTATGAGTATTTGGACCGTACGCGTACGGTCTGCACCGTATGCGTACTTTTTCTAAATACTCATACGGTCGGACCGTACGCGTACGGTCTGACTATTATTAAAAAGTTGGTCAAGATTGTTAGATACATATGCATATAGCAGATCAACATAACTTAACTATCAAATTAATATAAAAAAGTTCAATTGTAATTGAAACTAAAACTTTATATTTTAACTTGTTTTTAATTCACGCTAATTAAATATGCTAATCTCTTGTATTAAGCATGTCGATCAGTAGTACATTAATTGTATTATGAACGCTAAAATTGAAGATATCGGAAGTAAACATAAAGTGGGAGTTCAATTGTTTTAAAATATTTAGCAACTTTACCAAAAAAAAAAAAAAAAAAAAAGAACATGCATGAACTGCATACATGAAATTGCAAAAAATATTACGTTACTTGAATTGTGTCACCTTGGGCGAGAGTACCAACATAGGATTCATATATACAATTAAACAAATACCTAATTTCAATTGTTCGTTTGTTCATTTTATCTATCTAATTGTAACAAATTATCAATAACAATTTGTAAAACTAAAAATAAAGATTGTTTCAATTTAACCCATATGATCAAATAACATGTATTTTCAGATCGTACTGGACCGTCCGCGTATACTTATACGGTCCGACCGTACGCGTATGGTCGGACCGTATGAGTATACGTATACGGTCCGGACCGTACGCGTACGGTCCAAATACTCATATGGTCTGGAACATATATATACTTTTTCACTTTTTGGTCTTTTGGAAATGTTGTTTGTGCTGTATTTAGACTCTTCTACAACGAAATTTGTTTTTCATGCACACGTTTAAATATTGCGGTTTTTATCCAACGCAATCGTTTGTTAGAACGTAGTTTTCAATTTAGACTTGTTTATTTATATATAATGTCTGAAAATAGCAACAATCAACCCATATCGCATGCCTGCAACTAAGGTAAAAAAAAACTTTCGTTTGCAACCTTTGTGGTTTCAATTTTAAGAATTTTATGTTCCTTTTCGTATTTTCCATAAAATTGTTGACCGAATAGCATATGCTCAGAGTGTATTCATTGTGTTTATCCTATCAGATGGATCAGTAAGAGATGTCACTGAAAGGAGAAGAGGATTTTGTTTTGGTGGAATTAGCGTGACCACTTCTGTTGAAGAGCGTTCCGTACAATATCTTAATATAAGTTTTTCAAAATTTCAAGTAGCAATATTTTGCATGTGACGCCTATGAAGTGACCAAATAAGGTTAAAAAGAAATCATAAATTATATTTTCAATTGTGTGAATACTTATAAGACTGCACCAAAACTTTCTCCGATTCTCGTACTTTTATATATATATACTTTTTCACTTTTTGGTCTTTTGGAAATGTTGTTTGTGCTGTATTTAGACCCTTCTACAACGAAATTTGTTTTTCATGCACACGTTTAAATATTGCGGTTTTTATCCAACGCAATCGTTTGTTAGAACGTAGTTTTCAATTTAGACTTGTTTATTTATATATAATGTCTGAAAATAGCAACAATCAACATTCAATCTATTAAAACGTGGATCAGTTTCTGAAAAATAAACTGATACGGTTACTGAATTATATATATAAAATACCTAAGAATATAACTTAAACACGTTAATTAATACATTAAAAGTTATATTAGATTTTAAATAGAAATGCGCAATATTTCGATAAACAACCTAGCTTCATCGGGGGTGTGCATCGCTCATTGTGAAATCGGATGCATGACAACAAAATATTTTTGTAGCTTAATCTATTCAAGATATGAGTGCATAAAATATGTTTGTAGCTACAACTACATGAAGAAAATTTCAACACAGTTATAGATGTTCGATTAATTGTATGAATTTCAATAAATTAATTTCTATGATTTCAAGATAGTTATTGTTTTGAGTTGCTTTTAAATCTGTATTCGTCTCTTTCATTGAGTTAATCAGGTTTAAGAGTTCGTACTGGTGCATCCAAAATCTCCCTCTTTTTTTGTCTTCCTTGTGTATCCCAATTTTGATTTTTCTCAATGATTTGAAATTTAACGTTTTCAAAATCATGTCCTGCTCTTAAAAAGGATTTTTTCTTAATAACTGTCTTAATTTCCGTTGATGATCTTTAGACTTATTTAAATGTATCTTTTATATGTCAGTCCCTTACTTTTAAACATTATATTTTTCGGTCTTTCAGAAATGGAACGTTCCAACAAGAAAAGTCCTCTGGACGAGGGATTCCCAGTCCAGGGTGAGGACCTCCAAAGGGTGCATCCCCTGTAAGTATTAATTTTTACACGTTCTTTACCTTAATTATAGTAAAGTTCATTTCAAATATGTATTAAACGTATGAGATGTAACCGGAGAGCACGAATTTCATTACAAAATTGCTTGTCTCCACCGGGACTCGAACCCGGTACCTCTGTGTTACAAGGCAGCGCGCTAACCGACTGAGCTAAAGAAGTACTTCCTTAGCTCAACCGCTTACGGCTGACTAAGTATCTACTAAGTTTTTCTAAGGGAAGCAATCCCGTCACACTTCCCCCACCTCAAGAGTCATTATACTCTATAATGATGATATTTTCATCTTTTTTATATTTATATTTTAACCTGGCTAGGTAATTCTTCTAACCGTGGGTTATTATTGTTGGGCGCCAATGTAACCGGAGAGCACGAATTTCATTACAAAATTGCTTGTCTCCACCGGGACTCGAACCCGGTACCTCTGTGTTACAAGGCAGCGCGCTAACCGACTGAGCTAAAGAAGTACTTCCTTAGCTCAACCGCTTACGGCTGACTAAGTATCTACTAAGTTTTTCTAAGAGAAGCAATCCCGTCACAGAGACATACAAATGCGAGACAAGTGATACACGACGTATAAATGAGTCTGACTTGAAGAACGATAAAAAAAAAGCGTTGTTCCATTTACATGCGTAATTTGGTCATTTTTATTAATTCATTTTATTTAAATTAAAACGTTGTATCTTAAAATCGTATACTCAATAACGATTTTTATTTTTTTTGCAGACTGTAGAATGGATGGACCCAGAGGCGGAAGTGCTCTGGACCGCAATATTTGCACTCCAGAGCGAGATGGCAGAAATGAAGAAAGCCATGAAGGCAAAGACATACATTAGGCACGAGGTTGTATACCTCAGGCCCCTCCCTCCAAAAAAATAAATAAATAATAAAAGTGAAAAGTGTTCACAGTTGTTAAAGGGAAAATTCGCGATTTTTTTCTTATGGTTTAAATATGTCCATAATGACATAATATATATATTCACAAAGTTTTATCGCTAAATGTGCAGTAATAAAGGAGAAATTCAATAATTAATGAAAAAATATTAACCATTCCTGTAGGTCGTGACGTTTTCTCCTGGTTTTTGCATGCCGGGATATAAAATACAATCATTAAAAGTCTTGGTTTTTAATCATATTTTAACGTAATCGTAAGCGCGCCGATGACTTATGCTTTATCTAATAACCAGCCGATAATAAGAAGATAAAACGCACAGACGTGCAATTGTACACATTCATGAGATAAATTTTCTATGTTAAACGTATATATTCGAATTATTTTTTTAGACAACACAAAAAGTTATAAAATTATTTTTAATTAATGCATTTTCGGATTGATAAGGTGAACAAATTAAAGTACAATAATCTGTAAAGACAATATGTTGGTGTACTCTTATTGACCTTTTACTATCTCTGCTATGACTAGGTTTATACGATGTGTGTATTCACGGTTCTGTGGCAATACTCGTAGATGGCTTGTTTAAAGGTAAATTGTTATTTGCACTTCGGTATTTAACCACGCCTCTAGGGCACACCTTGTCAGGTGTGACTGTCTATTCGGATCAGTGGATTATAAAACAAGGGAGCATTTAATACACACATTAACAATACAGGTGACAAATAAAAATAGATCGCCGTGGAATTATTTAATTATATTTGGTGCTATTATTTATTTGAATTCAAATAAATTAATTTACTAAAAAATAAACAGTTTTCGGTTAAAGACGGGAAACTTAATTCATGTGTCAGAATAAAATGATATACACCTCTTGTCCTTGATTTAAGTCTCATAAAAAAGGGGAACTTAGAAATTAGAAATAGCTTTACCAAATCATTTTGATTGTCTTTATTAGGCAAAAAAATGTACGAGAACACTTACATTTAGACTTTTGAAACCCATGTATTAATTAATATCTGAAACTATCTGAAGATAACTCTACCGAAGCGGAATATAATTGTACGAATAAAGAAAAAAAAATGTTTTTAAATCTTTGCACATTTATGATTAATTATTGTTATCTATTGTTCATTTAATTATACTTAATTAGTACCTTAAATATGTCTACCGCTCGGCATTAAATCTTGGTGTGGTAGGAAGGGATTATTACATATAGATTATATTATTTGGATGAGGATTTGAGCTAGCCTATAAAAACACATTAATTAGTTAACATACATTCGAGACCAAAGGATATTAACTTTGCTAATTCAATTAACTTTTGCTCACATATATTTCTCTCATGATTTGTGCGTGCTTGTTTCTATAGGACAGTGTATATATTGTCCCAAAATTAATCATAAAATCGTAACTAAAAATGTCTTGTTCGGAGGTTGATAGAAAAAAAAAGAGGTTGATAGTACTAACAGTGGTTCCAGTCCGGTCAAGAGAGGCAGATTTTGACGAGTATGGTCAATTTGGGTACGCACTAGAGCCAGAGTATACCGAAGAAGAGCTCCATAAAATGGAAGCTGCAGAAAGTTTCCGAAATCAAGATATCCTTAGCAACCCTCGCCAGTTTAACACAGCCGGATTGGTGTTCGTGTACTAAATGCATAGTTATGCCGTTATTGACGGAATGTCTTTGTTGCCCCGAATTTACTCCCTTTGATGGTAATATTGAATTGGGTGAATGCATTAGTGACAATATCGATTTCAGAACAGTTTGTCTGAACCCGGTTGTTCTTGAAACAAGCTGTATAAGTTTTCCGAGGTACAAGCGCCATAGAGGGAGAGCTCCAGACGTACTAACTCATAGCCATGTTCACATTTAGTTGAATTATACAATATACTTTTACTTTTGTTCACTGTTGAAGGCCATACCGTGACTTATATAGCTGATTAAGTCCACTTCATTTGGGTAAGTGTCTCCCTAGGAAACAAACCACAACTTCTTATTTAATCAAATGACTTAACTTTTAGCGAAAGTTTCGTATGGAAAAGTGCAAAGTTATAAATGGGTGTCTTGCAATATCGAAGTGATAATCTATTTGTCAGATCTCTTATATCTTTTGACGAAATCAAACCATCATGGTATATATTCTGCATTTGTATAGACCGAAGTGTACTAAATGATATTCATATTATACATGTTAAATGAATGAACAAATATTAAACCTATCTTTTTATTGTTTTCCGCCCATGTCTGCTCATCGCCAGAAATAAAGTTTGTCGCACGAAAAAATGGCATTAATTCCAGAGTCAAAATTTAAAGAACTTATTTTCCATGTTTTCTGGTATTGTACGAAAGAGAATTGACCTAACAAAATAATTGCTATCTTAGGGGTCTCTAAAAACACCGCAAAGGACCTCCTTTGTGCACAAAGGAGCACTAAGGACCCTAAAAAAGTTTGATAAAAGCACAAAGGACCTGAAATTCCCTTTAAAGCATAAAAATATTCTGATTCCTGAAGAAAAATGTAAAAATAATTAGGCTGTTAGTAACACATGTAGAGCAGTGGGTCGTTGTTGGACATATAAATCTTAGAAAGTGTATCATCTGTTAAATTTGCAGGTCACTGAAAGGGGAAGTCCCATACGGAAGTAGGTGTTGAGGATGATTTTTTGTTATCCATTGACACATATAACATGCGTATTCTTGAACGTTTAATACATCATTTACTCTCAAATTGCAAAAACGAAAACTTCCAATTGTATTAAAAGTATTTGTATTTTTATCCATCTGATGAGTTAAGCCTTTTTCAACTGATTTGTATAGTTCGTTCTTCTTCTTCTTTTGGTATACAATAGTCTCGAATTCGTTGATTACATACTGTTGGCATACGTGGACTAGTCTATTTACAAAACTTTTACCCCAATTTACACAAAATGTATGTTTCTTTCTTATGTTCAATGTATGCATGTATATAATTTAAATTGCGCTATAGTTCCGTAACTTTCTATCCAGGCGTATAAACGAATCGTCGGCAAATGCGTACATTTTTTTAAATCAATATTTCTGTTCCAATCTGTCCTTTACTATTGACAACGAGTTTATATTACATTTTCCTAAATTAACCCTTGGAAAAAATATGTAAATAGATTTTTATTTCTTCAAATCTTTTTTTTATGTATTATTTATATTTTTATAAATAATATTCTTTACACCAGAAATGTTATTTATAAACAAGCGTATGAGTTAAGTAATGACTTGTATATTATATCACTTTCGGACACGTAAGACAGAGATGTATATTATAAACCTGATAGTTCAAAATGGAAAGTTATAAGTTATCGGCCGTGTACACCGATCAATACCTACAGAAGTGAAACGATGCATGAACTTGCAAGCCCGACAGGAAATCGCTTGAATACCTGGACGTGTCACCTCACACCCCTCACAATACCTTTGGGAGTAATACCTTAAGCCATGCTGGTGATCAGATGAGGGAAGATCCGAATTTATTTGAATAAAGTTTATTACTTTAAAGAATTATGAACGAATTACATTTTCGAAAACAATTTTCACGGAACACTTATTTATGATTTGAACTTTGACTTTTTAATTAATTCCAATATTAACAGTTTAAAAATAACAGACTATGGTTATTAAAAAAAAATAAGAACATTTTCCGTATCAAATTAGTTAGTCAGATAAAACAACCGTACGATTGACAAGATATCGACACGCAATTACGACTACATCGGTTACTGTAGTTTTGGTCCTTTGTGGTTTATAGACATATCGTGATTTTTGATCGTAGAAGATGACAAAATGGCGGAACGCAGAGATTTGATACTCAAAATTTAAAATCGATGGTGATCTCTTATCTAGCGGAATAAAACTTTAATATCTATAAATTTGAGAATATTTATACAGAATGGACATAATATCAATTTTTGATTTTTTTGCGAAGTTTCCCTTTAATGCTATTCATCAGAATATTATGGATTTTCTCTCTAATGTATGGAATTTTACCGTAAGTTGGGATAATTAGCTTTCAAGATTTGTTTTATATTGTATCATCACAGATTTGTGCAATATGTATTCACTCGGAAAATTGTCTTTTCAAATGCTATTTTATTTTTAATTGAGAAATACTTCAATTCTTTGTACAGCGAAAACTTTGTTCATACGCCCTGAATTTACAGTTTCATCTTTCTCGTTAAATTTATATAAATACTGAGTCAGTTTAATGTCTCAACGGAAAACTTTTGATAATCGAAAACGTTTCACTTTAGTATATAAGATATTATTCATCAGGAAAATTCGTTTAGAAACATTTTGTTGATATAAAATTCCCGTCATAAATGCGCAATGTAACTAAATTGTAAAGGCGTTAAAAATATACATGATTTCTGATTCAATTTAATTTCTCACGGAAACCTTTATTTATTTACTTTCCAATTATTGGCGGTGGAGAAATATACGCACACTCTATAAAAATAATTTCTAAAAAACCTTTCACTTTAATTTATACATTTTAGTGTATTATTCGTCAGGATAAATTTAGAAACATGATATTGACTTATTTGATTGCACCCCGTTGCATTACTTTATAAATAAATGCGTTTAAACTATATATGATTTTTGTTTCAGTTTAATTTCTTACGGATACTTTATTTATATTCTATAATTAAACTAAATCAAAATTTATAATTAAAAAAGTAAAAGCGGTATTTAATTAATATCTTCCTGAAAATTTCAGTTATTGATTCATAATTGACGGTAAATAAATGTTTGTGCATTCTCAAAATTGATACCTCAAAAACGTTAAATCTTAATATATTTTATTTCCTAATGGAAAACTTTCGTTCTCCGTAAATAAATGTTCAAAGTTTATAATTTCGAAAAAGTTAAACATTTTTGTTCACAATAAAGATTTCTATTATCTTGACAAATCAGTTAATATGTAACATCGTTTTAAACATGATATGATGAAATTAATCTTGATATTCTGACAATGCTTTTGCACGGTTCTGTTTTGATTCAATGAGTAAAACACACCTACCATTTCAGAACATGTGTGTTGGTGTTTCCTGAAATCTCTTCTCTGGGAATATTTCTTTCCACAATTGTTACACATAATTTTTTTACCCGGGTGTTGACACTGTTCATGCAGGACTAAGTCTGTTTTATTTTGAAAGTTTGTTTCACAATATTTACATTTTAATGAACAGGTGTTCTGGTGTCGTAGGAAAGCATCCTTTCCGTTTAAAGTTTTTATCAAATTTAGCACAGGAGAAGCAACCAGATCCAAGAACGGATAATTTATGTCTATTACGTCGGATCGTCTTGAAAAGGTTCTGTTACAAACATCGTATTGAAACTCTCTCGTGTAAATGAAGATATTGATCATTTACTGCTTATATGTACTCTTGTATTATTGTCACCTGCATTTTCATTTGGTAAAATAGTATAATACAATTAATCAGTGTTGGGTATGTTCGGGAGTTTACCTTTACAAAAAGTGTTTGGAATGTTCGGGAGTTTACCTTTAAAAAAAGTGTTCTGCTTGAAAAAAGTAAAAACACAAAAATACTGAACTCCGAGGAAAATTCAAAAAGGAAAATCAAATGTCCAAACACATCAAACGAATGGAAGAGAATGTTAACAGAACATAATTTTGATGTTCATCTGCATTTCATCAATAGTACTTGCGAAAACATTACGAGATGTTGAAACATTGGTGATTAAATTAAATTCACTTCAAATGTTAAAAAGTAAAAACACAAAAATACTGAACTCCGAGGAAAATTCAAAAAGGAAAATCCAAAATCGAAAGTCCAAACACATCAAACGAATGGATAACAACTGTCATATTCCTGACTTGGTACAGGCATTTTCTAATGTAAAAAATGGTAGATTGAACCTGGTTTTATAGCTAGCTAAACCTCTCACTTAACAGAACACTACATTCAGAAAGTCGAGCAAGATCAAACAAAGAAATACAACAACTATCAAAGCGAATGTCCATATAAGGAGATTCGGTGACGAACATAACTATTTATAGTACATTGCAACTGGTTTAATCCATTTACGAATTTGTCCATATAAATGACTTCAATTGTCTGGAAGTACAACCCCCCCCCCCCCCCCCCCCCCCTTTTTCCCAACTTTTCAAGAAATTTCAGTTTAAAGTAAAAAAAATTGTCCGTCTCAGTTAATCTTTGTTTTTAGCTATTTTTAGGGTAATGGTTACAGTCATTCTTTGATTGTGTAAATATTAATCGGAAATGTTTCAACTTGTCAATTTTAAAAAGTACAAATCAACAAATATTGCATGCCTACCACTGTGGCATGAAAATCTAATTTCCGCTTGATTTTAAGTCTTTGTTCTTGTTGTTTATATAAAAAAAAAATAGGCAAGTGGGAAGTTAACACTCACACATGTTTATAAATGTCTGTCCTTGTCAAGCAACCTGGTGTACACTAACCATTCATGTTTGAGTGTGTCTGGGCCCTGGAACATGTTTAACTCTTGAGAACTTGATATTAACATTCAATAGGAATGCCCAATGCCTACTACATCCAATTTTTAACCGGATTTTTGTGACAAAAATGTCGGTTATTGATTTGGGGATGTACGGCGTATAAATTAATGACATAATTAAAGTGGGATCAAAAATAAGCAGTGACTATATTTGACATATTTCTGGCATACTTAAATTTAATGTAGTAAACATGGTGAGTATGAAAAGATGCAATCAAAAATGCTGAAAATTACCTTCTTAAATCAATCTTCTGAATACTAGGCACTCGTCCATGTAACACTTTAGAGACCCTCATAAATCCATTACCAACTGCACAAAAGTTTTTTCTGTTTTTCCTTTATTTGTAAGAAATATTATATTTGTACAATATCACAAGCTTTGTACTCCTTATGCAAAAGAACAGTGTAGGAGTTCCTTTGTTTCACTTTTCCACAGGACTGGCTGTAGAATACAAAAAATTTTCTCCGGATTTTTGCTGCCTTAAAAAATGACAATGTTTGCAAGTGATCAACAGTTGTATTCAAAAGATCAGATATTTGCTCTTTCAGAGACTCCTCTATGTTTAGAACTTTTACCATAGGCTTCATCACATAACACTGATCTCCAACTTCATAGTTATCATTTGAACTTATTCTATTGTGTCTCAATATATTTTGAAGAAGCTGTTTTACTTTACCACCAGTAAGCTGCTTAACTTTATTTTCAATTATCTTTTTACTATGCACTGACCAGTATACTTCACCACTAACATTTCCTTTCCCATGTATTGATTTTTGATATTTCCCCATTGAAATTTCAAAAGAGAAACATGAAAATGTCCATAATTGACCCCAATCCTCTACAAGTTTAACTATATGGCTTATATTTTGTACATTAAGACCACATGTAGCATCAACATACAGTGGTTTTGAACACTTATAGAATGTATCTAAAAGTAATTCTGCTCTCTTAATGTCTCTTGGTGTAATTTTCTCCTACGGCAACAAGAATGTAGCTTCAATAAGACACGCAAAATGTTCCAAATAATTTCCTGGCAAAAAGTCTTTAAAGCATGGTATGCATAACAGAGCAGAAAAGATCGAAACTCAGAAGCTTTCCAATAATTTAAATTGTTTTCAATTTGTCGAGAAATTCTATGAATTAAATAAGGCACCTTAATATTTTTAAATATTTTGTCAATGTCTTTAAGGTTATGTCCAATAAAGTAAAGTTTCTGATAACTTGACCTAGCAATCCATAAACTCAATAACTTTTTTTTGTATTTCCAAGTAAAAAGCCATGCATGTAGTCAACTGTGCAGCTTTCATGAAAATCTATAAATGGGAGATGTTTGATGATGGACCTTCCAAAAAATCCATATACTTTTTTTTTTTTCTCGCTTCAATAGCACTCAACACATTTTGTTCTATAGAAATACTGGAGCGACACTTTAGTTTTTCTTCACGATAAGGAAAGCAACGTGTATGACCTTTTCCAACTTTAACTACTAACCCTGGTTCTTCACAAAATATACATGAATATAAACCGTTATGTTGGGTCATGTTAAAGACACCTGCTCTTGCTTGAAGGTCCATTGTCATAGTACTGACAAGTAAATAAACCTACTGCTGCCCTGTAGATGTTTCAACTGTCAACCCAAAATATGACACTGATATGTTTTGCGCTGTATCTAACAGCAGTGGTATGATTGTGTATATGAAGGAGTCTATTGACAAGATCCAACCATACTTTTAATTTGCCTAATGAATATGATTTGTGAATGAAATTGGTATCTAAACAAGATTTTTTGCAATTTTATTTTTACTTGCCACATACACAAGTGTATGTCCACTGTTACTTGACGGACATGTTCTGCTGTTTTTGAATCATCCTATATACATAGCGGTGTTGATTAGTCAACCTAGAATTCACAAATGCTCAGGTACAACTGTCAAAACTAAATGACGTTTTTTTAACCAATTCCTACTTTCGCTTATTAAATATTGTCCGTGAGGAAAGTAGAATAATGTACATTACCACATTGGATATGGGGTTCTGATTGATCTTGACATTGTTCTCTTAATTCCGGTCGTCTATTATAGACAAACATACAATCTACAAAAAGATGGTATGGCACACAAGGTTTCTTTATAAGTGCATGGACAAGAAATCAATAGTCCCATTTAGTTCCTCGCACTTTTTCTTCAATTCCATTGAATCGATTGTGAATACATACATTCAATTTGAATGCCATTGGAATAAACCAACGGTGAAATGAACGTAAAATCAGATAAAAAAATAATTATAGATTTTCTTCTCTCTTGTGTATCCCATTTGTTTACTTATTTGCAAATTTCAAATAAATCGATGATAATCCGATTTTTTTTGTAAAACTTACTCGCCATTGAAAAATAATGTTGAAAATGCATGTGTTAAAAATTAGTGAAGTTCATTTAATGTTTCAGAGGTTTGTCTGTCAACTAGGCGTACTTTTACTCTAACGGACCCATGATATACGGCTGTTTATAATTTGTCTTGAAGCAATAGCCATTCCTTGGCATGATATTTCGCTGTGGTAGATATTGTTGATGGAGACCTCCATTCTGATATGCAGAGCATGGCATTCTTTATCAAGAGACGGTGTACTTGCGAGTCGCCCCTCTTTCCCTTCGTCAATTTTACGGACGCCATCACGAGTTGGTTGACCAAATGATATCGGATATGTTCCTTACGTCGTATCTACAATCCCCTTCCCTTTCATGAATGACCTACCGAATTGAGACTATTTAGGGGATTTGCAATTACATAATAGTTATCAAAAGTACCAGGATTATAATTTTATACGCCAGACGCGCGTTTCGTCTACATAAGACTCATCAGTGACGCTCAGATCAAAACAGTTAAAAAGCCAAATAAATACAAAGTTGAAGAGCATTGAGGATAAAAAATTCCTAAAAGTTGTGCCAAATATGGCCAAGGTAATCTACTCCTGGGGGTAAGAAAATCCTTAGTTTTTCGAAAAATTCAAAGTTTTGTAAACAGAAAATTTATAAAAATGACCATATAATTGATATTCATGTCAACACCGAAGTACTGACTACTGGGCTGGTGATACCCTCGGGAACGAAACGTCCACCAGCAGTGGCATCGACCCAGTGGTGTAAATAGTTATCAAAAGTACCAGGATTATAATTTTATACGCCAGACGCGCGTTTCGTCTACATATAAGCAGACCTGGGGTAATGGTAATTTGTAATTGTAATGCATTGTAATATTACATTTTTTTTCATGTAATGCACATTTTCTGCATTACAATTACATGTAATGTAATGATTACTTTAGTTAGAAATCAATGTAATGCCTCCATTACTTAACATTACTTTTCATTACAAATTGGTAAAATGCATAAAATTGAAGAATATAGTAAAATAAAATTAAAATATTAACAAAAGCAAAAGTAAATTTTGAATAAAATTATTGTCACAGTTAATTACTGTATTTAATCATTATAGATTGTTTGCCCTTAAAACTTTTCTTCAAGGATCTATAACTAAATCCCCTAGGCCAACTTAACTTTAACCCAGCAAATGAAAAAGAAGTGAGCTGTTGTTAGTAAAAAACTTTTATTCTTAAATTTCATTTTCTTGTCATTGTTGAATGAGATTTTGCAAGGACAACATGGAAAATAATATATTAGACCAATTTGAATTGCCACCTGACACTGATGGAACATTTAAGGCAAAACGCAGACATTGTCCAGCCTTGATATCTGGAAGTTTGAAAATTGCATCAAACTTTAAAACACACATTAAGGTAAGAAATATAAAACTTTTTTAATTGGCAAAAGGGTGTGTGTAAATTTTCAAGTCTTCATCTTGGTTTCTGATATTTGTATAAAATAATATTGGAATTATTTGGTCCATGAAAAATCTTTAAAAAAAATATTAAACAAAACTATATAAATGAACGGAAAAAATATGAAGATGAAATTTTCATAATTCTTTGTATACCTTACATGTATTTTAATGAACATTTGTATATGTCAATCAACATTTTTACATCAAACTTTGGTTTAGGTCCTGTCTGTGTTGTTAATTCACCTAATTAATATCAAAATGTTTTTATTGCAATCAAATCTTCTCAACTTATATTTGTCCTTACAGAGCCCTTAGGCATTTAACAAGATAATCCTTTAATGACACATTTATTATATCCCTTTGAAATCACTCTATGATGTTTTAAGGATTAAGTGATCAATGTTAGAAACAAAATTATATGACAATTAATTTATTTTTCAGAGAAAACACAGAGAAGTGCTAGAAATTAAAGAAACCCAACAGAAAACATTTTCAGCTAAATTAACAAAATTTTACCAACCAACATCCAGCAACAAATACCATAGTAATGATGTGAAGCAGAAAATGTCAACTGATGCGCTAATAATGTGTATTGCGGGGGATATTTTACCATTGTCAATTGTTGACAGTCCAAACTTTAGGCATTTTGTTGAGAAATTAGACCCGAAATACCAAGTGCCAAGTAGAAAACATCTGTCAACAAAACTCTTAGTTGAAAAAGCCAGTGAAGTCCAGAATAATTTGAAGGAAAAAATGTCATTAGCTAAAAGTGTAAATTTGACAATTGACCTTTGGTCAAACAGGCAAATGAGAGCATTTATGGGGATAACAGGACATTTCATTCAAGACTGGACAGCTCATTCTGTTATGCTTTCATGTAAACGCTTTAAAGGGAAACATACAGCAGAAAGTATTCGTTACGAGTATGAAGAAACTCTAGCAGTATTTGAAATTGCTGACAAGATAAGCACAATTGTTACAGATAATGCCTCAAACATGGTGAAGGCGTTCAAAACATCTTTGCCAGGATTCGAGGACACAACAGATGATGGTGACAGTGGTAATGATAAACCAGAAGATATAGATTGTTTTGATGAAAATGAAGATGAATTCGAACATTTACCAAAACACTCCAGGTGTTATGCCCATACGCTTCAACTGGTTATAAAGGATGGCTTAAAAGACTGTACATCGCATATGTGTACTGTCATTGCAAAGGCATCCAAAATTGTCAATTTTGTTAGAAGATCAATTCATGCAAGTGAAATGTTAGAAACTGAAAATAAGTTACAAGCTGCAAACGCTACGAGATGGAACTCCCAACTAACCATGATCAGGTCTATTTTGAAAATTTCAGAAGAGAAACTAAACAAAGTTGAAAGTCCAGTTAAATTGTCAAGTTACGAAAGGAAAATTCTTCATGAATTAAGCTTAGTTCTTGATCCATTTGAATATGTGACACTATTGGTACAAAACAATGTAAGTGCAAGTCTTACAATTCCTGTAACTCTGGGTCTAAAACACAAAGTGAATCAGCTGTCAAATGTGTACAACAATAAGATGGTGACAACATTGAAGAGCTCAATAGAAACCAGACTGACTCAGTTTGAAGAGGACAATGACTTTATTTTGGCTGCTATACTAGATCCCAGATTTAAACTTAGATGGAGTGAGCCTGAAAAGGTTGCCCCATATACAGTTTTACTGAAAAACATGACAAGTGCTCTTGATTCACATCTAGGTGATACTTTTGATCAAGAAGATGGATGTTCACCACCACCTAAGAAACTTAAAAGTGACTTTTTCAGTGTCATGCCTCCTACTACTCCATCTAAGAGTAGACACAGGTCTGGTTCAGTACATGATGTTGACATTTACTTGTCTGAGCCATGTGAAGAAATGTCAATCAATCCACTGGAATACTGGAAGTCCAATTCAGTGCGCCTTTCTTCTTTGGCTAATACAGCTATCAAGTATTTAGCCATTCCCTCAACATCAGCTCCTGTAGAAAGACTTTTTAGTATTGCCGGGAAGGTGTACAGACCTGATCGCTGTTCTCTTAATGACAGCACCTTTGAAACACTTATGATGATAAAGTGCAATGGACATGTTAATTAACCAGTATTTGAAGTCTATATATGTCAATAACACTGTAAATATACATGTTCATATACCCCTGTAATATTTATCAATTTCTTATAAAAATCTGTTTTTGAAATGTTTTTATTTTTTATTTTGAAAAAGTAATGTGTAATTTAATGCATTACACAGGCAAAGTAATAGTAATGTAATGCATTAAATGTGAGAAAAAATGTAATTGTAATTGTAATTGTAATGGAAAAATCACAAAGTAATTGTAATGTAATGCATTACATTGCAATGTAATGGCCCCAGGCCTGGTTGCTTCAATTTTACATCTTATACAAATGCCAATATTTATTCGAAAATTATCTTGATCAAATGACCGATTTAATGTAATATCAAATACAATTATCAAAAAAAGTAACAATTTTTAGTCAAATATGAAAAAATTAACAACTCCCCGATTTTAAGTTTATTGTACATTTTATACATATATTTGGAAAAATGGGTGATTCAATGTCTAATTTTTAACAATCAGAAAGTGACTAAATTAACTGAAAGTCAAATTGACAGTAAAATATTGAAAAATTTATCAAAAAAGGTAACTTCCGAATGAATATTCAAAAATAGTTTAAATTGAATAAAAAGTGTTGAAATTTTTAAATAAAGCTGTGGTTGGTTCAATTTTACTTGTAATACAATTGTCAATATTTATTAGAAAATTATCTTGATCAAATGGCCGATTGAATGTGACATCATTTTAAATTATCAAAAATTGACCAAATTTACAGTGAAATGTGTAAAAATTATATAACTAAACCGGTGTCAGAATTGGTGTTAAATTCTATATAATTATTTTGAGAAAATATTCTATCAAAGAAAACATATGAATGGATTATCCCAAAAGTGGCAAAATTTACTAAAATATTCAATTTTTATTAAAAAAAAAAGCTGTGGTTCAGGTTTACTTCTAATACAAATGTCAATACATATTAGAAAATTATCTTGATCAAATGACCGATTAAATGTAACATCAAATACAATTATCAAAAAAAGTAACAAATTAAGTCCAATGTGGAAAAACTAATATTAAACCGGTAACAGGTTAAGTGTACATTTTATACAAATATTTGAAAAAAAAATGGGTGATTTAATGTCTAATTTTAAACAATTAATCAGAAAGTGACTAAATTAACTGAAAGTCAAATTGACAGTAAAATATTGAAAAATTTATCAAAAAAGGTAACTTCCGAATGAATATTCAAAAATAGTTTAAATTGAATAAAAAGTGTTGAAATTTTTAAATAAAGCTGTGGTTGGTTCAATTTTACTGCTTATACAATTGTCAATACATATTCGAAAATTATCTTGATCAAATGACCGATTTAATGTTACATCATTTAACATTATCAAAAATTGACTAAATTTACAGTGAAATGTGGAAAAATTATATAACTATACCGGTGTCAGAATTGGTGTTAAATTCTATACAATTATTTTAAGAAAATATTCTATCAAAGGCAACATATGAATGGATTATCCCAAAAGTGGCAAAATGTACTAAAATATTCTATTTTGATTAAAAAAAAACGCTGTGGTTCAGGTTTACTTCTAATACAAACGTCAATACATATTAGAAAATTATCTTGATCAAATGATCGATTAAATGTAACATCAAATACAATTATAAAAAAAAGTAACAAATTTACTGTCAAATGTTGAAAAATTAATAATACACCGGTAACAGGTTAAGTGTGCATTTTATACAAATATTTGAAAAAAATGGTCGATTTAAGGTCTCATTTAATACAATAAATCAGAAAGTGGCAGAATTAAAGAAAAGTCAAATGACAGTAAAATGTGGAAAAATTACCACTAAAGGTATCTTCCGAATAAAATTTTTATAAAAAATAAATTTCAAAATTGAAATAAAAAAATGATGAAATTTTTAATTACAATTATTTTGAGAAAATATTCTATCAAAGATAACATATAAATGGATTATCCAAAAGTGGCAAAATTACTAAAATATTCTATTTTTATTGAAAAAAAGCTGTGGTTCAGGTTTACTTCTAAAACAAATGTCAATACATAAGAAAATTATCTTGATCAAATGACCGATTAAATGTAACATTTAATACAATTATCAAATAAAAGTATAAAATTTACAGTCAAATGTGGAAAAATTAATAATACACCGGTAACAGGTTAAGTGTACATTTTATACAAATATTTATAAAAAATGTTCGATTTAAGGTCTCATTTTATACAATAAATCAGAAAGTGGCAGAATTAAAGAAAAGACAAATTGACAGTAAAATGTGGAACATTACCACTAAAGGTATCTTCCGAATAAATATTTAAAAAAAAAGTTCCAATTGATTAAAAAATGATGAAATTTTTAATTACAATTATTTTGAGAAAATATTCTATCAAAGATAACATATGAATGGATTATCCAAAAAGTGGCAAAAGTTACTAAAATATTCTATTTTTATTAAAAAAAAAAGCTGTGGTTCAGGTTTACTTCTAAAACAAATGTCAATACATATTAGAAAATTATCTAGATCAAATGACCGATTAAATGTAACATCGAATACAATTATCAAATAAAAGTATCAAATTTACAGTCAAATGTGGAAAAATTAATAATACACCGGTAACAGGTTAAGTGTACATTTTATACAAATATTTAAAAAAAAATGTTCGATTTAAGGTCTCATTTTATACAATAAATCAGAAAGTGGCAGAATTAAAGAAAAGACAAATTGACAGTAAAATGTGGAAGATTACCACTAAAGGTATCTTCCGAATAAATATTTAAAAAAAAAGTTCAAATTGAATAAAAAATGATGAAATTTTTAATTACAATTATTTTGAGAAAATATTCTATCAAAGATAACATATGAATGGATTATCCAAAAAGTGGCAAAAATTACTAAAATATTCTATTTTTATTAAAAAAAAGCTGTGGTTCAGGTTTACTTCTAAAACAAATGTCAATACATATTAGAAAATTATCTTGATCAAATGACCGATTAAATGTAACATTAAATACAATTATCAAATAAAAGTCTCAAATTTACAGTCAAATTTGGAAAAATTAATAATACACCGGTAACAGGTTAAGTGTACATTTTATACAAATATTTAAAAAAAAAAATGGTCGATATAAGGTCTCATTTTATATAATAAATCAGAAAGTGGCAGAATTAAAGAAAAGACAAATTGACAGTAAAATGTGGAAGTTTACCACGAAAGGTATCTTCCGAATAAATATTAAAAAAAAAGTTCAAATTGAATAAAAAATGATGAAATTTTTAATTACAATTATTTTGAGAAAATATTCTATCAAAGATAACATATGAATGGATTATCCAAAAAGTGGCAAAAGTTACTAAAATATTCTATTTTTATTAAAAAAAAAAGCTGTGGTTCAGGTTTACTTCTAAAACAAATGTCAATACATATTAGAAAATTATCTTGATCAAATGACCGATTAAATGTAACATCGAATACAATTATCAAAAAAAAGTAACAAGTTTTTAGTCAAACATGAAAAAGTTAACAATACACCAATTGCAGGTTTAGTGTACATTTTATACAAATATCTGGAAAAATGGATGATTTAATGTCTTATTTTAAACAATAAATCAGAAAGTGACTAAATTAACTAAAAGTCAAATTGACAGTAATATGTGGAAAAATTATCAAAAAAGGTAACTTCCGAATGAATATTCAAAAATAGTTTAAATTGAATAAAACATGTTGCAATTTTTAAATAAAGCTGTGGTTGGTTCAATTTTACTTCTTATACAATTGTCAATACATATTAGAAAATTATCTTGATCAAATGACCGATTAAATGTAACATTTAATACAATTATCAAATAAAAGTATAAAATTTACAGTCAAATGTGGAAAAATTAATAATACACCGGTAACAGGTTAAGTGTACATTTTATACAAATATTTAAAAAAAAATGTTCGATTTAAGGTCTCATTTTATACAATAAATCAGAAAGTGGCAGAATTAAAGAAAAGACAAATTGACAGTAAAATGTGGAACATTACCACTAAAGGTATCTTCCGAATAAATATTTAAAAAAAAAGTTCAAATTGAATAAAAAATGATGAAATTTTTAATTACAATTATTTTGAGAAAATATTCTATCAAAGATAACATATGAATGGATTATCCAAAAAGTGGCAAAAGTTACTAAAATATTCTATTTTTATTAAAAAAAAAAAGCTGTGGTTCAGGTTTACTTCTAAAACAAATGTCAATACATATTAGAAAATTATCTAGATCAAATGACCGATTAAATGTAACATCGAATACAATTATCAAATAAAAGTATCAAATTTACAGTCAAATGTGGAAAAATTAATAATACACCGGTAACAGGTTAAGTGTACATTTTATACAAATATTTAAAAAAAATGTTCGATTTAAGGTCTCATTTTATACAATAAATCAGAAAGTGGCAGAATTAAAGAAAAGACAAATTGACAGTAAAATGTGGAAGATTACCACTAAAGGTATCTTCCGAATAAATATTTTAAAAAAAAGTTCAAATTGAATAAAAAATGATGAAATTTTTAATTACAATTATTTTGAGAAAATATTCTATCAAAGATAACATATGAATGGATTATCCAAAAAGTGGCAAAAATTACTAAAATATTCTATTTTTATTAAAAAAAAGCTGTGGTTCAGGTTTACTTCTAAAACAAATGTCAATACATATTAGAAAATTATCTTGATCAAATGACCGATTAAATGTAACATTAAATACAATTATCAAATAAAAGTCTCAAATTTACAGTCAAATTTGGAAAAATTAATAATACACCGGTAACAGGTTAAGTGTACATTTTATACAAATATTTAAAAAAAAAAATGGTCGATATAAGGTCTCATTTTATATAATAAATCAGAAAGTGGCAGAATTAAAAGAAAGACAAATTGACAGTAAAATGTGGAAGTTTACCACGAAAGGTATCTTCCGAATAAATATTTAAAAAAAAAGTTCAAATTGAATAAAAAATGATGAAATTTTTAATTACAATTATTTTGAGAAAATATTCTATCAAAGATAACATATGAATGGATTATCCAAAAAGTGGCAAAAGTTACTAAAATATTCTATTTTTATTAAAAAAAAAAGCTGTGGTTCAGGTTTACTTCTAAAACAAATGTCAATACATATTAGAAAATTATCTTGATCAAATGACCGATTAAATGTAACATCGAATACAATTATCAAAAAAAAGTAACAAGTTTTTAGTCAAACATGAAAAAGTTAACAATACACCAATTGCAGGTTTAGTGTACATTTTATACAAATATCTGGAAAAATGGATGATTTAATGTCTTATTTTAAACAATAAATCAGAAAGTGACTAAATTAACTAAAAGTCAAATTGACAGTAATATGTGGAAAAATTATCAAAAAAGGTAACTTCCGAATGAATATTCAAAAATAGTTTAAATTGAATAAAACATGTTGCAATTTTTAAATAAAGCTGTGGTTGGTTCAATTTTACTTCTTATACAATTGTCAATACATATTAGAAAATTATCTTGATCAAATGACCGATTAAATGTAACATTTAATACAATTATCAAATAAAAGTATAAAATTTACAGTCAAATGTGGAAAAATTAATAATACACCGGTAACAGGTTAAGTGTACATTTTATACAAATATTTAAAAAAAATGTTCGATTTAAGGTCTCATTTTATACAATAAATCAGAAAGTGGCAGAATTAAAGAAAAGACAAATTGACAGTAAAATGTGGAACATTACCACTAAAGGTATCTTCCGAATAAATATTTAAAAAAAAAGTTCAAATTGAATAAAAAATGATGAAATTTTTAATTACAATTATTTTGAGAAAATATTCTATCAAAGATAACATATGAATGGATTATCCAAAAAGTGGCAAAAGTTACTAAAATATTCTATTTTTATTAAAAAAAAAAAAGCTGTGGTTCAGGTTTACTTCTAAAACAAATGTCAATACATATTAGAAAATTATCTAGATCAAATGACCGATTAAATGTAACATCGAATACAATTATCAAATAAAAGTATCAAATTTACAGTCAAATGTGGAAAAATTAATAATACACCGGTAACAGGTTAAGTGTACATTTTATACAAATATTTAAAAAAAATGTTCGATTTAAGGTCTCATTTTATACAATAAATCAGAAAGTGGCAGAATTAAAGAAAAGACAAATTGACAGTAAAATGTGGAAGATTACCACTAAAGGTATCTTCCGAATAAATATTTAAAAAAAAAGTTCAAATTGAATAAAAAATGATGAAATTTTTAATTACAATTATTTTGAGAAAATATTCTATCAAAGATAACATATGAATGGATTATCCAAAAAGTGGCAAAAATTACTAAAATATTCTATTTTTATTAAAAAAAGCTGTGGTTCAGGTTTACTTCTAAAACAAATGTCAATACATATTAGAAAATTATCTTGATCAAATGACCGATTAAATGTAACATTAAATACAATTATCAAATAAAAGTCTCAAATTTACAGTCAAATTTGGAAAAATTAATAATACACCGGTAACAGGTTAAGTGTACATTTTATACAAATATTTAAAAAAAAAATGGTCGATATAAGGTCTCATTTTATATAATAAATCAGAAAGTGGCAGAATTAAAGAAAAGACAAATTGACAGTAAAATGTGGAAGTTTACCACGAAAGGTATCTTCCGAATAAATATTTAAAAAAAAAGTTCAAATTGAATAAAAAATGATGAAATTTTTAATTACAATTATTTTGAGAAAATATTCTATCAAAGATAACATATGAATGGATTATCCAAAAAGTGGCAAAAGTTACTAAAATATTCTATTTTTATTATAAAAAAAAGCTGTGGTTCAGGTTTACTTCTAAAACAAATGTCAATACATATTAGAAAATTATCTTGATCAAATGACCGATTAAATGTAACATCGAATACAATTATCAAAAAAAAGTAACAAGTTTTTAGTCAAACATGAAAAAGTTAACAATACACCAATTGCAGGTTTAGTGTACATTTTATACAAATATCTGGAAAAATGGATGATTTAATGTCTTATTTTAAACAATAAATCAGAAAGTGACTAAATTAACTAAAAGTCAAATTGACAGTAATATGTGGAAAAATTATCAAAAAAGGTAACTTCCGAATGAATATTCAAAAATAGTTTAAATTGAATAAAACATGTTGCAATTTTTAAATAAAGCTGTGGTTGGTTCAATTTTACTTCTTATACAATTTGTCAATACATATTAGAAAATTATCTTGATCAAATGACCGATTAAATGTAACATCAAATACAATTATCAATAAAAGTAATAAATTTACAGTCAAATGTTGGAAAAATTAAATACACCGGTAAAGGTTAAGTGTACATTTTATACAAATATTTGAAAAAAATGGTCGATTTAAGGTCTCATTTTATACAATAAATCGAAAGTGGCTGAATTAAGAATTATCAAATTGACAGTAAAATGTGGAAAAATTACAATAAAGTATCTTCTGATCAAATTTTTTAAAATAGTTCAAATTGAATAAAAATGATGAAATTTTAATTACAATTTTTTGAGAAAATATTCTATCAAAGTAAAATATGAATGGATTATCCCAAAAGTGGCAAAAATTTACTAAAATGTTTATATTTTTTAAAAAAAGCTGGTGATTCATATAAATATACTAAAATAGTTTAAATTGAATAAAAAATGTTGAATTTTCAAATACAGTGTTGTTGGTTCAATTTTACTTGTAATAAAATCTTAATATTTATTAAAAATTATCTGATCAAATGCCCATTGAATGTAACATCATTTAAAATTATCAAAAATTGACCAAATTTACAGTGAAATGTGGAAAATAATTATAAAACTAAACCGTGGTGTCAGAATTGGTGTTAAATTCTAAAAATTATTTAGAAAATATTCTTATCAATAGAGGAAGAAAGATAACCAAAGGGACAGTCAAACTCGTAAAATCTAAAACAAACATGACAACGCATGGCTATCAAAGATAACTATGAATGATTATCCAAAAAGTGGACAAAATTTACTAAAATATTCTATTTTTATAAAAAAAAAGCTGTTGTTGTTCATTTTACTTCTAATACATTTGTCAATACATATTAGAAAATTGTCTTGATCAAATTAACCGATTTAAAGTAACATCGTATACCAATTATCCCAAAAAAAATATCAAATTTACAGTAAAATGTAAAAATTTACATTAAAGGTCAAATCTGAATGAATATCCAAAAAGTAGAAAAAAATACTGAAAATATTACTGAAAAACTTTGCAATTTTAAATAAAGGTGGTTGTTTCAATTTTATTCTTATACATTTGTCAATACATATAGAAAGTTATCTTCATCAAATGACCGATTTAAGGTAACATCGTATACAATTATCCAAAAAATGTTAAATTAACAGTAAAATGTTGAAAAATTTCCAATAAAGGTCAAATCTGAATGAATATAAAAAAGTAGAAAAATTCCTGAAAAAATTGTACTGAGAAATGGTGTAATTTTAAATAAAGCTGTGGTTGTTTCAATTTTACTTTAATACATTTGTCAATACTTATTAGAAAATTGTCTTGATCAAATGACCGATTTAAGTCACATCGTATAAAATTATCCCAAAAAATGTCAAATTTACAGTAAAATGTTTGAAAAATTATCAATAAAGGTCAAATCTGAATGATAATAAAAAAAATACAAAATTTACTGAAAAAATGTTACTGAGAAAATGGTGTAATTTTAAAATAAAGAGGTGGTTGTTTCTATTTTACTTCTAATACATTTTCAATACATATAAAAAAAAATGTCTTCAAATGACCGATTAATGGTAACATCGTATAACACTATTCAAAAAAAATGTGAAATTTAAGTAAAATGTTGAAAAAATTATCCATTAAAGGTCAAATCTGAATGAACATCAAAAAGTAGAAAAATTACTGAAAAAATTACTGAGAAAATAGTGTAATTTCTAAATAAAGCTGTGGTTGTTTCAATTTTACTTTAATACATTTGTCAATACATATTAGAAAATTGTCTTGATCAAATGACCGATTTAAAATAACATCGTATACAATTATCCAAAAAAAATGTCAAATTAACAGTAAAATGTTGAAAAATTTCAATAACGGTCAAATCTGAATGAATATCCAAAAGTAGTAAAATTTACGAAAAATGTTACTGAGAAAACTGCAATTTTCAAATAAACTGTGTTTGTTTCAATTTTACTCTAATACATTTGTCAATACATAGTAGAAAATTGTCTTCATCAAATGACCGATTTAGGTAATATCGTATACAATTATCCAAAGAAATGTAAATTTAATTAAATGTTTTGAAAAATTACCAATAAAGGTAAAATCTAAATGAATATCAAAAAGTAGAAAATATTTACTGAAAAATGGTGTAATTTTTAAAAAAGCTGTGGTTGTTTCAATTTTACTTCTAATACATTTGTCAATAATATTAGAAAATTATCTTGATCAAATGACCGATTTAAAATAACATCGTATACAATTATCCAAAAAAATGTCAAATTTAATAGTAAAATGTTTGAAAAATTTCAATAAAGGTCAAATCTGCAATAAATATCAAAAAGTAGAAAAAATTCTGAACAAATAGTACTGAGAAAATGGTGTAATTTTAAAATAAAAGCTGTGGTTGTTTCAATTTTACTTATAATACATTTGTCAATACTATTAGAAAAATTTCTTGATCAAATTACCGATTTAAGTCACATTGTATAAATTATCCTAAAAAATGTCAAATTTACAGTAAAATGTTGAAAAATTATCAATAAAGGTCAAATCTGAATGATAAGCAAAAAATACAAAAATTTACTGAAAAAATGGTGTACTTTTAAAATAAAGAGGTGGTTGTTTCTATTTTAATTCTAATACATTTTCAATACATATTAGAAAATTATCTTGATCAAATGACCGATTTAAAATAACATCGTATACCATTATTCCAAAAAAAAAATGTCAAATTAACAGTAAAATGTTGAAAAATTTACAATAAAGGTCAAATCTGAAGAAATATCAAAAAGTAGAAAAAAATTCTGAAAAACTAGTCCTGAGAAAATGGTGTAATTTTAAATAAAGCTGTAGTTGTTTCAATTTTACTTCTAATACATTTGTCAATACATATTAGAAATTTATCTTAATCAATTGACCGATTTAAATAACATCGGATACAATTATCCAAAAAAAAAAAGTGAAATTAACAGTAAAATGTTGAAAAATTTCCAATAAAGGTCATATCTGAATGAATATCCAAAAAGTAGTAAAATGTTACTGAAAAAATGTTACTGAGAAACTTTGCAATCTTCAAATAAACCTGCAGTTGTTTCAATTTTACTTCTAATACATTTGTCAATACATAGTAGAAAATTGTCTTCATCAAATGACCGATTTTAGGTAATATCGTATACAATTATCCAAAGAAATGTCAAATTAACATTAGAATGTTTTAAAAATTACCAATAAAGGTCAAATCTAAATAAAAATAAAAAAATAGAAATATTTACTGAAAAAATAATACTGAGAAAATGGTGTAATTCTTAAATAAAGCTGTGGTTGTTTCAATTTTACTTCTAATACATTTGTCAATACATATTAGAAAATTATCTTGATCAAATGACCGATGACCGATTTAAAATAACATCGTATACAATTATCCAAAAAATTGTCAAATTAACAGTAAAATGTTGAAAAATTTCCAATAAAGGTCAAATCTGAATAAATATCAAAAAGTAGAAAAACATTCCTGAAAAAATAGTACTGAGAAAATAGTGTAATTTTTAAATAAAGCTGTGGTTGTTTCAATTTTACTTATAATACATTTATCAATACATATTAGAAAATTGTCTTGATCAAATGACCGATTTAAGTCACATCGTATAAAATTATCCCAAAAAATGTCAAATTTACAGTAAAATGTTGAAAAATTATCAACAAAGGTCAAATCTGAATGATAATCAAAAAATACAAAAATGTTACTGAGAAAATGGTGTAATTTTAAAATAAAGAGGTGGTTGTTTCTATTTTACTACTAATACATTTTCAAAACATAACATATGAAAAAAAATGTCTTCAAATGACCGATTTAAGGTAACATCGTATACATAATCCCAAAAAATGTGAAATTTAAGTAAAATGTTGAAAAATTATCATTAAAGGTCAAATCTGAATGAATATCAAAAAGTAGAAAAATTTACTGAAAAAATTATACTGAGAAAATGGTGTAATTTTTTTAAATAAAGCTGTGGTTGTTTTAATTTTACTTCTAATACATTTGTCAATAAATATTAGAAAATTGTCTTGATCAAATGACCGATTTAAAATTACATCGTATACAATTATCCAAAAAAATGTCAAATTTACATAAGAATGTTTTAAAAATTATTAATAAAGGTCAAATCTAAATGAATATAATAAAATAAAAAAATTTACAGAAAAAAATGTTACTGAGAAAATGGTGTAATATTAAAATAAAGAGGTGGTTGTTTCAATTTTACTTCTAATACATTTTCAATACATATAAAAAAAAAATGTCTTCAAATGACCGATTTAAGGTAACATGGTATAACACTATCCCAAAAAATGTGAAATTTACAGTAAAATAATGAAAAAATTATCATTAAAGGTCAAATCTGAATGAATATCAAAAAGTAGAAAATTTACTGAGAAAGTTATACTGAGAAATGGTGTATTTTTTAAATAAAGCTGTGATTTTTTCAATTTTACTTCTAATACATTTGTCAATAAATATTAGAAAAATTGTCTTCATCAAATGACCGATTTAAAGTAACATTGTATACAATTATCCAAAAAAATGTCACTTTTACAGTAAAATGTTGAAAAATTGCCAATAAAGGTCAAATCTGAATGAATATCCAAAAACTAGTAAAATTTACAGAAAAAATGTTACTGAGAAAACTTTGCAATTTTCAAGTAAACCTGTGGTTGTTTCAATTTTACTTCTAATACATTTGTCAATTACATAGTAGAAAATTGTCTTCATCAAATGACCGATTTTAGGTAATATCGTATACAATTATCCAAAGAAATGTCAAATTAACATTAGAATGTTTTAAAAATTACCAATAAAGGTTAAATCAAAATGAATATCAAAAAGTAGAAAAATTTACTGAAAAATAATACTGAGAAAATGGTGTATTCTTTAAATAAAGCTGTGGTTGTTTCAATTTTACTTCTAAAACATTTGTCAATACACATTAGAAAATTGTCTTGATCAAATTGACCGATTTAAAGTAACATCGTATACAATTAACAACAAAATATCAAATTTACAGTAAAATGTTGAAAAATTACCAATAAAGGTCAAATCTGAATGAATATAAAAAAGTAGAAAAAATTACCGAACAAATAGTACTGAGAAAATAGTGTAATTTTTAAATAAAGCTGTGGTTGTTTCAATTTTACTTCTAAAACATTTGTCAATACATATAAGAAATTCATCTTTATCAAATGACCGATTTAAGGTAAGATTATTACAATTACTAATACAGGTCAAATCTGAATGAATATCAAAAAGTAGAAAAATTTACTGAAAAAATTGTTATTTTTTAATAAAGCTGTGGTTGTTTCAATTATACTTCTCATACATTTGTCAATACATATTAGAAAATTGTCTTGATGAAATGACCGATTTAAAGTAACATCGTACACAATTATCCAAAAAAATGTCAAATTTACAGTAAAATGTTGAAAAATTACCAACTAAGGTCAAATCTGAATCAATATCCAAAAAGTAGTATTTCTACATAATTCAATTAAATTATAAATTTTAATACTTTGCACACATTTTCCCTGTGAAATATGTACCTAATGGTCTATATCTATTTTTCATTAACTTGGCTTTTTTAATATCATTGCAGTATGAGAATTTCGTAATTAACATGAAATATTGTAACTTTCATTCATTCATAAGTATCCCATCGACTCTCATATATGGCAATTTTATGACTGATAGGTATAGGATTATGTCATTCATGTTCAATAGATAAAGAAAGATATGGTTTTAGTGCCAATAAACAACCCTCCATCTTAGTAACAGTTAATAAAAGTAACCCATTGAAGGTCAATGTTGACACTGCTGACACCACACTAGGGCCTCATTGCCTGTGTTATCAGACACTAAGTTAACTTGTGTCTTTTGAAAAACATGCAAATCTTTGTCAACCTCAGAATTATTTTGTATGAATCTGAAATTGCTTTCTTTTTTTAAAAATTCTAAGGAACTAAAATGGGGATATTACAACCTAAATATGCAAGACTTTCGAGCAAACCAATTTGGTTCCAATGCATGCTAAGAGCTTAAAATACTAAATGACTTAAAAAGTAAACCTATATTGTAGGTCAGTTCCCCGTTTTAACAGTGCATCTGATGTTTATGCCTTCCTCGAAGACAAAGGTTGGGAATATGTTTCTCATCAATTCTAGGGTAGTGGTGAACATGCCCACATCCTCTATGTAAATGGACATGGCTTGGAATATTGTTTCCTTTGTTTTTCTTAGGTCAGGTGAAGCCTGCAACACCGTACAGCTTGTAATAATTCTATACTCAAAATGTAGTTGAATTAATGCTTTTTAAACGTGTGAAATACAGACCAAATTACAAAAAAATGAACCATTTTCAGTTACATTAAAAAATGTATGATCCTTAGTGTAAAATTCTGGGTTAATTGTTTCTTTTATACCAAGAAACATAGTCACTATGGCTAAATAGCATATTGGTTTTTCAATACCAATTTGACAATGAAAGCACTTCTTACATTGAAAAGCAGAAATAAGTATTAATGAAAGATTTAACAAAATTTTATTTTAAAAAATGCAGGTAAGTGATTCATTTTTTTTGGAGGTCTTTTGATTTTATTTGGTTCTAAAAAAAAATACAAGATGGATGCATCAGATGGCGTGCGGAGGGTTGCAGCTCTGTCCCTGAAGACAACAGCAGATGCAACTCTGTCACCATCTTTTGATCCATCAGTACAGACAGTTGACAAATCTAGATAATCGGATTTAATTTCAACATAGTGTTGCTGAATTAAAAGAGGATTTGTTTTATTTTTTATTGTGTCCACGGAGATCAAACATCAGTTTTGGTTTAGGAAGTTCCATGGAGGACATTTGCAAGGTTTAACTTGAGCAACATATTTTTAATAAAAAAAAACTAAATAAGGTTTTTAACATATACCTAACGGAGGAATCTTATTTTCATGTTTTGCAAAATAATTATCACATGTGGACATGATCTGTTCACCTCTCCGGTGCACCTGAGATCACACATAGCTTTTGGTGGGGCTCTCAATGTAATGACTATTCCTTTTATGAGGGTACATTTGAAGAAAAACAAATGAGCACATATTTGTTTCTGGCCTTTTATCATTATGGACATTAAAAATAATGGGACTCTCTTTAAGAAAAATTGTATCAAATATAACGATTTTTGCCCTTTTAAGTTAAAGAAATCTAAAGTTTTACTTTTTCTTTTCTTCAACAGTAATAAGACCCCTTGCCTGAGGAACAGTCCTCATTTAAGGGATATCCCTCATTTGGGGATTGTTCCCAACCTGTTTATCTTCGCGATCGCCTGTGCCTTTTCGGTTGTTTTGATATTTTCTTTTAACGTTTTTTTCAATTTCTACAATTTCAATTCAACTATCCGTTTTAGTTGACTTATATTGCTTAGAATTTTCCTGATCACCATCGTCATTTGCCTTTCCATTCCCCCGATTAATAAAAGAAAACATTGAAATTTGATGATCCGCCATTTTTGTCAATGAAAACAAATATGCGAGGCGCGATTAGTATTTAGATTTTGACGGTGCGGAATCGAATTTGAAAAAAAGCCGACCAACTTAAATGGAAAGGTGGTAGGCTTTAAAAGAAGGTGGTCGGCACACCCGGCTTAAATGCCGAATGGAAAACACTGGGTTCGTGTTACTTATTCTTTAGTTTTCTATGTAATGTGATGTGTAAGATTGTTTGTATTTATCATTTTTTAGCCGTGGCGTTGTCAGTTCATTTCGATTTATGAGTTTGACTGTCCTTTGTATCTTTCGTCCCTCTTTTATCGAGATTTTATTAATTGCCAGACTGATTTTTTAAAGTGCGGTCATATGCCTCAGTTTTATAGATGACTGCAATTTAATAAAATTGATATTCAGATTTTTATTTTTTATTTTGTACATAGGTATTCACCATAGATGTATAGCATGGACGGACAGAGAAGAAATGGTATTCACCGTCATGTCTTGTCTGGTACAGGTTACGCAAATGAGTAACTCATTTCTATGTTGGTATATTGCTAGCGAAAAGGCACAGAGTTTAAATTTACATGGGTTTGCCATTTGATTAGGGACTTTCCGTTTTTATTTTCCTCTGATTTCAGTATTTATGTTATTTTACTTTTTACTGAAAACGTATCCGTCATATATGACGGTAAGTCAGATACTCTTCAATTATCCCACTGAAATAACTGTCTGTTTTGGATAGGAGATTAGTTGTGCATGGACATTTAATAGTTGTATGCCACAGGGACTCGGTTAGCAGATTAAAATTTTGTAAATCAATGTTTTTAATTTATTTTTTATTATTTCCTGTCTATTTGCATTACTTTATTAACGTATTTAAAGTTGCCTTCACTATTTCTTTGTTTTCTGGCAATGTGCAGTTTACTATCCATATCCATATACTGAAAAAACCTAAAGGGATCTAAGTCGCCATCTTGAATTGCCTTCCCTACTTTAGATAAAAAATAATTAAAAATATGAATAAATTACTATATACCTTACAACAGCCCTCATTTTCTTCCGAAATGATTCTTCTATAACATGCATATTTTGATTTGTGGATCAACAGAACCCTTATGAAGTTTCAGTTGCATTCGTGTCAGAATATTCAAATTTCCCGGCGAAAGCAACGTATCATTCGGAAACTTCCGGGTTGATGCGTTTACCACAACGATAAATCCTTATAAACAGACGAGTGCTGTCCCCTAACTTCATACCTACGCCACACCAAGATATCCTTCATATTAATTAAATATCAAACAAAAATGTCTTTGAACAGCTAGTGCATGTATTGTTTCAATATCAGATTGTCCTACTATCCTTCCACCCATTGAAAATATCAAATGATTGTCCCAAACTATCGGGTTGTATTTCTGACATCCTGATATTTTTCAAATCATGGATTTATGCAGTACAACACTTACACTTATATAATCAGAGGAGTATGTATGTATATGGACAAGGGGCCTTCCGATTGAACTTCATACATGCATGTATGATAAGTTAATATATTTTTCAAAGTATTACTCCAAGTTGACCTACCAACCGGCCCTCCCCCTTTTTTATATCCTGGTACTGTTAGTAAACCTTATAAATCCCATTGAACGTGTCAATATTTTTAGTAACTTCTTTATTTTATTGATGTGTCTTCGAAAAAGTCAATGATTTATGTTACCCGTTTGAAGAAAGGTTCTATTCGTTAACTTTGCGCTCGATGTGTAATAATAAATCAAGGGACAGCACTCGTCTGTTTATAAGGATTTATCGTTGTGGTAAACGCATCAACCCGGAAGTTTCCGAATGATACGTTGCTTTCGCCGGGAAATTTGAATATTCTGACACGAATGCAACTGAAACTTCATAAGGGTTCTGTTGATCCACAAATCAAAATATGCATGTTATAGAAGAATCATTTCGGAAGAAAATGAGGGCTGTTGTAAGGTATATAGTAATTTATTCATATTTTTAATTATTTTTTATCTAAAGTAGGGAAGGCAATTCAAGATGGCGACTTAGATCCCTTTAGGTTTTTTCAGTATATGGATATGGATAGTAAACTGCACATTGCCAGAAAACAAAGAAATAGTGAAGGCAACTTTAAATACGTTAATAAAGTAATGCAAATAGACAGGAAATAATAAAAAATAAATTAAAAACATTGATTTACAAAATTTTAATCTGCTAACCGAGTCCCTGTGGTTGTATGCTAGTGAATTTCCAGAAACTTCGGATACGCACTAGTAAAATAACAATAATTTTAAGTACGAAGATAAGATGTAAGAGCAAGAGATTTAAAGTGGTGACCACTTAAAATTGTATAAGATTCAAGATTCCGAATCAAAAAACCGTTTTTTTTATTTCGAAAACCTATGGCATTGTATTGGTTGAAAATTTCACTTTATTCACTTAAACTTGAAATAGGAGCAAGTTGATTAATCAGATATGTCTGTCAAATTCTATAAAAACCTCTGCTTATATTCGTTTATTGTTTTCACATGGTCAGACTTTTAGTTCTATAGATATGTCAATTGTGAACTAGCACTTGTTAGTTGAATTCCTCAATTTTATGTACCCTTGTATTGATTCAATGCCAGACATGGTTATTTTATAGAAAACCCAAACCTTCGCCTTGTACTCTCATGTTAGGTAATGCGATGCACGATATATATAGGAATATTGCATACAGTGTTAGCAATGATTTTAGGGAGCTACCATTTGATTTTTATGGGGGGGGCTAGGATGAAAAATTTTGTCCTGCATTTTTTTTTAAGCTGTAATCTCTGTCCTGCCTTTTTATTTTTCACTCTAATCGGTCCTGACTTTTTTTTTTAGTTTATCCTAACTTTTTTTTACCTAAATTGTCGTCCTGACTTTTTTTTTTGCAAGTGTCACATCCTGCCTTTTTTTTTTACTCAAAACTCCTGTCCTGCCTATTTTTTCCAAATTTCATCCTAGCCCCCCCCCCCCCCCCCATAAAAATCAAATGGTAGCTCCCTTATTCAAACAAATTTATTGGTTTAAAGAAATGTATATCTGGACCTATTCAAGAAGGTGTGTTCGACTTCAGTGGCTTCGCACGTGGTGTTTGGAATTTAAATGTTGTTTTATTGGACTTTTTGTAAACAATAAATGTTAGCTGGTCATAGAAGAAGAGAAAACCCTCTATTAAACTATGAAATTTCTTCCATAACCTTGGGTTAATTTTCGATAAAGGTTTTTTTTTTTATCCCAGGCATAAATTACCTTGGCCGTATTTGGCACAACTATTCGGAATTTTGGATCCTCAATGCTCTCCAACTTTTTACTAGTTTAGCTTTTTAAATATTTTGTTTGCTATGAGCGTTACTGGTGAGTCTTATGTAGACGAAACGTGCGTCTGGCGTACTAAATTATAATCCTGGTACCTTTGATAACTTTGACACGGCTTGGTCGATGCCACTGCTGGTGGACGTTTCGTCCCCGAGGGTATCACCAGCCCAGTAGTCAACACTCCGGTGTTGTCATGAATATCAATAATGTGGTCATTTTTCTGAATATCCTGTTAACAAAACTTTGACATTTTCGAAACACTAAGGATTTTCTTATCCCGGGCATAGATTACCTTTGCCGTATTTCGAAAGATGTGGTTTTAGTGGTGCCAACAAACAACCCACTATCCAAGTAACAGTTTATAATAGTAACCAAGGTCAATGTTGACACTGCTGACACCACACTAGGGCCTCATTTTCTGTGTTATCAGACACTATGTTAACTTGTTTCATTTGAAAAACTTGCAAAACTTTGTCAACTTCAGATTTATTTCTAATATGAATCTGAATTTGCCTTCTTATTTTAAAAATTCTAAGGAACTATAAAAATGGGGATAGTACAAACTTAATTAGCAAGACTTTCGAGCAAACCAATTTGTCTTCACAATGTAGGTCAGTTCCCCGTTGTTTACAGTACAAATGATGGTAATGCCTTCTTCAAACATAAAGGTTGGGAAGATGTTTCTCATCTCTTGGGTTTTGCTAAACATCCCCACGTCCTCTTTGTATATAGACAGGTCTTTACTGAAAAAAAAAGACTTCTAGCAGGTTTTCTTTTTGTTTGTACGTTAGCTCTTGTCAGTTGGGCATTTATACATTTTTAGGAGATGGTTGGATGTTGGTTAATGTCTCTTTGAGAGCTAATTTCATGGATATAAAATAGGGATAGAACAACCTTAATATGCAAGACTTTCGAGCAAACCAATTTTGTTCAATTTCATGATAACAACTTAAAATACCAAATGGTTTATGACTTCCTTAAAGACAAATATTTGGGAATATGTTTCTCATCATTTTTTGGGTAGTGGTGAACATGCCCACATCCTCTATTTGAATAGACAGTTCTTCACGGAACAAAATAAGACTAGTTTGTTTGTACTTTAGCTCTTGCCAGACTAAGTATCTTCCACATTTACTTAAGGAAGCAATCCCGTCACAAAACAAAAAAACAATAGTCTTATTAGTTATCAAAAGTACCAGGATTATAATGTCTGTTCAAAGACACTATGGTCTCATTTTCTGTTTTATCAGAAAATGCAAATATCTGAACTTGTGTCTTTTGAAAAACTTACAAAACTTTGTCAAATTCAGATTCATTTCTAATATCAATCTGAAATTGACATACTATTTTGAAAACTTTTAGGAACTAAAATGTGGATAGTACAACCTAAATAATATGCAAGACTTACGAGCAAACCAATTCGGTTCCAATTCATGATAAGAACTTAAAATACTAAATGACATAAAAAGTAAACTTACAATGTAGGTTAGTTCCCCGTTGTTGACTGCGCAGCGGAGGATGATTCCTTCCTCGAAGGCGTTGGTTGCAAATATGTTGCTCATTTATTCAAACGATGTGGTGTATGTTCCTCATTAACATCTTCAATATATATGTTTTGTCCTGCATTTTTTTTTAGCTGTAATCTCTGTCCTGCCTTTTTATTTTTCACTCTAATCGGTCCTGACTTTTTTTTTTTATTTTATCCTAACTTTTTTTTACCTAAATTGTCGTCCTGACTTTTTTTTTTGCAAGTGTCACATCCTGCCTTTTTTTTTTACTCAAAACTCCTGTCCTGCCTATTTTTTTCAAATTTCATCCTAGCCCCCCCATAAAAATCAAATGGTAGCTCCCTTACTTCATTTGTATAAACTTCAAGATTATAATTTTTTTTTTTAAACCGGTTTTTTCCTAAAGTGAATATTGATCAATATTTTCGAAGGGTTAAATATTTCTCAGTGGTGTCCTGCCATGGCTTCGTTTGAATTTGTTTGTTAGCTTTTTGGTCATGAATGTTTGTCTTTAATGTCTAATTAACTGTGCATTTGTATTCAGATATCGCAGATCAAATGTATTCGTTCATTGTGTAATCATACGTTTTTTGATTGAGTTAAGTCTGCCAATTGATATTTTATCGTGTGTTTTTCTATGTTGTGATGTTATGCTAATGTTTCAGAAAAAGGGAGAAGGTTTGGATCCATTAAAACGTTCAATCCCGCTGCAAATGTTTGCACCTGTCCTAAGTCAGGAATCTGATGTACAGTAGTTGTCGTTTGTCAAGGTAATATATACTCGTTTCTCGTTTTTAACCGGATTTTTGTGACAAAAATGTCGGTTATTGATTTGGGGATGTACGGCGGGCGGGCGGTCGGGCGGCAATCAAATGTTGTCCGTGCATTAACTCATGAACCGTTCAACCAAAGCTTTTAAAATTTTAATATGTTATTCCAGACAACTATACGAAGGTCAAGTTCAATAATGGCGATTTTGACTTTTACCGTTCCGGAGTTATGGTTCTTGAAAGATTGAAAAATGGAGTTGTCCGTGCATTTACGCATGAACTGTTCTACCAAAGCTTCCCAAATTTTAATATGTTGTTACTAATGAAAGAATGGAGGTCAAGTTCAATAATGATGAATTTGACTTTTACCGTTCAGGAGTTATGGTTCTTGAAAGATTGAAAAATGGAGTTTCCAGTCGTGTCCGTGCATTTATGCATTAACTGTTCTACCAAAGCTTCCGAAATTTTAATATGCTGTTACTGATGACAAAATGGAGGTCAAGTTCAATAATGACGATTTTGACTTTTACCGTTCAGGAGTTATGGTTCTTGAAAGATTGAAAAATGGTTTTTCCCGTCGTGTCCGTGCATTTTCTCATGAACCATTCAACCAAAGCTTTTGAAATTTTAATATGTTGTTACTGATGACAAAATAGAGGTCAAGTTCAATAATGACGATTTTGACTTTTACCGTTCAGGAGTTATGGTTCTTGAAAGATCGTAAAATGGCGTTTCCATTCAGGTTGTTGCATTTACTCATGAACCATTCAATCTAAGCTTTTCAAATTTTAATATGTTGATACTGATGACAAAATGGAGGTCAAATTTGATATTGACGATTTTCACTTTCACAATTCATCAGTAATGGTTCTTGTGATATTGCCAGGACACAAATAAATGTTAATAAATCCGGTTTGCTGTCGTTGTTACAGCCTCTTGTTTTTATATAGATTAGACCGTTGGTTTTCCCGTTTGAATGGTTTTACACTAGTAATTTTGGGGCCCTTTATAGCTTGTTGTTCGGTGTGAGCCAAGGCTCCGTGTTGAAGGCCGTACATTGACCTATAATGGTTTACCTTTTTATAAATTGTTATTTGGATGGAGAGTGGGCTTATTGGCATTCACACCACATCTTCCTAAATCTATATATGTTCAGTTTGAGCCTTTCCTTGATAGACAAAAACGCTTAGAACTCACTAAATGCTTCTAGGGAGGAACATTTCAACCGTTTTTGCTTATGATGCAAATATCAACCTTAAAAATGTATGGCCTTTGTTTATAACTGCAGGTTATACGGTGATCGGTGGTTATTATGTATATTGGTTTAATTGTGTTTCTTGTAAATCTTTACAGGAAGTTTTATCAAGCTCTAATTGTGTAGTTTTATTGTTGTATCATATGTATCAAGTGTTATACATTAGGTTTGTTTATATAACAGAACTTTCTTGGTATTCCTTATTGGAAGATATTATATAAACATAAGTAGTATACCTAAAACGACAACTTGTTTTTGGATGGAGAGTTATCTCGTTGGCTTTTATACCAAATCTTTTCTATATCGACTAAAACCATTCTACTTTACGTTCTTGAAGATTGAACAATCTGACCCATTCGTAAAGGTTTTCAAAATGACAAAATGAAACAAATCAAAAGAAAAAAAAACAAGCTCTGACCAACAAAAACTTATAAAACGAATCTGTCTTTATATTTATTCATAACTACTGTATGTATATATCTGGATCTGTAGTATCTGTATCTGTTCTGATGGGTTCAGTTTTCCTCAAGTATGGTCTACAAAAGAAAAAAAGTCGTAAATATTGATTTTTTAACGCTAATTATGAACAATTTGTGTAATTAAAATGATATGCAACTGATATATAAATATAATGATGTATTCTCCTCATACTTATATTTGCAAAATGTAAAATTAATTTGAATACAAACTTACTCTGGCTATTTCACCTCTTATAGATATCCTCTGATGGACTGGCAGATTGGTTATAGAGCTGATGGCTACAACAGGGGGACTCTTGAAGTGAGCTATAGCTTCCTCAAAGCTGTTTAGAGGAAATGGTGCTGAATAGAAGCAGTAAATAAAAACAATGCCTTTCATAAGATGTAATGTAAATAATTTTTATTTTACGCAAGTATTTATTTTAACATATAATTGTTGAAGACACCGAGCTTGATGTTTCAGCGACGGTGTCCGTAATTGGACTTGCTAATGGAGTTGTTGTTAAAATCATCATCACTATGACTTGTATTGTGTTTTTCTGAAAATGATATACAGATTTTAGTATATACATTATTGTACCTGAATTTTAAAAATCTAGATCAGACAGGAAAAAAGAAACAAAAGAGATAAACAAGTAAGTGTTTTATAAATAATAGGTTTAGCTTTTATTAGATTTTGATCTAATGTACAACAATTTGAATCTTTTCGAACAATATTGGTGGCCCTTAAAAGGGCCGTTTTGCAATCAGTAAGACTCTATCTTCTGGCGGCTCTACCAAGTTTCTTGTTGGTTCCAATGCCCTGGTTTCTAGAACGGCTGCTTTGATGGCAAAGTAGTATTTTGACATACCGAAGTGGGTAAAATGGATCTCATCACGACAGAAGAGGTCTTTGTTGGTAATCCACGATGGGAATTCGTAAATGTAGATGGTCTCTCGTCGAAGAGATTCCCTTGCCAGTAGCCGAAGGCGATTGTTGATCAAGTCTCTTCTTTGGCTGTAGGATTCTGAAGATATTTTGATGGGAGTCTTTCTAGGAAGGATGTTACAGATAACTACTCTTTCAACACCTGCTTCGTTGAACGTATCAAGAATGCGCTTTAACAGTCTCATGTAATCAGAAGTGTCTGGAACCAATATCGTTGCTACCTATTGATAGAACAACGGCAAATGGTGAAGTTCTCTGTTGTTTATAGATTTGGCATCCTGCTCTACCTGGTGAAGGGTCGACATCTTACGCCTATCAAACGTCCCGACGCATTCTGTCCTGGGTGGTAGAGCAAAAGATCTGCGAAATGGTGTTGTCCCGAATTTGCTGCGAAGTTTTCTCACGGATGAGTGACCGACCACTACTATTTCTTTTTGCGATGAATCTGTAAACGAAGACAAATTATATTTTGTATAATATTCCAATATATAAAATTTTATATTTATATCATTATACTTTTCGCTTAGTTTTTTCTATTTGATGAAACAAAACTTGCATTTATTGGTCTGAATCGAAAACACCAGCTATCAAATGGTTAATACAAAAATTACGGCTGATCACATTTTCGTCTCATTATTGATTGGTTAATAAATTTTGTTTTGTTTTTCGTTTTGTTTACCCTTTTTTTAGGGGTACACACTGGGGAAATGTTTTGATTTTATGATGTTTTAATTAAATAGTTGTTTAGTTTTATACTAACTTAAACTACTATTTGTTTATAATTTCTAAATTATTTATATTTATAGTGCAAAAGAAATTTTAAATTATATATATGTATAATATACAAATATAGTGCAATTGAAGTTGTTTTTTCCTGTATAAAATTAATATAAAGATTCATTTTGTTTTATCTTGTGATTACTTTATTTTGCAATCGTCAATAACAGGCAATATAAAACAGAAGATGTGGTCAGCATGGTTTGAGAACTTCAGTTGTTCGACCTGCAAGTCAAATTTGTTTCCTTTTCACTCTTTTCGTCTTCTGACAAGTGTTGTTTGTGTTGTATTTAGAACCCTCTACAACGAGATTTGTATTTCAAAATTGTATTTTTATTCAACGCAGTCATAGGTTTGAACGTGGTTTTTAATTTAGACATACAGATCCGAGGTCGTACAGACCATGCCAATTACCTCCCTTTGTATGTTAAAGGTTTTTGTATTGCACAGTTTAAATATCAAACTATATAAACATTACAACAGTCTGTACTCTCAAGTCATGTCCGACCTAACTTTATATGATTTCAAGTAAAACATTTCAGATAATGCACATAACAATAATTTGCTAGCCATTTAGATCTATAATACTCGTCGTCTTAAAGTTTGGTATTGTGCCTTCTATATATACAAAGTAAACATAATTTATGAGTGGAGATAACCGAGTTTCTTGAAAGCATCATTCTCTTTACTGAAACTTCATCATGCGTTTCTGATTGTCCTCTTCTTCTCTGCAATAACATTAGATAATTCTTGGAAACTCGGCTTCTTCTTTTTATTATTGATTTGGCTTCCTATCATTCAGATTGATCGATTGCTTGTTGTTTGCTTAACGTCCAGTGGCAAATATTTCATGCATATTTAGGACAAAAACAAGTTTACAATAGAGGCCATCTGCGATGATGGTCGGGGAAATTTTGACTGCCACTGGAAAATGAGGGTATATTACTTAGTATAAGGACAGAAATTTTGCCTTGCAACAGGCCACCTACGAACCCCTCACAGAGTTGTTGCAAGGGTTCTTAACGTGCAAAGAGCATGGCACTCTCTTTACACGAGGCATCGGATTTAACGTCTCCCTTCTGACCGGACGTGACTGCGAACTTGATACATCCCGCACAGCCAAACGGACGCCCCACTTCGGCAAGCGTTTTACTGCCGGTCGGGAGAAGACCAAGTGACCATATTTCTATACCCCAGTCACCCTTGGGGTTTCCTATCATTCAGGAAGTGCAAGTGTACCTAAAAAAATACATAACCAGGAAGCCACTTATTGACTGAACGGTCCCTCCTTTATAGTATTTAATGTTAAAGGACACCTTTCTTTCATGTAGGAAGAAACATGTCGTATTCATGCAAAAGGATGATGTTATTTATATCTTTAATATATCTTGATATTTTTTAAATGTTGTAAATGATTATTCGTTTATTAGTAAATTACAACTCTCGATGGAATGGCACTGATAATGTATTTTGTAAATTTATCAAGTGACAACCAGTCAAGTCGAAATATTGGACGGAAATCCTTGAAATATTTCTAGGATATCAGATGCATAACTGTAATAAGTTTGCAATCTCTCTGTGTCATGTTTTAAAACTGTAAGATAATTGATTGCATAAAGTTTATACTGCCTTGATGTCTTGTATATATTTTTTTGAAAGTCTTGTATATCTTTTTTTAAATTTTACTATGTTGATAAACACATCATGAAATTTCTTACCAGGCTGTCAATGGCTTGTTGAGTGTTTGCTCTTTCAATTGTCCTCTCAACACCTGAGCTTGCAATTCCTGGATGTCTTCACTGCTTGTTTTCCGTTTTCATGATGTTATCAATACAGTGTTATATTTAACAACTGTCTTAGTGGATACTGGTGTACTGGGCAATTTCATTGTAACTAAACCAGCTGATGTTGAAGGCTTCGAGCTTGATGTTTCAGCGACAGTGTCGGTGGTTGGACTGGCTAATGGAGTTGTTATTAAATCATCATCACTATGACTTGTATGGTGTTTTCCTGAAAATGATATACAGATTTTAGTATATACATTATTGAACCTTAATTAAAAAAATAAAGATCAGACAGGAAAAAAGAAACAAAAGAGATAAACAAGTAAGTGTTTTAAAAAATAATGGGTTTAGCTTTTATTAGATCTTGATCTAATATACAACAATTTGATTCTTTTTTAACAATATTGGTGGACCTTAAAAGGGCCGTTTTGTAACCAGTAAGACTTTATTTTCTGGCGGCTCTACCAAGTCTCTTGTTGGTTCTAATGTCCCTGGTTTTCAGAATGGCTGCTTTGATGGCAATGTAGTATTTTGGCATACCGAAGTGGGTAAAATGGATCTCATCACGACAGAAGAGGTCTTTGTTGGTAATCCACGAGGGAATTCGTAAATGTAGATGGTCTCTCGTCGAAGAGTTTCCCTTGCCAGTAGCCGAAGGCGATTGTTGATCAAGTCTTTTCTTTGGCTGTAGGATTCTGAAGATATTTTGATTGAGGTCTTTCTAGGAAGGATGTTACAGATAACTACTCTTCAACACCTGCTTCGTTGAACGTATCAAGAATGCGCTTTAACAGTCTCGTGTTATCAGACTCGTTAAAGTGTCCGACTCAATATCGTTGCCACCTATCGATAGAACAACGGTTTTGTTACACATTTTGTCTTGCTCTTCCCACCGCTTCAGCATGATTAACGCCATCCTTTTCTTCAATATGATGCTTGCCAGTTATAGGTGTTGTGGGTGCTGCGGCAAATTTGAGGTTGTGCAAGATGTTGTGTTCTGTTCTATGGTTATACCCTGTAAATTTGAACATGTAGCCACTGGTATAATAGCCGGACTATTGCCAAAAATGTCACCTAGTTCTTCATAGAATGAACACATTTTTGGACTATAAACAGTTGTTTCTGGATCATTGAATTTATGCATATTTGATTTGCTGTCCTACATTCATTCGTCAGGTATATATTTACAGGATAAAAAAAAACCAACAAATTAGTCAAGGACCAATTCGAAAAAATGCCAATAACAGAACAATGCTGAAAAGAATGGTACTATAAAATAAAAATACATGAATTCATTGTAAATATTTACCAGCAATACTGGTAAAAGTTTGACAAACAAAAACCAATTTGAAATAATGTTTGTATTGTCATGAAGATGTTCCTGCATCAATCGTCACAAAGCTGGGGCCTGGTAGGCTGGTGATCCAGCATATATAAATTGTAAACTGCTGATGGTTTATCCTCTATTAAACATTCAAAGTTGCACTATGCATTATTAATAATAATGTCTATAATGATGAATTAATTAATATATATATTTTAAATCTGATTGTTAAGGAAAACGAGAATACTTATATGTGTTAAAATTAAAACCAGTCGTGAGATCAAAATAGATGACATAAAGTTAGGACGAATATATGTCAACAAACTAATACAACTTCTGTCTACAAACAATAAGCAATTTATATGTCAATCCTTTTTTGTTTGTTTTCGATTTAATGTGAAAGAAAAAACATCGTGTATACGATACAGCGAAAAAAACATAGCTTTGAAGATTATGTGGGTTAAACAACGATGATTTACATAACTAGTTGATCAATCAAGTAAATTTCTTACATTGAATAGTGGTCCAGTGTCTCTTCTGACTGCCTCCCTGCACTATCCTGAGGAAATACGTGGAAAAACACTTGATGGCGACGACATTTGTCGTTACATTAAGGGACACAACAATGTTGATCACTACCTTTTCCCATCTTGGATAATTACTACCGGGCTGGTGATGGGATGCAGGGAATAAACACTGCACTTCTGCCAATTCATCTCCAGACAAACGGCTCTCAGTGGTGGCATGTCCACACCTTGGATTTTGCAACCGCTTGGGATGGCTGCTCTCTCCTGCAGTCAGGAGACAAACTCTGAAGATGTTATGTCTTCTCGGCCAGTGAGCCACCTGGCCAACAGGATCACCATATGGCCCCTGAACTAGTGGAAGCCTTGATCACCTCCCTGTTAAAATTAGACTCAAACATTGGGGACACCTGATCCCCCAATGCTAATCGTCATAATTCATAAAACAAATTTTGGATTTTGGAGTTGAAAATGTTGAAGGATCCGATATATCGTAAAATGTCTTTCGAGTTTAATTTTAGGTCACGGGAGGTGTAAGATGATATTTAGTTGAAAGATGGACCACTGAAGAATTCTACAGTATGCTGTAACATGGCATAGTTTATTCTCTGCCTATGCTGATGTGTCTTTGAAGATTGTATACATGAGCCAGGACCATTAACACTTTGTGTTTTCTGCCTTTATCTGGTTGATGTTTTGTGATCTCAGGAATCCACGTCAACAAATTAGTCGTTTACTGGAATGTCGCGAAACTTGCCAAAATATGTCATCTTATCCCTCATCTTGAGTTCCAAGTGAGTTCTTTCACACTACTCTTTCAAACCTTTACTTTAAAGTTCCAGTGAATTTAAAGAAATAGTTATACATATACGTATATTCAGACCGCTTCTTCCATTTGATTTTAACTGGTATGTTGGATTTTTCTAAATCTTTGTTTATTTGAAACCCACTTTTTAGCTGATGAGTCCTTTACATACCTGCAAATGTATCTGTTGTATCAATCACCTATGTATATGTGTGCAACAGCATATACTATAGTGTATGGATACGCGCTGCTTGTAAATTATTCTTGGAACATCTGGTGCTTTCAGCAGTGGATCCTGGTTGCCAATTTTAGAGACCAGCTACAATATACTTGGATATACAAAAAAGATGTGTGGTTTTGTTAACAATGTGACAACTCTCAAAAAAAAATTTCCTTTTTAACAATATCATCTGAGATATGTCTTTTTTTCCTTTTATGGGTGTCATGATGCAGAACAATCCTGTTGCATCAGATTTTGACATCTTGGTTTCCATATGCAGAACCTTCTATAGAGAAATGTTTATTAGTTTGTATCCATGAATGATAGTTGTAATAATTTTGAACACTTTCTCTGTCAATCTATCTGTATGTATAACCCCTGTAAAGAAAAAACGAAACGCATTCGTCTATCTCAATTTTATATAAAAATGCATAAATCAACTCAAGTACAACTAAAGTAAAATTGAATGAAAAAAACATATTTCCGACTTGTCGCGAAAAAACTAGATTGTTTTTCGACCTGTCGCGAAAAAATAAGTTTGTTCAGAAAAAAAAAATACATAGCCCGTCCCCCCGCGAAAGGTTGCTGTCTTATTTGATAGATTTATTTTTGATATATTTGTATCAGATAGAGAATTTAAATCTTGAAAGTCATGTGGTGTTATTTATAGAAATTTCTGGGGCGAAGCAATGATTTTTAATTTGATAGATGCTTTTGTGTTCTGTAAAAACTTTTCTTTTAAAATTGCATAAAGATGATGACTGCAGTACTCATTTTTTACTATTTTATTTATATAGTCTATTTAGTTCACGCATCATTGTAACTTTAACGGAATTGACGAGATTATCGTACAAAGTGAACAAATAAGCGCTATAACACCAGGTTTAATCCACCATTTGCTACATTTGAAAATGCCTGTGCCAAGTCAGGAATATGACAGTTGTCCATTTGTTTTTGATGTGTTTTGTCATTTGATGTTGCCATGTGATTATGGACTTCCTGAATTGATTTTCCTCTGAGTTCAGTATTTGTTGTGATTGTGCTATTTGCAGATTTATTTTTTCTCTTATAACGCTTGGTCTTGATTTCCTTCTTTTCTTTTGTTTTTGAGATGTTTTTCGGGAACTGTAATCTCTTACTATATAAATAAGTGAAGTTATGTCCGGAGACGGACAAAGTTGTCTCTTGCCGTGTTTGTGGTGCAAACTTCTGCAACCGTTTTACTGCCGGTCGGGAGAAGACCAAGTGACCATATTTCTATTCCCTATCCACCCTTTGGGGGGGGGACATGATGATAGCTACATTTTTTTTTAGAAGTTATTGTAAGTCCTTAAACCCGTTTCCATTGGTCGAAGTACAAAAGGTTCGCCGGACAGCGTTAATGAAATATATCGTTTTAAAACGAAAGCGTTAACATCCGCTTATGATTAATATAGATTGATTGATTGATTGTTGGTTGCTTAACGTCCAGTGGCAAATATTGCATGCATATTCAGGACGAGAACAAGTTAACACTAATTACAATAGGTAGGTTGTTGTAATAGAGGCCATCTAGGATGATGGTCGGGGAAATTTGGACTTCCACTGGAAAATGAGGGTATATTGGATAGGGACCCCTCTAAGAACCCTGCGAATTGTTGGGGTTTTAATTTTAGTATTTCGTATAGCTTGTAATTTTGAGAATTGTTGGGTTTCGTATAGCTTGTAAGCATGAAAGTGAATCCGAACATATAATAAATTTGGATTTATCTGAAGAAGCAATTTCAAAGCTAAAATTATTGCTTCTGCTTCAGCAGTAAAGATGGATGCATCAGATGGCAAACGGAGAGTTGCAGCTCTGTCCCTGAAGACGGCAGCAGATGCAACTCTGTCACCATCTTTTGATCCATCAGTATAGACAGTTGAACAATCTAGATAATCGGCTTTAATTTCAGCATAGTGTTGCTGAATTAAAAGAGGATTTGTTTTATTTTTATTGTGTTCACGGAGATCACATTTTCATTTTTGGTTTGGGAAGTTCCCATGGAGGACATTTGGAAGTTTTAAATTGATCAACAGATTTTAAATCAAAAGAAGATAAATGTGGTTTTAAACGTATACCTAACGGAGGAATTTTATTTTCATGTTTAGCAAAAATATCTTCATAAATCGGATTAAAACACAGCTGTAGGCAGGATTATCTGAATAGGCTATTAATAGTTTACACAAAATGAGGTCTTCTCGTTTAATAGTATAGATGACCCAAATTATTTGACAGTGTCATTTCATCCCTTGACTTGCTATTTGAAGCATAAAACATGGAGAAATACCTTTGGAAGGGGTACACTAGGGACTACATTCGTATCAAGGTACGACAATTGTTTGTCTCGGACCTCATAGGATGGAAAAAGTTGACCAATCTTAATAAAACTTGGTATGACTAAAACTGAATAAATAATAAGATTGCGTACAAAGCTCCATGGCAATAAGATATGTATTATAGACAAATGAAAAGTTTTATATTCAACATAGCGTGTTAAATTTTGAAGTAAAATTTGAAAAGTGTCAACTCTCAACATTTGAGGCATTATCTCATTTACAATACGTTCTTATCAGGTCATATATATTTAAAACATGGGCAACAAGAATGTGTCCAATGTACACGGATGCCCAACTCGCACTATTCTTTTCCATGGACCGTGAAATTGGATAATAATCTAATTTGGCATTGAAATTAGAAAGATTATACTATAGAGAACATATGTACTAAGTTTAAAGTTGATTGAACTTCAACTTTAACCTGAAACTCCCAACTTTCATTTTCCTTTGTTCAGTGGACCGTGAAATTGGGGTCAAACGTCTAATTTGGCTTTAACATTAGAAAGATCATATCATAAGCAACAAGTGTACTAAGTTTCAAGTTGATTGGACTTCAGGTTCTTCAAAAACTACCTTGACCAAAAACTTTAACCTGAAACTCCCACTTTCATTTCCTATGTTCAGTGGACCGTGAAATTGGGGTCAAAAGTCTAATTTGGCTTTAACATTAGAAGGATCATATCATAATCAACGGACGAACGGGGCCACAGACCAGAAAACATAATGCCCCTCTACTATCCAAATTTCCCCGACCATTATCCCACATGGGTACGTCTAAACACCGCGCAGGACCTCCTGAGTGCACTCGGGACATACGAAGTGCACTCAGGACCCTTCGTAGTCATCGCATTTGCACACAGGATGGATATATATATTCGTTACATGCTGCTTATTTAAGAATTAAATTTCGGTAGAATTTGAAATCGAACTTAGATATATTATTTTTTTTTTTAAATAATGAGGGCACGTGTCACTGGTTACACAACTACTGAGCCGTGAATTATCCAATCAACAAAATTAATTGGATTATCTTTATTGATGTTTATGAATTGTGTTGTTTGTACAATGTTGCGTTTAAAATATTTGAGATTGTTTCATGTAGTTAAATTTGAATTATGCACTGTGAAAATAGTAAATTGTATGGTTATGGAAAAAAAAATAAGATAACCCATTCGATGTTCTTTTTCAGTCTATTTTTCATTTTGACGGCTAAATTTTTTTTTGTGTTCTGCAGTTTATGAATAAAGAAAATAAAAAAATCTGTAACAAGTTCTATTTTTGTTTTTCTTTGTTATTTTTTTTCTCTCTCTCCATATCAACTTAATAAACAAAAACAATGTTTACTAAATATCAAATTTTATTCTCAATAAAAGAGGGACGAAAGATACCAAAGGGACAGTCAAACTCATCTATACTATTAAACGAGAAGACCTCATTTTGTGTGTAGCTTCTCTTCTTTCCACAATAAATTAATCACCATGCTTTTGTGTCCTATATGTAAAGTGCATAGTCGCATTTGTCATCCATGCATATGATTATTCAGATTTACTTATTTTGGGAGAAAAACGAGAAATAAGGCGTCCGGATATTGTTCCGTCATTGGACGAAATTTTAAGTCAGATTGGACTTCCGGTTTGCGTTTTTCTGTACACTTTGAACATACATATACTACGAATAAAGTGTATTTTCTATCTGCTATCATTTTCAAGTTTACCTTCCACGGCGGTCACAGGGTTTATTAAATAGAGAGGGTCTGTATAATATAACGACCGCCGTGGATCGATTAGTAAATTGAGAATCAATAGTGAAAGTAAAAAGCAAATACACTTTATTTATAGTAATGAATGTTCATAATCTACAGATAAGCACATATTCATATGTAATAAAATTGATAGAAAAAAGTGGGAATTTTGGAGAGAAAAAAGGAGGAGCCGGGCTGGAAAACAATTATCCTGTCCCAAAGGAACTATGACTTTTGATACCTTTTTCTGAAATTCTCCAGTCATTAAATCATTTACAGAAATTCATTGATTACAAAAAAGAATATGTTCTATGATTGCCAATGAGACAACTGTCCACAAGAGATCAAAATGACACAGAAATTAACAACTATAGGTCACCGTACGGCCGTCAACAATGAGCACAGCCCAAACCGCATAGTCAGCTTTAAAAGGCCCCCAATGACAATGTAAAACAATTCAAACAAGAAAACTAACGGCCTTATTTATGTACGAAAAATGAACGAATTCCAAAACAAATATGTAACACGTAAACAAACGACAACCACTGAATTACAAGCTCCTGACTTGAATGTTCATAGTATACTGAATGTATGTTCATATTGAAGTTAATAGAAAACAAAAAATGGGAATTTTGAAAATAAAGGAGGAGGGATAAAATAAAAACAATTTCCTGTCCATAAATACCTATGACTTTTGATACCTTTCCTGAAATTCTCCAGTCATTAAATCTTTTACAAAAATTCTAGCCACAACACTTAACATAATTTCATCCACGCCCTGAATGCCCGCCATTTCGCGGGTGTGTTCTAGTAAATCTAAAACAAACTGACAACGCCATGGCTAAAAATGAAAAAGACAAACAAACAACAGCACACACGACACAACATAGAAAACTAAAGAATAAACAACACGAACCCCACCAAAAAACTAGGGGTGATCTAGATCTAATAAACAATACACATAGTTAAAGAGAAGACAATAACATGTATGTACAATATTTACAATTTAAGAAGTCTAATATCTTGGCTGTGAACGTGCTGTCCTTGGTCTTTTCCTCTGGTTAGGCTTACAAACAAGCTTCTGGGGTTTTGGCACTTCAAAATCTGAGCACGAAGACTTAGCCACTTTTTTGGAAAGATTAGAACGTGCTCTAAATCTTTACTTAGGCACCGGCCTCCCTAAAAACAGGACAGGTTAGCTACTGTTACTAAATGTATTCACACTGAAATATAGTTCCCTATGGTTCTGATGTATGTGCACATAATACACATATTTACTGAAAAAAACTGGGTATATTATTTGAGCAGTTCATTCAAGAATGTATGTCATTAAGGTGTGTTGGTGTGCAGTATTTAAAAAACATTTTGATTAGGTAACTGGGTATTGATTCAATTGGTATGATTGACAACTGTCATTATCACTAAACAATCAGAGACAAGGTGGACCTTTAATTACAATGCCCCACCTCCTAAACTGCCAATCAAATTGACCACATTACCTATCAACCTCAGTCTTACATAATTATACAGACCACTCAATATAATTCTTAATACACAAGTATTTGACCTCATAATTGAATACACAAATGTGTATATTAGATGTTTGATATTTATAAGGATGAAAGCTTTATTGATTGCCAACTACTTTTGATCTACATTACATAAAGTGATTCTGTAAATTATATCTAAAAGATAAATGATTAATAGATTAAAAGATTAAAAAAATGAAATATAAATATGAATAAATAAAAGGTATTCAAGTAAGGCCTATAATTTACTTGATAAATTTCCAATGATCATCTGTAATTAATCAACAATTAAATTAGTACACTTTTTTTTTTATCAGGAATTGGCTTGAAACAGTTTAAAAATTTTAAAACTTTTAATTATAACAAACCATTGTTTATCAGTTTATTTCCCATCAATCATTATGTCTATTTTAGTAATTTGAATTTTTATTAGAAGTGAATATATATTTTTGCAATCAAGAAAGAATCCACATTTCAATAAGATAAGTTTTTTAATTGGTTTAAGTTGAAAAAGTACATTTTCAATGCCCTGTGTTGAAAAATACTTTAAAAATTGATCAAAAGGCACTCTAAAACTTTTAATCTTCAATGCCATATAACCTCTGTTTCAACTTTCAAAATGCCCCAAAACAACATTTTTCAATTTTTTGTTGTTTACACTTTATAGTTTTAAGCTGTTGGTCCAGATTTATGTCTTACAAGGATAGTTGGTAACGTTTACTAGAAGAATTTTTGCATTTTTTTGTTTTTTTGAAACATGTTCAGAACCGGCAACATAATTTCGATAAGATATAAACTGCAGTTTAAATAAAATTGTGCAAATTAAGAGACCCATATTATTTAATTTGAGCTCATTTTATCCTCATACTGAAAAAGCAAGTTTCCTTCTAAAGACCTGCTGTAAATGCAATTTTCAGCAATAGTGCTTTATAAATGTTCATTTTTCCCCACCATACCTTAATATGAAATAATTCAAACTACTCTTCTAATCTTTCCATGAGTGATTTCCATCACTTTGATTACAACAAATCATTCTTCAGAATTTATACTTTTACATTAAAACTGATCAAGGAATTTAATACTGGACAAGAACGAGCTCAATGTAAAACCAAATCTTACTACATGAAATTGTTTAGAAATAATACCCAAATGTGATAGTTTTCAAAAAACGGAACGGAGACAAATTCATTTCTCAGAATTTATTTTCACATCGAAATTCGTTCAAGGCTTGTATTACTGGACAAGAACGACTTTAATGAGAAATAAAATCTTACTAAATGCGGATTTGTTCAAACATTCGTATTACTCAGGAATTAAATTACTGGACAAGTCCGATAAAAATGAGAAATAGAATCTAACTATACGAGATTTTTATTGTTTGAAAAATTATTTCGGTCAGTACGGTTTCTATAGTTAAAAACGGGCTCCATATACATAACTAATTAACTTCATGAAAAGTAAATTTATTTCCCTTTTTAACCTCGTTCAAGGAATTTATTACTGGACAAGAACGAGTTTCAATAGGGGAATAAATCATACAAAATGAAACGACAAGAAAATAGAGAAAACACACACACACACACATACATATATATATATATATATAAATATTAAAGTATTAAAAAACGCAATGATACCAATTTAAAAAAGAATCAACGCTACTATCCGTAATTGTAACTGTTAGCTTGGAAATAAATTATATATAAAAAGCTGTATCACATATTCTTTTTTACTATGGAACAGTGCAAGGATTTGTATAGTAAATCCTTACTATACAAATCCTTGAACAGTGCAATTAAAATCTATTTTAGTATAGAGATATGAAAATACGAAAGGATTATTCATCTTAATTTTTAACCTTTAAAGAATAAAACTAAAACTTTTCCGTATATTGAACGAAATTTGATAAAAAAAATCAACGCTACTTTTTGTGATTAACTGTTAGCTTAAAAGTAAATAATATATATTCTTTTTTTTTCACTATGGAACAATGCAATTACAGTCTATTGTAGTATATCTAGATATGAAAATACGGAAGAATTATTCATCTTGATTTTTGAATTAAGAATATAACTAACACTTTTCAGTATTGAAAAAAGAATTATATAAAATTCGAAAATCTATACAAAGAAAATATTTATGATATATTTTTATCTATTAAGTTAATATACCTTGCTCAATCCCTGGAAACACTCCTCGTAGTTGAAACGGGGTTTTGATCCCCAAGGGCGCCACATTTTGCAATAATTTTCATCTATATTTTTGAACGTTTTTAAATGAGATGAATTGAATGAAAATTTCCCAACTATATGTAGATTTCTCATATTTCTCAACTGGCTTCAATTATTACAAACAAAACGAAAGGTTTATTTAACATTTTTTTTCCAAAACAATATATCTTCTTTGTTCTATATTTTTCAAAAGACATCTTGGTTTTGTTTGTTTGCCAAGCTTACATGTATGAGGTTAGACCCATCACTAATCACTTCTAATTATTAAAGATCAAACGACCTAATCAACATAATTGGTATTCAATATAATCATCGGTCATGCCTGACATATTTCATAAAAACGGCGCGTGCCGATGAAAACTCAAATAACTTCTTAAATATTAAATTGATTTTACCAAAACAAAAACTATAAGATGAAGAATTAAATTATCTATCGAAAGCATAACTTCACCACCCACTAAAACATATATTTCATGTCCTGAGTGCACTCAGGAGGTCCTGGGCGGTGTTTAGACGTACTGATCCCACATGGCCTCTATTACGACAAGACCTATCTATTGTATTTATTGTTAACATGGTCTCGTCATGAAATATTTGCCACTGGACGTTAAGCAACCAACAATCAATCAGTCAATTTAAAGTAGACGAAACACGCAACGAGCGTAACAGATTTGAAGCCTGTTACCTATAAAAACTGAATATTTTTTGTCGGTTACCAATTAACATTTGCGTACTACCAACGACACAATTATTTAATATTTACCTTCGTGATTTTGACACTTTCATTGTATCCGACACTTTCCAAGCAGAATATTGGATCCAGCCTTATGAAGTCGTAGTTTAGTAGATGTTTAAATTGCAACGATTTTGGTCGGGTTGCGCTTATCCAGAAAAAACAGGATGTGTCGGTGTCAAGGTCAATCAGATAACAATAAGGTAATTTTGTCATTGGTAGTACGCTAAAATTAAATCGAAAACCGACGGATATTTAACCCGTTTGCAGGTGCACGTTTAGTGCCACTTCTTAGCATGAGCACGATAGTGCTGCATGTCTTATATCAGTATATCCACACATTTATTGCAGTCTATCAGCAACAAAAACTGTTTACTTGTAAAATTAATCTGCTTGAGTACTTGCAACGACAAAATTAAAATTACTTCCTGAGGGCCAAAATATTATAAACATTTAATAACACCCAAAGGTAGAGGTAAAAAGTAAAAACACAAAAATACTGAACTCCGAGGAAAATTCAAAAAGGAAAATCAAAAATCAAAAGGCAAAATCAAAAGTCCAAACACATCAAACGAATGGATAACAACTGTCATATTCCTCACTTGGTACAGGCATTTTCTAATGTAGAAAATGGTGGATTGAACCTGGTTTTATAGCTAGGTAGGTAACAGTGTAGAACCTTACACATTGATACGTGGCGTCCTTACACGCTCGAAGTCGGGACCTTTTAGGGGACAAAAGTCCTACCTCGAATATTTTAATACCAATCCAAGTATGATTCTTTTTCATGGTACAATCACAGGTGCTTGAGGACAGGATCCTGTATGAGCCCCAAATAGTCCCTCCCCCTTTTTTTATATTTTTTTTTTTAATCATAAATCTCAGATTTTTCTATATATATCCCTTATTTGTACCATATATATACTAATATACCATATTTATACTCTAAATATGCATGTTTACTATCAACGTGAATCTCGACTATAGAGCGAAGCGAAAGGTTGCCAACTTCGTTTCAAGAAATTGGGGCAATGGTCAGGAAAAATTGATTTAAAATCTAATAAAATGTCTCTTACCGGTCTAATCAACGAGTACTTGCTGTTCCTACATAATTATCCTTATCGAATATCAATATCCAGACATAATATATTACTGTTTAAACACTTTTAATTATTTTTTTCGCTGGCGGTGTTGCTGTTTTTTGGTCCATTCAACTTCGATCAACGGAAGTTACAAAACAACGACATCTGTGTGGTCTTCAGCTCAAGAAGGATAACTCCACTTGAAAACGCGGGAAATTAGATGAGTTCCGGGGTAGAAAAAGTCAGAGATTTTCGAAATGTTTACATTCGAAATTCTCTTATGTTTTCTTATCCAGCATATACCCCGGAACGCATCTAATTTCCCGCGTTTTCATGTGGAGTTATCCTTCTTGAGCTGAAGACCACACAGATGTCGTTGTTTTGTAACTTCCGTTGATCGAAGTTGAATGGACCAAAAAACAGCAACACCACCAGCGAAAAAAATAATTAAAAGTGTTTAAACAGTAATATATTATGTCTGGATATTGATATTCGATAAGGATAATTATGTAGGAACAGCAAGTACTCGTTGATTAGACCGGTAAGAGACATTTTATTAGATTTTAAAACAATTTTTCCTGACCATTGCCCAATTTCTTGAAACGAAGTTGGCAACCTTTCGCTTCGCTCTATAGTCGAGATTCACGTTGATAGTAAACATGCATATTTAGAGTATAAATATGGTATATTAGTATATATATGGTACAAATAAGTACAAATAAGGGATATATATAGAAAAATCTGAGATTTATGATTAAAAAAAAATATATAAAAAAAAGGGGGAGGGACTATTTGGGGCTCATACAGGATCCTGTCCTCAAGCACCTGTGGGTACAATTTCTATCAAGGTGGAAACCTAATACGAGTCTTCAGTCATAGTATACATGTTAAAGACCATGATAAATAGGAGACAACATTTACTATGCTGACAAATTATAGGAAGAGAGAAATATTTTTCTACATTAATTTTTGACGGCTACTGTTCATCAAACATTTAATTTCTAAAGAATTATTGTGCAGTGACTGAAATAATTCACTTCTAAAGGAAAAGGTGCAGTGAACACAAATTAAGTGGAGTGAGCGTAAATAATTAGCAATCGGGTCAAGGGGGATTTATTGGTACAAATTTTAAATCAAATGTACTAGTATTTTGGAGGAAAAAACCTAACTGATTTCTAAAATCTTCTCTATTGTTGTGAAAGAGCATGTTCTGAGTTTTTGTTGGATCATAATAATTCTCAGAAACATTTATATATGGATCTGGACTTCTGATTTTAAGTACTGCCCAGGCATTCTATTGATTTTTTTTCTAACGACTGTTCATCACACGACTGTTCATCACACGTCTCAATGACTGTACCAATATCATTCCCCGTTGCTTTAAAGGTCCAATTGTCGTATTACTTAAGATATATCTTTACTTCCACTTAAACAGCAACACTGAACAATGTTACCAAAATTACACCCATAAGGGTCTGCAATACAAACAATCAATTATACATTTTAAATACAATGAAATACATTAAAGACAAACAAGAATGATGTATATATGTTCATACAAAAGCTTGAAAAGCTATTAAAGACAAATCCCTCTATTGTTTCTGCGCATTCCGCCTTGCGACGCCTTTGTTTCGTTTTTTTCTATGACGTGCGTCAATTTTTCCGCGAAACATTTTAAAAGACGTCGGCGCCGATATACTATAGCGGCCATGATGGCTCGATTTAAGGGTCGCTTTGTACGACAACAGGAGAAAGACAGACGTGTACAGTTATCTGAACTCGTTTCCGATAGAAATGTTGCCGATCATACAAAAAACACAGAAGCTACGGACACATACCAGTCTATCTGGCTACCAGGAGAAAGACGGATATTTGAGCCATACCAAGTTTCAAAAGATTTGAAAGCAGGATGCACCGACTGTGGGAGCACCTTGCATATTACAGACATAGTGACTAAGACAAATTGTGGTTTAGGTTTTATTATGTATATTCTTTGCGAATGTGGAAGTATGAATGCTATCAAATCAGGAAAAGTCCATCATGATGCTGCAAAGTTTAAAACCAGACCCATCTTTGATATTTATTCTAAAGCTGCAATTGGTAAGTTTATAGTGTTCATGCCTACACACATATAACATATCCAATATAATTCACATAAAACCATATTGTTTCTGCATCGAATTCAGAATTGCAAAAATAAATAACGGCGTGCATATTTTGATGTGGCTTTATTTTATTCTTATATAAAATGTAACCGTTGAAGCAACAAACGTAAAGCAGTAGACAATATTATCTATGATAACACTTCTAATCGTTTTCATCGAGAAATGTACTTTTATTCTTTGTATAAATATTTACATGTTTTAAAAACAACATTAAACACAACTGTATTTAAATAAGCAACAATGTCATTTTATTTTGAACATGTAACGTTTTGTATGTGACGTCAACAAAAAGAGTGCTTTCAGTGACGTCACAGTAAGCAAGTACCCGAATAGTGTAAAATGTTAAATTATAGTATCGTTAATAAATTAATTACCGTTCCAATTTTCAAAATAAAATTGTGCGAACGAAGAGTTTTTGAAAATATGGTGTACGGATTAATTGACTGGTTAATTATTCCTTGTTTAATGATCAATTATAATAATCTATCTAGAGATATAAAAGCTGCTAGCAGTGAGGGGGGATATGACCTTTATCGGGACTCCGGGATTGGGTGTTTTTAAGCTCGGGATTTCGGGATTGACCCTTTTGGGATCCGGGAATTCTTGTTTTCGAATTTCTGGACGTCAGGATTTACTTTATTTAAATTCGGGACCTCGGGATTTCGTGTTTTTAAGCCTGGGATTTCGGGATCAGGACCCTCCTATCCCCCTCAGCAGTTGGATCGACATTAAGATTTTATTCTTAAAAGAAATACATATTTTGAATACTTAATAATTAAAACAATAGTGTTTTTTTTCATTTGCACTCAAGACCACATCTCTTTATTTTTATAAAACTTAATTCTTTAAACAATGCGTTATGAGTAAAAAGAAGATGTCGGAAATCATTATATATATGTGACCTCTAGAAGTGATTATAGTAAACTCTTGTTATTAAATCCCTATCTTTTGATGTAGATATGCCCTCAAAAGTAATTTAATGATTTTTTTGTCGATGTGTACGAATGATCTACGAATGGTGTAAATTGCAATTTTGATATCAGAAACATTTACATGTATGCAAAAGTAGCCTATACCGCTAATATGACAACAAGACCGTCCTTGTATTTATTTGTTTATGCATACATGTACAATTAAGTTGACCCGCAAAATAGTATTAGATACGCATTTTTTTCAAAACAATTTTCCCAAAAACTAGTTATATGGTTGATATTTACGTATTTGTGAAAGGATCCTGCTATTCAAAGAAGACACAAATTCCATAGAAACTCAAAGGGTCCCGGTACTTTACTAGATCTTCTAGATCATTTAAGCTTCTTTGAATAAAATACGCCGTGTTTTTTATTTTCCGAGTTTATATGCGATAAGCAAAAATAATCGGCAAGATAAGATGTTCACAACAATGGCACGGAGTTCTTGTTTTTCAATGTTGATCTAAAGTTGTCTGTTTACAATTACAAAAACTAGAACACACTCGGGTCGGTGATATCATTGGTCCGTGACTAGTCCAAATAATTATGACGTCTGGGACGGCTATTTTTTTTTCTGGGACTCCTAAGGCGTCCCAGAATAAAATTAAAATAGCCTTGCCAGACGTCATAATTATTTGGACTAGTCCGTGACTGAATTAAAGTAACGTGTTAGCCTTATTATAGCCTGATTTTTTTGTATTGAATTCGTATTGTCATCTTATAAAGTCATGCTGATTAAAATACTACAATATGTAACAATGTGACAATGATTGAAATTAGTAGTGTCAAGTTTGTGATTATGACCCGTGTATATAGCATATCCTAAATACACCGTTTGGTGGTGCGCCTGTTAAATACGGAACGTACAGATAAGGTAATAGGTAATAGGTGAACATATATTATTAGTATCGGTATCGGATTTGACCCGGAGTTCGTGGTGTAGTGGTTAAGACCGATGGCTGCAGTGCTCAAGGTCCTGAGATCGATCCTCACTCGGAATGCTTAAAATGTCAATTCATCAGAAGGGTGATTTTCACCCTCTCAAACACATTTCTGGTACCCAGACCGGAGTTTAATCTGGCATGGTTACTATGGGGCCTCGGTTGGTCAAAGTTGTTTCCTACTTTGACCTGGAGATCAATCTGCTGATATCTCTTCGGTTTGTCTGTTCCCGTCGAGCAGCCCGGTAGAATTCTTGGATTGGTCGTTTTTACTCCATGATGGCTAACAGATTAGACCTAGTTATTTTAGTACTATAGATGATACTTTAATTAATTATATGTTGAAGCCTAATTGGTGGCATTAGGTTATTTTCTTCTCTTTGGTCGGTTAATTGTTGTCTCTTTGACACATACCCCATTTCCACGTATTCTTAATTTTATTATTCCCGATTGAAATATATATTGTGGTTTTTTTTTGGCAAGTGCAATTCTCAATTATAATGAGTTATATATTTTAAGTTTATTTGTTGCATGGCATAGGTTTAATTTTGTTACGTCTTCATGTCCGTCAGACATGGTTCGCATGACCTCGACCTTATTTCATGGATCAACCAAGTTTAAAACTACGTGATAAAGTCCGTTTCGCAATATACTATAATTGTAGGCCGTCGATATTTGGTGTACATTGATTGGTTGATTAAGTAGTTTTTTTTTCTTTCTGACAGGATTTATCTGACCTAGCTAGACTCTATAGTCATCGATCTTTGAAATTGTTAATGGTATGTGATACTTGTAGAAAAATCCTTTATTACTCTTTAAAAAAAATTAAACATTAAATCAATAACCAGCAAAGCAGGCGAGATATTCCAGTGTGTATACTCTTGTTCCTTTTTTCACAGCAATGTACGACACCGGATTGGGAGAACACAAAACTAACAGATTTTTAGCAGATTTAAATATCCCTGGAATCAGTGCATCATCACTGGCGAAGCGTGAAAAAGAAGTTTCAAGATCGATAAAAAAAAGTTACCGATGAGTCCCTTGACAGATCATTAGAAGAAGAGAAGAATGCGTCCTTTTCAAGGTAACTTAATCTTACTTCGTTTCTTATCATAGGACGACCCAGTTTGTATAAACCTTTACCGAGGTTGCAAGTAATATGAAAAAAAGCATTTTCTAGCGATAGCTCTAAACTCATTTTAATTCGAAAAAAGTAAGGGGAAACGCTGATATATTTGGTTTTGTTTTAGTACGTGCCATTTTCTTTAAAATATTTTTTTGAAAGTACACTAGACTCAGTAGATAAAAATAAGAAGAAACGGTATCATCCCATTGAAAAAACTATCCATCAGAGATCAAATGACACAACTAGGTCAGTTTATGACCTTCAGCAATAATCAAAACCTGAATATATAGTAAGCTAAAAAAAAAACCGCGATATTCCGCAACCAACAACAAGCACCCAATAAATTACAGGCTACGGACAACTGCCTTTTTATACGAACACAAACAATTATTTTATGGTCGAATATTAGTATTTATCATATATTTAGTACAAAATACAGCTATTTTGTATATCTAATAAAGGTTCTTTTTTCCAGTCTGTATCACCTACCCTGTATCGCATGGCTAAACCCGTATCGCATACCCCGTATCGCATGGTAAAACCCGTATCGCATACCTTTTTTTTTTCTTTTTTTTTAAACTAAAGTCAGTTTTTGGGGTTTTTTTTTTGCTTATTAAAACAAAATATTTTCAAAACAACAGATTGTAAGGTAACCTATGTACTTCGTATAAATAGTTGAGCAGTTATTTTAAAGCTTTGAACAAGACAAAAGCAGAACTGAAGGTAACCCAGTGCTATGGATCAGAAAACAGTTCATATAATATAATACTCTTCTGTTGAAATATATGATAAAGCGTATAATACATGGCAAAATCCGTATCACATGCCGTATCACCCTCGACCAATATCACCCCTCGGGCCCAAAGGCCCTCAGGCTGATATTGATGTCTCGGGATGATACGACATATGATACGGATTTTGCCATGTATTATTCTCTATATCACGTCGTCGTCAACGTCGTCCGAATACGGATGATTTTCTTATAAAAACTTTAGTATATAAGTAAACAAAAATAATTCATGGGGTTTTGGTTACAACAGTTTAGAAATAAGGGGCAAAAAGCGTCAACATTTAACTTCTGATTTCATCATAAAATAAATTATTGGGCTTCTTTGATATGCCGAGTCCAACCGTTTATTTAGATTTTTAATCTTTGGTCCTGTTTTCAAATTGGTCTGCATTAAGTTCCAAAGGGTCGAAAATTAAATTAAGCTTGATTTTAACAAAAAAATGATTTTTTTTTTAATCTAACCATGTATTTTGAGGTTTGATATTTTGACCCCGTTATCAAGTTGGTCCACATTGAGGTATACAGGGTCCAAAATTGAACTTTACTTGATTTCATCAAAAAATGAATTTTTGAGGTCCTGTGATATGCTGAATCTAACTATGTATTTATAATTTGGATATCGAACCATAAACGGTAAATGTCCAATTCAAGATTTCTAAGTTCTTAGGCCACATTCAATCTGTGTCAGAAACCTATGCTGTGTCAACTATTTAATAACAATCCAAATTTAAAGCTGTATCAAGCTTGAATGTTGTGTTCATACTTGCCCAAACTGTTAAGGGTTCGACCTCTGAGCACTGTGGATCATTGTATTAACTGTTGCTATATAAATAATCTTGCTAGATACATATATATGAAAGCATATACTATTCTATATACATGTACATATTTGGATCTGCTAATAATAGTTTTTAAACAGATGACCAACTAGCACTTTTTAAAAGTATTAAACGATTTTTTCAACGAATTCATAAATACACTTTGCATTAAAAAATTATGACCTCTACATGAGTGGTTTGTAAGCAGACAATCTAATTAAAATATTGATCTCTGATTACGTTATACTACATTGATCTCTGATTACGTTATACTACATATGTTGTATAACGTAATCAGAGATCAATATTTTAATTAGATTGGTAAGCAGACGGAAAGTGTCTGAATGCAGTTTTATTTTCACCTGTTTTCGGTACTTCGTAAGTGGTCATCACGACTAGATAAATGATTAAAACGACTTATTTAACTCATATTAACGACTTACATAACTTGTTATAACGAGATACTTAGTCGTTATTCAAGTTGGCTTAGTCGTGAGGGAAAGGAGGGTGGCGGCTATGGATTTTTTTCAAGTCAAACTTTTTTTGGGCGACAAGTCGAAAATAATTTTTTTTCTTTCAATTTTAGCATTACGTATAGTGACAGCTGAGGGAGAAACAAATTATTTTTTTTTCTCCAAAAACTGGAAACAACTTTTTTTTCAAAATAATCCATAGATACCCCCCCCCCCCCCCCCCGAAAATCAAATGGTTGCTGCCTTATCTAAATTGTATTATGAGGAGTAAGTTTAGTCGTTAAATCGATTCACATAAGTTGCCATGGCGATTTAATAACCCAGGATTACGGATAAGCTAAATTGCAATAACGATTTAGATGATTTGTTAGAGTGAATGAATTACTAAGCCATGACAACGACTTAAAATGTATTAACACAAATCTGTAAATTTAAATAAAAAAGGTGAGAGACGTGAACATTTGAATAACTTTATTAAAAAGTGTCACAATTAAATGTGTAATAAGGTAGATAATGTCTTACCATTTGATTTAATAATGTTTGCTTTCATTTTGATAAATCTGTGCCTGTATACATATTTTCAGCACAAATGAAGAAACAGAAAATATTCCAATAAAAATCAAGTACGATATGGGTTGGCAAAAGAGAGGAAGTGGGAGGAAGTACGACTCTATGTCAGGTGTTGGGGTGGCTATAGGGAACGAAACTGGTAAAGTGCTGGAACGTGAAATACGGTCAAAGAATTGTAGAACATGTTCATATTGGGAAGGCAAGGGAACAGAGGCAGCACTTCACGACTGCCCAAGAAATTGGTATGGGACATCAAAGGGCATGGAACCGGATGTAGGTGTTTCATTAATTAAAAAATTAGAAGAAAAGAAATGTACGGTGTCAACTCTCATAATGGACGACGATGCCACCACAATGTCAAAAATTCGACAGAATATTGACCATGACATCACTAAATGGAGTGATATTAAGCATGTGCAGAATAGCCTTGGTAAAAAATTGTATGTCTTACCAACATCCTATAGAAAGTCAATAAGAAATGACGATATAGCTCATCTCATGAAATGTTTTACGTATGCAGTTCACAGCAATAAGAACAATAAACAACAAATGCAAAATGATTTGTCTGCCATAGTCCCACATGTGTTCAATGAACACGATCACTGCAATGTACGATGGTGTAGATATTTAAAAAATCCAGAAAATTACACTCCAACCATTCAATTGTCAAATCTAGATTTAAAATCTAAGTTAAGCAAAATATTTCAAGATTATATTGAAAACATAGACAAACTCGTACCTTGTGCTTCTACAAAAGAAAACGAGTCGTTTAACAACATGCTGACAGCAAAGGCACCCAAAAATAAACATTATTCGGCTTCAACAAGCTTGGAAGCAAGAGTAAATTGTACTGTTGCACAAAAAAATGAGTCTTTCAATTATGTATCAATTGTAAATGTAGAATGTGGGTTGTCACCCGGAAAAGTAACAGAAAACTCAAGCAATCAACTTATCAAAAAGAGGAAAATGCATTCGAGCTACTGTAATTCCAAAGAATTTAAGAAAAAGAAATTAGATAAAAAGCGTTTAGCTAGAAATGAAAATAATGTTCTAGAGATACGAGAAGGGGATACTTACAAAACAGAAATTGATATGCTTTGTCAAAACATGCAGGAAACAGACGTTATATCCAATCCTTTGATTGTAGAAGAGCTTACTCATGTCCAAAATATCCAACCTTCTATTCCATGTGTTTATTTCGACCTGGAAACAACTTCATTATCTCTGAACTGTGACATTGTTCAAATTTCAGCCATAAACGATATGAATGAATTTGATCAATATATTACCCCTTCTTCAGGGATAAGTAAATATGCCTCTGAAGTAACTGGATTGTCTATGTGTAACAACATACTATGTTACAATGGCCGTAAAGTCAATTCATGTTCACCACAACAAGGTTTGCAGAATTTTATCATTTGGTTACAAGAAACGATACCAGAAAAATGTATCTTGATCGGACATAACTCAAAAATTTTCGATGCACCTAGATTAGTTCTCTGTTTACAGAAATTTCAATTATACTCATCGTTTGAGGAAAAGGTTCTTGGTTTTATTGACACACTACCTTTCTTTCGGAATCAGTATCCAGATTTAAAATCACATAAGCAAGAAGTACTTGTAACTACCTTCTTAAAAAAAAAATACAGTGCCCATAATGCATCCGCTGATGTTCAAATGTTGAAAGAATTAGTTGAATTTACCAAATGTAGCATCACTGAGCTAAGTCCATACTCATTTACTACCACTTCGTGTGCTCTTTGCCTAAAACAAAGCACGGTATCCAAGGCAAGACTGTTTACCTTAAAGCCTTTAACAGAGAGAAACGTGATTTCAGCAGCAATGGCAAAAAAGATATCAGATAGTGGTCTGGATTTATTCCAACTGCAATTGGCCAAAAGAAGAGATACAGACAATGGCATTAGACTAGTGCTGGCTGAGAAAAACACATACGGAAAACCTCGTGTAACTGCCTGCAAAAGGGTAGCTACAAAGATTTCAGACTACCTGAATTAATAAAACTATTTATTATCTTTTAAATTTTGTCTCTTTCGCTAACTGAGAAAGGTAGCATTTCTTTCATTCATTTAAAATTACTTATTTGTTTACTTTTTTCATGATAAAGGCCGATCGTTAACAAAAAGAAAATGACTCCTGTGCGTTGGTACTAGTATATTTTATATGGTCTTTCTGGTTTTTGTTATAATAGATTTTCATCTGTGCTGTATGACTTCCTTTACTTCCATATAATTCAAGTTGTATCGCCTACCTGTGGTTTTGACAGTGGAAGAATAAACGCACCCAAATTGTAGTGGTCATTTACAGTACCTCAAAATGCACCATGCTGATATAAAAATAAGATGTGATATGATTACCGATGAGATAAATACATTTTTGATAATTTACTAAAGTGTTATAATTTGAGGTCACCATACAGCATTCAACAATGAGCAAAAACCCAGGCCGTACAATAAACTATAATTTTAGACAAAGTAGTGTTATATATAGTGTTGGTGACCTTCTGCTGTTGTTTTTTTTTATTTGGTCGGGTTGTTGTCTCTTTGACACATTCCCCATTTCCCATCTAAATTTTATTATAGCACACCCACAAAAATAACTGAAAAAATCAGTTGAAAAAGATGACTTTAAAATCGGCACAAAGCAACAAAATAATTATTACCAAAAAAATAAACCTCCAATCATGAGATATTAGTTCATCAAATTTACACAAAATAACAACCGGCACAATTACGACAGGCACATACAAGCTGTGGCCATCCCATTCACGTAGAAAGTTATGTAAAAGTACACAAAAATAGCAAACTGGAAAATCATTCTGTTGGAAAAGACGACTTTAGATCGGCACAAAGCACCAAAAATAAATAAAAAAACAGAAAAACACTGTCATTGAGGTATTTGTTCCTCATATATATATATATCTTTTTAACACTTCTGCGGAGAAAACTTTATGCTGTGTGTAAAACCATATCAATAACAACGATCAAACAAATAACTGTTTAAAACAACACTGCTTTCAGAATTGGCGCAATTTGTTCCCGCCATTTCAATTTTATTTACAATATGACTGAACATCTTTTTTTAGAGTACGGTGACCCTACTTTTTTATTTTTTTATTTTGTTTAATAGATAAAAATGAATATTGTGTTGAATTTTTATGAAAAAAACATTGGTCAATTTTTTTTAAATTACTATATTTAACCTCAACGTTGCACCACAAAAAGGCGGGAAAATAGTTATAGCAAATTATCGATATCTCTTGTTCTTCAGAAAATAAAAATACGACTAATGTAGTTTCTGCAAACAATAAGGGTTAACAAAAGAAGAAAATTTCAAGTGATTCGGACTTTTTATAAAATTTTACATGGCATAGAACTACAAGTCCCGATTTTCAAATTCTAAAAAAAAGATGGCGTTCCAAATCGAAAACGAGGTCGGTGACCCCATTTTTTTTTTAGTTTATTTTGAAGCTTTAACATAGGCCAAAGTGTGGACAAAATTTAAAGGAGATATTATTGGTAGATCTAAATAGAAGGATTTGTCTTTAAGATGCAATCACCATTATTATCAATTCCAGCGACCTTCTAATAGAAGACCACCGAGAGCACAAAGAGGAGACGGTGCTTTAATAGATTTCTGATGTGAGGTCCTTCCTTGGTCGATCATTATGAAATAATAATATAAATAATGAGCAACGTTGTACTTCTTCTGATTGGTTTTTAAGTTACCTGCTATTAGTGGAGTGGCGTTTGTATGTGTGCGATCTACAAGTACACAGTGACATTTGACAACCATAGACGATGAAATAAACAAGTTTTATTCGGCTTTTTGTGTGTACTAGCTCTTCTGCAATTTGAATTAAGATGTTATTTGACCTAGTGCTGCCCTAGATTCTTTATTGAATATAATATATTATACCATCTTTAATCACTTTCATTGTCAGAATCTACATAATTTGTTTGGTGGGTATTAGAGTGGCCACTTTAAGCGAAACTATATTTCGAATCATTATTCAATATCAATATGAACTATTAAAAATCACACTGAATCAAAAATACTAGTACCCAAAATGTTTATAAATATTCACGAAACAATTAATTTTCATTGCGTGGTGGCAAAAGCAACCTTCTTCCTATGTTGTAAAACTAGAGGCACCATATTTTTTGTTTACTGCATTTTATCCCCTATTTTTAAATTTTGAACATGTGGGTCATGTGTGTTGATAGTCAGGGTCATCAGACACATTCTTAAACTAAATACCCTATTGATGATAGTGGTCAAGTTTGTTTGCATTTAGACTTTAGAAAAGAAAATAGACAAATGATACGCCGAAATAGAGACCAACAAAATACATCGATTTTGTTATGACTTGAATGTACTGTAATTTGTGAATTCAGGAAATAGACATTCGATTTTGATAAAAAAAAAATTGATAGTTTATTTGGTTAATTAATGTTAAAAGTAATATCTGTTATATTTTTATAATTGATTAAGCTTGGCATATTACAGTAAATTTAATTACACTCACTTGACAGTTTAAGATAAGACATTGTTTAATTTTATTAAAGAGAAAGAATGTCACTATGACTCAGAGCTGATATGCTTTCCGTCGTATTCACAACGACAAAATTGTTTTTCACTCAATCTGTCATCCTAGTTCTAGTAAGAACATACTGTCATGTCGATACGTTGCAATTGGATTACCAACCTTGACGATAATTTATGTTACCACAAGACTATATCGATACGTTAAATAGCTGAAAAGCTAAAGTGAGAATTTTGAGTTAATCAACTAAAAAATGTGTTTTTTTTATTTACCTGGAAACTGTCCAGTGTTTGATTCAATTAAACACTATTTACAAAATCTACCTTTTCATTTATTTTGGTCTTTGATTAATAATGTTACTCAAGTTGCTTTAGTCATTCAAGGTTTAACATTCTGCACCACTAACGTTAAAATTATTTTTCGTTTACATTACGTGGCAGTCCAAATTTCCCCGACCATCATCCACTATTATAACAACCTACCCATCGTGTTTATTGTTAACTTGTTCTCGTCCTGAATATGCATGAAATATTTGCCACTGGACGTTAAGCAACCAACAATCAATCAATCGTTTACATGATTAAATTAATTTAGCAAATTAAACCTCTCACTCTATGACAGACGTTTAAAATGCCACTCACTTTAATGACAACACTGTTTGAACAAATCACAAAAAAATAGGTAAACATCTTATAACATTGTGTTACATTAAAAAGGAGAAATTTATGTTGTGATTTGTTTGCATATCACGATCAAAAAAAAGTTCTGGACAATTACATTTATTTTTTTTGAAAATATGAACTTAAGTTTTTAAATAATTCTATCTGAAGAGAATTTAAGGAACGGTATGGTATATGCATTTCAACACCTTAACACTGGTGCTCAAATAATACCGTTTCTTCTTGACTTTTGTTAGAGAAATGTTTTAGTTTCATATTGGTTTATCCACTATTTTATTCAATATGTACACTTATTACACTTGAATAAAGTCTTGATTCGTGATTTATTTGCAGGAATTGATAAATATTTTGTATTGTCCTTGCTTTTTTGATTCTCCGGAATCATATCTTGCACCGCATCACTTGAATTATCAACAGCAATCCGATTTGATTGCCGATATCAAGAAACCTGCCATTTCTAAGTCCTCGACTTCCGCATTTTGTTCATTACTTCCCCTATTTGTGGACACATCTAGGCTAATTTTTGCACCACGGTCAACTTGTCGGCATTTCGGTTCATGTTTGCTCTTCTACATTTGTTATGTGCAAAAAAGCAAACGATACTGCAACTGACAATGAGAAAAATGCCAGCTCTAAACGATACAAAAATGAAAATGTTTTTTTTTTCGTTCATTACATCCACAAAATAAAAAAATAATTTTATAAAGCAATTTGATTGAACTATATAATTTAATTAGCTACGTATATTAATATTGACGGCATCAAAGCCACTACAACGTAAACGCATATTTCATTATGCTTTATTTTACTGTAAAAACATTGATCGTTTAGGCCCATTATCTTAATTGGTTGTTTACGGACAACTGCTATGAAAAGTCAGGATCCAAGGAGGTAAAAATAGCAATCTTAAATTTTATTTTAAATATAACTATTCAGAAAATGAGTCGGAGGGGAGTTTTTAAAAAACAAGCTGTACGATACTTAGGGAAATTTTAACTTGATGCAACCCTACCACAACACACTGCCATTCTGTCCTGTTGTATTCATATGGAATTCTTGAACTTTGCAGAAATATATGAATAATAGTCAACGATTTTTCCCACGAGGGCGCTTGATCGTTACAAGTAACGATACATGTACACAATAAAATATATTATATAAACGCCTAAAAGTGTATATCTGTCTCAGATTGTGGTTCTTCACAGTAGATATTTAGCATTAACTGAAAAGAAATATTGTGTGTATGGACATTGCCATAAAAATAATATAGAACTAATAAACATACTAGTAACATTTAAAAAATTAATAGTACATATCGAACAGGATAATGCATATTAAATGTGCATATCCATCATAAAAAAAAACTGTCCATTGAAATAATGTTTACTGTCCATTATTTTTTTAAACTGTCCTTATCTGCAACGTTTTCCGCATTTTTCCCCACCAAATATTTTTTTACATAAATTTTCTAAGTCTTTCTTCTGCTCCTCATTTATAGTAAATTTGTTTTTGACAATCTTGCACTTGATGTTCGCTATAATGTAGGCGGAATTGATCAACTGACGATCTTTCTTATTCAAGGAAAAATTCAATTCCTTTGTGACAAAGTCTGGTCCCAATGTTCCTAGTGGCTGTCTTGTAAAGGTTAGCATGGAATCTTGTAGAACACCCAAATATACATTTTCATTATTGTATTCTACCATAGCAATCTGAAAAATGTAAAATATTTATGAGGAATAAATCACCCTACATATTTTCAATACATTACTATTTTTTATCAGGTGGAATAGATACATATTTTCAAATTCATGTATTTGTTCCGTTTATATTTCAATAATCAAATGAATCACAATTTACTGTGGCTATGAAAAATTATACTATTTTAAAAAAAATATATAAAAGGAGATGTGCTATCATTGCCAATGAGACAACTCTCCACAAGAGACCAACATGACACAGAAGTTAACAATTATAGGTAACCTATTTATTACCGTTTAACAATGAGTAAATCCCATACCATATAGTCAGCTATAAAAGACCCCTAAATGACAATGTAAAACAATCCAAACGAGAAAACTAACGGCCTTATTTACATAAAAATGAGCGAAAAACAAATATGTAATGCATACGACAACCACTGAATAAAAGCATTGTGTAAATAATTCATTTACCAGCTGATGCAAGTACAGGTATAAATGAAATGTTAATATTGAACTGAAAATATGTTTAAATCTTTCTAACTAATCTTTAAAATTACAGTTCTAAAATTAAACTTGCTTCTTCATTTTGTGGCATATCAATTGTTTCTTCGCTAACTGTAATCACTGTGTCTAAACCACACCGGCAAAATTTGCTCGGACTCGATGGTATCTAACATCCGGCACAATGACGGAACACCAATAGACAAAAGAAAGGTAGATTTCTCCTTATTTTTTTATTTTTTTTATGATATCGAAGAATATATATACATATACAACTATTTTCTATTGTGAGATGCAATATTTTCTACAACCGTTCTATATTAACGGAGAAATAAGTCAAAATGCATGTCAAAATGACGAATTGAGTGAACCTTGCCTTGAAATTGTTTAATTTCTCGTTAAATTGTTCACATTGTACGGAAGGAAAGGTACGGGAAGATAGATATTGACACGGAGATTGCAAATTTAGTTATTATGAGCATCTCCATAATTGTATTTCTGTGTATGGAACGAAAGAAAAGGGTCATGTCAAATTAAAATAAACCGGTTTCGTCAATGTTGTTACTACACAATCACCCGGTTTCGTCTATATATATCACCCGTTTTTTTTTTTTTTTTTTTAACAAACAATTTATGAAAAGAAACTTTGGCACGGATCTGAACATTGTCTTTCGAGAATTTAAATATATATTTATTGTAAAGTAAACTTGGCGTGTTAAAATCTATTTTAAACGGGCACTTTTGGACATACTAGTAGTTAATTATGATAATACACATTTTCCTAATGAAAGGCGTATCCCTTATTTCACTTAACTTCAAACTAATTTTAAATGGAATATAAATACTGAATAGCAAACACTGGTATCTAATTATTTTGTAACATTATTATATTTTCTTTGTTTATAATAGTAGTATGTAAGATAAAAAATAAAAGGATGTGTTTTGATTGTGCCATAATTTTAATTTACTATACTATATTATATACACTTACTTTACAATATTTACTATCAATTGTTAATACATTTATGCATTCAATCATTGACGAACAGTCCCAAACCGACTATAGTCTATACTGTTCTGCACAAATTAATCATGCATGCAGTCCTGCCAGATTTTCTGGTACTATATATACTATGTTACTTGCGCACTAAAGCGAGTTTTTAAGCATCCATAACATAGCAGTGAGATTTGTAACTTTCTCCCCGTTTCTGGTAGGCACATTTATTTTCATAGGCATGTTTTTCACATTATTTTTACAGTTCAAATTCATTTTTTGTACAGTTCAAATTCAATTGAAACTTCAAGATAACTTTCGAAAATAATATCTGACAGTTTTGTATTTTCAATGTGAATAAAAGTTGGTTTGCAAAACATGACCGTCATTTATATCTAGGTCTTATAAGAGCTTTCTTACAAATTGACGAAAGGAACGAACGAACGTAAAGGGAGCACTTATTACATTTCCAAAATAACAAGTTAGAGTCTTTGTTTTATCCAGTAAAACAGCATTCTTTTCTAAATCAAATTTATCTTTCAAAAATAAGCATATCGCAAATAACACACGCTTGTTATATGAGAAAACTAAGGAAAATAGTGTCAAATACACCTACGTCAGATACGTTACTTACGTGAACCATGAGTACACGCATTTCCGCGGGAATTGTTCAAGCTCGAGTTTCACGATTAAAACTTTAATGGCATTATTGGAGTACGTTAGTCTAAATTTAACGACAAGATTCACATTTATTTTTATTTTTTAAAGGAAAACAACATAACTCTCTCTATCTCTCTCTCTCTCTCTCTCTCTCTCTCTGACTGTATCGTATTTAATAGATTAAGGAACAGATCTAGAATTGGAGGCTAGGAATGTGTCTGTTGAGTAGAGGACTCAGTTACTCTTGTGCGAATCACTCCTAAATCTTCCCTTGAGCTTTAATTATAGATCACCTAATTACATAAATGTAGATCCTTTTGTTTATTGTCATACTCATTTAAACACCTAAATGTATATCAAGAAAAGAAATCTACAATTTTGCATCAATTTCATATATATTGTAGATTTTATAATGACGATTTAACAGTTCACATGCTTGGAAGATAGACGCGAAGTTGTCACTCAACGTCCAGTGGCTTATATTTCATGAATGTTCAAGACTGCAGGCAAAACACATGTATACGCTAAAATGTCGACGATTCCACAGGAGAGCCGAACTCCAGTGTATCATGTAAACACATTAAGGGGGTGCCAATGATTATTACTCAGGGAGAGTCGATGATTCACAAGTTATTAAACGAGCACCAGTTAATATGGCATAGCATGAAGGGTATCTGTTTTCTTCATTTTATTATGTATGTTGGGCGTTGCAAATATCATGAATATTGAATCAAGGAAGTTTATGTTTTTTATATCTCATGAAAAATCTAATTTAATAAGTGTCGTTGCATGTAGGTTAATGGTCCGAAGTTCCTGGACTATTATTTAAATATGCCAAAATAAAGGATCCCTAAAACGAGTCTTACGTATGTTTCGTCAAGCGTACGTACCTTTCGTCAATTTGTAAGAAAGCTCTAGTAAGAAGAAGTGACGGTAACCACTTATCCCATAAACATTGACAATGAGACAACTTTCTTTTAGACACAAAAATTATGTTGAATTAATTAAGTTTAGGTCAGCGTATGCCTTAAACAATGAGAAAAACACACAAACTGCATGAAAGCAAGCTATAACAACCATGGAATTACAAGCGTGTGATTCGGGAATGGACTGAGTCAAAGTGTTGTCGCTGACTCAAACAGTACAACAAATTAAAGTACAAATAATAAAAAATGATGAAAAAACCTTAACTCGTCCGATGACAGAGCCTGTATAGTAAATGCGCGCGATGTGTGCCAAAACTTGTATCATAGTTAAAATTATCCCTTAAATATAATAAATATACATGTATTCGCAGTTTACTATGAAGTCCACTATCACTGAACTTGTATAAATATTTATTAAGGGGCCAGGTAAAGGACGCCACCGGATGCGGGAGTTTCTCGCTCCATTGAAGACCCATTGTGGCCATCGGCTGTTTTCTGCTCTATGGTCGGGTTGTTGTCGCTTGGAATTTGTATGAACTTTTCATGTTGATAGACATACGCTCGGCGGTATGTAAAAGTTGTTCGAATTACGTCCAATTTGAAATAAACTGAATCCGTCTGTCCGTATATATTGTCAAAATATATTGACCAACGTCAGTGTACGATCATCATAACACAACGGCGACAGTACAGACTCTTTTTTTTATAGTAATGTTAACAAAATAATTATTATTGAATTTCGTCGATGACCTGAGACTATTATACTAATTTGTACATAGCAGTATAGTTACAATAAGGGATAAAAAAAAATATTTTAATGCATGGTAGTTGTAATCCTACATTCATGTTCTATGTCGATTATGCATGCATATACAGTTGTCTTATTATCAACGTTTATCCTTAAGAAGATTTATTTTAACGATTGTGGAAAAAATTACATACATAGAATGATTAGATTACTTATAAAGGTGCATGTCCATCCTTTTGTGCGAGAAAATCACATATCAATTGTGTGTTTCGATTTTTAAGACCGTTAACTTTAATTTCAAGTATAAACATGTTCAACATATTTTCCCATAACTCATATAGAAAACGCATATTTAGAGAGCTTTAATCTCAATATGCTGTTAAAAAATTTCGGAATGCAAAGTAAATTAAAATATTTGTGTTCTATAAGAGTAGAAATTCAAGTTTTTGCTTATCATTTATTTGAATCCGAGACTCATATAAATAATAAGCCGTTGTCCGGTGAACGAACTTGTTTTCCAACGACCCACAAAACTCCTTTTGAACGCTGAAGTTAAATAATCAATTATAATGTAATGCAATTATGATTTTTTTTATTTGACCAAACCGGGTTATGCATTTTGAAATCTATGACGAAACCGGGTTGTATACATTGACGAAACCGGCCAGTTCCATTTTGACATGACCTATTTCTTTCGTTCCATACACAGAGGTACAATTATGGAGATGCTCATAATAACTAAATTTGCAATCTCCGTGTCAATATCTATCTTTCCGTACCTTTCTTCTCGTACAATGTGATCAATTTAACGAGAAATTAAACAATTTCGAGGCAAGGTTCACTCAATTCGTCATTTTGACATGCATTTTGACTTATTTCTCCGTTAATATAGAACGGTTGTAGAAAATATTGCATCTCACAATAGAAAATAGTTGTATATGTATATATATTCTTCGATATCATAAAAAAAAATAAAAAAATAAGGAGAAACCTACCTTTCTTTTGTCTATTGGTGTTCCGTCATTGTGCCAGATGTTAGATACCATCGAGTCCGAGCAAATTTTGCCGGTGTGGTTTAGACACAGTGGTAATGGCATCTGTATTAGCTTTCATTTTCTGAATAAAACAAAGTTTAAATAATTTGTGTTATTAAATCGTAGATAACATAACAGACTTCAAACTTGGGACCATTCTAAAAAGTAAAATCACAAAAATACTGAACTTAGAGGAAAATCAATTGGGAAAGTCCATAATCACATGGCAAAATCAAATAACAAAACGCATCAAAAACGAATGGACAAGAGCTGTCATATTCCTGACTTGGTACAGGCATTTTCAAATGTAGAAAATGGTGGATTAAACCTGGTTGTATAGCGCTATTAACCCTCTCACTTTAATGACAGTCTCATCAATTTCCGATATATTTACATTGATGCGTTAAATAAACAGACACAATAAATAAAATAGTCAAAATATGGGTACATCAGTCATCATCGTATAACAATTTTAAGAGGAACAATTTAACAGAACACAAAAACATCTACTATCTACGAACATATTTATTGATTTGAGTGTCTGCCGTCAAAAATTGTATACGTCACATAAATTTGTCGTTCAATGTGCGTACTTCCAATTTTAAAGTTTACATGGGAATGTTAGCATGCAGGGTTAAAAAATCAAAAGTATGTAAGAATAAATTTCAGAAATAGACCGAGATTTAAACTAGTCCAAAAGTTATATATAGAATTTATAAGAATCCAAAAATAGTTAATTCCACTACGCGATTGAATGATTTTGACGTTTGTGGTTCAACGTATATTGCATTTCATAATAGAAATATATCATAATGACATATAATAGAACAATATCATACTGACGGGATCTTTTAAAGTACAGAGTCACGTTATAAGAACAAAAGGAATACAATAGGCGCAAGTACAAAACAAACCACCAAAAAATGAAAGCCAATACAAACATATTGACGAGATGTATAAGTACCGAGCCACGTGAAACGGATATCACATAAAACCATTCAACAGTAAAAGTAATATTAATAATAGAACAAAGACAAATGAAAGAATTATAAAACACGTTGTTAAGATGATAAACAACATCAGTACGCAGAATCTAGACATCAAGACCATCGTGTATTATTTGAGAAGTTGATACGGAATATTTATCAACAAGGTCTTGGTACCTTCCGATGAACTTTTTTTCATTGTTAAATAAATGGAATTCAAATTATAATGGTGAAGTTATGTGTAAGTGTAAGTAACTCTCAATCCTTTTAGTATTTTTTATGAGATAATACCCTGTACTTAAAACAATTTAGTATCACAAAGGCAAGTTCTCTACCATATTATTGACTTTAAACGTTCATTATACATTGAAGGGTTTCTGAAACATTTGTTTGGCAATGCCCATCAGGCCCTATTGTTTATTTTCAATTCTTAATTATTTGTTACTGTTTACTTGATAATAACCAGGAAGAGTATTTAACAACGGTTTTTATCTTTAATTATAAAAAATCTGCATTTTCTCATTTTTTTTTTAAAGGTCTATTTGTTTATATGTCAATTAGTTGATAACAGAAATTAAATAAATAATCAACAGTTTGTATGGTAAAGGGAAAAAAGATATTGAATTATAAAAAAAGATCCATAAATGAAGATTGATTGATTGATTGTTGGTTGCTTAACGTCCAGTGGCAAATATTTCATGCATATTCAGGACGAGAACAAGTTTACAATAAATACAATAGGTAGGTTGATACAATAGAGGCCATCTGGGATGATGGTCGGGTAAATTTAGACTGCCACTGGAAAATGAGGGTATATTGGATAGGGACAGAAATTTTGCCTTGCAGCAGGCCACCTACGGACCCCTCAAAGAGTTGTTGCAAGGGTTCTTAACGTGCAAAGAGCATGGCACGCTCTTTACACGCGGCATCGGATTTAACGTCCCCCTTCTGACCGGACGTGACTGCGAACTTGATACATCCCGCACAGCCAAACGGACGCCCACTTCGGCAAGCGTTTTACTGCCGGTCGGGAGAAGACCAAGTGACCATATTTCTAGACACCAGTCACCCTTGGGAACCATAAATGAAGAAAAAAACCAATCAAACCAAGTAATGATAATAGAAAATAATATAAAAATACAAAAAGATCACAGACAAAATTGATTGTTGCTTGCTTAACGTCCAGTGACAAATATTGCATGCATGTTCAGGACGAGATCAAGTTAACAATAAATACAATAGGTAGGTCTTGTAATGTAGGCCATCTGGGATGATGGTCGCGAACCTTGGACTGCCACTGGCTATTGAGGGTATATTGGATAGGAACAAATATTCTGCATTGCAACAAGCCACCTTCGGACCCCTCAAAGAGTTTCAGCAATGGTATTTACCGTGCAAAGAGCGTGGCGCTCTCTTTATACAAGGCATCAGATTTAATGTCCTTATTCAGACCGGACGTGACTGCAAACTTGATACATCCCGCAGTCAAACGGACTACTTCGGCTAGCGTTTTACTGTCGGTCGGAGAAGACCAACTGACCATATTTCTTTTCCCCAGTCACCATTGGCAACAGACAAAAAGTCACAGGACTTAAAGTCAAAATAAATTTTTGCTGAATGAGAAACGCTTATTTCTACAAAAATATTTCCGTAATGTTCTTGTACTTTTGTATTTATTACCTTTGTAAATAATATTTATCAAAATAAAATATGATCAAATATTTGATTTAAAAAAAATCAAAATGTCAGAGTGGGTTGATGGTGCCAAGACATCTGTATTTTTTCATGATTAATTGAAATAAAAGTTATCAATGTATTTGTTGAAGTATTTTTTAAAGATTGTGACAAATTTCTAAGTTCAGCACATGCCAAAAATCATCAGTAAACCTTCTTTTTGCAATAAGTCACGTCAATAAGGTTTTTTTTTTCTTTTCCCTTTTATACCCGTTAAATCCAGAGAGAAACCATGTTTCTTGATTTGATTTCTAGGTATTGTAAATATTTGGTGTCATCACGTTTGATAAGTGCCATCTTCATTGCTTCAGGTTTATCTTTAATATCTTAGATCTGTCAACTCAACACACATTTTTTGCACTCCTTCTATGAATCTATGACATAAACAAATCAGCCAGAAAGTGTGTCATCATGTTTCAATAATTGTCTAAAATTTACATCGTAAAAATACCAATCGCCACCATCGTTTTGAATATGTTGAATCAAATCCATATATATGGCTAAATCATTTGCTAAAGTAGGGTGAGTGGGTTAAACTTGCTGACTACGGAAGAGAAAACTAACTAACCCAACTTTTAATGCTAACAAATCTCTTTTCTCTCAGGCTCACCCTCTTACGCGGAACAACTAAATAGAAATCTAGTTCAGCAGGATGGCAGTCAACTAGGATGTCTGACATATCAATTAACTCCTTATTTTTCGTTTTGAATTAATCTTATTATACAGAGGTCTGTTCCATGGTGATCCTGATTAAAGCCTGCAACCAAGCTTTGTGCCGGAATTTGAACCATGTTTGGAGTATTGTGAGTGCCAAAACTAGACACTTTTTCTCTTGAATAGCTAGAAGTTGTGTGTGGTGTGACAAACTGTGTGTGGGTTCCCCCGTGGGTTTTTCATGTACGATGATATCCGTCTCAACAGGTTGGAGTCGTGTATGACTAGTTTGAGGCAATATGCCATTCTCTTTTAGATTCTCAAGCACTTTGGCAGTCACAACTGCCGAAATTGCATCTGTCATTGCATTCTCTTGTTGTTTTTTCTGCCTTTAAGCTTGCCTCTCACTAGGCTTCCTTTTAGGAGGCATCTTGTTCATATACAAGATACTATCAAAATAAATGAGCTAAAAAATTATATAATTTTAATGAAAATAAAGTGTATGTCTACATAAAGATTTATTGAAACACATAATAGTAGTCTTTGATACATCACATGGTAAAACATTAACATGTTAATATCTTATTGACCAAACATCTGGTCTGTAATTAATTTTCAGTGATCAAAATATTGCAGCACTCTTTTTTAGCTCACCTGGCCGAAAGGTAATATTGTTCATCAGGTCAATATCTATTTGCCCTGAAATTTGCAGATGAATCGGACATTTCATTGTTGGGTTGCTGCCCCTGAAATGGTAATTTTAAGGAAATTTTGCTGTTTATGGTTATTATCTTGAATATTATTATAGATAGAGATAAACTGTAAAAAGCAATAATGTTCAGCAAAGTAAGATCTACAAATAAGTCAACATGACCAAAATGGTCAGTTGACCACTTTAGGAGTTATTGCCCTTTATAGTCAATTTTTAACCATTTTTCGTCAATCTTAGTTATCTTTTAGAAAAATCTTCTCCTCTGAAACTACTGGGCCAAATTTAACCAAACTTGTATGTCATAAAAAAATATATACGAGTATAATTTTTACGCAATCTAATATATTACAATAAGAAAACTAATTTCATTCTGTTTTGGGTATAATTTTTATATTATTAAGGTTATTCTTCTTTTTAAGAAGTATGCATTTAAAGCATAAAAAACAAATTAAACTTTAAATGGAAGCTTTTGCAAAAATTAAAAGTATTTGCGGGATATTGATGCATTGTTTAGCAGTGGACAGCTGGGATTATCAAATCCAACTGCATAACTCTATACAGTTTGGGTTTGTAATACTGTCTACCTTGGGCTTTGTGGTGTAATGGAGCACTATCAGAGCACTATCAGATGAGGTTGGGGGATGTAAAACTTTGTAAAGATCACAAAAGTAATAAATATATACAAATGATTGAAAGAAACACAAAAACCAGGACAAGAACAGATGTGAAAAATACAAGGGAAATACCCCCAGAGGGCTTGGGCTTATTTGAATGACCAGTCAAGATGTCCTGTTGAGACCTACAAGTTATACAAATCAAAGCGTCTTCAAATTTCTCCAAACCTGAGGATCCATTTTACATCCAAGAGAATACAAGATGGTACAAAAGGCAGATGGTGGGTGTAAATAAGCTGAATAAAGATAATGGCAGAAAAATCCGGTACAAAATAATCAATACACAAATACATTTTGTAGGTGTTAATACTTTTCTTTCTCCAACTGAAATGTGAAATCTATCTAGTACCCTCGAGACAGTTGAAATTTCTCATTAGAGGCACGAGGCTTGTCGAGTAATGAGAAAATTCAAATGTCGAGTGTGTAGAATTTTTCTTTCTCTCAAGCTTGTAGACAAGGTGACAAAAAAATATTTTTAGAATCGAATCTTGGATATTCATCAAACAAATGAAATTTATAGAAACAGATTCTTTCAAGGCTCAGCCTCAAATTCCAGAATTTAGCTACCTTGATTAGAAAACTCAAATGATTTAGATAAAGTTAAAATCAATATATACAACATGTATCATGAAATAATGTATTTTCTGACAATTGTGAAAATAATACATTTTCTCTTTAAATCCCTCAGTAAGGAAGTATAACTCTACCAAAATCTATAAAAATGAATAGTACTGGAGCGAATGTCTTCATCAAACAAACTCCAATAGATTGAGACGATACCGAGACAGGAGACTTCCAGTTTCAACATTCTAAATTGTCCTCTATATCAAAATAAAATTGATCCAGAGGGAGAACTGGCATAGAAGACTCTAAGTGTTTCCTTATTTAAAATACACGACGCAATAGGACTTTCAATTACATAGTTGGTGACAGTCGTTAACTCCCTAGATGAATCGACAGGCGGACAATAAGGTGAAGCTGTCTGTGCCACAGAATAATTAGAGAAAGTTGGCATACTAAGGTAAGGCATATTTGATTGTAACAGTCTACCATAACTGTCTATAGATGCTGCTGAAGAAATAATTGTGGATGTCTCCAACGGAGCTAAAGGTTTTGGAGTATCGGAATAGGAGTAGCTGTATAGATAGGTATGGTTGGCTTTATAGGCTTAGGGAACGATTTTATACGGATGCCTGACCTAAAAGCCCAATGCTTTTGTGATTCTGAGTGTGACTGCTTCACGATATCACGTCCATCTTCAAATAAGTACGGTATTGACGCCTTCTTCAAGTAGTTTCTTTCATTATAAATTTGTCCATTTTTTTTGTAGGGTTTTGACCTCCCTAACATGCTTCCCATACCCACGGGTATGGCTATTAAGGTGATACTCATTCCTTCACCTAAACATACACAAGGTGCAATAATAATCACAGTGTTCCAATGGTACATGATATTTGTAGAAATGGTCTGTCACTCGTTTTTTCTCCCCTCTATAGGGACACCTCCCGTAGCCTCTTGTTCGAACTAAATCTGGATCTCTATCCATCTACAACAATTATTATCATTGATAAGCCTTGCTATTCATGTCAATGTTTAACTTGTACATTGTAATGTCATATTATATAATACATGTAGTATAACTATGTTAACAATTATTTGTGCAAATAAAATACATGCATATATATACATGATGTATTTATTCATAGTATTCAGCTGCATTTTACACGTCTGCTGAAATGTAATTTTATGTTATTATTTTGTACATATCTCTATATCATTACAAGTTATATATGTCTTGATTTTTTTTTATCACATTTAAATATAAATATAATTCTTTAATTTCATTTAAGAAACTTTTTATAATTCCATTTCGGAAATTCCTGCCCTTTATATGGTTTTAACTTGTTATGGTTTACCACTTTAGATTTTCCCAATTTATCCACTAAAAGTAAATACAGCAAGTCATGAAACCTTTTCAAAATTAAAAAAAAGGGATCAAGTAACAAGCCTGCATAACTAAACGTTGCTGTAATTCAAATGTTTACCTTTTCTCCAGCAGCATCCTCATCTGTGTAAACACCTGTCCTCATTGTATCTGCTAGTAACACTGAAATAAAGATCTAAATAGACTGGTATAGAAGGGATATAGTGACGATACTGTTGTCAGTATATTAAATAAAAATTGCATATTTTGGCTTTAATATTGATTCTTTTAAAGGGTCTTTGCATCGGAACTGAACACATTTATTAATTTTCTGTAATATATTTCTGTGTTTTTTTTTGTTTTTTTTTTTGCAAACTTAGAAACTTTGACTTAATGGCGTTTTGTTATGAGATGTGTCGTACCCTTCTTCCACTCAGTCGTTTATCACTATTGTAAATGACTTGTGACTTGGCGAATTCTATAAGGACCTGTACACCATTTGCAGGTTGAATACCCTGTTAATTTTTCACTCTATATTTTCTGGACCACTCATTCCAGTTAATTGGTTGGCACAGTTGTAGGATGATCTTTTAATTCTTGAATGAATTCCTCAATATTAATCGTATATCTTGTTAGGTTTCCAGCTAGATCTTCTTTTTTTTTGTTTCCTTTTCAACTTATCTTTAAAGCGCATAGCTTATTTTTTTTTGGCCTTTGATACTTTCCCTCTCGTATTCATTATACGATTTATTCGATGCTAAAAAGTGTATTTCTTCATTTTCTGTGTTCAAACTTTATGCTATTCTCTATGTACTTTTGAAGACAATAGTGTGAATTCTCTTTTGCTTCTCGTCTGATGTTAACTTGTCAAGTCATGCTGTTTCTTTTATGTTCATGTCAAGTTTGTGCTCTATGAATGGTTCAAGAGTATGTAAGATCTTTGCTGCTTTTGTTACATTTTTTTGCTATTTTCGTGAGGTTTTCACAGATTGCTTACTTTATTGTAGAAGTTGTCGTATATGTGTGCAGTGAACCATTAAAGGTTTCGGTCCTTTCAAAAATGTTTATACAAAGCTTTGAATTTTTCGAAAAAACAAGGATTTTCTTGTCCAAGAATACATTACCTGAGCCGTACTTGGCACAACTTTTTGGAATTTCGGATCCTCAATGCTCTTCAACTTTGTACTTGTTTGGCTTTATAACTATTTTGATATGAACGTCACTGATGAGTCTTATGTAGACGAAACGCGCGTCTGGCGTACTAAATTATAATTTGGTACTTTTGATAACTATTACAACAGATATGGATGTAAGTATATGCATATATTATCGCGTTTTAAAGGGCGACTTCATTAATTTAACACATTTCACCATTGTTAAACACCACAGCAAATTACAGAGCGTACAGCTTAACCACAATTAAAGGGTTATCAATGACGATGAAAAATTGCAAAAAAAAAACCTATCATTACTAGCTTTTCATATAATTATACAAAAAACATATCTTTACAAAGCGTTGCTTCTGTTTCACATGGATTTTTTTTCTCCGCATGTCTATGCTTGAATCTACCGAAAATTGCAAAACGTAGCAGCTAGTCAGAGTATAAATTATTGTGATGATTTCAGGTTGAAGTGATTTTGGCAGAACTGTTGGCTTGCTTTGTGAGGAACAGCAAAATTTAATTTTGAATCGTTTTCCTGGTTTTGCAATATTTTCAATATAAATATTTGATTACAAAGTCCTTTCATGACGTTTTCACCCCATTGTTGTACTATTACACGTCGGACATGGTTAATGCGAAGAAGGAATTTGGCGAATATAAATATGGTCACTTGGTCTTTTCCAAACCGTCAGTAAAACGATTTCTAAAGTGGAACGTCCGTTTGGCTGTGAGGTAAGTTCGCTGTCACGTCCGCTCAGAATGGGTGACGTTAAATCCGATGTCTCGTGTAAAGAGGATGTTTGTAAGTTAAGAACCCTTGCAACAACTTTTTGAATATGTATTTATACGAGGGTGTAGGCATGATTGTGTTTCCAATGTCAAGGTTAGAGTTACAGTAGCACCTCTTCCAGTATCAAGGGCTCATCACAAAACCCTTCAAAGCCCGTAAATGCCATTTCTAGGTCAGCAATGAACTACCTATATCTTCGTATTTGGATTACATGGTATTTTTTTTATCTGGTTAATACATGTATTCCTCATTTAATACCTCCATGGTATCCGAAAAGTTTTTAAAGTCTTTTATTTCGACATCACATGTCTTTATTATGGCATCTCGCTCTGAAAAGCTATAAACTCTTTCTAGTCATTAAAATGCTAGAATGGTCACTCTATTTCTCTTAGTCTATATACTTTCTTTTAGGATGCAGTAACCTCGAGTTTCCCACAGTTTAGTCTTTTTGTTATTCTGGTTTTAAATTTTTCTTCAAATCTAAGTTTTCACTTGTACAGAAGCTAAATATATCTAGTCTGCTTTAACCATTAGCGAAGTACTGGACCTCAACTGAAGAGTTACCTGATATTGATGAACGGCATATCACATTTAATCATGGCATTGGATAGGGGTATTCTGATGGAATTTCTAGAGCCATGTATCTCTTAGTTGTTTAATATTTTCTAAGTCATTTTGAAATAAATCTTTCTCTGCTTATGTTCCATGAGGAATGTTAATTAAGGATGTTTCCATTATTTTTTTCATTAACTCAGGACATTTCTTGAAACTTCATTTAGTTTTAACAGTTCTTGTGGTGATATTTTTACTTGTTTTTTTTTTTAATATGTTTAAGTGTCCGGTTGGTATTGAAAGCTTTAGAAATTGTGTAAATAAAGAATGAATAAAAGGCAGGCATGTTACCTTGCTGTTAGATTTGCACAACAAATAGTTGTTCTTAAATTTGCATTTGAGGTCTTACTGATGTAGCACCATATTTGATAACATAGAGCTGACAGGTATATCTTAAAAAAAACATTGATTTTACAGGAAACTCGTTGAACACTTTAATTATCCCCTTGGATTCAATTCTGACTACTTGTTCTTTGACCCCCAAGGCTGACCGGGGAAACGAAATATGGTCACTTGAATAAAACTGTTAAAACAATGGGTGATTTCCGTTTTTATCATTAATAAATATATGAGAAGAATAAAAAACACAATTCAGAGTTGACATGCTTTATACACATAACGGATTGAAGTATATTTCCTTAATTATATGAATTAATGAATTAACTTATTTGACATAAAGTAAGAATGCTCTCTGGTTAAGGCATGTAAACACATGGATGTAGCTAATTGATAGCTAACGGAAATGATTCTATTTTTTGTTTGCTTTCGTAATGCCAGTAAATTTTGCACTGCCAAGATAAAAATGTTTAATGTTTTCATAAGCTTTTTTGGTGGGAAAACCAAACATTTACCCAAAGAGCATGTGCACTATGACACGTTAGTGTGTATTATAGATGATTTAGAGTAAGCAACAATATGTTTGGCTGAACTATACAATACATATATATAATTTTTACTCATTTTTTTTTAACTCTCAGTCTTTTTTGCCTTTGTTGTGTTTTGGGGTACAAATGTATTTGCATGAATAAAAAAAGAGTGATGCGCAAGTTTTATACCTGAATTAAACCCCCCGTAACTCCTCATTATGTATTCATATATTCATTAATGGCGGAGCTGCGTCTATTGATGAAAATGTATGAATTCAAATTACAATACAAATATACCGGTTAAATAAACATGGGTATTCATTATTTCATTATAAAAATTTGCTGACTGCTTTTGTCCATCAGCATAGAAACTTCATAGACCTCCGATTAGCAAGAATCCTAGTCTTTTATCTAGTTATCAGGAACAATAGAAATCTCACTTTCTATTTAAAATTCTAATATGCAATTTTTAGACCTGTCAAAATGGAAAAAAAAACATACTTTATGTTAACAAACCACACCTGATCAATATTTATATGTGTTCATGTAGGTAAATAAATATATATGTGCCACTACTAGACAATATCTGTGAATTCAAGAACCTGGTTCTTATATGGTAATATAATATATTTTGTATGTGCATCATCTCAACCATAAACCAAAATGGTATTGTCTATATCACTAACAAGGTAAAATCCAAGTAAATCTAAGTTTAATGGTGTATCAAAACATTTGATTGTCTGTTAACAAATTATGTATGTGGCCATTGTTGTGGCTCCCGCACTCATTAGAATCCTCTCCTTCACTAAGCAATTTCCTTAAGTTAGATAAAGGTTGGTCGTCATCATGTCTTCTTTTGACACTCAGGTGCTCCGGAGGGGTAAACAGATCCTGCTCCACATGTTGCACCCGTCGTGTTGCTTATGTGATAACAATTCCGGTAAGTCACATTCATCAAAGGGAAGGGGATTGTAGTTACGACGTAAGTAACATATCCGATATCATTTGTGAAATGGTTATTCCATAAAGGTCAACCAACTCGAGATGGCAAATTTACAAAGGGATGATTTTAACTTCACCATTTGGAACTCTTGGTTTAATAGCTTCCTTGTGAGCAGCAACCCTCTATCAAGAAAATCATAATAGGAAAGGCAAGCACGGGAATATCGTATCAATTGAGAGATATATACCCCGTATGCAGGTGCTGATGGAATGTTGCTACTTCGAAAAGGAAAGTTCATAATTGGAAAGCTGAAATTATCTCTTTTGTCGTAAAGTTTTGTTTTCAACCGACCCTCATTGTCAATTTCTAGATGAAAGTCAAGATATGAAGCCGACTTAACTGTATCTGTTGTATCCTTTATCTCTAGTTCGAAGTTCGATGGGATAGATGCGTTCCACATAGTCACCAAATTTTGAATTATTTAGTGAAAGAACATCATCTATATAGCGGAAAGTAGAGTTAAAGGATATTGCTAACTTCTTATCTTTCTTCATAAGAACACGTCAAACCAACTGAAACGTATCAGTACCTCCCAATTACAAGTGCACATCCTAAACATACTTTTAGAAGTATTATTACAGGTGAAACAATTCGTCACATAAGAAACAATAGCAACGAAACTGATCTCAACAAACATCTTCTGACTTTGGAGAATAAACTTATAGATAGAGGCTATGATAAGTTGGAAACGGCAAAACACATTAAAGATGTGAAATACAAGATTAAACGATGCAGTACTCTGTCAGATAATAATGCCCTTGAAGGTTACATAACTGATACAAAACTTGAAATTTCTAGATTAAAGGTTAAACAGTTCAAACACAACCTTACACTAGCAGAGCGTACAGCTTTCAATTATCTCATAAAAGATGACAGCATCTATATATCTAAGGCAGATAAAAACAACACAACTGTGGTCGTAAACACACTTGATTATATTAATGCAGGAACTAATCACTTAAACAGTGATCATTTCAAGAAAATAAATCATACAAACACAGAGCTTATCACTAGATCTATTTCAAAGATTGTAAATAAACTATTTACAAACAAAGAAATTGATGAGCACACTTATAACTTCTTAAGTGACTGCAAAAATCCTAAACATGGATACATGTACCTTCTTCCAAAGATACATAAAATTCGGCAAGACTCATTAGAAGCTATCAAAATAGATGGGTATAAAATTGGAGAATTAGCTGTGCCTTTTAGGCCTATAATCAATAAATGCATTTCTCCAACAAGAAAAATTGAAAAGTTTTTAGATTTAATATTAAAACCTTCCTTGAGGAAACTAGAGTTTTACATTCAAGACACAAAAGATTTTATCAATAGGATAGAGTCAAAGACCTGTGTACGTAGCTGTACACTAATTGCCTATGATGTAACTTCAATGTATACAAACATGAACATCGACAATTTACTAGATACAACCAAGAATTTCTTAGATCAAATTGATCGAACAAAGTATAAGTTTAAAGTACCAAACAAATCAGATCTATTATCATTTGCAAAAATTATATTGGAAAACAATGAGTTCCAATTTAATGGGACTTTATATAAACAAGTTATAGGGGCGCCACAAGGTGGAATATTATCACCCACTGCCACCGATCTGCATCTGTCAACAACACTTACAAAAATCTTAGACAGATTTCAATTTAAAAATAGCATTAGTATGATTTGTCAATATCGTGACGATGGTTTCATGATTACAGAGTGCAACAAATCACAAATTGATGAGTTCTTTGCAATTGCAAACAACATTGACCCTCTACTTAAGTTTACGTATAATTTCTCCAATACAGAAGTGACGTACTAAGATACTGAGGTGTACAAAGGGGAGCGTTTTAAATCGAGTGGTGTCCTTGACATCAGGTTACATGTCAAACCAACTGAAACGTATCAGTACCTCCCAATTACAAGTGCACATCCTAAACATACTTTTAGAAGTATTATTATAGGTGAAACAATTCGTCACATAAGAAACAATAGCAACGAAACTGATCTCAACAAACATCTTCTGACTTTGGAGAATAAACTTATAGATAGAGGCTATGATAAGTTGGAAACGGCAAAAACATTAAAGATGTGAAATACAAGATTAAACGATGCAGTACTCTGTCAGATAATTTTAGACAAAGGGAAATTCCACTTACACTAGTAACTAAATATAACTCTACAGTTATAAATCTTAACAGAGCTATTAAGAAGCATTGGCAAATTTTGCAAAGAGATGAATATTGTAAAACAATATTTAAACAGATGCCTATCATTGCGTATAAACGCAGTAAACATTTAAAAGAGCACCTAGCAAAAACTAGACTTTTAAATAGGGAGACTTTTGAGAAGGGACCCTTGCTAAAATAAAACTTAGCTAAAAAATCCCGAAACATCGTTAATTAATTATATATATATTTCTAGTAAAAAAAAGGCAATTAGTCATTACGACTCTATAAAAACGGTGTCAAGTCTTGAGGTTTAAGAATGTATGTTGGTGATGGGAATCTTTGCAATTGTGGAAAGTTTACCCAAATGTTTGTTAATTTGATTTATGCGGCGGAGCACGCACTTGACTTCTTCCCGAGTGCATCAGAGTGAGATTTCTCACAATGATCCATACATGCCCAAGACATTTATCACCGTTGACAAAGCAAGTTATTAACCTCAACGAAGAATTATCTAAAGTTACCAAAAACAAAACTATAAATATGTCTACATGAAAATGTAAGAGTAAAAACAGAAACCTCACACAGTGACAGTTAATTTAAGGTCACATTCTTTGGAGGTCCGAGCCATCATTGTTTCAAATGAAATCAAGTCGATCTAAGCTTAAACTAAAATTTAAAAAAATGGAGAATAATAGTTCTGAAATACCTTGCTCACAAAAAGAAGTAATGAAACCTATATTTAGTGAGAGTGTGTTAAGCACAGATGAAGAATCTAGTACTTCTATTCCAACAAGCGATGGATTTGTTAAAAACTGAGATTCTTGAGTGATGTTAAACTCAACTAGATATCATTGAGATGGAAGCCATCTCTGTGGGCCCCGCTGTCAATAACGTGGGGTAAATAAGTTGTATGGATAATCTGATATTAAGCATTATTTGAAGTTATTACATAGTCTCATGTGTGATTTCAATCTAAGATTTTAAGTTAAAACTGATAAATATTCTCATCTTACTTTCATAGTATAATAGTGATATGACTGCATGATGTGAACTAATTGTTGACTACTCTAAGGTGACTTCTGGATGTATGGATTGATGTTTGAACAATATGTTTAAAGGTGCTGCCCAATTGATATTTGTCACATATTTTTAGAATTATGCCTTCAATATATTATGACCCACCAAGTATAAAGTATGAAATATAAACGGTTCTCGAGAGGTAGAGCGGACACAATTTGTTAAGAACAACGAACGGATGGACAGACCGACAGACTGACCTTAGACCTAGGATGCATACATTATGACACATTCTCTGGTGTTGGTTTATATATATGTTAAGTTGAAAATGTTTGTCAGGTATAAAGTATGAAATAATAACAGCTGTCCTCTCAAAATATAGTGTGGATCAAATTTGTTAGCGATGGACAGACCAACAGACAGACCTTTGACCTAGGAAGTGGTACATACATCATGACACACCCTCTGTTGTTAGTTAAAATGGATGTCAAGTATAATATTTGAAATCATAATGGTTCTCAAGATATAGAGCGGACACAATTTCACCACAGGACACAGGATTGTCAACTGAAACCAAAGTTTTTTTGACGTTGACCTTTGACCTAGGAAGTTGTAAATACATCATGACACGCCCTCTGGTGGTGGTTAAAATGGATGTCAAGTATAAACTTTGAAATCATAACGGTTATCTAGATATGGAGCGGACACAATCCCACAGGACACGGGGTTGTCAACTCTAAACCAAAGTTTTTGACCTTGACCTTTGACCTAGGAAGTTGTACATACATCATGACACGCCCTCTGGTGGTTGTTAAAATGGATGTCAAGTATAAACTTTGAAATCATAATGGTTGTCTAGATATGGCGTGGACACGATCTTCACCACAGGACACGGGGTTGTCAACTAAAACCAAAGTTTTTGACCTTGACCTTTGACCTAGAAAGTTGTACATACAACATGACACACCCTCTGGTGTTGGTTGATAATCATGTTAAGTATTAAGTATGAAATCATAATGGTTCTCTAGATATGGAGCGGACACGAAAGTGTTACGGACGGACGGACGGACAGACGGACGGACGGACAGACTGATCACTATAGGGCGACCCGACTTTTAGTCGGGGCCCTAATTATAACACGATTATGGAGGGACTCAATCTGGCTAAAAAGTCTAAAGCCTTACCCCCATATATGAACATAACAGTGAACTTTACACCTAGAATGCTGCAACATCAAACGAAAGATAGTGTTAAAGATCAAGTCCGGGAACTAAATGCCAGAATCAAGACGGAAGTGCTTTCCTCACTGTCTGGCATTACTGCTAAAGCCATTATAGAAGTTGGAAAAGAGATGGACAGCATCGTCCAAGAGGTAGATGAGCAGTTCCTTAAAGCTGAACAGTTTGAAGAAAGAAACAGGTTCTTCAAAACAGCCATTGAAATTAAGGAGGAATATGCCACTAAATTGGCTAAATACAAAGAAAATCTACCTCGTAAACAAACATACAGCAGTGGTTTTAAACCAAAGGACAAATTCAGAAAATTTTAATATTTTGTTTTGCATACAATGATTCTATTAGTATAGTGTAGGATTTTAGTTACTATAGTTCAGTGAATCTTCTAAGGATTTTAATTTCTAAGTTGTCAGTTATGTGTGTGTTATCTCACTTGGATTTATTACAATATTGGATTTACGTGTTTATATTATAATTGGAAATATTAAATTTTTCTTTCACCTGTGTGTTATCTTCTGCTAAGCGTCTATTGGTTAATAGTTTGTTGTGCATTGCGCATGCTTGTCTTATGCTGCTCTTCCTTCTGCAAACAGTCTTACCAATTTACTATTACTGTTAGGATGGTTTGCAGAAGATTTAAGAGTTCTTGTAGATATAGGAACAAAAGAAAACGGGAAAAACTTAAAACCCGTAAATTAAATAACAAGTACAAATCAAGAAAGATTCGAGAAGAATCTTGCAAAAAGTTTGTGTTGAACTTGTCCAGTAGACTACTGACAAATGAGGAATATCTCCTCTTGGGAAAAGGGATGAAGTTTATTCCTACCCCTAAAGTTTCAAGTACTTACATACGTAAACAAATCATGAAGGATTTTCTTGAACTAGCTAGAAAATTGAGATGTAGATTTCACTACTCTACAAACACAATTAAAGAAATCCATCCTTTATACTTACAAACAGGGCATATTCCTCCTAACGGAAATAATGCCCTTGAAGGTTAAATAACTGATACAAAACTTGAAATTTCTAGATTAAAGGTTAAACAGTTCAAACACAACCTTACACTAGCAGAGCGTACAGCTTTCAATTATCTCATAAAAGATGACAGCATCTATATATCTAAGGCAGATAAAAACAACACAACTGTGGTCGTAAACACACTTGATTATATTAATGCAGGAACTAATCACTTAAACAGTGATCATTACAAGAAAATAAATCATACAAACACAGAGCTTATCACTAGATCTATTTCAAAGATTGTAAATAAACTATTTACAAACAAAGAAATTGATGAGCACACTTATAACTTCTTAAGTGACTGCAAAAATCCTAAACATGGATACATGTACCTTCTTCCAAAGATACATAAAATTCGGCAAGACTCATTAGAAGCTATCAAAATAGATGGGTATAAAATTGGAGAATTAGCTGTGCCTTTTAGGCCTATAATCAATAAATGCAATTCCCCCAACAAGAAAAATTGAAAAGTTTTTAGATTTAATATTAAAACCTTCATTGAAGAAACTAGAGTTTTACATTCAAGACACAAAAGATTTTATCAATAGGATAGAGTCAAAGACCTGTGTACGTAGCTGTACACTAATTGCCTATGATGTAACTTCAATGTATACAAACACAAACATCGACATTTTACTAGATACAACCAAGAATTTCTTAGATCAAATTGATCGAACAAAGTATAAGTTTAAAGTACCAAACAAATCAGATCTATTATCTTTTGCAAAAATTATATTGGAAAACAATGAGTTCCAATTTAATGGGACTTTATATAAACAAGTTATAGGGGCGCCACAAGGTGGAATATTAGCACCCACTGCCACCGATCTGCATCTGTCAACAATACTTACAAAAATCTTAGACAGATTTCAATTTAAAAATAGCATTAGTATGATTTGTCAATATCGTGACGATGGTTTCATGATTACAGAGTGCAACAAATCACAAATTGATGAGTTCTTTGCAATTGCAAACAACATTGACCCTCTACTTAAGTTTACGTATAATTTCTCCAATACAGAAGTGACGTACTTAGATACTGAGGTGTACAAAAGGGAGCGTTTTAAATCGAGTGGTGTCCTTGACATCAGGTTACATGTCAAACCAACTGAAACGTAAAACATACTTTTAGAAGTATTATTATAGGTGAAACAATTCGTCACATAAGAAACAATAGCAACGAAACTGATCTCAACAAACATCTTCTGACTTTGGAGAAAAATCATGACGTCGCCGAAAGGATTACGTAACGTCAATAGATATAGGAAGATGTGGTGTGAGTGCCAATGAGACAACTCTCCATACAAATAACAATTTAAAAAGTAAACCATTATAGGTTAAAGTACGGCCTTCAACACGGAGCCTTGGCTCAGTGTTGAGGCTATTTCAGCAGAATTGTAAAGACAACGACTGCCTCATTATAATTTGTTTGGTTATTCAAATGCGCTATAGAGAATATTATCCTGCCTGGAAAAAGGATTGATTACCTATTATTGTTTTTTTTTCAGTGATTATACGAGGTCCTAAGTATTTATAACGTATTTCTGGAATGATTAAAAACACAATGTTTAAGGACATATGTTTATAAACTTATTGAACAGAAACAATAAAAGATTTATCATTAAAATAGATTCTCCGAATGACGAGATACATTCAATGTTCACATATTCGCGCTGCTTCACAATATTGGAAGCGAAATATTCCGCGCAACGGGAAATAGAAACTTATAATCCTAAAACATACTGACAATGTTATGTGAAAAAACGAAAAACGGCCAAAAGACAAACAATGGTAAATAAATGGGGAAATGTGTCCATTGGCCCGCTCGCATATGATGTTATAAAGTGATATTACTAAAAAAACTTTAAAAGATACGCCACTTAAATTGAAACTAGATCTGTGATTTGTTTTGGTATTCAGCATTGTGTATAAGTCTTCTAACATTTGTTTGAGGCAAACTAAAGTTAGAGAACGAAAACCAATTTTGGACGGTAAGATGGACGGACAGACGGACAAGTGTTAAAAGTAATGCCCCCCCGCTACGGCATATGCATAAAAAATCACAACATTTACCTTTTAATCCTCCGATAGTTGCAGGAGGTCAGGCATATAAAATATGTAAAATTATGGTTCAATGTCACGAGAACATACACATGAATACATACTTCGATCCAAATAGTACTGGTCATTTGCAAACTTAAGTAGTGTGTTTAATATGACACGAAAGGAGATGTGAGATAAATGTAGATTATAGGCAAAAGACAAACAAAGAGGATATTTCAAAGTTTGTTGCATATTATCCCTACTTTTTTCTCCATCGTTGGTTTTGTTCCGTTATTATAGTGCGGACAGTGCATAGATGTGAATATCTAAAAAAACAATGTATATAAATTCCAACTTATTTATCTTTTTTTTTTTGTTATTCGGCTTCGCCGCGGTTGACAATGTTTTCTCTGGATACCAATCTGCTCTATCCCCGACTCAGCTATGTGTTGTTAATAAATTGTTCAACATAGACTTTGAACACACTTTATATGATGTTCAGATAAATGTATCCAGTCTAGATTTTGTGAGCTATAATGATCAAGCTAACAATATACTTAATAGAAAAGCTGCGTGTGATTTTGAAGAACTGTCTTCGAGGGATTTTAACGTATGTATTAGATGTTGCAGAGATTGGAAATCGCCAACAGCATTATGGACCTCGTAATTTATGCCAACAATATTCCTGTTCGTACTTTAGAATTTTTGCAAGTTTTGCGAAAATTGAGAAGAAATACGTAAAGCAAAAATAAAAACTCTTAATTCTAAATTTTTATAGCAGCATTTGCACATGTATATAAACAGTATCAACTGAAATCGAAATAACTGTAATTCCGAAATTTTGCGCAATTTAAAATGAATTTCTATATCTTCAGTGTAATATATATACTTTGCTAATTATTTTATATTTGAAGTGGCGGTAAAGCCGTAATTTTCAATCAGCGGATCTATATTTTTCCCTTGCCGCTTTTTCATACTGAAAGCTTGTAATTAACAATGTTCCATTCAATTCAAATTGACTGAAAAGCAACGTGTATTCATTTCTTTAAATTTTCGTTCATTTTGAAAGACAGTTTTACTTCGAAGTTCCCGTTTGTTCATGCGGAAGGTCCCATCACCATTAGTCATTACGATTCTCGTTCAAGTTTATTGTCACTTTCTCTTGCTTACCCGTCTGAAGTAATTTCCGACATCACATTTTACAAATTTCATGTCACACAGAAAGCAATTAAACGCTTTTGCTTTTCAATATTTATTTTTACTCAATATAAATTATTTGTCACTAGTACTTTCATTTTCAAATTCTATTTATAGACCATATCGCGGACGTGAAAGAAAGCACTGTAAAAAAAGATTTATGTTTATATTTATATGAGAAAATGGTTAATAAAAGATCATATAACAGTTACAACAGGAATATCAAATAAAAAAATATAAGTATTAACCTCTTTTTTTTTGTGTCGAGGATTGAATACATCCTAGCCGTTTTCACTCACGTTGACAGTTGTTTTGGGAAAATTTATTTCTTTGAATGCAAATGACTGAATGTAAGTCCGTGACAAAGTTTGCTTTGGAATTTCAATGAATAAAATGACAATATATAGTGTAAGCTTTAATTTGTTATTGTGGGAGTTTACGTGTGTAATGCATGTACGTGTTTATGATATTCTTATCAATATACTACATTTCGTTTACCTTTTACGTCACATATAACATTCCCGATTTTTTAAGCGAGTCTACAATTACCGGCGTAATATAGTAAGTTCATGAATGGGCAGTTTTCCCAGGCCAAGGTATAAACAATAAGTTCCGAGACCCATTCTTTGTACTTTAAACAGTTTTGTAGAAACATAATTTATATGCAAGCTTTAAGTTGGTCAGCTAGTATTAGTAAACCCAACTCAGTCGCTCTTCGGCCATCACGACATGCCAAGTTTCTTTCATTTTTATGGGCGGAAAGCACTGTTTAACTGTTACAAGATATCTATTTTACATTATTCAATTTTAGCTGTATTTTTGATGAGATGCATTCAATACTCTTCCACCAAATTGACCATTATTCCGACATCTTTAAAATATTTTTTATGGTGTACGGGAGATAACTCCCATAGCAACAAACGACTATTTTCCCGTTTTCCGCTAGAGGCGTTCATTTACGTACCTCTCACCTTAAAGGATTTATTTGAGTATATAAATATCTTAAGGAATAAATACGAATCGTAGTTATTCCTCTTTGCCCATGTGTTATATGTACTGTCTTGTCGTGTAAATATTTATTATTTGTTACTAGTATTATATGTTGTAGGGTCTAAATATTGTGTATTAAAAGAAAAGAACCCTAGATCTTCGTTTGCGTTGTATTTTCCTAGAAAATACCCCGTTACACACATAAGACATGATGAGTTTGGAAAAATAAGAAATCATAATACATTTTGGAAGGAAATTGCAGGAGAAATAAGTAGCACTTTGAAATGTTACACTTCAGGAACTCAGGCTATAGACCAGTACTTCAATCTGAAAAAGCGGTGGATGGAAGTACTTGATAGTGCAGGTGCAAGAGGGTCAGGATTGGAAACTTAATATTTTAGACTGAAAGAATCTTTTGATCAAATGCACGGTACGAAAGAAAACAGCAAACCTGCATACCTTATTCATACAAAAAGAATCACTCCAAATAAAGATAAGAATAGAAACTCCAGAGAAAAGAAAGAAAATGAAAATACAGTACTTGAAGTTAAGGGTACAATGGAACCGGGAGAATATATAAAAACCGCACAAAGTGAAGGGAAAGGGAAAAACGAAAATCTACAGATGTAGGAATTCTGGAATAGAAAAACACTGATTTTATGATTGATTGATTGATTGTTGGTTGCTTAACGTCCAGTGGCAAATATTTCATGCATATTCAGGACGAGAACAAGTTCACAATAAATACAATAGGTAAGTTGTTGTAAAAGAGGCCATCTAGGATAATGGTTGGGGAAATTTGGACTGCCACTGGAAAATATATTAGATAGGGACAGAAATTTTGCCTTGCAACAGGCCACCTACGGACCCCTCAAAGAGTTGTTGCAAGGGTTCTTAACGTGCAAAGAGCGTGACACTCTCTTTACACGAGGCATCAGATTTAACGTCCCCTTCTGACGGACGTGACTGCGAACTTGATACATCCCCCACAGCCAAACGGACGCCCCACTTCAGCAAGCGTTTTACTGCCGGTCGGGAGAAGACCAAGTGACCATATTTCTACACCCCAGTCACCCTTGGGGTGCTGATTTTATGAACAAAATACAAGACCATCAATCTGGTCGAGTTGTTATTTTAGATTTGCTTGTGAAATTAAGCAAGTGCTACCGTTTTATTTTGGTGTATGAATAACAAGATCAACCGTATTTTACCTGAATATTTGTCATGATTTTAGCCTGACAAGTAATCTCAGGACGATTTTCCTCTATTGCCATTTGTGGGTCAAGTTTTTAAGGTCTACCTAACTGACATTTTCCAGAAATTTTTCCCAACAGATCCGTTATATGTTTTAAACTACTAATTAACACAATGTTAACAATGATACCAATTTTTTTTTATATCCTTTCTAGATGTTCAAAATATCAAAAGAAAAAAAACCAATGTACCAATAAAACTAGTATCTCAATTGTTTTAAGGTCTTTCCTGTTAAAGAGATGTTTGCGTAATGTTCTTTGTACGGCCTTTCGTTTGATATACGACAAGCCTACCTTTTGACCTGTAACTTGGCATTGCACAAGGTCATGTTTTTCTCTGGCTGTTTATAACGTCTTCACACTTAATCCATTGGATGTGTACGGATTGATTGTTTAGTCTTAGATGTATGATTTTTTTATTAGTTGTTAGTGGCTTTGAACTAGCTGTCAGATAACTGCGAGTACTCTTAGTTGACCATGACCTGCTTTTCATGGTTCATTGCTTTTGGTCAAAGTTAAAAAAAAAATGATATTTGTTTCTGAGATACTTTTAGCAATATGTTAACTACATTTGGTGAATGGAATGATTGTAGGGCTCACATGTCTGTCTGATGGGGGTTATCTCACCTTGAACTCATGTACGTTGATCAATTCAAATGTTGATTTAATGTAATGCTTGTGGTATAAACTTTTTTTTTTTACAATCAACATAAATTCAATTATCGACACTAGAACAGGCGAGACATTTCAGTGTGTCCACTCTTGTGTCAAATATGTGCTGATTAATTTTTCCTCGATTATTAAATTAAAAAAACTTAGTACTTACTGAAATATTACCCCAAAAATGACAATAATCACGCTGTTAACAGTTTTATTTCTTATTTATAGATAGACCATGGAGACTGAGACTGAAGAAATCTGCAATTATTTAGAAGACAGGAATGAAACAACAACAATTGGAAAAAATGCTGAAAACAAGGTATCTACTAACAGGGACTCACTGGTACCTCCTAACAAAGTCTATATAATGTACAAAATTAACGGTGCCTCCATGGTCTTTATGTTAGGTAAACTTCAAACCTGTATGTTCTACATTTGATTTATACATACAAGTAGTATATGATTACTGAACCCCCACAACTGTGGGATCATAAAACCTGGAAACTTACGTGGGGTCATAAAATAAGGGGTAGTAACTGAACACCCACCACTGTGGGGTCATAAAACCTGGAAACTTACTTGGGGTGATAAAATATAGGATAGTTACTGAACACCCACAACTGTGGGGTCATAAAACATGAGAACTTACTTGGAGTCATAATGAACATTCAGTCTTGGGTATATAAAAAAATGAGATGGTTACATGGGGTCATTAAATATGGAATGTTTAAATATGAGCTATAGCATATAATAAAACCGCAACACCTGCACAAACAACTCCTAAATAGGCTTTAGTTATGCAAAAGCACACATTAAGACTTTAAACACGTGACGTGTGTTTGAACTTCTTAACTACCACTCCTAAAATCATGGCACGGCATGTGATAAATCATCTTGACACTACATATAATAAAACCGCAACACCTGCACAAACAACTCCTAAATAGCTTTAGTTATGCAAAAGCACACATTAAGACTTTAAACACGTCACGTGTGTTTTAACTTCTTAACTACCACTCCTAAAATCATGGCACGACATGTGATAAGTCATCTTGACACTACACCTTTTTCAATCATTCAACATCTGTAGATCTCTCAATTTAACCACTCTTTAATACGTTTTCAGAAAACAGATAGAAAAGCACACATTAAGACCACAAAAAACGTGAGGTGACGTGTTAACACTTGTGACACTGCAAGTAATAAATCATCTAAGCACCGCATTCCTTTTTAATGATTCAACACCTGTAATCTTCAATTTTTAAAATGCGAAAACCGTATAAATAGCTGAAGGTTTTGCTTAAAAAATACAAAGAATCTTAAAGTCCCTAGAGGATAATGTAAGTGTAATATTAATTTGTCTAGATTTTTTCTCTCCATTCACTATAAAATTTACGCAATATATTATTTGTGTAAAGCAAAAATAACAAAGTTGTCTATATATCTTTTATTTTGGCTATAAAATGCTTGAAAAGAGCACTCGTCTTGGCTTTTCTTTTCTTAACTGTTTAATAGTCCCATCTAGCAACTCCAATATCCTGCTATTAATTTTTGTCATCTCCTCTTTTATCTTATTGAGGTTATCAATCTGGGAGGAAATTTCCCCCCAGATCATGGGACTAATTTTCTTTACGTGTTCATCACACTTTTTCCTGAAAAGAAATAAAATACATATAGAAAGAAAGATAACTCTAAATTTATTTTTACATCATTGATGATAATAAAGCACTTTTGATGGTTTTTCTTTTTGTCTATTCTTTTATATTCTATAACATACAACGTTGAAAGATAATACGTGATTGTCAGTCAAAAACAGAGGTTTTATTTCATTCTGTATTGTATCATAAACATTTTAGTTTTCCATACTTTCTCTTGTCCAAATAATAGTGATCATTTATCGTATTTTAATATAACATTTTGATCTTTTAGTATTCATTCAAGAAAAGAACTTACATCTTTTTCCTATTCTCTTTCTCTTCCTCTTGTTCTTCTTCTTCCATCCCTCTTTTCTTGTTTTTACCTTCTTTTCTAAAAAAGAATTACATATATAAATAAATATTATACATATATCTAAGTGCGCCTGAGTCAGAACAACCCTATAACAGATATAGTCCATCAGCTAGTTTTCAAAAGCGCTCTAGTTAAGGAGTTTGTGTTACACCCCAGGGTACCGCGATTTTTTTTGATAGAATTCAACTTCATTATCTTATTGATAAAATACAAGGTGTTAGACTAAAAAAAAAGTGTCCAAAAGAGGTTTAAAAACGTCCCTTTCAATGGTCCCCTCATTTAGCTATCACGACTAAGTAATTTTTAATTAAAATTTTCAATATAAAGCGATTAAAAAAAATAATTATAGGTTTAAACAACTAAAACAGATATAAAACTATCATATTTAATGTAACTCTGAAGATTTTTTGTTTTAAAAAAAAATGTTTATTTACATTACAAACAATCCGATTTTTTGGGTTAAAATTAAGGCATATTTTCTCATTTCATAAAGAAATTCGTAATGCAATTATCCGTTTTTGTGAATTAAAATTTAAAATTGACCGGTATGCAATGTTTAAACTATTTGCAGTTTTTATATATCGTATAAAATATGAATTATTCAATAAAACATATGTATGTGCAAATACTTGTGAAATACCGGAAATCATCACATTACCGTCTTCGATTCAGTCGATAATATATTCATACCTGAGTGCACACATAAGCACTTTAGCTTATTAATTTGCAACTGAAAACAAGCATTAAATTGACGAGTATGTTGTTTTTGTGAGACTAATTATTTTATAAAGTAAATGTGTAAAAAAATATTTATGAAAAAATGACAAATAAAAGTAATTTTTTTGCGTTCTGAAAGGGTGCACTTTATCGAACTCAATAAAGGTGTACTTGTTTACATTTTGTGTTCAAGTTAGCTATACAATTCATGTCGTGATTGAGTTAAGATTGTTAAGTCATTTAATCGACAAACATTGCTTTGAAAGAAGGTCAAACAGTCAGTTGGGGAATTTGTTAAGACTTTTTACTTTCTTTGGCACAAAACTATGTCGATTTGACATACCGTCTGGTATTACTATTTATTTGCTTTTCGTAATGTATACATTGTTCCTCATTTGATAGTGTTTTTTTCCCATTTTCTGTCCTTCTTGCTTGGATACATTGCTTCACTGTTCAATGAATTTAGTCTTGTTTTTTTAATTTTGTACATATTGTCAAATAATTTTGTTACTTTGTGTTTGCATTCAGTTTTTTGCATATGACCGTCAAAACTATTCCCGATACATGTCAGTCTATTTGCCTCATATGCAAAATATCTATCCTGATGCAAATGAATATCTTTCATCTGGTTGCTTTTGTGTTCAGAGAAGCTTTCATGGATTTTCTAGATTTCCAGTTGACCAAAACAATAGAACAAACATTGAACAGAGATACAGAAACAAGAGGTGGCATTGTTAGTTTCAGTTAAATCAAAGTTTTACTAAATGTTGGTTGTTAAATGCACATGAAAGAGCTTCAATATCATTAAAATGTCGAGATTTGGCAGGAATTGTTAACCCCGAAACATCCGCACAAAAAGAACTTGAAAAAAAAACTCAAATGAAGCGAGAAGAAACTGACTATTAAAATTGGTTCAGACACTGCAAAGGTGGACAAATCCATTTGAAACATCTAAGCAGTTATCTGGCTTTTCCTCGGGTACTAATGCTTCTTCGGAATTAAGGTGAGACCTTCCAAACGCGTATGAAAAGGGAAAGTCGGCATCAGAAAATGTCATTAATGAACGGCTTATTCAAAAGTCAACCAATATCTTCAAACTAATCAAAAGACAATCATTGCTTACATTTTCAACAAAGGAAATAAAAGGTTCACAGTTAATGGGTGATAAGAACAGCATCATATTGAAAGCAGATAAAAATCTGTTTTGGTAGCCTGCATGTCATAGCCCAGACTAGACAGTTGGATATACGAGAGGTACTCCAGTTGGAATTATGTCCTCTTCCATGGTCTCTTGCAAACGTTGATGATACACCTGTAAAAGGTGGTCTTTAAGAAAAGAACGTTGAACAAATGCAAGCCATTCTTGAGGAAAGCATGTGGATATTTGATGGTACGGCAGTTATTCAATCCTTTACTAGGGTACCAAGTACTTTTTCTGATTTGGCAATTGTTGTTTAATAAGACACCCTTTTAGTTTCAATAAGAGCTCCCCGCATTGATTTTGCCACTGATCAGTATCCGACAATATCCATAAAAAAATTAAGAACAGGATCGCAGGTCCTTGGGAGGTAAAATCATAACGACAATGTTTAGATCAAAACAATCTTGTTCTCGGCAATTGAAGAAATGTTTGTCAGTTGGTAGACTAAGACTAATACTATTAGTATAATAGTCCCAGTTTATTTGTATCATATGGAAGTATGTGCCACAAAATATATGTTGAAAATGAAATAGTGACAAGTATAGAATGCATTGAGCTTCTAAGCATACAGGAAGAAGCCGACACAAAGATGTTTTTTCATGCAAAACACGTAGCTGACAAAGGATACGATTCCATTGGTATAAAATCGTCTGACACGGATGTGGAAGTATTTGCCTGCTATTTTCAGAATTATATCAGTTCTAATATTATTATTCCAAATGCAGATTAATAAATGTGCAATTATCATCTACTGTCCCCAACAAAAGATGCAATGTTAAAGCACATGAAACGAGCCAACTTTCAGGCAAAGATTTGGAAATCTGCTCTTGAACACAACACTGTTCCATCGCCAAAAAACCATGGTTAGATTGTTAAGAACGATTTAATAGCATCAATTGGATAGACCAACCGCCAGTGTTAGATGCTTTATTGATACTGATAAGCTGTTTATGTAAAGCTGGTTGTGCCACCAAAAGATGTTCATGTGTTCGATGTTGTCTAATGCTTAGTCTGTTTTTGTGTGTGTTACATTTTAATGTTGTGTCGTTGTTCTCCTCTTATATTTAATGCATTTCCCTCAGTTTTGGTTTGTTACCCCGATTTTGTTTTTGTCCATAGATTTACGAGTTTTGAGCAGCGGTATACTACTGTTGCTTTTATTATTCGACAAGGTTTATCCTGTACAGATGGCTGCAAATGTACGAATGCTTGTAGCAAAATCGTTGATATGGCTGACGATGACGACGAAGATGATGAAGATGATGGTGATGATAATTCGGTAGATGGCGTTTACGAAAATGAAGATGATTCTATGGATTGACCTTCTTCATGACCTTAAAATGTGGTGATTCTGTTGTTAAATGAACTTCAATATAGATCTTGAAACCCTGACAGTTCTTTTATTTTTTTAGTAATATGTGTGTTTTTTTAATGACTGTGATGTACATTGCTTATGTTTGTGTTTGTCATTGATTCCATGTTTTTCCCTTTCTTACCTTTGAATTTTGTTCAACTGCCTTTTGTTACTTGATGCTTTATGTTTCAATGTAAAAAATATACCTTTTTTTATCAAGAAAACTAGTATGTATGCTTTGTTTCATTCAAAATCATTAATTTTGGATATTACCCTCCCCCTTTTTTTCTTGGTCCTATACGATTCAAAAATTAAATAAAAATTAGCCCCCGTGTTAATAAGAAATGATTTGTTAAATTTGATAAGAGAAATAGTACCGAATACTTGGTTACATTTTCTTTTTTCTGTATATATGGGTTAAACAAAGATTTTGATATACTCTTAAATAAGACCCCTTTTGGACACTTTTTCAAAAGTCTAACACCTCTTAAAATATTCTTCAGACATTACTCTTTAGATTTATACAAAAAAATTGCGGTACCCTGGGGTGTAACACAGAACTGAAATTTTACCTTACCAGCTGATGGACTAATATTAATCTGAGACACATTGTTTTTTATTACTTCGGCCCAATTGTAAACGTTTTTTTTTTGTCTTAATACTTTCTTAATCTTCTATTTCCTGTTCCATCCCATAAAAGAACAGTAACAACAATCCATTACTAAATTCGCCAGTTTAATAATGTATTCATTAGGAAAGTTTATGCTACGTACACATTAATTATCTAAGCGTTATAGGAATTTTTACACCTAGGGATTATAATCATTTAAACAAGCCAAATCAACAATATAAACAAAAATCATATGAATCAAAACTTACAGGGCTGAAGAAGAAGAAGATTCATCATCAAACATTCTATGTTCATAGAACCCTTTCCCGGTACTGTAAAAATTAAAAAAGAAGTTTTGAATATCTACGATTGGAAAACATACATGTTGAAACATAATATAAAATGTATGCAAATCCTTTGTTTTTTTGTTTACGATAATAAATACAAATTTATCATCCGAAAACGAAAAAAAAAGAAATGAAAGAAGAAATAATGTGTTGCATGTTGAAAAGAAACATTTTCATTCAGGCGAGAATAAACTTGAGATGTTGACCAAAAAAAAACCTCCAATAGTAAGTAAAATGATGTTCATATTGACATATAAAATTACAAGAAAAGAAAAGAAACTTACGAAACTTTGGGTTTAAAAGTCGTCCCGAAATGAATGGGACTACTTTCCACCCCTCTCTCCTCCTCACCAAATCCTGGCATGTCTTCCAGGAATCGATTCATTTGAGAACTGTAAGGAATAAAAAGATAAATCATTCATCACTTATTGAAATATATTTTATGATATTGAAAAGACAAATTGTTTCAATCGTTCAAAAATTTAAATTGATTATTAATGAGACTTTAGATTGAGTATAACGAATGTGTGCAAAATAATTTCAACAAAGGAAAATTCAGGTAGATACTTACTTGCTCCACTTTAAAATGGAATCTTCATCAAATATATTGAAATTTCCTGCCATTTTTCTTCTATCTGAAATAGACAGATTCATACCGGTCAGATTCATCAGAACTACGAACAGTGAGACATTCATACACATCGAAACACAAATTGTTCATTCCCAGATATTAGACAGAGTAAGAAAATTGTAACAAATAATATTTTTTTTAAAGAAAATCGAAGAAGTCGTAACGAGATCAATAAAACCAATCTGTTTTTTGTTGTTGTTATTTAATTCACATCTGAATGTAATTAATTTAAATTAAAACTAACCTGTCAGCACTAAATTAAATTATAGCAGCAAAAAAAAAAAAATTCTTAAGATTGTTAATAAATATCCATCATGTAAAGAACTTTCTTTTCCCGGAACAGGGAGTTTTTATTTAATTTGAAATACTGTAATTTTTCAGCTGTATTTATAGTCAATCCATTTTTTTAAATAAGCACTCATTATATCACCCGCCTGTCCTTTGTCATTAAACATCTATGACAGATTAAGAACATCAACCTAAAATTAAATTTAATTTATTGGAAATGCATTTATTTTCAATCTATCTTTTGGCTCATAAAAAGGTCGTGACAATCTATCTTAAACAGATGCATTAAAACATACTTAATTAGAGCGTTTTAATTATAGTACGCGACCTTGGTCATTCAGGGTCATTTTTTTTTCAGTGCAAAAAAAGTAGTCGGAAAAAGTTTGAATTTTTTTTTTCTATAATCAAATCCTATTTTCTTATTTTATTTTAAAAATCATATCATATATATATAAAATACTTATTAAATATATATTGCTAAAAAAACAACATATCTCGTGGTTTTTCATTATTACCCGTGGCTCGCGTAAACTGGCCCCACCTAGTATTTTACAGAAACCACAGAAAATGGCGCGCCTTACCATTTTTGTCTCGACCATTTTTCTCATTTTATGTCTCATCAACACTACTAGACAGGATGAGGATTGTCCCAGAGGGTCCATGCACTGTGTGAGAAGCTCCGTCACAGTGCTTAGATGTGGAAAGGGAGTGCAATGTGTCAGAATTAGAACCCAAATCACGCATGTAACCTGTGGGTCAGCCTTTACAAGGCTGATAGTGGACCCTGGCCATCACATTACCACATCAGGATGCCAGATCAGGAGTAAGACTTATTATGAATCTTTATCTTTATTCAAATATGTATTGTATCTTATTTTTTGATCAATTTTTACCCCCCCCCCCTTTTTTTTGCACCCTGCCACCTTCTTGTCCATATAATCATACTGTACCCCTACCTGTTGAAAAGAATATTTATGTTTCAAGGTTTTATTCGAAATCGATCTTTAATTTCTAATAGATGGCTTAGGATACAGTATATTTTGTGATAATTTTTTCCAAATTCGACGTGTGTAAAAGTTTTCAAAATTTTAAACAAAATTCGAAAGATTGATGACATGTTACTTTAACACCTCATGAAACCTTGAGATGATCCCCATTCCGCTTCGATAAACTTCGGAAAAGCTCGGAGGTGCAATCAAGGATCATTCAACTTATTTTATCCAAGATTGATTGTTTTCTTAAAACTATTAGTTTAAAATTTTTAATGGAAAACCGTTAAGTAAACTAAATAATTAAAGAAGTAATATTTATCAATGAACTTGATTACATATTAAACATCCGGTTGTTCTAGTGTATCATGAGTACATGAAAACATGTATTAATTTCTCCCTATTATTTATTTTGTAACAGTGATTGATGATGTAATAGATAAGGAGGAACCAGAAGTGAAATGGTATCCTGTGGTACATGAAGACAACCATAAGCACCACAATGAGCACCTACCCACCACTGCAGACTGTGAGGAGTCAATTCTTGGTATGTTATTAATGTAAAAAGAATTTTAAAAAAACCACCAACAGACAATAAGAAAAAAGACGTGGTATGGTTGCTTATCAGACAATTTTCTCTACAAGAGACCAAATGAAACAGAAATTAAGAACTGTAGGTCAGCATATATACCCTTCTTCAATGAGTAAAACCCATACCACATAGTGATTTATAACAGGTCATGGAATAACAATGTAAAACAATTCAAATGAGAAAACTAAAGATCTAATTTAATGTTCATCTACTCTCATTTCACTAGTATAACTAGTCATATATATATATATATATATATATATAGTGATCAGGAAAATACTATTTTTTTGCACTGTTTGAACATGTAGAGACAACACTTAAATGGAGAGATAAATTAGATTTTTAGAAAGTTTCCTTATGGAATTATATATATATATATGGTTTGTGTAAACATAGGTACTTTACATATAAAAAATATTTGTAGTATGAATGCCTATGAGACAACTCTCCATTCAAAGTAGCACAAGATAAGTTAAAATAATCCTTCATGCAATGCATATTCTTGGTTTATAAGAAACGCACAAGCTTTAAAAGTGTTAAACGAAGGGTGGGGAGAAGAAACATATTTTATGCAAAACATTAGTATAGAAAGTTCATTTAAAAAAAAAATGAAAATTTTTATTTAAAGTTGTGTGTTTAATTTTTTAAACACTAAACTCTCTGTAGAGTATAATCATAAGTATTTTTTTCTTCAGAAAAACTCATCAGTGCAGTGGTGGGTGTGGTGCTCACTATCGTATCAATTATGATAGTGAGGGGGGTGAGGAGAATGAAGAACAGGCAAAGACTAGGAAAAAGAAGGACCTTTCTCCGAACCCCCCAAGGCATGGCACCAGAAAGACCTCCCGGTTACCAATGGGGCTCCATGCCCAATGTGGGGCATCTTTAAATTTTATTGTAAATTTAGAATATAAATTATATCTGTGGTTCTTATAACAAGCACCTTGTTAAGTGTAAAAAAATTAAGTCCAAGCATGTCAATGACACGTTTAGTTTGAAATTGCCTGTTGACAATTTGAAGAAAAATTATTCCTATAATTTAAGAAAAAATATTTTTTTATTTTCTTGTATCCTTTCATTGTGTTATTATATGTAATTATTTAACACATTCATACTTAGTGGTAAAATTGCAGACAAAAGATCAGGGAAAACGAGGGGAGATTATCCTTTTAAGAATTATTTATCCTAGTACAGTAATATCCTGATATTTATAATGCTATTCAAATGTTAATGACATAGATAATTAAATGTCCAATATCTTTTTTATTAAAAAAAAACCCTGTTATGATTACCACAGATATAATTTATATATTGTAGAAACTTTGTATAATGTATTAATGTATATATACATGTATTTTATGCAAGTATGTGTCACTTATATTAATTTATTTAAGGTTACATTTATTTAGATAAGGTGTAGAATGAATTTTAGTAAGAGCAACATTGTCAACAGAGATACTGTCTTTAACATTGAGAAAATAAAAAAAATATACACACAACACCCCAAAATCTTTATTATTTACACTTTTTTCCAATTGACTTTATTTAAGAATAACTTTGTTTTACAGTAGTAATTATTTGAAAGTCGTATCATATAAGTGTAACCTTGAATTGATTTTTCTTTGTGTAACTATGTTTTTCTTTGTTTTATTTTTGTGGAACCTGTTATGTCTCTTTGGTGTACATTTTAATGACAAGTATATTTTTTTTTCTTTGAATATTATTGTTGATGCACCGTTGAATGTTTTAAGGTAAAATAACAAGTTTTCACAGTTATCAATTGTGAATGGTAAAGATAAAGATAAAAGAAACACATTTCATTTTTTTATATGTTTTTCTGGTTAACTCTCCTGGAGCCCTCATTGACTGGAGGGTCCAGGCAGGCATACTTGGAGAGATAGGACAGAAGCCTTCAGAGGGATGTTTAGGTTGCAAGGACCCAGGGCAGCCAGGGGGGGAATAGATCATGTAAGGTCCCCCTCCGACTCCCCTCCAGGGAATATTTATTTGTGGAGAACCTGAGTGCAGTCAGAAGCCCCACACCACCTGCATTCGACTCCCACTTCCATTTAGGTGGAGGCAATAGAGGATGAATGGAAGGATGAACCGGCAACGGTTCATGGAGATGCCCCCCCCCCCCCCCCCCCGAAACCCAGTGGACCTAGTGGGAGGTGTTATGGTCGATTGATTGATATATATATTGAACCAGTTTTAACACACTTGTAAAGAAATAACCAATTTGAAAAGGATTTTTTCAAACTGATGTGCAATTCTGTCTTTGGAAAAACCATGGAAAACTTGCGAAATAGAGTCAACATCAAACTCGTTAACAACGAAGCTAGTCTACGAAAATGTGAGCCAAGGCCGTATATTGACCTATATTTACTTTTATAAATTGTTGTTTGGATGGAGAGTTGTCTCATTTGCACTCATACAACATCTTCTTATATCTATTTAAAGAAAATGAAATGCTACATTACTTGGATTGAAGAAACTACAAGTACTCACACAGAATGAGTACATTACTGTTGCAATGATGTAGATTTATGACATTAAATAGACATTAACTGTCCAATTTTTCATCACCTATTTGACTAAACTTATATCATTTGATTCATAACATACTGAAACGTAATTCCAAATTAGAAAAAAAGTATCAGATAACCAACGAACAATGCTTATGTTCGATAATGCGTATCACTATTTAGTTGGTATTTTAGTTTAGACGCCAACTTACTTATCATCAAAGAGACCCCCAAACACTGCCGACGGTAAAATATCGGATAAAAAGATACAAGATGTGGTATGAGTGCATACGGAACAACTCTCCATCAAATTATCAGTAATTTCTTATAATTTGATTATAAATTTCATATTTAATGCGACCACCAATCAATCAATAACATTTGATGCGATTAAATCATGAAAAAGCGTCCATGACGACATTGTCACGTGACATAGTTTTGTCTACACCGTTAGCCAACTAGAAGATGCGTTACATCCAAAATTAAATTATTCAAAAAAGAAAAAAACAATCAAAGAGCTAAAGAGCTCTGAAAAGACGGCCATTGTTTCTATTTTATGGGGGGGGGGGGGGGGGGGGGGTATCTTTTGATAGTCTACATACAAAGAATGAGCACAAGAACAGCTAGAACATATAGAAAGGTTGACAATAATGAAATTAATTGTTGTTTATCGTTATTTCATTTCCTTAGTCAAGAATTCATCTTAGAGACAATTTGGACCAATGAGATCTGCACCTTCTAAATCAAAACATTTGATTAAAGCTGGGAGTTAATTATCTTAAATTCAATTGAATTTAACAACTACTACAATATATTTTAGAATTCTCATTATGTACCACTGAACGGCAGGCTAGGATCATTCTCAATTTTTTGTGACAGCACTCTCAAAATTATTTGTTTTCTCAAGAAAGTGAGGACTGAAAACTTTATTCAGTTTTCCATTAAAAAATTTCCCAGTTACAACTCTCATCACAGGGATACATGTATTTATAAAATCCAATATGATTGATATAAGCTGTGTGAAGTTTGTTTCCAGATCGCACATTTCGATATAATTGTAAATTTCATGAATAAATAGCCTCAACTACAAAAAGCAGCATTTGAAAAAAAATGCAAAAATATAACAATAATTATGTTGGTACACAAAATTATTCTTTAATTGAATATATAAAAAAGAAGCTGTGGTATGATTGCCAATGGGACAACTATCCACAAAAGACCAAAAAGTTACAAACATTAACAACTATAGGTCACCATACGGCCTTCAACAATGAAGACTATTTATCATATACTTAGTGTCACATTTTTAGTGTTCAGATACATTAACTTTCATTTGATTGGGTGATTACTCATCAATTGAAGTGCTCCTGGATAGGAGAAAAAAAAAATTAAAACATAATTTTACAGAAAGAATAAAAAGTTCAGTTGCTCTCCCCAATCTCAATAGGTATAAACTACAAAAAGCAACATTTTATTTATTTTATATTTTTTTTAACCATTACAATAATTAATAATTATGTTGGTAAACAAAATTGTTTTAATAGAAGACTATTTATCCTATTTTATATCATATACTAAATGTCACATTTTTAGTGTTCAGATACATTTACTTTGATTTTAGTGGAAAACTACTCATCAATTGAGGTGCTCCTGAATTTAACGAAAGATTCTAAAAACAGAACTTTACAGAAAGAATGAAAACTGCCGTTTCTCTCCCCAATCTCATGTATCCCCATTGACATTGTTTACCGCAAAAGTAATACCAGAGCAAGTGTGTAGTATTTGTCTCTTCGTTTGCATTTATGTGACAGAGCAAACATTGGAAACATTTAAATTGATCTATCGATTTCCAACTTTGTATAATTAAAAAATGCATAATTGTTAAATATCTACCAGCATCGATACATAATAAACTAAACTGTTGTTATATACACGACTATATGTATAAAGTTTTAAAAGTTTTATTAAAATTTTCCTACGGAAGCAAGTCACTTCGTACCTTGATCATTTCGTACCTCTGCCATTTTGTACCCAACATTTACCATTTCGTTCCCAAGATAATATCCATTTCGTACCGTAACTCATGGACTTAATACATGTTAGCTATTTCATTATTAATCTTCCATGAGGTACGAAATCGTATTACATTTAAATCGTCCATGAGGTAGGAAATGGTTTTACATATAAATATCCCAACTTTTTGGAATTTTGGATCCTCAATGCTCTTCAACTTTTTACTTGTTTGGCTTTATAAATATTTTGATTTGAGCGTCACTGATGAGTGTTATGTAGATAAACGCGCCGCGCGTCTGGCGTACTTAATTATAATCCTGGTTCCTTTGATAACTATTAATATAGTACGTTTTATATCAAGGCTGTAACATAATGTTCTTGTTACTGCTTAAATATCTTTACAGTTTGATTTCTTCAGTTTGTTTAGCTGTATAAACTTTGTTGCTGATGGATTAAGACTTAATAGTACAAGCAATCCTTGTGCCTCTACTTTTTTAAATGTTCCAACTGGTGTGTTGTTCTTCAAGTAGGATTTAAGACCTGACAAATGCCTATCCCGCTCTGTCTATAAGGCAGTACACGTTATCAGAAAGTGATGTGTATCTTCTCGGATTGTTTCACATGGCAGGCACTTGTCACTTTCTCGACCTCTTGTGAATTTTTCTCTGTCTCATTGTAGAGTGTAGGTTCTTGTAATTTACCTTGCTTTAACTTCAGCCTTTTTCACTTCGATAGTTGTATTGGGTACTAGCTGCCAGATCTGATGAGGCTTTCCGATAGGCAGTGGATTTTACAATTCACAAACAAATCTTATGAATAAAAAATGCTGATTATAATTATTTACTATCAGAAATAATCCTATTGAAACAGCGACCAGTATTGACATTTACGATAGACAATCCTCTATGAAAATTAAAAAAAATATGTATCCTTTGTTTCGTGAAATTATAGAGATTGTTGATTAAGATTCACATCTACTTATGACTCATTGAAATTTCAATTTTGTGGTAGCAGTTTCTAAATCTGTAATTTTTATTTAAATTACATAATTATGTTTGTTATATCCACACAGTACATTTCAATATGAAAAGTTACACAATGTATGTCATAGTAAAGTTATACTGCAATAATTGCAATTTTAAATTTTATAAACCGATAGGCAATAAACTATGAACATGTATTGCGACGAATTGGGGAAAATTCAAAAGAGCATGGGACAACTACGAGATTGCGTCAGGACTATCAGAAAAAAGATGCAAGATTACGCACAGCAACACTTTTAACTTGCGTCGGATCATATGCGATGGACATGTTTGACGGATTCGCGTTTGAAGAAGAAAATCACAGGAAAGACATTACAAGGGTTATTGAGAAACTCGAGGCAATTTGCGTAGGAAAAATGAAATAATCTACAAGAAGCCACTGTGTCAAGCGCCGAAACGACTTTAACGATTGCTCTTCAGATTGCAACGACAAACCAGAAAGATACATGTACATAGCGGATACTCTATCGCTAGCGTACCTGAACAACGGAAACAACAAATCGAAGAAGCAGGACGAGATATGTCATGTTAGATCGAATATTGAAATGGAACTAGAAAATATAAACATGGGGGGTTAACTTGCAATATCAGCAAAACGTCAGAAAGAAATTGCCGACGCAAAAATTAAAGACCCTTTATTACTCAAACTTATCGACAAGGTATTTGCCATCTGTATCGTATTTTGTGAGAGATGATCCACAGTCGTTATTTGAAATTAACACGTGTAAATATAACTATTTGTTCAGAGGACAAAGATAAGAGTAGTACAAAGACAACATAGAATGATGGCAAAACAAACGTGGTTAAAGACAAGGATGTAGAAATATTAGGTTCATATTTATGTACAAATCGAAGTTTAAAAATCTACAAAGGAAGTATGAAATATATAAATGATGCAACATATAGGATGGACAGAGAGAGATAAATATTCATAAGTATATTGTGCCGTACTATCACATCCATGACGAACTGTCCATTCAAGGTTGAAATATTTGTAAGGGGAACGTTGTGTAATTTCTAAGTGCATGCGGACCGAAATTTTAGAACAAATTCATACATCGGAATAGAAGGATGTTTAAAAAGAGCCCGTGAATGTGTATATTGGCCGTATAAATAGTGAAATCCGAGATTACATCAGCAAATGTGAAACCTGTTAGTCATACGGAATGCAAACAACAAAAAGAGACTCTAGTGTCACAAGTTATTCCAGACCGTTCTTGGGTTAAAGTAGGGCCATATATATTCTCGTTAAACGATCAGGATAACCTGATTACATTAATTGCTCTAAACATTCGGAATTGAATTGTATGGTCATTGAATACAAATTTACAGTTATTTGTTGTATAAATCTTTCGTAATATGAGATGACTTCCTAATTATGGATAAACTCCCGATTATATAGTAGGTTATTGTTATGAACGTAATCTGATGGTAATTACCGTAGCTTTTAATGGAATATGAAAATAGTATTCATGATTTCTTTTTAAGCTTATCTATTCACTGTTTAATCGTTCAGCGAGGTTCCAAGAGTATTCGGGGATGATACCAGGGAAAAGGAAAACATACTGTCAATGTCAACATCTGATAGTAATATAGAGAATATACCATACCGAATTCTCGTTGGTATTTTTAATAATGCCTCACAAATTTCAACAAATAAGGCAACATAATTCGGTCTCCTGGTTGTACAGACATAACAATAATGTAATAAATCGGGAAAATCTAAGGAGGTGGCAGTTAATTTTAAAAGTTGGAATATCAAATGTAAAAAAGTGCGCTTCAGATTTAATGCATATTCCATGAACACACACTTGCTTTAGCCCAAAGTCGTGGCGGCCTAAGGGACTACTTAGCAATATATAAACTAAAAAAGAAGATGGTTACGAAAATATCTAACTTTGGTTTGTCTAAAACAAGAGGGGGGAAAAGGCATCAAGTGCAACATAAAAAAGGAAGGGCTCTGCTTACTAACAGTCATTAGAGGTGAATTAGCATAGACAATGCAGTGAAGTTCAAAGACCTGATTTAAATAAACAACCATTCAATCTAACTTTCAAAGCTGGAATAATAAGAAAATGTTAGGGCTGTGGACAATCATTGTCAGATAAGCATAAAAATGTTCCAAATGAAATGATGTGTTAAAACGATATGATCATAGAATGTATTTAAGTCCAAGATCTAAAATCTTGAAACAATCTGTTTCTCTACAAAACACATATTTTTATCTAAATGTTGACTGTGCAGCAAACAAGGATCATCAGTTCAAAGATGTTTGAATCCATAATGAAATAAAGCATAGTTTATCACCCTATGAAAAGTTCTGGCTCCGACACTGGATCAAGCTTTAATTTTACAAAAAAAAAATTAAAATTATTTCTAAATATACTTATATCTTACGGTATATCTAAAAATATATAATATATACATGTATATATTAATTATTTTATGCTTTTTAGTTTTGAATTCACAATATGCAGAACCTATACAGTGTGTGGTTTGAACTGATTTAACATCTATTTATTTTATCAAATTAATCAAAAACAACAACATTTCTCATTTATTTAAGTGATTTAGTTTCTGAGGTAATAGTAATGAGTTTTACAGGTTCTATGGACAAGCTATGATGGCTAGATACATTTTCCTTATATATTTTCAATTGGAAGAAACAAACTGTTTTAAAAAGTTCTAAGTGAAAATGTTGGTTGACAATTTAATTTAACAATACCATAGTCCATTGTTAACAAAAATATTAATAATTTTAATTTGACAGCTAAAGGCCGCAATCGAATACGGAATTTTCTCGCTGTTTTCAAAACCTATAAATGACCTTCGGCTGTTTTCTACAATTCGGTCGGGTTGTCTCTTTTCTACCTCAGACATATATCCTAGCTGTATTTGTGGTTCCTCAAATTCATGTGCAATTTCTTCTCCGATGTCTGTGTCGCTCTCTGCACTTTTCCTGGACATTAGTTCCTTTGTCATAGTTAATTTTATCCGCCATCTGACACTATATTTAAGTATTTGGCTGCAGGCACAAAAATGTATATAATTCAAGTCGACTTAAGACCTGTTGGTGACCTTCTGCTGTTGTTTTTTCTATGATCGGGTTGTTGTCTCTTTGACACATTCCCCATTTTCATTCTCAATTTTATTATAACTATTTAATGGCGACTGGCAATACACAGTTTACAATGCATGTCTTATCATAGCACGTATATCTTATTAACATAATGAGGTCGTGTTAACTAAGGTATTTATAGCCAATACTGTTACAATATAAACACGAACTTCCATCGACAAATTAAATTCGTATCCTAACCTTAGTAATACATAAATGTTTATGTCAATCAGAAGACAAGGGCATGACCTTTTCCACAGGCACCAAAAAAACCAGCTATCTTGTATTTCATACAAATGCATTTTATGTCACAGTGATTGTTAATTTAATGCATTTTATTGTAAAGTTTTAATTTTAGGTTCATCTGTGAATAAGGGACTATAAAGAATAAGATTAACTGATATTAATACCGTAGCTGATATTGAAAAATATACAGATTATAAAACAACTAAACTGTCCAAGGGCAAATGTAATAAACATTGAAACTAATATAAATTGTAATGGAGTCAAAGCACAATGTTTTCCAGATGACTTTAAACAGGACCATGAGCAGAAATGTGACGCCTTATTGTGTTAAATTTTAATGATTGTTAATGGTATTTTAATAGTTTGATCTGCAGTAGTGTCAGAGGCAAATTTACAAAAGAAAAGAGCAGAAATAAAAAGAGAGGAGACGGCAGCACAACATTATAAGAAGATATTCTAGACTTGCATGCAGGGGAACAAGTATAGGTACTGATACTAGTAAGAACAACAATAACCGCATGTTAGATTCTGATCAACATGCTAATATTTCTGTGTTACGGATAACATGCCGCTTATAAAGAGTCAATGATCAACCTAACCAAACTCAACCGAACCAAATTCAACCCAACTATGTCCAATCTCACCAAAAACATATACGAAGAATAAGAAATAGGAAAACCCGGCAAAAAACCATATTAACTAGATACAGCTTTACATGTCGGACGCATAGTTAAATGCAGGCACCAGTAGAATCCAGTCTACACAGACCAGCAAATAAAGTACTTAAAAGATGGTAGATGTATATACAATGAACTTGAGGGGGGAATGAAATTATTGGAAACAATCGCCTCAGAGGCAATGCAGATCCAAACACAAACAGTGTGCCGATTGACGGCATGAATAATTACACCACTGTATTCTGGTATAAACGCACTCCATTTCAACCTGCAACAGAAACAGTCTACACCACAGCTGAAAATATATCAACAGACCATAATATACTAAGTATAAATATAAAAAAAAAAAGTTTTATTCCAAGCACTCAAGGCGTCTACAGACATATGATCCCTGCACTACAATATTTTTTTTTCAGACTCTAGCCAAACATTTCAAGTCAGTTGGAAGTGGAATAGAAGTTCTGGAAGAATGGAAAACACTGAGAACACTGTTAGTGAAAGAATGTAAAGACATGACATTTAGGAAGACAATGAACAAAGTTGCCAGTCTTGGAACTTTGTATCCATGTCTGTCTAAGTATGCAGCAATTAGTCTTGTTTTGCCAGTTTCAACAGCTGATTGTGAAAGATGTTTTTCATGTTTGAACAGAGTGAAAACACCCTTGAGAAACAGACTATGCCAAAAAGTGCTGAACTGTTTAATGCATATATCAATTAAAGGACCAAAGGAGGAAGCTTTTGATTTTGACAAATGTGTTGTGACCTTTGAAAAGTTAAAACAGGAAAATATCAAAAAAATAAGGTGTACTTGACATTAATTTGTAAATAACTATTGCAGACTGGATTATTTTTATTATTGTTTGTAACTTAAGGGCTTTCATTTATTCCTCTCATCTGTGATAAATACTTTAGAGTTACATGATTTGTATGAATTGCTGTAACTTATAATATATAATAATAAAACAATTAGATTGGTATATGGCTTTTAATATATACAATATGTAGTGTAAATAGTTCTGAAAAAAAAGAAGCGTCGCAAATTAACCATGGACCCACCATGCATGAGAAATTTTCTAGGGAAGACGCCATGGACACTGAGACCACATTCATTCTGTGTCAACTATTTAAGCACTATCCAAATTTAGAACTGAATCCAGCTTGAATATTGTGTCCATACTTGCCCCAACAGTTCAGGGTCCAACCTCTGCGGTCATATAAAGCTGTGCCTTGCAGAGCATCTGGTTAAACTCGGAGGCGGATTTCTGTGAAAAATTTGGTTGCTTATATAGGGAATCACTGAGGCATGACCGGAGCGGGTCCCCTCTTAGGAAATCAACGGGCTTCCACTTTCTGGATCGGCCACTGATACCCATTCTAGTGGTGGGATCGTATTGTTTGTCCTTCTGTCCCATTGTCTCGTGAAGACAACTAGTCTTTTTAGCTCACCTGGCCCAAACGGTGTGTCGTCGTTCACTTTTTAAAAAATCTTCTCCTCTAAAACTCATTAATCAACATGACAAATGGAGTAATTGCCCTCTAAAGTCATTTTTTAACAAATTTAGTCAATTTTTACAAAATAGTTTCCACTGTAAATACTCTGCCAAGTTCAATAATAATGGCGATAATTGTAAGCAGCAAGAATGTTCAGTAAAATAAGATCTACAAACATCCACAAAAACACAATGTTGTCATGAATCCATCTTTCCTTTGTTTAATATGCACCTAATAACTGTGGTAGTACACGTGATCTAGTGCTATGTCGTCTAGATCAAAGTCTAGAGAGAGATCTAAAAGTTATAGAACGCCTAGCGCCAGACGAGGTGAAAATCATAGAGCCCTAATTTTTCCCATGCTAGAAGAAAGCAAGTTTATCATACTGTTGTTAAATTTATTAAAATATCAGCCTGATTTATTTTTGCAAATATGTAGGGATTATTTTCATTAGTCTCCTACCTTCAAAACTTTTGATGTGATATTTGGTATATTGTTTTATAAGGACAAGTTACAGATCAAGTTATCAATGTAATAATGCACAAAAAAAGATCTTTTTCTGTTCTGGTAATAGAAGATTATACTGTGGTTAAACTAAACTACAAATCAACATTTATATGTAGCAAGTCAAAGCAAAGCAATAAATATCTGAAATTTATTAGTTTGAAGATAGTGAATGAATTGTGAACAAATTTAAATAATTTGCATGATTTGTTGAGATTAAGGTTTTTATTTTCAGCATTGTTCTACATGCACATTCTTTCTAATCTACTGCAAAGACCGATTGTTAGCCACTATTCAAAGAAGAACGCCAGGGTCCCATTCATGTTTCTGTTTCCATCGTTAATCAAGACCTTAAATACATCGGCAATACATGTTGTCTGTTAGTTATTTTTTTTAAATCTTTGAATAGAAATGATGTTTAGACCAATCAAGACTCATCTGTGTGTCCTGATATATTTATTGAATCAATTAGAACGAACACTATACGACTTAAATTTTGTTGAACTTAGTTATTTTTTGTTGAACTGTCAGTATAACATATGACTTGGTTCATTTTACAGGTATGCAAATTTACGACATGTTGTGCCAGCAGTTTGCCTGTCTGGTCCATTTGGATCACACTTTGATGAGTGTGCATTAGAGGGAAGGTCATGTTGTGCATTCATGATGAATGCCAATCCTGAACATCATCCCAATTCAGTGATGGTAGAGTGCACACTTTGTGGCCAATAGGTGCACGGTGTCTGTGCCTTTAGCTAGCTATAAAACTAGGCCATTTTTTCTAAATAAAAAAATGCCTGTACCAAGTCAGAAATATGACAGTTGTTCATTATTTTGATGTGTTTGAGCTTTTGATATTGCTATTTGATTAGGGACTTTGGATCTTGAATTTTCCTCCGAGTTCAGTATTTTTGTGATTTTCCTTTTTTTTTGTTAGTAGGATATTACTTTTAACTGAATTTCATTGAACACAAACCAAAAATAAGAAAGTGAATTCAAAAGTCAGAAAAAGAAATGTAACTTCTGATAGACAAGTGCCTTACTGGTACAAGTAAAAAGAAATCTTACTTAAAATTATCTCCTCTTACCTTTCCTGCAAATAAATACTTATGAAAATCAACTTTAAATTTGTAAAAACATATAAATTCTTAACCTTTACATTGTCATATCATTTTTCAGAAACTAGTCTTTTTCAACCTATACAAGTTTTGTTTCTACATAATGGAAGTATAGTTAGTCAGCAAAAGGAAAAACAGACTGTTCTTTTTTTTTAATTTCCTTTCATTTAATTTTATAACAGGATTAAATATATGATGAAACTCCATCTCTAGGAATGTTCATTACGACGAATGGAGGATTTCAAACACTGAAGCGTCAGCTAGCTCAAAGATTTGGCACTTTCAAGTTTGAAGATGATGATGATGGAAAGCTTGTAAGTTTTATCATTGCTGAAGGATTTTGATGTAAATTTGATTTTATAAGAGATGTGTTGTTTGTATGGCTTATTAATTTAATTTCAGTTGTAACATGTTTTCTGCTTGATTTACTCTCCTTTGAATATATAGATTATCTTGCACTTAACTTAAGTACAGTGATTTCACAAATTCTCCCAGACTAGATAATGTAATAATATACCATAATTTATATAAAAAAGAAAATGTGGTATGATTGCCAATGCGACAACTCTCCACGTAACGGAAAAATATGTAACTCCAGATACATACTATTTGCCAGAGGTAAGTTGTGAGACAAATTAAGTGTAAATTAGTTATGCTTTGATCTCATATTAGATATATATATTATGAATGTCAAGTAAATTTCTCTTAATTGGTATAGTCTTACTAAATGTTCATTTGAAATTGCCTAACCATCTGGATTTTAAAATGCTGAAAATATGGTAAATTTCTTTTTATTGCAAGAGATTGACAGAATTTGTTTTGTCAGATTTACCTTAGATATCTTGAATTTAAAATATGAGTATATTTTCACTTCTGCTTTTTTTTACAGGTGCTTCTTAGAGTTATAGAGATTGAGGAAGGAGTTAATAGACTGTTGGCAGAGAACATTTTGATGGACCGTTTATAGCTGAATTGTTTTGAATACATCTTGTTCATATAATTTCAAGGATCTCCATACCTGTTAGTACAAAATAAGATGTAAAATTGAACATAATTCTTGTCAAATAACACGAGCACAGCAATAATCGATAATATTTAATATTTTTACAAGTTTAAAGGTAACTGCATGAATATTAACTGCAACCTTATAATTTCTGAAGAAATTTCCTATCGTAATTATGAATTTATTTAACCCCTCAATGTAATGACTATGTCTTTTATGAAGGGTACATTTCAAGTGATAAAAAATATTTTTTGGAGAAAACACTTTTTAGTATAAATGACCAACTTATATTATTTGAAGAAACTTTTCCCAAAGAAGCATACCTCTGCCTGTCTGGTATTAAATGGTCTAAACATGTCCAAAAATTTTGCAATATTCCTGGACATATCTTCAGGGCGAGATGGCAGAAATGAAAAAAAGCCATCAAGGCAAAGACATACACCTCAGGCCCCTCCCTCCAAAAAAAATAAATAATTAAAATAATAAAAGTGAAAAGTGTTCACAGTTTTTTTGCTTTTCATCAGAATATTATGGATTTTCTCTCTAATGTGTGGAATTTTACCGTAACTTGGGTTAATTAGCTTTCAAGGTTTGATATTGTATCATTACAGATTTGTGCAATATGTATTCACTCGGAATATTGTCTTTTTTAATGCTAATTTTATTTTCTTTTTCATTGAGGAATACTTCAATTCTTTGTACAGCGAAAACTTTTTTCATACGCCCTGAATTTACAATTTCATCTTTCTCTTAAATTTATATAAATCCTGAGTCAATTTAATGTCTCAACGGAAAACTTTTGATAATAATAATTCATAATTGCACACGCTCAAAATTTACCAATTAAGCGAAAACGTTTCACTTTAGTATCAGGAAAATTCGTTTAGAAACATTTCATTGATATACAATTCCCGTCATAAATGCGCAATGTAACTAAATTGTAAAGGCGTTAAAAATATACATGATTTCTGATTCAAATTAATTTCTCACGGAAAACTTTATTTATTTTCCAATTATTGGTGGTGGAGAAATATACGCACACTCTCAAAATAATTTCTAAAAAACCTTTCACTTTAATCTATACAATTTTAGTGTATTATTCGTCAGGATAAATTTAGAAACATGGTATTGGCTAATTTGATTGCACCCCGATGCATTACTTTGTAAAAAATGCGTTAAAACTATATATGATATTTGTTTCAGTTTAATTTCTTACGCATACTTTATTTATATTCTATAATTAAACTAAATCAAAATTTATAATTCAAAAAGTAAACGCGGTATATAATTAATTTCTTTCTGAAAATTTCAGTTATTGATTCATAATTGACGGTAAATAATTGTTTGTGCATTCTCAAAATTGATACCTCAAAAACGTGAAATCTTAATATATTTAATTTCCTAATGGAAAACTTTGGTTCACCGTAAATAAATGTTCAAAGTTTATAATTTCGAAAAAGTGAAACATTTTTGTTTACAATAAAGATTTCTATTATCTTGACAAATCAGTTAATATGTAACATCGTTTTTAACATGATATGATGAAATTAATCTGGATATTTGACAATACTTTAACACGGTTCTGTTTTGATTCAATGAGTAAAACACACCTACCATTTCAGAACATGTCTGTTGGTGTTTCCTTAAATCTCTTCTCTGGGAATAATTCTTTCCACAATTGCTACACATAATTTTTTTTGCAAGATGGTTGACATTGTTCATGCAGGACTAAGTCTGTTTTATTTTGAAAGTTTGTTTCACAATATTTACATTTTAATGAACAGGTGTTCTGGTGTCGTAGGAAAGCATCCTTTCTGTTAAAAGTTTTAACACATTTAGCACAGGAGAAGCAACTAGATCCATGAACGGAAAATTTATGTCTATTTAGGTCGGATCGTCTTGAAAAGGTTTTGTTACAAACATCGCATTGAAACTCCATCGTAAAAATGAAAATATTGATCATTTACTGCTTATATGTACTCTTGTGTTATTGTTACCTGCATTTTTCATTTGGTAAAATAATATAATACTAGTACAATTATTTTCATTGGATAATATAAAATGGACGAAATGAGTCATAGTGAAAGGAGCTGGTGCAAATTCCTTGCAATGAGACACACTAAGGGTAAAAAAAATACATGGAAAAGTATTAATATAATGAAAATTCAAGTATTTTTCCGATCGCTATGTTTATATATTGGTTAAAGACAGAAATGTTGCCTTGCAACAGGCCTACGGACCCCTCAAAGAGTTGTTGCAAGGGTTCTTAACGTGCAAAGAGCGTGGCACTCTCTTTACACGAGGCATCGGATTTAACGTCCCCCTTCTGACCGGACGTGACTGCGAACTTGATACATCCTGCACAGCCAAAAGGACGCCCCACTTCGGCAAGCGTTTTACTGCCGGTCGGGAGAAGACCAAGTGACCATATTTCTATACCCCAGTAAACGGCCCTCAAAGCCTCGTCTTCCTCCACTTCCCAACGGGCTTCATCGTGGGTTCAAGGTCGAGATTGTAAACCCCCGGCACCTGTCTGATAGTGATGTTGCATGCCGTGTAGGCGATTGGAAAATCTAGCCGTGCATCGACGACACCTAAATCCTTCTGAGGGTCCCGGCTCGGGGTCTGTTGAAGGATCTTTGGTAGTAGTAGATTTCTCCTGAAAAAAAAAAAAAAAAAAAAGATGATATTATTGATCCTCCGATTATGTCAGTGCTCTAAGTACTTTGATTTTTACGCACATGGGAGACAAGTAGTGTTTTCCTATATTCCATTGTGGAGTTAATACAGAGTTAGCTCTCTTTCCACAATCTGTTCAATACATTGATATTTTGATTTCACCTCTTACTTCATTACTTGTACATGTGTTTTTAATAATGTTTAAAGAGAATATAATTAATACAATCAAATAAATATATCTTATTGAGATAAACATCTAAGTACCAGTGATTACATGTGACTATTTTTATATACCATATTATTAGCTTCTATCTTGATGAAATCAATTTCAATCTTTTAAAAAATTTAAAGATCTATTTCCACATACAAGGCATTATAAAAAAAAATCCGAAATACACAAAAAAAAACAACAAAAAAAATATTACCGCATTATTATTTTTTTTTTATATATTCTTTCATTTACTTTCCGTGAATATAAGTACGTATACTAATATATCCATATTGATGGTTACATATGAAATAACGAATCGCTATGTTTCAATCATTATATAGTAATTCGGGTGTGTCAGTTTCATTTTCGATCCCCGTGTTTATCTCGAGGTTAAACAATAATCTTAATCTATATATATCGATATTTTAAGTACAACTCTTGTCTGGATGTTTGGACAAATAATGAAGTACGTCTGCTAGAAGGACATACATTGGAACATAGATATTTATACGATAAACGAAGGAAAGGTTTGTACCAAATACACCAGTTCTGTACATCAAATGAAGGTATGACTGTCGCAATTAAAGAAATTAGCTTTGAGAATAAACAAGAGACGAAAGTCGATAGAAAGAAAGTTCCCTTGTCCTCTTCATTCGCATCCTATCCATTGAAGAGAAATGTCGTTTCAGCCTACATCAAGTACTCCGAATGAGGAATGGCTGAGTTTCAATTTTATCTTTACACCTGAATGATGAATGTATGCAATATACTACGGTTACGGTTACTCTCTATTTCAATTTTACATCATGTGATATAATCTCATATTCCTATACACAATAACTTTTCGTTTAATATTATTTAATTTATTTCAGACTAATACTGATCTGAGGAGAAGGCTGTGGACGAGAGAAACACCATCGTACATAGGGGAGAGTGTAAATGATGAAGCAGTGAGTAGCTATTATTTTTTTTATTTCATTTTTTTTAACTCCAAAACAAAAAAAGACAAAAAAAACCTAGAGAGTTATTGTTCTACATGTTAAATAAGGGTAATAACAAAATTACCGAACACCAATCAAATCCATAATCGAGCAGAATAAGTCCAAACAAAACTGACAAAATAGGTATACAATCATTGGTCATTGATTTAGAAGAAACTGAATATTTTTCATCCAATGACTGATATCTAAAAACGTTTTTGGTTAGAGACCCTTTGAGACGTATTTCCTCATACCCCTGTTTTAGGAGTCATATTTATAGATTCTTTTTTTTCCAGACAATTCAATGGAGACATCCGGAAATGGATGAGTTGTGGAGCGCACATACTGCGCTCCAGGACAGGGTCAATTCCCTGATTGAAAAGAGAGACAAGAAAAAACAAAAAATATGTAAGACCTGAGGTGGTATACCTCAGGCCTAAAATAAAAAAATAAATATTGTGAAAATGTGATGATTTAATTCTTTACACTGGATTTATTGTTTATGGAATATACATTATATAACTGTCAAGGTTTGTTAGATTTCATAACAGATTCGTACAAAAGTAAATCACTCAGTTCATTTTAAAAAGAAAAGAGAAAAGCGAAATTATTTTCCGATATCTTTAATCTGGAATAATAATGATTCACGTCTGATTTTATTTTTGTATTGCAATTTCGATTTATCCTCCACTATCCTTAAATTAAATTAATCAATGTTCAAAATATTTCGAAACGTATTCATAATTCTTGAAAAAATTGTAGAAATTATTTTCTCTTTATATCAACAAATACATTAACTGATTCGATTATTTAGAGATACAACAGGGAAAACAAGTGACATTTAAACTGTTCTTGTTCTTTATTCATGCCATCGGGAACGCATGCATGCAAGACTTTTCAGCTATCCTTTAACGGAGGAAACGGCAATTTTTCCAAAAACACAATAAGTAAAACTATGAAATGTTAGTACAATGTTAAATAACTTAAAGTAAAGTTGACATCAAGTGCTTATAGAGCCCTACATTAAGAAAGTCAAAGAAGGCTCAAATTGATACACAACGAGCATAGCGAACGTCCATATAAGGTGAATTGATAACGAACATAACTACATCACTGATTCATTTCATATTAACGGCGTTTCCAACTTATTCTTCTCTAGATATATAACAATTGACTATGGCATGACATTTTTATTGTTCTTGTTCTTTTTAAATGCAATCAGGAACACATACATCGAAAGATGCACTGTATTGATTTATTTATTCTGCTGCTTCAAACAAAGAACTAATGGTCATAAAATGAATTTGACGTAATCAGTACAAATATATTGATTGTTATACCGTTTAAAGAACTATAGTGTATTTATTCCGCTGCTTCAAACAGAGAACTTCAGATCGTAAAATATATTTGACGTGATCAGTAGAGTAACAGGTCCATCACGTGATCAGTAGAGTAACAAGTCCATCAGTTTCCAATTTTTAAGTCATTTCATGTATATCTCATACATTCATCCACAGGATATACCATTTCCCCAAAACACAAACGCTAGAACACTATGATTGTTATTACAATGTTAATTAAAGTAAAGTTGATTTAAAATGTTAACCTAACCCTACATTGAAATAGTCACGGGAAGCTCAAATTTAGGCCATTCGTTGACACACATAACTAATTCAATGATTCCTTTCATATTAACGTCGCTTCCGAAATATTCTTCTGTAGAGATATAATAACTGATTTTAGCATGCAGGTTATATGGTACTTGCAATCAGGAACACATGTATTGATGGATCCACTGTTCCAAGATCCATTTATTCTGCTGCTTCAAACAAAGAACTTATGATTGAAAAATATATTTGACGTAATCAGTACAGTAATATTTTTACCAGCTTTTAATATTTATGTCATTCAATGTTTATTACATGGCGAACTGATAACGAACATAACTACATAACTGATTCATATCATATTTACGTCGTTTCCAACTGATTCTTCTCTTGATATATTATAACAAGTGACTATTGCATCCAGTTTAAATTGCTCGTGATATATCAAAATGCTATCAGGAACACATACATCGAAAGATACTCTGTTCAGCGATCCATTGATACTGCTGCTTCAAACAAAGAATTTTCATGGTTAAATGTCTTTGCCATTATTGGTACAATAACAATTCCACCAATATTTTTGTCATTTTATGTATCACACATACATGTCTCTATATATATCTATCAACGATTCGATGATTCATTTCATATTAATGTCATTTACAACTTGTTCTTCACTAGATATATAACAAATTTAATATGTTCTTGTTTTTTTTAAAATGCAATCAGGAACGCATATATAGAAAGATACATTGTTCCGAGATCCATTTATTCTGCTGCTTTAAGGTTTATGTACCCTTCTGTAGCCATTTTTGTACGAACTTTTCAAACTTCAATTGTATCAAAACTACAGATATAATGAATAATAGAGATAGGCCATTTTGTACATATTCCAAGGGTAAACTTGATGCAAAGCATTATTTTTTACTGTTCCATTGCATTTAATAGAAAAAGAGGACTTTGTGGCAAATAAATCAAGATTTTAATAGAAAATCCACAGCCTTTATCCTTGTACTCTCATATTTGGCAATTTGATGACTGATAGATATAGGATTATTGCATGCAGTGCTAGCATTGATTTCCTTAAAACAAGTTTATAAATGTAGTTATTGGTTAAGACAAGTATAAATATGGCCAAAATCAAGTACACCTTTTAGGGTGCGCTCGACTTTAGTGACTCAGCACGAGGTGTTTTGGAATTTGAAGGTTACTTAGAACTTTTTGTAAAAAATAAACACTAGCACATCATAGAAAATCAAGTGAGTAATTTATGTTTCAAATTTTATAACAAAAATCTCTGTATTAAAGGCTGTGGATTTTCTATAAAAATCTTGATTTATTTGCCACAAAGTCCTCTTTTTCTATCAAATGCAATGAAACAGTAAAAAATAATGCTTTACATCAAGTTTCCCCTTGGAACATGTACTAAATGGACTATCTCTATTATTTATTATATCTTTAGTTTTGATACAATTGAGGTTTGAAAAATTCGTACAAAAATGGCTACAGAAGGGTACATAAACCTTAAACAAAGAACTTGTGATCGTAAAAGATATTTGACATAATCAGTACTGTAACAGTTCCGTCAGTTCTTTAATATTTTTGTCATTTAATGTATGTTACATACCTTTCTCTAGGAAACGACAATTTTCCAAATACCGCAATGGCCAGAATAAAATAAAATTAACGGTACCAATTTTCTTGCACCAGATGCGCATTTCGACAATACATGTCTCTTCAGTGATGCTCGTGGCCAAAATATTTGAAATCCAAAGCTTATATAAAAGATGAAGAGCTATAATCCAAAAGGTCCAAAAAGTATAGCCAAATCCGTGAAAGTACGAAATCTTATTACAATGTTAATTTAAGTAAAGTTGGCTTAAAGTGCCAACTAAGCCCTACATTAAGGTAGTCAATGGAAGCTTACATTGATACAAAAATAGCATAACGAACGTCCATAAAAGGCGATTCGATGACGAACATAACTAATTCAATGATTCCTTTGATCCATAATACTGTCGTTTCCGACGTATTCTTAGAAATATAACAATTGTCAACTGAATGCAGTTTAAATTGTTCTTGTTGTTTTTAAATGCAATCAGGAACACATATATACACTGTTTCAAGATTAGTTGATTTTATTATTTTGCTGCTTCAAACAAAGAAATTCAGATCGTAAAATATGTTTGACGTGATCAGTACAGTGACAATTCCATCAGTTGTCAAGATATTTTTCTTATATATTCAAATAATTGTCAACAGATTATTTGTGACTTTTTGTCCTACCAAATTTGTGACTTTATGTCCTGTGACTTTTTGTCCTGTGACTTTTTGTCCTGTGACTTTCTGTCCGTTTACCTTACATACCTTTCTCTAGGGAACGACAATTTTCAAAAAAAAAAAAAAAAAACAGAATGGCCATAACACTACGAAATGTTATTACAATGAAAATTAAAGTATGGTAGACTTAAAATGTCAACTGAATCCTACATTAATATAGTAGAGGGAAGCTGAAATAGATACACAACTATAAATATCCAAAGAAGGAGATTCGATAACGAACATAACTAAAATCAATGATTCCTTTCATAATAACGTCGTTTCCGATGGTAAGCGGACATAAAGTCACAATTTTGATAGGACAAAAAGTCACAAATTATATGTTGACAATTGTTTGAATATATTAGAGAAAGATGTTGATATATTTTCTTTGTATTGCATATAATTATTTTTAAGTGTAGGAAATTGTTCATACGCCTTGATTAACGAAAAATTATTAAATTGTAATCATGCAAAGGACATATTTCTCGGCATAATGAAGCCATTTAAGTACCTAGCTCCTTTGACATTTTGTTTTTTATAACAATTATTTGATCATTATTGATATTTATTGAATAAATTTTAATATCAAAGTTGTTTCATATATAATAGTTCAAGAAAAACACTCACAAAAATCTTTAAAATTATTTTTTTTTCTTTTTCCAAGAAATATATTTCAAAACTGAATTGTGACTTTTTGTCCTGTGACTTTTTGTCCGTGACTTTTTGTCCTGTGACTTTCTGTCCTCCATTCGTTTCCGATTTATTCTTTTACATAATACATGTATAATAAATGACTATTGAATTCGAGTAAATTGTTCGTGTTCTTTCAGAATGTATTCAGGAACACATACATTGAAGGATACACTGTTCCGCGATTCATTTATTTTTTTGTTTCAAACAAAGATCTTATGACGTGAAGAGTAGAAATATAGAGGAGCAAACTGATCTTCTGAATATGGAAACACTTAGGTAGGTAGTAGATTAACAATTGTATCAGTTTTAATAATTTAGTCATTGTATGTATATCATGTCATATTATTTAAGCGTTTGGCTGCAGGCATAAAGATGTATATAATCCAAGTAGAATTATAACTATTTAATGGCGACTGGCAATACACAGTATACAATGCATGTCTTTATCATAGCACGGGAACATCATAATGAGGTCGTGTTACTATAGTATAAATAGATAAGGTATTTATAGCCAATACTGTTTCCTCTAAGGGAACGACCATCTTCCCAAAACACAATTACCAGAACACTACGAAATGTTATTGCAATGTTAATTTGCTAGCTTAACCCTACATTAAGATAGTTACGGGAAGCTCAAATTGATACACACCTATTATAGCGAACGCCCATGTAAGGGGGTTCGATGACGAACATAATTGAATGTAGAACAGAAAGTCTCAGGACAAAAAGTCACAATTCATTTTTTTCTGGTTATTTTCTTTGAATAAAAAAACCGCTTATTTCTACAAACATATTTTTGTATTTTTCTTGAACTATTGTATATAAACCAACTTTTTAAACAAAATATATCAAAAATATATCAAAGATCATCAAATAATTGTTTAAAAAACAAAATGTCAAAGTGACTTTGCATTTAAATGGCTTCATGGTGCCAAGAAATATATCTTTTGCATAATTAAAATTAAATATATCTTTATTTTCCAAGTATAATGACACAATTCCTATACTTTAATATGAATATATGTATTTTTTGGAGAAAAAAAGTTTCATTTCTCAGATTGGTTAAAACGACAAGGTGCATTTGTTGTAATGAGGCAAAACTTTATAACGAGCCAATAGAGGAACCTTTACCAAAAAAAAAACCCTGCGGAACCATTTTACCATGCAAATGAGTTTTGCGACAAGCTTGCGGCAAACATGATTATGCAAAATAGATTTGCTGCAAACTTGCGGCAACCATTTTAACCATGCAAATGAAGTTTGCGGCAAGTTGGCAGCAAACATAATTATGCAAATCAGATCTGCAAAGTTTGCAGCTAGCTTGCCATGTAACAATTATAAATATTCTGCTAACAAATGTCAAATATCTATGTTCTTGAAATCTATAATTATAGCTGAAAAAATAGAATATACCACAGTTTCTACATATTTGTAAAAATGAAGACAATGAAGAACTGCATCACTCTTTCATTTTCAATTTCTAATTCGGTTAGTAAATGTGTTTGTAATCAACACAAGACAGAAAGCATTTGGAGAAACTGCAAATTATTTATCATAAATTGTTTATTAGTCCTCTAGTTGTGCCTCTGGTGACCTCTTGGTTCTGACTGCTCTTGTCATTGTTGCTATTTTAGCGTCCAGGGCTTAAATGACATCCTTACTGTCCATGGACAATTTGGAGTCCATATGCTGAAAATAAGAAAAAAAACCATGTATCAGTTGAATTGAGTTCTGGAGCTGGCATGCATATATCAGAATCTGCTAAATGTCCTTGGTTAATTAAGGTATCATTGTCATTTTGCTTAGTTTATTTCATACCTATTCTGACATTGGACTCGATCAGACTTCTATAAAACTTTTATTTTGCTTAATGATATCTTACTAAACGTATTCAAGCCTGCTGCTGCTGCTGCCAAGTCAGGAGCCTCTGGACTTTGTTAGTCTTGTATGTTTTTTTTGAATTTTAGTTATTTATATGTTTGACAGTTATAAAAGTATGAAATATGTTTTCACTGAAATCTTAACTAGTACATATTTTTCTTTAGGGGCCAGCTGAATTCTGCCTCCAGGTGCCGAATATTCTTGCAGTGTTAAAGACCCATTTTTTGACAAGCTGTTTTTAACCTTTGGAAGGATTGGTATTTCTTTGATATGTTCCCCATCTTCATTCTCAATAATATTATATTCATCTCTTTTACACAAAAGACATGTCTTGTATAATTACACGCACTTGTTAACTTTATCTATGATCCATTCACTAGACAATAAAACAATTTGATTAAACTGCACCCATGCTGCTTTTTCCTTTTTTAGCTGATTGCATAAGCTACTTCTCTTCCTCAATTATATATAGTACTAGAGCAATTTTAATGATATTATCATACAAGATACTAGTGGTTCCATGAAACGGTAAAAGATATTCAAAAGCAACCATAACGCCAAAAGAATTAGTACTAGCGCACTTTGAAAATTTAATGATATTATCATACAAGATACAAGTGGTTCAATGAAATGGTAAAAGATAACATACAGACAATTATATATAGATCATTCTACCTCTATTCCCTAGCTTCAGATTAATTTTGTTTCTCAAAAGTATGTTTTATTATTTATGACCTTTTAAACGCGTTTAAACAAGTAATCTGATAGTATGCATGGCACCATTGTCCCTTGCCGGTTAAAATATCATGAAATTGGAGCAAAATGATATTCTTGATCTTTAACTCTATTAGAGTCCATAGACAAATACCCTAGACAAAATTTCAAGCTTTCTTTCATAATTTCTGCCTGGATCAAGACTTGTTTTGCTTTTTTGTCTTTTTCTTGTCCTGTGTTTAATGAAATACTGCTCACTGGATGCCAAGCAAACATTCAAATTATAATTTTAAATACCTTTTAATGCCTGTCCTAATGATTTTTCAGATAACTGGCCACCTGTCATGCTAACAACTTCATGTGGTTGGAAAAACCCATTTACCATCAATTTGAAGCAAATTATAATGTTAAATACCTTTTAATGCCTGTCCTTAGGGTGTTTCAGATAACTGGGCACCTGTCATGCCAACAACTTCATGTGGTTGGACAAATCCTTATACCATCAATTTGAAGCAACAAGATTTTGTTTTTTCCCTTGAAGCTGCCCTGTGTTGCAGTCAGCCACCTGACAGGAACATTTATTTGATGCCCTTCCGAGAGCCCTACGGTATCGTTTCTGTATCCATTATGTGCACACAAAAATAATAACAATTAGTTCTTCAAATTGTACTACATTTAAAATATCAAATATTACCAGTACATTAAGTTAAAAGATATATTTGGATTGCAGATTTCAGTAATGGTCAGCTGCATTTTTATAGCCAAGTGTATAAATGATTAATATGTCTTTAACACTAATAATTTTAAATGCACTAACTTCTGATTCAATTTGGATTAGAACTGAACGAATCCAATCCATTATTGTTTCATGTCTCAGTAATAGTTATTTTGGAGATTTCTGCGGCCTCTTCCGCGGTTCCTACGACCGTATCTGTTTCCCATAACATTCTTAAGGTCATATATTTCCTTTTTCATTATGTCTATTTCACTTTTCGGTTTTCCTTTATCGGTTTGTTGTCTCAACACCTCTCATTCTTGTTTGATTCTGTCTAGTTCTGATAGCTCTTTGCTATCCCTGGTAACACTCTGTCTATACTTATCGGCCCATTTATCTTTAAGGCTCCTTACTCTGTCATTCACACGGACAATGCTTGACCCGTAGTTGATGTTTGATGTTGATGTTTGATGCCCGAAATATTGCTCTACTTCTGTTGTCAGCTTGTCTGAAACTCTTTCACAGTTACCGTAAACAATCCCGGAAATTAAGTGTCACTGTGCTGTTGAATTACGTAGTGTCCTTGTTGTACCAAAATCGTCTCACCTGATCCTCTACTTCACTTCTCCAATTACTGCCTTAATTCAGAATTTGGAAAATCGTTTTGAAAATGTCTGAGTTATCATTGCATACCATGAATTTGACCATACAATGTCATTAAGGTTCTCCACGGAATCATTACTTGGTTCCTCCACACAGGACGAACGAACATTTTCTCTGCGGGTAAAAAAGGAGATCGCATTGGTCGCGTAGTCATTTTTTCTCATACCAGCTTGTAAACGGTTGATTTTGGTTTCATGTTAAACAAGTGTCTCCTCTTGTTTATTAGATATAAGGGCATCAATCACATGCGTAGCACGGTCTTCAAAAGTAAAATCACAAAAATACTGAACTCCAAGGAAACTTCTAAACGGAAAGTCCCTCATTAAATGGCAAAATTAACATCAAAACTCAAACACATCAAACGAATACATCACAACTGTCATATTCTTTTTTTTTTTGTTATTGGTTACAACAGGCATTTTCCTAAGTAGACAATGGCGATTTGAAGTTGGTCCCATAGCTATCCGAATCGCTTACTTGCATGACAGTCGCTTGTAGCTCCTAGTCAATGGGATACCTTTGCAATGTGCTTTCCTCTTTTATTAGAAATAGGAATAGAATTGTTATGCTTCTTTTATTTTTAAAGCTGTTGCTATAATTTCCCTACTTATTCATAATTTAACTGTAAAACACATTTTGCGACTCGAACACTTTGTCCTTATACATTAAATGCAACTGTTCTTGCTACCTGCATTAGTTTCTTGCTAGGTGATCCTATTGAATTCCGCTCCAATACACGAGAGCTAATATAATCTCGCTGTCGTTCATATGATTTCAGATTCCAATAGTCATTGAATAATGCGAGTCTTTCATCTTCACATCTAAATCTACATTTACTGCAGGCATCATTTTTTATTGATCTCGCGTTTACAGTTTTTCCGATATCACTAACGTACTCCATACCACTGACATTTGGTCTTGCGAATATTTTTCTTCCAACTACCAGGATTAGTTTTATTCTTTCTTGTGAGCCTCTTCTTCTTTGGAGACTAATATTTTGCCTGCTTTCTTGGTGTAATAATTTCACCATCACATAGAAGTGGAAGCATTATTATTTTCATTCGAATATTCAATGGTTACGTCTCCGGTGCTTCGTTGACAGTAAAGATCGTCGCAAATTTCCAGTTTATTTTCAGATTCCAATTGTAAACCAATAACTCGTTTCTTTACTTAGTCATAGTGTTCATGTTACGGAACACAAAGGTATGCCAGAGTAATTTCTTGTTTCTTGTATGTCTCTGTTAAAGAAGGAGTAATGACAGCAACTGGTTGACCAGGGTTGCTGCTGTATATCTTAACTGTAACTACCAAAAGGTTTAGCTATTGCCAATGGCATGGTATCTGATAAATTATTTTGCCAACTATCTTACTGGCGCAAAAGTTCTATCTCATTACACATGTTGTCTTCGACGGAATTTAAAAACTCACCATAAAAATATACAATTTACTACATGTATAATTTTGACAATTTTTGATCTTCACAATTTCTTTATTTTCAGTTATTAGTCATATTCTAATGTCTTTTCAGTGTTCTTCGAATATAAAGTATTATCACAATTTCCTTAATGTCTTTCGTGCATAATTGATTTTCTCTGTAACGGCATCATTGATCTGACCATTTTGCATGCATCTGTTGTGTTTTGTGCACCAAGCAGTAGCATAATCTGAAAAAAATGAGGACATATAAATTAAAATTACCCTGCATTATTGGTTAAATTAAAATGAATTTACCAAATTTGGTTATGTTAAACAGGTAAATTGTGTGCTGCATAAGTGTGTTTTTTTAGTATCCCTTCATTGGTTTATTTGGTCATGTGTATTCCAATATATATTTTGTATTTTTTTCACTAATTTTACATATTGACTTGAACTACTATTTTTACCATATCATTCAATATACAACAGAAGCATCTACAACTTGTTATTATAAGATTAAACTATAGAAAATAAAAGTTGTTAAGCATGTTTTAAAGAGTAAAAACGCAAAAATACTGAACTTCGAGGAAAATTCAAAAGGGAAAGTCCAAAATCAAAAGTCCAAACACATCAAAAGAATGGTTAACAACTGTCATATTCCTGACTTGGTACAGGCATTTTCTAATGTAGAAAATGGTGAATTGAACCTGGTTTTATAGCTAGCTAAACCTCTCACTTATATGACAGTTGCATCAAATTTCATTGCATTGTCAACGAAGTGTGAACAAAACAAACATACTCAAAGAGTAAAAATGTCAAGAATAGGGGTACAGCAGTCAACATTATGTTATCATCTTAATCACTATAAAAACAACAAATGTAACGAAGAAGCACAAAAAGGCATACATCAAATTTAACATCCTCATTTTGCTTATCTTTTACGATTTTATTTATCTATGTAAAGTCTACCAATAAAGGGTGGAAGGTTTTCATTACTGGTGTCAAATTGCGCGTATAATTTTAAAGTATAATTGAAATCAAGGGCATATAATTATAGTGAATTTAATTTACTAGGACTTAGGAAGAAAATAAGACATGTCGGCTGTGACCTCCTATTTCAGTTTGCCAATTTGGATTTTATGTGCACATTTGCAAAGTCTTCTTAAAAAGCATTAATAAAGATTTCTTTCGTATAAAACTACTGACGCAGAGTCTGATAGTGCGCCCATTCTTCAGTCCTATCAGAAAACGTTTTGAAAAGATATATTTAAACTGAAAAGTCTGCACATACATCATTCTTTAAATTTTCTTTCACCAGATCTCTAATTTTGCCAAAACTTAACTATTAAATAATATCTTATAAAAGAGATTGCCTTAAAATATAAGTCTTGTGTCGTACACAGTAAATTTATATGCCAAAAATGCATGGTCTTGTAGTTATTTTCTTGATCCTACATGGTTAAGAAGATACTTCATATATTTTACATTTTATTTGAATGAAATAGCAGTTTCATAATATTCAAAATGGTGGAAATATTTTGTACTTACCAAAAGATTTAATCCAAAAAATATGAAAATATCAATCTTCCTAAATCCAATAGTCATGTCATCAGAAAAATACAGCTGCACTTCATGTTAATAAAATACGTTGGAACCTTTTAGTCTACAACTCTACATCCACTGTAAAATGCATATTTTGTACATGATAAATAAGACATCTTTGCTTGTTGTCTGCAAGTTAAAATTTCGAATCTGTCGGTTTTTTAGGGAGTTGTTTGATTCCTTGAAATATTTCCTTAATCATATTATTTATTACATAAAACTTAAATATTTGATATATATAATAATAAATACAAATATGCACATGATTTTATCTATTTTCCTTATATTTTAAGTGTATATTACATGTATCATCAGTATTAAATATTAGAAGGTAACACTAGAGCAAACATTACTTTATTATCACACCAAACATCAGATTTAACCTTATTGCTGACATGGTGATCTAAAGGTATAGTATGTCCCAAAATTTCACATGTATATATGTTTTCTTCACTTGAGTTACTTGAGGTTAGCAGCTCATGGTATAACAGTACAATATAAGAACAAACTATACACATCAGTTGAAAAAAAAGGCTTAACTCATCAGATGGACAAAAATACAAGTGAACGTATTCCTCCCCTAAATCTGGAACATCGAGGTTCGCCTATCCGATAGTACAGTTTTGTTTTTCACCCACCCACGCTTTTTAAGTGTTCGTTTTCTTCAACTTATAGAAAACTTTTCTATTGTAGATTGTGTTTATATGTGATGGCAGCGGTCGATGACAGCAAATTGGACATTTGTGTTATTTTGTAATAAAATAAGCTTTCTCTGTTGTCGGGGGGAGCTGATAACCAAACAAACGGTTTTACTTTATAAATGCTTTATGTTCGTCGGAAGTATTGAATAAGAACATAAATTATATTCTATGATAGCATTTGCAGCCTTAGCCGAAAACAATTTGTGATATTTATAAAATATTTGTCCGTAGTTATAGGCCATATCATTTGTATCGGCCTCGTATTGATCTAATTCATCTCGCCGTTGAAGATATACTTTACAAATGATATTCAGTAATTTCCTGAAGGCCTTGTTGAACTCATCAAGGATCCACACAGGTGCCATGTTTCTGTTCAGCCCTTCCTAGGAACTTGAAACACGAGTCACACCTGTGACTCATACCAGAGTGCTGTTCTATCAAATGGCGATGTACCACAGTCTTTCTGACAGCAACAAATAAGTCCTTATCCCCCCCCTGCCGACATAGAGAGCACGCCCATTGGATTACCTGTCAAAAAATTAAAAAAAACATGAATATAAGAACATTAAAATTACTTATGGTTTTTATTAAATAACATACATAACATGTAGAACAATTGGTTTTAAGTTTTCTACAGTGGATGCCTCTTTAAACTTAAAATGTTGTGAACAATAACAAGCAACTACTAATTATAGGTTTCTATGTATAAAGCACTCATATGTTGAATGATCTACATTCAAAACTATGTTAAAACCAAAGTTTACATCACAAAGTTGATAGTTGCCAAAATTTACTGCCAGTGTACATCTTTAATTTATCATGGTGAACCACTTTTCGGTTTAGATTTTAGTTTTTTTTGAACCCGGTAAATAACATCATTTAGTTTATGTGTAATAACAAAAGACCACACCAGTCATTTTGTAATTTACGGCTTAAACCTCCCTTTGGTTTTGGGTTATGCAACCACACACATGAACCTACATCAATTTATGATAAATCTTTTGGTCATAATATTTTTTCATAGTTAGACCAGATATTTTTAATCTTTTCGAGCAAATTCAAGTGTATACATTGTATCAATTGTATACATTCGGCCAGTTCATAGGAATTATTGGAACTTTATGTTTTTATTTCTTATTTAGGGACTCCAAATACTAAGGAAGAGTAATTTACGACCGAGCATCATATTACAAGGGCTGACACCAGTGGATTGGTGCACTGATGAATGCCACCATTAAGACAGATAAAAACTCTTTTGTCGCTCATCCACAAAACTATAGAGAGCATTTCTTTAATGGTGTTCATGGATTTTTCGAACAGATTTGGGTCGTGTGGTGGTAGTACGGGTTTTATCAATACCCAACATTTCACATATTACCCGGTTGATTCACAATTTGAACCTTTATCACTATGTAAACTACGAGGAACACAATAGAGAGCACCACACCTTTCAACTAGCGCTAGGTCTACAGTGGGAGCCTCTTGGTCTTTAATGACAAAAGCCTGTGTCTATATAGTAAATTAATCAGCTTTCAATGATTGGTTTGAGGAAATGGACCAGTAACATTCTATTGCTAGACGTTCCGTTGGCACCACTACTGAATACAATTTTTGAAGGCATCTAACGCATGGGCCTTTTCCATGTCGACTTCTGAAGAAGTGCTTCTCTGACTGATAGGAATAAGAAAGATCAGCAAAATTAACCGTCCCCTTGTATTGCAAGGATACACCATCTGAAAATTGTATCAATTTGTCTATTGCAATGCCTTTTGAGAGAAGATGATTTACTGCTGTTTAAAGGTAGTGTTGATATAGTTAGTAAACACCAGTATTGACTACCGTGAGCTTGGCTTTACTGACCCCCCTTTACTTGCTAGTGTACGAAGGACCTACAGGCTCATTGACAAACTGAGACATCTAAACGCAGAACAACTTGTTATTCTATCAAAGCTATGCGAATGAACTATTTGGAAAACAACATAAACAATTTAGATATGAACGGCTTTCATTAAAACTTTACAGAAAGAAAACAAGATATTAAACGAGGATCGAAATACAATGCAAACATTTAAAATGTTGTCCAAAAAATTACCTCCCTTTATTCTACACGGATGAAAAATGACAAAAAAGTCAAACAAATACATCAAGTTGACCTCTTAAATGGAAAAAAAATCAATTCTGTTTATTTTATGACTTAAATAAAGATATAACTTTTTTAATAAAACTTGAATGTTTTCTTATTTTGTTGTTTACTTTATCAAAACAAACCGTACTTGAAATAAATGGAGCTAAATAAGACAAGTTGGACGAATTCAAAAGTTTGAAAATGTGTGAATTTATTACAATCTGTCTTATATCACATTCAATCACAGCGTGAGAACAATAATTACAGTTTCATAAAACAGACACCCACCGAAAAAAAAAATTCAAGTCAATAAAATATACTATAGATGTGTCTAAGATATCTCTCCAACATGTGTTATAAATTATTTTAGATGTGCCATATAAAGTTAGTTAAGTTATTTAAACGAGTAAGCGTAGCTAATAAGTTAGATAAGTTGTTACGTTGACTTATACTAGCTAAGTTGTTATAACAAGTTAGCTAAGTTGTTACAACGAGCTAGACTAGCTAAGTCGTTATAAAAAGTTAGCTAAATTGTTATAACGAGTTAGATAAGCTAAGTCTTTATAACCAGTTAGCTAAGTCTTTATAACGACTAAAAATAAAAAATCCATCCTGACACTAACCGACTTCCGTACATTACATTTTTTGTAGGTATGTGAGCTTGCTCATCAAATTTCTTTGATTAATATATAATTTATGAAAATGATATTTTTTTCCTAATTGGCTCTTAATGTTTTCGGTTTGACATTTTAGCATATGCATTTTCTGACTATTTTTTTCCTCATCTTTTTAGTAATGGTTAAGCATTACAACTGCATTGTATGTAGAAAAAGAACAAAGCCAAAGAAGAGAAAAGAAAAAAGTATTAATCCAGCAGTTAAGCGGCTTTTACAAAATAAATGATTTATTACAAATATTTCACAGAATGATATTATATGCAATAGTTGTATGCATAAATATTATAATGCAGAAAAAAGTAGACCGATCAAAGTTACCAGGACTACACAAGATGACTGTGATCAGGACTTTATTCCTCAAAAAGTTGCAAGAACTTTAAAGCAGCTTTCAAGTCCTCCGTCTGTTTGCCTTAATATACCAGGTTCCTCAAACAGTCATGCAAGATGTGTTGTATGTAAAAAACCAGGCCCAAAGTTTCTTGTGGTATCATCTGATTCACGTTTTCAAGCATTTATTGATTGTTATGTATTAATACCAGCAGGAACAAGATGTTGCTCTTCTCACTTTCAGAAAAATAGGTTTCTTAAAACGGAGTGTTTTGATATAATGTCAAAGTCTGAAAACTCGTTATCAACTCAAGCTTTCACCATCGTTCATTCAGGAATATATGGAAGGAGACTTACAAATATGTTTCCATAAGGATGCTCCTGACCTACTTAGGATAAGAATACAAAGTCGTCATGTGTCATCTAAGAAGTACTTTGTATGGATTAATTATTCTGAATCTGAAGTTAATTCGTGGTACTGCACATGTCGTGCAGGTGAGAGTGTTGTAGGTCTTTGTGTCCATATAACCTCTATCATATGGTACTTAAGCAGTGATAGGAATGCAGGTACATCATATGGCGTAAAAGAATAGAGCACGTACCTGAGTGACGCAAAAAACTTGCCAGAAACTATTGATAGTTCAGAGTCAGAAATGGAGAGTATTGGCTCTGTGATCGAGGAATGAACTTGTAAAATGTCCAAATTATTTTATGTCATATACATGTCTATATTTTAATTTTATTGTGTATGAAATATATAGAGTTTGCTCATTATAAGCCATCAGTATTTGTCTCAGGAAGATATATTTCTTCTCAGTAATAATTTCACAACACATTAAAATTATGTACTGCCCTAGTTAATCAAAGTATTAAGAATGATTAAGGTGTTGGTTTAGATCCTTTCAGACATATTTACCAGAAATCTGTGACTCTTTCTGCTTTCTACCCAAAATGGGATGAATACATAAATCAAATGTCTTATTACAAAGGAATCCTAAGACTATCATTTCATATAATTATTTGAAAAAGAAATATGTTGCTTTATCAAAAGCAGCAAAATGAATAAAATATTAGGTGTATAATTTTGTCAACGAGACAGTAACCGAACGATATACATAATATAATCATGCAAATGTCGTCTGGGGAAAGGATAGTATTCTGCTCTAATCTGTTTGTAAATAAGTCCTTTAACATTTTCGTATCATGTTTTCTCAGAGGTCTTAAATTCCGGGCATTCAATAACCAGTTACAGCACCCTGTATCCTCTGATACATTAACAAACTGCTCATCAATTTCTCATTTACCGGATATTTAGCAACTTACAATACAAATAACTATCATTATTTCGTAAAACCCTACTTGATTCCGTGTTACTACGTTATATTAAAGCCAAACGAACGCCCCACTTCGGCAAGCGTTTTACCGCCGGTCGGAAGAACACCAAGTGACCATATTTCTATTCCCCTATCAACCTTTGGGGGGGAGGGGGTGTACAATGAATTGAAATTACATCAAGTTATATATGAGCGTCACTGATGAGTCTTAAGTAAACGAAAGGCGCGTCTGGCTTACTAAATTATAATCCTGGTACCTTTGATAACTATTTACACCACTAGGTCGATGCCCCTGCTGGTGGACGTTTCGTACCCGAGGGTATAACCAGCCCAGAAGTCAGAACTTCGGTGTTGACCTGAATATCAATTATGTGGTCATTTATATAAATTTCCTGTTGACAAATTTTTTTCAAAAACTAAGGATTTTCTTATCCCAGGCATAGATTGATTACCTTAGCCGTATTTGACACAACTTTTTGGAAATCTCGATCCTCAATGAATTTCAACTTTGTATTTGTTTGGTTTATAACTATTTTTATATGAGCGTCACTGATGAGTCTTATGTAGACGAAACGCGCGTCTGGCGTACTAAATTATAATCCTGGAACCTTTGATAACTATTTAAAAAGACCATGCTTAAGTTCCATACGTGTCTGCTCAGATTCTATTATTTGACTGTCAAAGTGAAACAAAAAAAAACATTTTGCTTCGCTTCTGTTGATTTTTCTAATACCCGTAACATAACGTCATAGAAAATACTTTAAAATAAAACTCATCTTCAAACGACAATAATGATAGGACATTCAGCATAATAAATAACCCCTTGAAAAAGCATTGTCAACCTTGGCTTCGCAGCGGTTGACAATGTTTGCTCGGGGTAACAATCTGCTCTATCACCCTCTCAGCTATGTGTTATTTATATAGTATCAACCTCATCAAAAGTAAATAATTGTATAGTAGCAACCCCTCATATTGTTATATATTCCTGACTTATTTTATTTTAATTATGTAAGTATTTCATCATGCTCCAATATGACTTAAATAACAGTTAATGAACATCCATCTGGTTCTCGTTAGGCAGTAGAGCACTGAAAATAAAAATTAATCCATCCCGTAGCTCATTTATTAATGAGTAAAATTGGAAAAGAATACAACTTACCATGCAACTTCAAATTAATGAAGGCAGTAAAAGATGAAGGAAGATTCACCTTGAACATATTAGAGGGAACCACATCTGCAAGCATAAAGGCAGCGTGTCATAGATGAAAGATATATGTTCTACCTGATAAACAGGTACATTTATGAAATATTGACATTAGTTTAAGATTGACAGGTGACCCTACAGGTCAATGCATAAAGCCAACAGCCTTTGTGGTATCCATTTAGGTCCACACTGAAATCTTAATCTATATGTCACATAATAACCTTCTATTAATAGACACATCAGGAAAAAGCATAAAATGGTTCACACTAAATTTTGTAAACCTTATACTGTTTGTCCTTTATCATGTTTATTGGATGTTTTTGTTAAGTTATGTGTTAGGAACAAATATTTTTTCAGTTGATGCTGAATTTTATTTGATAAGGTTTACCTTAAAATATATTAACATCTACAGGTTGATTTTATTTATCACAAAAACTTGCACCAAAGTTATTGGGACCATGAACACCTCTTTAGGGGTTAAAAAGTCCACAATCGGGACACCCAGGACTAAATCATTTACGCCTTGGGCAATCAAAATTTACCCAAGATGCCCCACAGATTAGTATTAAAACATTCTCAGACGTTATTGGTAATTTGCAAATTGAAAAGCTTCAAGTAACTGTGCATATTAATAAAGTTGGGAGACCATGTCTTGAATTTCGAAATGCCAAAAAACAACTTGCATTCTCATCAGGTTAACTTTGGAATCAAAATAAAACTGTAAACTTGTATAGAAAGAGAACAGAGCATAAAGTCTAAGCCATATCAATTTAGACACAAATGGAGGAGTAAACTGATGGACTATTTAGAAGAACATTCCAGGGTTATGCCAAATAAAAAAGATACAGTCCTCATCACTCGTCGCAAAGAGACATCTCTAATTTAAAAAAAGGAAACGTTTAAGAGGTTTACGAAAGAAAACCCTTCATTTCATAAAAAGTTCACAACCTTTGATAAAATGATTCCAAAGAACTTTAAATGTCTGGATCTAGCCTGCAGGAGACTTTGTATTTGCACACGTGATTATAATATGGAGCAAAGAGTAAATGCACTGAACAGAAAGATTAAGTTATGTTGCACATGATGAAGTTCTACGCAAGTCCCCTTAAGAACTGTCAGACATATCAGTATGTAAGTATTCAGAATATTCAGCCAGCTAGAGAGTGTATTGATAGAAATGTAACCTGTGTGATACACAGAATATAAAAGATTACTGTATGCCCTTGTTCACAGCATGCACATATAGTAATACCAATCACTGGTATTAAAGTGATAACCGTAACTGGAATTACGACTATTCCAATATGGCCACGGCAGATATAGGTAAAATCTTTACAGTAATTTTTCTCAAATGTAGTATATTTTTGTCAATAGTTACTCAGCTGCAAGGGTTTTCTATACCATTACATTTTATTTAAATCGTAACGGTGCACTGAAATTGTGTAGGCACTTTGAAAATGGTCGTTGAAAAATTCAGGATGATAATCGTAACTCGGGAAAACGATAATCGTAATTATGGTATTAAAAAATGAGAAGATAATTGTAACTGGATAGTGTTTTATTGATATAAACACTAAAAGTGTATATCTGATAGCACATGATGAAATTATGGTGATAAATTAATCACGTTTCAACATCTTATGACATTTCTTTTTGTGCATATATTATTAATAGTTCTAATGAAAACAGCTACATGCGATTATATCATAAAATTGGAAAGATGAACAAGCTAAAATTCCGGTGATCACAATACGCATGGATGTATGTCCATTGTACATGTTAAACACGTGCTCGATATTTATGATTTTTTTTTTTATTATTGTTGACAAACAGGTGACAATCGTTAAACTTTAGCTTCACAACACGAACTTTAATTACCTGCAATATTTGCACAACACTGACCGATTGAACAAAAAATTGACGATTATACGAAATTAATGCGAAAAAAATGATAAATCGAGCACAGAAGACGAAGTTTATGATGTGTGTATGCATTGGTTCAAGAATTTGATTAACATTAATTTTTTTTTAGTTCTTAACGTACATCTGAAAAAAATCCAAATTAAAACAGATTTTTATATCCTATAACTACATGTATGCAAATCAATTATATGCAGTTTATACATGTTTTTCTAGTATGTTCATCTGCTCTCAGAATTTGTTTAAATGGTATATAAAACAATGACTATCTACAAAGTGAGAGGTTAAGCGCTATCAAACCAGGTTAAATCAAACATTTTCTACATTTGAAAATGTCTGTACTAAGCAAGAAATACGACAGTTCTTGTCCATCTGTTTTTATGTGTTTTGTCATTCGATTGTGCCATGTGATTAGGGACTTTCCGATTTGATTTTCATCTGAGATCAGTATTTTTGTAATTTTACTTTTTTCTGCATGATAAACATAAAAATCTAGTGTTAGTTTCCATTATTTCACATCCCAACAAACAAAAACTCATATAATGTCTTTTCTCTATAATTTGACTTGTTATGTTTGAAATAAAGAATTACCTTTTTTCTTTTTTTTTAAGTCTGCAGTTTGATCATCGATTTCCTTATCATCTTCTGCTGAAAGAAGATTAATTACTAATATGAAGAAGTTCAACTACTCCATTAGTTTTTAAAATTAATAAAACAGAGTATTAAATTTGAAAAAAAAAGATGAGGAAAAACTGTTGTTCTGTTTATTTCATCTGAAAACATGTATTGAAAAAATATGAAAAGTGTATCAGAGTATATAAAGGCAGTGGCTTAAGCTGAATTGCATGCCTGCACATACTAGTTCCTAATACTAGGAATACAGGTGTAATGCATAATATAAAGTAGTTTTTGAGAGTGAGATTTTATGTATTTTAATTTGCCTGATGAATAACAGACCTATCAAAGACCAACATAGCTAAGTTTGTTTTTTTACCTTTGGAGGCTTTCTTCTTCTTTTTATTCACCTCAACCAGAACATCATCTGTTTTTTGTTTTTTGTCCTCACCATCTCCTAAAATAAATTTTTCAGTATTGAGGTATATAACAGGCAGTGGTGTCAGTTAAATTGCAAGCTTTACACGAGTAATTGCATTATTATGTATTTTTATCTGATAAAGATAAATGGCAATTATATCCATGAATGAAGAACATATTTATAGTTTTGAGGCTCTCTTCTTTTTTTGGTTCACCTCCACCAGAACCCATCCTTTTTAGGCTTTTTATCCTTGCCATCTCCTACAACAGATTTTTCTGTTAAGAACAATTTTCATCTGCTCTCTTTGAATTCTAGAATGATTTGGATAATTTCAGTTGATACTTTTTTCACTCGATCATTAAACTTGATCTTGAAAAAGGTGTTCTGACGAAACTGTTAAATCCTTTACATTAATACTGAAGGATACCAGCTTCGTTCTTTGTTTTCGAGATGAAATCCTTTTTAGTAATACTACCCTACTCTGGTAACTATCAATTTTGATTCCTGAAAGGCAAAATATTGCATTTGTAATCAATTAAAAAATCAAAATAAATTATAATTTGCCAAAAGTATTGAATTTTAAGTTCGCAACCTTAGTGCATATTATTCTAATTTTTCACTTCATTAAAATCAAGATTGTATAACCTATCTCCTACTTCTTGCCCACCAAATAATTACTAAATGCAATTTCTGCATGGACGTTAATCCTTTGTCTTCATATTTGTGGTTCATTTGTTGTATTTTAATCAACGTATTCACTTTCTTTTCTACATTACTGTGGTTTTCCTGCACTTTTACCAGTTGTCTTTTCATTTGGAGGACTTCATCTGTTCAAGTGACATAGAAGAAATAAAAATGACTAAATCATTTAAAAAACATGAATTACATATCTCAATAAAGTTTATCATGTAGAGTACATATTTTGGATGACTAGTCGACAAATATACCAGTTTTCAGGGAGTTAACTATGCATTTCTATTTTAACTTTCTTCTTCAACCAACCTTACAATCGTGCAAATCTATAAACCAATGTTAGCGAGAAAGGATATTTTTAACTTACCCAAATATGCAGAGATTTCAGCAAAATCTGTCTTGTCCAGTTTGATTGATAGATTGTTGATGGTTGCTCAACTCCTGTTAATCAGGACACTGTTTTGTCGGTTTGACAGGAGCGGAAAGTCCTTCATCTTAAAAAAAAAGAATATCCGTAGACATTTAAGATTTCACGTAGTAAATTTGTCAAAATTATTACGGTAAAACGGCTTGCTCTAATAAACATTCTAGAAAATACTTTGACTTAAAGAGTTATAAATTAAATATTATAATGTAGCGGTACCCAAATTGCATATTGACTCTTTGTGGGTGCCATCAATGTATTCTATAATCCAGGAATCCACCATTTTCATAAAAAAAAACATTTTTAATTTCTCGTTTTCTGTCTTCTGAAGGCCATAAATTGAAATCGCCTGCGTTAGAGGCAAGAGCTGAGGACACTCTAACATCGGCCGAAAGCTGACCGTGTCTTCAACCACTTGCATGAAACTCCCCGTTGCATATTATCTCAGGGCAATAAGTACCTGTTCGATGGGAATACATTCAATAAATTTGCGTAAATTATGAACATTGGCGACATTTTTATTACAAATATGGGTTACATGTGTACTGGAACAAGGGCCTTTATTGGGACTCCAGGATCATGTGTTTTAAACTCGGTATATCGGGATTAACCCTTTCGGGATTCGGGAATTTCTTTTTTTCGAATTTTGGGATGTCGAGATTTATTATTTTTAAATTCGGGACCCCGGGATTTCGGTATCAGGACCTCTACCCCCTTTCCCTTTTACCATGGAAGCGCGATGAAATGTGTTTCAGCAACAATTTATACACATGTCATGATAGTAACAAGGAAATGAATATTAAGTCACACACTTATGATTTATTGGTGTAAATAGTTATCAAAAGTACCAGGATTATAATTTTATACGTCAGACGCGCGTTTCGTCTACATAAGACTCATCAGTGACGCTCAGATAAAAATAGTTAAAAAGCCAAATAAATACAAAGTTGAATAGCATTGAGGATCAAAAATTCCTAAAAGTTGTGCCAAATATGGCTAAGGTAATCTACTCCTGGGTAAGAAATCCTTAAAACGGTTGTTCACAGAAGGACAGAACTGTAATATTGAATGAAAATGGTTTGTTTATATAGTATCGGCGTAGTTGACAGTACTAGCTAGCCTATGGTATACAGTAGAAAACACGAAGTTGTGAAGATCATTCAAAAGCAATGCATATAGACTGCACACAAATTTGAAATGTCAAACTTAGCTACAGTAGAGGATGACATTCTTCGGACAGTCTAGTATGGTATTTGTTTCGGATCTTCACTGTCAAAATACTGATATCATCTAAAAAAAAGTCTAAGCCGACTGTAAAATATTTGTTGCACTAGTTTCGATGATGAATATGTGTGCATTTTTTTGTCAATTCAAAAATGTGTCTTTGTGACCATGGATTACATGGTAAGACTATTACTAATTACGCTTTTACAATTATTTTAGATTTATGAGTTAGACTGTCCTTTTGGTATCTTTCGTCCCTCTTTTACAATGAATGAACTAAAATTCGATTATCTAATTCAAATATTGTAAAATACGAAAGCCATGCATTGGTTTCAGTTTTTAAAACCTTGCTTCTTTTTGTTGGGTGCTCTTTATCAGCTCTTACAATGTCCATTATAAACTCCACTCGTTATCGATAAAGAAGTGTTCATAATTACTATTTAAAGAGCAGACTTGAATTTCATTGAATGCCAAAATTTCAAGTCCATTGATGTGCTTTATTGCATGATGAAAAAACAGCTGTAATACCATTACTTATTAACACCTTTAATTTTATCGATGTAGATATACAGTCCTGAAGACTAGTACTTTATACTTTCAGAAAAATAAGCCCCGTTCATGTCAGCTACTGTTCTCTATCTTGATCGAGGTGCAAAGTAGCTGTTAATTTTATTACTACTCAATTGTTTTGAGGGTTTTGAAATTTTCATTTGTCTTCAATTAGTATGGAAAATATGCCGTTGAAGGACAAACATTTGAAAAAAAACCACTTCTACTGTTATCTGTTTCACAAACTAGAGGCTAAAAAAAGCCCGTCTATGCCAACTGTCACTTATGTTCTATAGCATCAAAGTCGAAATAGTTCTGGATTGAATACACTTATTTGAAATGTCTACAAACCCTCAATGTCGTCTAAAAAGTCACGCCTCAAAAGACACAATTGCTGTCTCAGTTTGGTGGTCGTTGATCTCTTCCTCCGATACAAAACAACTGTACTTCTCAAAGGTGTCCCTGTTTAATAATTTGTTCTCATGAAGAAACAATTTCCTGAGACTCTCAATATTCTCCAACACGCCCAATGTTCTGAGACCATGATGTGAATTAATGTGTCTATTCAAATTACGTTTTTTGCAAACTGTTTACCACAATCGGGACACAGAACTGGCATTTTCACAACTTTTTCTGTCAATTTAAGAACAAAATCTGCCAAATGTGGTGGACGTTTTACTGTCCTTTTCCCAAATCTTTGCGCAATCGTTCTGAGCAACCCATCTGGTGCTTCACTAACTGAGGAACGTATACAGGCACTTGATTCCGGGTGGATTTCTGGAGTACTCGGGCAAATCTTTGGATTTTCATTGAGCTGATCTCCCGCTTCAGAGGGCGGAGTTAATGTGATTTCAGCATCATTCCCACGGTCAAATGACCTAGATTCATTTCAAGTTGCATAATCCTCTAAACTGGGAAATTCCGCAAGGTCAGCATTTCTGGAGTCAACAGGTGTTGTGTCGAACCAATTAAATTCCTTGTCACCGATATATGGTTGCAGAATATCTCCGTGCACTGTGACTGGATTAGAGTTTTTGGAAAACTTCAGACGAAAAATAATGTCACTCATCTTTTCTAAAATAATCCAAGGGCCCGTCCAGTGTCTTGCAATCTTTGCCTTTTGCCCTGGTATATTCTTCTTCTGATTTTTCCACACTCGGTCTCCAACTTCATAAGTTTTTCTCTTAACGTTACAATCGTAGATCGACTTCTGCCGTATTTAAATAACGGAATTGAAAGTTTTTAAAGGATTTTTGGCATCAAAACCTTCCGATTGATGTTAAGACAAAAACAATGCATTTTTTTTAATTTCTTTTTATCAAAGTCGGTGTTTAATTTCACTCGTTCTTGGCGTGAGACATTAGACATATAATTATCGAGTATTATATATTATATCACCTGTGTTTTGTTATAACAAACTAATTTTCCGACGGCTTGGTCAAAATGTCAACCTGTTTTCGCATTTTAATCAGTCATTCCCGATATTTTCGATACACTCGGGCTTTTACGTATGTACATAGTAAACAGGTAAAAGTAGAGCGGAAAACGCAATCGCGCGTAGATTTCTTGTGATTTTCTCTTCAGCGCACGGCAGATCCGCGAAGTAGTGTTTGTGATACTCATTTTCAAAATGAAGTTAAATTCATCTGAATCGTCGGTGAACATTCATTTCTTTTTTATTCAAAATGCAATCTTTCCAGTCAAATGAGTAGTTAATCAAAAGGAGTAGGTCCGGTAAGGATTGATTTTGGCCTCAAATTTCAGATTCATCTAACAAAAGATTTTGACCACTTTTTAAACACTTAAGTGTCTATTTCATTTGATTCAATTAATTTATTTGAAAGATTTTAACTAATTTAGTCATTAAACACGTTCCGATTCAAGCTTAAATATGACAAATCGACCAAATATGCCGAAAAATGTCACTTTTCAGATGGTTTTTGGCAAAAATGAAAGTGGCCGCATCCGTGTTCATCCTCAACCTTTATATATGTTATGTATTATCATCAAATACAACTTACATTTCAATATTTAGGATGAACACGAATGCGGCCACTTTCGTTTTACACGGAAACCGTCTAAAATTTAACTAAAATGCTAGAATTATGAAGATTTCAGTAATTTAGCATGACTTACTGGTGCCAGTACCCGATATATGTGCATCGTATTGTAAAAAACAGCCCATATTTATGTAGCAGAAGCATTTTACTGTCCATTAAATAACTAAAAGTTTACATTTTAACAATTTTGTAAAACTGCTATATTTTGGGGCCAAAAAGGGGTCTTACTGGACCTACTCCTTAAAAAAAAATCTTCTAGGAATCAGAATCACTTATTTTGCAGTTCAGTTTTTCAAAATTATTGGTATATGATTTTATCACTCCTGGTTCCTTACGACTATGTACATTTTTTTTCAGACATTGGCTCCTCAATCTGTTTCACTGTTTCGGAAACTGAAATGTAGAAGATAAAGAAAAATAATTATGACATTAACATGAAAAGCAATCATAACATTACTTATACCATAAACACTGATGAATAAAATACATGTTTAACCTGCTGCATTTTAAATACACCTTGATTAAGGGAGGAATGTGTGGCTCAGTATATGTCGTTTGTCTATGGGGTTCATATGTTTGTTTTTTTTTTTAATATAGAGATTAGACTGTTGATTTTCCAGTTTCAACTGGCTGAAGCATTTCATCTACACAAGCTGTGTTAATGATTTCACTTGTGAAAGCAAGTACACCGGGTACAAGTTTTCATAGATATCACTCAGAACTAGTTCTCTTTCAAAATGTTTCAGAACGGCCCTTGCTACTTACATTTTTTAAGTATTCGATTCCCTCATTTCCTACAAAATATGCACTCTGAAATTTTGCGACAATTTTTTGGTCCATCAAGAATTGTTTTTGTTGTTGTTTTGAGTCTTTTTTGTATGTTTCAACTAAAGCAGATTTATAGTGCTTAGATAATACAGAGATATCTGCTTCTCCATAACCCAATTAGGTGTCTAGTATTATAAGGCAGGTTTTGGGAATATAAGACCACAAAAAGCCGGAAGCACAGGTTCAAAATCAAAGCGCTGTAGGCGCTGAAGCTAGATAACCAAACCCTCAAAACCAAGACCAACGTAATTATGAAAACTGTGGCAATGTTGCTTCAACATTAATGTTTATCTAATGAATTAATTATTAAGGCAAATAATTAATATGTAATCAAGACTTCAAAAGCAATGCATATATAAATGCATATTTTTTATGGTACAAGTTTGCAATAATTTCAGTTGTTCTACTTGGTAGTTAACATTGGTTTTAGTTGACTGCTAGTAGTACAAGTTGACTTAGTACGAGCATGATATAGTATAAATGGACTTATTTCCCTGGAAAGATTGATTGATTGTTGGTTGCTAAACGTCCAGTGGCAAATATTGCATGCATATTCAGAACGAGAACAAAACACTGTGCGGGACAAATTTGCCATTCCGGTATCGGCAAATCTGACTTTGTCGGTTTACAAGATATCAAAAAATAAATTTGCCCAGTGATAGATTATTGAAAAATTAAAACAATGCCATATGTCCCAACTTGTCACTGTTGTCACTCTTGTCACTGCAGCTGATTAAAAGTACATTTCCCATGGGAAATTTGATAATTCCCATGGGAATATTAGAATTTCCCATGGGAACATTGAAAGTTCCCATGGAAAAATTACTTTTCCCATGGGAAGTTTAGAGTTCCCATAGGAACTTTAAAGTTCCCATGGGAACATAAGTAAATTGTTTGTTCCCATGGGAAGTTCCAAATTTCCCAAGGGAAACTTTAAATTTCCCAAGGGAACTTTTCTTCCCAAGGGAACTCCTTTTCTTCCCATGGGAAAATACTTTTCCCATGGGAACAATATTTTAGCTCACCTGGCCATGTGAGCTTTTCTCATCACTTGGCGTCCGTCGTCGTCGTCGTCGACGTCGTCGTCTGTCGTCGTTAACAATTTTTCAAACATCTTCTCCTCTGAAACTACTGAATGGATTTGAATGAAACTTAACATGATTGTTCCTTAGTATATCCTGCACAAAATGTGCGCTTCGATTTTTGATCCGTCAAAAAACATGGCCGCCGTTACTTAAAATAGAACATAGGGGTCAAATGCAGTTTTTGGCTTATATCTCAAAAACGAAAGCATTTAGAGCAAATCTGACATGGGGTAAAAATGTTCATTAGGTCAAAATCTATCAGCCCTGAAATTTTCAGATGAATCAAACAAACCATTGTTGGGTTGCTGCCACTTAATTGGTAATTTTAAGGAAATTTTGCAGTTTTTGGTCATTATCTTGAATATTATTATAGATAAAGATAAACTGTAAACGGCAAAAAAGATCAGCAAAGTAAGATCTACAAATAAGTTAATATGACCAAAATTGTCAATTGACCCCTTAAGGGGTTATTGTCCTTTAATGACAATTTTTCACAATTTGTTCATCATATTTGCTAACTTTAAAAAATCTTCTGCTCTGAAACTACTGAATGGATTTGGTTAAAACTTAGCATGGTTGTTCCTTAGATTATCCTGCACAAAGTGTGTGCTTTGATTTTTGATCCGTCAAAAAACATGGCCGCCGTTACTTAAAATAGAACATAGGGGTCAAATGCAGTTTTTGGCTTATATCTCAAAAACGAAAGCATTTAGAGCAAATCTGACATGGAGTAAAAATGTTCATTAGGTCAAGATCTATCAGCCCTGAAATTTTCAGATGAATCAAACAAACCATTGTTGAGTTGCTGCCACTTAATTGGTAATTTTAAGGAAATTTTGCAGTTTTTGGTCATTATCTTGAATATTATTATAGATAAAGATAAACTGTAAACAGCAAAAAAGATCAGCAAAGTAAGATCTACAAATAAGTTAATATGACCAAAATTGTCAATTGACCCCTTAAGGGGTTATTGTCCTTTAATGACAATTTTTCACAATTTGTTCATCATATTTGCTAACTTTAAAAAATCTTCTGCTCTGAAACTACTGAATGGATTTGGTTAAAACTTAGCATGGTTGTTCCTTAGATTATCCTGCACAAAGTGTGTGCTTTGATTTTTGATCCGTCAAAAAACATGGCCGCCGTTACTTAAAATAGAACATAGGGGTCAAATGCAGTTTTTGGCTTATATCTCAAAAACGAAAGCATTTAGAGCAAATCTGACATGGAGTAAAAATGTTCATTAGGTCAAGATCTATCAGCCCTGAAATTTTCAGATGAATCAAACAAACCATTGTTAGTTGCTGCCCCTTAATTGGTAATTTTAAGGAAATTTTGCAGTTTTTGGTCATTATCTTGAATATTATTATAGATAAAGATAAACTGTAAACAGCAAAAAAGATCAGCAAAGTAAGATCTACAAATAAGTTAATATGACCAAAATTGTCAATTGACCCCTTAAGGGGTTATTGTCCTTTAATGACAATTTTTCACAATTTGTTCATCATATTTGCTAACTTTAAAAAATCTTCTCCTCTGAAACTACTGAATGGATTTGGTTAAAACTTAGCATGGTTGTTCCTTAGATTATCCTGCACAAAGTGTGTGCTTTGATTTTTGATCCGTCAAAAAACATGGCCGCCGTTACTTAAAATAGAACATAGGGGTCAAATGCAGTTTTTGGCTTATATCTCAAAAACGAAAGCATAAAGAGCAAATCTGACATAGAGTAAAAAAGTTCATTAGGTCAATATCTATCAGCCCTGAAATTTTCAGATGAATCAAACATCCAATTGTTGGGTTGCTGCCACTTAATTGGTAATTTTAAGGAAATTTTGCAGTTTTTGGTCATTATCTTGAATATTATTATAGATAAAGATAAACTGTAAACAGCAAATATGATCAGCAAAGTAAGATCTACAAATAAGTCAATTTGACCAAAATTGTCAATTGACCTCTTTAGGAGTTATTGCCCTTTAAAGACTTTTTTCACAATTTGTTCATCATGTTGACTTACTTTAAAAAATCTTCTCTTATGAAACTGCTGTATCAATTTCAGCCAAACTTAGGCTAAATGAGTTTCAGAGTTTCAGAGTATCTAGTATAAATTTTATATTTCATTTCCTTGTATGTCAAGAAACATAGCTCCTATGGCTAAAATAGAATATAGGAGAAAATGATTTTTTTTTGCTTTTGAAGAAAATAGGACGATTCAAAGAACATTTAAATAAATTGAAAAGCCAAAATAATCATTGATGAGAGATTAAACCAAAAAAATTCAGGTGAGCGATTCAGGCTCTTGAGAGCCTCTTGTTTCCCATGGGAACAATATTTTTTCCCATGGGAACAATATTTTTTCCCATGGGAACAATAATTTTTCCCATTGGAACAATAATTTTTCCCTTGGGAACAATATGTTTTCCCATGGGAACAATAATTGTTCACATGGGAAGTGATATAACTAAAAAGAAAACATAAAAAAATCCTCTAATTGCATGAGTGAAGCAATTTCACAAAACGGACTAAGTTATTATGGGTACAAGTATTTCTTTGAATCTTAATTGTAGAAATATATAATTGTGTGTTCTACGATTTTTGTCTAGGCATGCTTAATTGAAAGTAAATCACTATGTGTCAAAAATTTAACTACTATAAATTCAGAAATTATTGCTGTTTTTATTATTGTGAAAATAGTGACAGGGTTATAATCACAATAATATACACTTGCATATTGAAATTTTTTATGAACTAAACAGGATTATTCTAAATTTTGCACACAAAAAAATGATGAAATTGAGAAAAATCGCACTTACAATTGCTAGCAATAATTTCTGAATTTTCAGTATATAGTTTTGCATATATAGCTTTCACACCATTGCACACAGTGTCTTATGTTTATCCATTTGAATGTTTTTGTGTTTTTTTGATGCGGACATTTAAATGTTGATAGGTCTTGCTCATTGTTGACGGCTGTTCAGTCACTGGCTGGAAATACCTTTATCTCTGGTTTTTAGTTGTCTCATTGGCAATCACATACCATATCCTTACTTAATTTCAACACTTCTTAATTTAAGTTATGTACATTTGAGAATATCATTTTCAAAAAGACAAAACATTACAATTGGTATAACAAATAAGGCACTTGTGTTTTAATATTTCATCTTTCACTGAGATAACACCATCAAGTAAAATGTGTGAAACAAAAACAGAAAATTAAACAAACAGCAATAAAATAACTTAAGCAAGTGTCAATAAACCTGCACAAATAACATGAATAATATATATCTAAGGTCATAAGCAAGTGACAATAAACATACAGCAATAATATATCTAAGGTCATAAGCATACACATGCAGCAATATTATACATTGTATATCTAAGGTCATAAGCAAAAGACAATCAACATACAGCAATAGTATATCTAACATGTCTAAGGTCATAAGCAAAAAACAATCAACATACAGCAATAGTATATCTAAGGTCATAAGCATAAACATGCAGCAATAATATATCTAAGGTCATAAGCAAGTGACAATCAACATACAGCAATAATGTATCTAAGGTCATAAGCATTTAAAAAAAAACATGCAGCAATAATATATCTAAGGTCATAAGCAAGTGACAATCAACATACAGCAATAATGTATCTAAGGTCAAAAGTATAAACATGCAGCAATAATATATCTAATTTCATAAGCATTAACATACAGCAATAATATATCTAAGGTCATAAGCATAAACATACAGCATTAATAATATATCTAAGGTCATAAGCAAGAGAAAATAAACAGGTCTTGTATAAGAATATTAACAGTATCCGGGACAAGTTTGCAATTCCGCTGAGTGCAAAAGTTGTCACCTTAATTTTTGGAGTTAAGTCAAAATGAAGTTGATAACTTGATTGGTATTGGTTCTCTGATATTTGTCCTAAATATGTTTGGCTCTAGCACCACTGTTGAAAAAGTAATGCCCCTTTTTTCAACAATTTCCTCAGAGGAAAAAGAGTTCTCCTCAAGGGAAAAGATTTCCCTTAGGGAATTTGCTGCATAATTATTTCCTTTGAGGAAATTCTTTTTCTTTTGAGGAAATTTGCCACTTCAAATTTTCCTTTGAGGAAATTTCCTCTAAGGAAATCATTGTTCTTCAAATTTCCTCTAAGGAAATTTCTGAACATCGAATTTCCCTTAAGGAAATGTTTTTCCTCTATAAAAATTTCATAACAGTACAAACATTGACAAACAGTATAAATATATTTTCTCCTAGACTGAATTATTGATCATGTTGATACAAAAGATTATATAAAATAAACACTTTTCATGTCAAATTAACTTGTCTTCTGTTTCAGCTGCTGTGTATAATTATCCTACCCCCTACATAACAGTTCAGTGCATAAATAATTCCATTCACAAGACATCTTCCTTCAATTGGTTGAATAAATTTTGGCAACTTGTTCTTCAAACATCTTCTCTGTATATTTGATATGATGGAGAGCCATGTACATAATATTATGTACATGAATAGATAACGCATGTGTTTATTTCGACAACAAACATGACAAAGATAATATTTTTTTTCTTAATTTCTCCATAATCCATCAGTGAATATGTAGGTTGTTACATTTTACACCATTGTGTCCTTGTGCATCTTTGATAGTACTCCATTTTGTTTATAGCAATTTTGTAGAATTTTTTCTATTTCTTTTTCCAGAAAAACACACAATTGAGTTCATTTCACATTAATTAACCCAATAGACAACTTTCGAGTTCGATGCATTTCCGTCAAAAACTCTGGTTTTAGTGAACGTCATTTGTGCGTTTAGGGGCGTCGTCACTTCCATTCCAATGTTGAGTGAGTGGTTGGAAAACTATAATTCTATATTGTACGAATTATTCGGCAAATTGAAATCTCAAAATTGACAATCAGCATTGCTGTCATTAGGGAATTGTCACTAAGTACCTACAGAACAACCATTATTTCTAGTTTATCCCACACAATGACGATCACTAAGACGTTGATGAACGTAAATAGTGCAGGGATACAGGCAACCCCCTCTATCTGGTAAATGACGTCATAAAGGCGCGTATAATTGACGAGTTTTTTCCGGTGACGGATGAACTCAAAAGTGGTCTATTAGCACATTATGTAGAAAAGTATTAACAAATAAGTTTCCTCTTCAGTATAGACTTGCAGGACCTGACGATGATCATAAAAACCAAGATATCTGACCTATAAATACACAAAATAAAAAAAAAGAAGTTATAAACATGATAAATGGAGAAAAAAACAGCAATATAAACAGGCTTATTTTATCATATTTTAATTAAAGTCATAAGAAACCTCAAATTAAAAAAAAATATGTATAATAATTATGTTTTTTATAACTAAATGGATAGTTTTCATTATGCAACTTAAGTACATATACTTTTTTCTGAGGAAATTTTTTTAATTTGTCCACATTTAGAAGAAGTTTACTTATTTTTAATTGCTTGCTTCCAGGAAGCAATTCGCCGATACATATTTTCCATATACATAGTGACCCGAGCGTAACCCTCCTCGTAAAAATCCGGTGACCACAATATGCAAGGATCTGTCATTGAAATAAACAAATAGCTGATTATACATGTTAAACACGTGCTCAATACCCATGCTTTTTGTGATTTGTTCACTATAAGGTGGCAATCGGTAAAACTCAGCTTCAAAACACGGCATTTAATGAGCAGCATTATTTGTTAAATCATAACAAACAGAGAGAAAAAAAAATTGACGATTTATATGATATATATACTTGTGAAAATAATGATAAAATCGTGCACAGAGGACTAAGTTTATGATGTATACATGCATTGGTTCAAAAGTTGGACAAACTTTATTTTTCATCACTCACTCGTTTCATATGACTTTAACATTTGAGAAACTTTCATTTGATGTTCTTACTTGTCATGCTTTATATGAGTTCTCTTATTTCAGTGCTTTGTGTCCAAGATTAAATATTCGTTGTTTAGTGCCTTGCAGTGATATTTAAAGTTTAGCCACTTGCAAAAGTTGTTATAGAATATTCATATGCTGTGTTATTTGAACCACTGTCCTATATTATGGTCAGTAAGAGGTTGAGTGCTCACAGACATGATATTTTTTTATTAATTGTTATTGTTTTTGAATATGTTGAACTAAATTGGATTGTTTAAATCTTTTCATGTTGGGATCTTTATTGGCTGACCTATAAAGGAAGTGTTGTCTCATTATTGAAGGCCAGCCCATCATTGGCCTTTAATTTCTTGCATCCACTTCTTTGAACTCTGGTGGATAAGTCACTCATTTACCATACCACATCTTCTTATTTTTATAAGAGTCATCATTCAAAGGCAATTACTTTTATCATGTTTATTACTGTAATTCAGAAATTATCCAGAGGTTTTTAGTAATGCGATTAATGTGACTGGGTGAGTATCGCAAAAATAAGAAATCATATTTTGATAACAGAAACATATATATATATCATGTATATATAATTGATGCAGATTTTTTTTGTAATCACAATAAGTTGTCCATTCCCTGAAAAATAATAAATGCAAGCAATAATTTCTGAATTTACAGTATATAGAAGTGGTCTTACCATTTAAAGGCCTTGTTGTATTCTGTTTATCTTGTTTTGTCGCTCATTTCTATTGAAACTGTTTATATTTTTCATTATTTTTCTATATTTCTTGTCCTATAAAACATAAAAAGGGTAAAGACTATTATTAAACATCAGTATTTTCTTTATATACAATAATATTTAATAAGAAATAAGAATGGAATATTTGTGCTATTTCATTTCACAAACTTTTGGTCAGTCATGACTTTCAAAGACTTTCACCCTGGTCAATAGTTTAAAAAACAAACATTCCCATACTTTTTCTTGGTGTTCGTACTAATTTTTCATTGGACAACAAAAACATGATTCAATTATTCTTCTATGATTTGTTTTGCTTGACTACGTTAAACTCTGAAATATTGTTTACAGTATAATCTGTATGTGTCTAACTCATCAAAATTTCAAATTAATATATAAATAACCAATAAGAATGCTATGCATGGCTCAGCTTGATACAAACGTACACTTTAAACCCTGAACAGTTGGAGCAAGTATGGACACAACATTCAATTCAAACTTTTCTACATTGGTTAGAGGTATAGGGGGAGGTTGAGATCTCACAAACATGTTTAACCCCGCCGCATTTTGCGCCTGTCCCAAGTCAGGAGCCTCTGGCCTTTGTAAGTCTTGTTTTATTTTAATTTTAGTTTCTTGTGTACACTTTGGAAATTAGTATGGCGTTCATTATCACTGAACTAGTATATATTTGTTTAGGGGCCAGCTGAAGGACGCTTCCGGGTGCGGGAATTTCTCGCTACATTGAAGACCTGTTGGTGACCTTCTGCTGTTGTTTTTTTATTTGGTCGGGTTGTTGTCTCTTTGACAAATTCCCCATTTCCATTCTCAATTTTATGGATACAACTCTGAATTGTAAATTGGGTTGTGATTCAATAGTTGATGCAGCATAGGTTTCTGACATTGAATGAATGTGGTCCAAGTACTTAAAAAATTTTAATTGACAATTAACCTCTAAAATGGTCCAATATTCAAAATCTTAAATACATGGTTAGATGCAGCATATCAACATGATCAAAGAACCCAAATAATTCATTATTTGATGAAATCAAATAAAGTTCAATTTTGGACCCTTTAGATCTCAATGTGGACCAATTTGTTAACGGGCCAAAATATCAAAAATCTAAATGAATGGTTAGATTCAGCATATTAAAGAACCCCATATATATATATTCAATTTTTTTGAAATCAAACAAAGTAAAATATTGGACCCCAATTTGGACCAACTTGAAATTGGCCCATACTAAAAATCTAAGTAAATATTCAGATTCAGCATATTAACATGATTAAAGAACACCAAGAATTTAAATATATATTAAAATCAAAATAAGTTTAATTTTGGACCCTTTAAACCTTAAGATAGACCAATTTAAACAGGACCAAAAAACTAGGAATCTAAATACACAGTTAGATTTGGAATATATATATATATCAAAGAACCCCAATAATTCAATTTTCTATAAAATCAAACAAAGTTTAATATTGGCCCCTTTTGGCCCCTAATTCATGTAATTTCTAAACTCTGGTCACAAACCCTGTGTTTGAGTTTCATAGATTTCTGTTAACTTATACTAAAAGTAATTATGCGAAAACTAAGTGTCTTCGGACTACGACGACTACATGATAAAATTGAGAATGGGAATGGGGGAATGTGTCAAAGACCCCCCTTTTTTGGACTATCAATGCATTTGAATGGGGACATGTAATTACCCCCCCCCCCCCCCTTTTTGTCCTGGGTTAGAAAACCCCTTTTTAAAATGACTGGATCCGCCCCTGAAGGGTCTATCATTAAGTTTGACAACTTCAGACATACTACTTTACCAAAAAAATTGACACATTTCATTCTTTACTTGCTATTTCATCCATAATATTTTAAAGAAAGAAATTTGCAAGGAGTATGATTTTAATTTGCAAGTTATACACTATCCAAACTAGAGACCTAATAGAGTAGATATATACTTGACTAAGGGAGCTACCATTTGATTTTTATGGGGGGGGGGGGGGGGGGGGGGGGGGGGGGAGGGAGGAGCTAGGATGAAAAATTTTATCCTGCATTTTTTTTTAGCTGTAATCTCTGTCCTGCCTTTTTATTTTTCACACTGTTCGTTCCTGCCTTTCTTTTTTCAGTTTATCCTGACTTTTTTTTACCAAAATTGTCGTCCTGACTTTTTTTTGCTAGTGTCTCATCCTGCCTTTTTTTTTCTTCTCAAAACTCCTGTTCTGCCTATTTTTTTCAAATTTCATCCTAGCCCCCCCCCCCCCCCCCCCCCCCCCCCCCCCCCCCCCCATAAAAATCAAATGGAAGCTCCCTAATCTAAATCAAACTTGGGGTGACTGGGGACAAAGATTTAAGGGAATAGATGACAGTTTACCTACAATGATCTAGCTTCATGGCAATGGCATACATTACAGACTACATGTACATCATGTACATGGTCATTCTTAATTGTGTTTAAACTTTGGGAGTTCATTTTTTTAATGTTTAAAGCTAACAATTTCAACTACATACATTTATCAAGATTTGATTCTACATTTATATATAATTGTGTATGTCACATGTATGTACATGATGTATTTTAATGTAAAGCATCTGAAAACTCATTAGCCGTTTCATATTTATTTCAGTTCTTCAAAAGGCAAATTTATATGAGCCTATGCCTGAAAACAGAGATTTCTTATTAAGGAGAAAGCCCCGCCCCCCTTTTTGGTGTGAAATATTTTGTTGATTATATAGGGAATCACTGAAGCATGACTGGAGCAAGCATCCCCCTCTGCCCCCCCCCCCCCCCCCCCAAAAAAAAAAAAAACAACAAAAAATTAAAAAAATGGAAATTTCTGGATCTGCCCATGTCAACCTTTCACTCAGGTCATTGGTGAAGAGCTGTCACACAAAATAAATGATATCAAATGTTCATATGTATATGTTTTAGCTCGTGTAGGTGTAAGGAGGCAACCATTTGATTTGTAGGGCGAACAGGGTGAATAATCTTGCCTTGTAAAACTTGTGCTATAAATAAAAATTAATACATTTCCATTTAAAAATCCGTCAGCCCAATCTCATCCAGTGAAATAGATTATTATCTGTTTTCGAAATTATATGGAAGTACTTAGTAGTTCAGACGCATTGCAAGGCATTTTTTTCTAAGGAGACGTGTAGACTCATTTAATTGGGGGGAATGGAACCAATAAATTGATAGGATCCGATATGATCTTCCCAGTACGGAGCACCTATTTTTTTTTAGGTAATTATTATTAGTGTCGGTGATCTCACAAGTAAATCAGAGAAAATATTGCATGCAAATTAATGAGCAGAGAAGAGACAATTATCAACTTGTGTATTATTCATTTTCTTGCAGTTATTTACAGTAAATTAACTATATGTATATTTATATATACATATATCCCAAAACAGGTGTTCGGTTCTAGCAGAGACATATAATACTATAATGTATTATATGTCTCTGGTTCTAGTACTATACAATTTAGTAAACTGCTATATTTTTGGGGCCGAAAAGGGGTCTTGCTGAACCTACTCCTTTATAAATCTTAAGTAGGAATGCGTGGGTTCCATTTCATGAGACCTACACGGATTTTTTATAAAATAAATTTAAAAATTATAAATACAGTTTTCAATTCTTTCCCGGCATAGATAAAAAAAATATGAAAATAAATAATCTTTTGAAAATAATACGATATGGTTTAATTATTTCACATCATTATAATGATAAATCCTTTAGATCTGAAATGTTTAATTAAAACGAATTTATCATTTTGATCTACCGATAAACTTTAAATTGAAGTGACAAGCGTGTACCCTTGGGGTGTGTATAACTTATTTTTTGGGAACATCTGTCCACGTGTAATACTTAGCATGGCAACACTCCTTTTGCGCCAATTACTGTTTTTCAGGGGTATCATTTGCGCCAATTTTATTTTCTTCAAATGTATCAATTGCGCCAGTTTTCGGAACTCATTAGCTCTTCATCTTTTATATAAGCTTTGGATTTCAAATATTTTGGCTTGGCCACGAGCATCACTGAAGAGACATGTATTGTCGAAAAGCGCATCTGGTGCAAGAAAATTGATACCGTTAATTTTATTGCACATACACATAAGACAGACCCACAAAAGTTAGAGCGTCAAATACTACGAACAGCATGCAAAAGAAAAGCTACAGAAAATATATCCGAAAGACCAGCTAAGATCATATGTTCGGAGCTATTCCATCATGAAGAGGAACATCTACAGAAAAAATGACTTGAAGTGCATAAGACAGTCTATGTACAGAGAGAGAAGATAACTGTTCCCTGCCCAACTAAAAAGTTCAGTAGAATTTCAAAAAATTTAAGTGAGGTATAGTGATCACAAATAAAGAAGAAGAGTTTGTTTTAGTAAATGATATTGATAGTGGCATTGTTATTCTCGGTTGTGAAGCTAACTTGAAATATCTTTGTATGCGGGGCAGAAGGTGTTTTTGCATACAATACATGGATTCAGGAATGGACATTTAATTTGTATTCCACTTTTAGATTGCCTTATGCCATCTAAATCAGGAAACTGTAATAGAAAAAAATTTCTGTGTTTAAGGAATGTTTTTCTTTAAATTGGCGCAATCGTATATTTTATTTTTGGCGCAATTGATACCATGTAATTTTTAAACAGGTGGCGCAAACGTAGCATTAGAGAAAAAAAGTTGTGGCGCAAAAGGACGCATTTTTTGGCGCAAACGGATCTCTCCCCTTAGCATATATTGCAACATTTGACATTAAACAAATTTTCTTTGTAGCATCGGAGGCAATTTCATGTTCAACCACACAGAAAATTTCACAAAACAAATATGATAAAATCATAAGAAAAAGAATAAGAAATACTAACAAATAAATTTGGCATTAATAAAACGGGGATTCGTGTATTCAAGAGCTTATTTTCAGTGGACAACAACAAATGGAAGTTTTTAACGACCTTGACTGGCTATAATATATATAAAGCACTTGCACGGTCGTTCCAGTGGACATATTTCATACCAGATTACCTATTCTTTTTATATATATGACAATTATTGTTCAATCTGATACACGTACCTATAATGTACAGTATTTTGAACAGCTTCAAATATATGGGGTCCGTAGTAATACCGCAAAGGATCTCCTTAGTGCACTAAGAACAAAAATGTGCACTAAGGACCTGATGGAATGATACAACTGTTACAAAGGACATGGCATATAAAAATAGACTTTTAAAAATTCATAATTTTAAATTTTACAATTATACCTTTTTTTAATTAGAAAGTTATCGAATGTGTATTCGACACGTGCCTAAAAAAATTGATTGTCACCTTTTTAGTGTAATAGGTAGAAATTCACGTTCGCTCAACCCGTTCAATCATAATCTGCTAGTATACTGTTTAAACATGTATATATGGTATTTTAAATTGTTCTCTATTTTTTTCCCATTTGTTTGTTTCTGCCGTATTTATTCTGTCTGTTATAATTTTTACTTCTAAAGTAATAAAGTATTTTCAACTCTTTTCAGTTTGGGAATTTTTAATCCTTTTAATTTTAAAAAGACAAATAATTGTGAACACTTCACGGAAAAGTGAGGATTTATATTTGGTTGCTTAACGTCCAGTTGCCAATACTTCATTCATTTTTCTGATGTTAGGGACCATGCCTCACAGCAAGGTTTTATAAGGATAGAACATAGGCAAATGCAAATAGATTCTATTGACTATATCTTTGCTGCTTTGGTCTCTGCATGTATACATAATGATTCATTATGTTTTATGGGATACTTAACTTCTGTTCTACAAATTTTATATTAAAATATATTCTGATTTTTCATTTTTAATGAGATTTTAGTTTCTGTTGATTAGAGGCAGTACAAAAAACATGTTTTAATCATAATTAAGGTGAACCCAGCCCCCCCCCCCCCCCCCTGTCAACGTGACACCCAACCACACCGCTTGAAAATCTTAAAATATTTTTTAAAGTTATCTTTACTATATATTGAATAGGGTGACACGTTGTCGCTACATAATAACCAGATAAAATGGATCTCGTTTATACAAAAAATATTTCAAGATTGTGGTTTCTCAAACATATGGGAGTCACAAAATTTTGTTAATAAAGAATGGTTAAAAACTGTCATAAAGCAGAGATTGCTAGATCAATATATTCAGAACTGGAATTCCCTCATTCAAAATTCGTCAAAAGGTATAAACTACAAAAATTTTAAGAAAAACTTGAAATTGAAGAATATTTTAATATTTTGGACTTCAAAGACGCTATTGTTTTTTGTCGGTTTCAAACGACTAATACTAAGTTGCCGATTGAAACAGGAAGATGGCAAAACGTAATCAGAGAAAACCGCTTTTGCAGTCTATGTAACAATCGACAAATAGGTGACGAATATCATTTTATATTTGAATGCAAATTTTTCAATCAAAAACGAAAAGAGTTTTAACTGCATATTTTACAAAACGGCAAAATACAGTTAAATTCTCTGTCAAGTACAAGAAAACCAGTTCTGAAGAAGCTTTGTTTTTTTTTATAGAAAATATAAATACTTGTGTTTGTCGGCCCGTGCTTGTACTCCTGGCTTGTAACTTTTGTAACATCTCTCGCTTGTTTTGTACATATTGTAAATATTTATTGTTGTATTTGTTATCTCTGTACCGATGTAATGCATTTGCTTTATGAGAATAAAGATATATATAGTAACTTCTTTAAATATACACAAGTCATAATTACATTGGCCAGAGGGTAACTTGATAATTAGAGGATCAAAGGATTTAATTAAGACAATCCAAGACTGCTACCTCTATATTTTATTATACATATCTTTATTAGCCTCATTTAGGGTGATACAGCAATTGCAAAACGGGTAGATACGATCTGTAATCAAAAAATTAAACTAATCAAAAGTTTATTTAGAGTAACCATATGCCGGATGAACAAAAAGTTTGCCATTTATTGAAAAACATATGGTTTTATATAACAAGAAAACTTCTCTAGTATTCTAAACATTTATCACGTACCCCCTCCCCCAAACCTCCGCTTCAAGCTCTAGATTCGCGCCTACACATTGTGAATTATATTTCTTACATCACGATGCTTATTACATTATAAAATAAAATGGTATTCATCTTCAATTGTTGAAATAAAGATGAATTGTTAAAAAAAAGCATTGACATCAGTTTTAAAGTTATTGTTCATAGGAGACAGTTATGATTTATAGTCTCTTTTTAAAACGTAATATAATTTTACCTCTTGGAGTTTTTCTATATTACTTCTGTAATCGGATTTTGAAGAACCCCACGGACACCACATACTCTCATGCATATGTCACTCATTCAAGGTATAATGCTAATATATGTAAACTCTTGTGTTGTTAACAAGGAAACGAAATCTCAAAAGCATTTTTGTCTCAATTTGTATCTCAAAATAGGGTTCTTAAATTTAAAAAAAAGCTTGCATAGCAATTTCCTTAAAAACAAAATATAACAAAGGCAAAGTTTTAAAACACAAAATTCATTTTTTTTCTTTTTCTTTCATAAACTTGAAATTTTACCACACTAAACCGTTAGGTTTATTCAACAACAACCATTAATTAATCAATAAGTAACGATAAAAAGACAATTGTGTATTGGATTAGGTTGATTGAACATGATGATTAGTGAATTTGCAATAAGCCGTTGGTCACGTGCCGAGTGGCACGCGTTGATTAAAAAGTCATTTAACTTCAAAATTACAATATCTATTGATACCTTACTTTACAGATATGAGGTATTTAATCATATCCTCCTATATATCCACATTCTCTGTGATCTTAAAACATCGTTTTAGTGTCCTCAGAGACATATATACACATGTGTATATATGTCTCTGGTGTCCTTAATGCAAAAACTTTCTTCTTAGTCAGCGCCATTAATTCCTTTGCGGTATTTCTACACACCGAAATATATGGTCTTATTGGTAAAATACCCACTGAAAATACCACAGTACTTAGTGTCACTAATAGTCAAATTATTGTGCCGTGAAAACTGGAAATGAAGTTTAGCGGGACATAAGAAATTACAAAAATATTAGAATTGTTAACTTACATAGTGTAAGCGGGATGCGGGAATCTAAAAAAAATAAATAGTAACTATAAAGCGAGATCCCTGAACAGAACCCCCAATGAGACCCCATTAGTTTTGGCTTATTTTTGGTCTTTTTAGCTAGTTTCCTTCCCCTACATTACTTGCAAGTTGATCGTTTTTGTAAAGCAGCACTCGAGGTCTGACAGTATATTACCAAGAAATGCACAAAATATTGAAAAAGAAGGTTTAGAAAATTTAAATGATGGTATGCACACACACTCCCCTGTCAGCACAGACAATTATATTTTTGTAAACGCGCCAAACTCATTTCTTCCACAGTGAGACAAGCTTTACAATGTTGATGGTGGTGAAAATCTAGTCCAAATAATTATGATGTCTTGCAAGGCTATTTTATTTCTGGAACGCTTTCCTCTGACGAAGCCGAAATGTGAAACCAAATCAACAAGAAGTCTTAACATTTATAATAGAACTGAATATAAAATCGAAATGTAAATGGGGAATGTATCAAAAGACCAAAGAGCAGATAGCAGCCAAAGGGCACCAATGGGTCTTCAATGCAACGAGAAAATCCCACAACCCGAGGAGGGGTTCCTAACCAAAGACAAATGGGGGGGGGGGGGGGGGGGTGTCCAACTACATGTCCCCATTCAATACAATACAATACAATATGCTTTATTTGAAAAACACTCCGTCACATTGACATGTGAAACAAGAGGTAAATTACAAAATACAAACACATACAATTAAAAAAAAATAAAACAACTTAGAAATAAAATATATGGAAAATTACTTTATATTATAATATTTTATCATTATAATATTTTAGTTAACTTTGAAATGAATATAGACACATTTTTAAATAATAAGTTAATATGTCAATGACAGTTAGTCCTTTAATTTTTGCTTAATTCTGATATTTCACATAGTACTCTGGAATATGCTGATTTCTGATATTTTTTAACTAATAAAGAATTGCATTCAAATAAATAATGGAATTCATTGCCAATTGCAGTTAAACACGGATTGCATGTCCTTTCTTCTTTTGGAATGACTTGTACCATCTTCCCAGCTCTACTGGGATTGATTTGTACATTGCAGCTTCTTAATTTTGAAATAAATTTACGTTCGAATGGTGTTAATTTTAAAATTCAAATGCATTGATCGTCCAATAAAGAACAATGTAGAAAGGGGGGTTCCAACATGTCCAACCCTCAGACCCTCCTGGATCCCTGCCTGTGAGGCATGCTTTAGCTTGCCATTAAACAAAAATGTATACTAGTTGAGTGATAATGGACGTCATATTAAACTCTTTGATATTAAAAAAGAAACTAAAATAAAAATCATACAAAGGTCACAAAGGCCATAACTTCTGGCTCCTGACGTGGGAAAAGTGCAAAATGCAGTGGGGATGAAAGCCTTTACTGTAAATTCCTGAAATTACAATTATATAAATCATCTCACATCTTTGCGCATTTCTTGAAATTGGTCATATTAATAAATGCATGCAATATTTTCAGAAAATTTCAATATATAGGCTTTTTAAAAAAGTCAATCTTGTGCATGATTTATCAATGATTATACTTGGACAATTAACGCATGTTGTTCTCAAAACTAAGAGGTGTCTATGCTATTTATGACAATTCTCATGGTTCAGTGGTTATAGTTAAGTTTTTGTGTTTTGGTCTGTTTTTCTCATACTTTATGCAATAGGTCTACTATATTTGTTGTATGAAATGATTGTAAGGTGTACATGTCTAGTGGGATGATGTCATCTGACCTTAACCTCATTTTCATGGTTCAGTGGTCAAAATTAAGTTTTTGAGTTTTGGTCTTTATCTATTAAATACTATAAGCCATAGGTCAACTGTATTTGGTGTATAGAAATATTTTCTGATCTATATGTCAGTGGCACAGGTTTTATTTGACCTTGATCTCATTTTCACGGTTCATTGATCAGTGTTTTTGTGATTTGGTCTATTTTTCTTAAACTATAAGTAATAGGTCAACTATAATTGTTGCATTGAAGCCTTGTTAGCTGTATATGTCTGCCTGGCATGGTTCATCTGACATTGACCTCATTCTCATGGTTCATTAGTCTTTATTTATTTATCTTGGTTAATGTTAAGTTTATGTGACAGTTGTGATAAAGCTTTATACTTAGGACTATCAACATATTATCAATGATTAGTAAAAGAAGGCGAGACATTTCAGCGTGTGCACTCTTCTTATTAAACACACATTAATATACATCATGTACATTAAACAGCAAAAAAAAATATTGATGCAAGATGCCATTCAATAATAACTTTTACTCTTTTATGTATAGGACAAGAACTATAGAAGATACAGAGAAATTATAAACAGCAGAAATGATAGGCAATTTAAAATTTGCAGAAGCAAACTAAACCTAAATGGTAAGGCCACTTTTATTTATTTTTTAAAGTTGTTGAACTTGAAAGATGATAATCATGATTACTATAAAAATTAAAAGATGTGGTATATTAAATATGAAAACTATCATGGCTTTAAGAAAGCAATTGTAGGCCTGTGACGACCTTCAATAATGAGAAAATCCATACCCTATAGTCAAAGAAGGCAGCTAAACATGTCCAAACTGTAAAACTAATTGCCTAGTTTATTACAAAATAAATTACAAAAAATAAATATGACCGGTATGAAACAACAACAACAACCACTAAATTTTAGTGTCAGACTAAACTTACAAAAACTACAGGCTCTGAACTTTGGACAGGCACAATAGGAATATGGCAACCTATGATGTAAATTTCCTGCAAACACAGACTGGACTAATGTAAATCAACTAATTTTTCGCGACTACTTTATTTTGCGTTTTATACTTTCTAGTCTTACATCACAGCTAATTATTTTTCGCAAGGTTCAAGTTTACTTAATGAATTTTAATAAAGAAAGATACATATGAAAAACATTTATTGCTGTTTCTCTCTCCATTTATAACATTTTATTTGTTTATTTTGTGTATTTATAGGTGATCAGACATCTTGGTTTTCATGATCAATAGGTCATTACTGAAGAGGAAACTTAAAGTTGAAATTTATTTACAAAGTGCATAATTGGATTAATTTGAACTGGAATGTGTGCTTTCCTGCAAAAAAGAAACAGGAAATTTCATCATTATCACATGATAATGCCAATAAACAAAATGGAGTTCTATCATAGATACACAAAAACACTAATGCATAAAAGCAACAACATATTATATATATTATTCGAAAGAAAGGAGAATGCAGAACAAAGGAACACCAGTTTTATCCACTCATTTATATCGCTCCCTCATATCAAATATACGGAAGAAGATCATTGAAGAACAATTTGCAAAAATGTTTTCTCTTAGAATTGAAGGAAAATGTTATAAAGTGAATGGAATAATGTATTCACTGAATTCTTACGTAGTGGATTGAAAACTGTACACAAGCTGAAACAGAAGAAAATTTTAATTTAAAATAACACGAAAAGTGTATATTTTATTATTTAATCTGCAAATATATAAACAAATTCTTTAGAACACCACAAATGGTATGACATTCAAATTGGTTGCTTATTAATGTATTGCATTGAAACAATTACAAAGAAAACAGAATCATTTGCTACAAAAAAAATTTATAAATCATAGTTAAATTTTATAAAAAGTATGAACAATACCTAGATCTAAACAGTCAGACTTTATCAATTTTCAATGTCATTAAAATGTTGAGTCAAACATTTATGAAAGTTTTGAATATCATTTGCATCAACTATACAGTCTTGTAATAATTATATTCATACTGTTTGTATACATGGTATAGCGAAGAAATGTTTAACAAGAACAAATAAGGGAAATTTGATGTTCAGAAATTTCTTTAGAGGAAATTTTAAGAACAATGATTTCATTAGAGGAAATTTGTTGTCTTGAAGGAAATCTTTTTCCCTTGAAAAAACAATTTCCCTTGAGGAAAAATCTTTTTCCTTTAGGGAAATTTGATTTCCCATGAGGAAAACAACTATTCCTCTAAGGAAATTGTTGAAAAAAGGGGCATAACTTTTTTAACAGTGGTGCTAGAGCCAAACAATTTTAGGACAAATATCAGGGAACGAATACCAACCAAGTTATCAACTTCATTTTGACTTAACTCCAAAAATTAAGGTGAACAACTTTTGTATTCAGCGGAATTGCAAACTTGTCCCGGAGACAAATCTGCTTTTCTGAGATGTTTTACAAGGTTCCAAAAATGTGTTATGCCCTACAGCTTTCCATCCAGCTAAGGCAGAAGTATATTCTCTTTTATTCTCATATATCCAGTATTTGCAACAAATTGTAATTTTTCTGAAGAAAAAAATTCAAATGGAAAATAATGTTTGTATTGTAATATAGTATGTTCCCATGGGAAGAAAAATTGTTCCTATGTGAAAAAAAATTGTTCCCATGGGAAGAAAAATTGTTCCCATGGGAAGAAGATTTGTTCCCATGGGAAGAAATATTGTTCCCATGGGAAGAAAAATTGTTCCCATGGGAAGAAAATTTATTCCCATGGGAAGAAAATTTGTTCCCATGGGAAGAATTAATTCCCATGGGAACTTTTTGTATTCATCTTTTCCCATGGGAACTTTAAAGTTCCTATGGGAACTCTAAACTTCCCATGGGAAAAGTAATTTTTCCCATGGGAACTTCCAATGTTCCCATGGGAAGTTCTAATATTCCCATGGGAATTATCAAATTTCCCATGGGAAATGTACTTTTAATCAGCTGCAGTGACAAGAGTGACAACAGTAACAAGTTGGGACATATGGCATTTTTTTAATTTTTCAATAACCTATCACTGGGCAATTTTTTTTTTTGATATCTTGTAAACCGACAAAGTCAGATTTGCCGATACCGGAATGGCAAATTTGTCCCGCACAGTGTTACAAGTTCACAATAAATATAATAGGTGGGTCTTGACACAAGAGAGGCTATCTGGAATGATGGTCGGGGAAATTTGAACTGCCACTGGAAATTGAGGGTAAATTGGATAGGCACATAAGTTTTGCCTTGCAACAGGCCATCGGACCTCTCATAGAGTTGTTGCAAGGGTTCGTAACGTGCAAAGAGTGTGGCACTTTCTTTACACGTCCTCATTCTTACCGGACGTGACTGCGAATTTGATACATCCCGCACAGCCGAACGGACGCCCCACCTCGGGAAGCGTTTTACTGCCGGTCGGGAGAAGACCAAATGACCATATTTCTATTCCCCAGTCACCTTTGGGACTCCCTGGCATTTTGACTTTCACTTTCAAATGGACGTCAAGTTACGAGAGAGTTTGTGGTCTCGAGACTCAAAATATGCAAATATTTATATTTTTTCATCTCCTTTACAGGAGTTCGGTATGAAGCATTTCGTTCCGACCACGTTACAATCGGAAGCTCTCGGACATTTAGATAACTTGCATCGTAAATGAACGAGGTGTTACATTATGGTAATTTTCACAAATCATCACTGTTTTCTCGTGGTCACGTGATTATCTTTGAAAATGAAAGGCAAAATACCGAAATCGATGGGTCACTGTGATAACTGTTAAAATATGGAAAAATAAAGGTTGGCAGGTAGGTGAAACTTTCATAAATGAAGAGATAAATGAAAAATGAACAGATTGATGCCCGATTTATATAATTCCAAGGCCGTCGTCAGTCGTCATCAGAAGCGACGAAGCAGCGCATCTATTTTGGGTGGGCAAATATCCACTTTTTGATATGGGACGAGCTCTGACGTCCCACGGCCCCAGCTTGTCTGGCAAAACAGCCGTTGGACGTCAGAGTAATCTCGGACTACCTATATGCGACCCTTTGATCGACAAAGAATGCAATGTACCTTATTGTAATGTGAACAAATTACTAACTTCGCTATAAAATTTGTGAAACATTGGAGTGAAATACATGTGAAAAAGATCACGGTATGTGCGTGCGTAGCATTTACGAAATATGCCTTATCTATTTATTTCCCTAATGCACAGTTTGTCTGTACAGTTCATCATGTACCGAACATGACCATAATATTTTTACGTCACGCAGGTAAAATAATAGATTTGTCGTTTAAAGTACTGACAAACAAATATTTTATCAAAGGGTCCATCAGGCAGCCGAAAGAAACATCAACATTTATAACAAACTATTATATGACGTGCCTTTTTTGCCCTGTGAATAAACACAAAGTCTAATTTCAATACAATCTGGTTGAAAATGCGTATAACGACTCCTGCAAAGTAATTAATTTCCGGAAGTGGCATGCATCAAGTAGTCAAAGGCTAAAAATTTGACGGAAAAATGTGCACTTTTCCCTGGAACATGTCTACACCTATTAAGAACAATTATTTTGCCAAAATTAAAATAGAATAATGAATTTAAATTACTTTAGTTTGAGACTTTGTTTTCCTGTAGGGCTTACAGATACAACTTTTATGTGGTGGAACTGGGAGAAGTAGCCATAGTACCATTAAATTGGTTCAGAAGGAAACATTTCTGAGTTTGGCCTCCATGGAAATCAGCAGCAAGGCTGGAAAAGGGAGTAAAGAACAAGGAGGAGGCAGATGAGATAAATATAAGTACCCTGATATAAACAAAATATTGAAGGAGCTAATATGAATTTTACCCAATATACAAATAATGTTTACATGTATCTCAAAGTTATTTCACTTTTTGTATGCAGTAATTTTAAGATATATATATATAATGCAGTATGATTGCCAATGATACCACTCTCCACAATTGACCAAACACACATCATCATGCACTAATTTATTAAAATAATGATGAACAAATAAGAAATCTTTTTATAGGGTGGTTCATATTTACGATCATAACATCACAAATTATTTTTAATCGGACACTGTTGATGTATACATATAATCCTCGAGAAGTTCATGTATGAGGCAAAATATTTAGACTTAACTTTAATGGACACCGTAGTCATCTAAAAAAAAATTAATGTATCCTACATAACTAATTCATTTAATAATGATGATAAAACAAAAAACGGAATGATCGAGTTAGATGTTCAATAGAAACACGAGAAAAACACCATTTAGTGGAATATATTATTTACATAACCCAGACAAATAAAGATATTATTAATTTGATACTACACCGCAATTATATAAATATGTAAGGAAAAAATAAGTATGCATTGTTCGCAACCTATAATCAACAGCATTCGTAAAAGATATTTACTACAATTTAATTATTTTAACTATGATAACAGTGTAATATAATGTTATTTAACAGAAACATACAATTTTTTATTAACCGGATTTTTGTGACAAAAATGTCGGTTATTGATTTGGGGATGTACGGCGGGCGGGCGGGCGGGCGGCAATCAAATGTTGTCCGTGCATTAACTCATGAACTGTTCAACCAAAGCTTTTAAAATTTTAATATGTTATTCCTGACAACTATACGAAGGTCAAGTTCAATAATGACGATTTTGACTTTTACCGTTCAGGTGTTATGGTTCTTGAAAGATTGAAAAATGGAGTTGTCCGTGCATTTACGCATGAACTGTTCTACCAAAGCTTCCCAAATTTTAATATGTTGTTACTAATGAAAGAATGGAGGTCAAGTTCAATAATGACGAATTTGACTTTTACCGTTCAGGAGTTATGGTTCTTGAAAGATTGAGAAATTGAGTTTCCAGTCGTGTCCGTGCATTTATGCATGAAATGTTCTACCAAAGCTTCCGAAATTTTAATATGCTGTTACTGATGACAAAATGGAGGTCAAGTTCAATAATGACGATTTTGACTTTTACCGTTCAGGAGTTATGGTTCTTGAAAGATTGAAAAATGGTTTTTCCCGTCGTGTCCGTGCATTTTCTCATGAACCATTCAACCAAAGCTTTTGAAATTTTAATATGTTGTTACTGATGACAAAATAGAGGTCAAGTTCAATAATGACGATTTTGACTTTTACCGTTCAGGAGTTATGGTTCTTGAAAGATCGTAAAATGGCGTTTCCATTCAGGTTGTTGCATTTACTCATGAACCATTCAATCTAAGCTTTTCAAATTTTAATATGTTGATACTGATGAAAAAATGGAGGTCAAATTTGATATTGACGATTTTCACTTTCACCATTCATCAGTAATGGTTCTTGTGATATTGCCAGGACACAAATAAATGTTAATAAATCCGGTTTGCTGTCGTTGTGACAGCCTCTTGTTCGTTTACAAGTAATAAAATCATATTTTAAAATCGAAAGCTCGGAACCTTTCATTCTTTTAGCAAAACTTGAGTATTACGTCACAAAAACATGCATTTGTAAAAATGTTCGCACTTTCAGCAATTGTCTTTTTGAGTTCGGTTGTATCCAAAAATAGACTATGAGTAATCTCTTTTTGTAGGTGTTGCTATCGTCAAGTCAATTGACAGAATATTCCCGTTTTCAAGAAGAAATATTTTTGGCATATTTTTTTGAATTTACAGTAAACTTTCCTTTAAAACTATTTGATTTTTTTAGAAATAAATGGTATAAATAAAGCTAGTTTTCTCTATGCAAGAATGAATGATACGAAACTAAACTACAAAACAGTCATTGTTTGTTTATATCTTTTAAAATAAATGAATATATCCACCCAAAATGTGTTTTTTTTATGGTAGTTCCAACTAATATTAAGTTAAAAGAAATAACAAATTTTTATAGAACTGGGAGAAGTAGCCATAGTACCATTAAATTGGTTCAGAAGGAAACATTTCTGAGTTTGGCCTCCATGGAAATCAGCAGCAAGACTGGAAAAGGGAGTAAAGAACACGGAGGAGGCAGATGAGATGTACAAGCTTATGAAAACCATGTACAAGACAGGTAAATATAAGTACCCTGATATAAACAAAATAATGAAGGAGCTAATATCAATTTTACCCAATATACAAATAATGTTTACATGTATCTCAAAGTTATTTCATTTCTTGTATGCAGTTTTTTAAGCTATATTTAAGATATATATATAATGCAGTATGAATGCCAATGATACCACTCTCCACAATTGACCAAACACACAGAAATAAATAAAACATGCCTATTTGAAAAATGAAAAAGGACAGCAGTGGAATAAGAAGAAAAATGAAATATTCGAATAAGAAACACATTCAAATATCCATTCTAGAATATATTTACTGACAGAAAAGTGTTTGCACCCACTTAATCCTGTTGCTTGAGAGGGTGACATTCATACATAGATCTTGGAGCTCGAGATTGGTGACATTTTTACATAGATCCTGGTGCTTGAGGTAGGTGACATCATGTTTGTGCTGGAGACATATACTAGACATTCTATTCTTGTAGATCATCTTTTAAACAAAGTTTATACAGTATGCAGTTTGTTCTAAGATAAATTGTTCTTTATTTGGCTTTTTAACATTTTTTTATTCGAGCTTCAGGGACGAGTCTTTAGTAGACGAAACGCGCGTCTGACGTATATATAAAATTTTAATCCTGGTATCTATGATGAGTTCATTTGCAACCACTGGGTCGATGCCAAAGCTGGTGTCGATTATTTCTCCGAGGGTATCACCAGTCTAGTTTTCAACACAGTAATTGCTTTAACATTTTTATTGCTACAATCATCTTTTTCTGAAATTTACTTGGCCCAGTAATTACAGTGGAAAAGATTTTGTAAAAATTTACAAAAATTTAGGAAAATTGTTAAAAAGGGCAATAACTCCATAAGGGGTCAATCATATTTCTTTAAATACATCTTTCACATGTATAATTATTTAAAACGAAGTAATGGACCTCAATAATTAAAGTAATATAAATAAAAGAAAATTAATTGTTAAATAATTCCAAGATAGGTTAGATTGTTGCCTCCTAAACTTAGTTGAAACTAATTAATTGTAGTATGTATGGTAAAAATTAAGTACATTTTGAGGCTGTAGCTATGGCCAAAGACGAGGAAGTGATGGAAAGCATCTTGCCACAGTTGTTAGGGCAGGATCCCCCTGGTAATTGTAGCAACCTGAATGTCAGACATGCCATTTTAACTACCAAACCAAAAACAGATGATGAATCCAGCCACAAATCATTTATTCAGGTCCTGTTTAACTTAAATAAAAGCCAACAAGTTATTTTGCAAAAGTAGGGTTACCACCTTGTCTTTGGACATTTCATTTTTGAGAGGGCAATTTAGACAACAGGAAAGGATAATTAATAGGCAGCAGAGGTTATAATCCTGGTACCTTTGATAACTATTACTGGACCGTCTCAACACAACTAATAACTTGAATAACAGAATAACAAGACCTAAATAAAAGAGACCGAAGTTATTCATTATCGATTTAATACAGAGTGCATAACTTGACCAGAATGTCTACCATTAAAGGAAAAAGACTAGTGGCAGATTTTCTAAACGAAAGCCACTCGTTATCTGATGCCTATAAATTAGACGATTTTCCTTCAATATTCAACGCCAGTGAATGGCTACATACATCAGCGTAACCCCATACTTGTGGCCTTCTTGATGTTATTAACTTGCATAGATAGTTCATGTCAAAATGATAAAAAAAACTGCTTTGTGTAAAGCATACAAACATCTTATCAATGCAACTAACTGCAAGGTTGTTTTGCTGCTATGGTTTTCATGTAACTTAAAAACATATCTTGCAACTGGAAGTAAATTAGCATCTACTGTGTTTAACTTAATTCGTGAAGACAGTTTGTGTAGAATTGAAGTTAAAAACGATGCGGATATTTTTTTACATCAATCAAGTGATGGCTCGAAACTGGCATGTACATTTTGACAGTATTTTAAAGGCCTTCGTTAGTGTAATCAATTATTTGTTACATAATCGAGCTTCCTTCAAAATGATGTTACACTTTGAACGGCAACCTGGAGATTTCGATATGATAGACAAGAACTGAATGCAATGTTAAAATGTTTGCAAGATCAGAGCAATGTCTTATTTAGGGAGTACCGCCGTAATTTTATTCTCAAGCCCATTAAAATGTTGAAGTAAAAACATATTTTTTCTTAATACAGATTGGGGATAAAATATGACAATCGGAGGAATTTGTAGGCGATAGCCATGTTAGCAAACCAGAGAATGCCATGCTACGTCAAAATCATTCAATCGCGCAGTGGAATTAACTATTTGTGGGTTCTTATAAATTCTACATATAACTTTTGGTCTAGTTTAAATTTCGGTCTATTTCTGAAATTTATTCTTACACACTTTTGATTTTTTAACCCTGTATGAAAACATTGCCTACTTTGTAAATTTCAAAATTGTTTGTGTGCACATTGAATGACAAATTTATGTGACGTATACAATTTTTTGACGTCAGACACCATATTTTGACTATTTTATTTATTGTGTCTGTTTATTTAACGCGCATCAATGTAACTATAACGGAATTTGAGGAGACTGTCATCAAAGCGAGAGGGTTAGCGCTATAAAACCAGTTTTAATCTACCATTTTCTACATTTAAAAATGCCTGTACCAAGTCGGGAATATGACAATTCTTGTCCATTCGTTTTTGATGCGTTTTGTTATTTGATTTTGCCATGTGATTATGGACTCCGAATTGATTTTTCTCTAAGTTCAGTATTTTTTGTGATTTTACTTTTTCCTCCCTAAGGCAAGATACTTGTATCTACGTTGGTCATTCTTTTTTATGAAGCAAAGCAATACCAACTATTTCAATTTGAAATTGAAGTTCGAGTTTGGAAGAGGGGACTTGACAATTTTTTGAATGGTTTTAAAAGTTGAATTAAGATGTGATCAGAACAAAATGACCGTTTCAGACTGAAATCGGGCGACTAGTCAGGGGTATCATGGATAACTTTTTGTCTATATAAATATATTTTTTTCATCTGAACCAATGTTTGCGTTCAAGTTTCTATCCATAAGTTGTTGTTTTGAAAGACCTTTAATGAATTTCTTGGTCTTTTTCTTTATCTTCTTTTTTTCTTTTTTCTTTTCTTTCTTATTACCGAATCAGAAAATTGCTGAACTGGAGGGTTTTCAGGTACAACTGTTGTGCTTTCAGGCTCAATTGCCTGGTTCACAGGTAGAACTGCTTGGCTCTCACCCACAGCATGCACAGTATCAGATGGATCTACATTTCCATTATTTCTTACTATGGCCCAATATATATTTTTTCAATTCTGGATCTGTAATTAATAATTCTATACTCTGAATATATTAAAACCATAAGTTAAAAAGAATTTATACAATGTATATAATAAAATAAAACAAAAATGCCTATAGATCATGTATATGATTTTCAATAGTAATTTACACCAATCCGTTTTTGTGAAAACAGACATTGTTCCAGCAGATATGATCTAACGCATCTGCTAAAAATATCATAAATACTGGTACGTCCATCATGCAACCGTCTTCACGAAAAACTTTTCAATTTACATTTTAAACATTTTCATAATATCAAATTGGCTTGATACTTCTCATTTTAGGAAAATGTTGAAAGCCTGACCAGGATTTTACTGCTAGTTTGTTTCAAATTGGTAAAGTGGGCTCAGAAAATAACTTATTTGTTCTTGGCAGTATATTGCGAAAGTTCTTGATTATTTAACGAAAAAATATCAATTAATTGCAATTGAGACAGGTCTTTACTGAGTTTGGTAAAAAAAAATGTGATTCATAACAGTACAAGAACAAGTCTGATATTAAAGGGGAGCAATTAGTGCAAATAGGAATACATATAACCTGTCAATAAACTTTGTTGCCAAAACGTACATAAGTATTATCAAGGAGAAAATTACTAGCTTCAATCATCTCATCACACCTCTAGTAAGTATATCTAGCATATTCACCTTCCTCATTAGAGAAGTAGGCTTAAAATGAGTTGCAACAAATATATTTGTTTCCAGATTTACCAGACGACCATTTAATTAAATAGAAAACTTGTATTTGATAAGATTGGGTGAAAAAAAAAATCATATTCTTGTTAAGTAAGAAACCCATTTTTCATCTGTTAACAGGTTTTGGCCTCCTCAATTAACAGGTCTCTGACTGTCCTGTTTTGGCCTTTGTTGTTTAGGGCCTTTTTTTATGTTATCCATGTCAACTTTATGATACAACAACAATTCACAATTACTTTCATGGAGTTAAAAAGTTCTTTGAGCATTTTCAATAAGTTGCCATTTTATTTTGCCCCCAATTAAGCATATGCAAATGATGATAAACTTAAAACAAGAATCCAACTTTACAAGTTAATACCAATGTTATTTAATTTTACAATCCTAATTGATTACTTCAGCTGATATAATGAGGAATTTATCTAACAAAAATAAGGAGCTCTAAAATTAAGACAAACCTGCTGTACATAATGGTCCAAGTGGAATTTTGCAAAAATGTTAACTGCAATTTTAGCAAAATCTGGAAATATATTTAGGAGGTCGAAAACACTTATCCCACCTTATCCTGGCACCAAAATATCCGGTCCATTTTATGTCCTTGCATTTGACAAGATAAGAAAATATTAGCTGTATAAGACAAGTGCATGAAACAGGTATACAAAATGCAAATTCTCATTTGAAAATATATTTCAGAAATAACAAGTATTTTTGACAGACAGATGAAATTTGCTTACCTTTTAACTGTTGCATATTTGAACATATTCAGATATAGAAGTGTGTACTTTATCAAATTAACGTCCTAGGAAACAAGTAACTGGTGAAAAATAATGTTTATCCAATTCTTGAACCAATGAATGTATATATCACAAGCTTAGTCTTCTGTGCAAGATTTTGTCTTTTTCTTTCAAAACTATATCGTATAATCGTAATTTTTTTCTCTCTGTCTGTTATGATTTAACAAATATGGCAGCTCATTAAATGCCGTGTTTTGATTCCAAAGTTTACCAATTGTCACCTTATAGTAAACAATCAACCGAAAAGACATGGATATTGAGCACGTTTTATATGTACAATCAGATAATAGTTTATTTCAGTGACAGACCCATGCCTGTTGTGTATAAAAATTAAAGAATTTCTTCAGGAAAAAAAGTATATGTACACAAGTTTAATAATGAAAACTATCCATTTTTGTATATGCATTTTTTTTTTTAATTTGAGGTTTCATATGACTTGGAAAAAATGTATTGTTGCAATTCTTTTGGAAAATATAAAACACGACGTTTGTCATCTTTTTATCAAATCAGATGTTGGTTTTCTCTTTAAAGGGTATTTGCCGTCAATTGTTTTTATGACACAAGCATCTTTTATGAAATGCATCAATATGGATGTGCTTATTATAATTATATAACCCCAAAAAAATATTATATAATATTGTGGTGTAAACTTCAGAACAGGCTTTGTTTAAAAAAAAAAAAAAAAAGAAAAATATATGCTTTTTTTGTTCATCTTGAACCTTTTACATTATTCTGGTTTAGAAATTGGGGCAAATATTGAGGCAAAACATAAAGAGGGCAATACCTCAATGGTCTTTTTCTAGGCTTGAACTGTATTTCACCGGTAAACAGGCTGCAGCTCTCCAAACAGCTCAAATCTGTGTTGAAGTTTTGTGAAATGATGTGTCCAATGATATCTGAAGCATTTTTCTAGACAAACAAATTTAAAGTTTAATTTAATAATTCATTATGATATTATAATATTGATTTTATATGATAAATGCAGTGTCATACAAACAACATTTCCTCACTGGAAGAAAAATGATATGACACCAAATATTATCATGAAATTTATTTAGCAGTTTTCTCCAATTGTTGTTCTATTTTATTTATTTTTTTACATTTCCTGCCCGGTATGAGAAAAAAATTTACTAAAAAATGTAGCTATTTTTAAATAAAGCTGTGGTTGGTTCAAGTTACTATTGTCAATACATATTAAAAATTATCTTGATCAAATGACCGATTTAAGGTAACATTATATACATTTATAAAAAAATTATCAATACACCGATGGCAGAATACGTGTATATTCTATATCTATAAAATATGGTCGATTTAAGATTCATTTGATACAATGATGCAAAAAGTGGTTAAATTAACTGAAAAATGTCAAAAAAAATAGTAAAGCTATGGTTTGTTCAAGTTTACTTCTAATGCAATTGTCAATACATATTAGTTAATTATCTTGATCAAATGACCGATTTAGGGAAATCATATACAATTATAAAAAAGAAATGATAAATTCACAGTAAAATGTGGAAATAGTATCAATACATCGATGGCAGATTTAGTATACATTATATGCAAAAAAAAAATTTAAAATTAACATAATGTCTCTTTGTGCTTGAAAAGCGAATTATGTAGCTATATACGTCATTCTTTAGTGTTGCTTGGTATTCTTTATCAACATCGTTCTCTAGTCTGCAACGTCACAGATAGAAGTTTAAGACTGGTCTTGTATGTCGTTCATCTGCTGTCATTCTTCTGTCGTTACACAAACCATTAGAAGACATCACAGAGGAAAAGTTATAAAAATGATTTAGTCTTTCGAAGTGTATTCCGATGTCATAGTTTATCCACAACTAATTATAAATAAGAATCCAGATGTGTGGTTCTTCTGTTTTTGGTTTCTGGAATAATACCAGAAAAGTTTTTAAATCGATAGACCTTGACTAGCTTATCTAAGTCTTTCTTTTTTAAGCCGTCAATGTGAGACAAATAACAAACAAAAAAAAATAACGATTTTTGTAACAAGTATGCAATATAAAACAAGATAAAATTGAGAATGGAAATGGGGAATATGTCAAAGAGACAACAACCCGACCATAGAACAGACAATAGCAGAAGGAAGAGGCTACTTGAAACTTATTGCTTGTATTCTTACCTAATGGGATAACAGTGTTTTCTTCATAGTTTGTACTGTTGAATAATATCTAATGAGCCCAACTCCATGCATGAACAACAGAAAAAAACGCATTTTATTTCCCCTTTCACAAAGTCATCGGTTAGAAGAAAAGGACCCATGTTGCACTGTTTGCAGAATTTTGAATTGTCTAAAAGAGTCCCCATTCTATCAATCGTCTTCCAGAGGATCAAATGCGTGATGTATTTATTTTCTACTTTCAACCAATTTGCCTATGACGGGACAAAACATTTCACAGCCAGTTGCGCCCAAGTCACACACATGGTTTCCACTCATCAAGAGTGTTCAATCTCAATATTCTACACAAAACGAAGAGACGTCAATCTGTGTATTTGTAAAACGACAAAAATACTTTATACTTTCTCTAACAAGGCGCAAAATATAGAGGGGTTCAGAAAATTGAGAACTCGGTAAACTCCGGAAATTTTTCCGAAACTTGTTATGTACACAATTAGATTAACTCAGAAACTGGAATAAAGAGCAATGAACTTGCGTGTTTTTGTGCACATGTACATCCGCCGTTTTGTTTTAAAAGTTCCCATTATCAATCAACAATCAAAATACTTTACATTCAATATGGTTTTTGAATGTTATTGAAATTTTAACACCACTGTCATCTGATATCAAGTAAAAAATATCGTTAAAGTTGAGGTTTTGTTAACATGTTAACCCCATTTTGCTCCCTTTATAAATGCAACTAGGTCAAGAATCTATAGACAAGATTAAATTTGATTTTGAGTAAAAACCGTGACAGCGGGCAAAGTTCTTGGTAGTGTTCCAAAATCTGAGCATGTGGCTCCGATAAGTTATTCAAGTCTAATAGACTTGCATGATTTACATAATTAACAATATTATGATGTAGTTATATTATCTAAAAAAAAAAGCGACCTCTTTATGCACAAGTTGGTGTATACTTATAATTGTATTGGTTACTATACCCATTCAGTACATATATTTTTACCTACTCAACCAAAATGACTTTACGGCGTCGAGGTTCTTGCGAGGTTTTCTTACCCCAGGAGTAGATTACCTTAGCCGTATTTGGCACAACTTTTTGGAATTTTGGATCCTCAATGCTCTTCAACTTTGTATTTATTTGGCTTTTTTAACTATTTTGATCTGAGCGTCACATGAGTCTTATGTAGACGAAACGTGCGTCTGGTGTATAAAATTATAATCTTGGTACTTTTGAACTATTCACGTCTACTCAAGTAGAGAGTCGCGTGTTTACGTCTAACAGGAAGAGATATAAAATAATTGTGTCGTTCAAGTATTTTGCAATAAAGATTTATATAATAAAACAATAACATACGACAGGACATTATAATAGAATAAATATAAAGTGGGGATGTAAAAAGTAAAAAGCTACGTCACATGTATAAAAAAATCAATGCATGAACTTGACAGTGTTTGCCAAATCTGAGTTCCCTAGTTCTGTCCAACATCTGGTTGAAGAAGAAACTGTTAAAAAGTCAATCAGGCGGTCATCAGAAACACTTTGTAAGATCTAGGCATCAAGATGGTGGTAAATCTAAACTATTAGAAAATATGTCAGCTTCAGAGGTGTTCCTAGTATTTGATTGGGCAATGAAATATCCACCCAGTAGGTACTGTGAGTATCAAAACAACTGGTTTGCTAAGAGGGTTAATGATTTGCAAATTAGAATTGTGTTTCACCAAATAATATCAAAACAACTGGTTTGCTAAGAGGGGTAATGATTTGCAAATTAGAATTGTGTTTCACCAAATAGGAAATGATTTAGAAAGTCTTGGATTTGTCCACATATTTCAAAATCAAATATCACAGCATCTCAGTGCTGTTATTTTAGACACTATAAGAAGTGTTAAGGAAAAGTATCCATAGATAGATGGATTGCATTTATGGTCCGACAATGCAGGATGTTATAAAAGCAAACCTTACTTTGTGAAAATCATCATATATTCTTACAATACACTGTAATCTACAATGGCAATGAACATTGTGTGACTGAAGTGTGAGTTTAAGTTGTTTATTCTTGCTGAAGGTTCTATACTCATTTTGTCATGGTAGTGGGATATGTGACGGCAATCGCAACTAGTAAAATTTGTGTACTAATAAAAAATTGTATGTGATTTCCACCGTTGTCATTTCAAACGAGGCATCCCATGGGTAACTTGGGGAAAGAAATATGGTAACTTGAACCGATATTTGTATAATGTTACTCCAAATCTCCCATCGGTTTATTTATATTTTTTCTTCATTTCTAAAATTAAAACTCAACAATGGGTGCCATCAAGATATTTAAAACAAAAATATTTTTATATAAAAATATAAAGCAAAAAAGGAAAGTGACGAATACATCTTGTCATTGAGGACATATAACGAAACTATATACCATTTTTCAAGACAAGACATATACTTCTTACAATCTCATCTGTCTCCAAAAGAAATATTAATTGTAATTCTTCGCATTTACCAGGGACATTATAGACTGTCTTTGCATTTACATAATTACCTATTATTTTGCCCAATACTGTATAGTTCTTCGACAATTCTCGAATATAATTGAAATACTGGTCTTTCATTTCTCTCAGGGCTACGACAAAAAAGTCTTTTCTTGGTCCTCCCAAATCCACTGATTCCTGAAATATTATGACAGTCTACGTCGATTAAAACTAAAGTGATTGAAGCAATTTTAGAAGGTCTCCATTCCTAATATTTCCGATTAGTTTTATTTTCAGCAGTATAAAATTAAATTCTGGATGTAACTCGTCTTCTAAATGCAAGCAGTTTTGTCAACTATCTCACGGGATTGTGATTTTATCAAATTTTTTGGATGTTTTTTCTGAAAAAATTCTTAAAATAGTAATTGTCTACTACCGTCCTACGTGATTGTGGTTATTTCTACCCAGACAAAACATTATTACTGTAATTCCTTAAATTATGTCAACTTTAGAAAAGTCTACTACCGTCCTACGTGATTGTGGTTATTTCTACCCAGACAAAACATTATTACTGTAATTCCTTAAATAATGTCAACTTTAGAAAAGTCTACTACCGTCCCACGTGATTGTGGTTATTTCTACCCAGACCAAACATTATAACTGTCATTCCTTAAATAATGTCAACTTTAGAAAAGTCTACTACCGTCCTACATGATTGTGGTTATTTCTACCTAGACAAAACATTATTACTCTTATTCCTCAAATAATACTTTAAACTTAAAAAAGTTGAAATTAGAAAATGTTCTACTAAGTAGTATGCAATACACCTTTAAGAAAAGGAGCGAAAACATTTGTATCTGAATTAAACATCGTCTGGAAACGTGAAGGGTGAAAATATGTCATGTGCGAAGGTGTTATGAGAAGGTGTTATGATAGAGGGTAAACAGTCCCGATCATGACGATACCGGACTGCCATTTTTTTTTATTTTTCACGTTTATACACGTTCATTTGAACCGCTATCACGAGCTACACAAGAGTCTCAAAAGTGCCAATTATTCGTCACGAAAACAGATCTTCCCTGAGATAAAAATCTTCACGCTTAAATTTTGAGTCCACAAGCCAGAACCTTAGATTTTCTAAAATTTTATTTCTACTTCTACCGGAAAATGGCTACAATCAACTAACTGAATATTTTGCCATGACTTCGGTCCGCATACGGACCCCTCCCCATATTGTTTAAAGTTGGATCGAGAAGGCAGTTTTACAAGTCAACTGCCGTAGAATTTAAGGTTAAGCGTGAAACTTGAGATAATATTGAGTATATAACAATGTGAAGTCAAATATTTTAGTATCAAAAATAAAAAATGTCCGTCATTGGACTCTTGTAGTTTTTTTTTCAAACCTGATTTCTGTACAATCTTGCTGGATAAGTTGTCTTCGATATTTTGCAATGACTGCTTCATTTATCCTATAATCAGCAATTTTTTTTTCTTGGCGAAACAATAGATCGAAACGAAATAGTACGGACATTATTTTCTCTTGTCCAAACCACTAGCACATACCTGTTGGCGCTGGCTGCTGAGTCTGAAAGATTCTAGTTAAGCACCGAATCGACCAATCAAATTGCGTTTTCAGAACGCTAAGCCAATCGCGATCATCGACTTAAGTTCTAAGCTTTAAAAGCACTAACATAAGCTTGCAGACGTAACAAATTCGTAAATGGCTTCAAAAGAGAAAGATTTTACAATTACTTTTGAAAATCGAAAAACTCGTTTTTGATGCGACCGTTGCAGTCGGATTTTGTCATCAAAACGTTCAGTTCTTCGTCAACTTCATTCAGCACTCAATATGAGTAAATATTTATAGACACCTCTCAATATAAAGTTTATTTTAAAAATAAAAAGATGTTGTACGACTACCAATGATAAACTACTTTACAGCGTGAAAAAAAAGCTGAGACTTGGGATAATTCCAAATCCTATCAATGTTTATCGGACATTTTGATATTAATAAAAGTATGTTTTGAACTAATATACTAATGCTGACTGACGCTTGTTTCCTATAGAAATATTTCGTTTTTTTATAACAAAAATATAAAAATTTCTTTTCACGATAATGTACTTTATAATTAATAATTTATTTAAGTAGTTGACTATTCAAGAAGTTTAATTTATTTCGAACACTCTCATTTTAAACTCAAGGTAAGTCTCTCTTCCTCTAACGTCAAAAGGGAGGGGGTATCTTCCAATTTTGTGATTTTGGCAGGAACTCCGCTGCTACTGCGTCCCCGGCGGGTTTACTGCCTATATTTTTAGTTGTACGAGTGTGCCGCACAAAAGGGTAACCTTTTCATGTCTTCTTGGATAACAGGGTCGCAAATCAAGCTGACTGTTATCAATAATTTATCCTCCAGTAAACTTATGTTGCTTATTGTTATGATTGTTTCACTTAAAGCATATCAGATGTGTATTCAGCTTATCTGTATTTGTTTTCTCTCTACATTACTTACCCCATGCAGAATTGACCTGCTTCCTCACCAACCCCAAGGGTGACTGGGGTATAGAAATGTGGTCACTTGGTATTTTCCCGACCGGCAGTAAAAGGCTTGCAGAAGTGGGGCGTCCGTTAGGCTGTGCGGGATGTATCAAGTTCGCAGTCAGGTCCGGTCAGAAGGGGGACGTTAAATCCGATGCCTCGTGTAAAGAGAGTGCCACGCTCTTTGCACGTTAAGAACCCTTGCAACAATTCTTTGATGGGTCCGTAGGTGGCCTGTTGCAAGGCTAAATTTCTGTCCCTATACAATATACCCTCATTTCCAGAGGCAGTCCAAATTTCCCCGACCATCATCCCAGATGGCCTCTATTGTATCAACCTACCTATTGTATTTATTGTGAACTTGTTCTCGTCCTGAATATGCATGAAATATTTTCCACTGGACGTTAAACAACCAACAATCATTCAATCAATGCTTCCTCAGCAGCTGTTGAAGATCTTACTTTTCTAATTCTTTAGACCCAACTTGTGTTTTTCCTGTTAAAAAAAGATGATAATAATGAGCCGGATCTTTTACGTGCAAGTTCACTAGGTAACAGTGGAACAGATCATTCTACCTAGGCAGCGTTAGTTTGACTCCGAAGCTATCAATAATTTCCCTACTCCTATATACCATATACTCAGCAGGGAAGTAGTAACTACCAATTGTCAATTCTCAAACTTGTTATATTGACAATCAAATTGGCTATGTATTGCCATTTACAAACAAAAACGCAAATAAGAGTAAAATATTTCCTTAAAGCAGCCAACTCTTATAAAAAAAAGAAGTTGACAATCATCATTTACATAAAATACCCGTCACATAAGTTTGAAAGTTTTCCTGTTGAAAACGACAGTGCTCCTCTTGAGGCAAACACCACTGGGTTCACCTCCGTCGGGTCAACTCCGAACCCCTAATCTCAAACCCCACTGATTCCAGTACCTCACACTGCAATTACAAATTTATAGATAATGTAAGTTGATTTCACAATACAAAGGTGCTGCACCGCATTAAATAAATTCAAAACGATCATTGTTTTACTGTTAAGTGACAACTCTTAAGATTTATCCATCCATCCACCAAGTCTAATATATATAATAATTAAGGTTATTTATTTGATTCAAATATTGGGGGAAATCTCCCTTAAAAAGTCCTCATCATTCTGGCGGAGAAATATACAACACAATGAAATGTACATTTACCTGTTGAATCCCACACTCGATGGTGAACTAAATCGTTTGAGTATGGACTAAAATATCCACCATAAGCATAAAACAATGATGTATAGGTTACAAACAAAAAATATTAACAAATGAAATATGTGTTTCTAATAATTGCAAAAGAAACAATGTTGAGTGGTTCCATGCATCTTTGTATGCATTGGAAACAAGGACAGATTGAAGAGGTCGTATGAAGAATTAGATACTATTTCGGCATCTTCTATTTCACTATTCAAGGGGAAAAGTAATATCGGGTCAGTGACTATATATGACTGAAATATACAGTCAACGCATTTTGACTGCTCAAAGAGAACGAGTGCAGTATACGCATTCTTCTCATATCTGTGGATGCGTTTGTTTTTGTTCTCTTGAGTTATGATATCGCCTCAACACCGCCTAACGTCTAGTGTTCAGCCCTCTAGAACACTTGACCATCTAGGCTGTATAAAACGCTTTATGTGGCTTGGTGTTTCCTTTTCTCGAAAGTTTTTTCTAGAGTTTTGACACAGTACATTCTATATATTGTTTGTGTACGTAATGTGATATTTAAACATTTCTTCTCTGTTACTTTTTTGTGATTATCTTAAAGTATATATGTAGGTAACATTTTAATCTGATCATGATTAATAAGATAATAATCTTTTAATCTGATCTTAGATTGTTAGTTTTGATATATGCTTGCGGCAAAACCATGAAAATGCTATTGATCTGATATTAGAAATGATATTACTGCCTATAATAAAATATTGAATCTATATCATTGCAAAAAGTAAACATAAACTTTTACTTTCTTGAAAATCAATATTCGTTGACATTCACCAAAGATAAGAAATTACCGCTGCATGTATTGCCTTCAAATTGAAGGCAATCACTCCTCGTCTGTCTTGTCCCTTGAATGGGTCGGCCCTTATTTCCTCAGCATGCTTTTAATATGTTTCTTTCGACACAGTGCTTTTTTTCCTCCACTCTGTGGCAACATGCTGAAGATAGGTCTTCCAATCCATAAGTAATAACATCAGAAACATGACACTTTGAGCATATTGGGTTGAACAACTTAGTGTCACTAAAGTACGGACTTCTGGTGCAAGGTGTCAAAATCATTGAAAGGAATAATAAAATGAATCTCTTCTTCCAAATATTTTGATTTATTATTTTTTCAAAGGATTTATGCAAATGACCATAATGTAACACCTCGTTCATTTACGATGCAAGTTATCTAAATGTCCGAGAGTTTCCGATTGTAACGTGGTCGGAACTAAATGCTTCATACCGATCTCCTGTACAGGAGGTGAAAAATCGTGGTTGGCTACTAAATGTTAAACATCGATCTCCTATAAAAGAGGTGAAAAAATATAAATATTTGCATATTTCGAGTCTCGAGACCACGAACTCTCTCGTAACTTGACGTCTATTTGAAAGTGAAAGTCAAAATGCCGAAATCGATGGGTCCCATTGAAAACTGTTGAAATATTGAAAAATAAAGGTTGGCAGGTAGGTGAAACTTACATAAATGAAGAGAAAAATGAACAGATTGATGCCCGATTTATATAATTACAAAGCCGTCAGTCGGCACCAGAAGCGACGAAGCAGCGCATCTATTTTGGATGGGCAAATATCCACTTTTTGATATGGGACGAGCTCTGACGTCCCACGGCCCCAGCTTGTTTGGCAAAACAGCCGTTGGACGTCAGAGTAATCTCGGACTAACAGAGGCGTGTGGACAGCATCATATTTACAAATTTGTTCAATATTGATGTTCATAGCCTTTTCTTACAATTTAGTTTGTTTACATCAGTTCTTCAGGTTATATTTTTCAATAAAGAGAGTTTTTTTCCCCTGGCTTTGTTTTTGTTAGATAGATTAGCAATATATGAACTCTACATTTGTACTCAACTTATGGAATGTACATTTTGGGGTATTTGTTCATTATTATATGTAATATCTTTATAGTACACTAATGTGTTGACTATGGTTAGGCACTGCTGTATAATTTGAGTTGTCTTGGGCATTTTCGACATGTTTTTACGATTATCTGGTCCTTTTGTTGATCTAGCCTAGATCACCTTGGCATAATTGACATATGTATGTTTAACGGTAGAGGGTATAACTATTAAAATGAATATAAAACAAAACACCCACATAAACAAATGGTGAAGACATGACACAAATGCGCCATCAAATGACACATTTCAAGTAAAATGAAAAATGGGGTGCATTCCAATTACAAGCCACAAATTATTTTTGTTTCTGTGATTCCTTTTAAGGACATATTATCAAACAGTTAACCATATCAAAGTGAATGACAAAATATGTGTTATATGCGAACTTATTTTATCTACAGCTACATGTATGTACTAGTTTGTGAGAATAAAATCAATCATTCATTTACAATAAAAGCTAAATTCAAACGAAGCTGTTGTATTATTCAAACAAAACAAAAATGATATTTAAATGCATTATATAACAAATTGTTGATACTCACAAGATAAATAAATCAAAACAAAGAGTTCACACATTTTTGTATTAATGTATGATTTAAAGAAAATTTTGGGTTGATATTTTTCAAATTCATTTAGGATTAAATTTAATCCTAGTACGTCTGCAAGTATTTTTACCATTCTCTTTAGATATAGGATAATATTTGTCAGCTTCATCTCCATCACCTACCTCAGCAGGTTCAAGCTCAACCACAAAATAAACCAAAATCTTCAAAACCAGCAGAATAAATAGTTAATTCAACAGTACCGTTACATTTTATGTTTTTTCTTACAAACCCAGTTTTCAAAACATGGATTTCCTTTCAAGGTCTAACTCATCAAATGAGAAACCACAGGTGTATTGAATATCGGAGAGAATTCCCTAATCAAATGGTAATATCAAATGATGTGACTCACCAAACGAATGGACAACGGGTGTCATGTTCCTGACTTTGTCCAGGCATTCTCAAAGAGGGACGATTGATTGTTGGTTGCTTAATTCCAGTTGAAAATATTTCTCAATTTGGAAGCTAAAATCATCTCTTTTGGTCGTAAAATTTAGTTTTCAACCAAAATTTTAAATATGACGAGATGTATTGGTTACCTTTCTAGAAAGATCAAATGCTATGTTTAGGTGCCCAACTTAACCTGACACGAACAAAATCAGACTTCTTCTATAAACATGACCGTCTAAAGCCTTCCGTCCAAGGCAAACGATTTTGGAAAATCATCCAATAGGACAGAAATGGAATTGAGAACGACTTTGAAGTTGAACGGTTTAAATTGCTATTTTAAGCCTATCTATATTAGGAATATAAACATATTCGGTTTTTAGCCCCTATCGTAACTTGTCCTATATTATCACATGCATACACAAAACCAACATCGTGAATGAACCCTATGAAATCTTGTTTATATTCACTTAATTAATTTAAACACTTTTACATTGACGACATTTCTTTTGTTTAAATTAGTGCAGTCAAACAGAATCAAACAGAGCTTTGAAAAATGCATTTTAAATGTCTTTCATCATTTGTATAAAAAATGATTGATGATTGTTGGTTGCTTAACGTCCAGTGCCAAATATTGGATACACGTTCAGGACGAGAACAAATTAGCAATAACAACAATATAGGTAGGTCATGTCAGATTAAAGGCCATTCGGGATGATGGTCCGGGAAATTTGGACTGCCACTGGAAAATTAAGGCATATTGGATAGGGACAGAAATTAAGGGTTGTTTATATATATATATAAAAACAGTACATTTATCACATCCTTTACGATCATTTCAAAGAAATTAGTTTTAGTAAAATTATTTTTCTATAGGAGATAGTACCATGTTCAAAATTCTTTCTGAATGTGCTGCAACAGTGGGGAAATGCTTGGAAGATCTGCACTCTTACATTGCTGAAGGCGTTAGGGCTTTTCAGGACATACAGAAATTTTAAGAGGAACTGAGACGAACTGGGGATTTATTAGCAGAAGTATTCAAGCGTCATATGGATGTCCTTCTCGAGTGCAAGAGATATTTGAAAACTGACAACAAGGTAATTTCAGTGTTTTAATTAAAAGCATGATATGATAATTTAACACTTCAATTGTTCTAAAGGGTTCTTTTTTATTTCAAGTATTTTATTCACATAAATATCAAACTGGATTTAAATTGAAGCAATTGCTAGCAATGTACGATAAAACAATAAGATACCATGATTTCTCTTACTATTAATAAGATGATTATCTGGTGTTAGGGTCTCCCTTGGGAAAGATATTTTTTAGGGGACGTTAGAGGTTCCTCTGATGTTGGTATTTCAATATTTTTTGGTGTCTCAAATGTCCCTTTCACATCTAATTCTAAAACACGTTTTGATGGGCCTTTATTTACATTTTGTTTCAATGTAGCTTTCCTCTTCTCTTCCTTCTCAGTGACAGTGGATAATTTAGTTTTTTCTTCAGATATGTTGGTCTCAATTCCTTTCTTACAGAGAATCCTTCCTCCAGTGGTAGCATTTTCTTAGTCTGGTTGTAGTTCCACTACGGTTTCTTCAAATAATATCTCAGAGTCAATCCATTTCAAGTTGTTCTGTATTTTTTTAATTAAATGATTGCATCTGGTAATGTAGCATTTACAGGTTGGCTCACATCAGGCTCTGCATCTATTTCTTGCCCATGACAAGGATCTATGTCACCAGTTTCACCATCATCGATAGTTAGGTCAGGTTGAATGTTCACATGTCTAAGGTTTATTGATGCCACATTGACAATTTGGTTAAGACTATACTGAGGACAGAGTCTATGTATGGCAATAATAGGCCGACTATACAGTATGGGTTATTCTCATGGTTGAAGGCCGTATTATTGCTTATAATTGCTTACATCCATTTCTTTTGAACTTTGGTGGATAGTTGTTTCATGGCAATCATACCACATCTCCTTATTTTATACTAAACATGAAAGCCACATTTCAGGAATGTTTTATTTGTGAAATGAATTAGAAATTTGTTTAGAACAGCCTAAACTAAAATAGCCCAACCCAAATATAAGTGGGTATGATAACAAAACACAAGACTTACCTTCAAATACATAAACAGATCTTCTGCCTTATTGCACAACAACAGGTGGTTTAATTTTTCTTTGAACGTCATCTGCAGGGATACTGTGCAGTACCTCTTCTGGAATCCACCCCTTACATGTCTTATGAAGTTTGTAGTATCGACTGTTAGGCCAATTGTCAACCTATAAATATATTATGATCTATATAAATCAAAATTGAGGGATATATTCAAGATTGAAAAATACATATATAATTAACATGTAACTTCGTCTTAATCCTTTTTGTTCGCAGTGGACAAACTTTTATGTTAAAATTGTATGCCGAAATTGTATAATGCTACATTGAAAACTATGAACAGATGAACCATACAAACTAATTTAAAAGAGAGGGCAAGATTTTTATCATATTGATAAGGTGCTTTGAAAAAAAACCCAGAAAATGACTGTTCGCTTAAAAAATATAACAATAAAATAATGAATTAACAAACGTAAACAATAAAAGTCAACATGTTCTCACCACAGCAAACGTAGACTTGCCATAAAATACTGACAAATATTCTCCTGGATTGAAACTGAAAGCACATAGGTGTGTAATAGAATTTAATAAATAGACAACTCTCCATCCAAGACCAAATGTCGTTGATGTTAGCAATTAAGGGTTATGGTAGCCTTGGCTCACAACGCACAGCAAGCTATAAAGGGCCCCAAAAGGGCCATTGTAAAACAATTCAGACGAGAAAACCAACGCCTACTAAAGCACTGTTTTGTTATTATTTTGAAATCAGAAGGAGCCTGAATCACATATAATGCCAACAAAAGAAAATCTGGAATGTTGTTACAAATTTTGGGAATTATTTGAAATTAGGGAATATATCTCATGCAAAGCTCTGATTCCTTGCCTGTCTTTGGCTATACTTTTTGTCCTTTTTGGTTTTATCAGCTCTTCAATTTTTGAATAAGACATGAATTTTCAAATACTTTGGCCTCGAGCATCACTGAAGAGACATTAGTTTTCGAAATGCGCATCTGGTTCAGTAAAATTGGTAACGTTAATGTTATTTGATTATTGGCACAAAATAAATAAACATTGTATCAAATTGAACTCTTCATCATTTCTATAATGAGCATGAGCAGATATATGTGTAAACCGGTGCTTGAATAGGGATAAATAAACTAGATTTAAAAATAACTATCATCTACACTGTTGTTCTTACCTGTTTACACCAAAATGACTAGCTGACACATTTCCTGGGACAGAATGGTCAACTGGAACATCGCTATTTGGCCTGCATGCACAGTCATCATCTGGTTTTCTGAAACAGACACCACTTTCTGACTGACAGAGAGAGCCATCACAACCTGACTCACTGGCTAAAAGTTACATTATGATCTGACTGGTTGACAGGGACATCACCATCTGACTGCCCGACATGGAAATCACCATCTGACTGACTGATATGGACATCATCATATGACTTGCTGACAGTGACTTCACAATCTGACTGGCTGTCCTGGACATCATCATCTGAGTGGCTGACAGTAACATCATCTGGCCGGCTGAAAAAGAATATACTAATTTTTATGACATAAAATGAATTTTGAATTTGTAAAACTATCAAACATCAGATCGATCTTAACTTGATAAACATTTTAATCCAATGTCCGATTTGCTCTAAATGCTTTGGTTTTAGCGTTTTAAGCCAAAATCTAACTAATTCCACTAAAACTGGATAACCATGTCCCTAAATTTTATGCACAAATGCTTGTTAAAACTTTTGGTCAAGGTAGTTTTTTTTTATAGAGTTGATGTCCAATCAACTTGATACTTAGTATACATGTTCCCTATCACTACTTGACGAAAAAAACGACTGTCCATACCAGTAACAGTCGTTGTACGACTGTCTTGTTCTGTAAAAGACTTATAATGAATGTCAAATCTTTCATATTTATGTTCTAATTCGTTTCACTTAAACGAACATAAAATATTTATCAAATAAATAACTGGAACTCTCACACGGACCATAAACTATGTTTATGTCATAAACAAGAAGCAACGCTTATCGATTCAACACTTAACGGATTAACTACATGGGGCCTAAGTTTAACTTTAGTACACATTTATTATTCAAAAGATCTGATATCGCTTCTGTAACAAAAAGTTCATTGTCTAACGCTGACTTATTGTTTTATGAACTGTTCTGGGAGGAGTAGAAATGAAAGGAATGAAATACCCATTTTCAAGAATATCTAAAACAAATTCACTAGCACCAATACTTTTCCAATATGAAATATGACTTTTAAGTCTACCTTTTTAAAACTTTTGTTCTCGTATTCATAAAGTTTGGAGTCTAAAGTTAAATTACTGTCTTCATTATCTAAACAAAACAGTGGAGAATCTAAATAATACTTATCATTTATGTCTGTTTCACTGCTGACCATGGGCAGCTTTGATAATTTTGGGACAATTTCTCCTCCAATGTCCTTGCTCCTGACAGCTGAAACAGAAATCTGTTGCACTAGGTCCATAGTTGCTCCTTTGGGCACGAAAATTACCACAGACATTTGCTGAAGTGGCCGTTGCAACAGTTTCTAGTTTATCCTGCACAATGACGATCACTAAGACGCTTGATGAACGTAAATAGTGCAGGGATACAGGCGACCCCCTCTATCTGGTAAATGACGTCATAAAGGCGCGTATAATTGACGATTTTTTTCCGGTGACGGATGAACTCGAAAGTGGTCTATTGTACAAGTAAAACAAATATCATTAATTAAGGAACTGAAGGAAGAAAATGAATTTCCTGAAAATGAAAAAAATAAAGCAGAAATAGTGAAAGAAAAATATTGTGAAATTTTCATTTACATTTATAGCTACGTTGATCTTACCGACACTGATGAGTCTTATGTAGATGAAACGCGCGTCTGGCGTATTTATTTAACTTTAATCCTCGTATCTTTGATAACTATTTACAGATGATATGGGTATAGATCGTGGTCCGAATTGATAGATAATTAAATGTAATGATTGTCAGTGAGAATTTTTTAACGGTAGAAAGAAACGAAGCAGAGCGAAATATCTTCTTTTTATTTAGGTTGATTTGTTAAATTTTAAAAAAGATAAATTTTTTCCACTTTAAATATTAATATGTTTTCTACCTTTCAGATATTGCTAATTTAGAGGAGAGAGGAAAGAGTCAAATCCGCTCTACTTCCTCCGGAGTAAATTACTGTGAAGAGAGACAACATTACGAGTTGGTTGACCATTATGGAATAACCGTTTCACAAATGATATCGGATATGTTCCTTACGTCGTAACTAAAATCCCCTTCCCTTTCATGAATGTGACCTACCGAATTGGACTATTTACCGGATTTGTAATCACATAAGCAACACGACGGGTGCCACATGTGGAGCAGGATCTGCTTACCCTTCCGGAGCACCTGAGATCCCCCCTATTTTTTGGTGGGGTCCGTGTTGTTTATTCTTTAGTTTTCTATGTTGTGTCATGTGTACTATTGTTTTTCTGTTTGTCTTTTTCATTTTTAGCCATGGCGTTGTCAGTTTGTTTTGGATTTATGAGTTTGACTGTCCCTCTTTTGTTGAAGACATAATGTATCAATATAGATTACTTCCAGACAGTGCACCACAAGGATATTTTCTCCTGCTTCCTTTATGCAATGATTATGAAATAGTTTTGGACACTGCCACACTGATTCGAAACAATGGACAATCGCCATTTGTTAAACGGGACTTATGAGGTAATCGGGAATGCCTTTATCTTATGTAAATATATTCCCACAACTTTCTTATTACTTGGCAAATACAGGATGTGTTACAGATGTCGTTTGTTAACATCCTTCATGCAACATGTGAATCAAACAGAAAACCACTTGAACAAACATTTGATGTCAGCTACTAACTTAGATATGCCAGAAAAAACTTTCCAACTTAGTATCATCACATGACAGCCACCTTAAAAAGGGTCATTACAGACATAACAAGGACCACACTGATTGTTGTTCCCATTTATTTAATTTCTTTCTTATAGAAAGGTATCGACTGCTATATCTTTCTCTGACAGGGTGTATCGGAGACAGTAATTGTGAAATTTTTAGGGCAATACCATCGAACTACATATAAAATAATCAACATAATACTTTACAACTAATTAGAAAACCAACACTGAACTTACTGGAGGAACGTGCCAAAAATAAACTTTGAACATTATACATTGCAATTGAATAAATCACAGATTAGTGCACTATTGGGATTCAAGACCTCAGCAGATACCCTTTGTATTGACCATTTGCGAGGTTTCCATTAATTCGACAGAAGGACTACAATGAAGACCAATAGCGAACACATGTGCAGCAACATTACACATATGTAGGCTGTACTGTTCTAATGAAGACTCATATCAAAGTCTCAAGACTTTAATGATTCTCGGAGTGATTGATTCATCCTCTAAGGTTTTTGATTCAGTGTAAAATCTAACGTTGATGAAAATTCCATTTACATTTCGATTTATTCAAATTTGTTCATAACAAAGACAACCAACCGACAGTACAATCCAAGTAGAGAGCGTAGAAGACTAATGAATGGTCTATTTGATCAAGAAAGATTGCAACATTTGGTAAAAGAATGGCAGACTGAAGGAGGGCAAAGAATCATTCTGTGTTTATCTTCAACAGTTAACGAGAGTACAGATCATAATACCGTCATAACTGCCACACAGCAATCTTTCCTTTTTGTTTACCAAACAGATTGGCAACAGCACCTATTTTAAAAAGATGGCAATGACATGGTGTTCCTGGAAACCACATATAAAACTACAAAGTATTCTTTGTCCCTCTTTTTTCTAGGTGTCTTAACAAACCCATGTTATGCTGTTGTAGGAATCATGATTATGGAATCTGAAGCACTGTCTAAACATGAAAGACAGAAATCTGATATTTAACAATCTGAACTTTCTGGCAAAGACCAGATCATTCTTTTTTATATCAGTGGCTACATCATAAGAGCTTTCAGCAAAACGTGTGGTTAATTAAAAGGTAAAAATAAAGTTTCAAAATATCTTGTATAGGCAGGAGGTCGCAATCAAACCTCTCTTCATTCCTCACCAGATTTACTAAATGGACTATTGAAAATGACAGTCAAAGTGTGCAATGTGACAGACAACTTTTACCTCCCTAATCCGTGAATTGGAGATGGTTCTGAAGAAAAATATGTCATCTAACATATGTGCTACATCCCGTTTGTGTAAAAAATTACAGGAGAATATAATTGAATTATATATGGTTAAATATTATACCGAAAAGGCGTTTACAGAGTTAGGCTTTTCACATTACAACTACAAGAGGGACGAAAGATACCAAAGGGACAGTCAAACTCATAAATCTAAAACAAACTGACAACGCCATGGCTAAAAATGAAAAAGACAAACAGAAAAACAATAGTACACATGACACAACATAGAAAACTAAAGAATAAACAACACGAACCCCACCAAAAACTAGGGGACTGATCTCAGGTGCTCCGGAAGGGTAAGCAGATCCTGCTCCACATCATATTTTACTGGTTTACAAAATATATGTACACACATTGCTTATATTATTTCTTAATAGTTACAGTATTTACGAGATGTTTTATGATGGATATGTACATTGCCGTACATATAGATGACCATGGTTTCATGTATATATTTATCCATCTTTTAAATATGAATTATGACTATCTATATATAGCTAGCTTCAGACTTCAGTGTACATGAACTTCATTGTGTTCATAAATGTCAACAATATATTCTTTGATTTAGTTTCTTAATTTTAAGAAAATCAAGACCAGTAAAACGCATAGTCCGTGAAAAAATGATCATTAGTTACTAGTATGTGCAATTGAAGGGTAAGCAATGGAGAAAGTAAGAAAGTGACCGATTTAAGGTATCGTACAATTTTACTATGTATATAGAAAAGATGATTAATTTACGGTTAAATATAATGAAATTATAGGTAAAAGTGTTAAAATTGAGGGTCAACATTATATAATTTATCAGTCAAGATGGTATCGTTAGAAGGGTTGAAAATAGTAAATTATCAATCAAACTGAGAACAAATAGTTTAGGGGCCAGCCGAAGGACGCCTCCGGGTGCGGGAATTTCTCGCTACATTGAAGACCTGTTGGTGACCTTCTACTGTTGTTTTTTCTGTGGTCGGGTTGTTGTCTCTGACACATTCCCCATTTCCATTTTCAATTTTATAGTATATATCTATTTTTCACTACTAATCTTAAAAAAAAAAACAACACCCGTTTACCTACATGCATTATTACACGATAGAGATCAGTGTGTCCTTTCTAAAGACTTATCGCATCTTTGGTTGATGAGTTTATTTAACATGCCATTACCTTACATAAGACCTCACATAAGAGTAAGAACTGTTGTACCTCGTTCCAGATTGTTCTGATTTAAAGATCCTAAACCAGTTATTCAAATTGCTGATGATGAGGATGATAAAGAGCCATACATAGGAGATAAGTTGCTCCACTCATAATCTTCATAGCAGCAGCCCACACCAAACAGCAAGCTATAAATGGCCCCAAAATGACCAGTGTAAAACAATTCAAAAAGGAAAACAAAGGGTACAATCAATATACTAAAGGTCTTTAACTTATAACAAAGAAGATTGTAGATCTATGAATGTGCATATTATCTGCATCATTTATTGAATATCATTTGATATATTTATTGTTAAATGGAAACAGTCATTAACCCAAGTGGTAAGATTCATGGATCCCTCGATAGAAAAACCCAGATGGCAATTGTGTGATAAAAGATTTCACCAATACCTATGCAGCAGCAATGCCAGTTAGTTCACAGTTACATTTACCATGTTGTCTTACAAAGACATCTGTTTATGAGCTAATGAAATTTGATCTCATGGATATAGGGGAAACATGTTTATCGATGTCTCACGTTTTATGCATACGGAGAAGAGATCTCAGGCATATAGCCATGCCAAAGGTAAGAAATGTTAGTAACCTGTTAAGAAATTCTTTTCAAATTAAAACTTTGTTATAGATGACAAAATGGAGGACAAGTTTGATATACTACAGACAATTTTCATTTGCATCACTCAGTTGTGACCATAGAATAATTGAATGTAAATAATCATATGATGTGTTGATACATGCATATGCATGCATTAGTATCAAGGTAAGCCACAAAAAATAGCCTGAATCGCTCACCTGTAATTGTTTGCTTAAATCTTTCATCAAGGATAAAATGTTATGTTCTATTCTAAGCCATGGGGCCATGTTTCCTTACAAAACAGAAAATAAATGAATATTGAATATCAAAGCAAAATAGCAGAACATATTTATATATATATGCTGATAATTCCAAGAATGTAAATGTAGATACAGCTAGATTAATTTAATAAAAAGAGACCCCCCCCCCCCCAAAAAAAAAAAAAAACCCCAAAAAAAACAAGAACAAACAGTAGTATCTAAAGGTAAAACTAAAAGTAGTGAATGATTTAGAGACAAATTCATCTATGAGTCACCAACCTAACCTTACATAATTTGCAAAAAGCTCACCCTTCAAAGTACTATTTATGTCAAGTTTTCCTTTTTTCAGGCTTCTAGGTGATACCAAAAATTTTCAGCTATATTTGTACTTAAATTACTGGTTGTAATAATCGACAGCATTCATATATATATATATATAAACATTTTTTCAGTTACAAAATGCCGCATAACTCCACAGAATATAGAAATAAATTCAAGACAGATAACCCTGAATAATATGAGCAGTATTTACAAAAACAAAAATGTAGTCAAAATAGGAGAAAAAACTAAAAAAAGAACTGTAAAAGAAAAAACCTTACAAGTTTGGTTAAATTTGGCCCAGTAGTTTCAGAGGAGAAGATTTTTCTAAAAGATTACTAAGATTTTCGAAAAATGGTTAAAAATTGACTATAAAGGGCAATAACTCCTAAAGTGGTCAACTGACCATTTTCGTCATGTTGACTTATTTGTAGATCTTACTTTGCTGAACATTATTGCTGTTTACAGTTTATCTCTATCTATAATAATATTCAAGATAATAACCAAAAACAGCTAAATTTCCTTAAAATTACCATTTCAGGGGCAGCAACCCAACAACGGAATGTCCGATTCATCTGAAAATTTCAGGGCAGATAGATCTTCACCTGATGAACAATTTTACCCCCATGTCAGATTTGCTCTAAATGCTTTGGTTTTTGAGTTATAAGCCAAAAAATGCATTTTACCCCTATGTTCTATTTTTAGCCATGGCGGCCATCTTGATTGGTTGGGCAGGTCACCGGACACATTTTTTAAACTAGATACCCCAATGATGATTATGGCCAAGTTTGGTTACATTTGGCCCAGTAGTTTCAGAGGAGAAGATTTTTCTAAAAGATTACTAAGATTTACGAAAAATGGTTAAAAATTGACTATAAAGGGCAATAACTCCTAAAGTGGTCAACTGACCATTTTGGTCATGTTGACTTATTTGTAGATCTTACTTTGCTGAACATTATTGCTGTTTACAGTTTATCTCTATCTACAATAATATTCAAGATAATAACCAAAAACAGCAAAATTTCCTTAAAATTACCATTTCAGGGGCAGCAACCCAACAACGAAATGTCCGATTCATCTGAAAATTTCAGGGCAGATAGATCTTGACCTGATGAACAACATTACCCCGTGTCAGATTTGCTCTAAATGCTTTGGTTTCAGAGATATGAGCCAAAATCTACATTTTACCCCTATGTTCTATTTTTAGCCGTGGCGGCCATCTTGGTTGGTTGGTCGGGTCACGCCACACATTTTTTAAACTAGATACCCCAATGATGATTTCGGTCAAGTTTGGTTAAATTTGGCCCAGTAGTTTCAGAGGAGAAAATTTTTGTAAAAGTTAACGACGACGACGGACGCCGGACGCAAAGTGATGGGAAAAGCTCACTTGGCCCTTCGGGCCAGGTGAGCTAAAAATGACAATCAGTGTTCAAATTATGAGAATGCTAGAAAATCAAAGTTTCAAACATTAGAATGCTATAAAATTATCTTCAGTATTCAATGATGAGAATGCAGTAAAAAGGATATTCAATGTCAAATTCTAAAATGAGAAAGCTACACCAGATCTATCAATTATAGATTTTGAACGTCATAGAAGATGCATTCAGTATGCATTTAAGAATGAGGATGAAAAACTGCTTGTATGACAGTTCAGGAATGTTGAGCAAGGGGTTTCCACAGAGAGGATGAGAATAGACATCTCATCTGCAGCCGGGTTGTGCAAGGTCTGCATCAGGGGGATAGCCCATGTGCTAGTAGAGTAGCAGGGGTCTATCAAGACTGGCTCTGCAATACAGGCATGAGGATGTAATAAACCATATTCAGTATGATAAAAAAAATTGAATAAATTGTGAAGATACCAATCTGTTCAGTTTTTATGCTGTTGATAAATAAATCCTTGGCTAGAAGTTCTCATCATTGAATACATGTTTTATGCAGTTAATATATTTAATAGTCCTTTCGAAGATTCTTGGGTGGTATTGAATGCTCATGTATACTGTAGTCTGTATTTAAACTAAACAATGTATGTGTAAATAAAAATTGATAAGCATGTATACTTTACAGTAAACATGACTGTAATCCGACATATTGATATATTTAACAGTTACACTTTCAGTCCATCAGTTACTCCTCAACAGTTTATATAGCAATAAAACCTATGTGCATACTGTCTCTTACTTTGAATAAATAGATAACTGTGAAAAAACAGTCACCTTGAAAAAGACATACAGATGTGTAAAACATCTCTTTACAATAAGTACAAGCCAGCTGTATGGTTCCATGGTGTAGACAGTTTTAAATGTAAGATAGTCCATCTAAAAGACGTATATTGTCAGATTCTAGGGATTTAAGTATGCTAAAAAAAACAATGTCCCAATTACAATTGGTTCATAATCACATACTCCTGACTTCTTTGGTACAGATGAGGCTCACAGTAGTGCTGTTTTGTAGTCAATATACTACAAATGGTACTGATTGATTGGTTGGAGAAATTATGTTCACATGAAAATAGAATCTGAATATACTCCATGTTGTAGTAAGGATGCTCTAGTATCAAATGTTGTATGGTTGAAGTATCTGTTACAATCCTATATGAACATGGGAGCATCCTGAATTGATAAACATGTTAAATTTGTTGCTCTTCTGTGCTTAAACCACAGGTTAAGGATGAAATATGGTAAAAATTATCAAATTTCAAAGTGATACTACAATAAGAATACTGGCAATGTTCAAATGTATATGTCGGTATGATTGAGCTTCAGTAGATTGAAAAGTAAAGTTTAATATCCATGCCTGGAAAATGTTGGTCCCATTGACATACAAGTTCAACTGTAATCCCGTCTAGCTAAATTAATCACTTTAAAATGACAGTGACCAAAGTCTTTGTTAGTAAATCCGATGAAACTCAGTGTGCATACAGGAGGTGCATGTCTCCATTTCCATAAAGTTTAATATGCAAAAGAAATAAAGGAAGGTGTCAGTAATAGGCAATATTGAATGCTGGAATTCATTCGATGAATATATATTTATATATATGTAAATGTAAAACAAAAAAAAAGTAACAAATCGGAACTAAATTATACTTAATGTCAACAAGTGTATTCCCTCATCTTTTTGAATCAGTAAAGTACCGGTATAGGAGATGCAATATAAAAATTATAAAAAACAAAAAATTGTAATAAACTACTTAGCCTAGCATGGCCAGCCCCGAGATCATGTAGATTTGAATAAAATATCTTTATTTAATCTATCTGAGGATCATGAACTATTTTAGTAACAGTGCAATAGGTGGAGCAAACACTTATAACTGAAAGAGAGAGACAAATAATAATAATAATAATAAAATAATATATTATACAACTAATTAAAGATCATAAAAACCATATTATGTTTTCTGAATATGCATTTTTGCTTGAATTTAAGAAATTTCAAAGAAAATTCGAAGCACAATACATCTGGGTATAACAAATAAAATTCAGTCCAAATATACTTGCCTAGAACAGTTGTTTTGAAAGTATCTCTCTGTATGGTCAGGACGCACATGTGCATACGGATCCCACGCCTGGTAGTAAGTGGATCTGCTATAATTCCTGCTCTGTCTCATAATTTACTGTCTAACACAGTTCGAAACTTTACAAGTATTACCAAATATTAATATATTGGTCACTCATACTCAGATTATCTCGATATGATAGTGTACATGTACTAGGTACTACACAAGTTTGCAAACATTGAAAACTCAGTTGTGTAATAGGTTAATAAGATCCAACGTGAATAAATAAGTTTATGTAAATGCAGACACAGTGAGACAATAACAGTTAATGTTAATCCAAAAAGAATAAAATAAAAAATGTTTATATCCAGTAGTTTAAAATGAAATAATACAAATTAAATAATAGCTCTTTAAACTATATCAACTAGTCAGACTGCTATGAACCTAGACAGTGATTATACAAAGACCATGCATATGGCTTCAAACACAGATTGGGTATGTCAATCATAAAGAGGAGACTGACCTCACTTGGCCTTCAGAATGATATACTAATTGCTGTGCAATAAATTTATAAGATCTGTTTTCATACTCTGCATTTTCTCACCAAGAGTAATTGCTTGTGACATATATCTGATTAGAAAAAGATTAATGTTTCCCTGTTGAGACTCCATAACCTCAAAGTGTCAAATACCATAGAAAATATTTTCAAGCTAAAACAGGTGGTCAATGATATTAAAAGTATCAATGATGTCAGCATCTTTCACCAGATATTAATTATACTCTTGTTTGTATAAACAAAACTTATATTACATATAAGTAAGATAAAAAACAGAACTGTCATTGGTTTAATAATATCTTTTTCTACATTTGCCTATACATTTGATAACTTTTTTGATAATTTAAGAAATCGACCATATTCAATAGATAATTATATTGAGAGTAAAAACAGACCTGTCATTAGTTTCATAATATATTTCTACGTTTGCCTAAAATTTGATACCTTTTTTATAATTTTAGAAATCGACCATATTCTATAGAGAATTATATTGACAGTAAAAACAGACCTGTCATTGGTTTGAGAATATGTTTTTGTACATTTGCCTAAAAATGTGATAACTTTTTTGATAATTTAACAAATCGACCATATTCAATAGATAATTATATTGACAGTAAAAACTGACCTGTCACTGGTTTAATATTTTTTCCTACGTTTGCCTAAAATTTGATACCTTTTTTATAATTTTAGAAATCGACCATATTCTATAGAGAATTATATTGACAGTAAAACCAGACCTGTCATTGGTTTAATAATATTTTTTCTACATTTGCCTAAATTTTTTTTAGATAATTTTAGAAATCGACCATATTCTATATATAATTATATTGACAGTACAAACTGACCTGTCACTGGTTTAATATTTTTTCCTACATTTGCCTATAAATTTGATAACTTTTTGGATAATTTAAGAAATCGACCATATTCAATAGATAATTATATTGACAGTAAAAAAAGACCTGTCATTGGTTTAAAAATATTTTTTTGCACAGTTGCCTAAAAATTTGATAACTTTTTTGATAATTTAACAAATCGACCATATTCAATAGATAATTATATTGACAGTAAAAAACAGACCTGTCATTGGTTTAATAATATTTTTTCTACACTTGCCTAAAATTTGATAACCTTTTTTATAATTTTAGAAATCGACCATATTCTATAGAGAATTATATTGACAGTAAAACACACCTGTCATTGGTTTGAGAATATTTTTTTGTACATTTGCCTAAAAATTTGATAACTTTTTTGATAATTTAACAAATCGACCATATTCAATAGATAATTATATTGACAGTAAAAACAGACCTGTTATTGGGTTAATAATATTTTTTCTACACTTGCCTAAAATTTGATAACCTTTTTTGATAATTTTAGAAATCGACCATATTCTATATATAATTATATTGACAGTAAAAACAGACCTGTCATTGGTTTAATAATATTTTTTTGGACATTTGCCTTAAAATTTGATAACTTTTTTGATAACTTTTTTGACAATTTAACAAATCGACCATATTCAATAGATTATTATATTGACAGTAAAAACAGACCTGTCATTGGTTTAATAACATTTTTTCTACACTTGCCTAAAATTTGATAACCTTTTTTGATAATTTTAGAAATCGACCATATTCTATATATAATTATATTGACAGTAAAAACAGACCTGTCTTTGGTTTAATAATATGTTTTCTACATTTGCCTAAAATTTTATACCTTTATTGATAATTTTAGAAATCGACCATAATCTAGGTAATTATTTTGACAGTAAAAACAGACCTGTCTTTGGTTTAATAATATTTTTTTCTATATTTGCCTATACATTTTATACCTTTTTTGATAATTTTAGAAATCAACCATATTCTATAGGTAATTATATTGACAGTAAATACAGACCTGTCAATGGTTTAATAATATTTTTTCTACATTTGCCTTAAAATTTTATACCTTTTTTGATAATTTTAGAAATCGACCATATTCTATAGAGAATTACATTGACAGTAAAAACAGACTTGTCAATGGTTTAATATTATTTCTACATTTGCCTATACATTTGATAACTTTTTTTTTTTAATCTTAGAAATCGACAATATTCTATAGAGAATTATATTGACAGTAAAAACAGACCTGTCATTGGTTTAATAATATCTTTTTCTACATTTGCCTATACATTTGATCACTTCTTTGATAATTTCAGAAATCGACCATATTCAATAGATAATTATATTGACAGTAAAAACAGACCTGTCATTAGTTTGATAATATATCTTTACGTTTGCTTAAAATTTGATACCTTTTTTTATATTTTTAGAAATCGACCATATTCTATAGAGAATTATATTGACAATAAAAACAGACCTGTCATTGGTTTAATAATATTTTTTTGTACATTTGTCTAAAAATTTGATAACTTTTTTTAAAGCAATTGCTTTTATGCCGTCGCGTATGGCCATCTTTGTGACCCAGATCAGAGACTCCGCCCAGACCAAGCCATAGTATTTTGTTAAACAGGCTCCTGGTCAGTCATTCTTTAACACCTATGTATGTTTTCTAATGCAATACATAGCTTGAAACTTTAAAAAAAGTTAGTGGATTTAAGAAGTTTCAGAATATGTTCTTGTAGATGTATTTTTGTATTTAAAGGGTCAACCGTTTGACTATCAAATAACATAGAAGTCCGAGTGAAAAAAAGTACATTTTTATAAATGCGATTCCGTTTTCCGCCGTTCGTACGATGTTTCAACAAAATATGGATTCATTTCAGTTGTTGATTTAGTATTGAAAATTTAACTGAATTATCTCCTAATAAATACGGTTTTTTATGTTTAATTTGTGTTTCTTTAAGAGGTCAGGTGCTCTTGTTCATTCATAAAATTATCGTTCATTCATACATTTATCGTAAAATCAAAATCACTACACAGGTTAATGCGTAGTGTCAAATTATTACCTGTAATCTAAAAATAGACAAACTTTATTTGCGCAAATAATTTAGCGGAACGAAACCCTTGTTGAAAACACATAAACAATAACAATAAGTTCGTTTTCCTTTTCTGTCAAAACTCCGTAATATTTATCGATCACCTTACTGAAATGGACCCGTCCAAACGTAGTAGATGCCAAGTCGGTCCAGATGAAGAGATATTTACAATTTGGAATTTTCTAGTTTATTAATACATAGATTGAAAAAAGTACGTCTTTTTAAATATCATGATCAAAACTGGGTTTGCATAACAAATGTCAGATGAAACCATTATCCTCGTCTTTTCAGTGAACAAGTCTACTACGTTTGTTGACACTCGAAGGTCCACCATGTTAGCAATTTTATTTCACATGTTTTCGAAATATTGAAGATCATTTTTCGCAATGTTTCCTGAAAATTGATAAATATCAAAGCAACATAGAGCTGTTTGTTCTTGTTCGTATAATAAAATTGAGAATGGAAATGGGGAATTTGTCAAAGAGACAACAACCCGACCATAGAAAAACATACAACAGCAGAATTAAGGTCACCAACAGGTCTTCAATGCAGCGAAAAATTCCCGCACCCGGAGGCGTCCTTCAGCTAGCCCCTATACAATATATATACTAGTTCAGTGATAACGATTTAATGTCATGTTTGTCTGTGATGACCCCCCTTTTCGGGATTGCATGAGAATTGTAGTTATCTCGTACCCACATGCACTTGTTTCTATCCATAGGAAGGTCGACTATCCATATAAAACTATTTATATGGATAATCGACCTTCCTATGGATAGAAACAAGTGCCTGTGCTCGTACCGCATCAGAAGGACACATATCAACTGAGCAATAATGTTTGGAACTTAGTTTTAAAAATGATGACAAAGTAACATTATGAAAATATTTTTATTAAGCTGAAATATGCATTTATTCTTTACATGTTTATGTCTTGTAAGATATTTTATTTCTTTCCCGTTTTTTAACATTTGCGTCTGGAAAGTTGAAATGTTTTAACTTAATCATTTGTGTTAATGGTTAAATATAAATTAATAATGAAAATTGTTAAAATTAAATCAATAAAGGAAATTATTGCCAAGGAAGTTACAAACACTACCAGGGGATAATCCATGATGATTTCTTTTTGAGTTATATGTTTCAGCACATGTATATTAGACCCCAACTTTAGCCTGGTAAACGTGTTGTCTCCTTGTGAAATATAAAACATATTAAAAATGACTTTCTGCTAAAGTCTTTTATTTATATAAAGTTAAAACCTTCTTACTTTTAACTAGACAACACTCATGTCAGGTTTAATTCTTGTATATATGTGGATGAAAAGTCCCCAAACATTAACATGGCAGCAATTGCTTTTACAGCCTTTAAGGCTTTGATTAATTTAACAAATCGACCATATTCAATAGATATTTATATTGACAGTAAAAACAGACCTGTCATTGGTTTAATAATATTATTTCTACACTTGCCTAAAATTTGATAGCCTTTTTTTATAATTTTAGAAATCGACCATATTCTATAGAAAATTATATTGACAGTAAAAACAGACCTGTCATTAGTTTAATTATATTTTTTCTACGTTTGCCTAAAATTTGATACCTTTTTTATATTTTTAGAAATCGACCATATTCTATAGAGAATTATATTGACAATAAAAACAGACCTGTCATTGGTTTAATAATATTTTTTTGCACAGTTGCCTAAAAATTTGATAACTTTTTTGATAATTTAACAAATCGACCATATTCAATAGATAATTATATTGACAGTAAAAACAGACCTGTCATTGGTTTAATAATATTTTTTCTACACTTGCCTAAAATTTGATAACCTTTTTTATAATTTTAGAAATCGACCATATTCTATAGAGAATTATATTGACAGTAAAACACACCTGTCATTGGTTTGAGAATATTTTTTTGTACATTTGCCTAAAAATTTGATAACTTTTTTGATAATTTAACAAATCGACCATATTCAATAGATAATTATATTGACAGTAAAAACAGACCTGTCATTGGGTTAATAATATTTTTTCTACACTTGCCTAAAATTTGATAACCTTTTTTTATAATTTTAGAAATCGACCATATTTTATATATAATTAAATTGACAGTAAAAACAGACCTGTCATTGGTTTAATAATATTTTTTTGGACATTTGCCTAAAAATTTGATAACTTTTTTGATAACTTTTTTGACAATTTAACAAATCGACCATATTCAATAGATTATTATATTGACAGTAAAAACAGACCTGTCATTGGTTTAATAACATTTTTTCTACACTTGCCTAAAATTTGATAACCTTTTTTGATAATTTTAGAAATCGACCATATTCTATATATAATTATATTGACAGTAAAAACAGACCTGTCTTTGGTTTAATAATATGTTTTCTACATTTGCCTAAAATTTTATACCTTTATTGATAATTTTAGAAATCGACCATAATCTAGGTAATTATTTTGACAGTAAAAACAGACCTGTCTTTGGTTTAATAATATTTTTTTTCTATATTTGCCTATACATTTTATACCTTTTTGATAATTTTAGAAATCAACCATATTCTATAGGTAATTTTATTGACAGTAAATACAGACCTGTCAATGGTTTAATAATATTTTTTCTACATTTGCCTTAAAATTTTATACCTTTTTTGATAATTTTAGAAATCGACCATATTCTATAGAGAATTACATTGACAGTAAAAACAGACTTGTCAATGGTTTAATATTATTTCTACATTTGCCTATACATTTGATAACTTTTTTTTTTTAATCTTAGAAATCGACAATATTCTATAGAGAATTATATTGACAGTAAAAACAGACCTGTCATTGGTTTAATAATATCTTTTTCTACATTTGCCTATACATTTGATCACTTCTTTGATAATTTCAGAAATCGACCATATTCAATAGATAATTATATTGACAGTAAAAACAGACCTGTCATTAGTTTGATAATATATTTTTACGTTTGCTTAAAATTTGATACCTTTTTTTATATTTTTAGAAATCGACCATATTCTATAGAGAATTATATTGACAATAAAAACAGACCTGTCATTGGTTTAATAATATTTTTTTGTACATTTGTCTAAAAATTTGATAACTTTTTTGATAATTTAACAAATCGACCATATTCAATAGATATTTATATTGACAGTAAAAACAGACCTGTCATTGGTTTAATAATATTATTTCTACACTTGCCTAAAATTTGATAGCCTTTTTTTATAATTTTAGAAATCGACCATATTCTATAGAAAATTATATTGACAGTAAAAACAGACCTGTCATTAGTTTAATTATATTTTTTCTACGTTTGCCTAAAATTTGATACCTTTTTTTATAATTTTAGAAATCGACCATATTCTATAGAGAATTATATTGACAGTAAAAACAGACCTGTCATTGGTTTAAGAATATTTTTGTTTGCTCTTAAAGCTCCAAAGACAAAACACTTCTCAACCTCATTATCTTTAAACTACAGAGTCAGCTCAGCCGTACTTCAAAAGAATGAGGGTTATAATTATATTTCTGAGGTATTATTTGATAAACATCCTATAATTAATTGCAATTAAGACAAATGAACAGAAATTAGCAACTAACATTAAGGTTTTAATAATCACATTGAATTTGTAATAAATGTAATCTTACTTCATAAATATATATAAACTTCTCTTTTAAAAAATTTAAAAAAAATAACTAAAAAAAAAACAACGAAAAAAAAAATAAGAAAAAAGGTATGATTGTAAATGAGACATCTATTTACCAGAGACAAAAAGATAGAGATGTAAGCAACTTTGTTAGGGTTGTTCCAAAAATAAGTATATGGCGGGGGAGGAAGGTACATTTTATTTTACCCCACCATCCTACATTTTAAATTAAATATGGCATACAAATATTCAAGCGATCTATCTAAAATAACCACCACCCATCAAATTTTGATACTTTTACAGCCTTCACAAATGAGGCATAAAATAATACATTATGATATCAACTGTTTTAAAGATCATTCTACATCAGGCCAAGATTAATCTCTATTCAATGATTGATTATTGCTGCACAAAATGGAATACACATTACTACAAAATGCTTTCAACTTCAAATAATTTAATTTTGGATGTAACACGTCTTCTGATTGGCCGTGATAATTTTTTTTTTTGCCTATAGACATAAATTTGTCATTTGACTGTGACGCCATCAACGTTGTTTTTTTATGATTTACTCCTTGAATAAGGAATCTAGATTTTAATTATAAGGAATGACTAATATTTTTTCTGTCTATGAAGAAATAACATAAAAAATGTGGTGCACTCTGTAAATGTAAAATAACCCAATACGCGCGTTATTCAGAAAAATTATTAGTCATTCCTTAAATAAAAAAAACCATTTACAAAATGTACTTTTTACAGAATTGTTATAAAGATGATAAGGACTTGTATGATTTTAAATGAATTGATTTTTCAGTTAAACACATCTATAGGCCTGTCACCTGGAAATGAGACTCTTAGTAGGGGTAATAAATTAAACAAGAAGAGAGAGGGCAACAAAAACAGATTCAAAAGCAAACAGGGAAAAAAACAACGTAAATCTCTCAAAAAGAAACGTCTACAAAAATCAACATTGGCTGAAGTCAAAAAATGGTGAACATATCACAGTTCAATCGGTAATAATTCTTAAATTGACAGAAAGCAGGATTTGCTTTTTACTTTTGAGTAGGTCATTAAAATAATAATAGAAACATAGCATCAATATACATTATAATAGAAAAGACTTCTGATTTATAGAATAACCTTTGATACATGTGATCATTTTATCCAAATAGAGGAAAGCTTCACCATCAGATCCATGCATATATTTAATATTCAAGTACATAATTTTATGTTCCAAAGTCAAAATAAAACATCCAATTATAATGTGACTGTGCAATTATTCATCAACGGTGAAAATGCATGCGATTTCAGCCACACATTCAAGTTATATAACTTTAAAACACGAAAATTTAATAATGAAGTTTTCCAGACATCTGAAGTATTGTCATTTTTGGGTCAATTTAGTCAACAAAATATAAAAATACCTGCAATTCCTGAAGCTGATACCTTTACAAACATAGATGATGCACCTATAGTATGTTTTGATTTAGAGAAAACTGGTTTAAGTAAGTTACATGTAGACATAATGAAACTTCAGAAATAAGCTACCTCAATTGTAAAAAAAAATATTTCAATGGATAAACTTTATAATTAACAATACATTTATGGGGCAAAAACTCTTTCATTTTTTAAGCAATTCACACTTTGTATCTACCTCATTTTGGAGGTGAGATAAAATACAAAGATGATGATATTTACAGACCAGTAAATCAAAACTAGTTTTTTTTGGTTTTTTTTTTCAATGAAGCGAGATATAAAATAAGGAGATGTAGTATAATTGCCAGTATAAGACCATCAACCAAAATTCAAATGAGGTGGATAGAAGACTCAGTCCTGTTTTATTTGATGATTTTTTGACAATTAATTGCTTTTTCTAAATACCTTTTACAGTTTAGATGCATGTTAATAAACTAAATGTTTAACTTCAGGTAAATATTCTGATATAACCCAGATAGCTGCATGCAGCAAAGACAGTTCCTACAGTCGATATATATTTCCTGACCAACAAATATCCGGAGAAGCATCAGAAATAACAAAATTAACTGTTGTAGGACAAAAAAATGTATGACAATGGTAGTGCTGTTAATTATAAACATAAGCATGAAGGAATGACTGATTTTTTAACTTATTTGTCAAATTTCACAGATAAACCAGTATTGGTAGGACATAACATAAAACGATTTGACTGCCATGTTTTATTCAATACTTTAAAATCTATGAATATGTACAGTGAACTATGTGCAAGAACTATTGCACAATTTTAGTCAAGCTCAAGACAAATAAGAAAAACAACTTGCAAATTTATCAATATTAAGTACACCTTTTGGTGGGGTTCGTGTTGTTTATTCTTTAGTTTTCTATGTTGTGTCATGTGTACTATTGTTTTTCTGTTTGTCTTTTTCATTTTTAGCCATGGCGTTGTCACTTTGTTTTAGATTTATGAGTTTGACTGTCCCTTTGGTATCTTTCGTCCCTCTTTTAAGTGAATTTCCAGACAACTATTGCCTAGGGTATCTTTTAAAAGGAAGATCAAAAATACTAAACTGCTCATTAAGAGTATAACTACTGTAACACTAACTGCTATAATGTTCTCACGTTTGTTGAGAATTAGAGCAGATATGGACAAAAATATTATATGTACTCATGTATCAAAGTACATCTGACCTCACAGAACAAAATAATTGGTATGTATGTATTAAAAGGACATATGACCTCACGCTAATTATAGTGGGACGTAATTCAAGAAAAAATAAGTATTTTAATAAGAACTAGAATTTTGCTAAAACAGGGTAATTGCTTCCACAGGCTAACACTATAGTCTAGATTTCCAAACTTGGTTATTACAAAGTTTACTTATAGGCAATTATGTGACTTATTGAAAGCTTTTAAGAAGAGACTTTGTATTAGCTTCCTTTCACTAAAAACGTAAGTCTCATGTTTCCCTGACCTTTATTCTTAACAGTGAAATTTTAGTGAAGTTAAAATCAAGAACTATAATTTTATTACAATAATGTTTGTTGAGACATTGTTTTAGTATCCTTTGGCTAAAAACGATTGTCTCAAAAGTGACCAGAAGAAAATGACAAAATTTGGCAAGAAGTACAATTATCTATTTCACTAACAATGTTCCTTTAAAGTTTTGACTGACTATACATGTATAGATATTTGATTACAAAAATGATGTCTTGTATTATTTTACAAAATGATTGACTAACTGTTTTGGTCTTTTAACCAAAAATATGGAAGATTTGTACTAGTTTCCTTCACTAGTAATGTGCATTTTTATGTTTATCTCATTGTCTGAAAACCCTATTAGAACCCTTAACTAGTGCAAAAGACTTTGCTTTAAATTTACTGAATCCCTGTTACCAGTGACATGAATATTCTATATAAGTTTTGTCAAAATTGTTTACCCCAAGGGTGACTGGGGTATAGAAATATCGTCACTTGGTCTTCTCCCGACCGGCAGTAAAACGCTTGCTGATGTGGGGCGTACGTTTGGCTGTGCGGGATGTATCAAGTTCGCAGTCACGTCCGTCAGACGGGGACGTTAAATCTGATGCCTCGTGTAAAGAGAGTGCCACGCTCTTTGCACGTTAAGAACCCTTGCAACAACTCTTTGAGGGGTCCGTAGGTGGCCTGTTGCAAGGCAAAATTTCTGTCCCTATCCAATATACCCTCATTTTCCAGTGGCAGTCCAAATTTCTCCTACCATCATCCTAGATGACCTCTATTACAACAACCTACCTATTGTATTTATTGTGAACTTGTTCTCGTCCTGAATATGCATGAAATATTTGCCACTGGACGTTAAGCAACCAACAATCAATCAATCAATCAAAATTGTTCGATTATGTTTATCAAAATCTTGTAAAAAGAAACAAGATATTGTTCAATTACATGAAAAATTCAGACAGTGATTCGGCAAAAAGTATTATTAACGTACGAAATTTCTCATCAGAAAAATATTTATACGTAAATTCTATGGTTTATGTATTGTAATTCAATTTAAACCATTATTATTAAACAATGACCAATTCTCATAATTTTCCTGGATTCCTCAAGTTTTCCGTGAAATTTTGGTAAAATATTTGCATAAATCGTTTTTAAACAATTATGTGCACTTTAAAATGTTAAGAACTTTACAAAAAGTAAAGTAAATCTATTATTCTTACTTTCAAAAAGAATTTTCTACGATTTTCTACCGCGCAACTGCAAGATTAAACAGTAAACCAATGGAAATCATTTGCGGCATTTCTCACTTCGGCCGTTGTGAAATGTTTATATTTATTAAATAGATATACAAAAATCATTCTCAGCGACTTTATATTTGCTAAAATGTTTGATCCGTAACTAGAATATAATAATTAAAATTCTTTCCAATAAGCTAAAAATACCCGTGACCTTCCGTCATCGTTCGACCAATGAAAACGCTTCAGTACCGTTAACTGAAGATGGCGCTGAAAGGAAACTAGGTGCTTGTCTGTCAACGAATTTCGACAAGTTTTGTAGTTTAACAAAATGTTCTGACATAAAACTCGTAATTCCCTATACCGAAATGACTTGAGGAAACTACAGATAAGTAAGTTCACATGACACAATCGAAAAATGTACATACGAGTAAAAACAACACTCGGTTCAATGAAAGTAAATAAATACGGGGATCGTCTCATAACAGTAAATAACAAGATTGAATTCCAAAACTCCCCATAGTAAACAGTAGATACAAGAAGATACAATTCTATAATAAAAATGACTGCATTATAACCTATTCTGCCAGTTATTAGTTATTTGAATCTGAATAAAAATTATAAAAATAATTCTGAAAAGGAATGCACTGATTCTATCTTTGTCTCTGAATAAGTAGAGTGAAATTTAGAAATGAACAGCATACACAATATATACATTTGAAGTTTTAAGAAAAGTAGTTTTTGTAAGTACAATTGATAAATGGTACCCGTCACATTACCCCCCCCCCCCCCTCTTTTTAGAATTTGTGTCCCTACAAATTGGTTATGATAATCAATAAATAAAAGAAATTTGGAAGCCTCAAGAACAATATGATATGTCATAGTACTAAATGTACAAGTAAAATTTTTCTCTAAAGTGAAATTCATAAATTTCGAACAAAAAAAGCATTTACTACCGGAATTTAGAGTTTTTGAAAAGACAATTTTTCTATATATGTTTTATCCTAAATATATTTAATTAGTTTAAACATATTTATTTATAGTGGATTGGGAAACAAGTTTTGCAACTTATATTAATCCCTTTCCACTTTGCGGGTGCGAGTGCTGCCTTGTAGCGGCATTAGCCTGCTCTTTTTCGAAATCTACAAGGGTGTCTTTAACGTGCAAGAGATATGGCTCTCTCTTAACACGGGTCATCCATTTATCGTCCCCTTCCGACGGACTATCATCGTTTCCTCGAGACCATACTCGCAAATGGTGTCAAGGGAGAGCCGAAAATTCAGTTCCTGAAATTTTCATCCCAGACGGGAATCGAACCAGGAACCTATGTGTTAGTAGTCAGATGCACTAACCACTACACCACGGCTATTTAATTAAATACCTAATTATATCAATAATCATTATTCATGTACAAAAAAAAAAAAAAAAACACAAGAAAGGAAAATATATAACACAAGTAATAGATATCATACAGTTCAGTTTCTTCTGGTATATCTTGGCATAGGTGTACTACTCCTTCTTTGGGCTGGCCGGTAAGGAGAATACTGTGAAAGTACTTTTATTCGTGGGGTACCAATTTTCGTGGTTTTCGTGGATGTCTTTATCCACGAAATTAAGTGTCCAACGAAATAAAACAACCATTGTCCAAATCAAGACATGGACACATCCCCATCGGTAGGTTTGACTACTGATATGATCAAAAGAATATATTGAATAACGCCAAATCTGAGAATACTTTAATAGCATCACAGAACTACAACCGCATGCAGGTTTATACTCATTTAATCTTTAATAACCTAAACTACAACGTTTAGTCTTTTAATTCTCATAAAAAATTTTTTATCGATGAAAGTCAGATTTTCGGTATTGATATGCTAGTATGATAAAGTGTTCATTTTATATTCTCATAGGTCTCGTACATATTGGAAATAATAATTTCATGCTGGGCTTGATTTAAATAAGAATTATTTGACAATTCAAGATACGTTAATAGCATTTGTTTATGTTACTGTTGTCTTTAGGTGACATGTTTATGGCCTAATTAACACCTTTGATGGTCTTTAATCTGTTGATCACTTTATCATGGGTTAATTAGTGTTATCACTACGATAAACACAGGTCAATGTTTACTTTGCAATTTCCTTCAATTCAGACTATTTGTAACCCTAGTTTCTAAGGCTTTAATTTTTCAATATATTTTTTTAGAAAACTAAAATCCACGAATTTAAAAACCCACGAAGATGTCAATATTGCTCAAACCACGAAAATTGATACCCACGAATTAAAGTACTTTCACAGTATCTGTTTCTGTTAAAATGACGGGCTGGAGAAGTATTCCTGTGTCTGTTATCTATGTTTTGACCTCGAACTACAGACCGTAGTCCAGTCACCTGACTAGTCAGTCTTACAATTTCTTTCTGCATGTTTTCTATGTTAGTTGTGACAGTATTGGTAAAAGTTGCAAATTGTTAAGTAAGTTTCTCTAGCAAAACCTTATGTGAGCATGTGCTTGAAGATGAGGATGAGGATGAAGAAGATGAAGATTTTGATTTAATTACGGAATTACTTGTTGGAACCATATTCCATTCTTCTGTTGGATGTTTGGTAATGGAATTGGTATTTGTCTGATCAAAAACAAACTCGTCCGGCTGTGGCTGTTGCTCTCCTTCAAGCTCTTCCAGTTCCCTTTCACGCGCTATAATTTTCCTTACAGGGGAGGAGAGTGGTGTACCCACTGGTTCGTGTATTTCCTCCACCACTTCTGCTTGCTGCACTACTTGCACCGCTTCTGCTTGCTGCCTTTCTTCTACCACTTCAACTTAACAGACTTCCTCCACCAATTCAACCTGATATTCTGCTTCAGCTGGTTGTATCACAGGAGTTGGACCAAAAGTTGGAGTGTATCTATTGGCAGCCCTCGGTCTGGTCCTTATCAGGGATTCACCACGGGTCATCTTCTCAAGGTCCAAACCTGTTACTGATCTGTACGGTAAAGGACTCCTTTTGAAGTAGGCTCGGTCTCCTTGATACTGACCGCTGTTAATCATCTCTTCCTTCTGTATTTGGTGGGTTGGGAAATGCTGGCCATGCTTTAACATATCGCTTTCCTTGCCACATCTGAAAAGGCATACGGTGCAATAATATGGCACTATTTCTAATGGCACATGCAATTTCCAGATGTAGCCTTCTACCCGGTATTTTTTACCAATGTGTCGATACATTTGAGGCAGCGATATAACCTTCTGATTTGCTTGTTGTTTAAATTGTCTGACATTCTGCAATAAAAATAATTAAATATAAAGTATATTGCCAGTGGCATTGCACTTTATAAATGAGCTAGACCAAAACATATAAGGTTCCAACTTTGGTTCCTTCTGTTAAGGTTGAAGTTTTGCCTACATTGATCATTTGTTTATTTTATAAATGTTATTTTTGTATATTGTATGTTAACATTCGTCATAGCACAGCATTATTTTTATTTGGTACCACGTGACTTAACAAAAAAAAAAACCAAATTGTACTAAATCTTGCCACTGTTTGTCATTTTTACTTAAATTCTTAATACACCCTATTTATGTTAAGGCCTGAGAGATAACGCATTTCAGTTTTTTTGACAGCAACTCAAAGACAGAAAACCAATTATTGAATGACAATTTAGGAAGTATCCTAGCGTTTATTTTATTTTTTACAAAGACTGGTATTAACACACTAATTCAAACAGTGTGTACATAACTATATACAAAGAAAAACTAAGTACCTAATGTTCCCAAATTATATAATTCGGAGACTATCCTTAACTAACAAAAAACACACCATTTAATCCTACATAATCAATTAAAAGATTAACTTGAGTAAAATCTTGAGCTTGACTATTCCTTATCACATTTCAATTTTTTTTGTACAACGTTATCAGTTTATTTACATTTGGAAAGAAACATTCTGAATACAAAAAAAAAACAATCATGTAAAATACTCGATAAATACAAGTATATGCTTATAACTTAAATGTCCAATTTACATATATCGCATATAATAATTAATTATAAAAGATCCTGATTTCCATTGTTTTTAAGGCAGCAACCATTTGATTTTGTTTTTGATAGGAAAGGGGGGGGGGGGTCCGGCTATGGATTTTTTTTGAAAAAAAAGTTTGTTTTTTACCCTGACCTCTAACGAATCCCCAGGGCTCCCCTGTACCTCAGGGTCCAGCTGTCTCAGCTCCTCCACCACTTCCGTGACGGAGGACTGCATGGGAGAGGATGGCTGGCTTTCATCTCCTGGTGTTTTGTTCTGTTTATTGTCCATCTGAAATAAATTTACCTTAGAGTGCAGGGAGATCCTAGACACGTGCACTCCTGTGGAAACCGAACATCCAGGACACTGATAGGCGTCCATTCCGTCAGCCTCCCCAGGAGTGATTTTTACACATCGTCCATGGAACCATTCCCTGCACTCGTCACACCTGATCATCAGACCCCCATCATCTGGTCCCTGGCATGAGCAATAAATGTTCTTACCCCTTTTTCCCTTGGTTTCCAACTCCTCTATTTCCTTCCAATTTCTGCTTATTACTTGGGCTTGTAGTTTTCTACACCAATTTGGGACTTCCCTATCCTATTTTTTCTCATAATGTACGAGTAAATATTGTATATACCTTAGGATGACTTTGCTATTCTGTGAAATTTTTTGTATACATGTTCTTTTTGTTATTTTCTGATGACAATGAAGAAAACAAAGGGATTGCAGTATCCACTGATTCCTGTTGGCAGAAAAAAGGCTCCGGGAAATCCTATAATAGTTTGTCTGGTATAGTAACACAAATTAACACTATATATCAGTATTTGTTATGTCAGTGTATGTTTAAAAAATTGAAGAATATTATTTTTAAGTATAAAATTGATGTTCAACTCAAATAATAAGTTTAACACAAATTTTTAGTCATGCTTAGAGATAGTCATTTGATGATTGGTATGTAGTCTTATCGTAACAAGTTACAGATCAAGTTCAGTTTTTGTTTGGTCTAATGATTTTGTAAAGAGTTATGGTCCTTGCAATTATGAAATTCTTAATCAGTTTTCCTCATCTTTTCTTCTTGTTTGAAGATATTTATTTGAAAATTGGTATATAGTTTTATCGTGACAATTTAAATATCAAGTTTGAACTAAGTTCCAGGCTGATTATTTTGTGCAGAGTTATGGTCCTTGGACATACAAAAAATCACTAAAAATGAATGTTTAAAAAATTTTGTTTATCAGTTTTGAATACAATAATAACTTGATATTTGTTATATAGTTTACACAATGACAAGTTATAGTTCTGGTCAACATTTTATTCTAGTACAATGTAATTCAATCTGTTAGGGACTATGTATTGCAAGGAAATGCTCACAGAATGCTTGTTATTATCCTATTGATAACATGCACAAAACATATCATGTTTATATACAAACAACATTAAATCTTTTGATATGTTACGCATGTTTTAGGATGTGGATCACTGATTGGACAGAAGACCGGGAAGGTATTGAATGTAAAAATAAAATCCAAAAATTGCAGAACATGTGATGTTGCAAAAAGAAAATGTATAGTTACAAAAGAGCACAAATGCAGCAAAAACCATACAGGCTCATCTAAAGGCATGGAGCCAGCTTTAGTGGTTGACATGATAAGAGATGTAATAGATAAGGGTGTCAATATAAAAGAAATTGCTGGTGATGATGACACGACAGGTTTCCAAAGGGCACAAAATGTTCTAAAAATAAAACTTAAGAAAAGATCAGACAAAAACCATATATAGAAAAACATCTCAAAACAGTTGTATGCCATAAAAAAGAATTACAAAGAGTTGTCACAAAGGGTCATCAACTACATCATGCAGAATTTTTCATACATGGTTGCGCAAAATAAAAAAAAACACAGAAGGTGTAACAACTGGCTTGAAAGCCATGGCAGGACACATTTTTGGTGACCATAGCTTTTGTAACACCAAGTGGTGTGTCTTCCTCGAAAACCCCTTGGCAAAATTCAGTAAGTTACCATACGGCAAACCACTTAAAAATCCAGAGCTGAAGAAGGAACTGGATAGAATTTTTATTAAAAAATTATCAATTCAAGCAGAAAAACTTGCAAATCTTGCTAGCTCTCAAACAAATGAAACCTCAACCAAATTTTAGCAACAAAAGCACCTAAATATAAACATTATTCTGCATCTAACAGTCTGAGTTACAGGTTCAGTGCAACAGTGGCACAAAAAAATGAAGGCCACAGATATGTGCATGAAGTAATTAAATGAACTATTTAGAACAACATCTTTTATTCTTTATTCAATTTTTCTAAAGTTGTATCCTGACTTTGACAGAACCACAAAATCACATCCACATAAACATGGTAAACCCACGGTTTTAGAAATTACAGAACATTGATACCCATCAAAATAAATGAATCCTCAATATTATTATAGTTTAATAATATTTATGTAGAGTCAGCAAGGTATACAAACAGAGACATATATTGTCTTCAAATTTTAGTCATAACATTTCAGTCGGTGAGTGCGTACAATATTAAAATTAAAGTTGAAAATGGCACATGTTTACAGTTGTAATTATTAAGGTACTTAACACTACAGGAAGATAACTCTGTAAAGTCAGCTAAATGTTTTAAAAATATTTTTTCTGATATGCATTTTAACAGGTTCGTGAATCAATGGGGCTCTCACCAGGTAACTTTACCATAAAGCGTGCTACCTTAATGGATAGGATCAGAAAAAAAGTACAGTAAACTACAGGAGACGAGGAAATATAAAAGGAGAAGAATTGAGCTAAAGTCGGAGAAAAGTAACAGTAATGGTATAGCAGAAGTTTTAGAGGGAACAACTTATGAAAGCAATATTGGTACATGCATCTTCTCTCTGTTTTTAAATATCATGTTTGGCACAATTACAATCACAGGAGCATGCCACTTTTAATTTAAAGGTCACCTTGCTGGATGCAATGGTGAGGTAATACCGTCACTTTGCATTCATGGTCATTTTTTAAAAGGATGCCACTTCAGAATTTCTTCTCTTTATCTCAATATTTCTGCTCGCCTTTTCAATATGTTTTAACTCAAAATAAGGTTTCAGAGTTGGTGGTGTTTTCTGTAATTCAGATGCAGATACGTTGTTGTTTTTTGCTGCCAATGGAGTGCGTCTTTCCTTTTTTCCGTTTGAGGAGTGCATGGATCTTTTTTTGCCTTTAGCTCTTCTAGTTGTTGTTGCTGGTTTTTAATGCACGTTTGATAAAAAATGTTTTCCTGCTGAAGTTGATAATACTGATGTTGAAGGAAAGCTAGCTGTTGTTCAGAATTAGGCTCACTCCGAACATAGTGTAGATTGCAAATGATTATACTCATGTAGTAAAGTTTTAGTAGATAACATTATTAGTGTTCACTTCTCAGAATATATAATAAGCACAAAAAGGGGAGGGTAAAAAAACTATAGATTAATATGCACTGCAGGTACATTGTTTAAGATCAATCAGATAAATTAGAATCGTCTTATGATATTTTTATATGTGAATATAATAAGAAGGATACTTTTGAAGGGTAAATCATGGAGAACGAAATACAAGAAATTTACAGATTTCTTCGGGATAGAGGGCTTGAGGAAGAAAATTTCAGTAAAATCAAAGACAACAAGGTGAATATATTCTTATTGTACATGTTGTAATTCCAGTCAATAATTGAAGAAAAAATAAATGCATAACAGATATGTTGGATATTTAAGAATAGAAATGACCCTTAAAATAAATTCAAATTTGTGTCTTGCATCAACAGTTATGGACATACAGCACCTTATGAACAGTAAAATTCCTCCTATGAATGAAGTAACCAATATCAAGGTGAAACACACAAAAGACGAAAAATGTTCTTGACCTCTTACAAGTTATTATGATGTCATTAACAAAGAACTAAATTTACAGGAACTATACGACAAATTGGATCATCTTGAAGGAACTATTATTGCTCAATTTCTCAATCTGCAAATCTATTCAACATTACTGAAGCACAAAACATAGGTCTCATTTGTTTGAACATGGAATAGAAAAGGTCAAATTACAGCATTTAAAGCTCATGAGGTTTTAACATTAAGACCAACTACAAATCCGAATAAATTGAAAATGAGAATTTCAGGATACAACTCGTATGATTTAAGTAAAAGAGAAGCCATCAAATGGGGACTGGAAAAAGAAGCATCAATAATAGATACCTACATCCAATATATGAAGAAAAACGGACCATTCAATTTCGAATGTAAATTGTGCTTCAGATGATGGTGTGATTTCATGCAATTGTTGTCCACAAGGAACCGACGATATAAAATGTAACCACAAGCATAAAGACAAATATTCAATGGAGGCTTCCTAACAAGACCATACCTTTTGTTTGGACACAAACTTACACTTGAAATATAATCACAAATATTACACTCAGGTTCAGTTTCAAATGTTTGTCTATGACACGGACGATTGTGATTTTGTTGTGACACATCCCAATGATGTTATTTTGCCTGTAATTGTTAGAATTTGCATAATTCCACAATTTTGATTTATTTGGGAGACTTTTAAAAGAGGGACGAAATATACCAAAGGGACAGTCAAACTAGATATTTTGTTCTCCCTTGACAAAGACAATTTTCTCACAGTACTGGTATCTGTCGGATTGTTACCGTTGGTTCCAATATTGGTGGACTATGTACTGGTGTCATAAACAAATTCCCCCTCTTTTGGCAAGTCCCGTCTTGGTTCACTTGCCAAATATGTTAGGGTAACTGAAATCTTCTTCAATAGTTTTCACTTGCATAGCATCTTTCCTTTGTAATTTTCAGTAAGTTACATATTTTTTATCTTTCTTAGGTGGTACTAACAATTTTGGTGTTCATTCTTATATGACGTGCTTCTTTCGCTATGTAAAGAAACCATACTTTATTATCCAATAAAATTAGTTTGCACATGCGTATATTGACTACTGCAGAAAAAAAATTCAATCAAATTGGTATGCATTTAATGTTTTCCATTAACTTAAAACACTTTCAAATTCTAAAATGATACACATTTTGATACTTATACTTTCACAATGACAACAATGTGTTACAATTCGAAATTGACATATTTGACCCAGATACCGCAACATTCATGTTGGCTGTTCAAACTTCAAACCCCTCCCTCTGAAAAACACGTTTCATCTATCTTCTGCTTGTTTACAAAATAAAATGGAGTATGCGAGAACAATCCCCTTAAAAATTGGACTTAAGGTAGATCATAAAGGACAGAATTACACAATAATTGTCCATTACAACCAGAAACAATCTGTTCTACAGTATATTATTAGGAATATATCATCAGGACAAACAAAAAGAGTATTCAGACATGAAATATGTGATGCATCAGTTATGTCAATGTTTGCCAGACTAACTGAAAAAGAAAACACTGAAATTATTCAATCAAACAACAAAATTGGGAAATATGGGAAAGTCTCATTTTAAAGTTATATAATACATGGTTTAGAATAGGATATAAAAGTTGTACATATTGTAGCAAATGGACGAACGAACGGAAGGACAGACTGAACCCCCATTAATTACTATTTACCTTGTATTAAAACAACGGTTGTAAAAAAATGGATGCATAATTATAATCGGTATCTGAGAATAAGTAAGGGTTACCAAAAATATTTCCAATCACTTCGTAATCTTTTGACCATTCATTTACTGGATTAAAATATTTCTGCTGAATTTCTCTCATAAGAATTGAGAAAAATTCTTTTCGGGGTCCACCGAAATCCACTGCTTTCTAGAAAACAAAAAAGGTCACATCATAACAAAACGAAAACCCTTTAATTCAGAAGATAACAATACTATTAATCTAGGAGAACATGTTATGCATGAGCGCGAACGAACCGATCGAAGCAGCGGTGACCTTGTATATGGTGATCAGTCTGCTTGTCCGCATGTCAGTCCGTCTGTCTCTTACAAATGATGTTCGATCCAATCTTGCAATATTTTACAGTTAGTACATGATTTTAAAGTTAGTTTTATAAAATGTATATTTAGTTACACGTAAGGGTGTGTCATTGTAAACATATTGGCCTTGGACGAGTGGAAAATTATAATCGCTAGACGAAAAAAATATCACCCGAAACGCAGCTTCGATACACCTATACATGTATTATAGGGAACAGTAATTAAGATACAATCAAGTATAAAAAAAAACCCGACTTTTAGATACCTATATAATTTTCGAGTCAAAAAAAGAGCAAATAATTCAGGAAGATAAAACACATTTGGAAAAGTTACATCTACAGTTTTGTAAAATATACATTGGGTATTTGAAAATTTCATCAAATGTAGGTGGGATTTTGTGATTTTGAATCCGTTCAAAGTTTTGATTTTTCTATCTTATATACCACTTTGCCTAATATTCTTATTAAGAAAAAAATCACATCCCTAATTAAATGGGCGTTAAAAAAGTCAGAATGCGACTACATATGTTCAAACAGAGGTATATGTATTTTTTATTGATAAGAAGAAATGAAATTAAAGCTGCACAAGGTTTTGTTATATTTGTTATAATTTTAATACAAAATCAACAGAAAAACACCAGTACTTACATGTGTCGTCAAGGACAAATAAATTGTAAAACCGTAGGCGTGATATATGCGATTAATTGTACAAAATCTGAAAAAGTTATTTATGTAGGACAAACGGGTGATACACTATATCAACGAATGCTATCGAACTTTTTAAAAATACGAACAAAGAAAACAGAAGATCCAGTAGCCAATTTCAGAACAATCATTCTATGACAAATTTAAAAGTTTACAACCATAGAAAGAGTATTTGGGACAGAAACGTACAGAAAAACTAAAGAAGCCTTTTGGATGAAAAAAATAAAAACTTTAGAATCTGAAAGACTCAACACATTGTATGAACGATGAAAAATATATTTATATTAAAAAAGCGAAAAACTCGGCAAATGAACGTCGTAGAAGTGTTTATAACGTTATGTATCCAAGCGATCAGGGTTTCCCCTGGGTG